>OX375880.1:54269782-57024782 GCA_947359465.1 Metellina segmentata
AAAGCTTCAACGGACTCGGCAAGAGCATCTCCTAGTTAAGGCGTCGCGCAGCGTCACTCAAATAATTTAGTCTAGCTCCGGCTTCGATTTTGCAAATAATTATAGAAAACATCAACAGGAAAAAAGTCGAGATATGGGGAATCCAAGAAGATCCGGACATCTTATGCTGAGTGTCAACGGGATTGGGAGGATTCCTTGAAAGTGTAGGTGTCGCACCAAAGGGAACAAAGCCTGATACGAGTGCGCAAAGTACCTCCACCTCTCAATTCGACGCAAATAGCATATCTTATGACAGAAACGTTTTATAATCGAATGATGAAGTTCAACCCATAGAGATCCAAAATTCTCCTCGCCGACTTTAACCTACACATATTCTACCTTGAATCCTGGCTTGTCAGAAGGAGAACCAAACTTAATGTCGAAAGGACTGCAGTAAATATTTAGGAGTAATCTTAGACTCTCCTTTTAATTGGAAGCCACGCATTGAACTCATACAAGGCAAATTTCGGAAAACGTCCGCATCCATGTATCCACTTACTTCTCGGAATACAACATTATCAGTAGACAACAAGAAACTTATTTACTTATACTTCGTACGGCCGATCATAACATATGCTTGCCAATTTAGAGGCTGTTCGTGAGACCAAAATTTAAAAAATTGAATTTCTTCAAAATCTTTTCCTCCGCCAAATTTTAAAAGCCAGATGGTTTTATCGTAATAGCGTTATTAGAACAGCCCTCAATTAAAAACTTCGTAAGCAAACTCTCCAGCAAATTTTTCTTTGAAAATGAAAGTGTGGTGTCATCGCCCCAAATGAGTAGAAAGTCCCAAATCCGGATGTCCGAAATCCGGAATTGTCCATAATCCTACGTTTTGCTAACCAGCGGGGTTTTTTTTTTCTCCCTTTTTTTACCTTTTATGACAATTTTTAAATAAAAAGGAGTTAAACCTGGACCTAATTGATGAAACAACGCAAAATAACGGACATGTTCAAAGTTAATACTACACAGAAAAATTAGATTTGCAAGTATTTGTTGCATTGTATTAAAAAGGTGTTTTTCCTTTTTTTTTTTAATTATTCCTATTTATATATCTGCTATTTTACTATTGCAAACGCTAAATTCGAGCAAAAGGGGTTAGATTAAAAAATTTTTGAAAAAAAATGCAAATAATATGAAATCCGGAATGGCCTAGGTCCGGAGGATTCCGCAATTGGGACTTTGTACTGTAGTACGAATCGTACACAAGTAGAAGACAACCAACAGCTAAGATAATTAAGTTCTTATTATTCAAATATATGCACTATTTATACCATCTCATTATCATCATCCCATTAACATACTCGCATACACCAAAATGTATATGACAGTCCAGCGCGGGGATCAACTTCACCCGTTGCTGCTGGCTCTTCTTGTCTGCAATCGTTGTCTCCAACGGCCTCTGCCGTAGTCTGAAAATAGCCCAACGGCAAAAGGTAAAAAACAATCAAAGATCATCTGGACGAACACCACCTGCACATGACACTATTGTTTCACCAGCTTTTCTCAAGTCGCTGTAAAACGCGCGACTGAAGAACAGCAGCTGGCGCTTATCAATAAAAAATCAGAATGCATTCGGTATTCCAAAATTACGCCCTAATTGTTTTCTTTTTCCGGTCGGAGCATTTCACGATATCACAACTCCTCCTCCCTGACGAATTTCATATGAGTCCTGCTGTCTTGTGCCACAGGTAGAACCCCTCATTCCAATCATACTAAATTCGAGAGGTCAAAGCATTATTCGTGCGCTGTATTTACACAAAATACATCTCTTACAGTTATAATCAATTTCAAGGTTCACACCCCGCGAACGCGTACTCAGTCTTGAAATATGGTAACAGATTTCACTTTTTTTTCTTCTTTTGACAATCAGTAAAAAAACATATGCAATATAAAACTTTTCAAATTTTCAAAGTACATAATTCGAAAGTCAATCCTATACAAAAGTAGCAATTTAATAATTTAAAAAAACAACTTCTAATGGCCATTAAAGAATTTCACATACAATGACATTTTAAACCCGTGATACTACAAACAAAAACTATATAAACATAAAACATAGGTCGCAGTAAAAATTCACTACATAAAAAAACATTCTAACACTCAACTTAAAGTTTGCAGATGCATTTAACTTGCAATATTCCACGTAGGGACGCGGACCTTTTCCTGGTCTCTCCACCAATATCATGGGGGCGTTAAGTCTGACTGCCCCACCTCGACCACCCCGAGATCTAACAGCCTCTTGATCTCTTCTTTTAAAATCTCAGTCTACCTCGGCGACATTCTATTTGGCTTTGCCCTGAATGGAGACTCGTCCATTAGCTCTATATTCATCTCAACTAACTGAGTAATACCCGGGTCAAATGAGAACACTCGTCCTTGCCTTTCTATGAATTTTCTAAATTTATTAATCTGCTTTTCTGTTGCGCGTTTCTCCAGATTGCTCGTTTGTAAATGCCCAATAACATCAATGTTTAACCCAAAGAAGCACTCCGAAATTATCGAAACTAACTTCAAGGGCTTTACGCCGGTCCCTGCTACTACCCACCTTTTGGCACGGATAGCAAGGTTTTACATACTGTTCTATCTCTTGATAGTATTGCGGCCAAAAGTAATATCGTAGGACCCTATGCTTTGTTTTAGTCGTGCCCAAATGACCCGACACTTTCCTCATGCACAGAGTCAAAATCTCTGTTCGATAAACAAGCTGCATACACAACTGAACTCTCTCCTCGCCTCGATTAGACTACGACATCTGCACCAGTCTTCCCTCTTTATCAAAAAATTCCCTTTCACCTGTTTAACAGGTCCGTTCCCATAATAGTTTTAGAGTGTCGTAATTTCGTTGGTCTTCCTTAGACCGCTCCTCGGTTACATTCTCAAATCCCGTCTTTATTTCCGTTCTTTCCGGAATATCTGGAGTCTCTTCCTCAACCTGACTCCCAGGCTCCTCCGATCCTCATCTTCATTCGCCAAATCCAATGTTCCCCCTCTCTCTTCCACGGTGCTGCTCATTCTCTCGCATTTGACTGCGCGTAACAACAGCATTCACCGGAATAGGCTTACCTCTCATTTCTTGTAAGAGCTTTGCCGTTTTGTTCCCCGATAGATAATACCACTGTTCAAGCTCCGTGGGCTTTCCCGTGTCTTTCGTATCCTCAAAGCCAAAATCTCCCTTAATTGTTACTTTCGTCAATGCGAGGTATTTACACTCATTATCTAGGGGCTGTCTGACCCAAGTTATTTCCCCGAGTAAATCATCGTTCTTGATCTAACAACAATCGCACAAGTCTATTCCAGTTCCAGTATCCCTTAAATAGTTACGCTCTATACCATTTATTTCTGCTGTTTTAAAAAGCTGTTTAAAACATCCTCCGATATTTACACCTGCATCTAAATGATTCATTAAATCGCAAAATCCTCTCCTATTAAATCTGGACATTCTGACCTGAAGTGCCCTTGTAATTGAAGTAAATTATCGGCTTATATCATCTCCTTTTTAAATCCGGACAATCTAGCCTGATGTGTCCTGCTCTGTTGCAATTCAATTGAAGCAAATTATCTGCTTCTTCCTCTCAAACTTATCCCTTTGCCAAGAATTTGAACGCGAGTGATCCTTCTTTTTGGTCCATTCTGACATAATAGTCTGCTCACTTTTAAGAATGGAATCATCCTGCCCGTTCTTTTTTTTTTATCTCTGTTAGATTTTTTTTCTATTGCAGACATTATTATTCATTCTCCAAAAACTGCCGCGCACACTTTCATACTTATCACATTTTTCTGCAAGGGATGATGCTGTTTTTATTTCTTCCCATTCATCAAGGAATTGGTCTCTAATTTCGAATAAAACTCTCTTTTTAACCTTTTCGTTAGAATAAATTCCTTAAAATATTCAGAATCCTTCAAAATCTACACCCTCCAACCAATTATCTAAATAACCCTTCCGTTCGTATACTAGATCAGATCACAATGCACCTGACTTTCTGTGATGTGTTTCGAATATGGTTTTAAATGCCCCTGCTCCTAGGTTAAACGTTTTTAACAGAAATTTCTTTATGTGAAGGTAATCTTCAATTTTTGGCGATTCCTTTACAATTAATTCAGTGACATCCGTGGGGAATAACAGAATAAGTTGATACACATATCTCGATTCATCAAGCTCCTATTTCAGCGCTTGCAAAAATCATCAAGAATCAAGTTATATTAGCTAATTTAGGGTCAAATTTCGGGACTGAATCTTTTAGACTCTCTTTTATCTCTACTTTTACTCAGTACAGAAACAGTGGAAGCCATCGAGCTATTTTCTGCACTGTATTGCATCCTCAACTTCTCTAACTCAAAGAGTCTCCCTCTCTCTTTCCCTTAAAACCTTTGTTCTTCCCTCTCTCTCTCTCTCTCTCTCTCTCTCTAACCTCTGTTCTTACTTTCTCTAACCTCTTGTTCTTCCCCTTCTCTAACCTGTATTCTTCTCTCTCTCTCTAACTTCTGTTCTTCCCTTTCTAACCTATCCTGTTCCAAAACCTGCTCTAAACAATCTATCTTTCGTGAATATCTTATCGTAATCCGGCAACTTCAAAATCGCCTCAATTATCACACTTTTCTTATCCCCCCCCCAATGGACACATTAGTCTCAAACTCTTCTGCAACCAAAGGTAAAATCTTTTTTGTCTGCTCATTTAGAAAATCGGTCATATCTCCATCCAGGGGTTACCTCACCACATATAAAATGGAATTACAAAAATATCACAGTAATTTTCTTCAACGAAAATACCAAATAAAATACAAAAGAAAATCACGGAAGTAATAATTCAAAACTGATAAAATTTCTATACAAAGTAACACAAAAGTACTAGTCCTAAAACTAAGCACTTATAAGATACTACACTAGTATCTTCTCAGTAGACCTAATTGCCTTTTCAATTTCAAAGTACCTTACTACACTACCAAAATTTTAACCAACTTTCTCTAAGAAAGCTCAAATCCCATGGAACAAAACTTTTAGTAAAAAGAGATGAATTAATTTAATCACTAGAAAACCATTGCATTACACATATTGTACATTGAAATAAATTCATCTATTCCAATTCACTAACAAGTACACACAAAATAATTATTACCAAACCACTTATGCACATTTCAGCTTTTAGACTTACTAAACTTAGAAATCTTTAAAACGCTATAACAACCAAGCAATGAACCTTTAAATGATCAATGATCCCAACCAAAATTTACTAGCTACTACCTCTGACATCTACAATTTTATGTTACAACTTGGACCTCCAAAATTAGCATTCCAGAAAATATTTGGACTCGCCGTTCGATGCTTGATCACGTCTCGGAACGTCTAGCTTCTTTCCTCTTGCCGCACAGGACACACTCTGTCGTACAACACCAGGAACTGCTGACAATGACCCCTCCAAATTTCACAACTCTATCAACACAGAAACAGGAATCTTCTGTAGTGGAATACAGCACCAGCAACCGCTGCTATAAAGTTCTTTACACTCGTAGAACTCTACCAACACATGACCAGGAATCTTCTGTCGTTGAACACAGCACCAGTAACTGTTGCTATAAAGTTCTCTATGCTCCAGGCATTCACGAACAAGCCCTCAAGAAGACTGGACGATAACACGTGTTTAAACTAACACTGTGCATTTATCTAATCGTAGAAGTGACACAGGATCGTGGATCTCATTTACACTCACTGCCGAAAGTTAAGCACGGAGAGGAAAATGTCAATTTCCAGAAGCCAATCTGAGTTTGAGAGGCTACAATTTGCTGCAGAGGTAGATGGAAATATGCAAATGTGTTATGTAACAGCCAATCACGGTTTCGTGTGGAGAAATTTGCAAAAGAGGCAGTCGTATAAGAAGCCAGCATTGCGAAGGGTTAGAGGAGTTGCATGTACGTGCTGACAAAAAGTGTTTAGAACTTTTGTACGATTAGTTTTCACGACAGACGTGTTTCTATGACTTTCAAAAGTCAAATGGCAGGTAGTGAGCGCTGGCGTTCTGTGGGACGCCTTGAAGCAGGGCAATCAATCACTGATGTTGCTTTTTCTTCGGCGTTCATCATTCCGTCACTTCAGAATTATGGAAACAATTCCAAACAAGGAAGACAGTTGTCCGAAGACCAGTGGCCGGCCGCCCAGGGGTTACGACCCCCGCGGAAGATTTATATATTGCTATTGTAGCGAAACGAAATCGAAGAGTGACCTCCTCACATGTGACATCTATGGTTGTAGCGTCCATTGGTAAGACAATATGCCACTACTGTGCACCGAAGGCTACACTTGAATGAACTGTACGCCCGGGTACCACAAGTTTGTGTTCCTCTATCCGTCCAATCCAGAGCGGCACGTTTAAAGTGGTGTCGGCAACATGTGAATTGGACTGTGTCTGGTTGGGCTAACGTTATGTTCACGGATGAGTCGAGATTTGCCCTGGAGCCAGATGACAAACGTATAAGGGTCTGGAAAGAATAAGGCACACGCAATCGGCCCCAGAACATCATCGAGTTTCACGCATTCCGAGGTGGAAGCATCATGGTGTGAGCCGGGATTTCGTTGGGATATCGCACCGACCTGCACATCTATAGACGGGGTTCTGTGAGGACTGTCCGGTATCGGGATGAAGTCCTAGAACCCACTGCGTGAGAATGTACGCTGCAGCAGTTGGTCCTTCTATAGTTTTAATGGATGATAATGTGTGTCCACATAGAGCTGGCGTCGTCGACTATTACCTGGAGTGAGGGGATTGCGCCTATGGTTTGGCCGGTGTACTTACCTGACCTTAATCTCATTGAAATTTTTTGGGATGCCCTCGGCCTTACTGTGTCTGCACGTTTCCCACCCCCTTCTACTCTCACAGAGTTGCAAATTGCTCAACAGGAGAGATGGCGATTACTTGACTCTGGGGTGGCTGATCACTTCATGGAAAGCATAGTCACACGCTGTAAACTGTGTTTAAGGATGAGGGGTGTCACATACCCTATTAATGTCGATTTTGTTTATTTGTTTTGGATTTAAACATAATTTTGTTTTGGACTCCAAAATAACTTCATCTTATAAATTATGAAAATTCAATATAGTTTTCATCTTTGTATTTAAATCTTTGTTTTGTTTCTTGCATAAACCTTTTTGATTATTTTCTGCCGTATTTCGTTTCAGTCAAAGCTGTACTTGTTGATTTTTGCATTTTACCTTTCGTGCTTAATTTTTGGCAGTGAGTGTAGATATATCCTTATCTCATCAAACTGCCACCAATTTTAGTGTAGTGTCGTCGCCCCTAAACGGTAGCGTGAAAACAGTACGATTCGTACACAAGGAGAAGACAACCATCAGCTAAGATAATTAAGTACTTATTATTCCAAGAACATTAAGAATATATACAATCTTTACATCATCTAATTATCATCATCACATTAACATACGCCCGTACATCAAAATGTATATCACAGTCCAGCTCGGGATCAACTTCTCCTTGTATCGAATCATCGTTTCCAACGACCTCTGCCGTAGTCTAAAAATAGCCCCGTGGCAAAAGTTAAAAACCAATTACAGATCATCTGGACGAATACCACCTTCATAAAACGCTCTTGTTTCACCTGCTCTTCTCAAGTCGTTGTAAAGCGCGCAATGGAAGAACAGCAGCTGGTGCTAATCAGTAAAAAATCAGGATACATTCGCCATTCCAAAATTCCGCGCGAATTGTTTTCTTTTTTCCGGTTGGAGTATCTCACAATGTCACTAAATAAATTTAAATCCTGTAGTAAAAAAAATTGAAATTTGTGATCCAACTCCAAAATAAAACAACGCCTCTCCAAACTCTTATTGGAGACTGAAATTCTGCAACTCACCAAATTCTATAATGCCTACCATTTGTCGTACCTTCAATTATCACAACACATTTCATTTCGTACAGCCATTGAGAAGCTCTACGCTTATTTTTTTTTTCGAGATTTCAATTAAACAAACTTACTTTGGGCTGGACTTAACCTAGTGACACAAAAAAATAGATAATACCTCAATACGTAAAAAAACTGACACATTTTTCTTTATTCAGTTCTTTTCTTATCTACCAATTTAATAGGATTACCAAATACCAAATCAGGCCAATTTATCAAGTGCAAAACTGCCAATACTGGAGATTGAGGGCCCTTTGGTGCCAGGTACTCCATAGCCTCATCAACACGATTTGAACTCGAAGATATTTTACCAGAATTACCTTAGAGACGACATGAAAGCATTTTTCTACCGATAGTATTTCTGAGGCAGAACGTGTTTCCAATTACGTTTCCAATACGTCCAATACGTATGTTACGTTCATCAGATTGTTTTACGAATGCAATTTGAGCAATAAAATTCCAAGTTGAAAAATGAGAGTTGTGTTTGGTGAACACCAATTGATTAAACGTCAAACATTACTCAAATGGCGACAGACTACACTTTAACCACCGTACTCAGTGGCCAATTTTCTGTATGCACCCATATTTATAATCATCCTCGTATTTTTGACAAATCCTGTTTGCTTCTATAACAACAGCTAAAAAGACAAAATCATGGTGAACTTGGATCCATCACATCAGAAATTATGGCGATATAACCTTTCTCCATACGAAGTACTTTTTAGTTATTTGAGCTGCTCTATCTTTCACACGTCTTAGGTAATAATTTGGTAATTTTTTTTGTTAACGTCGTACTAGAGCAACACAACGGGCTATTGACGACGGTCCGGGATCAGTCCCTTAAGGGAAAGATCCGAGGACAACACCTCGTAATTTTGAACCACGGTCAGATGACGAAGCAACACCTGAGCTGGCACCCCACTCTCCAAACTTCCACGCCAACCCAACGTGAGGACTTTCGGTAAAAGGTAATGGTAATTTTTAGTTAACGTCGTACTAGAGCAACACAACGGGCTATTGACGACGGTCCGGAATCAGTCCCTTAAGGGAAAGATTCGAGGACAACACCTCGTAATTTTGAACCACGGTCATATGACGAAGCAACACCTGAGCTGGCACCCCACTCTCCAAACTTCCGCGCCAACCCAACGTGAGGACTTTCGGCCACGACAGATTTAAGGTGCACCAGCCGCCTCTACACCATACGCTTACAAACATCCATGCCCGGACCCGGATTCGAACCAGGAACCTTGCGATCTAGAGGCTAACACCTTAACCACTATACCGGTTGGTCGGCCGTCTTAGGAGCTAAATTCTCTACAAATAAAATACAACTGCCACCAGAATACCAGAGCAGGTTTTGAAGGCCTCTTTCGGGAAGGTTAGTTTCGGTTTCTAATTACCGTACATTTTGTGTAGGTAACCGTAATCTGTTAATGTCGACATTGTTGATTTGCAGCTGACGGAACTGCAATATTCAGTTTTGGTATTTAGATATTCTAATTCGTCATGAATCATTCTCAACCAATTGTAATTGGTGTATTCAGTATTTTTATTCTTCAAATCGTCTCAGCCGCTGTGTTAGAAAATCTTTTTCTTGAAGCTACATCGTGCGAAACACAATGCGAACAGAATTTTTCTGCTTCCACACCTGTAAGTCTAGACATAGAATCCATAACAAAAATTCAATACATATCACATGTTCTGGAATGCAGCTCTGATCATTGTGGTATTGGAAGGCCAAGCGATTTTTCTCTTTACATCTATCATTTATTCGTCTGTTTTGCGCAGCTGGGCCAGATATGGCCCTTGCACCAAAAATTCCAAAACTAACCAACCATTGAGGTTATGTGTTCATCTTGTAATTTATACAATGTGACCTTTCTTTGCAACTTACACTTACATTTTTAAGAAAGTTAATTTGTGAAAACTATTATCTAATTTTTGTTTAATAGTTGCTTTATCTGTTACAATGTTTGTTGCAAAATTCTTTAGTTGAATTCTTAAGGCATTTACTGTAATAAAATGCAGCAGGGCTGCATATAATCTAGGTTAACAAGCTAAATAATGCTCCAAGGGGAAATTTTATTCCAATCTCATACTGGCAAATTAAAACAATTTGTATTAGAAAATCATCAGAAAATTGTAGCTGATAAAGACGAGACTTTGTTGTAAAAATCGAGCAGAATAATTCCTTTATAATTAGTGAAAAAAGGAGCCGACTCAAGTTGGTATAAAGTAAACAAACTTCTTTTTTTACAAACTGTAAGTAAGAAATATTGGAGGCATATAAAAATTATAGGGAGTAACTATTTGCAGTAAATATATTAATGTTTCTACAAATTTATTATTTACAGTTATATTTTTTATTTACAGCAAAAAAAAAAAAAAAAAAACGTTTGTTTTTTCCCATAAGTTGATAAATAATTAATATCTAACAATAATGATTTTTATGTACCTACCTACACTTAAAGTTAGTAGTACTGATTTCAAATTGCAACTATTTTATTTTGTTTTATTCAATTTGAAAATAAAATATTTGTAAATTGTTCGTATTAATTTTTTTGTCTTAAAAAAATTTTTAATTACAAATTAATAAACACGACCACTGATAAATTAAATCCCCTGTGTGAACATTCATGTTGGAGGTTACTAAACCAGTTTTTAAAAGAAATGGGGACAATTTAAAAAAAACATTAATGCTTTTTGGGCGATGTATTATTAACACCAATGTTGTGTTGTCGATGTCGCATCCCTACTACTCATCTACTGTTTCCAAAATCCCACTTTTTCCCCTTTTCACAACATCTTTTACTTGAAATTGTCTCATGTGTAAGTTGAAGCTTGGCCAGATTTGGCCCTTATGCTATAAAACCCCAAAACAACTAACCATTAACAGTCTGAAATTATTTTATCTTTATGTTTAACATAACCTGCCTTGATTCTTTTGTTCCTATTTTAACTTTCTCATTTTATCCTTTCTTTCATAATATAATAACCATCCTTTAGATGCACTGCATGGAACAATCTCTTTTATTTGGAACTTTTCTTTTGAGATATAACTCACTATGGTATGGTACATGATCTAGAATGTGGGACTAATTTTATGTAAATCGGGTACCATACCAACTCTTTCCTTTCTAAAACGTTCATGGCTTCTGAATTTATCCTCACTACTAGATCGACTCTCCCAATAACTGAACAAATACCGCATAAAAACTCATTATTATATTTAATTTACCCTAAACATTGCCAAACAGTGATCATGAAATATCTAATTTAAAATTTTCCTAAAAGTTCAGTAATTGACCAGTTAGTTGAATTACTGGAACATGTGCAGTTTTGTTCCATCATTTGATTGAGCACAACATTGATGACTTAAAATTAATTTAGATATGACAAATTAGACATTTATTACTCTTTATGCGAAATCATAGTTAAAATTGAGATTGAGACATCACTATTCAGAACAAGTTATATGCTCCAATTTCATAGATCAAAGTAATTTGATGGGACATTTGCTGTTTTTTTTTTTTTTAATCAATAAAAGAACAGATTAGTTACCATTTATTCCAGAAGTCCATTAGCTATAAGAATATAAATTTAATTTATATAAGAATAAACAAGATTGCTTGTTCCAATGAGAAAATGTTGATTACTGGTAGGTTGTCAAGGACTGGCTGGTTCATCCTAATTTCCTGTTTAAAATAAGAAACTTATATTCAACCACTCACGTTTCAAAGGAAAGTTACTCCAATTAAAAATCATTCTCTAGAAGAAGTTTAATTTTTTATATTTATGGTTTTCTTTAAAAAAAAAAAACTGACAAAACTTTTCATTTCAGGAACTGATTAAATCATGCTCTGAAGGATGTCGTTTGTACACTGTGATAGGATTAGCAAAAGACTTGCGTGACAGCAATAAAACTGTAAAACTTTGTGAAGGAGGTAATTTCAGTTCTTGTAAATAAATGTACCAAATCGTGCCATAATAGTGTCGTCTGTTTAAAAGTTAATTTCATAAAAGTGAGTCATAATTTGCTTGTGTATTGCAAACAAATATAAGATTTTCTTGTGTGTTAAATTACTTGTATTTGTTCATAACAATGCACGACTTCAAATACTATACCAGTGATCTTGAATATATAACTGAAAAGTTCATCTAAACCTAAATTTATTTCAAAAAGGCTTCCAAACATAAGATTCGAAGTTTTCTAGCAGGCAATGTGACTGTTATTCAACCTGGAAGGGAAAGATAAAAAGAAAAAACTGCAGCAAATATCGCAATTTTTAGTATTTAATATTTACAGTACATATCGCATATGATATGAAACGATAGAAAAATGAACCACATATATCAGTAGGTCAATACTCTTATACTCTCTCATTAATCTTTGTTTTTGTAGTTCTACAATAAAAGTCTCTTTTGAGATAGGCTAGGATCTAACAACTGGTCTTAACATCAGTGAATCTGTTGTCCTAATTGCATAATGTATACATTTTTAAAAAGCTGTTTTTCTTTTATTTCAGCTTGTTCAGAAGCATTTCCTAATGAAACATCAGCAAATGCTTGCAACTATGGCTGCAGAGCATATCCTCCAACAAAGGAAAATGTAATTTTTATTTATTTTTAGTTTACTAGATTGAAAGACATGTTTCTTACCATTGCTATATACAAGGTGCGTTCCATAAGTAATGTGACCAAATACATAAAATATCATTTATTGAACATATTTGTACAATTAGTTAAAAATCTTCAAAATAGCACCCTCCTGCGGTGTTTCCAGGCTTGGAAAGTCTTCTCTGGGATGTCCTTTAGAGCCAATGTAACATGAGCCTGGATGTTTTCAATCAAGCCCCAATGTTTCCCTTTCAGGACTCTTTTTAAGCAAGGAAACTAAAAAAGTCTGGGGGAGCCAGGTCAGGACTGTAGGAAGGCTGGGAAACCAATTGGGTGTAGGTTCTGGCCAGGAAATCATTGACAACGAAGGCACTGTGGCTTGGCGCGTTGACGTGATGAAGTTTGCTTGTGTTCTTGATGTCACTAAAGCGGCAACCCTTCTTTTCAGCCTTTTGGGCACTTCCAAGTAAAAAGCTGCATTCACAGTGGTCCCTGTAGGTAAAAAATTCATGGTGGACAATGCCTCTGACGTCAAAAAAGACAATGAGCGTGGTTTTGATACATGTGCCATCGGAGAACTTGTGATTTGGACAAGCTGTCAGTTCCAAAGGCCTACTGAATTAATAGAAACGTTTTGTTGGCGGACTTCCCAAGTTTAACGCATAATTTGATAAAGTAACGTTGCTCCATAGAACGATCCATCACGCAGAGTTACATTAGCTCAAAACGGGGTTCACAGGAACACACGTCCCAACTCTGGCAGTTCGGATGCGACTGAGAATGGGTGCGTTATAACGCTAACAACCCCCTTCACCTAGACCAGCAGGTCAGAGGGCACTGCAGTGTATAGTCATGTCTTGAAAAAACCCTGAAGCTGAAGCAATGTGTGTGATTCAGTCAGATTTGGTCATAAGCACTTAATTAGAAATGCATATAACTGCATACCTATATATTTATTTTTATTCTTTGTACTAGTTTGTAAAATGGGTAATAAAACAGGTACTACTTGCAACATATAGGTACTAAACTGAAACTGGCACCCTATATCTGAAACTTGGCACTCAATTCTACGTTAAATGTCAGGATCCTGGTTCTAGTTTAAGATGATGAGCCCCTCATAAAAATACCAACATATATATACCAAATACTTTAATTGTTTAGTGTCTGCTGTGCATAATGTTTTACTCTATTTCCTTGCAGATCTTTTATTCTAAGTACAAAGATTTATTTTCTTATACAGTACAAAGTCCCAAATCTGGAAATGTCCAAAATCGGGACCTTTTAATAACCAGCGTTTTTTTTTTTTTTTGGGGGGGGGGGTTCCTCACGTTTTACTAGCTTTCTAACAATTTTTAAAGAACAAGGAGGTAAACCTGGACCAAATTGATGAAACAAAGCAAAATAACCAATATGTTCAGAGTAAATACCACACAGAAAAATTAGAAGATTTGCAAGTAAAAGTTCTTGCATTGTATTAAAAAGTTTTTTCTTTCTTTCTTAAAATTATTCCTATTTATATATCTGCTATTTTACTATTGTAAACGTAAAATTTGTGCAGGCAAATTTTGTTATTGTTAGATTAAGGTTTTTTTGACAAAAAATGCAGGTAATCAGGAATGGCCGAGGTCTGGAGGATTCCGGATTTTGGACTTTGTACTGTCAGTTTTTTTTGCAGCTTTGTAGCTTTGTCAGCTTTGTACTGCACATTGAAACTGAACTAAACGTTGCAGTACAAAAAACTTCACATTTCCAGAATTCTCATAGCTCTGGAAACGCCCAGTATTGCACCAGTAATTTTCCCTATGTCGGGCCCTGAATTTTGATATAGAGAAACAAAGTAAAACGTGCTTAGTGATTGCCCTTGATTTACTCTTTCTCTATACACAGATTGTCATGTTTTTGGAAAAATTTTAATAGACTGAAATTTTATTAGAAAGAGGTTCCAGAATATGTTTTGTGTCAGTTTAGGAATGATCTATTTCAGCATTCCAGGGGGCAAATAGCTGTGTGTATCTTACATTCATGGACCAGAAAATCTAAGCTATTGATGTCTAGTCCCATAATTGTATAAATATGGTAGAACTTGATTTAAACAGGGTCTGGTTTAGGTCTAAACAGTGTTTTCTAATTTGTATGAGATGATTTTGCCAGAGGTTTTCAAAGTGCCTCATTGCTCTTGCCTTTTACCTGGTAAGCTGTGGACATTAAATTATGCTTTGGTTACCTCTGTTTTTTTTTTAGATGGTAATGAGTGTTTAGAAATATAAAATCACGAATGATATATCCTTGCTGTTGAGATTTTATAAAATACTTCCGATTGACTAGAATGAAATCATTAAAGTAATATTTGTTTAAAATTATGGTCAGGGTATCCTGAAGCAAATAACCAGCTGATGTGCTAGCCTTGGAAAACTAAAGTTGATTTGTTCTGGTAATGAGAGGAAAAGTATAGTATCGAAAAAGACAAATAGTTTTGTGTCTTTAAATCACCACCAGCATTACTATTTTTTAAGAATTCGTTACAAAAACAATTAAAAATTTGTGTATCTCTGGTATTGAATTTTTTTTTTAGTTTCCTTCTCTCTCTTATTACATTCAAATCTATTATTTTGATTCAATAAAATTGCCACAAATTAAGTATTTAATTGTTGAAAATATAATACACTCAAAAGCAATGTTTTATACAAATGAGCTGCTGAAATATACATTTCAGTGAAGGACTGAAAAAGTTTGAGAAATAGTGACGTAGTCAAATGCTGAAAATTTAAATCTCACACAATCTTTCTAAAATATATAAAGATTGCACATAAGGAAAAATATCCTTTATGAAACTTGAGCTGTGTTTGTAGCACCCTCATTTCTCATTGGAGTGATAGGCCACAACTAAACTACAACACTTGCACACACACAAAATATTTTGCAGCGAAAAATAAATATTTTTTGTATTTCTGATGCAACAAGGTGTTGCAGTCTCAAATCCTTTGGCAACAAATAAATGTTAACATACAGTGGATTATAAAATGCATTAAAATTATAACGTATTTATTTCATTACAAAGATGTCTAATGAAAACATGACATTTAACATAGGAAGAATTAGCAGATGTAAACAAAACGAAGTAATTTCACACATTTATTCAAAGAAGGGGTGGCAGCTTATATGGAAGCAAGTCTGGTTCTGGAAATCAGAGAACCTTTGCTAGCTCAGTAATTTACCCACTGCACTAGCAACAGCAGTAACCCACCCCAAAGCCCCCATTTCATTCAGATAAAGCATTTTCTTTTTTATAGCATGTAGCTAACTTATCTCTTGATAGTATTTGTGTGTTTTTATTTAATGTCCAGTTTTTATTAAATTAAATTACCTAATAGTTTTGGTCTAATTGTAAGTGAGAGAATACATCGTCAAGCAAGGTTTTTAAAAAAGAATGGTGGTCTCTGGGATATATTTAAATGTTATGCAAATTATATATCTATCAAAAGTGTTAAGCTTCAGTTTATATTACACAGGAAGAAGATATTCAGACATTGCATCTTCTTACTCCATTGATGTACGTAAAAAGTGCATACAACTCTATGGCCCATCATGTTAAACAATTCATCTCTACAAGCTGGACGGTATATGTGCAAGAAAACTCTGGAAAGATGGTTATTCTTCAGACCAGTCCAAAAATTGTGGAAAGTTTAGAATATTGTAAGATTGTTTTGCTTGCATATTTAAGTATTTTAAATTTCTCCATTTCATTACTAAATAGTACTTTTGTGCCATTGCTGTTAAGCAATGCAGGAATACAAAAGAAAATTAGAATTTATTTTGATTCTGAATTTAAGTGGACTGGTGATTGTTATTGAATTATAATAGTGATGGGAAACAATTTTAAATAAGAAAAGATAACATAGCAATCATAAATTTTAACATTCGGCATATGCAATGATTAAGTCTATAAAAGCTGCAAATTCTCAGAAAAATATTGAATTAAAGTATTTACATTCACTGATTTGAAGCTGTATTCATGTTCTAAAACTTTTATGGTTTGTTAAGAGGGTAACTGTACCACATAGAATTCTAAAAAATTTAGGGAAAATGGATTTTGTAAAGTATTTAAAAAATTATGTCAAGAAGTTGAAGAAAAGTTAGAGTAATTGGAGTAACTTTCAAATGCTTTTTAATTTGATAAATTACTAAAGAAATGTCTTGTGTGTGAGTGTAAGAATATTCTAAATTTACTTTTAATTGTCTGCTTTGTTTCTGCAATCGTTTTAGTTTCTTGGGGTATTTTTTAAATTTTGATGAAAGAAAACATGGTGAGAGAGATTAGGGTAATCAGTTCACTTAATTCTGTAAGACATAAATAGGAACAATTAGGGCAGGAAATACAGAAAAATATACTAAGTAGTCAGACATTCTTGCTGACTTCAACCAGGCTGTCTCATTGTGAGAATGAATTTATACTTTAGTTATTTGATTTTTAGTTTCCTTTTGATAACATCTTCTAGGGGTCAGTATTATTTAGAATGACACAACTCTTATAAATTTTGTTATAATAACCTTGGAAATTCAAGAAATGAAATTTTTTAAAGTATCAGAACCTAAAATTTGATGGTATCAGTATTGTATTTCTCAAAAATTATTCCAAAAGTATAAAAAACTATCCTGCTTCCATATTTAACAAACTAAATCACATTTTAATGTACTTTTTTTATCAATTCTCTTTTTATTAAATATATTTAAATGAAACCTACACATTTAAAAACATGAGAAATATGTACAAGTCTATTTATGATCTTAGCTGTGTCCAGAGGAGATGACAGTAGCAGCCTGAAGGATTATCAACAAACTTGGCAAGAGGCAAAGCTTGATTGGATGGATTGCATATCACATCAGTCTGGCATACCTCGCTGGCTCCTGGTGGTTGTCCTCTTTGGATTCATTTTTGCTTTGTTGTGGCTGTGTTGTGCTACAGCCGTAACAGCTCCAAACCAGTATTTATCATCCTCAAAGGTAATACAAATACTTTTTGGGGGAAATGAATTTTTTAATGCTAAAACTGTTCTATTGCAGGTCAAAGATATTTCTTTATTTTATAGTAATATTTTTATCCATAAATTGGTTCAAATTCATATTCTGGAAAGTAAACCCACCACAGATTGAATGTTATTGTTGAAGAGGAAAATCAAATTTTTGACTGAGGCAAATTTTAATTAATCAATCAGTCAGGAGATATTATTTCTTGGTGCTAATCACATATATTTCATTCTTCCTTTTTTGATGCAATTAAAATATCATTTTTAAGATTCTGGAAATGAGATCTTGCCAACTTTCTTCTTGTTGCTTGTTAATGGAAAATTAATTTTTGAAATTGGAGTATCATAGTAAACCTGACATTTAGTTAAAAACATTCTTAATAAGTCATTCTGATAGACATGCATTGCTTTTTGTCATGAAACCTAGATTTTGTTTCTTGGAGGTTGGCAGATATGTTATCTGCTGTACACCTTAGAACAATGGTTCCTGAATGTTTCATTCCAAGGTACCTTGAAAATTATAGAAATTCAGACCCCTTGAGGCATAAAATTGAATGGGAGACATATAACCATTGTGATTCTTATTTTTTCACCTTAATATTGGGAATGAAATATTTAGATAAATGTTAAATGGATTATAAAAAATTTAAACTTCACATTAAGGAGTTCTGAAAATTAAAGAAACAATATACAAACTTTTTATTTACTAGTTAAAGTGTATTGGAACTAAAATGCTCTTTTGCAAAATTATATTTGACATCAATAGCAATGTTTAATTTATTGTCTGGTAATTTCAATATTCAGTCTTTTTCAATGTCATTTCTGAAATCCAATTGCCTTGAACAAAAATTTATATTTTTGAACATAGAAGAATCTGATAATTTTTGCATGAAAGTTCTCCATTTTAAGTAGCAAAGTATTGCATGTTTTCTACGAACCCCCCTGAAACCTAGTTACTGACCTATTAGAGTCTGCAGATTCTACTTTAATAACCTTTGCATTAGAATGTAAGTTGCAGCTCCAATGAGAAGGCAGTTGACATTGGGTCAGTCGATTTTTGAACCCAAGGTGTGCTCATTAGAAGGCTGTCATATGCTAGAACATGACGATAGGTGTGGATGTTCCGCCAACTTGTTACCACTGCTATTAATTTGAACACCAAACAATAAACTTGGAACCAAAATCCATGCTGTGGAAACCAATTATGAAGTACTTATTTACCACCAGTTGCCTAATTTAACCGACTCATTCTAAACCACATGACTACTGCCTTCTGAGAACTGCACTTTTTGAGTGCTACCTTGTTTATGAACAAACATGACTTACTGCATCACATTATGTGCTTTTTATATCTAAATAATTTTTGTTTCAGAAAAAAGACATGGGCTACATTTTGGTATGTGAAACTAATTCTGAAATCAAAGCACCTCTTGTTCCAATCATCGACTGTGAGGAAGAAGCAGCTCCATTACCACCAAAAATTTCACTCATTTAAAATTGTCGACCAGTATATTTAGTTCCAATTCGGAGTATGAGCTGTGTTTGAATATTGCTTGTTTGTAATACTCCTATGTCTGTTATTGAAGGAGACTACGTTAATCCGTTAGAGATATAATTGGGGGCTTTCAATGTTATACGGTTGTATTAGGTGTATTAATGTAGGTGTGAGGAACATAATTATGCATTTGTTTTAAATCTTTTTGTGATATATATATATATATATGAATTTATGAAAGATATTTTGGCTGTTCATCATTTCACTAGTCACATTTTAGAAGCACTGACTTGAAATCTATCGGGTCTTTAATGCATGCAATTTTATATGTTCTTTCTTGGAAAGTGGGATTTCTTTGTCTCTTATTCAAGTTTTATCCTAACAATTTTATGTATATTATGACATATCTTGATGAATGTGAAAATTTAATTGGAATGATCTAAAAAATGATGTTTCTTCACTACAATGTAAGCATCTAAAGTGTACACTTATTAATTAATAAATTTCTAATTCAGTTCCATAAAATTGATAGTTTTGAATATTCCTTCAAAAACATGACACATTAGCAGATAGAATAAGCTTAACTCCTAGAAACTAGCATATTATGATTTCATATCTCATGACCAAAAAATCTATCTGGAGTTCTTGCATTCAGTAGTAGTAGATTGCAGTACAATGTTTTGCAAAAAATAACACTTGGGAAATGCATTGCTTAGAGTTTAAACCTTGAAACTGTTAATGTATGTGCGTACCGTGACTTCTATATCAAATTTCTATTTGGTTTTTGCTAAATTGTAGATACTACAGAAAGCTGTCTACTAGGGGATAATTTAGGAGCCATAAACAATACGAATGAAACACGTCACAACATACACTGCTTGACAATTGCTAATGAACAACCGATTTATGCAAAACTGCGATTCGGAAAGCCGCTCAATCATAGAAAATGTAAGTGCAGAGGGAGCTGTAGAGCAAGGTCTCTTATCTGAAAACAGACAGCGCACACAAGCTGTTTATTAATTGAAATTTCAAATAGTAAAGTATCTACAGAAAATCACGATTTAAGGTTTTGAAAGCCATTCAGATAAATTCTGTCTTGTGATGCAAGTATCAAGTGGAGAATGTTCGTTAGGCATCATTTGAATGTATATGACTGTGGACAAGCAGTTGGGGCAGCTCAAAGCTGGGCAAAATATCACCCAAGTTGCTGCAGCAATGCGTGTAAAAAAGCTTTATTTCTTTTTTTATTGCGCTGTTTATTTCGCTTTAATAAAGAGCCACTGAAGGTGGAAATGCTTTGAGAAAGCATGTTGGTGATGGCGATAGGAGCACCACAACCTGAGATGATGCACATATATCCCTAACAGCAATAAGGAACAAACATCGCACTCCTGGACTAATTGGTTTAGAGCTTGTAACCGCTACTGACACTCGGGTATCTGCCAAAACAACTTCTCAGCGATTAAATCAAGCTGCTTGTATGCACAGAAGCCTGTTAAGTGCATTCCGTTACAACCACACCATCATCAGGAAATGTTATGCTGGTGTTAAAAACATTCATTGGAAACATCAACAGTGGTCCAGTCATGTTCTCTGACAAATCCCAATTCACTGTGACGAGGGATTCTGGACACCAAGTACTGTGGAAAGAGAGGAACCGTAACATACCACAGAATGCTTGAGGTTGATCGTTATGGCCGAGGTGTCATGGTATGGGCAGGCATAATGGCAGAACACATCTTTGACACAGGTGCCTTTACATCACAGCAGTATTACACAGAGATTCTCCTAAAGCATGTTCTTTTATTTCGGAGTACAGACTTTCTATTCATGGGTGACAATGTATGCCCACACAGGACAGTTGATGTCTCTGAGACACTAGAGAGCGAAGATATTGAGTGCATAGAATGGCTTGCGTATTCACCAGACTTAAATCCTATTGAACATGCTTGGGATCTTTGTTGATGTGTTTCACAAAGGAATCACCAGGCACTCGAAATTGCTTTGGGAGAGGAATGGGACAATATCGACTAGCACTCCTCAACTGTTTAGTGGAGAGCATGCATAGCAGATAGTAAATGTGCAAGGAGGCCTCACTTCTTACTGAGTGACTATATCTGTCATGACTCTGGATAGAAAGAACTTTTTTCAAGACTGGAAATTGCTCCAAGGAGCAGATTTTTTTCTTATTATCTTGTTTTCCCATGTGCCAAAATCCATAACATTTTGCATTATACTTAATGCACATCATCTTAATCAAATATATACTAATTTTCGTTTCTTTAATCAATGAATATTGTTAATTATTTTAAAAATTGAGTTTGTTCCTTACCAACTGTCAAGCAGTGTTGAATGCAAAATATTCAAGAAATACTGAGCTTTAATACACTAAACATTTCTTATAGCTGCTTCACACACAAATACATTTTACACTAACCCTCAAATTTTTTTTTGTAAAGTGACTCAAAACCCGATATTAAACCCAGGAATACGTATATTTTCAAAATGCCACCTTTTTCTTTCACTTATCTGAATTCTACAAATGTTGAAATTTAGCTCGGTTGTGCTCTTATCTACATTTTGTTTAACATTAAAAACCATACCAGGGTAGAACTACAATTCACAAAAATGGAATATACCACGAGAATGCATCAAAACTGATTTTCTTTTAAAATCTATGTTGATAAAACCAAATTTCAGTGTCTAAACAAATTTAATTTAACTTTGAAGTCAAAAACAAATATGGAACAGTCATGTTATAGTTTATTAAGACAGATTAAGGTTACATAGTATGAACACAACATACATTTAAAACAAATGTGCAGGGTGCACTGACTGGAACATTTGATATTTGGTTACATACCTGGACAGAACTTACCAAAGGGTAAGTTTTTGTACACAATAGCAGAAAAATGTTTAACAAACAATAATTATTTACACTGCTACAATCTAAGTTTGGAAATATTCACCATCAACTCCATTCTAATGCTTTATTTATTAAGTATAAAAGAAATTTTTTTATTTATGCATATTTTTGAGAAAATGTATCTACATTTTGATCATTACCCTCAAAACTCAAGTTCATTGTTTTAAAACAAATTAGTGATAGTTGTGAAATGAAATTCTTATGTAAACAATACTATATAAATGTAAATAAGCTCAAATCTTAATTTATTTAAAACAAATCAGAATTTTATAGATATGGCTACTAGTTCTGATTTTAGGCTAAATTGGTGATTAATACCTCCTTTTAACAAAAGTTTTATTCATCATTAATCAGCGAATGAAGTCCAATTTATCACATTTTAATAACCCCACAGTCCCTAGGGCTTTTTAAAAAGGAACTTGTTACTCATTTTAGAAGATGGAACTTATGATTAATCAAATGCATATATTTAAGTTTGATTTTTAAGATATCTGAAAGAGCACCAATGCAACTTTACTCATTGTGATTAACAATTCACCAGGTAACAAAATGCAGCTTTGATGGTCAACATGTGCATTTTTGTGTGCCCAATTTTTTAAAAGCAAATTAGTGCTGATTGTTTCATTTATTAAATAAGTACAAGAAATAAATATTCTCAACAGTACAAAATGGTTCACAAGGGTGATTAATTTTACTTCTGAAACAAAGCATTATTACACAGATGTCTGTACATGTAAGTGTTTGGTAAATTCAGGACACCACTTGCATCTTTAAAAAAAAAAATTTTTCAAAGTACAAAGATATAAAAAAATTCAAAATAAACCATTTTAAAGTTAAACGTTTGCTGTTTTAATATTTTTACTTGATCACTGACGTAAAATGAGTTGGAACTATCAAGGAGGCATGCTGATTTCTTTATTAGAATCATCTTAAAAAGCTGTAAGAGCGGTAACTCAATTTAGAAAGCTGATAACTAGATCCTTATAAATCAACACCATACAGATACATTTAAATATTATTTCTCACCTAATACATTTAAGTTAAGTATACTTATAATACAAACTGTACATTAAGCATCAACACATTTAAATTTAAAATATTTACAAATTGAATGTAGCACACTTAAAATATGTAACATCTACGAACATTGACAAGATAAATTGTTAAGGGTGTATAAATCACGATACATAGCACATTTTAATCTCAAAAGCATTTCATTTTACAAGGTATAATAGAGGACAATATAACAAGGACAATCAAACTACAGATAGAGATTATGATTAAAAACATCACTGATAAGAAAAAATGAGCTGTCATAAAAAAAGATCTAGAAAGGGTTTTCAAGAAAAAGTCAGATGTATTGAGGTAAAATATCTTACACCAACAATTGGAGCATTATCAACAAAAGTTATCACAAAAGTGCATAAATTATACACATACTGAATAGTTTTCAGCACCAATAAAGCTAGTGTCATTACAATGATAAATCGATATCCAGAAAATATACAAGCCAATGTTTAATCAAATGTCTTAGAAAACAATGCAATAACTTTGGACACTCCTCCATTCTTCCTGGACAAAATAATTAAAACTAAAAAAATTGCAACTGGAAAAACATCAGTGAGCACCAGCTAGTCTTCAAAATAACAAATGCTGCCTTTATGTTTAGGACAATAATGCTGCATCCATACTATCAGAAGGTGGCAGGTTTCCTCTGTATAAACAGAAATGCTGAATCATGAATATAACATCAAATGTGATGGAGGCTAGGCCTAATCCAAATTTGGTGAAGTTTCCAATTATAGAATACCAGTCATCTGCAAAGCAAGTTCATTCAAAACAATTAGTCAATCACAAATATTCTGCTTTTAAAGTACAAGAATGCAGAGTAAAGGAGGAATTTTAAACTTTATCAAAAGTTAAGGTACTGAAAAATTTTCATGGCATTAGATGTGGTCCAAACATTTAAAGGTCCTAATTTTGTTAGAATTAAAACTTGTCAAGCAGGTTTTTAAATCAATAAACAAAATTGAATACCATTCAATAAAATAGATTCGCCAATGTTGAAATATGTTCTTGGATTCATTTTTAAAAACTACTTCTCGTGAAGTTCAAAACAGTTGTGCACGAAGTGATCCAACTTTTGCTGTTGATGGATCCATCAGAAACATTTTAGTGCAAAAGAGCTGCAAACTTTTATAAATTCTTTAATACCAGAAGGCATACAATCCATGTAAGACAACTTTAAATAAATGTATTAACTATTTAATGTGCTTGTGGTTATCAATTTTAGTTGTATATCATATAACAGACTGGATTTCGGATTTTTAACTCTCCTTTAGGTTATGCTTGCATTATTCCCACAATCTGCAGTTTTTCCTACCACACTTCTAACAACTTTTAGACTTCTTGACCTAATAGAATATTTCCTATGATTCTTTCATCCAATAGATGTGGCTATAAATCATGTGCTATGGGGAAAAAACAACAGCACACTACTATGAAATCTTGCTATACTCAGGTGGTTAAATTATGCTTGCAAACTCATCCCTATTTCAGTAATTGCCTATATCATGCTACAAACATAAAATAAATTTTAAAGAGTTTAACAAAATACAAATAAATGTCTCATGATTATTCTTTCCTTTTATTTGGTAGTTGTAATTTGGATGACAGGATTGCTGATAAAATCATATTTACATTGGCATGTTTTCATGTCCTTTGAATTCTACTAAAATGTTTCTTCCATCATGACTAGAAGCTTTTTTTAATGCCATTAATAGATTAACATTTTTAATAAAAATGGTTCAAAGGACCATTAAAAGATAATTTATACAATTGCGATATTTAGTTTCATTTAGGCTATTATTTTACAGCGTTTGTGTTTTACAGTAAAAAAATTTGAATATAAAAATTATAGAAACTACACATACTTGATTGTGCTAACTTTCAATATTTTACCACTCAAATATCCCTAAACAATATTAAGGACGATCTTTTAAAGATCTAATAGTCTCACTGTCAAAATTATTTAGAATATTTAATTAAAAACTATTTATTAAATTATGAAAGCAGCATATCCAATACATTTTGAATTGCTACAGTTAAGTCACTTTAAATAGTCACAGCTTACTGAATGACTAAGTGATGTATGGCCCTGATTGCCACTGCACTTAAATTGCAATCAAAGTGATATGCAAAGTTGAGCTAACCTTGCTATTGCACTAACTATATTGCAAGTGTCAACCAATCTGGTGGTCAGGGTGCTGGCTTTAAGATCAATAGGTTCCTGGTAGGAATCCAGGGTAGGGCATGGTTGTTCGTCCGTCTAGAATGGTTGTGTTTAGAATGTGAAGATGCATTTAATTTGTAAAGTGAACCTATCCTGGGGTGCACCAAGGTAACAAAAAGTGGTTCACGAAATCTGCCCTTGTAGTGCCATAATTGTTAAGATTAACATGCTGGGGATTAGGAGAAAAAGCATTTCAAGTGCTATACAGTTGGTAGAGTATTTGATGGTTAGGTTTTTGTGTGTGTGTGTGGCACACAGGCAATATTTGGCCATGTTATGCCAGACACAAGACATACAATATCTAAAAGATCAATATCCATCTAGTAAAGGACAAACACACATGGGAAGTTTTACCGATACAGAAGAGAAATACACATCAGGGAGGAATCGAAATTGCGTCACCTACAATTCGCAGGTTGCTTAGTGCTGTGGACACCCAGAATAAAAATATTTGAAACGGATTATTGGGAAACTGAGAGGTAATCATAAATGAATGGTATAATATACAAGAACCCTTTGGAACATCAGTGGAGAAGTACTCAAAAAAAATAGCAGAAAATCCTACAATCATTAAGGTTCTAAACGCATAACAGTGATGTTAAATAAAAAGTATTTTCTTTCTTTTCAGAATAGGTTAAGTAATTCAATTATGTTCTAGTGGAATGAATGTTACATTTTATCTTAAAATTGCAAGTAGAACCAAATGTAGTTGGCTTCATCAGTAGTTACAAAAATCAACCTCTCGAGGAGAATGTTTAAAACTTTTTAAGTGTATTTAAATCTCAAAATTTAATTACATTAATGCTAAAAAAAAAAAAAAAAGTTAACTAAGCTTACAATCTGTTTAATTGAAAAACACGTTTTGTTAATTCTGTATTTATTTAATACTGATATTCCTTATAATGAATCTCAAAACCATTATATTGCACAACTCTCCCATAGATCTCAAGTTAGATTGAAAGGAAAGCTAGCAAATGCAGGAGCAAATTAAAATGCTGCCAAGCGTTTTCAACCATAAGCAACAAAAAAAATTAAAGCAGAGCAAAACTAGACAAAATAAAAACAGCACATGCACGAAAAAAAGGTTTTATTTAGTTTACAAAAAGTATTCTTGAATATTTATCTACAATCAGTTTGACTCAAATATGAACTAGTATTTTTTCTTTCTACACAGAACAAACCATTTTTTGTTCGCATACAAAAACTAGATTAATATAAAACATCCAGGACCCCTTATTTATGAAAACTGATTTATATATTATAATTTTGCATATTTTTCCTAAAATTTAAAGTTTTTATTTCACATCAGACAGGATTTGAGAATGTGAACAGTAATATTATTTATTGTCGTGTGCATTACTAAATGCTCCACATAAAATAATTATATGCAATTGATTGGAAGAACATAATTGGACTAAATTAACAACTTATGGTAATTTATTTTGCAATATAGTACATATTAACAAAACCAATTATACAGAGTAAACCAAAATGCAATAAAAAAATTATTAAAAAAAAAATTGAGGTCCAGGAAAAACTATTCTATTAAGTTCTTTAAATCTTTAACACAGTGCCTGCTGCTAATTAAAAGTACTACTGGTGAAATAAACTTTATTTTATTAAGCAGATTATTCTTAAAACAGATGGTTTAAAGTTTATACTTGTGAAATCAAGTTCTCCTTTCAAAACACCACGAGGGAGATGTAATTTTTAATTGTTTCCTTTCTTTACGGAAGCAATTAAAAATTATAAGGGCTTATAAAGGTAATGTGAGTAATTTTCTATCACATCCATGTTCTGATGAGTAATCTCTTCATCCTTGGACACCTTGTCGCTTTTCTGTCCTTCTAAAACAACCCTATTTTTAATTGAAAAATCATAGGGATTCCAAGAAATAAATATGCTTCTAACCTTTAATTTTGTTCATTAGCCAAAAATTTAGAAACAAATTTTTCATTTATTAAGCACAGATGCTAACTTTATTAAGAAGCAATTTAAAATTATATTAAATCATTGTCTTTGAAAACATTCTTGGGAGAATTTGATTTTATTATTTAGCTAACTTTATTGAGCATTGATTTCATTAACAGCAGGCACTATATTCAGTCTTAAATATGATCAGCTTATAGCAAAAGCTAAGCACCTTTTTTAGACTAAACAAAAAATGTAAAATACTAAAACTTACTTTAAAACAAACTAAAAACTTCACAAAAACAAATATATAAAAGAAAATAATCCCAACTTGCAGAAGTGCTTTAAGGTAATACAGAGCACAACAAATCTCAAGTTATCACTTAAATCTCCATCAAAACTCCCAATATTATAAATTTACCTACTAATAGGAACTGATAGAATAATATTGTGTAATATTCATGATTTTTAACCACAAAATAAAATATTTTAATAAAGGGTTTTAGATTAAATTGATACTAAATATAAATGCTACAACTGTTGCCACAATTTTCGACTGCCATCAGCTTCGTAACTTGTGACATTTATAACGTTTGTAAAATAATAAAACATATAACGTGCATTATTTTCTTAAGAAAATGCATATAAATGCAGATTTAGAAAAAATTGTATACTCCTCAAAAAAATTTTGAAAAAAAAACTGGAATAGAAATAGAGTAAAAAGTAGAGCTAAAACTAAATTAAAAATGCTCTGAAATATTCTCTGAATGTGCTCCAAAGAGAAGCTATAAAGATTCGTTTGTCTTAAGCTCGTTTTTAAATGAAGCGCAGTTAAGCATGACCTGATAAAAACATTTAGCTTCTAAATAGTTGACCTTACACTAAAACTATGAGCAGAAGTTTTATGCTTCAAAATTGTCATTTCATCAATTTAATAAATTGTAAAACAGACTTAAATGCATAGACCTCGATTCACATCCACTATCACATTTGTGACTAATAGTTTGTCTTAAATGTTATTGTAAGTATAGATTTAATTACAAAAACCAATCATAACATCTGAACTATAAAACAACTGCCACCATTTGATCTTAATATCATAGTAATATGAACATTAAATATTATAGAAAAATAGTAACATTTAGTGTTGGTTTTTATATATATGGATAATTTTTTACCATGCATGAGCATCTACAAAAAATGACCCTACCCAGCAAATGATTTGAATAACTCCATTTTCAAACTTGCTTCATATACTAAGTCAGAACAATTACTTGAGGAACAAGATACTCTTGATATCAAAATATTTTGGTCAAATTCAGCCCATTACAATTTTAGTAGTATTGGTTATTTTAGATTAAGCATAAAAGTTTCAGGTTAAAGAACAACTTGTAATTTTTTTTCCTGCCATATTACCAATTCTTTCTAGAGTTGTTGGCAAAGAATCTTCAAAAATGAGAATATTCTCAATTTTTAAGCATTAAAAAAATTTTGTAAGAGAAAATTTGAGAAATTTCAATTTAAAACCACATTTTTCAGGAAATTGCAATTTATTTATTGCAGAAATGAACATGAAGAGCTTATTTTATGTATCATTCACAATACATATAAGCACTGTTTCTCTGTCTTAGAAATATCTAACTGTTACAAAAGGAAGTGTTTGTCCCTATGTCTGCATGTCTCTATGCACTGTCCTGACGAATCTATGGCACTTACAATAATAAAATTTGGCATACAGGTAGTCCAATTTGTTTGCAATTTTCGTATCACGCCCAAATTTTAAAATTTAATCTAGAACATTTTAAAATTAATTTATTAGTTTTTCACCTCCCATTTTTTGCTCCGGAATGTGACGTCACCCGTATCTCGGAAAGAAGAAGCAAGTAGATTTTGTGCTTTTTGACTGCTGGCGTCAGCATTTGGAACCATGCCAAGTTTCCTCGACTCTAGCATGCTTCGATTTATGTTGCTATTAAATTCATTTCTAGGCCTGCATGTGGAGTTCGTTTGCGAAGCCAACCAAATGGGAATATGTAGCAATCACCAGGTGTTGGCGGACATCAGCGAGCAGTGGTCACACCTGACCCAATGAAAAGAACAGTCATGGACAATGCCGTACTGGCCATGCAGTGGCAAGTAAAAAAGTTATAAGTGTTAATTTTTTATTGAAAGCCATAATACATTTTATATACTACTGATAATTCTGCCTAGGGTAGGTAGGTAGTTGAATTAATGTTGCACTGGAGCAACACAACAGGCAATGGTCTTGGTTTAATCCTGAAGAGAAAGACCTGAGGACAATAACTTGTAATTTGGAACTGGTCAGATGACGAGATCAACACCTGAGCTGGCACCCCACTCCTCCAAACTTCCACACTACTTCTACATGGTGACATTCAAGACAAGCAAGTACACCAGCCCCCACGTGCACAATGGGTTTTAATTGGAGAGTTTCAAACTTACAACCCTCCACTTGCTAATCTGCAATTCTATCAACCAGGCTACTGCTGCATTAATTATGCCAAGGGACACCTCATATTTTTGCATATAGTTGTGTTGCGTACACATTAAACTTAAAGGTTGGGATACCTTAAAAACGAAATCTTTGAGCGAAGCAAAATAAAAAATGACTGCACATGTACTAACAAAGTAAATAATTCATACTGCAAGCAAAATTGTTGAATAAAAGTAGAGTACAAAATAATTGAAATGCTTACTTTTTCTTAATTTCTAATGTCTTCTCAAGTACTAGATTTTTAAACTTACTTCAATCATTTAAGTATTTATTATTCATTGATTAAAAAATATGTTGTATGGCATTTTTCTTTATTTTTTTATGCCTTTAGAAGAAAATTCTCGATTATTCTCTACTTGGAGAATATTCCAAGAAATTCTTCCCAAATATTCCCAAGAAATTTACATCTAATTCTTCCATTTGGTTTTTGACTACTTGTTTTCAGGATACAAGTAACATCCAAGGAAACACAAATAATTATCGGCCAGTCATGGCAAGGTATGGTGGATACAAATGATTTTAAACTTATTAAATCCTGAGTGAATAAATGCATCATACAAAAGAATGTAGGACCATATGACAATGGGTACAAACATGTAATCAGTAGCCTTCCTCCGAATCTCAGGTGATGTCCATATGGGAGTGAGAGACCTTGTGAGTCTCAAAAGTAAGTCCACAGGCGAGTTATGCAACCTTGTCTTTAGGAATGATTGAACTTGGGGTGGTTTCAGTAAGAGTTAGGGTGAAACCAAAGAATTTGTTGAGTTCAAAGAGTGGGATTCTCAAATACATGTGCATAGGGAGGGATAATTTAAAAATTAGTTTACTTGAGGTTGGAGAAAGTAGAATACAGAAGATTCCATATTGACAATTTCCTATTACTGGGTTTGGACTGATTTGTTTACTATTATCTTGAAACGTTATTACATACAAATGGTAGCTGTGTGTTAGTGCATACAAATAAAACTTTCTTATAACTTGATTTAAATCAAAAACACAAATAACATAGCTATGGAAACAAAGGATATATGTCAGTATATACTTTGTTCAGTCGCAGAAAAACATGGGCAACTTACTTTATTTCAAGCACTATTCATACTAAAGCAAATTCAAAGGTATCATTCAAAAGACATCCCCTTGTTTTATATTAATCAAATTTTGCACAAACAATGAAATTTCTAATTGAAACACCATGTTTTGATGCCATAATCAGATTCCGCATTGTTTAAATTAGTCTAAATATGAAATTTCATGATTGATCCTTATATCCAGATCTATTAACTTTATATACAGGGTGACTCATAAGTACGAAGTTTCCAGATGCTGTAAAACAGGAACAGTTTAAAACATGTTTCCCAAATGCGAACTGTTAGCTAGGTATACTCATAACATTTTTGTCCCCCTCCCATGCAAAGTGACGTAGGCCATAGCAAGCATGTCACGTGACTAGACAATGGAAATGGCTGCGTTTGCAGTGGAGAAGGCATTTTGTGTTCTTGAATTGAGCAAAACGGAATCTGTCAGCATTCTGCAATGGCAATTTTGATCACGATTTGGAAAAGAACCTACAACCAGAAAATTCATTTATGATTGGTTAAAAAAACTTGAAACTTCGGGCTGTTTGTGGAAAGTTCCAAAGCCAGGACGACCGAGTATTTCGACAGATGTCCTCATAAACTTTATTCATCCAATTAGATAATAAAGTTGAACAAATTTACTCTCTAATTGGATGGTGCACCACCACACTGCTCAGGTGACATGTGAAATTACATCGATTTACATATTCACCGATGGATTGGATGAAGCACCAACTACAACATGCCACTAACCCGATATTCCCCAGATGCCCTGACTTAAACCCATGCGACTTTTTTCTTTGGGGCTACATAAAGGATAAGGTATTTAACCAATTTAACTCTCCTCTTCTTGTCTAGCGGAGCTGAAACAGTGTATCACATCCACTATCACTGCACTTGCTTCAGATACCCTAACTCACGTCTGGGTGGAAAAGGGTTACCGATTCAATGTGTGAAGTGTGACTGAGGGTGCAGACATAGCACCAGTTTGCTTCACAAACCAACAACACGGACAAAGCTGTGATGTAAGGCAGTAATCTGGTGTAAAATTTTCCACAGATTTCAAATCGGTTGAAATTTTTACAGTATCTTTAACGGTGTAGAAGATAGAAAAAGAACTGTGACTGTAAATCATTCCTCGGGCAAAATCAAAGCGGAAACGAAAAAATAATTTCCTGTTCTGTCGGAGGAACGGCCAGCATGGCAAGGTCATTTCCGGCGTTTTTTCTCTCTCTGGTAGTAATGCGTTAAAAAACTGATAGAGAATAAAACTATTAAATTCATTTTAAAATTTCGCTGTGACTCAAAAATTGCAACAAATTTGGACCACCTGTGTGCCAAATCTCATTGCTGTAAGTGCCATAGATCGTCAGGATTTTGCGGACGTGAAACAGACAAACAAACAAACACTTCTTTTTATAATAGTAGAGAATGGAAGATATAATCAAGATATGGAAAAATCATGATTTTATTCAAAATCTAAAATTAGATATTTTTTTCTAATTATAATTTTTTTATTCACAAATATAAATTCTACGTTTTAAACTAGTTTCTCAAATTGTTTTTGGCTCAGTGCTCCATTTTCAAATATAATTTTTTCAGTACCATCAGCCACAGACCCCAAGATACCTTCAGCACTCACAAGGTAGGTAGTACCCATTTTGGAAAGTTATGATTTAAATTAATTTGTTGCCTTTATAAATTAAAAACTGCTAGACAGAAAAGATAAATGCAGTTTCTAGGTAGAAGGGATTTGGGACACCCATTAGTACCAGTATTTGCAGTTATTTATAAAAGCAACCATGGCGAAAATAGAGCTGATTGCTTTATCAGAAATAGTAAATTCTCTCTTGCAATGACTGGGGCATAAGAACCATAGGGCAAAAACATACGCTTGTCAGTATAGTCCCGGTCATTCCAACCAATCTCTAGTTCCTGTCCTCAACATAATAATTGTTATCTAGAAAAGATGCTGCTAAGTTCAAGCACATTTTTATCTGAATATTGAATTGTATTTTGTCCCAGGTAATTTAATTTCCAATACTTATTAAACGTTAATGAAGTAAGAAAATTATATTTTTTACTTTTAATCATGAATTTTTCAGTAAAAAAATCACTTGTTTTATATAGCAGAACAAAATAATACTGCACCCTGAACAAAATAATACTGAATGAAATACGCAAATAAACGATAAATATATTTAAACCAATAATCTCTTTTCAATAACACCTAAACTAGCTTATCTATTTGTTTCCCTTTTTGGAAAAAAGAACACTCAATCAGATTAAAATACTGATAAGAAAAAAAATGAAAGCACAGCATTTTCAGTGTAAATAAAATATAATCAAATTACAAGGCTAAAATTACTTTGTGTCCCAGGTAATTTCATTTCTAAAATAATTTAACGTTAATGGAGAATGAAAATTAAAAATTAATTTATATCTACATGTGAATTTTTCAAAAAAAAACTTTATTTTTAAATTGGTAGACTGTACAAAGTCCCAAATCCGAAATCCTCCGGACCTCTTCCATTCCGGATTTTTCCGAAATTTGGATTACTTGCAGTTTTTTTTGTCAAAAGACCATAATCTAACCCCCCCCCCTCCCTCTCGGGTCCGAATTTTTCTGCTCAGAATTTACATTCAGAACACGTTTGCAATACTAACACAGCAGATATATCAATAGGAATATTTTTTTTAACGGAAGGGAAAAAAAGCTTAATACAATGCAACAAGTTTTCTTACAAATCTTCTAATTTTTCTGTGTGGTATTTACTCTGAATATGTCCGTTATTTTGTGTCGTTTCATCAATTTGGTCCAGGTTGATTTTCATTGTTCTTAAAAAAAGAGGAAAAATAGAAAAAAGAAAAAAAATGCTGGTTAGAAAAAAAAAAATTTAGATTTGGGACTTTGTACTGTACCTTGGTTAAAATAATACGAAATAAAATGTAAATATAATATATATACACAAATATTCCCTTTTTTAATAACATCTAAACTAGTTTACACTTTTGTTTCCCTTTATGAAAAAAGAACCATCAAATAATCACATTAAAACACCGATAAAAAATAAAAATAATAAAAGCAGAGCATTTTAAAATGTAAAAAATAAAAGCAGAGCATTTTAAAATGTAAAAATTAAAAGCAGAGCATTTTAAAATGTAAAAATAGCAATGCCAAACAGAGCATCATAATCCAAAGAAACAACCCATTTTTTCAAGTTGAGCAGGTATGGCACAAAACACTCAATAACAATTTCAATGTCATTCAAATACAAATTGCTTTCAAAGAAAATGTTAAAATATATTTTAAAATATAGTGTGGCTCTGATGAGAGGGCAGATGACCTTAGAGAAGTTCATCTGTAGACAGGTGGAATCACTGCTATTGCCTCTTTGCAGCAAACAATAATCTCTAAGCTAATACTGCTAAATATATCAACTGTGGGAATGCATTAGTTGTTGCAAACTGGTCCCCTAAATTAACGAGTAGACTTATCCACATGGCTCAAATGCCAACTCGACAGAGCCAGGCTATAACCTTCATTGATAAACAAAAAAGGTGTTCATTTTCTGAGGAACAGCTCTGAATAAACCAATTAATTCTTATTGGGTGTGGGCGGGCTCTCTTTACGATATACAACATAATGCTGAACCATAAATATTATATCAAAAGTCACAGAAATAACTCCTAATCCAAATTTGGTAAAATTACCAAACATTAAATCCCATATATCTAAAAGAAACAAAAAGTATTCAGAATAAACATAGTAAGAAAAGTTTTTTATAGCATACTTTATATCTTTAACATACCGAACATACTGGACTAGATATTTTTATGATAATGAATTTATACGAGCAATATGAATGGAATATTCCTCCCACCCAAAACATTTTATAAGAGAGGGAATCCTTACAGGTTGTTTAAAGACAATATAGGAACTGAAATATATTAAGAGCAGTATTCTCTTTTGTGAGTTGTAGGCAGTACAGGTTTAATACCCGTCGGGTTTCATTCATCCCTTCGTGTATTTCTCTCTTCAGTGTCAGTGCAACTGTCCTTGTGTGTGTCTATTACTCGATATTGTCTGTATTGTGTTTGGCTCAACATGGCCCTTGTACTACATAACCCAACCTTTAACTGTACAGAAACTTTCAACACATTTGCTTACAGGGCAGCATTTTTTGCAAGTAGTTGACATAGTATCGAAAACAATTGGGTTGATCTATTTGAAATCCTTACAGCATCTTGAGCAAATATCTTTTTGTTTTAATGAACCAGAAAAACGGTGTTACATTTTTCTATTAGAGAAAACTATTTTTTAGCTAAATTGATGATCAAACTCATCAAATGATGGCTACATGTGTATGAAGTAGTAGCCACTGCGTGGCTATCCCGGCGTTGCCCGTGATGTAAGGTATTAATCTGGTGTAAAATTTTTCGCAGATTTCAAATCCATTGAAATTTTTAATTTATCTTTAACGATTCCGATTTTACGAAAAGTACCTAACAATCCCAGTCAAAATGTTTTATATATTTCCTCTCCTTTGCTGAAATGGAATAGGGCAGGAAATTTTTAATTTTTATTTTAATGTGAAGGGCAATCTGTTTATATTTTAGAAGCGAAAGTTCATGTGACGTCACAATCTCTAGTGAAAATATAAAAGATTAAAAGAAAATCATACGTATAAGGTATCTATCTGGTGTAAAATGTTCCGCAGTTCAAATCCGTTATTTTTATTATACCTTTAGCGATCGCTGAGATAGAAAAAATCACTGAAAAACGCCAGTGATAACTTTAGTAATATCTTTTGCTTTACTGGAATTCGTTTCGCAGGAAATCAAAATTAATGTATCTCGAAACAAACAAAGGTCATTCAAATGTGTTCTCTGCCATTCTAGAGACGGGAGATGAAAAAAATTTGGCATGGTTCCAAAGGCAGACGTCAAGATAACTTGAGGGCGAAAAGTCTACATTTTTATGTTTCTTCATTCCTCAGAAGAACGCAAAAAGAAGAAGGATGGTAAAAAAAAACTATTAAATTAATTTTAAAATGTTCTAGATTAAATTTTAAAATTCGCCCAAGCCATAAAATTGCAAAAAATTCGGACTATTTGTGTGCCAAATCTCGTTACTGTAAGTGCCATAGATTCGTCAGGACTTTTGAGTCCAAGAAAACATACACTTCCTTTTATAATATTAGAGAAAAAGGTATTAAAATCTTTCGTATAAAATCCAATGGAGTTGTGAAATCATGTCAACTAAAGACAGCACAATTAAAGTTGGATTATTTGACTAGTTATAATAGTAAAAAAAAAAATCTGGATTTTTTTATTTTTAATAACAAATGGTTAACGCACTGGGTATATCCATTGAGCCAAAAACATGGCTAATCTGAAGTACAGCCAATCGCTAATGCACAAATTTCATAGCAAAACAAAACGGAAGATAGCTATCAATAGGGGTGAATGTTTTCTACAAATATCAATATTTAAATTTCTATAAGGGGCATCATATTAAATTGGGTGCTCTTGCTCTGATAATTTCAATACAGACCCCACCTTCAATGACAAATTTCGATTCTACACACAATTTAGGTGGAAATAAAAAGTTCAATTTTATTGGATTTTTCACCAATTTTTTAAGTGTTCGAAAATTGGAACTCCTTATGTTAAAATTGAAGTTTCACGTTTTTAGTAAAATTTGCTAAAAACATTAATTTTACTTGGAAATTGTTTTTCCATTCTCTGCTACCCAAAACCCAAACACAATTTATAAATTTAAGTAACAAACTAAATTTTAATAATTTTTATTAATTATGAAATTAATATTCATAAAAACTTATGAATAGAAACATGGGCAGATTTTGACTTAATGCGATTCAATTGTTACTAAAACATCGGAATTCCAAATTTCAGCTCATTATGTGCATAATCAGTAGTGCAGTGAAACTGTTCACAAAATTCAACTATCATTATTGGGTATTGTTCAAAGCAAAAACAGAAATTTCAGCCAACAGATACTGGGATTCAATCAGAATGGATTCTGACTTTGTCACCAGCTTAATGGACTTCATGCCACAGCGCCTGCAACAGGTCATTGACAGCGAGAAAGCCATTACACATCATATTAATAATTATAATGCGATTGTATATTATTAAATGATTTATTCTAAGTTTTTGTACATGAAGATTATTTTATCCAGCTTTGCTAGGCACTTAATGGACACAACAACACTATGTCACACTCTCAAAACCTTCCTCAAACAGTCGTTGAAAGCGACACACTCACGGAATCGGACTATATTATTGGAATCCGTCCTTTCTACTGCTGAGTTCAATAATTACAGGCTCCCTCAATGGTTTTTATGGATTTTCTAGGTCAATTTTACGTTGCTTTCTGATCAAATCCACCTGTAATTGTGGGATGGGTAAAAAGATGGGGGTTCGTATTGAAATCATCAGAGCAAGCTCCCAATTTAATATGAAGAGGGAGCCCTTAGACAAATTTTACATATTGATATTTGTAAAAAACATTCATCCCTATCGATTGATACCTTCCGTTTTGTCCTGCGATGAAAATTGTGCAATTGCGATCAGGTGAGTGTTTTTTAACGGCTGTACCAGATTATAAGGCTGCTCCAAATTCTAAATCTACATGTTGAATCTGTCAATGGCTTATAACTAGAAAAGTTCAACATGAAATTTGGCAAACATGTCTTAAGACCCTAAAAATTTAAATCACAAAAAAAAAAAAAAAAAAAAATCGATTTTTTTCCCCCTGGGGAAAAAAAACAAAACAATCTCCTTTAGTAGTGATCTATTAAAAGTTTTGCTCATCTTATTACTTTTTAAACTTCTGGTTTTTATTGGCTTTCAATACACCAACTAGACCTATATAATGCACAATAGCCAAATAGATATGAAAACACAGAAGTATGTCCAAAAGGTTACTATCAATTCAAGAGAGAGAGAGCCTTCGGACAATATTTATTGCCAGCTATGCATCATTTTTTCAAAAATTTTCCTTACAACACAATGTATCACAAGATCAAAATAAAGTACTAACTTTTTCTGAGTTAGTCAAAGCAAAAAAAGATTGAGTGTTACTTAAAATAACTGTTAACCTCCAAGAAAAATATCAGGAAAATTTTTATGACATAAAAAACCAACATGCAACTGTCAAAGGAATAAAAAATAGTTAAAATTCTGAAAATGAAACAAAATTTGAAGCACTAAATTAGGTGATAATTGTGCCCAAACTGGGCTTTCAGAATTCAAAACAAAAAGTAACTCTACCCTGTTCTACTATTATATGCTTGGCTCAGTTTGAGCTCCATAAAATCAATTTGGATATACTTTACACTGAATGGCATTAAGTAAATACAAAGTAAGCAATTTCTCTTTTTGGTATTTTACATGTACATTTGGAATCTTTCTTGAAAATTAATGCAAAAGAAAGTTTTCTTAATAATCCAGCAATCCCTATGTATTTCTTTCATGGTTATCACTGCCTGGCGATACTTCAAAATTGATCTCAGAAACTTATCTTCCTAAATAAAAAAAATGCAGAAAATACTTTTTCAGTATGGAAGATGGAAAAACCAAGTGTTTTCCAGGAATGTTCCGGTTTCGTTTCTTCATGGATTGTTACAATGTGGCAATAAATGCTAAATTTAGCATCATTTGAAAATTTCTTACATTGAAAAGAAAAAACCAGGAAAATATTTTTTAACTTCCGATAAATCTGAAAGAGTTTATATATATATACGCTTAAGGGATAACTGTAATGGCTAATTTAGTGGCTTTCACATAAAAATTAGTTTTATATTTAGTGTATTTAGCATAAACTACTAGTATGACTAATTACATGTGTAAAAACAATACTGCAAAGAAACATGAAAAAGTGCACCCGAAGGAACTAAAATTATTGCATCCAACATGAAATTCTTAGTGTGAATTCTTTTACAAATTCATGCAAAATTTTTACTTTTTAAATATTTATTTTATCCTGCATTTTGATTTTGCTCATTTCAATTGAACACTAAATTAGGAAAAGTAGCAATGTCAACAAAACTTTGAATATATCTACTATCCATACTCTACGTATAGCCCATAAGAGAAATAAATGCCATTTATAATCAACTTATATAAACACAGAAATCTGTTCAATTGCACTTTAACTCAAATCATTTACTTGGTAAATTTTTGAAAGTTTTTTTACACTTTGCTCCAAAGCTTGGAAATAAATTTTTACTACAAGCTTTATAGAAATATAATAATTCGAATTTTGGAACAAGTCATTGAAGCTAATGAATGTTGAGATATATGAGAATGATATAATTTTGTGATATCAGTATAAAAACCTGCACTTTTATTTTTATCATTGGAAAAGAAAGTTAGTAAATATTATTTCAGCTGAAAGTTAAGGTGAAAGGGAAGAAAACCAAAAATAAAGTATGAACTGCTCCAGCTCGCAATTAAAAACGAATTAAATAGACCAATACAAGGGGCAATTGATACTTTAGAATATACTATTCTTCCTTATAAACTAGTCATCCTACACTGAAAGTTTTTAACATGCCCAAGAAATTCCAGAATTGATCACAGATCAAAATAAATTATTCAAAAATGCATTTGATTTTACTCAAGAATTCTCGGATGCCATAGAAATAAGGAGTTTGAATGTTTTTTAATTTCCTGGGAATAACTATCTAAATATATACTTGGAGATAAATGAATTTTGAAATAAAGATCTATGATCTACTTAAATAAAAATTATACTTACTAAAATTATACGAAATAATGAACATCTGACAAATACTAAATAAACCACCAATAAAATCCAATAAAACGGTCCCAATACTCCAGCCAGTAGTTGATTTTCGCTTGTAATTGTAAACAACCTAAAAGGATACAAACAAATTTTAACCCTCTGCATATTAACAGTTAATTAATAACCAACAAAAAGTTAAAAGTCACAGAAGTAAAATTTTTGCAACTGCATAGATACAGTGATCCCTTGTTATACAGTAAGACTGAATTATTATTATTAACCCTCTTTGAAATGTAGCAAATTTTTTCAGATAATTCTAATTTATTCAACATAGATCATAAGTCTACTTGCACACACATCGATTTTCTGTCATAGAGTAAAATATCACAATATTTTATACAACGACTGGGAAAATTTCAACAAAAATGTGATTAAAACCCAAGATAAAATGCGAGAATTATGCTAAACTTAAAACAATCTGATGACCAAAAAACAGTTTTTCCAAACATTAAATACAATTCAATTTTATTTTATCTTCTAATGGCATTAAATATAAAGCAGTTAAATAAAACAACTAAGTACTCCATTCATGTTACATCTTTTCTATAAAACAAGATAAATTGTCTTTTGTGTTTGCAATGAATCGTGCAATAATCTTCGTCAAATGTTGCCAAATTCGTATTTCGAAAATACAAGTTACAATTAAAAAATTATTTATTTAAAGAAATTACATTTAAGGTAACAATCTGGTGTAAAGTTTTCCGCAGATTTCAAATCCGTTGAAATTTTCACTCTTGTAACGAGTGAACTACGAGCACAGCGCCAGGTGTGGAGCAATATACCTCCGAACTGCTAACGAGCTAAAAGTTTGAATAAAAGATATGTCATGTCTATGCGATCAAGGACTCAACCTCCAAGAGTTAGTGAGAGTTTTCTGGTGTGTAGAATGAAGACGTGTCATAATGTCCATTATTTTATGAAAGTTATGTAAATATATATGTTGTGTCCATGTAATATAATTTAGAATTATAAACTAATTGTGAGTGCTAGGAGAGTTTGTCACTTGTTCACCTGATTCCAGGAGAAATTCTCTGCTCAAAGTCACACGCTATCTTTAACGATCGCAAAGATAGAAACTTGTGCTAGAGGATGAAAAAACCATAAGTGAATAAAATAAACCACAACAACCATATGTTGTTGTGGCAGTGGACAGCAGGAAAAGGAGATTGTGTCACAAGGTGAGTAGATCGAACTGTGTGCAAGCTCCTATACTCTTGTTCGTACCACCAAAAGAATTTATCGTACATTTTATCACACAACCATAATTGATGTGTGTGCAAGTAGCCTAACAGTCAACCTTGCCCAGAGGAATGGATCACACGAGTCAGATTATATATTTTAATATGCATTCCATTTCAGATTTTTTAGTTGTTTTACAGACAGCAGACAAAAACATTTCCAATTCTAACATTATAATCTGCTTTTTAATAAATACTATTGCATTATTTTTTTAGAAAACAGATATTTACTGCTTCTTGCATGATTGCTGTTTATTTCATTACCACTGTAGAGATTAATAAACACTATCAAAACTCAAACATAAAAGCAATTTATATAAAATTTTGATTTTTTAATCATAATTCTTGATTAGTAATGGCAATGTTTCACCAAAATTTTAATCTTCAAAGCATCTTTGAGAATAATATAACTAAGATCAGAAATCCAGAACTTAAGGTTAGTAGGGTAGTTAATTAACATCGCACTGGAGCTATTCACGGCAGTTTGGGATCAATCTAAAGGGATCCACGGACAACGTCTAGTAATTTTGAGCCTTGGTCAGATGACAAAAGAACACCTGAACTGCCACCCCACTATCAAAACTTCCACACCATGCCAAATTGAGGACATTTGAAGCTACAACAGATTTAACGTGTACCAGCCCCAGTGTACATGACGGTCTTTGGTTGGATTCGAACTTGCAATCCTCCATTTGATAATCTGTTGCTCTTCCAACTGAGCACCCATGCCTCCAGAATTAAAGATTTTAAAATATAACTGAACTTACTTGAGGGATATATTTAGTGAGTGTCACTCCAAGTTTCACATAGGAAAAGAAGTACAAGAATGTAAGCCATGGTGTGGTTTTGTTTACATGAAGAGCAGTGAGCAGTAAGAAGACAGCAGCAGTTGACCATACCAAAGCAAGGGTAGCAACAGTAGATTTTGCAATCAATTGATCTCCACGCTAGAAATTAGTAAAAAATGAAACATAGATAACATAATTTTGCACAAATATATTTTTAATACCTATTTCGCAAGTATTTATATTTAAAAATTAGAATATAAGATCATTATTCATTAAACGAATTATTTCACACTAGTATTTTCTAATTATGTTATTCATGCTTCAGAGATAAATTTTAAAGAAACCATGCAACTATTTAGTTTTACAGACAGCAGCACAGTAAAAATAAAATAAGCTATGCCAGTTAAATAGCTAATTTAAAGTAAAATCAATTTTAAAATATCAGCATTTTGACTACCAAACATTTTTAATATAAACAGGGTCATCATTCAAGTGAAAGGAGTTGGAAAGGTACTTAGATATATTTTAAAACCTACATTTCTGACCGATTTCGAACAACTGATTACTTTGGCATTCTATAAATTTAAAGCTTTCAATTGGGAACTCAAAAAATTGCATTATTCCTATTTATTTAAAATAATCACTCTTTGGAAGCAATTAGAATCCATAAAAGAGGCTTCATGTTTAGAACACTTATGACTTCAGTTGTACAGAATATTTCACATTTGGGTAAAAAATGTATACCATATTATGTCAGTTTTAAAGGAAATTTCTTGCGAATATTTTGCTACTGTCACCTTAAACTGGATTTTTTCAACATTCATGCTTTTACATTATTCTTTACAATATACTCTTTAAGCATAGAACATAATAAAAATACAATGCTGCTGTTTGACAAAAGAAAATGTATTGCTGCATAATAACTCTTACAACTTTTAAACTTCCACATTAGATCAGTGCTTGCAAAGTAATATAAGATACAAGGCAAGGTAAGAATTTTAATTGTTCTATTCTAAATTAATTGGTTATACATATTAAATCACACATAAAAAATTCGAACAAAATAGCATCAAAGATTAACTATCCTGATTTGAACAAGTGAAGTTTAATTTAACAGTAAACAATATCACAATGTATAAAAATGAAACTAGAGCACACAAAACCATACTATAAAATCAATGACTAAATTGATAAACAATTACTTCATAAATAAAGCACTGGCCAATTGTAACAGCTGTGGCAAACACAGCATGTACAGCAAAAACAACATCATTAACTTCAACGGGAATTATTCCAGTAGGATGGACACTATGATATTCCATCTGAAATGTTTTTTAAAATACGAATGAATTTCAATATATTTATGAAAATTACTTTCATTTCTAGTTAACGTACTTGCATGCAATCAGATAAGTTTGAACTCACTTGTACTTCACGAACATATTTAAAACCCAAGTTGAAAACACTGTAGGCAAGAAATCCAGTCAAGTTCAACCCCAAAAAGTCAAAATTCAAGCCAACAACACTGAAAAAATACCCCAAAATGTATTCAGAGCAATAAATGAACAAAACAAAGTTAAAGATAATAGGTAAATTCATCTCGATTCATAAAAATTAAATTCACTCGTAACACAAATCAGTTTTTAAATTAAGATTTGCAACAAAATTCACTACTTTCAAGTGCATTAAGAATATTGTTTATTTCAAGTTGTATCTAATACAAATAAAAAACTTATAAGAGAAGCTTATTCAAAAACAGAATCTAAAAGTAGAACACATTGATTTTATAAAGTCTAGGTCAGAAGAATTAACACTTAATCTCACTATCAAAGAAAAAATATTTTTTAATTGATTGCATTTTATGTGTTTTTCTAGACTTGCTGTTAAGATATAAAATAAAATTTAAAACGTTTTTTACTTTGCTAAAAAAATTCTCACTTGAAAGACCTAAACGATAATTTTCAAAGGTCCTATTTAAATTTTCATTTTTATATGCATAAGATAATATTTGGCCAAGCTGAGCCAAACACAAGACAATGTCATGAAAGGAAAAAGAAGGATCAAGGAATAGAGTAGAAATGAAAGCAAAAAGTTCAGGAAGAAAATAATAAAACATTGCTTATGTTTGTTATCTGTCATTTTATTTACAATACCATCACGTTTTATTATTTCACAAAATTAACACCGATTTATTCTGTATGGTTTTTTATGCTGCTTAAAGCATAGTTCAGATATAATAAAAGAGAAAACAAAAAGGAATATGTTACAGATGCAGAGCATTTTCTTACCTTTTCCTGCGATAGTTCTCTATAATTTGAGGATAAAAGGAAACAGACCAACAAATAAAATACAGCCATCCTATGATTGAGCTCACAATAACCCAACCATAAACTTTGTAAATGCCTATTCTAACAAATGCATCTGTTGTCCTAAAATATAAATTGAAAAATTATTAATTACATCAATTGCATTTTTAAAATTAGTAACCTAAAACATGCAAGTTTCAATGAGTTTGACCTACCAAGTTTAAAATTCAAGATGTACAAATTTTTATAAAATAAATCTGATTACTTATTGCATGTTTACATTAAATTATCCAACTCAAATATATAGATATTTTTGGAGCAAAATATTTCCTGTTTTCTAGTTGGACAAGTATGGGGAAAACAGCTATATAAAAAAATAGATTTTGATTTAAATGTAGAAAAATATTTTTTACACTCGAAATGCATTTTTTTTTTCGAATTAAGACAAATGAAAGTGTCATGATCACTAGCCATAAAAGAGGTTTGATATATTTGTTTTGTAAATTTTTTATTTACTTTAATCATTAATGTTGATTCAGTTATTTCCCAAAACAAAAAGTCCTAGATGCTTTTGTTCATATACAGTTCCAAAGAATAAAATTATGTTTTGAGATGTTTGATAATATTTAAGGCCCTAATGAACAAAAAATTTAACTTGTACAGAATATTCTCTCTAATTTCAATACTAGGTTTCACTAAATTTTCTGCTGCAAAAGTTTCTAACAATTTTCAATAAAAGCAGCTATTTAAAATCAGCTGCTCAAAGTTTGCAAGTTGGTTCAAGCTGTCAAAGTTGGTATTTGATAAAAAAGAGAGTATTTGATTATATATATAAATCCTTATAATAGCCAACATAATTTAGTTCACATAAAAATAATTTAAATAGTTGTCAATGCAATCACTTCTAATGAGCCACTTATTAGAAAGGATTTGATGCAAAGATGTTTCAAAAGCAAGTTGAAAACTTTTCTAGTTTTTCTTTCTATTAAATAGACATTTACTAGACATCTTAAAAACAGGAGATTTAAAACTACACATTAGATATTTAAAACTATACCATTCAGTTAATTAAGGTAGGTAATTTAATTTACATTGCACTGGAGCAACACAATGGGCTATTGGTGATAGTCTGAGAACAAATCTGAGGGAAAAGATCCAAGGACAAAACCTTGTAATTTTGAACCATAGTCAAAAAACATGGTGAACACCTGAGCTGGCATCTTACTATTCAAACTTCCACATCATGCCAACATAAGAACATTTGAAGTCACAACAGATTTATTGTGTAAAGATTTATCGTGATTACCAAATTCATGCAAAAAAGTTTGTGCAAAAACAGAATTGGGTACATAATATTAACTAGTGTCGTTATACAACTAAATAAGAAAGCATAAAATTTAGAAATTAAATACGAGTTCTCTATAGTAAATTGCACATAATGCAACCTTATAACTCATAATTTCATTTAAGAACTTTTCACTCATTTACACATCACTATTTTTAGACTGTCATAAAAAGGAAAATAATATAGCAGGCCTATTATAAATAGAAAAGCAGATACCAGCATAACGCGATCCAAGCCCCATATAGATAAATATATACAAAAATCTAGTTATCTATACAGGGCATTTATGACAATTCCCTCAACACTTGCGAAGATAAAGCTTATCTTCAACACATTTCACAAACCACTAACTTTAAAGATAAAGATATTCTCATTTTACATGAAAGTTTGAAGACAATGACAGCACATAGAATATAAAGTTTTCCAGGGATAAAAACAAAATTGTCTTACTCAACAATTGGAGGCGAAGCATGAACTGTAACAGTGGAATGTCCAGCAGTCGTACCTTTCACATAGTAAACTAAATTCCCTTTCTCGCCTTCATATATTACGAGATCGTCTGGTAATGGATATATGTTGCTCCCTTCAGAGTAATTAAACCATACAGTGATGTTTTCAGCCAGGGGTTGACTAAAATGCAAAATACAAACATTTTAATCCTTTTTACTCGTTAAACTATAAATTAGTACTTGTACTGTCATGAGGAGCCTCATTGAAAATCTGACTAGTGATCAACCTACGTAAAATGTATTTTATATGCTTGCAATACTTGCAACTGGTTATGCCAATAAAAATCAATTGATCAAAAAAAAATTTTAAGTTTTTAGTCATTCTTCAAATTTTTTTTTTTAAATAAAAGTTGAAATAAAAATATTGAAAATAACATTTATACACAAGTTTAAAATTTGCTTCTACAAGGTAACACCTGAAAAATGAACCTTTTTTTAGGTGAAAATAACTGGCTTCTCTTCTTTGAGGACACTAGAGTTACTAGTATTGATTGGGATGCAGTGGTGCCAACTTCGTCAAATCATTGAGGAATAAAGTAAAACACAGCTTTCTTTACATTTCGTAAATCTTTATTTTGTTGAAATAATGCATGGACTATTAACAGTACATTTGTAATATTCATCCCTCATGTTGAAAAAGAGGCATTGCCCCAATCATAAAAATATTAAGATCCAAGGAGTTAAGGTTAAGTAGAAGATGGTCATTCAAATGTTATCCTGCCACTATTCAAATTCTGTATTTGCAAAGAATATTTTCAACTTTACTTAAAGTTTTTCCTCTTGATATAAGTTGGATAACAAAAAGACTGAAGAACTTAATTTTATTAAATTATTTATATATTCATAAAAGTTTTTAAATTTTTATAAATTCGTATCTTTTGTCAGTAAAATTTTCATTTTTTAATTTGGAATTATGAGTATTATGGATTTGTAATCATGAAATACCATTTAAATGCAAGAACAAAGTCCAAGAGTAATTTTAGTACAGTTCATATTTTATTCAAAAATATAGCCTGCTGTATTTCCTCTAAATCCTAATACATATTAACATTTAACATAATTCACTACTTACAAACTACAATGCGATTTGCAGGTATAATGTCTGAGACATTTAAATAGGAAATATACAGGGGCAACAAATTAACTTCATAAGATTCCAATATATATATAACGTGTTTCTTTTTTAAGTTTTTTTTTTCTTGTGATCTGCAAGATTGTTCTTTTACCAAAAAATACGACTGATAGCAGAGAACATTTTTGAAAAAACAAGGAACAAGTGTTAGTCAACTTCTTGTAAACAACTTCATTATTAGGTACGATTGCCACGAAAGTGTTAAGAGATGTCACCTTACCATGTCCTCTATTTTTTATTAGCTGCCCATCAAATCTGTTTAAAGTATTAATTGACAATTTAGTTTTGCAATGCTTTATTTAACTGTGGTATATTGAAAGAAGTCCTGGTGGTTGAAAAAGTAAAATACTCATCTGCACACTGAATTCTGGAAGTATAAGAAAAATGGATACCAAGGTAAGAAGATTTACTTCACCTTCATTAGTTTCTTTCATGTTTTTTTTCTATGCCATCCTCAAAAAATTTAATTCAAGAAAACAAGGTTTTCATGGCCAAAAAAAACCATATATAACTCTAAAGGTTCAAGAGACTTGTATATTCGTAAAAAAAATTATGCAACAAATTTCAACTCAATTTTTAAATCAATGATGCAGCTGTGTTAAATGAATGCAGCAGTCAATATTTTACGAAAAAAATATGGTGCAATCATAAATAGAAACTGGTTAAATAATAAATATTCTACACTTGATGCAACATATTCAATGGCACAGAAAGTAATACCTTTTTGTACCTTGTTTCATTGAATGGACTACATGAAAGTGGAAATATGTCCATTATGATAGAAATTAAATAGTTTCACTTTTGTTTCGCAGTTAATGATGAATGTTCTGTGATGCTAAAAATTTCCTAACCTTCAAAGAAATACTTGCACGTTTGTAAATGTATTCCAGAAAAAAGATTTATTTTATTTTTATAGTTAAAAGATTATTCTTTTCATAATTTAAAAACAGACTTTTACACTCACATTACGAAACCTTATTTTCTATCTAAAACATAAGTGCCTTAATTCTTAAACATTATCCAATGAGGACATTTAAAAAAATTATTATTGATGTGCAAAACCCAGTCCTATTCTAATTAATACTTTTTCTAAATGTTGACCACAAAATCCATTTAAGAAGCCTGTGACAGTTTGCATAACATAATGTAGAAATTGCAGACATTCAGCAGAAACTCAATATTTGTGCATTTTCTAATTTTAAGTACAGGCATAAAATAGTTGAATAAAAAGGTAAAAGACTTGAGTAATAAGAAAAATATTGCAAAGAGATAGTTATAAAATATGAAAATTGCATGTTTCAAGACATAAACATTTTCAGAAAGATGCATTTGAAAGTTGGAAGAGTTCGTGGTGTAAAAGAAGTTATAAATTTAGCATGGTAGCATACCTCTACTAAGGAGCATAAAAATCAATATTAAATTTTAACAGTAAAATGCAATTAATGTACCCAGTTCTATTACATGGCGAATTCATTCTAGCATAAGAACGTCAATATCCCAACTGCAAATAGAGGTCATGGAACAACATATCACTAACTACTGGCTTCCATGTATCTAAAGTAAAAGATCATCAATTTGAAAATATGGTGACATTTTAAAAATTTCAATTTGTTCAGTGCCACGAGTTGCAAATTTGTAAGCATATTACATGTTCATGTTTCACAGTTACCCTATTAACTTGTTTAAAACCATTTAGAAATGAACATATATTCAATAATGTCCGTTAATTAATTATCCTAAATCACCTTATATACTTTCGAATGCAAAGAAAAGGGAAATATTTTATTACATACCTAGCAAATATACTAAATGATCCATTTTCATGAATTCCAAATGTTAAATCTTGATGTGATATTTCCAGAGTATTACGAGCTATAAAACACAAAAGAAAATTAATTTTTTTTAAACAGATCTATAAAAATACAATTTTAATTTTTCACACAGAAATCAACTTTAATTGCATTAGTTTTTAATATTACTGAATGTGTGCACAAAATTGATTACAAAATAGTTTTTCAGCTAAATATTGTAGAACATAATCAAAATAAAGTTTTACCAGACAATGTCGACATGAAGCATGAGATGATAAATAAGATGACTGGAGTAGAATATATTGGATTCATGATGAACATTGGTTAACAAGTTAACTTTGTCAGACTAATATATGTCCAGGTGAATGTTTTCTTTCAGAAAACTGAATTTGAAAATCTGAAACAAAAGAAATAAAAAGTACAATTAAATCACATTCCTTTTCATGTGCTACGCAAAAGCAAAAGAGCCACCCTCATCTTTCGGCAATCCCCACTAGCAGTGGTCAACATGAAGAGCTCAAACATCGACGTACCTGCTCAGAAGCAATGTAAATCAAATATTATAACTCCAATGTGGTAAATAACAAAACAGTAACAAGAACTACACATGGTTAGCAATTTGTGTCGTCAAACATTAAAGATAACTTATCGCGTCAAAATGCTAACCATAAACAAACTATAAAAAGGGATACAAATACTTCCGAAATAAAAATATATCTTCCTCACCTTGCAATCAATTTAAAAAGGCAGACGACGCATTGCTGGGTGGTTTTATTCTCGTTTGTTGCGTCATTCAGAGAAAGTCTGGTGATAGAAATCACATGATTCTTTTAAATTAATGGCATTTGAGAAACAAAAAGATTATAAAGAACAAATTCATTTGCTGAGATTACGAGACAATTTCTAGAAGCGCTTCTACGCTTTGATAAGAGTCCCGTGAATAAACAAAACAAATCTCGCAGAACTGTAGATAAGAAAAGGATTACTCATTCTCAAAAGTCGTTTCGAAAAAATCCCTAAAATTCCCTTAGAAATCCGATACCAAAACGTAGAACGAAGTCGCTTTGAAGCAGTGACGACATCAATGCGTAGTTTCGTTTTGCATCGTTATTTTCTCGATAAACAAAATTCTAAAATTGGGCAAAAAAATTAGTTGAAAATATTTCAAAAAAATAGTTTTATTTTCAAATCCTATCGTTCACTGAATTCTACGAGGTCCTCATTGTATAAAAACCAGTACAAGGTCGACATGTACGCATAACAAAAGTAAATATTTTACCCTTCTCTGTGATTTTTCCAATAATTATTTGCAGGATTTTTTTTTAATTTATTCAATTTTATTTTCTTGTAAACTTCTGAAATGGCAAAATCATGCATCTGAATGTCGTAAACACAAGACTTCGAAAGCTCAAGGTCATAGGGTATGGCGTAAAATCAGAAGAAACCAAATTGAATTGCGGAATAGATATTTTGCAATATCATTTGAAACCGCAATATTAAAATTTCGTTATGGAAGATGGCCAACTCAGTGCATTTTTAACCATTTTGCTTTTAAAATGTTAGATTATAGTATTACTTTTAAGATGTGAGAACTTTAGTTGATAACTATAGCGTTACATCGCCTTGCATTGCTATTGTTGCTGAAACAGCCAATGAGCTAATTCGAACCCTGATCTGATACACAACCAACTTATTGCTGATATAAATTTTGTTTGTATGTTCTATGGGTGAAATTGCTTTCGAAATTTAACACACGATTTCAGCGGGCACTTACTCTGTGAACCTTTTATATGACTCAGTGAGATATTCACCAACACTAGGGGCATGATCAGATTATCAACGAACTGAGTAAGGAAGCTGGTGGAGAACCTGGTTCGCAGGCACTCTATTTCTTGTGAAGTCTTGATTGAGATATTGGTGAGGTTAAGATAGGTCATATCACTTTCAGAGCAACCACTGAAAAGAAGCTCATCTCCACATCATAATTAGAATTAAATTAGCTTGAGAGAAATTAACACAAAACTTAAACTAAATTTAGATCTAGGGGTTTTATAAGCATGAAATTCAACCAGTACAAAACTTATATGCACCCGGGATGGTCAAGATGTCACCTACCAAGAGCTGATCTCGACCTAGAATGCTTTTTCGTAATTGATTTCGGGTCAGATTTTCTCTGTTGCAACATCGACATTCTAATAAATTTTTGTTTAAATTACGACGGGTTTGAGAATGTACTAATCATGGCCACTACAAGGCCTGAAGTGACGGCCACTTGTGAAGGAACCATATGGGAATTCGTAGCCCATTGGATCACGTCGTTGCCCGTGGTTGGTTTCCTTCGCAAACCAACACCACGGGCAATGCTCATTGTCAAATGCGACCGAATTCGAATTGCGAAAAGATCCAATCGGCTTGACGTTACAATCTCTTGCTAAAATATAAATATTTAATTGAAAAATTATTTATTAAAAGAAAATCAAATGTATAAAGTATCTATCTGGTGTAAAATTCTCAGCAGATTTCAAATCCGTTGACATTTTCAATCTATCTTTAGCTATCCTGATTTTACAAAAAAAAAAAAACTAAACAATATCAGTCAAAGTTTTTTTTTTTTTTTTTTTTGCTTTTCTTTGCTGGAAGCGTTTGAGAGCAGGAGATGGAATCTGATTCACTATCGCGAAGGTGTCATATGAGAAAATGTATAAAAGTTACAATTTAAAAATTATTTGTAAAAAGAAAATCGTATTTGTAGGTATCAATCAAATGTAAAAATTTCCGCAGATTTCAAATCCGTTGAAATGTTTACTTTATCTTTAACGATTTATGACATAGAAAAAAACTACATACTCCTGTTAAAACTTAATTTGCTTTTTTTTTCGTCTGATAAAAAACCGCTCTTCCGCAAAATGAAACGCAAACGGAAAAAAAAAATTTAGAATCTGTCATCTCTTTATGGTGTTGCCATTCTACGGCAAACAATAATAATTAAATTCCCATTATATTCATTTTAAAATGTTCTAGATTGAATTTTAAAATTCGGCGCGACTCAAAAATTGCAAAAAATTCACACTACCTGTGTACCAAATCTCGTTATTATAAGTACCATAGATTCGTCAGGACTTTGATCACAGAAAACAGACAAACACTTCATTTTGTAACAGTAGAGAAAAGATGGAGAGGACCTCCGAGGTTTGAGATATCGAGAAAAGATCCTTGATCCATATATCCGCCCATATGCCGCTGTTGATGGTAATGGTTTCATTCTGATGGATGATAAAGCTAGATCTCACAGCGCTGTGCTTGTTGAGGACAATCTTGAGGGTCACGGTTTGGAGCGAATCGAATCTCCAGACCTTAATTAAATAGAGCAAGTTTGGGACTACCTTGGCAGACACGTTGCAGCTTAAAGTCCTCCTCCAAGGTCGTTACATAAGCTGGAACAAGGAATACTCCATGTCTGGTCTTCGCTTACCTTTTCGGTGTCCGATAACTTAATTGGTAGTATGAAAATTCGATGCCGCCAATGCATTGCAGTTAGGGTTGGAAACATTCCTTATTAGAACTCGTTTTTTAATGATTCCACGACATTTTCACACATAAACCTGTGATGTAGTGTTTTCTCCAAAAATGGACTTTTCTGCCAAGAGTGCCTTTTTTGTTGAAAATCATGTTCGTATTGAACGTATGTAAATTTCTAGGTCGCATTCCATAAAGAACGAACTGTTTAGTGCACATTTCCTCCAAATTTCTTGTTTCTATGTTCATTCATTTTCAAATTAAACAGAAAAAACATCCTTTACCTTAACTTTTGGAGGGCAGTGTAGTAAAGATTACATGAAAAAGGTTGGAAATCGCTGCTCTGTATGCATCTTCTAACGCACTCAGACGAGGGAATAAGGTTGGCTGTTTGGGGATTTTATGGCGTAAGGGCCAAGATTGTTCTGGCTACGCATTTCCAGAAGACATACTTCAAGTAGAAAGGGTCGTGAAAGGGGAAAAAGGGATTGGGGAATAGAATAATGGGATGGAAACAGAAAAAATCGCTTGGATATCCAGGAGCACGACACTCGAGAAAAGGAATAAGGAAACGGTCTGTTAAGATTCCCGAGCGAGTGATTTACTGTTTATCGTTGTCATAAAAGGAAGATATAAATTTTAATCTGAAGCAAAATTTTAATTTTTTACACGCCCATTTTCTTGTTTTGAAGGGGGGGGGGTTCTATTGAATTAATATACTGGTTCGCAAGTTTGAGGGAAAGAGTAGTGTCACTCTCCAAAATGACAATATCACTGTAGTGATTATGACCAATTTCTCAGTCCATCCCAGAGGGGGAAGGAGCCAATAGTGAAATGTAAAATTGAAGTTTCAAATAAACATAAGCAATAATGGGAATAAATTCTTTTAAAAACTGGCTATGGAAATACAACTGAATCTGAGCGTATATCCATGGTCAAATATAAAGCGCAAGACACAAATCGATAGAAGTAGGAAAATAAACTAAGCAAAATTGTTTCAACTTCTATGCAAACAAGGCATTCGTCTTCCACAAGATGGGACCTGTGTAAATAATAGTGCTCGTTTATTTGCCCAAGTTTCACCTTGTAGACTCGGACAAATACTCGGGACCATGTTCCTGATGATTGGGTAACTATATCAGACCAGTGACGTAGCTTGACTTTTTTTAGATCGGTGCGAATGATGCTGATGCCGCCCTTCGTACAAAATTAAATTTGCGTACCAAAAATGTAAAAAGTAATCAATTAAAAAAAAAAATTAGTTATCATAATTAGTACTATATTAGTTTTAATTAACCAATCGCTATTTCTGTTAATTATCCATTACAGATATTTGTGTTACTTTTAATACTAGTGGATTCCGCCCCCTTCTCGCTATCGCTCGTCAACCCCCGATGAATGCTACGCAATCATATTTAGTTCGCTTCGCGAACTACACTTTTCAACAATGAGGGGGAGGGGATTGCTTCACAATCCATCCTCATTTGGATCACTGCTGGATTAATTCCAGACCTCTAGCACAACTTTAATTGAAGGTTCCCTTCCCTCACCATTGCGTTATCTATCGCATGCGCCCGAGTAACGGAAAATTACCTACTTTTTGTGCGAGATTAGCGGATCCGTATATAAGCCGACTCCCGTATACTTTAGCTTAAGAAAATGTTCCAAAAACTCTAGGCTTATACACGGAAATATACGGTAAATAAAAACAAAATGTTTCTAAAAATGTCAAGAACAAAACATCTCATTTCCACATAAAAAAGGAAATTGTTAAATAAATAACTATTGTTAAAATTCAGAGGAAATCTCATCCTTAATTTTAAATGTTTTAGCTGATTCGTGTTGTAATAGTACTTTTAAAGATTTTCATATTCGACTGTTGTTATGGAAACGGCGACCAAATTTGCTGGTTCTTCTGAAAACATTGCAAACTTTCTAGCGCGTACTCTCAAATTTTATGAATTAATGAAAAAATATAACTGGTGTTTATCGTCTGCGCGTGCTCCAAATTAATTAGCCCGTTGAACCGCAAGACTTGCTATCACGTGTCTCGCTATCTACCAATCACAAAACGAATGAACCTGAAAAAGTCCGACAAATTTTTTTTTGTAATATAGATAATTTGAATGAATTTTTCGCTGGACTTGAAAAGATTTGACTAGCATGTGTTAAAAATTCTTGTATCTATTCTTAATTGAAAAAAAGGGAAATTCAGCATAAGTATGATTGTAAGTTAACATGTACAGAAAAAACTCATTTCTAAATCAAAATATTTAATGAATTTTTGCCAGAAAAATACCAATTATATTTTTATTTCTATGCTGTTTGCAGTGGAAACTGGTTTTACGAGCCGTTTTTATTAAAATATAGATAACTATAAAAGTTATGCATAATTTATCAACGAATTCTTTCACAAATTTGTTAAAGTTTTAATTGAACGATTTAATGCAGAGCATGATTTAAAAAATCGTGAGCTAAACACAATTTTCCTTGTCTCAAAACATTTGTTTTTTTGTAGTTCCTGTCTTAATAGGGAAAATCTAGTGCTATTATTTAGTTAGCTTAGCCGTAATTGCAAATTTGACGTGGTGTTCAAGCATGTAACACATTAAGAAAAAAAATTCAATATACATAAATTTTACCACATCCGAACTATAAAAATGTATTGAAATTTATGTAATTACTTATTTTAATTTGGGTTCAATCCCCAAGTTAAAGATCCGAGGACAACACCACGTAATTTTGAACCACGATCAGATGACGAGAACAACACCTGAGCTGGCACCCCACTCTCCAAAATTCCACACTTCCCCAACGTAAGGACATTTGAGGTCACGACAGATTTAACATGTACCAGTTCTCGTGTACACGACAGTCTTTGGCTGGATCGAGTTTCGAACTCGGAACTCTCAAATCGCTACTACGTTACTCTTCCAACTGGTTATCTCGGATCCGCCCGTTAAAGAAAATTCTAGAACTAATATTCGTGTTGAGAATTTTCATCGGTTATCATCAATTTAAAAACTTTACTAAAGAGAAAATGGTCATGAATTTTGGTGTACAATTTTGTAACTCGAGTAGAAATGTTACAATTTTCTTAACTATTTTGAAGGGTGATGGACTGTTTCGGATGATTGTTACGGAAAAATGTAGCCACGCAGTGGCATCAAGTACAGAAGACTGAATTGTTGAAAGTAAAATAAGAAGTATTGAATAATCTGACCGCGTTATAAATTAGGTGATCATTTTAGCAACACTAATTCATAGAAATGACTCCTTTTCAACTGTCACCTTTAGAAAGGGAATCTAAGTTGTTTCATACAAATAGTATACATATTGATCCAATATTAGCGGAAGACATTACAAAATTGATCCTAGTAAGACCTTAAGCCTAGAAAGAACATGAAATGTGAATTTAAAAACACGCCATGGTCTATATCATGGGTGGCCAACCTGTGGCGCATTGGATGATTACAAGTGGCGCATTGCATCCTTGCTCGACTTATTCCTTTGAAGTAGGCGCCATAACTGAATCCATCTTCATATTTTCCAACACTAGTGCTCTCAGTTCAATTGTTCAGAACTTAAAAATTGTTAAGCCCTGTCTCCAAATATTCGCACGCCATCTTGATGATAATGGTATTGAAAGAAAAGCAGACGAAATTGCTATATAAAGGCAGACGGTTATTGAGGAATTCTCTCAGGATGTATCTCAGCAACCAAAAGACCTTGTCCATTCTATTCTCTAGCTATGTATGAATCAAGGGACATATGTAATGTAACCCAGTTAAACATTTTTATAGGAGCAATTGATTATAATTTTAATGTCTTTGAAGATATTGCCAGTCTGGATTCATTGCATGGTAAAAAAGAGGAACAGACATATTTGAAAAATAAAATCATGCCTAGAAATTCTAAAATTAGATCATAGTTAATTCATCCGTGTGTATACTGACGGAGCGTCGTTAAAGATGGGAAAAGTCAATGGCACTACAACTTTGCTTGAAACATTCAATTCGTCCTGTACTTAAATATCATTTCACTATACACAAGGATGCACTGTGAGGAAAACTTTAAAAAATGCAGCATGTTATGTTGCCGGTTGTGACATGTGAGAATAAAATTAGAGCTAGTGCATTAAACAAACGAGAATTAAGAGAATATTGTGAATTGTTCGATTTGGAATATATGATGAAATTGCCCTTCATTGGCAGGTGCGCTGGCTTTCTAAGACAGGTTCTCAATAGATTTTGGAAATTGAAAAATGCTGTTTATAATTTTTTAGAACAGGAAAATGAACTACCTGATGAATGAATTTTTTTATAACAACTGGCTATTTGCTTTGGAATTTTTAGTTGATGTTACTTGCCATCTCAATTATCTAAATTCGAAACTACAAGGCAAGAATAAATAATTTCCTAGCTTAGCAACTAGCATCAATTCATTTAAAATGAAATTAAAACTGTTCATCTCTCAGTTAGAAAATCAGGATTTGAGTCAATTTCCACTCTTGAAAGAAGAGAGTGAATGTTCTGCGGATAATAGCAATTTGACCAAATATGTTGAAAAAAATCAAGTTATTGCAAACGTCATGTGAAAGTCAATTTCATAATTTGGCTAGAGAAAAAAGCTGCATGCTCGCGTTTATAAAGCCATTTTCACTTAGTGAACAAAACGTAATGAAGATGCTTAGAAATATACAAATGGAACTTATTGATTTAAAAACAAATTCATTAGTGAAAATGAAATTTGATGAGCTTTTTTCAGATCAATATGCTTCTGACATGATTAATTTCTAACACTTCCCAGAACTAAGAAAATTTTCACAAAAAATAATGTCGTTTCGGAACGACATACAGATGTAAACAAACATTTTCATCCATGACATTCATTAAAAGCAAAACGAGGTCGCGAATGACTGATTCAAATTTGAATAATTATCTGCTGCTCTCAGTGATGATTAAACGTTGATTGATAGTGATAAGAATAATCACTTCTCAAAATTTAAAAATGTAAACATAATAAAAGTAAGCGGTAGGTAATTTTTAAAGCCCAATTTTTACATTTTTATACCTTTTACTATTTACTTGGAACAAAATACCTGTTTCATTAATCTCCGTTTCACATAAATAACACAAACGTGTAGTACAAAATAACGAAGTGTTATTCAGGGGATTACTACAGAAGATCTTGAGATTTGGAATGATTATGAATGCCTCTTAAGTTTTATTTCCTTTTGCTCTCAGTTTTTCTATGAATATTTCTTTTACTCGTGGCACGATTGCACCAGGGCCGCAGTGTTTCAAAATTTCACCATCCTTACGAAATGATGATGAAATCGATAGCATACATTGATAGGATATATGAGTAATAAGTTCTTTAACGCACGTTATATTTGTACCATGAAATTCGCTCGGGAAGTAACTAGTTTTAAAAGTGAATGTCTTTAGTACACATGTAGTGGAGTAAAACTACAATTACAATTTCTCAAAATGTGGAAAGTCAATTTTACAGCGTTTTTGAAAAAGAAAATCAATGTTTCAACGAATGTTTCAAATAGCAAAGTTGTGTGCTTAAGAATACCTTCAGCTCGTAACTCAAACAATAACAAAGATGAAATTTAGATCACCGAAAAATGTGAGTTTCTGAAAAATGTGAGCAAACGTGTGAGGTTTAGACTTCGAATCTGAGGAAAAAAGCAATTTGAAATTATTAAAGGCGACAGTTTATTTTCTAAAAGAACCAATTCATAATAATAGGGAATATGCACTATGTCACAAAAGGTCCTAAAATGGTACTTTTTTTACAAATTCGATCATGAACAATCCGAAAATCAACTTTAAAAATCTCAAAAAAGTTTAATAGCGTAATAAGCGATTAAAAAACGCGTTGAAGTCACGTGACTGAAAACGGGGTGAAGCTTAGTGTGACGTCATAGTTCATGAAATCTCTGGCTACATTCGCCGGCTGCATGTTATTTCAGGTTGCTTTAATTGATTTTACGCTTTCACGACAATTTTATTTGTTAAATAATTGTGTTGAATTATCGTCCGCACATTATTATTTTGAAGATTTCTTCTCTAAAAATGACGACTGTAGAACAAGGTTTTGTAAAAGGCCAGTCGGATAATCTACCTAAATTGGATGGTATATCCATGTTTTTTTTTCTGGGAAACCATCCAGATTTTATGTGAGTAGAAATGAAAGGCGTAAAAGCGAAGAGTATGATAATATTTTGTACACCATATTTATTTTTAAAAAACATGTATTTTTATATTGCTTTTAAAGAGTAGTGTTATCATCAAAAAGTTGTACTTAAGAAAATAGAATATTAATAGTTGTTCTCTTTTCCTTAATAAGTAACACAATTCATTCTGAAACAGATTTTTTTGTATAGATAATTAGAATAGTATATCAAATAAGAGCTTTATATTAGGAAAATAATTTCAAAGTAGATTAAAATTGTTGGGGTATTAAAATAGTAAATTTTGAAAGCTAACTTAAAATTAATTTTCTACATTAATTTTTTAGCAACATTATTTTAGTTAGTTAATGAACAATAATTTTTTAAATATATTTAAGCGATAAAATGTAATGCACTAAAAGATGATCCAAAAATAACATGTGTAGAGAAACTTATTGCGATAATTGCAACGGCATTAAATAGGGGAAGACGGGGTACAATGAAACAAAATTTACTAATTATTTTTTCCTATCCACAATTTTGCATGCACTAAAATATAATTAATGTATACTTTTAATCTTGTATTTTCCCCATCTAAATAAATTTTTATTAGGTTCTAAACAATATCTTTATGCTTGAAAAATAACAAAAAGTAAATGTCTCATAGTGTTTCATTGTACCCCATATGCTGGGGTACAATGAAACACATACTGGGGTACAATGAAACACTCCAAATGATGCAAGCAATTTTCACCCTGTATAATTTATTTTAGTCACATTCGACTTCATTTAAATTTATTATTTCTTCAACAGAATATAATTCCTTATGTTTCAGTTCACCCTTCTTGATTAAAACATACCTAATCATTTATACAGATACTGCTTGTGTCACACATATTATGTGTGGACATCTCATTCTTAGTACTTCGGTGATCAGCCGGAGCTGGAAAATAATCTGGATCATCATCATCTTCAGAGTCTGTAGGAGTTAGTTTGTTTTCAAAACAATACCTTCTTAGTTTTATTCCTCTTTTTACTTTCTAATTGCTTAACAAGAGCATTTTTTACTGGCGTGGTTAGAACAAAACTCTTTTTTTTAGTCCTACTCTTACTTCTTTTCTTGGACCAGCCTTGGGGTAAGGTTTTATCTCCCAAGGAGAAATGTATTTCCTCACAGGTTGGGAGCTAGTGCATGGTGTATGAACAGTTGCTGAACAACCTGCAGTCTGTGATTCTGATCTACTAATGTCAAGATCCAGCACTTCTGATTCTTGGGTTTTGTCTGTCTGGTCTTCAGTTTCATTGATCTGACCATGGAAATAATTTTCAGTAGGACTAGGCCTATCTGACACGTACAAACACAAATAATTTTCTTCACAAAACATTTCTCTATTGAAAGGCCATATTACAGTCTCTGAAAAACCTTTTGTAATATTTTGTGGAGTGAAAGACTTACAATAAGCAATGCCAAGCAAAGAAGATACCTCATAGATAGATTCTACGACCTGGATTACACAGCATCCAATCATTTGCAGCTAGATTGAAGAAATTTTTAAGTGACTTGAACACAGTTTTGTCTAAAGGCTGCAATTTGTTACTGGTATGTGGGGGCAGGGTTACAACAATTCCGTTATCTTTCGTAAAATTTAGACTGGAAATCGTAACATGTAATTAATTATTGTCCATTATTAGTACAGCTGGATTTTCTTTCGAACAGCGTGTATGTGCCTGGAAATGTGTTGGAACATTAATAAAAATATCTCCATTCATACATCCCGATATTGTTGCATCAAACGCAGTCCCAGGTGGAGCTCCATTCAACATTCAAAACTTGAAATTTACTCTAGGAAATACTAAATAATGGGGAATAGAAGTTCCAGAAGCATTAATAAATCCACACATAGTAACAAGAACACCCCTTTTACCAAAAGTTAATTGACCTATTTGTTTTTGGCCCCTTTGACTGAGAACTTGAGGAAGATTGTGAACTTTAGTAAGTGCAATTTAGGTCTATGAAATAAACTATTCTTAAATGTTTTTGAATATAAAAAAAAACTAACTTACTATTGAAATCTGTACTTTTTTTGAAGAAAAAAAAAACAGTTTAATTTTGCATGCTTTCAAAATTACTGTTTTGATTTGGGGTCGCCTTTTCCTATTAATGTTAGGTGCTGCCATTTCCATAGTAAAAGTGTTTTATTTATATTAGTGGCAACCAGTAATATGTTATTTTGTATCAGTGATATTATATTTACCAGTGACATATTACTTCAAGTAAATGCATTCACCCGGGGCACAATGAAACATGTTTCATTGTACCCCGTCTGCAAGTGTTTCATTGTACCCCGTACTGAGGTTACTATATAAAAACAGTTTTCAAACATCTAATATTTAATTTTTTTTAATTTTGGTTTTGGAGGGATGAAGACAATAACACAAAGATAACAATGTGTAGAAAAAATAATTATTACATATAACAACAAGGAAAAAGAAACAAAATTACTTTTAGTAAAGAAACTTACTTTCAATGGTAAAAAACCAATAATCTTTTATTGCTAATGTTGTAGAAGTGAGAATGTATCCAAATCACATCAGTAATTGGAACATATAGTTGCATAACATATACATAAATTGCAACTTTCTGTGACAAATTATACTGATTTTAGAAGTAATGTTTCATTGTACCCCTTGTTTCATTGTACCCCGTCTTCCCCTATTGAACACAACATTTGGTAGTCCAACATTTTAAACCATGAAGAAGGTAGTGTGATAATTTGATTAAAATTGCAAGAATTTGAATTCTATAATACTTATCATTCAGTTTAAAGAAGAAATATGACACAGTTTTACCAACTGCCAATTTATTATCATGAGTATAATAATTCAATGTTTATTGATGTTAGCTCTCTGTATATTTTTTTTAACCAGTTTTGATTAAAAATATATAGTATTCCTATATTTATTTATTAAATTCTTTTTCATGAAACAAGAAATTCTGCATTATGAGTGACTTGATACCGAAAGAATATTTTTTCGTTTTAGCAAAAACCCAAGTAGTTATCCACAAGATTAAATCACACAATTCTTAATTAAAAATACAAATAATTTTTGGTATTTTAAACTTACCAAAAATGATCTTCACAGCAATACAAGCAAGAAGTAGAACACAGCTTTTTGTTTTTCTTTTAATCTCTTTTCATAACGCTGCACCATCTTCTACGAACTTGTTCATATTTTGGTACAACAAAAAAATACTTTTTTGGTGTTTTAATCGTTGAATTATGACACAAACGGAACAATACAATATTTGTAATTATTCTTTTGAACTATTTTCGAACCTTCCATTGCTGAATTAAGGTGTACGTACACACTAGAAGTTTATTTTTTTAATTTTAACTTTAAAAATCCAGTTTTTTCACAGTAGGTCATTAGTTTATGCTTAAAACTATTTCAGTGAAAAAAAATCATATTTAACTAATTATTAATTAACTAATTAAGATATAATGAGCTAATTAGTATGTTTTTTGAACAGTGATATCTCAAATTCTAATTTGCCTAGAAAGACAATTCTAGTTGGAAATCATTTCCAATATTATTCTTCATGTTTTGACCCTCCATCAAGTTTATTGAGAGAAAAGGTTTTCTGTTACAACTTTATTCGCCAAGGATGCATAAAAAATCACGATTTTTTCTGGAAATTGAGGATTTAAAAATCCATTAAAAATTTATTTCTTAACTAATAACTCTGATTGAGGGTCAAAACATCCGCTGTATTATGTAGATTATAATGATACAAAAATAATTATAATAGATTAATTTATTGTTGAGTTATCACCGTTTGAACAAAGCATCCTATTGCAAAAACTTGTTTCTTCAGAAATTGAGTTTAAAGTTTTGGAAACACGTCTGTTTATGGTGACAGTACCTAACGAAAACCCTTGTAACTAGAAAACTATTTAGAATATTTTCAAGATCTTGGCATCGTTTGAAAGCTAAGAAATGGAAGAATATTTTGAAGCAATAAAAAAAAGTTAGACCTTCTGTTGAATTTTCAGGATTTTTAGTGTGTACATTCAAAAATCTGTAAATATAAAACTACTAAAAAGATACCCATAGAGATAACACAGTTCAAGAAACGCTCGATGACAAAATCATCAACTATGACGTCACAGGCAAAAATCGTCAGCGACTGCAGTTTCTAGTTAAAAGTGACGTCAGAGCAATTTAAAAAGCGTTTTAAATATAATTAATATCGTCAGATTGAAGTTTAAGTGGCATTTTTCTACTTGGTTTTTCATGCTCTTTCAGTTTAAATTGAATTTGAAAATCATGCATATTGTCCATACTAAGAATGAATCGTTCAAATGTGATCGCATCATTTCCGTCTTAACACAGAATCTATATATCTATTATTACAAAAGGAAGTGTTTGTGTGTATGTATGTCAGCAGTGTCTTGAGGAATCTAAGGAAATTACAATAACGAAATTTGGCACACAGGTAGTCCTAATTTTATGTCCAGATAGAATTTTAAAATTTAGTCTAAAACATTTAAAAATTAATTTATTAGTTTTTTTCCTTGCGTTCATTTTTTCGCGGGGCTGACGTCACATCTCGTCGATTGAAGAAAGGATATATTCTGCGTTTTTCGGTCATAATGCCTTTGGAACCATGCCAAGTTATGATGTCATCTTTTGAGAGAGAGAAACAGCTTTTGTTTTTTCTTAATGGATTTCCGGTTCTAGCGTTTTTGACGTGTTCTATCTTTGCGATCGTTAAAGTTGGTGAAAATTTAAGCGGATGGGAAATCTGCGGAGGATTTTACACCAGAAACATCGATACCTTAAATGTGATTTTTTTTAAATAAAATGTTTTCAATTGTAACCCTTCAAGTCGGGTGGGTCTCATTCTTAAAATTGTTTTTTCTTTTCAAATGATTTCAGTATCAGTAAGGATACGACACGAAAAGAACCGTCACGGACAATGCCAGCTGGCCTACTAGTAGTTAATAAGAATGGTGAGTTTGTACAGTGAATATTTTTGATCTATTACAAGTTATTCATCTGTTTTGGGTCATTCTAATGCGTGCGTGCGTGTGTTTGTCATAAAGCACCTGGGTAGAAGAAACTCTACAGTTCGAAATTTATGTGTTTGCTGAAGCTTTCTTGGATCTGATTAAGGACTTGGAAGTCGACCTGGTGTGCAGATAATATTGGAAAAAACGTATTACAACTCACTGAGGTGGTAGGCATGCCTAATCACCCCCAATGAAATGTTAAAAAAAATACCAGAATTTTAGAGAATTTTAATGGAAGGTTAAGTTTAGAACTTTAAAAATTTAAGTTAGTTAGGACAAGAAAATTTATGTTAAGAAGGCTGATTTAGTAATATTATTCAAAGTATTTAATACAGAAATGAAAGTATTATGATTTAAATTTTTAGCATAGTTCATTAGAGCCCTCGGCCCTATTTTATTTTAGACGATGGTCATATCTGAAGAGGGGGCACCGTAGCCCAATAAGAGCGACGGATTAGCAACTGCAATATTGCGAGTTCGAAACAGCCAAAGATAGTCTGGACACGGGGCTGGCGTACGTTAAATCTGTCCTCAATTAAAATACCTACTTTTCTACCTTTGTAAAACGGTTGAACTCATTAAGAATTGCCATTTCATTTCCATGTTTAAAATAAAATTACTTGGTTTTATTAAAAGCTGCTCTCAATAGAAAGTAACCATCAACCTTATAATGAAATAGACGGACCATGTGGGCAGTCACTGATCTCTGAAGGGTAAATCAAATTGACTTACGAATTGTCTTCGCCGATTAAGGCGCGTTTCACGAAACAATTTAATTGACCGATTACAGTTCATCAACAAAAGTAGAATTAAAAACTAAAGGGGGAACCTTTCTTTCAATAGAGCTGATTAACTTATTAGTGGATCAAGAAAAGTTTGACCCAATCAAACTTTATCGTTCAAGTGATGAGTCATCCACCATCTGCTTTCAATTTGAAACTTGTCTTGAAACGTATGAACTTCAGTAGACAGTCAAGTTTGCTTTCAACTAGTCACGCCAAGCGTGCCTGTGTTTTGTTTTTAGATATAAAATAGTTGAAAAAATGAGCCTCAAGGTAATGTAAATTATAAATGTAGCACGTAATAAAAATGTAGCACGTGCTCATAGAAAAGGAAACTCGTTCGTTGGCCAAGTGCAGTATCTTTTTTTTTTCGCTCACGTTTAATTTTTCATTTTAAAATTTTGTTCGATGTTTAGTTGTGGCGAAATCACGAGATACAGCCAATCATTAAAAAGTAACCAATAGCCCCTCCACCATCGACCTTAAAATGAAATTCATTTCATTTCATTTAAAGGTCGATGCCCTTCACAATACGACGTAAAAAAATCCATTTCTCCTGAATATTTGCGAGAAATATTCCAACTAAGATTCTAAGTTGCCATTTTGACTTAATCCCTTTTGCCCTGACACGGAAGAAATAGGTAATTTTAGTAATGATTTTTAACATTTTACTGACTTTCTAATTTTAAAAACATTTGAATTACCAAAAAATAAACTCATTGTAAATGCCAGTGTTTTTCTATTGAAACCCCTAACGACCTCTTAAAAGCATCAGCCTCTCAGGAATTTCCCCATTTCCTGGACTGCCATTAGTATAAAGTTTCTAGCTAAATATGTAAAATTAATAAACAGATTGAAACATTGTTTTGAAGTTTTTCATAACCATTTAGAACCAAAAGTAACATAATTTTCATTGCTTATAGATTTCGATAAACCGATATCCTATTATTCTTGTAACAAATTATTTTGATAATGCCGGTTTCTCTACTTTAAAGCCACAGAACGATCTTTAGAAGGATAAAACAATACAGATTACTTACGGTTTACAAAGAGTAGCGACTAGGTTCTTTAGCCATTCTTTGTGTTAAGATATCTGAAACGATTGATTTTAAATGTTTTAGAACATAGCAATGGTATAGCAAGAAATATTTTAATTTTTTATTCATAACGTTTATTATTTTTTATATTTAATATATACTTTTTAACATTATTAAACTTAATTTAATACTTTTTAAGTATTTGCTTCCGATTATGAGTATAAAAGTAACATTTCTATGGAACATAAGCAATAAATTAAAAAAAAAATAATACATATTTATTATTTATATTACTACTTATACATTGGGAATTTAGAATGGGTGTTATATTTTTATTAAGTTTTAAGCATACTTCGAATTAGTGAGTTTATTAGTTATATATAATTTATTTTATAAATGGCGGTACAGTGGTTCTCAAACTTTTTATTCCAAGGATTCCATTGAATTTTTATCGGCCCCTTGAGGTTATAAAATTAAACGAGGCAATTTTCAGCATAAGATCATAGTGATTTCTTCTTAATATTGGGAGAAAATGCTTAGATGTTAGATTATAAAGCGTTGAAACTCCTTATTAAGGATTAGTGATGATAATTTAACATTCTGAAACAGAAAAAATTGTTTTAAAATAAAATAAACAATATACTAATTCTTTTATTAAAATCAGAGGGCTCGTAACTTGAAAAATTATAATATTCACATCAAAATATATGCTTTCATCTTAATTTGAAATGAAGTTGCTTTTCAGCATTTGGTTCAGCAATGTTAGGTTTAAGACCCTGGACGCCATTGAGAGCTGACGTATTTTTTCCGAGCAGAGACGACTGCTGCCGATAATGACGGAACTTTTTTGAAATATAACTCAACTGTACATAATAATTGTATATATTTATTCATTAAATGTCAATGTGCTGTAAGATTCGAAGTCTTTAATATAGACCTTACCAAACAGAACAACACGAATCTTACAAAAAATGAGGGTTCGACCGCGATGTGAAAAACCGTTGACGACCGCGACGATTCTTCTCCTTCGTACGAGGGCTTGAACGACGGATTAGCAGACCCCGAAAGCAGTGACGATTGAACCGGCCGGCGGAATGTTTTGACTACCTATGCAAACCTGGACTTGTGTTTTAATCATCTGCAAGAACAGTTTCATGACTTCTCCTGACGTGGTGCTGATGATAGACTGAAACGACAAAAAAGAAAACGCGTAGACGAAAAAACGCGTAGACGAAAAAACGCGTAGACGAAAAAACGCGTAGACAAAAAAACGCGTAGACGGAAAAGACGAGTTGACGGAAAAGACGGATAGAAGGAACTTTCGAAACTGTGTGAAAATGCGAAACAAAGAAGATCTCAAGATAGTCCAGCTTTTAGAAGAAGAATATACTGAAGTTTTTCTAGAGAAGAGGAAGAAATTAAGAGACGATGCCAAAGAGAATATCCTAAAAATTCAGGAAGAGAATAAAAGAACGTATGATAAGAAGAGGAAGAAACCTCATCAATACAAAGAGGGCGATCTTATTGCTATTCAGCGGACTCAATTTGGTGTCGGAATGAAATTACGACCGAAATTCTTAGGACCATATCGAGTGAAGAAAGTGAAACCCCATGATCGCTATGACGTTGAGAAAGTTGGAAACCATGAAGGACCGAACTTGACGTCGACAGCAGCTGACCATATGAAGTCGTGGTTCAATAACTAATACTGAATCAATGTATTCCCAGATACTGTTTTGTGTTTTGTTTTTTAGGTTTGTCGTGTTCCTTTCGAGGACGAAAGATCATCAGGATGGCCGATTGTAGGAATACTAGACAACGGTAGTTGTCTACTAGTCTGGAAAGAACTCATTATAAGAGCAACGAGACTGGTAGGAGTCAGTTGCATTGTAGTAGGAATGCAAGGCAAGACTGTCACGAGCCATTCACATTCTGGTATTCAGTTACGAGAAAATTAATAGAACAGACACCTTTTTCCCCTGGACGCCATTGAGAGCTGACGTATTTTTTCCGAGCAGAGACGACTGCTGCCGATAATGACGGAACTTTTTTGAAATATAACTCAACTGTACATAATAATTGTATATATTTATTCATTAAATGTCAATGTGCTGTAAGATTCGAAGTCTTTAATATAGACCTTACCAAACAGAACAACACGAATCTTACATATAGTAGCTTTATTTCGGCATTCCATAACAAATAACATGTATTAAGCCAGGCCCTAAGCTATCTAAAAAAAAAAACATAAATGAAATGAAATTAGTTTAGGAAAATAAAAAGAATACCCTTTTCCACAACTTCATTCACTGACTGTTGTCCTCAGAGGAGTAAAGTGGCTCAGATTTAGATTTGTCTGACTTCTGATTCATCAAACTCTGAGATTTCCTCTTCATTTGCCTATCACATGTCAGCCGATTTCTTTTTTTTATTGTGGATCCAGTAAAAAGTGCTAAACGTTCGCTCACTGGCGGATGTCACTGGTGCCCCAAGAATTTTTATCGCAACTTCTGCAAGTTCACAGGTTTCTCTTAATCCTCGCCACCACAGTAAATGATTGTTACTTTCCAGTCCAATTCTTTCACACACAAACTGTCTTGACCAAATCCCTTGTTTGTCCCTGAAATCAGCTAGGTTTTTCTCTCACTTGAATTACATCTAACTCTGTGTAATTTGCTGTTTTGCATATAAAGCTTATTGCATCAAGCATATCAATAGGCTTTAGTTTACAACCTTGTGCTGCTGGATCAAGAAGATTAGCTGCTAGGTGAATCGGTGCCAAACCAAATTCGTTTCTACTTTTGAATTTGGTCAAAATTGCCTTCTCTTTTGTAGATTGCAGTGGAGAGGATGGAAGCTTCTTAATGACAACTGCTTCCAAGTTATTGAGCTTTGTGGCTATTGTATGAATTTGTGGCTCATTGGACTCAAAAGCTGTAATCATATGGACGATTGGCTTGAACAGCTCTATCAATTTGTCAATTCTCACCCAGAAAACATCATCATCGAGAATCCTCTTCTTTATTTCTGGCTTAAGGCATGTTTACGCCTTTTCACTGACAACTAGTTTGTAAGACTACTTTTTACTACTATTTATAAGCTCTAATACTTATGAAAAGTGGTGTTTAAGTCAGTGTAAAAAATATTTTTGTTCTTTTAATTTCATAAATGCCCAGATTTTGGGAGCTTAAAAATGCTTTGGGCAAATGCCCATTTTATAAATGTCCAACCCACTAGGCATTTGCCCGGCCCATGTCCCTATTCTCAACGTCTGTCTATTTGAAATAAATAAATACTGGAGTCTCCCAATTGTCCTAATTAGATCTCAACTTTATATAAGGGCATTACTATTGTAATTTACTATTAAGGAAAAAAACACATTCACTGTAGCAAGCATTTAAACATTTATTGATTCTTATACATCTTGCAAATTGTACAATTGTTGATATGAAACATGTCCAATAATAAAGCTTTGGCACATGAAATAAACCATCATATACAAGCAAAGATTTAGAGATTATTAAAACTATAACAGAAACTAATAAACTTATTAACTAACTTAAATGCAATTACTAATGTCTTTACAATATGAGTAAATATTTATGAGTAGTAAAAAACAATCCCTAAATTTGTAACTAAACATCAACAATCAATGCACAATAAACGTTGTGGTAACACTAGTTTTTGATTTTCATAGGAACTTAAGAGATTCGTCATTAAGTATAAAAAGGAGTAAAAAGATTCTTAAGTGTAAATTATAAAATATCAAATGAATAAAGAGTAGTAAAACAAAGATATATGAACGTTTAATTGCATTCATACAAACATAAAGTTAGCTTAAAAATATTAATCTCATTGAACTGTAAATAATTACTAACATTAAGAATGGATTTTTTTTTCTTCTACTCACACTGAACTTGCAGTAAAAAGTTTACACAGTAATTAGTGACATAAACTGTTCACTAAAATATTTTAAATCAGAATTTAATTAGTTTTAACACACTATAAATACAGGAACATGAAAATAAATTTTAAAATAAGTACTATTACATTTAAAAAAAATCTTTATTTAGATGCCTTTTTGATTGAAAAAGAACCAATTAAAAACGGATTTTAATTTCATAGGAGAAAATTATGATAAATATATTTACATAAATATACATTTCCTGGGCAAACAAGCAATAAGAAATATAATTTTCAATGTTACGATTCCATACACTTTGCCATGGTATAATTTAGTATTGTTTTCTAATCATCTAATGAAGTACGTGATAACAGGAAGTTTAACGATTAATTGATAATGAAATGAATTTGGGGAATACAAAAGGTGAAGTGTAACTAATGATGAATTGTTGGTCTGATGGTAAACATACAATGTCAATCACCAGCTAAAGTGAGAGAAATTTTTTAGAACATATTCCCCTACCAGATTTTAAAAAAAATGATTTTATATATATATATAAAATAAAAGTTGGAAGAGTGAAATTATTTGTATAGTAAACAATACTAAATATCATAACCAAAATGTGTTTGAAGAATATCAATTTTAAAATTATTAAATGTTCAATAAAATAAATACTTTTTCTCATTCCAATTCAAAATTGCACTTCACTGAATGAAATATTGCACTGCAAGGCTTACAAAACTGTAGGTTATCAATGTGTATGTATTATTAGAGCCTATCTGTATTTTCATAATATATATAATTCTTTTACTGATTGACAGACATAAACTTTTATCTTATCAATGTAAGCTGCTTTTTTTCTGTGTTTGTTGATTCAGAAAGCACAGAATCACAAATCCAGATTACACATAATTAATATGAAATTTAAAGTTTAATATATCACCCAAATCGAGTTTGCCAGACTTTAAAAACATTGACATTTAAAATTATTTTTGAAATATACCTGCTGTAAAAAATAAAGGCGCATGATCAACTATTGAACGTGTTTGGTTTTCAATATGGGTAAAATATAAGGTTCTATACCATATTTAAAATAAATATCACACCGGAGAAACCAATGATCAATTCAAAATATTACTCGTAATCCAAAATTTGTAAAGATAAGTATGCTAAACAATGTTCCTTAAGGATTCAGCAATTTCAACATACTTTATGATATTTCTTGAAGCTTTAGTCATGGGGAAATTAGTTGTAATGTACAGTAACAAAGAGCATTAATATGCAATAGTCTAACAAAAATAAGAAACCATAACTTGCTTGTCACATAAAGATCACAATAGAAATAATACAGAAACAATCCAATACTTAGATTTTGGCATTTGAAGATTCATATAAAAAAATATGACCTCAGAAGTTAAGGAAAATATCCTTTAAACAAATACAAAAGATAAAGTAACAAATAGAGATGGGCAATACAATAAAGGTGTCAATGGTTTTTCCTAATTTGTAATATAACAGTTGTTAAACCAACTTTTTATAAAACAGTTTAAATCAGTCTAACTGTGGACAATTAGCAACTAAATGAAGTGGCTGTTAAATGTTAGAAATTGAGTTTGAGATTCCTTAACTATTTCAAATAATCATTAACTTTTAAAAATTAGAAATTTTGGTTTTATATTTTGTCAATTATTTCTTAAATTTAAATTGTATCACCCAAATAGCATAATGAAACAGTTTTTTTCTATATCAGTGCTAACTGCTGTTTTGAAATAACAGTTATTTAAATATATATCAGAATCTAGTAACAAATAAAAATAAAAGGAGGTGGGAAATTTTTAAGATGGGTGAAAAACAAAGATAAAAATCACTGAGTGTTGAGCACACTGAGATTCAGTTTTAAGTATCACAAATTTTTTTTAAAAATTTACTTTTTTTAATTAAAAGCTTTAACTACATACACAAAAACGGCAGAACAGACAGCATAGCCACAAAATACAAAATGAAAGATTTTAATTGGGCAAACAGGTTTTATGCATTTCAGAAAAAGTTCAGCAAAAAAAAAAAAAAAAATTATTGAATTACATAAAAATTAGGCACACACTTTTCCAGTTTTAATCATGTGAATAGTTATCTTTGTGCATCTTAAAATTAAGCTCCAGTAAAATTATTCAATTAAAAAATAATTTCATACTATTATTTATTTAAGTTTTAAAGTATCTGAGAAAACAGCATCGATTGTTTGCTTCAGATGAGAAATTATGAAGCATTCACTTCACCAAAGAACAGTTATACAAAAAAAAGGGGTAGCTGGCCTATACAAAACTCAATTACAACTTATAATTATGGTTAATAATTAAGTGATTAATAATTAGTCAATATTTATGAATGTCTACAGTTATAGATTTTAAATGAAATTTCATTCTACATCTGTATTAATATTAAAAATTATATGCTAATGTATACATTTGTACATATTCAAACTGCTTTGCTTTCTCAAATGCATATCTGCCCACATTTACTTGATCAGACTACTTTTTTCAAACAATTTATAATATGTATAATACAGCTCAATTTTTAATTTTAAAACAGTATTTTGACAAAATGTTAGTTGCAATACAAGATATTACAATAGCATTCACACATCCAAACATTCTGTGTCAATTTTCGACAGGAAAAACTAACGTTTTACATAAAAATGTATGAACTCATTTTAAAACAGATACATTCGAAGTAGAATTAATTGAATAATTTTGTTGCTGGTTAAAATCAATTAAAAATGTCTCAAGAAATATTTTTTTTACAATTTCTTTAACTTTTTCTAAAATATTTGTATCATGACTAAAATAAGCTACTGAAGAATATAAAAAAATTCCACTACAAATCAGCAGCTAAACATTATGAAAAAATGGCAATTTTTGTCATTGCATTAGTTTTTATTTGCACATTCAGCATATTTTACATTACCTTCTGGAGCATTGCAGAAGATTGAAACCCAAGCAATTGAAACTGCTTAAGAAAGTGATTTTACAACTGCAATTTAAAGATCCATACAAAATTTTTTATTATCGAATAGGCATAGTATGATTTCAAAAGTGCATTCAAAAGTTTAAGAATGTGATGAAAGTTTTAAAATGTGTATTTTCTTTGTGTTTGAAAAAATAATGATATCTGTACAAAAATAAAATAAAATTCAATGAAACTATACAAATATGGCACTAATACAAGTAACAAATGAAATAGAAACACCCATAAAGCATTTATTCTGAGTATTTGAATAAAAGTCAGTACTCAAACAACAATTGAATTTAAAAAAATTTCGAACACTGAGAATTAAAAACCAGTGTTGAGAAATTTTTGCATTAAAAGATCTGTGAATTCCAGAATACATTTTCACATAAGAGATTAGATTTGAAATGCATTTGAAAGTTAAGTAGATGATTACATGGTACTAAAAAAGGTAAAGGCTTAAAGTACTGTGAAAATGCAGTAAATTCAAGTACGGTAAAAAATGTTAAAATGAAAGAATTTTTATGTATGTGATTACATTTATAAAATATAACTACTTGTGTTATTAGAAAAATACTCCTTTTCCTTGAAGGGAAATATATTACTTACAAAACTGTAGGCTTATGTGCTATAAGTACTCACAATTTTTAGAACAAAAGTACTTGCTGGTTGGTTAGGTTTTATGGTGCAAGGGCCATATTTGGTCAATAAAAGTATTTTCAGTTTGATTTAGTTGATGTAAAACATAAAGATTCATTTTACGATTGGAAAGGAAAGAATTTTAGGATGCAACACATTTATTTAATACAGTAAAGCTGGAACTACATTAGCTCCAGAAAATACTTCCAACTGTATGTCAGACTGCAGTTCAAGTCCTTGTTAAATATCTAGGATTCAAAATTTCTGGGTGGTCTGTCACTCTAAGTCATATTTGTTACAACAGGGCTAATTAGATAAAGATCTATACATCAAAAGAAAATTCTGTAGCACTATGAATATCCATGTCCAAACTGGGATTTGAGCCCAAAGCTTGTTGAACCAGGGTTCAAAGTGATAATTACTGGGCTTCTAGGCAGGCTAACAATTTTTGAAAATTTTAATAAGCTGAAGTAGTAATATAATAAATATAAATAGAGAAACCTTACAAAAATATTAAAAAATTATATTGTTAAATAGTTAGTGTTCATTGGCTACAGGTGTAAATGGCAGTTTTATTTGTCGAAAGTTCAATCTCAGGCTAAGACAGGCATTTAGAATGAAAATGAACAAAAATAATTTCATTTCCCCAGACAAGTGTTTTAAAATTTGTTGTATATTACTAACACTATTTCATTGGTATTAAAAAGGATACAAGTAAAAATTTCACAATTGTTATATCTCACTTTAAAGGTACAAATAAAAAAGATCAATGGTACAGGATTTAGGAAGACAGTGAAAATGCTTAATGTTTTTGTTGTTATTCTGTGATTGGAGAAGTACAATACAGAGAGATTTGCACAGGGTAAATAGACGATTCTGGTGAATGCAACATTTCAAATGCATGAAAGCACCATTCAATGAAAACACAATTACAAAAATGATGAGGTATGAAATTCATGGTTCTGTCTAAATTTAACTGGCACGAAACTGGAGAACAAAGTCTAACAAAGACTGTCAGAAAAGAATTTTGATCTGAGATTCAGACTTTCAAAATGATTCACTAACACTATGGTCTGGTTGCAATGAGAAGGCAGTTGACCATAGGTCAGTCGAATTGTGAATAGGTGCGAAAGCGCATTAGGACTGCCATATCCAAACCACAAATCGCGATCACCGAGGATAGCTTTACCAACTCTTTACCTATCGCTATGGCACTGAGCAATAAACTCAGAACCAGAATCGGTGCTAAAGACAACAATCGTGGAAGTGCTTGTTTATGCGACAAACTATCACTTAATTTAAAGATTAGACTTACTCAGACATAGTCGACTGTCTTCTTGAGAGGACCAACAGAAACTAAATAACAAAAACAAGACATAAAATCCATGACACATTTAAACAGTAAAAATACATTGAGCATATAAAATCAACTTTTGAATACGGAGGAAAATCCAGAGTCAGGATACGATTTGGTGGATACAGTGTCAGACAGGTTTCTTTCAGCAGTAGACATTTTGGCAAGGTCTCTAGTAACTTGGGCAATGAAACTCTCCTTCGAAGAGTTTTGGTTACTAGAGGAATTGTAATGAAAAGCCTGAGAGAGAGCACCACTGTTTGGACTGAATTCGCTTTCGAAATCAACAGACTTGTGGTTGAATCTGTCGGGGTTGAAAGGAGAGGATGGAACACAGTTCTGTGGCTCAAAATCGAAGATCGGCTGCTTCTTGGTTCGGAGGTTGTAGCCGGGGCTTGCGGAAGACTGAGAAAAGGAGGGAGACCTGCTGAGGTTGTCGAGGGAAACCTCATCAGGAATCTGACTTGCACTCCATCCTTTCTTTGTCAGTTTTGGGCTGCTGCAGGCGAAGCTGTTGGGCTGGAACAGGTTATCTAAATTGGACGAAAAGTTCAGCTGTGAGGGAGTGCAGGGAAGAGAGGCATCAGAGTGGTTGAAAGAAACTCCAAATTTTGGACTGTTGGATGAACTGTTGCGAGCGGAACCTCCAGGAACAGACAGTTGTCTCCCCAAAGATGAGGAAAAATTTCTTGGGAATAGGGATTCAGAAGGAATTGGTCCATCCAGAGCAGATTTTCCAGTAGCATTTGGAGAATTATGCTGCCTTGAGTTTGGGGTGAATGCATCAGTATTGAAAGCACTACTCTGCAATGCAAGCAAAAAATTCATAAATAATTTACACATGAAACAAGTTAGTGAAATGTCGATGGATCAGTTTTGCCGATACAAATAAGTACCGACTCATAGTCATATTTATCATATTGTTTCTTACGTTTGTCATGCACACACAATAGTTCCCCCCCCCCGGAATACCAGTACTTTTACCAAAATGACGTAAACGTTATACCACTTATGAACTTCTTTTCAATGAAATTTTATGTAACTAAAATATTATTTCATGTTGCATAACTACTTATAAAAATGCTAAATTATACTTACTTTATATAAATTTTACCATAAAAATATAAACAATATAAAAATAAATGTACATGATACATTTTTATGTGTTGATGAGTGAATCTGACTGAGCATTCAAACACCTATATTAATTCCGCTTGCCAGAGGTATGGAGATGATATGAATATTGTGACACTGTGAGAAACTCTGTTGTGCTTGACCTTAGGAAGGATCACTTACAGAACAGGTGCCTACTATATGTTGTCATCGGAATGCAGAATATATTCAGATTTTTTATTTTGGCACCAGCTGCTGTTCTTCTGCTACACGGTTTGCAACAACTTGAGAAGAACAGGTGGTGTTTGTCCAGATTTGTTTTTTGATTTTTACCATTGGGTAATTTTTAGACTGTGGAAGAGAGACGTTGGAGACGACAGTTAGAGAGAGAGCAGTGGGTGAGGTTGGTTCACACTGTGCTGGAATGTGATATACATACTTTTATGTATTGTTGCAAACAATGTTAATGTGATGATTTATAAATACTGTTTATATTTCTTAATGTTCTTGGAATAATAAGAACTTAAATATCTTAGCTGTTGGATGTCTTCTCCTTGTGAACGATTTGTACCGTTTTCACGCTACCATTTTGGGGAGACTACACCACAATATTTACAACCTTGTGTTCTGAAAACTTTTTTATTACTGATATAGCACTGTGTATACATTACATATATGATAATATTGATTTATCAACTAATTCATAAGTAAAAGGAATGTATATCATAATGTAGGGCTGCTACAGTCAAAGTATTTGTGAAAGAGTAGCATAAATTCTTAAAAATAATACCATGAAACAGATGTTAAAAGAGCTAGTCAAGAAATTTTAATATTAAAAATAAAATATTTTATAAAAAAATTTGAATTCCCAAACACAGTTGGAATTAGTAGAAGCATTTCTACCATTGCATATATTAATGTTGACAAACACTAGTATTCATGTTGAAATACATTTTTACTATAGCAAAATACACAAGAAATACGCATTAAACTATATTTCACTACATAAGTTGTATATGTATTATAAAATATTAGTTTTTATTTCTACAAAATTTTCAGATGCATTTTTGTTTACTTTTAATATAAAATAGCAGGCCAGCACAGCATTGCCCATGACAGTTGTTTTCGTGTCCTTACTGATGCTGAAAACATTAAAAAGAACAATAATTTTAAGAATGAATCCCACCTCCACCCAACATGACACAGGCACATTGCAAATTCGCACTACCTCAGGTATTGATTTGGTGTAAAATTCACTCTAACTTAAACGATTGCAAAGATAGAAACCTCAAAAAGTCCTTTTTGTGCTTGGAATGAATATCTTCGTCAAATAGCAAATAAATAAATTTTATATGTTCTAGATTAAATTTTAAAATTCGGGCTTCACACAAAACTGGAAAATATTTAGGACTACCTGTGTGCCAAATTTCATTACTGCAAGTCCTATAAATGCATCTGGACCACACAGACTTAATTTTACAATAGTAGATATATTGCATAATAAAGTGTACTAGCAGTTAATGTATTTGTTAGAACAGTTGTTTAAGAATATGGAGCAAACTGATATGTTATGGAGCAGCAATATAGAAAACTTGGAACAAGGTTTAAATGCGACATTTGGTCAATTTAGAACAACATTAACATATTGTGGAGCATATTAACATTCACCCTTTGATAAAAGAAAATATATGCAATGTAATTAAAATGATATAATTTGCTCATTAAATAAAATTTAATCACATAAACTCATCCCTCCCCTATTTTAATAATTAAACTCAATAGCTTCTTTGATACGAGACAATTTCTAATACATTCCAGAAATCTAAAAATCCAATCTGAAAAAGTAGAGTTGAATCATTTATATTTTATAATTATCATGTACCATTATATTGTCTTTTAAGTCTTTCTTGTATGAGAACATCTAATAACTTAAAGAAACATGAAGAAACACTACTAGAAAATATATTAGTGCATTATTAAGGCCTCCCTATTTCTGAGCATCTGAATGCATTCAGACAGTTTCTCTTCCGAAGTTTATGTAAAATTCAAAGTCTTCAAACACCTTGAATTTTTATTTCGAAGAGTTACGAAAAAAGCCATTTAGTGCTTTTGATAAAGTTGAAGAAATAATTTCAAAATAAAAAATTCTGTAAAATGTATATTTTAAAATAATTTATATATAAAAAGTAAAATACTGAAACAGATGCCAATCTTTGATTGTCTAGTCAATAATGAGATGATTGATTTTCAGTAATGGTGCACATAATTTTAGTAATTTTCAGTAATGATTGCAATGAATTTTGGTACCGATTATCTTTAAAATTAACATTTAAGCACAATTAATAGCTGATTGCACCTTAACAGACATTGTGCTAGAAGAAAAAGTATTTTATAGGTTCAAGAAAATCTGTAACTAATCTTTGTGTTTTACTCATACTTATGTTACAAGATGGTGATGTATAATTGACATAAATACACTAGTTTCAATCATTCATGCTTGTAAAAGCTATCTTGTTCCCGACCATAATCAAAATAAAAAACACACAATGCACAAAAGCCAAACTACAATTTCATGGTTCAGGTATACAGTGATTTTTAGGAATTTTTGGTAATATTGCGTTATATTAAACTTTTATAAATGTGGCAGTTTAAATAAGATTAAAAGTACAAAGTAACTATGTAAAAAATTCATGTAATTATATTATTCCTGCTTTCTTGGCTAAATCATTTCTTTTTTAGAGAACAAATTATTCTAACATAATTCAATCATTATCAAAGAAAATTTTAATGTTCTGCCACCACTGCAATCTTTTTCCAATGCAATGTTTCTTTTAGCCTGAAACAGCTGTCTTAAGGAAATACAAACATAAAAAGAGTAAAAAATTGCCTAGGCTGGGGGCTTTACTTTGAAAAAATAAAAGTCATTGATAGGGTGTTGCATAAAGTCAGTTTTAAAATATAGAATTAATACAAAATAAGATTACATTCAATTAACTAGTATACTGGCTTTTGTAATGAAAACAGCAACTAGAAAATACTCATTTCCATAGAGGTTACTTAGGTCTTTTATGGTGCAAGGGCTATATTGGTCCATGGTCCACCAAACACAAGACAGACAATATCAAGTAACGGACACAAGTGAAACACACCCAAAGAAAATTTTACTGACACAGAAGAGAGAAATACAGAAAAATTTTAACAGTAAAATTGTACCAAATGTACTTTATTTTCACCAATTGCAGTTTCTCATTGTTGACATTAATTTCTGCGATATTCGGGAGAGAATTTTCCAGACACAACTTTTCAAGCAATATAGGATGAATTGGTGAAAATAAAAATTGTTTTTGATTTCCATAAATTAGAAAAAACTTGATGCCAATAGAAATATGATTATCAAATAATTTATTAAAGAAATTGTAGATAATGCAGAAAAATAAATTTGTGACAGAGTGAAAAGGATTCATGCTAATAGTTAACAAAAGGGGGACCTTTGATGAATTAAAAAAAGGTTTTGCGATTTTGCTTTAAAAAATAGGATAAAAATTGGTGAAAATAAAAATTTCTGTTTTTGATTTCCATAAATTAGAAAAAACTTGATGCCAATAGAAATATGATTCTCAAATTATTTATTAAAGAAATTGTAGATAATGCAGAAAAATAAATTTGTGACAGAGTGAAAAGGATTCATGCTAGTAGTTAACAAAAAGGGGACCTTTGATGAATTAAAATAAGATTTTGCTTTAAAAAATAGGATGAAAATAAAAATTTTTGTTTTTGATTTCCATAAATTAGAAAAAACTTGATGTCAATAGAAATATGATTCTCAAATTATTTATTAAAGAAATTGTAGATAATGCAGAAAAATAAATTTGTGACAGAGTGAAAAGGATTCATGCTATTAGTTAAGAAAAACGGGACCTTTGATGAATTAAAAAAAGGTTTTGTGATTTTGCTTTAAAAAATACCGCTTAGTTGTCTAGGTTGAAAGTTAGTAGCAGAGTTGTCTGTGGCAGCCTTGTAATGGAATATCAATTCTAAACATTTTTAATGCCACAAACTCGGTTAAATATAAATAAAATTACTTCCCTGAAAACAATGCTGAGGGAATTGTGAATGGTATGAAATAGCTGTTGAAAAGTGTTTGTTCACACACCACATAATTTGTTTTACTGTGCATAAGTGTTAGTATATTGGTTCACAGAGAATTGAGGTAACTATGTTTTAATTAATTTAGTTTTATTCTTTAGCAACAAATATGGCAATATTAAAAAAAACTTCAGAACTTTTTTGGTGAAACTGAACTTAAAGTAATTTTAACTGAAAACATATTACTGATGAATAGGATATGATTTTCTCAAAACAGATAATTTTTTCAGTTTAATAAAGGCTAGATTATAAATCATAAAAAATCATACTTGGTGGAATGGTTCGGGAAAAGAAGTTCCATCAAATTTCCCTGTCTTATCAAATTTTTCTTCAACTTCATGAATGTGATTCACCAATTTTTTTATGTGCTCCAGTAATTCTCTATTATGTGCCAATAAATGATGATTTTGTGCCTGTAAATAACAAGAGAACAGTTAGCTAGCTATGTCTTCTGCAATTTTACACAGCCTCCTATTAGCAATTGTAGACACCACTCTTCTGTACCAGTTGGGGATATTCTATATACAGGAGTAAAGTGGGGAAAAGTATATACCTGTGCTTCAAGACGAGCAGTAGTTTCAGCTGATAGCTGGTCTTTCAGCAATTGAAGTTGTCCTACGACAGATTGCATTTGCTGATTTTGTAGTTCAAGTTGCTCTTTTAACAATTGAATATGATGGTATACACTGGAAGATTCTGTTACTTGAAAATTAGAAACAGGCAAACTTGTCTTTGAAGGCTGTTAAAAACATAACCAGAATTCAAAATAAAGCATTAATATTAGCTAAGTTACATTAAGGATACAAGCAATAAAAATAAGAATTTTCACAGTAAATTTAGCTTAATTTTAATCTTTGAAAAGTAAATTACACCTGGATAATTAGTGGAATAAGTTAACACCTCTTTTGTTTCCTATAGGAGCCTAATGACTCTCTATATCGCGAAGGTACTTCATGTTGTACCTATAAATGCTGTTGGCCACAATTGATCAAATAGCTACCTATGTTTGATTGCAAAGATTCCATCTTGTGGACTCGGTCAAATTTCTTGTTTGCTTAATGGAGGAGCAGAGATTAGAGCATATTTTGTCCACTAGAGAGCATTTACAGAGGGCATTTGATAAGATTGTGCAGCTCAGTTTATTCAATTCTTATTTTATTACCAGTGTATCTCACGTACAGACGCCAAAAAAACCCCGATTCACCCGATCGCAATCGCCTAATTTACAACACAGAACAAAATGCAAGGTAGCAATCGATAGGGATGAATGTTCATTCAAATGTAAATACTTAAAAATTGTCTAAGGGGCCGTCTTCATATTAAATTGGGTGCTAGCTCCAATAATTTCAATACAAACCCCCATCTTTTATCACAGATTTGGATTCTACACAAAATTTCAGGTGAATTTGATGAAAAAATAATGTAAGACAATGTAAAATTGACCGAGAAAATCCATAAAAACTATTCAGGGAGAGTATAAATGTTCGGAATTCAATCACATTATAAATATTAATAAAGACGTGTAGTGGCCGTCACAGTCAATGACCTATTGCAATCACCTTGATATGGAGTCCAATAAGATGGAGTAAAGTCATAATCCATTCTGACTGAATCCCAGGATCTGGTAGCAAAGAAATTTCTGTTTTCACTTTGTGAACAATCCCTAATAACGATAATAATCATAGAATTTTGCAAACAGTCTCACTGCGCTACTAATTATGCACATAATGAGCTGAAATTTGGAATTCCCATGTTTCAGTAGCAGTTGAATCACACAGTGTCGAAATTTGCCCAGGTTTCTATTCATAATTTTATGAATATTAATTTTATAATTGATAAAAAATAGTAAAATTAGTTTGATAATTATGATGTTTATAGATTGTGTTTGGGTTTTTGGGTAGCAATGGATGAAAAAAAAAATTTCCAAGAAAAATTAATTTTTTAAATAAATTTAATAGCAAATATAATCAAAAACGCAAACACCAATTTAACATTAGGAGAACTAATTTTCAAACACTTACAAATCGGTGAAAAATGCAATAAAATTAATAAACTTTCCTTTAATACCACCTGAAATTGTGTGTAGAATCCATATTTGTGATAAAATATGGGGGCTTGTATTGAAATTATCAGAGCAAGCACCCAATTTAATATGAAGACGGCCCCTTAGACAAATTTTAGGTATTGATATTTGTAGAAAACATTAATTCCCATCAATAGCTACCTTTCGTTTTGTTCTGTGATGTAAATTGTGCAATTGCGATTAGGCGAGTCTTTTTTTTTTTGACAGTTGTACATTGAAGTTAAAGGGGCAGAGTTTGCGGGCGGTACAGATGGTGGGGGTTGTCAGCTACTGAGTCTGGCGGAAGTGAGTTGACCTTGAGTCTTTGCAGCACACGGATCGCCTGTGAAACAGATACGCGTTTGAAACTGGCGTTGGGTTTTCAGAATGCAACGGCGTGTCGAGCAGCGATACGTCATAAAGTTTTGTGTAAAACTAAACAAATCGGCTACTGAGACTCTTGCCTTGTTACAAGAAGTCTATGGGAATGATTCTTTGTCCAAGGCTCAAGTGTTTAGGTGGCACAAAGCCTTCAAACACAGAAGAGAGGATGTCGATGACGAAAAAGCCTTCAAAGTGACTTAGTTCCTGGCAAAACACAACGTTGCCCCAACCGCCATACAGTCCCAATCTGATACAAACGGAATTTTTTTATTCCTTTGGTTAAAATCCAGCTTAAAAGGCCACCGTTTTGACAATCTGAAGAACTTGCAGTAAAACGTAATGCGTGTTCTGAACAGCATTTCAGGCAGGCATCAATGGGTGGCAGAGTCGTTGGCAACAGTGTATTAATGCAGGAGGAGGCTATTTTGAAGAATATTGTGTCTGTAAAATCATCTTCAAATAAAAAAATTTTATGGAATCAGTCTCATTACTTTCTGGACAGACCTTGTTTTTTGAAATTTGTACAATTTGATGATAATACTCGAAGATATCTGAAGAATGATTGAGATAAAGCTCATTAGGATTTTTGTTCCACTTGCAACCAAGGAATACTCTTTTGTGTGATTTCATGACCTGGTAGATATGAACTATAATATTAGACTTTTTATTTTGGAACTCAACAAACTGAATAAAAAACAATCCATGACATTATTAGTATAAGCATTCAAGAGAAAAAAGTCAAAGATAATTGATAAATATTTACTTCACTCTTATCCTTCAAATTGAAATTGTTTCCATTAGAATGCTGAGGAGATGTATTAGGAGAATCTAAAAATTTAGGCCCAATTGTTTCTTCTTGAGTATCACAGCTATTTGGTTCAGAAGCACCATCTCCTTGACACTTTCCTAAAAGCAAACACATTGTACTGAAAGTTTAAAAAAATAATTGTTCGTTTATTATAAATGATAATACAACAATTAGGTACAGGGTTCCCACTCTTCCCGAAAAGAATATGGCCTTTTCAAGGTTACTTTTAAAGAGAACACCTCATATAGATAGTAGCATCTTATTGACTCAGCTTTGAAACCATCTGCTTTTAGCCAACCTATAAATATGCCCTCTATTGTCATTGATACTGGACTTTGGACAGGCATCCTTGATCCTGGTTTTTGAATGAAGGTGAAATAAAATATACAATGTTTAGAAAAAAAATCAAGGATTTTTTTTTTTATGTTATAGAATTTTAGCAAACATGAGACTTTTTATAGGCTATTAAAAACCAAACTAAATAAGCACATCGTTTAAAGATCTACAGGAACCCCGAACTCAAGTAAAAAGTTTCAATGCCTTCCTATTTAAAGTTGTACAAACATAAGCAAAGCTACACCATACCTTTATTCGAGTGATCGTGCAAATTGTTATCGTCAATTTCATCACTTGGCCCACCACTTGCTGATGACGATGCTAAAGCTGAACTGAGTTTATGGCAAACTTCAAATGCTTGGCCGATGGTTCGCACAATGCGCATAGCCTGAGCCTGCAAGGTAATGCAAAACACATTTCATTAAAATAAGCAACCTAAATAAAAGTATATTTAGTTTCTGTTTTACAAACTAGCAAAAACACTAGTATTTTAAGATTTCTAAAAGTTCAATGGAAAGGAATTTTAGAATTAGTTCCTGTATGGAAATTAAAAAACTCAATACAAATATTCCTTGAATTAATCTAAATTTTAAAGTTGTATAACTGCAAAGCACTTGCATATATGCAGTTCAAATTCATTAAAAATTATCAATCCACCATTAAATGAGAAATTATCTTTTCAATAAGTTAATATTGAACAGAATTAATTTTGAAGTTAATTTTGAAAATTAAGTAAACTTCATTGTATAGGAGAAGTAATTGAAAAAAAAAACCCTCCACAACTATAATCTTAATGGAAGATATACTACTTAGGTACAACAGAGGAAGATTATTTTTATTATATAACTAGTATAACAAAAAATGTCTTTAAATTTCAGATTTTTGACCAAAGTAAAAATGTAATTCCATGAGGCATGTTACTAAACCACAACTAAGAGTTTACAACTTGTAACATAATACTTACGGGAGCTTTATTTTGTATCCAATGTTATCTTTCAAGATGAACAGAACACTTAGTCTTCATCTTAAGTAGAGCCACAATCACAGTTAGATTGTTACAATAAGAGCATAGTAATTCTCCAGATTCAATAACATAAGAATTCAAAGGTTACATGTTTTAAGGAAAGAAGTAACTTTTTAAAATTTAATAATTATAAATAACTAAATTTTAAAACAATCTTGCTTACATTTACTTCCAAAATTAGAAGTAATAATTTCCTTGACTTTTTAATTTACAAATTGTATTCTCTAAAAGAACAGAGTATAAGTTAAATATAGCACAAAGAGAAAAATGATAGTACCATTAACTTACTTTCTTTTTCGATTTGAAAACATTGCACTTGAATTCATTGGTTCCACCATCTCTGGCTATGTAGCTAAAAATCTTAAGGTCTTGTGAATCGTGAGATACATAAAAAATCCTGCAATTTTCAGAACAAAGCTATTAATTTCCAATCACATTATGAATTAAAAGTTCTACATCGATAATAAAAGTTGTTAAGCATCGAGATAGTATTACATAATTTCATCCAAATGCATTACAATTTTTGTAGCTTTTTATAACTGCTTATTGTTGAAATTGCCTATGTCATTTACAATTATAATATTTGAAGAGGAATAGAAAGAAAATCTATTAGTCAATTTTAAATTAGATCCCAAAAAAATGGTAGCAAGTAAATCAAAGGAAACAGAAAGATGATACAAGATAAAAAAAAATGATGCAAACAGTGAATTTAAAGGGCAACTTCAAATAGTGGAACATGATTTGTGAATATTAAATGTTTTTAATAAAAAATGTTACTGCTGTACCATATGGTACTAGCTGACTCTTTTTCTCTTAACACGTGGATGCTGGAATGTGCATCAACATCCAGATGGTGACAACAACAACTTCAGTGTTCGCACGTGTGTTTTTGACAAAATACCGAAAGAGAGTTTTTCTCATCAGCAGCCTGGCATTCCGTTTTGGTCTGCCCCTTTTCATCCCCCTTGTGTCTGGCAATTGAATTCAGAGATGCGATAAACCGTTCTGTGGGTTTTCAGGAACGATTTTCCCATTGACACAGCTGGAGTTCCGTCGGTTCCCTAATCCCATGTCTGGAACGGAGATGAACTTTTGTGAACTCAAGTCGGCATTACAGACGGTTTTTGCATCTGTATGGGGGTGTTTTCAGTTCTGTTGAGGACAGAAACATCTCTAGCTCGGAATTCGCCCCCTCCCATTTGCAGCTGCAGTTCTGCGTACCCAAGAGAACGGGGATTTGAGAACTTTGGAGACTGATTCTGAATTCTACGAGCGACAGAAATCTCTGTTTTGTGGAGAGCCATTGTTGCTTTGGCTCCAGGCAGGTTTTCGATTGTCGATGGCTGTGCCTTAACTTGTAAATATTTTAATTATCTAAATAAATAGTTTAATTTTAAAACAGCTGTCCATCTAATTGTTGGTAGAGTGCAATACTGCCTTAGTTATTTCATAAACCTTATAGATCCAATACAATGATTTAACTAGCACACTTTCAGTTCTTTATTACACTTTTACAGAGGTAATACACTGTTTTAATGCTGTATGATTAAAAAAACATAGCATTGATGTCAATATAGGTTACCATTAACAAACATGATTGATTGATGAAACATTTAAGCATATTTTTAGTATGATTTGCAATGCTTAAAATAAACTATTATTCATTGTTTTCTTGTATATAGTTTCAATAATGATCAGGTACTGAAATAATTATAAGAGGTATAAAGGGTAAAAAAATGAAAAATTTACAAAGACAAAAACAGTTATTTTTGCTTAGTTTGGAATAGTACAGCTCACTAAAATTTAATTTTACAATCAAGGTACTTTACCTATAAATAGGATGATGCAAGATGATGAATTTTTTTTCATCCCACGGCCATGCATTTGACTATAAGTACAAAAATTAACCACATAAATGAAACGATCACATAGTTTCCAAAATGTGAGAAATAACTAAATTCGAACATAAGATTTAAAACCAGACAGAAACATTTCTTACTTTTCTTTTAGTTCGAAGAAGAACCTTCACACCATCAACACAAACAGTTAAGCTTACTTTTTTCTTCTTCATAGATTTGGCTTTAAATTCATACTGATGGAAGAAAAATGTTAATATTGTATCAGTGATAATTTTTAAACCAGTTGTAGACATTACTTCATGCATCAATAACCGATTTGATAATTTTATCAATAACTCCACATCAACAGAAAAATCACAACCACAAAACAGCCTTATAAACACAGCAAAGTTTTTACTTACTCTAATCCTTCTCATAGCAGCAACAATTTCAACTCTACTACTCGGCCGTGGAACATCCAATGAACCAATATACTAGAAATCAGAAATAATGTGATTAGATCAGAACCTGTAATTACATTAAAATTTTCATAGAAATAGAAATTCTACAAAATTCCTAGGATTCAGTATCCGTCATGTGTAAGATTATGTCTTTAACTTTCAATACAAAAAAACGTATACCTATAAATAACAAAAATTAGTTTGTGCGTATGAAATATTACAAAACCAAGACTGACGTAATTAAATTAAAATTTTCATCACAAGAAATAGAAATTCTACAAAATTCTTAGGATTCAGTAACCGTCATGTGCAAGATTGCGTCTTTAACTTTCAATACAAAAATACGTATACTTATAAAAAACAAAAATTAGTTTGTGCGTTTGAAATATTACAAAACCAAGATGAATTAAAAAAAAAATCAATACAAAATTTAATTCATCTATAAGATTGAAAACAGATAAATTGTAGTATGTATTTTATATAAACAGTGCACCAGGGAAGCAGATAGTTCTTCATAAGAAATTAACTGTAATAATTCAATGACAACTAAAACTATTCATCTGTCTTGATATTTTTCATTTCCTCTGAATAATATTTTATTACCATAATTTTTTTATATCACATATTCATTATTTAAATCAAAATTTTGCTAACTTTAACGATCAATGAAATTTGAAAGTATTCAGAGCAAAAGTTTTTAAATGAATGATAGCACCAGTGATAATGCACAAACATATTTTGTTATACTGTAGACTATTTTATAAATCATATATACTCACTTTTGCATGAAAGCAAATGCCAGTCTGGAAAGCTTCTTCATTATATAACGGTATTCTACTATCATAAGCATCATCACTCACTAAATTATACTGTTTCTTAGAAGGCATTTTAACATTTATTGTGTCATAGACACAAGATATGTCAAAGAATCAACTGCATTGAAATTGTTATTACGTATAGGAAAACTCAAAGTAGTATTTTTTTCCACGGTTTAATCATTGGTGTTTACTTTCTAGGTTTACCTCATTCGAAGAATAGTAACGAAGGGGAAAATATCAATTTCCTTAAGTGGAAAAATGGAATGAACTAATTAGAGCTTCAAGGTTACAGGCATTACGTTAATATTGGGCTCAGTTTTGAGGGTTTATTTTTGAATAAGATTATAAATAATGAATAAGTGGGGCACAAAAAGGGACGAAATTAAAAGACGGAGATGAACATAATATGTATAAAATTAGGAAGTATGATCAGAGCTGTCACTAGAGGTAAATTCCGAAAGCCTTTGATAAAAGTGTTCAGACACAAGTAAGATTTTTGTTAGCTCATTTTTCAGCGTTTTATAAAAGTAAATTAGTTCTTATCACATTGCACAGCAAACCTACAGAATTATGATTCTCTTCCAAAATAACAGAAGTTTGTATAAAATATTAAACAACAACAATACAGTTGTTGCCATTTTTATTTCAAACAGAAATATTAATAAATATGAAATAATTTAAATCCAGTTTTCAATAGGTGACAAAAGTTGAATTTCAAAGCAAGCAGAGTGTTGAAAAATTCAATAGCGGATGAGAGTGAATTTCAGTGTAAAATAAAATTGACTGTGAGATGGTTATTGTACTTCCGAAATCGGCGCAGGAAGCAAGTTTCACCACAAAACTATTTGGGATTGTAGGCACTTTTTCGATTAGTTTTGAATTTGTATTTTAGTACACATGAATTTTTGAATGCACATTAAAAAGAAAAATACGAAAGAAGTATATGTTAGACAGAAAAGAGAGAAATTAATCTAGAATCATGACTGAGGTTGAACTTGTAAGCTTTTAAAGCACGCACACCTTTCCCCCTATATGTTCTTTCTGTATACTTTAGAAATTTAACTAATTAAGATCACACTGGAGCAAAACACGGGCTATTTATGTGGTCAATTTCCGTAGGGAAAGAACCGAGGACAACATCACGTAATTTTGAACCACTTTCATATGATGAGGCAACGCCAGAGCTGGCACCTCACTCTCTAAACTTCCCACTTCTGAGACCACGACAGATTTAACGTACATCTATCCCTTTGTACACAACGATCTTTGGTTGTATTGTTTCTATCTGTGATACATCTTATATAAACAACGCTAATACACCGTCTTGCATTGCAAACTCAAGAAAAAACATAAGAAAGAATTATGAATGGCATTTCCTCTTTTGAAGAAAATAAGAAATAACATTCATAGTCCAGTTCATTTGTAGAAAGGATACGATCGTGCAGGCTGCCAGAGGGATGACTGTTCCACTCCACACCAAGCAAGCCATGGAGGCTCATTTTATAAACGATGAAAAAAGAATCTTAACTATGACTTTAACATCAAACTTCATTTGTATATTTACGTTTGACAAGTAAATTTTGTTGTAAACGTGAACATTAGATTTATTTTAACGCAATATCAAAGTAGCAAGGAAGTTATTCGCATCTAATTCTGCACTTTTCATTGTTTTACTTAGTTTTTCCTGATGTCATGACTCAACATATTAAATCTCGTAAGACACTAGAATATGTGACGTTGAGCTGATGTATTAGTTTAATTTCAATAGAGTTTTGGGTTATTGTTCAAATAATTGGGACATTTGTAAATGTTTAATAATTGCAAAAAAACTATCCTATTTGTTGCTGAGAATGATTTTGTTCGAAAACGCGCAGGATATGAAAATTATGTAATGTAGCACAGGATTATAAGATGTCTAAACGCAAACTTTGTTAATACGTTTTAAATGTCTGTTTTAGATTTAAAATTATGTGTTATAGGTTCATTGGGCTCCTATTTTTTGCTTAGTTTACGAATGTTGACATTTAATTTACTATATTTGTGCATTGTCAATGTTAAAGGAAATCAGCATTCTTTTTTTCAACTCCACCTTTAAAATAATATTCTTAATCATTCTTTGATGATTTTAAAATCCTACAGTGATAAAAACTATTGTAAATTGACTGTTAGAACAGTTCAAAATTTTTCTTAACTATGAAAATTACATAAACTGAAGTCGGACAATGCCATTGCATTTATCGACTGATTCTAACTTCATCTTTATTTTTCTATCTGCACTACTCTTTCCATTATCTATAATTGTAAAACAGATTGTTTTCTTACTGTGGGAATTTTGGAAATTATTTTAATGAGCAGTTATAGCAGATTGTTACAAAATTATACTGCTAAATGAAACTATTTTAAAGAAACTAATGCAATCATCTGCAAGGGTAAAATAAAATTCTTTGATAATTATTCAAATTAGATGTTCAAAAAACTAAATTATCATGCATAGTAGTACTTTATTTACAAATGATCTCTCTTCAATGCGTTTACATGAGACAACTGGATCTATGCTTTGAAGTCTAGATTCAATTTAAAATTTCCATTTTTTGCATAAGAAAGATTTCTGTGAAATAAATGCGAGAACATTTTTAACTTCACCGGACAAGTTTTTTAAACACTAAATATCTTTAACATGCAGTTATGTACTTAATAGTCACGTCAAATTCTAAAATTCTGCTTTACTAGTGATGTAAATTAGCTGGCTTGTATAAAGATGCTAATTGATGTCTGTAAAAATAGGCCAACAGCTTAAATGTCCAATTTAGTTGAGTTTTAGATATTCTAACAATAGGAAATATAATCATTGCCTAGACAAAGAAATATTTTTGGCATAGAAATAATTTTTTATTTTAAATTAGCATGCATGCCGTATGCAATCTGTTCAACTGTGATGCCTAAATGGAATAGCGGTCATGAAGCTTGTCTGGCAACCAGTAGATTGCGATTACAAATCCTGGTATGTAAACGCATGTATGTTTCTGATAGTCCTTGTCAGGAGTAGGGGCAGGTACTTCTTCACACAAATAGCCATCAGTTCGCTCCTTGTAGTCAATGCTAACAAGTAAGGCTTGGAAAAATATGTATGCCATCAGGGGTTCAATATTTCCAGTTATCTGTTTGGAAACAAATTCAAATCAGGCAAATACTTTCCAATACAATATTTCAAACTTAGTTGGAATTCTTTATAACTAAAAATTACATGGCAATCTACTTTTAAAAATTGATATAGGTACTAAGTTGCTTGAAAATTGGTAGTCACATTTTACTATTGCTAAAAATTGTGTGTAGGTCACAATAAAAGTTTCTTTATGCATTGAGTGCTGGACTGTTTAACCTTAAGCTGCGTATACAAATGCCAGCCTTTAGTTCTCATAATTCGGTCAGGGTTTTGGGCATCAAACAAGCGGCTCGTGGCAATCCACTTCCTGTTGATTTTTTGACGAATACAAAGGCGTTCTCGGTTCAGATTTGAACAGTGTAGTGAGTAGTTCATTGCTTTTCTTTCTGTTTACGAACCTCCAGGCTCCATCGGCATCACCTGTGGCTTACAAACGACTGCCTGGTGGTTCGTGGTTGGTTTCTTCCTTTCCCATGGATCACTGGAAGCTCTTTGTGAAAATAATTTTGATGAATGGTTCACGAGCGGCTCGCAAATGTATATGCACCTTTACATATTTCAGTTCTTATCAACTAGAATTTAGCCTACATATTATATAAACACACTTTATCCATTACTGACTAAGACAAACTTTTTATGACAAACTTTCATAGGTATCCTTGTGATCTGTCTTCCGTTTAGCTTTACCTTCGCTTTTTTTCCTTCTTTGTATTTAAAAATTTTAAAGTTGATTTAGTTCATCCTGTGTTTGCAGCTCTGCTCTTGCATTATTCAATTCCAATCATGACTTGAAACTGCTTATTATAAAATGATTTGGATTAGACATTAGTATATTTATTTTATTATTTATAATCTAATAATTTTTGACTTTGAATTATAGTAATATGCTAACAAGTACTTATTCCTATAAGCTAATATGCTATATTTCAGGTTAAATAGTTGAATAAATTTTGCATCAAGATTTGTGCAATAAACTAAGGTATATAATAATTTGAATGAGTGTTATCAGTTATTTCCTGAATTAAAATGTGTAGAATCTTTATGAAACATTTACTTTCTAGAGACGACTCCTCTTGAAAAATTGGACGAAGTAACCAAAGGAGAGTGGCTTGAAAAAATTAAAGGCTTACACATGCAGCGATCAGATATGAATAGGTTAATTATGAACTACCTTGTTACAGGTAATATTTATCGTGTTTCTGCTAAAATTTTCATACATATGCATCATAAACTAAAAAATAGAGTAGTAAGCTCTCTAAACCATGAAATAAAAAGCTCATAAAGAAATTATTGAAAACCATTGCTTTCAGATTATTAAGCTGTGCAGGAATACAAAATGTTTTCTCCCAATGTCATCTTAGTTTAATAGTTTATCTATATATATTGAAACAAATCTTAGAATTTGGAGTTTATCAACAAGAGTTCAAGAAGAAAAAAATCATCTCACAGTATCTTCAAAGCATGCAATTTCTTAAGATGAAAATAATGTTTCAAAATAAAGTGCACTGTTGATCAATCATTCCAAAATTCTATAACAGATTTCAAGACGCTTTCTCTAAGATTTATTATGTTCCTGTAAAGGAATATGGATATAACTTTATTTACTTGATTGGAAAATAATGTAGCATAGTACCTATGCAATCAATATAACTAGTTTCAATGCTTTGTTGATAATGTGTGTGAAAGGTTGTTGTTCAGGGGGCAGAGCCCCCTAGTGCAGTACAAATGTGAATTGTCTACAAGTTTACTCAGAATCCATCTTTAGAAACAAAACACTACAAATTACCACCAACTAAAAAAAAAAATCTCTAAAAAGTTAATTATATGCATTGAGATCTATGGATTTTGCAGACTTCTGTTTAAAATTTTAATGCTTCCCCCTACATTTCACTTATTATTGTAGGTAGCTACGAAAACACTTTCAATATCTTGTGACCGTGTGCTGAGAAATTCCTCCTTGAAGCGAGCGAACAAGCGACAAACTCATTACACTCACAAACATTTATTAATCTAATTTACATTATGTGGACACAATGTATACTATTTACTTAACCTTTCATAACTACCCGACATAACGGACGCTACGACATGTCTTCATTCTACACCGCCGATAACTCCTTGACCTCCTGAGGGTGTCCTTGATCGGAGCAGGGGTTAGATTTAGTTTTGCTTCTCACTTTTAGTTCGGAGGTTAATAGCTCTGCAGCTGACGCTGCGCTTATAGTTCACTTGTTACAATCTTTATTTCTCAGAGGCTGCCGTGGGTTTGTCCACTGCTAACTACCTGCAAGTTGGCAGCACAGCTTTGATTCCACCCTTGGTGTATTTCCCTCCTATGTCAGTGAAACCTTCCTTGTGCATTTCAATTACTTACATTGTATGTCTTGTTTTTGGTGTAGCTTGGGCAGATATGGCCCTTGTTCTAAAACCCTGCCAATGATTACTTTTTGAATGCAGAATGAGCAGATGAAATTCAGATTGAATCAGTCTTGAGTCTGAGGAACTCTTTTGACTCGAGATAATTTACTGGGACGAGGTGTAATAATTCATATAGGTGAGAATTTTACTGTATATATTCTCCTTATTAGTGGCTGATGTTGGATGAATTGAAGAATTTGTTCCAGCAAGAGAAGATGTAGATTCTTGTTTGCTACAACTAAAACATTTCTTTAAAGCTAATGCAGTAAAAAATATTATAATTGCATTTTTTACTTTTTTTTGTCATTGGTAAGAATCCAATTTATAAATACATAACAGTCCCAATCTTGGGTATACTACAAGGAAGGCTTAACAAATATTTGTTTAACCTTCCTTGTTCTCAAAAACAAAGTAGGATTTCGCAACAAAATTTCAAAACTATGAATACAGATATACTGAAACATGGGTGTGTCGAAGATTAAATTAATCCCTGAATTGTCATTCACTGACTTATAAGAAAGAATTAAGGCGATCAAGGTGGGTGACTGATCACAATCCTAAGGTAAAATCGAAATCCAAGGGTTTCTAGCACATTTATAACTTTATTGTTCTTAGGAAAGCATAGTGGAAGAGCTTGAAATTCTTTTTTCATGTATAACTTTATTTATTGTACATGGTATTAAAAGTTTATGTGTGTTTTTTTTTATACTACGGCTATCCATGTAGTATTTGTACTAATGCTTTAATCTTTTTCTTTCAGAGGGGTTCAAGGGTGCTGCTGAAAGGTTTCGCATTGAATCAGGCATACAGCCACCAGTTGATCTTGACACTTTAGATGAGCGAATCAAAATTAGAGATGCTATTCAAGGTGGAAAAATTCAAGATGCAATCGAAATGGTCAATAACCTCCATCCAGAGTTATTAGATTGTGATCGATATCTATTCTTTCATTTACAAGTATGATTTGAATTTTAATTATTTCATTGTTAAATATTATTTAGGTTAAATCCTTAGTCTTGTCTTTACCCATGTATGTTCAACACATAGATCTTTCACTTTTAAAAGAAGATTTAATTTGAGTTATATTAAATATTAGCCAGTGCGTGGCCAGCACGACGTTGCCCGTGACAATTCCAAAAAAGTCGAAGACGTTGATTCAAGGGTGAAATAAAACTAGTAAATCTCTATATTAAAAACAAATTTGGTTTGCAAAGCATACCAAATGAGAATTTGTAGCCTATTGGATAACAGCCACCATGAGCAACGCTTATTGTCAAATGCAGCTGAATTCGAATTAAGAAGAGATCCAATCGGCATGACGTTACAATCTGTTGCGAAAATATAAATATTTAATTGAAAAATTATTTATTGGAAGAAAATTAACTGTATATGGGGTATCTTATCTGGTGAAAAATTTTCTGCAGATTTCAAGTCCTTTGAAATTTTTAATCTATCTTTAATGATCCCGATTTTAGAACAGAACTAAACAATGCTAGTCAAAATTATTATTATATTGTTTCTATTTCCTTTGCTGAAATATTATGAGCACAGGAAATGGAATCTTGATTTCTCAAATGCTGCGTGACATCACATCTCTTGCGAAAATATAAAACATATATTCAATTTAAAAATTTAAAGAAAATTTTTAGATATCGATTTAATGTGAAATTTTCCACAGATTTCTAATCAGTTGAAATTTTTACTCCATCTTTAATGATCTAGGAGATAGAAATAAGAACTACAAAATTCCAGTTAAAAATTTTGTATTTCGTTTTTTAGTCTGCTGACAAATTGTTCCTCCACAAAACGGAAGCACGGAAAAAATAAATTTAGAAACTGCACTCTTTTATGCTGTTGCCATTCCAAAGAAAACAATAATTAAATTCATTTTAAAATGTTCTAGATTGAATTTTAAAATTCGGCTCGACCTAAAAATTGAAAAAAATTCGGACTACCTGTGTGCTAAATCTCATTACTGTAAGTGCCATAGATTTGTCAGGACTTTGCGTGCAGAAAACAAACAAACTTCTTTTTATAACATTAGAGTTGAAAGCTGACTTTTCAATTTAAATTCACCCTGTCTATCTGCTTCAGAATTCAAATTAGCTTACAGCAATAATCATTTCTAATACATGAATTATACTAACTTTTCCTTAGCAACAACATCTCATTGAGCTGATTCGTGAAAGAAACATTGAAGAGGCTCTGAAGTATGCTCAAGAGCAGTTGGCGGAACGTGGTGAAGAAAATAAGGAAGTTCTAGCTGAACTGGAAAGAACACTAGCATTGTTGGCTTTTGATGATCCTGAAAAATCACCTTTTGGTGACCTTTTGCATCCATCTCATCGACAAGATGTAAAAAATGTTTTTATATTTTCTAATAGTATAAAGATTCAATGACCATTTAATAGTCATAATCACTTAGTTCTGAAACAGAACTTAAAGTCTATAGACAACTCTATTTTCCATGTATAAAGCAACTATGATTTACCTTTAGCTGCTGTGCTACGAGGGTTGCTATTTATAATTCTGTCCTTGGCAACAGTAAGTGTTGCTAGGCAAATGCTGACGTTTGCAAACGATAATTTAATACTTTTAACCATAATTTCTTTAGAACTTTTTGTCATTTTAGCGTGATTTGTGTTGCTTACAGTAAACTAAAAAATTCATCTCGGGCAAAAAATGGAATTGACTCATAAACATTTTAGTGCGATTATTTTTCGTAACTTTCAACGTGGATTATCAAGACAAGAGTGCTTCGATGAACTTAATTCTTTATACAGCTATAAAGCACCATACTACAGCACTGTAAAAAACTGGTATAACGAAATCAATCGTGTTTGACGTTTGCTCCAGGACGAATTCCGTGAAGGTTGTCCTAAATCGGTTGTTGTGCCAGAAAATATCGATGCTGTGCATGAACTGATAAAGCAAGATCGTCATGTGACATACTGTGAGATTGAGGTATCTTTGGGCATTAGTATTACAAACATCAATAAGATATAACATGAACATTTGGCTGTAAAAAAGATTTGTTTGCGTTGGATCCTGCATGATCTGACAAATGCTCAAAAGAAGGCTTGTGTCGATTGGTGCAAGGAAATGTTGAAAAAAATACATTCAAGGTACATCAAAGGCTGTGAATAACATCTACGCAGGTGACGAATCGTGGATCTATGCACATAAGGCCGAAACAAAGCAGCAATCGACTCCCATGGGTCTTCCAAGACGAGCCAAATCCAACAAAAGTTGTTCGCGGAAGAAGCACATCGTAGCAAATGGTTGAATCTAGGGTGATAACAGAACCTGGAAATCAGGGAACTTTTGAATTCTGGAACAATTGGGAAAAATCTTGGAAAATTCCAAATTTCACAAAAAATCGGGGAAATTTTGATAATTTAAATGGCAACTATTTCATTTGTCCTATTTAAAGATGCACGATAACGAGTACGTTTGAGAATCGAATAAATCGTATTCGCCGAAATTGTAATTAGAATAAAGAACACTGGCGTTGTAAATTTTTAACACCTCGATAAACCCCACCGCTGTTTTCCACGTAATTGTGTAACTAATGATGGGCTTTTTTGTCCATTAAATTTATATTTTTTTATTGTTATATATAGTATGATAATGTAGGTCAGATGTAATAAGTTCATTATCAAAATATTTTGTATTTTTTCTACAGTTTTTTCAATTGCTATCGTCGAAGTTCTATTAAAAGTTCCAACCCTTACAATAACACTTAAAATATCTGAAGAGAAAAAATACAAAATATATGTGGAGAATTAATCTTTCACCCCATCTGACCCTAAATATTTAAAAATAATGTATGGGTACTGACAATCAATACTTATCACGGATCACATTTATTAAGGGAATTGTAAAATCAGGAAAATTTTTGTGACACTATCGGGGAACTTTTTGTCAATGATTTTGTTGCCACCTTACTTAGGGATTAATATTGTTTTCATCTTGAAACACTCATTGCATTAAAATATTTTTCTTTGGACAATTTTGTGCATACAAATAAGATTTGTACTCAGTGTTTTTTTTTTTTTTTGCATTGTGTAAATTTAGCTCATAAATTTAAAGTTGCCAAGTATCTTTTAAAATTAAATTTTAATTAATCATTTTTATAGAAAAATGGCTAAAAAAGAAAATAATGTGTGTAACAAGAACTATTTAGAACGTTCTTTAAATCCACAAAAATTTTTAATTGAAACTCGCAAAAAAAAAGTCAAACTGAGTCAATTTGAATTATAAGGAATTTTTGTAATTTTCTCAACGAATTTAAACCTGCATGAAATAGGTATCTCTCCAGTGGTCAATTTTATATTTTTCCAGGAAGTTATAAATAGATGTTAATGTGAAATTCATATACATTTATAGATTTTGGAATGTTCATTTTGTTTTTAACAGATCGCTAGTGAAGTAAATGCCTCCATACTAGAGATTGAAAACCGAGAATCGACAACTCCGAAAATCGCAACACTGATGAGAGTTATGCTGTGGATACAAGAGGAACTAGAGAAGAAAAAAGTGAAATACCCCAAAATGACTGATATTGCTCATGGTATAATAGAAGAACCCAAATAAATGCAGTTAAATCCATTGTAATGAAAGAAAATAATTTTTCTTTTCTACTCAATATTTATTGTAAATATTTTCACTGTTTTGTCATTCTAATTTTCAACTAGTTAAAACACAAAATTATTTTCTTAGCCGTAAATAAATATTCACTTTTTAACTACAGATCCGTTACCTTTAATGACTTTGAAGTGTTTGGTCTGTTTGAATGTATCTTGCTCTGAATTACAGAATTTCAATTATTTGAAGTTCAATAAATTCAGAAGTGCTTTCAGAAGAAATACTACTATGAAGTCAGTGAATTGCTTTTTTGTACAGTTTTCAATCTTTTGATATTTTCTTTTATTTATAAAAAACGAATTTATGAACATGTTAGTTGTACTTTTAATTATGTATACTCTATTTCTTGAGTTTTTAGTGGTCTGCTGTTGTTTTATGCTTCCATCTTATTTCCAATTGTAATCTTTTAATATACTATTAGTGTGAAAAATGAGTATGCCTTTTTGGTTTTAAAGGCCCTCTGAAAATGGGTAGAAATAAATAATTTTCAAATTTTACACACTTTAACTATTAGTTATGAGAAACAAGTATAATTTTCGGTTAGTTCTCTGGAACAATGATTTTTTAGAAATAGCCATACCTTTTTAGGATTACACCAGGATATGTGCCATATATCCTCTTATTTTTAGCTCTTGATTTGATAGTTTTCATTAAAAATTATCTTTTTTAAATAACAAGTTGATATTAATTTATTTTGTGAAGTAATCATTTTAGAGGTCTGTTTTCTAAAATCACCCTTGCTAATTGAAACAAATTCCTCAAATGTGTATTTCTCCAAAGTTTCACAACTATGTAGTTTTTTCATTTGCATTTTAGTAACGGGATATAAGGGTCTTTTATACCTTTCCATTACTGAGAAACACCACTTGGTATTGAAAATTTTTTTTAAACTTTCTATGACAAGTATACACTCCATCTTTCACAATAGTATATTCTCAACCCTGAGGCAGATGTTTATGGAAATAGCAATGGACGACTCACAGGAAGATCTGTATTTTTGACTTTTCATCATAAATGTGACAAAGAATGTAAAGGTTCAAGAGGTTCTAATATAATAAATGAGAATCTACTTTGAATTTCTTGAAAAATTTCTAAATGCATGTTTTTTGTGAAGAAAAGGAGAAATAATTCAAAGAATGATTATGAAATAGCACCATCAGTGGTTTTTAACAAAGGATTTTGTAATGAATATGTACTTAAGCAAGCTATTGCTTTTTATGGGGTCTAATCTGCCCTAATGTAACCAAAATCATATCCGGTGAAGCATCAAACCAATGTTGCTTTTTTTATAAGCAATAGAACTATGACTCCTTATTTATATTTTACTGCATTCTTAGTCTGTTTTATTTTATAACTAAAAGGATTCGTGTAAAAAATATGGTCTGTTAAGTACAATTGACCTGCAGTTTGCATTTTCAGTAACAATTTCACTATGTACATAATTTGTTTTATTTTCAAATAAAATAGTAAGACTTGTATTTTACTGTATGAATATAATACATTTTTTCCATGTATACAAAGGCATTTCCATGCAGGTAATGTTGAGTAAAACATGCAGCTTATATATACACTGTTGTTGTTGACGTGTGTCTCCTGAACTGTGAAACACAAGATCGGGCCCAGTGATCTGAAGTAGGACAGATACAGAATAAAGGTTTTATTTTACAAACACACAAATTGATCACTGGTAAAGACATAGGGGGTGCAACTATCCACTTTTTGGTTAGGAACCACATGGGCGGGAGTCTGACTTCTTCCTCGGACATCACATACAACCAGCCCTGGGCAGTAGCCCTAGTCGGAAATCGAACCACGAACCCAAAGCGTGGGAGCAGAGTGCTTTATCCACTATACCGCTTGGGTGGCGCTTATATACACTACCCTACAATAATGGATTGGATTTGCATAAAATCATACTACTTGCTTGGGGGTGTTTTTTGTTGTATGACCTGGGGCCTTTGCATGTTGTTCCTGGTGAATTGAATGCCGACGCCTACATGAACATTTTGGACAATCGAGTTCTGCCTACACTCTGGCAATTTTATGGAATGGACGAATGTTTCTTCTGGGACGACAATGCTCCTCATGTTGCAGCCTCTTGTAAAGCAGTGGTATCAAGATATGGATGTAAAATATCTTCCATGGCCTGCTCAGAGACCCCACCTAAACCCCATAGAACATTTGTGGGACGAGTTAGAGCAACGCTTACAGACCAGGGAACCGCATCCGAAATCTCCAGCTGAGCTGGCGACATTCTTGCAGCACAAATACCCATAGCAGTGTATCAAAACCTTGTTGAAAATATGCCCAGAAGGGTTCCTAGCGTAATTGCAGCACACATGGGGACCATCCCCTTATTAAAGCGTGTATTCTTTCCCTTACACCATCACACATCTTGCTGTCCGGTCCATTATTGTCGGGTAGTGTATAGTTAAGTTTAAAAGTTTTTTTCATCAATTTTTAACAAGGTTGCCAAAATCCCAATAAAGCAGGATTGCCTTTGCCTGTCACAACTCGCTACAAAAAGCATTTCCATAAATCTTATACTAAAGCTGCAGCCTCTTGTATTCATAAATTCCTTATGAAAGAAAATATGAAATGAAGGCTGGTACACAAGCTAACAGGAAACCCTTAACCTTTAAACTACAGCAGTTGTACCTTGATTGTTCCAAGATTTTGGACTACGGCCAGTACAACAGTTTTACCTTGAAAGCTATAAGAATCGTTCCAAGAGAGAATTTTGACTATGTACTCTACAACAGTTGTACCTTGATAGCTATAAGAATCGCACAAAGAACCTATACCGAAGTTATACCTATAGCCGCAGTCAAAAGGTTAATTATTTTCAGATTAAAATAGAATGAATTATCTATATAAATAAAAATGGAGTGTTTGTGCATTGAATATTTTCAACCTATTTCAAGTTTTCTATTAGTTTCGAGTCCTGATGCAAAATCAGTCTCTTGCGCGTTTGGTCTGTCCATCTGTCTGTGTGTGTCCAATGCACTTAACAAACAGCTTAGTATATTTTCATGAAACTTTTTATACTGCGAGTACTTGCATTCATTTAGTGACGGAACTTGGTTGTGTAAGTGTTCGTCTTTCAGTTCTATGTTCGATTTTGTGTTTGTACAGGCATCACATGAATTTTATTTAATATATTTTATTACAATGTTCCTTCTGAGTTAGTAGATTTAAATCTATCATAATTTGGTAGTTTTGGAAAATCTGGAATGTATGTTGAGTATTACGATTACTACTTGAGATTGTTTTACCAGTACTGCTCAAAAAAATTTTTTACAACCAGTATTTTTTATGGAATTTTAACTATGATACTTCATTTATTTTGAGTCTTATCTTGTTTTTTACAAAATATAAATGATTTTCGAATATTTGGGACAAACAATATTTTTCGAAGAGCGGGAATGGATACTTGTATTGGTTGTTCACGAAGTGATATTTTGTTTCTTTCGTTTCACCTTTCTTATTTTGTACATCTTCAGTTGTAAGTTGTGGCAACTGCAAGATAAAAAAAAAAAAGAATCACGAATATCTTTAGAACATTTTTTCAAACAAGTTTTATTTTGCTGTTTTAAATATTTACTATTTTAATAAATTTCATTTCCTTTTCACATCACACGCACCACCATCACAAGTACTATATTTAAAATGGCAGGTAAGTCAGAATAAAGCACAAATTTTAAGTATAGTTTTGTTGTTATTGAAAGAATAACATTACAAAATTCAAAACTAGAACTTTTGAAATATTCTTTGTTATAAAAGAAAGGTCAAGATGAATAATATTATGAGTTGTAATTTCCAAGAAAAAAATGTATTTGCATTAAAAACTTAGTAATGGATCTTATTTTAATTTGTCATCCTTCCATTAAAAATGGCAAAATTCAGCAATGCTTGATGCAAGAGTGCCCTCAAGTAAAAAAAATGTTTTGTTGACTATACTGCGCTTGCTGTAGATTTATTATTTTTATGAATTGAGCGATTTTATATGAGAAGAACTTACGAAAGGGTATTAAGAATCCCCTCAAAATTGTGTTTGGTATTAGTAGTAACCTTAGTGTCATCTTTCATCATTTTGTAGTCTTGTCATACAGTAAAGGTGCAATGTAAAATGTTATGGATGGATGTGCATGTGTAGGATTTGTGTGCACAGTTGTAGAAAGGTTTTAATATATTATTTTATACTAGAAAAGACAAAAGGGATTATATATTTTGATTTCTTCAATTTAGTGTTTAACCAATTGATCCCGAGTAAGGTCGGGTACTTTTGCTAGTCAAGAAAAAATCTTTGGAGCCTTTTCCCCTGCATTAAATCATGCTCTTGTAAAACAGAGTTCAAAATAAGTTTTAAAAGTTTCAGCTTTAAAAATTATGTATATCTTCATCTCATACCACTTTTGAGGACCTGGCAAGGGTATTATGGAAAGTATAGTTTATAGATTATTGATCTACACCTAAATGCACATGTGTACTGTCAAAAATTGCAAAATTTTATAAACATTGGAGTGGAAACAATTAGTTTTCTAATAATGTGCTGAAGCTATTATTCAACACACCTGGCAAATTCTTCTTATATCCTCTTCAAAATTTCAAAGCTGGTAACCTGGTTTTCAAAATCATTGGGAAAAAAATAAGTCATTTTAGTTTATTTACTTCAAACTTTTTTTATTTTCAGATCCATCTGGAATTCTAATTAAAAACAGTAGCGTAAAAAAAGAGCAAAAATTTTCAATTAAAAAATAAAATTTCAATATGGAATTTATTTACACTAAAAAAGATTGATTTCAAATCACGGGATAACACTTTTTTTTTGCATAGCAATTCACATTGTATACACAGTACATTATCCACAAAGTTTTTAAACATTCAATGCAGTTTCCATACGTATTCGAATGCTTTTGAAACTATGCTTCCTGAATTAGGGTTTGTCATCTGAAAAAAGATTGAAAATACCTTTTTAATCACTGTACATACATTATACATAGAATTTTCCATAAAACCAAGGTATTAAAGGTTAAAGCTACATACCTGGGCTTGAGTACTTGGACTTTGGTAAGCTTGAGTCAAAGGCCTTATGTTTTTCAAATTCGGTTTTAAAGGTTCTGTGATTTCAGTTAGTAGACTATCAGATAAAAAACTTTTCTCTTGGACTGATTTGTCTCTATGAGATTCCATCAGATCCTAGAAATAACACAATTGATATTTTCAATGTGAAATATGTATTAGGTTTCATTTCTTTTATTCAAATCTTGAATATTAATTTATTTTTAAGTGTCCATTTTCAGTATTTTTAAAATTTCCAATTTACTTGGGATGTAAAAATGTCTACATGCTATACATTTGTTCATATTATCCAACACACTTACAATTCTGGATTTATCAACATGTTCCGAGTCAGGTGATAAACTAATTTGAAAGGATATTCATAATATACTAGCTAACATATTTTGGGTTAAAACATTTAAAATAGTGGTACACGAAATAAATAAAGTAATATTGGATTACAACTGTATTCAATGCATAAAAACAGTCTGTCAATTAAATTTTAGAGTTTCAGATTCAATGATAACAGCTAAAAATTGACTTTACCTGGCAGAAATAGAAATTAAAATGATAATTTGCAATGTTTTGATTGCATTTTGGAATTATTCAAGAATTTATTTCAAAACTATTAACTTGATTTACATAATTTTGTCAATATTTAGCATTAAAAAATTGAGCATTCAATTCTTTATGAATATTTAACTTGAACTTTATAATTGTGACACATTTACGTCTCACAAATCCTCAAACTGTCAGGTTAGGGTTGATTCAAGTATGATAAGGGGTAGGAGTATTCAATCGTTTTAACCTGAAACTGCACAAAATTGCAGAGTAACGTTAAACTGTTTGTTCACAAAGTTGCAATGTGTTATGAAACAGAATTTTAGGAAGATATATTGAGTCTTTATGTGATAGTTGAACAAACACACAGTTTAACCCAAAATGTGCAGACTGAAGCTTAGTAGTTCACACAACTAAGCTTCTATATGCAAAGCTGTTCAAAGTATGCAAAATTTCATCCATTAGACTGCGGTAGTGGCATGCACATACAGAAATACATAAAATGTGGCAACCATTGAATTTGTTTTAAAATGGTACAAAATGGATAAATAAGTTGAAATGGGACAAAATATTCAATGTATAATACATTCCATTTTTATTTACGTGCTGAGTTTTGTTTTTTGCTGACACCAAACTCGGAAAAGCTACACCAAACATTTAGTAAATGCACATACATACAACCAGGGAGGAATTGAATCTAAACATATTACAATTCACAGTTAGTAATGAAGTGGGCAAACCCACTTTATATGGATATAAATTTTTTTAGAGACACTAACTAAAGTACACTATTTAGTGTCATGCAAGAGCTTTATAGGTTAATGGCCACAAAAGGTCATCAATATGGCTTAAAAGGACTTGGTGCCTGATGATTACTATGAATAGATAAAATGTTAAAAACTTTTTACAAGTCAACAGAAACTAACATTATTTCAAAATTCAAACCAAAAACAGCTGGCTGACTGCTAATCTCTACTATTATAAAAGGAAGTGTTTGTATAAGGTGTGTACTGTCCTACTACCCTCATTCTTAAAATTGTTTTATCCTTTTAATGTTTTCAATATCAATAAGATTTAATGGGTCCAGCCTGATTTTAAAATTTTAATCTAAAATATTTAAAAATTAATTTATTGGGCATGACATTGCCTGTGGTGTTGGTTTGCGAAGCAAACCAAATGGGAATCCGTTGCAATCACCGGGGTTTCTGAGCGTTAGCGAGCAGTGGTCAAACTTGACCCCATGAAAAGAACTGTAATGGGCAATGCCGTGCTGGCCATGCAATGGCTAGTGTAAAATAAAATTTAGAATTTTTGCTGTCTGTTTTATATCAAAATGTTAAGTATAGAAAGTACAATTTTGGGCTACTCAAGTAAGCACTTTATAGATATTTCTGGGGCTTCACTTTACTTTAACTTATAAATATACTAAATAGACATACTGCTTATAAAATATTACCATTTCTATGCAAGGTTTGACTCCAATCATAATGTTCCCACTGAAAACTTTTCCATTTTTGCTGAGAGCTTTTTTAGCTTGGAGTTTAGACTGGTACCGCAAGTGCATCCAATTACCTGTGGGTGAAAGCTACAGAGAGAAAATATATGTTCAGAAATTTATTTAAAGCCTATATTATGCATTTGATATGGAATTACGGGAAAACAGAAAAATTTACATATCAATACCAAAATAAATTAAATATGAAGAATATATTCAGTACTTAGATTACTTGTGAAATGATGTACTAGGTGTATTTACATAATACATACATAACAGAAGTTTTTAGAAATAGAAACGTTTTTGGTTTGCAAGCTAGTAATTTTGGATGTGCTTATTTTATGGTAATTTTTCTTTGCTACATGAAAGCTAATTAGACCATCTAGAAGTTTTATGGTTTATTCATTTCAAATATTGAATGGATACATCATCTATTTTAGCGAAACCATCTTTTGTCTGCATAAAATGTCTGCTTTTCTTTAAAACTGCTCATATAGTATTGAAGTAAAAACAGTCAGTTCATTTGAATTCCGACAAGAATGACATAGCTCTAATGTTTTCCTACAAATTCTGAAACAAAAATATTTAACATGCATGTCCTAAACTGCAACAAGTAGTAGCAACTTCCTATCATTAGGACCTATCTGAATGGCATGTATTCTGAGTTATGGACCTGTTACATGCTAACTAAATTGTTCTATTATTATCTTGAGGACAAAACTTTAAATTAAAGGCCAACTATGGCTCAGCTATTATGCTCAACTTTTGACAGCCAATTTTGAAATTTGTTGCAGAGTTCAAATGTATAAAAAAATTTTAAAATATGTTAACGGCTGTTAAGACAGAATGGCTTAAACCACAAGCTTTGTAATGGACTAAATTCAGAATTCAATGATTGTCACTCATATTTGTTAACATAAAAACTGAGTTTCAGGTTGGTTCTTTTGTGTTTTATGGCGCAAGATCCAAAAATGCATAAGCTGTGCCAAAAGCAGGATAAAAATAGATTTCAAGATATAATTATCAAAAAGACCAACATTACATAATGAATGAGTAAATAATCTGTACGAAGCAAGCATTTAATGAGTTAATGATTTAAAAACAGTTGTCCACCAATGTGATGTACAATATTTCAATGATGCATCGTATAAGTATCGTATTTTAAGTAATATACAATAAAGTAAAATCTATATATATAATTCTTTTACGTGGCACACAAAATAGATGTTATTTGTTATCGCAGTTTGGCAACACTACAACTGTTTGTTTACCATGAAGCCTCGCGCCTCAATTGAATTTATAGTGTTATCAGCCATTTTATGGCCAACAATTATAGTTCAATAAAATGCTTTCAACAACAAACTCAATGAAAATATGTATGGGTGGCTCGAGTGCTGGTGAAAAGCACACGAACATGCTCGGTATTCGACAATCCGACTTGGGGGTGGGGCCCCTAGTATAGTTTAAAAAGGCAATAGAATAAAAAATGTTTGAATTGGGTTTACCTCAATCAAGTCCCGCAATGCTGAAATTATACTAAAACAGTTTCTGCAATGATGATTAAAAACTTGACATAATGGATGGTATAAGAAATCCCATACGAGTCACAAAAAGAGCTTTCTCTCCTAACCAAAGTCTGTGCGTGAAATGTAGGTGTCTGATGCAGTCTTTTGCTGTTTGTTTTTAATATGCTCATTTTACAAACCTGTCAAGTTGGAACTAAATAAATCAATAAATCTTAATTAGCTCATAATGAATTTATTTATAAGAACTTTTCTGTCATTTGGGGTTCAAAAAAAGAAAGAATCTACTGCACCTTGATTTTGATTACATAAGTTACTCGACTAATATGTAAAAATTATTTCAATTAATTAATAAACGACACAATTAAAAATATTTTACCTTGTGTTCAACAATATTTCCATACTGAGAAAATTGCTGTAGAATGTAAGAGGCTGAAGCAGAAGGAAATCTAAAAGTAAATTTCACATTAACTATTATGAAGTCTACATTCAAATTCGAACAAACTTTCCTTTGCAGAAAATGGGCAATCACTTAAGTTTTTTTTAAAATTTGACAACCAAAACAAAAACTTTAATTATTAATTACAAAAATATTCTGAATGCCAGTTTCACCATTCTGATAAAATATATCAATGGCAAAAATGTGAATAAAAGACTTAATTTTTTAAGAACTTAAAATCTATCCTCAATGACCCCATTTCATTGCAATGGAATTTAAAATATTTAAGCAGGATTATTCCTCTTCAAAACAATCACATTTTACAAAATTTTGACAGCCATGCCAGTCACAGTAAAACAAATTTCAATCAATAAATCTATCCAAATTCTTCAGTATAATTAGATATGTTAATATACTTTGTTCTCTGATTAAATAAATTGTGATTTGGAATGCGCAAGAATTTAGAACTTTAGTATTATACAGGGTCCCAGAGCAAGCAAAAGAAAAATTAAGGCTTAAGGCATTCTTATCAGGTCAGCTATATAGAAATCAAATCTCACGACGAGACACAATATTTATTTAGACGAAACATGTATACATCTCCAAACAGACCATAGAACAACTGTACATTCACTTATAAACATTAACGATACTCTCGCTTTCAATCTGAAAAGACGCTTGCACTTTCAACAGCCTGCCATCCCAATTGATTTTGACCCATGTGTGAAAGTTGTGTTTTTGCCTCCAAACACAACCAGCTTGCATCAACCAATGGACCAGGACGTCATCAAAACAGTCAAAGCTCATTACACGAGCCATTCGCTTGCACATCTGAAGCTATGACGCAAAACAGTGAGACATCTTTTCAAGACTTTTGGAAACAATTCAATTTTTTAGATGTAATATTCCTAGAAAATCTTGGGATGAAATTTCTAACAAAACATTGAATGGTTTCTGGAAGAAACTGTACATTTTTTCAAAAAACGAGACGGAAACGCGAGAAACCGAAAATGTTGCTCGCGTGATAGAAGTTGTTAACCTTGCCAGGCAATTATATTTGGAGGTCAATGTTTTTTTACATTACGGTGGGCACTCGATTGCTAATCATAGGCCACTACAAGGCCAGAAGCGAAGGCCACTTTTGAAGGAGCACCCAATAGGCGTCCATCATTACCCCTAATTAAGGACAGCACAATTACATCCATGCCCTGAACCCGGATTCGAACCAGGAACCTTCCGATCCAGAGGCCAACACCTTAACCACCAGACCAGTTGTGAAAGTCAGTGGTGAAGATGTCAACGAGCTGTTGGATTCACATAGTCCAGAGCTGACAGTTGATAACCTCATAGAGCGTGAGCAAAACATAACTAAAGTATCTAACACTTCAGACCCAGTTCCACTAGAAAAACACATGACAATTGCAAGCAAGACAGAAAGTCTCAGCTCAATTGAAAAGGGCTTAAAATTTTGTGAAAACATAGACTCCGACAAAGAATGCATTATAGCTATAAAGCAAGGAAAAAAAATTATTAGCTTGCTACGAATAAATTTTGCATGAAAAAAAGAAGCCAATGTGTCATTAGACCAATTTGTTAGATTTTATGAATCCATCGACATTGAAACAGTTTTTTTTACATAGTTAATTTTTTTAATATTTTGTATTAATAAGTATAAAGAACTGCAATTTCATAAAATAATTATCTTATAAACTAGTTTTTTTGTACTTTAGTCTCAATAAAACAAATTTTATATGTATTTACTAGCCGCTAGCCTGGCATTGCCCGTGGTGTAAGATATTAATTTGGTAAAATTTTCCTCAGATTTTAAATCCGATGAAATTTTCAATCTATCTTTAATGATTCCGATTTTAAGAAAATGAACTTTACAATCCCAGTCAATTCCCCCCCCCTCTCATTCCCTCAAATAGGGCAAGAACTGTAATGTTTTATTTTTTTTAAATTTTTATTAACGCAAAGGGCAGAAAATGCAATCTGTTTATTTTTGGAAAGAGAAAGTTCACGGTGAGGTAACAACCTCTCTTGCGAAAATATGAAAGCTATATTCAATTTAAAAATTATTTATTCAAAGAAAATCATATTATTAGGTATTGATCCAAAGTGAAATTTTCCACAGATTTCAAATCTGTTGAAATTTTAACTCTATCTTTAACAGTCTAGGAGATAGAAAAAAGAACTAGTGACTCCAGTTAAAAGATTATTTGTTTTTATCATCTGGCTGGAAAATTGTTCCTCCGTGCAAAATCACAACAATCCAGTCAAAATGTCGTTGTGGAATCGTTTGAGCGGAGACGACACATCCCATTTAATTGCGAAGAGCAAAATGAAAAAACATTGGTATAGTTACAAAGGCTGACGTCAATAGTGACATGACGTTAGAGTGGAAAATAGAAGAATTTTGTTGTTTCTTCCAATGCCAGAGCGGGACAAAACGAAGTTCCAAGAGAGAAAAAACTATTAAATTCATTTAAAAAAGTTCTAGATTAAATTTAAAACATTCGCTACAACCCTAAAATTGCAAAAAATTTGGACTATCTGTGTGCCAAATCCCATTACTGTAAGCGCCATGGATTCGTCAGGACTTTGATCACAAGAAACAAACACTTCCTTTTATAATATTAGAGATAAGCAAAGTTGTACCACGACTTAAGCGATTTTGGTCGGGCTTACCTATCACGTCACTTCGGGGCATTACTATATTTAAGGCTGGAGCCTCCTGTTCACTATTGGTATATGAGTAAAAAGCCTGGTCTGATGCTGTCCCTTGCTTGTGACAGAGGCTCCAAGTCTGCGGTTTCTCGTCTAGCCAGTGGTCATCTCAAAAGCCTTTCGTTCAATGGTGAAAAGGTTTTCGAAAATTTTCCAAGTGTCTTGCCCAGCCGGCCACTGCTGAGCACATCCTCTCTAGAGAGGCCCACACAGTCCATGATATCTACTCTGACCCCCTTACTGTGCTTGATTTTCTAGGAGTCAATGGACTTATGCACCTTGTCTGACTCTGTCAGACACTGAGGATTAGAAACAACAACAATACTATATTTAAGAAAAATTAGTCAATTATTTTAACAGATTCTTTGCTCAATTTTTTTCCATCATTGTTAAATGGTTATGATATTAATCATTAACCATCAATGTTAATGGGTCAATTAAAAATAACAAAATTTGCTTCGAGTAGCCAAGTGGCACAAAAAACTTAATGGAAACTTACCCAAAAACTGTAACCCAAGACTCATCTAACTGCTCACTGTTTTTTAACGCTTCTCTACAAAAAAGTAGAAATAAAAATTTTCAACAAGATCATTTCAAAACAAAACATGTGAATCACTTTGCAAAATAAAATTTAAATTAACTAAATCAAAATAAGTATGCCACATACTGTTTAAATGAATACAGCAGTCTTACATATAAATTTATCGAGTTCACCTTTGAATACATACCCTTGCGTAAAAAATGGATCAATCTGAGCTGGGGACATATATGATGTATTTGCAGCACAAAATGATTTGGAAGGAGTTAAAGCTGCACTAAAACTATGACCTTCAGTCACTAAAATAAAGGAAAAATTATGTTACAATTTTCATATTTATTTTTTAATAAATAATTTATTACCAATAGGTAATATTAGTAAAATTTAAATACATAGTAAAAACTAGTAACTGCATAGTAAGGATTAAGAAAATATTTGCATTTCTTACGATAATCAATTTTAGTTCAGATCTGATTGTAGTTATGCTAGTTAAACTATTAAGCTTAAAACTTATTACCAAATTCTAATTAAAGGCACTCCTTATTTAATGATGGAGTTCCTTTTTTATGACTAGGTCAATTAAGCAAGGATACTAATTATTTTTAATTATTAGGTTAAAAGAGCAGAGCTGGTCATAAATCTGAACAGTCATTAAACAGGTATGTCATTAATTCAGGGAGTGCATATACAACATTATGCAAACATGTGAAATAATTATGTTAATTTATCTTTTAAAAACTATAATATGGCTACTTTGAATTAAAATTAAAATAAATGATTTTTAATAGGCTTAGAAAATAACATCTATCAGCTTTTCAGTGCTTAATATTAGCATAATCTCTAATATTATAAAAGGAAGTGTTTGTTTGTTTGTTTCTGTAATTTTTCTTTACAATAATGAAATTTACCACAGGTAGTCCGAATTTTTTGCGATTTTAGGGTCAGAGCAAATTTTAAAATTCAATCTAGAACATTTTAAAATGAAATTTAATTATTATTTTTTTTTTTTTGGAATGGCAACAGCATAAAGATGACAGATTACAAATTTATTTTTTCCCGTTTTCATTTTGTACTGAGGAATGATTTTCCAGTAGATGATATAAAAAAAGTTTTAACTTCAGTTATATAGTTCTTTTTTTCTATCTCCTAGACCATTAAAGAAAATTTTAATGGATTTGAAATTTGTGGAAAATTTCACATTAGATCGACACTTAAAAGTATGATTTTCTTTAAATAAATACATTTTTAAAATTTAATACCTTTTATATTTTTTGCACGAGAATGTGACATCACGCTAATTTGTGTTCCAAAAATAAAACACTACATTTCCAGCCCTCTTACGATTTCAGCAAAAGAAAGCAAAGAAAATAAAAAAACATTTTGGTTGGCATTAGTTAGTTCTTTTTGCAAAATCGGGATCATTAGAGATAAATTGAAAATTTCAACAGATTTTAAATCTGCTGAAAATTGGACACCAGATAGATACCTTATACGTTTGTGATTTTCTTTTAATAAATAATTTTTCAATTAAATATTTATATTTTTTGGTTTGCGAATCCTCCACAAAAAGAACTGTCACGAGCTGTTATCCAATAGGGTATGAGCTCCTATTTGGTTTGTGAAGCAAACCAATAACCCAATAAAAGCAACTGGTACAGGCAACGCCAGGCTATTAATATATATAATATCTGGGCCAAAAATATTAAAAACTAGCCACAGTTGCTAGTTTTTGGTAACCCAATAATTGAATTGAAATTTTTAGAAAAATCAAACGAAGTTAGTTTTATTATACAAAATTAGAAGTTATAAAACTTACTAAGTCTGTCTGTTGCACTTGGAATATTATCTAACTGCAAAGAAAAAATAAAATTGAAAATGTTAGCTGAAGATACAAATTTTTTTAATGGACAATACACATTGCAAAAGAGATGTATACATCTCTAAATGCAGCATTTTAAATAATTGCTATTAAGATCAAACATAAATTAGAACAATTAAAAATAAAATTTTATTTTTAAAATTTCAATAGTTTTAAATGCAAAAAAATTATTTAAATTTTTAAAAATCATCACCTTTGACTATATTAGCAAATTATTGAAGCAAAAGAGCACATTAACTGAAATCTTACCTGTAAAGGATTGAAAGAAGCATTATGATTTGGAGTGCTATACAATAGTCCTTGTACAGGTGGTCCTCCACTTTTAACAGGATTAGGTGTAGTTATAATTGAACTAGAGTTTACAATACAAAATAAACCATTTTAACCACCTAACAAGCAATAAATACTTAATAAATTATATTGTAGGAAACAAATATAATTTTCTCATAGTATATAGTAAATGACAGATGTCAATCTATCTCTGGTACAAAAGAAATCCCAATATATATAAGAAAAGAATTGAGTTTTTGGAAACCTTTAATAAATTGATACTTTTTCATTTGTACTCTTGAATGAGTAATATAATTATTTGTATCTTAAAAAAATTATGTTTGGGTTACAATTTTAAAAACATTTATGTTCCAAATAAAATAAACACAACGCTGAACTCACGATCCATGAAGAGCAGCTAACTTGTGATAAGTAATTGAAATATTTGCCAATTTAAAATTTTAACTAAGCAAATATTTACATTTCTAAGAGAATAGAAATGATAAAAAATTGTTACTAAATCACAATGGCAACAAAAAGGAACATGCCTAACACTGGTCATTAGGTTGTGGGCACTTTTTAAAAATAAGGCCTTCGTAAAATTCAACCTCACAAATTTAAGCTTTTTCCAAGGACATTTCAGGGCCTTGGAAACAGGAAATAAAATTCGTTAATCTTCAATTCAATTCAATCTTCAGGAAACAATGATCAACGGGTATTATTATACTGGAAAATAAAAGTAACTTTAGTTAGAAATTAGCTTTAATGCATACCAGCAGGCCTGTATATAGTATCTGGAATAGTTTTTTTGCTAATATCTATTGATGAGTATTATTGCTCACATTTCATACTTTATTTAAATCTATTTATGCATATGTAACGATCTCTCAACAGGTGATTACGAACAGATAGGTTATAAGAACAGTTATTCTTGTGTTCTGGTTGCTACTGTTCTAGTAGACAAACATCAATGTATGACAGTGCTTGTGTTCTGATATGATCAAGAACATGAAATCTTGGGTGCTGTTCTGGATAAGAACATCAATAACGTCAGATTTGTTGAACAGTTCAGAGGAGTGAGATGCGTTTTTGCACCGAATTGTGCATATATTGGAAACTTTGTTATATTGTAAAGAAATTTTAATGTCCAATTTAGGTATGCAGTGTCCTTCTGATCTTGACCACTACTACACACGCTGTCTAATAAATTAGACAACGCTCGGTCACTCTGACAGCATATGCACATTTCATGTGTTCAAAAGAAATAAAATGAGTCAAAAATATAAAACAGCATTTTGTTTACATTTTTCAAATGTCCTCTTTTACTGGTGTTAATTCTAATTTTCAATGAAGTGCATAGTTAGAGATGTTCAGAGAATATTCTGAGAATGAGAATATTCTTCAAAGATTGAAAACTGGTGAATATTCAAGAATTTTCCATTTAAAACCTAATTTTTCAGAAAATTGTAATTTGCTTCATTTTATTGGCAGCAGAAATGAACACGAGGATTAATTTATGTATCATTCACAATATATATAGTCGTATAAGCATTGTGTTATAAAAATTACTCATAACTTATTTTTTATTGAAAAACATGGCAAGATTTTTCTATTTTTATCATAACATGAAAATCTAATTTATATCACATGGAAATAAAGGAAAAGTTAACATGATATGCAACATTATAACACTAGTTTATCATGCCTTATAAAATTTTTTGTATTTTATTTCACTTATTATATATAATAATTCTTCCTTATGAACTAAGTTACTAATATTACATAAAACTAATAGCATAATTTTGATTATTAACGAATATTTTAATTTTTTTATTAAAGATTTCTTATCTTTAGCAAAAGTATATTTAGAATTAGATTTGTAGCAGTTTATAAAGCTATAATTGCAAAAGTAAAAATCTAGCAATTTCTTACTCAAAAATATGTTGCTGTTTTTTTCTAGCTAATAAACATTAAATAAAATGTTAAAATTAAAAATTGAGAAGAAAATAAAATTATAATTTGTTTTTGAATTAAAAAAAAATCAGAAATCTAGAAGTTTTGGTTCTAAAATGTGTTTACTTTAGGGGGAATTTGGAGTTTTTCAGTCTTCTGAGTTGGCAATACTGCCCCAATGCCTTGTTTCCGACCATAACAATCCTCCATTTTTTGGATTCTTCTCATACAGAAAAGTGTTTAAATAGATAGTTAATTGAAAATTTATTAAAAGATATGACTTCTGTGTTAAGCAAACTTACTAAACCTTAATCTTACTACCTTATTCTTAGATTAATAAAATATATGCCATATTTTTATGCATTTAAAAAATAAAATTCTCCAAAAGATTATTACCAAGAATTTTACATCTCTATGCATAGTAAAAAATTTACACCTCATTCATGCTACAATTAGCTTCTAAATGTTCACTTCAATTGCATCTCATTGCTCAAAAGTGATTTAATATTCTCTCTCTTTTACCTCTAAACTTATTTTTAGGTAGGCTCAGATATTTTTTTGTGAGCTAATTTCCACCTTCCGGAATTCGTATTACCTTCTGTAATCAGACTATCAAATAATTTCATAAGTGGTAAGAGCTTTTATGCAGCTCTTAGTTAAAATTATGTTTATCTTAACTTTGCCGCAAAATTGCCAAATTGACATCGTAAGGGTTGATTTTATTTCGTTATCCATTTGCATTCCACAATATACAAATAATGCTAATTTCCCCCTGCCACATACATTAGTTAGAAATTTGTCTTCCTGCAAAGATATTTAAATTACACATAAATACATACCTTGATGAAGCAGACTGATATGAAGTGTCTTGTTCTTTAAATCTAGTTACAGGGTTTATTAAATGGGATGGTGATTGAAAAGCAGAGAGATTAGATTGCTTAGATGAAGGCGAATTCCAGCCTGGTGATACAATCTGCCAAAACACAGCAAATTTTAGAACTATCAAGCATATCAAAGTATAAAAATTCCCCAAATATGTGTGCAAGTAAATATTTACAATAGGATTACATAAGGGATTTTACTTATGTCTGAAAGCTTTTCCTGAACATAAATGCAATCCTTAATCTAAGGTATCCCCATTTTTAAATTGTCTATTAGTGGAAATAAGTTGGTTGTTTCTGGGTTTTATGGGCCAAACTAGCCAAACACAAGACAGACCAAAGTCAAGACCAAATATTGTGAAAAGAGAAAAAAAGAGTGGGATCAGAGAATATAGTGGGATGAAAGCAGAAAAGATCACTTGGGTATTTCAGTAAGATGACCCCCTTGTTTACAAAAGACAGTAAACCCCATAGAAAAAGTAAAGATCCTTAGGGTCTGTGAAGCCTGTACAACTACAAACCTAGAGATGTGCCCACGAGGGAAAATAGAAATAGGAGGCAAAAATACGAAACTCTCTATTAATTTGAATGTAAGTTAAGTTTTAGCTAATTTATTGAAATAGCAAACTGAAAACTTTTACTTAAGTTAAAATCATGCATTTTAAAATGAATTATATACACTGAGCAACCACTTTATTATGACCAACTGGCAGTTTTGAGCTAATGCATCATTGTTTCCACTAGAGGAGTAGATAGTATAAAAGAAGAAAGCTGAGTTCCTGAGACAGTAGTATCAGTGAATTGTTTGTGAATACATGGGGAAAAACGTGATTTGACAGACTTTGAACGTGGGTTTAAAATAGGAGCTCTGAGGCATGGAGTGAGTATTAATGAAACGGCCATATTTGTGAAATGTTCACGAGCAGCTGCAGTAAAAGTGTATCAAAACTGGAATGTCAGCAAAAAACTGTGCCAAATCATGGTCGGCGCCAAGTGGTGAATGATCGGGCAGAACGGAGTCTCCCAAATTGTGAAAGAATAGAATGGTAGCAGTGCAGCAAATTGCAAAAGATCTTAATTAAGGATTGTCTCAAATATCTCTGAGTGCACTGTTTGCAGTACCTTGCATCATATTGGTTATGGAAGCCAAAGACCCATGAGAACACCGTTGCTGTTTGTAGCAAAATTGTAAAATGTCTCAAGGCACACAAGAATCCATTCATCCCATTTTAAGTTGCACCATACAGATGAGCGAGTTAGAGTTTGGCGGAAACAGAACAAAAGCATTGCTACAACCCTTTAAGCTAGTGGAGGCAATGTGATGGTTTGGTTAATGTTTTTGTGGCATGCTTTGGGTACTTATATTTCATATGCATGGAAGTCTGATTCAGACATATTTAAACATTGTTGCTGACCAAGTACATCCTGTAATGTCGATGATTTATCCCAATGGCGATGGGTACTTTCAAAAGGATAATGCATCTTGCCATAGGGTTGGTATTGTACAGGATTGGTTTGAGGAACATGAAGGAGTTCATATTGTTGAGGTGGCCCCCATAATCCCCAGATCTCAATCCCTTTGAGCATTCATGGGATGAAGTTGAAAGAGTCGTTGGACATCTAAATCCACAGTCATCCAATCTCATGCTATTGGAGAGTGCTATTCTTCAAGCATGGTCTCAGATTTCACAAACAACCTATAAACATGTCGTAAAGTCCATGCCAAAAAGAATCAACGCTGTATTAAAGGTAATAGGTGGCCCAATGACATATTGATGGGATGATCATAACAAAGTGGCTGCTCAGTGTATTATGTAAGTACAATGTAAAAAACAAGGAATAAAACACAAGCCATTTGCTAATTAGTGGCATGAAGAAATAATGTATTGCATTCTGATTCAGTTTTAAACAAAAGCAACAGGTGAAAAATGCTTACATCAGGATCAGTGATTAAAAAAATATTCGAAAACTTGTAAAATAAATCAACTTAAACTAAATTATAGGTGATATATAGGTACTATTGTTTACCTAGAGAACTATTCCCTCACAATGTCTGCATCTGTTATGCCATAGGAATAAGTATCCACCCACTTTCATAGGGTTGCTAGAAGAAATGTTCTTATTTTGCTTGTTGCTGGTCTTAATTGGAATAAAGTGATTTTTATACATAAAATCCAAATTTAAGTCAAACTTCGATTTTTTTTAAAAATTTAAGTTAAAAAAGTATTGCAATGTGGAGAACTTTTTAAATGTGGATTTCCCTGAATTCTTTTTTTTTCTTTTTTCAAAGTGATCTGGATAATTGGCGATCCAGATAACTAGAGTCCGGACAATTGAAGTTCTAGTGTCCTTGAAATGATGCCCTTTCAAGAGAGGAATTTACTATTTCTGACAAAGGAAGCATGGTTCTATATTTGCAAGTTTAGAATTATAAGGGCAACAAGTAGAATTTTGATGCTCCATTGTGCTTATCCAGAGATCCAGAGAACACAGTTATCTCTATGAAGTTAGGAATCTGTCATCCAAACATTTATATTTAAAACAGACGTTTGCAATAACAGGGATCTGTAACTGACATCTCGCGAAACAGAAACCCCCAAAGGGCTGTATATTTTTAAAAACTTAGATGGGAATTCAATTACTGTTGAAAGATATCAAGACATCCTTAAATTTCATGCGTCTTGCACTTGTGGACTCCAATGAGCAATGGAAGCAGCTCAAGCACCATTGCTCACCCCCAGGCCTTAATTACCTAACAGAACTAACTAAACCTAACAGTGAGTGGGTCCAAGGAGGGTCTACAAGTACCATTGCTCAGTTCACCACCACCTTTACAGCTCGAGCCACAATCCAACTGTGGAAGGAGATTTTAGAACAAAACTTCTTTAGCAACATCCATTCAATTGGCTTTCTTCAAGTCATTATGTATGCAGTTTTTTTTTCTAGTTACCTTAACAATTAGGGTATACATGTCTAAGGACAATATTTGGAAGGTTATGACCATAAGCCAGAAATGTTAGGAATGGTAGTGAAAAATGCTCTGGTCTGAGCCCATTATTGTGAAGAGAGAGGAAAAAGGGTGTGGGGGGGGGGGAGGCATTTATGATATATTTTATATTTTTTTATTCAAGGACTTGTAAGAAAATATTTCCAAAGAATGTTGTATAAAAATTAAATAAGATATTTTAAAAGTAAAAAGTGATTACTTTTTTGAATGGTAAAGTGAGTCAGAAACCATTCTATATACCTGCATAGGTGTTATCGATTTTGCAATTCTTTAGGACACACAGTGCCAAATATATCGCACTGAATTTTTTTTAACTCGAACTTGCACATTTTTTAAGCAGAATTTTTTCTTCAAAATGCATAATTATTGGTGAAACTGGGGTGAGAAAAAACAGTGGAAAGAAGGAATCGAAAAAGATAAAGTCAATTTTTTAGTCACTGACTGGAAGAACTTTTCTATAACTTAGCATTCCTAAAAGCTACTATCTTCTGAAGAAAACCATAATTTACCATCTTAAAATATTATAGAAATTACAACATTTTTGAAATACTCTTATAAACATAAATGTTCACATGACAAGATAGAGAAAATTTACACAATGTGCTTCAAAAAGAAATGAGGAACAGCTGTGCAGAAAATGTTTCAGGCCCCAGAACACAATTTGTTTTGTCCAAAATTTCCCAGAAAACGTCCTTGTATTTTCATTCCAGTTTAAGCGACTGTTAGAGTACAATGTTGATGATTAAGAACTCTCTTTAAGACTATTTCTTACAAATTAAAAAAATAATATTTATTCCAATAAAAATAATAGTTCTACATTAGTGTATTACATTCGTAGTCACCAAGAAATGGCAGTCTTCCCATCTCTTTGTGATCGAATTTGGCACCAATTGACAATGCCGAGGCCATTATGGAGTTGCCCATGGTGTTGGTTTGCGAAACAAACCAACACCACGGGCAAATCCATGATGGCTGTTATCCAATAGGCTACGAATTCAAGCAAACCAAATGGGAATTCGTAGCAATCACTGGGCATTAGCGAGCAGTGGTCACACCCAACCCCATGCAAAGAACTGTAACGTGCCACAGAGAAGGTTTCGAGCAAGGCCACGCAGTGGGAAATAAGAGAATCTACATTTTCTCATGTGCAAGCTTCTTTCACTGATTTCAGTAAAATATGCAGATAAAATCATTTCAAATTTGCTGCACTGCAAAGGAAATAAAGGGCTGGTGCATAAATATAGTCGCTAACCAAAATATTTGTTTGTCCCGGATGACAGTTGAATTTGTAGTTTTTTTTATATAAACTTGGGTAAAAATTTCCCCACGGCTGCCTGACTTTCCCCCAAACCTCGTTCGCGCGTTTGGACATATTCTGCACCCCTGCTGCTTTGATATAGACTTTTTTATGGCAATGCTTTTGGCATGCTTTTTATGAAACCAAGGAAGAATTTCTTAGACAATCACCATTTCAGACTATTTCTTAACGGAAAATAACTAAAAAATTAACAAAAAAATTTTTTTTAAACAGGAAAGAAATGTAAACTTTTATATTTTTACTAGTTGAGTATTAACATTAATGAAAAAAATCATTACTTTATCTGAAGTACTGTAAAAAGAAGTTTGTTCCTATTAAAATATTTATTAGTTTTAAATCTAATGGAACCAGGTATTTTAGTTTCAAAATTTTAAACAAGATCATGTTTATACAAGCAAACTTGAGTTGTTAGGCATGGTACCTAAAGTAAAAAGATAATGATTTACAAACTTTAATAAGAGATGCAAATAATCATGAGGTCGCCTAATAAAGCAGGGTTGTCTTTGCCTGCCACAACTTGCTACATACAGCATGCCAAAGAGTACTGCTACAAAAGTCTTTAAATCACAGCTGTACCAGAAATAAATGTATATTGCAAAGTATTAACAAAAAAGTCATCCCAAAAATAGGAAATAAAACTTACTGGTGATGTTACAGTTTCTCCAAAAAGATAAGATGGAAGATAATTCTGGTTGATGGCTTTGTTTTTAGGACTAGACACAGGGGAACCAATTGTCATGGGCTCAGTATTTAGAGGACTGCTAGCATCTATTGTAAAAAAAACACATTATTAGCACCATGAATACAATTTCAATAATTTAGAGTAAGGATTTGAAAATAATCAAAGGTTATGCAGCATTCATACAGAATTTTGAATATAAAAATTAAGGTGTATTTAATGAGTTCTTTCAAAACTTTTAAGGAGTCATAAATTTAAAAAATAAGGAGTATTTAACGAGTTCTTTCGAAATTTTTAAGGAGTTGTGGAAGGTTTATACACACATTTTCAAGTGCGAAAAATAAAAATGTTTCAACACTTTTAGGAACTTAGTTCCACTTAATACTATACTACTAATAACTCAAAACAATAAAATTATACTTTGATATTTCAACTCAACACAAGTTCATTTTCCCCCTGCTTGCTGGAACTGCTTTATCTAGGATGCTACTGTAAACAGATTTTATACAGTGAAATCTCGGTACAACATTTATCAGTATAAAGTACATATTTCCCTCAAATCCCAGCTTAAACTCACAATAATAGAAATCCAAGCACATTTGTTTTCAATATAAAGAATTTTTCAAAAGATAATATCAATTAAATATTTTTTGGATGTAAGTTATACTGAAATTTCACTGTATTCTACAAGTAAATGTAAATGACAGATTTCAGACAGACAGAAATTAATGAAATCCACAATTATTTCTGTTATAAATGAATAGGAAAATTATATTTTAACTTCAAATATTCAAGCATGAAATAATCCACTTCGAATATAACATATTGCGATTTTCAATACATTCTCAACACTACACTCTTTCATCAAGATTTAATGTTAAATTAAATTCAAAATAAATTAAACGCAATATTTTGTTTACTTAAAAAATAAATTATTGCTTTCACAAAAAAATTCAAGAATTTGTACTTATCAACTTCAATGATTACAGATTACGATTTTCAATACGTTCACAATGATCCTTCAATATTTAACGTTGAGTTAATATCAGCTTGATCTGTCCAGTCACATGACCTCTCTCCGTCTTCTGATTCCAGAATCTGAAAATAAAATGGGCCTGTTGAGACCGCCCTCTTCGCTTGATTTGTCACAATCCCCCTCTTGCCATTGGATGGTTCTAATCTGGGATGTTCATTGGTTCACCTTTTTACGGTGCGGCAGAAAGACTTTGATTACCACTGAAATTTTGTTTACACCAGCGGCATTGTATAGATCAGTATACGGTGGATGTTATGCCCCTTTAAGTGGCCACTGGCATCGATCACCATTTACGAGCTGTCCGCGACTGACCTTCAAGCGGGGTCCTTTTGTTCGACCGTGAGGTGTGAACGTTTGAGGGAAAGGCATGAGGTTGCACCAGAGATCTCTCTTGCGACAAACAATAAGTCACCCAAGGCTCTATCGCTCAAGTTAGGTAAGAGAGGTCGAGCATGCAGGTGGCCTTGCTTCCATTCAACTTTACCGCTTCGCCTTACTGATGATAGCCTTTTCTCATGGGAAAATTTCCAGTGTTTGCTGCCAATACACTGTGTACAATGTGAAGAATCCTTTTACAATTGAAACGGTACATTTTTAAAATCCATTCTTGCGGTGGAACGTAGCACACATATCGAAATTGAAAAGGCAAAAAATATATATTTAAGGAGTTTTAAGGAATAGCACATAAAACTAAGGAGTTTTAAGAGTGCTGAAAAACGAAAGACCAGTTTAAGAAGATCTTAAGGAGTGTGCAAACCCTGTTATATCGTAAAAAGCAAATACAGTACAAAATCCCAAATCCGGATGTCCGAAATTGTCCAAAATCTGGACGTTTTACTAACACAGCGTTTTTTTCTTACACCTTTTCTATATTTCCTCCTCTTTTAAGAACAAGGCGTTCAACATAGACTAAATTGATGAAACAACGCAAAATAATGGACATGTTCAGAGAAAATACCACACAGAAATATTAGAAGATTTGTAAGAAAATCTGTCATTTATTCATAACCAAGTCATCAATAGCCGGTGGAGTGGTAGCAAACGGGACAGTAGCGCCAAGGTGGTTTTTTTTTGTTGCTAAACTAAGATGGTGGCGTCAATAGTCTTCAGTTCTAAATAGGGTTGCCTTAACAACAGTATTAATTGAAGGTTGCCACTTTGGCGAGAAATCGTCCACTGTCCGGTTTGCTACCACTCCACCAAAAAAATCATTTAAATTTTCTGTATATAACTAATGTTGGAAAGTTAACCCTTTACCTTTTCAAAGGTATCTGAACGAACTTTGACAGTGGAAGGGGAAAAAGGATTGGATTGAAAGTATAAGAAATAAAAAATTCATCAAAAGACACAGTAAGAGGAAATATTACTTTAAGGTACACACAACATAATACAAGTAAAAGGTTACGATTTTGGATTTTTAGCATCAAACGATAAAGAACCAGGACTAACTGAAGAAAAAGTCAACTGATCTATATGAAGGGTTGTTTTGAGACGCAAGGGCCAGTCTATATGAAGGGTTTTAAGGCAAATGAGCATCTCGAAACGACTCTTCAAACGACAGTAATTTTACGATTCTCAGAATGAGAAAAGAAAAAAAATATTTGTTTCTACAGTGTAACGTAGTGATTAACAAATACATACTCAAGTAAACATAAATTACAAATTTCTAAGGGGTTGAAAAACCACTGTGCAAAAAAAGTTTTTTGCTTCAGTAACGTTACATTGACATTACCTCGATACCTATGATCTGTCTGGTTGTATGGAGAAAACATAATTTCAAAAATAATTAGTAGCACGCGGGTTTACAATGAATAAATATGCAATTTGAAAAGTTTGCCGCATTTATTGACAATTTTTATTGACTTCACTTCACAAATCGGTTTCTCCTTTAGGGAGATGGAGGTTCAGTGAACTTTCCTTCAAAAGTAAGGCAATAGTAGCTCGGGTGGTATAGTAACCGATTAGTAACAGGAGGGTTGCGTAACTAAATCCAATCAAAGACAATCGTATACATGGAAGCTGGTGCACGTTAAATATATTGTGGTTTCAAATATCCTCACATTGGCGTGTGATGTGAAAATTTGGAGAGTGGCGTGTCACAGTACAGGTGTGACCTCGTCATCTGACTATGGTTCAAAATTACATGGAGTAATCTTAGGTTCTTTACCTTCGGTATTGATCCCAGACAGTCGAAAACAGTCCGTTGTGTTGCTCTAATGCGACTTTAATAATTACCTACCAACCCTTCCAAAGTAACCAATGTAGAAACTTGATGATAACACTCCTTGAAATATTAAGGGCTCTTATTACATGTATAATTCCTCTACTAAGAAATTGCACTTTCTTTTTAGTTTTCATGTTTTATGGTGAGGAGATTAAAATCTTCAAATATATTTGCCAAATATATTTTATGGAATTCTTTGTACTTTCTTCTAATGGCAATAAAAGTACACTGTCAATGGAATTCTGGGTAAAAAGTAGCGATTTTCGGGTCGTCTGATTTACAAGCGCTAGTCTGGGTTCTTTAAATTGTGTTTGCAATTATTTACATATTGGAAAAACATATGAAAGGGGTTGATAAGATTCTAATCCGTTTGTAATATCGCTGTTCCATTTTTTCCCTTTTTTTTCGCCGTACTTTTATACATAAATCATCTGTACCTCTGATGACAGCAGTAAAATTATGTAACTTTACAAAAATCATAACAAAATAGTGAATCAAAGTTTCCAATCGTCACCATCGGCCATCAGTCTTCGAATTTACATCACTCAATAGATAAGAACGATGGAGAGTTAATACTAAAGCAGGTAAATACATTTTTTCTTGATTTTGCATATATATTTGTACTTTGGTGAAAAAATCTGCATTAAATAAATCTGGTCTATTCTTAATATTATATTACTGGTATCTAAATTTAAGAGAATATGAAATATATTCTTAATCCATCCATTCTCCTAACATTGTAAGAATTCTTAATTAATATTCTCAAATGGTCGATCATGGGTATCTCTGTCAATAATATGCACTTACGAGTAAAATGTTCATTGAATATCAATTTATTCTGTTTGGAATCCATCTATCGGATTATAAAGTTTCGCTTCCATAAATACAAATATTAGTTCCAAATGTTTTAGCTATAAGCAAAATTTTGATAATATTATAGTAGATTATATATATTTTTTATATATAATTTACTGGTACAAATACAAATACAAATATTGACGACCAGCTACAGTCTCAAGCCCAACAAGGCTGGTCCTTTGTTTATGAATTCTCCAATTCCCACTGACTATCCAATTGTGTCTTAAATTCGTACACTCCCTTTGAATTAACTATATTTTCTGGCAACGCGTTCCAACTGTCTATGACCCTATTGTTAACGATATCTAAATTATTCAGCTGTGAGATGGTTATCTTTTTTATGGTGTTAAAAGAAGTTTTCATACTGTCATTCCATTTACTTCTCTATTAAAGAATTCTGTGAGTGATAACCAGTCATTGTATAATACTGCGTCAAAACTCATTGAAGAAAGCATCATATTTAAACGTTTACTTAAACTATACAAATTTCCCTAAGTAAAAAACTTCTAAACCTAGATTATAGTTTATAAGAATAGTAGATTATTTCTGAAGCTGTGCTATCATTTTAATTGTGTGTTATAAACCAAATGATATATTGTGTCAATTATTTACAAAAGATTGAACAACTAATGTATTAACAGTGAATAGTAAGAAACATTAATGAAATTCGATGTTAGTGTAACCTATTCGGCGTTAGTAAAACCTATTCGGTGTTCTTTTTCCTGTTTCAGTAATTTTGGCAAGAACTATTTTTATGGGATTCTTTGATAATACTTAAGAACACAGTACAGGCTTATTGGTAAATTGATGGCTAAATTTTCATCGTCAAACAGCTATTTAGATGGGCTTGAGACAGATTACCACATTCCAGAATTATATCACTATGCGGCATTGGAAAAGTATTATTTGATGATGATATTGTATTCTTGAGTTGAACCGATTCCTTTTGTCTTCATGCGATACATATTCAGTAAACTGAAAATTTATTGGAATAATAGATAAAAAAATATTTTATATTTCTACTATGTAAAAAAATTATTAGTCGTTTTGTTGGTTAGTGGTAGCTACTATTATAGCATTTATTTTTCATGTGAGCTCTTTTCTGTTTGTTAAAATATTTTTTCATTTTTAACGTATCAGACAATCTTTAAATTGAACTGCATCCCTTTAAGTACCATTTCATAGAAAATGTATGTTGCTAATATCTTAATTGTTTGTCTTTATTTGTATATTTAATCAATTGAGGAAAGCCCAAAGAAAATAAGCAATCAACCAATTTTAGAGAAATGTTATTCTTTCCATCAATGCTTATGCCAGAAAGAGGATTGAAAACTTCCAGTGGAAACATTTTGGCTTAGAAGCAAATGTTTCTCCCTAGGATCTCGATATCCTAATGTATTAAAGTATGCTTATTTCTTCCAAACAGCTCATAAATGGTGTGTGATGCATCTGTTCTTTCATTCAAACAATTCATGCTCTCCCATTCTTCGAAAACAAAGTTCTGTAAACCTTTATTATTTTCTGGTTAGCTTTCTGGTGTAGTCAGCAAAGTTCCCATAAAAAGTAGATTGCTCCTGGACATTTTAGTACTCCAAGTTTAATAGTTCCTTTTGTTCTAGTTCGGTTCTTGTATGTTTTTGGAACAAGACCCCCATCATGGGCACTGCAACAAATGTATGTTTTAACTGTAACTATCCCATGGCTCAGTATGTTTGTCTACTGTTTTAGCAACCTGTGGTGCTGCAAATTTGATTCCTCTCTGGGTGTATTTCTCTATTCTGTCAATCAAACTTTCCATGAATATGTGTATTTTTTCTTGGTGTTGTCTATCTTGTGTTTGGTGTGGCTTGGCCAAATATATGGCCCTTGTGCCACAGAATTCAACCAAACGACTGTAGCTTAATTTTTTGTGGTCAGGCTTTAATTGTTAGTATCTGTTTTGAAGTATCCAGTTTGACTGATTTCAAGGCATTCAAATAAAGTTAATTTTCAAACCTTAAAAGATATTTATTGATGAAATAGACCAGAAAGTAATATTTTTGTTATGAATGAAAAGTAAATTGTGGATACTGAGAATGATGGGAATTGCTAAATAGATCTCCAATCATTAGATATTTGGAATAATCGCTGTGTACTCCACTCATAATTGATTGTAATTTCATAGTTAATCTTCAAGAAATTTGTATTAAAGTAGTTCAAACTGCGATTAACAAAATGCTGTGGAATAAAGAAATTTAGTTATGCAAATGAAAATTTTAATCCCAGAGTTCAAAATCCTCCACACCACACAGATTTTAAGCTTTATTTCTCGACTTGAGAGACTTTTCAATTGCAGCTTGAGACACAAAATGTAACTTTTAATTCCAAGATACTCAAAATTCAACTTTCTTATAAGTTTATTCATATTGTATAACTTTATTTTTTTCCATGGGGCAAGTAGTTTATAGATATGGTCAACTAAAATTTAATTATCTTTATAATCAAAAGAGTATTCATTATCAAGCCCAATGTTGGGTGGTAACTTTCTTGAGTTTCCCTCTTATTCCTTATTTTAAATTAAAAAAATTCTATTTATTGGATTTAAATAGGATTTTTATGATTTTAATTTAATTCACTGACCTTGTAAGTTTAAACTTTCTGAACACAAGACATGCATATCACAATGTAGATTGTAAAATAGTATTGACTTATATTAAACAGTAAAATGTATGTTGTTTCAGGAAATATAGAAAGGCAAGTTTTTGAGATTAAAACTATTAAAATTAATCTTGGGCCTTATTGTTGCTTTTATTCTTTTATCTTAATTCTATCTTTTAATACAAAATCATAAAATTTATTTTGGAATAAAGAAATGGATGTTTTATAATAATATGATTTAATATTTTATAAATCTCTATTAAAAAAAACTTGCCTACACAGGATTGAAAACTCGCTTTTTTGCTCGATTCTTAGACGGTTTCAGGTGAAAGTACGGATCAGAAAATTACAAAATTGACATTGTTTGTTGAAAATTGTACAGGGAACAAGACAAAGAAGATTTTTTCCGATGTGGCTATTAGTTTAGGGTTTATTAAGTGTCAAAGTTCAAAAAAACGAAATTTTTAACGCAAGTGAATAAAAGGCATATAGATTTTCAGTCTTCACCCTTGAGGTTTTTTTCTAGAGTATCTCTAAACGTGAAATTTTGCAGCTCATCAAGTTTTTTTAGAAATTTCAATTTGGTTCCTGATATTTTTTTTTATTCGGGAAAAATCGGGATATTTTTGTGTGTTTTTTGTTAAAACTGTCATATCTATATCTTATTACTATTATTACCTAGTGCAGTGATTCTCAACCTTTTTTTTTGTCGTGGCACACTTTTAACGATTTTAAAATTTGGTGGCACACAAAGAAAAAGTTGTTTACTTACCTATAATACACTAAGTAAAATAGTTTATAATAATAATTTTGAATATAAAATAATATAATATGCACTACAAACACAATAGTATGTTTATTAAGGGATTAGTTACAAGGTAATAATAAGAATACTTTTAATGAGAAATTTTGAGCTTGATGAAATTTGGTGGCACACAAAAGTGCTGCGGCACAGTGGTTAAGAATCACTGACCTAGTGCAACAAATTTTTTAGAAATAAATTATTAAATTATCTTAATTGTCCTGCTCTTTCACTATCTGACTTTTTCCAAAAATAAAAACTGCACACATATATATTGAACTATTTCTCAATTATTCTTTCTATAAATGTTATTCTTTCTACAAATGTTGTTCTTTCTACTTTATAAATAACTTTATCTTTTAGACAAACACTAACATTTAAATCTTTCCCCATTTTAAAGGAGACATCTGGGATTCAATGTTTTTGCCTTGAGGACATCAAAAGATTTAACTACTTTCACTTGAATTTTCATTATTACAGGCATTGTGCTCGATGAATACTTTGCAATTATAAATCTTCCTATTTAAGTTCAGTTGATTTCTTTGAGAAGGTTTATCAAATATGCTAGGAAGTGAGGAGCAGCTTCACTGTCATGTCCATTTTTTGAGGACTTTTTCATATTTAAACTAGATACGTTTTGTACAGTATTTAAATTGTCAAATTCTTTAGATTTTTTTTTGTCCTATTAATTCCTATTCGATTGTGTAAAGACTAGTAGGTCCATAACATTACAGATACATGTTCAGCAAAATATCTTGGATTCAAAACCCATTATTTCTTGAGTTTGGGTCAATTTCTTATTTTTTAATGCTAATAATTAAGTGAACTAATCTAGAAATTATGAAATACAAATAATTTTTGTAACTAGATCTGATGCTTCAGCATCGATTTTCTCACTGAAGCATTTGAAAGTTTACTTTCAAAATTTGTTTCTGGACAAGTTGACACTTGATTGAAACTCAAAATTCATCTTGAAAACCAACTACAAATCATTTTAGGAATATTTGTAGAAATCATGACAGGGGTAGTTACGTGAAGCTTTATGTGAGAATTTTTAATTATTGGATTAAAAATTTCGATCTGGTACTAACCTCTTAGATTTCGTTGAAACACAAATTTATAAATTAAATATTAATTTAGCTCATTTAGAGGCCTTTGTAATTTTAATTTGGGAAGGTGAAAGCTAACTTTTAAAATTTTAAGAATCAATTGCGCTGCAAGAGCTACTGGGTCATTTCCTTGAAACTGAGGTTGATGCCCTGGAAACCCAAGTTCTAATACAAATTTCTGGAATTTGATATTGTTTTCTTGCAAAAATTTGAGTGCTTGAAGTGTTTTGGAATTCACTGTAAGCGGTATGCCCTTTCCTAAAAAACCCTGTATTCGAAAAAAGAATCACTGTTGTGCGACAAACCGAACCACATGCTTTCACCCAACTCTGCCCCTTTATAACGGTCCTCCGAACTGATGAGGGGTCGCGGGTACTATGGTACCGGTACTCGAGTCGCATGGGAGTTTGGAAAACGTTTAACCTTTAACTGCTGTCATGGGTCTCATAGACCCCGAGTCATTTTTGACAGGGCGTTTCCACCCCTTAAAGTGAATATTGGTCCCTGTCCGATTCAGTACCTTCCTACTACGTCCAACAGAAGCCACATTCCAAGACTGGTTTGGCTGACCCAACTATTTCGTATTTCACACTATTTGCATTATCCGCGTGGTCTCTTAGACCCCCTTCACGGCATTTGCATTACCGTTCTTGTTAAATGAAATCGTCTAAGTTTGAGTAGGGAATTTCGGCAGAGAGCCTAAAATGGAAACAAACTTTACTAAGAAACTACCTGTGTATCTACACAAAAAGAATGTCAGGATATTGTTGATAATTGGTCGGAAAGAGAACTGGGACAGTGAAATTTCAGATATTATTGAAAGCGAAAAAATAACTTCAAATGGGATGCCTGGGGAGAACCTAATCGTGCCGTTAGAACACCAAAACACAACACAGTTTCCAGGGTTGAAACGTCCTGCAAAATTAGGTCCGAAAGCTGAGCCTGAAGTGACATGGAATCGACTTAACTTATATAGTAATATAAAATATATTTCATGTTAAGAATTGAATTATCTAAATTTAAAATGTATAAATAATAATTATCTAAAGAATCTTTCATTAATATATTATATTAATCAACTTTATACGCACTTTAGTGAGCGAGGTCTGAGAGACCCGTCCACACTAGTTACGAGATGGTTTGTGACACAGCAGTTAAGGTTTTTGGTTCTGTAATGTGCAATGTTTTATCTCAAATTTAAAATCGACTATTTTCATTGTATCTGTATTAAAAGTTTATAGAGAAGGCAGCCAGCTAGTTGATTTCTAAATAGGGACAAAAGTGAGTTAGGATATGGCTACCATATGCAAAAGCATGAATGGCAATCGCCGTGGATGTTCCCCCATGTGGGAACCTGTGTGCAAAGGAATTTAAGAAAAAATTGCATCAGCGCAAAATAACCAATAACTACTTGGAATACGTATTGTTTAATGTAGTATAGGCCTCATCATCTAAACTGGTACTGAGATTCTGGACTGCAAATGTGGGTGACCTACGTCACTAACACAATTTATATTTAGTGCGATAAGGTGAAATTCAGAGGAAAAAAGGAACACATTGGAATTCAGTTCCTCTTCGATTGCTCTATACCTTAAATATTTTGTTCAATCGTTTCGATGTTTAACTTTACGGACCTAGTATAATATTGCTTCCAATAGGAGGAATTGAATTTATCTTTGAATTTAGTTCTCTAAAATTAAACAGAATGTAAAGGATTTAGTTTTCTGAGAAAATCACAAACGTTTCACACTCGGTAAAGGTCTACTCTTATTTAATACTGAAGATTCCGTTCCTTTTAATCAAAAGACGCATCATTTCCACCGAACATAAAGGAAATATCTCCGCTTCGATCACGGAACCCACACTTGTTCCACTTTTGCCATTCATTTACTTCCAAGAGGCGGCGGCACGCAAAACTCTATCTTAAAGAGGATAAAAGAATCGTCAATAAAAGGGGGAGAACAAAACGAGAAAAAAAGAGGACGGGTTATTTTTTCTCCCTTCTGAGTGCCAGTGTATTTATTATATTCTAAAAATCGCCGTTATCACACAAACACACGGCACCCAAAAGCCGGTTTTATCTGTTCGTCTGCAGCTGCCGCGACTTTTGGAATTCGCGAAGCCTCGAGGGGAATCTTCCATAGCGTCCGGAGATTCCTCATCATCCATTTACAACACCGACTACACGCCTCATTTCGCTTCCCGCACACCTTGTTTCAAGGCAGATATAATGTGTTTGTTGTTTATCTGGGATAAACGCTTCACTAGTCTTTTCTCCTGCTGCTGCTGCTGCTTTGCCTCCCTCCTGTGACTTGGTTTCCATTAGTTACTGTTTTTGTAGATGTGAGGGTTGGAACTTCTTCTTTTGCTCTATTGAATACCGGAGTCTTTGAAATGAGTATTGAGCAACTCTTGAAAGAGTGTTTTCGTCTTTTATCCATTGGTAAACTTCCGTCGAAACAGTGATCGACCAGGTTCATTACGCCATATCACAAAATAAGCGAAAACCTCAAATGAATTTGTGTTCAAAAGGTAATTTTTTTTTAAAACTGTGATGGTGGTTAAATTTGATTATTCGTTCTTATGACTCTTGAGACCTATTGAGTCTCGAGAAAAATCCTATTTTTTTCAGGCTATTTAATATACCCCAAGACTCAGAAATTGTTACAGAATTCTTTTTTTTAAATAGCTCGATTATAGTATAATCGTAGTTTCCCAAACTTTTTTGGCAAAACGCCTCCTTTACAAAGACCTTTTTAGGCGCCCTCTGGAAAATTCATCTCAACTAAAAAATAATGTGGTCATGTAGCTGTGTACCAAACTAATAATTGTTCCTCACATAATTTGGAAACAGTCTAACACTGATTTCAGTCTTACCTATTTGTAGTTACTTTACAGAAACTTGACAAACATGCCACTGCACTTGTATTGTAAGAACCGGGGTAAGTCGAAAGTGCGCGCAAATACATGCTAACACTCGCGTATTACGACCTGCTTTGCTTTTAGACCCGACCAGTTGTAATTTGCAGTTTTCAACGTATCATTCTTGAAGCAATGTGCCTGTGCTTTGTCACATAGACAAATGTTTGCTTTTATCATCTTACTATGATAAATGGCCCGTCATAGGACGGGTGCGCAACAAAATTTATTTATTTTGATCAAACTTCATTGATATATATATACTATTTTATAAATCTGACGGTACGTGGCTATGTGCAAAGGGCGTTTTATAAAAACTGAGAGTAAAATCATAAAAAATCAAGAAATATATTTACAGAAAAAAATACATCATTCTTTTTCGAAATACCTTCCCTCAAATGATATGCAACGGTCCCATCGTTCAACCCACTTTTCAAAACAAGTAGAGAAGCCTTTATCTGGAAGCTGCTTCAAAGAACCCTGCACTGCTGAAATAAATTCAGAATATGTATTAAATTTTCTACCACGGAACTTCTCCTTCAACGTCGGAAACAGCCAGAAATCGCATGGTGGAAGGACTGGACTGTAAGGGGGATGTGGCATGATTTTAATATTGCATTTACTAAGATATTGCTGAACAGAAGTAGCGACATGCGGGCGAGCATAGTCGTGATGTAATGTCCAATTCCCTACCAGTTCATGTCACTTTCTCGATATGTACTGTCGCAAAATTTCAAAACTGAAATATAATATTCACCATTCACAGTAGTTTTTGGAGGCACAGAATGCTAATAGATTACACCTTTATGATCAAAGAAAATAATCATCATGACCTTTCCAGCAGATTGGTTTGTCGGATTTTTTTCGGAGGCGAAAAATCAGTGTATATCCATACACTTGTTGCGGACTTGGTAAGGGGATCAAAATAATACACCCAAGTTTCATCTCCTGTTATTACAGTCTTTTGGAAATTCGGATCATTTTGAACCATCTGTTTCCACTCACAACATTGGTGAATTCTTGTTTGCATTTGTTCTTTAGTAAGGTGATGAGGGACCCATCTGGAACAAACATGGCGAAGCTGTAAATTGTTGCGTAGAATATGAAATATCGACGTTTTCGAAAGGTTAGTTAATGCCGCTATCTCCTCACATGTCATTCGCCGATTTTCTTGCAAGATTGCCCACACAGTGTTAAACATTTCGATCATTCTCAACACTTTCTGGTCCGCCAGGCTTAGGCGCCATATCTGCATACAAACGTCCTTTTTTTTTAAATCACCATGCCATTTAAAAATCGAAGACTCACCAAAACATTTGTCTTTGTAAGCTTCTTTCATTAACTTAACTGTTTCTGGAGCTGTTTTGCTCAAACGATAGCAAAATTTAATGGCAGAACGCATTTCGTTTTTTAACTTTGAATCACTCACCTCCATTACTGTAGGGCAATTAAAAACAGTTCTTTAAACAAACACGAAACTAGGAAAATAAAATCGTCTGCTTCGTTTAAAATATTTATAATTGTACAGTTAACAGTTTGAAAAAATCGCGTGCACTTTTATTTTTTAGTTTCGCGGTGTTGCCACTACGTAAAAAATTCATTCTCAATCTTGCCTAGCTTTCGCATGGTGTTGTTTTTTGAGCAATACTGGTAAAACAATATTATTGGAAAACTTAATTTTTGAACAACACTTGTAAAACAATGAGCTGCGTACGGCAATCGTTCAAATCGCGATGTTATTTCCATGGCGATTTCCAATACAATGATTTTTGGTATTTCGTATCTCGTTTCGCTCGTGAAATCTCACAACCAATCAAAACAATTAAAAACTCCGCCTACTAGTGACGTCGCACAACCAATTAAAACCTTAACGCCCCATTTCCCCTGAGGCTAGGATTGTCCCTCAAGATTCCATCAGCGCCCATAAAAGGGTGGTAGTGCCCACTTTGGGAGACTATGGTGTAATGGGTATCAAATGCGTCAGAACATCAAAATCATCGACCTCAAAATGAAATTTCATTTTAAGGTCGATGATCAAAATTTATCTGAATATGAACTATATATGAGCATGATCTGATATGAACTGAATGTGGGCTGTAAGTAATGAATATTATTCAACTTTTTTGAGAGTAAAGAAGTTATTCCCTTAATTGACCAAAACCCAAATTATTACCCAAACGGGTTCTATAAGAATAAAGAGGTTGAAATACGTACGTAAAAGAGGTTACGTATGCTTGTCAAAACCGCTTCCTGTCACAATGAACTAATCTTCAATTTTTCACGGACGCTATGAATTTTCCAAACTGTTTTGTTTTCCTAATTTATAACTGCCAGCATAGGTTTCTTATATCAAGTGTGTTTTTCCAGCAAGGTAAAAGGCACGTAGTATAAGTAATATTAAGCATCGTGGAATTCTGTTTTTCAATAAATAATTTATGAGATTTTTGGAAGAAAAAATCAATTGATATTCAAATTGAAAAAGGTTTAATTCATATTTGTTTTCAATTCCGTAAATATAAAAAGCATTAAATAAAGTTTCTGTGACTCATCGGTATAATCATGTTTAGATTAAAAAAAAAAAATCATTCGATTGGTCTTAATTGCTGCGGTCTTGTGAATTATCTTTTGCCCCGTGGGGGCGAATTAGATTGTCACCTGCAACTTAAGTCGAGTGACACAGAAAAGATGCGTGGTTCGTTAACGCTGATTATGCCGAGGCCAAACGAAAACTTGTTATCGTTGTCCTCGATTTAACTCATGTTTCATCCGTAGGGCCGAGCATTCTTTTAAAGCCGATTCACTTGTGTGAACTTGCTAAGTGTTGGAGACGAGACACATCTACTCGGTATATCACATGTACGATGTCCCGTGTGATCTAAAAAAAAAATGTGTGTGTGTGTTCTTTATACAACTATACACCGTTTGACCAATCCACGCCAAATTTGGTACATTTATACTTTAGAAAACACTGCGGGAAACATAGGCTGTTTCTTTCCTGTCTTCCGACCAATCTGTAGCCAAGAAAATTGGTACACAGGTAGTTCTAAAAGATGCCCCCCGAAGCCCCAATTTTAAAATCTAAACCTTGTTTTTCTGCAATAAATGGACATGGACAAGAAAACACATTCTACAAGGTTTGTGTATGACTTAACACAGGGAAATGTCGCGGTCTTATTTTAGCTGTCGCGGTAGGAAACACGTTCTACAGAGTTTGTATGTGAGTTAACAGAACACAGGGAAATGTAGTGGTCATATTTTAGCTGTCGTGGTTATGTTTGAAATCCCAGCAACGCCGGGTTATTCGGTTAGTCTAATATAAAAAAAGGAAGTGTTTGTCTGTTTGAATGTTTTCTGCACGCAAAGTCCTGACGAATCTATGGCACGTACAGTGATGGAATTTGTCACACGGGTACTCCGAATTTTTGGGTCACTGCGAATTTTAAAATTCAATCTATAACATTTTTTAATGAAATTTAATTATTATCGATTACAACAGCATAGAAGATCACGTATTCAAAAAAAAAAAATTTCCGTTTTCATTTTGCGCGGAGGAATGATTTTCCAGCAGACGATAAAAAACAAATAAACTTTTAACTGGAGTTATTTAGTTCTTTTTTCTATCTCCTAGACCGTTAAAGATCGAGTAAAATTTCAACGGATTTGAAATCTGCGGAAAATTTCACACTAGATCTATCCTAAAAATATGATATTTTTTATATAAATAATTTTTAAATTGAATATTTTTTATATTTTCGCAACAGATTGTGGCGTTACGCCAACCTAGTTCGAGAAATCAACAGTCGACAACAACGAGAAATCAGTCACAGTTCGAGAAATCAACACATTCCATTTCCTGCGCTCAAACAGTTCCAGGGAAGAAAAGCAAAACAAATACAAAATTTTTTGACTGGCATTGTTTATTTCTTTTTGTAAAATCGGGATCGTAAAAGATAGATTGAAAATTTCAACAGATTTGAAATCTGTGTAAAATTTGACACCAGATAGATACCTTATACGTTTGATTTTCTTTTAATAGATAATTTTTAAATTAAATGTTTATATTTTCGCAAGAGATTGTGATTTGTGAGACCCATTTGGTTCGCGAAGCAAACCAACACCTCGGTCAACTGCGTTTTGGCTGTTATCCAATTCCGAAGCAAACCATAGTTCATAATATTCATAATCTGGTTTGCGAAGCAAACCAAATTCCTGGAATTCGCATTGAATTCATTCCAATAGGCTACGAATTTCCATTTTGTTTGCGAAGCAAACCAACACCACGGAAACGTCATGTTGACTGTTATCCAATAGGCTACGTATTTGTTATAACAGGGTAATGTCGCGATCATATTTTAAACCCGAGCAACGCCGGGTTATTCACCTAGTATTTAATAAAAACAGAAGGTAAGCGGTTGATCCTCGAGAGAAAACAACGAAGTTATACCGACTCAATTATCACAGTCCAGTAAATAAAAATTATACTTGAATTATTAAAACTAGCAGACCTGCACAAAACGTCTGCGCTTGTCTCTTTATATCTAATATCTACTGAGGGCAAAGTCGTCAGTCATATTTCATACGTTATTTAAAGGAATTACCACAAGGAATATAAGCAAAAACCGTAGAATCGGGTGAATATAAGCAGTTTTGTATTTCACAGCAATATTAAGCCTTTCTCTTGTACACTTACAATTATATTTAATACCTTAAAATCCCGGTGGCTGTCTATACTAAAGCCCTCGTAATAAAATAATAATAATTTTTGACTGACGACAAAAAGGTTTTTCTATATATATACTCTGAAGAGCCAAAACATTATGACCACCTACTCAATAACGCGATGCGCCTCCTTTGCCCTGCAAAACAGCTGTAACTCGCCTGGACATAGATGCCACAAGTTCTTGGTACATGACTGAAGACAAGTTGTACCAAATGTCTAAGCAGCTGTCACGAAAAGTCGAGATATTCGGACATGGTGGTGTTTGAGCTCCGAGCTACCGCTCCATGACACCCAAATGTGCTCTATCGCATTATGATCCGGAGAGTTAGGTGGCCAGGACATTAAGTGGAATTCATCACTATGCTCCTCGAACCACTCCAAGACAATCCGAGCCTTGTGACTTGGGGCGTTGACTGCTGGAAGATTCCATTTCCAGTTGGGAGGTCAAACGTCATGTAAGGGTGCAACTGTTCCGCAATAATGTTCAGATATTTCGCAGCGTTCGTGTTCTGTTCTACCACAACTACGGGTCCCAGAGTCGCCCATGAGAACGTCCCCCAAAGCATACTATCGCCATCACCAGCCTGTGTATGACCTGTTGTACAAGAGGGGAGCAGCTGTTCGCCTGGCAGACGGCTTACCCTGACAAGACCATCGATGTGATGAATGAGAAATCGGGATTCATCTGACTAGGCAACTCTCTTCCACTCATCCATGGTCCAGTCTCGATGTTCTCGGCCCCACTGTAGGCGTAGTTGACGATGACGCTTGGTCAACAGAGACACACGAGTGGGATGTCTGCTGTATAGTCCCATATCCAACAGTGTCCGGTGAACAATGTGTTCCGAAACACTTGCGCTTGGACCTGCGTTGTATTGGGCTGTTGAGATTTTGCTTTACCAAGTCTCCGACGTCCTTTTTCTTTGATGACGCGTGGACGACCAACACCTTGGCGTCTACTGCTGGTGTCACCGTCATTTATCCACTTTGCATGAATACTAACAACGACAGATCGTGAACAACCTACCAGTCGTGCAGTTTTGGTGATACTCGTTCCCAGTTTTCGGGCCATTGGCATTACGATCTGCCCTCTATCCAATTTGCTTAGATCAGCAGCCTTTCCCTCCACTTGCAAAAGTTAGTGCAAGAATGATTACTTACTTTCTCCAGCAGCAATTAAATACCAATCTCACTTAATCACGTGCCCTCCACGTCATCCAGACGAGTTCGTTGAAAAATGTGGAGATGATCATAATGTTTTGGCTCGTCAGTGTATATATATACAAGGGTTGTTCAAATGAAATGGTACAAAACAACTTTGTGGGTATAAATGAAGACTTTATTCAAAGTATACACCATAGGCCTGAGCACAACGATCCCATTGATCAACGAGCCGAAGGATTCCTAGTTTCCAGAATTCCTGTGGCCGTGACGAGACCCAGTCCTTCACAGTGTCCTTGAGTTTGTCGTCCGAGTTGAAGCGCTTCCCTTTCAGATGTTTTTTCAGGGGACCAAACACATGAATTCCTCGAGCACAGAACAACCATTAACTCCGATGTGTACTGTGAGACACTCCGAAGCCTACGCAGGTCCATCAAGAACAAAAGACCGAGACTGCTCACGGAGTATGTGCTTCTGCTCCATGATAACGCGCGTCCATACGTCTTCAAGGTCACACACGCGGAACTGGCCAAGTTCAAATAGGATCAGCTTGACCATCCACCCTACAGCCCGGACATGTCGCCCTGCGATTTCCATGTGTTTGGTCCCCTGACAAAACATCTGAAAGGGAAGCGCTTCAACTCGGACGACGAACTCAAGGACGCTGTGAAGGACTGGGTCTCGTCACGGCCACAGGAATTCTGGAAGCAAGGAATCCTTCGGCTCGTTAATCAATGGGATCGTTGTACTCAGGCCTATGGTGTATACTTTGAATAAAGTCTTCATTTATACCCACAGTGCCGTTTCGTACCTTTTCATTTGAACAACCCTTGTATATAAGTACAGCTTTCGGGGTTGGCGAGCAGGGGGCGGAGCCCCCTAGTAATTATAAAAAAAGAAGAGCAGGTACCTACAAAATATTAAGTTGGTTACAGTAAAAATACCTAATGACGCGTCATGATTGTATAATTTGCTCAAGACAACGAAGCAAAATAAAAGAGTTTACAATATTTCTGTATTTATGGAAAAAATTTCCTGCTTTCGGCGAGGTTCTGTGGAGGTAGGGTTCTTCTCCAGTAACGAGACGAAAGCAGTGTTGGAACAAGAGAGTATGGCTGATTGCGAAATCGAAGTTTAAAGAGAGCAGTGCTTCGATTTACCTAAAAAAAATGACTAAATATAATTAAAACTTCATAATAAATTTATGAAAATGATAAAAATATATACATACCTATAGATTCTAAGAGGTATGAGGTTGAGCCCAAACACCAGAAACGTATAACGCAACCCTTGTAGTTGGGGTCCTCTAATCAGTGATGGCGGGAAGACACTTTATCAACTGTCCGTATAAACTACCTCTGATGTCACATTTTACGTCATTTTCAGTCCAAAATAACATTTAATTCTGCTTACTTTCGTTAATTCATATTTCTCATGACTGACAAAGAGGGCACACCTTAGTCGTTTTTATCACAATCAGCTTCTGAGCATTCACTTCAATTGCATCCCATTTAATTGTTCAAAGGCGATTTTATATATTTTGACGTCTAGACCTATTTTCTCATTTGTTGGCATTTTCTTTTCTGCAATGATTTCTGTCTTTTGGATTTCCCTTTGCCTCTTTGTAATCAGCATTTCATTTGAGTGGCGAACTTTTCCGTGTAGTTTTGGCAACATTATACAGCTTTAGCGGAAATAAAAATGATTACGGAACAAATCCCGTACCGGTGGAATTTAAATTGTTCGTGTCCGCTTACCATTCTCTAGTGTACAAATAATCTCGATTTCTGTGACACCTACGTTAGCGAAATTCTTGTATAGTTTTTTAAAGTTGTCGATAGTGAAAAATATTTTTAAAAGCTCACAAATTCTTTTTCTTAACTATTAAAAAAGGAACTAGACTCACGAAAAAAAAATAACATTGCTAAGTATGCGCACACCCATGAAAACGAAAGACTAATACTCAACAACCTCTGGAAAATTTTGCAACCAGTTTACTTATTTCGTGTGTTCATGCATAAAATCTCGTCGAACTGTTTTATACTTTATTAAATTTCTGATCACTGCATCGCAGTCTTGTACCAAAAGACAAGCATATTGAACCCAGATGGTGCTATATATATTTTTTTTTTAAGTTTTTGTTATCGATCAAATTCTTTTTCAAGCCTTAGGACTTTTATTCAAAAATCACGCTGGTGGGAAAAAATTGTTTTTGTATATTCGTGCGGAAAATCTTATTTTATCGTCATGGCTGAATTACTTTTCACTTGTGTCGTGCATTTTTGAATATTTTTATAGTTTGTTATACTTTCACGACTGGGGGTGATCAAACGGAAAAGAACATGTTTGCTGGAAGAATTTTGTAACTAAACTCCTAGATTTTCATATTTTTTGCTACATTTCAGCGAAGTCGTTGATTTATTTTTGTTCAAGGAACTTATTTGAAATTTCAGCTTTGTGCCGAACACGAAAAATGTTAATTTTTATAAAAGCTAAACGGAGCAAAAAAGAGCGACCTCAGTCAATTTGTGAACTTTGCACAAAAAAAAACCGCCAATGCCGTTGTCCCCGCTTTAAACGTAGACTGAAGCTGTACCTTGGCCTTTTTAATTTGTTAACTTTCGCACTGTGATTTATCAGAAGGTTTACATGATAACTCATATGGTGGTCAGTTATTCTGCTTTTTTCCTTCCTCCGGAAAGTTGTCTGTAAAACGGTTTTTTCTGCTGTTCTTCGTGCTTTGCGGAAAGCTATGCTTCAGACGTTGGTTTGGAAATTGACGGAGCTTACGGGGGGCCGGGAAATGTAAAAGTTTCTTTTTATTCTTTGTGCAATCTTTTTTTCAATTTCAAATCTTATAAATTTTTTAATTATTCGTAATAAAGCTGTATAATTTTGCTAATATTTTTAGTTAAATATTTTTAGCAAATACGCAAAAGGAAATATTATCTGAGTATTAATTATAGCTTTAAAATGGATCAGAGGTGTGATAAGTGATGTAAAATACCTGGGTATATATACTCTTGCGGGTCAATATCCTGGGTATATATTCAGGTATTTACCCAAGTTGGGTACTTTAGTGGGTATTTATAATTTTTCTTCGGGTTTAACTGCTTATTCACCCCTAAAGAGTTTATTTATGACATATAATGTCTGAACTGAATAATAATATCAGAGATCAAAATGAAAGAATTTCTCCCTTTTTATAATTGTATTAATTATAATTTATCTCTGTTCTTCAAAAAGAAGTTTTTAACTTTGTATTTAAGACATAGACATCTCCCACTTGCTGTTTTCTCGTTTTGTAGAGCTACTAAATCACTCGCTACTCGTCTAAATTATTGACTTAGTGTGTGCGAGCCTTAAGGAAATCAGTTAGACAAGCTCTTAATTATTAATGGATCAACAATGGTTAGACAAGCTCTTAACAATTATTACGATCGCAATGACATCGTAATCAATTAATCGTTTCAACGAACGTGGTTTTTTTATTATTAAATTAAATTTTTTTTTTTTTTTAAGTCTAAAAATTTTTGTTTTGTAAATTCAGGTTCAGGTCGGGGTTACTAAAAACAAACCATTTTTTTATATTTGGCCTTATGTAATTATCACAAAACCATCGATGTGATAATTCTCTAGAAATGACCAGAACCCAGGATAAGAAAACATAATTTAGAAAAAAAAATCTGTTTTATTTGATCACGTTTATTTGATTTAAATCGGATCTGTATTATTTAAATTAACTGTCTCCCTTTTCGGTTTAAACGTCTATGATGTTAGGCGATACAATTTATGTAATGCATTTTTGGAATTGAATTGTATTAATCATCAATACATGGAATATATTTGGTATGAAGACATGCTTTTACAAAAAGCCTTCATACCAAACTCTAAGAAAATATTTTTCAAAAAAATTTATATAAAATATACGTTTCTAAACGAGTGATACACTTATATAGTTAGAATTTTTAAAAGAGTAGAATAATTGACCATTATCTTGTGACTCTCACAATGATCAGAGTATTAAAACTAATGGAATGTTTTCGATAAAATGAATAGGAATTGTATTCAATAACTTGGAATTCTTAAAAGTGTCGTAATTAGAAAACAGTTTTTAATTTTTTTTTATTCGAAAATTTTCAGAGATCAAAATCCTGTCCTTAAAAGTTATGGCAGTGAGTATTGTAAAAATACCAAACCACATTATCAAAACGAGAGAGGAGTAACTTAAAATGTGTTTTCGTGTGTGGGAATTTTTTTTTTAAACAGCCGTCTATGAATTTGTTTTTTTTTGTAAAAATCAAAGCTGGTTACTTAACTGAACTACGGATAGGCCAGCTTATTTAAAGAAGACGGGAATCTTAAAACAAAACAATGCATTCATCCCCAGTAGAAACAAAACACCGTCTCTCTCTCTCTCTCTCTCAAATCCCTGCAACATAATCTTTCAAATAAATACCAGACACTCACGTTTCGCTTCCCAACAGAGCAGCCCAATCCACTTTTCCCTCTCCTGTTTCCGAAGCATTTTTTAAGAAGGGGATTTTCTCTCATCAAAATCGTCTTACTTGTTCCCGGAAGGCGAAGGAATCCTTCGTGCGAGAGAGAGTAACCACGAAATCGTTTCCATAGCAATAGGATTTATTTCTGCTTGGCGAGTCCCAGGGTAACTTGGGATGGAATTACACTCGTTCCTCAGGAAATGTATGTAATGCTACGAGGATTACGTTCACTTATTACCCCTAACCACCATCAATCTGCTGATGTGAGACTCTCCTTTTCCAAGTTGTAATCTTTTTTTTTAGACCACTCTTTCACTTTTACCTCTTTCATATTTTGAAGTCAGAACTGTGTTCTTTGTTTTAGTATTCCTTTCGCTAAAATAAGATCGACTTGAAGCTGACTGCACTTTATGGTCAACGATGATTTTCCTTCCGAAAATAATTCCGATTTGATCTGGTCTGCCAATGTGTACCCAAACGCTATTCATTGAATAAATTGTGGTGGCATCGGTCTACGTGTGATAATTAAGTCACGTGGATCAAATAAACTTAGCATTTTCTTTCAGTCGTTGTGCGTGAGTTGGTTTCAAATGAAATATCTTTAGAATGCTGCGATCATAGACGATCGGGATGTATTAGAAATTAAGATTTTTATTTTTGGTGAGACGATACTTGTAGACTAGCGATCTGTTTAATGAATTTTTATTAAAGTTACTTTATATTTTTTTACCTGTCGGTTGGCACATTGAAAAACGAGCTATCTTCATATGGCCAAAATTAACACTTTATTAAGTACTTTCAGATAAAATTAAGGCTGCCATAAAATAAAAATGACATGACATTTACAGGTTGGCTGAAAATTTGTTTTTAAGCTGAGTTCATAAGACCCTGACATTCATTGATCATTTTGTTTGCTACACATGGGGTAGTTTGCGGGATACCCAAGCGATGTTTTTCTGCTTTAATCCCACTACTTCCTTTCACGACAATTTTTACTTGGCTTTGGTCTGTCTTGTGTTTGGCGCAGCTTGGCCAAATTTGTCTCTTTCGCTGCTAATATAAAACTGCAAAACGACCAACATGGGCGGATGAGACCGGACCTGCGACTTAAACTGGATCCCGAACCACGACGAACACCATACCCATACCGGGATTCGAGTACAGAGCCTGGTAAACAGATCTAGAGCGCTAACCACTCGGTTGACATCGGTTATACCTGTAATGTGTTGTATTTATTATTTCGTCAAGGAGTTGAGTTGAGAGATTCTAGCCTGAAATTCGTTAAAACTCATCGCTTAGAACGCAACGCTTTAAAGATATTTCCGATTGGACATGTTTAGATTTTTATTGTATTCTAATTTAAAGACGTTTCTCTACTGATGGTATGTAGAACATAGTTTGGGTAAATATATTCTTGTTTTTGAAGTAGTAAGGTATTGTAGCACTGCAAGAACCTTTATTCATAGTATGTACTTAGCTTTGAAAATATAAGAGTGGGGTGATACTTCTTAATCTTTCCAAAATAAGATAAATGTTACACTCATTAAATTACTTTTTATGTATCCCAAGTAATTCTGCAGATTCTAATAGCTCAATGTGTGAATAATTACAGAAATTCAATTAATAGTAATTTTAATTTTTCATACCTTTGAACTTTTTGCTCAACTTTCTTTCGCAAATACAATGAATAAAAAAAATTCGAAAGTTGGGAAATGGACTACACATACCGAACAAAAATTGTTCTTATTTCTCGGGGCTCCGGTACCATGGTACCACCTCTTCTATTCCATCCTATATAAGGACTCGGGCGTTGTTGGTTAATGTTTTCCCAGATTAAGTTTTAAATTTCAAAATGCATAAAATAAGTGTTAACCGGATAGTGAATTCGTAATGAACAGTTTATTTTCCAACAAACACAGCTCCCGGAGGTTTTGAAACTGTGTGCGTAATTTTTCAGTTCGATCCGACTGGTTAGACTGAGAAGCAAAAAATTGTTCAATGGTTTTCCAGGATAGAGGTTTTTTCTATCCCACAATCCGCATTCCCGAATATCCCACATGTTTATTGCCCGATGGAATGGTTCCGAATAAGAATAAGGAAATAGTAATACGCTCTTCCCTAAGAGGCAGGAATCGATTTATCGACCATTTTTTCCCAGACTCCTACGCACAGCAAACGATGGGTCTTACGTACTGATGACGTCATTTTACAGTTGATTTCTCGTATGACGTCGAACTTTGCTCATTCATTCATAGTTTCTTTAAAATGGGAGAAACCAGTGCGATGCGTACCCTATTGGGTGGAAATTTTTATTATTTTTATTTTTGGGGTTATGGAGAACTTGGAATGTTTTCCATTCGTAAATGAGTGTTTCGTGGGAGTAAATTTTTCATAAATCATCAAACGGAGCACTTATGAAAATTAGGAAATACAATATAACACACAGGTATTTGGGTTGTTCTAACGTTTATTTTAATATATTCAGGAATTTTTTAATCTGGTATGCACATAAGTTTTTGTCGTTTATAAAATTTTTTGACTGGATAACAGGATTTTTTAGGAAAATAAAATAATTATTTTATTTTGTGTTCATGCAAATCACATGCTTTTATTCTATATTTGGTTATTCTGAGAAATAGGGTAAGGAATCTTTTGGGAAAGGAATTAAGGGCTTAAAATAAAAATAGAAAAGGCTCATCATCATCAGCTGGGAAATAAAAATTTTCCTTTTTATGTTATGCATCTGTTTTTTGGGGAAGAACTTACACAACATTCCACACAAAATGAATCATTTACTAAAATTTTGTGTTACGTATGACATTCTGTAATGCCGGGAATATTTTGAATTTATAAAATAATAACACTTCTTGCAACAGCAATGCATGTTTACAAAATGACCTGAAAATTTTGTAATTATGTTTAAAAAATTAAATTTTGTTTATCTCATGGTATAAAGAATATGACAAGAAATAATTAAATAAGAGAAAACCTGAGTTGGCAATTTATAATTTATCTTTTACATTTACAGCAAAAATACGAAGTTAATTCTTTTTCAAACTTTTGATCACATTTTTAATGGTTGAATCTAGAATTGTTAATTTAATAGAAATCATGTGTTTGTTAAAGATGAGAAATTTCGAAATTGTATCTTGATAATTCAAATTGAAATTGATCTTTTTTATGCTTCCGTGAAAAGAAAATGTTGGAAATGCTAGTTTATATCTGCACTTTATATTAATACTTGGCAGCAATCATATTTCCTTCAATGATATTTTTTGTTGGAAAATTGGAATATGAAATATACCACCCTGAAACATCTCATACATACTTTTAAGGATAATTATCTGGAGATCTGTTTGGCAATTCTATGTCAAGGTTGATAAAACTTTACTAGAATGTATGCTGCTTATTTTTTAATATTTACCTATTCAAATTAAAACCTCGTACTTTCTCAATGGTTTTTAAATAAAAAATTTTGTTTTGCATTTTATGTTAAGGCAAGGCTTGGGTGTTCACTGAATCATAGTCTAGAACTTGGCTTATGAATAATGTTATTTGATTGTGACTAATAGATTTAGAATCCTTTTAGCAAGAAAGACAGTCATGCATCTTTTGAACGTATTTATACACATCGCACCCTGGCAAGAAAAGTGACACAGGTCAAAAAATATAAATTTTGATGCTATGTCATTGAAAAATATGTATGAGGTGCCCCAGTGTGCTATATTACTATTCTATAGAATATAATAGAGGTTACCACCATAAATACTTACCTGAAATTTAAAAGAAGCTTATACTATTTCAATATAAGTTTTATAGTATCCTTTAAGTTGATGTTTCTCAAATTCTGCAATTTTGAGTTGTGTCACTTTTCTTGCTGGGTTGGAACATGTATTCAATATGCGTTTCCTAAAAATAGTTGATTAAGTTAATCTGTAATTACAGTCAAAGATTTCTAGAATTTTTAAAATTGTATTTCAGGGTGGTATGGCCCCAGTGCTCCGTCACTGTCCTTGCCTCCGTCCTGAGACTGATGATGTTCGTCTTTTGGATTATAGTCATTCCAATCTCGATGATGTGCCAAATGAGGTGTTTGGTTATGAAAGAACATTAGAAGAACTCTTTTTAGATGCCAATCAGATAAAAGATCTTCCAAGGGTAAAGATTTATTCTCTTCGTTGACTTTAGGTTTTCAAAGATAATTTAAGTTAAAAAAAATTATCTTGTTTTCACTTACTTTACAATTAATTTCACATCAGTATTTCTTAATAGGAAATTTATTCAATTTATTGAATGTATTTTATGTATTACCAAAATTAATTTTTGGTTTATGATGTTCTATATTGGTAAACAGTATTTCTGAACCTTTGTATTCATGATAACTAAAATGAAAAATGTGATACATTTTTATTAAAAATGTAAAATTTTATATGTGTCATTAATTATTTTAAACGTCTAAACTGAAGTTCTTGTTTTATATTTTGTTGCCAAAAAGTTTGGTTTTTATGGATTTTTTTTTTTTTTTTGGGGGGGGGTAAAAATTATATACTTTTTTTGGTTTGTTTAAATATTAATGTACTTAATTAGCTTCCAACATTTCATTACATTTTCAGAGCTATAACTTGAAACTAGTCATTCATTAGGGACTTTGATTTTGCTTTAATACACAAGGACTAATAAGACTGAGAAAGTGGCTACTTAAGGTATCTGACTACATTTGGAGCATTTTTTTTTCTTAAGTGATTCAATTATACTTTTTTTATTCTTTTGAAAGTTGAATGAACATAAAAAAACACATTCTTACTCATTAAAACTCTAAAAAAAAATAATAATAAATAAATAAATACCAAAAATTGTTGTGTTTTGGTCAAAAAATGATGTTTACGAAAAACACTACAATTTTCTCACTCATCACAATATTAACATAAAACTTTGCACTAAGAGTCTTAAATATATAAGCTAGTGGCTGAAGCTGGATATAAGCTAAATTTTATTATAATCTGGAAATATAAGGGATGACGTAAAAATTACATGAATTTCTGAAATTTTTCTCTGCAACATAACGATGAAGTGACTGACAATTTTTTTCTGTTAAAGATACACATAAAATCCAGCTTCAGGCACTAAAATATATATAAATAAGATACATAATACCAAATTTCAAAATATATATATATTAATTACTTTTTTAGTTATTACTTTGCAATGATTTGGTTAGAACAGGGCTCAAAATACCCGGGTGCACAAGTGCATTGTGCACATGAAAATAAAATTGTGCACCTAATTTTTTCCCATTAGGCGTATGCAGTGCTCCTAATGTTAAAAAAAAGGGGGGGATGAAACGTGTTTTATGTTATTTTGATGTTTGATCAAAATATTATTATCAACCTCTCTCGCTCTAAGCCTCTAAAGGATCGTAATTAAAATTTCTAAATACACACTATATGAAAACAAAATCGCTGGGGCATAAAGGGTTTATACAGGAAGAAGGTTTACTTATGCCACTGTCACCAGGACTTTCCAATGACCGAAACATTTTCCAGATGACTGTTGAAGCGACTGTCGTGACAACCGTGCCCCAGAGAAGGGAGAATTTAGATGTTTAAATATTTACTTTCTACTACTAACCTATATAAACACACCCAACTAATAATGTAGTTTACATTACATTAATACTCTTATGTTACGTTTTTTTTTAATGTACACCTAAAATATAACCTGTGCATCTAATTTAAAAACTTAGATGCACAAGGTGCACCTGTATTAAAAAATCTATTTTGAGGCCTGGGTTAGAAACACTATTCAGAGAAAAAAGCAGTTTTTTTAATACTAATCTGTGTCTATTTGCTCTAAAAATAAATGCTCGCTATAACATAGCTAAACTAAAAATCATGAACTGCAATTTAACTTTTTAAAATCCTGCGGGAAACCGAAACCTGAACCAACTTCCGGTGCGCAAACACCACTTCCAGTTTGAAAAGTTTGCATCAATGTTTTTTCAAATTGAAATATCTCAACTTCCGTTTTCATTAGAGACAAAACAAAAACAGTTTTGGAAAATAAGAGTTCATATTTTACAAATATTAAATTAAAAAAAAAAAATCAAAATTTTGGTCAAAAATTGATTTTTTTAACGTAGTTAGGTACCTTAAAGTGAATTTCAAACACCATCAGTGGTACATCCCAAAAGGTGGCTGATGGGCTTCAGTTATCCTTAAATCAATAGAAAAATTAAATGTTCATTGACTTGATTACATCGTCAATTGAAATCTAGTGCATTTGCCATGTTTAAATTCCAAAAATGTTTTAAAAAATCCACATTATCAAGTTATTTGATATTGAGGAATTTTACTAAAATGAAGTTATCTATAATTTTGACTAAACCTCCAAACTTTTAAACTAAGGTTAGAATTTGAATATCTTAAGAGTCAAGCTGATTTTACATTCTTAGTAGATTGTTGCAATATTGATTGGTAAAAAGATTTCAAGAAGGTAGATGTTTTATTATTTTTATAATTATGTTTTTTTTGTTTATTATGTTTTTATTTTTCTTGCAGCCTTTATTCCACTGCCATGGCCTAAGAAAGTTAAATTTAAGTGACAATGAAGTTCAGACATTACCTTCAGCAATTGCTTCACTCATCAATTTGGAACACCTTGATATAAGCAAAAATGGTAACTTACAAATTGTTATTCTAACCTGTGTCAATATCCTATCAATGAACTTTTGTTGTAATTGTTTGTCAATTGTTTCTTATTTAAATTTGAATGTTGAAAATTCTAAGTGTGAAGCGATTAATTCATTTGATGTTAGATTACAGTTGTAAAAATATGCTGTTTAACAAATCCTTGAAATACGTTGACGTAACACAAAAAGTAAATTGATACGATTTGAAATTTATCTTCCCCTTGAAACTATTCTCTTGAGTCTGAGTTTTGCACTGTCAGTTTAAAGTAAAACAGATAGCCAAATATTTCTTGCAATTACCAAATAGAGTATTAACTGAGATTGTTACTATTAGGGTGCTTATGAATATATTTATAGTGTGTAATCTTGGAACACTAAACATTAAATTAGTACATTGTTTATTTATATCTTGTAAATTCACCCAAAAGCAGTACTGTCTTAACATTTCCCATTTTTACAGTAAAAACAAACCCATTTTACAGTAATTTCAGTTTGTCATTACTATAGTTAACTTTGCAACACAAGAGCTAATTAGACAAGTGGGATGAGTAGATTTCAAACCACGAAGAACATTCATGCTGTGAACAAGATTTGAACCAAAAGCCAGAATACTTAGATCGGCCACTTCAGAATAGGCCTCTAAAATGGGATCGGATTACAAAACGTCAACACTTATATTTTGTTCTATTCCTTACATTTCTACTGAGAATCAAAACATGATAAAAATCACTTCAGAATATGTATCATTTTTAAATTTTCTTAATTAGTATCAGATGTAACTAAAAATCATAACTTTGTATTCCTTTTGAAGGTGTTTTGGAAATTCCTGACAGTATTAAAGGATGCAAGTGCCTTAGTGTGATTGATGCTAGTGTGAATCCTTTAGGAAAGTAAGCTTCCCTTTTTATTGTTCTTTTATGACATTTCTTTTCATATTTACCTATGGCTGCCTTTATTCTGACATTTTTAGATAACCAGTCCTTAGTATAAAATATATATATTTTACCTCAGACGATTTTTTTTTTTCCAATTCTTAAATCTACATAAAGAACATTTTTGTAAATTGACTCTTAACTTTAAGAAGCTATGGATAATGTTTTAATTTAAATGGAGTAGTTGTGATCACCTAAAGAGTATTTTCTTCATTGTAAAGTAAAAATTTATTTGATGTTCAATGTATGATGTATTCCATGCAAAAATTTTCAACTAAAGGAGTTTTTGATTGACATAACTCATAATGGAGTTTACCGCTGCATTTAACTTTGCTCACAAAAACTATCTTTCCAAAATGATATTTAAAAATTAAATATTTTTTCTTGTTGTAAACCAATGAGCCATATTATTTTTGTACAAAAAATTAAAACTGCATTTGCAACTAAAAAGTGTTTAACATTTTTTATCATTTTAGACTTTCTGAAGGATTTACATTTCTCATAAATCTTCAAGAACTTTATCTGAATGATACATTTTTGGAATATCTCCCAGCAAATTTTGGAAGGTAACTGACGTTTTGATATTAAAGCATATCGCACCCCTACAAGAAAAGTGATATAGATAAAAAATATATAATTTTTGATCTTATGTCATTGAAAAATATGTATGAGGTGCCCCAGCGTGTTATATTACTATTCTATAAAATATGATAGAAGTTACCACCATAAATACTTACCTGAAATTTAAAAGAAGCTTACACAGTATCCTTTAAGTTGATGTTTCTCAATTTCTGCTATTTTGAGTTGTCACTTTTCTTGCCGAGGTGCAATATGATGATACAGTGGGTCACAAAAGTATTTGTCTGCCTCGTTTTTGTGATTTTCATGCATTTTTAAGGATGTAGTTAAAGGGACAATTTAAAAGTTTACCACATAAAGCTTGGTCCTTCTATTATTTTATAAAAAATAAGTTTTGTTTAAAGATAAGTCTAAATACCATTGTTTTTACCAGGCATTTGATCAAACAGGAACTAATTTCATACAATTCTACTTAAAGATAGATTGCAGTGAAATCCACACACACTATATTATGATGATAAAAGAGGTGATTTCCTTAGAAAGGTAATAATAGAATACTAATCTTTGAACTGAGGTTATTTTAGGTCATTTGGATTACAAAGCACTGAATTCTAGATTACTGTTATGGTGGATCAAAATTTCTACTATAGTTCAAATTTGTTACATTACATTTTAAATATTTTTAGTAAAATAGTAATTTGATTATTTTGATGGGAGGCTAAAATAAAAAGACAGCGTTTTAAAGTAAAATTTTGAATTGTAATTTGACTGCATCCTAAAAAAAATAAAAGACATGAAAGGAATGAATACATGTGTGGACCCCCCACCCCCCTGGGTTAATATACACTGGTGTTCAAAATTAAGAGAATTTTCACTGTTTGGTATTTATCTCGCAATCTACTGGATATATATAAGGGAAATTAGTTATGTACATATAGGTTGAAATAATACAAAAAATAACCATACAACAGGTATGGTATGAAGCTATTTTATGTTATGGCAGCCGTGCATAAGACTCATCAGGGCAGTAAGGTTTAAAACAGGTTACAATATCGATGCAAAAATAGGTTAATAGGGGATATGGTCACTTCTTACAGTTCTACAGCTCTTGGAACATGAATTCATACTGGAAATGAGGCAGTTTATGAGTTCCTGTAGCAGTCGGTCCTCCAGCGATGCTGTTTTCAGGCCCTGGATGGTTCTATGAGGGATTGCAATTGCGTTTCCAAGATATGCTCTTTAGGATTTAGATATGGGGATTTGACTGTCCAATCCATCCTACTAACATTCTCACTTTCCAGATGAGCCCTATGTAGATGAGCATTGTTCATAAAAATGAAATTGTCAACTGCACCCCTGAAAAGGCTAACACAAGGCTCAATGATCTTATCCTTATACCTCACAGAGACTGTCAAAGACATGAAGGTATGTGCACCCATCCAACGTGATGTCTGCCCAAACCATCAAACATTCGCTGCCATAGTGGTCTCTTTCTAGAATGTTGGAGGACAGTTAGCGGGTCCCTGGTTCTCTCCGCATGAACATATGTCGAGAGTCAGTGATTATGCTGAGCCTGGACTTATCAGTGAATAGAACTGTCCCCCATTGAATCCTGGTTCAAAGTCTATGTTCTATGCACCATGTTAAACAGGCTATCTTGTGTGGAGAAGTGAGCGGGACACTAAATGCAGGTCTTCTTGGAAACAGGCATCTCTCGTTTAGCCTTCTGGAAACAGTAAACCTTGAAACTGCTTCCTATGGCCGCTTGAAGGTCACAAGAGAGCTGAGAAGCTGTTACACTCCTGCTGTTGCGCTGTAATGGACAAATATCTATCTTCATTGGCCGTCATGGCTTTTGGATGACCTTGCCCTGATTTTCTCTTGGATCCAGTATCCTTACTGTACTTATAGTACTGTTTCCATAAGTTGGACACGATGCTGAGCGTTACATTAGAGCCTAGTAATCTGCACTTGAGACTAGTCTGCTTCCAGTCTCCAGAAAATTCGCTGCCTCATTCCGTCATCCAAATGTTGGTGGATACTATTTTTAACTGTTTGCTTTTGAATTTCACCAAATGTTGCAAAAAAAACACGAAATTCGAAGTGCGGAAATTGTCATATTAAGCCTGGTCCTCTAAATGCACCGCCCATATGTACGTTTACGCTTTCGACCCAAGATTTGCATCGTTGTTTGGAAACCATAGTTTTACCTTTCGTTCAGTACTTTTCAAAAAATTAGAGAAACAAAATATGCAATTTCTCTTAATTTTGAACACTAGTGTAGTAATGATAGATAATGTAACTAAATTGTATTCAATTTCATAATAATTTTGTTTTACATAATTTCTATGTAAAGTTAGTTCTGTGTTTCTGAAATTTCACTTTGTTTTAGATTGTCTCACCTAAAGATTCTGGAGTTAAGAGAAAACCACCTAAAGCTTCTTCCAAAGTCTATGGCAAGACTTATTGAGCTCAGTAGATTAGATATTGGACAAAATGATATGTCTGACTTGGTAAGTGTTTTCTTATCAAATATTGATGTTTTAATTTTAAATGTGTAAAGCTCAAAACCAAACAGAATATAGTGTAAAATAGTGGTAAACAATCTTGCTGGAAAGGTTTCCCATAACTTATCCATTAAAAACATAATCATCCCCTTTTTAAATGTTTTAAATAGCAGTCACTGTTCCATCAAAATATTCAGTTTTGCTAAGATTTTGAAAGATGATACTTGCTTTTTGTCTAAATGTAATGTAAAATTAGGGCTAGTCGTATATGTAATAGTTTATTTATGTGTCAATCTTATTTATGGTATTATAGACCAGTTTAAAATAAGGTATACAGCTGTATAGTAATTGTCTAATCTGACTTAAAAATAAACTAGTACTTTAGAGTAAATCAGAAATCAGAAAATCATTTAAAATTAAATTGGTGGATCATTTTCAAAAGAAAGTATTGAATGAGTTTTGCCATTGAGTTGTAAAAGGGTGCGATATGAAATAAAATGAAATTGGGGCAAGTGGATTTTAGCATAGAAAACAGCTTTTACAACAACCAGCACATTTAATAATCAATTTATATTATTTAAACAATTCAAGTTTAAAAGAAAATAAAATAGGTTTCAGTCTCACTGTTCCATTGGAGCAGAATAGTTCTGTGTCTATTCTCCCCAAAACTTCTGTGGGTCTCCCTGCCATAAGATCTGCAAACCGATTCACAGCTCCTCTAGCTACCAGGGGGGTCGGGATTTTTTCAGACCTCAAACGGCTGAAGCTCATTAAAAAGAGATTTGCATCCCCTCTTTTCTTTGCCACAAAGAGAGCAGCGCATGAATAGCCTCCATTCCATTGACAAGAATGTTGGGGAGACTCGAGCGCTTAGAGTGTGTGAGAAGTTGATGATCTATACCCTTAAAAACTTTGCCGAAGACACTGAGTGAAAATGATCATACATATTGAAGACACTGCCGTCCTTTCAGTTTACCTGCGAAGTATCTATACCGTCTAGACATAATCAGACCCACAAAAGAAACGGCAATGTGTGAGGACAAAGGTACTAAACACTTTGCCTCTCCTCCTGTGGAGAAACTGTCCCCAGGAGGTTAAACAGGTACTGCTGTGTTTAAGTAAGCTGCTTCTATCGGACATTTGGGTCGTTTTCATAACAACAGTAGAAAATGTTATTGTGTTGCTTTGTATGCAGAGGGTTAAGAAGTCATCCTTTAACCCCATCTGGTCAGAAACCCACCACACACTTCTGCTTTTGAGAGGAAGAATTCCTAGCCTCCAATGTCAGGAAACCATGAGACAATAAGAGCTACTTCGAGTGTTCAGAGGTTTTTTATCTGAAAAGTCCTTTTTTTAATTCCACTAACACAGTAAAGCATTCTGAATTTTTTTATTTTCTCTTTAATTACATTTGTTTTTGATTGCTAGATTTCAATTATTTCTAAGAATTCATTTACAATTTTGTGACTTGAATCCTAGATTTTAACGAGCAGTCTTTCCAAAAATCTGATGTTAGTCAACTACTTTATGTTAATGTATGTAAAATGCTTTTTTCATTTGTGTTTATTCTTAATTTCAGCCTGAAGTTATTGGAATGTTGCCTAGATTGGTTGAGCTGTGGTGTGACTGTAATAATTTGAACTGTCTTCCACCGGTATGTTGTCTCATAATAAAAGAGGCATGTATTTATATTTTTTGTTGCAAAGAAGATAATTCTAAAACATTTGCTTTGATAAGTTTTTGAAAAATGTTTGATTTTTCTCTTGTTCTCTATTTCATTTTAATTTGTGTAGTAAATGAAGTTGAAACATCTTTATTTTGTCGTTGTAGTTTCTTGGAGGTCTTAAAAAATTAGCTTATTTAGATGCAAGTAAAAATAAAATTTATGAGGTTGCTGATGAAATTGAAGGCTGTATAAGCCTTTGTGATCTCACATTGTCATCTAATCGTATCAAAGTACTCCCAGATGGAATAGGTATGTATTAAATTTTTATATCTTGTCTTTTGATTTGCTTAACTATTGACTTGTGCTCTACAATTCCTATAATGATGAAACAGGCAGATTTCAAAGGCCAAAGAGATCACGTAATTTCAATCAGAACACAGTTTTAGTGGGATCCGAATCTTTTCCTCCTGGCAAACTCAAATAGCATAATCTAGATTTTAGAATCTTCAGATATAAAGATTTTTCTATGTATTCTGTGTATCTACCCAGATATTCAATGATTACTTTAAAATTAAACTGTTTTGGGCCCCAAGAACTCTGAACCTGGCAATGTTAATTTCATGCCTTGTCCTTAAACTTATAACAATTTTACATTTTCACTTCTAATATTGTTTGATGCTATTTTAATTTTGAAATTTATCATAGAGAAATTATTCTTTTAGTTTTGTTTGACTCAATTTTCAATTAGTATAGCTTTAAAAAAATCTTTGCATAATAGTGTTACTGTATTGTAATAATAAATATTTTACATATTCCGGAAAGGAGCTATAGTAGTTTGACTAAATCAAAACTTATTTCATCAATAATTCAAATATCACTTTGAAAACTTATTTAAGTATTAGAAAACTGTTCTACTTGTTTCTGAATGCTTTTAAGTTAGTTTCACTTCATAATTATTCAATATTATAAAGATGACATAACATTTTGAGTATTCCCAAACAGAATAAAGTTTTACTGTACTTTCTCTTAATCATTTAAAATATTGATATTACATATTCCTAAAGTTATTTTTAGCTTTTATATAAATGGCAGTTATTTGTTAAACCATCCATTTTGTGATACCATTTAATATACATTATCATTCATATTATTATCATCAATTTGTTATTGTTTTGTACATAAACTTACAATAGTTATGTAACTTTAAAAAAGATTATTTTTAAAAGTTGTGCTTCAATGTTTTTACAATGATTATAATTATTTTATTTTGTTCTTTAAGCCAATCTAAGAAAATTAACAGTTTTAAGAGTGGATGAGAATCGCATGGTTTCAGTGCCTGAAAATATCGGAAAGTAAGATCCTTAACTCAGTTTAAACCTTCTCTGTTTTATTATATATGCACTTTTTTAATTGTAAATATTGTTTATTCATCAACTTGCTTTTTATCTTTCAGCTTATGCAATTTAGAAGAACTAGTCTTGAGCTCAAATAACCTGAAAAGTTTGCCTCCTAGTCTTGGCTTGCTTCGCAATTTAAGAACTCTAATTTCAGATGATAATTTGTTGGAAGAACTTCCATGTGAAGTGAGTTTTTACTATTTTTTATATAAAGCTTTAGTGCAGTGGTTCCCAAAGTTGAATCCACAAGAAAGTTTCACGGGCCTGAGGAAAACATGCAATGTTTCACTAGCCTGAAGAAGAACCTTCAGGGAAAATGAAATATTGCTTTATTTTCTCTCTTTTTTTTTATGTGCTAAAAAAGATTATTAAAAATTCCTATTTCTTCCAAAAGAAAAGCAACTGTTCTTGCTGCTAAGGGAGTATTTACCAGTGACTGATGATAGAAATATTGACCTCCGGCTGCAATACTGGCGTTATTATAAAAAGTATATCTGGTTTATCTCTCTATATTAAAAAAAGGTTAACGCCGTCGCCGCAGGATTGAAAACTGTGTTGTTTAGCTCGATTCGTAGACGGTTTCCCTAGAAAGTTCGGATCAGAAATACATGAAATTAACATGGGTTCTTCTTCATCGTGTTCCCTGGACAATTGTAAAGATATTTTTCCGATGCGGTTATTAGTTTAGGGTTTATTAAGTGTCAAAGTTGAAAAAGAGAAATTTCTTCTGCGAGTAAGCAAAACACATACCAATTATCAGTCTTAAGCCGTGTGTTTTTTTTTAAAGAGTACCTCTCAACGTAAATTTTTGCAGCTCGTTGAGTTTTTTTAGAAATTTCATGATTGAATTTTAAGATCAATTAGAGTAACTACGCAGTGAATTGAAATAAACTTTCACTTATTAGGCTGATATGAACGTAAATTACTATAAATACAAATGACGAAGTCTTTAAAAATCCAAATTAGAATTTATTCAAAGAAAATAATAATTGAATTTAAGTTTAAGGTTAAAATATTACATTCGACACAGTTACATTAAAAGTAAATCTAATAACTTGATCGAAGAGATCAAGTAAGCGGGTACGTGATCAAACAAGAATGGGAATTTATTTATATATTCACCCTGATGAATCAGTAGGGTTTTACCATCTTGTTCAAACTCGACACCTAAAAGTTTTCGCGTCTTTCCTAAAATTTTTATATCAAATTGTTGATTTATTTTTTGAACAATATTAGATATTAAAGATTCATTTATAGCAAAGATAATTATGTCATCAACATACATTAAAAGTACCACACTGTCGTCAAAAATATAAATACAGTTTGCCCATTCAATTTTATGAAATTTAAGATTTTCTAATACATTGTGTATTTCCTGAAACCAATTTCTTCCTGATTGATGAAGTCCATAAATACTTTTATTTAATTTACAAACATAATCAGGTTTGTTAGGATCTTCAAAACCTTGAGGTTGGGACATGAGAATGTTCTCATCAAGTGATGCATATAAATAGGCACATTTAACGTCAATTTGACAGTGTGACCATTGAAATTTACATACAAAAATTGAGAAACACAATCTTATAATTTCAAAATTCACAACCGGGCTGAAGACCTCGTCATAATGAACACCTTTAGTTTGTCTGAAGCCTTGTGCAACTAATCGAGCTTTATATCTAACAATATTGCCCTTGTCGTCACTTTTGACTGTAAAAATCCAACGGCAACCTATTACTTTATTGTTAGGAGGTTTTTGTACCAGGTTCCAGACTTTTCGGTTATTCATGACTGAAATCTCATCTAACATAGCTTTACGCCACTCGTTAGTTTGAGGTGATCTCAAAGTATCATTATAACAATTTGGGATTGTAATATCTAGTCATGCTTCAGAAATATTAGTTTGAGAAAGTTTGATCTCTTCAGGTTCTAATTTAATCTTTTCAGTATGAGCATTTCTACCTTGGAAATCAAATCTTTCCATATTATACGGTAGATTATTTGCTTCACAGAATTTCCTGACATCGTTTTGTGAACGTAATCTCGTTTTACTCCCAGAAATATAATAGTAGACATCGATTCTCGAACCCTTCTTTCGAGGTACGACTTTCCTTATAAGTAAAAATTTTACGGGGGAAACTGGTTGTGTTACTTCACTTTTACTAGTTCCCGGTTTAGGTTCCAATTTAAATTCCGATTCACTACTCGAATCTTTAGAATTAGAATCACTTTTATTAGGTTCCTGATCCGTATCGGAGTCAGATGTTGGATAGTCACATTTTAAAGAAAAAGTTTTAGGAGTGTCCAGTACTGCTCCACTGCTATCACCAACATCCTCGGCAAAACTTACGTTAATAGTTTCTATTATTTTTCTTTCAGTAGGAAGCCAGATTCTATATCCTCTGGTTCTTTGGGCATAGCCAACTATAATTCCCTTCTTAGCTCTCATATCAAGCTTACGTCTGTGCTGTCTGGGAATACCCAAAAATGCAGTCGTTCCAAAAATTTTAAAGTGTTTAACTGACGGTTTATTACCACTAAAAAGTTCGAAAGGAGTCAGTTTTTGTTGGCCATGGCAAATTCGGTTCCATACATAAGTGAAACAAAATAATGCCTCCACCCAAAAGTGATTTCCCAGACCGCTATCATTCAACATGGTTTTAACACCATCCATTGCTGTGTAATTATAACGCTCTGAAACACCATTTTGTTCAGGGGTATAAGTATTAGTGCGTTCGGCTCTAATACCTTGTTCCTCAAATAAAGCTTCAAACTCAGAGTTACAAAATTCCAATCCGTTATCTGTTCGAACACATACAATTTTAGAATTCAGATAACGTTCAACTCGATTTTGATAACTACGAAAACATTTGAAAACATTCCTCTTTTCTTTTACTGGGTAAGTTGTAACTTTTCTTGAAAAGTCATCAGTGATCGAAAGAAAATAGCGGTATCCGCCAATTGCAGTATTTTGCATTGGGCCACAAAGATCCATGTGAATTAATTCTAATGGTTTGTTTGACCTTATTTTCCCGATCGGTTTAAATGATTTACGGCGTGATTTGGCGATCTTGCATGGCTCACATTTAATATTATCATTCTTAAATTTGGGTAAACCTTTTACACTTTCACTATTACTAGTATTTACAATGTACTTAGTATTAATGTGACAATATCTTTTATGCCAAATATTTAAATCATTTAATGAAGAGGTTGAAAGGTTAACTTTAGGTTTTAAATCCTTTTTAGGTATATTTGATACTATACTTTTAGGATAGTTAGGCTTTACATAGTATAAACCACCTTGCCTTCTGGCATAAAACAATTTGCGACCATTTTTATGAAATACAGTTAAAACATTTCTATCACAGACAAAATTATGACCAGCTTTATCTATTACACTACCAGAAATCAAGTTTTGTTTAAGCTTGGGAGAATATAAAACATTAGTTAATTTTATAATTTCAATCTCACCATTCACGTAGAATTCCAGTTTCACCTCGCCTGTTCCTTCCACGGGGCAAGTCACACCTCCGATTGCTACAGCTACCTCTGTGCCTTTGATAAACTTGTAGTTGAGCATCAGATTTCTTTCACAACAGAAGTGTGAAGTCGCCGCTGTGTCAAATACCCAGGTCCCAGGTGTAATTCTTGAAGTTCCACTTGCATTAGCTTTGATGACCAAACTTGTCGTTAAATGCTTTCGGGAAGTTGAGTGGGGTCTTCTCTGGTTCCTTCTTTGTCTTCCTCTGCTTGTCTGTTCTTTTTGGTCTTGTTTTTCAATTGGGGTTTTTCTTAAGTTGACCTTAGGTTGGTTGGAATAACAGCTTCTTATCTGGCATGCAACCATCTCCTGGTCTTTGTTACTTTGCTTCAACCTAGCTTCTTCAGCCAGTAGTTCACTCAGGACCTTGTCAGCTTTAAAGTCATCATCCTTCCATCTGTATATTGCTTGGACTATACCCGCATACACTGGTGGTAGGTATCTGATGAGTTGGAACGCCTGATACCAGTCCTGGATGGGTTTCCCGCAGTCGGCTAGCTGGGCTGAAATCTGCTTTAATCGTGCTGCGTATAATCCAATGTCCTCGTCCGGACATACATGGCATGAGAAGAATTCGTCAGTAAGGCCGATCGCTCTAGCTCTTGAATCAGGTCTAAAGTGTTCATCCAGGATCTTCCATGCAGCTACAGGGTCTTCATTTCCAGCTATCAATAAGCGATATTCTTTCTCTGAAGATAAATAAATGGCACTGTAGGCTCGATCTTTCCGGAGATTATAATCCTTCATCAGCTTTTGATATAAACGATCATCGGTGCTGTCACCAGCTGATGCCTTGGTAGGGATCTTCTCCTCGTCAGTTACAATCCTCCAACTTCCTTTTTCCATCAGCAAGACCTTGATGTCTTCTTTCCATGTGCTGTAGTTGGTGGCATTCAGTTTCTCAACAGACGCCTCCATGTTGAAAAAGGGAAAGGGATTTTTCGTTAATTCTACACTTGTTGACCAATAGGCCCGCCGTCTCAAGTTATTTTTAAATTAGCCGGCGATTGATTATTTCGTGAGTTACTCTGGGCCCATAACCTTTGATTGAATTTTAAGATCAATTAGAGTAACTACGCAGTGAATTGAAATAAACTTTCACTTATTAGGCTGATATGAACGTAAATTACTATAAATACAAATGACGAAGTCTTTAAAAATCCAAATTAGAATTTAGTTTAAGGTTAAAATATTACATTCGACACAGTTACATTAAAAGTAAATCTAATAACTTGATCGAAGAGATCAAGTAAGCGGGTTCGTGATCAAACAAGAATGGGAATTAAAGCGGGAATACTGGTGCAACAGATTGCAACCGCTTTTATATGATAGTATGGAAGATCACGTGACAATATTTGCATAATCGTGATAAGATTTGCATAAAGTACGAATAAAATATGTTGGCTAAGTAAAATTAAAAAGAAAAGGAAGGTTTTTCCTAACATTTCAATTGTCATATCTATATCTTTTTACTATTAGTTTTTAATTTTGAAAATATCGCAGTATACCTCAGAATGTACTCTTTCTTACGGTACAATTATTTTTGAAATTGGTTTGTAAATAAATTTTATGAGATCAAAATTTGAAATCTTTGAATATTTTCGCTACTTTTTGTTAAAACCGTCATATTTACCACTGAATACTATTATTTTTTAAATTTGAGAATATCACTGAATACCTTACATTGTACTCTTTCTTATGGTACAATTATTTTTTAAATTGGTTAATTCAGGGCTCGAAATACCCGGGTGCACTGTGCACATGAAAATATAACTGTGCACCTATTTTTTTCCCACTAGGTGCACGCAGTGCACCTTGTGCACCTAATTTAAAAACGTAGGTGGACAAGGTGCACCTGTATTAAAAAATCTATTTCGAGGCCTGGGTTAATTAATAAATAAAGTCGATGCAATGAAAAGTTGGTCATACAATTTTCGGAACTTTCAGATTGTAATTTCCAATACAAAACTAAAACTGTCATATCTATATATTATTACTATTAGTTTTTGATTTTGAAAATATCGCAGTATACCTCAGAATGTACTCTTTCTTACAGTACAATTATTTTTTAAATAGGTTCATAAATAAATTCGATGTAATCAAAAGTTGGTCACACAAATTTCATATTTTTTAGTTCGCATAGCATGCTTCTCACGCAGATGAGAGTTGTATTTTTGACTATCAGGTTTGCCAGATATCAAATTTATTGTAGCAACAATTGCCATGAAAACTATTTCTATTTATTTGACGCAGTAAAAGACTCGCTTTTTTCACTCTGTTCTCAGATGGTTTACCCAGAAAGTTCGAAGTACAGATTGTCAAGTTTGGAGATTAACACGTTTTACTTAAAATTGTACAAGGAACAAGATGTTAAAGGTTTTTCTACTTATGCAGCTATTAGTTTGGGGTGCATTAAGTAGAAAAGGTGAAATCGCTTGCGAAAGATTGGTTTGCGAAGCGAACCAAACCAAACCTGATTGCATAGCAATCCCCTGGGGTTGGTGAGCGTAAGCGAGCAGGGGAGAAGCCCTTGCTGTGAAGTCATGGATCGTAAAATCAAAACAGGATTATATGAATTATTCAGATAGTTTCACTGTCCAGGAGATTCACTCTGCAAAAGAAATGTTGGTTTGTGAAGCAGACCTAATGGGATTGCGTAGCAATCCCAAGGGGTTGGCGAGCGAGCAGGGGGCAGAGCCCCCTAGTGTTTAGAAAAATATTAAATACACACTTCTTTGTGTTATTTAGTTGTTATTTTGATGTCATTCATATTATGCAGGCTCTATAGCTTTTTAATTAATGAATAAAAGTTTGTATAATATTTACTGCTTATTTTATTTCATAACTCTAATTTTTCTCAAAATTTCAGTTTTTTACCAGGAACAGTGTTATTGACAATCCTTAATTTAAAGTTTTATGATGTATTTAACATGATTTAAATGTTTTACACCCATATATGAAAAATAATCACTTGCTCTTATGTAGGTAGGGCTTGATATGCCCTATTTAACTTTGTAATCTCAATGGGTCTACGAAAATTTTCAATTTTCAAAGAGTTTCTCGGACTGAAAAGTTTGGGAACCACTGTACTATGTATGGTAATATTTAATTATTTTATTCATTTTGATGTTTTTGCTGCCTATTTTTTAATGTACCTTATACTGATAAATTGAATTTTAGATTGGAAGCTGTCTGAAGCTTACCATTTTGTCCTTAAGAGATAACAAGCTGGTACAGATACCTGATGAGCTTGGGCATATCACTGCATTAAAAGTTATCAATTTGAGTGGTAATCTTTTACAGTATTTGCCATTCAGCATTGCAAAACTACCCAACTTGCAAGCATTGTGGCTCTCAGAAAATCAGGTATTCTATTATATGTTTAACTATTCTCGTAACAGTTAATGTTTTTTTTACTTCCTTGTTACCATTCTTTTAATTGGGAATGAATTTTTTGAATATTAATTTTTTTTACTTTTTTTTCACAGTTAAAAAAGTTTTACTTATAAATTAATAAACATGGCAAATGAACTCCCTCCCTGGCGAACATTAATGTTTGAGGTTGTTGGATCAGTTTTAAGAAATGAGGAAAAATGTTTAAATACACTGATGTTGAAAACATCGATGTTTTGCTTTCGATGTCGCATCCCTACTTTGAACAAGGTAATAGGATAAATTGAAGTTCATAGTGCTATATAACTGAGGTGTGCTGTTTACCGTGTGTTTTATTGTAATGGTAAACATGGTACATGCCTTTTATTGGAAACAGGAATTAACTGCAGTAAAAGTAAATGAAATGTTATGAATACCATAATAAATGAAATTTTATTTTATTTCGTTTAGTTGTATAAAATCCATTTATGTAAATATGGATGCTATGTTATAAATGGATTAAAATAAGATGAAATGGCGTAAAGACATTTTGCCATAGATAGATATGTGCAATAAAGAAAGTTCGGTGCAGATGCTCTATGTGGGTCAACTAATGAATTAAACTTTTACTGTGTTCTTGTGTCAAAAATCTTTTAGTTTGTATCAATTATCTGTCAAATATTGGAAATGTAACAAAGCTTTGCTAACATTATAACCCTTTTATAGAACAAACCATTGATTCCTCTTCAGTCAGATACGGATCGAATAACAGGACAAAAAGTGTTGACTTGTTTTATGTTGCCCCAAGTACCTTTAGAGGAAGGTAAGTCTGAAATAAATATATACTGGATGCTATACAAAAATATTCTAGTGATTCTTTGCTAGTATTAAAGTATTTGCTAGACATTGTGTATTGCACGTAAAATAAGTAAAAAATTCTGTTTTAGTTTAGAAACGTTATTTCAAGTGCAAATATCTTTTCACAGATTATATATAAATCATTTAAGTATATACTTATATTTCTTGATCTAAGATCTTTGTATTGTACTGTTTTCCAATATCCCTTTTTGAAAGTTTTTCTTGTAAATGCTGCTTTTTATATTTATTATTGATACATTGGTTGCTTTATTAATACTGTACTCACAATTTATCTGTGTAGAAGTTCCCGAAGAAAGTAGAACTGAAGCAGAAATTCCTGAAACTGGAAAGGGTAGACACATCATAAAGTTTGCCTTTGATTCTGAAAAGGACCAACCAGTAAGTAGTCTTTAATTTGAATAAATTATATACCTAACAATTTTCACCAATACTGCTTAGGACTGAAATTTGTATAACGCCTGTATTACATGATTGCTAAAGTTAATTGATTTCAATTACAGAGCAAACTTGTTCGAGCTCCTACACCCTATCCCAAAGAATTAAAGGCTCATGCTCGTCATGCAAGGAATTATGCTTTGAAAAAACAAGGCTCCAAAGATTTGGAAGGAAATGAAGCTACTAATGAGGATACTCAGGTGATTTTCTGTTACATATATATATATATATATATATATATATATATATATATATATATATATATATATATATATATATATATATATATATATATATATATATAAACACACACACACACATATATATACATATCTTCTATGTGACATTACATACTGTGTAAATATTTTGAAATATCAGTTTCAAAGAACTTTGCCATTTGGAAAGTTATAGTGTTTGAGTTTTGGAAAGTATGCAATTTTGCTTTAGTGACTAGAAATGCTGTATTATTTTATGTACTGTATACCCTTAATGGCGGTCTCCTTTTTTCCTGAACAAAGTTTAAATCCCATTAGATACAATACACTATAACAAAAAAATTGGCGCACCAAGAAGGAATCATCCGATTGCTTTGAAATTTTGTATGCAAAAATGTTTTGACCAAATATGCAAATGATTAAAGTTTGTTGTCCAATGAATGAATAGTGCGATCTCCAGCGCATCGGAACTGCGCATCCAGCAGATGTATATAAGGAGTTGTTCTTGAACTGTTGTTAACATTTTCTGCTGCATTGCGATTTAGGATACCTTTTAATGACTGAACAAAATGCCTTGCCGGAGGATTCGAGCTCATTACGAGCAACTTTCAGAGTTTGAAAGAGGTTGTATCATTGGATTGAAAGAGGCAGGTTGGGCAAATCGGATAATCGCTCGTCATGTGAGTCGAAGCGATGCAGCGATTAGAAGATGCTGGCAAGAGTGGGTGGACAATGGCAGATTTCAGCGTCATGATGGTAGCGGTCGACGTAGGGCCACAACAGATCACGAGGACCAAGTGATTGTCAGATCAGCTGTCACAGCGCCTGATTCATTGCTATCAACCATCAGTCGTGCGACCCACACACGAGTGTCCACCATGAGCATTCACAGGCGGCTGAGAGAGCGAAATCTACGCTCGTATAGACCATTACGCCACCTGCCACTCACGCCTGCACACTGTCGAGCCAGATTACAGTGATGCTTGGCTCGATCAGGCTGGAATGATGCTGACTGCGGACGTATAGTCTTTAGCGACGAATCCCGCTTCCAACTGTGTCCTGATGATCATCAAAGACGTGTCTGGAGACACCCAGGGCAGCGTGCATGCCACACGGGCCCTCAACAAGGAGTCATGGTCTGGGGTGCCATTTCCCTTGATAGCCGGACCCCTTTGGTCGTCATTAGAGGCACATTTACTGCACAGCAGTACGTTGACGACATTCTGAGACCTGTTTTGCTACCGTTCCTTTCGCAGTACCCTGGGCTTATTTTTCAGCAAGACAATGCTAGACCACATACGGCACGTGTTGCTATGAACTGTCTTCAAGCTTGTCAAACACTTCCTTGGCTTGCCAGATCACCAGATCTCTCTCCCATCGAGCATGTCTGGGATATGGTGGGAAGGCGACTGCATTCGGTTGGGAATGTTGATGACGTAGTCTGACAATTGGAGCAAATTTGGCAAGAAATACCTCAGGAGACCATCCGGGAGCTTTATCGGTCTATGCCACGCTGTGTGGCAGCTTGCATCCAGGCTAGAGGCGGGTCAACACCTTATTGAGCTCGTTACTGTAACTCTGAAATAAATCATTCAATTGTTCTGAAATTTTAATCATTTTCTATTCTGTACATAATTTTCCTATCCACCAATTTTTGTCTCCATCGAACAACTCCTTCTTGGTGCGTCGATTTTTTTGGTTATAGAGTATACTATTCTCTCCTTAAGCAACCACCATTTCATTTACCTTCAAATTCCTTTTTGCAATTATTATTCATATTCAATTGTATTCTATAATTTTATATAGTAGGAAAATATCCTCATAATAAATTTTTCATTGCAAATAATACCATAATTTATGGTTTTAAATAACCATCAATGTTGTGTCCTAAAATGAGTTGTTCTATTCCTGACTGAGTTAGGAAAAAGATCACTTATGACCTTTCAGTCACTGTTAAATATTCTTTTGTAGCATACGAAAGGGGAAAATAAATTATTATTTCCACTGAGAGGACTTGAAGCACGATTACAATTTAAAATTGCATCCTGCCTGTTGAAAAAGTGGCATGTGTAGTCTTTCTTCTCTTTTCAACTATTAGATGAAAATCTATGTCAAGGGTACCCAGTATATACAGCGTGCAGGCTGCTTTGATCTGGTCTGCAAAGGCAAACTCTACTAGTCTAGAGAAAATTATTTGAATTTTAATAGTTATTTCTAATTAGCGGCCTAAATTTCCTAAGAGTAGATAAAGATGTGCTGATGAAGTAAGATAAGCAGTAAGTTGAGTTGTGAGATGCAGGCAGAGCATTAAATCATGTCTGAGAAAGCCAAGTGTCTTTTCCTAGGACCAGGTATGCACCAACCTCTAACTGGGGATAATTGATCTTTAATGTTAAATGATGTATAAGTCAATATTTGAAGAATTTTAGTTAAATGAGTAAGTTTCAAAACCTACCTGTGTGAGCAAACCTTCTCAGGAAAAAAAAAACTAAATTGAAAGTTAACTCGCATTTTTGTATGTTAATACTTTAATGAATATGTTTCACTGACATACACATGACACATAGAAATCAGAGATATTTGTGTACTGGAAATTAGGGATGCGACATCGGTGTCGATGTTTTTGTAACATCGATGTTAATACTTGTCTATGTTTTCACGTTGTCGATGTTTTATTTTTAAATGAAAAAAGTATCGTTATAAAATTTTTTTAAATAACCAAGTAGCATAATTTTTATTATCAGCTAATTGAACATACTTTTAGACCAAAGTGGCCAAGGGTGAAGGGTCTGAAAGTAGGGATGCGACATCGATGCCGATGTTTTCAAATGATGTTTTATAGAAAACATCAATGTTTTGCTGTCGATGTCGCATCAATAGTTGCTAAACCAGTTTTAAGAAATGGGGGAAAAAGTTTAAATACACTGAATTTTAAAAACATCGATGTTTTTGAGGCAATGTATTATCAGCATCAATGTTTTAATTTTGAACATCAATGTTTTGCTGTCGATGCTGCATCACTACTGGAAATGATAACCGACACACAGATATAATCAATTTAAATTCAACTGATGCAGAACTTGATCATCAATATCGTTTCTTTGTTTAAAAAGATTTGGTTTGAACTATGTGCATAATGTTACAAAAATTACACTGTATAACTTGCCACTCAAATGAGAAATCTGGAAGATAGAAATCAACTCAGAAAAGAAAATATGTGCAAAAACAGTTTAGCATAAAAAAATGCTGAATTTCCTTTGAACAAACGAATGTGATGAAATTAAAATAGATGTTCATAATCTAACTGAGGCAAAACATGAGTGAGGTGTGCATTTTGCTTCGTATTTTATGGAATAGAGTTAAGACCAGTAAAAGTATATGCAGGCTGTTACATTAAAAAAAAAATTTATTTAGTGGTATGGAATCCATTTTTTATGTGTAATTAATTGCATGCTATATTTATTACAAAATGTATTGAAATAAGATAAATGTAAGTAATGACGTTTTGCCATAAATGGATTTAAGCAATTTAAAAAATTTTACTCATGTGCTACATACAGGTCTTCTAGTAAGTATGAATTTCAAGCCATTTAAAAAAAATTAAAATGTGTCGAATATCTTTTTCTGTTACTAATTCTGTTATTTTCTGTTCTGTTATCTAATTTCTGTTACAGGAGATTAACTCCTAACTACAAGTCTTGTTAATGAAAAAATGTAACATGCAAATGAAACATTGATGTCTTATGAAATATTCTCCAAATTAATTATTGTTGATTCCTTTCTGCTTTCCCCACTCCATCTTTCTGTCTTGTGTTTGTCGCTGCATTGTCAAATATGGGTCTTTTGCCATAAAAGAAACCGAAACCCCTTCACACTATCACCTTCATCCCTCCACTCTTCACTTATACACCGACTTGCTTTTTCACAGCTTAGCCCAAAACACTCATGAAGTTGTGCACTCCTTTTCTTTGTCTTTAATACTTAATCTAACTTAAAAGTAAAATCAAAAAGTTTTTCGAATAAGATATATTCTTTATGCCATATGCGTTTTAATTAATTATTTATATTATGAGGTTTTTCAACCACTAATCTGAAAGCACTTTTCCTCTGGAATGCAAAAAGGATTGTTTTGGACAGTTTTACTGCTAAAATAAGATTTCGAATTTACAGCACCATAACTTTATTTTTTATTTCTAAAGGTTGTTGACAGAACTGCTGGCTTGCACTCTACTGGAGCCACTCCAGACATTATGATTTTGCCTAACATTCCACCTCATGAAGCTAATGCTAAAGTAAAAGAAGCAGCTGTTATCAAACCTAAGTCACCTCTTTCTTCTCCTCCTAAACATGAGAGACATTATATTCAAAATGTCAAGGTTAGATATAGATAATTATTTGAATTTTTTACATTTTTAAATGTGTATATTTTTTCACTTCACAAAAAAAAACTTAGTCAAACATACTCCATCCAAAATTAGTAAAAAAAACTTTGTTTCGTATTACTTTTTACGAATGAACTATGATTAAGGTTGCTGGTGTGTTTATTGTAATTTTTTATTTTGAGTCGTATTAAATCTTACTGCAGTGGTTCCAAAACTTTTCAGTTCAAGGACCTCCATGATTAGCAAAAGTTTTCGTAGACCCTTGAGATTATAAAATGAAATGGGGCACATGAGATCTGCATAAGACTAAGATGATCCTTATTTTCCATCTTAATATTTTAAGCAAAATATTTAAATCCGTGTTAAATAGGTTATAAAACTTGTGGATAAGAATTAACAATAAAGATTATACAGAATGTCCTAAAGTTCCCCATACTCCAACTTAAAAAAAAATATTGGCCATGTGTTTTTTTTTAAATATTTATTGTTTGGTTTTCTTTGCACTCAAGTTGTGCGATTATAAAGTTCCACGTCATTTTGTTCTCGATTGTAAGATGAGTTTATCACGTATTCAGAGAATTGCACTGTTTGAGGCTTGTTTTGAATATAAATCATGAAAGATGTAAAGAATTTTTGTGACATAAATATCCAAATGATGCTATATCAAACATGTTTGGTAATTTTGTAAGACAGGTTTGGTGGAACACAAAACACAGGAGTGGAAGACAGAAAGTCGTTAAACCAGATTTTGTGCAAGAAACTCAACGGAGGATATTGCAATCCCCTCATCATTCCGTGAGGCGTTTGTCACAACAAAGGGGCACATCACAGGGATCGATGCATAAGGCTTTAAGAGCTTTGCATTTTCGTGATTATCGTGTAAAAATGTTACAGGAGCTAAAACCACCAGGCAATGAGAAGTGAAGTGGCTTTATTATTGCTGATGGTATTGCGATCGACTATCTCAAGAAACCTTTGATCACGTTTCCCTGATCTGAGCATCCCTGATTTTTTCTGTGGGGATATTTAAAGAATAAAGTTAATTAAGATAACCACCAAACAATAGGTGATCTGAAAATGCCACCAATTACTCAAAGGATACAAGAAGTCAATCCCATCATCTTGAAACGCGTTTCTAAAAATATGCACAAAAGACTTAAGCTTTGCCTCCAAGAAAAGAGTGGAAATTTTGAACATTTATTAGAAATGTAAGTTCACTTTTTTTTCCTCCATTAGTTTTAAAGTGCTTTTCACCATTGGCATAAAAATAATTGTTTTAAAGTTTGTTGGTTTTGTATAATAAATTCACGAAACATCAGTACAAGAACTTTTAGGACACTCTGTAGTATCAGAAGTAGGGAAAAACTAGAGTTCTGAAATGAAATAAACAATAAATGCGAATCTTATTTATTAATTAGAATATATTGAAATTAAAAGTATCTTAACTAGCAAAATTGTACCATTAATGACATCAAAATATATACTTTAATCGTAGTTTGAGCAATAAAGCTGCTTTTTTAGTAATTAGCTCAGCAAGTCTGTTTTATATTACTTACTGGAATCTTACGAATTGTTTAGATTCTAAAATAAATAGACTAAAAATAAATTCTGAAATAGATTCAACATAAAAAAAAATGGGAGAAAGTGATGGATTATTTTATTTTTCCTTGGAAGTTCTGTTTTTAAAATTGGAATATGTTTTCCTCACTAAAACCTGTTGCTGACACCTGGGGGTACACAAACTCCACTTGAGGAACCATTGCTTTAAAGGTTACAAAGTCAAAATATTGCTGTGTACTCTTTCTGCATCTTCTCTGGTTTATAATTATACCAGATTTAATTTTATGATTTTGCTATTATTAGTATATTGTTTTAAAATTGTGTCCAAATCAAAGAGTGATTTGCTTGCATCTTACTTGGGGATTTTCAATCTTTTTTAGTGCTTTCACTGGAATTATATTATCATTACTTATTATCAATGTTTTCAATTCATAGGATGTTTCATCTCAAGATGTAAATGAAGTAAAGCCACATGTGTTTTTGGAGCAAAATCCTTTACAGGTAGGTTTGAATTTTATTTCATTTTAACAAATGAAAATTTTTTGCGCTTTATTCCTTATGCACCCTAAAAAGGGCTTAAAATTTTTTTAATATTTATTCTTCCTCGTTTAGATTAGTCATCAGGTGAGCTCTGAAATCATTGGAGGGGACATCACTGCCAAAGTGCTTGGGAGGCGAGGTATGTAAATATGTCAAGCGTGTTTGGTTTGCCCCTGACACATTCATCTTATGTATACACCAATTCTGTTTTTTCATGAACATTTTTTGACAAAGTTGATTTAATATGAATTCAAAATAAGTATTTTGTTCTCTTTTTTTTTGTGAGTCAATTTGATTTAACATGAGTGGACCGATCCAATTTCTAAAAATTCTTCTTTACTTAAATTCTAAGAATTTTTTATTTGTGGCATAGTAGTATCATTTCAATATTACATGCACAAGTAGATTGCATAGCAGCTAGTGTGCATTTTGAAACGCATGCTTTAGTTTACCAGTGTGTACGTCTAGGTATGTATGTATCATCAACGTTTTTATTGAATTTGGCCCCTAATATGACAGAATTTTCCAACATCTTTACAATGGCACACACAATTGGTGGAGAAAGATCTGATGACCTATTGTTTGAAGATATTGATGAATTGTTAATCAATAATGCTCTAAGTAAAGTTGAAATATTAGAGGTTGTCCTTGAGGCTCCTACTTGCACAGAATGTAGTGATAATGAATAAATTGATCCTGTTCTACATGCAGATTTAGTAAAAGAAGGTCTGAACTGGCCTGAAAATTCAGTAATAATTTTGTCAAACATGACCCATAATGAGGAACGTGTTTTCGACATGACCTGAAGTTGTTGGCAGCCTCTTACAGACAATTATATAACGGCCTAACTAAAACACGAACACAGCGAATAATAACTGAATTCGTTGGTAAAAATGGTGAAACATCAGCACCAGAGGATACTCATGCTGATTTTGCTCAAGAGATCAAAGAAAGAAATTCATTAATGGAGGTAGAAGACGCTACAACATTTCTAGTGACAGCAGTGATATTCCAGTCGTAGGCAAGCGTATGCACCGTTTATTGTCAGAAAGTAAAAATAAGTAAAATCTTGTAATGTGTAAAACAGAATTTTTGTTCATAAAGAATATTTTTTCCTTTCAAATGCAAATATATTTTAATAAATTTTCATTACATATTATCACATGTGTAAATAAAATAAGCTTATAAAGAAATTTTTTATGTTTTTTAAAATTATTATTAGTTTTGATTTATATTTAGATCCAGAACCAATCTTCTTTCTTCCATAGATACGATTTCTCCCATAAATGCAATATCGTGTAAAAACAGAATTAGGTGTTTTTTGTTTAAGTTTAACTGAAGATTTATGTTTATTAGCAATTCATAAATTTTACATTGTGACTACATTATTTATTATCTTTTGAAAAGTTATACAGTTTTAAAGCCAAAATGTTTATGAAAGTACTTTTCGTAAAGCCCAAGTATATGCAGGAACACTATTTGATTTCACCTGCATTCGTAAACCCAAGTCAATGATATTTGTCCAAGGTCAAGTTCCATCAAAAATCGATGAAATATTTTTACGTTAGCTAGCATTGATATTTTTTTTAACTGCGTCCTAGAAACTCAAATATAATACTCATGAATGTTTCTTCACATGTGTCCTCATAAAATATCTATTACAATCTATAGTAAATGTAACCTTGAGAAAAGTACCTGCATTTTCAGGTGATGCTAATTGGTGATTGCAATTTGATTTTTACAAGAGCCTTTTTCATCAAAAATTTCTTTGTGATGTGTTCTTACATTATTTTATGTTAGTATTAATTATTTAATTAACTTTGAAGGAAACCCATCCACTTTTTGCAATGTATTCTTGTGCATTTCCCATGTTAATAATTTTACTTTCTTTTCAAAGATTCTCGTGGTGATGGATCATCGAGTGAAAACACTTCTACATCTGCAACTGGATCACCCAAGTTGACACCTGATGGTATCTTGATGGACAGTTGTAACCATCCTTTAAAAATGGACAAAGATGGACTTTTCAAAAAGAACATACCCCCTGGAAAACGGGACACTTGGATGCGGCAACGACTCTTGAAGCAAGGAAGTGGAGATAGCGACAGGGGCTACAGGAGCGACCACGAGGTATACCTTGCCGAGAAAGATCAATACGGGCAGTGCTACCATGATGGGTATGCAAGCGACTGGGAGGCTTTTCTGGCAAAGCAAAATTACAGTGGTCAAAACAGTGGGGAATCTGTTCAAGGCTCTCCACATTATGTGAGATCTCCTCATCCACAGGCAGATATAGCATATCGAGGGCATGCAGAGGGTCAAGAAATAAAACCAGATGGGGAAAGAGAAGGGTTTCCTTTTCCCTGGGATCCTCGATTTCATTATCCTGCTGAAAGTGGTGCTGTTTTGGTTGATGATGAGTATCAAGCACGCATGACGCAACCTTATAATGGATATTGGCAAATGGTATGTTCACTGTAAACTCAAATTAGTATAGAAATTTCATTGAATGTATCTGCTGAAAAATCAAGGCAAACTTTCTCAAACATTGTACCGCATTATTCTATGCTAATTAATCACTTTATATATGTGTTCTAGCTACATGGGTTTTATTATTTTATCTCATGAAGAAGTTTTTTTTTACAGGATCCAGCCTCAGGACAGTTTTATTCAGTTTACGACATGAGCCATTCATATCCCCCTGCTGCTGACAATGCTACATACGTGTACAGCCGAAATCAGGGTGCAGAGTTACCACCAATTCCACCACAGCCTTACTACGAAGATTGTGATGGATACAAGCACATAGCACCCCAATTTTGGACTCAACATCCCGTTAACCCTCAGCACGCTGTAAACCCCCAACATACTGTGAACCAGCAACATCCAATGAATCCAAATCCTGTTGTTTGCAATAATTCTGGAACTGTACCAAGGAGACTGGGAGCAGCTTCACCTCGTCTGAAACGAGCTCAGTGCTTGAGTGTCCAAGCCCCGTTGCATGGCACACCACAGGAGTACCATCTGATACCACAGGGGAACTTGCGGCCTACACTTCCAAGCACTTCTCCACGTCCTGGGTGTTCGCCATCTCCTGGAGTGGACAGCAGAGTTGCTATGCAGTATTCGCCTCAGCCATATCAAAAGTTTCCTCCACATTTCCAACCACCGTACCCTGTTCCCGACTACCCAATCACCACACAGCCGGTGAATTCCACACATTTCCCTTTGCCACCACCCCACAATGTTCATCCGCAGTATCACGGCAACTTCCAAGGCCCAGCCCCGATGTATCCCACTATGCCGGTATCTCCTCGACTGAAGCACATGTCTCACCCGTACGGGGCATCGGCAGTGGATGACTCTGCTTTGATTTCGAGACCGTACCCCATGGTGCCTCTGCCAAATGTTCACAATTCAAATTTCTATGCATCCAACCCTCACGAAGGTAACATCGATGCAGCATATCATCACGAGCTGCAGACTTCCATGAATCCGGAAGTTTTCGGAAAAGTGCAGGATGCTGAGTACGGCGCAGCACCTAGTGGATCCCTTCATTATCGCAGTGGGTCCATCCCAGCTCAGATGCAGGACCTGGAAGCCTCGGATGTCAGTGGCATACAGCATCTCAATCGTTCAGTCCCCAGCATCAATATCATTCCCAGTACATCACCGCCTCAGACTTCGTATATGATGAATGCAGAAGGGTGGAGAGGTAGGAAAATATACTCATTTTTTTCCCCTTTTTACAAAATTTTCTTGATTTTTTCCTGGTGGCCTAATAGGTTCCTAAGTTCTGTTTTTTGAAAATACATATGCCATTGTGATTTTCCACTGATTTGATTTTTGATTGTCTGAACCATCAATGCTGAAGAATTAATTGGAGATTTTCTTATTATGTTGAGGGATATGAGTTGTGTGGATCATTGCATCTAAGACACTTAAAGGCATTTTTTTTTTGTTGCTCTAGTCATTTTTTGATACATAAGGTCTAGTTTGTTTAGACCTATGAGAAAAGGTTGATTCCAAACCACTATGAATATCCATGCTAAAACCAGGATTGAAACCTAGAACCTATTGAACCGAGGGCCAGAGCACTAACCACTTGGATACTGTCTGTCTACTATATGAGACCTGCTCCAGATTCCAAGTTTGGTTGTTAGCAGACCCTATCGATACATGGTTCCCTCGACATCCACCCCTGATCATCAATTTGAATACAGTTGACTCTCAGGGGTGATTTAATTGTGTTTTATGTTTCATAAATATTGGTGGCAGAAAATTTAGTAGAATAGAGCTTCTAGATAGAAAGTAAAATCTTTACAAATATATTTCCAATTTGTCATCAAGTGCAACAAAGTGACAAACTTAAAAACATTTCTCCAAATATTCCCTTTAAGATATAGGATATGATCCGTAACAGCAGTTGACTTTGCATCTGGAACAGCTCTCTTCGTAGACAAACAGTACAAACCCAACTTTTTCTGTTGATGGAGTGTTTTATCTATTTTTCATATAAATACCTTTCTTTAAAATTAAAAGCATTCTCGATGTTGAAAGACTGAAATTTTCTTAATTCAGTAACTAGTATTTAGTTACATTTTTAAAAAATATGGCTTGCTCTCTTTAAATTTTAAGTTTGTTGTAAGAAATGTAATCAATTCTGTTAACTTTATCTGCCTTTAAAGTCCTTAAACAAATCTTTAATTAACACATTCTTGTAATACATTTCCTCTGAAATTTTTCTAAAGTTGTTATTTTATTGAAAAACAGAAAAACATAAATTTGTAGTCGTAATCTTTTGGACACAATGAAATTATTATTTTTAATCAGGCATAGCTTTAATATGTATGTTGTAGGTTTGGTTTTTACTCGTAATCAATACTATACGAGTTGCTTTTATTAATAAAAATATTTTTTAAATAATTATTAATATTTTTTAAATTGTATTTAAAATGTTCATTTATCAGTTTATTTTTTAATAAAATATTTTGTGATCTCATGCTTTAAACAATAAGGAGCTATTTCTTTGGTTTGGGTTAAAAATGATTTATCTACCTAATTTCTTTATAGATATATAATTGGAGACAAAAAATTGGCAATTGGTTCTTTAGCAATCAATGTTTACATTTGGTAGTTAAAGCCATGACTAAACTGAAGCACTTAATAGAAAAGTGATATTTCGTTTGCATTGTGCCTCATGAAAAGTGACTGATTTCTGAATTACTTAATATCAGTCTGCAAAAGAATACATTTTTGTGCAATTCTTGAAACTTGTTCTGTTAGATCAACAATATTGGTTTGTAATACTCTTTTAACAGTGTGCCAATGAAATTTTCTCAAATTTTTTTCATGCTACAGTTAATAATGTATTATTGTAATAAGATGTCTTTATTGTTTAGAAGTAGACTTATGTGTGATCAACATTATATTAAATGAGCTATTTTCAATGGAAATTTTTCCCAGGAAAGTCTAAATGTCTAGTGCGATCAGTGTCTTATTTACAAACTTTTGATTTTGAAATAGTGTTCATTTTATTTTAAGCTGCCAGGCCTTTGATGGACAGAAGCTGACATTGGATTATAGCAGGTAGTTTAAAAAGAAAAACTTATTGCCGAAAAAAAATTATTTGTCTTGGAAAACAAATTTATGTACATAGTTTTAAAACAATGGTGTTGTCTAACTTTTTTCCAACTTTCAATACAAGAAAAAGAATGTATCATATTTATGATTTTGTTAGGACTTGTTGATATCAAATTTATTACTTTACTGCATATTTTATACACCTTTATTCGAAGATTTTAAAGTGAAAATCAAATGGCATATGTGTTGATATTAGGAAAAACCTGAAACTGGAACACATTTGGTTTTCAGTGAATATTTCATTTCCCACAAATATTACTTTTCTTTTTACAGTGTGTCTACTGAAATACTTTTTTTTACAATTTTAAGTATAAACATGGAATAAAGGTCCTGCATATAAAATAAATTAAAATGATTACTCTTAATTGCAGAAATTTGTTAATTTTGAATAAATTTAGTCTCCCAATTTGTAGTCCACTCCAGCCATGATATATATCTTGAATTTTTTCTCTTGTAGAATTACTTTTATAAGATCAAATTCCAGTTTTTGTTTTAATGTAATTTCTGTACTTTTAACACATTTGAAATATTTAAATATTTTATCTATTTCATTAACATTTACCTATATGTTCTTATATCACGATAGTACAATTGCTTTACCAGCCATAGTGTAAAGATTAAGGTGAATGTAGGTTTTAATAGTTATATATAATTTGTAGAGCTAAATAACTATTTTATTTTCAGAAGGTTCACAGAGTTAGTATATTGTCTTATTTTCTACTTTTAAGCTATTTCCAATATTTTTGGTCGACACATAAATACAGATTTTGAAGGTACCTAATCGCGTTTTGCTTAAAATTATAGAATACAAATATTTTTGTTTTATTTTTTAAATTTATCTAATGTTTCTCAAAACTGAATTAACAATTTTCATTATAACCTGAGTGCCACTTCTGAAGTTCATGTTAAGGAACTAAGTTGTTTAATCAAATCAAATTTAGTTATAGTTTGCTCAGAGAATCATCTAATAGCTGTCAGTGCATGCCTGTTTTGTTTGTATGATCTACTCTTAATTGCTCCCCGTCTAATTAGCTAATAGTTTACGTTGATCAGGCACTATATTAAATTCTGTTTGCAAGAATTTTAAGATGTTATCACAACTCAATCTCAATTTATCAGCAATGTTGGTAGTATCTACAATTTTACATTACGTCATGTCACATAGTTAAATTCCCTAAAATTTAAATGAATTAACTATCAGGAAAATATTTGTCTGTTATCCATTTGTGTGTAACTTATCAAAACATGCTGGTAAACAACATAATTTTATCTCTTATGCAATACATAATGACTGCTTAAAATTACTCATTTTCACTTAATAATGAGAATACCCAATATAAATCCATGTTTCATGTTCATTTTTAGTCTAGTCTATTTATACTAGAAATAGCCATAGACCATACTCTGGCATATTTGTGTTTTAGTGAAGCTTTAAAAATTTTCACTTATGTATTACCATGACATTTCTTCTCAAGTAGGTATTAACAAAAGTTCGAATTTTTTTAATACAAATTTGAAAGCAGAAGGAAGTAAGTCAAAATTAAATGGTTATTTTATGTCTTCAATTTTTATTGTAAACTACTGTGCTTTATTTAATATGCTTGTTAACAATTGGTTGCTGCTATTTATTGAATTACTGTAATTTGTGTCCTTAAATACTTTTCAAAAGCATTATATCTTAAAACTTTCCTTTTGCAGGTGATTCTTTCAACACTGTTTCTGCTAATAAACCTGCTTGTGAAATTTCGTCATCAGCGAATTCTTCTAATGTGAAGAAGACCCATGGTTCAACATCTCCTAATCACTGCATTAATTTAGAAAATGCTAATCAGATTGACAATGGTGTAGAAAATCAATTAAAATCAAATATTAGTGAAAATATGGCTACTGAAGAGCCTAAGCCTGCAAATAATTCTATGTTCAACAACATGAAATCTAGTGAACTTGGTACTGAAGAGCATTCTCACAATTCTCATGTCATTATTTCTCCTAAATCGCATAAAGTTGTTCCTCAGCAAAATATGAACCCACCTAATCCTGATATGAATAATAAAGATTTAAAGCTATCTTCTATAAATAGCAGTCAGACTGGTTTTCGCAGACCAGGATGCTTCCAAGCTGTCCCTGTGAATATACCAAGTGTGCATTCTGTAGCCCGGAAAAAGGAATCAATCGAAAATGATGTTAAAGAAATGCATGAAGCCAATATCAAAGATGCATCCCATGGTAATGTAACAGAAACTATTTCTCCGAAACCTTCTATGCGACGTTCCCCGATTCCCTCTGTTTCATTTGAATTGCAGAATGAGAAAACAAATGCTTCCAATCCATCGAATTCAGACTACAATCCAGAAACAAAAAGACCATCCAGTTATGTTGGTGGGATCATAAATAATATTAACAAATCTTTAAATGTTCAAAATAAAGAACCAGATCCTGAGCAAAGGTCACCAAGTTCGAAGAAAATCCATAACATCCAGTCTACTCCAGATAGCATTAAAAAAGAAGGCAATCAAACTGAAATGCAAACCGCAATGCCTGTCGTCAGGCCAGGTTATCCCGTGCAAGTGATGCCAGGTGCTAAACAATCTTTTGAATCAAATGACCGACCACCTGAGCTACCCAAAAAAGATAAAACTGCTGTCACTATGAGAAACATCATACCTGCATCTGAAAATAAACCAAACCCGGGAGCTTTGTATCATGTAAATAAGAATACTGCTCAAGAGACTCATAAACATTTGCCCGATAAAATGCAGAAAGTCCCAGATACATATAAACATGAAGCACCTGATTCTCCTAAGCAGTCAAGATCTATTAATAGTCAAGATAGAATCGCTTGGGAAAATAATAAAAATAAGAAAATTACTCAATACAGCTCAAAAGCTCATGCGACTAGCAATCAACCGAAACAAAGTCAACAAAAACATGACAGTGTGCATGCCCCAGTTGACACTAAATCGATTCCACCTGAAAACAGCAAGTCCTCAGACAAAAGATTTCAAAAAGTTCTACCTCCTATTGATCCTAAATCATTTCAGCTCAAACCTTGCACTGCCCGAAAAACTTCTAGCAATAGTGAACAATCCAGTCTTGATAGTTCAAAACAAAACAGTGAATCTTTCAGGGATCAAGTTCACCCAAAAGCAGTTGGAAGCATCAGCCCATCTATGCCTCCCAAAAATACTCCTAATCCTGCAGCCAAATGTTTAAACAGAACAGACTCGGGTGAACCTCCTACAATTCCACCAAAACGGTCATCAATGTGTTTGAACTCTGGACCAATTGAGGTAATGTCGAAAACTCAAAATGAAAACAATACTGCAGATAAGAATGCATCAGGGAGACGCTTAGAACGAACAATGTCACTGAGTGAAAATGAACCAGTACTTAACTCAAACGAAGTAGAACAGATTTCTAATCTAGAGGTTGATATTGTTCAAGCCAAAGATGTCAATAATGAAAAAAACGAACAACTTCAAAAAGGGAATATGCCTGATCTTATAAGCCGGATTATACCTGATGAAAAAAACGAATTAATTATTCTAGAGCAACAAAATAAGGTGCTAAAAAGTGTTAAAAGTGAAGAAGATGAGCTTTCTAAAGATAATTTTTCATTCAGTAAGGAAAGTGAAAAAGATAATATTCCAGAATCTCCTAAATCTCCCAAACGTCAATCCTGGTTTTTTGGAACTCATAAAAATTCATTAGTAGTAAGTATATTTTCTTTCCATCTCTGATCTATGTCTAATTTTAATGTATGTACTAAATATACATCAATGAATTTATTTGGTTAGTTAAAGTAAATTCACTTTGACTAGATATGTAAAAAAAAATTCCAAATATTTGTATACTTTTTGGAAACACTGCAGAAAAATGAATGTATGCATGAGTGATATCATTTAAATGTTCACATTTTTATGAATTCCTTACTTCTATTAAGCCAAGTATTGTTTTTAAATATTACTGAAAATGTCCTACAAGTATCACTGACATGTATTTACTTAGCCAGTTTTGTAGAAAGTATTTAACATAAAGGGTTTAATGTTTAAAAAGCAGTTGGATTTTTTTTTCACTTTATACCTAGTAATTTTTTTTAATTTAATTGATTAGTCTTTAAAAACTCCTGTTCTTAGATCTTCATTTAACATGTTTCTAAGTAAATCATTTGTTTTTATCTATGTTTTCTAACTTGGTGTATAATTACTTATTTAGATCATATTTTATTCCTCGTTTTATTTTTATTAATATCAGTACTCTACAATTTTCAGTTTCCAGTCATTGTATCACGAGATCCGGAACTTGGATTCTCCATAGAAGGTGGTATTGGCTCTCCGAGAAATCCAAGCAAACCTTATGACAGTGTAAGATTCTTTTTAAGATCATGATTATCATTTACCAGTCTCTTGTTAGTTTCAGTGCAATGTTCTCCAAACTATTGAGTCACTAAAGTGAGTATAGTTTCCAAACATGAAATTTGGTTTGTAATTGGTTGAGAAGTTTTCAAAAAGAAATGTTTTAGTACCTAGGCTTTGAAATTTTACAGGTAAAAGTTCAAATTATTTCTTTGTAATAAATAAATGAATGCAACTAGCTACAAATTTTAGAATCATATTTATTGAAATGAAGTATTTACAAATATTTTTATGTTATTACGAAATGTAATGTTAAATTTAGGTAAAAATGAAATGGTATGTGTGCTGAGGTATTGGGGATAGTTTACATGAATGAGAAAATTTCTATCTTCCCATCATCTTGAAGTGTAGGGCTTTCAAACAGCCTGGCAACTTGTTGACCTGTTCATCTAGCCTTCTCTGGGAGCTTTGTATTGCTTCTTGAATCACTCCTGGTTGCAATAGCTCATTACTCTTTATGTATTACTAGCCACTGCGTGGCTACCACGGGCAACGCCAAGTTGTAAGGTATTAATCTGGTGTAAAATTTTCTGTAGATTTCAAATCCGTTGAAATTTTCAATTTATCTTTAATGATTCCAATTTTACAAAGACGAACTTTCCAATTCCAGTCAATATGTTTTATATTTTTTTGCTTTCATTCGCTCAAAGAATATGGCAGCAAATGTAATGTCTCTCTTTTTTTTTTTTAACGTGAAGTGCAGATGATGCAATCTGATTATTTTTGGAGAGAGAAAGTTCACTATGACCTCACAATCTCTCTTGCAAAAATATAAATACATATTCAATTAAAAAATTATTTATTTAAAGAAAATCATATTTTTAGGTATTGATCTCAAGTAAAATTTTCCGCAGATTTCAAATCCGTTGAAATTTGTACTCTATCTTTAACTATTTAGGAGATAGAAAAAAGAACTAAGTGACTCCAGTTAAAAGATTATTTGTTTTTATCATCTGGCTGGAAAATCATTCTTCTGCACTAAATAAAAACAGAAACGAAATAAATTTAGAATCTGATCTCTTTTATCAACACCTCCTACAGCAAGTGTTGCTTCTATGCTGTTGCATTGAATAATGATTAAATTTCATTAAATTCATTTAAAAATGCTCTAGATTAAATTTTATAATTCGCCTCAACCCTAAAATTGCAAAAAATTCAGACTATCACCTGTGTGCCAAATCCCATTACTGTAAGTGCCATAGATTCGTCAGGCCTTTGATCACAAGAAACAAACAAACAAACAATCACTTCCTTTTATGATATTAGAGATGGTGTAGTAAGCATACTTTGCTCAATGTGATGCAGTAATTTTTTGTCTATAAAAGGCATGCTTATTCCTTTGTTTTCATTGGAATCATTTGTTCTTTCTTCACTCTCTTCCACAAATAAATCTTCTATAATTTCAGAGTGACTTAATGTTTCTGATAATGTGATTGAAAAGAATCTATTTGCCCTTAAGTTCAAATATGTGTTCATCTTAACTGAAGATTAGTGTAACCCGAATACTTAAACAAACGAGTTAACATTATTTGAATATACATTTTGATGAGGACTCGAATTTAGTTCATATTATTAGTAATTTATGTTAAGCCAGTTCTTAATGAAGTATAACTGCATATATGTATGCAAGACAATGATTTTAAATTGAAACTCCTTTTAGGGAATTTATGTAGCTCATGTTCTGGATGATGGTCCTGCAAACGACTTATTAAGACCTGGCGACAAAATATTGCAGGTACAAATATATTTTCTTTCATGTTTCATAAGACATGCATGGGTACTGCGGAATATTAGTAAAATTATTGTTCTTGCATGCACATTTCTGTCATTGCCTTTAGCCTCTTCATATTCAGTATTTTCAAAACCTCTTTAATAAGTATTTGCTAATTCAATCAACCATGTGAAACATTTTTTTAAAGTAGTCCTCCATTGTATGATTCTTTCTCCAACTGTTCAATAAATGTATGCTGATTTTATCTCGGGCCTCGAAATAGATTTTTTAATGCAGGTGCACCTTGTGCACCTAAGTTTTTAAATTAGGTGCACAGATTATATATCAGGTGCACATTTAAAAAAACGTAATTTTAGAGCATTAATGTAATGTAAACTACTTTATTAGTTGGGTATGTTCAGATAGGTTAGTAGTAGAGAGTAAATAAAAATATTAAAAAAAAAATTTTATCTGCGAAATTATTACTTCTAATGAAATTAGAAAATGCAACCATAAATTCTCAATTTCTTCGTTCCCATAGCTCTCCATTTCTTCGTTCCCATAGCTCTCAATTTCTTCATTGTTTGGTCAATAACATAGCTAGAAGACAGCAAAAGTGGATCCTTAAAAACGGATTTAAATCTGTCTTCAATCGGCGAACTGCATTGTTGGATTATGTGTCGTGTTTCTTTCAAAACTTTCGTTTTTTCAAGGTATCCGGCGCACGGCTGTCGTGACAGTCGCTTCAACAGAGCCATCTGAAAAATGTTTTGATCATCGAAAAGTTCTGGTCGCAGTGCCACAAGTAAACCCTAATCCTGTATAAACCCATTACAGCCCAGCGATTTTGTTTTCGCATAGTGTGTATTTAGGAATTTTAATTACGTTCCTTTAGAGCGAGAGAGGTTGATACTAATATTTTGTTCAAATATCAAAATAAAATGAAACAATTTTTCCCTCCCCTTCTTTTAATGTTAGTTCACTGCGTTCACTTAGCGGGAAAAATTAGGTGCACAATTTTATTTTCATGTGCACCCGGGTATTTCGCGCCCTGTTTTATCTTAATTTACAACTTAATGATATGTTTGCTATTCATTTTGTCTATGTAAGTACAATAGAATCTTGGTTATCAGAGTAACTGTGGATCTGCTATTTCATGTAATTTTTTACAGACCAGAAACACAAAACAATCTGAGAAATACAGAAAATAATTACTGTACAAGCTACTTCTGAAAAATACCTAAAACAAGGAAGGATTCAGAATAATCAATATTTGTATTTGTTCAGGGTTTGTGAGCATGAGTGACCAGAGGGAAGGCCCTCTAGTAATAATTAATTCAATCTTCCGTGGGATTCATACACGCCTTGTAACTGGCATGCTATCATGCATGACTTCAAACAAGTTATAACCTTCATGACCTATAGTATCTTCATGAGTATAGTTTTAACCATTAGATGTAGTTCAAGCCCAAAGATTTTAGGAATGATCTCCTTGTACCAAATTCAGATGGGGGATCTTCTGTGGACTTACAAAATTATTCTTGCATTGATTGCAGAAACATTTAACATAGCAAAATAGATCACCATCGGCCATCTTTTCGCTATTCTAGCAGCAGAATAAGCAGCTCCCATTTCATATACATCTTCACTAAAAGAATAATCATCTGTAGATACTGTCTCAAGCAAAGTTCCAAGCCTTTTCATTTCATCATTATAGCTCAAATACTGCGCCATGCCGACCTAAATGAAGGAATACGCAGCGAAAAATTCAGTCACTCGAGAAGGCACGTGGGTATCTGATACCCGAAAGTCTCGAATTTTAGAAACATTAAATACCAATATCACCACTTGCTCTTTGAACTGAAAGTATGTGACCTTGAACTCAGCTACACATAGCTCCAACCATTTTTGAAAAAAGGGGCAAGGCATGCAGAAGTTCTAATGCGCTATCGGGTATGAGATACCCGGCGCGCATACTCTCGGGTTAAAAAAAGAAATTTAAAAAGAAAAAACTATGTGCCTTAATGAGGATAAGTGCGGATGGTCCTTCGCTTTCAGATTTTAATGCTGATCGAGCAGTTCAGAAATAGTTTTGTGCAAGTTATCGCAGACCTTGCTTTTAGCTATGTAGTTATGAAACAACTGCCATTTTCTATAGCCTAATTATTAACTGATGCCTTCGTAAACTTGATAATAAGGAAATAAACATGTGTCTACAATATATTATTTGAGTGTTTTTTTTTTTTTAATCTCAGATGTATTTTAGGGTTTTATATGAAATTGCAGAAAGCTTACAAGAAAAATGAAGTATTTTATTCTTCTCATTGCATTATTCATTCAATTGATTTAAAGTTTACCAAAACATTTGCAACTGCAATTTACCGTTATTACAGAAATTTTAGGTTTTGCCATGAGCTGAATAGTTTTTGCTGCCAGCTTATAATATCTCCCAGTAATATTTGCTGCCAGCTTCAAAATCTTTTTTTAAGCCCTGGTACACTCATGTTCAAAATTTTATACAAATCTTAATGTACTATCAAATTCAGTTGTGTTATCCAAAGTATCTTATTTGGATAACACCTGGTTAATTGAAAATTGTATGAACAAAGTTGTACATTTCCCCTGAAATTCATTGAATTTGCATTTTATGTAGAGTGACCATATGTACAGGTTTTTCCCATATTACGTGTCATGTCATTGTTCAAAATGTAAATTTTGTCCCGTTTTTAATTAAAACTGTAAATATACTTTAGTATTGGTCAAGTGCAAATCTTTATTTAGAACCCATTGATCACACCCTTGCTGTTCTAATGCTAGTTTACGGATGGCTTTGTTATTCATAGTCAACAATTTAAATTTCATATTTTTTAAAGTTTTAAGTGTTATTTTTAAAGTTTTAAGAAATGAAACTTAATTTTAAACTTTCAGTGGCAAAGTAACAAAACAGCAATTTTAATGACAATCTTAAAAAAAAAAGTGTCTTATTTTTTATATATACAGGATATTAGATTACCTTTGTCCCTTTGTTTATCCCAAGCAAGTAGTATGGTCAGCCTAGTTTAATGATTATTTTTCATTTCAGGTGGATGGAAAAGATTTCACTCAACTAGACCACAATAAAGCTGTGGCAGTTCTCCAAGAGAGTGGCAATACTGTATCCCTAATGATTTCCAGACAGTGAAACATGCAATGTCTGCAATCACTATTTTTCACACTAGCAAGATCTGTATCATTGTGCCTTTATGAAATTTCACAATTTATCCTCTTACAGTGGAGTATGGTACTGTAAGCTAGTAAATTCTGAAACATGGGCAATTCTGACCTGTTTAATGTGAGGATATATGAATGATGAAAGATCTGAAAGTATCTAGGCTTCTTATAGAACTGGTCAGTAACATTTTTTAAATGAATCATCATACATTTCATTTCCATCTGCTCATTGGACAGTTCATGTTCATAAAGTAGTGTCACTCATGATCAAAATGTTTTAGAGATGCAAGAAAAGAGGGTTAAGTAACAAATGTTCAGTGTTGAATCTGGAATTTAAAATATAGTTCCTCTTAAATAAAAAGGAATCTCACCCTTGTGCATTTTTGTGCTAAAATTAAAATTTATGAAATTTGATATTTGAAGGTTTTGCATTTTTATGGTGACTTAATGACAAGAAATATTACTCAAAACCTTTCTGTTTTGAAATTGATCAACGTTTTTCCTAAAATTGAGGTCTTTTACATTGTGTGTGAAGAGGATGTTATAATCTTGTTATGTTTAAATGATAAAAATGTGTGCTTGAGGATGTGTTAGATCCAACTAAGAGAAGTTACCATCTTGAATCTTTAACAGCTTTTGCTACTGGTGTATATGTGGGGCATGATCTGTTTATGTATGTGTTAAAGCTTGTTGCTCTTCCTGTTACTTCATGGCTATTTACCCTTCTGCTTATATTTTGTAAAACTTGTATTTTTAGTTCTTAAAACATAATCTGTGATCAAATTTAAAAACCATATTCGAAAGAACAAAGTATTTAAATGTGAAATGGAACTAGAAAAAGTGTATCGTGATTTTCATTCATTGAGAAACTATTCTATACCTACTTGGTGAGGTTTTCTATCATCTGTGCTGGATCATTGAATGTTTTTTATAAAATTAACCGAAGTGTAAATAAATTTCTGTAGTAGCGTAAAGTAGTTAATAGAGTTGATACATTTTATCTCAGTGTTTAGAAATCTGTTGCTTTATCCCCCTTACATAATGGAAAAAGATAAGTCTTTCATTCAAAATGGTTTGCTTTAAAATTATCGAAATGCATGGATAAATGTTTATTGTGTAACTTTAATGTTGCTGTGCAGTATGTTTGGTGCTAATTCAATAGAACATTTTTGAACTGTAAATATTTATATAAATATACATATATAATATATATTTGTAATAAGAGATTTGTAGTTTTGACGGTTGACATAACTTAAGATCTTAGTGTTAATGCTAAGTACATTTTTAGAAACAGATCGAAGCAGTGTTTACTATACCTGGAATGGTATAGTTGCTCAAACATATGTGGCAAAGTGTTTATGTCTGTAGAAACAATCTCTTGTTGATTTTACCTTTGATTCTACAGTCTAGAAAATACCTTATCACCAATGCTTTCCTATTGTTGTTTGCATCTATATATTGCTTGTTTAGAAATATCATATCAAAAGATTACTGAAAATTAAGAAATGAATATATACTATGCATATGTACTTATAGCACAAAATTTCATTGAAGAAAATTTGCACTTGTAGTTGTTTAGACTTGTTTTATTTGCATTTCTCCAATTAGATTGTTGAGCCAACCTTTAATAATTTCAAACTCAAAATCAAAAGAAAAGTAAAGTGATGCTTTTGTAAAAATTTTGTTAAATTGAACTACAAAAATTATAGTATAGAAAGATGTGCATATTTATATCATGCAAATCCCTTTTGATTTATAATCAGTGATTGTTAAAGCAAAGGTTTTAGTATGTGTTTGCACCTTGAAGATATCTATATTCTGTTGGTTCTAATGTATATCTTGGAAGCACATTTACTTTTGCTATAAAATAAGAACTTCAATTTTAAAAAAAAGCAAATTCTAATAGAAATTATGTTATTTATAGTAGTAATATATTTTAAGCAGCAGATCTGTTATATATTTAACGTGTTCTAGATTATATTTAGATATCTACATCTGTGTATTTATAATGTACATTTTAATTTTCTGAAATGCTTCAATAATAAAGATTTAATTGGAAATAAGCTTCTGTAAATTTAGTCTTTGAAAGGCATTAAAATGTTCCTTTTTCATTCTCTTAATTGCAATTTTACATCTTAAATCATTGGAATTTACCATAAATGCTTAAACTATGCAATGTTTTATTAATCAAAGAACAAATGTAAAAATTGTAAAAATAAATACAATAAACCCCTTGTAATATATTATTCTTCAAGAGGACAAAAAAAAGTCAAGAAAACTGAAGAGTGAAATAGCTAGGGTCAAGAAAAAGTTATTATTAGAAATCAAAAGGTACAAATTATGCATAATACATTTTTTTTTTACTAAAATTATGTAAGACCATGTTTAACACTAAGTGGATGGCAGAACCTATTCATAGGAAAGATATATGTTAGAATAATTTTGAAAAAAAATTGTGCTGCATGCTTTTGACACAACCAAAAATGGACATTTATTGTATTTATTTGTTTGATAATGTGACCAGTTATTTTACCTTTTGATAACAAAGCGCAAACCACTACTGATCGTTTGCAACTACTGTTGTCGTATAAATAGATACGTGAAGTAAATAAAAAAAAATTAATCTAAAATATTAATAAAAGAATTAAGAAATTGACAGATCATTACTGCTTTTTAGTTTATGCACCTAATTGAGTTATTTTATTAACAACAGAAAGCTGTCTTGGGAAAATGTGCATCATAGAAATGTAGATAACCCTTTGACAGTTCCTATGTCAAATTGAAATGTTTGAATTTTTATGAAATTCATCCAAATATGCTCTTTTTATTCATAAACCAAAATATGCAAAATAATACGAAATAAATTAAAAATCCTTTTTCTAAATCATTTTAAAGAAATTGGTTCGATTATTTTAAAAGAAATTTATGTGATGTAATAGGAAATTGTTTCCTTAATATATAATAATGAAAAGTTCTTAAAATTGAATGTTGGATTATATATTAGCTAATTTATCTGTAGAAAAGAACAAATTGCATGTAAAGCAAATTCTAATGTACTTTCCACCGCTAGGTTTTGCAATTTGACACTTTCTATGTGATTTTTAAACCCGATACATATCATTATTCCTATAGAATTTGAAAATCCTTGTTAATTATCAGTATATTATCTATTAAATGTATTTTGAATTCCACAAAAGTTGATATTTTTAAAGATAGCTCTAAACACTGTTTCTATATATATTTATCATAAATATGTACATGCTATCTTGTGAAGTATTACATTCTAAAATTTTCGCTATCCTAAAAATGTAATTTAAATGGTGTTTTTATGGTTAATATGTTAGAACTATAAGATATATTTAGAGTTTAATGGGTTAAAATATGAAGGTAAAATTTGCTAATTTATTGAACATTTCTGACAAATAGATTTTACTGATGTGCCAAAACTTAGATAAAGATATATATTTATAATGTATTAAATTGAATATCCTACTATGAAAGCTGGATGTTTGCCTCACAAAAATTGTTCAATTTAAGCAGTACATGAAATAAAAATTAATTTTGAAGTTATTAATCAATTTGTAGTGTGAATCACAATTGTTATTTCCCCCATTCACTGAATTACAGTGTAAACATTTATGTGAATACATAGCACTTGTGTTTTTTTTTTTTAATTAATTTGGGATGAATTTATAGATAACTGTATTACAGTGATACTTATGAATGAGCAGTGATTAAATGTACTTATTGATTGTGAGAGTAATACAAATGCATCTGACATCATTCAGAGTTGAATCAATCATCTGTTTCTCTAAGAAATTAGGTCATTTTATTTATTACTCATTTTCCATTTTTTATCATCCCTGGCAGCACATACTGTAACATTCCAAATCTGCCTCGTCTTTCATATTCTATTTACATGTACATACAATTATGTTAGGCTGTGCAATTTTAATTCGCACATTTTGTTTAACATTTCGAATGCGTTCATTGTGTAGCTTCGAATGTTTAGCTTAGCAAGTGTTGTTGTAGGATTGTTTTACTGTACAGTCATTTCGAAATCCTACATTGTTAACGTTCTAAAAATTTAAAAGTTTAGAAACTGTACAGATAAAATGCAATATATCTATACGAAGTAGAAGTATTTTAGGTCTGTGTTACCACTATTTTGTTTGTTAAGTTTCTTGAATGTTTGTATTAATTTGTCATTTCAACGAGGCCAAAGATGTTCCCCTTTAGGAACACCTGGCATATTGTCTATTATAAAAAAAAGCCATGAACATTTATTGTCGAAGTTTGTATTTTATAAGATTTTATTTATTTATTATGGTTTTTTACTTCACAAATCTGTCCTTTTGTACAGTGTAATTACAGCTATATTGTTTTTAAACTACTTGTACAATTTACTACTTGAAGCATGTGTTCAAGGTGGCATTTTATTCTTGATGTTTTACTTTTTAATGGTATTGGTACAGTTTGTTTACATAAAATCGAAATTTTCTTTTCACTTGTGTACGGAATGGTTTTTGTACTGTATTAGTTATAGCAATTGCACGAGGCTAGAGATATATACACTTCTCACCAGATTATACTGATGCAGTGGAGAGCATGAGATGAATCTGTCAATTGACAAACCAATCATACCTACTTACAGTTATGCTTGTAATCTGTCAGAATGATGATTGCTGCATGCATGTTATCAGCAAAAAATTTTAATCAAAAGCATCTGGAACAGTGGTTTTAAATATTTCACTCCAAGGACACCCTTGAAAATTTTCACAAAGCCCTTGAGATTATAAAAATTAAATGGGAGAGACCTGTATAAAACCATTGTAAAACTTATTTTTTTACATTAATGTTGGTAGTAAAATAATTAGATTTATGTTAAATAAATTTTAAAACCTTAAAACTTCACATTATTAAAGATTAGTGGTGACAACTTAAAGTTTTGAAGCAAGGAAAATCGAGATTGAAATTAACAGTTAATATTATAAAAACTCTTATTTGTTAATTAAAATATATTTAAAATCTAGAGGCTCTTTACTTGCAGAAAATGATAATAATGACATCAAAATTTTTAATCATAATGTAAACAAAGCAATTAGCTCAGCAATGTTTGGTTTGATGTCTGATAATTTCAATATTAAATTATTATTTTCTTTAATATACTTCAAATCAATAAATACTGGAATCTACTAAATGTTTTAGTTTTTACAATTTCGATATTAGAATACAAAAGAATCTGAGAAAATAATTTCCATATCTTGAACCTTTATTTTTCAAAATATTTGGAATTGGGACATATTTTCTGAATTTCTAACTAGATTCATTTAAATCCCACAATAACGATAAATTTCCTTGCTGGGTCCATTCAAATTCATCCAGTTTGAATGAGCCCAAAAGAGAACCTTTGATCACTCTATCTTTAGCATACTAGTTACAAAATGATTTATTTGTACACATACCTAGACACCTAAAATAGGCTTGAACCAGTAATTTGCGTATATTCAACTTTCAGTCAACTCAAGGCTTAACTGAAAATCAGAATCAATCATTCTCTGAGCCTTACAACTATTCAACATTTTCATTGTTAGATACTTTCCAATAACAATTTAGAAGTTATTTTCTTCAATGATAAAATTCCCAGGCATTCTGTAGTATGACATCTGGATACGAAACCAAATGGATGTTTTCAGGATGAAAACAACACCACGTTAAACCAAACTGAAAAGATTCTGTGTTTTGCCTAGAATAATCCCCTAAATTTCTAAATATAGGTAGTTTAATTTACACGGCTCTGCGGCAATAGCGCAGGGCATGTCCTAAGGGCAAGATGCGAGGACAACATGTAATTTTGAACCATAGGCAGATATGACAAGGTCAACACCTGAGCTGGCATCCAACTCTTCAAACTTCCATGCCAGATTTAACATGCACCAGCCCCACATACACAAGAGTTTGATTGGAATGAGTTTTGAACTCTCAATCCTCCTTACTAATCTACGACTACCGGTTGGGCTACAGCAGCCTCCTAAATATAGCAAGAAAATATAGATGATTCAGTGGTAGTCTAGGATTTTAAAAATTCTGAAAGTTCCTTGACATGCATGCATTGTGTTTGCTCTAGCTTAATCAGTAGCTCAAATTTTGTGTCAACTAAGGACTCTGATAACCTTAAGTAACAACCGCAACCAGTTAATTCTAAACAAACCAGAAATTTACTCAAAACCCCAAATGAAATGGTTTGTCACAGGTAATGTTTTGCTTCATCATAATAGATAGAATTCATAAGCTCAGGAACAATTGGTGTATTAATGGTGAATAATAATTGTATGGTTGATGGGCAATTATTTACGTAATTTATAAATTATCAGTAAAAGAAGAAAAACAAAAAACATATACTCAAACCTGTTTTTGTGCTGTGGATAGGGAACGCATAAAAAAAAATCTTCCAAAACTTCACGAGTAGCTATAAAAAATTTACTTCGCAACACATTTAAAAAGTATATATATTTTTTTAATGCGGTGAATAGAGACAGCATAAAAAAAGTCTCACGTAGAAAATAACTCAAAACCTTACGAAATAACTAGAAATTGGTTTTTTAAACGAAATCAAGACACGAGGCTTGGCAACTACTTGGAATCTCATTTAGAAAATACACATGCGAACATTTTTAAATATTTTATTTACTTGTACTTATTTTACACATACAAAACTTTTCAAAATGTATAACCATTGTCCTTCGTAGTCTGACAGTATGTGGATTTTCTTGTGGTGAACTGGTTCAAAATAACTTTCGTCTGTTAATTTGCGATTCCTTTTTATCTCTTAATCTCGCAGTTTTGCCACTACTTACAACTAAAAAGTGCGCACAATTTAGAAATGCGAAATTAATTAAGAGCAAAAGAAACACCAGTTTTCGTTTTATTCCCGTTCTTTGAAAAATATCGTCTGTCCCAAATATTCGAAAATCGTTTACATTGCGCAAAGAACAAAAATAAGATTCGAAATACTCGGAAGTATCAGCTGAAATTCCATTAGGGGAAAAAATTGCCTTTTCAGCAGTACTGATAAAACAATCTAAGTACGTATTAAAATGTTTTTTTATTTAAGTAATTTTTATTGATAACTTCGTCAATTATGTTCTAATTTGATTGAAATTTTGAATGGACTGTAAGTAGATTGTACTGAATAATTTTTTTTTATATACCGCACAAAAACAGGCTTGAGTGTACTTCATATAAAATGTTATGCAATTTTAAACAAAATGAAATAATCTTTGAATTCTTTGCGGATTTAAAAAATTCGAAAACACTTCTGGTGTACCCACTTTTCCAATTAACATAAGTAAAATCTGAATATTTTATTTAAACTAAATAAGAGCTAGAGAAAAATCACTTGTTTCAAAACAAGAATATTTCCATTCAAGTATTCCATCGTCCACTGAAACGCTTTTCAAACAGAGATGTCCTGGTGAAATCTATCCCCTTGCTCATCACTAATTGCGCCAAGGTTTAAAGGAAAGAAGTCCAGATGCGAGTCCCAAAAAGTGTAGTTTTAATGACATTGCACCTATAACGCGAAAGCATTTTACCATGTCACCATAGTTTTCAGCTTTCTCATTTCCATGGAAACGTGAGCACACTGATTTGAATGTCAGCCAGGCTGCTTTTTATGCTTCTGACAGTTTATTTTCAAACTCTTTATCATGAAAGACTGCTTTAATTTGTGTGCCAATTAAAACCCCTTCTTTTACCTTTGCCTCACTTAAATTTTTGAATTTATTCCTGAAATGCAAGAAAGCCACTCACCTGTCCAGAGCTTTTACAAATATTTTCATCAAACCTACCCTAGTTTAATGTGCAATGTTGGAAGAAAGACACATTGAGGATTCACAAGTGGTTCATGCGATATGGTTTTGGTGCCACCAATGAAGTTTTTTCTTGGAGGCCACTGTTTACGGATGATTTTTCTGTCACGGCTGGGTACAGCTACACTCTACGTTTATGACTGATGGCAACGGCTTGGCGATTTTTTTTGGCGCACTTCTAAAGTCGCCAAGGAAAGAATTATTTCTTAACTCTTTTCCTGTCACAATTTTTTTTTCTTTTTACAACACACTTTATAAGCACATTTCAGAACGTTTTAAAAAGTATATTTTAAAAAAAATTTCACAAAAAGTAGTAAGCTTAATCACATATCAAAACACATTTGTGAACCAGCAGAGAAACTAAGCTACGAATGGTAAGAATACCCTGAAACTTATTAATTACACTAAATACAGTGAGCATGTTGAAAAAGAAAAAAAGGTACAGCTACACTCTACGTTTATGAGCGATGGCAACGGCCTTGGCGATTTTTTTGGCGCATTTCTAAAGTCGCCAAGAATTATTTTTTAACTCTTTTTCTGTCGCAAATTTTTTTTTTTTACAACACACTTTTTAAATACATTTCAGAACGTTTTAAAAAGTATATTTTTTAAAAACTTTCACAAAAAGTAGTAAGTTTAAGCACATATCAAAACATATTTGTGAACCAGCAGAGAAACTAAGCTACAAATGTTGGGTAAGAATACCGTGAAAATTATCAATTACACTAAATACAGTGGGCATGTTGAAAAAGAAAAAGATTTACAAAAGAAAACAAAAGCAAGAAATAATACCCGATAACGTCAGAATTCTCTCGTAAAAAAATAATGAAAACGAAAATGGTCCCAAAACAAAACTTAATCCTATCGTGAAAAAAAAAAACTATTATAATAAAATAAAAATTCCACAACTGTCAAAATACAAATCAATGGACCAATGGTATCACAGAAAACGATTTAAAAGGACCAATACAATTAAAGAATAATTTTAAAACAAAATAACCAATGGGAGGAAAGAAAAAATTTCAAACGAATCAATGAAATCAAACGACCTTAACGGATTTTGGAAGAACTTTCTAGAATATTCAAAATGAAAATTGAAAGTTTCCGTTTGCCGAGGTTGCCATGAAAGCCACAACAACTGTAACGAAAGATGGGTTGCCTTAATTTATCGTAACTCGCTACTAGAAGTGCGCCAAAAAAATCGCCAAGCCGTTGCCATCACTCATAAACGTAGAGTGTAGCTGTACCAAGATGGTAAAGCTTTGTGTGATTTTATGATGTGAACATATCAAAGATGTAGATGGTTGAAAGTCAGGATCTTGATGGTTTGGATCATCAAAGGTGTCTTCCTCTGAATCAACAGTATATTTATCTGGAGCTGTAGGTATAGGAAGATCTTCAGAATTATAAACTGATTGCCTAGCTGAGTGTAAGTTTGGATACTGAATACAATGTGGATTTTGAAGAGAACCCCTCGACATCTGTCAAACAAAAGTAACAATCTGTTGTGATTGGTCGGTTCACGGCAAACCACAGGTACTGCCAAATTTCATTCTATGTTTTCCTTGTAACCAGTTTCTCAGATTCCTGGAACATGAATTGCAGCATATATGTGGAGCCCAAGACTACATCTAAAGTACAGTTCATAAGCCTTTCTGATTAATGGTGACAAGGTACATTGTCGAGTCTTCAATGTAAGTTCGCCACACATAACAAAATAAGTCCGGCTTATTTTTACACTGACGAGACATTATAATGCACTGAATGTAATATAATCTTGTCCTTATACTTGTACACTTCACGTCACTAGAATTTTCCAACCAGCAACATAAGACCGTGGGAGGAAACATCTGAAAATAAACGAAAACTCTGATCTCTCGGAACTGCTCTCAGTCAGTCGGCTTGTCCTTTACATAGGTTTGGCGAAGGGAGAAAATGCCCTCGCCAGAAAAGTTGCCAAGATTTAGTAAATTCTTTTATATTTCACTTCCTAATGCAGTTAGAGCCTAGAAAATTCAGGAAGGTAGATAAGCCTTTTGTCATCAAGTTGGCGATGATCCCACTGTCGATGAGAGCACCTTTCCTCTTGTCTGTAAGTTGTTTTTCCGGCTAAAATGTGAATTTTTGGTACAATGGTGCGTGGTAAACAAAAAATAATTACAGATTCGTTATTTTCAGCCAAAAATACATCTAAAGGACATTTTTCATGTTGAACAGAAAATCATTTATCCACACTAATGGAATAAAAAATACATGAATTCTTTTGGTTTCTATCCCTAGAGATTATAAAAACAATCCAAATAAATCACAAGTAGCTAAAACAATGTTATATTCAATACAAATAATTTTATTTAGTGCATACAGCAGATTAAAAATTTCCTTCGTTTAGTTTAAGTTAAATATAAAAATACAATTTTAAAAAGTATGAACTTTATTTGAATACATTTTTTTACAACATGTAATGATTCTGTCACAAAATACTTAGTGTAGTATTGACTTAGATAAGATTACATAAAAAAAAATCAATGTCATGGTATTTTTTACAATATAAAATTGTCTATAATTCCTATATGTTATGATATCTTCTGAGCTCCCAATTTCTTAGGTTTAGCTAACTGCCTTTCTTTCATCCTCTGCTTACGTTTTTCTTCTCTTGCAATACGATTGGCTTCTTGTTTACTCAACTGAGATTCTGAGTTCTGTGATGAAGAGCCTGAAACAAAACGCAATTAATCTTTATTATTAAGAAAATATAAATATATGCTGATAACTTAAAATAAATGTAAAATATCCAAATTATGTTAATTGTGATCAACAATTCCTTGCAATTTAGCAACATAATATATTCTTGAAGTTATTTAAAATACGAACATTTGCATTTTCAATACTAAATTTCAAATAATTTTTTTAAACTGTTAGAAATATAAAAAACATAAAAATAACATACTTGAACTGCGTAACACAAATAATAATCAGAAAATATGATGCTTTTTTATGAAACTGCTGTCTTTGAAGTCAAACAAATATCAAGAAGTTGTTGAGGTGCTATTTGACAGTCTCCAAAGAATTGGAACTCCAGACCATTCAAAGAATTTTGAAGTGACCTGAAGAGGTGAAAATCTGAGGGGCAAGGTCTGGTGAATATGGGACTGACACAAAATATTTCAGCCATACTCAATAAGTCTGTCTGACATTCAGTGAAATGTGGGGCAGCGCATTGTCATGCTGGAAGAAAACACCTCAATGATTAGTCAGTTCTGGCCTTTTTGCTTCGATTTTTTTTGCTTTTAATATTGCCCATTTAATATTGGTAACTGTTTTTTCCAAATTTATTGTTTGATTTTGTGGCAACAATTCATAATAAACAATTCCTTTGTTGTCCCACTATACTGAGGCTGTTTACAGAGGATGGTCATCCAGAGCGGGCATCATCTTCAAGGCTGAAATTTCCACGCTTAAATTTATCAAACCACCTTCAAACTGTGGCCTCAGAAACAGCACTATATCCAAAAAAGCACACATTTTACAAGCAGTCTGACTAGCATTTTTTCCTTTCTTAAAATAAAAGAGCATAATATGACGAAAATGAACTTTCTGGTTCTCCATTATTAGCACTGCAGTGAAACAAAAATTATGCCACAACACTGCTATAATAATTAAGCAAAAAAGACCAAATTTAAACATTGGCTTCAATCAAGGTCACTCCTTATCAGCGGTAGCAAAATAATAATAAAGCTAACTTTTCAATTTGAAACCATGCAGAACTTTACGGATGACCCAATAATACATTATTGTGGCCATTGACTACCCTGTGTTACATTTAGCAGCTAAGTGTGAAGTGAAAGTGGAGTACCGATTACAAGAGTGAAGCTTGTAATAGGAATGGGGCAAACTTCAGACAATTGTTGAAGAGATTGGCATTGCAACAGTAATTCAACTGTTCATGGACAATCCATCGAAGCATGTATTGATTGAGGATAGAGCATCATGTCTACCAGTCACCAATTTAACAAGACATCAAATTTGTCTATCGTACCAGTAGGTTAATTATTGTAGTGGTATATACGCTCACCACAATACTCCTCATCCATCCGAATATGATTGCAATAAACAACGCTAAAAAAGTGCTACAGTAAAAGGGCACATTTATTTTGTTTTGGATTATTACTTACTCTTAATTGCTCCACTAGCCTCCCAAGAGTCCCAATTATCAGATGTATTCCAGTCTCCACTGTCAGCTGAAGGTGATTCATGTTTAGGGCCATCACTCTTATTAAATACATCAAAAGGGTCATCTTGTACAGCTGGGAAAAGGCTTTTCAGCTTTTCTGCATTCTAAAAAAATAAACACAATAAGCTTTTGCTTTTAAGAAACTGATGAAATGTTTTATCTCGCACAGTCATTTCACTAAATTGTTCGTAAGATTAGTACAAACTCAACTGTCATCAACTAAAATTTTTATAAAATAATTTGTGAATGTACTGTAATGAGATTTGGAACATGACAATGCAAATATGCAGACGTTTATAAAACACGTTTTACTATTTGTAATTTTTTTTAACTCATTATTTTTAGATTTTAGCATTTATATTAATATTTCTTTCATTTGATTATAGTGTTTTAAATCAAGATCTTTCATTCATGTTTGAGACTAAATTGTTTCCAACAAGAAATATTGCAGTTTACTAAAAGTCATTAAAAAAGTATAAAAAAATGTAAATTAAAAAACTGAATTCATTCATTCATTCTTTTTACATAACTTTTAAAGTATTGGGATACCTAATTTATTAGACATTACCGCGTCAAAAATTAAAGGAAGATTTATCAAATTGATGCTTCAATTGTGAAAGATTAATATTTTCCCTATGTATGAAAAATTAATTTTCTTGTTATAATTACTGCTTCTGTAAGGAAATTTTATACATTTCTTTTTAATACACAAATTCATATTTATAAGATAGAATCAAGCTTTAAAAAATAACACTGCAGCAGAACCAGCGTTCTTTCACCGAGTGGACTAAGACGTGTCTGTTTATTTTACGTGCACACGATCATGCTCTCATCTGCACATGTACCTGTAATGGAAGTTTTTTTTTTTTTAAAGCAAAATATCACTCATTCTGTGATTGTTTTGAGATGTGCATCGTGTTTCTTGGCTGTTAATAAATGTTGTCTCGTCCTGAGATTTTATTTTATTTACAGCTGGCTTGATAAGTTGCGATAAAACTGGGGGTCCAACTTAGTATCCAAATTAATAGCTGATGATTTATGAATTCAGTGACTGTAAAAAAATGTTGATACCTTAGTATCGTTTGTATATGCATGGCATTTATAGGGTAAGAATATTTATTATTTCTTCATTTTTTTAGGGTATTTTATTTTTATAGGGTAAGAATATTTATTATTCATTTATAGGATTTTCACAGTGGAATACTCAAAAGTATGAACAATGAGGAAGATTTTGTTAAATAAATATTAGCAACTATTATCAATAGCAGAAAGGATAAGGAAAAGCAGAGAACAGATACGAAAAAAGAAAAGGACAGTGCTTGTGAATAAGAAAAGCTTAAGTCGGAGGCATCTTTCACAGAAAAAAGATAGAAGCTCTGAGATTGTAAGGTTGAAAAATACTATTGATAATTTGTTACCAAAGTTTCATCCATATATAGATGCTGTAAGTTAATTTTTAACTTTGTTTGAAAGGCAAATTAATGAATACTTCCAAAGACATTTAGGTCACACGGTTAATTGGAGTGTTAAGATCTGAAGTTGCTCGTTTTATCTCAAGATAATCTTGAAATTATGATTACTTTAAATCGATGTTGCAAAGATTTAACCCTATAAAAATTCAGGCAACTATTTTGAAAGCATCAAAAATTTCGACAAAATCAAATTACAGATCAAATTATGAAGAAAACTACAGCTGAACAAGTAGGGATAATCGTACTCTCATCTGTGCATGTGCCCTGTTTTAAAAGGGAAGCGTGTTTTCAAGGATAAATCTTCCAGTCGATCATTTTGAGATGTGTACTATTTTGCTCCTAGTCTGTTAATAAATGTTGTCTCATCCTGAGATTTTATTTTATTTAAAAATGCCTTGATAAGTTGCTTCAACTTACTTTATTAAAATTGCTGTCTGTTTCAAAACTTTCCCAATCTTCATCCCAACCTTCATTATCATTACCATAATCTTTCGAAGTGCTTTTAGTTTCAACTTGCTCTTCTGTAACCTATATTGCAGTTAAAAAAAGACACGAGTTAAGACATATAAATTCAATGGAACTTCGATGAATCATCATGTAAATAACTCAGATAATTTATTTGTCGAACAACTCTTATACTGAAAAGTTAGTCAAAAAGGCAGCATCCGTAATTTTTATCAATTTTGAGTTGATGATTGTTGCATGCTGCATACATCAAAATCTGATACCTAATATCACCAAGTCTTGTTAAGTATTAGATATTTATGTACTAAGTATGTAACAACCATCAAAGCATAGACCTTTTATATCCTGTGGAAAAGAGTATTTATTACTGTTTATTTTGACAGATACATTTAAAATTGTTCCTATTATTCACAAAATACAAATCTTTAAAAAATAATTTTTGCAAAATGCTAAAGGTATTTTCTTATTTAATATATTAGTCATTAAAATTAATAGTATAGTCAAGTCTCAGTAAGATCTAGCAATCCAAATATTTCCAACACACAAAAACACAAATTTTATACATACCATATACAAGGAATTATAGTGAGGCTTCACACAGCCAATGAAAAGATATGGATCCCACAAACCAAAAACCTAGCATGCCAGTTAAGGTAGGTAATTAACATCGCATTGGAGCAACACAATGGACTATTGGCGACAGCCTGGGATCAATCACTAAGAGAAAGATCTAAGGACAGAATTTTGAACCATGGGCAGATGATGAGGTTAACACTTGAGCTGACACCCCACTCTCCAAATTTCCACATCACGCCGATGTGTAGACCTTTGGGGCCACGACAAATATAAAGTGCACCAGTGTACATGCCGGTCGTAGGCTGGACATAGTTATGAACTCACAACCCTCTAGTTGCTGATCAGTTGTTCGTCCAACTCGGATGCTGTAACCATCACATAAGCAGGGCTGTAGTGGAGGGTATATGGTGGTATACGCGCCGTATACCCTCTGGTTTTTCTAGCAAATTCCGTATACCTTCTGGTTTTTCTTAAAAACTATGTACATGCTTCGATTTTCCTAGAAAACATCGCTCAAAACATTACGTGAAACTCAGGTAGCTGTAGAAGCAAAAGAAAAGTTTCTATTTCAAGATATCACCTCGGTACATAATTCCAAAATCATACCTATTAATCAAAAAGAATTCATTCAAAGTATTGCCAATAGAATGAAATCAGACTTCGTTTTGATGTTAATGAAGAAAATCGTCAACCTTTGAAGGATATATCCATGCTTGTTCCAAAAAATATAAAGAGTACAGGGGGTATTCGCCATTGAGGAAAGGAGGTGAAAAGGATCTGTCAACGTTTTGGTATAGATAAAATTGTGCACTATTCAGAGTTTGAGGGACCAATGAAAACGCCCAAGTTATTCCAGAAAAAGTAAAGCCACTTTAAGAACAATTGAAATATTACGAGGTTCCACAGCCGAGTGTGAGTGCAGGTTTAGTTTAATGAATAACATAGTTAGCAGATTTGATCATCTTTATTGATTAAAAACGTTTCCAATCTAATGTTTATTAATGCAAATGGACCCCTATAGAACACTTTCAACCGGAAAGAAAAAATTTGTAAATTCTTGTTTAACCAACCATTGCTCTTCAGTAGACAATAGATCAAAAGTATGCAATACAGAAAGATACAGAGACAGATTTCTCTAGTCAAGTAGTTTGGAAAATATTTCAATGAAAATGATAGAGGTAGGCCTTAAGATCTGTTTTAAAAAATTATATCCTACTTTTTATGTGATTAAATATTTTTCTCTTAACTTTTCGTGTAATTATTTATATCATAGTTAAATACTAATATAGTGATATTTTAAAAGTTGAATATCACTCAATGCTAGTCTGCATATTTTGCTTTGCATATTACAGTAAACTCCCAATAACTTGAACCTTGTGAACACAAATTTCTGCTTAAGTCGAAGTTTCTTCAAAGTTCCGCCAATTTCTTTCCTGTAATATAAAATAATTTTGGGCTTTTCTCTCTCTCGATAACTTGACCTCCCTGAAAAGCGTATGTAGTAAGTTTATGTTTCGCCTCCTCATGGAAAAATTTCTGCAGGTGCCCATGGTATACGCACAGTTTTTTTTATGACTACAGTACTGCCCATAAGTGAAATTATTCTTATTAACCTACACCTTCATATCAATTGAGTGGGTCCTGCCCTCTGGTGAAAGTATCCAACTCTTCAAGTGCTTACATTCAAAAATCAAAGTGTGCATGTATCGGAAACATATTAGGGAGGGTAAATTTAAAGAATGTTGTTCTCGTCTACCTCTTCCTCTGCATCAGCCCAATCTGTCTCCCAAGAGTCTGCTTCCTTTTTATTATCATAGTTCAGTTTCTCAGGAGATTTTTCTGTGTCCACAGCTGAAAACAACCAAAAAATAAATCACATCAATGCTTTACAATCTATAATAATTACTAGATACTAATTTGGTAAATCAACAACAATGGTACAAAAGAACATTTCATTTCAAACGACTGATGCAACCTCAAAGCAGTTTTCAATCAAAGTGAGAGGCATGTATTTTTAGGACTAATTCGAATACTTCACGTGGTTTTATCAGTTTCCACAACACCAGGAGCAGAAAGTGCTTAAACCTGAGATGTGCATTGCAGAACAATTTTTCTTTAATTTTATCAAAATTTTGGCCATTTTTTTTTTAAATTGTAAGTTACGATGTTCGGCAGTGCAAAGCGTGCTCCTTGCCACACCTTTATTTCTTTTCTAGCGGTGTAGGAACAACCTCCCAACACCACCCAAATTACCACAAACACTTTATAAATAACACATCTTCTATATCAATGCCAAAGTATTTAACTTCAAAAGTTATCAACATAATTGCAAATTCTGAAAGTATGCCTTGTTTTTAAATAAAGTAAATTAATTAATTTTGATTTTTTTATTGTAAATATGTAATACATATTCAGCCGAAAATTGTGTTTTAGGTCTGTTTTTTATTTTACTGCAGTTTTCAAAATTCGGACAAAATGCCTGCAGAACAATTGCAATTGCTTGGAATTGTGTTGTAAAACACTGAATATACTTCTGCACCTGGGTCCACAACTGTGATTAGTATATGAATTTACAGATTATGGAAACATGAATTTATACTGTCATAAATTCATGTTTCCATCAGATTAGATCTGAACTGTGATTAGTATAAATTTAGATACCGAATCAGTTTAGATAATATAAATTATCTAAACAGTGATTAGTATACGAATTTATACCAATCATAGTTTATATTATTTATATTATAGTATTACTGTTTATGCACCTAATGTTGCAGAAAAATTCATCCTCTTTATTTTTGGTCATTTTTGATTATTTAAAACAAATCTGCTCTGGTATGGAAAATTTAGTCACTCTTAAGGTTATTTTTAATAATAAGAATCAAAGTAGTTTGAAAGTTAGACGACTAACTTGAGACCGAAATTAGCACAAGATAAGGTTGATTGGTAAGTTGTTTGGGGGTTTATGGTGTAAAGGCAATAATAATTGGCCAAGCTGCCCCAAACAAAAAACAAATTATGCCAAATAATTGTGAAAAGGCAGGAAAAGGAGGAGAACGATCGTTTGAGTGTTCGAGGGTCATGACCCCCCCATGTTTACCATAGACGGTAAACCTAAAAGGAAAAGAATAGATCACTAGGGTACCTGATATTCGTGAAACCTGTACACACCTAAAGTTGTGACCCTAACGGGTAGAACAAAATTTTTTAAAAAAGGATAGTTTTTTAAGGGATTCTTTTTGACAAAACATTCTCTTGCCATGACAAGACAATACAAAGTTCAAAAAAATCTGTAGGAACAGAAATTCTGTCCTTTAAGAATGTAGAATCATTGATCTTAAAATAATACAGCAATTCAATATAAACTATAAGTATTGACATTAAAATTATAATTAAATTTCAGAGTGATTCAAACTTCCTAAGTCAAACTATGAAAGGTTGTTGTGTAAATCAAATTAGACATTTTTGTCAAAGAATGTATGTCCATTACATTTCATGTAGATACGAGGGCACTGTTTAGCATGTTTTCAAGGCATTCTTATTTTAAAACTTTATCATTCACACCACAGATTTCGAATGTGGTGTAACATTACACGAATTTCAAGATGGCTGACATGCATCTAATGTAAGGGTTGCCAATAGAAACAAAAGAGTTGCTCAAACAATCATGAACACTTCCCACATGTGAGTGCTGAATTGTCAAACACCTGAGCTTTTGCACCGCCAGCTTTATGAAACTGCAACATTTCACGTCAACAGGCATGTGATTCAGCCAAAATGTTCTACCAATCCAGAAATGAAAGACATTCTACATGAGGTTGAAGAAAATCTAGGTATAAGCTGTTGCATGTATCCTCAATAATACGTTGTAAGAAAAGTGAAATATCACTGTTTCGTAGCCTCAATAACCCCGTTGCGAGGGTGAAACATTGTTGTTTCATACAGCTGGCAGTGCAAAATCTTTGACGTTCAGCACTCATCTATAGGGGAAACCTTAACTGTGCAATCTTTGAGTAGCTCTTCCATTCCTTTTGGTGTCCCATATGCTAGACGCATGTCAGACATTTCGAAATTCGCGTAATGCTCCATTACATGCAAAATTCATACTGTGAATAATGAAATTTAAATAAGAACAACTTACAAACACACCAGACAGCGGTCTCCAGCACCTACATGTAACAGTTGTGTATATAAATTCCTTGACAGAAAATGTTTATTTTGATGCACACTACCACAATTTAAAGTTTGAAGGAGAATTTCTAACTCTGCATAGTATAAAATTTGTTTACATTCACTTGAATTACAAACCACCAATATACTTCAAAGAGTAATTCAACAGCAGAAAATTTTTTTAAGTACCAGTTGTTGCAGATGAGGAAGAAACAGCTTGATCAGAATTTTGAGGATTGGTTTTAGGCTTGTAAAACTTATCAGCAATGGAAGTAACAGCCCATGATGTCCAACTGGCTGCTATTGAAGCAGGAGTGGTGGATTGCAATTCCTCTTCTGCAAAAAGAAAAGTAAACTTATTTGTATTTCATAATTGTAATGTGGTATTGCATCATAAAATAAGATACAAATTGAAGAAAATCAATTCTGGAAGAAATTTCCTTTAAAAAATTTAGAATTGGCATTACAAGAAATCATGGACATTAATTAAAACACATACCCATCTTTTCAATCAAACTGGGATCTTCTGAAACCTTTTCTAACTTGAAAAGAAAGCCACCAATTGCTTTAAATGCCTAATAGAATGAAAATATAGTAATTCAACATTTGAAAAACACAAGTAAATGACTTAGTCCTTCTCAAGCAAAAAGGGTAGGTAATTACTACTATTTTTGAAAATCAATCGAAATTATACCTATTTTTTATTCGATTGGCGAAAAATAACTTTTGGATTGCTGCAGATTTTAGTAATTAGTTTGTTTGCCTAAAATGAAAAAAGTTGAAAATCTCTGGTATATTGCAATGGACACTTTCATAAGAACAATGTATCTATTTTATAGTACATAGTTTAAGGAAACAAACTTTTTCCTAGAAAATTTGCCTCATTGTTCATCATAACTCGATACAATCGAACATTTTTTTTAATGTATCAAGCATTATATCAGACTATATGAATCTGAGTCCAATATTTCAGAATCTAGAGAATCCAAAGCATCATCTGTGATTAGGTTTAATGGTACAAGGTCCAAAAGCAGACAAGCTGTGCCAAGCATCATCTGGATTAATATTCTTAAAGATACTGCCAGATAATAGTTTATAACAAGATGAATTAAAGCCATAAAAGGTTGGTTGGGTGGGTTTTGTGAAGCAAGGGCCATATTCGGCTAGGCTACACCTAACACAGGAGACAATGTCAAGTAATAGATACACACACAAAATTTTATCTTATGACACATAAGAGAAAAATACACCCTGCGAGGAATTGAACCTGAACTGCATACAATGCAAGCAGTGACTAGCAGTAGACAAACCAACTGAACCACAACCATACGAAGAAGTAAAAGTGGTGATTGATTGATTGATTAACCATATGATCCTAATAACTTTGGCACACAGACATTCTTTCATTAAAATTTCTCAAACTGTAATTGCTAGATACAAGGATAGCCCAGCAGGTAATGTTTGGAAAAAAAGTCTTACGTCACTAGCTGCGAGAAAGTGAGGCCAAACTTGGTGCACATGATCATTAGAGTGGACAATTTCCTGTGTGGTGCACAATATCCTCCCGTGGTGTGGGAATGGCCCAGTTTTCATCAACGGCACATTAAACGCTGCACAATACAGACTGTTTCCAGATGGGGAATTCATCCCTTTTATTCAAGGTAATGATGGCCCATTGTCATTGGTTTATGCAGGATGGTGCAAGACCATATCGAACGGCAGAAGTTTTCGAAGTGCTCAATGAGTATTTTCACGATCGAATCATTGGGTTGAATGGCCGCCCTATTCCCCAGATTTAAACCCTTGCCAATTCTCTTTGCTGAGTTATTTGAAGAGCAAAGTGTGGCAGACAAGACCTGGGACACTTCCTGAACTGAAAACTGCCGTTACAACTGCAGACTACACAACTGACATCGAAGTCTGCTCATGCTTGATGGTTGGATTCCTAAACCCCCTCACTTCGAACCTCTTCATCATTAGTTGCTTATTATTTAATTTCAATACATAAAATTGAAATCTTTTCATCACTCTAATTTGTTTTGAAATTTCGATTCGTTTCAAACATTACCCGCCTGGGCCACCCTCTATGAAGATTGAGAAGCCTAGCTGAAACAAAATTACAAAATATAACTACCTGTTGACATTCATCAAACATAATCAACATGGAGAAATTTTTACCTTCTCTTTTGCTAATACCTAGCCAATTGAATATTAATAATTTCGGTACTATATAGACATATTTGTGAACATCTTTGAATTACCCTGGTATCCTATTGGTATGGGTTCACATTGCACCTCACATATACCACCCATTTTGGGCAGTTCAATTATAGAGCTACACAGTTATTCAGATGGATAAACATCAATGCCTTTCCCTGGATTTAAACCAACAACCATTTGATCCAGAAGTCAGCATCCTGACCACTAGACTGATCGGTTGGCTTTTAAAACACTGATTCCAAAACATTTGTGATTTTCCTTCACAAACTAACATTAAGTTTAAAAACATTATATTAACATTTTGAATTATTATTAACACACCTGTTCTCTAATACTTTTCTCTGGATCAACAGTGAAATGGCAGAGGGCAGGCAAAACCTTGGTAGCACAATCATTAATACTATAATAATGTTCAGTGGCTGATAATGCTAAAATGGCCGCTGTTCGAGCAGGCGGGAATGGATCTCTTAAAGCTCGTAGAAAAGCACTAATCAAAACTTTCTTTCTAGTCTAAACAAAAATAAAAAAAAGTTATTTTTTTACACAAAATCAACAAATGTGAAATACAAAACAAATTGTTATCAAAAGTCCTTGCTATTTGAAGGTTCTGTAAATAGCCATATCTTAAAACCTTCAAATAATTATTATATAAACTATATTTAAGAGTTATGTGAAGGCCAAGATTAAAGTAAACATATTTATTCCAGTTACCCATCTGATAACATGCATATAAGAGACTAGCAATATCCACACAACCTTGCCTGGCAAAGTTATGCTTTTAAAAAGTCAATCTCACTGATTCCGACAAAACCAAATTAAACAGTAATAAACAAAACATTGCATAAATGATAAAAATCAAATATTGCTATAATTTCAAAAAGTCTTAAAGCTAAAGAAAAATTAAGAAACAATACATTCTGATGCGACTGCACTGGACACTCTTAACGCTAAACCTCACTGATCCCGAAAAACAGTGTAAATGAATGACACTGTCAGCGAAATCAAAACCAATTTAAATAGTAATAAACAAAATTGCAGAAATGATGCACATTCAAAAGTAAATTAATTTTTAAATGTTCTAGATTAAATTTTACAATTCGGGCTTTGAGTTCTATTATTCAGTCACCTTTAGGACTACCTGTATGCAAATTTCTTGACTGTTGAGTGCTATAGGACATCTGAATAGTTTGATACCTTGAACTGTTCTAATTTGCTAATGAAAAAAAATTTCATTTTAATGTCTTATTCCTGACTTTTTTTTTTATTCTAGTGATAATTCTTCATTTTTAAGTTTAAAATATGCAGCCTTTTTAGGCACTGTTTAATACATGAGACATAGGGATCATTCAAAATAGTAGTATCTTGATTAGAAAATAAGATAGAGAATAGAATAAAGCAAGATACCAAAATGCCCTCTTATCTTAATTTTACTGAATCTGAATTTTTTTTAAAATAAGATTCCACGATAAAACAGTGAAATTTTATTGGCATGTACCTCAACTTCCTTATGGGATACTTAAAAACATGTAATCTTGCAGTAAAACAGTTAAAAACAAAAAGAATACATAAAGAATAAATGCTTGCAAAAGAAAAATATATATAATATTAGTATTAAATTACAGCATATGATTATCTTATTCATGTAACACTAACATGATAATATCCATTAAAAAAATAGTTAACTCTTGACTAGAAAATTAAATTATTAGAGCAAGACCATATAAAAAAAATAATTTAAAAAAAGAATGTATGTAGTAACTAGTTCCATACTCACTTGAGGATGTAAATAAGAAGCAATTTTTCCTAAGCAAACAGTTGTATTTGTCCTTATTCCTCCCTAAAGACATTTTAAAAACAATATATTCCAGGGCCTTTTAAAATGCAAATAACATAAATTAATATATAAAATAGTGACAAATATTAAGAACCACTAATTTAATATTATTTATGAATCAAACACACAGTTTATAAATATTATATTTTAAGGTAATTTAAGATAATTTTATTAATGAGGTACTAGAGCAACACAGCGGGCTATTGACGAATGCCCAGGATCTATCCCCTAAGGGAAAGATCCAAGGAAAACACATAATTCTGAACAAAGGTCAGATGACGAGGCGACACTTGAGCTGGCACCCCACTCTCCAAACTTATACACCAATCCAATGTGAGGACTTTCGGCCATGGCAGATTTAAAGTGCACCAGCCACTTCTACACTATACACTTACAAATATCCATGCACTGATCCGGATTCTAACCACGAGCCTTCCGATCTAGAGGCTTACACCTTAACTGCCAGACCTGATGGTCGGCTATATTTTAAGGTGTTGTATGATTACTTACTACAGATTGTCAGGCAATTTATATGACTTGACTTATGACTTTGTGTGGGGGTGACTCTAAAGAGTGCCAGCACAGCAACCAGTAGTCTATTGTACTGAAACCCCCTACTTATCTACTAAAAAACCGATTGCCAAAATAAATTTCAGCATGTTCCCAATTGGAATGTTTGATAGTTCCCAGGGTTCGATACAATGGTATACCAGATACTCAAATCGGTGGTCAGAGTAATAATCACAAAACGTGTATAGGACTCTCCTCAACCATCCGACAGCCTCTACATAATGGGTCATCTATAACAACAAAGGTTAAGGTGTCTATTTAGGGCAAAATGGCCAGTTAGAAAGCCCTTTTGCTCAATTTCAGCAGTTCCCTCGATCTGTTACAGGGAAATTGTTGATTGAGCTCTTTGGCTTGTTTTTGATCATTAGATTGGAACCATGTATGGTAAGACTCGGCCAGGAGTAAATTTTTGATAGTCTAAGGCAATTTATATAGATTTGCATTTAATTGGCAGGTAAACATTAAAGTTGGTTGTTTTCCAGTTTTATGGCGCAAGGATCATATTTGGCACCTGCACCAAACACAAGATACACAACTTCAAGTCAAAAATGTTGTGAAAAGGGAAAATAAGGATTGGAAAATAGAATAATGGTATGAAAGCAGAAAAAGATCGCTTGGGTATCCCGGGTGTGCGAAACCCATGCTTATTAAAGAAATTAAACCTCTTGGGAAAAGAAAAGGTCGCTAGAGTACCTTTGGTCTGTGAAGCTTGTACGTACATAAAGGAGCACTGCACACCTTACACAGACAAACACTTCCTTTTATAATAGTAGAGATGCGAAAAACTATTTTTAAATGCAGCTATCTACTCTTCACTTGAGTACTTTTACATTTTTTTACTCTTGTAAAAATGATTGTCTCTAAGATTGGATACTACCAACTTCCACACTATGAAATATAATCTATATATATAATACGCTTATGCGTGGCGCAAAATCGGCCTGTATTTCTCTCCGGTGTGTGGCAACGGTTTTGTCCTTTACAAATGTAAATATTGCTATCCCTCATTTCAACAACGGGAAGCGCGTCGCGTTTAAGCCTTGATCAATCTTCCCGGTAATTGTGAGAGGTTTTTGATAGAAAAATTAGCTCTTTGCGTCAATTTCAATTTAATTAGCGAAGAAGAGAGCAGTGAACTAGGGAATCTTTTGACGAACGAATTCAGAGTATTACCGCTAGAAATACTGTTACTGTTGTGTCTGCGAGTTCTCAAATACACAACTGTGTGTACAAGGAGGTTTTATCTGAATGAATATACCCCAGAATTTGTTATCATAGTAAATTCATTCATTCATATATCCCAGAAATCTATTTGTCAGTGTAAATAATCACCCGCACTGTTCCTAAAAGTTCCAAGAGATTCCCTTTCTCGCTGCTCTCTCAGAACCTCGGCTGTATCGTTCCGCAATACACAAAAAGGGTCTTCGGATAAACTGTTTTGCACGGTGTAAATACTCAAGTATCATATACCCCAGAATTTGTTATTATTGTAAATACATTGTCATATCATATCCCAGAAATCTATTTGTCAGTGTAAATACTCACCCACACTGTTACTGAAAGTGAATTTAGAACATAGTAGTCCCAAGAGTTCCCCTTTCTCGCTGCTCCCTCAGAACATTAGCTGTATGGTTCAGCAATACGTAAAAAGGGTCTTCGGATAAACTGTTTTGCACCGTGTAAATACTAAAATATTATGTACCCAGAATTTATTATTGTAAATACATTCAGTCATATCAGAAATCTATTTGTCAGTGTAAATGTTCACCCACGCTGTTACTAAAAGTGAATTTAGAACATAGACCCAAGAGTTCCCCTTTCTCGCTGCTCTCTCAGAACATTAGCTGTATGGTTCAGCAATTTGTAAAAAGGGTCTTCGAATAAACTGTTTTGCACCGTGTAAATACTCAAATATCATATACCCCAGAATTTGATATTATTGTAAATACATTGTCATATCATATCCCAGAAATCTATTTGTCAGTGTAAATACTCACCCACACTGTTCCTAAAAGTGAATTTAGAACATAGTAGTCCCCAGAGATCCCCTTTCTCGCTGCTCTCTCAGAACCGTAGCTGTATCGTTCAGCAATATGTAAAAAGGGTCTTTGGATAAACTGTTTTGCACCGTGTAAATACTCAAATATCATATACCCCAGAATTTGATATTATTGTAAATACATTGTCATATCATATCCCACAAATCTATTTGTCAGTGCAAATACTCACCCACACTGTTCCTAAAAGTGAATTTAGAACATAGTAGTCCCAAGAGTTCCCCTTTCTCGCTGCTCCCTCAGAACATTAGCTGTATGGTTCAGCAATACGTAAAAAGGGTCTTCGGATAAACTGTTTTGCACCGTGTAAATACTAAAATATTATGTACCCAGAATTTATTATTGTAAATACATTCAGTCATATCATAAATCTATTTGTCAGTGTAAATGTTCATCCACGCTGTTACTAAAAGTGAATTTAGAACATAGACCCAAGAGTTCCCCTTTCTCGCTGCTCCCTCAGAACATTAGCTGTATGGTTCAGCAATTTGTAAAAAGGGTCTTTGAATAAACTGTTTTGCACCGTGTAAATACTCAAATATCATATACCCCAGAATTTGATATTATTGTAAATACATTGTCATATCATATCCCAGAAATCTATTTGTCAGTGTAAATACTCACCCTCACTGTTCCTAAAAGTGAATTTAGAACATAGTAGTCCCCAGAGATCCCCTTTCTCGCTGCTCTCTCAGAACCGTAGCTGTATCGTTCAGCAATACGTAAAAAGGGTCTTCGGATAAACTGTTTTGCACCGTGTAAATACTCAAATGTCATGTACCCCAGAATTTGAAATTATTGTAAATACATTGTCATATAATATCCCAGAAATCTATTTGTCAGTGTAAATACTCACACTGTTACTGAAAGAGAATTTAGAACATAGTAGTCCCAAGAGTTCCCCTTTCTCGCTGCTCCCTCAGAACATTAGCTGTATGATTCAGCAATACGCAAAAAGGGTCTTCGGATAAACTGTTTTGCACCGTGTAAATACTCAAATATCATATACCCCAGAATTTGTTATTATTGTAAATACATTCAGTCATATCAGAAATCTATTTGTCAGTGTAAATGTTCACCTACACTGTTACGAAAAGTGAATTTAGAACATAGTAGTCCCAAGAGTTCCCCTTTCTCGCTGCTCCCTCAGAACATTAGCTGTATGGTTCAGCAATACATAAAAAGGGTCTTCGAATAAACTGTTTTGCACCGTGTAAATACTCAAATATCATATACCTTAGAATTTGTTATTATTGTAAATACATTCAGTTATATACTGTCCCAAAAATCTATTTGTCAGTGTAAATACTCACCCATACTGTTCCTGAAAATGAATTTAGTACATAGTAGTCTCAAGAGATCCCCTTTCTCGCTGCTCTCTCAGAACTGTAGCTGTATCGTTCAGCAATACATAATCAGATCAATTTTCAGGTCTATGTAGACTAAATTGGGCCCCTTTTAAGCTAGACTAAAGAATTGTAGTGTCCTATGGGCGAGCGAAGTGAGCTCGGATCGCGGAGCGATCCGGAGGGAACTGCTTGCAGTTCCGGGGGTTGGCGAGCGTCAGCGAGCAGGGGGCGTTAGCCCTCTAGTTTCAATATATTCATGTTCCCGACAATTTCATCTGAAATATTTACATACCTGTTCATCCTTTGTCTGGAGACTAGCAAAATGTTTCAACATGTGTTCGTTCAAATTTGAATAATTTAACTTGGGAGATAAATACAGCATACACTGAAACACAAAAAAAAATATTTTATAAAAAATAAAATATTTCATAGAAAATAAAATAATTTCAATACGAGAGTAGATATTGAAATAAAGTAAATCAAGTATAAAATTTAAAAAAAAATTACTTTAATAGTTTGATCTCTAATAGTAGGATTCGTATCAAGAAATCCTTGAGCAATATTGGGGAATATTTGATTGTTTATTACAGAAGACTGAATGTGATCAATAAATTGTTCAACCTGAAAAATAAATTAAAATTGCATTAAATAAGGTAAATAATTTGTAAAAAAAAAGGAAATTTATGTGAAAAAGATACATTTTATTTCAATTCAGAAATAAACATAACTGATAAGAGATTTCAAAATCATGCTACAGGAAGAAAATACTAGAAAATCCTACACATGAGATATACAGAAAAATGACAAATGAAGTTTTATGAAATGAAAGAAACGTTATCAGGAACACAAGGAAATGCTTCTGAATTGAATATCAGTGCTGTTTGGGTAAAATGACAAAGAAATAAAATACATTCTTGTTTATTTTTACTTTTGATTGGAAAAGGTATAAATATAACTAACTTGTTGTAAAAGCTTTGCTCTTGTAGCCCTGTCTTTAGATGAAAACATTTTAACTATACATGGAACAATTTTTTTCTGGTATTCATCCTCAGGCAGTAATTTTCCCAACTAGAAAAATAAAAAATTGTTTAAACAAATCATTTTTACAGCAACATTTTTTAAAAGTATTTTTAAAGATAAACTCATAGATTTCTGATAGCTAAGATTTACCTTAAACATTGGAGTTAGTATTGATGACCCAGCATTTCCATATTCAAAAGCATTAACCAGTTCTGGAAGAACTTTATACAGACATATGTCCTGAGGGAAAGTATCCAATGATGATGGTAAATTATTAAAAAAACTTATTTTCTCCTCATTTTCTTTTATCTGAAAATTAAAAATCAATAAGCAATTGAAAATCAGGTGTTTATTTTTACATTTCTCTTTCCAAAATACCAATGTTCAAATAAAATATATATATAAGGTCAATTTTAATTAATACCATTTGCCTTCCTTCTGGAACAATTAAAGTGATGCACCAAATGGATAGTAAAAATATCTAACCTCTATAAGATAACCTATATAAGAATTAAAGCTTTGAAGAAATGTTTTAATTTAGATAATCGAACTAGTTTAAATCAGAATAAGTTACAATTTTAAAGTTTTCAAAAATCGTATTTATTCCAAAAATCACTAAAGTTAAAATTGTCAAATAGTGTTAAATGTTGGATATTTAATGGATTCCAATTTGTGAAATTACAGTTGCTGAAACTATTTCTTGAAGGTATTTATGATATTTGTTTTGAAATAAAGAACAAATTATTTATTTTCTTTTTTTCAGTATTCGTCAAAGAATTTGCCTTTTCATCAAAACACTAACAATTAAAGCATTTAACATTGAAGTGGTTATAGTTTAATTACAATTATTATATCTTTACTTTTCTTAATCAAATTAATTGTCTCTCAACTTTTAAGGGAAACTCAAGAAAAATAACATAAGATAAACTGTATCAAACATGGTAAAAAAGGTAATATTTTTGAACAAGTTAGTCTTGTAAAAGTCTTGTCTGTTAGTCATGTAAAAGAATTGTTTGTTAGTCGTGTAAAAGTCATGTCTGTTAGTCGTGTAAAAGTCATGTCTGTTAGTCGTGTAAAAGTATTGTCTGTTAGTCGTGTAAAAGTCTTGTCTGTTAGTCATGTAAGTCTTGTCTGTTAGTCATGTAAGTTTTTTCTGTTAGTCGTGTAAGAAATAAACTCTAAAAATAAAAGAAAACTACACTCACATGTATCTCTCTTAAAAATAGCATACTGTCAACAAATTTGTTTTTGAAGAAGCCATTTGCTTTCGAAGCCTTTTTTAGGAATGTGATTGAGCTTGGTCGAGATTTTGGATTAGCACAAACAAGTTCACAATAGCCAGGTGATAAGTTTGATGGTATCTAAAATACAAATAAAAAATAATAATTCTACATAAAATAATAAGCATCATATATGAAAATTATTACAAAAAATGTGAACAAGTAAACAGATTATTCAATCTTTAAAAGTAATTAGTACTTACTTTCCCAGTATTTTTTAATGCAGAAACTTTACTTAAATGACCATTAAAGACTTCCCAAATTAAGCATCCAAGTCCCCAGCTATCATAAGCCCTGAAAACAAAGAAACCTGTACAGCAACTCTAAAACAAACATTTGCTGTAATATAAGAATCAAAATATGTTTAGTATCCTCTTGACATTGTCAATTTCTGTTTGCTTAGCCCAATAATTGCTACATTTATTCAGGAAATTCTGGTAATGTCATGAACATTTATAAATTAAACAGAGTGTCAACAAAATCCAAGGAAAAAAGTTCCCTAATATTTCCATGATTTCCCTGAGTCTCACAAAAATTTCCCTGATTTAACAATTCCCTTAAGAAATTTTGTGATCCGTGATTGGTATCGATATAAAAGAATCCACACAACACTATTTTTAAATATTTAAGGTCAGAGGGTGTAAAAGGATCATTCTCCACAAATATTTTGTATGTTTTCTCTACAGATATTTTAATTGTTATTGTAAGGGTTGGAACCCTTAATGGAACTCTTATAATTGTAATTGAAAAAAAATGGAGAAAAAATGCAAAATATTTTGATTATGAACTTTTTACACCTCACCCTACATTATCATACTTTTCATCAAAACCAACTGCAAATATACATAAAAAGTTCTACAAAAATGTAATTGCAAACAAAAATAACTAATTTAATACACAAAAAACATTATTAGTTACACAAATTTCAAATTGTATACCACCAGTTGTATCACTACCCTCACAGCAACAGAGACGCTGTGGCCGCGAAAAAAAAAAGGCGAAGGCAGTTTTCGCGGTGTTTAAAAATTACGACACCATGGTTCTTTATTCAAACTACAATTTCGGCGAATATGATTTATTCGATTCTCAAAAGCACTCCTAATAGTGCATCGCATCTCTAAATAAACAATAATGCTAACCGTTTAAATTGTCAAAATTTCCCTGATTTTTTGTAAAATTTGGAAATTTTCCGAGATTTTCCTGATTTTTCCAGAATTAAAAAGTTTCCTGAGAATTCCCTGATTTCCCGGTTCTGTTACCACCCTGTTAAATTTGTTAAAAGTGCTGTCTCATTTTATTACTTAAGATATTCTGTGTAATACTTGACAATAAATGCTAAAATTTAAAGTCAGATATCTCAGCAAATATTCTCTTTAGAAAAATATTTTTACTTGACATAGATATAGGAAGTATGAGAGTTTTCTTATGGCTGGATCCGTCAAAAAGTTCAATTTCACATTTACAATTTATTAAGTTCAATATTTTTCAATTCGAGTGTTTTTTGTAGAATAGCTGCAAAAAAAAATGAATTACATATTTTTGCATAGCTACAGCAACATCCTTTAGTAAAATATGATACATCTGATGGATTAGATATATGTTCTAATATATTAGAAGTACTCAGTACAATAGACTATTAGTCGCAGTGCTGGCACTCTTCGGAGTCACCCCTTTACAAGTCATAAGTCATAATATATTAGAAGTATGTTTGTATGACACACTATTAAAAGAAAATAACTATAACATTTATTTTAAATCAGTTTCCATTTGTGAAAAACATTTTAGCATTTATTTGACATCTCTACTATATAAATTTGATTCTTTTCAATTTCTTCACTTTCACAACAAATGATAAAAAAATAAGAAATTAGATACCATGGTGGATGATCTTCCTGTCTGGTATTTTCATGTTCTGGAGGATTATAGGTTCTGAGAGCTGGAAGAACTTTTGTAGGAAATGGTTCTTTTACTGAAGCTATGTATTCCAAACCAAAAAGTCGCCATTCCCCAGCTCGATCAACAAAAATAGATGACATGCATATATTGTTATGAGATAATTGGCAGTCCTTATTGAGAAATGATAAACCAGCCTGAAATCAAAAATCAAGTAAACATTCAGTTTAAAGCAAAATCTATTGTAAAAGAGACTTAGTACTTATGTCTCACAAAAAGCAACTACTTGAAGCATACCACTTTTTAACTATCAACTACTTGCGTAACATGTCATTGTAAGGAAAAATAAAAATAATCTTCATATCAAAAAGCTAAAGAAAAAGAACAAGGAACTTTATAATAGCAGTCAATAAACCAAAGAAATTTTAGACACATATTGTATTAAATAGTGAAACGAAAATAGCACAAACAATTTAAGAGCAACAAAAAATAACACATCAATTTCGATGTCTATCATAACTGGATTAATAAAATTTAATAGAACATTCAATTAGCTAAAAGACAAAAAAAAACTGCAGGAATATCTAGCCATTTTAGTAGCAAGGATAAAACACAATCATTGAAGACCAAATACATTTTCATATGAATTTAGAAGATAAGAATATTTCATATGAATTTCAAAAAGAGATAACTTCATTTAAGATGTTCAATCCACATCAGATATTCTACTTACTGTTATTTGATGTAGACCCCATGATAAAGCTAAGAGCTTTTGATCAGAGCTATATGCAGCTTTACGAAGATAAAGGTCTAATGGCTCCACTGGCTCAACTACTAAATAAACCAACTTGTCAGTCTGAAAAAAAAATAAGGCTTTGTTGAAAAATTTAAGACAAGCATGATGCCATTTAAAAGTATTTTATAAATAGTACATGATTTTATCACACTTTCTACCATGAAATAGTATCACATTAAAATAAAAATTAAGTATGCTAACATTAATTGTATTCACAAGGTAATTGCACTAAAATGGCTTGGAGGCATCTAACATTCTGCTTAACATCAAGCAACAAATATGAAATACCTAATAATTCATCAATGTACATTTCAAAGAGGTTAACTTTTAATTCCTTGCAGTGACTGATAGTCAGACACCTTTAAAAAACATAAGAAAAAGGTTTTGATACATAATTTAACACTAAGATTATTCACTCAACTCCATTGTTTTCAAATATTTGTTAATTTTCTTTTTAATATAAAATCAAGTTAATTTTTACTTTTTTAAACTGTAGGAATCATGATTAAATAAACACTCAGGGAAACCGCAAACTCTAATACTAGGAATCAATCTTCACCAAACAAAGATTAATGGTCAAAGCGCCTAATATACACTTAAATATTTTATGCATAATTAATTGTAATATACTGTGAATTTTACACGAATAAATTTATATTTTACAATAGCAGATGATAAATTCTATGCTTTGATTTAAACTTGCAAAAGTAATCAAGTTAACTTAGAAGAGGTTCATGCAACTAAACAAATAATCCAACTAAACCATAATACATTTCCAAGCAGGAAAAAGTACAAAAAAACTTACCTCTAAACTATCAACATAAGTTAATATACTTGGATGTCTAAGAGTTTTTAAACGCTTGACAGCTGATTTCGCAATATCCAACTATGAAAACATAAAGAGAAAAGGAAAATTTTCAAACTATTTGAAAACACAACTATCTTTAGAAGAGTTTGAACAAGAAAAGTTCATTTGACTAAATACATTGATTTGAATGAGACTAAATATAATAAATAAATTAAGATTTCCTAGAAAATGTTGTGTATAAAGGCATACAAAATTAATATTTAACTGCATTAGTTGACAGTACTGAGTTAAAAATCTCAAGTTCTACTCAGCAGTCATAAATAAATTAAAAGCAAAAATGGTCAACAAATAGTTTATTTGAGCTCAACTGTACACAAACAAATGTTGCCCTTAATTTTCTTTAAAACATTATACATCAAAAAGTAAATTTAGAAAATATTATCCACATATAAATGTAGTAGCTAGGTACTAGGACAGGATCCAACTCACCTACACCATACTTAACAAACAAGACAAAAATTAAAATTTAACTTATTTTACTGATGTAAATTTTAAAATAAAACATTCAGAATTTTGAAGAGATTGAAGAATGTCACAGTAAATGCAAATTGAAAACTCACTAACCAATGCTTGAGTTTCAGATGTTGTTGCTTCGAATACAAAAACAGTAACAGCATCGCCAGTTACCTGAAAAGTCAAAAATTAATAAGCTATTTTAAGATCAGAAAGAATGAAAATTTTTATATATCTGTCAAACTAAAACTTTTAAAAATATTAAGACCAGTTGGGAGCACAAAATTTTGTTTTATCAAATTGCAGGAAATATATCAGTGCAGTGGCTAGTTATGTTTATTGAAGTAACGAATTTTCTATTGATATTTAAATCAAAGGAAAAATCAACACAAACATTCCGAAAAATCGAAGAATTTTTGTAGGGGTAGTACAAATACACACACCTTCTTTTTACCAGTATGCAGCTTCCAAATGGAAAATTCAGTTAAACCTTCCACTTCAGTACCTAATTCATAACCAAAGTCTTTAGCAGCATCCCTACTGAAAAATGACCACATATTTTGTCCTCAAATTCTTTCGTGTCACAACTCAAACATAAGTAAAACAATTGGATCACACTATCGGCAGAAAAAAACTAGATTTGATCTGAAAGCAATTCACCCAACTTTACAATGAAATGTCAACACGCAGACAGCAGAGGCATCATCAAAAAGTAAACACATGAAACAAATTAGAAGTCATGAAAGGTTACAGTTAAGGCTTCTCATCGCAAAGCAACTGTCAGATGAAATTTTTAAATAGGGAGGTATTTTAATTAACGTTGTACTGGAGCAACACAACGTTTATGAGTAGGTAATTGGTAACTTTTAATTACGTCGTACTAGAGAAACTTAGTAGGCTATTGACGACTGTCCGAAAAACAGTAATCTTAAATATTTGGTAGAGATTCCTAATGTTCATTTTTTTTTCTTCGTGAACAAGTGTATTCCTATTATGTTTTGGTTTTAATGGCGCAAGGGTCTAAAGTGATGATACGTATTATAATTTCCGTCTCACTGGAGCAACACAATGGGCTGTTACAACGATCCGGAATCAAACCCAAAGGGAACGTGGAACAATCCAAGAACAATACAACGTAATTTTTAACCACCGTCAGATGACGAGGTTACGCCCTGACCACGAGAACAACATTGGATATATTAAACATCTGTCCAATAAATCTGGCAAGAGTTTTTGACTGAAATTTGCTGGATTTTAGGAAAGAGTGACACACGTGACCATAACACACTGACGCCAAATTTGATATTTAGCCATCTGGCATTCTGGCGTCCTTAAATTCTGCTGTCTTTGAATTAATGGGGTTTTGTAATTGTTAAATTTAGGTAGCAGCTGACATGAAAGTTGCGAAACAATCTGGTAGGTCAATCAAAATTTGGATTTCTGTACCAAAGATTTTTGCCACGAATGACAAATTCAATGTTTTTTATTTTGTGCATTGAGTTTCGCCAATAAGCATGCCAAGATACCATGTACATTACTAACTGATGCACTAATTGGTTGAACTTTGGTCACATGTTTGACTGCTTTATCCTAAACTCTGGTATATATGAGTTGACCAGAGTGTAAATAAATAAAGTAGAGGACATTTCGGAGTTGTTAAAATCAAAATGAACCGAATTGTGTCTGCCAGATATCTCAAATGTCTCGGGAATCTTCAACATTTCACCCGTCCAGGTATGTTGTCATTGAAAATATGAATAGAAGTTGTTCGATTCACTAGTTGGTAATACATAAGAAATCATTGGAATAGTATAAATAACACATACGTAAACAGAACAGAACAATCACTTCATTAGAAGAAATCCAACTACTTATTTAGAAATAGGGCACAATTTTCTGTCGCTCGCAAAGTTGTGAACGTTTATTCCATCTCGCAGCATAGGACACATTATTCTCTAAACTCGAAAGAAAACAAGATGCTGTAAGTGAATTGAAAAACCTAAACCCACTATTTTTTGACAGATTTGTTTTGCCCCAGCTCAAGAGGTTTATTTTGATGTGTTTGAATTCTTTTTAACATAATTGCATGTATACTTTTGACTGATATTTGAAGGTTAAGGCTTGAAACTTTCCAAAATGTACCAGGGTGAAGTATGCAACATTTGTGTGCTACAACTTATTGAAGAGGAATTCAGGAGATGGTAACCAGGAACCTTATTTTCTGCACCTTGCAAAAATCAAATCAGTATTTCAAGAAAAACATTGTCCAAGTTTCAACACTTGGATAAATAGCATTATGAAGAAAGTTATGGAATCATTTTGGTTGTTTCAGCTATGAACATCAAATAAGTCTGGAAATGCATTTAGGTTACTCCCCAAAATTGCAAATTCATGATTTGTGGTGTTAATAGTAATGTAATTTTAACTCCTTAGTGGATATCACTTTTCGGGACACAAAAAAATAATAATAAACGAAAGGGGCAATCAACAGGTTCTGCATTTACTTGAGTTGGGATATTTTCTTGGTTGTGAATTTGAACATTGAATTTTTAGTCAAAACCTTTGTAGCATGTATATTGGTGTAGCTAGAAGATGATAGGGGCCAAAGTAACTGTTTAAAGGACATTTCAAAAATATTTTTTTAATTGGTTTTATTTTTATAATTTGATCTTCACCACAAAAGTATTTTCCACTGCTGGGTATGTAAAATGAATACCTTGATGCCTCTTGCTTTTAGAAAACATAGCTTGAAAAGCAATTCTGCAATCATATGGGTATTCAGAAAGGTAAGAGACCAAGTGATAAAATTCTCTCCTCGCATACTTCTGGAGAGCACAAAATAAAATGCCTTTTCTGACATCTTTCCTGCAGCCACAGTAACCCGATTGGAAAAGTAGAGGATTAGCAACTGCAGGCAACCAATGACTGTCCTGTCTGTTAAATCTGTCATGACCTCAAATGTACTCAGATTGACATGGTGTGAAAGTTTAGAGAGTGAGGTGCCTGCTCAGGTGTTGACTCATCAGATCATGGTTTAAAATTACGAGGTGTACTCGATTCAATCCCCTCGGGATTAATCCGGGATCATTGCTGACAGCTCATTGTGTCTCCAGTATGAGGTTAATTCAACTATCTCCCCCTTTTATTTGTACTGGCTGGTTGGTTTGGGTTTCATGGCACAAGGGCCTCGTTTTTACCAAGCTGCGTCAAACACAAGACAGACTATGTCAAGTAAATAGACATACACACAAGAAAAGTTTTACTGATAGAGAAGAATCAAACCTGTGTACAAATCGCATGTCACTAGCACAGTGGGCAAACTAGCTGAGCCACTGCAACTCAACATCTGTCCTGTGAAGTCATTAACAAAGCCTAGCTCTTTGCTAGTTTGTATGCCTTGGTCAATAATGATTGATGATTAAAAATTAGTTTTTAGGACAATAGTTTAGTAAAATTATCTGGTTCAAATTAGCATATTTTATCCAAATCTCTCAATTACATTTTATCTTCATTTTTAATATGTAAATGCTATTTTAGACAGTGCGACATTTCCCTATAGGTCTGAATTCACTTCTGAGCATTTTATCTGATGATATGTATTAATTTCATATAAAATTTAATCTACTGCCTGTGCTATTGAAAATAAAAAATATCTTTCTAAATTCAATTTTTCGATGTTTGAAAATAATGTGTGTATTATCTACATTATGTTTGTGTTACTGTTTTATGTTGTCACTTAAAACTAAGAAATTCTAATTATCATTATTACAGCTTCTTCTGTTGTACCTGATCAATTTCATCATTATGATGCTACACCTGAAGAGGTACGATTAGTTAATAAAAGACTGCAACTGAAGAAAGCTTTGAGAGCAGAATATCTTCGTAAGGTTTCTGATCCTCACTCTACTGATCCAATTATCGTAAGTCTTGCTACTGTATATGAATGATTAAATCACATTGTTTCCTTAAAACACGTAGAAAATAAATTGTGTGTGAATGAGAAAATAGGTTTTAGAAGTTAAAATATACTGAACTGTCTTTCAAGTACATGGGGATGCTATCAATGTGTTGGGTTAAAAGCTAATTGTGGTAAAAATGACAGGTGTGAATTTTTGCTGCACATTGGAAATGTTGTATAGGAAATGAGAATTTATCTGTAAGTACGCAAAATTCTGTTTTATATTAGGCTAAAATGTGCTGACCATTGCTTATTATCACCTGCAAACAGGTTTAAATAGGACATGAAATGTGAGTTACTGCACTGTTAGTTATGTTACGTTTTTAACCGGTGTTGTAAGAAGGACGCTGGTATTCTTTATGGATGGTGAAGCATTTTAGATTATGTAAGATATACTTCATTTACAGTTTAGTTTTGAAATTCTGACAAACATGTTCAGAAATAATGCCAAGATAAATATTTTTTATTGTAAAGCATCATAAGTTTTTTTTCCAAATAAATTTTTAAAACCACTTTGAAGCAAAGTAATTCTTGTTATATAATTATTTTTTTGTCAGATTGGCAAAAAATGTATTATTTTTTGATGGGCCGCTGAATTTTCGGAATTAGTTTGTCTACCATTGAGAGAAAAAGTTGGCAATTGCTACTCTATAGAGAATAATTTAACAAAGCCTAATTTTCCTATAGTTTGCTCAATTTAAATAAGTTTTTAATTAATAAAATTCTTTATTTATTTGCAGTTTGACCCACAAATTCAGAGGTATTATTCTATGCATATGACTATAACAGAAAGATTTATTCCTACTATCAAGAATTGGTTTGTGTACATGTTTACTGTTGTAGTACCCATTGTAAGTTTAGCACTCTATCTGATCAACTCTAAAGTAAGTATTTTAGTATAATTGGTATCATTCTTGCTAATGTGTATAACATTGCTTTTTTAATTTTTTTTATCTTCAATCCTGTTTGCATGGTATACTTAAAGACCCTGTACCAAAGTACCACATACAAGCAAAATTCTGAGTTTTTTTTTCTCATTCCTAATTTTTAATACACCTTTTATCAAATAGTTTCAAACAAATGACGATAAAGTAAAGCTTCCTTTCTTTGCACTTTCTGTTTTCTAATACCTCCAGGAGTAGCTTATGTTTTAGCAGAAATCCTGCTTTTCTCTATGCCATGGTTCAATACATATGTCAAAAATAAACTGTTGGTTTATATTAAAGTATACATATATTAATCAATATATACAGTGAATAAAAGCAAATTAAAGCAAGACATTCATCAAGGAAATTGTGACAGTTGGAATCTTGAAATAGTATACACAAACTCACAATTCGAATAGTTTTTGTCTTGGCTTGTAGTCTTGGCATTTAGTTTTGAATGATCAAGTTACAGTGTTAGAGGCTAAGCCTTCGCGATAATACCATTTCACTTCTTTCCGTGGTTATTTATTAGAAGACCCTTAAAATAATAAGTTTGTCAGCTTTGAATTTTACCTGAACATTAATTATTTTTTTAAATTTTGCTTACAACCTTAAAATTTTCAAATTGTACATTATCAAATATCTTTCATCTTTTTTATCCTCAATTTTTTTCAAAAATTCTGTTTCGTATTTGTACTACTTTTTTTTCCTCCAGAATGTGAATCTAAATAATTAAACAGATTACTTTTTTTTTGAGAATTCTTGCAACTATTTTTATACTTATGTAAAAATCTTAGTAAAATATTCAGTTTAGAAAAGTTTCCTTTTTATATTTTTCTTATATTTGTGTCTTGAGGTGCTTTCAGAAGCAAAAATAAACTGGTGAGTCCAATGTCAAAAAATAAAGCAAACAATTTTTAATTCAAATTCAGTGAAACCTTGATTAACCATCAGTCCTTTATTGCAGACCATTGTCGCTCAGAAAGCACAAGCCTTGAAAAACAGAAAAAATTGACAGACTATTTTAAAATTTTAATATGTATGTTCATATAGAGCAGGGGTGGCCAACCTTTTACATACTATGCGTCAATTTTTTTCACGTACGATTTCAGATGCGCCATAAAACGCAAGCACCTTTTCTACCTTACATTCATAGTCCTGCCATATCCTTAATTATTTTTTAATAAAAGTATGTTTATCGACATAATTAACATTTTTAAATGATTTACTATATTGTATGCAAAACAATGTCCATTACAGAGAATTTTTCAAATTTGAATAGTCATTCGCTACCACGTTTTGCTTTTAGTAAATTTCATGGATGAAAATGCTCGTTGACATATGTATGTCGTTCCAAAACGACATATATAACTTTTGCAAATATTCTTAGTTGCGGAAAATGTTCACAGGGTAATGAACGCCAGAAATTAATCATTTCAGAAGCATTTTTATCTGAATATAAAACTCATCCAATTTCAATTTCAATAATGAATTTGTTTTGAAATCATTAAGCACCATTTGTATGTTACTAGGCATCTTCATTACGTTTTGTTTACTAAGTGTAAATGGGTTTATTAATGCGAGCATGCAGTTTTCTTCTTTAGCCAATCAAGAACACTACTTTCAAATGATCATTGCAATAACTAATTTTAATATATTTGGTCAAATTATTATTATCCGCAGCACATCCCCTCTGCTCTTTCAAGTGTGGAAATTGACTCTAATCCTGATTTTGTAACAAAGAGATGAACAGTTTTAATTTCATTTTAAATTAATTGATGCTATTTACTAAGATATGAAATAATTTATTCTTGCCTTGTAGCTTCGAATTTAGATATTTGAGATGGCTAGTAACATCAACTAAAAATGCCTAAGCAAATAGCCAGTTGCTATCAAATAGCCAGTTGCTATAAAATAATAGGGTTCTTTCATCAGGTAGTTCAATTCCCTGTTCTAAAAAATTACAAATAGCATTTTTCAATTTAAAAAATCTACCCAGAACCTGTCCTCTAGAAAGCCAGCGCACCTCATAATAAAGAAAAGGTTCACCATATTCCAAATCTAATAATTCAATGTTCTCTGAATTCTCCTCTGTTTAATGCTCTTGCTCTAATTTTAATCACACATTTCACAACCGGTAACATAACATGCTGCATTTTTAAAGTTTTTGCACACAGTGCCTCTTGGTGTAAAATATTAAAAGACAGGACAATTTTAAAAAAATTTCCAAGCAAAGTTGTAGTGCCATTGACGGCGTACTGTCAGTCCACGTACTGATGAGTACAATATTCTAATTTAGATTTTCTAGGCATGATTTTACAGACTGGCAAGTTCTTCAAAAACATTAAAATTATAATCAATTTGTTTAACAAAAATGCTTATAACTGGAGTACATCAAATATGTTCATTGATTCCTCCAAAGCTAGAGAAAAGAATAGACAAGGTCTTTCAGTTGTTGAAATACATCCAGAGAGAGTTCCACAATATATATCTTATAAGTCTACCTTGGTATAGCAATTTCGTCTGATTTCCTTTCAATACCTTTTGTAACCAAGATGGCGTGCAAATATTTGGAAACAAGGCTTCTCCGTCAGAATAGGTTTTTTTTTTTCGCCAATGCTAAAGCAACTTCATAGGATGCTTCTGTCATCGTCTCGTCTTCACTTACTTTAGCAAAAATATTTTGTCTTCTGTTTCTTCATTTTTCTAAGTCACATATTCTTTACGTAACTCCGACCCGAGAACAATCTTCATTTCTCCTTCTATGGTAGCCTGATGCTGTGTTTTATAGTGTTTATTAAGATCATGTCTTCTATTATGTGAAAGAGTAGTTTCACAAGCAACGCAAAACGGTTTTCCTGATGGACTTGCTATAAATAACAACTCATTTTCCTACTGTTCATTAAATCCACGCCTTCTCTCACTTTTTGCGCTTCTTTTGCACTGTGATAGATAACAAAAAAGTTTTTAAAAAATTAAAAAGTACAAAAAATGTTGAAAAAGAACAAACAGATCACAAGTACGGACGTCGTATCACACAGAATATCAATTGTAAACTGTCAAAAAATTGCGACGAACTGATGAGTAAGAAGACTGTATGAATTGAAATAAGAGTACTCTTGTATTGAAAATATGAAGATGGATTCAGTTATGAAGACTACTTTTCAAAAGAATAATTAGGTGCCAGGATACAATGCGCCAAGTTTGGCGCATGCGCCACAGGTTGGCCCCCCCTGATGTAGAGTGTATGTTCATGTAATAATATATACTACATTGTGCTTAATGTAAATTAGATATTGTTTGTTTCTGTAAAATAAAATACATGAATGTACAGTGTATTTCCAGTTCGTAAACATGCATTTTTTATCATTCACTGTTCTGTTAACCGCCATGGTCCCGACCCCAACGGTTAATCGAAATTTCACCGTACTAACCTGAAACCATAAGGGGTAGCTTGCAAAATCTTTCTGATATGAGCAATGCCACAAAACGTGATTCAGAAAGAGGCTTTAGCATCAAAAAATATATATCACCTGTTTTCTTACAACTTTAAAATATGTGTGTACTTTAATGCTGCAATCATATCAAAACTTATTAATTTACTCTTGTTTTGCAGGGGAAAACTGAAAAACAGATACGCTCTGGAGAGATTCAGTACAAAGATCGATTGTTCAAATTCCAATAAAACTGTAATTATTTGTAGTATAAGATAGACCCAACAAGTTTCAAATAATTATATTTGTTTTACCTTACTCCTGTGTCATGCAAATAAAACTTGCATTACTGATCTAAATGTTCTCATTTTTATATTTCAATTTATCAATTATTCATACACTTTACATGATATGTTCTACACGTGAAGTTGGTATTTAATAAAATCTTCATATAAATCACAGAAGAGTTGTCTATCTGTTTAGTGTTAAAACATAGTTTCCCAAAGTTGGTAGTACTGCTCACGTGTAGGCACTGAAGGAATCTTGAATAATGCGAGACTCAGGAAAAATAGTTCCAGCCAAAGATCGTCGTGTACAAAGGGGGCTGATTTACGTTATATCCGTCCAGGCCCTATATGTCCTTATATTAGTGTGGTGCGGAAGTTTGAAGAGTGAGTTAACAATTGCCTCGTCATCTGACTGTGGTTCAAAACTATGTGATGTTGTCCTCGAATCTTTCCCTTGGGGGAGATTGATCCCGGACTGTCGTCAATAGTTGTTGTATTGCTCCAGTACGACGTTGATTAAAATCCCTACCTTCCCATACCTTTGAACTCAATGCGCTCTTTTCAGAAAAAAAAATTTTGGCAACCCTTCCTCTAGTAAATTTTTAATTATAAACCACAAGTGCATCTGAGCTTATAATTTTTGAATTTCACAAAAATATGCAGCTATGTAATTTAAAAATTTCGAAAAGTTAGTTTGGAATTAAACAACTTGGAGCCGAAATTATAAAGCCTTTTTTTTTAAATGAAATTAAAAGTAAATTGCACATAAGCTCAATACATTACTCATTATCAGTGCCATAACTAGCCATTCTTGTGCAAGAGTTTGCATTTAGGCCCCAAAATTAATTCAGCCAATTCTTTAATTACATCATCATAAATAATATTTTTAACGATATTATATTCTATTGAAATAATACAGCTATTGGACAATCGTTCTTGTTCGATAATTAATCTTAAATAATATTTTATTCATTTCAAATTACTAAAACGTCTCTCGCACGATGCAATAGAAACGGGAAGAGTTGGAAACTATTCGAAGAGCGACATTGATATTTAGGTAAGATTCAATTAAACCAAAATCATGAAGAGCCTGTAGAATTTTAAGCGGAGATGCAGTTTCTATATTTTGTGTAAGACTCGAAACTTAAAACTTTCAATTTCACATGTGAATTCGTACTTTTTTACAACTTTGCTATATTTAATAGCGAGATCTGCAGCCGATATTTTTTAAACGGCAACACTCATGTATTGTAAAGACGAGCCATATAGAAAGCAAAAATCGTCACAGGCAGTTTTCATTTTTTGATAACGCCAATCTATTTGAGACAATAGTGTGTCAAGACTACTGTAAATTTGTATTTTAAATAATTCTTTGGGTGTCAAGTTACTTCCTTCATCTGGTGTTTCATCTATGTATTTCCATTATCTTAAATCTTCTCTTCGAGTTCTTTCTCTTTTGGGCCCTGCTCATTATTAGTAACTAGTTGAAAACTAATAATATGAAGACTTCCTACTTCCATAGGAATAACCCGGCGTTTTGAAATGGTTAAATGTTGATTGAAAAATGAATTAGAATAATCTCTTTTCTTACAATGAAAAATGCAATCATTTAAAGTGTACGAAAAATACTTTTACTTAATACTTACTACTTTTTAACTTAGTTTCAACTTTTTTATAGGTTCTACAATTTACTTCGAATGCAAATATATACATTTGATTCCTGAATAACAAATTGTAACATACATATTACAAAAGATTAAGACAAACAAAAACGAAATTCCGATTACAAAATGCAGAATTCTGAAAAACTAAGGATGTATAAAGTGTCGAATTTCGACATCTTGAGCTGTAATAGAGCAATTCGAAAACGACTGGAAACTATTGATGACGATAGTGATTTATGAAATTTAGTAATGCTCAAATAGGACTGCGATATTTCCCTGTATTCAATCAAATAAACGTTGTGTTGCTCTAGTATACGACGTTAATTAAAAATTACCATCAATCAAATACATAAACCTTGTAGAACGTGCTTCCATGTCAATATTCATTTATTGAAAGAAAACAAACTTTCCATTTTAAAATTGAGGCTTCGAGGTGCACTTTTAGGACTACATATGTGTCAATTTCGTGGTTTTAAGTGCTATAGATTTGTCTTAGGTGAGAAAGTAGTAGCCTATGTTTTCCGCAGTGTTATAAAATATAAGTGTACTCAATTTGGTGTAGATTGGTCTTCCTGTGTAGATTTGTATAGAAAATATACACACACACACAATCATCCTTTTCTCTATATTAAAAAAAGTTACTGCAGCCGAAGGATTGAAAACTCGATTTTTTCGTTCGCTTCTAAGACAGTTTTCCGAGAAAGTAAGGATCAGATACGAAATTAACAGGGTTTGTTCAAACTTATACAGGGAAAGGGATGGAGAAGATTTTTTTTCTGATGTGGCTATTAATTTAGGGTGCATTAAGTGTCGAAATAGAAAAAAAAAATTTCTAACGGAAGTGAGCAAAGCACGTACAAATTTTCAGTCTTCAGCCGTGAGGGTGTTTTTTAGAGTGCCTGTAAACGTGAATTTTTGCACCTTGCCGTGTTTTTTTAGAAATTTCAATTTGATTCCTGGTAATATTTTTTGGTCAAAACTGTCACATCTATAGCTTATTACAATTAGTTTTTAAATTTGAAAACGTTACGTGAAACCTTGGAATGTACTATTTCTTATGGTATATAGCCACTGCGTGGCCAGCACGGCGTTGCCCGTTTCTTTTCGTATGGTCAGATGTGACCACTGCTCGCTAACCCCTGTGATTGTTACGAATTCGTATCCTATTGGATAACAGCCATCACGGCGTTGCCAAATTCGAATTGCGAAGAGATCCAATCGGCGTGACGTCACAATCTCTTGCGAAAATATAAAATATAATTGAAAAATTATTTATTAAAAGAAAATCAAACGTTTAAGTCATCTATCTGGTGTCAAATTTTCCACAGATTTCAAATCCATTGAAATTTTTACTCTGTCTTTAATGGTCTATGATATAGAAAAAAAAACTAAATAACTCCAGTTAAAAGTTAATTTTTTTATTGTCTGCTGGAAAATCATTCCTCCGGGCAAAATGAAAACGGAAACAAAAAAAATAATTTTGGAATCCGTGATTGTCTATGCTATTTATTGTTGCTGCTATGTTGTTGCATTCAATAATAATTAAATTTCATTAAATTCATTTTTGAATGTTCTAGATTTAATTTTAAAATTCGCTGCCACCCAAAAATTGCAAAAAATTCGGACTACCTGTGTGCCAAATCCCATTGCTGAAAGTGCCATAGATTTGTCAGGACTTTGAGTGCAAAAACACAAATAAACAGAAAGACAGACAAACACTTCCTTTTATAATAGTAGAGATTATTTTTGAAGTCGGTTAATAAATAAATTCGATGCGATTAAAAGTTGGTCATACATATTTCGTATTTTTTAGATCGTAATTTCCGACACCAAACTAAAACTGTGATATCTGTAGCTTAATACTATTAGATTTAAAATTTGAAATACTACGTGAAAGCTTAGAATGCACTCTTTCTTAGGGTATAATTATTTGTAATATTGGCTCATAAATAAATTCGCTGAGATAAAAAAAAGTATGAATTCACGATAGTGTACAAATTGTTCATCGCAGAGATGAAATGTGAAACGACCTTGGTGAGACTCGCTGTGACGTCATGGCCCGTAAAGTCCATTAAAAAATATACGAATTATTAAGATAGTTTCGCCGTCGCAGAGGAAAACTCTGCGAAAGGAGTGTTGGTTTGTGAAGCAAACCAAATGGGATTGCATAGCAATTACCGGGGGTTAGTGAGTAGGGGCGGAGCCCCCTATTTTATATAGATATTAATATTAATGAATTACTAAAATTAAAAATTATCAATGAGAAAGATGAGTGGTACAGTAAACTATTCCATTGTTTCGTTTTCTTTCAGTGACATGCGTCTAAATTTTAATCTATCAAAAGTTTCACTATAGGATTGTCTATACTTCACCATATTGTAGTTGAGTCATTACAATAGCATTCTTATTTGGTGCATTTGTGTTATCTCTTGGATTAGCTGGAATTGGATATATTTCAAAGATATTTAGTACTTGCGTCCATGCTAACGTGCAGTACGTTCGTCCATGTGCTCATTTTTTGCCATCGGGTAACCACTTCCTTTGTTTCCGTAAGCCTGAAATTTCGGAATGTCCTCTCGGTCAGCCATTAATTTTGGGCCGTGTTGGAAGACTAACGGATTCGGAATCGGAGGGTTGCGAGTTCGATACTAGGTTCAATCAAATACCATCTAGTACACGGGGGCTAGTGCACATTAAATAAGTCGTGACTTCAAATATCCTCACCTTGGCTTGGTGTGGCAGTCTGGAAAGTGAGGTTTCAGTTCACTTGTTGAACCTCGTCATCTGACTGGTTCAAAATTACGAGTTGTTGTCCTCGGTCCTTTCTCTTCAGAATTGATCCTGGACCGTCACCAATAACACGTTGTCTGACTCCAATGCAACGCTAATTCAACTACTTACATATCAGCCATTTATAATAGTGGATGTTAATTATAGTACAAATGGAATTGCTCATGCAATGCAAATAATCCTTTTCCTCGTACAACGTAAATAATTATTTTACTCGTCACCAAATTGTATCATCATTTCAATTAATTTTTTGAAATAAAACTTTCCCAAAACCTCTGTTATAGATTCATTACCTTTTTTTTAGTTTCGTTTCAAACCTCAATTGAAAGGTTTCAGTTTCAATCACGTGATACCCAAATCACTGATTTGATTCGCTGATCAAATAATTTTTTCGTGGTTGTGTTTTCGAGCTTTAACTGCAACCGCAGTGTTCAGTCATATGGTAAAGGAAAAATTGTAAAATTTCTTGTTTGTTGCTAAAAGTCTTGTCTACGGAGCAAAAAAAATGTGTTGATCATTTAACATTATCTGTGAATGAAAAGCTTATCTTTTCTATCTGATGTTTCAATATTTAAATGACGATGGCTGCTGAAGCCAGTTCCTCTCGTGTTATAGGGGCGTCGAGGAGCATTTATTATTCTTTAACAGACGAAGTGCCTGGTCTGACAGATGAAGAGAAGAACAAACTCGAATCAGTCATGAAGAAAGCTTTGGTATAATTTGGATTTAAATGTCACCTTTGTTTGTTAGTTTATCCAATTAATAAAGATTACTTAGTTGAAACAGTTTTTTATTTTTCCAGAGATATGTGCATGTTTCATATTTTGTTTTAAACTTATTTTTCGCATCCAAGCAATTTCAAGTGTGTAATGTTTATCCTTGCAGGAATTTGAAGCTGAAGAGGAAAATAAAATGAGGTGAGAGTAACTTAATCTCTTATTTTGAAACTATCTAGCCTACATTTTAGTTTGGGGTCAAATGAAGTTAATTTTTGTTCAAGCTATTCATATTTGTAAACTGGGTGTCAAGATTTAAATCAACGATTAAAATCATGATTTTAATCAAATGATTTTTTTTAAAAACACTGATTTAAATCATAACTAATTTTACATTTTTATAACTAAGTAAATGCACCACAGAAAAATCACAGAAGTGATCAAATTCTTTAATCTTTCTGCACTCATGGTGATTTCAGCACTAATGGCTACACCCAGCTCAGAGGGAACTGGGTCAATTACTGCATGCATATTATAAAAGATTGCAACAGCCAGTTGTAACTTATTAGAATATACTATATACTGGAAACAGTAATGTAAACGCACATGACATCATAGATCTAAATGCCAGGAGGAGTAAACATTAATTCCACTCCATTCACAGCACTCATAATTTAAACATTAACAGCACTCATAATATAAACACTTAAAGAAAGTATGCAACAGTTGGATTCAAAATTATAAACTAAAGGTTTGACTGATCTTATTAGCTAAAATTAGTTGCTTTTATTAGCTTTTTTTTTGGACAAAAACAAGCAGGTAAAATTTGTGAGAGGATGGTGACAAAGTAAAAAAGATTGAGAAGTGAGATGCTAATGTATATTTTGTTTGTTTTTGAAATGAACAAACAGTATAGCTTGAAAGGTGCCTTCACTATTACCAATTTTTAACTCTTGACTATAATAACGTCTCCTTAAACTCTTTTTGTTTTGGACAGAAACAAGAGGGTAAAATATGTGAGAGGATAGTGACAAAGAAAACAAGATTGAGAAGTGAGATGCAAATGTATATTTTGTTTGGTTCTGAAATGAACAAACTGTATAGCTTGAAATGAAAACTGTATAGTCTTCACTATTAGCTTCATTGTGTTTTGGGTTGCGTTCTTTTTATATGATTTTTTATGTAAAAATAGGATATTGTGACTGATTGTGTCGCAATAACATGAATGGCCCTCATAATGACAGCTGTTCCATGAAACCTCGTGATTGCTTCAAAAAGGTTTTACAGTTCTTAATTGTTTCAGTTGTAACTAGTGGATGATGGACAGTGGCATAAAATATCTAACTGAACATGTTCTTAGTTTGTTCCTTCTATTTCCTTTGAAATTATTGCGTTTGTTTTTGAAACGATGATTTGGAGTGACACTTGTCTTTGTACTATTTTGTTGCTATCTTTCTTACTAAATACTGTAGTGTTTTCCTACATAAAAATTTCTCATTTAAGAATAAATTTCTGAAAGATTTCACATTTAAATGGTATGAAACAGTCACCATTACGAGCTTTGGAGTGTTTAATCTGGTTTTTCATTCAGATTTCTTTATTAGAGAATTTATTTAACAGCTGATTTGCCTAATTTATGAAGCAAGTATGATATATACTGTACGATAAAATGTGATTCTATGGTGCGGAATAAAGTTCTTGGAACAGAGTAGAATCAGGGCTGTTCCCAATTGTTGTGTCGGGCATGTACTTGTTCATTGACAGGAAAAACAGTCAATCTGAAAGACAGTCAAGGTATGCATCCAACTTTAAACAACACTGCCCACTCATAAATTCTCAATATTTTCCAGTTTTCATACTTTATTTGTCCATTAGTTTTAGGTTCCTTTTACTGCTAAAAATATACTGATGTAAATAATTTATGTTATTGTATACTTAATTTAAATCATTCATATTTTTCTATTCTTAATTTCTATTAAAAAGTACCCAAAATGAATATTTTGGAAAATCAAATGCTTTTGTGAAGAGGGGCAGCTTATTTAGATTTGCAGGTGGGCAATTAATGCCTTAGGAGCAGTCCTGAGTAACATGTAGTATGTATTAAACATTATTAAAAATTCATTATTTTTCATGCATAAAGAGGTATATTAAAATTAATACATGTTATGAATGTTTATAACTAATATTTTTAAAGACATTCCTGTTTTTAGACAACCACTTGAAGGTCAGCTATATAAATATACAAATGTGGTAAAAGGATGGCAGTATCGCTGGTTTGTGATTTCCCCTGAAACGGGAATGCTTGAATATTATATGGTAATATTATATTTATCTTTGAAATACCTATGTAGATTTTTAGTTTAGTGTATATATTTTTTAACATGTTGCAGTAAATGCAAATCACCTCTGAAGAAAACGACAACTCAAAAGTTAATATTAGCAAGAGTTTCATTCTAGTACATCGTATCAAATTTACAAGTGAATAAAGAAAAAGTTTATTGGTTATGGCTTTTCAGCTGGGTTTTAAATGACTTTCACCTTTGAGGCAAGCATAAAAGATGGTAAAAGTTAACATAAAATCATGCTAATAGAAAAAGACAGCACTTCTACTTTTATGCAATGCTGCCTACCTGGTATAGTGATTAGTAGTAGCAGCACCTGTAGATCTTGAGTTTGATTCCCGGTTTGCAAGGGCATGACTCTTTGTGATTGTCCCCATTAGGATCAACAATAGCTTACCCTCCGGGGGCTTTCTCACAAATAGTGTCATTTCGATCCTTGAAGGGCCAAAGGTCAATGGTTAAGCATTGAAAAAAATTGGTACAAAACCTCAATTTAGAATAGGTCTGTGAAAAACTTGATGCCAATAGTTATTTTTACTGTAAATCCAGGAGAAGATTAGAAATCTTTAATCATTTTTTTTGTACTATGAATTTTTATTTCTACTCATAAATTAGAATGCTGATTTGGCAAATAGATGTTACAGACATGAATCCTATCCAATGGTATTTACGTTTAAAGTACCAAATCCAAACATGAAAATGAATCATGATAAACTGCTTGATGGTTTAATTGACATTTTACTTGAAAATCACCATTCAATGAATATTGTGGCCATGAATTTGTCTTTTATTGAATGCTCTCGCTCATCTTATCCATTGTATGCTTGATTGATCCTAAAAGTTTTAAGGGAAAACTAGTTACATGCTTGAATTTAGCTTTAAAACATGAAAGAATACCTTTTTTTAGCAGTCTTGCTTAATGTGCAGAGTTGTTCGATTTAAGTCATTGTCAACTGTTCACAAAATTGTTTGGGGTACTTGTATAGGTATCAGAAATCGCTTCAGAATGATTGATTCTATTCAATTGATAATTTATTACTTAAAATCAATACTGTGTAGAGTCTTTTAAAATATATTTACATATGTTTATTTTATCTTTTCCCTTCCCTAGTTAGACGAGAGAAATAAAAAAAGGCCAAGAGGAGCTCTTTATCTTAATGCTGTAAATATGTTTTATATCTAGAGTGTTAATTTATCATTCTTGCTGATTTAATGTTTAACCCCATTGTACAATGTATATAAATATGTATTTATTAATAGTTTCAAGAAGAAAATATATTGTTTTTGTCCTGTTTGTGGCAATTTAATCTCAACCAACATTTTATACCAATCTTTGCATTATTCAGCAATAAAAGAACAGATTGTATTCACTCAATATGTATTTATATGTGAAGAATTATATTTCAAAAGTGCACGTTATTGTACAAGATGATACCATTTAGAGTGAATTATTCTTGTAATTTTTTTTATTTAGGGAGCAGTTGTATCACCCAGTGAAGAAGATAATCAGTCTTTTGTTGTCAGTGATGCATGGGGAGAAGTTTTTAAATTAAAAGGTATAGATCATATAAAAAGCATTCATATTTGTTATACATTCATTATAATCTATTCTCTTGTGAACTGTTTTTTATTGCTCTCTGGAGTTAAAAATTATCCGTAGACTAGCTTAAAATTGATAACTGGAATGCCACAATTCGACTGAAAGCAAAAAATAAACCATTCTTAGCTTTAAACAATCTAACAAATCAACTCCATTTGACATTGTTTCTTTTCTACAATGATAATGCAATACAAATAAATTTTAGACAAGTTCTCCACACACACATACGTGTACATATAGAATGAATCGAGATTCAAATTATCGAGAAAAAAAGCCTAGATTAATACATAGGAAAGGAATTGTGAACTTTGAAGAAACTTCGACTAAAGCAGTAATTCGTGTTCACAAGGTTCGAGTTATTTGGGAATTTACTGCATTTATGCAAAGCAAAATATGCAGACTAACATCGAGTGATGTTCAAATTTGAAAATATCACTATATTAATATATAACTATGATATAAAAATATTAAAGGAAATGTTGAGAGAGAAAATTTAAACACATAGTAGGACGTAATTTTTTTAAAAACACATTTTAAGGCTTACTTCTATTATTTTCATCGAAATATTTTCCAAACTGCTTGACAAGAGAAATTCGTCTCTATGTCTCTTTTTGTAGCACATACTCTTGATATATTGTCTACTGAAGAGCAATGGTTGGCCAAGCAAGAATTTACAAATTTTTCCTGGTTGAAAGTGTTCTATATGTGGTCCATTTGCATTAATAAACATTAGATTGGAGTTGTTTGAAATCAATAAAGATGTTCTCAAATCTGTTACACTAGGTTATTCATTAAAATAAACTCGCACTCGACCGTGGAACATGGTAACATTTCAATTATTCTTAAAAGAGTTTTAATTTTCTTGAAAAACTTGGGTGTTTTCATTGGTTTCTCATACCTTGAATAGTGCACATTTCATCTCTACCAAAACGTCAACAGATCCTTTTTACCTCCTTTCCTCTATGGCGAATATCCCCTGTATTTATATTTTCTGCATCAAGCATGGATATATCCTTCAAAAGTTGACAATTTTCTTCATTAACATCAGAACAAAGTCTTCATTTCATTTTATCGGCAATACTTTGAATGAATTGATTAAAAGGTACGATTTTGGAATTATGTACCAAGGTGATATCTGGTAATAGAAACTTTTCTATTGCTTCTACAGCTACCTGCGTTTTGTGCCATGTTTTCTAGGAAAAGCAAAGCATGTACTTAATTTTAAAGAAAAATCAGAGGGTATAGGAATTTGCTAGAAAAACCAGAGGGTATACGGCACGTATACCCTCCACTACAGCCCTGTTTGTATCTCCCTCCCATATTCACCAGACCTTGTCCCTCAGATTTTCACCTCTTCAGTTCACTTCAAAATTCTCTGAACGGCCTAGAGTTCAATTCATTGGAGACTGTCAAACAGCAGCTCAATAGCTTCTTTACAAAAAAGCCTAATGAATAAAAAAAAAAAATTCCAGCTGACAGAAAGTCATAAAACAAAATGATGCTTATGTGATTCAATAATATTTTCTCATGTTTTTGTACTACTTCATTGGTATTTTTCATAAAAAACACACAAAACTTTCCAGATGACTCAATAGTTTATTTAAGCTCAGCTGTCTTCCAGATTTGAGAAAATATTAAGATGTTGTTTGTATGTACTTTAAATATACATTTTTGTGATCTCTTTATCACAAGGAAGTGTAATAAAGAGATCACAAAAATGTTTTCTATCTGGATTGTTATTTGTGTTTACTGTTTTATGGCTAATTAACTGCTTTTGGGCATTTATATTTCAATTTTGATTATGTTTTGTAGATTTAGGCTTGATTTTCATTTAGTAAAACCCAAATTTTAAGTAAGTTTCAATTATAAATGTTTTTTTCATTTCTTCTGTTACGTGAAAATATATTTTTCATTTTTACCAGCTGCTGATGCAAAAGAAAGACAAATTTGGGTGGATAAACTCAGATCTGTGGTTGAAAAGCATGCCAGTGATTCATTAGAAGTAATTATTATTTCATTTACAGTTTTAATTTGTTTCTTCTAATGCAATGTTCTACTATAACTTGCAAAAATATTTAATTGAATTATGAAAGTTTAGCAAAAAATTTTGTTTAATTGTACATGGGTTATTAGGGAAAACTGCTCATGATTTCAATAACCCACCTGAAGGAGTGCTAAAACTGTACACGAGAAGGTGTGCTGGGTATCTTGTACCCTTAACTATTTATCACACTTTAAATGTTTGTACAAAAATATATATGAATAATAAAAAATATTGTACTTGCATTTATATATCTGCACATTTCGTACAGATTGGGCACCATTGTGGATCTAAAAAAAAAAAAATATTTGCCAGTAGAAATTCTAATAGCAAAAACCTTTGACCAACCATGTCAGAAAAACATGTGTATATCATTTTTCAAATTTAGATTATATATTAGTGAAGGATGGTTGAAGTATTCAAATTCTAGTGCTCAAGCTTCTTTGACTCATTTGAACACACCATTTGTTTGAGATGGGTCATACAGAGAAGCCTAAACACCAGAATTCGAATACTTCAGCCACCAGTACCTTCACTAATGTATCATCTAAATTTGAAAAAATGAAATACACATGTACTGAACACCATTTGTCTTGGATGGTGTCAAATTTAATTTTTTTTTACCCATCCTATTGGACACTTGTGAGCACATTGTTTTGTGTATATTAATTTATTAAATGAAAATACATTAGGTATTAAAATATAAATAGGTCCACATTTGACTTATTAGCTCATGTTTTTTTATACGTTGAAAAAATATCTGTATATGCAAACACACACAAATGCTGCTGAATGTAGTTGGTAATTCAAATGCACTCTGATTTTTTTTTTAATTCAATGAATAATAACTGAATATTTTAACCATTTTATATGCAAGTAGTTTAATTTTGTTTCATATTTTTGAGTGTAGTCACAGGTGAAGATTAAATTTCTTTTATCAAAATAGGTTGCCAAAAAAGATACTCAAACAGGTGTTCCAAATGCCTTTGCACTGTGTAAAAATAGTTTATCAAATGTCTCAGAAGTCACACGTCAAATAAGTGCAAGTGATTCAAGCTCTGGAAAGTTAACTGAAGCTGGTTCAGAAAACCCTAGTACTCAAACTGACACCACAAATGAAATCAAGGAATCTGTGTACAAAGCACTCAAGTGCCAAAAAGCTTTAGCTAAGTCCATAGAGGTAAGTTTTATTAATTTAAATTTGAAATTGGTCATGTCTATTTAAGTGATTTTGAACATGTTGTTACGTTGAAATATGTTTAGCTTGTATTGTGAAAAAACTTTCGTTTAAATAATGATTTGCCTCTGTGTGAACAATAAAGCCCTGAACACAATTTCCTTAAAAATTAAAAGAGAATTTATTAAATGGAATTAAGTGAATTAATATAAAAAATTAACAGGTAATAAAAAAGGGGGCCCCAACACAACATAGGAAAATCACTGTTCACAAATGATGATAGTAAACTAGATAAAGGTCCAGAAGAAAGGAGGTGGGGACCAATGGCAAAACTCGAAGAACGGGAAGACTCACCCTTGGCTACAGGTCTCAGGAAAACACGAAGATTTCCACATGTCAGGTACGGGATCTAGTTGGTAAGGAGAGTGAAAGAGTTTTCACCTTTAATGCAGAACATCAAGTCGGCAAGCAAGCACAGCCTATGGAGGAGCGTGGTTAGCCGGATTCAGATTTAGCAGGGTGTATCTAAAATGTTCCAAATGGTCAGTGAGGTTGCTGGTAAAATCTTTCAGACCAGTTAACAGATAGAGTTAATATTGCCAAACCGCTTCCACATCCTTCGCGAGGTCGGCGGAAAATGTTCTTAGCCCAAGTCCTCCGACTCCTGTGTTTTCGATCGGCCCCTCGCCAAGGCAAAAAAAAAAGGGGGGTCCTGATTATCAGTGTCTCTGTCTATTTATAGAGGGATTAAAACTTGATGTGCTGCATTACAGGTGTAAAAACACGCAAAATCACTCAACCCGAATCCAAAGGTAACCCCTTAAAGGAGGAACCAATACATTCCAAGTCGTTAAGCCATCAGAACCCCCTTCTCGCGAGTGGACAATACACCAGGGGGAAAACCCACACTTGTGCTAGAAATCGATCCCAGACTGCCAACTACGCTAGTACTAATGAGTACTTTCCCCCCAATGTAATCAGGCCACATTCCTAATCCACAGAGTTCAGCTGAAACATTAAATGTGTTTTTTTTTTCCTAGCGGCAACCATGAGAAAATTTCCAAGCGCTCACAGTTGGCGTCAAGGCACTATAGAACAAATTATCAACACACACAAATGCAAAAAAATAAGTACAAGTATACAAAATTAATTTCTTAAAAATTAACCCAAGTGTTCAGCCTCCATGTATGTTACGCGCAAATCCGCCAGAGGGCGATACTTTTGTTTTTACTTCCTCTTACGCTTCATGTGCATTACAGTTCGTGCTCCTGTATTGTCAACAAGCAGGACGCAAGTGCGTCTGCAGTTATTCTTTTCCAACACAAATTGTTTCTGTCGTTGGGAAATATGAACTCAGGCTGACGCCGTGATGACTAACAGAAAACAAGATTTAATGGAAAAGAATAACTGCAGACACGCTTGCGTCCTGCTTGTTGACAATACAGGAACACGAACTGTATCTTGTATTCTGTTAGTCATCACGGCGTCAGCCTGAGTTCATTTCCCAATGACAGAAACACCAACAATGTGTAACAAAAAATCTAGTATGTATTCCAGATTTCAATTATCTTTTAACACAAAATACTTTTTATATTTTAGATTTTGCCATCTTCTGGGCCACATCTAAAATGCTCAGATAATGTAAGTACTTATTGATAGTGATTTAAACTATTATTCATTTTGTAATAATTGAATGCTTATTTAGTCTAATACATTTTTATCTGGATTTATAGAAGCTTCTTTTATTAAAAGCCATCTCCCAAGCAACAGTCCAAAGCATGGAGCAATGCTACTTGATATTAAAACGACATCGAGATGTATGTATATAAGGAATCTTTATGTTTAAAGAGTTCACACAATATTGAAATAAATGTTATAGGGTATTGTAATTTTTATATTCATAAAAATATTTTTCAATAAATTACATTGTTAGCTTACAAGTGAATCACTAAGGTCATAAAACAATTGTAAGAAAACAAAGAGGGAAAATTCTACTCACTATGCAAAACTCACTAAATATGTTTCTCTTGAAGAAATGTAACCTTCATGCAAAAATAACTAGAAAAACTAAAAACCCATATAGAAATTTTTGACTTTGTGTTTCACTTATAAGCTGAGGTTAGTAAACCATTTTTCTCAAATTTTAAAATTTTGTATTGTTCTATTTTTGTATTAGATTAGAGATCACCGGCTTTGTTCATCAACCCCCAAGATTGCTAAGCAATCTTCATTGATCACTGTTCACTTGCAATGCATCCTAGCATCAAAATATTTGGAAAACATTTTGTTCAATAAGAAATATAATTTAATATATGTATACAAAGAAACTTATCAGTTGCACATATTGCCTGATCTCAGAACAGACATGTCCTTATGTTCTACTAAATTTTTTTTCAATCAGCTAAATCATGTTTATTATAAAACATTGGGAAAATGCAGTTATTCCGGAGTAGTAGCTCTTCGCTTTTCACAGCTTTTTCTCTAAGTATTCATTTGCCCGCTGACTATGCCTTCGTTTGTTGTAAATATACACTTGACAGAACAAATACAAATTTGAAATGACTCAACATTTATTTCATTTTTAATTTGGGAAATAATTATGTATTGTCATTTGATTTGTGAAAGGAATCATGGGATGTTGAATTTAGTCATTAGAAATAATTAGAATTGCATTCAATAAGAACAACATAGCAATCAAAACTGTTTTAAATGTATTACTTCCATCAAACAATTTACTGGAATACTTGAAAATTACCAATTTTTTAAAATTAAATTCAATAAATGCCAGAACACTTTATAACAATCCCGGAAAGCTCATCAAATTTGCTTTTCTAAAAATATATAAACCTTTTAAGCCACGGAGGTTTTTGCATCAATCTAATGGGCTCTCGCATTCATTCTTCAAAAATATCTGTTTACAGTAGTGGTTGTTAAATACCTTTAAAACGATTTGCACTACATATTCAAACAAAACAATAGCACCCAACTTGATCTGTTCTGAGCTCTGGAGTTGAATTTGAAATGTGTATGCTGTTTTTTATTATTTGCATGAATTTGTAGACTGCTTATTGACTTAAAATTAATTATAGAGAGAAGTCTTAAAATCAACAGCATTATCTATAGCCCCTTCAGTTGACTCATTTGAAAAATTAAAAGGTCCTTATGTGTAAGTACCTTTTCTTTATCAAACTTTTATAATAATTTAGAGCTGTATTCAAAACTATATTAACTTACTATTACATGTACATGATATATTTAAATATGGGACAAATAAATGTAAAAATGTTATTCCAATAATGTGTCTACAATATTATGACCACCTCCCAGTGCAAATGCCATGCAAAGTAACTCTGGGTGCACATATCAAAGCAATGCTTACTATAAATGTATGGTGTTTGGCTTTATTGGATAAAGCATAGAACTGTCCGGGGTAATGGACAAAACATGTGGTTTATCAGATCTGGGGGGAAAGTATAATAATCATCCAAGTTGTGTTATCAACATTTCAAAAACAGCTATCTTTGAAATGTTTGTGTGGTGTAGTAGTGATCTGCATCACAGAACTACAGTTGATGAATAAGACAGTTTTCATGACTCAGCATCTATTTTTCATTAGCCAAAACAGTTGTTAAAGTCTAATAAATGTGCTACACTTGAACAAATGAAAAATAAAAGGAACAGTGAACACAAGAGAGATCTTGTTTGAAAGTTAATGCAAACACTGCCAGACTCCAGAACAAGCAGTGACGGGAGTCTAGCTGATGGCTACTTATCACAACTCATCAATTTGCACATGAAATTGGACTCCAGGCACTGGCAACTTCTCCGAAGTTATGTTTCCTTCTCCAAATAATGGGTAGATGGCGTAAGAGGTGTGAAACCTCAGGACAAACACGATTGTTTGAAAAGATAGTGTAGTGGTAGCAGTTACAGTGAGTTTTATGACATGGTTAGTCCACTAATACTTCTATAGAACATTCTTAGTGGAGATTGCCAATGAATTACAGGCACTCCTCACTTTATGACCTTCCTATTTAATAATTGCCGAGATTTATGACCAGCTCTCCGGTGTAGAAAATCCCCTTTCTCAGCTGGAACAATCCCAACAAAGCTGGTGGTAACACAGGCCTTGTTTGCAATGTAACCAAATAGAGGGTTTCACACATAGCTTGTGTGGTTTGGCCAATTTGACCATCCACTTGCCGACACCATCGTTGAACTCTAACAAATAAAATTCCAGAATGCTCTCATTACATGTTCTTTTGGTGATCTGTGTGCCTTGCTTACTCTGCACCTATAATTTCCTGTTGTAACTATTTAGTGATGCCTCTAAAGTTTAGGGCAAATCTCTAAAACAAACTAGTCATCAAGTTTTCGGCAAATCTCTAAAACAAACTAGTCATCAACATTGTTGATCCCAGTGTGCATTTTGATCTTTATTCAGAATAAATATAAATTAATTAGCTCCTTGACCTAGTCTTGGAAACGGGACTCGGGTCATTAAGTGAGAAGTGCCTGTGTATCCAATCAAATACATATACCTGTAAATTGTTCCTTGAGTGCAATGGCATCAATCAAGGCAATGATATACAGTGAAACTTTGATTAACCTCCAGTTTCTGTTAACCGTCAGTCCGTTATTAAAAGTTGATTCATGAAATATTAAAAGTTGTTAGTACATACACACAGAATATGCAACTTTTTTAAAATTTGAATATATATGTACGTCTATAGTGCAGGTTCATGTAACAATATGTACTTAATGTAAATTGTATATGTAAAATAAAATTTATTTATGTAGTGTATTTCCAGTTTGTAAACATGCATTTTTTTATCAGTTAATATGCAAAAAATGGGTTGTTGTTTAAGGTTTTTGTGTTATCCGTCTATTCTATTAACTGTCATGGTTCCGATCCTAACGGTTAATTGAAGTTTCACTGTACCATGTTACCAGAATTCTTTTGAGGAGCACTATGAAGAGTTTTAATCTCGGTGTATAGAAAGTATTCCTCTAGATTTCAACCCAATTAAAAATCTATGTGTTTATATTTATTAACTCATCAGATAAATGAACATCTACAGGAACTCTGGAAATTACTTTAGAAACTTGCTGAATTAATCCTTTCTTCAACAATCGGCTTCAGATGTGAAATACTAGGTGGGTGGTCATAATGAGTGGACTCCTTTATACGATGGATACAGGATTCTGAATAACTAATTTTATATTAGTAGTTCTAGCTTTCATCCTGCATTGCATTTTATGAAAACATTTTTATCAATTATTTTAAATGAAAGCATAAAATAACCTTTTCAAAATAAAATGTGATGATTTTGGTTTGATCTTGTTTTTATAGGAAAAAAGATTAGAATTCCAGAATTTAATATACGATTTTCTCAATGACATACAAGTTCTACTTTTGAATATTTCAACCAGATATGCCTCAAATATCTATTTTGAACGTTGCACTGAAACCTGTTTTTCTCAAAGAAAATACAAATATCAGCTTCATATTGTTCACCCTTTCATTTTTACTGTTTTATGGGAAAATGCTTTGTATCCTGTTTTATTTCATTATAACCTCATTGTTAATAAGGACAGCAGAGCTCTCTTTGAGTATTAATATAAAATCTTAATAGAATTGTAAATATGCCATGAAACACCTTGCCAAATGAACTACTTGAAAAGTGTTGTCGTCTTCATTCAAAATTTTCTAGAATGTATTTGATAAATTTGAATTATTTAGGAAGAGCTGCAGTGCTAAAAGTGTATATAGTTTGACCTATGAAAACATTCAGCTTTTATTTATTATGGTTTGTACATTACTTCTACATATTCCTTTTTTGTATTTAAGGCTGTTCTATATATGTTCTAGAAATATCAGGTAGTAATACTGTGTACAGTATTTTAAAATGCACTTATTAAGATGTTTATTTGTAATTGATATATATTTTTTGTACTTTTAATCAGTTCCCAACCAAAATCGGCAAATGGTTTGTAGCCTTAAGTCTAAACCATGTTCCTAATGTAAAAATTTCATATTCTAAAGTTTTTCATACATTTTGTTTGTAAGATTTCTTAATGTGTAACAAGATTAGAATTCTGTACATGTAAATCTAAAACTTTTAGAAGGAATTAAACCATTAATTCTTGATATGTATTGGTGCTGGACACTTTGCCTTGTTATGGCATTTTACTAGTATCAGTTCAAACATTGTTATTATCTAATGTTCAAGTTTTAAAAAAGAATTTGCTTTGTATATTTTTTAATTAATGTATTCAAATTATATTTAAATTTCTTCAATAATATTTCTTATTTCAGACTTGTTTTGCTTTTATTTATCTAATATAGACTTCAATCTATAAATTATTTTTACATTGTTATTGTGTTAGCTCCGAACACAGCTTTTAAGATATATTAATACAATGTTTCTGTGCCTCAATGTTACAAGAGAAAATAATATTTTTAAGATGTTGTTAGATTCTTGTTATAGATAGCAGTTTAATAAATTTGTTTCATGTTACCATTTACTTCATTACTCTTTAAGAAGTTTATATTGTTCTATCATCAATTGATGGGTTAGAAAGGTAATAAATAATGTTAATAGCAACCAACAAGCACAAATATCTACTTTTAAGTGATTTAATGAATTATTTGGTAACAGAGCAAACATGTGTATAATGCACTTTAGGAATGGATAAATAGCCTTAAATAGATCAAGTATTATGTAAATGAACAGCAATAAGATTGTTTCAAAAGAAAAACTATGAAGTATTCAATTTTTAACATTTTCAGGGACACTCAATACTTTAAGCCAATGACATTTGTTTGACAATGTTGAATTAGGATTACACAAAACTTACCAAACATATCCTTTTCCATCATATCTAGCAAATTCATTAATTGAAGTTACTGTAAAAGGATAGAGATTCGACAAATTCCAACGAATGCTATTTATGTCATTCCATGTATAACAAATTTGGATGCTGAACATGCAGTAATTTATTTTGATTGGTTTTCTCAATAGTTGTATGTGATGTTATTTAACCAATTCAACTGCATTGAATACAGAACTTTTATCATTCATTTGAGAATGAAAAGTTTGTTCTACTATTCGCAAACAATATTTACCAATATAATTCAGTATTTTTGTGATATTAGCATCAGGTGTTCATCTAGTATAATAAATCTCACATTTTTCAATTTGATCTTGGGAGGTGTTGACTTGTAAAATATCACTTCATAGTTCAATTACTTTAGTGTTTAAGAGTAAAGTTCACATGTAGATATATATTTTTCTTTGGAGTCACTTTACTGTCTCGTCGTATATACATCTGTTCCTCTTAATTAACATTCCAGTAAATGCCTAATACTTGAATTTAATATATTCTGCTTTTTTCTTATATTCTTATACATTCTATTATGCACTTTTGTATAGTGAATTATTTTTAGAAGCATATAGTTGCTCCAATAAATATAGCCTTGGAATATTCTTCCAATTAAAATATGTACTTAGAGATAAAAGTGCAATATAAATAAAACTGTATTTTAGAAATATTTCGTGTTTATTTATGAAATTCAACATCAAACATATACAATAATTTTTAATTGTTTAATAACTAGTCTGTAAAAGTATGCTCTCCTTTTACTGCAGATAGTTCCAATGATTTTGCATTTTATTTTGTCATGCATTTACTTAATTTGTATATTTGTTGCAAATATTTTTGTTTCATAAAATAATAGATGCATAAGGTAAAAAAAATATTTACATTTTTATTGTAACAAATGATGCTTTATACAACAAGTCTATAGGATATGTAGCGACCGGCAGTCTCACTGTTTCTGATAATCTTTACAACCTGTAAAAAAACAAAATTTAAATGCTTCACTTCATATAAAACAATCCATAAATTTTAAAGTACAAAAAAACTGTTCTTACCTGGCCCCTTTTTAGACCATAATACCTGGCTACAGGATCACCTGCCTGGATTCTCATAAGTTGATTTTCTTTCAATTTACTAGTTCAACTGTTAAGAATAGTGTTTTCACATACTGATGTTCCAAAACAGAAGATAACAGTTTTCAATTAATGGAAACCTGGTCATAGCATAAAACATTGCATTGCAAACAATTTTCATATCCATTGGTTACTTAATGTTCGGGGTGAAAATACAATATTTAAAAAAAATTTAAGCATACTAGATGGTTTAGATTTATTGATTACTAGCCACTGCGTGGCTAGCCCGGGGTTGCCTGTGCCAGTTGCTTTTGTGGGGTTATTGGTTTGCTTTGCAAACCAAATGGGAGTTTGTAGCCTATTGGATAACAGCCATAACGAAGTTGCTCGTGAGAGTTCTTTTTGTGGGAGTCACATTGCTCATGGTGTTAGTTTGCTTTGCAAACCAAAACATATAAATATTTAATTGAAAAATTATTTATTAAATGAAAATCAAACGTATAAAGTATCTATCTGGTGTCAAATTTTTCGCAGATTTCAAATCTGTTGAAATTTTTAATCTGTCTTTAACGATCCCGTTTTTACAAAAAAACTAAATATCAGCCAAAATGTTTTTATTTTCTTTGCTTTCTTTTGCTGAAATCGTAAGAGGGCAGGAAATGTAATCTGATTATTTTTGGAACACAAATGTCGGCGGGATGTCACATTTGCTTACGAAAAAATATTCAATTTAAATTTTTTATTTATTTAAAGAAAATCTTATTTTTAGGTGTCGATCTAATGTCAGGAATGTAAAATTTTCCGCAGAATTCAAATCTGTTAAAAAAAAATTTCTGTCTTTAACAGTCTAGGAGATAGAAAAAAAGAACTATATAACTGAAGTTAAAACTTTGTTTTTCATCGTCTGCTGGAAAATCATTCCTCTGCACAAAATGAAAACGGAAAAAATAAATTAAAAATCGGCCATCTCTTTATGGTGTTGCCATTCTAAAGAAAACAATAATTAAATTTCATTAAATTCATTTTAAAATTCGTCATGACCCTAAAATTGCAGAAAATTTTGACTACCTGTGTGCTCAATCCCATTACTTAAGTGCCATAGATTCGTCAGGACTTTGCATGCAAGAAACAAACAGACAAACACTTCCTTTTATAATATTAGAGATAGTCAATTTGATAAAGAATGGACCAAGGTAAAAGAAATACTTAGAAATGTAATCCTAATTTAACACAGTAGCGCAGTTTTGTGTCAGTGTATATTTTTAACTAAACCAAATGTTCTGATAAAAAAATATATAGTGAGAGGATCTCCAGCCAGACATTGCAGAATGCTGACCAGTAGAAAAGGCTTGATCTTCTTGAACAGAAGTGGGGTGTTTGCAGGAGTGTCATCCAGTGGTGAGAAAGAATTTCAGAGGGGAAGAAAAAAGGGACTTGAGGTTTGGATACCAAAAAGGAAGAGTATATGGAGGATCTTTCGGTGTCATGTCCAATGAGATGGAATAATTGCCTTTTTCTTTGTAAATGAGAAATTGTAAATAGCATACTAATTTTATATTTGATGAATAAATGTTTTAACAAGTGCACACAGAAGCATGATAGTTAGTGGTAGTATAGACAACCATCATAAATTTGTTCAGCCTCAACGCTCAAGTCCTTTTCTTCCCCTCTGAAATTCTCCCTCATCCTGTCTAATCCCTGGATGACACTCCACACTTTTGTTTGAAGGAAAGATCAAGTAGTTATTTCTGGTCAGTATTCCTCCCAGTGTGTTCAGAAAACCTCACAAGTTTAAAATTTAACAAAATATTTCACTATAGTAAGCTAACTATATTGAAATCAGTAGAATGCTAAACTTCTGAGCATGGATTTACAAGTAATGTAATATACCTTTTACCCCAACATGAGTAAATAACATCTATTCCGTGTGGTTAAAAGAATCTCAGGAAAGATTCAATTGGCTAGTACTGGTTAAAAGTCATGCAGGGTACAGATTACATGTGTGTGTCAGTGAACCCTTCAGAGGAGGGTTAAACCATTTAATTGGTTTAACAAGTGGCATTTTAAATGTTGCATTCTGAAGAGAAATGCACTTAAGAGTAGTTATCCAATTCAAAATTGTTTAAAATTATCTAATAAACGTGGAAAAACACTAGGTAGTATAAATTTAAATAAATATTTTTGCAACAAAGGATACTATCTACTTAAGAGTTCAGACTTTTCTTCAGGTGTCATAACTACATGTTCAGGAACAAGCTATAAAAAAAAAATGAACAAAAATATTAAATTTGAATAGTACAGACATGTACCACTAATGAAAACAGGCAAGAGCTATTGCTACTTACCTCATGCTCAGTAATGTTGATTAGTAATTCAGATTCAAGAAAGTACTCAAGGATATATTTTGGTGCCATATCTACTAAAGCCTGTTGAAAAAAATGATATGATTATGAATCCCACTAGTTACATTAATGTTTTCCTATTCTCAAATTTAGTCGAAAACAGAATCTTACTTGTTTTGCAGATGGAGTCATACCGTGTTGAACAACTATAATTGCTCTAGATATGTTTTCTTCCTGCATACGTTGGCAATAGGTTTTGATAGTTTTAATACCAATCTTCGGTTCATCCGGAAAGAAGACGAACATTTGATCTAAAAGTATATTTTTCAACGTCAAAAGAACCAAAATTTTAAAACTTATTTTTTCTGGCTTGTTTTAAAGAAAACAGTGTATAAAACATTTTTTCATAGTAATATTTATTTGATGATCATAAACAATACAGATAAAGAAAACAAAATAATAAATTAAACAAAATCATATTGTGTTTTATACCACAAAATAATTGTTTTAGTTCTATTGGAATTTTTCAAAATTATTATTTTGATAAATTCCTTATTTAATACAACATTAATAAAGCATTTAATTTAATGAAATGTACCAAGAGCTATTATTTATTTGAAGGATATTTATTTTAATTAGAAAGTTGATCGTGAAATTAAAATTACAGAAGCATATTAAATCAAAGATAAATGCTCACCTGTTGGATCATCATTATGTGCAACAAGAACTATGAGATCACTCCTGGCTGGTTTTCTTTCACTAAAATATAAAAATTTTCATTTTAATTTCAAAATTCTAAATAAATTTTTTAATGAAATACTGAGTTTAACTTAGAAAAGTTGCAGATTGATGGGAACTAAATAGTTTTATAGGAATATTCTAGAAAAAATAATAGAAGAAATGAATTAAATAAGACGATAGTTCTTATTCTTCTCTAAACCATATTCCAGATTTTTTTAAATCAGAAAGAGTCAAAAAAAATATTTTTGATAGGATCATAACAGGGATCAGATTTCAATATTCATAAATCTAGCACCTTCACAACAAAATGTTGGAAAACAACATATATCTTATTACAGAGCTACCATAGCACAAGCACTTCTGAAACAGTAGCTTTAGTACCATGAATTCTTAATCTTAGTCTTCTCTTAAAGCTTATTTCAGAAGTACACAAATGCCAACTTGATACCAAAAAAAGAGACAGTATATTGCAGGGATGACCATAGTGCTGCTGTCTCATGTGAGTAGTGCAGCACATATAATTTTATTTCCTCTTTTGCAAATAAAATGTATGTTATGAAATATGGTAAACTAAAACTGATTACAGGACCACTATGTTACCACACACCTGCAATATCACATCTCATCTACACATCAAGGAACCAGCAACTCAGTACTACGACACCTGGCTGTTCACCCCTAGTTACAAAGAAAAATCATTCAAATTGTACGATTTGTGGGCTCTGGGGAGTTTCAACAACTCAAGCAAGTGGTTTAATTTCACTTTTTGATCATAACCCTTTAATTGCCTCTTAAACCTCACAAAAAAAATTTTAGAGCAGCACCTGCATGTGCACTTACTTCATAGCACAAAATTTCTGGCTCACGATTTGTGGGCTCTGGGGAGTTTCAACAACTTAAGCAAGTGGTTTAATTTCACTTTTTGATTATAACACTTTAATTGCCTCTTAAACCTCACAAAAAAAATTTTAGAGCAGCACCTGCATGTGCACTTCATAGCTCAAAATTTCTGCGTTGCATTACACACTTTTTTTTTCCTTTTCTCATTTGGTCATCTTTAACCTTAGGGGAAATTTGTTTACTGTAAACCCTTTGTAGGGTTCGTATCCCATGATGGTTAAGTTAAGATTAATGTCCAAAAATAATTATTTTATTTAATTTCTTATTACCAAAGTTATTTAAAAACATAAAACTCACAAAGTTATTCAAAATATATATATTGTTTGATTCTTTCAAACAATTTTGTAAAGAAAGTCTTTAAAAATTTTATTTGCTTGTTGTTGCTTTATGAATGTTGTCCATCTTAGCAGTTAGTTGCCGAAAGTTTGTTTGATGACTTAGGGCAATCGCTTTGAGTGCACCAACAGTAATGTTTATCATTGGATATTAAAGGTAATATAAAAAGCATCTTTTGAGGAGGAAATGCAAAACAACTTTCAGCATTAATAGGAAATTTCAAAATGAAATGGAATTTGAAATTTAAGGATTCATGCAATAAATAATAATGAATGCAATAATAAAATAAATTTGAAAGGGATGCATTTTCATTGACTGAGATAAACTAATCTCAGCTATGGAACAAAATTTTTTTTTATCAGTGAATCTATCATAAAATATGTGTGACAAATAAGCTACATTTTTTTGTTTTGTTTAAGGTAGAATTAATTCTTTTGCTTCATGCAATAGACACACAGTAAGTACTTAAGCATAGAAGTTTTAAGGTGTCAAAAATATAGTTCATAAAACGTCTATGCTTCAATATACAGAAGAAATGAAGCAAAACTTATCAGTCATTTCTCAACATGTTTTAGAAACATAATTCATAGTAGATATTCTGTAAAAACTTTTAAATTGAATGTCAAAATTTCTCCCACAAGTAAGCTTTAGAAATTATGTTTGCATAAAACTGTTAGTCTTTTGAATAACCATAAGTTATGCAATAATATATTCACTATTAGATTTAACACTGCATAAAGTACAAACCCAGCAAAATCAACGATAAACAACTCAAAATATGGTAAAATATTTGGAAAATAATAAAAATTAAGTAGGTGGTCCATAGCAGTATAAACAATGTATGTACTGTTGCTCAATTTGCTTCATTTATTGGTTGGTTCATGGTTTTATGGCACAGAAGCCATATTTAGCCAAGCTATGTCAAACACAAGACAAACAAGTAATAGACGTACATACACAAGGAAAGTTTTACCAAAACAGAAGAGATAAATAGATACAGGGATGAATCTAATCTATGCCATCTAATACTCGCAAAATGCTAGTGCAGCAGGCATTTTTGCTCTTTCCACAAAATTGAAATTCACTGAAGGATAGATAAGATTAATACAAATGAATGTGCAATTTTGCAAAGAAATACTGTTACTTCAAACAGGAATTGGACAATAACTATTCCAAAAGATGTATTTTTTTGGTGGGGTTGACCAATAACTACAAAAAAAAAATTCATATAATAAACAAAGTGGTTAGTACTTTAAAATCTACCTTGGTTTGTCTCCATATTGACCTTTGAATTCATCCAAAGTTTGATCCAACTCCTCTTGAGTAACCAAATATCCTCTATCATGACAAAGCTAAAGAAAAAGTAACATGTTTCAGTATTAGTCAGAGAAAGACAATACTATTACTACAAGGTTATGTGAAAATTCACCATATTATTTTTTTATTCTACTCTTTATGTGCGGCAGCAAAAATTCCTAGGAGTTTGAGCATGTTTTACCTTCAATCAAATTTTCCTCAAAAGCAATTTTTTAAATTATTTTTATTCTCTTATATTGTATTGAATTGAGTAATTTATCATGTATGTACAGGGTTTGTCCGTAAAGTAATGAGACTGGGTCTGGTGAAAAGAATTTATTGATCCGATAGGTGCATATTGTTAAGCCTTCAAAATAGTCTCCTTGGGTGTCAATACAACGCTGCCAACGCAGGTCCCATACTGCAAAGGCTCCCTGGAAGTCAGCTGACGCAACCTCTTTCAGAGACTCTGTGACAGCTCGTTGGATGGTGGGAACATCTTCGAAACGGTGACCTTTCAAGGCGTCTCTTGAGCTTTGGGAACAGGAAAAGGTCTGCCGGGCACACATCTGGGCTGTATGGTTGCTGCGGCAAGATTGCAACCCCTATCCGGGGGCCACATAGGCAATCACAACGAAGGCGGTGTGCGCTGGAGCTTCCAGCGATCGGCAATCTCCTGTCGTTTCCGTTTGACGGCTCTGTGCAGGTGCGCAAGGACTTCTTTGTAGAAAATGGCGTTGATGGTTCGTCCTGGAGGTACAAATTCTTTGTGGACCACCCACTTTGAACACAATTTCGTCCAAACCACTCGTTGAAGGGTGTTCAGATCGCTCCATGTCTTCAAGTGTCTCCCGTCCATTCTTGAACTCACTGAACCACCGGAAAACCTGAGCCCTTGACAGGGCGTCGTCTTTGTAAGCCTCCTTAACCAAGGGAAGCCTCTTGGAAGCGGTTTTGCCCAGGTAAAAGCAAAATTCAATCATGTAGCGCTGTTCCAGCGAACGCTCCATTATTGACGTTTTCTGCCGTGAAAAAAACTCAAAAACAGCTTTTGCATCACGCGTGATCCTCACTGTGTCAGACCTCGAAAGTGACTGCCGCCCGGTATGTTGCTTAGCTTAGACCCTCCACCACAATTCCCACACCCAGGGAACGTGCTGCTGGCGACTGGAGTGCTATGTGGTGGCCAATCTCATTACTTTATGGACAAACCCTGTATATGCCAGGAAAAAATTGGATACAACTTTGATATTACGATTTTTTGTGGTTATGCATGTAGCGCGTTTTTTGTTGCAAGTTGTAGTAATCTAAAGCAACCACACTTTATTAGGATCATGGCAATCTCACAAAGTTAAAATTTTCATTTCCGACCCTTTTTTATTCTTGAATACTCTTTTTGGAATGCTATTTTAATTTTAATTTCATTGTCCTTTCGAAATTTTTCCATTTCCTGTAAATCTGAAGAATTCGAACTCTCAGTTTATATTTTATTGTAGGGGAAGACGGGATACAATGAAACAAAATTTACTAATTATTTTTTTCCTATCCACAATTTTGCATGCACAAAAATATAATTAATGCATACTTTTAATCTTGTATTTTCCCCATTTAAATAAATTTTTATTAGGTTCTAAACAATATCTTTATGTTTGTAAAATAACAAAAAGTAAATGTCTCACAGTGTTTCATTGTACCCCGTATGGCGGGGTACAATGAAACACTCCAAATGATGCAAGCAATTTTCACCCTATATAGTTTATTTTAGTCACATTCAACTTCATTTAAATTTATGATTTCTCCAACAGAATATATTTCCTTATTTCAGTTCACCCTCATTGATTAAAACAATCATTTATACAGATACTGCTTGTGTTACACTGTTATGTGTGGATATCTCATTCTTAGTACTTCAGTGATCATCTGGAGCTGGAAAATAATCCGGATCGTCATCTTCAGAGTCTGTAGGAGGCAGAGTTTGTTTTGAAAACAATCCCTTCTTAGTTTTTTTCCCCTTTTTACTTTCTAATTGCTTAACCAGAGCATTTTTTACTTGTGTGGTTAGAACTAAGCTCTTTTTTTTCTTCTGTTTCCTACTCTTACTTTTCTTGGACCAGCCTTGGGGTAAGGTTTTATCTCTTGAGGATAAATGTATTTCCTCACAGGTTTAGAGCTAGTGCATGGTGTATGAACATTTGCTGATCAACCTGCAGTCGGTGATTCTGATTTACTTATGGCAAGATCCACCACTTCTGATTCTTGGGTTTTTGTCTGTCTGGTCTTCAGTTTCATTACTCAGCTCATCAGTTTCATTAATATGACCATGGGAATAATTTTCAGTAGGACAAGGCCTATCTGACACATACGAACACAAATAATCTTCTTCACAAAACATTTCTCTATTGAAAGGCCATATTCCAGTTGCTGAAAAACCTTTTGTAATATTTTGTGGAGTGATAAGAAAATAAGCAGTGCCAAGCAAAGAAGATATCTCATAGATAGAGATTGTATGACCTGGATTACACAGCATCCAATCATTTGCAGCTAGATTGAAGAAATTTTTAAGTGACTTGAACACAGTTTTGTCTAAAGGCGGCTGCAATTTGTTACTGGTATGGGGGTCAGGGTTACAACAACAATTCCGTTATCTTTAGTAAAATTTAGACTGGAAATTGTAATATGTGATTCATGATAGTCCATTATTAATAGAACTGGATTTTCTTTCGTTCAGCGTGTATGTGCCTGGAGATCTGTTAGAACATTAACAAAAATATCTCCATTCATCCAACCCGATTTTGTTGCATCACCCACAGTCCCACAAACAGCTCCATTCAACATGCAAAACTTGAAATGTACTCTAGGAATACTAAATAATGGGGTATAGAATTTCCAGAAGCATTAATAAATCCACACATAGTAACAAGAACACCCCTTTCACCAGAAATTAATTGACCTATTTGTTTTTGGCCCCTTTGACCAAGAACTTTAGGAGGATTGTGAACTGTGGTAAGTGCAGTTTAGGACTATGAAATAAATAAACTATTCTTAAATGTTTTTGAATATAAAAAATCTAACTTACAATTGAATTTTTTAAGAAAAAAAAAACCAGTTTAATTTTGCATGCTTTCAAAATGATTACTGTTTTGATTTGGTGTTGCCTTCTCCTATTAATGTTAGGTGTTGCCATTTCCTTAGTAAAAGTGTTTTATTTAGATTAATGACAACCAGTAATATGTTATTTTATATCAGTGATATTATATTTACCATTGATATATTACTTCAAGTAAATGCATTCACCCGGGGCACAATGAAACATGTTTCATTGTACCCCATCTGCAAGTGTTTCATTGTACCCTGTACTGAGGTTACAAAATAAAAATAAATTTCAAGCTTCTAATATTTTTTTTTTTTTTTAAATTTTGGTTTTGGAGGTATGAAGACAACAACACAAAGATAACAATGTATAGAAAAAATAATTATTACATATAACAACGAGGAAAAAGAAACAAAATTACTTTTAGTAAAGAAACTTACTTTCAATGGTGAAAAACCAATAATCTTCTATTGATAATGATATAGAAGTGTGAATGTATCCAAATCACATCAGTAATTGGAACTTATAGTTGTATAACATATATATAAATTGCAACTTTCTGTGGCAAATTGTACTGATTTTAGAAGTAATGTTTCATTGTACCCTGTCTTCCCCTAATGTTATTAAATCTTAAACTTATTATTTTTATCATTTATTTAATTTTTTGTATAAATCTTCATCTTTAATAAAAAAGACAAAAAACTTCTTCAAGGATTATCAAGTTTTTTTTTTTAATTATCTTTCATTTTTTTAAATTATTTTCCACTAAGCCTAAAACAGCATTTTTTCTAAGAAATTCTTTCAAAGCAACACAAAAAATACAACAAAAGCAAGGTCACAAGTCTATATCCAAGATGTCTTTATATCCAGGCTGTACCAAAATCAATCAAAATTTCTGTGAAACATTTTTTATTCCTTAGGAGGAAATATGAATTTTTATGCTAATATACATTGTGTGCAAGCACAAAAACTTTTATTTTATTTAGATAATTTGTCTGAAAAATATAATATGCTTTTTGAAAGTGTATCAAGGAAATTTTATCATGCTTGTAGTTAAATGTATTGGTCAATTTTAGGTATTTGTATTGATCGAGTTCAAGCAAGTGTATTTAAAAGGTTGGTTGTAAAAAAGTCCAATGCAATGCTCAAAATTATTATTTTGTATTATAAATGGGAAGTTTTGTTGTATCACAAAAAAATCCAAATAAATAACTGAATGCAACAAACCTGCATAATTGTTCGTCTGATTCTCCACAACTTGTAGCATTCTGCATCATCATCCATACTAAAAAATAAGAAAAGGTAACAGCATTTTTAAGCTATTTATTGTATATCCATTCAGACTTAACACAGATCTTGAATATAATTTAATTTGTTAATCTATTTATAAAATAACATTTGAAGAAAATATAATTTCATCATACTTATCTCATATATATCATCATCCATACTAAAAAAATAAGAAGAGTTTATAGTATTTCTATGCTATTTATTGTATGTCCATAAGACTTAACACACAGATCTTGAATATAATTTAATTTGCTAATCTATTTATAAATTAACATTTTAAGAAAATATAATTTTACGAAATGTGAAAATAAAAGGTATATCCAAGCACATAACATACTTTGAAACTTAATTACTAGTTGTGATTGTAGATATTACCAAATTTACTTTAAATATTAAAACCTTTCAAAATGTGAACTTAAATTATAGTGACACGTTTTGCTGATTGTGGTCCACATAATTGAGCTAGTAAAATTTTAAAGAAAAGTTAAAATAATATTTCTCAGTGACAAGAAAAGCACTGTACTATAGCCAAATCTGATTTTACCGTTTCGAATTTTATACCCATAGGCATCTTTACCATTCATAAATTTCCGACTATCGCGTTTCTTATCGATAATTTAATTTTTGTTTGAATACTTACAAAAATAATATTCAAAATATAAAAGTATGGAGATAAATAGATTGTTCACAACGAATCTCACAAGAGGATTTATCCGTATAGACATAGTTTATGAGATAGCAACAAAATGGCTATTAATAACATCAATGGGTACTTACATTAATTTATCACAAGTTTGGAAAATTAAATTTTAAAATTGATAAGATGAAGTCGTAAAAATTCACTTGAAGAGTTAATCCGGTTTTTTTTCTAGCAGAATGCAAAAATTCGGACTTCCTTCAAATTTCAACAACACACACTAAAATCTTATAAACAAACTCGTGGAGGTCTTACCGTCACAGTTATTGTCACAAATTGTTATCTTTTGGTTGATTGTATTAAAATTAAAACGATGGGATTAAAAATATTTGAGAAAGCATTGATTATACGTCGTTAATTTCATAAAACCCTCTTTTGGCAAAAAAAAAAAGAATTTATTCTTTATTGAATTAAACTTAAATCATTTTTGCTCCTTACAAAATACTTTCTGAAACGACAGAAGATAAAACATAACTCTGTGGAACATAAATAGTAATATAAAGTTGGTAAATAAAAGAACATCCAAACAGATATTTAATATATATTTTTAATTCGACGGATTTAATTTTCAGTGTTTCAGAGTATCCGTTATGCTTACTTCAGGTTTAACGACCCTAATCACTTTTCGCAATTTGTTTCAGCAACTTCGACTCATCTACTTTTGTTTCCTCTTTTCGCAAAGCGAGTTGGGATTCGGTTTTTAACATCCGTGTCCTTGACTAAAAGTGTAAACAGAACAGGATGCGAGCTCTTTCCGCATGATAAAATTTACAGGAAGTTGCTTGATCGAAAAAGTTTGCACGAAGTTATGGCAAACTTCATGGACTTTTTCCACAAGAGGAAGGTAAGTAAAACTCCGGTTGCGATTTTTAATTAAATTGTAGCCGGTGCGGGGGTGGTAACTGTTTTGACTTGTACTCATCGTTTAGTTTTTTAGCGTTCAGTTAACTGCGTTCTCTTGATTTCTCATGCAATTGATTTGCTTATTGATTCGAAACGGAACATAATTTTTATTTCAATTTGATATTAATGCTGCTCAAATATCTATTGTATTGCTGTAAAATTATGTTGTTTTGGTTTTTCCACTTCGTATTAAACTAGACTCGATCTGTCAGTTGTTTTAGGCTTCTTTTCATTCTCTAAGAAATGTATTTTTACCCTCATCAGGTGTATAGTGAAGCTAATGGATGAATATTGTTTCGATTAATGGTGTTTATTGTTGTGTTGCTTCAGTGCGACGTCCCTGTGCTGATGTTTATTCCAATTAATTGTAATTGTTTTAAAAATTGATCATTCGTAGTTATGAATATCTACCAAGAATAGTAATCTGTGTTGTATCAATTGACAAAAGTTGTTTTTTGACACTGTTCATGGGAACAGTTTGAATTATCTTGGCATCAATGGTTTGTGTGGCACCAAAAACTGTCTCACCAAACACTGAGAAAATCACAATTTTCCACTCTCGAAGGACGAAAAAACAGTGCACAGCCAATTCAGGTCTCTTAGAATTATGTGAAAACATTTACCTAACTAAATGTCAGTTTGTGCCTTGTTTTTTCAGAAAAACTAGGAAACATGTATTATTTATAAAAATACAAACAGAAGGTTGAAGTAGGAACTAAAGGAACTGTGCTTTGCTAAAAGTACTGAACTTGAGAAAATTTGTTTTGCAACTTCCTTATAACAATGACAACAATTTAGAAATAATACTTACATGTTGAAAATAAAACTTTTGTGGTAATTAACCTAATTAAAAACTTCTAATCCAGAAAAAATAATATTTACATGTGAAAACTGGTTATTTCTATCCATTGTAAGATGCAGAACAAAGAAAAGTGTAATGGAATCTGAATTATTAAAAAGAAACAATAGCTTGTCATTTAAATCTAGTTTTACAACACTACAATTGCAAACTGAAAATTAAAACGTCATTATCTACGTAACTTCCTGGTTGCAAGAAGGGTTGCTGTAGAAAACAGGGAACTAAATTTCGATAATTGAGAGCTGTGCAAGTTTGGCTATTTTTCAAAGCTTTTCAATCTGTTTTTGATTTTTTTGATTGATTTTTCAAAGGTGTACTGAAAAAGTTATGTGGAACATTTAATTCATATCTTTTTGTTCTACTATGGAATGGCTTAAGCCCATAAGAAGACTGGCTTAAGACAAAATTTCTTTTAATATTATAAATAGTTTTTTTTAATTACATTGAGTAATGGGTCATATTGACCATTTCCCTTCATGCAGCCCAATATAAACTAGCCTTTGAAATATAGTTGTCAAGAGGTAGAACATTAAAATTTGAGTTGGACATAGCACAAACTGTCAAGTGGCTAAAATTCATAGTCTCTCCAGTGGAACACAGAGGGCAGTCAGGAATGTCTAGATGAAGGAATGTCATGAGGGCTGCACCAACGAACGCTGTTACTCATTTAGCGTTACCCAGGGAGCATGTGTAGCTCAAGAATTGCTAAGCTACACATGCTCCCTGGGTATTCAAGTGAAGTTCCATTAGTTGAGATGTTCATAGGATGCTATATTTAATCATAAATATTATTTTATTAGAAAGAGTGGTTAGTTAAATCCTAGTATATGTTTCAGTTGCCAAAGTTGGCATCCAAATCAGCAATGCTAATCACTACCACTTGGTATTGACTTGTGACAAAAATTTAAATTGCACCACTTTTATCAGAACTTTAGCAAGACTATTTTCTTTCAAATAAATAAAGTTTCGGATTTTATTTTATGTCTTTAGAAAGTAATGCAATCAATTCAAAATTTTTGATTGCTTGTTATTGAGTTAATTTTTGTTCTAGACGTTTCGTCCCAAGAAGAAGTTTGAGCCGGGTACCTTGCGGTATTCCCTCCACAAACAGGCTCAAGCTTCTTTAAATTCTGGGTTAAATCTGAGGGAAGCTGTGAAAGTTCCTCCAGGAGAATCTTTAAATGATTGGATTGCTGTTCATGGTAATTATTAAAATGTTAATTTTAATATGTTGATTTTAATTATGCTTATTTAGTTTAGAAAAATAAATATTTTGCACTATATTTTTCATTTCTTAATTTTCTATAAAAAACTATTAGTTTAGATTAATTTACTTTTTTAATGATGTTCATGATTGATTTTTAGTTGCCTTCCACATTAAGTATCAGCGTTCTAAAAAAAGTCTAGGTTAAATCCTAGGATGTGGTGGTGTCACCAAATTTGATCCTTAGTTCAATTTGAGTATCCACGCAGTGAGTTAAAATAAACTATCACCTTCTATTATTCTGATATAAACTTAAGTTATTAAAAGTATACATGATGAAGTCTTTAAATATCCAAACTAGAATTTATTCAAAAGATAACAACAAATGAATTCAAGTTAAATATATAAGATTACAATGGACACATAGTTACTTTATAACGTTGAAAAGTAAATCTAATAACAATAATAAGGGAGGTCAAGTAAGCGGGTACGTGATCAAACAAGTGAGAGCGTGACTTAATCACGCGAGAGTGGAAATTAAAGCGATAATACTTTTACAACTGATTGCAACCGCTTTCATAAATAGTATAAAATATCACGTCACAAGTTTTGAATAAAATTTTTATAGCCGTGACAAGTTTTAGATAAAGTACAAACTGTCAAATATTTTGGCTTAGTAAAATTCAGAAAACAAAGGTAAGGTTTTCATAATACCTTCCACATTAAGTATCAGCATTCTAAAAAAAAGTCTAGGTTTAATCCTATGATGTGGTGGTGTCGCCAAATTTTTGAACGTTGGCAACAATATTTGAATGCTGGTGCTGTTGCCAACCTTCAAAATTTGGCGACAGCACCAGATTGGCGTTTTATCATCAATGGTAACCATTACAATTTGGTAACAAGATATTCTTACCAAGGCCACACTATTAACTAAAATTTTGCTGAAATTCTAAAAATTTATGGCATTTCTAGACATGGAAAATTTTATTTTCTGTTGCAAGTTCATTAGTTTAATCATCAATTCAATACATTGCTTGGATATATTTTTATAATATATATAGTTAACCTTGTAACCTGGCAGTAATATTTGTCTATATTCTTTTCCCTTTAAAAAATTGCTTAAAAGTGAATTTTATATTTTCTAGTGGTCGATTTCTTTAATCGAATTAACTTAATCTATGGAACTGTGACTGACTACTGTACTGAAGAAACATGTCCTACAATGTCAGGTGGGCCAAAGTAAGCTCCTTTTTATATTTATAGTTTTTTCAGGAAGTATGAACCCTTATGTGTTATAAAAACCTTATCGATAACTAAATGTATTTACCTTAATTTCTATTTAGATACGAATACAGGTGGGCTGATGGAACTAATTATAAAAAGCCTACTGCATTACCTGCTGCAAAATACATTTTACTGCTGATGGATTGGACGGAGGCACAAATCAATAATGAAGATATATTTCCTGTGAAAGTTGGTACGGTATAACTTATCTCAACTATTATAAAAGAAAGTGTTTGTCTGTCTGTCTCTTGCATGCAAAGTCCTGACAAATCTATGGCACACTGTAATGGGATTTGGCACACAGGTAGTCCAACTTTTTGCAATTTTAGGGTCACAGCAAATTTTGAAATTCAATCTAAAACATTTTAAAATGAATTTAATGAAATTTAATCATTATTGAAAGCAACAGCATTGAAGATGACAGATTCTTAATTTATTCTTTTCATTTCCATTTTGATTTTGCGCGGAGGAATGATTTTCCAGCCAGACGATAAAAAGAAATAATCTTTTAACTGGAGTCACTTAGTTCTTTTTTCTATCTTATAGACCGTTAAAGATGAAGTAAAAATTTCAACGGAATGCGGAAAAATATGAAATCTGCGGAAAATTTTACTTTAGATCGATACCTAAAGATTAGATTTTCTTTAAATAAATAATTTTTTTATTTAATATATCTTTTAAATTTTCGCAAGAGAGTGTGATGTCACATGAACTTTCACTTTCCTAAAATAAACAGATTGCAACTTCTGCACTTTGCGTTAAAAAAATAGAAACAGATTACATTTCCTGCCTTATTCCATTTCATTGAATGAGAGAAAAAAATAAAAAAACATTGGGATTGTCAAGCTTTTTTCGTAAAATTGGAATTGTTAAAGATAGATTAAAAATTTCAAAGGCAGAAAATTTTACACCAGATTACTACCTTACATCACGTCGCTGCCTGTTCGCAAACCAACACCACGGGCATGGGCAACGCATGGCTAGCCACACAATGGCTAGTGCTACATAAATGTTCGTGAACTGTTTGAAACTGATGTATTTACAGAATTTTGTTCAAAAATCCTTATTGAAAGCATGAGTACTAATTTGAAATGAATCCTTTTTAAAACATTGATGCAAGCAAATAATTTGAAGTTGTAATAAATTTTGCTATTTTTGCTGTCTTAAAATTAACTTGGTTGTTATTTTTTAGATGTTCCATTTCCTAAGGCTTTCCTTCCAACATGTAAAAAAGTTTTAACAAGATTGTTTCGAGTGTTTGTGCATGTCTACATTCATCACTTTGAACGTTTAGTTCTTATTGGAGCTGTAAGTAAAACAAAACATTTAAATTAGAGATTGAAATTATAAAAATTATTTTTACTCAATGTCTATGATTATTTCAGGAAGCACATGTAAATATGTGTTATAAACACTTCTACTATTTTGTAACAGAATTTGACTTGGTTAGTCAAAAAGAGCTGGAACCTTTAGTAAGTACTTAAGTTTCATATTATAATAATATTAGAAAAAATTTTGTATAATAAGTTCCCTGCCCCCCCCCCTTTTTTTTTTTTAATTTGATGATTTTTACCAAATTGCTTATACTGTCTTAAGACTTATAACTTTGCAATTTTGCATCTATTGTTGTATGATCCTGCTGCATGTTTTTATTTGGCCTAAACGGATCAATTTACTCTTATAAAAGAGGATTATTAGGATAAAAATCCTTAATTGATATATATCCAGGTTCATCCAAAAGTATCCATTATTTTTTATGTTGAAAATGTTGGGTGATAATCTTGTTATAATTGTTGAATTCAGTACTGTGGAATAAACTTTCCCAAAGTGGGCTTAACTACCCCTTTTGGACAGTGAAGAAATCTTGGAATAATAATGATCCCAGGGAGCTTTAACCCTCTACATACGGAAGGTCGAAATATCGTTTTTGCACTTGGTTACGGGAAGACGGCCGAACCGGCCGACGTAGTGCCTTCCCCCAGGAGGCGTGGAGAGCGAGCCAATTCTTATCACTTAGTGTTGGGGATCTCTTTTGTTGGGTCGGGGTATGCCTGTAAGGCGCAATTATTTCCCGGAGTCACTGAAAAGGCGGCAACAACTAAGACATGGTCACTTGAACTCAAAGGATTCTGGAGTTGTCCTCGGCGTCGTTTATACCGTGGGAAATCTTTAGAAGAGTTGCAGAAAGTGATAATTTTTCTTTGGTCATTCCTCTCTTGTACCTTCAAGCACTGATCCTTTGTATGAAAAAGCGACTCAAAAATAAAGATTGCTTATCAATAGCTGCATTCAGCACTTGACTACTCCCTGACTGCAGGTGGTGCTGCTTCAATACAGATATCGAGAGAAAATATTCGAATAACAAGAGGGAGAGTATTTTTGAGCCCATCCACCTCTCCACATAGACATAAAAGAAGAAAATTAGATGGTAGGAAAAGATCTTGTGTCAAATGCCGTGAATGAATCGGATAGTAGAGTTCGTGGTAGTGTGGAATGTGCAATATGCTTTTGCAAGACCTGCTTCCAAGAATCATAAATATATCCCACCCTCCTTCTCTGTCCAATGCAGAATTGAATTAAAGGAAATAAAAAATGCCTCTTGGGGAAACCGCCTAGCTAATTGCAAAAGGTGAAATTCATCAATAAACCATCCCCTTGGTTGATGAGGAAATCGGTTTGATACACTTTTTTCCAATATAAACAAAATCATAGATGATGAAATAAATTTTTAAATGTAATATTAATTGTTTTATCTTTGAAATGTGTACATTGATACAACGCTATATTATTGGTACATCATAATACTAGTACAAGTTCAAAATACACGCAAGTATTTCTAGACATGCATTTTTCGTAATCCATTCATCATTAATTAAATATCCTCAAATAAAATAGTGCTGAGCGAATATTATTTTATAATGTGCATTATTAAGATGATAATCCATTGAAATTAAGGTGTTAGCCTCTAGATCGGAAGGTCCCTGGTTCGAATCCCGGTTCGGGCATGGATGTTTGTAAGGGTATAGTGGAGAGGCGGCTGGTGCACCTAAAATCTGTCATGACCGAAAGTCCTGACGTTGGGTTGGTGTGGAAGTTTGGAGAGTGGGGTGCCAGCTCAGGTGTTGCCTCGTCATCTGACCGTGGTTCATAATTACGTGGTGTTGTCCTCGGATCTTTCCCCTAGGTGATTGATCTTGGACCATCGTCAATAACCCGTTGTGTTGCTCTAGTACGACGTTAATTAAAAATTACCAATTACCATTGAAATTACTGACTAAATATTCTGGCTGTATAGAATTTATCTAATTCTATGAAAAACTCAAGCTTTATATCAGGTTGCATAAATCATGCTACCTCTGTGACCCTTACCTCTTCCATCAACTCTCTGAGCTACGGCAAGGCGCAAATATTCTATTTTCCCAAGTTGTTAAAGGAAATAAAATTCTAATTACTTCATTCTTAAGAACAAAGAATATTATGATGCATTGGAAATTCCGCCATTTTATCAGTAATTTTTTTTTTAATGATCACAAAAATTATGAAATGATAGGAAATGAAAAATCTTTTTGAGATTTGTTCGTACCAAATGAGCTCAATGAGAAAATTATTAGAAAAATAGAATTTAATTGAAAATACCGCACTAATTTTATGGAGTTTTTCTAGTTGAAAACTTATGCGTAAAATACTTATGGATATTAAGAGTACAAACATAATTTTAACAAACTTAGAAGGCTTCCAATTTTATTTGCACTTTAAAAAAAAATAAAAGCACATGCAAATTTTTTAGATTTACAAAATCACTCTTAAGAGCGGGTAAAGTTAATGATAATTATTTTAATTACATTTCTATATGTTTACGACCTTTAAAAAATTCCACTTGTTCATTGTAAATTATATATTTCAAATTATGTTCATTATTTGAGATACTTGCATTGTTAACTATTTTTGGTTATTGACAATTTTTCTGGAGGTTGTGTTGATGCCATACATAAAATAAGTTTTTTTTTTATGATTTTCGTTTATTTACTTAACGTTTATGGTGCAGTACTACACGACATTCACTATTTCATTGTTGGGCAAAAACCATTGCTTTCTAAACTTGTAAAAATACCATGATTTAAAAAAAGATTGCATGAACATATCTTGATAGTTAATAAGACAAATTACAGAGTATATTTCTTTCGTAGATTCTTTAATATTCTTTCTTAAATGCGCGCGGGAAGTTGTCTTTCACGAATCGTAATAGCTCGAGGTAAAGCGGTCCCCCGGTATCCCCCTGTCATCGGTGAAGAGATTATTTACGAGGAGGTCTCTTTGTTGCTTAGAAAAAGGGGGAAGGAAACTGTAATGGATTTCGGCCGTCTGCTCCGTAACGAAAGGACATGGAAATCTCGGCCGTTTGGGCCGGCTGCCGTAACCAGAGGGTTAAACCACAAGAATGGGCTATAAGAAACTAAAAAATTTGTCCCCTAAAGTTTTAAGCAAACATTATTTACTCACTTGACTACACAGACACACTTACTGGTGTTGCCTTGTCATTTTTTTAAATAAAAAGAGATACTTACTGCAAATTGTTGACTTATCTTATAAAAAATTATGTTCATTAAATGATAGTTACATGCGTATAAAGTAAAAGGGTGTTCAAGTTTTATTGTTTAAGATCACTTAGAGTTGAAAAATCTTTCCAATCAGTGACCACAGAACTTCATGCAGCATCGTATTCAAAGAGGGTTAGCAAGTGTGATTCTCCATAAGAATTATTTAAACTTTTTTTTTTGAATACTTGAAATGTAACTTGAGTGTAATGTGAAAATGACAATCTACCGTTTTGCTTAAAAGGAATGCAATGAATTTGTGCTTATCACATCATATGTATAGAATGATTTATCAATTGCAGTTTATTTTACACGCTATTTTATATTTCAGGCCGAAATGACAAGCAAAATTTGCAAAGGCTACTCTTATCCAAAGCGGTAGGACATTGTTTCCCAAGTATTACTTATTATTTATTGCGTTGGTTTTATTTCATTTTTTGAGAGATTATGGACAATCATTAATTCATTTTCACTGTTTATTTTTGAAAAGTCATTCACAATTGCTGAGTTCTAGTTAATTTTCAGTCTGAAGTTGCTGAAAGTATTATTTGTACATATATGGTTTTATTTAAAACAATTATGTAGTCAATACATCTGAGTTTATTATATATTTTGAATATTAATATATTTTTATGCTCTCGGTTCTATTATGTATTAAATTTTATCAACCTGTAAATCTATTCAATGGTTGTGAATTAAGTATGTTGTGAGAATATATTTCTATTTTTTAGATATAATGTTCTTGCTGTATAGTTTTTAGCATTATTCTTTATTTCAAATTATTAATTATATGTTAAAAGAGATTACTGCACACTCCTTTTGTTTGTGCATTTGATGTTGCTCAAATTGCATCTGACTTAAAATATATGTGTGAACAAATATTTTTACAAGTATCACATGCATATATATTTACTACAAAACAAATGTATGAATGTTTTGTGTATGGACAATCAGTCTTAATGTGTTCAGAACATTTGCCACTATTCATGGAGAAAATATACAGTCAAATCGCGATGTAGCATTCTTCTGAAGAGACTTAACAGTGAAATATTGAAATTTTTTGTATTACATGAAAACCTATAAAATTGTTTTGTAAGGTTCGATTATATGCATTGGTATCAACATCATTTATTTCATTATCAAAATTGTGAACCTGCTTCAAAATCCATAGTACAAAAACGTGCCAAAAGTTACACATGATTCTTGCTGTTAAATTTTACATTTTATATGTTCTGTATGACGTAGTTTGAAAAAAGCTTCCCGTATTCAAGTATTACTCTACTTAAAGTCTTCTTGAAAATATTTCTTTGTCTTTTTGTCCAACATTGTCTTCCATAACATTTTAAGTTAACTTCAGAAATAAAAAAAATTTCCTAGCATGATTTAAACTTAATAAACAATTTAACTAACTGATTGAACATGTCGCATTTTGCAGACTTCTATGAGATATTTTATAACTTAAAATTTGTTGGGAAGATGTTTTATTGCAAATATAGCAAAATGAATGTAAGTTGTGATTCAACTGTATTAACAAATATTCAGCATTATTTTGTTTTACTTTTTTAATTATATACAATTGACAAGTTTTAAATATTTTATGTCCAGTTTTGTAAACAAAATGTTCTAGCTAGAATCTATGTTGGTAAAACAATTGAATGTTTTTAAATAGAAAAAATGTGAACCGAAATTTATAATTTTAATTAATGTTTTATAGATTTAGTTTCTAATTTTTATGTATTTAAAGGATTGTCAAATTTTGGTGTTCGTTGTTGAAAAAAAAAATTTTTTTTCTGTGGAGATGTATTTTTGTTTGACCAAACCAAAATTATTAGTATACGACCATTGATTTTCTTACAATGAAAAACATGATGATTAAAAAGTGGATTATAATCATTGGTAAAGTTTTGTATTGCCTGTATTTAAATGAAAAACTGAACACATTTATGCCACTTTCTAATCTAAATATTTTATTTGTACTGTGTATTTCCTCGAGTTATTTGATAAGTGTGTTAGATTTTAATATTAGCAGTCATGCATTTAAAACTTTTTTTTAATTAAAGGAATCGTAAATGATAACACAAAAATATATATTATTGACTTTAAAAATATGTTTATTTGAATGTATTGAAACTAAGTTCTTTTATTAAACAACATTTTGAATAATTTTTTAAAGGCTTAGAAAAAATATTCAACAACTCTTGTGTGTAGAATAACTTTAAAGTATATTAAGATTTTATACCATTTAATTATTGAGACCATTTAATCGTTTGTTAACAAGAATAAAATAACTATTTTTTGTATTAAATGCCTTTTTAAAAAAACTGCAATATTCATTTCTCTGCATTTGTTAAGCAGTGTTCAATGCTGTTTACTTATGTTCTTTTGATTACAAAATAAGAAAAACCTTTTCTTTAAAAAGTCTTATTCTAGTCATTTGACTTTTTAACATGAATATGAAATGCGTTTGATTCATGTATAACCCTTTTTTTGTAAATCTATCAGATTATTATTTATGTACTGTAAATGATGAATAACTTTATAGAACTGGAACTGAAAAAAGGTGGAGGACAGCTTAATTGAAATTTAGGTTCTCCATTCGGTTAGTTCCTTTTATATACACTAATAAAACTAATTCCTTAATATTGGCCAGATTGGTAGTTAAACAGAAATCGTAGTGAGTTGAATTTAAAAAAAAAATTGTGCCCAAATTTAGTGTAAATTGGGGAATTACCGATGTAATTTTTTGAAGGTTACTTTTAATATTTTAAACTCAATGGACTAAGAATCTCGGAACTTGGATCACAATGTCTAAGATTTAAACATTGTGCAAATAATTTTATCTGCACTCATTTTTTTTTGTAACTTATTAGCAGTTTTACATTTGTTGGATAATATATGCTGAGTTTATTAACAAACTGAAATGGAATTTTGAACCTAGAATGAATTACCATAAACACGTGCATAATCGCATGTGTAAAAGTACATTATTTCAGTTTCAAACCATCAAATTTTGAAGTAGTTTATCCAATGTTAGCATTGGATTGTTAAGATCGCCATAAAGAATTATTAAAATTTACAACAGCACATGAAATATTAGAAAACAAATTTTTGTCATCAAATTCAAATTGTATGTTGTAAATGTGCTCCAGTAGCTATGTATTTGAAACTCCCAATGCTTTGTATAAGTAATTTGAATCAAATTGATATTTATGACATTTGGCTTAAGGTATAAAGTATGATAATGTATCCCTGCACAAAATTGTTTAATGGACAAGTATGCAATAAATATCTGAAAAATTGCAATCAATCACCATTTTCTAATTAGAGGTCACTTTGATTACAAACTTGTTAGAATTGCAGCATTGTTAGATTGTATTTGTAAAATGTTTGGTGAATCGATGCAAAAATTTATCTTCAATTTACTATACCTTGCAAGAAATTTTCCTTTTGTTTGATGCATTCAAAATTGCAACACCTATGAGATATATTAGTATTTTGTTTTGCTTGGACCAAAGTATTGATAAAAATGTTTGTCTTAAATGTGCTTGATTTCTTTGCTGGTTCAAAGCATCATCGCTTCACATTCGCTTTCTGCATGTATTAATGAGCTTAGTATATTTTAAAATATTTGAGAGTTGGATCAATCAGTGCTTGTATATAATTTAGCACTTATTTTTGTTTCTCAAGTTTCATTTGAAAATAGTTATATTGTCTTGTATGAAAGGGACTGTTAATAAAGTTTTTGTAAATTGAATTCTTTTTTTATTGTACTTGAACGTATTTGATTTATTAAAAGCAGTGTTTGAAATACAAAAAGTTAATTTTGACCACTTGCATATATATTTACGTATTATTTAATTACCCCTTAGACTTTAATCCAGTCCTTGTTATCAGGACTTGTAAAACACATTTCCCCTTTGAAATTTTGTCTTGACGAGTTATGGAGTCATCACAACTCTGTCTTATTCAATACTAGCCACTGCGTGGCTAGCCCGGCGTTGCCCGTGCGCTTCGCAAACCAACACCACGGGCAACGCTGTGATGTAAGGTAGTAAACTGATGTAAAATTTTCTGCAGATTTCAAAGCCGTTGAAATTTTTACTCTATCTTTAACGGTTTAGGAAATAGGGCAGGAATATGCAATCTTTTTTTTTTTTTTTTTGAAAGAGAAAGTTCAGATGATGTCACAATCTCTTGCTAAAATATAAATAAAGGTCACAGGGGAGGGGGGGAAACCCATTTTAGGAGGTTTCTTCTTTCGTCCGGATGAAACGCGTTAGAAGAAGCGGGTACTGAATAAAACTATTAAATTCATTTAAAAATCTTCTAGATTGAATTTTAAAATTCGCCGCTACCCAAAAATTGCACAAAATTCGGACAACCTATGTGCAAAATCTCAATACTGTAAGTGCCATAGAATCGTCAGGATTTTGCGGCCGGCCACGAAAAAAACACTTCCTTTTATAATAGTAGATTCCCGTTGATTCAATCCTCCTCGGACTTTCACAAATTAAAAAAGATGTACCTAATGTAAAAAAAAAATCAGTACGTCCCTGTGCAGCATAGAGGTTCTCTACCTTTGTGAGATCGCGGCTCGGTAAATTCTTTTTTATAGGACGGCCTGGTCCTAACAAATTTACTTCTGGTCCCATTAAATATTGAAACTATAAAATCTCGTTTATCAGAAACACATGATTTCTATTTTGTTGACTACTCAAGCTTACTGAAACGAATATGCATGTAAAAAATATTATATAGAAAGCTGTTGAATATCGTTATCAGAGAAGAAAAGCCCCCCAATGTTTTAAGAGGAGGGACTGAGCCCCCCCCCCCCTCCCAATAATTTTAAAGTAATTTTTCGATTTCAGTATGGATTTTCTGAGTATCTGTATCTTTACGAATTCCATTTGCACCGATAATGGATGGCACCAAACTTTATCTACAAAGTGTTACCGCTAACGGGTAGCCGTCGGCTGACCACATGTGGGGACCATGAATTGCAGCGAATTGGCTTCCGGAGTTCCACTTCAAAGGATGGCGGAGATTAGATAGGTCACTCATCGGGATCTGCTTGGGATGACCCCCAAAGCGGAGAGTGGGATTTCATTACTAGTGGGGTGGTCATTATCTCTGTTCTGAGAACTCCAGAAAGTTGTCCGACTAAGTTTAAGGAAGGGACGGAGTTTTTTCTTTTCAGAAATTGCAAGATGGACGAATGGACACCCAGGAAAACTGAGAAGATGGGGGAAATTTGGTCAAGAAGTTCTAATCGTAGAGTCCAGCTACCGAAAATTTCGAAAGATTTAATTCATACGGTAAACGAATCACCTAAAAGAATTGAGCTTTTGACAAGGATTTCCACCCAAAACCATTCCAAAACTGGATTACGGCCACTTTGCCGAACTAGGTGGACAATGAGAGCATCAAGCATCAATTCTATTATTAAAAACTACTATAATTTAGTGGAATTTTTCGAAGTTTTCTCCGAAACGGATTGTTCCGATATTGCTGCAAAATGCTCCGGATATCTAGAATAGATGTCCGATTTCAAAACATTTTTCTCCCTTTCTTTATACAGCCATGTGAAGAGCCCTGTGGAAGAAGTAAACCAACAGATACAGTTTTCTCAGATAGGGGCTAACGAGATTAACCAAAAAATTATTTGTTTGTCAGAAATAACTAATGAAAAACGGGATAATTTTGAGATGTTTTGGGAAAAATGTATCACTAAAAAGGATAGTGTTGTGGATGAACCAAAACTCCCTCGGCATCGTAGTGTACCAAAGCGTTTAGAAAACTTTAGTTCAACGCAGAATTTTAAATTTTTAAGTCCAAAGGATTTTTACAGACAGTATTGCTGATACTGTACTAAATTGCCTCAATGAAAGGTTTGAATCTTCAGCAATAAAAAATATAGTACCATCGAAGAAGAGTGTGTTTGAGCAGCAAAAAATGGAACTGGGGAATTTCCAAGTGCTAAAGAGTTTTTCAAAGATGATTTGGATTGTGACCGGCTGTTATTGCATCTAAATATGTTGCATGATATTTCCAAACAAAGAAATGTTTCGCTGGATTCAATTAAAAATTTGAAAGAGTTCATTTTAAGTGACAAAGCTCTTGGAGATCTCTTTCCAGAAGTAAAAAAATGTTTGAAACTGTTGCAAACCATTCTAGTGACAACTTGTACAGATGAAAGATCTTTTAGCTCTCTTTGTCGTCTTAAAACCTATCTAAGATCAACAATGGGACAAGAGAGACTTAACTATGTAGCAATACTAAATACGCATCAAACAGTTTTAGACGAACTGGATCTTAGACCTCTCTTGAATGAATTCATTGGACGAAATCAAATACGAAAGTCTACATTTGCTGCTTTTTAAATAAAAATTTTAATTGATAAAGATGATTTTCTTTAAAGATTTGAGTTTTAAATTGGGGTTTTCATTAAAATTATTTTTATTTAGTGTACCTAACTTGGTATCTATTGTACCTAATTTTTTATTATTCTTATAATTTACATAAATTTTGTCATATTAAGTATGAAATTGTTAAAATTTCTCAAATAATATGCGAGTATTTTTTGTCAAAATCTGATTTAAAATCAGCAAATAAAAATGTTGGTTTCCAAATCTTGATCTATTGTTTCCAAATTCAGTTTTATTGTTGTATTTTTATCTTTATATCCTAGTGTTGTGAAATATTTTTTTATTGGTTCGCTGAACAAGCATTGTACAGTTAATATTTACCTAATTTTGAGGAGAAAAATATTTAAAAATATTAAACGAAGTTTACCAATCACTCACACATGAAATTCTAAATCCATTCTTTTAAAACTAAAAAATAATTTTCTAAAATAAATTTTTATTTCCCTGGAATAGGATTTAAGGATTTCGAAATTTTTTTTAGAAAATGTTACATGTGCCATGCAAGTTCAGCGACGGTCCCAAATTAGTATGATGCACCAATTTTTATTTCGACGCCGACCAACCGGTATAGTGGTTAAGGTGTTAGCCTCTGGATCGGAAGGTTCCTGGTTCGAATCCGGGACCGCGCATGGATGTTTGTAAACGTATGGTGTAGAGACGGCTGGTGCACCTTAAAATCTGTCGTGGCCGAAAGTCCTCACTTTGGGTTGGCGTGGAAGTTTGGAGAGTGAGGTGCCAGCTCAGGTGTTGCTTCGTCATCTGACCGTGGTTCAAAATTACGATTTGTTGTCCTCTTAAAGTGGTCATAAAGGGTCTACCTGCATTCACCCCTACTGAAGAAATTAGACTAGAACTTCTAAATCTAGGATTTCAAGTTGAGCAGGTAAACCAGCTCAAAAGTTTTAAAATTAAAAATAAAATGTTACCCATCTATCAAATCCACTTAATAAATAATGAAAATTCTACTAATATCTATGAACTAAATGAATTGTGTAGTATTATGATCAAAGTGGAAAAATTCATAAATCGACAGGGTATACCACAATGCTATAACTGTCAGATGTATAACCATTCTAGCGCCAACTGTCGAATGCCTACTAAATGTGTAGTGAGCAGTGGCCCTCACAGGTCAAATGAATGCACAAATAAAGAGAAAAAACCAATATGTGCTAATTGTCAGGAACAGCACACTGCTAATTATCGTGGCTGTTTTAAACGCCCTAAACAAAGATCATTCACCAGCCAACCCATTCGACCATCCTTTTCTTTTGCTGAGGCATTAAAGCCCAAACAAACATCTACTATGAACAACCCTCCCATGCATTCGACAGCTGACGCTAACATGAAGAGACCTGAGGCACCCCGGACATAGGCCGGTGCTTTTATCCCTCCTAATGGTGATCTGCCACAGCTACTTGAGCTACTTAAAGAAATCAAGACAGTGCTCAGCTGTTTTAACAACTTACCGCAAATGCTTCATGAGCTGAAAAGCCAAAGCAATCCTTCCGACAAGCTATTCACGCTTGCTAAATATCTAAATATTGTCTAATGATGAAAACACCCAACACCGGCCTGAAACTGTGTTTTTGGAATTCATGGGGGCTTCGTAGTAAAATCCATGAACTACGAGCCTTTGTAAATGAGCATTCTCCTGACGCCCTGTTAGTATAGGAAACTTTCCTTAAATCAGGCGAAAACGCCTTACTGCCAAATTATACCTTTCATGGAACATCAAGAACCATTGGCCGTGGAGGCGGCACTGGAATCTACATCAAACACTCTATCTCACATTATAGAGAAACAACACCTAGATTACATGTAATTGAAGCCACTGCAATCACTATTAGAATTCACAACCTCCCCCCCTTAACACTTGTCTCCACCTATATTAAATGTAATGCCACAGCCAAATTCACCTGGGACATTGAAACCCTTCTAGGGTTAAACTCCTCAATTATCCTAGCTGGAGACATGAATGCACACCACACTCACTGGAACTGCAGTAATACCAATTTCCAAGGAAGACTACTCTACTCCTTTGCGCAAGACGCAGGACTAGAAATTACTGCACCCGACACACCCACTCGTTATGGAACCGCTAGTGCAACAACAATAGATCTGGCTTTGATCAGGAATGTACCAGTCCAATGTAACATTGAATCGCTCCAAGAGCTATCAAGCGATCACAATCCAGTTATGTTGTTTGTTGACACACAAGCGCAATCCACCCAGGCGGAGGGATACTTTCGACCAAATTGGAAGAAGTTTTCCCAATCGCTAAATGACATTCCATACATTGTACCTATTATTAAAACGAAGGAAGAGCTTAACTCTTTCGCTTCGCAGCTCACTAATACTATCACTAGTGCTTATCAAGAGACTGGTCGAGTCGTGCACAAGGAACAAGGCAGTCCCCTACCCCCCCCACCCCAAATTAGGGAATTAATCAAAATAAAAAACCGAGCCAGAAAGACTTGGCAGAGAACGCGAGACCCTACGGACAAACAAAACATGAACCGAGCCCAACAGAAGTTCAGGGATTCAATCCAACAATACACACAAAAGTCTTGGACTGATTACATCACTTCACTGTCAACAGAGGATGGATCCCTCTGGAAGGCAGTGAGGAGATACAAAAAGACTTCAAACCGCATTCCGCCCCTTAGGGGCCAGGCTAACATTGCATACACAGACCCTGACAAAGCTGAATTACTTGCTTCCAGCTATGAACAACAGTTCAAGGAAAATGACAATAATGACCCAGAAACAATTAATTTGGTTAATGACTCACTTACTGAATTTCTTAGCACCACACCTACTGACTCTATTCAGCCTGCCAGCCCGTCTGAGGTTATTGAATACATTGGGAAGATCAAAACCAAGAAAAGCCCTGGAATAGATGGGCTTTCAAACACCATGCTCAAAAAACTCCCTCTAAAAACCGTTTTTCAAATCACCCACTTGATCAACTTCATTTTGTCATTACGACATTTCCCCCAGTCTTGGAAAACAGCTGTTATTGTCCCTATACTGAAACCAAACAAAAGCAATAGATCACCTGAGAGTTACAGGCCAATTAGCTTGCTCCCAGTCCTCAGTAAAGTTGCCGAATTTATTATTAATAAACGGCTAGAAGCTTACTGCAATGAAGCCAATACCCTTATACCTGACCAATTTGGTTTCAGAAAACAGCTTTCTACCACCCATCAACTCCTAAGAGTTTCTGAGCATATTTTGGAAGGTTTCCAAAACAAAGAAAGTACTGGTGCGATCTTCCTAGATATAGCCAAAGCCTTTGATAGGGTCTGGATTTACGGACTCATCCAGAAATTAATTACATTTGGCATCCCTGCCTCACTCATCAGACTCCTTTTTTCCTACTTAACAGGTAGGCACTTCGTCGTTCGAGTAAACAAGACCCTTTCAAACACTCATGCCATTCAGGCTGGCACTCCACAGGGTTCAATCCTAGGACCCAAACTATTCAATCTGTATGTGAACGACATACCACAAGATCAATCATCAATGCTTTGCATGTTTGCAGATGATACAGCTGTGTTAGCCCGACACCATGATCCTACAGATGTCATGAATACACTCAACAACTACTTACACTCACTTGAATCCTGGCTTACTGGTTGGAAAATAAAAATCAATGTTGACAAATGCCAAGCTGTTTACTTTACTAAGAAACGGAATACTCCTGACCCCCCTATTTTTTACGGCAATGAATTACCTTGGTCCCCTAAATGTACTTATCTTGGAGCCACTTTAGACTCTCGCCTAACGTGGAAACCCCATATCACTTCTTTAAGGAACAAAGTCATCGCCGCTAGGTCCACCCTTTACCCCTTAATAGGTCGAAATTCTATTCTTTCAATCGACAACAAATTGCTCCTTTACAAAGCCATGATTAGACCAAAAATCAGCTACGCCAGTCTTGTCTGGGGATACGCAGCGAAAACTACCCTCCAAAAACTTGAATCTCTTCAAAATTCTACTCTACGTATTATCAGTGGTTACCCCTGGTACTACTAGTGCTGCAAAAAACCCGGGAATTTTGGAAGAGGGGAATAAACACGGGAATTTTGGGGAATAAACCCGGAACTTTGGGGAACATTGGGAATAAACTAAACCAACCATTTTTTCACATTTTATGGCTTCTTTTGGTTTGATGCTAAGTAAAACTATAAAGAGAATACCCCATATATATAAAACTACAACCTGGAAAATTGTTTCACTAAAATTTAAGTTTTCTTTTTTGGTGGAAAATATCGGTTTATTTTTATTGTAAAAACAACATCAGCATTTATATCCAAATCCAGATGAATGTTGATGTGATAGTTTTGTTCCGAGAACTAGCAGCAAAAAATAAGATGAATGTTTGCATCAAAAACAATACTTTTGTAAACATTTCATATTATCTTTATATAAAGCAGTTACAATTTACTCTCTACTTTACTGATGATTCAATTTGGCACCGGCACTTGTAAGCCTTTTATGAGGGATTAATAGCTGAAAAAAACAACACAAAATCAAGAGGATCTACTTGTAGATTCTGATAGTCCTGGATCCATATACATAGTTTCAACGTCCGTTATCACCTCTTGGGATCCCACAATAACTGAAGGTTCATCGGCATCTGCCAAAGAATATATAGGAAAAGACATTATTTGGGGTTTTTAACGCATTTTTTTAAATGCTTTGTCATTTTAGTAGCATTTGGTACCAGATACTTCTTGTGGCAATACCTGCATTTAGCAGTCTTTTTATTGCCATGACCAAACTGACACCACACTGTTGAAGTTGGTCTTACCATTATCTGGAACACAAATCATCCCATTAGCATGAAATAGAACACTAAATTAAATTTTAAATGCTTGAGTTCCCAATTAAAAGTTGTCAAAAGTACAAAACAACTAAGTTGCTCTTATTGTTGTATTGATTGAGTTGCATTGATTGTATTATAAGTATTACTTATATAGATTGATCTGAACTCATGAAATTCAATGTTTCTAGTTCATGCATGAAACTGTTAAGTAAAAATACCAAAATCAAAATTTAAAAACAAAATGCTCAGAATTCCAATAAATATCAAATTAGATTTTTTAATTTCCAACCAAACTTATACATAGTAAAAAGGTTTAGCATAGGTAGCAAAGGTTTGAATGCACATAAGGGTTCACTTAAAAAGTTTGTTCTTATGGCTCATTGACAAAAAAGATTTAGCTCAAAAATATTGTCATCGCATGCGCCTATTAGTACTAGTAATATCCACAAAATCTCATTAATATTTACATTTAAATTTTTGTAATTTGCAAGATGGCAAAATTTAGGAATAAATGATTTTCTATTTCTTTAAGACGAAAATTTTCTAAAATTGAAAGGGTCAATGCAAACAGATGTTAAAACGCGCCAAAAGAGTACACGTTTAAAGTTGCTGTTATGAACTATCAAACAGTTTCTAAAAAAATTATTGGTTTAAAATTTTCCAGACAAAAAACATTAAAAAAATTTTCAAAATTCCCGAAACTTCAAAATTCTTGGAAGTTTTCAAAATTCCCTTCCCAAAAAACCGGGTTTATTCCCGGGAATAAACCGGGTTTTTTCTACCCTTTGCAACACTAGGTACTACCGAAACGCTAAAATTCGCGAAGATCTTGAAATTACCGAACTTAAAATTTACTTCAGTAAACTTGCTACTAATTTTTATGCTAAACTTGAATTAATTGATAACCCTACCATCCAGTGTATCCCCAGATATGACCCTCGTCAACCGGAATATAATAAAAGACCCAGAGTCATTCTTAATCCTTAATGTTTTACTTTTTAAATCTCCTGCTTTACTTTTTTCTTTATTTAATTTAATTAGTCTTAAGCCTTCCTTGTCATCTTGCATCTTTTGTACTGTACCAATTGGACTCGTCCTTGATCTGCCCAATTTCTAAGCCACCTGTTTTTCATTGGTCAACCAACTGCACTCACTCTACCTTACATATTTCAGTGAACTTGAAAACCTGCTCTGTTCCCAACTACTTTCCGAGGGAGATAGAAGGCCTTCGGCCTAAGTTATCCGGCTCATCCATTATTTCATTTCATTTCATTAAGGGACTGATCCCGGACCGTCGTCAATAGCCCGTTGTGTTGCTCTAGTACGACGTTAACTAAAATGATCATTACCATATTTCGTTTTTTATTATTGGTGGCCGGGTATTAGCTTCCCTCCCGGAGACGTAGAAGAAAAAAAATTAGGAAGCGATGTTTTTTTAATTTTTTTTATATATATTTTCAATGGCAAGGCAGTACAATTGCGAAGACAAATACAAATACAATACAATACAAAGTACAGGTCATTTTAGCCTTATACAAGGTCAGAAGTGATGGTCACTTGTGAAGGGGTACCCAGTGGGTGGACCATCATTGTCCCTAACAAAGGACAGCACAATTTACATCCATGCCCTAACCCCGGATTCGAACCAGGAATCTTCCGATCCAGAGGCCAACACCTTGACCACTAGACCGGTTGGTCGGCTCGGGAGGGATGTTGGTCAAAAGAGGATTTTTTAGTTTCAGGGGGGATAGACCCCAAACTACGGATACTCCCTGGGCCCCCTCAATATTTTTCCGAAGTCGGCGCCCCTGGCTGTCACGGTATGAAAAACGTTCTACAGAGTTTGAGTTAACACAGGGAAATGTCGCGGTCATATTTGAAACATGAGCGAAAAAAAAAAATGCCGTGTTATATTCAGCTAGTTGTTTATATTCGAACCTTGAGAAACCGGTGTGTTGCTCACTCAATAAAAGCCGTGGAAGGTTTTCTATATACATGCAGTGACTATTGTTATATTATGCGGAATGTAAAATTAATCATAAGTTAAGATGAATTCAACCCTTACTTTGCACTGGATTTGCAGAGATGTTGATGACATTTCGAGAAATGACACTGTTTTTGTCGTCAGAAACTTTGGCGTGTCTGCAACACAAATTTTGTTTTCCACAAGGAGTGGTTAAAAATCAAAAGGACTGCGAGACATTCGTCGGTGACAAAAATAGGGGTGCATTTTCAGTGTTGCAAACATTTCCCCGCTACTCTGCCCTTCGGCGACCCTTGGTCTCTCATATCGTCTTTTGTTCGCTCTTAGTGCTACCTACCCAGACGCTGGAACTCATCGGAAGAAAATAATGTCACAATTGGCTTTAGACGATGATCTGGGTAAAGTATAAGGAATTTTGAATAACGTCATACTAGAGCAACAAACGGGCTATTAACGACGGAAGGTAAATCCCCGATGATGTCCTCGGATATTTCCCTTCGGTTTCAACCGTGACTGTTGCTAAAAGCCCATTGTGTTGTTCTAGCGCGACGTTATTTAAAATCCTTATCCTCCCCGAGAACAACACTACATAATTTTGAACTGTGATCAGATGACGATAGGCTTCATCTGAGCTAGCATGGCACTCTCCAAACTTGCGCAACGCGCGAACGTGAGGACATTTGAGGCTCCGACAGATTTAATGAGCACCAGCCCCTATGTACACGAAAGTCTTTCGTTTGATCCGGACTCACACTCTTCCGGTTGCTGATCGCTTTCACTTAACCGGGCTGTCGTCAGTTGAAGAAAGTCGTTGGGAATTATATTGAAATTGTAAATTAACATCGCACTAAAGTCACCCAACGTGCTATTCGTGACGGTCTGGTCTCTATTCCGAAGGGAAAGATGCAATCACCACGTTATGTTCGAAGGTAATTGGTAATTTTTTTATCAACGTCGAACTAGAGCAACACATTGTGCTATTGAAGACAGTTAGGGATCAATTCCCATAGGGAAATATCTGAGGACAGCGTCACGTAATTTTGAACCACGGTCAGATGACGAGGCAACACTTGAGCTGGCACCCAACTCTCCAAACTTCCGCAGTGATTTTGGTTGGTAATGGTAATTTTAGTTAACGTCGTACTTGAGCAACACAACAGGCTATTGACGACGGTCTGGGATCAGTCCCGAGAAACGAAACTAAACTAAACGAAAGATCCGAGGAGAACACCTCGTAATTTTGAACTACGGTCAAAGTGATTTTGGAAGGATGTTTTCAGAAGCATGTGATTTAAAGGACATACTTCATATACTACGACTAACTGTGACTGCCTATAGCTGGCAGTGTTTTGAGCAGTCGGTCTTTTTTGTAAGGTTTCATTTCTTATTTTCCGATTGTTTGCGAAACCAGAGAATATTACGAATTGACACCGCCCTGTCACATCTGGATCCCAATTTTGAAGAACATTTTTTGAAATGATTTCTTGCTGATACGTAAGCATTGGCCATTCGTCTACATTACTGAGAATTCTTATGAACTTTATAAGTGAACGATGTGACTAATCTATATACGATTTAAAAATGACGGTTAAACTTGAACACAAATTTTACTTTTCTGACTTATATTGCAATATTTTATGAAAAGTTATATTCCATGTCTGTTGCATTGTTCATAAAAGAGCTGAAATTTTCAGTGGTCCTGTTAACCTATCGGTTATTCATCTGCTATTAGCAAAACAATAATTTACAGAATTGTTTGCATTTTGTAATTCCATAGCACATTTAAATACTTTAAATGTTTTCGATTGAAACCGCATTTGATCCTCTCTTTTGGAAACTCATTCAAATCAGAGTAGGCAAATATGTTGGTAGGTCCGTTACAATGAACAAGATGTACAGACACCATGCACAGTATAAATGGGTCATTCTGAAATTAAGTGGAAATTTGACAGTCAAAACTTTTGAAAAATAAAATTAAAGTTTTATTATTTATTTTATGTATTTAGTGTTCTGTTAGGGCAAATGAAGTTGTACAACCATCAAACAGAGGTCAAGAAAGCATTTTAAGCAAATTAAAGCCAATTTTTTATTTCCTTAAAACATGGAGGTGACATATAGTCAAATGGAGGTGACATTCATGGGAATGGAGCTACAAGTGTTTGCATGGAGGTGACAAAATGTTTCAGTTTCATTTAACACAGTGTAATTAATGTCTTCAGGTATTTCATAAAAAATGAACTGTTCATGAGTGTTCATTGTCAGTTGTTTTAAAATGGCCACAACCTCAACTTGCACTGTTGCTTCACATTCTTTTGGTGTCATGTTGCTTCACAATTTGTTTTTGGTGTCATGTCATCTTGACATAAAGCGGATCTGGTAAGAAGCTTCAAAACATTCCGAGACATTTGCCACATAATAGCAAACACTCTTTCTACCAAATGCTTTGACAATTATATATTCATTGAATGCACTTGAGTCAGGTCGTAAAGATTCAAACAATGAGCAGAACATTAAGTTTTTCACTGTTTTCAATTTCCTTACCTATGTAATGTGATTTGGTCGTCTGAATCTCTGAAATGCACACTTTGTATCTCCTTGGTGTACTTACATTAATAATTTTTGTTGAAATCAACATGTATCAGTATCTTATCTGTTCCGGAGTTATTTTTTAGGTTGAAAATTGGCCTGTATTGTACTATTTGCAAACATGCTTCATGAAATGAGGAAGCATATGATTGAATTTATTAACTAGTTCTTTGACTTTTATTTCTACTTTTTATTTAACCACTTGCTTAGCTGACTTTTTTATTCCTTTAACTAAACTTTAATTCTTTCCTCTTCCATTGCTCAACGCATGTAATTACATTTTCAAAATCATTTGTCTCAACGTGTTTGTTAATTCACTTCTTACATCTCCTTTCCAGACATTCTTCTTTACTTTTTACTACATCCTGACAGCAGAGATTTAACCTTCTGGTCTAAATCACTGTAATTAAAAACTTTGAGGCTTTTTAATTTTTCAAAAATTAAAAACATTTTCATGCTTTCCACATGCACATGTTTTTTACATCAGGTTGCAATACCTAAAATGGTAAAAAAACAGAACGTTGAGTATGGGAATATTATAGCCAGATTCTACTTCAACTTTTTATGGAGATTTTAAGATTTCCCATTAGGGTTCTCTTTTTTTTTTTTTAGTATTAGTCCTTAATGCCTGGTTCCATACGGCTGACATCTTACTCAAAAAAACTTCACGATGTCAGATCTTATTCTCATTTTATTTTTTGTTTGGTATGTGCTTGTCTCTTTAATTACTTCAACAATGTTTTTCTCACTATATTTTATTCAATTTTTCCCATTATGGACTAAAGTGGGATCTTGTGCAAACTTTGATACTTTATAATTATTTTCCCAGACCGTACCAAATTAAATGCTTTTTGACCTTTCCTTTATTTTGTATTGTAATTTTTCTCTATCTGGGTAGTTAACGCAGCTCCAAATTCAAGATTTTTTCTCTAGGAGAAACTTTTACTCAACGTAAAAGATTTTTGACCTTCTGCTGTGGACTGTTCATATTTTTAAACTTCTCTTTCAAACAATAGTTCCTCTTATATTTCTCCTTATTTGTATTAAGCTTTATTTTTTCTTTATTTTCTTTTTCAAGTTGCTTAATCTTAATCATTCAGTAGGACTTTGATTGTTTCTTTTAGCTAGCCTTTTTCTGCCTCTTTCCCTGTTGCTTACTACTCTCCCAATAACAGCTACACTTTGAAGGCCTACACCAACAACTTCTACTAGGTCAACTAGTTCACTGTTTGGTGGAATATTAATTTCCTTTTTTTCATCAAATCGAGATTTTCTTGTTTTTTGAACCCATTTTGTTTTACTGAGCTCTCTTTTCTGTTGGAAAGTACTGAAATATCTTTTTATTTTTGCTTCTTCTTTTCTTCTATAATATCTCTCCAACTCCTTCCTTTTAAATTCTACATACAGTTCTGGATCATTTTAAATTCTATTTATTTATTGCTCAGACTCTTTCCTGATTTTACTAAATTTGATTACATCAGATTTCTTATACATGGTACCAAATAGGCAGATTGACCTTGTACCATGTCAGAAACTTCAAAGAGAATTTCAGTCATGAGGATACTTAAATTATCTTCCGACTCTCAATGCCATATTTTTAAAGAAAAATTAAAGATTCTATTAACATACAGGCTCAAATCAGAATCAATTGGCAGGTTAAATCAGTACAGGTTAGAGAAAAAACAATTGGACTCCTTATTTGTTTACCCAACATTGTTCTTACTTTAATAAATAACCATTTAGAATCAATTTTTAACCGTATGTCACTGTAAAATTTCTCATAAGAAATATTTGTTCACCTCCATGTATGCCTGTCACCTCCATGTTTTAACTTAGCCATGGAGGTGACATTTCAATGGTTAAACCACATTTTAGCCTAACATAAAAGAATCCCAGCCACATGCTTTGATTTCCAGATTATTTTATACAATTCCTAACTATCTGTTGAAAAAAAGTTCAGCTATAAATGAAAGAACATAAAATTAAAAAATGCCATGGAGGTGACATTGTAAAAAGAACTCATGAGTTTTCAAATATAAAGATAAGAAACAGACAAAATAATACTTACTATTGAGTCTAAGATATCTTACAGTAAAGATAGCTGATTAGAGCTTCTTTTAATTACACTTTCAGACATGTGCTGCTTTCTAGTAGACTTTTTTAAAGGTTATTTACATTTTACGCAGAGCTGACAAAAATAGCAGGGACAAAGGAATTTACTGATTTTTCAATATTAATTTTATTTAAAAATATAATAGTTTCAAGTGCATTGTGTAACAATAAGACTCTTAAGACTAAATAGAGCTACTAAATAAAGGAATTTCTTACACTGTTTAAATTTCAACTATATCTAAACCTAGAAACAGGGCTAGGGACGGCCATGGAGGTGACATTTTCCATGGTTAATTTACTTTTTCAATTATAAATATGAAAATATTTATTCTTTTAACACTATTTGATGAAAATATACCTTAATTAAGATATATTACTACTGTATAAAAATAAATTAATGCATAAAATTCATTAAAAAAATGCAGATGACTCAAATTTCCACTTAATTTCAGAATGACCCAAATATCTATCAAAAGAAGGGAAAATGTGTTCAGTTCTTGTGAAATAAATAATTTGGAGTAAAGATAAAATTTGAACAAGGCAGAACATATTTCAAGATTTCCTTATCATATCAGCAAGATTTCACTATTGAATAAATTGCAGATTTGGTACTTGTTTTTTGATAAAAAAATATGGTGATTTCTTTAGATAATAGTGACAGGGCTGTTCTTAAATACTACTGGACTAGCCAAAGGAAAAGTTATTTGTACTTCTTGCCAGCATTTTAGAAATTTCTACAATTTACTCTTGATCCAATAATTCATGTTTCCAAAGTTTATTAACATCCATATTTTAACAGATAGATTGCCAATTAATTTGAAATGGTATTCATGATTGTGATGTGATTAATGTTTATGTTCAAGGTACTTTTTTTTCAGAAAGTAGTGTTATAAAAAGTGGAAGTATTTGGATCCTAATCTCCAAGCTAAACAGACAAAAATGTATTTTTGCTACTTTGTTGAATTTTTGATTCTATTTGTGGAATCAAAAAAGGACATTAATACATGTATTATTTCGAAAACTAACAAAATGTCCAAACACGTTTTTGACACACTTGGCTTATTTTCAATCAAAATATCTTGTAAATTAAAAAATATACAGTAACTTCCAAAAGTGTTCGTATAGCTACTTACAAATTTCAATGATATACTGCTCTAACCATTAATAAAAATTAATATTTCAGAATGAGAATTTTTTAATAGTATTTATAACTTGTTTTGAACAAAACTACATAAAATATTTTACTAACATAGTAAAACTTTTTGTTTGGAAAATCAATAATAAAAAAGTTACCTCACAAAAGTCTTTGTACACTTTAAGAAAATATCTACATATTAGTAAATATTGTATCATTTTGGTAAATTAGTACTTAGTAAGGATATCCTATAGCATATATATATATTCACAACAGCTTTTAAATCTCTGGGAATAGAGTTCACATTGTTTTTTTTTAAATTTCTGTATCAATGTTCATTTAATCATAACAGTTTTTAGTTAGCTTTTCTTTTTTTCGTCGTGCTGTTGTATTCTAACCACCAGTTCTCTCCAAATGCGTTCTATTGGGTTTAAATCCAGCGACTGAGGTGGTGTTTTCAGAACTTGTGAACAATTTTAGACACTAGAGGCGAATGTTGTGAGCCGTTTGCTTAGGATTGTTATCTTGGTAAAAACAAAGTTGTTTCCAATACCAAAATTTTGGGCAGATAATTTTAAATTGTCTTTTAAAATATTTAAATGAAGAGCAGGATTCATTATGCCATCAATAATTACCAAATTACCTAGTCCTGATGCTGACATGCACCCCTACATAAGGACATCTACACCACCATGCTTTACTGTCCCAATTAAGTTCTAGGGATTAAGTTCCTCTTTTTCGTCTTCTTACAATTATACATCCATTGGAACAAAAAATGTTAAATGTCCTTTCATCTGCAAATACGACACGATTCCAATAAGTTTCGGGCTTATTTATCATTGATTTTGTGAAGGAATGCCTAAGCTTTCTATTTTCCACTCTTACAAAATAAATTTCTCTGGGCAGAAAGCTCATTTAAACCAGCTGATCCGAGCACTTGTCAAACAATTTAAGATGAAATGAAAATGGAAAATATTTTAGTAAATTCTCTCTCTCTCTGTTGAAATTTTTACAGCACTCAAACATGGATTGTTTTACAAAATTTCTAGCTATAAATCTGATTACGTTGAGTTAACTTTGCCATAAGACTTTTTCTTATCTGATTTTCTTCTTTAAAGTGTTTTATCACATAGTTACTGCACAGTAGAATGGGATAAATTTTCCAATTTAGATATACTCTGAACGGATTTACCACTACTATGATGAAAATAATCGATTTTCAAATGCTGTTTGTTGTTTCCTTACGACTATGAGCCATTTTTAAATAATAAATATAATATTACGAAGTTAGCAAGCAAAGAATAAAGTGAAACGATTTTTTAAAAGTCACTTTAATGCAAAATTAAAACAAGCGATAGACAATAATTTTATTGATGAATTTATCTGAAAATGTTTCAGTGTATTCAGTAGTCATCACTTTTGTGATGTGTTCTTTCTTTGCCTCCTTGGACTTTCATTTTTATAAAAAGAAAATGATTCAATATTACATAAAATGTTAAGTTTTATTGAGAATTACATGGAGATGAAAAAAAAAATATTTAACTTTATACTCAAATTCAATTTGAGGCTACAGCCCTTTTTCTACAAATTTTTACAGTGTACAAGCACTTTTGGGATCCACTGTATGTAAGGGAACATTTTTTACTCCAGTTTCTAGATAAAAGTCAGCTTTACATTGGATTTAGACACGAAAAGGCAAGAGAAAGTATTAAAACATTTTGATGCAAGTTAATGACTAATATGCAGTACTTATTTCATAATGATTGATTTTGTATGAATTTTTTCAATTCAAGAAAAACAAAAAAAAGTTTGTTGTTTTAGATGTTAGTTTCCTGTGCTATCTACATTTTGAGCTTTGAATTATCCAGTAATAGTTTTTGATGGCTGAACATCCGTCACGCAAACTTAGGTGAGTGTATGGTGCTGGAATGGTCATTTTATAATCGTACGTTTTTCAGTGTCGTTCAATAAGTTAAGATTGTTAATTTAGTTTATAAAAATAATTCAATTTTTTCATTACAAATTTCCAGAAATAATTTATTGATTCTTGAAAACATAGATTAAAATAGGAACTCTTATTTTAAGTTAAATAGCATAAAAAGAAGAATTTAAAAACGTGTTTTCTAACAGATCTTGTTCTATCATTTAGTTGATGTTTTATCTTTAGTTCTTGGCGAGCAGGGGGCGAAGCCCTCGCTGTGAGGTCATGGACCGGAAAGTCAAATGAGGATTATATGAATTATTAAGATAGTTTTGCTGTCCAGGAGATTCACTCTGCAAAAGGAGTGTTGGTTTGCGAAGCAAAGCAATCCCCAGGGGTTGGCAAGCAGGGGGTGGAGCCCCCTAGTCTTTATAAAAAAAATTAAAAAGGTTTAAATATATTTTTAACATTTAAATCTGTACACACACAAAGTCAAGCCTATACTGGTGAAACTGATGAAGAAAAAATGTTTTGGATTTTCTGTGTAAACTAAACAGGAAGTTCTGATCATCTTAAATTGCTTTCTATATTCATGCACCTCTATCCAACCTTTTCAATAAGTCACAACCATTAAGCTACAACCCTCTAAACTCTATAAAAACTAACACTTTGAATCCAAGTTTTTGGCATGAATGTTTATTGGTTAAGAAACTTTTTGCCATAGTTTCCAGTCTGATTAACCCTTGTGTTGCAAAAATTAACAATAGAGTCATAAAGCAAACCTCTAAACAGTGAACTTTAGTTATAAGTATGATTTAGTAAAAGTCTGATGTGTGTGTGATGCAACAGTGAAAGGTAAAGTATGCATACGAGATGCCCATTTGCAGTAATACCTTCATGTGATTTGAATCCAATCTCAGTAGTCTAATGTTCTGTTCACACACAGAAATAAACTAAGATTTAGCATTATAAATGCTGTAAGTCTGATAGTGAGGGGAGAGCAAAAATATGTTAACCATTTTAATAATATCATTGAATGCCATGCTTTTGGTACTAGTAAAGTGTATGATGAGGTGACATTTATATTGGAGGCTCTGACGACCTTCATGTATTGTCTGACAGTACAAGTGTTATAATTGGTAGCGAAAAGAAGTAGTGATTCTTTCCTAAAAGGTGTCATTTTTTACATTCACAGTCAGTAAAGATTTACTAAAGTGGTTTGCTAACAGCTCACCTCTTATTTAGAATTCAGTATGCATAATAAAAATTTAAAAATTGTTAATCTAAAGTATTTAATATGTTTAAAATATATTAATAGTTTCAAATAAGTATATGAATAGTTGTACTATTTAATTTTTAATGTGTTTGTATTTAAATATCTATGGTACTGATTTTGTACCCTAGGAAGAGCAATTCTAGTTTTTCCATCTGTCCTATATTTTTCTACTCTATTTAACGTTCTAAAGAAAAGACTTAATGACGGACACTTTATCTCTGAGGTAAGATTCATTCTCAAGTAGGGCATGATGCCATTTTTTATCCCCTTACATTTAGTGTTGGATCTGGATGGTTTGTTGAAAAATTTGATTTAAATAATTTTCAGATTCAAATATAGGAGTGATTATTCTTTACTTTAAAAACTATTAATCTTGGATTTTATCTAAGCTGAGCATTAGGTCAAAAATACTTTTGTAGATCTTGCTTCCAATGCGATAGGACATCACAAACGCAAATCCTTTGGCCAAAAGTTTCCACAAATGAAAACATGAATTGAAAATATAAAGGTAGAATAGCTAAAATAAAAATAGGAAAAGCTAAGGAAGCTGTCAGGTAGCTTAGAGTTCCTTCATCTGTCAGTCGCTTCACCAAGAGTTGTTTCGGTTAGAGGTGCACTTTACTGTAAGTGTACCATCCATACAAATAGGACACTTTGGGCTATTAGTAATACTTATCTTATGCAGATGTGAAGCAAGGCAATGATGGTTTATGGCAAGTCTGATCTCTACCACTGTTAAATTTCCTGTACAATCTGGGAGTGAAAAATGAACTATTTCCAAGATTTATCTTTAGTTCGATTCAAAAGGGCTATTTTATGCTCAGTGTGCATTCTATGATGGATCTAAGAAACCACAGTATTGATAGGGATCCCCCTCAAAAGTCTGGAGTAACTGTGCATCCCTCTTGACTAATTATTTCCTGTCTTGTAACCTGGAATACTACAACAATCCACTGGAAGACAATTACCATTCCTTAGGTTCCATAAGTCCTTTACTAAATACATGTAGCGTAATCGGTTTTAGATCTTGTTACCTAGCATTTTTTTAAAAAATGTGTTGGAGATTCACAAATAAGTTTTACATTGCAGTTGCCAAACATAATAACTAAACAATATAGCTAAATTTAGTAATTAAACAGTCAATTATGTGCTCTGTGTTGTGTCCATTGTGTGCAATTAAGGCAAGATGATGACAGTGAACCAGTGTAATCTCATTTAAGACGGAAATGTCAATTTTTAAACAATTTTCAACTAGCTTTATGCAAGTTGTTTTTGTTTGTTTCATTTTCTCATACTTAGCTTTAACTTACATTTATTCTCAGTCGACAAGATCCAATTAAAAACGAATTATCTATGAGAGGCATTTTCCGTCTCTAAAAGTAGGTTGTGGTAGAATTTTTGTGGCGGCATATTTTCTGTATACATTCCGAACTTGATGTAATTTTACTTGTTTTTCACATACGATTTCAACACTTCTCTCACAAAAATTCCAAAGAATTAATTCCACATTGATATATGATAGCTGAGTGTTCAAATCCAGTTAGATTAAACATCAAACATTGTCAAAACTTCTATAAACTACACTTTTGATTATCACAATATGCATGATGAAAGCATACATATTGGGGAATTAAAGTCTTAATTTTTCATCTGGTTTGCTTGCTCTAAAAATCCCACATTGAAGTGGACATTCTAGAAATATTTAGAGCAGTATCTTAGTTTAAGATTCCCTGATAGTAATGATTTTATAACTTCAATTCTTGCTTTGCCAGTTTCACTCTCGTGAAATGTACATAATTATTTCGATTCTCATTTGCTGCAAAGAAACTACTCTTTTCTTATGGATATAAGTATTTAGAATAAAAAATTGCCTTCAAAGAAAATTATGGGTTTGTAATGTTCAGGTATGTAAGAGACGGGAGTTTTTATGATCCAACACTAAATATTTTTACATCTTATACAACTCGTAGATTAGTATTTTTAAAACTATTAAATTGTTCGCTCCCACTTGATTAGATATAGATGACTTTTTTGCATGTATTTTAAGTATTCTTTTTCTTTATTAAATAAAGTTTTTTAGATTTTCTTTGTTACAAATATTTTAATGCTGTAGAAATTAGCTAGGTTTTTTAGATAGTAATATTTTCCCTCTCTCAAGAGAGATTTTAAATTACTGATTGTTACATCAGTCCTTTTTCATGATTTTTCTACTATTTTTATGATTCTGATGAAATTTTGGTAAATCTTATAAATCTTTTGTTCAGGTTCATTAAATTTCTGCTTCATTTGACTTTTTCATTTGGTAGTTCAATTTGGATATTAATTATCGAATTTCCTTGTATAGAATTGAGAAATTGAGAGAAAGATTGTTGAAATGGTTAAAAATTAAATTAAGATATTGAAATGAGAGAGTTAGGGTTTGTGTTTGTTAAAATGGTCATTTAATTATTCATGGTAAAATTTGTTAAGTATTATCAGGCTTGTTTTGTTAAAATTATTTCCAATATATATGTATAACATTTTAAAATTTCTGTTATTCAGATTTGCATATTTTGTGGTAATATTCGATTTTTAATTTATTTTGCATAAATGTTGAGCATGTTTTATACTAATCTGCATGTTTTTGTCTCTTCAAACAAGTAATTTTATAAATATCAACAAATTTCCATAAGTGTTAGGATACTTTTGACCACATAGTGAACATATATTTACTTTTAAAAGTTAAATCTACAAATTAGGATTAAATTGAGTCATTGATATATGATAAAGATACAAGTAAAAACTCCGTGAAATAAGGATATAGTGATGAGATAAGGGTTTGGTAACAGTAGGAAATTATGTCAATGGCCTGTGTATATTGCTATTCTAAACTGAAACCTTCAATGAGAAAAATAGCTTTGAATTTGGAGTTCAGGATTTTGTGTTCTCTTATGAGTTACTAGCCACTGCATTGCTCATGGTGTAAGGTTTTTTTATGTGTAAAATTTTCCGCAGATTTCAAATCTGTTGAAATTTTCAATTTATCTTTAACGATTCCGATTTTACGAAAAAGAACATAACTATGCCAGTCAAAATGTATTTTATTTTTTTACTCTCCTTCGCTAAAATGGAATAGGGCAAAAAATGCAATCTTTTTTTTTTTTTAACGCGAAGGGCAGCAAATGTATTCTGTTTATTTTTGAAAAGCGAAATTTCACGTGACGTCACAATCTCTTTAGAAAATATAAAAGATTGGTTTGCTTCGAAAACCAAATCATGAACTGTGGTTTGCATCACAAACCAACACCACGGGCAATGCCGTAATGGTCTCGTCATTGTCAAATTCGGCAAAATTCAAATTGCGAAGAGGTCCAATCGGCGTGACATTAGGATATCTTGCGAAAATACAGGGTGGTCCCGAATTCATGGTACAAACTTTAATGGTAGGTACAGGACATTGTAACAATGATTTATTGTATAGGAATGTATAGTCGCAAGTGACGCGGTGAGGCGTAAACAGGGGAAATAAAAGGAAAGAGAAATGGAGTGATCGGTTGGTATCATTGCCGGTAGAGGGCAGTAGATGTCTAGCCGCTGTTGAACATGATGCATCGCAGTAGGGAAAAGCGCCATTCACAATTGTGCTGTCGTAGACGATGGGTGACTTTACGTATGCAGAAAAAGCAGACATGCATTACATGTACGGCCGTGCAAATGGTAACGGCAGAGCTGCGTTACGAATGTATCGCGCGGAGTATCCTGATCGACGAATGCCGGATCATAGAATTTTTCAACGGTTACATCGTCAACTTTGTGAAACAGGTGCGTTCGACGTCAACAGACATGGCGCTGGTCGAGTAAGAGCTGTATGCACTCCAAGGCTGGAAGAAAGCATCTTGAACATTGTGGCTGATAGACCCGAGTCAAGCACAAGAACTGTTGCGCGTGACGTAGGTGTGAGTCATCAGACTGTATGCAGAGTGTTAAACGAAAATCGCTTACACCCCTTCCATTTTCAGAAAGTACAAGCATTGAATCCGGCAGATTATCCTCGCCGCGTGAACTTCTGCCTGTGGGTGATGCAGCAATGTGCGTTGCAGCCGGATTTCGTAGATTATGTGCTATTTACAGATGAAGCGACATTTTCACGCGAGGGTGTCTTTAATGCGCACAATTCCCATGTGTGGGCAACCGATAATCCACATGCAACGCGTCGACATGCGTTTCAACAACGTTTCAGTATTAATGTGTGGGCTGGTATTGTGAACGACTTTTTGATTGGCCCATACTTACTACCCACGCGGCTCACTGGCGGAAGCTATCTTATTTTTCTGAAAGAAGTGTTACCACAACTGCTGCATGATGTTCCGATCGCCATTCGTAACCGCATGTGGTTTCAGCACGATGGGGCGCCAGCACACTTCAGCATTGATGTACGGAATTACCTGAATGCCACGTTTGGTACTCGATGGATTGGGCGTGGTGGACCAGTCCCTTGGCCACCCCGATCTCCCGATTTATCGAGCCTCGATTACTTTTTATGGGGACATCTAAAGCATCTTGTTTATGAGACTCCAGTTGACTCAGAAGAGGATCTCGTCGCTCGCTTATCTGTAGCTGCTGCAGGTGTGCGTGAAATACCAGGCATCTTTGAACGTGTACGCCAATCGCTCCACCGACGCTGTCAAGCATGTATCGATACTGGTGGACGCAATTTTGAACAATTACTGTAAACATGACACTTGTCAACAACGCTTTCAATAAAATCTTTGTTTTTCCTTTCGGCCGTTATTTCCCCTGTTTTCGCCTCACCGCGTCACTTGCGACTATACATTCCTATACAATAAATCATTGTTACAATGTCCTGTACCTACCATTAAAGTTTGTACCATGAATTCGGGACCACCCTGTATACAAATAATTTTTTGAAAAATAATTATTTAAAAAAAAAAATCAAGGTATATCTACATAGAGTAAAATTTTCCGCAGATTTCAAAGCTGTTGAACTTTTCAATCTATCTTTAACAATCCCAATTTTACAAAAAAGAACGAAACAATAGCAGTCAAAATGTTCACTGTGGAATCGTTTGAGCGGAGACTACGCATTCCCATTTAATTGCGAAGAGCAGAAGATGAAAAAACTTGGCATGGTTTCAAAGTTTGATATCAATAGTGACGTGACGTCATAGGGGAAAATAGCAGAATTCTGTCCTTTCTTCCGATTGCTAGAGCAGGACGAAGCAAAGTTCCAAAGGTGAAATAACTATTAAATTCATTTTTAAATGTTCTAGATTGAATTTTAAAATTCGCCTCCACCCTAAAATTGCAAAAAATTCCGACTACCTGTGTGCCAAATCCCATTACTGTAAGTGCTATAGATTCGTCAGGACTTGGCGAGTAAGAAACAGGCAGACAAACACTTCTTTTTATAATATTAGAGATTTAATTACTTATAAGCAAAATATTTTATCTTTTTTGTTACTTTAGTGTTTTCCAAAATAGTTAAGCATAATAATTATTCCTTGTTGGGCTTAGTTCTAATTTATCTAAAAAGCCTGTAAAATTTTAATTTTTAACTGTTTAATTCATAAAAAATGTAATAATGGTTATGATGTGTTAGTTTTTTGAAGTAATATATGTATCCACATCTTTTTTTGTCTTGAATGGAAACTATAATGTGATATGTGTGCTTTTCAGAGTAAGTTTTAAAAAGTTGTCCCAATTGCTACAAAAGCTAGAATTTTTCTTGGTAACTCTTCTACCTGATTCAGATAAATACCCTTTTTGCATAGTGGAAAGGGAGATGTAGGATCATGTCTCCTTTATCAAGATGGTCCTTGGGCCATAAAAACCAACAAATCTTTTTCAAGAAAAAGTTTTTAGTACTTAAGACAATTTCACATTTGCTGGTTTCTACTGTAATTCATATTGTATGTCAACTATCTCAAGTGGATACAGCATATTGTGAAATAGGTTACCCAAGAATTGTATTCAAGTAATACGATGTAATGGAATGATTTAGGCTGTAGAAATAATTATTTTGGAGTTTAATATCATCAAACAGTTAAGTATTTAAAAATTTTTTTTTTCACGATATGGTTCATCTTCAATATGGTGTGAAGTAAAAAAAAAAACCAGTTGTAAGTAAAAATGCTTGTTGTGAAGTTTTAAACTCTTTAGATTGGTTTGGATTTGGGTTTTTTTTTTATTCATGGTCTGCAATAAAACAAACTATACCCAACTACTAAAGTTCTATAAACTGCAGTTAACATCTATTTGGTGCAAATTGACATAATATGACCCTTGTACCATAAAAACCTAACCAACCTTTCCAGTCAACATTCTGTACTTGATGAAGCACCTTAAATGAAATATTGAACCATGTTTAAATGCTAATCACTCATGATAGTTTTGAGGTTCTGCTGTTAAAAAATTCATACATTTCTTGAGTTGTGCCTACCTTTAAGATGATAGGCTAGTTTAAAAGATTATCATCAATTTTACTTTTTATTCATATATTTTATTAAACCTATTTAAATGCATTTATTTCATCTGCTATGATTTTTTAATAAAAAAAAATTCTCAAGTGTCAACTTTTGAAAGACTATTACAAAATGTAAACCAGTAGTAATTTTTTGACTACAAAAATTACTTTTATACAAAGTTAATTTAAATTAATGTATTGTTTGGTATTTCATTTTATTCTGTAGTGAAATAACTTGCTAAGTTTCATTGCTATTATTTGTTATCCAAGCAGTTTTTAGTTTCTCTTTTTAGGATATTCGTAACTATATCCCCATATTTTCTTTATGGAAACAAATAATAAGTAATACAGTTCTCACAAATTAAAATTAAGCGAAAAGCATTCACCTAATTTTTTGTTACAGTACAACAGGAGAGAGTTTGTATCAGATACTTGAATTACCAAAAACAAGTACTAAAGATGAAATAAAAAGAAAGTATCGTCAGGTGAGTTGAAATAAAAATCCATACAATTCTATGAATTGATATTTAAGATATCTGCATATATGAATTTATGTATATAATTCTTTAAATTGTCAACTTGTTCTTATAATTATAATTCCTGAATAGCGAATAATTATTACTGAAATAATTATCAAAATGAATACCATTTTTAAGCCTTTGACATGCCTATTCCTGCATTACTAGAGCATGATATATTCTGATAGAAGAGGTAAATGGGATTAAGATTAATTTCTTAGTTCAAATGCTGTAGAAGCAAATTAAAGTTCCAAATTAAATAAGTCACATTGAAGTATTTCTTAAAAGGAGCTTGTTAATCCTTTCTTCTAAATGTAATGTACTTGAAAGATTAAGAAGCATTGTACTTTGTATTTTTCAGTTAGCTTTGAAATACCATCCTGATAAGAATCTTGATGACCCACTAGCATCAGATAAGGTATCTTGATTCCTTCAAGTCTTGTTTCACTTAGAACTCAATTCTTTTATTCAGTCTTATCTGTTTTGGATTTAATGTTTTCAATCATTTTTAAGATTGAAACTTACTCTAAAAATAAAATTTGAACATAATATGACTTGGAATTGAAAACAGTTTATATATAAGATATTGAATTTATAATATCAGAATTCATTTTTTTGATTTCTCCATTTCCATTTTAAGGTTTCTTTAAACTAATTTTTTATTTGATATGTTATGTGATTAAATGTCTTTTATAGTTCAAAGAAATAAACAGAGCTCATACCATCTTGAATGATGAAACCAAGAGAGATATTTACGACAAATATGGATCGTTAGGTCTGTATGTAGCTCAACATTTTGGTGAATCGAATGTGAATGCATTCTTTGTCCTCTCCAGTACGTGGTGTAAGGTGAGGTCCTTTTCCATCACAACGTGTGTCTTGTCTTTTTCATGTTTTGTATCTGTATATTATACCTACCAAACTCTTCCAGGTTTTTACATTTAACAAGTAATATGTAAATGTTTTATGTACAGTATAAATAAGACTTTAATGTTCTTAACAACAAATAACCCCAAGTATTCTTCAAATAAACCTAGGTCTTAAATTTATAATATTCTTAGAGGCTCAATATACCTTATAGCTTGTGGGATACATAAAAAACGTTTTTATAAAACCCATGAAAAGCTTTTACAGTGAGTGAATCAAATAACCACAGTGCAAAAAAGGCGTTTTCTTTGTTTTGGAGTAACAAAACCACCGTTACTAGGTTTTTACAGAAATTTTTATTTTTTAAAGTTAGTTCCATGTAATTACACTTTAAAAGTTTGCAATTAATGTAATCTTTCTGCGAGAATGTTTTGTATTCAAGAGAAGTGTTTTAGTTTCCAAAAAAAAATTTTAAGAATATGTGGGGTCTTGTTCATGGTAAAAATCCACTTTGCCGAGAAATATATATAAAAAATCATTATGTAACCCTACAACTATTTAATAAACCATATAAAAATCATAAAATAAATGACTATTAACCATCAAAGACTAGAGCAAAGCTCCAATAGCAGTTTAAACTCTAGAATAACCTCAATAAACACAATTAAACAATGTGAATGCAATAACACAGACTCAATATGGAAACTATGTGACAAGCTATAAAACCAACAGTGTTACCAACTTTATATAAAATGTGTTAACAAATATCAAGGTTCCCATAGGTTTGAGAAAACTTGGAATTGACAGAAAATTTAATTTTGTCCTAAAAAGTGAGGGAAAATTGCACATTTTCGTCTAAAACCTGGAAAATCACCTCAATGACCTGAAAAATGATTGACCCTGGCTTCTCAGACACTTTGGAGAAAAGTAGCCAATAAGATTTGTACAGTTTAGTATCACTTTATTTTATGAATAGAATTTTTCAACCGATTTTAAAAGAAACGGGTAAGGAATTTTGTTTCGTCCACTGACTTAAATTGAAGAATTGCTTATGATACATTAAATCACATTAATTTAAGTCAAATATGTTGGATTATTTAAATGCAAAATTACTTGTACTCTGTGCATTAAATTTTAGTGTATAACTCATTGGGTTTTATTATTGACAATTGATTGGCTAAATTATTTCTTGGTTTTTCAACTTTAAAATGTTGTGAACTTCTTAAATATGATCTGGGAATTTGTGAAAGTTTATCTGAGAAACCAGGAAAATTCAGGGAATTTTATTTCTGAAATAGAGTAGGAACCCTGAAATATTTCAAAACATAAAAGTTGCTAAATGCAATTAGGTTTTTTAAATAACAGGTTGAAATGTAAAATTGTTTACTATACATTTTTTTTATCCTATGCCTGTCTCTGGCCTGTTAGTCATCAATTGCCCAATAGAGTTCAGAAGTGAAAAAATGTGGTCAATGTGTGAATGAAAAAATGTGTCAACATTATCTACAGTATTTGCAATTCAATTGTCAGGAATTTTAGGTAGTCCTTGAGGTTGTCTCCAGTCATTTCATCCAGTTCATAAAGGAGATAGACAACTGATCTCGCTAGTCGAATACGGTGTAGTCTTTGTAGGTAATCGTGTTTGGTAAAAAGTTGGAAGCAAGTGACTCCTAATGGTGGCTCCACACCAACGGCGACAGCAACAGGTGACATTTTGTTGCCTGTCTCTGTAGCTGTTAAAAAAGCCATCACACCTAGCAACAGCAATTTATTTCCGCATGCGCATAATCTTTTTCGAAAGCAAGACATTTATTTCCACTTCAGGTTCTGCAAGATGGCTGACAGATCACGTTCATGATTAACTAAACTCCTTTTACAGAGAAGACGATTGAACAGTCATAAATAAATGGACATTCACGGACCAAATTAATTAAATTTCTTTCATAGTATTTATACATATATATTTCACTTAAGTAGTTCGCTGGAACCAAAGCTATAGAGGAGACTTAGCTGGAACGTTATCTGCAAGTCAACAAAAATGGATGTAGCGAGAGTCGCAATCTTTTTTCTGATTGGCTGTCGGCATGGGGAAATAGACTAAAGTTGAACATCCTCCAAGACTTGAAAGCGCAGTGACAGAGACGAACCGGGATAAATAAAATTTGTTTGTAATACGCATGTGCAATAACGAAGATACATGTTTTTTGTCTTTGCCGCCGTTAGTGTGAAGCCACCAGAACTCTGGGCCAGGAAACCAAGATACAAGGTTTATTTCTCAATAAAACATTCCAGTTCTTGTTAATTTATGAAAGCGACTCTAACGAGGTTACCCACTGCATGTAGATTGCAGAAAACCGATATTTTTCTTTGCACATTTTGCAGCTTGCACCATTCACATTCATGTGTTCTTTCAGGCATTATGTGTTTTCTGCGGCCTTGTAACCGGATGTTATTTCTGTTGCTGTTGTTTCTGCTGCTGCTTTAACTTTTGTTGTGGTAAATGCAAACCTCCTATGCCCGATGAAGATGAGGAATGTGAAAAGGTAAAAGCATATCTTACTGCTAGGACAGTAAGTATCGATTATAATGTCTGCATGCATAATACTAATTTGTGTACAGAATTGAGCATTTGCATGCGTAGTCATAAGCAATTTCTGTACACAGTTTTTCTTGCATTCCAATGTGAGATTTTCTAAAATTAAATTTGTTCCAATTTAGAGTGGTGATGAAGATGGTTCAGATGGTGAAGACAAAGCTTTGAAATCTCGTTCAAATGAAGAAGAGGTATATATAGTATCTCAACATTTGGGCTGAATATGATTTTTTTTATTCTTAATATTCATTAATACATCAGCTTATGATTGAAATAAACTTACTCAAAAAGCATAGTTCTGAGAAAACAAAGTTAAATTTTACTGACTAAGTTATAAATATGTAGTGTTTTTCAAAAACTTTTAACATACATTCAAAGAAAAAAATGACATTGAACTTCTCTACCAACAATCACTACATTCTGGCCAAGAAAAGCTACAAAAACTTATATTTTGCAAATTTTGACTTGGTGTTTTTCACTTGCAGGATGACAGTTAAAATATTCAAACTAAATTGTTTATTTTCCAAGTTGCAAAAGTCTTTTGTATGATGCAATAAAATACATGACTAATAGCACATAAAAATAATAATTTTAAAGAAATGTGTAATTTAAAAAGTAATAAGTATTAGTAAAAGTGATAAATATTTATAAAATTAGTGTATGCATTGAAGTTTCAGTTTGTCCAAATGCTTTTATGTACATGTGGCATATCTTGTGGCACGTCATTTATTAATTATTTCTTTAAATAAAATAGCTGGATAAATTATATAAGAAGATAATCATGTTATCTTTTGAAAATATTTTTAAATAAATATTGTCAGCCACAGCAAAATCCTTTTTTCATTTTGGTCATACTGTATAAATTGTATTGTAAAAAGATTAAGCTCCTCACATATCGTCCAATCGCCTAACCAAATCGCATAGGAATGGAACTCAGTCATGAGAAGAATGCATGTAGTCTAATTAGTGGAACTCAGTCATGAAGAGAAGAATGCATATAGTCTAATTAGCCCTTTTATTGCAAAAATGACTGTAGATTGACAAACCAAACTTCAAATATCAATGCAGTCGGTGAAAAAAGTTTACGATATAGAGAATTAAAATTTCTTATATTTATATTTTAAAAAATGAAGTTGCCGACTACTTATTTTAATGTCTAAATCTATGTCATTTATATATCCTTAGATATTAAATCCCCTGCTCCTTAATTTTATTGACAAACTGTTTTTTTCCACATCAACAATTTTAAGAACTTAATTCTGTATAAATTTTATCTTTCCTGTCTTCATTTAAAGAACTGTCTGTACTTTAAATATTTCACTCAGAACTTCTGAGATTCTACTGTAATGTCTACAAACTTCTGACCTTGATAACACCGAAAAAATGAAATCAACTAGTGTATGACTAGGTGGTAGTTGCTATAAAAACTGCTCTTTATTGGGATTAGGATAAATTGCAAGGATTATGTAATTTTATTTTGTTTTTCGTGAATGTTGGAGATTGGAATATGGTTTTCTATTTATATTTTGGTAACAAGTAAAAATTTCAATATATATTTTCAAGTTTTCATTAAGTGCACCAATGGGATAAACAACTTCAAATATCCTCCTATGTAAAATAGAGTAAGGTTTGTTTTTACAGCAACAGATAGGAGTAGACTTCTTGAGATAGACACTGACAGCTTACAAATACTGCCTATTAATTCATAGATAAAACACATACAAGATTCTATTAGATTACTAAGAAAACAGATCCACACTGTCTGGCTCTTCCTACTTTACAAACCTCAGAAATATTTGCAGTCTTATGTCACTAGCTGAATAACCAGGTGTTGCTCGTATTTAAAGGGTTAAATGTTGATTGAAAAGTGAATTAGAATAATCACTTTTCTTGCATAGAAAAATACAATAATTTAAGTAGTACGAAAATACCTTTTAACTTTTTCATAGGAAGAAAGATATGCAAAGTGTTGTATTTGAACTTCGTGAGCTGAAATAGAGCAATTCAAAAAAGGACATCAGAAATATATTGATAAAGACGGTAATGATAACTGTAGAATATTCATTTATTGCAAGAAAACAAACTTTAGATTTTAAAATTGAGGCTTCGAGGGGCACACTTTTAGGACTACACTTTTCTATTAATTATATATATATTTTTTTTCTATAAATATATTGATAAAGACGATAATGATAACTAGAATATTCATTTATTGCAAGAAAACACTTTAGATTTTAAAATTGAGACTTTGAGGGGTACTTTTAGGATTACACTTTTGTACTACTTTTCTACCTGTGTGCCAGTTTTCATGGTTGTAAGTGCTATAAATTGGTCTGAAGACATGAAAGTAATAGCCTATGTTTTCTGCAGTGTTCTGAAGTATAAGTGTACCAAATTTGGCGTGGATTGGTCAAATGGTGTAGATTTGTATAGAGAATACACACACATATTTTTATAAATACATAGATAAAGTGTATTGCATTTATTACATGCTAGTGTTAAATGTGACATTGTTTTTTTACTTTCAGTTTTGTTTACTGAAGTTTCACATATGAATCCGAGTGCTTAATGAAACCTTTATTATTTTGCAGGGTGCGTCTAGCTCCAGCAAACCAATTACAACTCAGCCCTCTTCATCTGACAAGCCCATAGCTATACCATTGCCACCACCTCCTGCTCCTGCTCCTGAGTCGTCTGTGTCAGAAAAAACTAGTCTCAGTAAAACTCAGCAAACAACGTATGCCACAAGCCAAAACCAGCCTGGAGATGATAGTTAAGAGTTCCCATTCATTTCTAAACTGAAGGTTAAATGTATTTAGTGGGGTGTAAAAGGCTGTTGAATGAGTTTGTGCTATGCCCCTTATTTTTATAATTTGAATGATTTTTTTTGCAATTTGTATATTACATTCCTATTTCTTGTATGAGCTAATGAATTAAATATAATTTTTAATGCATTTTTATGAAGTTACTGCTTTAAACTGTATGCTTTATTTTAAAATTGAGTATAAACACAATATATCATGCATTTTAAATGTTTGTTAAAGTAATAAATATGCAGAACTCCTACGGGTTTTGAAGGTTTTGTATTTAAATTGACTGTTTCTTTTAAAGTTGTGTACATTTTAAATGAAGATGACATAATGAAGTTTGCAGTGAAGAATTTATGTAAAATTGAAAAATATTTGCTGATTTTAATGAATTAAAATTTTGCAAGTTGTTATTTTTTTCCCCTCTTAGGTTATAGGAGAATGGATATCGATAATGGTATCTAGCATTTTTATGTAGCAAAGCAAGTTTTGTTATTTTGTTTAGTAGACTTTGCAATTTCCTTTTAACTTTTGCTTGTTTTAGATGCTTTTATGTTTGGGAGTCAATTCCTTTAAATGCTCCCTTACAATTAGTTAGCATGAAGCAAAACTTCAGTGCTCAGACCAGATTGTAGCGTGAAGCTTGAAAATGCTTGAAAAAAATTTTAAATATATAAAGAATAATTTAATGGTGAACAGTTCTTAAAACTTAATTTTCATACTGATAATTTTAGGCTCATGCAATTAGTCCTTTTCCATAGTTATTGGTGGGACCTTCATAACTTTGAGAATTCAATCAACATTAGTTTGAAAATCTAGTTTAAATTATTAAACACTGATTTTTTTTGCTATGCAGATGTTTGATGATTTAGCATATCAGTAAATAGTCTGAAAAAAAAAACCAGTTTCATTTTGCCTGTCAAAGTATACAATGAAAATTATTGTGTGATATTTGCATAGCTGAGTTCTCTTGATAACAAATAATTAGTTAATCAAATTCTATACAATTGTTGTTAAATTGTACTGTTTGCTTCATATGTCATGTGTATGTATTTATGATATTATTGTTGAGTTGTACTTTGTAAATTTAGTCAATGATACTTATATGTACATAATAAATATGCTTGAAGAAATATGAACTGATTTGAAGGAATACCATAACTTGTTTGTTATTCTATGGTAATTTTTTCTAAATGAAGGCTATTTAGACAGGAAATGTGCTTGGTAAATTTAGCTGCAGAATTTTTAAAACTAAGTTGCTCAAAAAAAATCTGCTGTGCTTATCAAGTCAAATGATCAAAACTGACTAGAAAATTTTAAAATCTGACAAAAAATGTGAGAGTAAGTGACAAATGCTCCTTGGTGTTGAAATGACAGTTGCCCTTGTGTGAATGAATATGCAAAAATAGCTAATGATTTGAATGTGTTCAAACGTTAAAATGTTTTTCAAAAAAGCAAAAGCACTCAGTTTTACAATATATGTAATTGAGTCTACACTTATAAATTGAGTTTATATGTATTTCATTTATTTCTTACAGGATAAAATATTTTCAAATATCTTTTTTAGGGTAGGTAATGGTTATAAATTGTGAAGTGCCATACACGAAAGGGCAGTGATTTTTTTTAAAACTAGACTTGTAATAATTGAATATGTTTGATTTACCAAATAATTTTTCTAACAGTTAAAGTTAGAATTAAAATGAATTTTGCATTACTTTCACTAATATTCCAAGGATTAAATATTCTCAATTCTTGAAACTAGTCCCAATGTTTCCAAAATTTCTAAGCTAGTCAAAGTAGCAAATTTTTAGTTTGTTTTGTTAGAATTTGCCTTTGTGCACTGAGATTTGTTGAATTTATTGTACTAAATACCAATACTTATGAATCAATCGCTTTTTATTCTCACGATCTCATTAAATCCATGACTTCAGAATTATAATATCTATCATTATTACCCTCCCAATCTAAAACTGAGATTGTTTCTTATAATGTTTGTTTTAAATTACCAACTATATTTAAACAAGATTTAAATAAAAAAAAGTTTTTTTATTCATATTCGTAATGTGTGCAGTGTTGTCCGGAATCATGTTTGCATGTTTATTTTACAGATTGCAAAATCGAATAAGAACAGTTAGAAGTGCTAATAATTTTGCTGTTTGGTGTTTTTCTTTAAAATTAAGAAAACACATGTTTCATGTCCTAGTAAAATTGAGCTATGCTTTTGTAAGTGATATATTTGATGAGTTGGTTCTGTGTACATATTTTCCCATTTGAGTTTCAAAAAGTTCATAGCACTCTTCAAGCATAATATTTTATATCAAAATTAATCCAGTAAAACAGATTTTATTAATTTATTGTTCCCTTCATTTTGTATATTGTTTTGTATTTAAGTAGAAACAAATGTGATGAGTTGCTTTAACACTGCTTGGAAATGCATGCTTAGTTTCTGGCCTAATTAGGTAACTTTTTGTCCTATGGCTACAAACTGCAAAATTAAATAAAATCAGGATTAGTCATTTGATTCTTCTATGATTCAAATTGTGTATTTGCAAAATATAAAATAAGATATTATGCATTCAGTAATGAATTCTAAAATTGCAGTAATTAAAATATTATATTTTCTACATAAACAATTGAGACAAAGCATAACTGATCTAATGGGTTTTCAGTGTTCACAAATTTTAAATGAGGTTTCCAGAAGGAAAATACAGCAATATTGAGTAATTTGCTTCTATTTATGTTTCGTATTCTTTAATTTAGAAGGCGATTTGTAAATTATGTATGCATAAAACGTAAAATATGTATGCAATTGTTGAACGTCTTAAAAATCTTTTACTTTTTCAGAATTTGTAAGGTTTATCTGCTACATTAAAAAAATTTTGTTATCCTCTCTCTTTTGCTGTTAACACGTAACTCATGATTGATATCTATGCAAATTAAAATGTGTTTTAATTGTCACTTAGTGCTTTCTTTTTTATAATCTGAGAACTTCGTAACATATGCGTACATCTGCATGTATGTGTGGATCTTTGTGAAAATACTATAAATTTTTTTAAGTAATGCATCATGATACCAAGCAATAAATATCTTAGGGTGTTAAATCACAAGATTTTTTTAGTTAAAGATTATTCTTATCGATGTTAGTGAAAAAATAAAGTGAGGATAAAAAATGTCGATTATATAGACTTGAGAACATGGTACCATTGCCAATTGGCAGTAATAACCATTGTGCAATTGTTGATGATTTTGAAATATGGTATCTCTCATTGAAGGTTTGCTACGTGCAATTCCACTTGTGCACAAGTGAAAGGCATACAACATGGCAGCTTATTCACACGACCCTTTGGCGACAAAAATTTCAGTCACTAGTTTGGTGAGGGGCTGCTACAGTGTTCTTGAGTTTTTCCAAAGTTTCATATACGAGGTGCAATTGGAATAAATGATGAAATATGTAATGAAGCAATTCTTATGAAGGGTTCAGTTAATAATTGAGAAAATTTAGAATGGAAGCTTTTTGTATTGTAAGAATATTGTTCGTATAGATAATATATTAGTTTATAGTATATTTTTCCATTAGCTTTAAGGACTGCATTTATAAAATATTCCGTTCTGTGTAACTTCCAATATATAAGATATTCTTAGAACATGTGAGTGGTTGGGAACCAGCGTCTCGAAATCACATTTTGTGAAATCCAGCTGCTATGCATCATAAGAACATGTATCATCCAGTCCAGTAATTAGATACTATTTTGATTCCATAAGCAGATTGCTAAACTGAACTCAATTTGAAAAAGAGCTCCTGTAACAAAATTGAACAATTAACTCAAAACTGCTGAAATGTTACTTGAGCCACTGTTTCTTAACCATTCATATATGTTGGAAGAGTGACTTCCACTTACATGTCATGTTTTATATCTTATCAAAAACTATATTTTAATATTCAATGTTTGTTAATAATTTTAACATAAATTGTATTGTCATGTAGTATCTCAAATATATCCTCTATGAATTCTTACAAATAATTGAATTTTATCTACTGTACTGCTAGCAATATATATAAATATTTATTATTTAGGATTAAAATATATGTGTTTTCCCAACACGTGTTTCTTCCATTTGTCATTTTAGTCAATGGTAAAAGAAAATCAAAATATAAATTTATTGATGCCATTTATCTTCTTTCTTTTAAACAGGAAGGTTTCATTCCCTAGAAACTATCTGTTTGAAATCATTCTTGTATATTATACTATTGTAATGTTTAAAATTTAACAGGTTTTCTCATGCTTGTTTCATTAATAACGTCTTGCAGTTCCATATGAAGTTATCAAATTATGGAATTTCAGATGGGGGGGGGGATTAACTATTCATTCAACTTTGTTTCATTTAGATTTTGAAAAGCGTTCTCTCAAATAGGATCCATGAATGCAGAAACCACATGAGTTTCGTTTTACAAATTTAAGGAAAATGGGCACAAAAACCACAAGTCAATGTCTCGTGTGGTTTCTGCCCCAATGTGTATTTTTTTCATGGCCCTATATTTATTAAGCCACTGACTAATGTGATTTCAGCAAACATTACATGCCTATCGTAGACAAACCCATCTGTGCAATACTTTCAGCTTCCTAAATTTTTGGACTTGTGTGATCACATTCAATTGCAGAAGTTTCATATGTAAATTAGACATTTTTATTTGGTATTTATTAAAGTTAGGCGATTCTTAAATTCATCAAATTCTTATTATCGTAAAGTTTTTCATTTTCTTTTCTGCAATAATAGGTAGTTTCTCGTATGTGTAAAATAATTATCCTTAATAAACAACCAATTTTTCTGCCCTGAAATACCCAAAATAAGCCTCTTTAAATATATCTCCATATTCTAGTCATTTTCTGGGTTTGAGAAATCTTTTTTGTGCCTCATCTCGCCTGTTTCACATTCTGTTTTTATTTTCTGTTGATGGACAGAGAATCAGCTGCATAGTGAAATCCATCTTCCCAGATACTTCGAAAAATGTATTTCAACTAGAAAATTGTTCCTGAAAAATTCACACAAATTAATATTCTAGACGGCATAAAAATTCAGTTATGTGATCACATGTGGCTTGGTGCTATTTTACCATAAAATGGGAACTAGGATCATTTTCACAATCCTTTCAATACAATTGTTAGATTTGCCATGTTTGAAAATTAATTTTGATGCACAATGCTTAGTCCCATTAAAATTTTCCTTTTGTGAAATTTGAGGGGCCTAAACTATTCCAACTTTAGAAACGCGTCTGGATTTGCCCTTACCAAAATTTCTGTTTTTCTCCTCAGTCAAGGGAAATTTTACAATATTTTTATCTTTTAAGAGTGGATTTAATCTATGCTAAGCTTTAATCTGTTTTATTTAAATCATTATAGACTTGTGAATAGTCATAATTTCTTTAGTAAATTGAATTGAATAATTTGTGATTATAATCAGGTAGAATTTTGATTTTCTTTTGCTTAAATTATCACATACTGCTTCCACTAAAGGCATATAAAGTACATTTCATAATATATTTTATCTGTTGTGTACTTATAGTTAGTTTCATTTCATATATCATCGCTCAAGTCCAATGTAGTTTAAAAGGTGCTAATATGTTTTTACAGCCAAGCAAAGTCTGACTAATAGAGTAATATTGTAACAAGCTTAATTTGTCATTGTATTTTTAAGAAAAGTCTTTTTTTTTTACAGTAAGTCCTTAATTTTTTAAATCTTAGTTTTTATATACAAAAACACTGCATATTTTATTTCATTTGCATTAAAAAAATAAGATGAATGATACTGACCAAGCTCAAGAGTCATCAATAATTGAATTCATAATATGTGTAGGTTAGCTAAAAATATTTAAAAAGCTGAGCCTTATACTCAAATGTAGCACTTACAAATTTCTTCAGTGAACTCACAGGTCAATTTATTGTGATCTATGTGATCCTTGAAGCATTCCTAATTTTTCTTTTGCTTGAAGATTGGGAATCCCCCGTAAGAAAATCATCTGGTTATGAAAATGCCTTTGACAGTGCAAATTCAATTGCTGAATGCTTTGAGATTATTGCTTAAAAATTATTACTCATAAAAATCACAAGATTTTTGTTTGATCTTGTTGCAAAAACTTAATCCAAACTTGATGTGAACATATTTTATAGAGTGAAATATATCAAGATTAAGAATGATAGAATTAAATTTATATGTATTAGTTGGAAGATAAATAGCATAAATTTTTTGTGTTGGAGCTTTTATGTGTTCTTGGCATTTCCTTAACAAAGTATTGATCTCATTGTAAAAAGTTAATATATTTTTATTTCTTTAACGTCTTAGAATATTTCCAAATAAGGCCGTTTTTAATAAATACTTTGAAGTATTTGATTCCAACCTTTAGTTTTTTCGAAAGTGTCATCTTTTTGCAAAAATTATCTTTCAGTTCTTGTAAATTAAAAAAATAAACAACTCTGTTTTTATATTGTAAACTGTATTAAAATCATTTGTATCATTACAGAATGTGATGAATGCCCTATATATTTAAATGTAACTTTCAAACACACCCAAGTGATTCTATTGAGTTTAATTTTTTTTTACCAAATGGTAGTTGAAATTTCATTGTATGTGATATTTTATGATGGCATTAATTCTTTTTCACACAATACATTATCTTTGGAAAATATTGACATTTCTGCTCCATTACAAGTTTAAGAAATTAAATTTTTATCTTCACTTTCTGGTTTGCTTTCATTATGATTGAAATCCGTTATCATTTTGTAAAAGGTGATTTGGGAAGGATAAGCATATAGATATAATGCCTTATATACAATTGAAAGTTTCAAAAGTGTGTGTGGTTAGTTGTAAATTTTGAATGGCCCTCCATCTCTATAAATAAAAAGATATGCGTATATTCTTGATACAAATCAACACTGTTTGACCAATACACACTATATATAGCTATATAAATAGCTATAAAAATATAGCTATAAAAATTGGTACACAGGTAGTCCTAAAAGTGCCCCCCCCCCCCCCGAAGCTCCAATTTTAAAATCTAAAGTTTGTTTTCCTGTAATAAATGGACATGGATAAGGAAGCACGTTCTACAGGGTTTGTGCATTTGAGTTAACACGGATATATCGAGGTTATATTTTAGCTGTCGCAGTCCTATTTCAAACCCGAGTAGCACCGGATTATTCAGCTAGTGTTTAAAAATAGTTAAATGTATATATATCGCGTGGTTTTAACCTGAAACAGGATTGGATGCTCTTCGTATATTCTGAGGTGGTCAACGTTTCAGGGGTGTTAACTGCTTCGGTAAGATTTAGAGTAGTTTTTTTTTTTTTTTGACAAAATTTGGAACGCGAAAGTAATCAGCTGGAGCAAGCATTTTGAAAATTTGGAGCAGATTAGAACTTTAAAAGAAAAATATAGTTGATATTAAATGCTATTTCCATTAGTATGAGCCTACTTATATCGTAAATTTAGTCACATATCCTCTTTAATATAAACAAATAGAATTAACTTTCCATTTTGATAGTTTTAATCAATTCATTACTCACTTCAAAGGATATGTTCATTGAAAACTTAAAAATATTCCATTTGAATCTTGAATTTATTAAAAAAAATTATTTAATTATATTATATTATATATGTGGGTTCGTAAAAGGTAAAAGATAAATAACTCTTAAAGTTTAAATTTAAGTTTAATTAGATAATTGATGTATTTACAGTATATTTACAAACATCTTTAACAATTAAGAATATCCGACAACTAAGAGGCCATCTGCCTAAAAAGTCATGGGCCGTCTGCCCAACTGCTAGCTTCGGTGTCTGGGGGAACATCTGTCTCATTGCTGCGGTCGCTTCTGAGCGGACGCTTCCTCTAGGTGGCGTTACTGCTGCGGACGTATCAGGCTTTGGCGCGCTCGTCGCACAATCCCACAATCGGCTATCCTGACTGTAATTTCGTCCTCGAAATTCGCCGTCTTCAACATCAGTAAACAGGCCATAACATTATCACATATCTGAAAATACAAACAAAAAAGAAGAAAGAAAGAGGGAAAAAAGGTTCATATATACATTTTTTTTTTTTTTACTGTTGACCAGTGGGCCAGGGTTTCATGTAATCAGCTGCTGAAGTAGTTAGGCGTGGACCTTCATGATCGCCCACTTTTTCAATGGCATATCTGTCATTAGGAGACACTTTTACAACTCTATAGGGTCCCAAAAATTTAGGTTTCAGCTTAAGCCCAACTCCAAACTGCGTGCGCTGAATGGCCACTAGATCTCCTACTTTGTACACTCTAGATTTTTTTTCTCCCTTTGTTATACTGACGTTTATTTTCCTGTTGCAATTTGAAAATATTGTCTTTTGCTTGTTCGCGTAATTCTACTCTCCTTCATCATGAACTTTTCATACTCTTCTTCCAGTACATCTTTTATCTTCAGATCTTTATTTTTCATTGTGATGCCAATCATCAGTTCGAATGGCGTATGCTTCGTACTTCTGGATGGTGTACTGTTTATGATACTTTGTAGACTTGGAACATATTTGAACCATTTGCTAGGCTCCTCTATTGAAAGTTTGGCAAGAACAGGAATCAACAGACCAATCATCCTTTCTGCCTGCCCATTGCCTCTAGGAATTCCGGTTGTTATTTTACAATGTTCAATTCCCTGATCAGTACAATAATCAGTGAATTCCTTCGATGTAAACGCTGATCCCCTATCTGAAATTATTCGTGATGGGTTTCCAAAAGTAGCTTGTTGTAATTTCAGCTTTTCGATAGCATCGCTAGCCGAGGTAGATTTCACTGGGTACAACCAGACAAACTTCGTAAAGGCATCGACTACCGAGAAAATATGTTGGTATCTTTTATTCGTTGTTGGAAGGGGTCCCAAAAAGTCGATATTGTAAGTCCCAAGTGGAACGTTGTCTTTCGGCACTGGATTAAGAAACCCTTCGCCTTTTCCACGTTTTCTATTGCAGAGGATGCACTGTACGCAATTAGAAATAACGATTTCAACATGTTTTCTTGCATTAGGAATAAAAAACTGTTGCTTAAGAATTTCCTCTGTCTTGGCAGCGCCAAAGTGACCTTTGTTGTGAACTTCTTTAATGATGTTATTTTGCATCGCCTGAGGAACCATTAGTAGTTGTTTCCCATTCTCATACTTGTATAGAACTCCTGCTTTAATGAAATGTTCACTGTCATGTCCTTCTTCAACTAGAGTTTTAATTGCTTTAATGTGATCATCTAGATGTTGTGCAGCTTCTATTTGGGTTGTTAATTCTCCTTGTGCACGAGTTGTTATCAACAATATGTTCCTGCTTAGGGCATCCACATGCTTCATTTGGGTGCCTGATCTATGGACAACCTCATAATCATATTCTTCGAGTGACAATGCCCATCGAGCAATTTTTGGTGTAAGCTCTTTTTTCTGCATAGTCCTCTGAAATGCAGCGCAATCGGTCACTATTTTGAACTTAGTACCCAACAAGTAGTAGCGAAATTTTCGCAAAGCCTCGATTACAGCCAGTACTTCCAATTCGTAAGAACAATACTTCTCTTGTTGAGGAGTAGTCTTCTTGCTCATGAAGTGAATGGGATGAAATTTCCCATCATGAGCTTGCTGAAGCAAAACAGCTCCAAAGCCGTGGCTACTAGCATCCGTATGTAATTCTAAGGTTGCTCCTTGCCTAAAGAGATGCAATACCGGACTACTTGAGAGAATTTCCTTTAGCCTTTCAAATGCTTTGACTTGCTCAGAGCCAAATGTCCATTCGACATTATTTCGAAGCAGGTCACTTAATGGTTTTGCAATTCTTGAAAATCCACCGACAAATTGTCGAAAGTAAGAGCAAAGACCCAAAAAACTCATGACTTGTTTTACATTTTTCGGCTGGGGAAAATTTTTCACAGCACGCGTCTTGGATGGGGAAGGTTGAATTTTGCCGCCCTCGATAACGTATCCGAGAAATTCTATCTTATGTTGAAGAAATTGACACTTTTTAAAATTTATTATTACGCCGTATTCTGACGCAACCTTCAAAACCCTTTTAATTTTTTCCAGCCCTTCTTGTTCATCAATGGAAGGTATAACAATATCATCCATGTAAATTATTATAGTCTTGTCTCGAATTAAGTCTCTAAACACCGTGTTTATGTACCTCACAAAAACACTTGGTGAGTTACTACATCCGAAAGGTACAACATTGAATTCGTACTGTCCTTCATGGGTGACAAATGCTGTGTAACGTGTCGAATTAGGGTCCATTGGTATGTTGAAAAATGCATTTTTTAAGTCCAAAGTGGAAAATACCTGTGCGTTTCCCAAGCAATCTAAAACATCTTGAATTAATGGGAGTGGGTGCTTATCTTTGATTAATTTTCGATTAACCGATCGATAATCAACGCACAATCTGTATGAATTATTACCCTTCTTTTTACACAAAACAATGGGTGAAGCGTAGTTGGAACAGGAGGGTTTAATTATTCCGTCTTTTAACCACATTTGTATTTGTTCCTCAACAATTTTCTGTTCTTTTAAAGACATTCGGTGCGGTCTCTGACAAATCGGTATATCATCAGTTAAAATTAAAGTCATTTTTACTTCTGTGTCTTTAATTTTAGGCGGCTTATATTCACTAATCAAAATATCTAACTCGTTTCTTATTTTAGGATCTTTTATATGTTGCAATTCAATTTCATCTGTCAAGGAAATCGGCAATTCGGATAAAGGATTAAAAGTCAAATCATTTTCTTGAACATCCTGTGCACAAGATGACGCAACGCCTATCATTGGAATATTAATGGCAGTCGCCAATAGTTCACACCTGTTTTCTTCTTTGAAGGGGTGAGTCAGGGGGGAGGGGATACCAAACATCTGCCTTTCATTACTTTCGGATTCCAAAACAGTGGCTCCATTTCGGCAACTCGTTTTTGTTTTTATACTTTCACTTCCTGAATGAGGTCCCTCAAAACGCTTAGCTTTTATTTTTTCAGACTCTTTCACTTCCGAAGTGTGTGTGAAAGAAAGATTAATAGAATTTTCTCGAAAGCTCAAAATCCTTAAATCATTTCCTGATATTGAAATATTAAGCTTGTTAATTACGTCCATACCAATCACAATATTACAACACAAGTTTTCAATAACAAAAAACTCAGTGAGAATATTAAAATTGTCAATAGTAATTTCAGCACAAAAATAACCAAGTGATTTTACACTTTGATTTCCAATACCATTTAACATTATGTCACAGGGGGTTAATTCTGGTGCACCAATTTGCATATAAAAATCATATTTCAAAATAGATAAATCTGATCCCGTATCAATTAAAGCATCAACATATTTACTCATAATTTTAAGACATTTGTACAACTTCTTTTCATGATTACTGGACATATTAATTAAAACTTTCTTTTCTTCATGAATATCGGTTTTTACACCTTTATTACATTCGAATTTACGGTGTCCATATTCATTACACTTTAAACATTTAATTCCTTTATTCTTATTTGGACACTCAGAAATTCTATGACCAATTTCATTACATGAAAAACATTTAACATATTGGTTAGTAACACTTTGGTGAGCACGGACGATCGACGGTTTATCATTGAATTTCTTGGAGCGCTGATGACTTTGTGTTTCAGCTGATTTCATATCTCTAGCTCCCGGTCTTTTAAGATGGAATCTTGCCGCCTCGTACTCATCCAATTTATTCACTAATTCGGCTACTTTATTCAATTTCGGTAATTCATCAATAAAATGCTCGCGCATTTCAAACGGTATTTTCCTTTTGATTTGATCCGCCACTATGAGATCTTTCAATTCTTCATATTTAGAGATACTAAGACCCACAACCCATTCTTCGAAAAAATTATCTAACTCGTAGGCGAAATCACGCCAAGATGCGGTTGTTTCTTTTTTATGAGTAAAAAAGTGCTGTCGAAACTGCTCTGGTGTTAGTTTAAATCGATTCAGTAAAAGTTTTTTCACGTGATCGTAATCATTTGCGAGCGGATCAGGCTCTCTTGCAATTAAATTTGCGATATCCAACGGTAAAAGACTCACAAGGAAAATAACCCAATTTTCTTTAGGTATTTCTATGCGATTAATTTGTTTTTCAAACAAAGATAAATACATGCTTAAATCACAGTTTCCGTCGAAACGTGTCATTAGTTTTGAAAAGTCAGTTTTAAGTGGGGAAATAAAATCGGAACTTCCAGTACTTTTGTTTTCTAGCTGTAACTTCTTCAACTGAAATTCGCGTTCTGCTTTCTTTTCGCGTTCAGCCTTATCGTCTCTTTCCTTTGTTTCTCGTTCAGAAACAATCCTTTTTAAAAGCGTTTTTGTAAATTCCTCATTGTATTCATCGGCTTTCGTTATTAACTTAATAAGCTGCGGAATTTTGGTTCCTTCCGTTGCTATTAGATCTAATTCCTCTATCAGCGCTAGCAGATCGATCTTGCGTGCTCCGGCTAAATACGTAGCCATGTTAGTGTCAAAATGAAAAATCTGTACTCACAGTTCAGATGAAGTATTCCTCAAGATCCAATATGCTGAGTCACGGTAATTCACTCAAATGAAGTTCACACCTCGAATCCGATGAGCATCAGACGAATATTGGAATTGTCCGCGTCTCGAACAGTTTATGTAAAGTTCGCTTCTTGAAACTTTTAGGTAAAAACGGCAATCTTCGGCCTTTAATTAAATCCCGGCCGAACCCCCAAATATATGTGGGTTCGTAAAAGGTAAAAGATAAATAACTCTTAAAGTTTAAATTTAAGTTTAATTAGATAATTGATGTATTTACAGTATATTTACAAACATCTTTAACAATTAAGAATATCCGACAACTAAGAGGCCATCTGCCTAAAAAGTCATGGGCCGTCTGCCCAACTGCTAGCTTCGGTGTCTGGGGGAACATCTGTCTCATTGCTGCGGTCGCTTCTGAGCGGACGCTTCCTCTAGGTGGCGTTACTGCTGCGGACGTATCAGGCTTTGGCGCGCTCGTCGCACAATCCCACATATATATATATATATATAGAAAAAAAAAATATATATAGAAAAAAAAATATATATATATATAGAAAAATATATATATATATATAGAAAAATATATATATATATATAGAAAAAAATATATATTTAGAATAATAGGAATTTTCTACACACAATGTTAAGATTGGCTATGACAATTTAATCTTAACTACATTTTAGTAAATGCATTTTCCAAGTTGTACACAATGTCAGCATGAGTTCAATTTCCTATGGATTACTTCTGATTCTGGCATAATTGTACCACATTTTTCTTTCGAAAAGAAGCTTAATTAAAAAATAACAAATTAGCCATGATTGCTTCAAAGACTGCATACCCATTTGTTGCAAGATTGGCTGCAGTGTCAAGTTGGCGCTATGAATTTCGCAATTTGTTTACAGCAAAATGGCGCCAAATGTACGCGAATAGCGGCACAGGTGGTTTTTAAGGAAAAGCCCTTACTCTAAAAATGGTATCTTTGGAAAATGAAAAGTTGTCCAATATTTCGCCAAGGGACAAGCAAAAGGTCGATTTTATGCTTGTCGCAATTCCTGTTAGGATTACTAAGTAAAATTTATGCACATAAACCCCAAAAGCAGATCAGAAAAAAATCGAGCCAAATATGCCACTCTTTTTTTGCAAGGCATTAGTTTAGTTGGCGGTACCAGGCGATGAACTCCAATGAATCTGATAGCTTCTCTCTTGAGGTGAGCATGATGAATCCAGCGTGTGAGCAAGGCAGCCCTGTGTTGAATGATAACTATGAGCTGGTACGGACACCTCAAGCTTTGGCTACCGGGGGACTCCGACTACGTCTCGGATAACCTAGCGCGCCTCCCACATGCCCTGGTCTTCTTTCTTTTATTCATTAGAGGCCTTCCCTGCCAATCCGCTGTGGGTTTTAAGTAACTCGGTACGGAGTGGATTGCTTACACTCAGAAGAAGTTGGCGGTACCGATTCGGCAATACTTAATGCAAAATGGTACCAAACATGCAAATAAGGTTGGTAGGATTTCCTACGGCGCAAGTGCCATATTTCGGATGGTTGAAGCTGTTTTTATGGATTGCGACACATTGAATTTTTTCACCATAACGTATGATTTAACGTTCTCTAAAAAGCTTTGGAGCAGAAAGATGCGTTTGGTGCCTCTTGTAGCAGAATTAACATCCCTGAGTTTAATTGTAGTCGGGTACAAAGCAATTATAACAAGAGCTTTCAAAATGTAGTTAAATGTGATGTGTAGCTTAAGTTTAGAAATTATCAGTTATCTTGCCTCAGTATACTTAAAAGCTTGTTACGCTTTATCACAACCCAATCATTTTTAGTTACTGCTCTTTTTAAACACCATACACTTGTGTTCAAAATTATTGAAAATAAAGCTTTAATAATGCCAAATACTCGAGACCTTTTTCTCAGTTGGTTCAGAAAGTTTACTGCTTCATTGCATAGATGTATACAATGGTTAAAAATAAGCATAGGGTATATACCAGGTAAAAGAAGGAAAAGGGGGGAATTTTACCTTCATAGTCTCGGATGTTTTCGAATAAGCTAAAATTCAGGGAAAAGTAAGAAACGCGTGTTTTTTGTTTTGTTCTAGAAAATTTCTGATCCGATGGCTGCCTCGGACGCCATGTCTCACTTGCGATTGTTGGAAAAAATTTTAAACTCTTTCTGAAACGGTTCAAGATTTTTTATTTGAAAGATAATATTTTTCCTGATTAAAATGATATCCTCCGTTTGGAAATATGTGTTTAAGTTCTATTGCCTTTTAGTCTCGCCAGCCTTTTGATTTTTTTTTGAAAAATCAAATAATTTTTTTTTGAAAAATGCCAATTTTAAATTTTATGTCTGTTTATTAGTTTTATAGAGTACTACATTCCCTGAAAAGGAGAGCAGCCACTTTTGAGTTCAACAGGTTTTATAAACAATTGAAAATTTTGCTATATATTAAACCAGTTTCCGTTACTATATACTCACATATTGGTCTCGTGAAATCAAAATCTAGTCTCATATGACATGTCATTTTAATTCTTAAAAAAAAATAAGTAACAGACACAGCTTTCAAAACATTAAAGCTTCCGAAACATTACAGGTTCCACAGCATACCACTTCTGTGCACTCTGCTTCGAACTGAAGTTAGAAATTCAATGAACTAAAATATTTGTTCAACTGCACCAGTATCTTCCTTTGATATCGAGTGATGCCTTCCTGTTGAACCAATAGGAACTGGTGCTCCCACAATCTTTAAAACATTGTGAATTGTAAGTGAGTACTGGTGATTCTGTCTTGCAATACCCTAGTACTTGTGGCAGAATCACAGACCAGTTCTCGGCAAAATCACAGTGAAGCACTAAACATAGTTGTTCAGCCTCTACACGTCCCTTCACTTCTGTAATGTGTTGCAATTTCTTCAGATGTTGCTGTGTTACTGCTTTCATTGTCCATTTCCCCTGTTCGCCAATGAAGGTATCACTGGTAAGTGGTAACAGTTTTCTTAGTGAGTTGATTTTCCTTCCATGTTGCATATTTAACTTCAGAACAGTAATCTGCTATGTTTTCCATACCAAGTGTCTATAAGGAGAGTCCTCCCTTTCCAGGGCAGACTCCACATTCCTAAAACAAACAGGTCTCTTGCTCTACATCACAGACTACTAACCGCTTCATACATTCAACCAAGATGTAATATGTCGTGCCTTCAAGTTAGTTCTCCAAAGTTACCACGCAAAGTTCAGAATTAGCACCATACACACATAGACATCTCTAGGTTGGGTGTGGATCCACCCACTTAGGTCGTAGTACATAAAATTTTGATGTTCCAATGTGGAATGCAGGATGTTCCTTCTTATATATAGCGAAAATTTCTTTAATACTGCGGGTCATGTATCTTTTCACTTTCACCACTTTTTCTCCTGCAATTGTTATAGAGAGTGTCTTTTTTTGTTGGCGCTCTGGCGAGAACAGTCCCATTTATGTTCTAGATAAAATCACTGCAATTTGAACATGAGCTACAGTCACAGGATAACCATAATAGAGATCCGGTTTTTCAAACATTTTTTTTTTGCAGACTTCACATTTTTTGTTTTGACCATCGTGTATCTTGATACAGATGGAATGTGGTGCAAAATTTGTACTTTTGAAAAGGACACTGGGATAATTGTTAAAACTTGCACTTTTTCATTGTAGGATTCACACGATTCAACACATGAATTGATGTTTGACATAAATTCAATGACTCTTTAGGTTCATTTTCTTCTGAGGATGGAATTTCTACGTCGCAGAGTTCGGTCAGTTTTCTTTTGGTGGACTTACCCACAGCTTCAGTAATTTCTCTGCACTTTCTTCATGCATACAGCTTATGCCTTGACTTCACTGACCATGGTTTCCTAACAGAACTAACATCAACCTCTACAGCTCACTGATTCAGGGAATCTAATTCTTCTGCAGATACAAAATCTACATCATCCACACCATGGGAGACTTCTTGTTCAGTTAGTGTAATTTTTGATATTCTGTCAAAGCATTTAGAACACAGAAAGACATCACTGGAAACATATTCACTTTGAAACAGTCTTGAAATTAGCACTCTTATTCCCAACCTGAAGGAAGTCTATTTTTTTTAGTCTTATATATCACTCTTTTATGAATATGCAAATGTCAGCACACTTCACTCTCCCGTGACCCTAGTCTAAAGACATTTCCACAAAACACCATACAACTTAATCAGCAGAATCCTCATAAAAGCTTATGTACGTGCTGTTGGACAACACATTTGGTGAACCACTCTCTTTGCCTGTTGACAATTGAACTGAATTCATAGGTCCTCCATTTCATATGCTAGGCCAAACACATCGAATTATCTAGATGGCTCCAGATTGTTATAGAAGGTTCTGTTACATTCTGGAATTATCTGGAGGGTTCTGTTACATTCTGGAAGCTTCCACATTGTTCCAGAAGATCTTTAATGATTTAGAAAGTTCTATATATAGAAAATCCAGAAGAATAAAAATATTTCACCATTTCCAACTTTGTTCAATTTATCATTTTTATTCCATCACATTGGTCAAAAAATAGATTTCTTAAAGAAACCCATAAAAAATTCCAGAACCAAAGTGGCGAGTTCTCCTTTTCAGGATATGTAGTAACCTTAGATATATAACTCCTGTAAAATTCCCAGAATTTTTAATTGCTGTTTTCTTTCTTTCTAATATTAAAAAAAAATAATATTACAATCTTTTTCAGGTTTATTCGTTTTGTGATTGGTAATAGCGAGTCACGTGATAGCGTCTTGTGGTTCAACTGGCTTATGAATTTAGAGCAAGCGCAGACGATAAACACAGTTATATTTTTTAATTATTTCATTCATAAAATTTGAGAGTACGCGCTAGAGAGTTTGCAATGTGTTCTGAAGAACCGGCAAATTCGGTCGCTGTTTCCATAGCAACAGTCGAAAATGAAAATATTAAGAAGTACTATTACAACAAACACGGAGAAGCTAAAACATTTAAAATTATGATGAGATTTCTTCTGAATTTTAACAGTATGTTGTGCTAAAATATTTTCTTTTTTTATGTGGAAATGAGATGTTTTGTTCTTGACATTTAAAAATTTTTTTGTTTTTATTTACACTATATTTCCGTGTATGAGCCGAGAATTTTTGAAACATTTTTTAAAGCTAAAGTACTGGGGTCGGCTTATATACGGATCTGCTAATCTCGCGAAAAAAGTAGGCAATTTTCCGTTATTTGGGCGCATGCGGTAAATATCGCAATGGGAAGGGAAGTTAACCTTCAATTAATGTCGAACTAGAGGTCCTGGTGAAGTAATCCCCTACCCCTCATTGTTGAAAAGTATAGTTCGCAAAGCGAACTAAATATGATTGCGTAGCAATCGTCGGGGGGCATAGCCCCCTAGTTGAAAAAAAAATGCATTAAAAAAAATAAATTATGGAAGCTAAAAAATTAACATTGTTTATAAAACATGTTAAACTCAAAACTGGCAGCTCTCCTTTTCAGGGAATGTAGTACTCTGTTACTGATCAACGGTCAAAAAATAAAAAAATTTGAAATTGGCATTTTTGAACAAAAAAATTATTTTTAATTTTTCAAAAAAAAATTCAGAAGGCTACAGTAAGAGAACTAAAACAGATATTTCCAAGCGGATGATATAATTTTAATTAGAAAAATATTATCTTTCAAATAAAAAAAAACCGGAATAAAATATCTTGAATCGTTTCAGAGATAAAGCGTTTTTTAATATTGTCGAAAATAGCAAGTGAGAAATGCCCCATCTTTGGTGGCCTGTATCTCGGGCCAGGATTTTTTTTAACAAAAAAAAAAACCCTGCATTTCCTATTTTTTCCTGAATTGTAACAAATGTTAAATTCAACAATATCAGAGACTGAAGGTGAGCCTCCCATCCTTCTCTGCCTGCATTGAGATGGAATATATCATATATATCTATTACTGTCCTGACGAATGAAATTTGGTACACAGGTAGTCCTAATTTTTTTGCAAATTTTGTGTACTGCCCGAATTTTAAAATTTAACCTAAAACATTTTAAAATTAATTTATTGTTTTCCTTAGATTGGCAACAGTATAAAATTCTAAAATAATTTTTTGCCCTTCGATTTCCAGCAGTCGAACAAAATAAATAAAGAGTTTAAACTAGGTCTTATTTCTATGTCCTGGATCGTTCAAGATGCTAAAAATTTCTAGATTTGAAATCGGATCTTACCATTTGATTTTCTTTAAATAAATAATTTTTAAATTGTAACTTTATTTTTGCAATACGAATATGGGCGCATTAGACAATGACTTCGTCTTTCGCGATTGTTTTTGTTTGGTAGTTATTTAATTAACACCGCACTGGACCAACACAATGGGCTAATGCGTAGCAATTACCGGGGGATGGCCAGCGATTTTTCTTTTTTTTTATAATGAAATTTGGCAGTGGTGGAAGGAATTAGAGTACATGCCCGTGGGCCTCATTCTTCAAATTAATGTTATTTCTCACACAGAGGGGGCGACATGCCAGTGTCGTAATTTTTTCAAATTTAATTTGTCCAGCCCGATTTTTAGTCTAAAATATTTTTTAAATTTATTACTAGCCACAGTTCCAGGTTTGCAAAGCAATTACAGAGGGTTGACGAGCTGGCCACGCAGTGGCTAGTATAATTGTAAGCATGTATAAGTTTCTGTAATTACAGCTGGGGAGTCGATCACTACAAATCTAATTTAATATTTTTCTAGAACATTTTCAAATTCGGAGGAAAATAAATTGCTTCGTTCTAACGTGGGGTTTGAATATTACTGCATGAAAAGGGAATTTTACTATTTATAGCATATCGCACCCTGGCAAGAAAAGTGACACAACTCAAAATTGCAGAATTTGAGAAGCATCAACTTAAAGGATACTATAAAACTTATATTGAAATAGTATAAGCTTCTTTTAAATTTTAGGTAAGTATTTATGAGGGTAACTTCTATTATATTCTATGGAATAGTAATATAACACGCTGGGGCACCTCATACTATTTTTCAATGACATGACATAAAATGTTTTATTTTTTGACTTGTGTCACTTTTTTTGCCGTGGTGCGATATGTATAACTTTGTTATAGCAAACTTAAAAGGTTTTCCCGGTGAAAATATTTTTAATATATATATGGCACTTTTGCAATTATAAATGAATAAAAGATTAATTTTAATGTTAAAAATCGAAGGTGTAATTTTAGATTTGATTGAATAAGGCAATTTTAAATCTTAAGTTATAGAATGTGTGTGTGTGTAAAAGTATCCATATCAAAACCTTTTTGGAAACAAAAACTAGAAAAACAAAGTATTTATTGACAGTACAATAGAAATCCATTCATAAGATACAAAAGACATGTATATATACAGTTAATTGAGCAGATTAGTCCAAAATGCCAGTTTTGGAATTCAACAATCAAAGATTTAAGTATATTCTATCACTGACATTGACCACTCCAGACATAAGTACAAAACAGTCGAGTTTTTCGAGCATGCATAACAAAATCTGAAAGAAAATCCAACTAGAAGGAGTCTTATTCCCATTCGATATTGTTACTTCAACCTTCATAAAAACATTTTTATTTGTAACTCTTGCGGCACACAAAATATTTTGCTTTCTATAGATTGTATAAATACAAGATTACTTTGATTTTTTTCCAAGTATGATTTTTCTTTTCAAAATTTCAGAGAGTATTCATTTTTTTTCAAAAAGTAGTTAGTTATATAACGAAACTGCTAGTTATATTGACGAAACTGCTAATATAAACCTCAGTTATATAAACCTACAACTCCTAAATAATTTAAATGCATTAATTTTCAAGAATCTCAATTTTAAACATTCCTGCAAATGTTACAATTTAAGAAATGGCATTCTTGACATAACAAGATAATGCTTATCATTAACTCCTCTAAACTGCCTATTTAACTTTTCTCAGACATGTATCCAATTTCAGGAAAGCTAAAGTTCTAAAAAAGACTGCTTTTTAAGATTCAATTGCATATTTTAAAATATCTTTCAACCCTCCCATTCGTAGGTTGTTTTGTGATTATGATATTTTATTTTCAGTTCCTATTCATTTAGGTTGAGGCTTGTTCATGTTTTGTGGAATAATTTAACTCTAAAAAAGTGAACAGCATTTAGGAAGTTTTTAACAAGTGAAAATATATTTCTAAAAATACCAAGGAAGCCTTGTTATTGAGCAAAAGCCTACTTCTAAGTGAAGGATAGAGTAAATTGACGAAACTGCTAATATAAACCTCAGAAAATATTCAAATTCAAACAATTTTTTAATTATTGAGCTATCTTATTCATAAAGATAAGGTTTACCCTATTAAAGATTTTTTAGTACTTCCAATTTATTGATACTTGTGTTGTGGAGAAATGTTGATATTTACTCTAAAAATGTTTTTTTTTTTTTTTAAACCAAATATTTTACAAAGAGAAACCATTCTAATTTTGAAATATCAAGCTATGTATTTACATTTGAAAGTGAGAATCAACGTATATAAATAAAGGGAAGACAGTTCAAGTTGAAAGCATCAATATAAATAGACTACAGAAATGGGTAGAAACGAAACAAAACATAACAGTGCTTATATTTTAACCTGGTAAGCAATAACATTAGGAAGCTTGCTTATTACAATACCATACTGTAAATTATTGCCTTTGAGGAATTGACATCAAATTGCAAATTTATCTTAAAATATGTAGAAAATTGTATGGAACTAAAAATTCAAACACTAATGATTAAATTAGTGAAATATTACAAGATGCATCCTTCTATTGAAATTTTATACTTAATAAATTCAACTTAAACTAACATAAATTCTAATTTTGGTCGTAAATATGCACTAGGATCAAGACATAAAATGTCAAATATCACAGATTAATACAAATGCAAAGAGATTATTGATATTTATTTAACTTTATTGTAGCTATTAAATATAAAAACTAGTTAGAATTCATCATTTGTAGGTAATATATAGTACACAGAATTAAACTTACAAAGATGCTTAATACAGTAAAAGTAGTAATTTGAATGCAGAAAAAACTTGTTGAAACAAGTCAATTATTTTCTTCAAAATTACAAAAAATCTAAACCAAATAATTTTGGTTTATTTTCTGAAATATTTTTTTACTTGCAATACCTCACATAACTTTATTTCTCACTCATGTTCTAAAGATTTGAATTAAGATGAGCAGTATACAAGACTGCAATTATAAGTTTTAATTTATTTTTATCAACATGAAAATAAATTAAAACATGTAATCACATATAATACTCGTACAAGATTATATAATAAATCCACATATTAAAAGCTCTATTATGCTTTTTAAATTGCACTGTCCAATGACTTTTATGATTTATAAATAGAATCTCCCTCATATAAAAATCATAATGTATTTGCAATACAGGTGGAGGTACATAAAAGGGTGATTCTCAACCATTATGTATCAGACTCCTTTAAGTTTTTGACCAAGTAAATTTAAAATTATGCATATAATGAAAAAAAAAATTTATTTTTTAATATTTAGCATGTAAAGGAAAACTTTTCATTGATTAACTGAATTTAATGGAAATGGAGAATGTTAATGAATTAAAAATAGCTTTTTTAAATTTCATAGCTGAACCAAACTGATGCATATTGCGGTAACAAAATTCAGAAAATAAAAGATACTTGTGTAACAAATAATTCCAGATATAAAATGAAAGATCTTCCAACAAGATTCCACAAATTCCCTTGGTGGAGATTCGCTGAATATACAGGGTTGTAAAAAATTGCCTACATGAACTATTGAAAAATGAATATTTTATCAACAGTGGAGAATTTAAAAACTAACATTTCTCCAAGCCCATGCAAAAATTTTAAGGAGTCTGAAAATATATTAAGTCTGTTACAAATTTTTTCAGTAACCAAAAGTACTGAAATTATCTTATTTCATTGAATTACTCAATTGTATCTTTTGCCTAGTCAGTTACAAGTATTAAGCCGGGTACACAACCTGCCAGGAAGACCTGCATAGGTCTACCTGAGTATGTGGATAATTAAAAGGTAAAAAAAACTGCAGTTCTATTATCAACACTCTCCAATAGAGCTATGTAGTACCAGACAAGAGTACAGGAAAATGTGTAGCCGGCCTTAGTTAAGTTATTACAAAAGAAAATACAATAACAAATATACCTATGTAATAAATTTATACAATGGTAATTTTTGTAATGAAAGGATATGTGGAGCTAACTCGATTTTCCAGAATAAATCTGAAATCTAATTACGTTCTTCTGCGGAACTTTTCACAAGTTTCTCTAAACAAAGTTCATTATCACAAAACATAATATATTGATAGACAACCTTGTTTCTTTTTGTACAGATAAGAGACAAAAAGTCTGAGTAACAGTATAAAATTAGAATCTATTTTTCAACAAATATCTTATATACATACTGTAAACATAATATCAAAAGTTCTAGCTCACATGCTGTCAGCAGAAGGGTGATGCTGTAGGATCGATCGTTTTGAACCTGTCTTTCAAGTTTACATCATTGCTATTATCACAATCGAGATTAGAACTGTCACTAAGAGCAAAGTCAGGTATTGAAGATGTATCGGATAATTCCGGAAGAGATGGAGCTGCTTCGATAGTTGGAGGTTTCTCAGCTACAGTACGTTTTGGCCTCTGATTATAACTGTTATAATCTAGGCTTTTATTGACGTTTGTTGCATCGCAGGAATTAAGTGGTGATGCATAGTCCATACTACTTTTTCTGTTACGATGCACAGTCCTTTTTTTCTCTTCTCCTTTGTCCGAGAGTCTACGTTTTTTGGGTATGCTTTTCGTAGATTTCGCCTTTTCTTCTTTGACAGCTTTTACCTCTTTGTGTTTCTCATCCTTTTCCTCAGCCTTCACCGGCTCTTCACTCGTTGATTTAGAAATTTGGGGAACATCCAGATTCTTGGATTCGGTAATGGGATCCTTTGGAGTCTTGGATTCTATTTTAAGAGATTTTTTGCGTTCAACAATGCTTTTGGTGTCGGGTCCCGTAAGCCTGTGTCTTCTGGGATCCACTCGATTGTGCAATTTTGCCATGCGAGGATCAGCAATTGCCCTTGGAAGATGGCTAGCAACAGTCGGCTTCACTTTTTTGATAATTAAGGGTGGTACCACTGGATGAGAGTCATTATTGCTGTCCTGTGAAACCTCTGTTTTGATGACAGTAATAAACTCTTCCTTCAGTGGTGGGGATGGAGATTTCTTGTAAGAATCCCTTCTCAAATCAAGTTTGGGAGGGGCATGGTTACTCTCAGAGTCAGATATGGGCTCCTCTTTTATAGTTGGCTCTTCTTTTACAATTGGCTCTTCTTTTACAGTTGGCTCCTCTTTGGCAGTTGACTCCTCTGTTATAGACAAAGAAGTCCAGCTCTTTTCAAGACTCAGTGGCGTCCAACTTTTTTCTAAAACAGGAGGCAACCATTTCTTCTCTGCAGTTGGTTCTGTTGTAGCATTCTCCAATATAGGAGCTGTTTTAAACTCTTGCTGAGGAGGTGTAGTGACTGAATCAACAATGGTCAGATGAGGAGGAGTATCTGAACTCGAATTGCTATTGCTTCTGGAGTCTCGCCTCCTCATGCGAGGATCAAATATTTTTTGCGGCAAGATTGGCAAGGAAGGTTTCGGCTCCTGTGGAGTGGTTTCTGTAGAACGTTTAGTGGAAGAGCTACTTTCAAATATGTTAATAGCCGACACAGGTTTCTGGTACTTGAGCAGTAACTCTGGAATTGGAGGAGCATCTTTGGGGGGAGCTGGTCTGGCCGCTTCATGGTCTTTTCCATTTCTAATGGACTCATCACTTGATGTAGGAAGGAAATGTTTACGAAGACGGGGATCTTTAAGTAGATTAGGATTAGATTGACTAGCACTGAGATACGGTGAATAATTAGGAGGATTTGCACAAATTCCACGCAATCTGTAAGGTATGTTTTCTTTCGTAGGCTCTCCTGCAACTGCACCCAAAGGTTTAGAAAAAAGACAGTTTGAATCTTGTACAGATGGTGAATTGTCCGAGACATTACCATCTATGCTCGACTTTGAAACACTAAGTGCAAGGTTCGCTGCACTTGCTAACTTACGAGGATCACGATTCTTTAATCGAGGATCCTTAATAATTGCAGGTTCTTTGGGTGTAGAAGACTCAATTTTCTTGATAGGCAGAATGGGATCTGGCAAGAGGGTGCGGCGTTTTGGTTCTCCAATAGGATTTGGAGGTAAAGCTGGTTTCGGAGCAGTACCTTGTAAAATGTTTTCCCAAAAAGCATTTGCTGGCTGAGGTGATGATTTGGATAAACCTTTGCTTTCCATTGTTTTTTGCTGAATCTTGTTGAACATGTCTAGTATATTTACTCGAGGCTTACTTTCTTGAGTTTGAGGTTTGGCTGGAGGCTAAAACAATAAAAGCAATATTAATTTTAATCATTTCAATAAAAAATAGCTGAGACAAACAGTAGCAAAATATGTTACAAATTGCCACATAGTGCATCCCAAATCCTTTTCAAAGAAATTTAGTTGCAAAACCAACCATTTCATACCCTGCTTTTAAAATATTTCAAACCTAAATGGCAGATCCTGTTAATGTTTTTTAAACATACGAAATTAAAATTCTTATAAATGTACACTTTATACCAGTGGTTCCCAAGTAGGGTTTGTGCCAATATTTCAGGGGCTCTGCAGACTATTTCCCTAACCAAAATAGAGAACTTAAAAGAAAAAAAAAACTAAAATATGTCTATTACATGCTTTAAAAAATAAGCCACTGCAGTTGTGTGTGCAGTTAAGGAAGTATTTTCCAGTGACTGATGATTGTAATATCGCAACCCGGCTGCAATACCGCTGTAACTAAAAAAAATGAATCACTAGTTTTACAAGTGGAATGACTAAATACTTGTTTCTGCATGTTACAAAGGCTGCCACAACTGTAAGATTCCATTAGAGTGCAGTTTTCTAGCATGAGTTTGCTTTTGAAGTAATTTAGTCTTTCCACTCATAATACTAGAAATATATTCTTTTAGTTATAATGATATTGCAATCGGGGTGTGATATGTGGTTGACAACATTATTTGATTGCATATGATAATGTGGATAAAATGCTTTATTTAATATATATTATCTTAAGGGTCTACAAATTTTTCAAATTTCGTAGCAGTTAGGGGATTGAAAAGTTTGGGAACCATTGCCTTAGACATTCAGAACTCATAAAATTTTGATAAGTTTCTTCTATAATTTAATGTTACTTAAGAAAATTATAGGTGACAGTTAAAAAACATTCTAATAATATGAACAGTTATTGACTAAGAATGCTTACCTTGTTAGTGCTGTATATATTTTTTAAATTGGTACTAAACACTTGTAAATATCTTATAAGTTATAAAAAAAAACTATTATCAAAGTTTCAAGAGTTCTGAGTGTGTCAAACTTTTAATTTTGTACTTCAAAATTACTACTGCATTGGGTTTCTAAAAATTCTCATTCTCTCAACATCAAAGATGAGTAAGTATAAGTAGAATGAAAGTTGGAATAAATTGCAATAAATGAGGTAATTTAAATATGTTTTGACTACCTTGAAAGACGTCATGTTACAAATATTTTATAATCTATCAGAAAAGAATTTAATTATTCTAACAAATAATGCATTAGAAAATAGTCATATTTAACTATGCCAGAACATTTTTTTTAATTTTTAAATTTAACTACTAGGAGCCAGAAAAATTAAATATTCCAGAATTAGAAGGTATTCTTTTTAGTTAATATCCTCAAAGGGAAGTACATAATTTTAAGTTTAAAAAAGTGACAATCTATGGGTGTACTTACTGAGTATAAATAAAATACATAAATTATACAAACACACATCCAGTCTTGGAAATATTTTCCCTATTAATGTCATCAATTTTACTATTATTTTATTGAAAAAAACACTTTAATGTTTGAATGTAATACACTTTTAAAAAAACAGCGATTTAAATCAGAATATTTTGTCCCTTTCTCAAAACTTTGGGTTCTCTCTAGCCCCAAATGCTTTACATTGGCTGAGAAATAAATTTGGTTTTGAATCTCTTATCTGGAAACTGTACGAGTAATTAAAAATACGTGCATCTATAGTTGAATCTCTATATATAAAAAGGGGTATCAAGGGTCATTTTCTGAAGTTTTCAGGAGAGGAAAATACATGTCTTCTCTAATAGTCCGTTTTTTGTAAAATATTTAATTATAGTGTCTGGAATACAGACACATCTAGAGGCGAAACCCATTTTACCATTAACGATGCGTTGGCGTCTCTATTACACAATTTCGTCAAAACACGAAAATTGGAAAAAAATGAGCGACCCCCTTTTACATTTAGCGATTCAATTCATTGAAGCAAATAATTTTTCTATGACTACTTACCGCTTGCTGAATTTTCTTCAATACATCTGTTAGTGGCTGATCAAAGTCATCGTCATCATCTTCACTGCTATACCACTTGCTATCACTGGCTATTGATTCAGATTTCACTTCCACCTCTTCTTCTGGTTCTTCCTTCTTAACCAAAACTTCTGCATTATCACCACCAGAGGGACTATTGGTCACATCTGAGGCTGGATTTTTTCTTTGATGCTGAAGAACACGCATCAAAAGTTCTCGTTGCCTCCGTGGCAAATGACTGGGAACTACTATGCTTGGTGGTGGTGGTTCCTGGCTAAAATCCTCATTTGCATCTTCGGAGGTTTTGTCCAAGGCATATTGGGTTGCTTCCTGGTTTGATGCTTCATCGCTGTCTTTGCTATCATTATAAGCATAATACTGATTTGCTTGATCTGGAGATAAAACTGGAGGACCATCAATGGAAGACTCCATTTCACTGAACTGGGTTGTTTCGTCAAACTTAACATCATTAGTGAAATCTAATTCTTGTTGAGAATTATCTGTAAGGAAACAGTACATTTACATTTTTGATGCTTTTATAATAATTTGTTAGCTGTGGTTACATTAAAATATTTATAGAAACTAGAATTTTATCAAAACCTTCAATGATTGCTGCACAGTTAGTACAAAAGTTATAATTTAAAAACATGGCAGAACTTTTAGGAATATGATTGTTTTACATACTACAGTAATTAATAATGGAAGCTATTTAAGTGATGAGATTCCTTGAGTTGCATAGCAACCTAAGTGGGAAGGTTTAGGAAAGTCACCTTTAGAAATGAAGGAGGCTAAAATTTGGTGACCAAATTCCCACGTTAACAATTCACAATAGCTATCAGGTACCAGGACGGCCTTATAGTAGGACAAATAGATTTATTTTCAATAAAAAAAGGATGCGACTAATTTATATATGACATATAATATAGATATTGTTTTATTTGATTCGCCAAATGACAATCCAAAATATCTTCATCACAGGGTTGCCAACCATTTCTAAGCAGCTTCAGGAGTTTTGAGGTTGCTTCAGGAGCAATGCAAAAATAAGGACCAAACAATTTCTTTTTGAGAGAGAGAGAAGCATATATATATATACACATACACAAAGGATAAAAAAATTACACGTATACATAAAAGGTTTTATCCTTAAATTATGGAAACAAAAATGTAATACACAATTTACCCTTTTTCATAAAAAAAAAATTGCAATCCTGACAGAAGAATGTAGCGAAAATTTCCCCCGTAAGTGGAAAATTTTTCCCTTTTCATAGGGGAAATTTCCTTTTCCCCTGTATCGAACGCGATTTCCGGAGTGAACCATGCAATATGCGAATTTTTTATGCTTTGGCGGAGAAACTCCGGAAGTTCCGGAGCACTTGGCAACTGTCATCACCTCCATGTAAATTTCAAGCAGTATAATAAAAAACAGTACAAAAATAAAAATACCAACACTAATAAGTATATAGAATATAATGGTAAAATATACAGAAAGAAATGTACCTATAAAAAATTTCATACCATTATACGGTTTTATGTGATTTTCTTCACTACTTTGCACATTCTTCCAATGATATTCTTCTGGTTGGTCTTGTTTAACTGGAGGTACAGTTATTTCAATAAATTCATCTTCATCATACACATAAACCTTCGATGGTGACCCATCATTGTATTCATCCATAGAATTGCCATGGAAAGAGTTAGGGCCATCTGCAGGACCTTGCCTTCTTTTAGGACTTGGTGTATTCAGCAAAGTTTCATTATAGAAATTAGGCCTGCAAGAAAAATCAAATTACATTCATACAGTGAAATTCAGTGACCAAATTTTTCACTTATTAAAAAAATCACACAATTATATATTACTTTGCAAACTGAGGTGGTGACATGTTATTATATTCTGGACTCAAGCGTATTTCAAATCCTGGATGATTTTGAGACTGCAGCATTTTCATTTCCTCCTGCCAAAGTTTTGTCTCTTCTGCTTCTCTTATGTGCCTTGGAGGAGATCCCAATAGACAGGTTCGTTTTGGAGGGGGTGCTTTGTTTTCTGGGCTGTGACTAACACGTCGCTTTCTGTCTCGATCCCTTTCTCTATCTCTGCCTCTCTCATCATCTCTCTCCTCTCGATTCAATCTGACATCATCTCCATGACTCATTCTCAGGTACTAGGGAAAAAGTAAAGCATATAAAGTTACTGACATATGTTAAAAGTAATCACGACACACATTTTCTCCAATATAAACCAGTAATTGATGTGTGAAAGTATGAAGCAATCCTACTACAGTTTAAAAATATTTCTAAGAAATTTACTTTCAAGAAAAAAGTGTGAATATCTGCAGTTCAACACATGATTTAAGACGGGTAATTTTATAAATTAGGGGCCCGCCCACTGCTTGCCAACCCCCGGAGGATTGTCTTGCAATTCTCGCTTCTTTCACATCACTGAAGACATGTGTCCTAGCAAAAGGGATTGTTTATAAAATATGATATTCTCAAAAAATATTTTTTAAATATATATTTGTAGTAATGCAGAAAAGTTATACAGTACCTCTGGAATTAGAACTCGAACATTTTGGAATAAACTCTGAGCAAATTTTGACTCGAAATGTGAGTGATGCTTTGGAAATTGAATACCCAGCATGTCATTTGTAAGCTGCAACAGCTTGACTAATATAAATTTTTTTCAATAAAATTTTATACCCGATAATGCTATAAATTCAATTGAAGCGTGAGTCTTCGTAGAAAACAAACAATCGTTCAGTGGTGCCAGAACGAGAAGTAAAATCCTGGTAATTCAGATAAATAACATCTTTTTTGTGTGCAACGTAAGAGAATTGTATATATAGATGTAAGTTTTTGAAAGTAATACTTCCTACACTTTGGGGAAATGGTTGTATGTACTATGATGTTCTCCATACATTAGTTATTATATTATTTAGAGCGATTCAACAAGTCTGACAGAAAACTACCCTTTCGTTGACTTGTTCCACGGAGAGGACAATAAAAAATTACCTTAATTTTACCTTTTCTTGAATATTTAAAAGCAATAAAATTAACTGCTTTAATTCCTACCATTATACATTACGAATTCTACAATTTGAATACAAACTTTCAGGACTACCATACATGTTGGTTTTTTGGTCTTAGTCATTTTTTTGCTGCACAATGTTGTAGTTCGATCAAATTTAAGTGAAATAATATTTTTAAAATGAGAAAATTTATGTGACTGCATGAATATAGAAACATGGGGTGAAAAGTTATTTTAAGAATTATATTTTAAATGATTGAAGTCTCAGTTTTCATTTGTTATGAGTTATCTGCATATAAATATTTACAACAGCTTTCAAAAATTACCAATTCATTTCAAACATATGTTAAATGAAAGAATTAATACCATCAAATTGAGAAATCATGCCTGGAATATACTTGTAAAGTAAAATACATTTAAGGATGAACTAAAGAACTAATCTAGAATTATGGCATGTTAATTATGTAACCAATTGATCATACTGAGTATAAAATGACTATTTCTCAATAAAAGTACTTACATCTGCTAAAACTCTTTTCATTTCATCAGTGAGAGGTGCATGGGAAAATCGGCAATCATCTCTTGCATAACATTCAGATCCAGTATGATAGAATTTGCATGGAAATTCACGTAAAAAAGGTTAAGGAAAACCATGTAAATGTAATGATTTAGAATGGTTAGTCTTGAACCATCCAAATGATAATTAAGACCAATATTTTTTAAAAATACAGTGATCTACACATAATATAATAAATAACAATAAAAAAATATCTAGTTTCATATCAAATTTAAAAACGTGATTGATAAATCTCCCAATTTTTTCAAAACATGAAATTATTTAACATCAATAGAATTTTTATTCAAACAAAAGGATATTGTGCATATAGAGACAATCTTTCCCTTTGTTGCAGTGGCCATTCAGATAGAACTTGCATAATTCTTTTTTCTTGAATGACATCGGAGATGGATGAGAAAACAAACAATCTGAACCCTGAAACATTGAAAAATATGCAATTTATTCTATTATCATCATTTAAAATTTTTATTTTATTTCCAATGGCAAGGCAGTACAATTGCGAAGACAAATACAATACAATACAAAGTACACAGTTGACCGAGGTCATTTTAGCCTTATACAAGGCCAGAAGTGATGGTCACTTGTGAAGGGGCACCCAGTGGGTGGACCATCATTGTCCCTAACAAAGGACAGCACAATTTACATCCATGCCCTAACCCCGGATTCGAACCAGGAACCTTCCGATCCAGAGGCCAACACCTTGACCACTAGACCGGTTGGTCGGCTTTCTATTATCATTATAATTAATTTATTATATCTCATGTTTATTCCATATTGTAGTATAAGACAGCACAGTTCAAACACTTATTTAGATGCATGGGTTTTGTGTGTGTGCATCTCTGAACAAACCTTTAACTAGATTAAAGAAAAAACATTAAAAAGTACTCGCATGAAAAGATGCATATTTGATCCAAATTTGTACTATGCTATGTTAAACAGAAATTTCACCAGTCAATTAAATTTTACGAATGAGTTCACTTTTCTAACAAAATTTATTTTTGCAAGAGAAAGCTCATTTTACAATGCCATCAGTGGTGAGGGCTAGTTTACGATTCTCCGTTGTCTGGATGTGTTTGGTTCTGCTTTATGCAAACACAACAGGTTGGTATTCAGTGTCTTGTGTAGGAACACGATATCTAGCTTTTTATCACACACACTAGATGTCACTACGAATTTTATGTTTACTTTAACTGGTTTTTGAGAACGTTTTTTCTTTTTCTAGACATTCTTTACAGACGTTTTGTGTATTTGAGAAAGTTAAGAAAATAAAATCAATTTGGAAACTTAACTCCAAACCTAAACAAACATAAAACAAACAAGAAAATCTTGATTTCTCAAAAATATTCTACTGTTTGTGAATACTTGTATAATACAACATTAAAATTATTTTCTTTCCCAAACAATTGTGTACTTTCAATTGAAACTACAGGATAAATTTAATCAGCATTAAAAATCAAAAGGAAATTAAGTTATTAGATGAATAATTTGTTTTAAAATATTTTTATCTTTTCGAGTCTCTTATGTGAAATGGAAGGAAAATACGAAGCTTGTAATTCTGATAGTTTCCTAGTTTTTGAAATGCAAATATATCTTCGATGTACACATCATATTTCAATTCAGCCAACCACTAAACAAAAGTTTAGTTATCCATACAAACCATGTTTCACTGAAAATTTGTATCAACCTTTGTAAAATCTACTACACATAGTCAAATATATTTTGGCTTGCACAAACACATGAAGGAAAAAAATTTGATTTTCATTTATTTTAACATTAAACAGAATAAATTAAAATTTAAAACATGCAGTAACTTCTTTTTTTATTTGCTTTGGTGCAATAAATTCAACTTGTCAGTAGGTCTAGGAATGATCAATTTCTGCCTAAAAGATTTTTTAAAACTTGTGATTATTTTCTTTTGATCCAACCAAATTTCAATCCTTGATTTTTCAATTCCTTATTGTTACCAAATTCAGTTTCATCATTGAACAAAAGCACTTTGAATGTTGGGATGTATTGAAAAAAACATTTGTGATCAGTAATTTTCCAATGGTAAATTACCCAATTAATTTATTTTCAGTACAAATGTTTTTTTTTTTGTACCAAGGGTTTTAATAGTACATGTAATTGAAAATGGCTGTTACTCGTATCAACTCACTACAATAGGAAAAATGCTTTGAGTGTTTCTCATATTTGAGAAATTCCTTAATGTACTATACGTGTATATGGTAAACATGTCCTTTTTATTTTACCGTTTATTCTTTTAGATTTAGTTTTTCAAAACATTACTACTGTATTTGTGTATCTTGCATATTTAATTGTCTTATAAGCATTGTTCAATACTTAATTATTTGATAAAAGTATTTCAAAATATTCTTTCATTCTTTTCCTACATTTGACTCTAAAATTATATTAAACACAATCTCATTTATGAAAGTTTTCATGCAAATTTTATGATAAAACTAGTATTAGGTTGGCAAATACCTTCGTTCATTTTATTTGTGGAGCAGACTAACTCCAATCCACAATCTATTGCCCAGCACAAACACCCAAGTAACTTGCTCACGTCAATAGCATGTAATTTGCGAATGCATTGCAAAGAGTCTGCGTAATCCTGCCCACCTGTCAATCAAGTTGTTCTTGTCGCACATTGGTTTGATGCAACAACGCATAGCAGAGAATCATAACATTTTTGTCACAAGGTTTTTTTTGTAATTTTAGGATCTCATTTGATAAGATTCTTCTATTTTATCTTTTTAGCATATTTTGATATTTAAATTTAACTTTTGAAAATTTTAATCTGCCTGTCATGATGCCGACTTAACTTTAAGTCACTATTCTATTTAATTTAGAGCAAATTCCACACAAAGGAATTTAATATTTTTCTACATCTAAACTGGAAACTAAATGCTAAATTCATATTTGGTTAAAGATATTCAGAATTCCACTAAATGTAATTTTTGAAATTCAGACCACTAGTTAAAAATGGATCAATGTTCAAAAATTTATTGTCTTACCAAAATAACTAAAAACATTCCAAATTACCTTAACACATTTTCCTTCTTTGAAAAATTTACATATTTTGCCCCTGGAAACTTCTCTATGTTTGACTCTTAATCCTTTAATATCTTTTCGTTTAATTGTCTTGCGACTCTTTTTCGACTTCTTTGAAGATTTTTTCTTTCTTGATTTTTCATCCCTGTAAAACAATATATATATATGTCAGTTATACCATTATAAACTAACTATTAGTAATTCTTTAAAAAAAATAATAACATAAAATAATATAGGAACAAGAGAAAATAATTTAATAAACATTTGAACTCAAACAGTTTTGCTGGTGACTTGAAACAGTGTTAAAAACTTAGTCGTTTACGGGCTCATCTGTCACACGTAGTGTCGATAGATTTGTAAATTTGAACACTACCGGGCAATTCTTGCAAGAGTTGCTTTTTGATGACACCAACGTCTTCATTTCTTGCGGAAAGAATTGCCTTTGGCACAGCCATGCATGATCAGTAAACTGCTGTGCCACATTTGGGAACGTCTGTGAATGTCATTCCAAATGCGAGATGATTTCAAGCAGGATTGCATTTAATACGGCCTGGTTCCACATTGAATAACCAGAAGGACAGTCCACACACTTATAAAACACTTTCTTTTGTAATAGTAGATTTTTGATTAAAAATTTAAAATGCGACTGCACACCTTAAATTTTCCAAAAATTATGACACAGGCAACTGAGTCTTATTACTTCCACCCGACATGACATGGGCATGAACCTGCTTGAAGTCATCACACATTTGGAATGTCATTCACAGAATTAGACTGTCAACAAACATGCGTTTTCGTGTCAAAAATGATCCCTCTGTCCAGCAATTTGCAGATTAATCTACTTTGACTGGGAAATTTTCCAAAAATAGCATATTCCATCCGGATAACAAACTATTGCTTTTTTAAAAACATATTTCAACTGGAAAACGGCAAACTATTGCTTTTTTTAAAAGGTGATGCTGTATGTGCTCCAGCCATTCCAACTGGATAACAGCAATTTATTGCTTTTTTAAAAGCATAATTATCTTTTTTCGGTTATTTCTGTGTTTGGGTTTCTTTTAGAAAGTATAGCAATATTCAAATTTGATAATTTATGCAACGTATAAACTTTAACTTTTGGTTTAGATATCTTACTTAAAAGCAACGTTTCCAAACCAAAAGTTTATACGTTGCATAAATTATCAAAATTAAATATCGCTTATGCTTTTCAGAAGACTTCAAAAAAAAAAAAAATGATTAAAAATTAAATATTGATATACTTTCTAAAAGACACCCAAACACAGAAACTGAAAAACGATAATTACGCCTTTAAAAAAGCAATAGATTGCTGTTATCCAGTAGGAATATACTTTTAAAAAAGCAATAGTTTGCTGTAAGGCAGTTGGAATGAAGAGAGCAGAAACAACAACATCAATTGAACACTGTTGCCATTCATAGAAAACAAACTAATAATTAAATTTCAATAAATTAATTTTTAAATGTTCGAGATTAAATTTTAAAATTCAGTCTGGACACAAAAATTGCAAAAAATTCGGACTACCTGTGTTCCGAATTTCTTTATTGTAAGTGCTCTAAATTCTTCAGGACATTGCGTAGTGGAGGTCGGACACTTCCTTTTATAATAACAATAGATGTAAAGTTGCTTTTTTGAACTGATTTCGATTTAATAAAAATTTTATCTGTGAAATTTTTTATTTATTTTGATTTTAATAGTCATTTTTTTCTTAAGCTGAATGTAATATTGTTAGGGTTTCCATTCCTATCATTATTATCTCTAGTTCTATTATGCACCAACATTTCAAGCTGAATGACGACTGACGTTCAATTAACAAAAAAAGTACTGTATGCTTTAGTTCAAATTTTAAAACATACAGAAAGTACAGTTTCTGTAAGATAGCATAAAATGATATGCTTACTTATCCCAAAATGAAATATTAATACAATATCACACACTAGTAAAGTATCAACAATGTTTAAAAGCTCATCTCTACTATTATAAAAGGAAGTGTTTGAGTGCTTTCAGAAGAATCTATACAACGTCCAGTTATGAAATTTGGCACACAGGTAGTCTTAAAGATGACTAAATGCATCTTGAAGCCCGAATTTTAAAAATTAATCTAGAACATTTAACAATTAATTAGAAAATGTTCTACATACAAGTTTGTTTTCCTGCAATAAATGGATATGAGCAAGGAAACCTGTTTTACAGAAAACTAAAACTTTTTTTATTGGACGTGCACCAAATTTCCATGGTGCATGATGGTTGTTCAATGACATCACTGTATTGTTTCTCCCACTGCTTTTGTACATGTGCAAAGTTTCCACTCTTTGCCATGGTTTTTGTTGTTTGTCGGAATCAGTGAGGTTAAGACGTTATAAAAGCATAACTATTTTTGAATTGCATCATCTCTGCAATTTTATTGTTTCTTGCTTTTTTTATTTGGCTTGAACACTTTTTGAAAGTATAACAGTAATTAATTTTTATCATTCCTGCAATTTTTTTTATTACAGTTTCGTTAGGTTTTGTCGAAATCAGCAAGGTTGACTTTTTAAAAGCATAAATTTGTCCCTAGTTATTGCTAGGAGTATAATATTTGTGCTAATGTGATCAAGACCTGATCATTAGATTCCATAATATATACCACCGGTGGGCAAATGCGGCGCTCTTAGTTGAGTTAAGTGCTGCTCCCATTGAAAATTTAAATTATTTTTTAAAATATTATTTCAAAACTTTTTCACGAATCTTGTTAAATTGACTGAGTAAGACTGAGTAAGCGTTCAAGTCGCACATAGTCGCTTTGATAGTAGGTCTTTGGTTGAATTGGTAAATGAAGTGTACAAGTCATACGTAATCACTTCGAAAGTAGGTCTTCGGTTACGTTGGTAGTTCGAACACCAATGCGTATGGAGTCGAGTGTTTAGTCTCGATTTGTATTGCGTAATATACGCCTTCACGTGCGCAAACTGTATACACTCTGCATGTTGGAGGGGGAGTAGGATTTTTTTACCATTTGTTATTTATTGCGACCCATTTATTTGTGATATTATTGAAGATGGATTTCCAATTTTTGAAACAATACTTGTTTAAAAAGCAGCTGGGGAAACAGAGATTAACAATGAAAGAGTATCAGGCATTGCAAATGCAGCACAAAGCTACTTCTATAATTGAACTTATGCTTAAAATTTTGAAACTCTTATTTTGTTATCTTCTTTCTCTTAATTGTATTTTCTTATGTGTACTTTATATAGCACTTAAGACTTGTGTAGAATATATTATAACCATATAAATTACATTAAATAAAATTTGTGTACTTAAAACTATGTCACTATGAGGGGCTCTTTAATCCGGACTGCGGTTCTCATTTACGCTATGCATGCCCACCTCTGACATATACTATTCATAAAACATAAGTAACTTTTAGCATTTCAATACAAAATGGAAAATAAAATTTGCATCAACATTTAATTAATTGCACAAAGTGTTAATCAGCCTTCTCACCTTTTTTTCCTGTCTGGGGAACTTGGTGGTGTACCTCTGTATGCAGCAAGTTCCATCCGATAATCAATCGGTTTATCATCAAATTTGGGCTTAAATTTTGGAACCCATCCATCCTCGTGATCAGAAGTGTTTTCGTTTCGGTCATGATCCATGTAGTTTGCAGCCATTTTATTCTGAATAAGAAAAGAGAATCATGAGGTTTGATTTATAAAGTAATACTAATAAAGAATGTTTCCTGACTGATAATGTTTTACATTCAAAACCAAATTTTCCTTAACTTTTGCAAATAAGTTTTATACAGAGCAAATGTACCAGTTGATAGATTTATGACAACTTTGGTACATTTACCGTTTCAGCAGGTTCAGAAATTTTTCTAACGCACATGCTAAGTCAGTAAGGGATACACAGAGTTTTTGAAATATGCAAAGCTCAGCATGTGCTAAATTTAACTCTTTACTGGTGCTACAAAGCAGTCTCAATGCAAAGAGAGATGGTTGTCGATCAGTGAAACTTGCTCATTATACTGGTTGAGGAAATGTAAAATATTTACTGGCCTCAAGTTGTTTTATGGGTCTCATGGTGTAAGGGCCATATTCAGCTAAGCTGCACCTAACACAAGTCAGACAACATTAAGTAATGGACAAAGACACACAAATAAAGTTTTACAGGGACAAAGAGAAATGTATCCAGGGTAAGTTAGAATAATCAAACCTGTGCAGTCTACAACCTGCAAATTACTAGCACAGTGGGCAAACCCACTAGGCCATCAACAGGCCTTACTTTTTGAAAAGGTAAGCAGATTATGCCATGTTAAAAAATCACAAAGAGTCAATTTTTTTTTCCATTTAACCATTCTAGATAGAAATATACTTATCTTTGATTTCGAAACAGTTACTATTTTGGAAATAAAATCAAGTGTTTCAAAAGTAAAATTTTATAAAAAGAAATTAGCAAGTATTTTACCATTTTACGAGGAGTAGGGACTTTGGAATGATTAGGGCTGCTAATTGTTTTAGATTTTTTCGCTTGATTTACAAGCTGCTCAATATCTAGTAACAAATTTTTATCCAGTGCTTCTTTCAGCGAACCTGTAAGAAATAAATAAAAATGAAATATTTCTGATGCAAAATTATTCAACATAAATGTGAAAATTTTTATGCACTATAGCTGAACTTTATGCTACTAGTACGCAGCACAAATCTACTTCTGTTTCAAAATTAGGGCCCAAGGTACAGTAAAATTAATCTTACTGTTTGTAAAATCTTTTTCTTCCTCTTCTTCTGCACCCGAATCCAAAATTTCTCCATCTTCCAAATCCACATCCTCATCAGTGCTTTGAGAAGGATCATTCTCATCACTAAAATAAAGACATAAATTAAAATGTATTCAGCTGAAATATAATTTGGTAGAGAATACATAGTAAAGTAAATGTAGAAGTAAAGCAACACATTGGGCTATTGAAATATAATTAGGTAGATAGTTAATTAACGACACAATGGAGTAACATAATTGGCTTCAGAGAAAAAGCATGACATTTTTCAATCTTTCCTTCTGTTGTGAAGAACAGTTTGATGCTTAACTTTAATTTAAATTCACCTCATTTTTTGAATGTGCAAAAATCAACAAGTGTTCCTTTAAGTTATAAATGTAGATGGCATTGCCTATAAACGCTGCCCTGTTATGTAATATTAGCATACCATTAGTAGTAATAAAATTCTAGAATGAGAAGGTTGCATCAAAAGTTCCTTCCTTGGAAGAGAGAAATGAGAAACTAGGAGGAAAAAATGAGCTTCTCATCTTAATGCTAACTATCAGGCTACTTGCACACATATAGTTTTCGGTCATGCGATAAATTCTTTTGGTGGCACGAAGTAGAGTATGGGAGCATGCAAACATTGTTTGATCTACATGACACTATCTCTATTTTGCTGTTGTCCACTGCCACTACAACAGACGGCTGTCGTGGTTTATTTTGTTTGACAAACAAGACAAATCACAAGTTTTGACTGGTGTTAGGGCTTTTTTATTATCTGGTCTAAGTTTCTATCTTAGCAATCAGTAAAGATAGAGTGAAAGATTTGAAATCTGTAGAACATTTTACACTTAAAGGTATCTTAAATGGGATTTTCTTAATTTTTTTTCAATTGTGACTTTTATATTTTTGCAATAAGAATAGGGCTTCATATGCATGCCAAGTTTTCAATGACGTCCTGACTGCTAAAGCTACGGTTTCCAAGAAAGCGGTGCTGTTATCTAGCGGCCATGATATGTCATGATGAGGCGGGTATAACAAGGCGGCTGTCTTAACGGAGACCACGGGTGTCGACTTAGATGGACAGAATACGGTGGAGAATGGACGATCTAGACGTAGCATTATTAGTATATCATGTGGTGTTGAAGCGCGAAACACCAGTTTCATTCAGAATGATGCATCTGCTGTGCAGAAAACAAGTCTGGACAAGTTCCAACGCAATACGAAATTGCACAATTATGTACTAGTTAAAAAAATCAAGTACTTTTCACCAAGTTCCATAATTTTCAAAAACTTTCAAGGGCCTCTCGGAAAAAAAATTCAAGGACTGTGGGAACTCTGTAAACAGGGCTTCAATGTGTCACTCCCATCGCAAACTATTACCTTTCCAAGAACCCTCAAACCAGGTAGTTGCTTGGTTTTATGGCGCATTTGGCTAAGCTGCACCAAACACAAGATAGATAATGTCAAGTAAATGAACACACACAAGGAAAATTTTACTGCCACACGAAAGAAGTGCACCCCAGGGACAAATCAAACCTGTGCCACCTACAACTCCACCAAACAAGAAAGGACTCAATCAGCCAGCAAGACACCTTTAGGATTTAGTTTAAAGTGATATGCTGTGTCAGCAATACAAATATTAACTGTATTTGCACGCTTTAGTCATAACAGCACATTTTTACAATGTAACTGACATGCCCTTTGTGTCCTAATATCTGCAAATACTTTCCACTTCGGAGTTGTAAAGAATTAAAAATCAAAATCTTAAGTTTAGGACAAGGGATTGCTGAATATTTGGTACCTGACCTTATGTTGTCATTGATGAAAATTTTTTCCCAGTCAAAACTTTAATTGTTACACAGCAAATCACCAAACTTTCAAAACTTAACACATTTGTGTCGCAAGTTCAGTTTCGAACAGCAGTTGAAATGAACACACTTCAACACTTTTAAAGTGTAAAAATTTTAGTAGCACTCCGATTTTAATCCGGTGCCCAGAACAGACGATATTCACGCTCAAAGTCTAAAAATGTTGAAATTCTGTACTCGGAACGAAGTAAATATAAAAAAACATATATACCCCGTTTTTTGCTCAAAGTCATAACGGATCGAGTGGTGTACTAAAGAATCACTCATGTCATTAATTTTTCGAGATTAGTCTTCAATAAATGAAAAGGAATGAAAATTGTGCAAGTTCCTCAATTAAATTCCACTTAATTGGAAGATTGATAAAGATTGAAAACCCTCATACAACACAGATCTCACGTCAGCTAGTCCCTCCATTTGCAGATAGGGTGTTATTGTTATTACAGGGTAGCAGTTAAAATAACAGTGTTATTGCAAATTAGTAGCACTGCGATATCAGTTGCCAACTGTTATCGCAAATAGTAGTCTTGGATAAATGTTACTGCGACAGCAATAAAAACATGGATTTCTTCAAAGAAAATTTGAAGGGATGATTCGCAAAATTTTCTTATCAATATATAATAACTTGTCACAAATGAATAACAGCTTGTTATATATATATATATAAAAAAAAACAGTTTTTGTCATAGCTTGTTATTTGTGGAAATGCAATATTCACACTTCGTTTGGTACCACTGGCGCCATCTTTCGGTTAAAAAAATAATAAATGAAATAAATTATGACAAACTGTATTGACAACTTATAAATAGTTTACTTCCAAATTTAGTTGGCCTGAAATAAGGAGTTTTATAACCAAATGTAAAATTGCATTGTACTATGAGCATTAAACCTCCCCAAAAACATTTATTGTCATGGATTTGTACAAAACATTTGAATTTAAGATTTCATAAAAACGCTATTAATTTAACTAAATTTCAAATAAAAACAACAAAAATTTCCACGTAAAATTTAAATTGAATCCAAGTAACAACGTCTGTAACTCACAGGAAGAACTTTCCGTTTAAGATTTACTCGGGAATTATAAAAAGTTGTTCAGCGTATCTAGACAAGAGACAAATCAAATACACTTGATTTTCAGGTGCTCAGAATAACATATTTCGTGAATATTTAATTAAATCTATTTTAGTTGTTTTAATTCAACATGCAAAATTCTATTTGAATAGATTAGTGCATTGGGTTTTGTTGCCACTATGATTGTTTTTGATACAAAAAGGCTGATTAGATCGGGAATTTACGGCTTAAAGTGGATTTCGTACCCATGTTCCTTGCACTGACCGGAATTGAACCAGTATTTACAGTTTATCTCAATTCTATAATTGAACTCTTAGCATTGGAATATGTTATAAAGCAGAATTCTGAAATCTTAAAACAGATGTTACGATATCAATATTATGGTTGACGTTTAATTAGCTAATTGTGCAAAAATTGTACGTATCAATAAGAGAATAAAAATCTGTAGCGCAGATTTTAAATTAAACAAAAATAACATATTTATATCAAACTTGCTTCATTTACGATTAAAATAGTTTCTGGCACTTCAGGTTTGAAGCACAATGTAAACTTAAAATTGTAAAACCTCGATCGTCTCTGATCTTTGAAAGTACTGGCCGATTGCCCATTTTTTGAGCACGGATTTGTAATCCCACTTGAATGATTCAGAATCCAAGCCGCTGTTCTTGGTCTAGACAGCCTTCGTGTAGTAAAGAATGACCATAGAGCGACAAATCAAATCAAACCTAATTGAAGTAATCGGCCTAATCGATACTTCAGAAGAAAAAAAAAATCATAGAAAAGCTGATAAATAATTGCGTGAAAATGTTTTCGGCCCTGTTCACATGAAGCGTTTGAAACGCGCGTCTAGCGAGGTCCCCCGCTCTTCAAGGTCGCAAAGATAGAAACTTGAATCTCTACTATAATAAAAGGAAGTGTCTGTTTTCTGCCCGTAAAGTGCTGACGAATCTATGGCACTTTCAAGTAATGGGATTTGGCACACAGGTAGTCCGAATTTGTTGCAATTTTTGGGTAGTGGCGAATTTTTAAAATTCAATCTGGAACATTTTCTATGAATTTAATAGTTTTTTTCACCGTTCTTTCTTTTTTTTTGGAAATGAAGCATAAAAAAAATTAAGACTTTTCTTCCTCACATCACTATTGACATCAGCCTTTGGAACCACATCAGTTTTTTTCACCTTCCGTCTCGAATGGGAGCGAACAGATTCGAATGACCTTCATTTCATTCATTTTGATTTCCTGAGAAACGGATTCGAGTGAAACAAAAGAAATTATTTAAGTTATAACAGGCGTTCTTCAGTGCTTTTTTCTATCTCGGCGATCGTCAAAGATAAAATAAAAATTTTAACGGATTTGAAATCTGCGGAAAATTTTACAAGATACCTTATACGTTTGATTTTCTTTTAATAAATAATTTATCAATTAAATATTTATATTTTTTACGCCGGGCTAGCCACAGTGGCTAGTTAGAGGAATAAAAAAAAAAAAAAAAAAAAAAAAAAAAAATTTAATGGCGGGACCTCGCTAGCTTCGCCAAAAGCGCGTTGAAACGCCTTATATGAACGTGGCCTTAAAAATGACTTCAAATCCTATTATTTCTCATTTATGAGTCAGATGTCGCCATGTGGATTTTTCCTATTTAGCACCGTTTTAGTTTATCTTCCACCGATGGGCGAAAAACCTTTCATTTCAAACAATCAACTATTCAACGAAAATTTTAAAACGTCAGGAATAAGTAAATGGAAAATAATGGCAGGGATGATTGTTATTCAAGAAATATTAATAAATGCACTAATGTTAAAAGGTTTTTTCTTATGCCGCAAAGGTCATAAATGACACACCAACATAGCTACGCCAGACATAATATCAAGTAATAGACAAACACACGATGAAAGTTCTACTGACACAGAAGGGAGAAATACACCCAGGGAGGAATCGCACCTGCATCAACCCACAACTAGCAGGACGGTAGCGCCGTGAGCAATACCCACTGAGTTACTACGGTCCCGAATGTTTGGTAATGTTTTTTTTTTTTAATTAACGTCGTACTAGAGCAACACAACGGGATATTGACGACGGTCCGGGATTATTCCCTCAAGGGAAAGATCCGAGGACAACACCTCGTAATTTTGAACCACGGTCACGTGACGAGGCAACACCTGAACTGGCACCCCACTCTCCAAACTTCCACACCAACCCAACGTGAGGACTTTCGGCCACGACAGATTTAATTTGCACCAGCCGCCTCTACACCATAATCTTACAAACATCCATGCCCGGACCCGGATTCAAACCAGGAACTTTCCGATCTAGAGCCCGAATGTTTGGATTTAAAAACTTGGAAAATTCGAAATTAATCATTCAACCAATTGGCTTAGTGTTCCGAATAAAATTTTTTTTAAAATGAAATGTTCTATTGCGCTTTCAAGTAAGGTAGACGAAGTCAAAAATTTCACCATGAAAGCTGTTATAAACTCAAATAACTAATTCTGCCACTTTTTCATTTTGTCAATGCGCAATTTATGTGAGAAAGTACTGCGTTCGAAAAAATATCAGATCAGGTAATTAACATTAGATTCCTCAACCAATCTTCAAAAACTTTGTCAAGGAAATTCATCTCCCTCCTCTCCAATTCTTTAATCTTATTTCGTTTATCTTTAAAAGCCCAAAACTCTGGTAAACAAGTTTATCTTAGTTTTTATCGGAATTCTAAAGAACATTTAAAATATATACTAGACCAAAAATTAATTTCATATTCACTCTTTCTTAGACATAGATTTTAATTGCCAAATTTATAAAATTTTTGGTAAAAAAATCGAGTACATCCAGTCTTACTTATTTCGTTCAGAAGCCAAATAGTAACGTCAAATAAAAGTTTGCTTTTTAAAGGAGGAGCACTGAATATCTTTGCCCATGTCCAATAGAAATTGTCCTTGTATCCTGTGGTCAGAATATTGTGATTTTCAATCATTTTTACCACCAGAACCGCAAATTGTCAAGCCTATTGTGGTCTTGAGATCATGAATAGCTTTTAAGGTGGTACAAAAAAAAAAAAAAAAAAAACCTCTTTTTAATTTTTAACTTTCAAGGATTATTATAATAAATTAATAGCTTTTAAGGTGGTACAAAAACAACTTTTTAATATTTGCTCTGAACTTCCATTTTACTCCATATAGACGATATCTAGACACGAAAGTTTGACTATTCTTCCAAATTTTGAGCACTTTCTTTTAAATTGCTCTTTAATAGAGATCACTGTCACTGCTTCAATGTCACCATGCCTTCGTCAGTAAAAACTACATTTCAAACCCCTTCAGCAAACATGTAGCCCCATAAAAGCATCGAAATACATCCATGTTCAAGAGTGGGTATTGTGTTGAAAGCTCACTTTAAGGGTCCCTATGAACACACCATTGGCAATCACCTCGAGAAAGATTAGATTTGCTTTCTTCGCTTTAAACTGCTTAATGTTTTCGCGGATTTTACTAGTCAAAAGTATCCAGAAAAATAACAAAAATTGTTACCGTACATTTAGCTGTTTTAAATGCATAATTATATGGAATTTTGTAAGTTAGACAATAAAAATACATTTCTTAGTTTCATAGCCAATATGGAATCAATTTTTTGCATAATATATTTCTAAATGTAGACTTTCACCATTTCCGATAAAAATTTAAGTTTTACTAAATTTTGCGTTTTGAAAGAAATGTATTCTAGGTGCATACTTAATTTTGGGAGTCACTGTATACGCAGTTCCAAGAATAAGGTTATTTTTTCTAGGTATAAGTTCTTCGGCGGTTTAAGCCTAGTCCTAAAATCCCGAACTTGTCATGCATGACCAAATATAGCCCTTGCGCCATAAAACCCCAAAACCAACCGACCGGAACTTGTCATAAAAAAAAATCATTTAGCATCTGGATTTTTGCAGCCAGACTTAGAACTCTAGATATCTTTCAATGAGCGAGGTACCGCCCACAGGTATGAGACTGTTAAATCTGCAGACCCGCACTTATTCTCAAACACATGCGCTATTGGGGGTGGCAATACAAACCAGATTATTAATCCAGAATTTCTTGGCTGGTGAAAGGTTTTGGATTAGGCGGTTTCAATTTCGTGTTCGACCAACAGATTAAAAAAAAAAGTTTAAAAATATAATCTTTCTTAAGGTTGTGTGTGAAAATATTTTCCATACAACTCTGCAGCGGTTGACCAAGAAAATTGGCACACAGGTAGTCCTAAAAGTGGCCTTCGAAGTTTTAAAACCTAAAGTTTGTTTTTCTACATAGACACGGATAAACAAAAAGTTCTACGGGCTTTGTGTACGAGTTAACACAGGGAAATGTCGCAGTAGGAAACACGTTCTACAGAGTTTGTGTATTTTAGTTAACACAGGGAAATGTCGTGATCGTATTTTAGCAGTCGCGGTCATATTTGAAACCCAAGCAACGTCGAGTTATTCAGTAGTATAATATATATTCGAGCCCTCACGTAAACAATGTCGTAATTAAATTTAATACAGCAAGTTAATTCAGTTTTTCGAGAGGGAGGAGAAATGAACCCTCCAAGAACATATTTTTGTTCTTAAAAATAGAAATAACCTTAAACAACTTTCTAACGATACTTAAAAACAGGAAAATTTTAATTTCTGAACAACCCCGACATGCGACGCAGCAAGGGATGTGAAAGGTAGAAAATAAAATAGAGAGCAAAAACGTTGAAAAAATTCGACGAGTAAGATCAATCAAATCCAATTTCAAATATCCATCGCGATGCAGTGAGATTTTCGAAACTTTCAGACACGTTCAATTTCCACTGTCATAAATAGTTCAATAGAGTAAACTTCGATCCACAACACAACCAAAAAAAGTTCTCGCAATTGCTGTTTGCCGTAGCTACGCGTTTCCTGTGAAAAGGAAACCAGAGTGTAGCGGTATGCTCTTACTGCGCATGCCCGAAAGCTCTTGGAAGTCTGCCAAAAGGAAACTAATTCTGAAGTAGGCATTTATTTTTCTTCCCGGTACAAAGTTTTCTAACTACAGCTAGTTTCGCGAAGCCACGACGTTCGCCTCTACAACGTTCTATCGCTCACATCCGAAGCATCAATTTGTGATTTCGGTCGCTATAAGATCATCTATCTCTGGATATGGGAACAAAGTTCATGCAAAAAATCTGGAAATGATGAACGACAGATCTGCAAAACATAGCATAACTCTAAATGGATCTTCAGAAATTTAGATACACTGAAAGTCAAATAAAAAAGTGTATCAGGATTAAAGTTGCAATAAAAAAAAACAGTTTGATAAAGGATAAAAAAAAATAGTAGGATATCCGTAACTTTGAAAATTTTGTTTAATCTATTTCTTGGTATGATTCCAATTTAATCAGCCCCTGAGGAATAAAAAAAAAAGCAGATGTTTTATTTTATTTAACAACTTGGGACTGAAAAACAAAATCTGTGCGTTGTTTTGGGACAAAACTGTTTTGAAAGCAGAATTTCCTAGACGCATGGGATTGTTTCCAGACATTTCAAGGCTTAAGTTCGTCGTCTCATCTTTCTTGGTTTGAGGTGTCGCAGTTTTCCAAAAAAAAAAAAATTATAATAATAATAAAACTTCCACATTTTGCTTTTTCTTCCCGACAGAATCAGCATTACGTGGTGTACTAGGATCTATCCCTTGGGGACTGATGGCCGACCGTCGCCAGTCCGACAAAAATAATTACCATTACACTACGAATTTGAAATCACAGAACGATAATCACTCGATGCGCTTTTTTCATTCAAACCATTCATTCCTTAAGGAAAATATCGGGGTAGGAGATCAAGTGATATGAAATTGCTTTTTATAACGTTAAAAAGTGTGTTGATTGGGGTCGGTAGCACTGGCCTTTCTGTACTATGTTTTCACTAAGCCAATATCATGAGATGTTTCGAATGGAGTTTCCAGACATTGCAGCATTTATAAATATGCAAGTAAATGGGTACCTTCTTTCTCTAAAACTTGCACGACACGATAAAACATGCATTAAGGTACTAAATGTATCACAAAATAAACATTTTTGGAGTTCCGAAGATTCGGTCACCCATGATTCGAGATTTCTGGTTGGTTGGTTTTAGGATTTTATGGCGAAGGGGACAGACATACAACATTAGAGTAATGTTTATCAAAAAAAGTATTTTAAATAAAAATAAATTTAAGGACTACAATCTTCAAGGCTAGTTTGAGGTTAAAATCTCATGAAATCAAAGGGTAATTGATAATTTTTAATTAACGTCGTACTAGAACAACACAACGGGCTATTGACGGCGGTCCGGGATCAATCCCCTCAAGAAACGAAATTCGGAGGACAACACCATACAATTTTGAACCATGGTCATATGACGAGGAAACACCTGAGCTGGCACCCCACACCAACACAACGTGAGGACTTTCGGCCACGACAGATTTAAAGTGCACCAGCCGTCTCTACACCATACGCTTACAAACATCCATGCACTGATCCGGATTCGAACCAGGAACCTTCCGATCTAGAGGCTAACACCTTAACCACCAGACCGGATGGTCGGCTGAAATCAAAGGGAAGAAACCAATAATTCAATAAAAAACTCAAAATCATAACATTTTGAACAGTTATCATTAATTGCTAATAGTTTGTGCATGGGAAAACTCTGGTAGGTAGTTGAATTCACATCGCACTGGAGTAACACAACGGGCTATTAGCGACTGTCCGGGATCAATCCCGAAGAATAAGATTCCAGGACAACACCTCGTAATTTTGAACCATGGTGAGATATAGAGAAAAAAAAGAAGCATCATTAGTCTCAGTCAAGTAAAACGGATTAAAAATTAATTTAAAGCCATTTAATATTATAATTTTCTTTAGAATGGCAACACCATAAAGAGATGAGATTCTAAATTTGTTTTTTTTTTTCCGCTTGATTTTGCAGAGGAACGATTTCAGCCGACGAAAAAAAGAAATAAAATTTCAACTGGAGTTATGGAGTTCTTTTTTCTATCTCATAGATCGTTAAAGATGGAGTAAAAATTTCAACGGTTTTGAAATCTGCGAAAAATTTCACAATAGATTGAAAACCTAAAAATATGATTTTCTTCCAATAAATAATTTTTAAATTGCAACTTTTATATTTTTTGCAATACGAACGCTGCTATGAAAGATGATCGTCGTTTGATTCGAGATATCAGATTCTATTTCCTGCGTTCAAACGATTCCACAGCGAAGGAAAGCAAAACAAATAAAAAACATTTTGATTGGCATTGTTTAGTTCTTTTTTGTAAAAATCGGGATCGTAAAAGGCAGACTGAAAATTTCAACGGTTTTGATATCTGCGGAAAATTTTACACCAGATAGATGCCGAATACATTTGATTTTCTTTCAATAAAAAAAAATTTCCAATTGAATATTTATATATTTTTGCAAGAGATTGTGGCGTCACGTCGATTGGATCTCTTCGCAATTCGGCAGCATTTGACAATGAGCGTTTCTTGTGATGGCTGTTATCCAATAGGCTACGAATTCCCATTTGGTTTGCAATGGGAATTCGTAGCAATCACCGGGGGTTACCGAGCAGTGGTCACACGAAAGAACTGTCCCCACGAAAAGAACTGTCACGGGCAACGTCGTGCTGGCCTCGCAGTGGCTAGTCTCTGACATTATAAAATGAAGTGTTTGTTTTCTTGCACTCAAAGTCCTGACGAATCTATGGCACTTACAGTAATGGGATTTGGCACACAGGTAGTCCAAATGTTTTGCAATTTTAGGGTAGCGGCGAATTTAAAAATTCAATTTGGAACATTTTAAAATGAACTAAAAAGTTTTTTCACCGTTCGACCTTCTTTCACGGAATGAAGGAGCATCAAAATTTAGACTTTTCGCCCTCACGTCAACCCTTTGGAATCATGCCAAGTTTTTTTTCATCTCCCGTCAAGAATGGGAGAATCTTTTATATTTTCGCGAGATTGTGACGTCACTTGAACTTTCGCTTTCCAAAAATAAACGGATAGCATTTCTTGCCCTTCGCGTAAAATATATATATATATATATATATATATTAAATAAATAAATAAAAAAAAAAAACAGATTACATTCCCAGCCCTTTTTGATTTCAGCGGAGGGAGAAAGAGGGTGGGGGTTGTGCATTACATTTCCTGCCCTTTTCGATTTCAGCGGAGAGCAAAAAAAAAAAAATAATAATAATAATAATAAACATTTTGACTGACATTGTTTATTTCTTTTTCGTAAAATTGAAATCGTAAAGATAGATTAAAAATTTCAACGGATTTGAAATCGGTAGAAAATTTTACAATAGATTACTATCTTACGGCACGGGCAACGCAGTGGCTAGTAATATATAATTTTTTACTTTGTTTAAAAATTCGATCATCCAGAGATGGCAAATAAAAAAATATAGCTAACAAGGACCGGCCGTACTTCAAAATTATTAAACGTTTACCCCAGATTTAAAAAAATTCGTCTGAGGAACATCATTGTTGGGAAAGAAATTTATCACCGATATCACATGTTAAAAACCCCCTTTCAAGGCTAGGGGTGCAGGTTTTTAATGGCGATGGAACTAAATAGTTGGATCGGGATCTTACTAATATTACGGAACACCATAAAATAATTATATATATAAAATCCTGTTATAATCAGAGTGCTATAATATAGCTGAAAATTTATTTGGAGTTGCAAATGAAACTTTCTTATTCTATCATAACAGTTATACAATACTTCATCACCACCGCTTGAAGTTGAAAGAACACAGACGCGTATTTTTGCCTCGATAGAAAAACGAAAATTTGCGGGCCTTTTAAGAACCATAAGTAGTTCAAAAATACACTCCGTGATACAGCCAAAAAAAATATGATTCAACAATCAATTTACATATAATTGAAACATTCCTTTTAGCTTACATATGGAACGGGATTATTTTCTTTGTTCCTCCTGTATTGACATTTCATAAATAATCGTTTTTGGAAGCAGTCAATTTTTTTTTATGCCCGTGTTTTTCTAGAATCTTATTTTACAACTAATTTTTATATTTTTTTATTAGAGTGCGCTTTGAAAACTTTGCATTAAAATTCACTAGAACAAGCCTGGTTTTTGTGATAGCTTTCAGTTGAAAATGTGCTATTATAATGATCGCGCATTGAATAAGTCGAATGATAATGACGTATTCTAATGTTTCCCTGAGCTGCAAAACCTCCAAGAAACACTATGCAATATTTAAAAGCAACACGATGCAATTTTGATTTTTTAAGTGTCAGATGCAAACTAATTTTAATACGCAGTTTACTTTTATTGATTTTGCAGTTAAAAATTAAATTCCTATTCATAAAAATAATTTGTAATTCATTCGCTTTGTAAATTGAGTCTAAGAGCATTCTAGATAAATTGCCTTGGGTTAAAATATTTTGATAAAGCAAATAATTAGATGATAAAAAATCCTTTTGCATCAATTTCATCAACATCTGTCTGGTCCTGGTTGCCCAATTTCTCCTTCCAGCGTTCATTCCAGACTTCAAAATTCAACATCCCTCATAAGTGAAGTGAACCCTTAATTGTATGAATTTCCTTCCATTTCTATCCACTCAGTAATTTGTATCTGGTTCCCAAATTGCCTACATCATGCCCAGTCACTTCTGATTCTCCCTTTAACGATTTTCTGATCTATAAATAATATTTTTCTAAAACATATTTAGATGTGGACGTTAATATATTTCTGTAGACGTACTCCGTAATTGATACGTCCGTTCCGAAGAAAGGAGTAATCAAAATATTTATAGCAGCATTTTAAAATAGAATTGAAGTACCACTTGAACAATGTAGTGAAGTGGCATAATCTTAATGTTGGAATTATTTTTACTACGGCTGAGGCTTTCATTTGTTCAAAGAATTAAAAACTGGCGATATTACGATTTCACAAATTCGTACTGTCTGGTAATGGTGTAAGAACAGAGGGAAAATATGTTCTTAATACGTAAAAAAATTTAAATCAAAGTTAAGTTACGTAATCAAACGATTCGATGTTTCACAAACTTTGTTCTCGCCTGTTTTCAAAAGAATATTTTGTTTTTGAGATAGAAATTTTTCCGAAAACGTTCTTTTTTATTACTGCTTATAATAATTTCGTAAAATATAATCTAATTTTGTGCAAATTTCAGTGCACAAATATTAGCAAGTGCATAAAATGTGTGGAAAATTATCAGAAACAAAATTCTTTGTTATCTAAAAGAATTGCATATACATTGTACTTCGCTGGTGATAATTGAGTATATTTTTCAGATTTCATATTCGCTAATTCGATTAAATAGATTAGCGTTTTACTCGAATGAAAGATTTTAACTGCCCGCGTTTTGATTTTATTCTCGTGTTCAGAATATTTTTTTATAAAAGTTTATTATTGTGACTTTGTGGAAACGAATCATTTCACATTCATTCTTGCTACGTACCAAATACAATTCACGAAACAAAAACAATGTTTATAAATTTTAATTTTCAACGCGGGTACTCTTGCAGTATTTATTTTACAAAACAAAACCCCTTCTGAGTGGTTATTCGTATTTTCATTAAGAGAATTCTTTGAATGAAACTATCTTACTAAAGATACCGTTGAAAGGTTTCAGCTGCTGCTCCAAGGTCATGTTTTTAACTTGAGGTTTAATTAGATAGGGACCTAGTTTTCGGTTCCAAATGCGTCTAAGATTTGTTTGACATACATCATATAGTAATTCGATTATTTTAATCTTCCCAAGAAGAGCATTTTATGAAAACGCAGATGTGAGTGATTATGGAAACTCGATGGAAAAAAATACGAATTAAATATTCGCAAGATGTATCAAAAACAAATTATTTTTTAATTGGATCCTCTTTGCTTAAGATAACATGCTGCCCAGAAAAATACATTTTTGCAAATCGTTTTCGAGAGAAAGTTTTTCCCACGTGACGAGCAAATCACACAAAACGTTTTTAGAAATTTTTTCTAAATTTGTGGAAATTCCCTCAAACATTTGGGAGGGATAAGGAAAAGAACACCGGTGACAAAAAAAATCGTTAACATAAATGTAGGTCACTTATGACCTGGCCAAGGAAGCTCGATAAATTCAGAATAAAAACATAGGAAAGATTGAAAAATGCACGAGAAAAGCAATTCCGTTGTGTGGTCGAGACCAAGGAATTACGCAATCGATGTTTCTCATCAGATTCTGCTTATTTTCGCATTCCACCACCAGCATTCCTTTCTGGAAAATTGGTTTAGAAATTTAACTACTAAACAGTTACAATTTGTTATTTTTGGAAATCTAAAATTCTCGTCTCGAAAGGGTCTATTTCAAAAACAGAATAAAAATACCTTTTAAAAATTTCGAGTAAATTATTTTTGGAAAGGGTTGTAATTTGTCCAATTATTAGTTTTCGTCAAATGTATTGTTCTTAATCTTGCGTCAGCAGGTCTAATTATTTGAATTGTGCAATTAAGGAAGTTTAAACATTTGTGGTAATTAAATATTCCGTTATTGGTCAGTGTGGATTCACACAATTCAGATAGAAAAGCATCACCGCCAAACATTCCTTTCCTTCTGAATTGTCCAGAAATTCTAGACTTCAGCACTATCTTGAAATGAAGCAACACGCGACGTGAAGATTGGAGGTTAAACGTCACACCGAAATTCCGAATTTTGCCTTCAGCACTTCACCCTATTGCTACTACACTTGCGCATGCACACATACAAGCCTTTAGAAAGTTGCGACATCAGTTTTGTCGTGACGTCACAATCTGAAAAGTGAAAGCTTTCAGAAGCGAGAGCAGAAAAAAAAAATTCGCTATTTCACAATCTATGTTTAGCAAAACACTTGGAGCCTCAAAACACTTTGTATTCTTCCCTATTCCTACTTTTAGAAGTTATGGACACATACCAGAAAATTGTATCATTTGTATACATCGACTAATATAATTTTAATCTGATTGTATAAAAAAATAAAGTCCGACGACCAAATATACTTGATCAGCCAATCAAATAGCTGAAAATAATTGTCCAGTTGAGCGAATCGAATGATATAAAAAACGTTACGTTTTACGAATTAGTTAAGTTGTTTCAAGGAATCGGTATTTGGGATATTCATAACTTAAATTAGCTCTGAAATTGAATGTACATAGGATACATTACTTAAAAACCAAAAATTTAACCTGGCTATTTTATACTTAAAATTGTTTTATGTTTAATATTGTTCTGTGCACCTTTAAATTTTTGAGATACTTAAGTCGTTAAAAAGATGGAAGTAGAGGTAAATACACTACATTTGAAAGGAAACGGTTTCTCAATCGAAGTACTTTGCTAAGAAACTGCGAACCTTTGTATTTTTTTTGGATACAAAGCTGGAAATTGAAATAAAATAACGTAGCCCCACTCATAATTTATGAGTTCGAACGTCTCTTGGAGTTAAAAGAATTTTGTTTAACATGTTAAATCTGTAGGGTCGGTGATTAGTAATTGATAAAAAAAAATCGTTCTACAGCAGAACTGCATTTTAATAACGCCTTATTTCATAATTAGTAAATTTAAAGTCTAGAAACCGATAAATACTGTTTAAATAATGACATGAATTATGGAATGTAAGTTCAGAGATAAAAAAAAATTAGGTGTTAATTCCAAGGAATCAAAATGCTTCGAGTAAAAACTACGCAGCCTACAATTCAACTCAAACAAAACAATTACAGGGAGCAAATTAACAGGATTCGTCGTTTATATCAATCAATTAACCTTCTTGGCCATAATTCACATGCCAAATTCCAAACCAAAACGGAAAATCTATTCTTGAAAATACGACATCAAACTTCGGCCAAAAGGAAATCAACGTTAGGTTTTCAGTGGAAATTTACAAATTGATAACTTTGAAAAGAAATAAAAATATTTCCCCCCCCGCAGTGAAGAACTTATAAAATCAATTACACCTCAAGAAGTCACACGTAGCGCGTACACTTCCATCGGACACATTTAACATATGGTACGTCGCGCCAAGGCTAGACAAGCCAAGTTGCTCAACAAAATGACAAGTCATTCAATATGTAACGGGATAAAAATCCAAAAAATTTCATTCTTGAAAGACGCACTAACGTCCACAAAAGATCACAGAATAAAAAATCCTCAATAATGTTTACGTAAGCTTTCAGCTGTTTTATGCAAAAATAGCTACGGGGCTTTCAACAGTAACAACAGGGTACACAATCCACATCCAACGACAGAAGTCGTTGATATAACAGCTTGATTGATTTACAAAACATACAATCTAAAAGTAATTAGAACAATTAAAATGATAAATAAATAAAAAAATTATTATATTCAAAAATAAACAACCTAACTTAAAAGTTGTTAACGGGTCAGTTTGGTAAGATGCAAATATATTTTAATGAGTATTGCAAATTTGTATATTTACTTTGTACTTACTCCAGAATGAATAGAACATTTACCTCTACAACAAATGTTGACTTCCACAATGGCTGACGAAATCGGTAATCATAACCAGTCGGCCATTTTTTTCTGAAGCATAGGATGGTCAACAATTACACTATACTGGTTTTGAACCCTTTTTTGGCAACTCAATTCATAAAAAATACCAGAAAAATAGCAAAGTTCGAATTCTCTGCAACGAACATGCAACTTCAGAGAATTAGAATTACATGAAAATTTTGAACTAAGATTTAACTATCGAACTGCTTGAATTAATCATGAACAGAGATTTCCCGACAATTTAAAATGTAAGTTAAACCCCCGAACCCACCCTATAATCAAAATATTACCAAGGTGATATTTGGATAAATCTTTTGGGATTTTGTTTGATACTCGACCTTTTAGTTCCTTCGTTCTTTCTGACTGTATTAGGATCCCCAACTATGGGTGGGGAAACCTCGCTCTGTAACGCCATTCCCTGGTTCTAATGTAGTGGATATAGATAACTAGAAAATATGGCTAAATAAAATTTAAATCATGCCACATATATCCAATTTCTTCTCACACAATTTCACAAGCTACAATACTTAACGTCTTTCTCCAGCAATGGCGGTCCATCGAATACGATAATGACGTCACCGACGCTGATCTGGCGTCTCGTCTTGTCCTGTGATTGGTCAGAAATTAGTTCATTCTTTTTATTAAAATGTAATATGCCCTTTTGCATTTCATTAAGGATGCAAAAAATTATTTTTATTTAAAAAATAATTTTTATTAACAGTTATTTATTTCAAAAGGGATATTTAGGTTTTATATTAATAATTACTGCACTCATCTTTAAACATGGCGGACACCTTCATTCGCCGATGATCAAGCAGCGGTAAGAGGTAAGTGAAATTTTCTTTCATAGTAATAAAATTATTAATTGCTCTAATTCATGGTTCATACTTCAGAATCGCGAAAAATTTCTCAAATTCACATTTTGATTCTGTGTATTGATCAATAAATTGGAGGGAATCACGGTTTCTTATGAAATTAGTATTTTACGTACGTAATATACCATTTTGAAAATATGAATTTTTTTCAATTCTTGATTCCTATTATTTTTCTGTATTCTTACCATCAAGATTAATGACTTTCGCGATCATTTTCCAAAATCAAACCATACGTCTCCATTTTATGGACGTGTCATTTCTTTGCAAGAATTGCAATCTGTGAAGTTAACGTTTATCATTTCATGCCATCAGTAATTTCCCCTTTCCATTTCATATTTCAAACTTTGGATTTTTTTTTGTTTTCACAGATTTCTAGTTCATACTGAATGTTTTGAAGTTATTTCCCGTTTGTTGAGTTTGTTTATACCTTGGTAATTTTGGCATGCATTTTTACATATTTAAACTTTTCTTACTGTCCATAAGTTTTTAAATTTAGTTTCATAAAAGTGCGAAAATGAACTTTATTTTATGTGATGTCGACAAAGAAAGTTAACGTTGACAACAAATGCTTGTCATTGACTTGTATTTTGTGTTTAATTCTTAATTGACGCATATCTCCATCCCTATCTATACATTGTATTTTCGGAATCAAGAGCTTGTATCAAGTTATACGATTATTTATTGTAAGTTATTATTTATAGTATTAAAAAGAAATCAACTTTTGAATTTTTCTATGAAAGTAGCTTGTTCAAATGAGTATTAATCTCTTCACACATTTTTGTAAAAACTTTGAATTAGTAGGGTTGTTATAACAATCTTGTGACCTGATTAAACAATCGTTGTTAATTTTCCTTTTAAGGCTATTTTTAAGACTTTATAAAAAATTACAAATTAGAAACTCCACACGGGATTGTTATCTGCTTCTTTTTACTCTTATATGCCATTCAAACCAGTCCACCTAATGACTAGATGGTTCATCTATGAGCTTATTTATTCTCAGTAAATCTTTAGAATCACGTACAAGTTTGTTGAAATTTCTAGAAGACTTGTAAAACCATGTAGAAATTTCTAGAGAACACATGAAAGCTTATAAATTTCTAAAATGCATTGAACTTGTAGAAATATCTAGATGGGCAAATTACTGAAAGCTACAAATATCCCCAAATTGTGCCTCTTTAACTTGTCAGAAAGACATCTAGTTTTTATATAAATGAAAACAAAAGTATTCAATGGATGGATCAATTCAAAATCATTTGTCTTTTTTAAGAACTGCCCCTTTAAGTATAATTTAATTACATTAAGTGAAAATCCTTTTGTAGAATTTATGCTTTATAAATTATCTCTGAAAATGTAAGGGTGTTACATTGCACCACATGGTACAAACAGTAAATTCTATTCTGTAGTATTCCAAATTTCGTCAACCAAGTTTTCGCTTTGTCTGCAAAAGTGATGGAGGTAGAGTTGAAGTGTACATAATTTCTGTCATTCTGTACATTTTCTGGCATCTCAAAATTTACACTGATAATAATTTCAAGAAAAGAAATCATGTCACATTTTCATAATAGTCATAACATAGTGTGTGAGAAAATCCTCCTCCAGCATTTTTCTTGGATAAATTTCCCCTGTTAACTTTTCCTACAAATGTAGCGAGATCAGCTTTCATTTTTCAGGCTGAACTTCAAAAAGTAGAAAAATGTAATTTCTCTTGAAGAAATGTAATATCTGATATTTCCTTAGAATGAGTCACAAATTTTCATTATTGATCTATTCTCTTTTCAAAATTGGCCTTTGTTGCATATAAAACCAACCCTTTTCATGATAAATCTCACAAATTCTGTCATCTAAAATCTTTACTTTGAATTTATAGACACCTACAACAGTATTATTTCAGCAGCATATAGATCCAGTTTTAAAAACAAAACACAATACATTTGGCAGTTAGAATGATTCGTCTTAACAGGATTTTGCAAGAAAACTTCCTACTATCATTATGATCCTCACTGCTGAGGCATTGGCAATGAAACTTATGGTTGATCAGTACATTTGCTCCAAAGAACATTTATAATATTAACTAACAGCAAAAGTATTTTGAAAGCTCCAGAAAATATTAATAATTTATTCCACTCATTTATTCTCTTTATCTACAAAAGAGTTGATAAGCAATTGACGATGCAGGGAGAGATTTGCAAATGCAGTGAACGACAATTCTCAGTAGCAGTAGAATTACTAAAGATGAAAACAAGTTATTTAGAAATACAATGTAATGAAGAAACTCAAAGTAGATATGACATAAAGTTTAAACATTTGGATTTCCTTGAGAATACATAAAACTATCCCATCAAGTAGAAAAGGAAACATTCTAATGTATTTCCGAACCTTTTAACTAAAAGCCCCCTTTTTTTAAACTATCTTCAAGAAACCCCCAGTACTTTTTCGTTTTAACCATAACAATAAATTTGGAAGTTTGGTGCATTTTTCCTTATTTATTGGTGGCTCTTTGTTTCCATACCAGCTTTTTGTTTTTTAGCACCATTTTAATTTATTCTATTGTTAGTACAATGGATTTCTTGGTTTGGGATTTGCCAAGATATTAACAAGTAGTAATACTATTTCAAGAAAGAAATATTGTTGACAAAGAAGGACTGTGTTTGAATAACAACCTAATGAAATTAAAATGTGACTGAGCCAAAATGGTTATGTAGGAAGAAAAATGCATCTGAACGAAAACTTGGTTTACTGGATCACTTAGTATTTTCGTTACTGTTGTATGATTTATTTATGGTGTCAAGAGTTAACGTCTATTGAGAATTCTGTGAATTACAGCTTCAAATGATGTAGGTGCACAACTGTAGATTGCAATAATTATATGCAAGAAGTATGTGCCAATTGTACTAAAAGGAATAAGCTAAAATGGCTTCACAAATGAAACTCTGGTATGGAAACATAGTGCCAAAGAAATAAGTAAAAATGTGCCATATTGACTCAGAAGTTTATTGGTATGGCTATCTCTCTATATTAAAAAAAAAGTTGATGCTAGCGCAGGATTGAAAACTGTGTTTAGCTCGATTCTTAGACGGTTTCTTGAGAAAGTACGGATCAGAAAAATTTGAAATAAACATGGTTTGTTCTTCATCGTGTTCCTTGGCCAATTGTAAAGATCTTTTCCCGATACGGTTATTAGTTTGGGGTTTATTAAATGTCAAAGTTGAAAAAGCAAAATTTCTTCCGCAAGTGAGCAAAACATACAAATTTTCAGTTTTCAGCCGTGAGTTTTTTTTAGAGTAGGTACCTCTCAACGTAAACTTTTGCAGCTTGTCGAGTTTTTTTATTTTTGAAATTTCAATTTGGTTCTTGGTAATATTTTTTTGAAATTCGGGAGAAACGGGGACATTTTCTGGCCTTTTTTTTAAAACTGTCATATCTATATCTTATTACTAGTAGTTTAAAATTTTAAAAATATCACAGCATACCTCATAATGTACTCTTTCTTACGATATAATATGGGGGTAGGCGAGCCTAAGCAACCAGGGGGCGGAGCTGCCTAGTAACAGAAAAGTTCTTAACTTCCAACTGCAGTTACAGGGAAGAGGAGACTAACAAGAATATTGTTTGTGATTTCACTGTACTACTAACTCCAGACAAATGTTAAATTAATCTTTAAGTCCAATCCACAGTTTGAGCCTTTTTAGAGTCACAAACCATTTTTAAAATAAAAGTACCCGAAAAAATTTTGATCAGCATAAAAAGAATTAATTTTAGAAAACATTTAATTTGCAAGATCATGCACTATGGGTATTTAAATAAAAGGCGATGTAAAGCCTTAAAGTCGGGTATCACCTGTTACAAAAGACAACCTCCTTCCATTTCTTCGTGTAATGATGTTGAGATAAAAATGCTGTTTTCTTCTAACTTTTTGAAGTATTAATGTCGCAAGACTTGTTACGACTCATAAAGTAGACAATTGGTATACTACACAGATGTTAAAAATTGTGAAAAACCTGAGTTAAAATATTTTAAAACTGATATTCCTTCTAGATTCTGGCAAAGTTGTTTGAAAAGCCATCTGTTTTTCTATTTGATGATCAGTTTCAAATCAAGTTTTTATGACACTTTGTTATTCCATATGTTTCTGAAGGTAAATCACATACCGGTTCATAACAATTTCGGTGTTTGCTAAGTACTTTTCACAATACCACTACCCTTAAAGGGGCTATTGAGTATTTTTCAGTAAAACATAAATTTTTATTTAAAAAATGAGAAGTTGTAAGTTTTGACAGATGTAATTAATCCTCTTGTGTGAAGGGTACTAATTTCAAAATTCAAGAAGTGTCCTTTTCAATTCAAGTATTTTGGGATAACTTGGTACAGCTTTTGACTTTTTTTTGTAATTATGCTTATTTTATTTCTTTTATAAACTGTACCGTCATGTAAGAATTTGACGGACAGCTGATTTAAAATTAAACTATTTATTTACATAAATATTTACAAGATAATTATGGGCACAGCCATCGACAATCGAACCCTGCCTGAAGCCAAAGTAACACAATTGGCAAAACAGAGACGTCTGTCTCTCGTTGAATCTCGATTCCGAATTCCCTCAAAATCCACGTTCGCTTCGCAGAACCGCCGCTGACAACGAGAGGGGGGTGAATTCCGAGCCCTCTAGAGATGTTTATGTTCTCTGCCGAACAGAAACACCCCCACACAGCTGCGAAAACCGTCTCTCATCCCACCGCTAAAACGTGATCCCAGATAAGAGACCGGGGAACCGCACGTGCAGAATAAAGTTGTTTTCGCATTCCGAAACATTCCAGCGTCCACGTGTTAGGGAAAAGGGTCGGCAAGTACCATATGGTACAACCGCCCCCACTACTGAAAAAACTTTTCCCAAAGGTGAAAAGTTTTCAACGTACGCATCCACAGACGCACGGATAATCACCCACTGGCAATTCAGAATAACAGATCACTTACCACCACCATATCCTGAAACCATGACTCAAGAATATGTGTAAGGCAAGTTAAATCCAATCAATTTAAAATTCATATACCGGAGTAACTTTCTACTCCCTTACAGTATGGTCACTCAAGGCTCAAATACCAAATTAAAATAAAAACAAAATAAACACCAAACTTTAAGACTTATACCAAATTCGTTTAAACTAAAACCAAATCACATTAACCACATCACATATAAGAATTTCGTTAAGCGAAACCCAAAATTTCAATACACAATACGAACTATACAAATTCCATTAACCAGACAAAAATACAACAAAGCATATTTCTAAATTCAATATTTTCGCTAAGCGAACCCAGAATAAACAAACCATACGAACTATAATAATACTTTCATTAAACCAACCAAAATACACCAAAACATATATAAAATATCAATCTTGTTAAGCGAAAACCAAATTCCTAAGTTTCACTCAACACACGTCATGAGTTGCAATTTTAAAACTACAAATCTTCGACAGTGGTTTAGAATGACAGAGTGAAAACATCCTAAACACAAAATCAATTTCCGCTCTACACAAAACATAATTTAAATTTGCACGTAGCTTTCAGCGAAAAGTACTCGAGTGAAGAACATAGATACAAGAAATCAATTCCACCATACGCAAAACATAATTTACAACTTTTAACATTTAAAATCCTCAGCAAAAGATACTGATATCATTGAATGAATATTTCATAATTACAAGGCTACCAATTTCACTCCGAGCAAACATGATTCACAATTTTAGCACTTAAAATCTCCAGAAAGAAAAAAGAAACATTTAAGTGAAATGCCATAACTACAAAAAATCTCCATTTCACTCAACTCAAAACATGATTCGCAATAATATTACACTATACAACACAAATCTTCCTCAATTACATTTTATTTAGCTCTTTGAATTTTCGTGAAAAGCGCGACTCAGACTGTCGGCATTAAATTTTTTTTTCCTTTCCCAGATCGGTGTTCGATCGCGGAATTTCCAATTTTTTTGGTCGATGCATTGCCAAAATCATTAATACCCTCCCGATTTCACATTCCTGCCAATCTCGTGACAATTTTGTCTGGGGTCCTAACCATTTCTCATACCGCAAGGTGTCTGAGGTTTTTATACTCTTCCCGTGCACCAATTCTGCCGGGGCGTAAACGCTGCTCACGTGTACCGTGGAAAACACTAACGGTGTAAGTTGTGGGTCCCAATCTGATCCGGCTCCGGAACCTAACTCTAAAGGTCTTGGCTTCACCCCTTCACTCACTAGCAACTCTTTTCTTTTCCCCTTTTGGCCCACGTGACCTATTTCAAAAGTTTCCTCCTGAACGGAAACGGACACCTCTAATTCTTCTTCTAACCCTGGGCCACCTTCCGTTATCTTTCCCTTACTGCTATTCGGTATTTCCAGGAAAATCATTCCCGTCGTTTCACTTGCTACCCCCACTGGAAGAACCAACGGTTCTTCCGATCGCACCTTTGCGATCGCGGTCTGGATTACCACCCTCGGAGAGCATAACTTGGCTACTTGGGGACTTACTTTCTCCCCTCCAGAAACATCGTCGTCTCTCTGCCCCTTTAGTTCTTTTTTCTGGTCGTTAGCCTCTGTCATAGGAAGACTAATAGGCTCGCCCGATCTCAACTCCGCGTCGGTCTTATTTATCGCCAACGGGGCCGCAACATTTTCTCCACACTTCTGCAAGCGGGTTTCAACTGTATGACTTTGCTCAGATCTCTTTTGTAGATACGGCATCAGTAATGCATGTTCGGCCTCCCCTCCGAGTCGTCGATTTATCGGTTCTACAAACACCATTTTCCCCAACCTCGGACAATTTGGCCTCAAATGGTCGCTCGCGTTGCACTCAAAACACTGCGGCATAAGTCTCAGGTCAGAAGTGTCAAATTTCCCTCCCGGGGAACTAGGCGGGAAAAAATCGTTCCGCTCTCGAGTGGGGGGGTAATTCTTCTCCCTTTCCTTCGCTGGGAAAAATGTTCTTCCCTGGGCTTTTGGTCGGGATGCCTCAATCCGTAGTTTTTCAAGCTCAAAGTTATACCGTCTTTCTCGTTCCTTATACCTTCTCTCTCGTTCCCTATCCGCTCTCTCTTGTTCCCTCTCTCGTTCCCTATCCGCTCTCTCTTGTTCCCTATCCGCTATAACCCTTTCTCTATCCTTTCTTTCTTGTATAACCCTTTCTAACGCCACTTTTGTGTATTCCTCATCGTAGGAATCGTGCGAGAGGATTAACTCCTTAAGTTGGGATGTCAGTAATCCCGGAGTAACCGTTCTTTCCAAAAATTCCGCTAGTTCCTCTAGATCTTGTTTCCTACCTTTGCCCAAGTACGCCATTTCGAAAATTCAAAATTGCCAAAAAAAACCCCAAAAAAATTCAATTCTTTTGCACAACACCCAATTCAATACTTTTTACGACATACCGTAATCTCACAACATACAATAATTTAGCAATTCTAAAATGCACAATACAGATTCAAAAAAAAATACTTAAGCTAAATCAATTCCCTTTGGAGTGACCACACTAATTGAGATTAACAAAATTTTAGCTATTACACAATTCTTGAAACTTAGTCACAGTGACAAAATAGGGAAATGGCACTAACCTGTATCTGCTGACTTGGATCACTTGGCACCACTGTCCACAGGCTGGACCACGGGTGGAAACACTGCACTGCACTGTCTTCGGCTAAAAAGCCCACAAACACACTCTTCGGCTGAAAGTCCACTGGTGTAGGTCGTCTCGACCTCTTCCACAACGCGCACAAATAGCACTGCGCCACTGACGAAAAAACGGTTCGCGATGAACCTATAATAGCCGATCAAGATGATCTCTGGACGAACCGGTGGGGAATCTATTCCCCTGATGAACAGGACTTGTCGAGCTTTCCGTCGATTCCGCTCACGCTCCGTTGAAAAGGGCCGGCAACTCGAAACCAAAACCAGAACTTCTTGCGACGAGTTTCGGTGATGGATGGGGTCGGTGACTCCGGTACCTCCTTCTCGCTTTCTCTAAGACTAGGGAACGGTCTCCAGCGAAAATCCGAACTTCTGGTTTCGAAGTTCTATGGTTTCAGCGAAAGTGACAATCCGACAGCGAAATGACAATCCGAACTTCTGGTTTCGAAGTTCTATCGGCCTTCTCTTTCAGGCAAAACGGCAGGTTCGATTTACTTGTCGAGGCTGTTTTAATCTATCCCACCCCCGCTGCCACCAATATAATAAGCTGTACCGTCATGTAAGAATTTGACGGACAGCTGATTTAAAATTAAACTATTTATTTACATAAATATTTACAAGATAATTATGGGCACAGCCATCGACAATCGAACCCTGCCTGAAGCCAAAGTAACACAATTGGCAAAACAGAGACGTCTGTCTCTCGTTGAATCTCGAGTCCGAATTCCCTCAAAATCCACGTTCGCTTCGCAGAACCGCCGCTGACAACGAGAGGGGGGTGAATTCCGAGCCCTCTAGAGATGTTTATGTTCTCTGCCGAACAGAAACACCCCCACACAGCTGCGAAAACCGTCTCTCATCCCACCGCTAAAACGTGATCCCAGATAAGAGACCGGGGAACCACACGTGCAGAATAAAGTTGTTTTCGCATTCCGAAACATTCCAGCGTCCACGTGTTAGGGAAAAGGGTCGGCAAGTACCATATGGTACAAAACCCTTATTTTACAAACACATGTTAAAAGGGGCATTGGAATTAAGTTGATTGAAATATACACACCACCAAAATATGAAAATGAATCTGAAAGCAATTTGGTAACTCCTAGTGCAATGATGCTCGATGTAAAACATTTAAAAATTTTCATTTGTAGCTTACATTTATTTTTATGTAGGGATCCAGTAATTATTAGCAAACATGGCCTGAACCAGTCTAAGGGTGTAAATTTGTAGATAAAAGGGCAGATTCAAATGGATGTTCATGTGTTTGGGTGAGGTATTTGCTTATACATTCAGACAGATGTAGAGCATATTCAGTTATTGCACATATTCCAACCATATTACATTTTGTGAAAATTTATGTAGCTGTTTTAATGCTATACTTGCTCAAACATAGACACAAAACGTAAAAGACTGACACGAAGCTCACACTTTGAGTTTCTGCATGTGTCTATCATGAGTCTTGCATGGTCATTGGTCATCAACTTTTTATGTCTTTTATCGTAAAACACTACACATTAAAGGTTAAGACCACAGCCTGGCATTTGAGAAATACTATGTAAGAGCAGGTTGTAACTTTTTCCTCTTGATACAATATTTTTTTCATGAATCCTACAATGAAATAAGCTCTTAATTTCAATAATAAAAACATCTGTTCAAATTAACATTAAATTTGAAATAGTACGTTTTATTGTTATGATTTCATATTTGAAATCTGTTATAGCTGATTGTTGTATTGGATTATAAAAATTTCAATAGTTAAAATAAAATATTTTTATTGAATTTAGATTTGCCAAGGAAAACAAGTTTTTGACATAGCAAACTGTTTGCTTTGAACATAACTGATTGCTTACTTTGAACAGGACTTAAAAGATATTTTCATCTCCAGGTGAATATACTTTAATGAATATTTAGTTTTTTATAGATTATAATGGACATTTTTTCAAAACTTTTTCTATACTCTGCCTTACATTCAGAAATATGGTTGTACATTTTTATTGTTTTGTTATCCCTTTTAATTTTAGGCATCCAAGTAAACAATTTTCTGTATCACATGTATTAATCCTATTCAAGAACTTGCCATTTTAAGAATTGTCATTTGCAGGCCAAATGGTTTCAGTGTATCATGTTTACAAAATGTTAGAAATTAGTTTTTTTTTTAGCTTGTAACATGCTGGTTCTCTAGGACCTGATGATTTTAGGTTGATGAGCAAATTAAAAAGAGATTGGGGGGAAACATTATTCTCCATTTTTCATGTGAAAAACAATGATTTCTCAAAGTAATGTTTTTGGTTAAGACACATATTCTCAGACAAACTCACTTACTATGGATTCTCTTATTCCTAATTTTAGCTTCTTGAAACAATTTTCATATTTCCTGTTCTTTCTTGATTGAACAGATTCCTTCCCAATTTGTTAAAACTCAAATATCTGATGTTCACCTCTAGAGATGTTTATGTCCTCTCCAGAACAGAAACACCCCCACACAGATGCGAAAACCGTCTGTGATGCCGACTTGAGTTCCCCACAGCAAATCTTCATCCCAGACATGGGATTAGGGAACCGACGGAAACTCCAGCTGTGTCTATGGATCAAACGGAACGCCGGGCCGCCGATGAGAAAATACTCTCTTTCGGTATTTTGTGAAAACCCGCACGTGCAAAGTCTGAAGTTGTTTTTGCATTTCGAAACATTCCAGCGTCCACGTGTTAGGGAAAAGGGTCGGCTAGTACCATATGGTACAACCGCCCACACTACTGAAAAAACTTTTCCCAAAGGTGAAAAGTTTTCAACGTACGCATCCACAGACGCACGGATAATCACCCACTGGCAATTCAGAATAACAGATCACTTACCACCGCCATATCCTGAAACCGTGACTCAAGAATATGTGTAAGGCAAGTTAAATCCAATCAATTTAAAATTCATATACCGGAGTAACTTTCTACTCCCTTACAGTTACTCAAGGTTCAAATACCAACAAAAAAAATAATACATAAACACTAAACTTTAAGAATTGTACCAAATTCATTAAAACTAAAACCAAATCACATTAACCACATCACATATAAGAATTTTGTTAAGCGAAACCCAAATTTCAATACACGTTACGAACTATACAAATTCCATTAACCAGACAAAAATACAACAAAGCATATTTCTAAATTCAATATTTTCGCTAAGTGAACCCAGAATAAACAAACCACACGAACTATAATAATACTTTCATTAAACAAACCAAAATACACCAAAACATATATAAAATATCAATCTTGTTAAGCGAAAACCAAATTCTTAAGTTTCACTCCACACACGTCATGAGTTGCAATTTTAAGACTACAAATCTTTGACAGTTGTTTAGAATGACTGAGTGAAAACATCCTAAACACAAAATTAATTTCCACTCTACACAAAACATAATTTAAATTTGCACGTAGCTTTCAGCGAAAAGTACTCGAGTGAAGAACATAGATACAAGAAATCAATTCCACCATACGCAAAACATAGTTTACAACTTTTAACATTTAAAATCCTCAGCAAAAGATACTGAAATCATTGAATGAATATTTCATAGTTACAAGGCTACCAATTTCACTCCGAGCAAACATGATTCACAATTTTAGCACTTAAAATCTCCAGCAAGAATAAAGAAACATTTAAGTGAAATGCCATAACTAAAAAAATCTCAATTTCACTCAACTCAAAACATGATTCGCAATAATATTACACTATACAACACAAATCTTCCTCAAATACATTTTATTTAACTCTTTGAATTTTCGTGAAAAGCGAGACTCAGACTGTCAGCATTAAATTTTTTTCTTTCCCAGATCGGTGTTCGATTGCGGAATTTCCAATTTTTTTGGTCGACGTATTGCCAAAATCATCATTACCCTCCCGATTTCACATTCCTGCCAATCTCGTGACAATTTTGTTTGGGGTCCTAGCCATTGCTCATACCGCAAGGTGTCTGGGGTTTTTATACTCTTCCCGTGCACCAATTCTGCCGGGGCGTAAACGCTGCTCACGTGTACCGTGGAAACACTAATGGTGTAAGTTGTGGGTCCCAATCTGATCCGGCTCCGGAATCTAACGCTAAAGGTCTTGGCTTCACCCCTTCACTCACTAGCAACTCTTTTCCCCTTTTGGCCCACGTGACCTATTTCAAAAGTTTCCTCCTGAACGGAAACGGACACCTCTAACTCTTCTTCTAACCCTGGGCCACTTTCCGTTATCTTTCCTTTACTGCTATTCGTTATTTCCAGGAAAATCATTCCCGTCGTTTCACTTGCTACCCCCACTGGAAGAACTAACGGTTCTTTCGATCGCACCTTTGTGTCGATCTGGATTACCACCCTCGGAGAGCATAACTTGGCTACTTGGGGACTTACTTTCTCCCCTCCAGAAACATCGTCGTCTCTGCCCCTTTAGTTCTTTTTTCTGGTCGTTAGCCTCTGTCATAGGAAGACTAATAGGCTCGCCCGATCTCAACTCCGCGTCGGTCTTATTTATCGCCAACGGGGCCGCAATTAATCGGACGGGCACTTCTTCCCTTTGCGAAACATTTTCTCCACACTTCTGCAAGCGGGTTTCAACTGAAATACTTTGCTCAGATCTCTTTTGTAGATACGGCATCAGTAATTCATGTTCGGCCTCCCCTCCGAGTCTATTTACCGATTCAACTGACATTCTTTTCCCCAACCTCGGACAATTTGGCCTTAAGTGGTCGCTCGCGTTGCACTCAAAACACCGCGGCGTAAGTCTCCGGTCAGAAGTGTCAAATTTCTCTCCCGGGGAACTAGGCGGGAAAAAATCGTTCCTCTCTCGAGTGGGGGCCGGTGGGTAATTCTCCCTTACCTTCGCTGGGAAAAATGTTCTTCCCTGGGCTTTTGGTCGGGATGCCTCAATCCGTAGTTTTTCAAGCTCAAAGTTATACCGTCTTTCTTGTTCCATGTCCGCTCTCTCTTGTTCTTTTTTCTCCCTCTCCCGTCTTTCCTGTATAATCCTTTCTAACGCCAATTTGTGCATTCCTCATCGTAGGAATCGTGTGAGATGATTAAATCCTTAATTTGGGGTGCAAATAATCCCGGAGTAACCGTTATTCCCAAAAGTTCAGCTAGTTCCTCTAGATCTTGTTTCCTACCTTTGCCCAAGTACGCCATTTCGAGAATTCAAAATTACTTCTCTATTTTGCTCTTGCACAACACCCAATTCAATAATTTTTACGACATACAGTATACAACATACCATACCATAATTTAGCAATTCTCATATACACAATACAGATTCAAGATACTTAAGCTAAATCAATTTCCTTTAGAGTGACCACACTAATTGATATTAACAAAATTTTAGCTATTACACAATTCTTGAAACTTAGTCACAGTGACAAAATAGGGAAATGGCACTAACCTGTATCTGCTGACTTGGATCACTTAGCACCACTGTCCACAGGCTAGACCACGGGTGGAAACACTGCACTGCACTATCTTCGGCTAAAATGCCCACAAACACACTCTTCGGCTGAAAGCCCACTGGTGTAGGTCGTCTCGACCTCTTCTACAACGCGCACAAATAACGCTGCGCCACTGACGAAAAAACGGTTCGCGATGAACCTATATTAAACGGTCAAGATGACCTCTGGACGAACCGATGGGAACTTTTTCCCAATAATAACCGATCAAGATGATCTCTGGACGAACCGATGGGAACTTTTTCCCAATAATAACCGATCAAGATGACCTCTGGACGAACCGATGGGAACTTTTTCCCAATAATAAACGGTCAAGATGACCTCTGGACGAACCGATGGGAACTTTTTCCCAATAATAACCGATCAAGATGATCTCTGGACGAACAGATGGGAACTTTTCCCCAATAATAAACGGTCAAGATGACCTCTGGACGAACCGGTGGGACTTTTTCCCAATAATAAACGGTCAAGATGACCTCTGGACGAACCGGTGGGGAATCTATTCCCCTTATGAACTGGACTTGTCAAACTTTCCGTCGATTCCGCTCACACTCCGTTGAAAAGGACCGGCAACTCGAAACCAAAACCAGAACTTCTTGCGATGAGTTTCCGTTTCGGTGATGGATGAGGTCGGTGACTCCGGTACCTCCTTCTCGCTTTCTCTAAGACAAGGGAAACGGTCTCCAGCGAAAATCCGAACTTCTGGTTACGAAGTTCTATCGGCCTTCTCTTTCAGGCAAAACGGCAGGTTCGATTTACTTGTCCAGGCTGTTTTAATCTATCCCACCCTGCTGCCACCATATTAATAAGCTGTACCGTCATGTAAGAATTAGACGGACAGCTGGTTTAAAATTAAACTATTTATTTACATAAATTAAATATTTACAAGAAAATTTAAAAGATAATTAAGGGCACAGCCATCGACAACCGAATCCTGCCTGAAGCGAAAGTAACAAATGGCAAAACAGAGACGTCTGTCTCTCTTCGAATCTCGAAAACGAATCTCCTAAAATCCACGTTCGCTTCGCTCCACAGAACCGCCGCTGCCAACGAGGGGGGGGGGTGAATTCCGAGCCCTCTAGAGATGTTTATGTCCTCTCCAGAACAGAAACACCCCCACACAGATGCGAAAACCGTCTGTGATGCCGACTTGAGTTCCCCACAGCAAATCTTCATCCCAGACATGGGATTAGGGAACCGACGGAAACTCCAGCTGTGTCTATGGATCAAACGGAACGCCGGGCCGCCGATGAGAAAATACTCTCTTTCGGTATTTTGTGAAAACCCGCACGTGCAAAGTCTGAAGTTGTTTTTGCATTTCGAAACATTCCAGCGTCCACGAGTTAGGGAAAAGGGTCGGCTAGTACCATATGGTACAGTGTCATTGGTGGCAGACCCAAAATAGTTTGAGGAGCAAGATATTCTGTTTCCAGGGTGATATGTCTGAATATTTATGGTCTGCCACTTGCCATGTGCCATTTTCTGAGCTGCATTTTGGATATTCTGTTCTGTGTGGTTAATGAACTACTCTATTGTAGGTAACTATTTATCATTTTAATGTTTAAAACTTGATAAAGTCATTGATTTTTGTTCTTATTTCAGCCATGTCTGACAGTGATGATAGCAATTATTCTGGAAATGATAGTGGAGAGAGTGAGGTACGTAAAATATTTTTTGAAATTGTAGTATTCAAGTTATAAAAACTGCATATTAGAATATGGATATGTTGGTTCCTAACTTCTGTTTGGGTCACCTATAAAATTTTAATTTACATACCTCTGATTTTTATCTTGGAAGAAGTGTTACTCTGGGTTTTAGGCTGCAACCCTTTCAATTACCTCTGAATATTTTTTTTTGTATGTTGCTCTGTCCACTATAGCATAAACTTTGGTTTAAAAATATTTAAATTTAGTGCACTGTTATTTAAAATGACCTAACTCCCAAAATTCTTATTACAAAATAAATTGGACGCTAACATTTCAGCATAAAACCTGGAATTGAAATTAGAACCTGTGTTGATTGTAATTTATAAATAGAAATTTGTTTTATATATAATTTTCAATTTTATGTCATTTCAGTTTCATTAAAATTCTCTTAACTATATTTAATTTTTTTACCGAGTTTTGAAAAAAAATCCTGTAATTAAAAATCCTATTTCCAAAGTCTTAAGCTTCATATATTGGCATTATATACTTATAATTTTTGGTTTGAAAATATATTTTATTAGGTTTAAATACTTGATGCCACATATGTAGTACAAAGTTCTTCACAAAGTTGCAGGATAAAATTTCTCCTGCTAAGTTTCTGTTTTCCTGTCACTTTATACAAAACCCAAGCATTTACCGAAGACATGTCTAAAATATTAAAAAATACTTCCAAATTCCATTGCTGATATCCAGATATTGTTGTGTACAGCCATACCATTTAGTCTATGTTGATGCTGTACTTAGTCTGATTATAAAAATGTGCAGAGTTTCTGGTGTCTTACTATTATTGATGGTAATAGTACGTTGAAGAAAACTTAATAACAGAACAGTTTTGTTCATCTCTTTCTGACAATCAGTAAGCTTTATATCTGAACCTTTTTTGAACTATATCATTGATTGAAGAGGTTGTTTTCCTAACTTTGTTGTTTTTTGGCACCTATGCGGGTTTTTTTCTCAGTGTTCCTACGAGGTTTGTGCATTTTTATTTCAATTCACTTAATTTTAAGTATGTAAAATCTGGTTATGTTTCTCCCTTTTCCCAAAGTGTGTTGCCAATCACTACTAATCTTTGCTCACAGCTGGGAAGGTCTTTTAATGCTTGTAAACAGGATGTATAGAGAAAGACAAAATAAAATACTTTCAATGTTGTAACAAGACAACTAGCCTTCAATCAGGAAACATTTCCCGTTTTCACTGAAATGCAATAGGGGTCCCTTCTCTTCTTTATAGGTATCCAGTTCGTGATCTCTGATTTTATGACAGTGAGGCCAAAATGATTAAATGCACATTAAGTATGAGGTAAATAATAGAAAGTCATAATATATCAACTCATTCAATCCATGGGCTAGGGCAGGGGTTCCCAAACTTATCCAAGTCATGACACCCTTAAGAGAATTAGAATTTTCTCATGACACCCCCTCATCTTATAATGTCTATCTGTGGTATATTACTATAATATATATATATATATTTCATATTTGTATGACTATGAAGAAGAAATGAGAGAAGTGACAAGAACAGGCATAATTAATACAACTCATATTTAAAATTCACACAAATACTTTAATTGTACTTAGTAGGAAAACATAGGTGTAGGTGAAAATTTAAATAAAACATAAAAAATGAACTTCAACATGCTCTTTGAGGTATATGTGTGTTTAGTGCGACGGGTGAGCCCGATGCTCACTGCACAACTGTTCGAATTGTGGAATTAAGATACAGCTACTTGCAATAAGCTAGTGGTACAGATACTTGTATTTCTTAAACAACATTAATTTTCGAACGATATTTGCTCTTTATAACAGCAACTGCTTCATGAGCACTTTGCGGCACCCCTAATCTCTATGTGGCACCCCAGGTTGCTGCAGCACACACTTTGGGAACCACTGGGCTAGGGAGATACAGAGCATGAAACAATGCAAAGGGCCCAAAAGGCCCTTTCCATGTTTCTAGTGTTGAAATATATTCATTATTTTAAATATTGAAAAGTGCTTTCATTTTCTCAGGATTACAAAAACAAATATTTATTATATAATTTCAATTCATAAGTTAACTATCATAACGAGTTTCCTAAATTAATTGTAGCAATTATAAACTTCCAATTATTTACATATATATATTTCTTGCACTAATATTTAATTCACCTAAATGTTTTCTCCTTGAATATAATATTTAAAAGCAAACATGTGGTACATATTAGGTTGAACATGATGATGCAAAAAGCGAAGCAGGTTCTGATGCTGATAGTGATGCTGGAAGTCAAGTAAATGATGATGAAGCTGAGGAAGTAACAGAAGCAGAAGCAGCTGCTGAAGAACCACAAGATGAAGAAGAACCAGATGGTGAGGATCTGGATGATGATGAGGTATGTCCTTACAGGATTAATCTGAAAAACCTGAGGTTTTTTAAGTATATGGAAAATTTATTTCCATTTCTTTACTTATATTTTTGATTTGGTAAATACCTAAAATACTAAGTTCGGACTTCTCTCCTAGGATGATGATGATGAAGATGACGAAGAGGATGATGATGACGATAAAAGGAAAAGAAAGAAAAAGAAACCTCGCTATGGAGATTTTATTTTGGATGAAGCTGAAGTAGATGATGAGGTTGAGGAGGAAGAAGAATGGGAGGAGGGAGCCGAGGATATCATAGATCGTACTCGCCCAACTGAGGAGAACACTTCTCGTGACATTGACAGTCACAGACGCCTGCAAATGATGTGGACGTAAGTTTGGGTCTTAATGTCATTCAATTGAATTAAATGTTCGATGGAAACGTTTTTCAAATTGAAAACTTTCTCTTGAGATACAAGTTTTTTTATTTGTGTTGAACAACTATTTTGTATACTTTTTAGGTCTCAAAAAGAAGATGAAATTGAAGATTACTATCGAAAAAAGTATGCTGAATCGTCTGCTGCTGAGAAAGGTTATGGTGATGGAGGAGATCATGAATTGCCTGATGAAATTGCGCAGCAAACTTTATTACCCAGTGTTAAGTAAGTTATTTAAATGTTACATTTTTTTGTTAATTCGATTGTTTTCTTTTCTTATACTTACATTTAGGGAAAGCAATCCAAGTTCTTATCTTAAAGCATGTAAATACATAGAGGGTTTTTGGAAAGATAAAATTCTGACATTGCTGCTCAGATGCTTCAAAATTTACATTAGGATGACATTATCACTATATATATTTTTTACTATCAAGAAAATTGCTATATATACTTTCTACACAAGATTATTTCATTTGAATACATATTAATATGGAATTTTGTAGTGATGGACAAGTAATTAAAATCCTGTATGTCATATTTTCTATAAGTATAGCCGATAGGTGTCTTTAATAAATCCACTTACTAATGTGAACAAGGAGGACAAGTACAAGTTCGTTGTACCAGAATTAATTTTAATCAGTCAAAATAATCATGCTATATTTGATGATTAAACTTTTTCCAGTATTTATGGCAGAAAATTTATCAAAACTCATATCATTACAGTGCTTTTTAAAAACAACTCTAAGCTAAATTTAGACTCTTCTACATTTTCCATGTTTGACAAAAAAATATGGTTATCAAGTATACTTGAGAACAGATTTTAATGTAATTCTAGGTGAAATAACCAATGTGATTTATCCGTGACTTTAAAATGAAGTGATCTCAAAAAAATTCTAAAGGAATTTTTGACATCAGTGAAAGATTCCTCAATGTAGGTTTTAAAGGGAGAGATGTTTGTGTCATGATTTTCCATCTGTTATGCAATCTGAAATTTATGCCAGGCTAATACAGACTCCTATTGGTTCGATTCATTTGAGTTTTAATTTATATTTAATTTTTTCTATTCTATTTTTCAGAGACCCTAATCTTTGGATGGTAAAGTGTCGCATAGGAGAAGAAAAGGCTACCGTATTGTTGTTGATGAGGAAATTTATTGCATATCAGTATACTGAAGAGGTAGTATCATTTTAGTGTTTTTATGTTGCATTGTACTGTATATAAATCCAAACAAAGATGTAAAGTAAAGAAACAAGGCTTTGATTTAATAAAACAAAATAAGTTTCATGAAACAAAGTTCATGCAGTTGTCCATTCTATACATTACAATTCGATTGCAAATAGAATTACTATTTTGTAATTTTAAGATAACACAAGCAATTTGCATGTAATATCAAGAATCCTGAAATATTTTCAAGTATGAAACCAGTACCAGTTTTTACCAACTGTTCCATACAAATTTTTTTTTAAACTTTCATTTCATATAGGCTGCTCATTGAATTATCATTTTTAGTGCGTTGAACAAATATAATTGATATAAATGCTGATTTTGATGCAGTCAGTAGATTCTAACACAAGAGTTTTTAAACTCAATATTCATTTTAGTTTTTAGCACATTCCCAATTCTGGGCCTTAAAAATATCTACATCCTGTATTTATATCAACCGAAATAGATACACTTTAGTAAGGTCTTGTATCATTCAGTATAAATTTCACAAACCAATACCATTAAAAAAATAAAAAGTTTTTAAACAAAGCCATTTGATTAAAAACAATTGCAAACAGGTTTTGAACAGTTATAAATGTTATTAAATTTGCTGAGTGTAGAACAAACTTTTCATAAAAATTTAATTACATTATTTTATAAAACAGCTTTCTGTGGTATCAGATGCATCAGTTCCAGTCGAGTATAAATAAAAACCTTCATTTAACTGTTTATGAAAGTGCTTTAACTCTAATTTACTGTGATGTGTAAGTATATGAGCTAAAACTAGTTTCCGTGATCCTTTTACAAAAACCTCATACAAAATCGTTTAATCTTACAAAAGTGTGAACTTAACTATTGTAAAAAAACTTTATAAAGCCATGAACGTCCTTTTCATAATGGGTAGTTTTAAAAAGTCCACAATCTGAAAACTTCAATCAGTTCATCCCTGTTTTAAGGAGATTGACCCTGAACTGTCGTCAATAGTCTGTTATGTTGCTCTAGTGCAATGTTAATTAAAAATTACCAAATTACCATCCCTGTTTTAAAATACATTTAAACTTATAATCAAGATTTTGTATAAAGCTCTTTTCCACTAATATTCGAGTACATTTAAATATATTTTGTAAGTATGTAGTTGCAATTGTTGCCAAGAAACAGACTTTGAACATGGCTGTAGAGATTTATTACAAATTTCGTTGCAAGTTCTTACTTTTATGGTTTTGTTTAAGGAATTGAATGAATTCAAATCTTGCATGTACTTTTGAATTGCTAAAATGATGGTTCTTTTTAACATATCTTCCAACATATTTCTCCTATTAGCCTTTGCAAATTAAAAGTGTTGTGGCTCCTGAAGGCGTGAAAGGTTATATTTATATTGAAGCTTACAAACAGACTCATGTGAAGCAAGCTATTAATGGAGTTGGAAATTTACGAATGGGGCAATATCAACAAAAGGTATGTATATACCGAATTTATATATCTGACTTCATTTTATGTACCAAATAAAAATTACTTTGCATTCTTTTGGAAAAATCTGCTTATTTAGCGCTGTTTTTAATTTCTGTGCAATATGACCCTTAAAAATCTTTTACCTGCTTGCTTTCCATATTTTCTAAATTGTTTGATTTTTTTTCAAAACAAAGGTTTTGTATGTTCACTCACTCCCAAAAGTTAAAAACGGAGAGGAAAATGTTTAATTTCCAGAAGCTAATCTGAATTTGCTGCAGAAGTTGATGAAAGTATACAAATGTGTTACGTAACAGCCAATCATGGTTTTTTGTCGAGAGATATGTAAAAATGGCAGTCGTATAAGAAGCCAGCATTGTGAAGGCTTAGAGGAGTGCTGATAAAAAGTGTTTAGAACTTTCGTACGAGTAGTTTTCAAGTCAGACGTGTTTCTATGGCTTCCAGAAGACGATAGGCAGATAGTAAGTGCTAGCATTCTGTGGGATGCTTTGAAGTACTACTGTGAAGTACTAAGTACACTGATTTTGCTCTTTTCTTCGGTGTTCATCATTTCACGATTATGGAAACGATTCCAAACAAGGCAAACAGTTGTCCGAAAACCTGTGACCAGCCGCCCAAGGGTTACAACCCCCGCAGAAGATCGATATATTGTAGCGAAGCGGAATCAAAGAATGATTTCCACATGTGTGACATCTATAATTGCAGCGTCCATTGGTAAGACGATATCTGCCACTACTGTGCACCTAAGGCTACACATGAATGGATTGTACGCCCAGGTACCATGAGTTTGTGTTCCTCTATCCATCCAATCCAGAGGGGCATAATTAAAGTTGTGTCGGCAACATGTGAATTGGACTGTCTGATTGGGCTAACGTTATATTCACGGATGAGTTGAAATTTGCCCTGAAGCCTGATGACAAACGAGTAAGGGTCTGGAGGAAACAAGGCACTTCGCAATCGACCCCAGAACATCATCAAGCATCACGCATTGTGAGCTGGAAGCATCATGGTGTGGGCCTGGATTTCGTTGGGATATCGCACTGAACTGCACATCTATAGACGAGGTTCCGTGACGGCTGTCCGGTATCAGGATGAAGTCCTAGAACCCACTGTGAGATTGTACGTGGCAGCAGTTGATCCTTCTTTTATTTTAATGGATGATAATGTGTGTCCCCATAGAGCTGACATCGTCGACTACTACCTGGAGAGTGAGGGGATTGCTTCTATGTTTTGGCTGGCATATTCGCTCGACCTTAATCCCATTGAAAATCTTTGGGATGCTCTCAGCCGTGCTGTGTCTGCACGTTTCCCACCCCCAGCTACTCACAGAGTTGCAAACTGCTCTAAAGGAGGAAAGGTGATTACTTGACTCTGGAGTGGTTGATCACCTTGTGGAAAACATGGTCACACGCTGTGAACTTTGTATGAGGATGAGGGGTGGTCACATACACCATTAATGTCGGTTTTGTATATTTGTTTTGGATTTATATATATATATATATAAACATCAATTTGTTAATGAAACCAATATGACTTCATCTTATAATTTATGAAAATTCAATAATGTTTTCATCTTTGTATTTAATTCTTTGTTTTGTTTCATGCATAAACCTATTTGCTACTTTCCTGCTGCATTTCGTGTCGATCAAAGCTGTACTGATCTTTTTTTTTTTCGCATTATGCCTTTCATGCTTAACTTTTGGCAGTAAGTGTATTTCTATGCATGACACTTATTACTTTGTGTGTAACTAATCTTTTTGTTTAATAGATGGTACCTATCAAAGAAATGACTGATGTTCTACGTGTCACCAAGGAACAAGCTCAGCTAAAACCTAAGCAATGGGTGAGGCTAAAACGAGGAATATACAAAGATGATTTGGCTCAGGTAAATTAATGTTGTGGATTTCAACATCCTCATTTATATTTGTCAACTTTAGTTTTATTTGAAATGTGATTTCAAGATAATGCTATAAATTGTGCTCATCTCTATGTAAATGTAATATTGAAAATACATAGCTGCTATCTAAAGGTGAAAATTAAACAAGTTTGTAAGTGGCCAGTGGCCACTGAACTTGTTTCATTCAGTGGCCACTTATAAGTGTTCACATATTTTGTAGAATACACACGATATATGTATAAAAAAGATTTTCTCGCCCCGTGAAATACCAACACTACGGAAATACCCCAGGTCACGTGCACACGCAAGTACTAATCATCAACCTTTTTTCCCTAGATTGCATTGTATTTTCCCGCTCCAAGAATCTGCATTTTCCCCTGAATTCCAAATACTAATTTCCATGTTTAAGTTCCTGTTCTTTTTTTTTGAATTTTTTTTTTTACGGTCCTTGGAAGAAAAAAACGGAAAATTGAAGGTTCCACGATATAAACTTATGTTTTAAAGAAAGTGGCGACTGTAGCAATATTTTTCATTGCACACTTTTAAACATTTAGTCACGAAGTGGTGCATGTGGCGAGTAGCGACCGTTAATTTTTACCTTTACTGCTATCTATGTACTTAATGTGCTAGTAATTGTTGTAATTGTAATTATTGTATTGTTGCAATTGTAATTAATGTGTTATTTTAACTTAGGTGGACTTCGTAAATGTGGCACAAAACTATGTACATCTGAAACTGATTCCAAGAGTTGATTACACTAAAAAGCGTGGAGCATTACGTTCAAATGTAAGTTTATGAAATTTTTGTTTTAATAACTTGTTAGGATTTTTATTTTATGCAAGTTCCTTTTATGACAATGTCCTAAGAGAACTGGTTACCACTGTGAATACCCCAATTCTGCCAATTGAAACAAGATGTATCAAACTACTTGAATGAGCATTATGCTTAATACAGAGTTGCCAAGTGCTCTGGAACATTTCTTCGCCAAAGCATCGAAAATCCGCAACTCAGCGGATTGAGATATGTTAATATAAATTTTATCATGTTAGATTATTCAATGTAATCCTAAGATGCCAACCATTACAAATTTTCCTTTAGTACGGCTTTTCACCATTTATTTTGGTAAATGGAAGTCGTAAAGGAAATTTCATTTGATGATTCAGCAGTGGTCAGCAAGTTGATAACCTAACCTCCCAATTTTAGGAAAACTTTCAGCACAGTTGATGCTACACAAAAATCCAAAAATTGCTATCCATATTTCTCTCTGCATTGCAATGTAGTATATTCTTTTTAGCCTACATATTGAAGTGACTTGATAACAAAAAATATAATTTCACCAAGGACTTGAATTTAGCTAGAACTGACTTGGTGTTCAGAGGAAAAATACCTATTGAAACTGCTACAAGAGAAAATGGAAATGAACAATTTTCATTCACAATCTTTATGCAAATAAATAATTAAAGGGGCGAGTCAAAGAAAGGGGTTATGTGACATTTTTGTAGCTTCGAGGTATTTGACCTCAAAGTCATTAGTATTTTTACTAGAAGGAGTTTGGGATTGGTGGTGTTGTAAGTATCAGCATAGGGGTTCTTGCACATATTTTTTCTACACGTACCTCACCCCGAGGCAACTTCAAAATTGCAATAATCTGAAAATCTAAACAAATTCACATAACCCCTTCCACACACACACACCTTCAATTGTTTTGTAAAATACTCATAGTAGTGGATGATTAGTAAAATTTATGGGAAATATAAATTTGGGAAAAATGTTTTTTAAGCAGAATAAAGCAAAGGAAAAATCATCAAAACTGAAACTGTATAACTATTGTTTACTTATAACATTGTTACTATGCATCCTTAATATTGATAAAAACGTCATGTTTTTACAACATGGACCAAATTTTATAAAATGCATAAGTCCTAAGTATCACTTCTGATTACTTAAAAAAATCTAATCAAAGGTTAATTAGTGGTAATTACTTTTAGATTTAAAATTTTTTTTTGGTATCTTATATATGTCTTGCTTTGGTAGGAACCTGAAAAGCGTAAAAAAGGCAAGAAACCTCCTGCCAAATTGTTTGATGTTGATTCCATTAGGTAACATTTTATTCATTACTTTTGAATACTGATATGCAACTGAATGAATAATTATTAAATTTTTTTTTTATGTTTGATAATGCAAATGTTGACTTTTATTTTATCAGATCTCTAGGTGGTGAAGTGTCTACTGATGGTGATTTCTTGATATTTGAGGGTAACCGTTACAGTCGTAAAGGCTTTCTTTTTAAGAGCTTTGCCAAATCAGCTTTAGTGAGTAGTGTTTGCTACTGATAATTATTTTTAATGATGTGCAATTAAAATGATTATTTTTAAAATGCCTGTTTTTCATTTAAGATCGTTGATGGTGTGAAACCTACCTTATCAGAACTTGAAAAATTTGCAGAAGAAAATGATGAAATAGAAACTGAACGTATCCTTTTTATATGCATTGCTGTTATGCACAAAATAAATGCAGTCTCTGATACAAATGTTCTCGTTTATACTCTGTTGCTACTTGGGATTCAAGTTCTATCTTTTGTTATAAGTTGCTTAGATCACAATAACATCTGAGCATGATTAATAGAGTAGAGGATGACTTGTGGCCAAAAATGGGTATCAATTGAAATAAGGGCAGTTGTGGCTTAGTGTTTGCCCAATGTGCCAGGAACCTATGAATTGTAGGCAATGCAAATTCCATTACTCTCTGTGTGTTTTTCTCTCTTCTGTGTCAGTAATACTTTCCTTGTGTACATGTCTATTTGATGTTTGGCACAGCATGGTCAAATATGGCTCTTGTGCTTTTAAAATCCAAGCAACCCAATTGAAATCGTTATGTCATTTAAATGCATACCAAACGGGTTTTGTGTCAACATATCCACAAGCAGCATGGGGTCTGAATTCACACAATGTGCAATATTTCATGCATGCAACAATCCCCTCCTCTCCATTTCTAGAGGAAGGGATGACAATATTTATGGGTATGCCATCTTTGTTTCAATTTGTCTTGGTAACTATGATTGCAACATGACTGGTATTGTTTTAAGCTCTCGTCGAGATGTATTCAAGAAACAAAGAACAGTGATTTAAACTGAACATTTCAAAAATTGCTTTCTTAACTGGTGAACACCTTTATACTATTTTATTGCCAGCTAAATATACTCTGAAACAAAGGCTGGTTTATTACAACTCTTCAGCTGCTAGTAGTAATCCTATGCACCAAACTGATGGCTATATAAGAACTGAGCCTATTTGCTGTTTCCTGGTGTTTCATTAGGAATAAAAATAAACACTCCATGAGCAATAAATCGTTAAAATTTTTTTTTTCAAAGTTAAGAGTTGTAATAAAATTGTGTATGCCTGTCTTTTCAAAAGCGTGACGTAATTTTGTTGTACCAATATTTTGGGCGATGTTATAAATTCACCTTAATTCAACTGTATAGTCAGTCAGGGTATTGGTGGAGATGAAGCAAGCCATAGCTTCTCACCTGGCGATAACGTTGAAGTATGCGAAGGTGAATTGATCCATCTGCAAGGCAGAGTCATTGCTGTGGATGGAAATAAAGTTACCATGTTACCTACTCATGAAGATTTGAAGGTGAGATAAATATTTTGTATACTAATCATTAGGTTTAAGCTGTCTTGACCTATTGAACTAAAGTGCACTATGCTTCATTCAATAATTACAGATAAAACTGTCTTTCAATTGTGCTAATTTTTTAAAGCCAAAATTCAATTTTATAATTACGTTATTCTTAATTTTAGAACTGAGTTCTTAATGGATTCATACACAATAACACTGCTTTTTCTAAAGTATACCTACCTTTTTACCATTTATGCATAAGTTCCAAATTCATTCTTCTGATTTGGTTTTCTTTCCATGGTTGATATCTTCACTTTTCTGTTTGCTTTATGTATAGCTGATTATTTACTTGTTGTAATATAGGATCCACTGGAATTTCCGGCACATGAATTGCGAAAGTACTTCAAAATGGGTGATCATGTGAAGGTTATTGCTGGAACATATGAAGGCGATACTGGACTTATTGTTCAAGTTGAAGAGAATACTGTTCTTCTGTTTTCAGATCTCACTATGCATGAGGTTAGTATTCTTAAGTTTTGTGGGCATTATTTTGGAATTAAGTTATTAGCATGAACTCCCTTTCATTATTTCTCTTCCTTTTTCAAGCTCAAAGTGAGGCATCAAGACCTGCAGCTGTGTACAGACATGGCAACAGGAGTTGATTCTCTTGGACAATTCCAGTGGGGAGATTTGGTGTTATTAGAGTAAGTGTGCATGTATCTGCAAATTAATTTAATTCTCCTAAAAAGATAATTTTGTGTAATTTTAATTATATTCATCAAAATAAAGTGAGCATAATATACATATAAAAATTTTAAGCTGAAATATAAGTATATAATATTTTATTTTGCATTATATACCTATATTTAATTTTGTATCATGTGAGGCAAATTTCTCTTGGTCAATGGATATTTTCTAAATATTTGTAGAAAAGTAGCACATATAAACTGCATGTATTATGGATATAAATTTATTTCTTCTCATTTGCTGGGATTCACATTTGTGGATTTCCACATTATATGTATGATTTAGATCTATTTCATGTGTAGTTATACCTATAATTTTAATGTACCTATAATTTATGAATATGACAGAAGTATTTAAATGTGTGTAATTTTTTAGAATTTCAAATAGCTAGTTTAGAACAATGCTACATGTAACTGAAATTTTGAAGCAAAATTTAAATATACTGACTGACACATTTGCTAAATACTGATTTGCAATACAAAATGTTTTTGAGTTCGGGAGCGTAAATAATATTGCTGTTTCCAAAGAAAAAGTAGATTGGCCCTTTTTTCATTGAAAAATGTCCATTTCATTATCCATTCTACAAATGTTCCAATCACAAATGGATGGGTTCCTTGACATTCCTATGAAGCTGACTCTTAGGCAGCTTAATGGGTATTAACACCTGAAATGAGACTAAATTTGATTGAGTTAAACATTACTTTTTGAATAAGCATTATATAAAAGCATACAATTAAAAAAAAATTAGGTTTAAAATTATCATTTTCTATTATGTACTTTATGCAGTATCACAACTGGCATAAAAGATTACATATCTATATTTTCTTTTTTACTTCTAGTGCTCAGACTGTTGGAGTGATTGTAAGACTTGAGAAGGAAAATTTCCATATTCTTAATATGCATGGAAATGTAAGTTTTGTAAATTAAAAAGAAAAATTTTTTTAGTCCATTAGTCTTTCCAATACACTTTACACAACATAATTTCTTTCTTAGGTTATTAAAGTTAAACATCAAAGTGTTTCAAAGCGTAAGGATACCAGACGAGCTGTGTCATTAGATTCAGAACAGAATCAAATTCAAGTTCGTGACGTTGTGAAAGTCATTGATGGGCCTCATTCAGTAAGGAATTTTCGCAATTCTATGTAATCCTTTTCAAATTCTCCATTATCTTATGTTCAAGGCAATTGAAATTTGTGTAATCAATTTCTTTATTAAAAGCTGTTGTAAAAAGTTTAGTAACTCAATTTTTGTATTCCATGAGTCATGCTCAGGAAAATAATGAATTTTTAAAGTTTCTTAAAAATAAATTTTAAAATGTCAAGATATGTATTTTTTAACTAGATATTGCGTAAATTAGTAACATCCTACACATATTCAAACATGGATTTTATGATGAAAAATGACTAAAATTTTGGCCCATGGATATGAAAAATCAAATTGAATAAATTTTATTATAATTTAGGGTATGTTTCCTTAATGAAAGAAATTTTTTAATAATCAATCATGTCTCATGATATAGTGCTAAACACTTATCTGTTTTATCCTATGCCCATCTCCAGTCTCTTGGCATCAGTCGTTGAGCAGTCCATTAAAAGTTTGAAGTGATAAAATATCATTTCTCAATTAACATGGAACAATTGGACTACAACAAACTTTGTCTTTCATCGAGTACAGGAGGCATTTAAGCATTAGGCGTCACCTCATGAGATAATGTGGAAAGCTTTTTATTACAATATGAAAAGATATTTTGTATGGAATATGCCTGGATTGATATTTTATTTCGGAATACAAAGTTCATGCACATGGTTATCATATTTGTTTATTTCCATGGTAATTTAAATTACAACACATCTCTAGGATCTTTAACCCCTTACGGTAAAATAAGGAGTCTAGCTCATCATTGGTTTTTCATGCCATACTGCACAAGGACGAGTTACACTCGTCATGCGACTAAAGTTGCTGTAATGACGAGTGCAGACAGTTGTATCTGGAATGTTATAAGAGAATCGTTCAGTCATTAGTTTATCGGAACGAAAATCATAAGTTTTATTTCTAGCCATAGTCAAAAGGTTAATTAAATCATACCGGAAGGGGTTAAGAAATTTTGGGTTTCATTGATATGGCTGTAAGTAGCCACTGTGTGGCTAGCCTGGCCTAGGAAAGGACACATATTGTTTAATTAAATTTCAGTATTAAGCAATACCAACTAATGAAGTGAAGGTGTAGTATTAACCATTTCTGTTTAGGGCTACAAAACGTATAGCCTTTTAGGTGAAACTAGTTGAGACAATTTTTAGATTATTCATTAACTTTGACAGATTAATATTCTTGATATATCCCTTTGACTTATGAAAACTTTGTTTCATTACTTTTAGGGTCGCCAGGGTGAAATTAAGCATCTGTATCGCAGTTTTGCATTCTTACATTCTCGTTTGATGACTGAAAATGGAGGTATTTTTGTGTGTAAAACACGTCACTTGGTACTAGCTGGAGCTGGCAGTGGTGGAGGAAGAGTAAGTGTAACAATGTGTATACTTTCAATGTTATTCTATTTTTAACCTAAATTCTTAAACAAAATCTTCTGAATTTTTTTCAAACACCAAATTTGTTATTTGGCTCTATTGTTGCAATCCATGAAGTAACAATATTGCTTTCCTTCCAACCTTATTTTTACGAGATGGAAATAATATTCAGATTTTTCTTAAGGTGAAAATTTTTGAGCTACACCAAGTTTTGCCAAATTCTGTGGCAACCATGATATATAAACATTGGGATTATTGGTTGCTAGACAAAACCTTTGGCCCTAACTTTGAAGAAATTCTTCAAATATACTTCTAAAACACTCAAATGGTTGAATTGTTTTTTGTCTTTAATTGGTATCATTTTGTGTAAAAGTATCACCAAATTGGTTGTGCTGAGTTTAAACTGCTACCAAGCATATAACAGTAGAGAGCAGGGTTACTTTTTTGTTTTATATTGTTTTTGAAAGCTCAATTTGGGGGGTGGGTGTAATTATCTCTAATTTGTTATTTTTTATTTTAAGGATTAGGTATTTTTATTTCTGATGGTTTCATATTGATTTTTATGTTGCAAAATCCTTCTGGATTTTTATTAGGTTTTTGGCATATATGTAATGCATTTTTCTTTTAAAACCTGAGATAAGAACTTCCAGATATTCACTGGTTTTCATTACCTAATTCTCTACTTATTGTGAACTGATCTTTTCTTTCTCCAGCCATTGTCTGAGATAAACATGCGTTCCCCATTCCATGCCGCATCTCCTCGTATCAACAGCCCCATGCATCCATCTGGAGGAGGTGGTGGTGGCGGCAAGACGCCTTCCGGTGGCTTCACTGCTGGTGCTGGCAGAGGTGGTATGGGCCGAGGTAGAGGCAGAAGAGACAGTGAGCTTATTGGACAGACTATAAAAATCACCCATGGGCCATATAAAGGTAACTGATGATTTGCTGTGTGATAAAATTGTTCTTAAAGCATCACATATTATTTTTGTGTATAATCTCTCATTTAGGTAATTTTTGGTTTTTAAATGGATGCTTTGTTTTTCCATCTTTTTCTAATGATATCTACTTACTAGCCAACTTTTCTGGGAATCTTCCAGAAAAACATCTTTGTTTTCCTATCTTCTGGATGGAAATTTTTTTTCTGGATTATTCTTTTAGTAGTTTCTTAAATGATGCCAATTTTGAAGTGTTGGCATGTCTTTGCAAGAGAAACATCTGTATCTGGTTGCCTGTGTTAAAACAGTTTTTGGCCCAAATTGTTGTAAATCACGAAAGACCTTCAAATATCTATGAAAACAATCAAGAAAAGTCAAAATTAAACAATCGAGAATTAATTCTCTTTTCCCATTTATTTGATGCCATATTGTGTAGAATATCACTACATCTGTTTTGCTGAGATCAAACTACAGCCAAGCATATAACAGTAGTTAATAGGATTGGAATTTTTCTGGTTTGAATTGCTTTCACTTTTTTAGCCAAATTTGGCCCTTTTTTTAATTATGACCTAAATCTATTTTATTTTGAAATTATTTTCTCATTTTTCATTTCTGACTGTTGTATGTTGATTTTTGCATTATAAAAGTCTGGATTTGTTTGGTGGTTGGTAGTATGATGTATTTATTCGGTAAGATTGATAATTTGCATTTATTATTACTTATGTTATATTGGCATTCACTTAATCTTAAGTGCTAAATTAAAAAGCAGCATTAGATGTAGCTAGGATTAAAATTCTTCAGATGGATTGACCTGACACTACCTATCCAGTATTTCATTATTATGTTTGCATAGAGTTCATTATTTCAATTCTATAAATTGTTGAAACTAGAAAGGAACATCCAATATCCTATCATTATCCCAAGTTTATATTTTATTTTAAAATACACTGTAATCTATGAAGAGTATCTCGAAATTTAAATGTAAATAATCTTAATCAGTGGCGGATTTATACTTCGACTGCCTAGGTGCTACCGGCAACTTTCCGCCCCACCCCCTTCCCACTCCTTGCCCTCAGCAGTCAGCAATGATATTCCTTCTACGTCTAACCTCCCCTTAAAGAGCCATTCCCTCCTTGATCGCTCCCTTTAAAGCTTTCTCTATAGGTTTATGAATAGCACAAAACCATTATTACGTCATTTGGATTAATTGAAAACCAGAGCCAGATCGACATATAACATTTTCAACATAAACATATTTTCATTCGTCTTTCAAAATTCAAACATGTTATTTTTATTTTTAAATTGGTTAACATTTTCATTTATTAGTTTTTTATTTTATTGTTATAATTTGTGCTTTTGGTATTCTTTCAAAAAATTTGCCGCCCTAGGCTTTAGCCCTCCCTTATATCTGCCACTGCGCTTCATACAGGTAATTGGCAAGGGGGAGGAATTGTTGAATAAAATCAGAAACCTTGGGAGTTTTCATAAATCAATACCTAGAACATTACCATTTCTTAAAAATGCCTTCTAATGTTTTTAAGAGCTGTTAGTGGTACAGGTTTGATTCCTGTCAGGTGCATTCCTCCACGGGTGTATTTCTCTCTTCTATGTCAGTAGAACTATCATTGTGTGTGAGTCTATTACTTGATAGTATATGTATTGTGTCTGGTGCAGCATGGCTAATTTAAGCCCTTTTTGTGCCATGAAACCCCCAAACCAACCAACTTACGTTTTTAACTTTTGTAAAAAATATTCTTAATTATATATATAAATTTTAAATGACCCATAATGAATTAAGTATGCAGTGTTTATAATAAATGCAAATGGAAATAGGGCTTATGAAAGAATTATTTCGGACGCTAAAATAATCTTGAGCCTAAATTTTTCAATCTTAATTTTAGGTCACATTGGTATTGTAAAGGATGCTACGGAAGCTACTGCTCGTGTAGAACTTCATTCAAAGTGCCAAACTATTTCTGTGGATAGAACCAGATTGGCTGTTATTGGGTATTTTACTTTATTTTCATCTGTAAAAACTGGCATATGACGAAATGTGATAATTTAAAATCATTAGTTGTTTGCATTGTTATAACAAACTCTTTTATAGTGGACCCAGCAAGGGTAATGTGTCCAGCTACAGTCGCACTCCAATTTACGGTAGCCAAACTCCAATGTATGGGGCAGGTTCAAGGACACCTATGTATGGCTCACAAACTCCACAATACGAAGGTAAGTTTTGTGGGCATTTTGAAATGTTGATATTTTATTACTATTTTTAACCTTTTAAAAAATTAGGTTAAATTTTTGATAGCTTTGAATACTTTGTTCTAGAGGTTTCTAATTTGTAGGACTTTCCTCTCTTTGTTGTCTGGTTCATTAAACAATTTTACTTTTTAATAATTTGAGTGTTTCAAATAATAGTTTTTCATGTTTATCTTGTATTCGTTGAGATTTGCATTCAAAAATTGTATTCAAGGAGCTCTATCTGTTACAGTATTTCATTTTATTACTGAACTTTCTCCTAGTCAAAATCTAAAAACAAATTTTTAAGTATCAGGAGCTAGAGTACATGATATTATTACATTATCATCAGGAGCTAGAGTACATATATGTATTACAATATTATATTGCTGTGCAACTAAAATATACAAATAAATGTTTTACTTTTTCAGCTGGTAGTCGTACACCTCATTATGGAAGTCAAACTCCTTTGCATGAAGGAAATCGTACTCCCAGTCATGGTGGCGCTTGGGACCCCTCCAATGCTAACACTCCAGCTCGGTAAGAACCCAATACACATTTTTTGTCACATTCTTTTAAAATCATTTTCTGTAACTAGAAATGAGTAAGAACATGCCTTAAATTTTCTAATGTGATAATATTTATGGCTCTATGACGAGGAGTGAAATAGTCTACAATTTCATCAAATATATTTGAAATTATTCTAAATTTAATTTTTTGGAATTTATGAATTCTGAAATAACTTATTTGTTTACTTTGGAAGTCGAATTGCAGTGGGAGGGGAGGTAATTCATTGTTTCTATATCATAAACATTTGTCTATGTATGTTTTAAAAAAAATTAGTAGTTTGCTAAAAATGAAAATATATATATATATATTTGTAGAAATAACAGTATTTTTGTATTGAACTATAAGTATATCTGAGATGCTTCACTCTATTTTTATTAGGAAACCTAAAACTTTGAAAACTGCTTACTTCATGAATAAACAAAAGTTAAATTCAGAACATAGAATTGCTTTTTTATCGTATTTCTAAATGGCTATTGTCTTTGATTATTGCTGTATATTTTGATTAACTTTTAAATGAAAAGGCTTTTCTAATTTTTGAAACATTCCCTTGCAGAGGTAGCAATGACTTTGAAGATTATCCTTTTGATGAACCATCACCATCACCAGCTGCTTATAATCCTGCAACTCCAGGTTATCAGCCTGAGACACCTCAAGGGCCCTACACACCACAGACACCAGGAAGTGCAGTGATGTACAATTCCGATCACACATATTCACCTTATCAACAGACACCTTCACCATCTGGTTATCCAGGTATGAATCATAGTGTTTAGTTATATAAGTTACTAGGTGACAGTTTTTTTCGTGGGGTCAGGTATGGCCACTGCTCGCTAGCCCCCAGTGATTGCTACGAATTTGTAGCCTATTGAATACAGCCTTCACGGCGTTGCCTTTAATGTTGGTTTGCTTTGCAGACCAAATAAGAATTCATAGCCTGTTGGATAACAGCCATCACAGCGTTGTCTGGGGTGTTGGTTTGCTTCGTACCTCTGCTGTCTTCTCGTTTACAATTCGTTTTATTACCAGTCTTTGGTAAAATTTGACTTTTCTTGGAAGCACTGGGAAACAGTATCTGCCTTTTAAAATCTACTCAGTATTCTCTGAAAGTATAATTTACTATTTATTTTAATACAATAATATTTGAGCATTAATAAATTTTATAAATCATTATCGTCTTTATCAATATTTTTCTAATCTTTTTTCGAATTGCTCTATTTTAGCTCTGAAGTAAAAATTCAACATTTTGCGTGTCTCGTTTTTCAGAATTCTGCATTTTTTCATCGGAATTGCGTTTTTGTTTGTATGTTTTAGTCTTTTGTCACAAGGACCGCCATTCGAGTAATAATTAAAATATTTAGTTTTTCATAGCTTGCGTTTTGTAGTGGAACACTAAAAGCCCAAACGAAAAACTCATCAATCATAAAAGCATAATTTTGCTATTTGAGATCTGGTGAACCAGAATGAATGTTTTATTTTATAAATTTGATTTAGAATCCAGTGTTTGTGTATTTGAGTTAACACAGGGAAATGTCGCTGTCATATTTGAGCATTACTAAATTTCAGAAATCATTATCGTCTTTATCAATATTTATCTGGGTTTTTTTTCCAATTGCTGTATTTCAGCTCAGGAAATTGAAATTTGACTCTTTGCAGGAGTCTGAAAAATGATAGATGTGCAGTCTTTTGCATATTGCAATATATTATTCACAAATTAAGTGTATAATATTTTCATCTGAAGTAAATTGTAGAAGCTATGAAAAAGTTAAAAAGTATTTTCTGTGCAACTTTTAAATGATTGCAATTTTCTATGTAACAAAAGTGATTATTCTAATTCACTTTTTAATCAACATTTCACCATTTAAACCCAAGTAATGCCAGGTTATTCAGCTAGTGTTATAATAAAAGTGAAAAGTTCAATACAATCTTACCTAAATACTGCACATGAGAAGAGTTGTTTAAAAACATTGTGCAGAACTACTTGCAATTTATTGAAGGAAAGTGATTACATACTATTTGTTTGAAAAGTTTTTCCTTTATTTCACAATTAGACTAGCAAAATTACAGAATTAATAGCTTCACATTTTACTTTGCATAAATACTTTAAAATCATAAGCTGTGACTTTTTATGTACTTAGGTGGAACACCCAGTCCTTCAGCCTATGCAGCCACACCTAGTCCTTCAGCGTATGCTGGAACCCCATCTCCAAGTGCATATGGTTACAGTCCTATGACACCAGGAGCACCACCTACCCCTGGGGGTAAATTTTTTAAACTTTTCCTTTATAGATTTATTGCTTTATATAACTATAAGCTATTTTATGTGTTAGCATGCCTGCTAGCTCTTCTAGATTTTCTAAAAATCTTTTGTAATGCCAATTTTTTTTTCTTGGTCTTCTGAACGGAAAAAATTATTTTCCAGATTTTTCTTTTCAATGCAAAATTTTCTCAAATAATACCAAATTTGGTATTTGAAATCTCAGCAAGGCCGTCTATAAAGGAATGATATTGTAGCTGGTTAGTGTGAGTGTTGCCAAAAAGATTTTGTCTTGGTCAAGACGACTTTAAAATTGCGATTTTATGCATGTTTTGTGAAAGAGGGTAATGGGACTATTTAATTTTTAAACTTATTGAACCATCATTGGAATTAGTTGGCAGGTTGCCAGAAAAATTTGTTCTGGACAAGTCGCCTTTGGGAAACGGGATTTCACATACATGTTTATGTTATATGTTCCAAATTTTTTTTTTATTGCTTAAAAAACCGCTTAAAAAAGGTATAGAAAAGCAAAACCTAGTTCAAATGCACATTGTTCAAGGAATGCTTGATGCAGCAGATCAAAAGCGTCAAAAAGAGAGGGAGCAAGAAAGAAAAGCAAGTACACTGAACAGTGTTGTTCAGAAAGAAAATCTACCCATATTGATCATCTTTAAAAAAATTCTAAAAACACCTAACTGCCTGTAATTTTTGTACAACAGATTGCAAAAAGTAGAAAATAAAGAAACTTCTGTGAAGTTTACACTGTCATTAAATAAATTCTATCCAGTCATGTAATTTTAAGGTGTTTCTTAATGTTTCTTTATTTATAAGGAAATTAATTATTTTAGTTTGTTAAGTATTTTTTATGAAATATTACCATTTTATTTTAATCGTTTGTAAAAGTTCCATTTGCTGTTGCTCAGCAGCAGCTTTCTGTATTTCTTATTTTGTATAATTGAGGAGACTATTTTGCTACTATTTTTCACATATGAGGCAGCTGAAGCGAATATTTTCAAAGGTAAGAACCACTGTGAGGCCTGGTAACATAACTTGTATCATTGAGTTAATGAACAAGAATGTGTAAGAACCTTGTCACTTGGATGCATTTCTACTGTCCACAACATTTGTGGAAATATTAGAACGCTTCCAACGAAACAGAAATTATGATTTAAGTATAAGTATTGTTCTTTGAGGGAAAAATACATATTAAATGATCATTTCTAATGCAAGTCCTTATGGATTATGTTTTTTTTATAAGATTTCTTTAACAAATAGTATCTGTAAGCAGTTAAAGTGTTAAATGTTTTAAAATTAAACTTTAGGTATGGATCATACATCTGTAGAATGGCAGACAACAGATATTGAAGTTATAATAAGAGATACCCATGGAGATGATGGACTCAGTGGCCAAACTGGAATTATTAGAGGAATATCAGTAAGTGTTGATTACTAAATTATATCTGCTTTAATGAAAATTATACTGTAATGTTTGGTTTTGTACTGTCATTCTCTTGAGTAGAAGCAATTTTTACAGATTTTTAGTGGTGTAAAAAAGTTGAGTAGTATTCTTTTATATATGATCATTGTTGCACAGTTTTATGATATGCTTAGCTCTAATTTAAGTATTTTTCCACTTTTAAAATGTATTTTGAGAATTATTTGGTTTGGTGCATATTCAAGTTTTTTTTTATTTCAATAGAATGTGTAGTATCTACTTAACGCAGGACAACTTTCCCTCCTAAGCCTAGTCTTATGTATAAAATAATTTAAGAAAAAGCCAAAAGCAACAATCTTTATTTTATGAATAGTACTTAATTTTAAAAAAAGGTTCCGAAATACACTACTGTTTGTAAAAATTGCAACACTGAAAGAATCATCAGAAATTAATGAAAATAATATTTTAACACCTTTAGCCATCTATATTATTTCTACAACTTTGGACACAAATCCAACACATGCATATCGATTCATGTAATACGTTTAGCATACATCACACCCTTGCTGTATGACAAAGCTACAAAATGACGAAAGGTGACACTAAGATTACTACTACAAAACACAATTTATAAAAACGACGATTTACGGCAAGTTCTCTCGCACCCATAGTCAACAAAACAATATTTTTTTACTTATTACACTCTTAGATCCGGCATGCAACATTGTGGATTTTCTCAATCTATTCCTGTCATGACAAAGAATTTTTTAATGTTTAAAAAGTTCTAGTTCGGATTTTTTTAAACATTATTATTCTTTCAATAACAGCATTATTCTTTCAATAATAGCATAATTACACTTTAAATTTGCTTTGTTCTGACTTACCTGCCACTTTAAGTCAAAATACATTGTGGTGGTGTTGTGGGTGATGAAAAAGAAACACAATTTATTAAAATAATAAATATTTAAAACAGAAAACAAAAGGAAACAGGGAAATAATACAAAATAAAAGATGTTGTGGAAAAGTTGTTCTTAACATATTAATTTGTGATTCCTTTTTACCTCTTGACCTCGCAGTTACCACAACTTACAACTAACAAATGCACAAAATTCAGAAATGCGAAATTAATTCAGAGCAAAAGAAATAGAAAATATTACTGTAAGTGATCAACCACGAGTTTGTTTCATTCCGGTTCATTGAAAAGTAACGTCTGTCCCAAATATTTGGAAATATTTATATTAATTTAAATATTTATACATTGCCCAAAGAACAAAAATAAGACTCAATATAAATGAAGTATTAGAGCTGAAATTCCTTTAAAAAAAAAATATATATATATATATATATATATATATTTAGAAAAATAATTGCTTTTTTAGCAGTACTGGTAAAGTAATCGTAATACTCAATATACATTCCAGTTTTTCCAAAATTACCAAATTATGGTTGATTTAAGTATACTTACTTCTTGTTTTAGCGCGAAACTCATCTAAAAATATCAATAAAGGAATGTTTAATATTACATTGACTAAACTAATAGATTATGTATAAAATAAAACATTGCAATTAAATATCTGGAATTACAGGGATGAGAGCCTGTTGTGGCATCGAATCATACAGATTCTGAATGTCATGCTGTGGAATGGCGTTCCAGATGGCCTCTTTCAGATACCAAAGTTCAGACAAGGGATGCAACATTGACAGCAAAACATCGATGTTTTGAAACATCAGTGTTCAAAATTAAAACATCAATGTTGATAAAACATTGCCTCAAAACCATCAATGTTTTTAAACATCAGTGTATTCCCCCTATTTCTTAAAACTGGTTTAGTAAGCACAAACGAATTTGTCACTTGCTGTGTTTATTAATTTGTAACTAACATTTTTGTAACTGTATAAACAGTCAAAAAATTTAATAAGAATTAACAAATCTTTTATTTTTAAGTGGAATAATATAAAAGAAAGTAATATTTACAACAATTTTTGACATAGGTACTACTAACTATAAGTATAATTAGGTAGGTACATAACAGTAATTATTTTTAGTTATTATTAATTATTTATCAACTTATAGGGGGACATAACAAACTTATTTTTTATTTACTGTAAATAAAAAATATTGAGGCCTACAATTATTATGTGCTCCAATATTTGTTATTTACAGTTTGTAAAAAAAAAAAGAAGTTTGTTAACTTTCTCCATCTTGAGCCAACTTCTTTTTTCACAAACTATCCCACCAGTTAAGGAAAAACTCTTTCTGATGGGACGGATGTCACCATCACTGACAAATAGTTGCACAGTTATTTGTGTTACTTTTTATTATGGTACTATTTTCATTAAAAAATAAAACATTGACGATGTTAAAACATCGATGTTAAACAAACATTGACTCCAATCAATCTATGGTAAATAGATCGATGTTGCATCCCTAGTTCAGACATACACTCTGCCCGACGAGCTGTACGAGCAATTCACCAACCAATATAATCACAGACATGCTCAATGGGTGACATATCCCAGGAACAAACATGCAGGCCTTGGAAGAAACTGAACCTGTCGTATACTGAAAAAGGCTTGTACATTCCGAGGAACATGTGGACTAGCATTGTTTTGCTGAAATACAGCTCAGGGAATGTGTTGCAGGAGTGGTAGGACCTCAGGCTCCACAACTTCTCTGATGTAGCACCCTCTGTTCAGGAACTGATAGAGGCAGCCAATGACACATCCTATAGGCATGCTTCCATGTTGTGCGGACGCTGTCCGGTCTATCCCGCCTTACAGATGAGGTGTCTGTTGTCCCGTGATGTCATATTGCGTGTCCCACTGCCAGATTATTCTTTTTTTATACTGTTATTGTATATGTTCCTGTCATTTTGAATTTTAGTAATGTCTCATTCTATTTGTAATATTTTTACATTACTCGACATTTTCTAAGCTTTTTAATTTCTTTTTAGGCTGGAATGTGTTCTGTATTTTTACCTATTGAAGATCGAGTGGTTAATATCGTTGGTGAACATTTAGAGCCTGTTGTTCCGCAACCTGGAGATAAAGTATGTCTTTCTTATCTCTATTATAAAAAAAGGAAGTGTTTGTTTCTTTGTTATGTGCATGTTCCTGACGAATCTGGTATTTACAGTAATGGGATTAGAGGACACACTGGTAGTCCGATTTTTTTGCAACTTTTGTACTAAGCCCAAATTTTTTGCAATTTTTGTACGAAGCCCAAATTTTAAAATTCAATCTAGAACATTTTAAAATGAATTTAATGGAATTTAATTATTATTGTTTTCCTTAGAATGGCGACACCATAAAGAGATGGCAGATTCTAAATTTATTTTTTCCGTTTCATTTTGCAAAAGAACGATTTAAGCTGAAGAAAAAAAATAGTCTTAATTTTGTTATGTAGTTTTCTTTTCTATCTCCTAGATCGTTGAAGATAGAGTAAACAATTCAACAGTTTTAAAATCTGCGGAAAATTTCACATTAGATAGATACCTAAAAGTATGATTTTCTTGAAATAAAAATTTTTTTAATTGAATGTCTTATATATTTTCGCACAAGAGATTGACGTCGTGCCAACCTTCATGTTCGAGAAATCAACAGATTCCATTTCCTGCACTCAAACAATTCCAAGAAGGAAAGCAAAACAAATAAAAAAAAAATTTGATGGGCATTGTTTAGTTCTGTTTTGTAAAATCGGGATCGTTAAAGTTTCAACGAATTTGAAATCTGCAGAAAATTTTACACCAGATAGATCCTTATACATTTAATTTTCTTTGAATAAATATTTTTTCAATTAAATATTTATATTTTCGCAAGAGATTTATATTAGACAATAGGCTACAAATTCCCATGTGGTTTGCTTCAAACGGAAATTCGTAGCAATAACCAGGGGTCACACTTGACACCACGAAAAGAACTGTCTCAGACAATGCCGTGCTGGCCATGCATTAAATATAAAGACATAAATATTCAGCTGAATTAAGTTCGTTTTATAAGAGTTAAAAATATTATTTTACCTATTTAAAAATATGTAAAACTAACACAGAAACAGCAGTATAATTTAGTATACATAGTGATAAAATTATCGATCGTAGAACAGCTATAGACCATAATTTCAACCTAAGCTGAAACGAAACTGAATACTTTGGAATACTGAACGAGAAATTTTCGAGTTTAGTATTCATGGAATTTGAGAATCTCCAGGTTTCAGATTTATTTTTTGACATTTCTTGCTGAAGGTGCTAAAATCGCACAAAATAAGTTAGGTTGATGAGGTAAATGAAAAATTTTCCATGCTAGAAATTGAAACGTTTACATGGAAAAATTACTATTATATTGCATTTGCAACTAAGTGCAAGATCAAATGCAGTTCACAACCAATGACTATTGGCAATGTATGCATGTAAAAAAATTATGGATATCATAATGCAATTATTTAATTTCTATACAATCTTGGATGATATAAACAATAAATTCTAAGAGTTTGAGTTGATTAGTCAGCAAGCAAACTTTTTCAGACAAAATATACATTGAATTAAATGCTCAATTAACTGAAGAAAAAAATATTTAGAGTACACTAAAAGAAAATAAAATAAAATAATTTTGCATGAAATTTAAAATTACGAAGGTTTACTATAAGTACATATTACTGCAACCATCTTGAGACTAATTCTTTTAGAAGTCAAATCGTTTTTATTATTTTAATGGAAATTGTTCAGTCGATACTCTTAGATTTTCAAGACCATTTTATTCAGTTTCACTAATTTTAATTATATTTTGTTGTATGCTTTTGTAACTGTTTTTTACATGTTTTGTTATTCTTATTTTAGGTGAAAGTAATTATAGGTGAAGAGAGAGAAGCTACAGGCCAACTCTTAAGCATAGATAACACTGATGGTGTTGTGAAACTTGGTAACAAGGACTTTAAAATGCTCACATTGGCATTCTTATGCAAAATGAAATCCAACTGAAATCTTAGTTTCTGCTATGAATCGAAAGTACTGCTGTTTTCTGTGAAATTCACTTCTGCATTCCATGAACAATATTCCTTTTTGTTACTTTTCAAGTTCATTTCACATCTTGATTTTTGCAATATCATTTCATTTGTTATCAATGCATCACTGAAACATTTTGAGAAAATTTAGAAACTCCACATTGTTTCAACTTGTTGGAACATTAAAGCCATATAAGGTCTTGAAGTTTTTTATAATATTATAAAAACTGGGATTTGTCATGAGAGACGGCATATATTGTATATATTTATGTAAAAAAATAAAACATGGGTTTTTACATATGTAAGAACTACCTTTTTTCTTATATCATATTTTAAGACTAGTTATTTAAGGATGCATCTCAGATTTTTTATTTACGAAAATGTGCTCAATTTTATCAGTTTAATTTTCTGGCCAGCAAAATCAGGGTTCCCAGTGGCCTTAAAAAAGCCAGAGTTTTCATTTTAATTTTAAAAGAAAAAAATTATTGATAATTTATTAATATTTGAAATTATTACCAAATATGGTTCTAAAGGAGACTTTTTGCTGCTATTTTAAATAATTTGTTACTAATGTTATTATTGCACATGTTCTTTGGCTTTTCCAGCCCTGATATGAAAGTCTTTATTTCAGTGCTAAGGTGTTACTCTAAACTCCAATTTTTTAGCATCTATTCCTGAATTTTATATTGGTCTGGTACAGTTTGGTCAAATAAATGGCACTTTGTACCATGAAATCCAATCAATCTGGAATTTTCGATTGAACTGACGAAATTTTATGTAAACCGAGTAAAAGACTAATTTTTTAAAATGTGTTTTGCCTAGCAATTTTTTAATTGTTAGTAAGGTATTCAGAAAATATATTCACATGTATATTTTATTTGTTTTGAACTTTGGCATTGCTGTGTAAAATCTGCAAGATTTTGTTTCTTGGAGGTTGGTTTGCTTATTAATCATTCCAGGAATAGTTCTCATGTGTGATAACTCTTAAATTAATTTGCAACTCATTTAATAAATTAGAAAAGAAAGTGAAACAAAATGTTAAATATTTATGAACTCTAATATCCATGGTGTTAGTTTATAATGCAAAATTTTAAATAATTGTCTTGATTCAGCCTTGGGTTATTTTTTATGTAGCATCCATTAGCTAAATTCTTGACTCACTTTTCCTACTTTACTTCCCTTGGTTTGAATTCCACCATCTCAACAAATAAATTATGTGCCATAACTGAAGGGGAAATACGTTCATTGCTTCGATTTTAATTACACTATGTTTACATAGTTGAGTAGGGTAAGGTAGCAAGGGCATTTAAAAAGTTACATTTTCAAAATGCTAGGAACTATAAAAAGTTGGATCAGTCAGAACTCATGTCATACAGACAAAAAAGGTCATGAAACTTTAAATGATGACTGAGTCATCAAAGTTAAATTTAAAGGTGCAAACTATGACTAATGACAGCCAAGCTCAAATTGGTATATTACAAACTTTACTACTTTATTCATTTGTAATTTACATGTTTTGTTTTTTCTTATGCATAAATAATGTGGTGCAAGGGCCATATTTGGACAACATTAAGTAATGGACATGAGCACAAGCAAATTTTTCTGACAGATGTTACCAAGGGTAAATTACAGGCATTGAACATGCACTGCCTACAATTTGGAATGCTTGTGCTGTGAGCAAACCCATCAGGTCATCAGCAGAAAGAAAAATAAGAATGACTGTGTCAAATTTCAAGTTACTTGTACCTTAGAATTGTGATCAAGCCCATTCTTGAGTAATGTGTTGAGTGTGCACTGCCATGTAGTCCAGAAAAACCATTACACCCATGTTTAAAAGCCACTGCTCGGATTGCCTGTGGTGTTGCTTTGTTTCGCAAACCAAATGGGCGTTGCCCGTGGCAGTTCTTTTCGTGGAGGTCACGTTGCCCATGAGGCGGTTTGCTTCGCAAACCAAAAGATATAAATATTTAATTGAAATATTATTTATTAAAAGAAAACCAAAGATATGAGGTATGTATCTGGTGTCAAATTTTCTCGAGCTTTCAATCCGTCGAAATTTTCAATCTATCTTTAACGATCTTGATGTTACAAAAAAGAACTAAATAGTGCCAGTTAAAATCGTTCTTTTGCTGACATCTTAAAAGGGCTGGAGATGTAATCTGTTTATTTTTGGAACACGAATGTTAGCGTGACGTCGCATTCTCTTGCGAAAATATTAAAGATATTCAATATAAAAATTTTGTTTAAAGAAAATCACATTTGTAGGTATTATTGATCCAATGTAAAATTTACCGCAGATTTAAAATCTGTTGAAATTTTTACTCCCATCTTTAACGCTCTAGGAGATAGAAAAAAGAACTGCTTAAGTAAAGTTAAAACTTTGTTTTTTATCGTCTGTTGGCAAATCATTCCTCCATGCAAAATAAAAATGGAAAAAATGAATTAAATTCATTTTAAAATGTTCTAGATTAAATTTTAAAATTCAGGGTTGGACTATAAAATTACAAAAAATTCGGACTACCTGTGTGCCAAATTTTATTATTGTAAGTGCCATAGATTTGTCAGGACACTGCAAACACCCAATGTAAGAAATCCCTTTTATTATAGTAGAGATGTATTACCTAATCTATTTATAAAAAAAGGGTTTGTGTATTCTCTAGAAATCTACACCGTTTGACCAATCCATACCAAATTTGGTACACTTATACTTAAGAACACTGTAAAACATAGGCTATTTCTTTCCTGTCTTCAGACTAATCTGTAGCCATGAAAATTGGCACACGGGTAGTCCTAAAAGTGCTCCTCGAAGCCCCAATTTTAAAATCTGAAGTTGTTTTTTCTGCAATAAATGGACATTGATAAGGAAGCATGCTCTATAGGATTTGTGTATGAGTTAACACAGGGAAATGCGGTCATATTTGAAACCCAAGCAATGCCTTATTATTCAGCTACTGTGCCATAAAGAAACCGTATCAGACATCAAGATCATCATTTACAACCTTCTACAGGTGGAAAATTTACTCTCATTCTGCCATTTCAACTGATTAAGAACTTAGATTAAATTTTGTAAAAGAAGGATGTATGTAAATGATGCATAATTTTCTGAAAGTCTTGGGGACAAGGTAAATAAATACAATAATTTGAAATTTTCTTTGCGATCATAAAAGAGAAAATACACACAAGTTTGCATATATTTAAAAAATATTCGCAATCATCAAAAAAAGTCGAAAGTAATTTAGAATATCAAGGGAAAATGAAAAAGGATAGGACAGCTCACTGAAATTTGAGCAATTCGTACCTCAGGAAACGCTGATTGTGTAAGACGTGGGGCTGTTTCATGTGGATATCATTTATGGCATATCTGTAAACAAACATATTCTGTAAAACAAACTGGATATGATTTGAGTGCCATAAACTCCACTACACAAATGCTCACAAAGGATACATTGGGGTTTCCTTAAAATGTAGTTACTGTCGTTTGGCATTTAATTGAATTGTGTAGTATGTTAATCATACTTTGGGATTTTTATTAACGGCTTGATGAAATCGAATTCATAAAACAAGCCAAGTGATGACACATGGAAAAAGTACAAGAAACTTGAGAAAATGAATGCTCATTTTGGGATGGTGAAGCTTCTAGTGTCATGTAAATTATAATCTATTGACTATTATGCTGTCCACAAGACCAACTCGCAAAACAATTCCTCAATACCAAGTTTTATCCGGGACCTGAGCACTTTACCCATACACTTTGGTATCATAAAATTGTGAATTAAATTAACATTTTGTATTGATGCAATGTCTAATTTAAAGCTGTTAGACTTTGAAATAGAGCACTTTCCACTGATGCATTCATTTTTGTGTAACATTTTTTAAAGGGTTCTGTTAAGTTGTAAATTGCACAGTTATTACAGACTTTCTGACACCGGATTTTTTATTGTAGTTTTTAAGGGCCATTGCTAAACCCCATTGCTGAAAGTCCTAAAAATTATAAAAAGCTTGTTTTTACATGAACACTGAATATGATTATTACACCTGCATTCATAAACCAAAGTCAATGCTACATTCCAAGTTCAACTCGCCCAAAATCGACAGCATTCTGTTTATAGGTTAACTAAAACTCGATTTTTGAAACTGGATCGCGCCGACCAACTGGTATAGTGGTTAAGGTGTTAGCCTCTAGATCGGAAGGTTCCTGGTTCGAATCCGAGTCCGGGCATGGATGTTTGTAAGCGTATGGTGTAGAGGCGGCTGGTGCACTTTAAATCTGTCGTGGCCGAAAGTCCTCGTGTTGGGTTGGTGTAGAGAAGTTTGGAGAGTGGGGTGCCAGCTCAGGTGTTGCTTCGTCATCTGACCGTGGTTCAAAATTACGAGGTGTTATCCTCGGATCTTTCCCTTAAGGGACTGATCCCGGACCGTCGTCAATAGCCCGTTGTGTTGCTCTAGTACGACGTTAACTAAAATTACCATTGAAACTGGATCGGTTAGATCCTAATCTAACCTACTACATCGTCCGTTCTATCTCTTCGGGATGGATCCTGGGCCGTCGCCAATAGCCTGTTGTGTTGCCACACTATGCCGTTAATTTTAATGACTACCTACATGACCCAAGCCCGGAAGCAGATTCTTTATTTTGAATATATAATTTACAAAATAATATTTGAAATTAATTTGGAGTACTCGCCCCTCTGTAGTTGGATCCACAGTCATCCGAATCTGGTATAAGTCCCCACTTCAGTAAAGACGTTCACTTGTAAAATAATACATTAAAGACTTATTCGTAATGGTACACATATAATTATGCATTTCGTGAACTCGCCACTACTGTAAGGCCTTAGCCATTAAAAATATTTTCCCGTCCTCCTACGCCGACCAACCGGTATAGTGGTTAAGGTGTTAGCCTCTAGATCGGAAGGTTCCTGGTTCGAATCCGGGTCCGGGCATGGATGTTTGTAAACGTATGGTGTAGAGGCGGCTGGTGCACCTTAAATCTGTCGTGGCCGAAAGTCCTCACGTTGGGTTGGCGTGGAAGTTTGGAGAATGGGGTGCCAGTTCAGGTGTTGCTTCGTCATCTGACTGTGGTTCAAAATTACGAGGTGTTGTCCTCGAATCTTTCCCTTAAGGGACTGATTCCGGACCGTCGTCAATAGCCCGTTGTGTTGCTCTAGTACGACGTTAACTAAAATTACCATTACCCGTCCTCCTACAGTACAGTACTGATAAAACCTTTCTTCCCAAAACGCAACTCTGCAGAGCTGGCAACTTTCTGCCGCGATTGCGTCAGCCAGCAACGGATGTGCGGCGCAATAGCTCAGCGATTGCATCACCTTGCAACGTACAATTCTTAACACCCTCCCACCTTAATTTTGCGGGAGCTAAAATTAAACGTAATAATATTAGAAATACTCAAATCAATCATTGAAATACGGTATAAATCAATAGAACAATAAATTGAAATTTGGTTAGAGTTCTACTAAGTTTATCTGTAAAAGTTCAACTGGAAAATTGGATTCAGATTAGAACATACAAATCAGTGAGTCTCACTACAAATTCAATATCGCCGGAATCTTTAGGATTCTGTCACCACTAGATCTTTTAACGACAGGATCATAAGCTTTTGAAACTTCTAGATGATACAATTTTTGAATTGGCCGAATAAGCGTACCATTCAAAGTTTTTAACTGAACTCCGCTCACTCCATCCCTACTAGGAAAATTTTTTTATATTCGAGCCATCGGCCACTTGACAGGTTTCTGATTGCTCTGCCCTACTAATACAACATCCCCTATTTGGAGGGTACAATCTTTATTTCCGGACTTCTGCATCAGTCCTAAATATTCTCGGCGAAGACGGATTCTTAGTTGCTCAAATAATTGCTTACAGTATTTGTGTCGAAGTTTCAGTCGTCTTTCATTTATACTGGCTATGTCTGCAACTCTCGTTGTAGCCCATGTCCTGCTAAAACAGATGGAGTCAAGGGTGACAAACCTTCTGGTCCGTCACTGATGTAAGTTAGTAGACTACTGTTTATGGTAGCTTCAGCACTGCATAGCTCCTCAAAGTCAAGTGAAGCTCGGCCAAGTGTTCTCATAAGGAGCATCTTCACACAGCGAATGAGGCGCTCCCACCATCCCCTCCCCCACATCAAGCCGCAGTGGGTGGAATAATTTTCCAGTTGATGGATCTCTACCGATTGGATTTTGGGCCAATCCACCTCCTTGAGCAGGTTATTGGTGCCAGTGAATTTAGTCCCATTATCTGAGTATATGGTGGAAGGTCTACCCCGTCGGGGAATACAACGACGCAGCGATTGTAGGAACGCCTCTGTACTTAAGACCGTGACTACTTCTAGATATACTGCTCTATATACAGCACAGGTATATAACACAATCCTCGCCTTCTTTCGTCCTTTGAGGTACAATGGACCGCAGAGGTCCACTCGTAATTTCGAAGGTCGAGGCTTCTCGCACACGATCGTGGTAGCTGTATTGGCGGTGTATTCTCGGCCTTTGCAGTAAATCTCTTACATATGATGCACTTAGAGATGATGTTTCTAATAACTCGTTTGGATGCTATTATCCAGAACCTTTCTCTCAATTTCGTAGCAAGTGCCAATACTCCTGCATGTCAGTGTTTAAGATGATATTCTCTAACATGTCACTTAACCACATGATGTTTTGACGGTAAAAGTTCAGGATAACGAAATGAAAGTTCGTCATTGCTGCCTACAATTTTAGTTTTGACACAAAAAACACCCTCTGGATCCTTGCTCGCCATCGGGCCATGGATTGAACTTGATTCCGTTTCTGGAAAACTTTGATTTTGCACTACTCGGAACAGAGTTGTTTTCGGCTTTCCTAATCGCTACAAACTGATTTGCCCATTCTTTTGTCAAGTTCTCCTGTGGGTTTCAAGATTCGTTTCACCAATCACCCATGCCAAAACTCGTACTATTCGGTAGATATTCGAAATGTTTTCAAACCAACATTTATCTTCTATCTTCGTGCTTAAAGAAACTACAGTAGAAATCTCAGTATAGACGACTTGCTCATCAACTGAAATTTTGCCGCTTGGCCAGGCATTGGGTGATATCTTGAGCCATTCCGGTTCTTCCTACCATGCAGTATCCACAAAGTGACGGTACGAACATCCACGCGATGGAAGGTCGGCCGAATTGAGGTAACCTGTTACAAAATGCCATTGCTCTGGGTTGGTAAGTTGGTAAATTTCTCTAAATCTATTTCCAACGAAGGTACTCTACTAATCGTTTCTTTTGATCCACGTGAGGGCTCTGGACGAGTCTATCCAAAAGAATAACAATTCTGGATCTAAATCAAATTCTTTGATAATGAACGGTGACAATCGAGCTCCAATAACGCACGCCAGCAGTTCCAACCTTGGTATTGTTATTTCCTTCAGAGGAGAAGGTCGCGATCTTGCTCCCACAAGCTGTACTTTGACGTCTTCTGATGTGGTATATCTGAGGAAATTGGCTATAGCGTAATCAGTCTGACTGGCATCGCAGAAAATATGGAGAGTCCAGTCATTTCCATATTCTATTCTTGGAATTTTCACATTTGTTTAATGAGGTAAGTCAGCGTACCATTTCATAAAGTTGTGTAGAATTACGTCAGGCAATGGAGCATCCCAGTCAGATTTCGATGCCCACGCCTTCTGAATTAACACTTTCGCAGGTAGCAATGCTGGAGCTAAGATACCGATGGGATTGCGTTACAGACAAAATTTCTCTTTTAAAAGGGTTTTTCACATCTGAGTCCAATTTGCCACAAATGCTTAGACATTCTTATGCTCAGTCCCATCAAAGACCTAAAACTGAAATATGGGTAGTAAGAAGCATTTTGTCTAGAAGCATTTTATTCTTGAACTAAACTTCGTTAACTTCCTCTGTTGGACAAATTAACATATCCTCAAGTCCATCTTGGCTTCAGACATCAACTTAGTTGACTGTGTAATGAACTCTTCTAATTCAGATAAATCATCGACGGAAGTTATGCAATTATCTACGTAAAAGGATTTTGAAAGCTTTTCCTCGATTGGTTTCAGCTCCTCAGGAGCATTATCTAGATGACAACGGATGACTGCTCCGAGCAAAAATGGACTGCAAGAGTTGCCCCAAACACTACTCTATTGTGCTTGATAAACTTGGATCTTGTCAGCCTTCTCCCACCAATAGGAATCTCAAAAAATGACGATCCGTTTCTTTCATTTCAATTTGCAAGAAAGCACTCCTAATGTCAGCAACAGCAGCGAGGGCTTTTGTCCTAAACCGTAATAGTATAGCAGGGATTTGCTTTATCAGGTTAAGCCCTTTCAGAAGACAGTCATTTGGAGAAGGTGCCCTTCCCAGTTTACTAGATGCATCGAATACGGCTCTTATTGCGGTAGTCTACCAGGCTTAATAACAACGTGATGAGGAAGGTAATGCCCTGGGATCTTAATATTTTCTTCTGGTACTTTACTGATGACCCCTTCCGCTTCTCACTCTTGGAATAATTTCCCGTATTCTGCGAATTTTTGGAGAGTCTTCACAGCTTCCGAGTCGTGCTCATGAGTCTTCTCTCAGCAACATTTATACTGGACGGAATTTCCTATTTTCCTTTTATCCATGGAAGCCCAACACAGTAGCGACCATCTTCATTCCTCGTCAGTTCTTGTAGGAACTAGTCGTGAGCTAGTTCTTCCTCGTTAACATTTGACAGAGTTACACCCGGATTGGTGATGCCGATAGCTTCTAGCCTCCACAACTCAGGAACTTTCATATCTTTCAGATCCATATTCAGATTCAGATTTTTTGTGGTCAACAAGGCAGTTCCTCCCGTCCTACACTCTTCCGAAGGATTCTCTAGCTGTCCACAAACTGTCCACCCGAGTTTGTTCTGGATGGCAGTCAGCCCGCTCTCTAATTGTTTAGTTTCACTCGTTAAAAGCTGTCCATAAATATCACTACCAATCAAAATTTCGACTTCGGGACACCCTAAACCTATGTCGGACACCCATATCCTGTGAAACTTCAATTATTTGAGCAGTGGACCTTTTGTGACTCTGGGTATTCGGCCACAAATTCTATCCTGATCCAGGAAATCGAATACAAGGGTCGTCTTTGGGAAGGTACCCTGTGGAGCAGTTAACTGATCACGGTATTTATTATGAGGCTTAACTTCCATCGGAAGCCTCCAAACAACGAATGATCTGCTGTTTCTGTAGACAGAGGCTGTAAACGAAGCTCTTTGGACGTACTTGTTAAAGGGTAACTTTTTTGTGACCCGGAATCACAAGGCTCAGATTTTCTTGGATTTCTTCCCTTGAACTACTTCTTCTAATGTCATAAGAGAAACTTCCCTTGTACACGTTGGATGAGATAAAGCCGTTTGTAGGACCTCATCTTTCTTATCCTCAGACGAATTAATACCTTTATTCCTATCCGGGCAAAAAGCAGGGCGTTACGTGCTTTATCACATACAATACAGCGGACAAATATTTTACAGTCCTTGGCTATGTGGAAAAATGTGAAACATTTCAGGCAAGCTTTCTTTTGTTTTAGCTTGTTTATCTTTTCTTTATACGGCATAGATCTAGCGGTATAACATTCACGTGTGTCGTGGAACTTGTCACAAAAAATGCATTTTGTGTGTTTAGCAGTATTTTGATTTTTTGTTCAAATTGAATTTAATTCCTTTTGTCTTTTTTTTTTCGTTCTCTTTCCTCGGTTTCTTTTCGTACTGTCTCTTTGTATCCCCACTTTCGCTAATTCCTCCCACACTATTAGCGTTGTTTCAACCGCCCCCAGACTACCCTACTTGGTGTCAGCTGATATGTCGACACAGAATTGTCATCCACGTATGTCTAGTTCGGCGAAAGGATGGATCTTGCCCCCAATCAACTGTCTCACCTTTCAAGTTCGAAAGATACGGTGCTGCGATAACTCAGCAGAGTTGCCAAGTGCTACGGAACTTCCGGAGTTTCTCCGATAAAGCATCGAAAATCCGCAACTCCGCATAATGTATAGTTCACTCCGGAAATCGCGTCGATGCTGGGTAAAGGGAGATTTCCCCTATGAAAAGGGAAAAATGTTCCACTTCTGGGGAAATTTTCGCCAGATTCTTCAATCCGGATTGCGGTATTTATTCTTATGAAAATGGAAATTTTTTCACTTATACGGGGAAATTGTGTATTAGATTTTTGTTTCGATAATTTAAGGTCAAAACCTTATAAGTTTACATGTAATTTTGTATCCGTTTTTATAGTATATGCGAAAAGAAATTATTTGTTCTTATTGGGAATTTTATGACTATTTAATGAAAAATATGCCTGTCTTTCACTTTGGTTCTTATTTTCGCGTTGCTCCTGAAGCAACCTCAAAACTCCTGAAATTTTATGAGAATGCTCCAGAAGCTGCTAAGAAAAGGTTGGCAACCCTGGCTCAGTGTAACAAGAGATCATCGCAAATATGCTGCAATTTAGAATACAAAATACCAGCTGGGTCAAAAAACCAATGCAACTGGTTCATAATCCTCTACGGTTCATAGTACTAACAATAGATTGTTTGGAGGTTCACGGACCCCATAGGACAAAGTTTCGGGGGAGGGTTCCGCGGAATATATACAACATTTCACTAACCAAAATAGAGAATTTTCAAGAATATAAAATAACAAGTTGTGCTGCTTCTGTGCGACTTAAATTCAACTAACTACCATCCACAAGACACAATAAAGAATTCTATTATTTTTCCATAATTCTTTGTTCTAATCTAAATTTTTGAATCTAAAATAAAAGTAGAGATTCAGATCTTTTTTAGATTCCAACTAATATTATGAGTTCAAAACTTTCCAACCGAAGACCTCTGTTTGCGTGGGGATATACCGCACGCTAAATCTGTCATGGTCACAAATGTCCTCACGTTGGCTTGACCTCGTCATCTGACTGCTTCAAAATTACGATGTTAGTTGTATCTCCTTCGGGTTTGATCACGGACTATGACCAATAGACCTTTGTGTTGCTCCCAGTGCGATGTTAATTCAATTACTCACCTTTAAATCTTGAGTGGCGTAGTCCATCTGCTTAGCACATCAGGCACTGCGTTTTGATCTTGTGGCGCCAGGCAGTCATTTACGCATGTGTAACGACTTCAGCCCGTGTAATAAAATGGATTGTTGTCTTAAGTTTTTTTTTATCTGTGGAAGCGTCCTTCAGAGTCTGAAAGAAATCTTTTAATTTACTAGCTGAATGCTAAAAGGCAGTTTCACTCTACATAAAGATTAAAGTAAAGAAGCAGTTCACACTCTTTATATATATATATATATATATATATATATATATATATATATATATATATATATATATATATATATATATATATATATGGTCTTGTACAAGTTCCATTTGACCGTTTAATTTTATAATCTGAAGGGATACATGAAAGTTTTTAAAGATTCTTGGATTTAAAACCTTAGAATTCACTACTGCAGTGTGAATATTCGCATTAAATATGTTTATGTTAAAAGCTTTTTCTACTTAATTTGCTCACAACAAAATTTGTCCGATCTTAGTAGTATGTAACGAAACCATCCTCACAACGAATTAATGGACAATTAGAAATATCTCATGACAAGATGTTTTAAAAATTTATTCCACATTACTATTTCATAACTGCTTTATTTATTGCGTTGTCTTATAATAGGTCTTAATCCTCAGGGATGCGTGCCGGATTTCTTTTCGATGCCATTTACCTTCAACAGAGCACCTCATGCATCTCCGAGATTTCACATACCATGTCTTCATTTGATATTCTGTGATAATTAAACTGCTTATATAACATATCAAATCGAATGGATGCAGAACAAGTTTGAATCAGACCGAAGCATTCCCACATTAAGAGAGCGATTCCGACATTTCTTTGTCTCAAACTAAAGACGGCACTGGAACATATCTTGGAAACGAATTTAGCTTGATGTTAACCTTCTTCTGGTAATGACTCGAAAGCAGGCAAACGAGAAACTCAATCTTCCGTTGCTTTCGGTTTGTGTAATTTTACCCAACAATTAAAGATTAGCTGGTTTTTTTCTTATTTTTTCTGTTGGCTCCTCCGTCTGTGAAAGATGGGTTCACACGAATGTGCCTAGCATAGCACTGAAATCGATATGTTAATGAAGTTAAGTGAATGGTCTGATAAGCAATCGGTTCGCCTTCTGGAATTCATCTGCCGTGTCACATTTAGATGTTTTGCGTGATGAGCATGACTTAGGATTAACTGTTAATCATTCAGAGAATCTCTGTCTCTTTCCTCCATTTCTTTCTACCTGAATTATATTTAAAACAGTTGGTGTTTTGGACGTACTTTGAAGTAAGGGTGGTGGCTCGGGGGCCTGTCGTGAATGGAAGGATAAATTAACCAGTGCCCAACTGAAAAAAAGCTTTTTGCTTAAGCTGATGTTCTACAGATAGATTCAGTCATTTTATGTTATTGGTAACTACCGTTTAGCGCTCCAACTTTACAAGTTGGTCTCGTAACTCTTTCCTTGGTCCTTTTAATTCCAATAGCCAAAATACTTTTGTTGTGTAAGTATTTTTTGTTGGAGAATTCGAGTTCCGATTGCCATTTCTGATTGGTGCTGGGAGTGCACTTTCACGTTGTCAGAGAAATAGGGGCGGCCGAAATAAGGTTCAATATGCCTCCAATTTTAAATGAACATATCCACCTTACCACACGCTGGTATCCGTTCTGCAACTCGCAGTTTTCCCTGCATACCTCCTAACCCGTTTTGACCTTCTTCACCTAGGATTATTTCAAAGAACAAATGTGGTTATTTAGTCATCATGTTGGGGAGTAAAAGCAATAGTTCAAATATACAGAAATCCTGTGATGCTCTCAGAGGGTTAATTTTATTTTGTAGGTTCTCAAAAGATATGAAAGGTACTCATGAAAGGATCGGTACTCATGAATGTGTTATATTTTGTTCTTAATTTACATTAAATTGTTATAAAAGCACTCATCAAGGCAAGGATGTATTTATGGTAATGCACTCATTGGGTTCGAACTCTTCACGACAGATTTAACATGCACCAGCCCCACATACACAAAGGTCTTTGATCAGATCGAGTTTCGAACTCGCCGTTTGCTAATCCGCTACTCTTCCTTCCGGGCTACCACGCCCCCAAATTTAGAAAGGGATTCATTCTTCAAATTTCATACATGTTCACCGATACTGTTCTTCAAACTCGTCACCAGGAAATCCTTTGACCACGGGCATGAGCAAAGGTAAAAATTAACGGTCGCAACGTGGCGACTGAATGTTTGAAAGTAGAGACTGGAAAATTTTGCAAGTCGCCACACTTTCTTAAAAACATACGTTTTTGGTAGAACCTCCGATTTCACGTTTTTTTTTCTGAAAAACGTAAAAAAGAATGAAAAAAAAAAAAAAAAAACACGGGAATATATAAAAACGGAAAATTGTATTTGGAATTTAGGGTAATTAATTAATTTGGTAATTTTTTAGTTAACGTCGTACTAGAGCAACACAACGGGCTGGAATTTAGGGAAAAAAACGCAAACGCTAGGAGCGGGAAAACGCAAAGTTGCACAACTTGCGTGTGCACGTTACCTGTGATATATACACTACCCTACAATAATGCAACGGACAGCAAGATGTGATGGTATAAGGGAAATAATACATGCTTTACTAAGGGGATGGTCCCCCACGTGCTGCAATTACACTAGCAACCCTTCTGGGCATACTTTCAACAAGGTTTTGATACACAGCTATGGGTATTTGTGTCCATTCCAGCTGCAAGAAGGTCACCAATTCAGTTGTAGATTTCGGACGTGGTTCCCTGGTCCGTAAGCGTCGCTCTAACTCGTCCCACAAATGTTCTATGGGGTTTAGGTCGGGACTTTGAACAAGCCAGGGAAGAAGTTTTACATCCTTATCTTGATACCACTGCTTGGCAGAGGCTGCAACATGACATGGAGTGATGTCGTCCTGGAAGTAGAATTCGTCCATTCCATAAAATTGCCAGAGCGTAGGAAGAACCTGATTATCCAAAATGTTCATGTAGGCGTCGGCGTTAAATTGACCATGAACAACATGCAAAAATCCCGGGCCATACCCCGAAAAACACTCCCAAACAAGTAGTATGATTTTATGCAAATCTGCTGTCGTCCAGTCCATTATTGTAGGGTAGTGTGCATATTAATTTATTTATTATTAACTTATATTATTGTGTGTATATTCTGCAAAACATGTGAATGACAGTGGCCACTGGCCATCTACAAAATTTCTTAATTTTCACCTTTGCATGAGCTACGTTGAATAATTTGACCATGATGAACAGCGATGACAGTCCATGACCCTTAATACAACAGCTAAACTGTAAACGACTCCTGAAGGATTAACACCTTTACGACTCGTGACCCTTTCCGAAGCACCAACCAAACACATTTGCATAAGAAAATCAGATATCTGAACTTAATTATTTTCCCGGTTCGTCTGGAGGGTATCGATTAATATGGATGTTTATAAGATTACAAGTAAAACAAAGTAATAAGTGCATAATTATGAGCTACCAACGTGACAAATGGGCAGTGCATAAAAAAAGTAATAAAAAGCTTCCGGGATTGCGTAAGAACAGTTTGTTAGGTAACTTCGGTAAACAGATGGAATATAAATCTGTGATATTTACTTTATTAATTTTATAAATGCCTGTTGAGAACGAAAACTCACTCTTTTAATTACCGGAAAATTGTAGCTTTTCCCAGCAATTTTTCGTATTTTATTACAGGTTTAATTGCTTAAACACATATGGAAATAGAAAGAATATACGGCTATTTTAAAAGTTGTGCATTACAACACGTAATCAAGGTATATACCCAGTTCAAAAGTTCTTATAGATGTTATTCGAAACTCGAATAGGGATTTATCACTTACAAAAATAACTATTCGTGTTCGTTTTCTGTATGTAAACCAAAATGTTTTGGTGGGGATCTCACATCTAAGTCGGTAAAAATTAAATTGTTAGTTTACCCTTCTGGTGGTTGTCTCCGACGAGGAATCTCGATACTTGTAAAACTGACCAGATCTCGATGGACGAGATATCTCGTCATTGTATATGGTCTAGATATTTCGTAAGCAGAACTCGATCTCGTCATCATTAAAAATTCGACACTATCTTGATGACGACATACCTCGTCATTTGCAAAATTGGTGAGAACTTAATGGACGAAATATCTCGTCGAAACTACTTGGTGGGATGAAACGAAATTCTCCTTCCTCCCCCTGGACGTGAATGCGTACACAGAATTTTTCTCTGGGAAATAATTTGCCCTTCCCACTGTCAAAAGGAGGAATTTTACCTCTCAGGTCATGGAGTATCTTTCAGATTAGTTTACGTCGCTTCAGCGCTTGTTTGTAAGAAAACAAGCGCTTGCTACATCTTCTCTGCTCCAAGCCATTGTTCATCAACTGAGATATGATTTATATTTACGCTACAAATATTAGTTTTTTTTTTTAGGATTAGGTTTTTTTTTTTGTGGCAGAGCTATATTTGGACAAGCTGCGCCAAGCAATTGAATGACATACACACACATGGAAAGAACAAGGAAGGGGGAATTTCGTACAGGGAGGAATCGAAAATCTACCGCCTACAACACACAGTTTGCTAACGCAATGAGAAATCTCTCTGAGTCCGATTTTGGGAGATCTGACCGTGGTTCAAAATTACGAGGTGCTGTCCTCAAATCTTTCCCTTAAGGGACTGATCCCGGACCGTCGTCAATAGCCCGTTGTACTGCTCTAGTACGACTTTAACTCAAATTACCATTACCATACCGATTTTGGGAGTATGATTTCTAATTCTATGAACACACCAATTGACGTTTTCAAATAATTGAAGTTTTCTTTTTCTGACATTTAAAAGGATGGCTGAAACCCATCAGTTATGCCAGGGTGTATCGATGTGTTCATTTGTCTAACATATTCAATACTCATTACAAATCATCAAATTTAAAGGATCATTCAATCTTACCTGTACTTCGTTTCGTAATTCATAACAATTTAAAAAAAAACGACGATGGTTCAAGATCAATCCCGAATTATACCCGAGGACAACACCTCGTAATTTTGAACCACGGTCAGGTGATGAGGTCAACACCTGAGCTGCCACCCCACTCTCCAAACTTCCATATTACGCAAACGTGAGGACTATTGAGGTCACTACATATTTTACGTGCACCAGCTCCCACATACACGACGGCATTTGGTTGAATCGAGTTTTGAATTCGCAACTCTCCTGTTACTAATACGCTAGTTTTGGCCTTCTCAACATTTGGTTGGTAGGTATTTTAATTAACGTCGTACTGGAGAAACACACCGGGCTATTCTTAATATAAGGTAAGGTAATTTTAATTAATATCGTACTAGAGAAACATAACGGACTATTGACGACCGTCCGGGATCAATACCAAAGGAAAAGGTCCGAGGGCAATACCACGTAATTTTGAACCACGGTGATATGAAGGGGCAACACCTGAGCTGGCACCCCACTCGCCGAACTACGCACAAATCCAACGTGAGGACTTTTGGTCACGACAGATTTAAGATGCACCAGCCGCCTCTACATCATACGCTTACCATGCACTGACCCGGATTCGAACCAGGAACCTTCCGATCTTGAGGCTAACACCTTAACCACCAGACCGGTTGGTCGGCCCTCTCAACATAAGGGAAAATGAGTCAAAAAAGGGTCTACTATACAAGACGATATAATTTCATATTGCGTAGGTAAAGACGTTTGCAATAAGGTTCAGACACATTGTCTGCAATGTACATTTACGGAAACTCATTGAATTAAATCTATATTCCACATCAAACTAGTTATATATTTTTATGGTAAGCTTGTAAAACGTTTTAACGCACCATATCTGATTTCTTTTGGAATAAGTGCTGATATCTTCACGCATGCTATCCGCCTATTATGGCAAAGAAGCAACAAGGCCGTCAGCACATCAGAAAAATTCACATCAGAAAAATTCACATTCTAAATGTTTCATATGACTTTTCATTTTTTTTACTGCTATCACTAACAAATCAGTGGAAGTGATTAAATAGGCAATTTCGAAGGGTACTAACCTAAGCGGGAGTCATGACACGTACTTCATGCTTACTAAGATTAAACCGGTTACATAGATTTTTTACTGAATTTACCTTTTAAAACACTTTTTAACAACGTTTATCGAAGTTAAAAACAAGAATCGCGAAAACAGGGAGGACTGGCTATAAGATGGATGTGGAAAATTCTGAGTTGAAGGTTGAACGGGTAGATATACTTGAAGGCCTAATGGGCGGCATACTTGAGGGCTGTCACAAGATTTACATTTAATAATTTTTTAATATGACTAATTTTATGTATAAAACTATGAATTATTTCATCCACGAATAAACTTTATAGACTTTAAATGCCCGCTTCTGAATTTTGAAAAGAACTGCAATAGGTAGAAGTTCGTAATGAAACTGAAAATCGTGGTCACATTCCACCTCATCGTCTCGTAGTTTAAGTCTAATATTCAGCGTTGTATGTGCTAGAAAATCTAGCCCAATCTCTCAAGCGCGATTATACGCTACGAATATTACAATGCCTCGTGCTTCTATTGATTTAGCTACAATTAGATTGCATTCTGTTGCAATATTTTTCTCACTGAGATGTTTTTCAAGTCTGCCCCCAAGAAATAACAACGTGCGTGACTTTCATCACTAATTACTGCTGAATAACTGGAGCATAAGCGCTGCTGTTTCTCTTCGGGAGACAGACAAGGGCAATTTTCCCGTCTTTTTCTTGGACGGAAAAACATCTCGTGACAGGGCTGTCACCACTTTCTTCTAAACGCATATCGTTTTCTCTGACCGAAGTTCCCGAACCGAAAAAATATGTCGCATATAGCCTTGCGATTTCTAAAGCTCCTGTGGCAGCACGCATCTATGCTTCCGTAAATACACATTCCGTCATTATGTGCTTTATGGGAATGACCCAGGTTTGGGAACTTGTGGGCGATCTTGATAGGTGCCGTTACCGTATGGTTTTCCGTACTATTTTGAAGCAAGTCTTTTTGTTTTCTGTCTTCTCAACGAAACGATGATGTTATCGATTATCGTCAACCAACAGGAAGAAGATTAAGGGGGCTGTTTCACCCCTGAATTGTTAATGATCGGGGCCCGGATTTTGTTGACTTGTCAGCTTTATGTTAGCCGTTCGTGACAATTCCCGTATATAGGTTATTGTGATGAAGCTACCTTCAACACATGTCCATTAGACCTTAAAACAAAGTATTTTATACAAGCCCCTTACTAGTCTCCCTTTTGAGATGACCCCCATCCCATCTGAAGCCAGTGGGATGATATCCAGTTACCCTCTCCTCCAATGAGGGTTACCCCTTTGCTCCCGCCAAACTTCGGACCCACAGAGGTAAAAACTCTGGATGTACGGGGTTCACTTGAGACGGAGAAAAGAAACCGGGCGCAACGTGGTCCTGACGATGCGCACAAATTTACGTGAGTCATTCAACATATAACCTCTATCAGTTTACTTATGCATGTGATTTTATTACCTTATACTTTATAGGGATCCACCTTAAACCCCCCTTAATATTTTGAACAAAATTGCTAAAATGTATTTGTCTTGTATTATACAATATATATAATTAATCCAACCTTTGTACTGTGCATTCTTAAACCACTATATTATCACGTCTCATTTCATACATAATCCATATGTCCAACCTTTGTACTGTGCATTCTTAAACCACTATATTATCACGTCTCATTTCATACATAATCCATACAGTAGATAAGGCCATCTTACAGTTATTTATCATATTTTTCTCTTTCTAGTGCCCAACCACAGACCTCTTCGGCCTTCTGCACTACTAAGGGGCGAATTGGTTGTTATTTGTGAAAGTATTGGGTCATCCGCGAAAAGCACTGCCCGTTTTCAAATCGAAGCTAGCTTTGTTATTATTTTGCTACCGCTTGTAAAGAGTGACCTTGATTGAAGCCAGATGTTTAAATTCGGTCTTTTCTGCTTACATTACATAATTATAGCATGTGGGATAGTTTTTGTTTCACTGAAGTGCTAAGGCCCCATTCTCTTGAGGCATTTCAACGCACGTATGGCGTGGCTAGCACGGTCTCGTTGTTAAATTATGTTTATTTATTCCTCGAATTCAACTATCTATCTTTACGACCTTGAAGAGCGGGACCCTGATAGCCTCTCCAACGCGCTTTTTACGCGCCTCAAATGAACGTGGCCTAAGAATGGAGAACAAGAAAGTTAATTTTCGTCATATTATGCTTTTATTTTAAGAAAGGAAGAAATGCTAGTCAGACTGCTCGTAAAACGTGTGCTGTATATGGACATAGTGCTGTTTCTGAGGCCACAGTTCGGAGGTGGCTTGATAAATTTAAGCGTGGAAATTTCAGCCTCGAAGATGATGCCCGCTCGGCTCCTCTGCAAACGGCAATCTGTATGGTGGGACTGTAAAGGAATTGTTTATTATGAATTGTAGCCACAAAATCAGACAGTAAATTCGGAAAAAAACAGTTCTCAAATGGCAATATTAAAAGCAAAAATCGAAGCAAAGCGGCCAGATCTGACAAATCGTCGAGGTGTTTTCTTCCAGCATGACAATGCTCGGCCCCGTATTTCACTGAATGTCAGACAAAGACTTATTGAGTATGGCTGAAATGCTTTGTGTCACCCCCCATATTCATCAGACTTTACCCCTCAGATTTTCACCTCTTCAGTTCACTTCAAAATTATCAGAACGGCCTGGAGTTCCAATTCTTTGGAGACTGTCAAATAGCACCTCGACAACTTCTTTACAATTAAGCCTAATGATTTTTTTAAAAAGAATTTTCCAGCTACAGAAAAGATGGCAAGAAGTCATAGAACAAAATTGCGCTTATGTGATCCAATAAAATGTTTTTATGTTTTTGTACCGCTTCGTTGAAATTTATCTTTAAAAAAAACCCGCAAAATTTTCCGGATGACCCAATACATTCATTGAGTAAGCAGTTGTCACTTGTAACTGGGACTATCTCCATAGGGGCACATCTTTAGGTGTGTACAAGCTTCACGAACACAAAGAACCATAGTACTCTATTGTTTTCTTTCTGCTACCCCGTCTGGGAAACTTGGAGGGGTCTAGACTCCAGGATGCCCAATTTATCTTCTCATCTCCATACTATAGGCCAACCGGTCTGGTGGTTCAGGTGTTAACCTCTAGCTCGGAAGGTTCCTGGTTCAGTGCATGGTTGTTTGTAAGCGTATGGTGTAGACGCGGCTGGTGCACCTTAAATCTGTAGCGATCGAAATCCCTCACGTTGGGTTGGTGTGGAAGTTTGGAGAGTGGGGTGCCAGCTCAGGTGTTGCCTCGTCATCTGACCGTGGTTCAAAATTACGAGGTGTTGGCCTCGGATCTTTCCCTTAAGGCAGGCCTCGAAATATATATTTTAATACAGGTGCACCTTGTGTACCTAAGGTTTTAAATTAGGTGCACAGGTTATATTCTAGATGCACATTAAAAAAAAAAAACACGATAGATAAAGGCATTAATGTAATATACAAGGGGGCTCCGCCCCCTGCTCGCTTACGCTCGCCAACCCCCTGTAGAAATTTCGCTTTTTTAACTTTGATACATAATAAACTCTAAACTAATAGCCGCATCGGAAAAAAAATCTTCAAAGTTGTCCAGGGAGCATGATGAAGAACAAACCATGTTAATTTCGTAATTTTCTGTCTATGAATCGAGCTAAACAACACAGTTTTCAATCCTGCAACGGCAACTTTTTTTTAATATAGAGAGAAACAACTTCATTAGTTGGGTATGTTTATATAGGTTAGTGTGTGTATAGTAGATAGTAAATAAAAATATTTAAACATATAAATTCTCTCTTCTCCGGCGCACGGCTGTCGCTTCAACAGAGCTAGCTGGAAAATGTTTCGATCATCGGAACGTCCTAGTAGCAGTGACACAAATAAACCTTCCTCCTGTATAAAACACGTTATGGCCCAGCGATTTTGTTTTTGGATATTGCGTATTTGGGAATTTCAATTACGTTCCTATAGAGTGAGAGGTAGATACTAATATTTTGATCAAACATCAAAATAACATAATTAACAAATAAATAACACAATAACATAATTTACAAATTAATTTTAATGTAGGTGCACTGTGTGCACCTAGCGGGAAAAATTAAGTGCACAACTTTATTTTCATGTGCACCTGTGCACCCGGGTATTTCAAGCCCTGCCTTAAGGGACTGATCCCGGACCGTCGTCAATAGCCCGTTGTGTTGCTCTAGTACGACGTTAACTAAAATTACCATTACCATCTTAAGACTGGACGCCGACCAACTAGTCTGGTGGTTAAGGTGTTATTCCCAAGATCGGAAGGTTCCTGGTTCGAATCCGGGTCAGTGCATGAATGTTTGTAAGCGTATGGTGTAGAGGCGGCCGGTGCACCTTAAATTCCTTCAATTTGTCGTGACCGAAAGTCCTCATGTTGGGTTGGCGTGGAAGTTTGGAGAGTGGGGTGTCAACTCAGATGTTGCTTCGTCATCTGACCGCGGATTAAAATTACGAGGTGTTGTCCTCGTATCTTTTTCTTGGGGGATTGATCCCGGACCGTCCTTAATAGCCCGTTGTGTTACTCTAGTACAGCGTTAATTAAAAATTACCAAATTATCGTAAGATGGGTGGGGGTGGGTTGTTGTTTTAAGGTTTTTCTTTTATCCCTCCATTCGATTCACCGTCACGGTTCCGGTCCTGACCTTGACGATTAATCGAAGTTTCACTGTAACTGCAACAGTTTTTTTTTGAAAGTCCACTGTCCTCTTGAAGCGACAATGCCGCGCGCATCGGTAATTGTGATCAGAGTACCATCACAAAAAAGGAGCCAAGACTGTGCGGAAGTCCAGGAGGTCCATTAACGCGGATGCGACTATTAATCATTGACCCTTCGGTGCACTTGTGAATGGGTGCCCGACACGAAAATTTTCGGATTCCAGAGCGTTTCCCCGGAGGGTACGAGATGTTTCCTTACACTACATGTGCTGCGAATATTTCATACCCACAATGCGCCTCGCACGCTTATAGCCGGCGAGATAACGGGTCAGGTCATATCAGTTCGCCAAGTGAGTGGCTTGGACGCCGCAGGCGCAGTGGTGGAAGTTTGCGGTCAAGGTAGTTCATCTACACCCCGCCAGGATATTCCGTACGGAAGATCCTCTATCCTTGTGTTGTTTCGTTTTCTTCCTCCTCGTTGTCTCTTGCACAGATTGGGTTTTTGTTGCGTTTCTTCTTTTTCTTGGTACCACACCCCTTTCTGCAGTCGGGATGGAGCAGTTCGGTGCTTTTACCTCCTAATCTAGTTCCGTTGCCTTACGTTGGGCGGTGCTGGTCGTGGGGAAGATCTGTGACCAGCGGAATTTCAAGTGACGGAAGTATGAGATCGGATTTTGGTTTAGATTGTCGATTTGTGGTAATTTTTGCCGCACGAAATTTCGATGCATCGACGACTTGCAAGTGAAATATACAGGTCGAAATTTTCAGGATAAGCCAGAATGTGGCGATTTTACACTGGTGAGGTGTGTGTCCACAATGTTATTTTTTTTCCTGTTTATGAAAGCTAGATTTCTTCTTGAGAAGCACATTTAGTGAGCTTTTGTTCTTTTTAGACTTTTTGATCCCCTTTCTGAAGTCGGTGTTCGGTGTTTTTGCTCTAGTCCCGTTGTCTTTGCGTCGGGGGTTGCTGAGGACTGTACTATCGTGGGAGAAATCGGTGACCAGTGGAATTTCACTAGAGACGGATGTATAGGATGGATTTTGGTTTTGTCCCTTTGCTTCTGTCACAAAGTGCATTTCAAAGCATCATCGACTTGAAAGTCAAATTTTTGAAGATAAAATTTTTTTATATGTTCGAAACTAAAATTTTGTTATCCTTATATTGGGGATATGTGTGTGTGTGCCCATTGAGTTTTTTTCTTCTTTGCAATAAAGACAATATTTCTTCGGAATGTATCAAACATTTAGTGAGAGTTTTTGTTTTCTGTTTACTGTTTCATACTACTACAGCATCCATTTTTTCAATTAGGATGTTGAGGTTCGGTGTTTCTGTTTCATAGTACGTTTGTCCAGTCTTTGCATTTGGTTGTGGTGATGGCAGAAATCGGTGACCAGCGGAATTTCATGTGACGGAAGCATGAAATAGTTTTTTTTGTCGCTTTGCGGTCAATTTTACTATGAAAGACATTTTAATGCATCGTCGACTTACAAGTAAAACAAACCACTCCGAAAATTTCAAGAAAAAAAATTTATTACTTTCGAAACAAGCATGTGATCTTTAACTGGGAAGTGTGTCCACTATCATTTTTTCTTTACACGAAGGCTAGATTTCTTTTTGAGAAACACATAAATGAGCTTTGTTTTTTTTAGATTGTTTGATACCACGCTACTTTTTGCAATTGGAATGGAGAGGTTTGGTGTTTTTACCTTGTAATCTAGTTCCGTTTTCATTGAAATGGGCGGTGATGGTGACTATGGTGGTCGTGGGAGAACTAGGTGACCAGAGGAATTTCACAAGACGGAAGCATGAAATGGGATTGGGTTTGTCGCTTTGCGGTTATTTTTACCACAAAAGACTTTCAATTTCCAACTGATGCAATTTCAACTGAACACCACTGCAAGAATGGCAGTGATGTTCCTTAGGCATGATAAAGAGGTTTAAATTGTGCAAGTTTTAAGTATAACGGTAACAACAACGGTTTTTAAGTGCAGCGGTTAACCTATTATGGGGTCTCTTGAGTTTTAAAGTATAAAATTAGTGTTGTAATGAAGGTTTACATACTTTTTTGTTACAACTATCGAACATCAAATAAATAAAAGTGAGCGCATGTTTACCAATTTTTACAGCTTACTATATCGTCTCACCCTTTCAACGGATGTAAATTGCCACTGTGCCTCAGACGGAAAAATCTGAAATCGTCATTATCTTAAACATTACTTATATAATCTGTTTCAATCTATCCTTTGTGAAAAAAGTGAAAACAAAATGAGGAAAAGTGAAGAAAGTACGAAGTTTGTATGCTTAACTTACGCCCTTGAAACATCCCATCTGTTAAAAGAACAGTAACAGTGACAAATGAAGGTAAAAGTATGTTATTTTCAATAAAGCGGAAATCTCGTATAGCGAGCTATCCGACCATCTTAACCACACCTAAGTTTTCAATGGCGTGGGATGTTGACCTTCGTTGTCAAAGGTCCAGGGTTCAAATCTTGAGTTACAGAGGATTTCAGCTGAGTTCAAATTTACGGTGTTTGCGGAGGTACGGTAGAATCAGGATAATTATAAGATTTACTTATCTTGAAAGATAGTTAACAGTTTTGAAAGCAAAAGTTACCAAACATGAACGAGAAATTAAACAGAAAGAAATGCGGAGAATGCTTGCCTCCGTCAATTCCGCGTTATTAAATGTGTCACAACTCATGAGTTTGAGACGTGGGTTGGATGTATTTACATTCCTATGACCTAGAGTGTTTCGGACCGGAATGTCCAACTCGAGGCTCACGGGAAGGTTGCGACCTGTCCAAGTCACACATGCGATAAAAATTAACTGATGAGAAATAGCAAATGCAATAAACAAGCTTAATAAGCGCGTCTACGAGAGACTTTGTCTATCTTAGAGGTAGGTAGTTGAATTAATGTCGCAGTTGAATTAATTTTCGCGCTGAAGCAAAGCAACGGAATATTACTGACGGTCCATGATTAATCCCGAGAGAAAGATACCGAGGACAACATCTCGTAATTTTAAACCATCGTCAGATGACCAGGTGAACAACCGATCTGACACCCCAATTTCCAAACCTCCACATCATGGTAACGTGAGGACATTTGAGGCTTCGGCAGATACAACGTGCGCCACGCACACGATGGTCTTTGAATGGATCGAGTTTCGAACCCGCAATTAAGCCCAGTTGAAAGAGTTACGGATTAGCAACCGAAGGGTAATGATTGCCAGTTATACAACCAAAAACCGTCGTGGAAGTTGGTGGGTGCACTTTAAATCTGTCGTGGCCTCACATGTACTCACGTTGGTGGGGTGTAAAAGTTTGAAGAATGGGGGTGTTCAGTTGTTGACCATTTCAGTTGTTGACCTCCGCATCTGGTTCAAAATTACTAGTTCTTGCCGTCAGATCTTTCCCTTTGGAATTGATCCCGTTACTTCGCCATTATGTTACAGTACTGCGTTAATTTAACCTGTTGACTACAGCTATAGATATAACAAGCGCAATTCTTTCTTGGCACGATTCTTATAACTTGCATGGTACAACTGTTGTACTGGGTGTTGTCTAAATTCTTTCTTAGCGCGATTTTAACCGTAGATAAAATTAAAGATGGCATTTAACAAGAAAAAACTTCTATAAATTCATATGCACAAAATTTGCATAGGTGGTTGTTTTCATATTAAATTGTGCACCAGATTCATCATTTCCAATATCAACTACCATTTTGATTCACGTTGGGTTGGCGTGGAAGTTTGGAGAGTGGGGTGCCAGCTCAGGTGTTGCTTCGTCATCTGACCGTGGTTCAAAATTACGAGGTGTTGTCCTCGGATCTTTCCCTCAAGGGACTGATCCCGGACCGTCGTCAATAGCCCGTTGTGTTGCTCTAGTACGACGTTAACTAAAATTACCATTACCATTACCATACCCATTTTGACACAAAATTTCGAATCTATATTACAATTTTATTTAAAATTCCAATTTTCCTGTCATTTATAAATACAGAAAGTTTGAAGCTCATAACGGGGTTTCCCAGACTTTCATGAATATCCTCTTAAGTAATATTCCTATAGCGTTGATATTTTGTAGCATATTGCTATTAAGGTACCCAAAAAATAAACATAATGTTTTAACTTTTAAATTATTTTTAGTTTGAAACATTGATTTGCATTAATATTAGAAAATATCACGAAAGGAGCCTTGATGTATTTTGACAGAAATAGATTCAGAAAGACTTAATATTACCATACAAAATTTCAGTTCTTTCGTCTGGATAGTTTTTGGGTAAACATAAATTTTTGTCACTAAGATAACTTTAGGGGACATACAAAAGTTGAAAAAATTATGACAAACCTGAGTGATGTGTAAATTTTTGAGAAATGTTTGGAAATATCAGTTATGCAATCTAATCATTGCATTCTATCTGTCATGTGTGGTACAGCTGAACAATAATCAATCTAATAGTAGTAGAGATAGGCAAAACTATGTTTTTAAGATAAAAGTCTTAACGACTATTACTCTAACTTGCAACGACATTTTTTTTACTGTTATTATGAAAAGCTCATTTAATAGTTATTAAAAGCAATAGTTAGTGAATAAGTTTGACAGTTATCATTAACTGTTTGAAATTGAAGTTCTTTCTGAAATTGAACAGTAAATATTGATTAGCATTCTTTCCAAATTTCTCGTTCATCAAGGTCTGGTCAATTTTGCTAATGATAACGAGACAGATCGTCGAGACAACCAACAAGAGGATTAAGCGTCTTTGCAATCTCCTTTTGGTAGAGCAACAATTGGACAGCTCTTGACTAATTACAAATTATCCCGATCTTTGAAATCTTCTTTTAGTCAAGCTACAATTGGACAGTTCCTGACTAACTCTTTACTGACAAATAATCTCGATGCACGAAAACGACCTTCAATGTGGAGATGGTCGCTGAAATGGACAACGGATTTATCGTTGAATATCTCAGCATATAACGATAGTAATCATGAAATTTCATATTTAGACTAATTTGACGATGGAGAATCTGATTAAGACATCAAAATACGGTGTTGCCGTTGAACAATTTGTTGTTTATGCAAAATTTGATATCGAGACTGCCCTTTATACAATGTTTTTGCATTTGAATTTGCAGAGAACGTTAATCCCTACTAAATGATGTATTTGAATTTGCTCCACTATGAATATTGCTCGAAATAAAACGGATGGTTCTTTTGACCCACGACTATGCATGTCCAATGTGGCATAAATGAAACTCTCAACATATCTAGTTCGACCTGTCTTCAAAGCATCAGAACCGAACGGATATTTCGAATCCCAGAAGGTAGGGTACGAAGAATTTGTTTCGACCCCCAAATGTCAGCAGCAAACGATCTTTCTACCTTGGAATTTTCTCCTTTCAAAACCCTAAACAATCTACCTGTATTTTATTGGACACTTCTATCTCAACAATGCATCTAAGATAACCAAAATCTTCCAAGAATGCATGGATTTTGTCAGTTCAGTAAAAGGGGTAGATGCTAATCTAGGGATGGTAGAGCGTAATTGATAGATCTTCTGTACGTTGAACGGTCACACACCTGTTGTTCAATTCTCCCCCTGCGTGTTTCACAATCGCGAACGCACTGCCGTTCGCGATTTGTGAAACACGCAGTATATTCTTATCTTTACAACATAGATTAAAGTATTTGATAAGGCTAGAATTTTGGTGATAAAAAAATTGGTGCAAAATCAATACCCAATAAAAAATTATACTGTGACCGAAAAATGGCAAAAATAATTTGCAAAAATGAAATTGCATGAAACAGAATTTTTTTTAAAAAAATTTAAACATTCCATATATACAATACCCTAACTACTGTTAAAATACAATTTGACTTGTTTCTTTCTTAATAAACTAAAAGATTATTTATATGCTTTGTTAACGAAAATTGGTCTTCTATGAGGTAGGTAGGAAGTAATGCTACATCGGAAATAATAACGGGCTATTGACGTCTGTCTGGAATCCCAAAGGAAAAGATCCAAGGGCAACCCCTGGTCATTTTGAACCACTATTACATGACTAAGTCAACACCTGAGCTGTCACCCGCTTTTCTAACTCCCACACTACACCAACGTGAGGACATATGAGGGCACGGCAGATGCAATGTGCACCAAACCCGGTGTGTATAACAGTCTTTCGTTGGACCAAGTATCGAATTCGCAACCTTCTGATTGCTAATTCGTTACTCTTCCATCCGGGCTACCACGGCCAGAATACAGGATGAGAATTGTATAGTGCAACGATACAGAAAATACTAAAAATATCAATGCATTCTCTAAATAGGCTCAATTTTACTGCATTAAAAGTTAATAAATTTTCAGACAAGGCTTTTCAATGTGCCTTTGTATGAAACAGTCGACTCTTGTGTTTGAATCCACTGGCAAGGATTGCTTAAGCCCAATCTAATCTTTTCCTTCTATCTTTAGCTCATTGTTATCGTTGCTGTGTGTGTGTGCTAACAATACTTACCTAACATATATGCTGAAAGCATTACGATTAATATAGTATGTTTTCCTTGTATTACATTCAGCGTGAATACGTGTTTTTTCTGGTTTAATCTGTAATACCGGTTTCAATAGGAACATTTCATTAATGTATTTTCAAAGAATGTGCCCATTGCATTCGTTATTCTTTTTGTGTTGGATTATTTTATTAATTATGCGTTACACAACTCGATTGGCATCATTTATCTGTTGTTTTGAAAATGTCCCGCATTTACAAATTGTTGTTATTCATGAATTGATAATTCTATTCTTAGTACTTAAATAGACGTATATTTGTTTTTGTCTGTATTTGTTGTATATCTGTATTTGTTATCTGAAAATTATGTTAACTAGTGATTAAGATAATATTTTGTTTTTTTGAAATGTTTCTTTCATACTATATACTTGTATTAGGTAAGAACTTTCTAACAATTAAGGTAAAACGAGGAGAGATTGCGCACAAAGAGGGTCGGGGGTAAAGAGTTGAGGGCGCGCGCAGCGACTCCATATAGTTGTACAACAGATGTAGTGGAATGTCTACTTGAAAGTGCAGTTTGTTCCCAGCGTTTAGGATAAAACATCGCTATTTTGCATTGTTTTCCCAAGATAAGAATTTTCATATCTTTCTCTGAATTTTATAGAATGGCAATAGTACAAAACATTTTTTAATTAAACAGTTTCTCATGAGTCTACTAACCTAGACGAACGTTGCGAACACCAACGGTTCTTTCTAGAGGCGGCCATGTTTAAATAAAAGGCCGCGCAATCTCTCCTACCGAAATGGGAGAGTTTGCGCATCTGCTATTCAGGAGAGATGGCGCATTGTTCCCATACTTTTTCATGCTAGGAGAAATTTTGCAAAAATTGCAAATTATATGTAAAACAAGAAAGAGTTAATTTTGAAACAATTTTTGAAAAAAATATATATATGTATAATTTTTGAAATAATTTTGGTAATAAATTAATTTGTTGAACGTTAAATCTTCCGGTGCCTCAAATGTCCTTACGTTGACATGTTGTGGAACTTTGGAGTGTGGGGCGCCAGCTCAGGTGTCAACCTCGTCATCTGACCTTGGTTCAAAATTATGAGGTGTTGTCCTCGAATCTTTCTCGATTGATCTTGGACCGTCGTCAATAGCTCTCCGCGTTGCTCCAATGTAGTGTTAATTATCTACCTTCTACTTAACTATCTTAATATTTAGAAATACTTGAACTGTTATTTTTTTAAATGCACACGATAGTTAAAAACGCGTCCAAATTTCATTTCATGGCAGAATAATATTGCTACCACAAAGCTAACAGGTATCAAAAGATGCAGAAAATATTCTATTACTTTATCCTGCTATAGGGTGTATAAGTATTCTCATCTCGTGTAAAATTCTACAGTCGACTTTCTTTCTAACAAAACTCTTATACACGATTTTACAAATTTTTATCAAGTCTCCCCCAAGTATCCAAACTACTATTAATTTTTAATCAATTTTCAAAAAGGAAAATTTAGAACGTTAGAACATTTATTTTTGAGCATTAAAAAAAGTACAAATTATTTGCCTTCAACAAAAAGCAATGAAGAAAACAAGAGGCAGCATTCCGTCTACCAAAACTAATTGTAATATCTTTCGTTCATTGTCAAAGTTTATTTGTAGAGTTTTGGTATGACGGATAACGAATCAATTCAAGAAATGATAAGAGGGAACATCTAGTGGGATGATCTCGAAACTTTTATCAGAGCTGACTAAACTTCATTCTTTAAAAAAACTATCGACAGTCAACAAAGTTATCGATTACACCGTATCAAATGACTTCTTTATTTAATTGTACACATAATTTTCTAAAAGCATGTTGTATAAGTCTTGATTGTGTATTGTAAGAGGAATTTTCAGAGGGAACAAACCAAGGAAGATGAGAATTTTACTTCAGACTCAGTATATTAAAAGAGTTATCTTAAAATATTATCAAGGCGGCTTCACTTCTGGAAGACGTATAACCCGGAAACACATTCTTCTATCAAAACAACAAAACTATATCCATTCTGGTCTACAGAAAAAGCCTCTGATAGTATATAGCCATCTGTTTTAGTTCAAAATAATGAGGTGTTGTTTCCGGATCTTTGCTTTCTGGATTGATTCCGATCCGTTTAAAATACCAGTTATGTTGCTACAGTGCGACGTAAACTAGATTTTGAAAGATTTTCATAAACTCTTTTAGCGATTTTTCCGTTTTTCTAACTTTTTTCCAGTTTTCAGAGGTTTACAAAAACGATCGTCGATGTACGTGATAAAAATTATACTCTGCATGGGTGTAATATACATAGATGTAGTTCAATATTTCATACAAGGAATTTACCCATTAGTGATGAATAATTTATTAAAATATTAATATAATCCTTACCTAAACTTTACCTTCCCGTATTATTTCTAAACGAAAACCGCTTTGAAATAACGAAGTATGGGAGAGGTGTCGAATAAACAGATAGTTTGTTTCGCTTCAATAGATTTCTCCCGAAGATTACTCTGTATGATCAGTCAAAGAATGTGAATCATTTCGGAAGTTTCAGAAGACATTCTTCATTTATCGCTTAAAGCAGTGTTTTCGAATACAATTACCCTTAGTTATATTTTCCCATGAAAATAAACTTTTAATACATATCGAGATAAACGACATTAGCATGACGAATAATCTTATCAAGCAAATTTGAAATTTGATTGATTGTCGTAAGAGTACACATACACATTGCATGACAGACAAACGAATTACTAACATTCTGTGGCATACCCATGTGCGAAACCACGTAAGTCGAAAAAATTTGATTTCGGGTTGTTCCGTAAACATGCGCTATAAAATCATCTGCATCTGTATAGTCAATTTTTAGTTTTTTTTCAACTAGGTAGGAAATTAAATATACTATGCTATTAAAATACGTATTGGTTTTTTTAGCAAAATCGAAAAACCTTTTCATCACACTCACGACCACCACCAAGTATACAGTTTAAAGTTGGCATTCTTTTAAATTACTAGGGAGTTGTTGTTGTTGTTTCTTATGCCTACACTGGCAGACCAGAGGAGTGCCAGGCCCGTCGAAGACGGCAAGAGGCGAGGGGGGTGCGCCTTCCATGTTATTGAGCCCCATTGGGAGGAAGTCCGACTTTGCTCGACATACATGACACATCCGTTTTACAGGAAGGTCCCTTTCATACATCCATTCACTCACACACATATCGTAATTTAGATTCCAATCAGAGGCCGATAACCCCCTGATCAGGTACCCCCAGAGGTATTGATTTGGTATGGGAACATGGGGGACATTGTGACCACGACCTATTTAACGTGCCCCAGTCACCATTAGTGAACACGACGGTCTTTAGCCAGGTCGAAGCGCCGATCTCGAAATCATCAGAATTGTAGGCTCCGCCGAGGACAGAACCCACAACCCTTCTGATGCGAGCCCGACGCTCTACTGACTGAGCTACCGCGGCTCACTAGGGAGTATCAATGAGTAACGAACATAATGTAAAAAAATAATAATAATAAAAGCAATTAATGACAATATGAAACAGAAATGATAGTATTACCCATTTATTACTTTTCCACATTCTTTCCATGCATGTTGAGGCATTTTCCCCAACGATGGATCAGTTTGAAAATCCCGGTCTCATGGAAATCCGTCGGCTGCGAGAAGAGCCACATTCGCACGGCCCGTTTGAGTGCCGTCGTCAGAGTCAAACTTCTTACCATCAAGGAACTCCTTCATGGGTCCAAACAGATGGAAATCGGAGGGTGCCAGGTCCAGGATGTATGGACAATGCTCCAAAACTTCCCTATCGAAACCCTTCACTTTTGCACGAACTAGGCGAGACACATGCGGACGAGCGATGTCGTGCAGCAGTCGAATGTGCTGATTTGTCACACTGCGCTTTGGACCCATAAAGAAGTTCCTTGACGGTAAGAAGTTTGACTCTGACGACGGCACTCAAACGGGCCGTGCGAATGTGGCTCTTCTCGCAGCCGACGGATTTCCATGAGACCGGGATTTTCAAACTGATCCATCGTTGGGGAAAATGCCTCAACATGCATGAAAATTATGTGCAAAAGTAATAAATGGGTAATACTTTCATTTCTGTTTCCTGTTGTCATTAATTGCTTTTATTATTATTAGTTTCTACATTAGATGTGTTACTTATTGATACTCCCTCGTAGAATAAAGCAAATGTTAGGCGAATTTTTGCGTCATTGAACGAGGGGGAATGCCAATGTTGAAAAATCTGAACTAGGACCTTTGAAGGATCAAAAATTATTTGTCATGGTAACAGAAGGTCAAGTGGCTTATTTTACGAGTTGATGCTACTCTTATACAACTAAGCTATCTCAAACATCCGTTGTAAACATTGATTTTCGTTTTCAAAACGCTGTAAATTGATCTTCCGATTTTTGAAAAATTGTAATCGATTAACTTCGCTTCGCCTGTTCTGAAGATATTCAATTTTAAAACTGGTTCTTTTATAATTGCACGTCCCACCAAATGAATTTTCAAGAAAAAATGTATTCGTTCTAAATAAAAATTAGTCATGAATATCTTACATTATTTTGGCATATTTACCTTACAGATAGCAATATCCTGAAATATCGTAATCCTGGTGCAAGAATGGCGTATCAAAAATATTTTTCAAAAAACCCTATCAGTGGAGTAGTCTAGAGGTATTCTCCGTGGATTCGTTATTTTTACGAATTGCGTTCCTTCAATTTTACAGGAAACGTACTTAAGAAGGGGCAATCCTAACCTTTTGTAGTAGTTACCTTACTGCCGCCTTTTGTAGTTTTGTCATGTAATAGGAGCGCGATACATGTGAAATGCATTACATGGATGTATATAAATGTACCTATTTGCGTTCAAAGTAAAATATAGAAATTATAATGTGTCGAAACACAGTTAAAAATTATTTTCCTGACACTTAATGATGTTGGTAGTTTTGAACGAATGAGAAAAGTGATTAGGCCTGGTGCACACATCCGGTTTTTCAACGTTCGGCGCCGCTGCCACAACGCAAGTGCGGTCTGAGATACATTAGATCCAATGGAGCAATGCACCATGCCTCCAGCGCAACTGGGGCAACGCACGTCCAACTTGCGTGCAATTTGTACCGCAGTACCTCACTGTCGACGCACATGAGTCTCCGTTCTGAAGTACCTTGTTTTCATAAACAAATGGAATATAAATTATAATTAATAAATGGTTGTATCCAGTAGCCGTCTATTTTGTTTCAAAATATACTTTTTTGCACTAAGTAAGCGCAATAAACACGTTTTCTTCGATAGAATATTCATCGCAAATGGCGCGAAATGAGTACTTGCGTCATTTTACCGTTATGTGTGCATAGTTGGGCTTCAGTGCCGCAGTGGCGCCGCATGTTGAAAAACCGGATGCGTGCACCGGGCCTTATTCTTGGTCACTTTCTCAATATGTGGTTAACCAATTAAAACCGAGTAAGAACGGGTAATTATGCTATTTAAAAATACGAGTTTTACTTACGTTATTTGTGAGTGAATTAGTCAAAAGTTCGAAACTAAAACTGTTGAAATGAAATCCTATGTGCCTCGGCATATCGGTTGAAAATTGCCTGATTTTGAATCATAAAATCAAGTACTGAAAATAAAAATACTGTGTGTGCGGTTTGGTTCGAAGATTTCCAAGATTAGAGATCTACTAAACTTATAAACAGCAGTCTTGTAGTGAAACAAAATGTTTCCTCTTCACCCCAATATTGTTAAATGCTGTATTAGTCATCGACCTTCTACAGAAATAGAAGATCCTGATCGCTCAGTTTGATCTTCGGGAGAAGGTCGCGTAATGTGAGAAGAAAGCACGCATTCTAACGTAGGACTTATTCTTGACTGGTTGATGCTGTTATCCAGGGTTCTTAAAAATACACCACTTTGCGCTTTTTTTTGGATACAGCCAATTGGCCTATGTCGATTCCCAAGCCCACGTGACTTACAACAGCGACTCCACCACGCCGTCTTTCTAATTAGAAGGTCGATAGAATCATTTTCATTTTATTCACTATCTATATATATAATTCTCTTACATGGCACGCAAAAAAGACGTTATTTGTTATTGCGTTTTGGCAACATTGTGCGATTGTTTGTTTACCATCACGAAGTCTCGCGCCTCAATTGAATTCATAGCGTAATCGGATGAAATTTTATTGAAAAAAATTAATTATAGTCGAAAGCTGTTGTAGTTTGTAAGAGAAATCAAAGAAAACGGGGTATCTTTTCAGGGCCAACAATTGTAGTTCAACAATACGCCTGAACTTTAACTTTAGACAACAAACTCAATGAAAAAGTGAGTGGCTCGAGTACTGGGGAAATGTACACACAAACAACATGCTGGGTATTCAATTTCCAAAGCAGCGATCACATTTCCAGTCAAAATTTGCACAATTTTCATTTGAATTCTGATTTCAGAGGCACTGTATATATCTTTTCTGCAAACAGCAAATTTAGATTGGAAAAAAATGTTTTTTTTTTTTGGAATATCATATTTTGTAAACAATCTATTCTGCTAGGACACATGTCTTCATTGATGCGAGCGAAGCGAGCATAGGTTCGAGCAGCGAACCAGTGAGGATTGCAAAGCAATCCTCAGGGGGTTGGCGAGCTTTAGCGAGTAGGGAGCTGGCCCCCTAGTTATGTTTTAATTCACGCGTAAAATCTAAGATTTGTTGAACATATTTTGAACAATATGATTAATTTTAATAAACTTAATATACATTTGTTTTCATGCGTGAATAAGATTTGGATACACGTATTTGTGCCAAAGATTTATTGTTTTATTAAATATATCATTTTCTGAGAAAATAGGCGTATATGTAAACAGGGAGAGTGATAATGTTTTTTTTTTATCATCTTAAAATTAGAGGGGCGGAAATACATAAAGTTGCGAAACGTTTTGGTTTAAAAATATTTTTTTTTCGAAGAGATTTTGAGCAATGAAAAATAGTGATATACAAATACAAATACAAATATTGACGACCAGCTACAGGCTCAAGCCCAACAAGGATGGTCCTTTGTTTATGAATTCTCCAATTCCCACTGACTATCCAATTGTGTCTTAAATTCGTACACTCCCTTTGAATTAACTATATTTTCTGGCAACGCATTCCAACTGTCTATTATCCTATTAAAGTAGTAGTTTTTCCTTAAATCCCGATTAAAATGTGTCTTATTCAATTTATACCCATGACCCCTTGTTCTGTTATCCCTATTGAAATTTAAGCCCTCTGTGTCCCCTTGTTTTACAAACTTGAACAGCTGAATCAAATCCCCCCTCCTTCTTCTTCTTTCCAGTGTATACATGTTTAGCTTACTTAAACGTTCATTATAGTCGAAATTTGCTAGCCCCTTTATTATTTTTGTAGCTCTGTGCTGAACCCTTTCAATTGATTCTATGTCCTTTCTCATATATGGAGCCCAGAATTGTACAGCATATTCTAGATGTGGTCTTACTAAACCCTTATATAACGGCAAGATTATATTCTTATCCCTTGAAGTTACAGTCTTTTTAATATACCCCAGTAACCTATTAGCCTTTTTACCCGCAGCTGAACATTAACGACCCATTTTAAAATCCCTGTGAATTATCACCCCAAGATCCTTGACTGTTTCTCCCTCCTTTACCTTTAATCCCTGCAGCCTGTACTCCACTGTTCCTGTAACCCATATGCAGAACTTGACATTTCCCTACATTAAATGACATACCCCATTTTACAGCCCATTCGGATATCTTATCAAAATCCCCTTGTAAATTTTCTATCTGTAACTTGGTACCCACTGTCCCCCATATTTTTAAGTCATCTGCAAATATACTGATTCTATTCTTGATCCCCTGACCTATATCATCTATGAAAATTATAAATAAAATTGGTCCCAAAACTGATCCCTGTGGCACCCCACTTATAACTTCTGTCCACTGTGAATAATTTCCTTTTACCTGCACTCTCTGCTTTCTACCCAATAACCAATTCTTTATCCATATTAATGTTTTTCCCTGAATCCCCAGCCTTTCCAATTTAAACAGTAATGCCTCATGAGGTACTTTATCAAAAGCCTTTTGAAAATCTATGTACATGATATCCACACTGCTCTTATTATCCAGCTCCTCAGTAATTTTTTCGTAGAACTTCAAAAGGTTTGTAGAGCAGGATCTGCCATTCCTGAACCCATACTGATTCTCTGATTCTGATTCTCTGCATTCATTGCAACTATTTTATTCGCAGCTATAAATGTATGTGTTAATAATCAATACTAGTACTATTTAGTTTATTTTGTTGACTATTATTTCATAATGGTTTCTTACCTATTATTTAACTATCATTTTAATGAAATCTTTTAGATATGATTTGAAAGGTATAAGAATTTCTGACACAATTCAACTCTTGCTGCTATGATAAGCATAAAATATGAAAATATAACACAAAAAGTGCACGTCGGCTGGGCTAGGTAAGAGGTTAAAAAACACGCGTTTAATCTGCAGTAAAAATATTGAAAATCAATAGCACATTATATTTTTTATTGGAACCCATGGAGGTAAAAATCACAGCAGCTTTGTATCATCCGATAATTTTGAAAATCTTTCTCATAAAGGCAATACTTTGTGTGATTTCAGAGAATTCTTTACTTCCTTGTTCACCCTTCAAACTTTGTAGAAGATTTGGCAAATTTTGTCTTTTGACCGCCAACATTTCCATTATTTTCTTTGACTTAACTTCTATCTGTTCTCACTTTGTGTGTTTCATGTGATGATTTATCTGCTTATTGACTACACTTTCGTTCTGTTATTTATAAATTGAGAACACAGCTTCATTTTTAAAATTAGAATGTGGTAGTACTCACCGTACTTGTTTTGTTTAAAGTTTGATATAAAAAAGTTAATATATTTTACAAGGACAGAAAGTATTCGACGAATTTTATGACGTTTGATCGAATTGTTGCCAAACGACATATACAAATGAGATCTTATTTAAGAGTCACATAAGATAATTACAAAAACAATTCAAAGATATGTCAGGAATCCTCTTGGTTTTTGCTACCTAATTTCTGTACCATATGTGGAAAATAAAAAATATGCTGCATATAAGTATCCTGAATAATTTACTATGTGTTAAAACGTGATATGAAATGAAAGTATTAAGATATGAAAAATATTAAGGTATAAACATACTAAGATATTCGAAATGGTTTGTTTATTGTACAAGAGCAAGTGCAGTTTATTGCAGAGAGAAAAATAGTAAAACTCTCTGGGATTAAAAGCCCACATTAAAATTACAGATAGTGAAGATGCAGATAAGAAGGCGAATGATTCTTTTTCGAAATGATCTATCGATATTGAAGAAAAATTATCACAAGAGTATATAAATTAAAAAAATATTCTTAAAAAGTATTTTTTAAATTAATGGCTGGAAAAACGGCCAAAATATCTACTAACGGAGGACATATACCTAATATTTTTCAAATCATCAAAAAAAAAAGAAGAAGATTTTAAACAATTTTTGTAAATCCGATTTCAACACAACATGTAGTCTTTCTCGTCAATATCAAAATAGAATTAATCAAAAAGAAGCTTATGTCAGTGTTGAGATGTTGAGATGTTGAGAGTTCTCTCTAACATAGTCTTCCACTACAGCCTTCGAACAAGAGAATAAGATATCCCCCAAACTACAAAGAGACACTGATGAATGCCTTTATGCACCATAAATCATATCACCATAGAGATCATCATATACAGGCTTCTACAGATGGTATTAGACTCCTCATCCAGCCACTCCAACTCCAAGCTCTTAAATTTAATTTTGGAAAAGAAAGTTGTTGAAAGAATTCGACAAATGTTTTATACATGCTTTTGGACGGTCAGGTATAATAAATTATAAAAAAGACATTGGTAAATGTTTGTTGGTAAAATGATGTCAGGTTTCGGACTTGAATTATAACTTTTAAACTTCAATCAACTGCATTTTTAAATTCTACGAGACAAAGCTATCCAATAGCCGTTAATTTGGTAGATGAACTATTTTAATCTAGATGTATTCGAGTAAATTCAATTTTCCCACACAAACCCATTAAACTTTTCATTCTTATTTTTTATCAATCTAAAACATTTCCTCTGAACAGCATGGCACAGATAAAAGTTCTGTTCCAATTTTATAAGTCTTTCGTTAAAAGAAAATATAATCTTGGAGTGTATAAACTCGCCAACCATAAGAACATCAACAGCTTTTCAATATTCTTTTTCTGGTATGAGATAATCTGAGCTCCTTTCCTTGAGAAGAGATTGTGATTGTGGAACATATTCAGAACTTTTATTATTTTTATTTTGCTACTTGGTTGTGATTTACTCAGTTCATAATACAGTTTTTGAATTATTTTTGTACTCTACGAATAAGGATGAAATGTTATTGTGTTGTTGACCTTCATCTAAAAATCGTAGAATTGTTACAACTAAGTTATGTAAGTGTTACTTTAACCGAACCAAAATCTCAGTAATAAAAAAAATATTTAAATACCAATGTACTTCATATTTATATGAAAAAATCTGTCTTTAAAAGGCCTCAGATGTGCAACTCAAGGTTATTTCTTTAAACTCCATTCGCCCCACCAATGTTTGTCGTCTCATGAAAGGAAAATCCCGTTCGCGTTACATTCTATATACCCCAACCAATCCTAAGATTTCACTTGTACATAAAACATCCGATTAGGATAATATAATAAAAGATTGCAATGATTGCATCAAAACTTTGACAGTCGAAGATCTCTGTGAGGGGTGCCATCATTTTCCATGACTTGGTACTTAACTTGAGGCTATGGGAGTCGATAAATTGCTTGTTCGATTTTAGTTCTTCCTTAGTGTTTGTTCTCCGAAATGCAGAATGTTTTCATGTCCAAGGTTATCTTAAACATGAATACAGAAATAACCTTGCTGTCAAGGTAATATTATTTAGATTTCTACGAGAGTTGCTTAGGTTGAATTAATTGATTAAAATAGTGGATAAGATACTGGAGGTACAAATCCATTTTATACATGTGGTCTGAAGATCTTAGTTCAATGGAATTCAGAGATGGGTTGTTTTCTCTGAATCTCAGGTACTGATTTCAGGTTTTACCTGCAAAGAACGGATAATCTCAGAAAATGGTTCACAGACTTCTCTAAAATTCAGAGACTGTCCATTTGGCCACCTTTTGGTTCAGTGGCGATTTTTCGACTTGTCACTGACCACGGTGGTCTTGTTCGACATCTTCCGCTGTTCCACTCTCTTTGTTCAATGATAAGCCCGAATGAGTTTGTAGACTTTATTTCATTTTATAGCTTTGTGTTCTGTGTTCTTTCTATTCTGTGTGTGTACTTGTTTTTTGACAGTTCCATCGTAACATGCCATTGGAATTTTTTCTAAAGTTATCCATTTGAGTCAAGAAAAGTACCAGCAAATAACAGAAAAGCAATACAAAACAATAAGTAGATTTGTCATTGTTTAAATAGCTTAAATTTGCTCATAGACCTTATGATAGAGACTGGCCTCGTATGAGTTTATGCTTTCTTTTTCATTTTGTAGTCCTGTGCTGTGTACTTTGCATTCTGTGTGTACTTGTTATTCGACTATTTGTTCTATTGCATAATGCCATTGGAAAACCCTGTCCATTTGACTCAAGCAAATTACCAACAGATATTAGAAAAAGTGACAATAAGTAATTTTATCACTGCTTTAAGAATATTCAAATCTTATGCTGCCAAATTCCTTAAAAGCAAAATTAAAAATTATTTTTGTGCTTCTCAAAGGCCTAGAAGATAGGGAAGACGAAGTTGTAGTTTATGAGTCAGACCTTCCAGGGAACATTAGTAATTGAAGGCTGGATAGTAATACTTGAACCAAGAGAAATGGGGTTTTAACATCGTTTGAATAAGTTGTAGAAGAACATGCGTGATTAGTTTTATTTCAAATTCTTTGGGTCTCGAAATTTTTAGTGATTCTATATTTTTTCTTTCGCTTAAAGCTTTTACTATTGTTTCTTTCCATTAAACCTTTTTCTTTGGTTACAAAATCTGTGATTTTAACTGACTAAAACATTCCTTTAGTATTATACGCACATTTTTACTTAATTGTTTCAACGATTCAGAAATTTTCCAATAGAAAGACATTCAATACAGAATCTCCATATGTTTCTCTATATTTCCAGTCAACAGTTATTCGTAAAATTTTCGAGGATAGGTAATAATTATAACAAATGCTGCTAAATAGTTAATTTCCGTGATTTATAAGCTCTTTTATCAATCACTGTACAATTTGTTGACTTGGTAAAATGATGTGACGTTATTCCTCCACCGTCCATATCGTCTCAGGCATGTCTCACATACGAAAATCTTAAAATGTGCTGTTCGTAAAAAGTGTGTTTTTGAGTTATGCACTATTTTTTTGTTAATGTTGTGTTTTACGACAGTTGCATGCCAATTGGGCCTGGTTCTGAGTGGTTTAATCATTTTACAAAAGGTTCCCATGTAATGATACTAAACTCACGTTTAATAAGAGTCTTGATAATCTCTAAAAAACACGTAAGCAACCATATTTACGTTCAATCAATAGACAACTTACGTCGGTCAGCGATGCGTAAATTGCATGATTTTTTTATTTATCAGTAAATCAACCGAGCGTGGAATAGCCCATCGCACGTTCCAGTTTGAAACGAATAATAATAATAAAAAACTTTTACCAGACCATTAACGAGTTTCGGACACTGACCAACAATTGGATTTTGCAACGTTCCTTCACAAACGAAAAATTAGAAACTGATTCTTTATGCTGTAGATTTTGGTATATCAAAATGAGTTTAGAATTTTTTCATCAACTCGTGGTATTGTGGTGCTTATTTTACTAGAAGAGTTTGATTGCTTCGAATATAAGTACCGTAGCCAAAAATTCATTTCGAAGGGACCCAACGTTAAAAGTTTAGTTTTAATCGCGGAATAAGGTTCTGAACACCATAGCATTGTAAAAAGTTTCGCATAACGTCTATAATGGCAGTAAATAATCCCAAGTTAAATGTTCAAATTGCATTTCTCGGATTTCACTTTTCATCTTTTATGTCACTTTTAAAACATGGGTTTGATTTATAGATATGCTAGCGTGCGATAAATAGTTATGTCCATTGAAGTAAACGAATTAACATTAATCTAACAGATAAAACAGAAAATTCGTTTGCCTGAGGCAGGTAAGACTTTCGGACACTGATCATTGGAGTCATGGAATTTATATAGCATGTTCTATATAAAATTTTTTGGTCAACGCAAGTGTATTTAGTTCGCTATGTCATTCCTTTAGAACCATGACTTGTAAACTTTAAAAATGTAATATAACTTTAGACCACTTATTAATCAAACTCAAATCAACACAAAACAATTAAAGCTGTTATGATCCAAGCTATCGGAAGACAAAGGAACATAAGCACGTGTATCGGACAAAGCTCCTTGACGACGCAACGAAACTGCAGAGGCGCAACGGTTTGTTTGAAGCAATAAGTAACTCTCGGTCAAAGAGTTGGGTAGTAGAGCTAGTTCCTTCATATTTAAATTAATTTACAATTGTTTAATAATTTGTTACGATTAATTTTATAAACTGTTAATAAATTTAAAAATTGTTTTTAAAAATGTCACAAAAGTAATCTGTGCACTGAGAGTAAACTAATTTTTAAAGCAAATATAAGAAAAATTCAGTGGTGTAATCAGAGCTCCACTGGTTACATCATTTTGTTACACCACCCTTATGGTTACACGAATTTGTAAACTTGTTTATCCAAGCACACATATTAAAGATTTGTAGATTGAGGAAAACTTAAGCTATACACTCTCCTTTTCAGCTAGCTCAAGTGATTTTAACAGCATTCGTCGAATTTTCCCCAGGTATCTTTGAACTAAAATGAATTGGCATTCTATTTGTCAAGCAACAGGCGCTAGAATATTACTTTACGAACTAAAAGAAGGAGAATAATTCTATTTTCGAAAATAAAATTTAAAAAATGTGAAAGAAGATCTTCTATAATTCAAAACATGTTATAATTCTAATAAAGTTTGGCCATACTCATGACCGAATTGTGCTTTTGTTTTGCTACGATACTTGATCTGAACATGGTTCAAAATTGCAAGGCGTTGTCCTCGGATATTTCCCTTAAGAACTGTCCCCGGACCGTAGCCAATAGCTTGTTATGTTGCTCCAACGCGACGTTATTAACTAACTTTAGTATGACAACAAAGAAATTAGTGGAAGAAAGCATACTGATACAGCGCATAATTGTATAAAATTTAATTAGTAAAAGCAAATTCTATTCAAATCTAAACATGGCATTCAAATCGACAAGCAATTTTGCTTGTGGCTCTTTGTTATTCCTTTTTCCTGTATATTTGGACAATAGTGCTGCATATCCAATCAATGAAAGTTGTTTCTGTAAATCTAAATGTAGATGGCTTTAAGGTTTGAACGTAGTTTGGAAGAACGTGTTTGCTTTTCGCATTCCAGAAGTTTCGTCGCTTTGCTATATTTTAAGGTAGATTTCTCCGTTATATACCTAGGGAGAGCACGAATAAACGAAACTTGGTTTGTTCACACTGCAAATCCCTGTAATACCATCCAACAAACCTATGAAAAATTAGAAATTAAGTAGATACGACATTCTATGTTTTAAAAAACAACATTTTTTGTCGATAGTCTATTTCTAGAAGCGATGAATAAAATGAATCTTGGATTCAAATTAAACCAATATATTCCATACCAACTAATTTTTTTTAAAAGATAAACGTAATTTTAACATTTTGTAGACAGCTTTCTGATGTTTGACTGTTCAAATTGACAGCCTGTCTCTAATCACATATTTATAAAATAAACCTCTGAACTCTTTGATTGTAATTTGTTATTAAAATTTAGTCATAGAAAGAGTTGAGCACTACATTTGTATTTTCCCTCAGGAACCGGAACTTTCAAGGTTGGTAATAAAAAAGAAAGTTATATTTTTAAATCTTGAGCGTCTCGAAACTAAAATTCGTACACACACAAAAAATAAATAAATTTTCATCGTGAAGTGAAATTGCCAATTATCTTATTTTCCCAAAACAACTCACGGAGAGAGAACTGAAATTTCCCTTTTTTTCTTCTTTGCCATTAAACGTCTGTCCGCTCATAAAGGGGTCACCAAGAGTAACCCATTTCTTCCCCGAACAATATTTGTAAGATGAACAAAGGTAAAACCCCAGAAATCTCTTCGACAAAAACTCACTCTGTGATACGTCCCTCTTTGATCGACGTCATCACGTTCCATGACCAATGGCGGAAGACGCGCTCTTCCCGACATGTGCGTTTAACTTCAGAACATGCTTCTGATTCTGTCAGAAAAATTCTCCAGATCTCCAAAACAGCAGGGTTGTGGAGTAGTTTTCGCGGTCACTCTTCCCATTATCGTCTGCCGAGTTTTTGAAAGGTTAAGCGGAGGTAATCGAATGAATATGATATAGCGACAGGTTTTGGTTTTCGAACATTTCTCCCGATCTCGCATTGTACTTCTGTATTCTGGAGGATAGTATTGCAAACTGTTCTTTGCGGAGTTTCTAAAAGAAAAGGATTTAAAACTTGAAAAGCAACTGGGGTAAGTAAATGACTTGGTTTAAATTTTTGGAGTTTGGAATTATAGTTTAAGAAACATTCGAAAATCAGAAATTAATTAACCATAAAAATGGATAGGAAAGATTCTTTTTACGTTACAAAACTTCAGATTATGGTTATTAAATCCTTGAAGCAAACCAATCTCTCATGAATGAACTAAATTTAAGTAAAATATTCGTTATGAAACGGACAGTTTTAAAAGCGATTTTCGTTTAGAATTTTTCCCATCGTATTTGAAACCTTTTACAGTTTTAGAAAGGTGTTTGGTTAAACAGATTTAATTTTTAAAAGCTCCATCTCTTTCTTTGAGAAGCACTTTTTACTTTATATTATATCAATTGATGCCTTCAAGTTATAAGTTATATTGAGGTGGACTTGGAGTTGCCAATGTTTGTGTTTAATTGTTTTTCTCACTGTCTAAAATTCTTACACAGCACGTGTTTTATCTGTAATGAAGGATTGTAACTTGAATTGAAAACGTTCACTTAAAATTTAATTGTTGTTTTTGTTAGTTTAAAATAACATAAAAACTAAGTTAAAAACGCATGGGAATGAATAGACCCAGTTTTTTTTTTTTACAAGAAATGCTACTGTCATAAACTTAGTCTGTAGTTTCTGTTTTATCACCAAAAAATATGTAGCTGCTATCCTTTCTGTTGAAACATTCATTAAGATCCATGTACTGGGGGTCAACAAAACCTTTCGACACCTCACGTTTCTAAATATTTTCGTGCATTTTATACGGTTGAAGGAACCAATTTCATTCTATTATGCTTAAAAACAGTTTTCAATGGATTTCATTATTTTATAACGCAAAAATGAGTAATTTCATCAGATTTTCCCATAAAAGTAAAAATAGGATTCAAATCTTTTATATTAGGTCAGACTTCAAGTCGTTTTGATCTTTTATACATCAACCAGACCTTTGTAAGCAAAGCGTTGCGCTTCAGATTATTGCCATAGTGACCGAAATCCTCATCGAATTCAAATTCACGGCCAGAAGCTTTTTAAATTTCTTGTAAAAAGTTAAATGTATAAGTATTAAATTCGAGTACAAATGATTTTTTTAAAAATATTTTTACACGATTGAAAAGTTTTAGCCTTAAAATTAAATTAAAGTATATATTTTGATCTTCCATTTCATGGATCCGTAAAACGGTATTTTGCATACAAAGGGGTTTCAATCCCTTACCATCTATATGCTGTACTATACGCATTAGAGGGTTACAACCCCTCATACCACCGCTTAGATTACTATAGATTGAATAGTATAAAAAGGTTGACTTGATACGGTTGAATTGGTATAAAAAGATGAAAACGACTTAATCTCACCTCAGTTTAAATATTTGTATTCAGTCTACGCTGACCAACAGATCGATGGTCAGGTTACTTCCGTTTAGAACGAAAGGTTAATGGTTCAAATATGGAGTAAGAAATGGATGTTTATCAGTCTGCAGTGAATGTGTGGCTTCTCTGTAAGGGCGGGAGGTGTAACTTGAAGTCATATCGTGCACAAGGGTAACGCAAGTGGTTTACAATTCCGTCCTTGTAGTGTCTTGCTGAATAATATTCAACTGGCCCGGCATCGGGGGAAATTCTAGCATTACTTTTATGAAGAAATCACTCATTTTTATGTTGTGAAAGTTATTGAAAATCTGTCATCAAACAAAATAGAATGAAATGGGTTCCAGTTAGACCAATTACCAAATCAAGCATTGATATGTAGACTGAAAGCAACCCAAGGTATATGACGAAATTCAAATAAATATATTGACACTGATTTTTATATTTCATGTTTAATATTTTTACTTTAACAGAAGGTGATCGAATACTTTTGTGAGCTCAGTTTCATAAATTATGTTGCACTTTAAGTATTTTGGAAATTTTTATTTTCATAATTATTAGATTATTTTGATGGAGAGTTGAAATAGAAAGACAGGTGATTAAATCGTAATTTTCACTTCACCCTTGTAAAATACGTGAAAAAAATATCGTGAGGTGCCGAAGTACTTATATGCCCCACTTGCCATTTTACAGATCATTTAACCATTTTTGTTAATATCCAACCGACGTTATTATAGATAAAACGCATGATTATTTACGTAAATAATTTTTATACCTTTTAATTCATTCTCATTTTGAACTCATGAATACGTTTTTAATAATATGTCCAGTTAATTTAGTCTTACAACAGAGCTCGTAAATTTTCAAACCATGCGCCATAATATAGAATCTGTCTACAAAGATGAATTGTTTCTTACACACGTCTGAAACAAAAATCTTCCTCAATTTTCTATCTAATTACACTTTTGTTTTGCTGTAAGGTTGTTTAATTAACGGCGCTTAATTTTTTTAAATTAAGAGCAACACAATGGGCTATTGACGACGTTCCGGGATCAATCCCTTAAGGGAAAGATCCGAGGACATCACGTAATTTTGAACCACTGTCAGATGACGAGGCAACACCTGAGCTGGCACCCCACTTTCCAAACTTCCGCACCAACCCAACGTGAGGATTTTCGGCCTCTACAGATTTAAGGTGCACTAGCCGGCCTCAACACCATACGCTTAAAAACATCCACGCTCTGACCCGGATTCGAACCAGCAACCTTCCGATCTAGAGGCTAACACCTTAACCACTAGACCGGTTGGTCGGCTCTTGTTTTATGGCGCAAGGTTCATATTCGGCCAAGCTGCGCCAAACACAAGACAAACAACTCAATGAAAGAGGAAGGAAAAGCAAAATGCAGAAGGGTAGATGATGCTAAAAATGAATGGGAGGAAAGATCATTCGGTTACCTCGGGGTTATAATGTCCGTACAAACCTAGAGAAGGTGTGCTCCTGAAGGGGTTTTGCTTATATTGAACAGCAAAAATATCCCCGTTATGTACCTGAAATAGTGATCACTTAATTTACTTTTAATTAATTTAATTTACACAATTTACAAAAGAGCTCTTTGTTGTCTTCGTGACAAAACTAATAATACCGCGTCCCAAACTTCACAAAAGAACGCCGAACGAAAGAGCTCTTCTATTTCCGTCTTCCGCAGAGAGAACACAGCTATCGGGATTGTTTGTCTTTTCGACTACGGTCCTTTCTCGTTACACACGCACGAGGAAATTCCTATACAAAATAGCGAGGGGCGAAATGTTGCAAATTGCTTCGCCCCAAACGATCATGTGGATAGAAATGAGGCTGATTTTTTTTTTGTAATTTGTTACGAAGATGCCGCAGAGAGAAACACAAACAAATAAATTACTCGAAATGCCTCCCAGGTAGCTGCGCGAAAATTCGCCGTTCGATATGGTTCGTTACGCAAATGGCGGATTACGGTGTTTGGGTGAACACTCCCACACGCGTAACGGCCATCAGTATACGGTCGAGAAGTGTTAGGACACAAGGGAGCTAGCCACCGAATTCCCTGAGCATCCTTTGACGACGACAACAAAGTTATTAGACCATGGAATCTCCATTCTCAAGGTGCTTTAGAATTCCAATTTTGACACAACTGTCGGCGATTGATTTATTGCCTATTGTGTAGGATCAATACAACGCTTGCTTATTCATTTCAATAAGCAAACACAGAATTATTTTATTTAAGATGAAATTTTTTTTTGGAATTAGAGGGTTACAAACCCTTTTACGTCACCGTTTACCGAGCTCCTAAGATTTCTATGCACTAAACTAAAATGTTGTATCATATGGGCACTGGTATCTAAACTTTAGGTAGTTATTTTATTAAATAAATAGTATCGGAAAATTCAGTTAGTCAAGAAACTTTTATTGCTGTTGCTTATCTCCTTAGTCAAGATGTAGTCCAAATCAGATCCTAGTCCTAGATCAAGTCCAAAAGATTTTGCTTTTAAAGTCGCACACAGATCACCTCTTGGTCATTCAGAAGCTGTGCCATCATGACGTAGTTGAGGTACCATGCCAACTGAGAGATGTCTTTACCCTTTTTGGTGGTTATCTCGACAAGGGAATAAGTTAAGTTGACTAGACATTTGAAAAAATGACGTGATCTTGACCATCTTTCCTGTGAGGATACGTTTGGAAACTGATTGCATCTTTATTTGTTATGAATGCAATGCATGGCAGCCCAACTTGAAATCATTCATGAACTGGAAACTCGTCTCACATTTGTTTTTATTCAAATCTGATAAAGCGTTTTTCTTATTTTAGTCGGCAGGTTTGATTCGCCAACGAAATAAGTGATATAATCGTCGTTGTAACCTATGCAAATCAGGCCTTTTTTCGTGCTGCGCAAGAGAAATATATTGAAGATAACACAGATATGCACATCTATGAAGTCTCTTTACAATTTCAAAAATTTATTACAAAGGCAAATAAAAAGACAGATAAGTGGAAATTATTACTAAATGAGACGTATATGTTTAAGTTTTTTTGCCTCATTTAATACAACTCTATATGGGCACCATTAGTTGCACGAAGCACATCAAGACGGTATTCGATTTCTTGCCATGTTGACTGCAGCATACCCTCATCAATGATCGCAATGACATAAGTAATCCTCTGCTTTAGATTTACTGATGTCCCGTACCTTTGTATGATACACCACACATTATTGACTCTATGTTCGTGGATTCCTAAATGAAACATTTCCAAACCGGTGGATTGGAAGGGGTGACCCAATTCCCTCACCACCTCGTTCACCAATATCACTCCCCTCGACTTCTTTCTCTGGGGTTATGTTAAAGATATTGTGTATTCCATTGCCATTGCAACCATTGAGGACAGCATGCTGTAGTGAACATGGCAAGAAATTGAGTTCCGTCTTGAAGTGCGTCGTGCAACTAATATTGCCAATATAAAGGTGTATTAATTGAGGCAAAAAAAACCCTGAAATATATACGTGTCATTTTGTAATATCTACTTATCTGTCTTTTGCCTTTCTAATAAATTTTCGAAATTGTAAAAAGACTTTATGGACACCATGTAAATCAAATATGACCTTTCAGTAGATTTTTCCTCGTACACATAGCTAGTTGTGAAATAGGTTGTTGAAGCTATCAAATTCTCTGAAAACGCCTTCGTTGATTCAACGTCGTTCGAGGATGGTAAGATGTGACTTTTGAAGACACTAACAGCACCCAAGTTTTCATGTTAGAGCAATTTCCAAAGTTTTCTAAAATGTAAACAATGAAAGAAATGAAAATGGCTAAGATCGTGTATGATATTTGAACTTCTTAACGACGTTTTTTTGACCCTCAAAACAAAATTCACATTTTTATTTAAGGAAATGGATTTAGAAGATTTATTAGATCTTTCTTGTTTTAGTTAAATTTTTTGTAATTTGGAAACATAAGTACAAAATTTAACGAATTAAAAGTAGTCAACTTTGAAACTAAAAACAAGGTCTAGAAATTGCAAAATTAATGCAGTTGTAGCATTTTCATTGCTATCAACTGTTATTTGTTACCATGCGTAAATTTTTCATAAGAAAACCTTTTGCTTGATTTCATAAACAAATAGTTAAATGCATTTTTTGAATGATGGAAAAATGCTACTTAACAAAAATAACCCAAAATAAATTGTACAATTAGCAATCATATTAAAATAATGAAAAGTGGGATAAATAGTGTAAGGTGTGTAAATTGTATTTCTTCAAACGTGAAAAACTTCTTTAAATTCGAGGGAAAAGGTACAGAGCACTTGGTATACCGTTTAAAGCAGTGCATATACGCACGTGGAGCAAATGTAAACAATTATTTATTCAGCATCATGGTCTCTCTGTGTCGTGGAGCATAAGAAAAAGCTGAGTTTATTAGGTTTTTCAAAATAGCTAAATGACATAGTTCCTTCTCGAGTTCTTCCAAAGCGTGAATCCCCATTACTCCAATCCCACAGCCATCCACCAAATCCCGGATACAGTAACTCTAATCCACCCTGACCACAGAACCCGTTCGCTTGACTTTACAAGCTCAACTACACTTCGACTCCCAAAATAATTTAATTGGCTGTCATATCTCATGATTTTCGGAACGAAGAACGGGCCTCCGCTCTAATTGTGACCAGGCTCCTACAAAAGCAACCGTGTGTGACCGGTTACCTCAGTAAATTCGCAGGGAATTGCCGTTTTGGATCGAAATCCAGGCTCTCCTTTGTCTTCTGGTGTCACGGCTATTTCTCCAAACAAAAAATATTATTAAAAAAAAAGTGTAACGATCTGAAGGGAGAAAATAGAATTGCGACACTTCGAGTAAGAGAGCGAAGACAGACTAGAAATTCCAATTTCGCCATCGGGTGCCCTCAACTGTTGCGATTTTGGACACAAACGAGTTCTGCGCAGTGTTTAATTGGTTTTTATTTCAGTGTTCTATATGACCTGAAGCGCCAAGTGTTGCCTTCCGTAAAGGGTGTTTCGCCTTAAAAGTTTTTTTTTAAATATAAGAACTGGCTTGGTGATTTCAGCATCTTCAGTGTATATCGATCTGATAAAAGCTGCCATTCGTTCTGGAAATTGATGGTTGCACGTCAGCATCCTGACGAAAATAGATAAAAGCTCGATAAAGGAATTTCAACAAATACCCCGTGGCATTTTCTTATTGGGATGTTCACCTAAAAATGTGTTGAGATTTTGTTCTTTGTGAATTACCTTTAAAGTTCAACCGGTATAGTGGTTAAGGTGTTAGCCTCTAGATCGGAAGGTTCCTGGTTCGAATCCGGGTCCGGGCATGGATGTTTGTAAACGTATGGTGTGGAGGCGGCTGGTGCACCTTAAATCTGTCGTGGCCGAAAGTCCTCACGTTGGGTTGGCGTGGAAGTTTGTAGAGTGGGGTGCCAGCTCAGGTGTTGCTTCGTCATCTGACCGTGGTTCAAAATTACGAGGTGTTGTCCTCGAATCTTTCCCTTAAGGGACTGATTCCGGACCGTCGTCAATAGCCCGTTGTGTTGCTCTAGTACGACGTTAACTAAAATTACCATTACCATTACCTTTAAAGTTCAAACATAAAAATTATTGCCATCCTCTTTTATGGTAGATAATTTCATAAGTCCTGTTGGATTTTTCATGTGAGCTTTCAACTTTCTCTTACGACTGTGGAGCATAGACCCTATAGGGAAACTTATCTCATATATGTTGCTATTTTTATCAACCTTCCCTACCCATCCAAGAAGTGATCAGTTTGTAAAACCGAGTAACTACATGTGATTTTTGTCATAGTGCGTCTTTGAGTTATGAATAAAGATCTAGTTGAGTTTCAACGCTGCATAATCTTTTCGGTGGTCAAGAGTACTTGAAGATCCGTCTGCATTAATTAAGTTTTTAACCCTTCTGGTGTCTGTTCCGACGAGGTACCACGTCATTAGCAAATCTGGCTATATCTTTGACTGACGAGATATCTCGTCATTAGCAAAAACTGACCTGATCGTGACCTCGTAATCACAATAAACCTACAATATTTTCATCGTTTAGAATTCAATAGGCATTTTTTGATGAATTCCTTCGTGTCATTTTCAAAATTGGTTAGATTTCAATAGACGAGATATCTTGTTGAAACCACCTGGAGGGTTAATATAGAACCCGGGAACATAAAGTGCTTTAAACTGCGACGCTACTTGCCACACCTTTGTATCTTCTCTAGCTACGGAACAACCTCCCTACACCGCCCCAAATTACCACAAACACTTTATAAATAACACACCTTCCATGTCAATGACAAAATACTTAACTTCAAAAGTTATCGACAGAATTACAAATTCTGAAAGTATTCCCTGGTTTTAAATAAAGTAAGTTAATTAATTTTTATGTTTTATTATAAATTGTAATACATATTTAGCCGATAATTGTGTGTTTTACGTCTATTTTTGATTTTTCTGCAATTTTCAAAATTCGGATAAAATGCCTGCAGAACGATTGTAATTGCTTGGAGTTGTGTTGTAGAACACTGAATACAATTCTGCACCTGGGATACAGAACAGTTAAAAGTGTGATAATTTCAGTACTTCGAAGTTATTAATCAATTTTAGCAAAACGCGTATTAATAAATTATACTATTCCAAGCTTAATTTATCTACTTACAAAGACACTTACATCGTATTGGATTTGTGGGATAAGCTATCTGTCTTTTTTGCGAACAAAACGATATGACTGAGGACCACCCTCATGAACTGAACTGAAATTCCTAACAGTAAACTATTGGAGATAGTGACTTTATTTAAACTTATTTCATTACCTTAGACCGCTATTGTGCTGCTCATCGACTAATGGCCGAGATGACGGAGACGGGTGCAGGATTAGAAAAATATTTATTTTATAACCCTGGAGATATATGTTTTAACTCCTAATAAATGTAATTCAAATTAAATAAATCCGCAAAACTTGTTAAATTAAAAAAAACCATCTTCCTTGAAGTTTCATCTGTACAATACACTACCGACAATAATGGTCCGGACTCCAGAGGATTTGCATTAAATTGCAGAGATTTGCACTCTTGCTTGGGGGTGTTTTTCGTGGCATGACCTGGGACTTTTGCATGTTGTTCCTGGTCAATTGAACGCCGACGCCTACATGAACATTTTGGACAATCAGGTTCTTCCTATGCTCTGGCAATTTTATGGAATGGACGGATGTTACTTCCAGGACAACAACTCTCCATGCCATGTTGCAGCCTCTGTCAAGCATTGGTATCAAGATATGGATCTCCCTGGCCTGCCCAGAGTCCCGACCTAAACACCATAGACATTTGTGGGACGAGATAGAGCGACGCTTTCGGAACACAGAACCACGTCCGAAATCTACAGCTGAGCTGGCGACATTCTTGCAGCAGGAATTGAAACAAATACCCATTGCTGTGTATCAAACCCTTGTTGAAAGTTTGCCCAGAAAGGTTGCTAGTGTAATTGCAGCACGTGTGGGGACCATCTCCCTAATAAAGCATGCATTATTTTCCTTATACCATCACATCTTACTGTCCGGACCATTATTTACAAAAAAATATTTACTAAAAAATAAACAATGCCTACAAAATCAACATCGAATTCTTTTTTATATGCTCATGAGTGGTTCAATCTTTACGACGAAAAATAAATTGTTTTTGTGTATTATGTTCGAATTTATAAGCAACCAAAGGCTGTACTGGGTACCTTAAACTTTGAAACTGTAATAGTTTTTAATGCCCTATATCTAATACTTCAAAAAAATTTTAAAAACCTTGAGAACCTTCTCATTCTTCTAACACAATTCAAAGCTTTCTTATCTATATATATAATTCTCTTACGTGGCACGCAAAAAAGACGTTATTTGTTATCGCGTTTTGGCAACATTGTACGATTATTTGTTTTTCACGAAGCCTCGCGCTTGAATTGAATTTATAGCGTTATCGGATGAAATTTTATTGAAAAAAAAAATGAATTTTAATCGAGCTGTTGCAATTAATAATAGAAATCAAAGAAAGCGGAGGATCTTTTTAGGGCCATTTAAAAAAGGTCCTTTTCAGGGCCAACAATTATAGTTCAACAAGACGCTTACACTACAACTTTCGACAACTAACTCAATGAAAATGCGTGGATGGTTCGAGTGCAGAGGTAAATATACACTCAAACAACATGCTGGGTATTCAATTTCCAAATCAGCCGTCACATTTCGAGTCAAAATTTTCTCAAAGTTTTCATTTTAATTCAGATTCTATCGGTACTGTATATATCTTTTCTGAAAAATAGCAAAAAAATTTAGGTTCGAAAAATAATTTTTTGGAATATCATATTTTGTAAACAATCCCTTCTGCTAGGACACATGTCTTCATTAATGCGAGCGAAGCGAGCATAGGTTCGCGCAGCGAACCAATGAGGATTGCGAAGAAATCCTCCGGGGGTTGGCGAGCGTTTGCGAGCAGGGGGCGGGGCCCCTAGTATGAAATAATATAAAGATAAAAGTTATCGTTACCACTCCTTTAATTATATCTATTGCGCACAAGTTACGGTAAATTTAATGTTAGGTAATCTAAGGTCATATACACGTGCATATACGAGTAAAAGACACGCATGAGAACCATTTCTCATCTCTGTTCACCGTTTACTGTCTCTCAATTTGTTCTTCCATGCTTGAAATGTCAAAATATTCATTGAAAATGCACTACAGTTACACAACTTCATGACAGTTTGTTAAAACGTACGTCTGTCAAAGCACTTACAGAACTCGTACGCTAATCATAATGTTCTGTCTTCTGTAAACATTTTTTAACCCAATACAATGAATGCGATGTTTAGTAATTCCGTCTTGAGCAAATTTCAATTTGGGACACTTTATTGTTGGTTTCTTTTATCTTTATATCACTGGATTCGATAGATAAAGGCATTTGACTTTGTTTATTAACTAAACTTTCATATGAGATTCCTTCACATTGAAAATCGAATTTCAAAATTGAAATGCTAAATTGAAGAGTGACTATCAATTTTCAATACGGAATTAAATTTTTTTTTACTAAAAGAAGAAAATTGTGTGAAGGAAGGTGAAATCAATGGTGAGTCAATGGCCACTGCCAAATACAAGGCAAACTGTAATTATCTCATTTTGCGTTTCGGCAACTGGAGCTGATACAGATTTATTATTAGTAGTTAAGTTTATTATGTATGTATTGATATTTTCAAAAGAAATTTGAACAATTTTAGCGGTAAATATGAATTTGGTCAGTGAATTTGCCGATTTTAGTCTACCATAACAATAATCCAAAACGTAGTGCTTTGCATAGAAAGGCTGGGTTTTTTTTTATAAAAAAGATCAAAACGACTTATAATATCTGACCTTGGTTTAAAGATTTGTATCTTACCATTACCTTTATTAGAAACTCTTTAGAAATCATATTTTTTATGTGAAAATAGTAAAATCCATTGAAAATCTTCCTAAACAGAATGGAATGAAATTGGTTCCAGTTTGATCAAATATCTGGTGCAGACAATAATATACTACAATCTAAGGTGCCAACTATGACAAAACAATCTTAGATGTAATAAAAAGTGCAAAACAATCTTATAGACATGGATTTTCATAGTTTTGTTCAACATTTGTACTTATTACGGAAAGTGGATGACAACTTTTGTGCGCCTGATTTCATACCTTGTGTTACTATATAAAATATAGCTCAACATTCAATAGTTATTAGATTATTTTGAAGGGAGGTTAAAATAGAAGAACAGAGCTTTTATGTGGTAAAATTACAAAACGTCATTTTAGAATTGTGAGAGGCGAGACAAAATAAGTCTGTGAATTACTGCATGTTTATAAGAGAAATGGATAAAAAATTTAATATAATCGATGACTACAATGCTTCTTTGCTTCCTCCCTGTTTAAACTTCTACCATTAAGAATTTTCAAACATCGTACTGTACTTTATATACTTATCTGATAAATTTGACTACAGTAAAAAATGTGATTCATTTGTGGTTTATTTATATTACCATACACTTTTCCATAACCACGCTTCGGAATTTTGCTATGACTGGTTTTATTGACTAGTTTATGTGATGAATTATTAAAACTACCAGAGAGAGGGAGAGAGAGACAATGTGAATCAGCTTACTCTTATGATTCATATATTAGAATCCTTTGAAATAAAAGCAAAAGTTTAGCAAAATCATCAAAAACAAATTCAACCTGGCATTTTTTTAAAAATTCTATTCACACATTCGTAAATTTCAATATATCATCTTTTGTTAAGAGAATAACAGAAATAAATCTCGTTCGATAAAAAAATTTATTTACAGATAAGCAAACTGAACTGTTGCCACATTTCTTGCTTTACAGAAAAATATTTTGAAAATAAATTGTCGTTTGATATGAAGAACATTTTAACATTTGGAGCTGAAACTCTGAAACTGAAAAGCGTCTAAACCATAGGCTTTTTCAGTCAAGCTAAATACAGTTGGTGGTAATGTTTATGTAGGGAACATGTTTCAGGTATATAATCCAAACGTGAAGTCAGTTGGCTTGTATTACGAATAATAATTCAGCACTTCACCAATAAAAATTCAAAAGAATTAATTATGAATTGATATATGATAGTTGCTGGACAACACCATTAGATTAAACACCAAAATGGCGAAAAATTATACTGTAAGGTAACCCCGATATATAACATACGAGAGCATTTAAGTAAAAGGAAGGAAAATCCCAGTCTTCCATCTGTTTTCTTTGCCAACACTGAAAATTCCTCTTTTCATCGCAGATGCGGCCTGGTTGATAAACGCTTTTATATCACAAAATCAGAATAAATAAGCTGCATTGACGAAAACAATAGCACTTGATATAACGAACAAAGCTAAAAAACGATAAAAAATAACCAAATAGTACAGTCAGTAAAAGGTAACACATCGAATAATTATGGTGAATATCCGCATACAAGACAGTTGAGAATTCTTCAAAGTAGTTAACCTACTTCAGAAAAGACATTTATGGGGTCTCAGTCGAAGAGAAACCTTCACGATATTTTTCTTAAATTAATAGAGATTATTTTTTTTGTTATCCCAAATTCCACATAAGTCGGTCAATTACGTTGTCAACAATTCACAGAACTTGCCTACCAAAGAATATGCGTTACAAGGATGTGTTGAATGTTTCTTTAGCCTCGCATGCCTGAAGTTTGGTTTTATTAGTGCTAGAATTATAATTTAATGAGGGCTTTCTTCAGATCTGTATGGGATTTTCAAAAGCGGAAGAAGAAATGAATGAATGATGAAAACTAATTTATCAACTAGAAAAGGTACATTCCTGGTTCAAGGTCAACCATTGAAATCAGCAGCTACTGACAAGACTTGAATTCGTGTTTGTTTTTCTTTGTGAGCGGAATTGGCATCATTATTCCATCAATTGCCTTTTCCTGTGTTTCTGCGGGGAAACTGGAAGCTTATTCATATGATGAAGCTTTTACCACAATGATTCTTAGCATTTGAACCCTTGGTACCAAATTAGATATTAATAAACTATAACTATTTTGTCGTTGGGTCGTTAAAATAAAAAAAAAGCATGCTTAAAGTAATTTTTGAACTATGATGCTTTTGCTTGCGTTCTGTCAATTTAACCAGATAGGATCCCTTGAGAAAAAAAGAGAGCATACACTTTTCCATGGACACACACAGATAAAATACATTCACTTTTGGTAAATCCGTTACATGCTCGATTGTTATTGTTGGATTTTTGGCACCCATATTCGAAAGTACTGGCTGTGCAATATATTTTCGAGTGCGATATATTTTCAGCCATATTTTATCTTTGCATGAAATAATGAAACTGACTACTTCATTTGTAGTGACTTTGTACCAAAAACAACTCTCCGAAAAAAAATTTGTCCTTATGCTACGAAAGGGATTTGTTAATACAAACCAGACGGAAAGCGAAGATTTCACTTCTCTTATCCAAATGTTCTCACATGATACACACACACATCGTCATTTTGGAGACATATACCGTTTAATCTAATTGGCACTGACCAATAAAATGTATATATTTGAATTTTATTCTTCGTAGTTTCTGTTGACGAAGTGCTGAAATTGAATTCGAAAAGCCACCCACATTAAGTTAGGAATACGTACAGGAAACACGTTCCCATGAAGAAACACTACCACCACTTACATTTAGCTTGACAGAAAAACTTTTCACAGAGCACTTAATATCCTGGTGCATCAGAGATTTAATTTCCCGATTTCGCTTCTAGCAACAAACTATTTATTGAAAGGTCATTGATAAACAATAAAACATCGACGTCGGAGCAACCGTTCGGCTTCAATATTTATATTTTCTGCTTTTCAAAATAAGAATTTCGGTCTTGGGTGCATTTACTGCAGCTTAAAATTTCGGTTCTGTTTCAAGTTACGGATCTGAGTCGTTCAACTTAGTTCCCTAGTGCACTGAGTTCAAAGAAAGTACGACTGCCGTCACAGAAACAACCTCTCATTATATCTATCAACAAATTAACCTATTGCCTTGTTTCGGAAACAACACGAGTCGGCAACTGTAACAAAAGTCCACGCGATCTTCCTCTTACAAGAGAGAGAGAGACGGGAAGAACAATAGGTCTTTTACAAGAACAAATCTTTCACATGCATTAAGACGGAGTAGTAGTTAACCCGTTCGTTGAACCCGAAAAATCACCTATCGACAACACATTTCCACTGGCGTGCTCGTCCCCGTTGTCGGAAACAAACACAGGCGAGGAGAACAAAGAATCAGTTAAGTAGCAATACATCGGCCGTGCGGCGAATTAAAGAATATTCCGACCTCAACCTTTTACCACAGCTCGGCTGAACTGAATACCGAAACGAATGTGTTCGACGAGGCAAGGTCAATGAGACCTGCTTTTGGTTATTCGACTCACGCTCATTTCCAGGAGCCCCGATAGACTTACCCCATAAAACTGGTACCGTGTTTCTTGCTCGATAAATAGTCACACCTCTTGGACTTCACGTTTCCATGACGCTTCAAGCCGGAATATTTGTTTCCAGCTTCATTTCGGGGTATCCATCAGGAAGGAATGAAAAAACCTACACAAATAGGGAAAAATTCATAACTCCCTGAGAGGAAAATAAGCAATAAATATTTAAATTATATTCAAAACTGGTTCACAAAAGATTCTTGAAATAGTTCAGGGTCTGTGTCAGCTATTGGCCTGCTTATTAATGCATGCATTAGCGAAGCCAACTAGTGCTTAGCAGCGATTCTCTATCAGTGTCAACACGAAAGGGCTAGCAGAAAAAAAATCATATTATGTTCAAAGTATATTTAGAATATTTTATTTTAAATGCATGCAATAAAAAGTATTGATTCACACTACATTTTTTGGGACGTTATCAAATATTGTGAATATATTTTTAGGTATCAGTTTTTAATTTGTCATTTTTTGCTACCTTAGGTCTAATTGGATCATTCTATTCTTGAGCAACACACTGACGGATCACTTTAATAACGTGCAATCATAATTTTAGAATTGAGTGTCTTATTAAAAATTTTATTTCTTACGCCCTGATTAGATTTTCATATTTCTATCTATTTAAATATTCTATCAACTATTAATATTTTCCTCTCTAAATTTAATTATCACACACATCTGTAAATAGTTTTACATATTCACGCTGTTATTTTAAAAAACTATATAGTTTTCCTAATATTTTCTAACCCTATACTAAAGAATATATGAATCTGTAGTTACTAGTTAGTATATTTGTCATGATAGAGCGTGAAGGTCGTTTTTTATGCAAACATGTTTCACAATTCATAGAGGTTTCATGGTCGCCCATATTAAGAACGTACTTAATCAAGAAGACGTCTTAATTTTAATTATTTTAGCGTGTCTAATTCAATTCTTAAACAGTTATTTTAGCTTTCCAATACACATGGAACATTTTCCCAACATGTGGACGCAACTTTAAGGTCTATGTACATAAATACTATTACTGGTATTTCAATTATCTCGTACTCAATTCACCCTGCGTATCAAATGTTTCTTGAATTAAAAATTTTCAACTTTTTTTTATGTAACTAGGGGGCTCCGCCCCCTGCTCGCTTACGCTCGCCAACCCCCGGGGATTGCTGCGCAATCCCATTTGGTTTGCTTCGCAAACCAACACTCCTTTCACAGATGTCATTTGGTTTGCTTCGCAAACCAACATTCCTTTCACAGAGTGAAACTATCTGAATAATTCGTATTATGCTGATTTCACTTTCCGGTACATGACGTCACAGCGAGGGCTTCGCGCCCTGCTCGCTTACGCTCGCCGACCCCGGGGATTGCTACGCAATCCCGTTTGGTTTGCTTTCTCAAACCAATACTTCTTTCGCAATTGATTTCACTTTTTTTTGCTTTAACACTTAATGCACCCTAAACTAATAGCCGCATCAGTAAAAAATCTTCTGTATCTTGTTCCCTGTACAATTTTAAGTAAACAGTGTTAATATCAAAACTTTACGATTGTACTTTGTCGGTAAACTGTCTTGAGAACAGAGGGAAAAAAGCGAGCCTTTTTCCTCGCCAAATAAAAAGAAATCGTTTTTATGGCAATTGTTGCTACGATAAATTTGATATCTGGCAAACCCGATAGTAGAAAATGCAACCCACTGCTGTTTGCGGAACCAGCTATGCGAACTGAAAAATACGAAATTTGTTTCACCAACTTTTGATTGCATCGAATTTATTTATGAACCGATTTTAAAAATAATTGTACCGTAAGAAAGAGTACATTGTGAGGTATACTGCAATATTTTTAAAATTAAAAACTAACAGTAATACTATATAGATATGACCATTTTAGTTTTGTATCGGAAGTTACGATCTGAAAGTTCCGAAAATTGTATGACCTACTTTTAATTGCATCGATTTTGTTTATTAACCAATTTGAAAAATAATTGTACCATAAGAAAGAGTGTAATGTAGTGTATTCAGTGATGTTCTCAAATTTAAAAAATAATGGTTTTTGCCGTAGACATAACGGTTTTAACAAAACGTAGCGAAAATATCCGAAGATTCCGAATTTTGTATCACGAACTTTTGATCGCATCCAATTTAATTATTAACCGATTTCAAAAATAATAGTACCGTAAGAAAGAGTATATTCTGAGGTATACTGCGATATTTTAAAAATTAAAAACTAATAGTAATTAGATATAGATACGGCAGTTTTAAAAAAAAGTAACAAAAATGTCCCGATTTTTCCCGAATTTCAAAAAAATATTATCAAGAACCACATTTAAATTTAAAAAAAAACTCGACGAGCTGCAAAAATTTACGTTGAGAGGTACTCTTAAAAAAAAACTCACGACTAAAGACTGAAATTTTGAATGTGTTTTGCTCACTCGCGGAAGAAATTTCACTTCTTCAACTTTAACACTTAATAAAACCTAAACTAATAGCCGCATCGGAAAAAAATCTTAATAATTATCCAGGGAATACGATGAAGAACAAAGCATGTTAATTTCATATTTTTCCGATCAGTACTTTCTCGGGAAACCGTCTAAGAATGGAGCTAAACAACAAAAATTTCAATTCTGCGGCGGCGGCGGCGGCGGTAACTTTTTTTTAATATAGAGAGATGTATATTTGAATCAGGTCTCAGGTACATAATAAATAGTTTATTCCAAACTCAAGAAATATAAGAAATTAAAGGATTCGAAAAATATAGTGTTTAAATATCTACCAGAACGAGATCTTGAAATACTTTCAAGATTTTATGTATTTTTAACTTGTAGTCTCTTTTATTTTTTAAGAAGGCATTTTGTGTTTAACATGCAGAGGAAAATGTTAAGTAAGATGTTTTAAAAAATTTATTACATTTCTAGGTACAAAAAATTAAAACAGGAGTTGGAATAATTCCAAGCCTTAGATCGGCAGAATGGAGTATGTTGCTCAAGGGTTCCGAGCCCCAACTGAATTTTATTCATGGATGATGTCCAAGAGTGGTATGTAGCGCCACTTCATTTATTTCTCTGATCATTTCATTTTGTTCATATCAGTAACGTACAAGCTTCTGTCACAGATGGGAACTTAAAATTCCTAGATAGGATCCTACGGGCTTATGTAAAAGGATTTTTTTTTATTTTCAAGTTTTGTCATGAATCCAATACCTTCAGATATAGATGACGCATGTGTGCGCAGGTTTATATTATTTCTTCCAATCACTTGGTTTGAAGCTCTGTCTAGTGGTATTGGGAGAAAGTACGAATCCTAATGTAGAACAAAAATTGACTGGTTAATGAGTTTGCTAGTTTGCTTTCTGATAGTCAATCAACCCAAATCGATTCTTAACCCCACGTGACCAACATTTCTGCGACATTGTGACAGAGAATTCGACCACCTGCTCCGTCTATTTCATTGTAAGGTCTATGAACATAAATTCCATTATTGAAAGTTCAAATATCTCCTAATTCATCATGTGTATCAAATGTTTCTTGCACTAAAAATTTTCAAATTATTTCCGAAGACAAAAGAAAACTGGAATTAACATATGGAATGAAAATATTTCGCATTTGTTTGCTTTTACATAAAGCTGTTAAATCACTATAAAACGGGTGTACTAAGTGGAAAAAGTAAGTCTGAATCTTATCCTTTACCATTGAAACACTGGTTTAGATATGTAGATGTATAACTAGTTTAATATGCCATTCGCTACAGAGTTATAGTTTCGGCGAAACAAGTTCATTAGTTTCTCACGAGGGAAATAGATTATTGGTGCATTTTCGGATACTTTTTTCGATCCTGTATAGCTTCTTCTCTTACCCTTCTACATTCCTCCTAAGGTCACGGCCAGAGAAACCGGATTAGTGTTGCCAGAATAGGCTTTTACTTTTGGGCGATTAATTGTGAGTTTTTCTTTGTCTCTCGCGTTGAGAAGTAAACAGATTTGTAAATTTTTCAAAAACAAAGTACAGATTGATAAATAGGTCACACCGGTGGCAATTTTTATCATTTAAGACATATATAGGGGGAGCAGATTTATAAACAGGTGTTCTAGTTTTCCTTGTTGTTGTCGGTGTGGTGTCCTTATGGTTTTTTAGAAGTGTTGTTTGTTTGGAATGACTACTGCTATCGTTGCCAGCAACCTTTCACCCTATGCCATATTTTAACTCTTTGCCCCCGCCTTATCAGTTTTAGCCTTCGATTTTTTACGACTTATTTGCAGACTTGTTGGGTTTTGCTACGACTTCTTCCATATGTTTTTAACCACATCATTTTCTCAATTCTAAAATTAACATTCACGTTTCAACGCATTTCTTATGATATGCTTTTATATCTTACCTTTTGATGTAAATTTTTTTTTCTTTCATATTTACCTACGTTCTTATCACCTTTTTAATGTTGATATAGTTTTGTTATTCTAGAATTCTCTTTTCATGTCTATTTAATTTAACTTAAATCCGTCTCGCGTTTGGCACAGGTTATCCATTCTTGGATCTTGCACTAAACCTTAATCAACAAGGGAGGAGAGAACCGTTAACCACCTCCAACTTGTCGGTGTCTAGTTTTTAAAATCTCTCTACAAATAAAATAGTTTGAGAGGGATTTTCAATATAAACAGAAAAAAGAACTTAAGGTAGGAATTTTACTTCCAGTCATCAAAACGTTCTTCCATGATACATATCGGGCTTCTCTTAAAATATTGAGAATACGACTATCCAGAATACATACAGGGGAAGCACGTTCCACCATAAAAGTACCCACCATCTCCATTTCGCTTGACAGAAAGAGCTTCTTATATGCATAAAATACTTTTTTATTATTACAATAAATAATTGTTTTAATCACAAACTATAAATTAATATTCATTACAGGAAATGAGGTATGAAAACTAAGATTACGGAGATTATTTTGCTGTGGTAAATCAGCCATCTTCTCACATATCTACGTATCGTCACTCAAAGTGCTTAAGGTCGTAGGTCTAAAATCTGCATTTTTCAGGAGAGAAAAAAAAAACTAATAGTTTTCTTTATGATTTGATTCTATTATTATTATATACATTTGGTTTTAACTTTTATTGAATCAGCTGATGACATAAGCTGATGAAATAAGAGATTTTGACACCAGATGTAAATCACAAAATGCCACATATAGCAATAATAAAAGAAAAAAATGGAATTTTTGATATACGACCTTTTTACTTTGATTGACTATATGTATCAATCTCCAAAGAGTAACCCGAAAGTAAAAAGTGAATTTCCAGAAACAATGTTTTGATTAGTAGCGTAAGGCTATTTAACGTAATTTGTTTTTATGAATGATTATGGGAGAAAAACTATTATATACAGTCATTCGTGTAAACTACAGTGATGCATTGTTCAAAGAATTATGCTTTGTAAAATGCACATTCAACTGATCTCTCAAAAATTAAGACAATAGGTCGTAACAAGCGAGTGTTAACATGTATGTATTTGTTCTAACTTCCGACTTAAATTTTTGATTGCATTGCTGTCATCTTGTTTAATTCAACGTGGATTCAGAATCGAAACGAGTCATTTAACTGAAAATAGTTGACCGTAGAAGTTTAAGGATGCTGCTGATAAAATGTAGAGCCTTCTTGGGACAAATTGATAGCATAGCAGGTTCATCCGCTTTTCTATTCTTGAATTTACTGCTTTGTGCGTGCATTATTCATATTATTTATTACTAGTATTGGGGAGTAATATAGTGTGTTCATGTGCACTTTATTTTTTTTATTTAATTTTAACTCACTGAAATAACCCGGCGTTGCTCTGGTTTAAAATATGACCACGAAATCTGAAGTATGATCGCGACATTTCCCTGTGTTAACTCACTCTGTGTCATACACAAACCCTGTAGAACGTGTTTCCTTGTCTATGTTCATTTATTGCAGGAAAACAAACTTTAGATTTTAAAAATAGGGGCTTCGAGAGGCACTTTTAGGACTACCTGTGAGCCAATTTTTATGGCAACAGATTGGTCTGAAGACAGGAAAGAAATAGCCTATGTTTTCCGCAGTATTCTAAAATAATACGTGTACCAAATTTGGTGTGGATTGGTCAAACGGTGTAGATTTGTATAGAGAATATACACACAAATACATACACCCACATCCTTTAATAGAAATAGATAAACAGCTTTATAGTTTCAGTTCCAAGCTGTTTTGTTTCCAAACTAGTTTTTTGAAATTCTAAAAATATACACACGGCCACGTAAATATTTCGGTGAAATTAAAAAATTATCGACACACTTGTAATTTATTATAAGATGTATTAGTTTTACAGAGGACGCCGGGAAAAAGTTTTCAAACAGTCTATGAAAAGGGAAAAGTTGAACAAAAAATGTTTGGGAAACTAATGCTTAAGTCACTGATCGTGGAATATTGCATTAAGTGTAGCGCTGCAAGACACAAATTTACAGGAAAACTAGCCTTTTGAGTTGAGATAATAAAGTGAACATTGTTCTTATGAAATTAATGGGATTTTCTGCTGTATGAACTTATATAACTCTTGACAATCTTCTTTAAATTCAGGGCAATCTTTGATTTGGAGAAGGATTAGGAATTCCTTAATGATGTGTTACAAATGCTAAACAATTGGAATGTCAGGGAGAATTGCCTTAAAATCCTCTTAAAGGTTGTTCATGTTTGTTTCAGAAGTGTGAACTAAAGTTATTACCCTCTTGAAATCGTACGAAGAGAACGAAATGAAGTTCAAGTAGTCAAAGGAGATTAAAACTCACCAAGTAAATGAAGGCACTCTCTGATCCTCAAACCGACTCTGCAACCGAATTACGTTTGGAGTTTCACGCGATGAATTGTAATCGTAAATGGAAATCGGGGGATGCGAAAAAAATTCATTCATGCCGTCAAGTTCATGTCGTGACCGTTTTTAAGTTCGAATCAGACACGTTTTAGGAAGCGGTCCGAAATATATCAGATGACCCGAAGGCGTGCAACGATTCTGTTGTTTCGGCCAGTTCGTCCTTCCTCATTGCCATTTTTTCCATCTGTTTTTTTAGATACGATCTTACTAAAACCTGGATTACTCTTTCAGCCTGAAAACAAGACTGTCTTTATGACATTATAGTTACTGGGCAAAACAGATCACTCGAATCCCCAGTTGCCATTTCACAGGAATGAAAGTCTATGAAATGTCTCAAGTTTCGGTTATTTCCATAAAGTTAAATCACAAATTAATGGTTTCTACAACTAATGTTTTTTAATGTATGCATATTTTTATTATTTATGAATATATTTTGTACTTCATAGCTCACATATAGTTTGAAGTTCCGTAGCTCACATATAGTTCATAGTGCTAGAGAGATTTGTGCTTTATATATAAGAATTTAAATATGATTTTCACATAATGTCACTTTATGCGTTCTATCCTGTTGTACTTCTAGACAGGTATATTAATATTTTTCTTATAATTCTCTTCGTGTAAACAAAAAAAAAGAAGAGCTTAAATAGAAGTGTATGTAGATTTAACTAGTAATCTTTTCCTGTTATTAGCTTATAAACATTCTATAATTTGTAATCTACGTAACTTTTAAAACTAATCATTAATATCCATGAAATTTGTTGATCGATCCTTTTAATAAATTCTACAATTTTTATTTGTAAAGGACAGTCTAAATATTATTTTACTGTAAAAGTCATATACGTTTAGAATTGTAACAAAAGTTCGTAATATACAGCTTGATATTAAGCTGTCTTGAAAAATTGTGAACATTGAACATTGTCAACTTTTTAGAGATTGAAATAAATTTCTAAAATATTTAAACTAAATTAATATAATACTGTGTGAGTAATTTTCAATGCAAACAAACAAACCAGACGAAAGGCGGAGATTTTACTTCCTGTCATCCAAATGCTTTCGCATGATAGATATCGGAGTTAACTTACAATACAATTTACTGCCGTTTGGACGATGTTTAAAATTTTGTCTAATTAGCGCTGACATTTGACTTTCATTTTTCAATTCAAAATCCATTCTTTGGAATTTCTGCAAACGTGTTGGGAACTTAGGAAAACAAGTCAAGTGATGTCACGTGCATTATAAGTACAGGAAGCCATTTTCCTCTCAAAATACTACCTCAACTTGCATTTAACTGACAGAAAAAGTCTCTCATGGTCATGATAAATAAATAAATGTTGAAAATTCGAAAATAGGAAGTAGCTCATATGTAAAGTGATTCATAGAATTCTAGTTATTTCTAATGTCCTCGAACAATCCATCTTTTAAAAAAATTGTTCTACATACAATTTTCTTTATCTTTATTTCCTTGTAGAATCTAATACTTATTACATGATGTCTAAATTACTATTTTCCAAAAAAAATTACTTTTTTTAAACTTCTGTTTATACATTTACATAGACTTCTGCACATCTATACGTTTTTCTCTTTTCGTTTAACAGCAATGTTTTATTTCATTCATAATAGGCTCGGTAAAGTTCTTCCTTTACTGCTCGTTTGAGCTTTTCTTGTTTATTTTAACATTGTATTTCACCATTATTTTTACGGATGCCTTGATGCCTCTCATTATTCTTTGACCGTAAACAAACCACACGATTCTTCTCAAATCATCTTCATCACCCTATTTATATTCGAGACAGGTTCTAGTCGTCTGGACCTTGACATTATCAGGTCATATCGGAAACGACCTATTAATGAATCTGAAAACATTTTTTTCAATGTACCGAATGGCAGCAACGTTTTGTGCCCATTTTTCTAACGAAGGAAGCGTCTGCGACCTTCTTGAATAACGTGTTATAAATACCTGTGACATTAAAAAAAAATTTAACATGGATAATGCTGATCTATATATGATAATCGAGATATTAATGCTCAAATATATAACTTAACAATATACTAATGTTGGTCTCACACGTCAGTTATGGGGACCCCAGAAAATGTGAGCGTTTTTTGCACTATAGTGCGTAGTCTGTTTTTTAAGGTTTTCAATTTAAGTGTGTTTCTAAGTAATTTCGCATGTGTCCAAATCGAAAGCAAAAAAAGTATACAGTGGGTACAAGTGCATGGGATATTTGAAAATACATATTTGCATTCCATGATGTGACCGTCATCTAATTTGGTACTGAGGATCGCAGTCTTTCCTGGCATTAGGATCCTGGGGACCTATAAGATTCTTTCTATCCGAATAACATTGTTATGGTTTTAACGTACCTTCGTACGCATTTATTTTCGCACGTGCTGTGCGTGTGTGTATGTCTCGACTTTACTCTCATATACAAGTAACACCAGAGGAATACAAAACTTTCTACCTGAACATCTCCAAAATGTCACGTGTGTCCAATCGTAAAAAGGACACTTTTCGGGTTGGTTTTCGAAAAGAGTCGGTGGTATGATCAACATGCGGACGATTCTGACTACCTTGTATACAATTTAAAAATTTAATGCTATGTAAAACTTTAAACATATTGAATGGGAATTTCCTCTACCAATCATGTAAGTTTAAAACAAAATTGTAAAAACGTTCTGATGACGATAGTTAAAAACCGGAAAGCAATTAAAGTGTGATGAACGGTAAGTGATAAAATGCAACGTTCACTTCTGCTACACAAGAGAGCATTGATACACAAGAAAAATTTCGGGAAAGGTTTTAAACGGTTTTACTTATAAGCTATATATTTCATAATATATATTTCAATAATAAAAAGTGAAACGATTTCAAACAGAATGTTATCACAAAAATATTTCAGGATACTTGAAGATATATTGTTTGTGGAATTTCAATCTTCCGGTATTTCTTAACTGCTGTGGGTAAAACAATGTTAGTGTTAATATTTATTTATTTAGTGTTACAATAAAATATTTCATTCTTCATTCACTGAGGCAAGCATCTATCGTTATATAACAAAACATCAGTGACACTTTTAAAAACGTGTCACGAATGCTTTGAGAAAATGTTTTGAAAATGTACTAAAATGAATATGTAAAAGCTATGAAAACGAGGTGATTTATAATAGATTCTTAAAGCCTATCTGTGACTTTTAAAATACAACTTAACTAGTCATTGCAATAGTAAAACAAAGGCATCAAAGAGATATATTTTATGCGAAAAATAAAGGTGTAAACTAAATTTGATTTTTGCTATTAAACAGTGCATGAGAGATGACAATAGTGACAGGTTTCCCATAACAATTTCTTTGTCATATTAACTAGTACATGCGTAGGCCAGAGTTTTTATTGCATATTGACTGCCTGTCACACAAATTCCCTGATATTTATTTGTCGGTTTGAGCCTCAGTTTAAAAAAAAAATACTTTAAAATTTTTTTTACATAGATTAAAGTATAATGATTTTCTAAGATACACACGAGGAGGAGGAATTTTCAGTATGAACAAACAAACAAGACGTAATGCTAAGATTTTACTTGTTTTACTAAAAAAGCTCTCATGTGATACATACCGGGTTTATCTTAAATTACAATTTTGTCGAGGTTTTGGCAACGTTTGGCGTTTAATCTGATTGGACGTTGATCAATAAACAATTATAGTTCTATTCGGAATTTAGTATTGGGAATTTTTACTATTGGCTTACTGAAATCGTAATTGAAAGAAATGCTCGTGACTTTAAGTTCAGAATGGATGCAGGATATACTTTTCGTAACAGAAACACTGCCACCACTTACATTTCGATTGACAGAAAATGTGTAAATTGTGTCTCCCATGTGTAAATTGTTACGATCACCCAAATTAATTTTTAATATCACGATCAAAATCAAATACTTTATTCATAGCAAGATTAAATAGTTTGCATTTTTAGTTGAGTGTTTTATATATAGATTTTAATAACACACAACTTTGATGAACAAAACAGAAGATTCGGGTTTTTGGGAACCATAGTTTAAAACACTTGGTGTGCATTGTCTTTTCACGTATGTTTTTTCCCACCAAACTATTTTGTAATTATTCCGGTCGAACAGTCAAAGCGTTCATGAGGTACCTTTCTCTTTAGCAAAGGTAGTCTCTCTTTAGTAAACAGACCACCAAGGTTTTCTACAAGCCAGTTTGCTAGACACTGTTGTTCTTTTAGTTATCTGGAATGTCAAGTTTCGCGTGAGTTTTACTCATTAATGTAGTTAGTAATTTCTTCGGTTGAATAGTCAAAACATTCGCTGATTTCTCTGACCCGCGGCAATGACAATAGCGATGGCTGAAAACGTCTTGTAGTGGCAGTAGTTAAGGGTAAAATAAAAATGCCTCAACACGCACCTATAGTAAACGATGTGTTACCGCAAATTTTTTTTCCCCTCAGAGTTCTTTTTTTTTTTTGCAGCTTGTAATTTAGGAAGAACTCTGGTTTTTAAAGAATATGCATACGAAAAAATGTGCAAAATGAGTATGCTAGTTACCATTTATGTACTGTAATAGATAACGCACCATTAAAAATGGTGTTTTTTTCACCCTTAAATTAAAATAATGTGCATAGATCCCTTCAAGTAATTAAACAGAAAACAATGAATTTTGATGAGATATATTTGTGAAATAGTTTAAAATATTAAACGACGGCTAAGATTTAAAGAAAAATATTAGTGCATTGAACCTTGTATGTGAAGAACTTCAAATACACACACTGTTGAGGACTTTTAAGTACTTATTTCCCATATATTTTATTTCGTTATTTTCAGTCCAAAGATAATTTTATTTGTAGTTAATATCATTATCTTTTTCATTCCGACTTTAAATTTAGCATTACAAGAGACTTTTTTCTGTCAAGTTAAACATCTATGGTAGTAGTGTTTCTGCGAGGGATCGTGTTTCCAGTAGAAATTCGAAACGTGACGTCACTTGGTTTGTTTCTCAGATATGATTTCAGCCCTTTGCCAATAAAAATTGCAAAGAATTTATGACTTAATATAAAATAGTTGTTGTCATCAGCACCAATCAGATCAAACGGTGACAGATAAGAGATACTAAAACCGGTTTAATCATTAAGATTTTCATAAACGTTTTTAGCATACTCCCTTTCAAATGGTTAAAAAGATAATAGTGAATTTGATGAGAAATATTTGAAAAATAATTTAAAATGGTAAAAGATGGGTAAGATAACAAGAAAACAAACAGCGTATTGCACATAAAGTATGTGAAGATCTTCAAATGCACTGATTAAGGGCTCTATTTCTCATATACCCACCCTAACAAAAAGCAGTTTCCATTTTACACAAAAGTTCTCCTTTTTCCTACAAATTTGTTCTATATAAAGCTTCTAGAGTTAGCTACAATTCAAGTCAAAGTATCTATACTTAATTAGATCTTACATTAATACGAAAGTTAAATAAAATGGCATGGAATGGTGCATTAATGGAACCATACACCGTCCAGGGACTTGGAAATGTTACCTATCTATGAAAACTGTAATAATCCTACTTAACAAATTTAAACAGGGCGAATATATATGCATTTAGAAAAACAATTACATAAAAAATAGTCATTAGTGACTTTTTCTGACAAGTTAGACGTAGATGGCCGTAGTGTTCCCACGGCAGAACTCTATCCAATCAAAAGCAATCGAATGAGTGAGGGCTAGCACACGTTAAATCCATCACGGCTTCAAATTTTATCACGTTAGTTTGGAACTTTGGAGAGTGGGATGCCAGCTCAGATGTTGACTTCGTCATCTGACCATGGTTCAAAATTACGAGATGATGTCCTCTGAATCTTTCAAGATTGATCAGGAGCCATGTCAATAGACAGTTGAGTTACTTCATATCGAGTTAAATTCCATTAAAATAAATTCATATCGAGTTAAATTGGTTCAATTACCATTCTGGTTACGTGACTTTATTGTGAAGAATCTATTAAAATGTAATTCAGATGTTAATAATTTTAATGAAAACAAAGACATCAAAATAATAATTTCTGTTTCTTTCCAGATCCTCGGACGATCAACTGGCCACTATGCGGCAGTCCCTTCCCGATGCTGTCCATCATCTTCTCTTATGTCTATTTCGTGAAAGTCCTGGGACCTCAATGGATGAAGAACCGGGAGCCTTTCAAAATAGAAAAACTCATCGTCATCTACAATGTGCTCATGGTCGTCTTTTCAGCCTGGTTTTTCATATACGTGAGTACATTATAAACTCTAAACAGATAAAAAAATAGGAGATTTTAGAAAGTGGAATGAACAAATGCAAGAGACCGAGTAGATCTTTTAACTGCCACTATTACTGTTAGCTTATTTTTCGCTTGAACCATACGTGTTGATAGACATCGAACAACAGACGAAACGAACACAGCCTCGAGGTTTTAAGGGTTCTATACGTATGGGGATGAAGCGGATACAGGGAGATACTTCAATATAAATCAAAGTTGGATAACAAAATACTCCAAGATGTAGCCTATGTAATTTTTTTTATTTTCACACAAACATAAAACCGCAATTGTAATCATGAAAATAAAGAATGCATGATTAAAAGTACAAAAATCAGAAACAAAACATGAAACATGAAAAAATATTTCACACACACAACCTATCGTATTAATTTCGCTTTATTGATTGTCTATCATACTTAGCTTACTTCGCTTCTCGTAGATGTTCAAATAAAATAACATGGCTATTTTACGGCAGTACTTATATTATGGTGCTTTTATTGCAATTGTTCTTTTTTTCATGGGACCATCGGTGTATCATTAGATTGTCACTACTCTAGCCTCCTGCGGGGTGCAGCAGTATAGGCTCGATTAATGTAAATTACCATGTGTATACATATTCTCTGTCACATTAAAAACATCCTTTATTGCTTAATATATGTCCACTACTTGACGATGATTTATATACAGGGAGGGACGTTCTTGAAATATTAGCTGTTCATTTGCAAACCTCAGAAGGCAACCTCTAATTAACCTCTCTCAAACAAATTCATCTTCTTCTCAAAGCAGTTGATTTTCTGAAAGAAAGCACTTATCAAGGACGTAATTATAGAATAATTTCGGATGATCTAACCTTCTTTACTGGTTTCCTAAACGCCGTAATGTTTAATGAGCAGTAGTAGTGCTTGTTTAGCCTGTATTCAGAGAGAGAGAGAGAGACTACCGATGCATTCAGAAGTATAGTGAACGAAATTTCGATTTTCTGATATAACATGTTTCAACGTGTGTTTCTGATAGCTTTTTAATTCCAAAAATCCTTTCGGGAAGGAATAGAACTTCGTGGGTTCTTTTCCATTCCAGCCCTTGATTAGTATGTTTTGAATATTCTTTTTTAAATAACAAACTATGCCAGTTTATAAGTAAGACCATTTCTTAGTTCAATCGCATAAATAACTTGCAACCGAACCTACAGGTATACAATTAATATCGGACAATTGTATTGCTGAACACATTAATTTAAAGTTTGAAGCATATTGTGCTCGTAATTTGTTGCCCATTTTCCAACTGTGTGCAAGAACTCTCTCAGAACACTCATGATTGACCCTGTAAACAAATCCCAGAAATAAAGCGCACTAATCGGAATTTACGCAAGATTTTCAATCAATCTTTCTTTCTGAGACATTATTTCTGTGCTCACATTGCAAAATGTTATAAGTCATTTTTTTAATTTTTCGTGACAGAAATTTTAAGATACGTCAACATGTGGTTCTGTGCTTTTTGACTTATATTACATTTTTCCACCGTTATTTTCTCATAAACTGAAAGAAAAAGATTTACGACATTTTGCCATCTTCTAAACATTAACAAACCAGACTCCAAAATGGGACTTACTCAATTTTTGGGAAAGGTGAATTATAACATTTTGCAATCTGAGCACAGATTTGTTCTTTTCAAATAATTTCTTTTCAATAGTTAAAATGCATATGATAAAGTTAATTTTTTAGTGTAAAATCTTTACATAAAATTTCTTCAAAAATAATGGCTTTCAATATATAAAGTTATAAATATCTTTCTTACATAATTTGCTTCCATATTTATGTTAAACAAGCAATCTGCTATCATTAAGATTATCCTAAGAATGAAGTAATTTATTTTATCCGTGCAAAATAGGATGATGGTACCGGATTCAGTTAAAAGCTTAGGGTTATTTTTATTGAACTTTCATATAGAAATTCTTAACATAAAAATCTTAGTTTCATCAAATGATCCATTTTGGTATCGAATAAACAGGAACGTCATTAACAATATTAAAGAATAGACAAAGAGAAAGGTTTTTAGACTTCACGTGACACTTTTACGAGGACATACATTTTAGCTTGTTCTAATTTAACTCACGAAATACGCATTCCAAGAAACACATTACAGTCATAGAGTACCGTAGACTCCAAAAGGAAAAAATAACTAAAAGGAAAGGAAGCATCAAATTCAAACGACAAATTATTCGTTTTCCTCTCCAATAAACTTGACGAGAAAAGGAACTAAAGAGTGATGCATTATTATAATATTTTCTACTCCGACCTTTTTAGTTTCTTAAAACTCGAAAGGGATTTTATTTTTGAAAACTGGAAAGATGTGAAGAAGTGTGACGAAGAACAGAAAAAAGGAAGTTCTATTCACCCGATCTGGCTGATCACCTTTGGCCTTGACCCAAGAGCTCGAGTTTTTCTTCATTGTAGCTATTCATAAGGCACTTTGCATTATGATTAGCCGATGTTTTTTTCCGTACTTAGATTGATGGTATTAGAATTAAAATCTGTGATAATGCAGCAGGTATTCAAACTGAGTGTTACCATAACACCGTTACTGACCTTCTTTAACTCTAACTGACATGAAAAAAAATCAGTTAACGATTTTTTTATCTATTTCAAAGATCACGGGGATTTATTTCCTTTAGTTCCTGAAATAAATCCTGTTGTTACAAATTTTTCAATACATCCCTAGCGACTACAAAACTTACATTTTTAAATCTATGACTACCTTAAAATAATCTTTTTATCTACTGATGCTGCCGACCAATCGGTCTAGTGGTCAGGTTGCTGGCTTCTGGATCAAAATGTTCCTGATTCGAAATCGCGGTAATGCATTGATGTTCGTCCTACTGGAATGAAGGTAGTATTTAATAGGGATGCGACATCGATGTCAATGTTTTCAAAACATCGATGTTTTATAAAAAAACATCGATGTATTTACCATCGATGTATTGAAGCCGATGTTTTTTTAACATCGATGTTTATACTTGTCGATGTGTTTACGTTGTTGATGTTTTATTTTTAAATAAAGTAAGTACTTTTATAAAATAACCAAGAACTATAATTTTCATAATCAGTAAACTGAACATACTTTAGACCAAAGTGACCAAGGGTGAACGGTCTGTAAAGTAGGTATGCGATATCGATGCCGATGTTTTCAAAACATGGATGTTTTATAAACAAAAGCATTGATGCATTTACCATCGATTCATTGGAGTCGATAGTTATAAATTAATAAACACGACAAATGACACATTAAATCTCCCCCCAGCGAACATTAATGTTTGTGGTTGCTAAACCAGTATTAAGAAATGGGGAAAAAAGTTTAAATACACTGATGCTTGAAAACATCGATGTTTAAAAACATCAATGGTTTTTATTCGATGTATTATCAACATCGATGTTTTAATTTTGAACATCGATGTTTTGCTGTCAATGTCGCATCCCTAGTATTTAAGTGCTTAGTTGCATCACACAGGAGCGACACAGCAGTCTATTCGTGACGATCCGGTATCAAGCCGGAAGTGGAACACGCGAGGTGAACACCTCGTTATTTTGAACAGCGGTCGTATGACGAGATCAACACTTGAGCTGGCACTCTACTCTCCAATCTCCCATGCCACGCCAACGCGAAGACATTTGGAGCCACGACAAATTTAACGTACACCAGCCCCACGTACATAAAGATCCTTGGCTGGATCGAATGTCAAACTCGCAAACCTCTGATTGCTAATTCGTTGGTTTTAATCGCTAGTTTAGGTTTAAAAAAAACCTTGAAAACAAATAATATACAATAGATGTAGTAAGCGTGCATATATTATCCCATTCGCAGTTTATTTTGCTTTAACCAGTCAGTCAAAATAACAGTGTTTGTAACATTGACGTTAATTTGAGCTAATATTCTATCTTGTATGTTTCTGAATAGCAGTGATGATTTAATATTTATTGTATTGTTATTTTTCTATTTCAGGGTGGAAGTCGGTCCTATATACGACCGTGGGGTAAATTTAGTTGGATATGCGAGCCAATTGATTACTCCTCGAAACCTGATGTCATCAGTGTGAGTGAATCGATTATTCTTTAACTTTTAGTTTACGACTCCGAATTGAAAATATCTGTCATTAACAAACTATCTGGTCACTAGAATAAAACTGACCTGGTCTTTATTGTGTAATTACAAAAAAAATCGGCAATATCTTGATGACGAGATATCTCGGCATTAGCAAAACTGGTCAAATCTTGATGGACGCGATTTCTCGTCGAAACATGTCGAGATAACATGCTCTGAGTAGCGAAAATCACTCGCTGGCTACCTAAGAAGTTTTCCTTTCGGGTATTGACACAATGCTGCCCAATAGCGTTATTGAGGGAATTGGTTGTACGAGGCCTTTCCCTTTAACTCTTGTGTTTGTTGTCTTGGTGTGGTATCTTGTCATTAGCAAATCTGACCAAACCTTGATGGACGCGATATCTTGTCACCAAAATAAAACTAACCACATCTTGATCTCGTCATCACAAAAAAATCGGCAATATCTTGATGACGAGATATATCGGCATTAGCAAAACTGGTCAAATCTTGATGGACGCAATATCTTGTCGAAACATGCTCTGAGTAATGAAAATCACTCGCTGGCCCCATAAGTTTTCCTTTCGGGTATCGCCACAATGCTACCCAGTGGCTTTAATGGGAGAATTGGTTCTACGAGGCCTTTCTTTTTAACTCTCGTGGTTGTTCTCTTGGCGAGGTATATTGTCATTAGCAAATCTGACCTAACCTTGATGGACGCGATGCCTTGTCACTAAAATAAAACTGACCATATCTTGATTTCGTCATCACAAAAAAAAAATCGGCAATATCTTGATGACGAGATATCTCGGCATTAGCAAAATCGGCCAGATCTTGATCTTGATGGATGAACCATTTGGGGTACTATTGTGTTCTGAGTGAGTAGCGAAAATCCCTCGCTAACCACCGAAGCTATCTTTTCGGGTATTGCTACAACACTACTGAATGGGTTTGTTGAGGGAATGGTTCTATGAATCCCCTTTCCCTTGAACCTTCCTAATGGTTTCGACGAGTTACCTCGTCATCAAGATATTTGTGATTTTTTTTTAGAATGGCGAGATTAAGATATGGTTATTTTTCTTATTCACGACAAGGTGTCTCGTCTATCAAGATCTGGTTAGTTTTTCTAATGACGAGATAAATCGTTGAGAAAACCAACAGGAGGGTTAAAAGATGCCCGACAAAGGGAAGAACCCTTCAATAGAACAGTTTCCGAAAGCATGAGAATCGTGATTGCGGTTCCATTAGGAATGGTTAAGAAATAAAATGTAGTCAATGGTAATGAACAGAAGCCGTACCAGTCGTAATGTAAAGGCTAAATAAATAAATATGAAGAACTAATATAATAGAAGAGTTACTATGCACAAATATATCCTTTTCATTACGGGGTGAAGTCATAGTTTTCTAAAGAAATCGTAACGAGGATCTTTATCATTTTGCTTTCAGCCGTTAATGGGTACTTTTTTGCTCGGGATTTCTCTAACCCCACAGTTAATTTTCCAATCTGTAATACTTTGAGTTTGCGGTTAACGGAGAAACATATATTCAATGAGGAAGTACATTAAAATGCCCAGATATTGCCCCGAAGATCAGTTACGGTGGTAAACCCGACACCGCAAGAATACTAATTCATACTATGAATATGTAAAACTCGGAGGATGAGAGAGACGTCACACGCACGTTTCTTCACATTATTTAGAGAACATTTGCAAACATATGTGAAGGTTTAGATTCGTGAATAGCTTTTTGTCGTGTGTGTGTATATATATATATGGGCTTTACATTGTTCCAAGGCTTTTGAGAGGAACGTAATACATATTTTAACCCGTTAAGAATCCTTGGATGATGCTTTTAATTCTATTTATTTCGCTTTGATACATTGAATCATTGAATAGTTAGTTATTCCTGACTACTAAATTCCATGTTATGAAACCAGTAATAAAATTTTATCTTTGCAGACAATTACCATTGGTTGGTGGTACCTTTTATTAAAGATTGCTGAGTTTGCTGATACGGTAATTAATTTTAAATGTTCTGATTTCTTTGTCTAATAAAACTAAATATTGTATTTTTATGCTTAATTTGATAAGTTCATATTTCGAATGTATTTAATGATAAGCTATTCCTATATTACGTATTCATTTCACAACGATTAAAATCTCGATGAAGCTCGAAAAGTAAAGAATCGAGTAATTAAAATCTTGAAACTTAATTTTGTAAAACTATTTCTAATAGATTTAGAATCTTGATTGCAGTATTTTGCCGTTCTTTTTAAAATTATTTTTATGATTTTCCATAAAAAATATTTATTTGAAAATTTTAATTTTTATGTAAACATTTTTTGAAATATATACTGCAATAAAAAACTAAATCCTCACACCAGAATGAGACTTTCTGTTCCGGGGCAAAATGTAAATGGTGGTAGTGTTTTGTAGCCGAACTTGCTTCCTGTACATATTATGAACGTGCAATCACTTTGTATGTTTTTCGAATACTATTTAATCAAGCCACCAATATAAATTCTAAAGAATATATTTCGAATCAATGTATGGTGATTGATTGGTCAACGCCAATTAGACTAAACACCAAACATTACCAAAACGGCCATAGATATTATTTTAACTCTCTGAGTGTCACGTGATTTCCTAGTAGCGTATAGTATTGTTTTTACCCCTCACAACACAAAAAAAAAAAAAAACTAAATAACCGCACCTGTTAGTTGAAAGAATACCAGGAAAGATCCTTTTGGTCAAGAACGTAAAAATGCAGATGTTATGCAAGGAAGACATTAGGGTGAACCCCTACAGAGGGTTCACATAGTGGGGTTACCTTAAAATGTGGTATACCACCATTTTGGTGTTTATTGTAATTGATGTTGATCAATTAACTATTATTTTCAATTCAGAATTCATTCTTTGACCTTTTTACTGGCGAAGTGCTCAAACAAGCCATGATACAGTGCAATATTTGAATACTTTTAAAGACTTTAACACGAGTTTTTTTTAATTTTTTTCTTCACAAAGTTATAATTTTTTTTTAATGACAAAAAAAATTAAAATTTTTTAGAAAAAATATTTAAAAAAAAGTATGTATTTTATATTTTATTAATCGTGTTAAATTCTTTAAAAGTGCTTCATAAACAATCATAAAAAGTTTCAAGTAATTTTTGAGTAATGGTGCCCCCAAATATGAAAAAAGTGTGTTCTAAGAAATAGGGCTTTAAACTTTGGAAGAACATACGTCGCCATAACAGTGCATCTACTTTATAAAATATTTAAAAATACTTCCAATTAACGGATTTCTACAAATGAGGTATCGTTATAAAAAAGACGATTCAAATTTTCATAAACAGTAAAAATAAAATAAAAAATAAAAAAATTCGAATTTTTAGAAGCCGTACCCCATAAATAAACTAATAATTTTCAAACCGGTAAATTTAGAAGATTTACAAAAATCATATAGAAATTAGAAAATCTTACATAGCTTATATTTTAACTTCCACCTCTCCTTAATAAAACATGAATTGTTGATATTTTTCAGATATTCTGTAGAGATATAATGAGTACTTCCTAAGTTTGCTGTAATATTGTTTTCATTTTCCGTTCACCCAGTTGGCATTTTCGTTCCTTATTTCCAGATATTTTTCGTGCTGCGTAAAAAGTTCACTCACATTTCTGCTCTGCATGTCATCCATCATTCATTAGTTGCATGGGGAGTCTGGATCGGAATGAAATTCGGTGCAGGTAAGTAAAGGAAAAATGGCTTTACTCTTTATTTCTTGTTTCACTTGCCACACGAAACTTGATTCTGTCGTTCTTCCCCTTTGGCAACTTGAACTCAGCACGGAATTTAGTTGCGGTGGTTTCATACCTGCAATGAAAGCCTGGAGGCAACATGAGGTTAAGCCATAATTTTTGTTTCAAACACGTATTTTCCACATTTTTTTAAAGGAAGTAATGCTACGCCAAGTCATTGGTGAAAAGGTGTGGAACTCCTTTTCTTATTGAGAGATATCTAAACTGGATTTTACTGGTCTTTTTAATTGATTAAAGTTCATAGTCAAGTGTTCCATGAATTAAATTTAATTTAAAATTTTAAGTTTAGTTCCTAATATGCTGGAGGAATGTGATATTGTTTATAAATCCTTTAAATATTAAATGTCCTTCAATACAAGCCTTAAATTTGAATTTAGTAAATAATTCCTCAAGTCATAGTTTTACAAGATTATTTTGGCTCAACGTCTCTACTTCAAAGGCAATCTTTTCGGCCGATCCCCTCTGAAAGATCTATTTCAATTAATAATAAATTGCTAGAGCATCTATGCCTATAATTTTCTAATTTTACGAAATTACTTATGTTCTTGCGACAGTACATCAATGTAGTGAGTGTGTTAAAGTTTTTGCTTAAATGTTTTTAGGCGACACATTTTTAAACCATCTTATTACCCACTCCTCTTCAACGCCTTCCTACTTTCCTTTGGTCAAGCGCCCCAAGATTCCCTACAATGACCACGAGGGAGCGCGGCAATTCCCACTTTGGAAAACCAAACTTTAAATGACAAGAGGAAATTGGCAAAATTTCTAGCCAATTGAACGATTCTGATAATTTTATATATTTTTGTAACATTATACGGCCATTTTAGTAGTAATTTATTTTTGCGACTCCTCTTTTTAAAATCTATTCTTTTGCCTGCCTCTAATACCTCTTCTGTGAGAGGATTTTTTTCAGCTATATGTTGAAGACGCTGGTGTTTTTAAGGGAATATGTATATTTATATGTGTACTGTTTCATTCCGTAAGTGACATAACGTGGCATGGCTACTCCCATGAAGTCTGATCCGTGAAATATGACTAGTCATTCCACGCGAATGACTTAGCGTCGCTTTAATTCAACGATGATGATAAATTAAATTTTAAAATAAATCCGGTTATACCGTAGAGTCTTGATTAACCGAGGTAATGTGGACCAACGGCAGAAACTGGTATAACACGGACAAAACAGCTAATACGAAATGAAGAAAATATTTACTCTACTTGTTACTCCTACTAACAGATTCATAAAGCAAGGATACTCGTTTGATCGGAGTTCGGATAAGCATACTAATCTTCTATAACTGTAAAATTCTTAACAGAAAGTATTTTCATCCACTAACTTGTATAGTCTTAAGCTAAAAACCCTTCACTGTGCTCTTTAAGATATTTTATAAATTCAATCATTCGGAAAACTATTCAAAATGAGTGTAATTTGGTCCATGTTGAATACAAACAATTTTGCTAGTTGGAGTTGGACAGACTACAACAAAAAAGTTTGAAACTTTTAAGTTTTTTGTAAAATTATTCTTGAGTTGTGAGCCAGCTATGCCGTTTCTTCTCATGACTCGGTTAATTGGAGCTCGGATAATCAAGGTTCTACTGTAGGAATAAAATTTTTAACCAGAAATGTTTTTTATCCGGTAATTTGTCTGTACTCACACTGAAAAACCATCATTGCTCTTAAAGTTGTTTCAGAAATTCTGTCATTTGGAAAAAATATTCATAATGAGTGATATTTGGTAGGCATTCAGCACAAACATTTTTTGATAGTTGAAGTTAGATAGAATGCAACAAAAGTTGAACAATGTTTCACATTTTAAGAAAAATGGATGTCCTTGACTCGTGACCTGTCTGCGTTGATTCTTCTAATGATTCGCGAAGAAATCGAGAGTCACGAAACAATCATTATCACTACTGCACTGAGAGGTAAACCCGGAAGGAAGCAGTTAAATGCGTTCAATGCGAAGGAGAATTTATTTCTAGAAAGATGAACTTCAGTCCACCCGAATGGAGAAAATGTAGGTATACGGTAGTGTAGGTCGTTTTTGCTATTATGTGCGACCTCTGAATGGAATCGGCTTCATAATGTCAAGATCGGGAAATAAGATATGTAAAAGTCAAGGATACTTAATGAATTTCAAAATAAATCACGGATACGGATGTTTAGATACAAGGGAATCTATCAAGATAATATTATTCTTCAAAAAGAAAATAAAGTTGGTTGATATTTGAAAAACTCAAGTCCAATTTTCGGTCTTCAAAAGAAATTATTTCTTCCCTTCTAATTGTGGTGAATTTAGACAACCACTACCAAAATAAATTTACAATATTGTTGTATATAACGCAGAGTGTAACATATTTCCATCGTGAAGTACTTTTGGGTTGGTAACACACTGGCTTTTATGTCTTGCTAAATTGAAGATCCGGACGTTTCGTGAATACGCATGCTTTCGGAAAGAAACCCGGTTGCTCTTCTTACAAATAGCAAATCACGTTCTGCTCAACCGACGCACTTTTCGATGAATGGTCAGCTATGAATAATATGCGATACATATCCATCAATTCCTGCAGCTCAGTGATAACAGAACCTACTTCTACTCCTATCACAGCTTCACCCTTCGTTTTCATTCTGTCTTCTATTAACACGGTGGCGCACACACGGCTGTTGAAGGCAACGCAGAACTGGCAACGGTTATTCATTGCATGACCACGTATACGGAAGTAATCCCACGATCTTAATACAGGCCTTACGTTTAATTTAGTAATCTATCAACTAGTGGTAACATCTATCGAATTCAGAAAATGAATTCTGGAGGTAGGGGGGGGGGTTGTGGTGATATTTAACCGCCACTACAAAAATTATCGAACAAAATAGTAGTATATATCAGGGGTGGGAACACATGAGGTCAAAGAGAACCGTATTTCCGGTTTTTCATATATTATGAAGAGCCACACCAGAGTTACGTAGTATTAAATACACAAATTCAAATTTTATTTAATTAATACGGTTACATATTCTACAAAAGTCTTAAGTGCTGTGTGATGTACACATGTAAGTAAATATAATTAAGTGAAAGAAAATACAAAATAATTATTTCAAAATTCCATAAATTTGTAATACATAAAAATGTATTACTAAAAAGTATAACATTTAACGAAGTCCTTTGTTTAAATCTTTGATATTTGGGGTAAAATTTGTTAAAGCCGTCCGAAGCAATTCTGTGAGATGATGATTGGTCAACTGTGAACGATACTTCGACGCCTCTCGAACTTCATTGTGAAGTACAAAGATTCACTGCAATATGTTGTAGCAAAAATTGAAATATGACTGCAAGCAGCTTTCTTTCAGTGTGGATATTTTGATTCGGGCACGAGTTTCCAAAATTCAATTATAGAAGTAGATTTGTGTGCATTCGAAATTCACGATCTTCTTTCATCTCTATTAACTCCAATCCTCCCACAGCCTCTTTTTCAACAAGAATTGTTCCAGAAATTGGAAGATCTACTATCGAGAAGCGACTACGTACGACATGAACTCTTCACTTAGTCAATTTAACAAGATTTACGAAAAAAAATTTTGAAATAATAAAATTAAACGGATTTAAATTTTTAATGGGAGCCGTACTTAACTCAACGCATTGGCCCACCACTGGTATATATCTTCCGTGTCATACAAAGAGGAGTTAAGTAAAAATGATTACTTCTCAGAATCTTAAATTGAATATTTCTCTCCTTTTCACAAATATTCAGGAAGAAAAAGAAGCATGTCACGATACAAATTATTGTAATTTAGATTAGTAGATAAATTTATTTTTGTGATTCTGTAAGCATATTAAATTAGATACATATTTTAAAAATTATAATGATAAATTTGACTGTTTTAGAAGCATTTCAATATTGATTTTATCAAATAAGAGTAATATATCGTCGACAAAAGTGTGAAACCACATGTCGAAAAAATATTTAATTTCGGGTTGTTCCGTAAACATGCGTAGTTAAAATATCTGCATCTGTCTAGTCAATATTTAGTTTTTTCAACTAAATACTGTATTTTTTATAATCACATTTTTTCGACTTACGTGGTCTCACACTTTAGTTGACGATATATTTAAAACTAGAAATTATAGAGAATATTTAATTTTTAATCTCTCTCAAACACCAAACAACAAAATTGTGTCGTATGTACAATAGTTCTCTGAAGTAAAAAATAAATCACTTGGCCGACAACTTCGGTGAAACCTTTCGCATCAGTTAAAGCAAATAAATAAATTTGTGTAGCGAGATTCAAACCTCCTGAAACCTTAATGTTCCCATTATAGTAGCTTTATTACGAATGTTTTCAGTTTTATATATATATTCTAACTCCGTTTTCTATTTTTTCATCTTCGTTTTAGGAGGTAGCAATGCATTCTTTCCTTTCATCAACTGTTTTGTACACACCATTATGTATTCTTACTACTGCTTAGCTGCTCTGGGACCAGAGATGCGAAAATATCTGTGGTGGAAGAAGTACCTAACCATCCTACAAATGGTAATTGGAATCTTTTGTTTTGTGAAAAGCTTGTACTAAAAATTTTTTATGTGCAATTCTAATAAAAATGGGGACCGCTTGGCTTAGTGGGCTTGCCCTCTGCGCTAGTAACCTGCGAGCTGTAGGTGGTGTAGGTTCTTATTCCTGCAACTTACACTTGTATATTTCCCTCTTTTGTGTCGACCAATCGGTCTGGTGGTTAAGGTGTTAGCCTCTAGATCGGAAGGTCCCTGGTTCGAATCCGGGTCAGTGCATAGATGTTTGTAAGCGAATGGTGCACCTTAAATCTGCCGTGGCCGAAAGTCCTCTGGTGTGGAAGTTTGGAGAGTGGTGTGGCAGCTCAGGTGTTGCGAACTCTCTTGTCATCCTACCGTGGTTTAAAATTACGTGGTGTTGTCCTTGGATCTTTTCCTTGGGGGATTGATCCAGGATCGTCGTCAATAGCCCGTTGTGTGGCTCTAGTACGGCGTTAATTAAAAAATTGAGTTAATTTTGGGACATGTTTTTGTTTCTACATAATATACAAGGCATTTATCTGCATACTCTGAACTTTTCTATGCATTCTGGACAACATTGGGGCACACTCTAAAGACTTTTCTGTCTTACGAAAAATTTAAGTTCTACAAAAATGTTAAATGTGACATATGTTTACATTTGTGAAATTGTGTATCTTGATTATAGTGTGATAGTTGTTACATGTGATGTGAATAGGAATTACAATTGATATTTTTACGCTCTTCAAGCGTATTTTGAAAAAATAATTTTGTGGTCTAGTTTTCTTTCTTCCGGTTCCCAAAATGCCGTAAAATTTCCGACTGCTTCCAAGTGAATGGTTTACCCCATATGATTCACAAAACTTTTATGTTCTCTATAAAAACTAGCTTCGACATGTATCTTCGATAGCTTTTTAACTCCAAAATTATTTCAAGTTTAGTTAGTGGGGTGCCAGCTTAGGTGTTGCGTCGTCATCTGACCGGGGTTCAAAATTACGCAGTGCTGTCCTCGAATCTCTCGCTGAAGGGATTGATCCCGGACCGTCATCTATAGCCCGTTGTGTTACTTTAGTACGACGTTAGTTAAAATAATTACCAAAAAAAACCCCTCTTTTGTGTCAGGAAAACTTTTCTTGTGTATATATAACTATTACTTGACATCGTGTGTTTGGAGCAATATGGCCAAACATGACCCCCAAAAAAACACAATATAAGACACACAGAGAAAAATCTAGAAAAACTGTAGAGTTTAAAAAAAATGTTGTTAATTTTTTTTTTGCGTTTTTTAATCCCGTAATTATGTCCTTTTTTTATAGGTTGTTATATAGTAAGTTATTTATGATTGATTGGTTATTATGCATACTTACTTTATTTCTTTTCACCATTAAAATAACCATAGTTGTATTTCTCTCTTCTGTGCTTGTAAAATTTTTCTTAATGTATGTCTATTTTACTTGTCCTTGATGGTATATCAACTATTCATGTCGCCCATTGGGTGCTCCTTCACAAGTGGCCATCACTTCTGGCCTTGTAGTGGCAAAATGATTAGAAATCAACAATGTCCGTCATTGGATAAAAAAATATATTCATGTGCTTGCTGCAACTTGGTCAAATATGGCCCTAGCTATATAAAAACCCAACCAACCAAAAAAATTACTAACCTCAATTGAAGACTGTCTCGAAAAATGTTAGGCGTTTTAAACTTTTGTAAATTAAAATTTCTATTCAGGTAAACATTTTTTTTATGTCCTTATTATGTCCTTAATTAATACAAAACTTTTGTACGGTTAGTTATAATTTGTTTCTTTACACCATTAAGTTACCAAGGATACATTTCTCTTTTGTGTCAGTAAAATCTTTGTATGGCGCAGCTTGGCCAGTAGTTCAAGGAATTCATTTGGTTTGACCACGACCTCTGAAAACGTTCGGTTCCTTGCCTGTCTATCTCACACGCCGTCATTGCCCTAATCAGTTATTCCGAAGAATTTGGTTGCCATGAGAAAAAATGGAATACCTTTCGTGAATAGACAAACAAGGATAACCACAACAACTGTATAAATTTGCAGAAAATAGTTGCAATAATTCCCAAGTATGAATATTCTTTCTTGCAATGGTGAAGGTGAAAGCCGGTGTATCGTACCTCTGCCATTTAAGCACGCAGACATCGTGATGTGGCTTTCCCTTTCTGCTCATCCGCAGCGACCTTCAACAATCTCATGAAAGAGATTTGAATATACATCTTAAAAGATGAAATATGTAAAGAAGATATCCCATAAGCTTCAACTACGTGCGGTTACTCCCACGTGAAAGCGAGAAGACCAGCAACCTTGGCCTACAAGTTTTGTTCAGGTTTTGCCATCAGGGCACCCGGCGTTGGGGGCACCTTTGGAACTTTGTTGTCTGTGTTCTACGTATCGGAAACGGAATTAATCGGCTGGGTCTCATGGGGTCACGCTTCAATACGCCTCTCGATTTTCGTATTGCCTAGACGGCGGCGAAACCAGGGCCATTGTGCAACACTTTGAGGAAAGGGAGGAACAGGATGTAAAAAAGAAGTGCCTTGTGAACCCTTTTTACGATGAAAATTATGACGTTCCGTTTCTGTGTCCTCCGTTTACCTTTCTCTTAGTATGACGGTGTTAATGCGCGTCTAAATATGAAGGACTCATATGCAAAGAACCGCAATGATGGGTACCTGTAATTTTATGCTCACGCGAGGTTAAAGTTTAGCATCGCTTTTGGGGACCTCCTTGTCCTTGAGTGGTTTCAGTTAGATTTGACTATCAACTGCAATTGATTCTCGCTAATGAGGTTTTCCCCACATCTTCCCTACTCGTTAGGCGGCAATGGAACATGTGTGGTTTTGTATTTTATTCCTCAAACAGTTGCTTTTCAGATTTCGCTTCTCCAGTTACCCGTTGCTCCAGTGCGATTGAAATTCAACCACCTGCCTCAATTTCGCTTTGCATTACGAATGTGGTTAACCAGGAAAACTTATTAAAATTTTAATCATTTTGAGAATTCCCCAATCATGTTTGTGTAGTTGTTTGTTATATTTCTAAGACGAAGACATTTTTTTTATTAACTTTTTAAATCGCATGAAATCATCAGCACTAACTTGGATAAATTAGTGAACAATCCAAGGTCCCAGTTGCTTCCTGTACGATAATTGTGCCTGTTTTGAAAGAATAATTATTTTATTTACTCACTAGCTAACACTCCGGTTTCAAATATCACATACCGGCCAGAAAAGTGACACAAGTCAAAAAATAAAAATTTCGACGTTATGTCATTGAAAAAATATGTATGAGGTGACCCTGTGTGTTATATGATTATTCTAAAGAATATAATAGAAGTTACCACCATAAATACTTAACTAAAATTTAAAAGAAGCTTATACTATTTCAATATAAGTTTTATAGTATCCTTTAAGTTGATGTTTCTCAAATTCTGCAATTTTGAGTTGTGTCACTTTTCTTGCTGGGGTGCGATATGACTGCGACATTTCCCTGTATTAACTCAAATACACAAAATCTCTAGAATGTGTTTTCTACCGCGATAGCTAAAATATGACCGCGACATTTCCTTGTGTTAACTCATACACAAACCCTGTAGAAAGTGTTTCTTTATCCATGTCGATTTATTGCAGAAAAACAAACTTTAGATTTCAAAATTGGGTCACTTTTAAGACTACCTGTGTACCAAATTTATATATATATATATATATATATATATATATATATATATATATATATATATATATATATATATATATATATATATATATATATATATATATATATATATAGAGAGAGAGAGAGAGAGAGAGAGAGAGAGATTTCGTATTTTTTGGAAACATTTATTATCATGACATTTTTGGGAGAAAGACATTTTGTGAGGCCCATGTTGTTCGGGTTCCGAGCAGTTGGCAGCTCTGTCTTCTGATATAGCTGTAATACGACCTTTTGGTTCCACATAAAAATTACCCAGAGGATATTCATTTTACACGAAATATTTTCCATCTCCACGTGCTTCGAGAAGTTTGGCCTTAAACATAAGAACTCCAGGGATTCGAATATCTTGGTGTCAGCCTTATATTTGGCTCATATTAACGTAAATTATGATTTAATATATTCGTCTTTATTCAGTAAAGCGTTTGAATAAATGATGCATTGTATATATTGAAAATTAATTTTCGGCACATGGTATCAATTTAAATGGCATACATTGGCCCTTAGTATCATCAGCCTGTGTGCAATTTTTTAGAAAAAGAGATGTTATTGGAATAATAGTCAGTGAAGTATTAGGTAGGTAAGTTAATTTAAAATGCACTGGAGGAATATAACGGACTATTGGCGATGATACGGAATCAATCCCGAAGGGAAAGATTCGAGGATATCACCTCGTAATTTACAGCCACGCTTAGAAGACGACAGCACATGAGCTGGTACCCAACTTTTCAAACTTCTACACCACGCCATGTATACATTCGGGACTCACGACAGATTTAGCCTCATTGTACACGCCGGTCTATGGTTCGATTGAGTTTCCCATAGCTGACTTAAAATCTTAATTTTACGTCTGTTTTTTTTTTTAAACATTTAAATCACCTTCTCATGAAACGTAGTTTCGTTCTCAATTTTTAATTGTGTGACAATTTGTTTTGTTTCTTTCAGGTGCAATTCGTAATTGCTTTTGTGCACGCAATGGTTCCTTTGTTCTATGACTGCGGCTACCAAAAAGGCTTCGCTTACGCTGTTATGTTCCATGCTCTTCTGTTCATGGTGATGTTCATGAACTTCTACCGACACACTTACAACAAACAGCAGAAAGCAGTCAAGGCAGCCGAACAAGAAAAGGCACTTCTTCTAAAGGAAAACGGCCACAGCACGAACGGTAAAGTTCACCAAAACGGCACCCAGAAGAACGGAGCTGCAGTTCAGGAAGAAATAGCCAGAAGAAGAATAGTTGGAAAAGACCTGTAATACATACATGTAATCTCGGCTTAAAAGTTTGCTATCATTGGAAACAGTTTTTCTATCATATCATTCTGGTAATACCAGCGAAGAACAAGTGGTTCCAGATGATTTCAGGGCAGATCATTTCACTAAAGAGAATGTCTTCTTAAAAAGGTTCAATTTGTATTCAAAGGGGAACATAATTTGTTTTCTTTCCTCTAAAGATACTATTTGATCAATTGTTGAAGAATACGTGTTCGAAGATCATTTTACTCTGTTCGTATGATTTAAAGGTCATATTTAAAAAGTGTTCTTTATTTTATAGATTAAATCCAGAATACTTTTACCTCGATTGTATGTTACAAAGATTGTATGAGCACAACTCGGGAAGGTTTTCCATTTTAATTTAATTTAAACTATTTAATCCCTTAAGGTATCCGGACACGTTGGAGGTCGTTATTTTTTTAAATGTGATATAGAAACATTTTAATGATATTTTTATGTTTAGTGTTATTAAAAAATAGCATTGGGCTATAAATATTTAAATTATATATTAATAATTTTGTAAAACTGATAAATATGTATGAAAATTTATGGAAATTTATGAAAAACTTCAATTGTGCTACAGAAAAATCTATTCAATTAATTTGAAAAATAAAGCTTCCAAAATAAACTACATGCAATTGTCTAGTGAATGAACTACAATCAAAATTATAGATAAAAAAAACAAAAATTCGACAAGCGATCGAAAAATGAATGCAAGATTTTTGACAGTTTTAGAGTCAGATTTCTTAAATAAAGAGCCTTAATTTAAAAACTCTTCAACTCATCATGATTATTATAGTTCATTCATTAGACAACATTATGAAAAACAAGTTCACAAATTTTTATGAGAATCCATCCATAACTTTTTGTGTTATAACATTTGAAGTGAAGAAATAATGCAAAAATATTAATTTAGAGTAAAAGCAGTTTGAAGTGTATCGTTTGCTCTCTCCTTGATGTTACTGTTTGCGTAAACAATTTTGTTCTTCACTTCTCTTTCAAAATGTCAACACTATTTCCAAAAGAAAAACCATTTAAACACTTAAGAAACCTTTCCAAAATTTTATTTGCAAAAAAAAGTAAGTTTTAAATTTAAATTTTGAAGGTTTTTGGTCTTTTTATGTCCACTTCCGATGGTTTCCAAACCTACTTCCGGTTTTCCCGCCTTGATTAAAATCGCAATATCTCTTCAACTGATTAACTTACAGAAAAAATCAATTATTCTTTGGAAAGTCAAATAAATACTCTATCAAATAAGATCAAAAACTGCTTTTTGAATATTTGGTCAAAAATGACATTTTCAACGTGTTCGGATACCTTAATGAAAAATCATATAGAATGTAACACTATTTTCCACCTTGAAATTTCAGTTGTAATTATCTATAATTTTAAAACATATTCTGAAACTACTTGTTAAAAAGCACCTTAACGTTATAAATTCACAGCATTTTTTTAATTCTGTCGACACTCTCGAGCAAATACAATTTCATAATCATATTCACACTTGCGCGATCAATTATTTATTTGTATCTCTATAATCATCGCGAATTTCTAATAACTCATTTTTAAGTATTTTAAATCCATAAAATATTAAGGCTGACGTTTCCTTCAATTTGTCAAGCATTTTCAGTATTTTTGTATTTTTATAAATAAAATTATGAAAACTAAACACTTTTACTGTGTCACTTAGTGCCTCCTCTATCTTAAGACTCTGCGTGATAAGTGGTAGATTCTTCCACGAAGTGCCAGTACTTAAGGTAGATAAACACCCAAATTTTACCAAAAAAATAATTTTTTAGTTTATTTATTAAAAATGAGCGTTGAACACTTCTTTATCAATATCTGAAAACAGTTTTTAAATTCATTAAGTATTAACGACGTTATAGGTATTTTTCTGAAGTATAGTAGGTATTAAAAAGTAATGCCTACTAGTAAAATGAGCTGATGCAGATACCAAAAGTATTTAATAGACCCATATTTGGTATTTAAGAATGGTCCAGGACCACCTCCTAGTGTTTTAAATAATGTAAAACCTGTTTACATGGATTTGCATAAGAAGGAACTTCTTTATAAGTGTTTACATGATAAAACACTAATGAATCATTCAACGGTATGGTGTGGCAGAGACTGACAAAATTTATTTGGTGCGCTTTAACACACTATATTCGGAGTAAATTATGCTTTTATTGTTTTAATGATGACTATAAAGGACTTATTGATGCGTTCATTGCCTTAGGACTGTCAGTAGGTGATTACACTTACAATGATGGCTTATGTTATCTCGATAGTTTATGAATTAAAAAGGCTACGAAAGCCATCAATACCTTGTGTACAAAACCCAAAGAAAAATTTCCAAAACTCAAAAACAAGACAAACATGAACACGCTGAAGGTCAAACATACAAAAGGGGAGAATTTTAAACGTATATTTAGTACAGAGCATTATTTTTAAAGGAATTAAATTTTCGTTTTTAATTTACTCAAAATGAGGTTTTTCTGTATTTACCATTATCTTAAAAAAGTATTCAATTTTGTTTTTAGATATTTTGCATAAATGTTTGCGCATTGAACCTAAAAAAATGTAACTAGTTAAATTTTTAATTTTGTAAGATAATGAGATAAATTCAGACTTTTTTAAGAGTCTTTTAAATAATTTTCATATTTGATATCATTATTCAGATTGCATAATTATTATTCCTAATTCTTTTGGTTGAATGCACGCCAAATATAAACGAAGAGCTTGGTAAAAAAAACTACAAATAGGTGCAAAATTTAAATTGCTATCAGTGTTATTAGAAATAATTCACACTGTCATAATTTTTTATTAAATTTTGATTTAAAAAAAGTTATATTTATGAAAATTAAATGTTACTCTTAAAACATTTGTGCTAAAGCATCGTTGATAAAAATATTAAGGAGATCCAAGCTATATTTTAAAAAAATTTGGGGGTGTTCGACTACCCTAAATGACTCCATGGGCCATCGATGTACATCTAAATTTCAAAATCTCTAACACAGTTTTTTTATTGAATATAAAATGTACAAAATTCCATAAATACTGTTAATATCTTCAAACATTAATACAAAATACAAATTGTTTTTTATTACCATCGTATCCTTTGAAATACAAGGTAATTGGTAATTGGTAATTTTTTAGTTAACGTCGCACTAGAGCAACACAACGGGTTATTGACGACGGTCCGGGATCAGTCCCTTAAGGGTAAGATCCGTGGACAACACTTCGTAATTTTGAACCACGGTCAGATGACGAAGAAAACACCTGAGCTGGCACCCCACTCTCCAAACTTCCCCGCAATGAAATACAAGGAAATATTAACATATTTAAATTTCAGGGAATGTTGAATAAAATATCAGACAAGTTCCCTGAGGTGTACACAATTGTAGTGCCAGGTGTTCTCAAACACTCCCGTATTTGTATGGTCCTTAATATTTCATTACATTAAATTTTTTCAACATTTTTGCATTTTTTTCAAAATTGTTGTAATTAGAGATATCTAGTATTGTTGATAAAATCGAAAAACGGATTGCTTATACTTCAAAATGCTTACGCATTTTCTCAGATTATGTAACTCAGATCTTCGTAGCTCCTTTCAACAAGGGTTCGCAATTTCTGACGCGATTCCTAAGACCGATTTTTTCAGACATAATACAACCATTTTGAGTGATAAACAAAACTATTTAGCTGTGCTACAGCTACTGTCTCGTAAAAAAATATTTTACCAAGGCCGCCGTTGTTTTGTCAAAGTCCAAGGCTAGTCTGGAAAGTATTGCTTTCAAAGCTAGTGTGAGTGAGAACTTTAATTCTTTGATAGACTACAAAGGATTTTGATTTCCTAAAATGTCAGCTGTTGTAAGAATCAGCCTCTTAGAATCAAATGTTTGAATCAGAAATATTTTTTTAAGCGTGGGCACTAGAGCTACCCATTTCTTCACGGGCCTATGTTAATGTCTTCAATTGTCCCTGAATCTTCTTTTCCTTTGGAATCTTTTTAATTCTGTCTGAAAATTTTAAGGAGACGCACACGAAAATCCCAGCAAATTCAGAACAACCGAACGTAAGTTTGAAGCAGAAAAAGACAAACAATGCATTTTGAGTTGTGTCTCTTTCGATTATGAGGAAGCAGTTTTACAGTAATTTACGAAACATCGTAGTAAATCAACAGCCTGATTCCAAAAATGTAAGTTATTGCCAACAAAATAATACTCTTATTTCTCACGAGTTTGTATCAAGATAAGTAATGCGAGAAATTACAAACAAAATCTTATTCATTTTTCGGATATTTCGGTGTTTGTTCCATTTTACCCTATTTAATGTAAAATAAATGGTTTGAGCAATTCGTTTCAATCTGTATGTATGTATATATCTATATTCGAGTCTAGCCCAAACAGCAGGATATATTTTCATGACGTTTTGCATACTTTGAACACTAACTGAGTAGACAAACGGATGAAAACCTTACAAAAATTTTTTAGAACAACGACTAATACTGTGCTCAGATCAAAACGTTATGTCACTTTTTCCAAAAAATCTTGGAGTCATTTTTGTTAATGTTTAGAAGGTGGCAAAATGTGCGTAAGCCTTTTTCTTTCAGTTTATGAGAAAACAAAGGTGGGAAAATTGTAATAAATCAAAAACCACAGAACCACATGTAGAATCTTGAATCATAAAATTGCTGTCACGAAAAATTAAAAAAAAAAACGACTTACGACATTTTGCCACCTGAGTACAGAATTATTAAAAGCTTTTAAAAGTTCATCAGTGGTCATTTCGGAGGAGCAAGAAATTCTGTCCTGATAGGGGTGATAATTTTTTAAATCTTTATTAGTCGTTGTTTTTAATGTTTTCCATTTTTAATCTCTTAGTGACCACTCGCTTTTATCACTCAGCGTTAGTCGGTCTTGTCTTCAAGATCTATCTTCGTAGATGATTAGATGTAATTCTTATTACATTTCTCTTTATTTTTCATCTTTTTCTAAGCCTTTTTTATTTTTGTCGTGACTTTCTGTATGACTTTGTGAGCCGTATGCAATGGGTCGATCAGTTCTATTCTGAGCTGCTAGAATTGGTGGCTCCAGACTAATGGAGTCGAAATGGTTTAACCGTTTATTTAAGGAAACTCGAAATTGTCCAAAACATTTTTTTCAGGAAATTTAAAAACACGGTCCGAAATTCGATTTACTATCCTAGTAGGGCTGTCATTAGCCAGCTTAAGAAATAACACTCTGTTTTTCTGTTTACCTTCATGGGATTTAGTGTCCAAAATAAACATTCTAAAATATTGGTTAGCTTTAAATGGCGCAGAGGTGGTTACACAAGCTGCACCAAACAAATTTGAAAAAGAAAAACATTCAGCCTTCATCTTGATAAGTTGATTCGTTGGAAATTACCAGAGCAATGTAAAACAATTCATTGATCCACAGAACTTAGATGTTTTTCTATGTAAACACGTACGTTTTACAAACTGTACTTGTAACAACTACCTGTAACTTGGTAAAACAGTCTTTTACAAATTGTTTTGGTCCGCTACTCTTTTTATTTAAATGTAAGCATCAACTGCTTCTAAGCATAAAATTTAGCTTGAATTAAATCAAATATATTTAAGTAACTAGGGGTACTAACCTTGTTCGCTCCCTCGAATTTGACACATATTTTGTGAATTATAAGGTATAAAAAATAGTTATAAAAATAATCAATTTTACATATCTAAGACGCGAAGATACAGGCCATATATATCGAGATAACAGTTGGTTGGATTCCAAGATAAATCTACGGAGCTTAAGGCTGTTACTAAATTATTCCTCTTGATACATCGGATACAATTTTTAACAACTTTTTCAAAATGTACCGTTTGGTGAATCCAATTTGTAAAAACATCAGAACAGTCCAGTTATTTGAGAAGTGCTAAATATTCTTTCTGTAATCTCTTTTGATCTTCATTTAGAAGCGAAGCTTGATCTAGTCGTTGCCATACCTCGAATACAAATTTAGATATTTTACTTATTGTTTCCCAAATGCCATCTAGTGATACAGCCGAGTTTATATTAAAATGTAGTTCCTCACCATTTTGACGACGTTTGACGTCCACATATCAATTGCACGTACTAAAAATTGCATTCGTAAAACAAGCTAAGTGACATCGCGTCTGGAATACTTACAGGAAGCACGTTCAGCCACAAAAACACTACCGCCACCTACATTAGTTTGATATGAAAATCTTTCCATGCAAAATGTGTACAGGAAACAGTCTCACTACAAAAACAAGCGCCATCTACGTTTAGCTAAACAGAAAACCTCTCGTATACAGAAGTAGTTAATTGAATTCTTAGATTGATTGTATTTATTTTATTGTATAAATTAAATTTATGCAATTAATTACATTTCAATTATTAAAAAATATTTTTACACGTACCATAAATTTTATGAAATTTGTATTGGATAGGGCAATATATTAATTTTTATCCCAAACGGAGTTTTGCATTAAATATTATAAAGAGCAAAGTACTCAATATTTTTTTGTTGGTTTTAAATTGTAGAACTCCTTTCCCCCTATCGCGTCACACAAAGCTTATTAGAGCGTAATTAAAAATATGCGCTTCTTCGTAGAAGCGTAATTTGAAATTCTCTGTTTTAGAGGATATCTTGATTCGAAGTAATAAATTATAGCATAATCACACTTTCGCGCGCGCGCGCGAGAAAAACTAATATTTTTACAAAAAGTAGTTAAAACACAAAATTTAACATTAACCCTGAGATCTAACAAGTACAAATTACTTTTTATCTACTTGGTTTTAGGTTTCCAAAGAGTTTCTAATTTCATTCCAAACACCACAATTCAGACAGTATTACGTTAGACGTTATTCCGCCTTTATCTCAATGTAATATAATAACCTAATAACGATCAATTCAAAATCCTATCAAGCTATAAATTATCTGGTCAATCAATTGTCGATGTTTCATCTAGAGGAAAATCATTGACCCATCTGAATAATGAAATACAATATACTTGTTTGATTCTCCCCTCACGATTCACAATTAGCCTAAAAGAGTGCACTTCCGGCAAGTTGACAGTGAACTTGGCCATGCCTGTCTAGCATAAAAAAAAAGCTCTGTTGTTTTAGACTCTGGGATATTGCTTGAAGATATAAGCGACCGTTTGACCCTAAACTGTAATAAACCTTTTAAATTGTTTGACACATTAGAATTTATATATTTGTCTACCATCCTCAATCCGTGACATTCCTGTTATGCGTTTGTATTAAGTTTAACTAATGCAGGAGGATATGAAATATATTTTGGAGATGAGATTTGTATCACACGCATATGCTTAATATCGATTGATTGTTTGGCGTCGCACTACATTGGTATCGTATGATCGAGGACGGTATCGTACTACATTGGTATTATAAGCTCTATTTTAGGGAGTATTAATTTGAAACGATTAAATCGCTAAGCCAAGAGAGTCATATGAGAGGATCGTAATTTTTTAATTTTAAAAGTATTTCTTTGAATTATGGAGCTGTTTTAGAATGTGTTAAGAAAGACTAATTTAAAGTGCTTTTTAACACGTATAGGATGCTTCCACTGTTACGTATTATACAATTACACTTATATTTCAATCATGATAATGAATATACCCGTTTATTAATTTGTTGTTAATTAAAACTTTTTTAAACTATCATCTCTTCAAAAATGTCTATTCCACATTTTTGTACGAATGTCATTTTCCCCCTCTAAATAGAACTAATATGAAGCCGTCAATAATTATGTATGAGCCATTTCTAGTCACAATGCCTACTCTCATATGTAAAACTCTTTTTGCGTTAAAAATTGACAGACATACCCAAACATTTAGGATATGTTAACTTGAAAATATTTTAGGTTCCAGCAAAGTTTTTCAATAAAGGATAATAATAGATGCAGCCATTTCCATGACTAAAATATGTGTGTGATTGTCCTCCATAAGTGGCAATGGAATGGCCCTAGTTTTTGTGTAATAACAGTTAAAAGTACTGTTTCTATAAAAATGTAACCTTTGTAGACGATTCTGTAAAACAATTTGTTCCAGTAACTTAATATGTAAATCACATAAATTTTCAAAGCAATAATAATTCCTAAGAGTAGTTTAATGCTTCACGCAAATTTAAATGAGTAAAATTTTTTTTAAAGAAACGGTGCAAGTTCATCTGCGGTTACACTTGTGGCTTGATTTAAAATGGCGTATTTCACCCGAATCTTTTCACATTCTGCGAAAGATATTTTCTCATAATTATCTTAATCCACTTCGTTGCTTTCTTCTATTTGAATTCGTTACGTCACAATTATTTAAGATCCCACAAAATCAAAGTAAACGCAGTTTATTCTATGAATTTTTTTACTTTAAAGCAACAGCGGTGTTAGTGTATAAGTTTAATACCTAATACTTCATAAACAAACGAAATAAATGTTAGAATATTTTAAGGGGACTCGGCACCTTAAAAATTATTTTTTTTATTGAAAACATTTTTAGACACACTTTCTGCAGTTTCGTATGCCAGAGAATAAAACATAAAAATTTAAACCATCAATTTTCTTCAAAATGTGTTAAAATTTTTTTTTAAAGTTGAAAAATTCAAGAATTTTTAAAGTGTATATATATTTTTAATTTTTATGATATAAGCTCTAATTTTTTTGATAATATTCCTTTAACTATAATCTAAATTTACAGGTAGGGAATTGAAGGTTTGGATAGATTTGAGATAAAAAATAAAACCTGAAACACTACGTAAAATATCACAAAAAACGTCACTTTACTGCACATTTATATTTAAAAAAATATTCTACTCATAATAACTAAAAATGCATGCCTGTATTTCATAATAAGATTCTATATATGTATCAATTTGAAGTCAATTAATGGGAAATTGAAAAAGCCTTTGCAATTTTAATTATAAGATATATACAAAAAAAAAGTAGGAGAAAAAGCAGTTTAAAGTTTTAAAATTAGAATTAAGCTATAAAATTAAAAATTAAAATGATTCAAATTTTTACTATAGCTATTTTTTACATATAAGTGAAGCTCAAAACTTCCCTGGACCATAAGGGATCCCTTCCTTTTTTTAAGAGCCAATTCCTTTGTTCTGATTACTGTTTTCAATAATTTTCGAACGTTTGAAATTTGGCACTTAAACGGTTCTTTCTCTGATAGTTCTTTCGAGCATCAATTATCTGTCCACGTTTTAAAGTATAGGATCATAACCTAATCCCAACAGCTTTCTGAATATGTTGAATAGTTTAAAGTACACTTATATTCTACTCGCAAACTGCTTTCGATGTGTCCATTTCGACACGTTTTTTTGACACAAAATTCTCATTTGGATACTTGGACCAAATCATGTTGTATAGATTCTCATTTGTCATGGACCTTGGAACATCCTTCTAAAAGTTCATCAGAAGCAAGACGCTGGTATATTAAATAATTACTATTAAATGTTTTGGCATCTCCATCCGAAAGTAAATTCGTATATCGGAAACCAAACCTTTGTAATATACATATACCTTCACAGCTCTGTCGTTTACGTTTAGGTATAATTAATGATAACGTATGAACAGAAAAAGAAACAACAGAAGAACAAATATCAAACAGAAAACTAAAGCCTTCTTTTTTCTCAAATTATCGCTATAATTTACTCGTACAGCGCTAATACTGATGTAAGTAAAAAAAGCCATGATATCAGTAACAGTTACAAAGAAACGTTTCATCTTATGAGCTATTTCATTTAATTAATCGAAAATAAAAATTGAGGCTTTGCAGACGCACAACTGCAGTTAGTTACGGTTTCGAAACACTGTGATCGCACGGGTGTACTCACAAAAATCCTTATAACTTTACAAAAAATACAAGAATCAGTCTGATTTTCTAGGACAACATAACATTTTAAACAGTATAAGGCAACTTTTTAAGCAAAAAAATGTTCATTAAAAATAAGAAAACATTTCACAGTCAAATTCATATTCCCCATCCAGAACCGTTCATGAAGCTGCCTGCCCCACGGGCAAACCTAATTTTATTTTCCTTCGTCCTTCATCAAGCATGTATCCGGAATACAATTTTATGCGACCCATTGTTATTACTCCTGGTTCTCTAAGTGCCGTAACGTTAAATGGACGTGAGGTTTTATGATATATTCGATTGCATCTTATCAAAAGTAATGCACTTTGTAAATGTGTGTTAATATCGAACAGACGAATTAAAATAATTACCTGGGCATTTACTGGTACTACGATCATGTTCATGGAACTTAAGAAAAATTTCATAACCAAATTCATACCCCCATCCAGAACCGTTCTTTGAGCTGTCCACGTACAAACCTCAGTAAACCACCCTCTCTTCTCAAAAACATCTTATTTTTTTACGCTCTTCAAGCATATTTTTAGAAAAAAATTTTGTGTGGTCTAGTTTTTGTTCTTTCCGATTAAATAATCGTCGTTAATAAATAATAATTAAAAACAATCCGATTAAATAATCGTCGCTCTAGTTTCTTACTTGTTCATATACATTGATGGCAATCAGAGTATTCCCTTTTCATACCTTATTTAAAACAATTTTTAATGAATATGTGAATCTATATAGGCATTTCATACCTTTAAATAAAATAAAACTAGTCATGAATGTAAAACAGTCTTGTACTTCTTACAGGTATTATTCATTTCTTCCATTAAAGTGCATGGCAAAACGTTCAAAGCTCAGTCATGTTTACCACAATCAGTTTCTGAATGGCTACTCCAAGATCTTTCGGTATTTTTTAACATCTTCCCAATTTTCATGAGTGTTCACTCATGTTTACTTTTCTACGCTAATTTCTATCTACAAGATTTTCAATTGCCTTCTGTGATCAGAGTGCTCGAGAATTTCATTAGAGTGGTGAATTCTCTCAATTTTAGATATAGTATGCAGCTTTGTAGCATAAATCAATTATATTTAGACTAGGCAAAACCCGTAGTGGTTGATTATACATTGTTTCTATTAGACAATATACAAATGCAGTCAATACCTGTGTCAAGTGTGTTTGTGAGATTGACCGTTTTTGTACTACGATTTAGCAAAACGTGGTCATCTTTCTCCAGGCCCCTTTTTTCTTCTGACCTGCTCAAGTTAAAGCCTAGCACTGCTCAGGAAAGGCTACTCCCAACAGTTGGTTGAGTGACCACACTATTATCTAGTGCACTGTGAAGTGACAAATACTATAAACGCAACGAGTAACAATCGTCAATACGCAAAGTCAAAATAGAGGTTTCGTTAAGTTCCTACGTTTGAATAAGAGTATGAGGGTAGGAATTGAATATATGTGGATTACTAAGGGAGAAGAATCCCTGTCTTGTTCCGCTTACTTCATGAACAACGCCTACTTTTTCATTTTGTATCGTTTTTATTGGTGCGATATGAACAAAAGATTCAATACAAGCCTTGTAGAAGATTCACTGACACAGGAAACGAAGATATAGATATAGTGATACATTCTTCAACTTTTAAAGCGGCTTGCCAAGATAAAATCATCTATGCTTCGATGACCTGATTCAATGCAGAGAATTTAATCTATCAGGGAACAGAAAAAGGGAACATCTTGAAATGAAATAAACTGTTTAAAAATAAACAGAAACTGTTGAAAAAGAAAGAAACACATCACTGTAGATTATTATTAGTGATAATTTAAAATTTTGTAAGGGATTTTATTTAGTATTTATCATGCAATTTATAAAAGATTTGTGTGCAACAACTTTCTAAATTGTAGGGTCTTTAAATTTCGTTATATTTTCCTTATATCTTTTCATTCTATAAAAGAAAACTAAATTTTCTTATTCAAACCTTTCATTTATTAATCGCATATGAAATTATGAATTTAATTACCTTGATTTACAAGATTATATAATGCGAATCATGATTTCATTTACACTCTTCATCATTTTTATACAATAACACATTTTATAAACACATCATTTTGCATTCTACTGAACCATGTTTTTACGTATGTAATAACATTATTAATGGTAGTTGTTAATAGTAAAAAAGTTCCCAAAATGTTTCCTTCGAAATATAGGGCAGATTATATGTATTAATTTTTATATAAAACGTACCATTAATATTTTTGTGTTTAAACTAGGATGTTTGATTTTAGATAAATGGTAAAAAAAGTTGCTAAAATGTTTCCTTCAAAATCTAGGGCAGATTATATGCATTCATTTTTCTATGAAATGTACCATTAATATTTTTGTGCTTGAACTAAGATGTCTGATTCTAAATGATAAAATAAATTTAAAGTGAAGAAGAAGAAATAAGTTTTTTAGCAGTTAAAATGCGGAGATACTGGATTTGAGATGAAGTTAGTCATTACTTTTCAAGAAACGATGATTCCCTAATCCCTGTATTCATCATGCATATTCTTTATTCTAAATCCACAACTGTTAGAATAACTACACAAAATAAACTTATCAGACACGAAGATGAAAGATACCTGGACTTGATATACTCACTGTTCAGTATTATTCCTGTAATTTTTTAATACCTTTCTTATTTGTTAAATAAATTTTATAAATAGATATGTAAGACAGATGTTTAATTTTTACCGTTACTATAAGAACTAAGACAGAATATCCCTATGATATTTGACGACATCGAACAGATATTGAAACTCACTGATCAAACAATAGAGAATAAAACAATATTTACAAAAACAGTGCGTTGTTAGATGCGAAATTTTAAAAAATGTCATCATTCTACAATTTAGAGTATTTAAAGAAAAATAATTCATAGAAATACTTTTTAAATACTTCCCTTCGAGCATTTTATCAACGATATAAATACAATGTGTGGCAGTTGACTGACTGACAATTTTTTTACAATTTCAAACACAAAAAAGCGTATTTCAATTATTAACTACAAAATATGTACTCAATAAATATTACAATTTATTTTCATTTTATGAGTCACTTTTCAATTAAACTAAATATTTTATGAATGTTTGTTTGAAATGCATCTGGGATAAATATTCAAAAATAACTCTTTTCTCACAGTTATTACAATGTTATTCTCCTTCCTAACAATCTTTGATTGATACTAGGTAAACAAAGAAATTTTTAATGCGTTTATGAGTTACTAAAGTGTTATAATTGATTTATTTCATCTTATAAATCCTTTACAGTATTCACAGATCTTGCTCAGTTTAAGTCTCTTTTCATGCTATTTGTTAGGTTCAATAAAATTACCCATACTATTCACATACATACATTTTGCCAGGTACCACGTGTCATGTATAGCATGGTACCGAGTTCTACAAAAAAAAATTATTTTTATTTTTATTTACCTAAATGCGTATAACTTCACGTGTTGCTTTTTACTCGGAAAAATAATTTAACTTCTTATATTTTCAAATAAAAGTACCGAAATAGAAAATCCTTTTTGCGTCATAACCAAATGAGGGGCGCACTGTTCATACACTACCCTACAATAATAGACCGGACAGCAAGATGTGATGGTATAATGGAGAGAATACATGCTTTAATAGGGGGATGGTCCCCACGTGCTGCAATTACACTAGCAACCCATCTGGGCATACTTTCAACAAGGTTTTGATGCATAGCTATGGGTTTTTGTGCCCATTTCTGCTTCAAGAATGTCGCCAGCTCAGTTGTAGATTTCGGACGTGGTTCCGTGGTACGTAAGCGTCGTTCTAACTCCTCCCACAAATGATCTATGGAGTTTAGGTCGCGAGTCTGAGCAGGCCAGAGAAGACGTTTTACATCCATATCTCGATACCACAACTTGTCAGAGGCTGCAACATGACATGGAGCGTTGTCGTCCTGGAAGTAACATTCGTCCATTCCATAAAATTGCCAGAGCGTAGGAAGAACCTGATAGTCTAAAATGTCCATGTAAGCGTCGACGTTCAATTGACCAGGAACAACATGCAAAGGTCCCAGGCCATACCACGAAAAACACCCCAAACAGTAAGATTTTATGCAAATTCGCTGACGACCGGTCCATTATTGTAGGGTAGTGTATATGCGTTCTGTAACCTGGAAGTAATAAAAAGCCTGGGTTTTTCTGGCCTTTCAAACTGTCTAGCATTCCAATCCCAATATATTGGGCCGATACTGTCAGTAATTCTAAAATTCCCCTGAATAGTCCTCGATAGTTAAGTTATGAAAGTGAATAACGCACATACACCACGAAAACGATTTATTTTTCAAGAAGTATGAGCTTGATCCTCAACGAATGTTTTTTTTTAAGCGTTGTGTTCTTACGGATTGAAGAAGTTAAGTTTAGAGGTGAACAAACTTTCAAGCAAAGGTTTTTTTTTTATATTGAAATGGAGATAATTATTTAATGATTTTCACGCAAAATAAATTCCTTTGGTTTACAAACTTCAATATTTTTTCACGATATTAAAAATGTTTTTTGACTGAAAGATTTTATTTAAAATTGTTAATCTTGCGCAATTTTTTGTTGATATATTGTTGTGCAATCATCTGTATTAACTTGTTTTATTTTTTAAATTATCCCCGAACTAAGAATTGCAGCCAAGAACATTTTATAAGTAATGAAAAGATTTTCCCTTCACTCTTGTGTGAGGATAGTCAGCAATACTACAGTTATGAATAAGTCCCAGTCACAAGATGAACATTTGTGAAATTTATTTGAATAATTTCTAATAACTAGTATTTGACTTCCATTCTTTGAGACAAAATAAATTCAATTTGGGAAAATGACGTGGTTTTTTGGCGCCATCTGTACGATGAAAGATGTACTAAATTTATCTTTATTATTTTGTTATGAATCGAATAAAATAGTCTGTAGTGTTGTCCCAGGCTGCGACATAAATTCAACTACTTACCCACTTATGCATCGAATAAACGCTAATGAAATTATTTTTTATGAACAATCAAGAAATTAAATCAAACTCTACAAATGCAGCAATAGTATGAGATTTAATACTCTGCAATTTAAACGTTTTGTTTGATAAAAAAAAACGTATGCCAGGTTTTGACTGCCACTCTAAAGTGATGTTGGTATTTTGGCAAGGAATACTGTTCCTGTACATATTCCGAAAATGACAAAGCAAAGTTTGTTTTTCTAGAACGATTTCTTATTTTCGTTGTGATAAGTATTCCAAAGAATGAAATCTTAAAAATTAATGCGGTCACAAAATATTCGTCGACCTCCACGTTTTTAACTATTTTCATGAATTTTATAGCGATGTAGTTAAAATTTTAATTTTAATTGTATCACTTAAAAGCTGTCTGTCTATTTTGTCCTACCATCAAAATAGTCGAATAATTATTAAAAGTTTATCTAAAATTATTTAAAATGTAACGTAACTCATGGTTTGAGAAACGAAACAAAAGTATTCGGTCACTTTCCGTAAAAAAAGCAAATACTAAGCAAAAAGAGAAAATCGATCTCTATATACCATTTTTTTGTCTAATATTTTGTCTTGATTTTATCTAACATCTTAGACTGTTTTTAAGTCTAAATATTGTTTACACTAGGTGTACTAGGCTGGAATCAAATTAATTCTATTCTGATTAAAGATAGATTTGCAATTGATTTCTCACTTTTTTGTAGAGAAAATACATGAAGTTACTATAGATTTCCTCATAAAAGTAATGGCAGAATAAGAATCTTTGAAATGAGGTCCGTTTATAAGTCGATTCGAGGATATTTTAAGTGGCAATCAGATCTTTGTATGCAAAGCACTACATTTTATAACATCGTCATTGTAGACAGATATTCGTATGTTAATTCAAATTCCAGGCGAAATTTTTTTTATATGCACAACTAGGTCCTTACAGAATATGTTCTGCATTTGACAACGGCCAGTGATCAAACTTTTATTTGAGCTTCCTTCAAATTAAAAGGGGATTTTCAATTTTGGATTGTGATGTTAAAAATCAATTTCAAAGACTGAAAAAGTTCTTGGTGAAGAAAATTTTGCGATGGAAGCTCAAATCAGAGTATAGTCTGTGATATCCGCGCAACAGTCATTCATAACACACTCTATAATGATATTAAGGGAGTGTCAGACCTGAAGTAGATTCATTTGAAGTTATTATTAGTACTCGGGGGTTTCCATACTCATATTGTTATTTTACAAGAAAGCTGAAAATCGTTGGCCCTACATTTGAGTTAATACATATATTTGACGAGAAAGTTATCCAGAGTACATGCATACAAAAATTGTGAAATCTATTGAAAATCTACTGTCTTCAAACAGAATATAATGAAATTGGTTTCAGTTCGATTAATTACCTAATGCATAGTAGCCTGTAAATCTTAGAGACATCGATTTTCATGGGGGGTTTTGACATTTATACTTAAAGATCGTCGAAAACTTTTGTGTGTAATATAATGAGTTGCATAACATTCTGTATAATTTTAGCAAAACTTTTAATTATTCGATTATTTTGTTGAGGTAATGGTAATTTTTAGTTAACGTCGTACTAGAGCAACACAACGGGCTATTGACGACGATCCGGAATCAGTCCCTTAAGGGAAAGATTCGAGGACAACACCTCGTAATTTTGAACCACGGTCAGATGACGAAGCAACACCTGAGCTGGCACCCCACTCTCCAAACTTCCACGCCAACCCAACGTGAGGACTTTCGGCCACGACAGATTTAAGGTGCACCAGCCGCCTCTACACCAACGCTTACAAACATCCATGCCCGGAACCGGATTCGAACCAGGAACCTTCCGATCCAGAGGCTAACACCTTAACCACTATACCGGTTGGTCGGCTATTTTGTTGAGGATAAAAAAAAAAAAAAAAAAAAAAAACGAAGTATTTTTTCTTGAAAATTTTAATTGTAATTTTAACTGTAGATGTATCGGTGCGGCTCACAAGAGAAAGCCGAGGCCTACCTCAAGGTTGCATTCTCAGCCCTTTTCTCTTTCTTATTTTCCTTGATGATTTATTTGCACACATCCCTACACATGTCAAATGCCTAATATATGCTGACGATATTTTTATATACACCAAAAATAAATCTCTAACTGAATCTACAGAAGCAATCCAAACAACTATAAAAATCATTAACAATTGGTGTAACCAATGGAAACTAACCATCAGCTTAAACAAATGCAACATTATCAATTTTTCCCAGAATAAAAATTCCCAAAAATGCAACATAAAAATAAATAACACTATCATTCCAGAAGTAAACAAACTAAAAATCTTGGGCCTAATCTTTGACAAGAACCTGACCTGGAACAACCACTTTCAATACCTACAATCCAAATCTTCTCGTACCCTAAATGCTTTCAAATTCATTGCGTCTAAGAGATGGGGTGCTTGCACCAAACATCTTTTGCAAATAGGCAATACTACTATCCGCAGCCAATTAGATTTTGGAGCTCCCATTCTCAGTACTGCTTCAACCTCACATTACAAAAAAATCAACCCCATTTTCAACTCCATGCTCAGAATCGCAACTGGCTTACCAAAATACACTCCTATAGAAATTCTACACTCCGAGACTCAAGCTTCATCTCTCCAACAACGACACAACTTACTAAAAACTACCTTCTACATTAAACATATCAGCCTGAGAGAATGGTCTCCAATTTACGATCTCTTTTACAACCCACCCTCTATTATTTATGCTTCTTGGACCAATAAAAAAAAACCAATATCTGCAAGTATGATTAATTGCTTCGAAGATCTCTGCATCACAAAAAGTGACATTATTCCTTGGTGCCCACCCACTTCTAATTTTAATTACAAAATTTATCTTCAAAACTTCCTCTTCCAAAATAAAAATCTTCCTGATAAAATACTGCAAACCTCTTTTGAAAACTTTTTAAAAACTTTACCAAACCACATTATAATAGGGACAGATGGGTCAAAAACCAACTCTAATAGCTCACTTGGAATTGTCATTCCTAAATTATTCGTAGAACGAAGCTACACCGTAAATAACCTAAACTCAATTTTCACAATAGAAGCTATGGCAATTTTCAAAGCAATACAAGACTGGGTTGAAAAAAACCAAAATATCATTATAATAAGCGACAGTTACAGCGTTCTATCCAGCCTAGAAAACATTAACAAAAACTCAAACTGCATTATACTGCAACTTCATAAAATTTTAAGTAAAAAAAGCCAATACAACAACATCATACTAGTGTGGACCCCTGGACATAAGGGTATTCTAATTAACGAAAAAGCTGATCAGGCAGCAAAGAAGGCTGAACTTTTCAACATTGCAGAAGGTGTTTCACCTGAAGACATCATAAAACATTATAAAAAAGACAACCATAATAAAATATGTGTGTGTGTGTGTAACCTATGGAAAAGCTACCATAGAAACAATAACTTTCCACATATCAATCCTACAAATCTATGGTACGAAAAAATCTCTCTAAACAGAAACGATGAAACCCTCATTCAGAACTTTCGAGCTAATACCCTAATGACAAATTCCATTAAAAACAAAATTAATCTTACAGACGCTCCTAATTGCCTCAGATGTCACACCTATGAAGATTTGGAACATATTCTTTTCCACTGTCCAACTTTCCAAAAAGGTCGAAATAACCTAATTCAAACTCTCTCCGCTTTGAAAATTCCACACTCTTTATATGATATTTTTTCAAATTTCTCACTTAGTATTTGTAATGCCATATGCTTATTTTTAAACTCTAATCCTCGTTTCTAAATCTTTTTCATTCTTGAAGTATCATTTTTTCTTCTAGAGGCACAAGGCAAAGCAGCCAAGCCTCAAAAACCTGCTTTTTCTCCAAAGAAAGAGCATCATCATCATCATCATCATCATCACAAGAGAAAGCGAATGACCTTGGGCCAGTTGATTTCTGAATAGATATGGAAGGTTGTGTTAGATAAGTGCTGCCAAAAGCATAAGCCAAAGAAACATATGCCACGATCGCCATAGAGGATTTATCCCTTGAGAACTTCGTGGTTCAAATTACGTGGTGTTGTCCTTATATCTTTTCTCTTTAGGATTAATCCCGGACCATCACTAATAGCCCGTTATGTTGCTCCAGTGCGATGTTATTTAAAATACTTACTTACCCTTACCACCTTGTAGCCGTGGTAGCCCAGTTGGAAGAGTATCAGATTAGCAACCGGAATGGTGCGAGTTCCAAACTCGATCAACCCAAAGTCCGTCGTGTACACGGGGGCTGGTTCACGTTAAATCTGTTGTGGCCTGAAATATCCTCACTCTGGCTTGGCCTGGAAGTTTGGAGAGTGGTATGCCAACTTGGGTGTTGACTTCGTCATTTAACCGTGGTTCAAAATTACGAGATATTGACTTCGGATCTTTCCCTTCGGTATCGCGGACCGTCGTCAATAGTCCGTTGTGTGGTTCTAACTCGATGTTAATTAATCACTTATCCAACATTGTTAATTGAACGATAAACAGTGGCAAAATCAGCGCTTAAGATTGCAAGTGAGCTGACCTCTATATGAATCTTTTGAGATCATTTGGGTTTGGAAATAAATCGTCACTTTCCATCTGTTTTGTGAACACTGAAAATCCTTCTCATATTCAAACAAAACGAATGCAGCTTTTTCTTCCGTTTCTTAAGCAGGGTTTATGAAATGAAAGAGTGTGTGTATGCAGTTATAGCCTTGTTCAAAAGTACTCTATTAAATCTTATTAATAATATTCATCTTTCCCTTAATACCGTAAACGAATGAGGGATCTAGGTTGTGGGTGTATGTTATTTTTTTTAAAATCAAATTTTCATCTTGAGATTTGTTGTATTTTTGTAAAACTCTTACCCTGCTTAGCAATAGTTAGAAACCGAAAAAATTATTCGTTAATATTCGATTTCGTTTGAGAAGATTTGAATAATTTTGCAAGTTCTTTTCGATGTATTGATTATTGTACGATGTAAAATCCAATTCATAATTTTCTTTTTTTAGCTCAAAGAATTTATTTACTGTTGAGAATGTCAATTTAACGCAAAGCAAAACTGTAATTTTTGTTTTTCTTTCCCAGCGAACTATAGAAATCAACCTATTTTTAGTTTCTGTTAATGAAAAAGAATGTGAAGGTAATTGGTAATTTTTAGTTAACGTCGTACTAGAGCAACACCACGGGCTATTGACGACGGTCCGGGATCAGTCCCTTAAGGGAAAGATCCGAGGACAACACTTCGTAATTTTGAACCACGGTCAGATGACGAAGCAACACCTGAGCTGGCACCCCACTCTCCAAACTTCCACGCCAACCCAACGTGAGGACTTTCGGCCACGACAGATTTAAGGTGCACCAGCCGCCTCTACACCATACGCTTACAAACATCCATGCCCGAACCCGGATTCGAACCAGGAACCTTGAATGTGAAGGAAAGGAACGCACTGGATGGGTAGGTTGGTATTTTAATTAACGTCAAACAGGAGTAACACAGCGGGCTATTGGGGACGTAATGGTAATTTTAGTTAACGTCGTATTAAAGCAACACAACGGGCTATTGACGACGGTCCGGGATCAGTCCCTTGAGGGAAAGATCCGAGGACAACACCTCGTAATGGCTATTGGCGACAGTCCAGGATTAATCCACAAGGGAAAGAACCGAGGATAACAAGACGTAATCTTGAACCATGAACGCACTGGAAGGTTCTACTGTAAATACTAGCGTCATCAACATTTGGCCTCGTAGAAAGAGCGTTTCATAAAAAGTTGATGTCTTGTATCTTAGAGCCAGACGTTCTTCAACAAATCTTCAATTGTATTCAGCATGTCAGTATTTGATCGATTGAATATGCATGCATCCGAACTTACGTGCACCGGAGGGTTGCGATTTCGATAAGCAATCCAATCAAAGATCATCGTATACATCGTTTCTGGTGCACATTAAACCTGTCGTGGCTTCAAATGTCCTCACGATGGCATAGGGCTGAAGTTTGAGGAATGGAGTACAAGATTAGGTGTTGTCCTTATCATCTGATAATGGTTCAAAACGACGGGATGTTGTCCTCTGAATTTGACCAATAGGATACCCCGTTGGCGTGGCATGGAAGTTTGGAGAATTATGTGTTCCTCGTCACCTGACCGTGGATCAAAATTGTATGATGTTGTTCACGAATCTTTTCCTTGGGGGTGCCAGCTCAGGTGTGACCTCGTCATCTGACCATGGTAAAAATTATTTGATGGTGTTCTAGGTAGGTAGATATGTATTTTAATTACTGTTACTCTGTAGCAACACGTGTTGCTTCATCTGACCGTGGTTCAAAATTACGAGGTGTTGTCCTCGGATCTTTCCCTTAAGGGACTGATAACGGACCGTCGTCAATAGCCCGTTGTGTTGCTCTAGTATAACGTTAACTAAAAAATTACCAAATTACCAAATTACTGGAGCAACACAACGGGCTATTGGGAATGGTCCGGGATCAATGGGAAAGATTCAAAGACAATACCTCTTAATTTTGAACCATGGTCAGACGAAGAGACAACACCTGAACTGGCACACTACTCTCTAAAATTTTACACCTTACCAGCGTGAGGATATTTGAGACCATGACGGAGTTAACGTACACCAGGCCCCTTTGTACACAATAGTCTTTGGTTGGTTTCTCGCAATTCTCTTGATGCTAATCAGATGCACTTCCAACCGTGCTACCGTCCCCATAGTTTTGTTCTCGGATCTCTTTGAATTTGATCTCAGATCGTTGCTAATAGCCCCGCATAATGCGATGTAAACTAAAATACAAAACCTACAATTTGGAATTGATCCTGGACCGTCATCAATATCACTTTGTGTTGCACCACGGTTACGTAAATTCCACTACCTACCCAACTTGGATGCTTGATTTGAATGATTTTTTAAAAGTTGTGTAACCTTTGGACAGAAAAGAGGAACAGGTTTTTATGACACAGGGACAGAAATATTCCTAAGTATTTTAAAGGAATTTAACTCTTTCTTTCAATAGAGAGAGAGAGAGAGCACGCAGGCTACTTGCCTCTATGACCACGTGATAAGACCACCTTGTTTTACTTTCGAATAACAATGTTAGTATTCTGCTTTCACTGTCAATGTGAGATGGCAACATCCAAACGATGTGTGCGATTAATGTAATAAGTTTTTGAAAAAAAAAATCGAACATAGTATTTCATGAATTTCCTGAAAATCTATCGCCTGTAAACTTCAAGCGAGTAAGTTTTTTATTCATCTGGTTTTGCTTTCAGAAGAACCGTATTTTTAGTGTGGTATTTACGCATACAAAGTGAAATAAAGGGGTCATGTGTACAGTAAGCCTAGTTCTTCTATTACATCATTAATAATATTCATGTTTCCTTCAATACCAAAAACGAGTGATGCAACTAGGGTGGATGTTATTTAAAAAATTTTTTACAAATTGAACATTTTCTACTTTATTCGACGTCATGCACTTGATCATTAAGTGTACTTTCCCTGTTTACTAATGCTAATATTTTTTGCTAAGCTCTTTCCCTGTTTCGTAATAGTATGAAACCTAATATAATTTGTCACCCTTTTTTCTTCAATATTGTTTTGATAATTTGAAGATGGTTTACGGGTTAATTTTAATAGATTTTATTTCGTTTGAATACTGCATTCTGCAGGTTTGTTTTCGATAGATTGTTTATTGCACGACGTAATCTAATCCATAGTGGAATTTCTAACTAAAAGCGTTTATTTATTTTTAGTTGATAATATTAGTATATAGTAAATCGAATCTGTAACTAATGCACTTTTCCCTGAGGAATATAGTAACCTTGACCTATTTTTAGTTCCTGGTAATGAAAAAGGAATGTGCGTTTTTTTCCTGGAAAGGCTCTTTCCCCACCCCTCGTTTCGTCTGTTTATCACTTGTGTAGTGTTTATTATATGAAACCTGAATCTGTTAAATTGCAATGGGGTATATGTTAATTCTGTTTAGTTCGTTTGCACTAATGCTTCTGACCTGTATTTATTAAACTTTTCAACCTCTGTATGAAATATTGCTATAAAAGGAAATCGGGGCCAATTTTAATAAACGGGATTTCGAATCTTTTAGGTTTGTGAAAAATAATTTTTTTAAACTTTGAAGTTGGTTCTGTCAAGATTTCTTTCTGTTGCATTTTAAAAATATATTGTATTTTGTGAAGTTTGTTGTGAGTGGTTTTCTTTTTCCATTCATATGAAAAATAAATGTTTTGATGTGCATGAACATGAAATTTAAAATGATTAAATTTTTAATAGCTGCCTTTTAGATGGGGATTTATGTATTTAGTATGGTAGGAAAAAATCAATTTGTTTAAATTAATTTTAATTTTGTGACAAAAAGTATTCAGTGAACTGAAGACGGGTGATTTTATAAAACACTGTGACTGTCTTATTTGTTCATGTTGCACATTTCGATTCTAACGTATTTATTTTCATTGAAGCTAACATGTGAATTGCATTTTCCTTGCATTCACATTTTTCTGCTCTACCTGTCCAGTTTTCCTAATTGAACCTATTGGCACATTGTTTTGATTTAATTTAGTTGGAGAAAATTTGGATTTGTAACTAATGGTCAGGCTTTGGTGAAATTGTTTTTGACTCATGGGGTTTCATTGTGTATTTTGTCTCATTAGCACTGCACTATACTTGATAGTTTTTCAAAACTTCCCAACAGATTTTTATCTTAAGAAGTGAAAATGCATTCAGCTTGGGTGTTTCATTTCCCTCCTCATTTCAAATGATAAGTTTAACATAAATTAGATACACAAAATGAAGAGGGACACATGGGTTTCAGACAGATGGTAGATGGTAGATTCGAGTGTAAAACAAAAGAAATTATTTAAGTTATCACTGGCGTTCTTCATTGCTTTTTTTCTATCTCATCTATCGTTAAAGATAGAATAAAACTTTTAAAGGATTTGAAATCTGCGGAAAGTTTTACACCAGGTAGATTCCTTATACGTTTTATTTTCTTTTAATAAATAATTTATCAATTAAATATTTATATTTTTTGGTTTGCGAAGCAAATCAACTCTATGGGCAATGTGGCCCCCACAAAAAGAACTGTCATGGGCAACGCCCATTTGGTTTGCGAAACAAACCAACACCACAGGCTATTCCGTTACGGCTGTTATCCAATAGGTTACAAATTCGCAAACCAAATTGGTATCTGTTATGGTTGTTATCCAATAAGCAATGAATTCCCATTTGATAATAAACCCAACCCCACAAAAGCAACTGGCATGGGCAATGACTGGCTAGCCACATAGTGGCTAGTTTACAATAAATGTGTGATATACTATTATGAAAGACTACATAATTAGATTGAGCTTTTATTCTAACACTCTAGGACGCAGGTCCATCCCTTTGTCTGAAAAATTATTGGATGAATCTGCCTGTTTTGTTTATGCATTACTAGCCACTGTGTGGCTAGCCCGGCGTTGCCCGTGGTGTTGATTTGCGAGCAAACCAACACCACGGGCAACGCTGTGATGTAGAGTATTAATCTAGTGTAAAATTTTCCGCAGATTTCAAATCCTTTGAAGATATATTCAATTTAAAAATTATTTATTTGAAGAAAATCATATTTTTAGATGTCAATCTAAGCTGAAATTTTCCGCATATTTCAAATCCGCTGAAATTAAATCTTCTGGATTGAATTTTAAAATTTCGCCGCCACCTAAAAACTGCAAAAAATTTGGACTACCTGTGTGCCAAATCTCATTGCTGTAAGTGCCATAGATCGTCAGGATTTTGCGGCCACAAAACAAACAAACAAACACTTCCTTTTATAATAGTAGATGTTTATCAAGCTTTCCAGTAGCTGGGAGGAGGAGAGTCCTAGACAAAGAAAATAAGCTAAACCTCGAACTGTAAAGAAGTACGTGATCACAACGCATTCTCCCCCCTCCAAAATTTCTTTTTATGGCTATGCCCTTGGATTTGACGTAAAACTATTCAACCAAACTTAGATATTTCTGGTTTAAAAATTTTTAAAAGAAGGTAATTTATATTTTTATATGTCAAACATAAAAAGATAAAAAAATTTGAACAGTATGATACACTAGCCACTGCATGGCTAGCCCGTGCCTGTGGTGTTGATTTGAATGAAACCGCAGATTTCAAATCTATTGAAATTTTCAATCCGTCTTTAACAATTCCGATTTTACGTAAAGAGAACAGAACAATCCCAGTCAAAATGTTTTTATTTCTTTGCTAAAATGAAAATATGTTTTTATTTTTGTTTTAACGTGAAGGGCAGAAAATGCAATCTGTTTTTTTACTGGAATCCGTTTCGCAGAAATCAAAATGAATGAATCTCGAAACAAACTAAGGTTATTCGAATGCATTATCTTCCTGGAGAAGAAGAAAAAACTTGGCATAGTTCCAGCGGCTGACGTCAATGTGACACGTGAGGGTTCTTAAAGTCTAAATTTTTATGTTTCTTCATCCTTTGAAGTACCGCAAAAGAATGAGAATGGTGAAGAAAGAATGAAAAAAACCTATTAGATTCATTTAAAAATGTTCTAGAATGAATTTTAAAATTTGCCTCAACCCTAAATTTGCAAAAAATTTGCACTACCTGTGTGCTAAATCCCATTACTGTAAGTACCATAGATTCGTCAGGACTTAGCGTTCAAGAAACGAACAGACAAACACTTCCTTTTATAGTAGTAGAGAAGTATTTGCAAATACCCAGAAAAATCTGGGCAGGCTGGGTTTTTGCCAACCCTGGTTTCAGATAAAGATAAAGGGGAAAATTAACAGTCACTACCCGCCACATTGCAACTAAATGTTTAAAAGTGGAGACTGAAAAATTTTGCCAGTCACCACTCTTAAAAACATTAATTTATATGGTGGAACCTCCGATTTTTTATGTTTTTTGTTCAAGGACCGTAGAAAGAAAGAAAAAAAGCACAGGAACATAAACATAGAAACTAGTATTTGGAATTTAGTGATAAAAACTCAAAGCAATCTTAGAAAAAAGGCTGAAATAGATGAGTACTTGCTCTTGCAGATGACCTGGGGTATTTCGCGGGGTGAGAAAATCTATTTTTATATGCGTTTGCATTTTATAAAATATGTGAATGCTCGTAAGTGGCCACTGAATGAAACAGGTTCAGTGGTCACTAGCTTCTAAGATAATTTCTTAATTTTCATCTTTAGTTTCAGATAATATGGTCTTATACATTTTAACTGTGAGATTACTCAGGCATAAGACTAATTTAATTCATTAAATTCTATTGAAAGTTTGTCTGGTATTTAATAAAATATAAATAAGTTAAACTCATTGGAGTATAAAAAAAAAACCAAGGTTATTGTGTCTAGTATTTTATCATGAGTGCATTCAGAAGAGGAATGACATTTACTCATCTCAGATTTTAGTCTGCCTTAATGAAGATTGCCTCTTCCATCAGATCCAGATTAGTATTGTAAATGAATGTTAAATATTCAAATTGCGTATATCTATATCATGTCGAAGGACTTCTACATATATTGCTCTCTCCTTTTAACAACGTCATACCTAAAAAATCAGCGATTTTTAGTTATGCCTGTTTTTAGAATGCAGAGAGTAGTCCATCCCTGCAAGATCGTCAGATCTTAGCGCTCAATATTTAACTGCTAGAGAGCAGAAGTAATATTTATTTTTAATGCATTTTATTCTACTTTTAATCTTTAAAATCCCTCCTGAAAAATCAGGTTTTTTTGAGGTACGTCGTTGTTGAAATGAGTGAGCGATATATGTGTAATGAAAGATGACAAATTACATCCATCTAAATTTTGCCTTGTTTGGGGAATCAAGATGAAATCAGTGTTAACAAAATGTAAACTATTTGGAAGCTTTTTACTCTGGATAAAAGACTGCCTTCACTTCAGTAAGAATGACCATGAAAAAGATGGCAACAAACGAAACTGAACCAAATGGGTCAGGAATATGCAATTTATTCTCTTTAAACCTGAAGTACAGTGATATTGTATAGCTAATAATACAAAAATAATTTTGATACTTGAATATTTTTAACTTTTTCTTTTTAAAGGTTTTAGTTTATAATGATAAAGGTAGATGTTCAAAATTTTCAGTTTTTAAACTTGTGCTAATATCTCAAAAACAGAACATGCTCTTCAAACATCAAGTTTATAATATACTTAGTTCTTTTAAATCTTACAATGAAGTACGATTTTGAAAATTGAATTTTTAGAACGACATTTTGAACTATGCTTTCTTTGCTAAAGGCTTCTGTTAACTGTTATGATGAAATGCATTCATAGTACTTGTTTATTGATTTTTGAAGCAGAACAATTTTTATCCTATTGAATATTGATTCACTTGGTAGTTTTTTTGCTTGATTGATTGCCTATTGCTTTTAACTTGGTTTTGCATATTCTTATCACACCCAATTTTCATTGTGAAATGCTTTGAAAAATGGTGCCATATTCCCGTTATGCAGGATTTCTTTGAAATTGCTGTTAAATTCATCTAATACAGCATTAGAAAAGAAAAGTGACTGGTTCCAAGGACAAGGACCAGTATATATGAAAATATACTGGTCCACTCATTAATAATAAATTAATTTAGTTATTGTAACCTGCTGATCGTCAACGGCCAATGATTCAACAGGCACCGATGATTCCGGTTTGCAATTTGGGGGCAGAAACCAGAAACGACTCCAGTATATGCTGATACAAACTTCTAAATTCTCGATCACGTGACCAAAATAAATTTTGACAGTTTGCCAAAAGTAAGGTTTGGTAGTTTGAAACGTATTTAAAAAGAAAACATGTGCACTCTCACTTTCTTCCTATAGCTACTGGTCCCGCGGACCACCCAGATTTTTTAATCTCCTGGTCCGGTCCTACTTTTTGTGGTCTTGTATCAGTGGACCACCAATAATTTCAAACGCTGTAATACATTTTTCTGCTTGCATCAAAAAAGAATATATGTGATATATGCTTTATTATTTTTCCCCTTTTAAATTATAAAATTCATCAGTTTGATAAAATTAATTCTGCTAAGTAACAAAAGTAAACATTTTCAGTCATGATATTGAAGGAAGGTCGGGGGCTTCTGACAATTGGAATACTCACTTCACGTGGCATTTGATTGTTCGTCGTTCCCCAAACGTTTTCAACCATGGCTATGCGAGACCTGATTGATGCTGATTGTGGGTTAACTAACCCTCTGATGAAGGTTGCCAGCCACTTTACCCAAGACAAAGGTCAACAGGTAATATTATTTATACTCAGGTCATATACAATAACAATATTTGTTGTGTCATGTTTTAAACGCTAGCAAATTTTTTCTTGTTTTGTGTTAAATATAATGTATTATGCCTCTTTTCAAACTTTTTGGTTCACGATTCCCTTTATCAAAAATAATATCAGTGGCTCCTTTGTATGATAATGTAATAACTCTATTAAATTAACTATTTGCTTCTCTCGTTGATATTTTCTTCATAATATCACCTTTCCATGTTTATTTTGTTTTTAAAGTAATTTATTTTAAATTGTAGGGGAGCTATACAGTTCTTGAGTTTACTTTTCTTGGGTTACAAGAAAAAAAATTTGGTATATTTAAAATCTTGATGGAATTCTCCACCAAATGCTTCTAGCACTCTAAGGTGCTCCTAAAACACATTTTAAAAAGCTCAGTAAGTTATGAAAGTTTGACTGAAAGAAAGATGACTGTTTTACAAAATTGAAACAATGATTTCTTCAAAAATAGAGAATCCATAAAATCGGTTTAAATAATCGTAAATATTTGCATAACAAAAAGACCCAATTGGTCACATGAAGTGCATTTGTGTAAGGCCTTATATGGGGCAATTTGCATTACTTTTGCAGTTTCAACTAGGTTCATGAAGTAATAACTCACGGTTAACTAATCCATGAGTTTTTGGTGGCAACTGTTGTAATTTTACTTACAAAGAAAATCACTCACACTTATCTGGTATTATAACATATTCATTTGAATGTGGGTTGCTGAAATAAGCATTGTAAAAATATCTTTTTTTTTTCTACTTTTCGTTTAAAGAATTTATGCTACTGAGAATCTACTATTTTGCTTGAGCTTAAGTTGTGTCAATCCTGTTTCAATTATAAAAGAAACATTGCTCCTATTCTAAAGTATCAGTGTCTTGCAGAAATGTTTTCTTTAAAACAAATATTTGGAAATATTAACTTCGCTTTAATTTGTTAAGCTGATGAGAAGCTTAAAAGTAAATGGTTATATTCAGATTAATGTTAGAGTTTCCACGTGTCAGGAAAAACCCGCAATCATCAGGAAATTTAATTTTGTTGGAAAAAAATCGGGGGAAATTATGAATTTTCGTCTAAAACCTGGAAAATTGCCTCAATGACCTGGTAAAGGATTGATCATGGCTTCTCAGATGCTTTGGAGAGAAGTAGCTAATAAGATTTGTACAGTTTCGTATCACTTTATTTTATGAATTGAATTTTTCATCCGATTTTAAAAGAAACTGCTAATATTTAACAGGTAAAGAATTTTGTTTCATCCACTATCTTAAATTGAATAATTTAGTTGAATAAGTTGTTTTAATGCAAGATTATTTGTGCTTTTGAGTATTAATTTTTTGTGTATAATTCTTAAATTGTTTTTATTATTTGCTATTGAATGCTAAATTATTTCTTCGTTTTTCATCTTAAAAATGTCGTGAATTGCTTAAGTATGACCTGTAATTTTGTAAAAATGTGTCCGGAAAAGTCAGAGTTTTATTTTTGAAATAAGAGTGGGAACCCTGTCAAGTGTAGAATCTAGAGATTTAAAAAAATTTCTATGATCATGTTTGCATTTTCAATGTTTGTTTCCATTAATTTAAACTATGCAATTTGGTGTGAAATTTGAGCTATGTTCATGGTGCAAATCATGCCTTTTACAAAATGGTAATATTTCTATTGGCAAATTATTGGTTTTGTGTTTCCAAATATATTTTACAGTCAAACTTTCCTATGAGCCATTGCGTCTTAGTGTGTATGCCCATTGCATTAGCAACCTTCAAGTTGTAGTAGGCATCACAAGTTCAATTCCTCCCTAGATATATTTCTTTGTGCTGTGCCAGAAAAACTTTTGTGTGTATGTCCACATTACTTGATGTTTGTTTTCTGTTTGGTTACAAATTATTATTGAAGTGGGTAATTCATTAATTAAAGCTATCAAAATGGGAGGTTAGTTATAAAAAAGATTATATAACTTTTTTGTCAAGTAGGCACATATACTTGTGGGCAAAGCATTGAGTTTTGGAGAATGTTTTGCTCGTTTGTCAAGAATCTGTTCCAAAATGCTTTAAAACTCTGCTCCAATTCAACAAAATTCTTGCTTTATAACTCACTACTATTACTCTAAATTAACAAAATAAATTTATCCAAAAGGCATTCACAATCATACCATAGAAGTTAACGCCTAAAATTATATTTGGTTACTACAGAGGATAGTGGTGTGATAAGATTATTCATCTCTGTTGACATCTGAAGATCAGTTAAAAATTTTCTGCTTACTGCACACATTGTATTCAATAGGTGTAACGCACAGAACTAGTGTAACTTTTATGTACGCCATTGTCTGCAACTTCTTAACTTGGTAATGCTAGTGAGTAGTGAGTACCCTCTAGGGATTTCTCATAATGGCCAAGGTTAAAAAAGGGACTGCAGTTTGAGAATTCCTGTTTCTGAAAACAATTGGGGACTGGTAAAAGAAAGCTGAATGTGTGAATAGCTAAGATCTGCATTTGTTTTGGGTATTACAAAAGTTGACTAACCTGAAACGTTCATAAAATAATAAGTCAATTTTTAATTCATTTCTAGGCTGTTCAACCTTCGAGGGGATCTGCTTCAGATCAAGTAAGCTCGAGTTCTTTGTTGTATTTTAGTAAGCTAAAGAAATTTGTTTAATAATGTTTGCACAAATTCTATTTTTCAAACTTGTTGAGTTAGGTTTTTAAGTAACAAAAAGTTTCATGTGTTATGTGAAATTTTTATTTCTGAGATTAATTGAAATAATAATGGTAGATATTGATTGCAAAAAAAATACATTAGTGATCAGTTAGTTGATTAAACATTTGTTGTACAGTCCCATTAAAAATTAGCATGTTTTGAAATATTTAAAAAACTTTTATTTCACTACAATGATTTCAATTCAACCACAGGTAGCTACTTTTTTCAAAGTTACTGTTGAACCTTTTGAAATGAGCAACTTTGTTTTGAAAATTCGCCAAAAGCCTAAATTATGTCCCCCTGTTTTTTGGCCAACAGTATGAATTTTTGTTCCTGTATTGGATTTTCATCATTCCTTTAATTGAGACTAAAGTTTCTGTTTTACCAGTACTTTGGCTGTGGCAGCTCACTTTAATAGCAATCTTGCCTTTTGTTTTTATCTTGAAACACACTGTCCTTTTTTTTGTTTTAAAGAAAAATTATATTTCCTTGAATTTACTATAAAATGCATCACTCCTGCAAGAAAGTCCTAGAAACTGATATCGTGATTAATGAATGTTTTTCAAGATTTTAAAACTATATTTTGAAGCATAGAGGTTTCTAGTATAAACATTTATCTTTTAGTTGGTGAAGGAATTTCTTTTGGACACTAATCAAGCTGAAAGGCATGCCCCTGAAACTTTCAACATGGAGAGTTTATTGCATCAAATGTCTGAAATTGATGCATTATATTATCGATCGCCAGAAGGCAATGATGGTATGGGTTATCGCTGCTGTTTTTATATTTAATGAACTTTTCTTTGAAAAACTAATTTATGTTTTGAAATTTTTTGTACCAGTTGTGAAAAACTTTAAACTTTTCAAATTGATATGAAAGTTATCTTTATTTTTGAATTCTTTGTATGGAGCCCCTGTCACTATACATTATGGTTGAAAACCAATATCCTTTTTAAACTTAAATTTGCAATAAAACTGTTTTATATTGCTTATTTGGAGTCAACATCCTTATTGTAATTAAGTAATAAATTTTTTCTGGAACTGTGGAAAATGGTATTGTGTGCATCAGAACTATGTTAACCAGAATATGAAAATGAAAGATCATGATTTCTTGAAAAAAAATTGGGATATATTTTATTTAAATCAGATCTTGCAGTTAATATTTTGGTGCAAATTGTAGTTTTTATAATCAAATAAATTTATAAGTTGTAAAGTATCTTGTAGTTTTGTTAATTTACTATATTGTATTATAATTTCTTATCCGTCAAGTAAATTATATAAAAAGTAATGGTTTGGAGTTTTGAAATATTTTTCTTTTTGTAGCTCAACATGAAGATGTTTCAGGGGAAAATGTCTGGGTGCAAAATTATTTAGAATCACATGATGTAGCTTACGAAAACAACCGAATCAACTCCTTAGACTCTTTAGATAATTCATGGGCTGATGAATACTTGATAACATCGGAGCAAGACATACAGTAAGATTTTGTTTCAGTAATTTTGGTTGAAAGATTTGCCATTTACTTTTTTGTACTTTTATTTATTTATTTGAGCTTTTGAATTAATTTCATCTCCATTTTAAAATTTCATCGATTGATAACCAAGTAAACATTCTCAACAGAGGCAAGCAAATTTTATTACAATTTTTCCAAGGTGGCAAAATTTTTGCCACTTTGGAAAAATTAAATCATCAGAATAAATTAATTGGGTGTTCGATTTATATAAAAAATATAGGAAACACACACACAAGTTTAGGGTTTTATTAAATGCTATGTATGAATTTTATCTTTTCAATATCATTTGCTTTTTATTTTCAAAATCCAGATTTTGTTTTCTGATTTTATTCTTTCATATTTTGTATTTATGTAGAACAAAATTTATATTTGATAAATTTAAAATGTTTTCCTTGAAGGCATTCGTCAGGAAGTGACTAAGAATTTGAAATTCTGTTATTAGAATGAGTTTTACTTATGAATTTTATAACTTGTGGTGAATTTGGAATTTATTCTGTTCGAACCTTTTGCAGGAATCAACGTTCACTGGGTAATGATTGGGCTCAGAATTTCAAAGCACAGAATTGCAGTGAAGCTTCCGAAGTAGCTACTTCTTTGGCTGAATCTGTTACAGATCCCAAAATATCTGAATCAAAAGTATACTATAGTATTATATTAGTAAAAGTATATATATTTTAAAAACATTTTAAACTGTAGTACAGATTATAATACAATTCTTTTTTGTTTAAGTTTATGAGGTTTATAAAGAAAGTTGGAGAAGGAGAAGTGGATCTGGAGCAAATTAAGCAGGAAGCTGAGCAAACACCTAGTTGTCCACCTGTTCCAGATATATGGAGTGCTGATTTTTCTTCTGCGTGGTCGCAGGTAAGGCTTAATATCTTAAGTATATTTGCAATGTCGCTGATTCAGCAAAAATAGATTGGAATCTGTATTCTATTTGTTTGGTGCAAGAAAGATTATAATTTTGGCATTTTTGTGGTTAATATTTTACACCAATTAAACCTTGTTTTCTAAAAGCAATGGCTATCTTAAAATAATTTTATACTTATTTTGCTTTATTTGAAAGTTTTAATGTTTTGTCTCAAATATATTGGATGTCTTATAATAAGCATTTGTCTTATTTTTTATTAGCCTGTTGAAGGATTAGAAGATGCTTGGGATACTGCTGCTGTTGTGCAGGAAAAAGATTTCAAAACTTTTACTCGAACTGAGGATGAGAAACAAGAAGAGGAGCGAAGCGATGCAGACTTTTGGGATAATTTACAAAAAGAGTGGGAGAAGCTAGCCAAGTATGCATTCTTAATGTTGGCTAATTCGTTAAGCTGCAGTCATTATTAATGAAGAGCTTTCTTTCAAAGCAGGCAAATCTATTTTGGAGCGAAAGTGAAATTATTAAAACCTTCTTTCTTTCTGTCTGTTTTTAATTAAGACTACTGTTTTATCTCAGTGCTTCTGATGAGCAGAATTGACTAAATTTGTTTGTAACACTTTTCTGTGGTATGTAATATTCCTGTCTTCATTAGATGTTAGTGATATTTAGTTTTTTGTAAGTGGATTTCCGGGGTTTGATTTAAAATTCAAATGCTTTGCAAATCTTTGGTCCTGCGAAACAAAAATATTGTTTTACAATTTTTCTACTTATACCTTTATTAAACTCTGTTCCTTAAATGTTTCATGACACCAATTTCAGTTGGTTAAGGCTTGGGTATTATAACTTGATTTGCTTAGCTGCTTTTGATGTGGTTAAGCTAATTTGAAATCTTACAGTTGCTTGAACTAATTTAAATCTTGATTTCAAATCAATCTGATTGACACCTGATGACAATCTGAAAATTCATATTTTATCTACATTGCAATGTGGCATTTGTTTTTGCACAAACCGACTTCTGTGCTTGAGTAAAAAAGTTTAGGGTTCATAATCTTAAAAGATAATCCTTGTTGCAAATTTTTTTTTGCTATTCTTGTATTTCATTACAAGGACCAAATGTACCAATAAACAGAATAACATCCTATTTTTTGGAGGACTTTATTTTTTATTGCCAATGCTTTTCTGATATCAAATTATGTGTAATTTTTACAAAATTCCTTGGTACTCTTGATTAAATGTCATTTAAAAAAAAATGAATATATATATTAAGTTAGTATTGCCATTGTTTTTTGCTCATTAACTATGATCAAGAGTAAGGTAGCTTCAATGGATGATTAAAACTGTTGATTATTTTTCCCCTTAGGCATTATATTTTGAGTGCAATGTTTTTAAAAATATGAATCGTCCTTTTCTAGAGACGAAAGCTCGGACTATCCTTGGTTATCTGATTTTGAAAGTTATGATATCTATAAGGTAATATACATATTCTTCTTTGTATTTGTTAGGAGAATCGAACACTTCACCTATTTGTTGTGTATTTTTAAGTATTCATCCATAATAGTTTTGAAAGTATGAAATAAATGTGTATTAAAAATAAAAGACAAATACTCGCTTACAATATATCATTTTAAAATTTTGTGTTAATAAAATAAACATCAGTGCTTTAAAACCACCAAGACAGCATATAGATACTAATAATGCAAATTTGAATGAAGGTAATATACATATTCTTCCTTGTATTTGTTAGGAGAATCGAACACTTCACCTATTTGTTGTGTATTTTTAAGTATTCATCCATAATAGTTTTGAAAGTATGAAATAAATGTGTATTAAAAATAAAAGACAAATACTCGCTTACAATATATAATTTTAAAATTTTGTGTAAATAAAATAAACATCAGTGCTTTAAAACCACTAAGACAGCATTTAGATACTAATAATGCAAATTTGAATTTTTTGAAATTTCATAAAAAAAAGCTAATAAAACATTCATTTGTCATTTGCAAAAATTGTTTCCAGTTATTTACTTACTTTTTTTTCCCCCAAAAAAAACCCTTTTAAACAAAAAATAAAACAAGTGAGTTTTAAGGAGAAAGTTTCTTGATTCAGAAAAAAGAAACTACTTGTTTGTTGCAGAATTTATTTACAAATCACAACTTCATTGATTTTAAGCCCAAAATGGCTGATTTAGCAAATCCATTCAAAATTATAATAAACTAGAAGATTTATTTGCGCTTTAAAAAAAAATTATTATTAATTCTTGTATTTCTGTACTTGGTTTAAAATTTATTTATTCCAACTGCAATTGTTTAAGGGTATATTAATTATTATTGAATGACTATTTGTGTGATTTAAGTGAATATTTTTGTAACCCACAATCATTTTATATACTTAATTCCACTATTTCCATAGGATTATACATTTTCAAAGGAAAATCCTTTTATCGATCATAGTGAACCATTTGAAGAAGGTCTTCAAATGTTAAAAAGTGGTGATTTGCCAAGTGCTGTTTTGTTATTTGAAGCTGCAGTGCAAAAGAACCCAGATCACATAGAGGTATGTGTTTTCATTCAATTTATTAATTATTGTATCAGAAACTTATTTTAAAAACAAACCTTTAAGTCTAATGCCATGGTAGCCTTATTAGTTGGTTGTTAGTTCTAGATTCAATCCAAGATTACCATGTGTACATGGGGTCTCATGATCGTTAAGTCTGCTGTGGATTCAAAATATCCTTGTGTTTGTAAAGTGAGTGGGATGTCTGCTCAGGTGTTGACCTCTTCTGACCATGGTTCCTAATTACGAAGTGTTATCCTGGAATCTTTACTTTTAGGATTGATCCTGAACTGTCACAAATTGCCTGTTGTGTTGCTCTAGTGCGACAAGAATTCAATTTCCTATCTGCTCATCCAAAATAATTCCTTTGAATTCTGAGTCTAATTATTGGCCTTACAGTTTAAAACTAAAGTCTTAATTGTATTTTAACATCTCTACTATCATAAAAGGAAATGTTTGTTTTCTTACACTCAAAGTCCTGATCAATTTATGGCACTTACAGTAATGGGATTTAGCACACGGGTGGTAGTCCAAATTTTTTGCAATTTTAGGGTTGCAGCAAATTTTAAAATTTAAAATCTAGAACATTATAAAATGAATTTAATAGTTTTTTCACCGTTCGTCCTTTCGTGGAATGAAGGAGCATCAAAATGTAGACTTGTCGTCCTCACGTCAGCCTTTGGAGCCATGCCAAGGTTTTTCATCTCCCGTCTAGAATAGAAGAGAATCTTTTATATTTTCACAAGAGATTGTGATGTCACATGAACTTTCGCTTTCCAAAAATAAACAGATTGCATTTCTTGCCTTTCACGTTTAAAAAAAAAAAACAGATTACATTTCCTGCTCCTTTTGATTTCAGCAGAGGGAAAAACATTTTGACTGACATTGTTTAGTTCTTTTTCGTAAAATTGCAATCGTTAAAGATAGATTGAAAATTTCAACGGATTTGAAATTGCGGAAAATTTTGCATCAGGTTATTATCCTACATCACAGTATTGATGTTTGTTTTGTTTTATTTTCAGGCATGGCAGTATTTAGGTACAAGCCAGGCCAAAAATGAACAGGATCGCTCTGCAATATCTGCTGCTAAAAGGTATTACTAATCACATTTTTGATTAAGCCAACATTATTTTATTTCTTGATCATAAATGAAATGAAAGTTTTATGCTTGACTTTAAATTAGTGGTCTATTTACCTGAATATAGTTTTTTTACCATATACTATAACGTTATAATTTGAAATAATTTCTATTTTGTTACAAGTTGGTGGTTTTGAAAGTATCAATGACAGTTAAAACATTCTTGTTTTGTCTAAATGGGGTGTAATTTATTTTTGTACATTCAAAATGGAATGCGTTGATTTGATTCATATATGTATAGTTTTATTTTCTATTTAACTGTTTTCCTGAATTATTTTTTTAACTAATCCAATACTTATCACTGCTAAGAATGTCCATAATTTCTGCTGTATCCCATACTCCACAGGACAGAGTTATGCTAAAACTACAGGTTGGTTTTATTTTTGGCATGTATCTAAAATGAAACGTTCTTAATAGAAATACCTGTGTTAACCAGAATGATGAAGGGTTTTATAAGGAAAACACTCAATTTAGATTAGACGATTTTAAGTGGTTTAGGAAATTATGTAATGTGTAATACTAAGGCTGGTTGGTAAGTTTTGTAAGATATCCAATAGTGAATGCAGTCATTTTATTTTTGAGTTTATGAATACTAAATTAAGAAAAGACATAATTTTAATTTTCCAGAATTTAACATTTTAATTTCCCTTTTCTTCAGGTGTTTGGAATTAGATCCTGGAAATTTAACTGCTTTAATGTCATTAGCTGTCAGTTATACAAATGAAGCTATGCCCGTTCAAGCATGTGAAACATTGGTCAAATGGCTATACCATAATCCCAAATACAGTCATTTAGTGAAACCAGAGATGTTGAATAAGAAAACGTCTCCCCCTTTTACGTCTATGCTAACAAAGTAAGTTGTTTAACACTACTTGGAAGTTAGTAGCATGTTATTTTATTTTAATTTAATACTAAATTAATTTCAATCAAAAACATTAAAATGACAAACAAAAATGAAGTGACTGTCAATAACGTAATATATATACAAGCACTGCAAAGGGAATAAAACACTCCTGTGGCATGTATTGTTTGATGATAGTTTTGTGTTATTCACCAAAAACAGTTTTCCCCTTAGGATTTACTTTCTTTAACAGCCCAGGCATCACAACCTCAAGGAACTCTATAGATGTATCTTGCGTCTTTTTTAACCTTGCCTGCTCTTCTACTTTTTGCTTTTCCCCCCTTGTTATTTAATTGACATTGTCTGTCTTGTGGTTTGCACAAGGGCCAAATATAGCCCTTGTGCCATAAAACCCAACCAACCAAGAACAGTGTTAACATTTATGACCAATTACAAGTAAACTTGTGTTTGCAAGATCAAATATTATTAATCATTAACTATTTGCCTGTGCATCAGCTTATAAAGAATGTTTTAGTGAATTATATGGGTATGCACAAATTTTGATGAGAGAAATTATTTAAATAGATATTGCACTAAATGTGGCACTTCTGAAAGATCTTGCAGAGTTGCCAACCAGACTAAGAAATAGAAAGAGCATTTCTATAAAAAATAGCATCCACAGGCATAAAGAAAATCTCACCAGGCTGTATAGAGTATGCTCTTAAAAAGGCAGTGAAACTGATTAGGGTATTACTCAAAAAAAGTTTTGCACATATATAAGACATGTGCTAAGTTTAATCTAAATGTATTATGTATAGTTAAGGTGGAAAAAAACGCCCCCCCCCCATTTATTTCGAATGTACTGTTTATAGTGCAAATTCAGATATCCTTTAATAGGAAATAAGTATTACAAATTCAAATGCAAAAACATTAAATAAGGTGCTGTAATATCAAAGTTTACGTAAACAACAAAATTTCAAATGGCAACACCCTGTTTTGTTGCCTTAATTGGATACATACATCAACAAATTAGTCTAAATATGAACTTTTGTGAATTTATTATCATTATATCTTAAGATATTCAATGTTAAAGCAGTTATCATTTTCAGGGATCAAAGTCGTCATTCGTTGATCGAGATTGTTTGTGGTTAATCAGGAAGTGTTCACATTAGTAGCTTGACTACAAGATTACAAAGAACCTTAATCCTTTTGGTGGTGATCTCAATGAGGTATCTCGTCAATTACAAAATTGACCAGATATTGATGGACGAGAAATTTGGCAATAGCCGCTACGACTTATCGTAAAAACATAGCTTTACTCATCTCTACAATTAAATTGATCATTGTTCAACTGTACTACACATGACAGGTGACATCTAAAGGACATAGGCACTTTCCTTTAGATTGCATAAATATTTCCTAACCGTTTTTCAAAAATTTACACATACCTCTGGTATATCATCATTTTTTAAACTTATAGATACCCACTTAATATCACTCGTCATAAAAAATTTTACTGAAGTGCAAAAACTATCCAGAGGAAAGCTAATTTGTTTTATGGTAATATTGAGTGTTTCTGAATCGATTTCTGTCAAAATACATCAAGGATCTTATTCATAATTTTTTCTATTATGAATTTAATAATTAATTTTCCAAACTGAAAATATTTAAAAATTAAAACATAATGTATATTTTGTTTCGGTACCTTAATAGCAAAATGCTGCAAAATAACAGCGATATGTGAATATTATTTACGAAGATATCCATAAAAGTGAGAAACTGATTTAATATTTGGAAGCTCCAAACTTTCTATTTATGAATATGAAACTTGGCCTATAAAGTTAAATTATGATGTAGATTTGAAATTTTGTGTCAAAATAGGGATTGCTATTTTAAATTATAAAGTTGCTCAATTTAGTAAGGCAGCCTCTTTATGTAAATTTTATGCACTTAAATTTAGAAAATGATATTTCGCTATCAAAGGCTTATGAATTTGCTTTCCTGTTAAAATTGTTTGAATGAAAATAAGTGTTTTTTTTTTTTTGCACTGTACAAATAATTTTTAATTTAGTTTTTTAACATGTTTAGATTTGCTCATTTTTTAGGATATTCTATGTGAAATACTCATTTAACAAAACAAATTCGTGAATTTTTTCAAAATTTTATCTTAGGTTAGCATGGTAGTGAAACCTCTTAATCTCAATTTTTCAAACTATTTTCGTTATTAGCTGAGGTAGGAAAATTAAAAAATTTGTTAGCTTTACAAAATTGTAATCATTTGCTTTACTGTCTATAAATGGCCCTAACTTGAAAACTGATTGCTCGAATTTAGAAATTTCGGTACCAATAGGAAACCAGACATGTCAATAGTGTATGTAAAGTGATAAAATCGCTTAAAAACAGTTGACCTCTGTAAGAAAAGTGAGGCTTCATTTTCCTCTGAAGCTTTGAAAAGAAATATTAACTGACATGTACGAGTAGTTAAGCTGATAAGAATTCAGGTATAATATTTGGTTTCTGAATTGAAGTTATTCTACTGAAACATGTATTTTGAATGCAAAATGGACTAAAACTAATTGAAAGCAGGCTTGCGGTAAATGTTTTAGATATCAATACATAAAATTGCAGACCAAAGAAATTTCTATTTTATTGCTGTGTGTCCTTGGAAATGTATGTTATTTTAAGAACCATTGAAAAGAAAACTTGTATTTGTATATATGCATTAGTAGCCACTGCGTTGCCCATGGCAGTTTTTTTTTCGTGGGGTCAGGTGTGACCACTGCTCACTAACCCCTGGTGCCTGTAATGGCCTCGTCATTGTCAAATGCAGCCAAAATAGAATTGCAAAGAGATCCAATCGGCTTGATGTCACAATCTCTTGCTAAAATATAAATATTCAATTGAAAAAGTATTTCTGTATTAAAAATGCTTGCTAACCCTGGTGATTGATACAAATTCCCATTTGGTTTGCTTCGTAAACCAACACCAATGCTCGCCCACCAACCCTGGTGATTGCTATGCATTCCCATTGATGAACAGATCCAATAGATGTGACATCACAATCTCTTGCAAAAATATCAAAGATATTCAGTTGAAAAGTTATTTTTCAAAAGAAAATTAAATGTATCAAGTATCGATATAATGTAAAATTTTCTGCAGATTTCAAATCCGTTGAAATTTTTATTCTATCTTTAACGATTACTGAGATAGCAAAAAGCACTGAAGAACGTACAAGTTGTGACATCATTGTCTAATGTGCCCATATTCGTACCCTCGTCAACCCCGATTGCTACGCATTCCCATTTAATTGCAAAGAGACGTAACGTGAAAAAAACTTGCCATGGTTCCAAAGGATTATGTCACTAGTGACTTGTAATGTAATGTGATGTCAGAGGGGAAAATAGCAAAATTCTGTTAGTTTTTTCTCTGGAACGGAAGGTTTAAGGGTGAAAAAAACTATTTTATTCATTTCAAAATGTTCTAGATTGAATTTTAAAATTCGGGCACGATAGAAAAATTGCAAATAAATCGGACTACTTGTATCAGAAATCCCATTGTTCTAAGTGCCATAGATTCGTCAAGACAGTACATAGAGACACATAGACAGACCTAGAGACAAACACCTTCTTTTATAATGGTAGATATTTTATAAAATACTTTATCAATCCAATATTTCTGTCAAATATATTTACAATATGCTCAGTGTACATTTTTTTTAAAAATGACGTACAATGAAATTCTTATACTTAGCAGTTTCTCATTTTAATTATAAATAATTATAGTACCCACAATTGTGTTAGACAAATCCCCATTATATATCATGAATAAATATGTACAGTTAACATTATTATGTTATGCTAATTTTTTTTTTTTAGAAACTTGGTAGGAAAACATCACATACTTCAAACTGCCAATGTAAAATTGACCTCGGAAGACAAATAATTTTTTTATGTTCAGCATAGAGAAATTTTAAAAAACAGAACTTTATATTGATCACATTGAAAACTTTAAAGGGGACAAATATTTAGCTTAAATAAAAAAAGCCACCCATTTATCTACAATTACAAAAGGAAGGAAATTTCTTCTGGAAATGAAGAACCACATGCATATTGACTATTTCTCAATCTGACGTCAGCCTTTGGAACCATGCCAAGGTTTTTCACCTTTCATGTATTTGCAATAAATGGGAATGTTAGCAAACAGATTTAAACGACCTTCGTTTGATTCTAGATTAATTCATTTAGATTTCCTGAGAAACTGATCCGAGTGAAGCAACAGAAATTACTGAAGAATTCACTGCCGTTCTTCAGAGCTTTTTCTATCTTAGCAATCATTAAAGATACAATGAAAATTTTAACGGATTGGAAATCTACAGAAAATTTTACACCATTATAGATACCTTATACGTTTTATTTTCTGTTAGATAAATAATTTTTCAATTAAATATTATTGTATTTATTCAATTAAATATTATTGTTTCAATTAAATATTATTGTATATTATTTGTATTTTTGGTTTGCAAAGCAAACCAACACTACGGGCAATGTGACCTCCGCAAAAAGAACTGTCATGGGCAACGCTGTTGTGGCTGTTATCCAATAGTTAACGAATTCCCATTTGGTTTGCAAAGCAAACCAATAACCCCTACAAATGCAACAGGTATGGCAATGCCTGGCTAGCCACGCAGTGTCTATTATTAATGAGTTAAACAATTAACTCATTATAATAATGACTCCAAGTTAAAACAATTCGACTAAACAAGATTCGATTTTTGTAGTTCTGGAACAATATTTCAATTGATTTTCTTCAGGAGCAGCATGTTATATTCTCCCAGTTGTAATTAAGGAAGAAGATACAATTTTTATTATGTGTTCATGAGGAATCCAAAGTGCTTCTAAAGGCTTTGGCCCCATGTGATGTACTTGGTATATGAAAATGGGTGAACATAATTTTGTAAGCATAATATTCCTTGCCACAATCCAAAATATTTTCCAATACACCAATTCCATGCACACATGCAATGTATTGTTGATTTTGGAATGCTGGTAATTTGATAGTTTTCTTCGATCCCATGATAGTAACAATTGTTGGAAATGTTATGGGACTACCTTGGAAAAGCAGTTGCAGACATCCTCCTTCTAGAGATATAAATGCCCTGAAGACCGCTTTGCTGGAGGAGTGGAACTTAATTCCCAAACTGTGGTTAACTACATTATTGTCAATATGAAATCACATTGTAATATGTGTGTACAAAGTCAGGGGGTTTCACCTGTGTTCATTTTTTTCTGAACTCTCCTTATCACATATTATTGCCGTTTTTATGGTTTCATGCTGCAGTTTTTTTTATATCATATGCAGTGTTCTTAAATTTTTCCCTTTGTATTTTTGTGTTATGATATGTCTCATTCCAGACAAATTCATAAAAAATTGTTCAGTTTCTGAGAAATCCGTAATGCTATGCATGTTAAGATAATTTTGGACACACTAGTGTAGTTATTTTAACTGATGTGTAATCATTTGCATGAATTATGATTTTAACATTCCAATGATACAGATGGACTCACTGAATGAATACCCTTAATTCCAACAATTACATTCTCTTGGCCATAGAATTTAGAAATAAAGTGTTTAAATCATGTTCCTTAAATTTATGTATACTTTTAAATTATACAAAATCAGTCTTGTTTTAATACCATTCTATTTTCAGAAGGAACAGATATGCATATTTTAATTCTAAATACATAACAACTTATGATAATAATGAATTGTAACTTGTCCTATACCAGAACATAATTGTACACTTGGTCTTTCATTAAGTAGATAAATAAACTAAACTAAAAATTACACAGATCCGAAATTTTAACTTGTATTGATATCTAAACATTTAATGTGAGCCTGCTTTGAATTAGTACTTCATAAATATTCAATTTTGACCATTGGTTCTAATGCATACTCACTTTTGCACTGTTAAAGTGACCACCATTTTAAAATGTCAGAATAGCTTTTATGCAAAAACCAAAAATTTTACCTCTTAATTTTTATTTGCTTAAAGTACAAATGTTAACAATTCGACAAGTCATCAATGTGTTAATTATTATTTTTTAATGTATCACTAAATGCAATATTAAAAGATTATGAATGGAAAGATAATTAAATAGAATACAATAATTGTGGTTTGTTGTGAATATTCAGAAGACTAATATTGGTTAATTGTTTTGCCTGTTTGTTATTAAATTTCCTTTATATATTGAATACAAATAGTCATGGTTATGTTGCAAAGAATTAATGCATTTTTATTCATCACGCACTGCAAAATTATGTTTTTTGTAATGAGCCCTAAACGTTTATTGTGGAAGGATGCGATTCATAATTAAGCTATTTGATCTCGATATAGTAGGGTTATCAATCATTTTAATGTTGTGAGGATTGAATCCTATCGTAAGGATTTACCATTTTTATAATATTATAAGGTAAAAATCTTCTGCATATACACGAATTTCTGCTTTTTTATCTTTTAGTTCCAATTTTCCTGAAAAATTCCTCGCCAGATTTTTCCCTGAGATGTGCCAGGGAAGGATGGAGGGTGCAGGAATAAAGGAACCATTTTATTAGCATGATCTTTTAAAATATTTTTGGAGTCAAGTTTATTGCATGGAAAGTTGGTTCCATGAAACAATAATCTTAGGAATTACAAATTCTATTTCATTTAAAAAATGTGTTTTAAATTGGTCTCTTGATTCTAGTGGTCAGCATAAAGCCACTCGAGAGATGTACATTGAAGCTGCTCGTATGAGTCCTAGTGATCCAGATCCTGATGTTCAGAATGGTCTCGGTGTCCTTTTTAATCTGAATGGAGATTATGATAAAGCTGTTGATTGTTTTAAAGCTGCTCTGCAAGTCAAACCAGAGGTAGGTTTCAAACTCATTTGGATATTAGAAACTATTTTTTGTTGTTGTTGTAATTAATGAATAATGGGTTCATCATCTTTCTATGATAACGTAATGTATGAAATTGAGTACTTTTCTCTATCGCTCTCAGGACAGCTTACTGTGGAACAGATTAGGTGCAACATTAGCGAATAGCAATAGATCGGGTGAAGCTTTTGAAGCATATTATCGTGCTCTGGAACTATACCCAGGCCTTATCCGTTCACGATTTAATTTGGGAGTAAGCTGCATCAACCTTAATGCAGTGAAGTAAGTTCCCTCTACTCTTAAACATTGTCTCTTTTTAATGACAGGCATGCCAAAACTTAGTCAGGATAAGAATGGGTTATAATTAATGTGTACACATCTTTGTTAATAATTATTTATACTCTTTAAAAATAAGTTTTGGTTAGGGATTTTTAAAATGGTGAATGTAAAGGTAGTGTATATGTACTATACATATTAATTCCCTTCCAAGTTATCGCCCCTGTACACTTATTCAAGCAGTTCTGCCACAACTATTTCTTTATTTGGGAAATTACATCCATTGCAAGATAATGTATTTAATAAAAAATAAACATGCATTTACATATACATACAAAAAATATCTAAATTTTTAATGGCTATGTTGGTGTTTATTGATAATGCGTTTGAAGTGAGGCTCCTTTCTTGAAAAAGCCCCATGTAAGTCATCATTTGCATTTAAGCAACGTTTCTAAAGTTTTAGTTTTTCGATAAATGAATATAATTGTTCACTAGCTGTTATGTTCTTACCGAATCCTTGCATTTTCAGAGATAACTAGGGGTGCACACACCTCAGGTTAAGACCCACTGAATAAGACAAATGTACTTTTAGGAGAGTAGGGAAGTTTTCACCTGCTTTTGGATATTTCTATTTTTTGTGTTGCAACCAGATTAGGTTTTACATTACCTGTCAAGGTTCTCAAACAAATGGCTTTTGCATTCAAGCAACTTGATTAAAATCTTGATTGCTTTTTTGGTCATGTTCTGAGGATGATGAACTAACATATTTCGAGTCAACTTGTAAGTGAAATTGTATCAAATGTCTGCTCTTATTTTTAATGACAAAACATAAGTATATCCTAATGAAAGAGCACAATTTTTTTGTTTTTAGTTCCTGACATTGAGTGACTAATCCTGTTGCTTTTGCTCCTTTTCTTGCTCTATTGGTTAAACTTTTATAACACTTTGTTTTCAAATACTAGTTCTATATCAGAACATTAAATTTTGTTTTGAAATAATGTTTTCTGTATTTTCAGAGAGGCAATTGAACATTTTCTATTAGCTCTCAATCTTCAAAATGCTGGACGAGGTCCACAAGGCCTGCGATCAAAAGCTGCCATGTCGAGTAATATTTGGACTACCCTTCGAACAGCAATAACGCTCTTACAGAGGCCAGATTTATATGATGCCGTTGATAGGAAAGATCTTGATTTGCTCAATAGAGAGTTCGGCATGGAAATTTAGCTAACAAATATATAAAAATTCAGCTATTTAAATATAGTACTATTCATTATAGACCTATTAAATATTTGAATATCTTCTCCTTTACAGAATAAAATATACAAACGTAACATAACATTTGTTTTCTTCAATAGTTTTCAAGGACTTGACCATATAGCATCTGTCTTTCCATTATTCCTTTATATCAGATTCTGAATTATTGTATAACTCCTGTGTAAAATTTCAATTACAGTAATAAATTTTCATTTTTTTGTAAGTTTTGAGTGATTACCTTTTCTTTAATCAAAATCATGCTTGGGTGATACTTTTTTGCTACATATCCTTGTTTTGAAAACAGTTAGAAATCTCGGTTTTCACACTAAAACTGAAATTATTCATAAATATAGCTATTTTTGTTGATAAATACAAAAAATATCTTGCATTCAAGAGAAATTCATGTATTCCTCCAAGGAGCTTTAATTTATCGATGTATTATATTTATTTTAATAAAGTAAAGTGAATATTTATGCAAATGTTACATTGTTAAGTTTTCTGTATGTTAGCTCGGCTAAATGTTTCTTCCTGCACCCACCCATGTTAACATAATATCTCAAATCCCAAGTGAAAATATTAAGTGTTGACATAATGTGTGTATAAATAATTTACCTGTGTGTTAATTTATGCAAGGCAATTTCCAGAGATTTACAATTCTTGACTGGCATGAATTTGGTTTGACCACTAATAGAACACTTTAATGGTGTTAACTTTTCATGGAGCTCATCAATTGTGCATTTATTGTTTATATTACAAGTGAGTATTTAAACCATTAAAATCTGGAGTTTAAATTTTGTTTTAAAAAAAAAACTAAATCTACTATTATAAAAGGAAGTGTTTGTTTATGTGAACTCTCCTGGCGAATCTATTACTTACAGTAATGGGATTTACACAGGTAATCCAAAGTTTTTACAATTTTTGGGTTGTGCCAAATTAAAAAAAAATTCAATCTAGAACATTAAAAAGTATATTTAATTATTATTGTTTTCTTTGGAATGGCAACAGCATAAAATATCACAGATTGTAAATTAATTTTTTTTCGCTTCCATTTGATTTGTCAGCAGACTAAAAAAAAAAAAAAAAGTTTTAACTGTTATATAGTTATTTTTATCTCCTAGATAGTTAAAGATAGAGTAAAAATTTCAGCGGATTTGAAATTGCGGAAAATTTCAAATTTTCTCGATATCTAAAAGTAGAATCGAGAAATCAAGATTCCATTTTTCTCCTGCGCTCATATAATTTCAGCGAAGGAAAGAAATTTTTTATTTTTTTTAACTATCTAGTTCTTTTTTGTAAAATCGGGATCGTTAAAGATTGATTTAAAATCTGCAGAAAATTTTACCAGACAGATACCTAATGGTTTTAATTTTCTTAACAAATTTTTTTTAATTAAATATTTATATTTTTGCAAGAGATTGTGACGTCACGCTGATTGGATCTCTTCGCAATTCGAATTTGGCCGCAATTTAATATGAGTGTTTCACAATAGGCTACAACTTCTCATTTGGTTTCCTTCGCAAACAAAATGGGAATTCGTAGCAATCAACGGGGGTTAGCGCTCAGTGGTCACACTTGACCGCACGAAAAGAACTCGCGGGCAATGCAGTGGCTAGTAGATCATAAAGTACGCAGCTGCTTCTGATCCTTTCCTTGTTTCAGAGTCTGGCCGTTTCATGAACCATCAAATCTAGATGTAAGCATTCAGTGTTAAAATTGAAGGATTATTTAGTGTATGTAACTGCAAGAATAATTTTGAAAGGGAAACATCATTGAAGAAAATAAAAAACGTAGGTGTTGATTACAGAACCCGAATCGAATCACAACTCTTCCAACTGCAGTTGATAACTTACCTTTTTAATGTAGAAGCAGTTGTCTGATTTTCGTATCATTATTGACAGAAGAATAAAGAATGTCGGAAATTCTTCAATACACGGATGAAACTTGGTTGCCAAGGGATTAGTTTTCAGATAAGTCGAAAACTTAACAGAAAAGAAATTCATTGCTGGGATGATTACATAATTGAATAAGAACTAACCTCAGCTGGGAGCTGTAGGTATTTTCTGCCCATGAGGTACTTCGTTTCCCATTGAAAAGGGCTCTAGTACTACCGTTAACTAAAAATTACCATTACCCATTGAAAAGGTATTTTGATTTAAACAATTAATTTGGTAGAAATAAATTAATATTCGAAATGCGAGGTTCATTGAACAGAAAAGTAATATCGTCATAGATCACTTCCAATTTTACGAAAAAATTTATATATACTTAGATACTTCCAAAATGTTTGACCCGTGGTAGCCCATTTGGAAGACGTTGCGAGATTGAAACTTGATCTAGCTAAAGACTCGTGTACGTGGGGATTGGTGCTTGTTAAATATGTCGTGGTGTGGAAGTTTTGGAGTTGGCAACACAACGGGCTATTGACGACGGTCCGGGATCAGTCTCTTAAGGGAAAGATCCGAGTACAACACCTCGTAATTTTGAACCACGGTCATATGACGAAGCAACACCTGAGCTGCTAAGCTCGGGTATTCTTGCCATTTGACCGTGGTTCAAAATTATGAGGCGTCTTTGGATCTTTCACTTCGGGATTGATCTCACCGCCAATACCCGAGGGCTGTTGTGACTCAGTGGATATGCTACTATTTTGCTAGCAACCTTAGAGATGTAGGCGGCGCAGGTTCATTCCTCCCTAGGCAGTAGGTAGGTATTTTAATAAACGTCTTACTGAAGCATTACAACGGGCTGTTGGCGACGTCTCTGGGTAGTTATATTTTCTGGGTATGTCAGTAAAACTTTGTCTATTGATATTACATGTCTTGTGTCTAGCGCAGCATGATCCTTGAGCCATGAAACCACAAAACATACCGCCAATAGCCGTTGCTCCAGTGCGACTAAAAACACTTACCCTTCAAAATTTTTAATTAACGGTGTACTGCAGCAACACAACGGGTATCGACAGCGGGATCAATCCCGAAAGGAAAGTTCATATGACACTCGTCACATGGTAAAATGATCAGATAACAAGGGTCATCGGATCTGGAAATCTCACTGTGAACTTCCATTCCATACTTCTCCAAACTCAGGTGTCGCCTAGTCATTTGACCGTTGTCCAAAATTACCTGGTGTTGTCCTCGGATCTTTGTCTTAGGGGATTGATCCCTGACAGTAGCCAATAGCCCGTTGTGTTACTCCAGTAGGAGACGTTAATCAAACTACCTAGTCATCAATATTCTTGGGAAAAGATCCGAGGACAACACCTCGTAATTTTGAACCACGGTCAGATGACGAGGCAACACTTGAGCTGGCATCTCACTCTCCGAATTTCTACACCAGCCCAACGTGAGGACTTTCGACCACGATAGATTTAAGCTGCACCAGCCGTCTTTACAAACTAGCGCCTCAGCGTACGAACGTCTCAACGGAGTAAGAACTCCTTACTCTGCACTGTCTGGCTCTTAATACTGCGCATGCCTGAAGGTTTGACGTAATAAGAACAGCGTTTTTGGCGACTATGCAGTATTTTGATCCATTTTGCCAGTGCCATAAACTGCCAATAAAGGCAATCCTTTTTTTTGGAAGGACGACGCATTTTCCCTCTCGTTTCCCGCCTTTTTAAGATTCTCTGTCTATAAATCGAGGCTGGGTTGATGACCGCGCGCGCGCGGGAAGAAATGGATGGCTGGGTTTCATGGCGCAAAGTATGTTGGATGGGTTGGATAATAACTAAAAACGGATATTTCCTCAAATCAACAAGTGAATGGAAATTAAAGTTGAGATGCGTTCCTGGTCAATGTCAAGAAAGCTTGTAAAGTTATGCGAAGAAAAAATATATCGTCCCAGAAAAACAATATTTTTCAATAGAAATTGTTTCAACTGTAAATTAGAACAAGTAATAATAATCATTAAAGCTCAATTCTTAAGTGATAAACTCTTTTGGAAAGAAAAAAAAATCTCAAAAACGCATTGAAATGTATTGTAATTTGCGCAAAATGTCTTTTAAATATTTTTCATGTTTGTTTGTGTATGAAACAATAGATTTAATGACATGAATTCTTTGAGAAGAAATACAAGTTTGCATTTGTATTTATAACAGAGCAATTTGTTTATGTTTAGCCACTTTTTGCTCACATAATTAAAAAAACTTTTCCCTGACAATTTCAAAATAATTTAAGTGCCATCCAGTTAACTGCTCACTTAATAAGTTTACAGTGCAATAATTTTTCAAAATCGTGCACTCAAAATCACATAACTTATGCACAAAAGAGGAATGCGTATAAATTTCTTTAAACATGGAAATGAAACATATGAACATCAAATAATTAAAATCCATCAAATTGTGAAATATTTGCCTAGTTGACTACATTTCGCTGAGCATTGCTTTGCTGACAAAAACAGGTTTTTATCAAATAATTCATTTCATTTTAAAACCAGGTTCGAATTCACATGTAAACAGTAAAAAAATTCTTTTTTATATTGCAGCTTTACTTGAGGAATAAATTTGCAATTTGGATAAAAAATATACGTCTTGAAATTTCGCACTTCTTTGCAATGCTACATTTGAGAGCAATGAGTATTATTAGTTTTTATCCAATAAACTAAGTTACTGAAAAAGGGTTTCTTTTATCTTCAAGACTCCATCATAAAAGTCGAGATTCAATTTCTACCAACTATTTCAGATTTTCCATTACATTCATAATTTAGTTGGATGTCTCTATAAACATCGAGTTCAGTAAAAGTGCAATTTGATGAAGCGTCTACCATATTGAATCATTTCGAAAAACAGATAAAAAAGTACTTGATACATACAGGTTTAAATTGTTTTGCAAGTGCCTTTAAGAAATAAAATCAGAAAATTGCCAAAACATATTGAGAAAAAATTCGTTTTAATTATACACTTCAAATTTGTTCAACATTTTGTGTTCTTTTTAATTATTATTACCTATAAAAGTATCAGGGCCGTCGTAGCCTGGTTGGAAGAGTAGCGAATTAGCAACTCGAGATTTGCGAGTTCGAAACTCAATCTTTCCAATACCCGTTGTATTGCTGCATTGTGACGATTAAAATACCTACCATCTCTAAAGATCATGTACTATAAAAAATCATCAGTGCAGAAATTAAACTTTTGGTTAATATGAAAGTAAAGTTACTTAAAGTTAAATTATGAACCTTCTTTATGTGCATTTACTACAAATATCTAAGCAAATTACTAATATGTGTGTGTTGGATAGGTAGTTAATTAACGTTGCGCGGAATCAATTCCGAATAGAAAGGTCTGTGGACCACGTTATTGGAATCACGGTCAGCTGACGAGACAACACCTTAGCTGGCACCCCACTCTCCGAGCTTCCACACCACACCATCGTGAGGACGTTTGTTTCCACCACACATTTAACGTGCACACTTCCCCCCGTATATACGACGGTCTTTGGTTGGACCTAGTTTCGAACTCGCAACCTTCAGGTTGCTAATCCGTTATTCTTATAACTGGGCTACAACAGCCCTAAGTGTGTGAAAAAAAATTCTAAGTTGTAAAAACACTAGTCTGCAGGGACCTCGCAAGTGCTTACATAATGGGGCCGACCAACCGGTAAAGTGGTTATGTTGTTAGCCTCTAGATCCAGAAGGTTCCTGGTTCGAATCTGGGTCCGGGCTTGTATGTTTGTAAGCGTATGGTGTAGAGGCGGCTGGTTCACCTTAAATCTGTCGTGGCCGAAAGTCCTCACGTTAGTTGGTGTGGAAGTTTGGAGAGTGGGGTGCCAGCTCAGGCGTTGCTTCGTTACCTGACCGTGATTCAAAATTACGAGGTGTTGTCCTCGGATCTTATCCTTAAGGGATCGATCACAGACCGTCGTCAATAGCCCGTTGTGTTGCTCTAGTACGACGTTGATTAAAAATTACCAATTTTACATAATGAGAAGGGGGTAAAGAAAATAATTTTTAACCTGTTTTTGTAGAGAAGTGTGAGTTTTGCTTTTCTTACGCAAAGCACCTGAATCGGGAGTGCCATTTTTTAGTTTCAGACATTCAATTTAAATCCTAACCTCAATTCACCGGAAAAGTGGTTAAGGTGTTAGCCTCTAGATCGGAAGGTTCCTGGTTCGAATCCGGGTCCGGGCATGGATGTTTGTAATCGTATGGTGTAGAGGCGGCTGGTGCACCTTAAATCTGTCGTGGCCGAAAGTCCTCACGTTGGGTTGACGTGGAAGTTTGGAGAGTGGGGTGCCAGCTCAGGTGTTGCTTCGTCATCTGACCGTGGTTCAAAATTACGAGGTGTTGTCCTCGGATCTTTCCCTTAAGGGACTGATCCCGGACCGTCGTCAATAGCCCGTTGTGTAGCTCTAGTACGACGTTAACTAAAAATTACCAAAAAAACCTAACCTCAATTCCAAAAAATCGCTACAAATTTTTTCCCTAAAAAAGTATTTCTTTATTGTACGCTATTTGTCTCTGCTTTATGAAAGCTTTAAGTTGGAACAGTATGGGGATTCATAGAAATTTTTTTTTTCAAATACATGTCATTTGTACACATTATACGTACATTATCCGTATCGTTTGATCTAATTATCCGATCGATTCATATTGGGGTTATTTTATGCTTTCTGATAATTTATTATATGCCACTGAAAATGCTTTTTTAATTTAAAGTCTCACAATTCAACTTTGAATTACAAAAACTGTGTACGTAATTTTTATACCCTCTTTCGTAGTAAAAATAAAATGTAAACAATTTCTACCATAAAATACCTATATCCTTTGACCTGATAGTCCAATCGAAATTAAATATTGGTTATTGAAGTGAAAGATACAGAACCACCTTTCTGAAGACACTGTGCATAAGTGCACACACGAGGGGAAGGTTTGGTATTTAAAATTTCCCTCAGAGGATATAAAGCAAATGCCTTTATCAATGGAAACATTCACCAAGGGAGATAAGGGAGCATATGCCACCCTAGTCTTGAAAAAAAAATCACCTTTTAATTCACAGCGGCGCACGTGCGTACCGGCTTAAGCCCACTTACCCGTAAGAAAGCAAATACGTGTATATATATTTTTTTAATTCATGGGCCACATAATTCATTACGCTCCTCAGGCCCGAAAAAAGCAATATATCCTTTTTAATTCATGGGCATGAATTAAAAAGGGAAGTATCTACGGGAATACATAGAAAAGACATGTATCTGTTTTTGATTCATGGGTGCACCTAAGAGGGTGCTATTGAATTTTTACCAGAGACCTGAAAAAGCAATATCCTGTACAAACCCATTAATTCATGGGCATCCATGGGAAGATGCTCAGTGAGTGCGCTCATTAATTAAGGGTGTTGCATTATACTTGAGCCACACAGTGTAAAAACATAAGACAGGTGCATATCGTTACGTAGAGCTACGAGTGGGTGGTGCGAGAAATGAAACAATGAAGCTAAAGCCTTCAGACTTATTAGCCTAACGTCATTTCTTCTTAAGAATTTGGAGAAATTGATTGAGAGATACGTTAGAGAGAGAGAGAGAGAGAGAGAGAGAGAGGCGAGGTTCTAAAAATTGAACCCCTATCAAGATTTCAACACGCCTATCAGCCTGGGAAATCTACAGAGACTTCCCTATGCGATCTTGTTACGGTCCTTGATAGAGCGGTTAATGGAAAGGAAATTGCTTTGGCAGCCTTTCTAGATATTGCGGGGGCCTTTGATAGAGTTCCAACGGATGTAATCTCTTATCAAACGAAAAGTTAACCCATTCGTTTGCACCTGGATAAAATATATGCTGGAGACAAGTATGGCTCGAGCTGGGAGACACACTCACTGTAAAAGCTGTCCACAGGGAGGTGTGTTGTCACAATTATTATGGAGCCTAGTTGTTGACGAGCTCCTAAACAGCACTCACTTTCTGGGCCAGTACTGTCTAGGTCAGGGGTCGGCAACCTGCGGCTCGCGAGCCGCATGCGGCTCTTTTGATGAAAAGTTGCGGCTCTCCAGTTCCATACGAAAAAATTAATAATTTATCATCAAAACCCTTAAAAAATAAGAAAATATATTTTTAAGTACCTAATTTCTCAATAACTTCTATTTTCATAATCGTTAATTACAAATCTGCGCTTAACATGACCGTAATGAGATAAATTTGATTTATTGTTTTGTTCTTAGAGATGAGACTCCGTGACCATGTTTATCTTTCAGCCAATTGCATTCCATTTCCGTCTCACCCCACCGTCTAGAGTTTAGACAACATGTCTAGATGATGAGATGGTGAGAACTCAGATGGTGAGTACGTCAAAGATTGTTTTATACGTGCATCTGAAGAACTGTTTCGTGATTTTAAAAACAATGCATAAATCATGAAACAAATCAAAGATTTGCCATTATTTGCTAAAACAGTACAAGATAGAATTGCTAAAATGTCTTCAAATGTAACACATATGCAAGTGGAAGACATTCAACTGACTTCTGCCTTATCACTTGCTATAGATGAGTCTTGCGACATAAAAGACACGGCACAAGTTACCCTTTTCGTCAGGTATATGTCGTCCCAAGGTCCAAAAGAAAAACTGCTAGGATTGCTACCGCTCTCGGGGCAAACTCGTGGAGAAGATATAGCAAATGCTGTGCAAAAATGCCTGGAAGACAATGGAATCGATATAAATAAAATCGTTTCTATAGCAACTGATGGAGCCAGAAGTTTGACAGGAATACATAGAGGGGTAACATAAATTCTTCAGAAAAAAATAAACCACGAAATTCTAACGTTTCACTGCATAATTCATCAAGAAGCGCTTTGTGCCCAAACATTTTCGGCCGAAATAGTTGAAGTCATGAACTTGGTAATTAAGATTATTAACAGCATCTTGGCTAAAGCACTCTACCATCACCAGTTTAAAGATTTCCTTGAAGAAATAGATAGCCAGTTTTCTGACCTACTTCTGCACAATAAAGTGCGATGGCTTTCCAGAGGTAACGTATTGCAATGTTTCGCTTTGTGCTTGAGTAAAATAAAAACATTCTTCAATTAAAAAAGCATTGACCATCCCGAACTGGAAGAAGACAAATGGCTGCAAAAATTCAACTTCATGGTAGATACCACAATGAAACTAAATGAACTAAATCTAAAACTGCAAGGATAGGGCAACCCAGCCTACGCTTTACTTGAAGAAGTAGTTTGTTTCGAAAAAAAATTACTTTTTTTTGTTGAAGACATGGAAAGCGGTAAATTTCTTCAATCTAAAAATCTGAAGCAATATCGCGATGAGACCAATGCAACTATTGACACGAATTACTTCAGCATAGCTTTAAAAAACATGAAGGATGGATTCGCTGAGAGATTCAAGCAATTCAAAACAAACAAACGTATTCTCGTGTTCATAGTAAATCCTCTCAACATAAATACAAATGAGATCAACATTGAGTCATTTGGAATTGATGCTGGATCGCTTCAAAGGCAATTGATAGATTTGAAAACCAAAGACTCGTGGAGTGGCAAATTCACAGAACTCAAGAGCAAGTTGGAAGAGTTGGAGGTCCAGAAATACATGCACATCGCGCAGCACAAGTGGACAGCTCTAAAAGAAATTCCGCGAGTTGAGGCCCTCATATTCGGCACATGGACTAGTCTTCCAGAATGCTACAGTGAGGTGAAGAAGTTTGCATATGGAGTGCTGACGATCTTCGGGTCGACATATTCGTGCGAGCAAGCGTTCTCTTGCATGAATATAATAAAAGTAAAGTTAGGAGTCAACTAACAAATAAAAATCTAGAGTCGTGCTTGAAACTTAAAACAACAAGTTATAAGCCAGATTTAATCAAACTTTCAAAAGGCATGCAAAGCCAATGCTCCCGTTGATGTAACTATCTATAGTTGTGTTTTTAAATGAATAAATATTATTCCGTATTTAAAGCCGTTTATTTTAAATCAAATATATATAAGCAAATACTATAATATTGAAACGAAAATTTTTAGTGGCTCTTTAAAAACTGGGAAATTTTGTAGATTGTAACTTTTGGCTCTTTCGTTTCAATAGGTTGCCGACCCCTGGTCTAGGTTATGCTGATGACAACAATGGTCATAAGAAGTAAGTTCCAGAATACTATAACGGATATCATGAGCACTGCCCTAAAAAGATTGAAAACTGGTGCAGAGAGGTGAACCTGTCGGTTAACTCCAGCAAAACTAGCCTAGTCCTGTTTACCCCAAAAAGGCTGCGAGATATGCATTTCCTAAAAATTCTTTGGAACACCACTTGCGTATTCAGACGAGGAAGTATCTAGGAGTTACCTTGACATGGAGCTTACATGCTCCAATAGTGCACGAGCAGGGCCAAAAGTGTTCTGGGCTTGCAGACGTGCCGTAGGAATCAACTGGGGTCTAACGCCAAAAATGTTCCACTGGATATGCACTGAGTGATTACTCCAATGGTATCTTATGGGGCCATTGCCTGGTGGAGTAGAACCCGTAATGAGACAGTGAAGAAGAACTCACTAGTCTACAGAGAATGGCGACCGTTGCAATTTCAAGTGTAATGCGTACCACTCCATCACAGAGTCTAGAAATGCTTCTAGGACTCCTACTACTACATAAACAAGTGGGATTTGAGGTATTTTCGTGTTCACAACGCCTCAAACTCATGGGTCTATGGAAATCGCCCTATGAAATGTCTATGTTTAAAAATGTTGCTACGCAGGTAAAAGAACATCTTTATCTACTAATGAGACCTGATTGGATGTTAAAGCAGTTTTGCTTTCAAGCCAAATACAACATTATCTTTACAACTAGACATTTGTCTCCAGTCTGATCAGAAGAGGTGATGAAATTTGGTACACAGATGTTTCAAAAACATATCATGGCACTGGTTCAGGTGCTTTTTGTCCTAATCGAAAAATAAAGCTATCTTTCAAGATAAGATCTCCACTGTATATGAGGCTGAGGTTCTAGCGATCTCTACTTGTACTTACAACTGCCTGGGGTTGTTAAGATGGTCTTAAAGATCTTCTCTGCCAGCAAGAAGGTCTAAAGGTTTTGCAGAGACACTGCTTTTCTTCAATAGCAGTGTGGGAATGTCACAATGCACTTGTGGGTTTGGCTGAGAGAAACGAAGTGTCTCGTATGTGGGTCCCTGGCCATTGATGGTAATGAAATAGCAGACCAACTAGCAAAACGTGGATATGAAATGCCATTTTTTAAGACCAGAGCCTGTTTTGGCCTGGCTTCAACATAATGATCTGTTATGTGGTTGGATGCAAAAGGTAGATTTAGATAAAAATAGATTATCACTACAGATCAAAGACAAGCCAAAGAGCTCAATCAACAATCTCTCTGGTCGAGGGAACTTCTGAAATTGAGCAGAAAAGAAATCAGGGTAGCTATTGGCCTTCTAACTGGCCATTGTATCCTAAATAGACGCCTCAACCTCATGGTAGTTAAGATGACCCATTACGTAGATGGCAGAGGAGGGTCCTGTACACGTTTTGTGTAATTGTTACTCTACCCACCGTTTCGAGTATCTGGGATACCATTGTATTGAACCCTAGGAATTACCAAACATTCCAATCGGGTACATGATGAAATTTATTTCGGCAATCTGTTTTTATTAGATCAGTCGGGGTTTTTAGTACAATAGACTACTGGTCACGGTGCTGGCACTCTTTAGAGTTACCCCCACAGTAAGTCATCAATATATATAAAGAAAATAATTCAATATTTAAACAAAAAAATGTTGTTTTATTTAGAGAATCACATGGAGATATGAAAAAATACTGGATTTCATATATTCGAATGCAATTCCAGGCTACAGCAGGTTTTTTTTCAAATTTTTAATGTGTACGAACACCTTTTGGAAGTCACTGTATATATTAAAAAAAAATTAAGAGTTAAAATTTAGACATTTTTAATAAAAAAACAATATTTTTTTCTGCCAAAAATATTTGAAAAGGCATTTAAAAGTTTTATAAAAGATTAGGGGCGAATTCTTTATTCTCTAGAATAGCCTCAAAATCGATGCATACACCATTACTAGGAAACTACAATGCTTGAGATTTTAGATGCAAAGCTGGTTGACTGTAACATTGGCAAGGACAAGAGTTACTTAATTTGTGAAAGCCATATTGAAGATATTCTGAACATTTTCCAACACTATTCACTGTGCTTTACTCAAGCACTTAATAGTTATTTAGGATCTTGACAAATTATTTAGGTGTTCCATATAGTTACCAATTTTTCAAATCAACGATCGCTTTTTTGTAGTATTACTCAAAAAAATGTTTTAATATTTGATAAATTACCTATTCATATATGAATCCTATATAATTCTGTTGTGCTTGGACATTTAATTAAATAATCTTTTCTTACTGTTGGTAATCTTTCAACAAAAAAGGTGTCCCAATTACATGTCTTTATGGTTAAGTTATTTTCCTAGATATATATATATATATATACAATTTCTGGGTGACATGAGGTAAATATACATACATTATCTACAATACCCCACTAGGTAGGTTATCATTATAACTATTTAAAAACGAATAACTAAACGTATTGAAACTTCACTAAAGGTTAAATTTCAGATTAGATGCTTTTTTTTTTTAAATCTTGATCTTTGAAGATTATTTACCTGTTTGGCTAAAATATATAATTCTTGTACTCAAACTTGCAAGTTTTTCAAACTATGCTGTTTAAATTTTACATGTAAAACCTAGCTAAGGGATGTGTATATAGAATGCTTTAATTTTATAAATAAAAATGGTTTTTCGTAAAGAACTATAAATAATGCACTACAAAATATTCGTTACTATAGTAAATGAGTAGAAAAATAATTAAAATAAGTTTTATTTCACATTTTTAAATGAAGATTAATTACTAGCATTATGATTTTCCAATATACAGGTCTGAATAAGTTATTTTCACATATTTTGAGATCATAAATTTGAATCAGTCATATGTCCACTATATATTGACAATTTTTATTTAAAATTTGAATATCTGCGTTCTGTGTAGTAATACATGTGTTTGAATGACAAAAATCTCATTCAAGTAAAATTTAATTGATTTAAAAAAGGTGTTCTTTTGACTACTAGAGTGGTTACTCAATACAGTAAAATCTTATAATTTTAATACATTTTCAAGTGCACATTGTGTAATGAATCAATAACATTAAGAGCAGCTGTGAAGATAATGAATTTTTTCAACAATTTTTAATATTGATGCTTGTATTAAATTTCTTTTGGTTGGTTTTTATGCTGCAAGGGCCATGCACTTTTGGAAGTTTTGCAAAGTTCATCATCACTTCTAAAGGTGTAAATGATTAAATTCGACATGACTAAATAATATAGCATATACTAACTTTTTTTTAGCCATAACACTTATAATTTAATACCCAAATTACTTTCACTTAACAGTCTCCCCTCCTGGACTCCAGATGTGTGTATTCTATTCTACCTTGTACAGTACTCAATATTTGAATATAATTTAAAAATTAAGAATTTTACTATCTGCTTCAAAAATCTTTGATTAAGAAATACAAGAAATGTGCTTAGTGATCAATAACTTCTACAGATCTTGCTTGGCAATTTAAAATGTTATTTTAATGGTTCAGGTTGGGTTTATATGGAGAAAGGGCCAAATTCGACCGTACTGCACAAGGTGTAGAATATAGAATATCAAGTAATGGACATACAAACACAAAGACAGTTTTACTGACGTACAAGAGAGAAATACATTCAGGAATTCAACCCGTGCCTCCTACATTGCAGGTTGCTAGAGCAATGGACAAACCCACAACCGTAGTGCTGTGGGAATAAATTATTGAAATTTAAAAGAATTACTAGCATAAAGAATGAGTTGAAAAATATTCTCCAAAAATAAAAAGGTTATATATAACATACATTTGAGATCAGTGCAAATTGGCAGAATGAAAATGAACAAGTTTTTATTGAATGTGATATCTACTTTCACCTTTAGAGTAAAATGAAAATCCTGTTTCCAGTGATCCTACATCAATTCAGTGACAGATGGTTGGGAGTAGAGGCTGAAATGGGACGTACAGGTTTTTTCAAGCAAAATAAATTCTTGAATTGTTTACCATCTTACATTCTTAGCTTACAATAATAATTAAAAAAATTCAACTAAATGAACTTACAATAAAGGAATTAAGATATTTTCAACATATCTAACAAATCAGCAGAACAATTTACCACAGCAAGAAAATTTTTACTTTAGTGGCTGGTAAAAAAATTGATGAAAGAAACACATACATCACATCTATAAGAAAAAGGAATATTATTTAAACACAAAATATTCTCAGCTAATTTTGCTAGGTAGCATTAAAAACAAGCTACCTCAATGGAACTTGCAAATACTGAATAAAGTGAACAATACGTATTTAATATTCAAATATGTGAATGAACAAAACTTTTCACTGCCCACCAAAAAGGGAATTTAGTTGAGTAGCATTTATAAACAAGCAAACGCAACACGATTCACCACTTAGCATAGCAAGCAAATAATATATACATTATTAGGGATTACACCATAAAAAGCAATTAATATTTAAGGAGTTGAATTTGCCACACAGGTAAAACATAACATGCTATTGACTACAACCTAGGTTCAATCCCAAAGAGAAAGATGCCAGAAGTGTTGATTTTTTATGGTGCAAGGGCCATATTTGGCCTTGTTGCACTAGACGCATGATGTACATCAAGTAATACATGCACAAAATGAAATTTTTACTGGCACAGAAGAGAGAAATACAATTACAGAGGAATCACACCTGTACTTCCTACAACTCGCAGGTTGCTAGTGCAGTGGGCATAATCATTGTGCCACAACCAAGGAACAACCTAACCATTTACCATATTAACTTAAAAACAAGCTAACCCAAAGTTATTCACCATTTAACGAAGCAAATGAACAGTACAAAAAAGGGATATAAATGAATAAAATATGCAACTGACCGAGAATTTTCATCTGCCCGTCAAAAAGTCAATTCCGTTGGGTAGCACTTAAAAACAAGCTAACTCAACGTTACTAACTATTTAACGAAGCAAATGAACAATACAACACATAAAGGAATAAAATACGTAAAATATGCAACTGACAGAGGATTTTTATCTGCGCGCCAAAAAGTCAATTCCGTTGGGTAGCACTTAAAAACAAGCTAACTCAACGTTATTCACGATTTAGCACAGCAAGGGAACAATACATTTCAAAACGGGATATAAAATGCAGGAAAAATAAGTAAATGAAGAGCCTTCATCTGTCCGTCAAAAAGTTTATTCCGTAGGATAGCATTTAATACAAGCTAACTTAAAGGAACAAAACAATTTGCGAAACAAATGGATAGGAATGAAAATCTTCAATAAATTAAAATATTATTGCTTACTAAAATTTGGCTTCTAAATAGAAAACATTTGGTCGGCACACAAAAGACCACTACTCAAAATTCCTTGTCCTTCCGCTTTCATCTATACAATCCAAATGGCAAATGCTGATCTACAGCAGGACTGCTAGAATCCTACATTAAATTGGCGACAAGAATAGCGAAATCACCAAAGAAAGTTTGCTCATGCGCATTGCATTTTCGGCTCCTTCGAAATGTCTCTCGCTTGTCTGGAGTTCTTACTCCATTGAGGCGCTCGTCCTCAGCGTACAGCGTAAGTGTCCGACAAGTTGACTCTGATTGGCTCCTCATATATATGTTGTATGGTTGTTGTTAGTAGTATTTCTCGCCAACTTATATAATAAGGGGAGGCAAAATGAACAAGCGCCTCAGCGTACAGCGTAAGTGTCCGACAAGTTGACTCTGATTGGCTGGTATGATCATGTGCCTGAGACGTAAAGGTGTTTCATTTGGCTATTTATCTACGTTTTGGCGCAGATCTCTTTGACTGATAGGAACGATTTTCGAAAGGTTTTAACATTTTGATCCGAAAATTGTATCTTTTTATTATATAAGTAAATAATTATATAAGTTAGTGTTTTATGTATGCTTTTTGTTACATCAGAATGGTCCTAAACCAGGGATGGATACGACACCATCATCCTAAAGCAAAGGGGACGGCAGAGGGGCGGAAAAATATCAGCTGGTAGTGAGTTCAGGAGTGGTTTTTAGATTATTTATGTAAAATCAACGGAAGTTTGGAAAAATAAAAAAAGGGTATTAAAAATTAGGAAAAGTAATTTAGAATCAAAAGGAATTGTTTAAAAATAATTTGGATGATCTAAAAATATTTCCGCCAGTTGGGTTCGAACTCGGGAAGTCATCCTCCGCCGTTAACGCCAATCTGATGGTAAGTGACTTTAGCCATTTGGTCATGGTTGATTCACCAGGAGGAGTTCTTTAAAAGAAGAGTTCATTTTTGCCTCCCCTTATTATAAGTTGGCGAGAAATACTACTAACAACAACCATACTAATCTATCGAACGGGTGCGAGATGCAGCGCCCGAGGCGGGTAATTAGTGTGTGTTCATGGTAATTTTGTTTGGCGAGTTATCGCTATTTGCAACTATCACATTTCATCAGTTATCGCTTTCTTGGCAAATACTTTGGCGCATATTTTGGCTTTGGCTTCTTTGAGACGTTTTCTCATGGAAGTCATTAGTGAGTCATATTTTCCCCTTCTTTCGAAATACGAAGAATTGCTGGGGAGTGAGGACGCCATCGGGATGGAGTTGTATCATTTTTTTGTTGTTTTGTGTGGACTGTGGGTTTATGTGTTGAAAAGGAGTGCAGCTCTCCATCTTTTTAAATTGTGGAGTGGACAAAATGCTACGATCCCCCTGATTGATCAAAATACAAAACCCACTTTGTTCAGAATAAATGCTGACAAAACTGGCCTAATTTTGATTGTTAGGTGTCCAAAAACTTTCTTGTTTTAAACTTGCAATTTCTTTTTTTTCCCCAAAGATAAATTTACACAAAGGGAAAAACAAAAACAATTTTTTGCAAAAAGCAGTGACAGCAGATTTTTTCACGGGTTTAAAAACAGGAATATTTCCAGCCCTCGCAAGATTTTTGACTGATAAGAAAGAAAAATTTTATCAAGTATTTTTCGGAGAAATAAAACTGTTTGATCGTTTAAAATTCTAACAGTGGGTGTATCGTTTTCGAAACAATTTTGTATAGCATTGAATTTGAACTATTTTAAACTGTCTTCACATGTTTGGAAATGCAATATTTACTGAGATAAAATTAATAAATATGTCGAAAATTCATCTACTGGTGTATTCGCGTTTTGTAATTACAATTAGAATTGATGAATTAGTACTGACAATTTCAAATGTCGTGTTTCAAATTTTGCACAACATTAGTGTTAGCAGGTCATATAACAAATATTTCAAACGTTATTAATTATAATTATTTATAAGTTTTGAGTTTAGACACAGGAATTTTAGCATAAAATAGGTAAATTTAATGTATCCAAAGTTGGGGTTTTAATATTTCATACACATTTTTCAGACTGAAATGGTCAAACCTCCATTGATTGAAAAATAGACTAAGCGATCGGATAATTAACTTTTTATGACGCTTTAAATTTATTCAAATTGTTTTCACAAATTCCGAGATTGAATGTCCAGTGTAAAATTCAATTCAGTTTCCAGTGTATATTTACATAGTATAAATTAATAAATATCTTTATGTTCAGGTGACCTTGAGCGAACAATATTTTTTGATAATTTAAATATTTGCCTTTATCATAAAAATAAGTTATCTAGTCCTTATCTATATCCTTATCTTCATAAAAAGCACCTATTCTTGACCAAGGAGAGGCAATGGAGTCCTGATCAGATACCAACTCTCCAAAATGAGACTGAACAAAATAATTAATGAAAATTTTTATAAAAATGCGATGCATAACCTCGAAGTCGAAAATAAAAGTTATGTATAATCAGGAAATTAAAATGTATTAAACCTGAACCCATAAATTTACCTTGAATCAAATTACAAATAGTAAAATATCGATTAACTTTTTAATAATCTAAAACTAGTTCTATATATAAAACCACTTCTTAATTGTCTCTATAATCTATGTAACAAAACTATTAAATACATAAACCAATTCTCGTTTCGCTGTTCTCTATACAAATCTATACCGTTTGACCAATCCACACCAAATTTGCTATACTTGCTCTTTAGAAACCTGCGAGTAACATAGGCTACTTAATAACCCCCATTATATTTCTTTTGGGCGTGCAGAGACGCTAAAAACAATACGAAATCCCCATATTAATAATATTGAGTATTTTTACGATGTCAGACCAAATTTGATACATTCATTCTTTAGAATCCTGCCAGAAACAGGCTATGTATGAACCCTCGTTCTGTTTGTCTTGGGACGAGAGGGAGGTAAAAACGATTCGTAATCCAAATAGGTAAATAGTTACATATTTAAAGTAACGTCGAACTAGAGCAACACAACGGGCTATTGACGACGATCCAGGATCAATACCGAAGGGGAAGATTCGAGATCTAAATAGAAATAACGTTCAGTATCTCTATCACAATTTAACCAATTTACAATAAATTTGGTACACTTAATTTTTTAAGGTTGCGAGTTCGAATCCAACAAAAACTATCTTGTACAAAGTAAGATGAGGTAATTTTAATTAACGTCGTGCTAGAGCAACACAACGGGCTATTGACGACGGTCCGGGATTAATCCTTTAAATAAAAGATCCGAGGACAACACCTCGTAATTTTGAACCACGTTCAATGACGAGGCAACACCTGAGCTGGCACCCCACTCTCCAAACTTCCACATCAACCCAACGTGAGGACTTTCGGCCATGGCAGATTTAAGGTGCACCTGCCGCCTCTAAACCATACGCTTACAAACATCCATGCCCGGACCCGGATTCAAACCAGGAACTTCCGATCCAGAGGCTAACATCTTAACTACTATACCTGTTAGTCGGCCCAACCTGTACCGGGGGGGGGGGGGTGCAGGTTAAATCAGTCGTAGTCTCAAATATCCTCACTTTGGCATGGAAGGTACGTATTTTAATTAACATCTCACTGGAGCAACACAGCAGGCTATTGACGACGGTCCAGGATCAATGCAGACGGGAAAGATTCGAGTACAACACCACGTAAATCTGAACCACGGTCAGATGACAATGTGGAAATTTAGAAAGTCTAGTGCCAGCTGAGGTATATCCTCGTCATCTGACCATGGTTCTAATTAACAAGTTGCTGTCATCATACCTCTCTTTCCTTCGGAGTTGATACCGGACCGTCACCAATAGCCAGTTGTGACGTTAATTAAAAAATACCATCATAATTTTGTGTGTTGAATGTTTTCGGACGACCAATCGCAAATGGCCGACTTGGAAAGGGCATGCCTTCCTTTTCAGAGACTTGGTATCATGCTGTGCCTCAGTTTGCTTGAGGCGTGAGAAAAACGTTCTGTTAAAAATTTCAGGATGTCGATCGAATGAGCCAATTGAAATTTCATTTTCAATCGCAGACCCCTTCATCGGATTATTTAGTGGGTCGACTTCGAGGCCGGTATCTTTTTCATTCCTGTCTATCACTTATTCTAAGTCTATGGTCTATCAACGCTTTGAACAAATTCTGATACACTCATTGAGCAAATATTGTTTAAAAAGAACATATGGGAATGGCTGCAAAGGGTTACTGATGCAGTGAAACTCTAGTTTTCTAAAAGGGATGCTGATGAAAACGTAGGCAATCTTGGTGTGAAGAACATTATGTTAACCTTTTCAAACGCAGAATCTGAACACCGTCTGTAGGATTAATTGGTTGGGTCGGAAATTGAATTAGAGGCCACTGGCTTCATCAAAATGGGTCGGTATCTTTCCCATTCAATTGACACCTACAGATTTAACGTGCACCAACCCCGATGCACTTTCTACTTTTGTTTTCCCCCATGTCAAGCGATTGGTGACTCAGATGGTCCGTGTCCAGATTCATGTCAAGCTTGGCCTTTTATATCCCGTCGGGAAAAAAATAAAACCTTTTTTGACCTTTGATATCCGATCAGATAAGACAAAAATTTGTCAAAGAATTTTTCTTACCTTTTTGACCGATGGGCTATAAAAGGTCTCGGGTCCAGAAAAAGTTTTCATACCCTTTTTATGATTTTGGCTGGTGGCTATACATTATAGTTTTATATAACTACTGTTTTGCCACAAACCCTGTTTCGCGGTTTTACCAGGCATCTGTCTATCCTCAATAGATTTGCTTCGTGAAAGGCGATTGTTCGCTATTCAACAGTGTAGTATTCGTTTTTTCACGATAAAATTTAATATGATTTGAAAATAAGAATCGTTGAAAACATAGCATGCCTTTTTTATTTGATTTTATTGCTGTATTTAATAAAAAATATAGCATCTTTTGTGCATCATATAAATAGATTACAATTCCTTTGCGCTAAGTTCTTGTGTTTAATTAACGTAGCACAAAGATGTTATTTAGTTATGTTTACACATATTTGAGTATGTATTCAATTCATTGAACGCGATTAACACTCTTTTAAGAACATCCTATTTTATTTTAAAATAACCGGTTTGCAACTACAGATTACGTAGAGGATTTATTCTTTTAAAAAAAATCAGGGTCATCGTAGTTGTTAACCTTTACTCACCATATGCAGATCCATTGTGAAATATAAAAGGACAACTATACAAAATTGGAAATAATTAACTACAGTGTTGTTTGAAAAGTGCATGAGTACGTGTACTAAGGAACATAACTAGAGTTTTTATGAAAAACTACAAATTAGAGCAACCAAACCGCAGGAAGAGTTCTTAGATGTGAATGGAAATGTTCTACAATTAACTTTAAGTTTAAAAGGGTTTATCACAATTTCCACAGAATACCTAATGTGGCGTAGTGGAAAGTATTTTAGTTAAAACAAATTTGATAACAATTTCAAGAGATGAATAGAAATGAAGCACAGGTTGTATCTATTATTTCGAAAGTATCGCCAAGACATATTGCGAGGAGTACTAGAGTTTCGAGAGGTTTCCATTGAAGTGTGTGTGTGTGTGTTGAATTCTTCAGTTTTTGGAGTCTTGTTTAGCGATTCATAGAAAATATACGCGCCAATAATCCATAAATAAAATTTTAAAACAAATAAATATCAAAACTATATTTATTTCCTTTGTGGAGAAGGAAATCCGCGTAGGGCTCCGGATTACGAAGTGGCCCCCGAGGTCTTAAAATGTCTATTCATTAGTGTTCGAGGAAAGATGTGACAGCGTCTTTACAATGTGCTTCTTTAAGTGCAGTGAAAAGAGTTTCTAATATACAAGATGATCAGCAATAGGGGCAGATGCTGTATTAGCTATAAAATTTCGTTTCACCCATAGAAAAGAGGCTTTAACTGGAAGTTGGATAAAAAACTATAAAATATATAATTTACAAAAATGCATTAATGTTTGTACTTATGAAGATGAATTTGACAATTTTTTAATGTTTCTAAAAGAAAGCGAGGACACCATAAAACCTACACCAGACATCTATCGAGCCTTCAAAGAAATGTTTTGCACATTTGCGAATGTTGAAACATTATTTAAATTTTTTTTAACAGTTCATTTTGTTATGGGCGTCAAAAGAAAGATCGTTTTTTGTTTTAAAGATTGTCAAAAATTTACTAAGGAGTACTATGGGAAAAGAAAGATTAATTGATATGGCCATTCTGTAGATAGAGCAAAAAATTTAAAACCGAATTTATAATACCAAAATAATTGACGAATTCGCAAAAAAAAATTCGAAATTCATGTAAAAATTTTTTTTAAATAAATTGATTTGATGTGTTATGGTATGGAATTTTTTATTTTCTTTTTGCTAATAACTCAATGAGAGCTTTCTTGAAACTTTTTTCTTCCTTGTGTTTGAAGCCCCCGAAAATTTTACCGCTTGGGGCCCCCACTTGACTTGGTCCGCCACTGGGAGAAGTAAGCTCCATGCAAGAAAAATTGTGACTAAGCAATGGATTGCATGGAAAGTAAAATTTTTCTGATTTCTCTCATTTGAATTAGTATCACTAAGAACATGATGGATATATATATAATGTTCAAAATATATTCTTTATTCATTAGATTCATGTTAAACCATTTGTAAAAAGTATATGTAATAGCCAAATTAAATTTTGAAAGAGAGCTTTATTTTAAACAGCATACAACAATAACTCCTGTTTGGGGACATTCAAATGAGCGAACAGTAAGGTGTGTCATAGTTATCGTGCATTCCCTTGAAAAGAACGTGAGAGAGAGTGTGAAAACAAAACACTACACGAAATATGGCATTGGGACTATCATTTTTTCCAACGAAGAACATTTATTGTTAAATGACATGAAAAAAATATTTTATTGGATCAGTACTATTTTAAAATAAACCACCACTGAAAAACTGCACCTTCTCTTTTTCTACAGTTATTTTTATTCTGTAAACGAGCCTTTTTTTTGTATTGATACGCATGCGACAAAATTTTGTGCTTCCTTTAATGACATCACCACGTGTTTTACACGAAGACTTAGATTTTGTCCTTTAGCTTTTTGTCCGCCAATTGATAGTCGCAATTCGAGAATCGCAATTCGACTCTGAAAAAAGGATAGAAAAACCAGGAACTTACACCTTAAGGGTATTTAAAATGTTTGGGATAGTCGTCGGTAGATACACTATGATATATGTTGCATAAATGGAGGTTTTCATGGAAACCGAAGCCAATGGTTGGCAGTCGATTATGTATTTGGAAGGTCAAATAAAAGTTTAAAAGCAGATGTTAGCAATTTTCTTCGACTCTGAAATTTTGTTCATTTGTTCTTGAATATTTGATGCATCGTTTTATCCAATAAACCAAAAAACACTTTTTGAGATTTTTTTTCGAAATTTGGTGTTTGGGTCTTTTATAAAGGAGCGGTATCAATATTTTTTCTCAGGCCGACATATATGTGACACCTGGATTTTTCAAATCAAAAGGAAATTTTATCATGGAGCAAGTTAGTACTTTTTACTATTAACACCAGAAGTAGGGAAGTGATCAGTATGACCACAAATTAATTTTAACGATGTATAAACATGTTATTTTCCCACAAAGGGCCGTGGTAGCCTGTTTGCAAGAGTAGCGGATTAGCAATCAAAAGGTTTGGAGTTCGAAACTCAAACCAACCAAAGGTTTCTTGAGGCTTTCCCTTTGGTTTGTGTCTGTCTGGGAACATTCAAATGAAAGAACAGTAAGGTGTGTCATAGTTATCGTACATTCTCTTGAAAAGAACGTGAGAAAGTGTGAAAACAAAACACTAAACGAAATATGGCATTGAGACTATCATTTTTTCCAACGAAGAATTTATAAGAAAGCTAGCTCCATTTTGTTTATGAAATAATAAAATTCTTGTGTTCACACTCTGTGTTTCAACACCTCTTCCGAAATCTTACGAGCATCTCTTCCCAGACCGGGATTCGAGCCAAGGACCAAGAAGACGTGCGTGGATAAGGGATTATTCCAATTTCCGATACAGTTACGCTAATCCTTCATTACTCGCCGACACTAGATCAGTTCTCGTTTACGCACACCCACAAAGAATTGTGTAATTTTTCCAGACGTTGAGTAATAAGTTTAGTTTTGAGATATTATTCCATATTGAGTAGTGCTTAGAGATTCTGTGCATTTGTTTGAAATCTCACACCCGATAAGTTTAGTTTGTTTAAAAAATTCTATAAAACGTCATTAATTGTTGTTTGTGATGCCTCTACCCATTAACTAAAGCAACTTCAAATAATAAAGGCGAGAGAAACTTTACAAACTAACCCTGTGGTTAGGATGGACATGTTTAAACCATTCATAAATTTCTATGGAAAGGGGACTGAGGGGAGGTGAATTATTAAATTATGAGCCAAGGTTTCTTTTATCATACAGAAAGGCAGCATATTACAGTATAGTCGGGGGGTCTCCTTCTAGTATTGGTTTGTTATTTTTATATTATTAAATTAAAACAATCAAGGCTTTGTAAGCCGTGGAATATTTTTTTGTAATGTGTGGGGTTGGTTGTTGAATTTACCTCGCACTGGAAGCAACAAACACAGGGGTTATTGGCGACGGTCCGGGATCCATCGCAAAGGGAAAGATCCGAGGGCAATACTTGGGTAATTTTGAGCCACGGTCCGATGACGAGGTGAACACCTGAGTTGGTACCCACTCTCCAAAGTTTTACACCTAACCAAAATTCGAAAATTTGAGGCCACGACAGTTTTAACGTGCACGAGTCCCCACCTGCACGACGGTCTTTTAGTTAGTTGGAATTCCCAACCCTCCGTTCGCTAATCCACGACTCTCATCAAACAAGGTTACCGCGGCCCCTACAAGGCGGGCTATGATAAAGAAACTGTTTCTAATACTTTTAAAAACCTTCTCGTAGTCGCATGGTTAGCCGTGTTACGCATTTCCAATGAGAAGACAAACAATTTGTTTTGGCATCATCCCATGAACTCGACAACACTAGATCAGTTCTTGATTACGCAAACTCACAAAGAATTGTGTAATTTTCCCAGACGTTGAGTTATAAATTTAGTTTTGAGATTTTATTCCACATTGAGTTTTGCTTAAAGATTCTGTACATTTGTTTAAAATCTTACTTCCGGTAAGTTTAGTTTTTTTTAAAATACTATAAAACGTCATTAATTTGCGATGTCTCTACCCCTTAACTAAAGCAGCTCCAAATAATAAATGCGAGAGAAACAAAACTTAAATCAAGCTCTTGCACATTTTCTCAGACGGTTGTGGGGCACACACAAAAAAATCCATTCCATTGTTAGCACGTTCTTTGCATTAGTTTCTCAGAGACATTCGTTTCTACCTTGTGACCGCGATTTCGCAGTTCCATGTTGCTACCAATGGTCACTTACGTTAGTCCTGTATGGGGATTTCCTGCGCTGAAACTCACGTGAAAGAACAGCATCACTCCAAAACATCACCCTTCGAATAGCTACAGACAGCCCATTATTCTACCGCAATATAAAAATTAGGGAATAACTAAACATGTACGCGAGATCAAAGAGTTTATAATTAAACTCAATACCAATTTCTACGCAAAACTCTCCAACCATAATAACGAAGCTATACTCCAAATCCCAGATACGACTACCGCAGAAAAAAAAGTTGTTCAACAAACGAGATCCACTCTAAATAAATCAAATTGATGTTTGTTCATTCCTTTTCCTTTTCCTCTCCAAAATTGATTCAGAGTATGCCCTGATTTTTCACGTTCTGCCCCTCAGGGCTCAGTAGCACCGACCGGATGTACAATTGGAATCTTTCCCAATGGGGTTTCAGAAGATTTCTCAGAAAAGTGTCTACTTAGGTCAGCCGTCCAGCCTTTTGTCAAGACAGCTGCGGACATCCATCCCCGTAGGCAATAGCTCATTCTTCCTGCACAGAAGTTCCAAATTTCGTGTCCTGTAATGAGACCCCCCCCCCCCCTATGTGAGGGGTCCGGATCTTAGGAGAGATAAAGATCCCAAACCCGGCATTCCTGTCTTTGTTAGCTCTAGTTGCATTTGCTCGCTGCTTTGCACCGGGATCTCTCGTCTAGACTAGATTAGAATTTAGGTTGGTGGTTAACTGGTTATTATAGTTGCTTGCTCGTTTTCAACTACGTACGATGCGAACTGAAGCGTATGTAACTAACGGTTAGATAAAAACATAAAATTGTTATATATATACATCAATTTTATACATAATTATACATATGGTTTATACACTGGGCTGTACTGAATAAAAATAATACTGTCAATTTTTAATTTCTAAAATGGACAGTTAATTTTTATGACTGTTTTCAATAGTAGTGATCAATTAACAAAATTTTGTATTATAAAACCAGTTACATATAAACAGATGGGGCATGAAATTTCGTTTTATTTAATTTTGGCTTATGAATGGACGAGGATTGGATTAGATGTTAGGGTTTTAAGACGCAAGGATCATATTTGTCCAGACAACATCAAATAAATGAAAGTACATGTGAATTTTTACAAATGCAGTTGAAAGAAATACTCCCGGAGTAAGTTACAGTAATCAAACCAGCATCGCCTACAACTCGTAGTTTACAAGAACAGTGTGTAAATTACTAAGCCACGGTGCAACCCAATGCTATGGAAGGGAAGGGAGGTCTATAGGCACAGAACACACAAAAGAGGCACAATAAATCTGTGTCAGAACTGATGAAATATCAAAACTATATTTGTTCAAATTCAATTCTAATAGGTTCTTCGAATTCAATTTTAAAATAAAAAGTATTTCGATAATTTAAGAAATTTCTACAGAAATATTATTAATGGATCAAAGTGTTGCATATTTGAAGATATAATGACAGTGATTGGAAATTTTCCCTCCCACTCGCTCAGATTTCACTATTTGTTTTTGTATAAAATTATAGTGTTTGGGGGAGTGCTTCTTAGACAAGCTAAGATGTTTATTTTGGATTTCATTTCTTTATGGCCATTGTTTAGAGTGTACACAGAAAAAGTATTGAAAAATCAAAACAAATCCTTAACGGCAATACTTAAATGTTTGATGCCGTCATAGTAGTGTTAAAAGTAAACTTCTCCATTTGAACAGCTGAAAGAACATCGGATTAGCAATGGAATAAATAGAAATTAAATCGAAATCAGAATATTTAACTTCGAGAGTTATCGAAAATAAGTATCAATTCGATTTTTATTTTGAAGTAATGATGCAGTTAGTTTATTTCTAGTCAAGATACCTTTGTCTTGACCTTTAGGTCACAGTTAAAGGGTAGCACACGTTGATGGATGGTCACAACGTGGGAAAATTATTAGGGAATCCCAAATATATATATATATGTATTTTGTAAGGTGAAGCTATGTAGAAAGTGTGGCCACTGAATATGACACATGTCCATTATTGCAGTAAGGCCTGACACCTGCTGAAAATGTTTGAAGGGGTCCTATAGATTTAACATTTTACATTTGAAGGTAATGACACAGACCAAAGAAAAGCATATATGAAATGATACGCTCTTGCTCTACTCACAATACTATTTCATTGCAAACAGCCTATGATGCCTCATCTTGAGGGCGACCCCATGAAAAAGCATGGGATTCAAATTTTATCAATGACAAATTTGAACAAGTAACAGTGCAAATAAACGATCTGGGAGTGTGTACAATATAACATTTTAAGTAATTACTGGGACAATAGTAGTTATTTTTTGTTTAACCCTCCAAGTGTGTGTGTGGTGGGGTTTCGAGCAGATATCTCGTTCATCATCAATAGTTAACTAATTTTGCCAATGACGATAGATTTGACGAACTGACAAATTTTGAAAATGACGCCTTTAACAGCTGACCACTTTTTCTAGTGGCAAGAAACCTCGTCCATCAAGAGCTGATCAATTTTGCTAATGACGAGATATCTCTTCCATTAAGAGCTGACCAATTTTGCCAATAACGAGTTATCTTGTAATCAAGATATTGTATTACCTGTATTTTTGGATAGGAGATCAAGATCTGAAGAGTTTTCTTACAATGATGAAATTTTTCGTCCGTCAGTCGGTTTTGCTACTAACGAGGTACCTCATTGAGCAATCGCCAGAAGGGTTGAGTGTGTACATCTCCCTACCCATGTTATCCATGCCTTTCTGCATAAACTATAAAAATATTGGGATTGGGCAAGGAGTTTGGACCTCTTAAATTTGTACCGCTGTCGCCGGATACAATGGCTTTACGACCTATTGAGTAAAGTCATCTCTATGTTTGGCTATTCATATTACCCGTATATTTGCAATACTCATTTATTTCATAATTAATTTGATGAGGCCGATCCCATCAATGAAAGGTAGCCCTGTTGGATAAGCAACGGATTAGCAAACTTTGAGCTGCGAATTCGAAACTTGGTCCAGTCTCAGACCGTCATCTACACGTTAAATCTATCGTGGCTGAAATGTCCTGGCTTGGTATGGAAGTTTAGAGAGTGGGGTGCCAGCTCAAGTGTTGTCATCATTACAAGGCGTTATCCTTGGACTTTTCCTTCGGGATAACGGCCGGACCGTCGCCAATAGGTCGTTGAGTTGCTTCAGAGCGACGTTAATTAACTACCCACCTATCCATCCATAAAGATATTGGTGAGGCAAAGGGGTAGGGTCCCTAGGGTAGGCGTCCCTGCTGTTGACGTAAGAACATCAGGTCAGATTTGATCTAAGCGGATTAACAACCCGAGGGTTGCGAGTTCAAATATTGGGATTGGGAATTTACTCAAATCTCTACCCAACTAAAGACTAGTAGACGTAGGGGCTGGTACATGTTAAATCTGTGGCCTCAGATGTCCTCACATTGGTATGGTGTCGAAGTTTGGAGAGTGAGGTACCAGCTTAGGTGTTGTTCTCGTCTTCTGACCGTGGTTCAAAAGGACGAAGCGTTGTCCTAGAATCTTTCCCTTCGGGATTGATCCTGGAACATCGTCAATAGTGCGTTGCTGAAGTGAGACATTAATTAACCTCATATTAGGTTTATATATCATATACAAATTGTCGAAATGTCTCTCGGGGGTATGAATTGTCAAATTAATTGTCGTCATAAAACTCTAGACATAAACATTTGTAATTTTTTCAATTCTTGTTTCATTCACGCAAAAATGTTCCGGTTTTTGGTTTAAAAAACAACACCAGTGCTGTTTTTAAAACTATTTGAGACTTGTGGAATGTGCTTTACTTCCATGTTGCGGTGTTCCTTCTGAAGTAACAGAACGTGTTTTGGAATCAATTTTATATTTAATTTCATGTTAGCTACCTTTCTGGCGATTCAATAATGGCCTGAAATCAAAGAAAATAAAACTGATTATTTTCTCGCAATTTTTCAAGAAATAGAAATAAAACATTTAATAATTAAGTGGATGCAAAACATATTCATACCCCCAAGAAAGCATGTAAGTTTTTTTTTTAATATTAAACACTTACCTGTCCGATAGTGAGGCATAAGTTAATGGAGGACTTACATCAGCGTTCTTATAAAACTCGCGATTTCTCGTTATTTCTGAAAATGAAGAATTTGGTCTGATTAAATAATTGTATCGTTTCTTAGCTCGTAGTACCGTTTGAACACAAAACGCAAAAAAAAGGGATTGTAATCTACTTATATAAAAAAAGGATGTGTTTGTGTATATTTTCCATACAAATCTACTCCGTTTGACTAATTCACACCAAATTTTTCACATTTATACTTTAGAATACTGAAGATAATGAGACGTTCCGCCACCCTAAAAGTGTTAACATTTTTACCAGTCTTATACTAAAAACTTATACAAATGACCTTTAAACCCTCTGCATACGAAAGCGCCCGAGAATCTATTTCCTTTCGTTACGGGGGACAGGAAAAAAGAAAGTTGTCGGATTCCCAACAAGACGCCTGAATCCCTTAAGCGTTTCTTTCCCCTTCTTCTCCAGGCCTTCAAGGAAGAGGGCATGTTTTGCTGTCACTGTTGATCACATCTAGCTGCGGGATACCGATACTCAATGGTGCCAATTTTTAGACTGGTGTCATCCAAATTGAAAATGGATGATAGTGAATTTTAGTTTTAAAACGAAGGATAAACGTTGACGAATTTCTTAATTTGCAAATTTGCTTCGGCTATAACTTTTAAATACTTACGCTAAAAGCACGTGGTTATTTTAAATTTGACATTAAGATCAGCTTCCCCACTAGTGAAATTTAATTTCTGTGAACGGGAAATAGTATCATCACAAGGATTACTGGTTTTGAAATGTCACAATTATTATTTTTTTTATGAAATGCTTTTTATATTGTGGTTAGTAAATTTGCTCTTAAGTTCAGCCAAAAAAGTTTTTGGATGAGACAAATTTTAACGAACTGAATTTTTCCCTTGGTTGATATAATTCTCTCTCTATATATATAATTCTCTTACGTGGCACGCGCCGATCAGCCGGTATAGTGAATACAGGTCCGGGCATGGATGTTTGTAATAGTATGGTGTAGAGGCGACTGGTGCAACTTAAATCTGTCGTGGCCGAAAATCCTCACGTTGGGTTGGTGTGGAAGTTTGGAGAGTGGGGTGCCAGCTCAGGTGTTGCTTCGTCATCTGACCGTGGTTAAAAATTACGAGGTGTTGTCCTCGGATCTTTCCCTGAAGGGATTGATCCCGGACCGTCGTCAATAGCCCGTTGCCCAAATTTATGTTTGAAAAATATTTTTTTTTGGGATATCATATTTTGTAAACAAACCCTTCTACTAGGACACGTATCTTCATAGAACATCAGCCAATTATAACATTGCTCCATTCTGATTGTCGTGTCTTTTAAGAATAATCGTATAATTGACAAATGGATAATGGGTAATTTTAGTTAACGTCGTACTAGAGCAACACAACGGGCTATTGACGACGGTCCGGGATCAGTCCCTTAAGGGAAAGATTCGAGGACAACACCTCGTAATTTTGAACCACGGTCAGATGACGAAGCAACACCTGAGCTGGCACCCCACTCTCCAAACTTCCACACCAACCCAACGTGAGGACTTTCGGCCACGACAGATTTAAGGTGCACCAGCCGCCAACATCCATGCCCGGACCTGTATTCGAACCAGGAACCTTCCGATCTTGAGGCTAACACCTTAACCACTATACCAGTTGGTCGGCTAATTGACAAATATAGTGCTAGTTAACAAAAACTATCATGTTTGAGCGTGGTATTTTTTTAATACTTTGGCTAAAATACTTTTTGATCTGACTTCGTAAATTCGATATCAATTAACATATTTTACGCAAGGAAACTCGTAGTTCGGCCAATTATTTTTTGCTTACAAAGTTTTGGAAACAATATTTGTAAAATATTTCGAAACCAGGATTAAACATATAAGTTATAGATCAGAAAGTGTTAAACTGATTTCCACATCACCCAGGAGGTACAGTTTATTGAAGCGTTACCCCTTTGATAAGTCGCAAAGGCGGGTTCCCCAGGAGGCATATTTCCTTTGACTTGTTTTATATAATAATAAGTTTTTTTTTTTTTTTTTTGCAATTTTATGAGTTGATTAGTGCGTTTTTTATAGACTCTCTTCGAAACAGCTTTTACAGAAGCATTTCTGGCAAATTTCACACTCCCATGTGCTCTCTACATATCTGTTAGAAGACGTTTTTATTTCTTTTTCACGGCATATAGAACACACTTTCTTTTACGACCATCTATTTTTCTCCTCTTATGTATGTGTGGGGTAGAAGAAATAAATGTGTTTTTTCTTTTTTTACTCGAATATTTTTTGTCGATATCGGAGATTAACTCTAATTTAAAATCGTAAAGAGATTTGCACTTCTTAGGGACCGGCATGCTTGTAAGATTTTGCAAAATATACGCATTATTAACAGCTGTATCTAGAAGGAAGTGAAATAAATACTTCCACCATTTTGAGGATTTTCTCGATGTAGTGTAATATTTCCTTTTTTGATCAGCTAAATCCACTCCACCCTTATGCTTGTTGTACTTGAGAAAAGCGACAGGGCAAACTTTATCTTTTTTAACAGAATTTTGCCTTCTTTGCACAATACCTGTTTCGTTTTTTGAGTTTGTGGAGAGCATAAAAACACTTTTTTGTCCATCCACGCCGTGCAAAGTAAGTTCAAATTAGTTTTACTTTGGAAAACCTTTATATTTTTTTCCTCAGAAAGTTTTAAGGCCTTGATGTTACTGGGCAAATACTTTTTGTTTACGTTCAGCGTCCCGCAAGCATAATGTCCTATTTTTTACTAAATCTATAATCAAAGGAACACTGCAAAAAAACCGGTCAAAATATATATCATGGCCTTTATTCTTCAGAGTACTAATCAAATGAGTGACCACATCGTATCCAAGTCCTTTCGAGGACTTTGGAATGTTACCCATCTTTCCAGCATACAGTTCAAAATTTAAAACATAGCCGGATTTTGATGAACAAAGGAGCCACATTTTCAGACCTCGCTTGGCCGGTTTTAAAGGCATATATTGAACTATGCCCACTCGGCCCTTAAATTTAATTAAGGCTTCGTCAACGCAAACTTCTCTAGGAGCATTGAGATGCTGAGAAGATTTGCTTTTCAATGTAGAATACAGAGGTTCAACCTTCTGTACGTAAGAAAACTCGGCATTCTCTCTTCCAACTTCCTTCTCTCTATCTGAGATATGAAAATAATGCAAAAATTTAAAAAATCTATCTCTGGTCATCAGTTTTTTTATCATCATGTTACCTAATATTGGATTCTGCGACCAATAGTCAGAAAGCCTAGGTAAATGTGCTACACTCATAACAAGAAAAATTCCGAAAAATCTCCACATTTCATCAATCTTTTCGATAGGTTGCCAATGTTTGTCCTCACCTCTTTTCTTTGCACAGAAAATTGCATATTTATTTGTGTTTGCTTGAACAACTTCAAGTAATTCATCCGAAATTAGCAACTTTAAAAAATCCAGTGCTGATGAATCCGTTGGCAAATTATGCACAGGTCCTGTGTGATGTACAAATTTCGTTTCCTCTATGCATTCACTTCGAACGTCCTCTGACCAGTCAACATTAAAATTAAGCATTGATTCATCAATGCTTTCACCAACATTAATTTCACATTCCCTCTTATCATCTTCTTGATATAAACTGCTATTTAAAACACAGTTTACTTTCTCAGTACTTTTAGAATCATCATCATCCGATTCAAAAAAATCTGATTCATCAGTATCTTGAAACAAAATTGCTTCAATTTCCGCTTGGGTCAGCGATTTGGTTTTGCGAGACATAATACTAACGAATCAAATCCGGATTTATGTCAAGCCCATTAATTGAAAATATTTAAGGCTAATAATATTTTCCGAAATAGGAAGAGTCTTGAAAAAGACTTTTTTAAACGAGAACAGAATTCAAAGCAAAACCTGAAAGCAGGGAGTGAAGATAAAGCTCGTCTGATCAGAGTGAAAACACAGTCCAGACTGTTGGTAGCAGCCAGCAGCTAAACGTTTCAAATGGGACAAAGCATGAGAAAAAGTCAAGAACACAATTGCATATACAATGGTGCACATAAAAATTCCCACGTGAATCCGTATAAACTGGTTCTGTGTCGCGGAACATCATGCTTCGGAAAGATAAAGGACAACTTCTTGAGTAGTTTTGGACCCCCTATGGCCCATACAAAGGAGATGATCAAGTAGAGTGACAAGGTGATACGCCTCCTAGTGGAAAGCACTAATCTCGGGCACTTTCGGGCGCTCTCCGTATTCTGCTTGTCCGGGCGCCTCTCGTAACGAAAGGTTGAATTGATATTTCGAGGCTTCGTATGCAGAGGGTTAAGGAGTGATTAAACCAAAAGCTGATTCGTTACATACCTGTCTTTAAAAATTATTTAACACCATGCTAGCAGGTGACTAAATTTTTTTAAATCTGAATTCCTCAAATCAAAAGTGTATAGTTTATTTTATCTCTGCCATATACTACCATTTAATTATAAACCTTTCAGTTTCAGATAAGAAGCAAAATATGTTTCAAGATAAATTTGTCGCATAATGCCTCAAGGGGATACAGCAGAGTTGACGTCTGTCTGTCCTCTATACAGATCTACACGGTTTGACCAGTCCACTCCAAATTTGGAAAACACTTATTCTTCATAACTCTGGGGGTGACGTAGGCAACATATTAACCCCAGTTCTATTTGACCTAGGTGTTCAGTGGGATTTAAAAACAATTCGAAATCCTCATCCTGTAGAAAACATTGGCTCTTATATATTAACCCCTGTTCTATTTTTCTTAGGTTTTGAGAGGGGTAAAACAATTTCTGTGATCCAAATTGGAGTAAAATATTAAAGATATATAAATAATATATATATATATATATCACAATTCGACCAATTCACAGCAAATTTGGAACACTCATTATTTGACTACTGTGCTTAACACATGCTATATACAGTTGCAGATTTAGGGGGGCTATAGCCAAAAGCTGCTCTAAGTTTACTTTCTAAAATAACTTATTCAATTTGAAGCTTCACACTATTATGTGAAAAATCATTATTGCCTTTGTATTTCTGAAAAGGTGCTACATGCAAAATATAAAACCTACTGAATATACCACCAACTAATAATAATCAGCAAGCTGTCTGCTCCCTTAATCAAATGAGGAAATAATATTCCTAGTAGTATGTAATGTGTGAAATGATCAGATGTTTATCAATGTTGCACTTCTATTATGATTATCTGAACCAAAAGAAATTCATTATTGATGACATATGAAATGATCACCAAAAACAAACATCATTTAGTTATCAGGAAACATAACAGTTGTTTTGATGAAAAAGCCAACAATGTGAATTGATAATCATGAGGGAAATTCTTTACAGGCTCAGGTGAATTGCTCCTGAATTTGCAAAATCTTTTACTAGCCATCTTAACTAAAGGAAATTTATTATTTATAAATACAATGATACAAAGCTCTGGAGTTGCATCCTGAAAAAGAAAAATTCCTTCTGTTTACCCTTATCCTGAAAGAGAAAAATTAATTATGTATCCTCTTTTGCATAAAAATACAATGATACAAACTTTTCCAACATAATCCTAAAAACAAGAATTGTTTCTTTTTGCACACTGATTTTTTTAATAATTACACTCAAGTAGTTGCCATGCTTTTCACCTACCTTAATTTTAAGGGCATATCTTGAATAGCTACATCTCGAATTTCCCCATTTAAAACGCTGTCTTGTCTTCTCAACATTTAATGAAACTAATTTATTGCTAGATGGGCAATCAGTAGCTACAGAGTTTAGTTCTATCTGTCTGGTTAAAGTGAGGAGGGCATGAAATTAATCAATCTCCCAGAAGATTTAAAGCTTTTACATATATGATTTTTCTATAATTGAATGGAATCTTTGTAATTTTGAGCAGAAGTTGTACCGCAGGGTTCATAAAAATGAAACTTTTCCAACCAATAGAACCCAGATTATTTTCATTTAAAGGTATAAATAAATATTCATTATGAGCAAATTGATCTCCAGCCAATTGAGATAATATTTCATTAGTCTTGTAGATATAATATGTTTCTAAGCACTTGGCAGCTGAGGAATTCGTGCCACAAAGAATCATAAAAATCCATCAATAACACTGTCAGGAAAATTTGAGACTCCTCAACCCTGGAATGCTCTGACAAAACAGTGATCCTACCTCCAAGGTTCTTTCTACTGGAAGTTGGAAGGCTATATTGCAAACTAGGAAGTTTAGTGAAAAAAAGTGAACTTGTTATCCAAGCCTCATCTAAAGAATGAATATGGAAATAACGTTACACAGTTAATAATATTTTATGAACAATATTATAGAGATTAATACCTGCATTGAACAGAACCGTCTGTAACAATTGTAGAAATCAGTTCAACAGCCTTCCTTGGGCTTAGGTGGATCACAGATTGAATTAAACTCTCAGATGAAGAATTGAGATGTAAACTGGGCAGCCTTACCATACTACCTTTCCAAGTGACTGGGATTTGCTATACTACCTTTCCAAATGACTGGGCCTTGCCGTACTACCTTTCCAAATGACTGGGATCTACAAAAAGAAATATTTTGCTTCTTTTGGTAGTAGAAAAACATCCTGTGGTTTAGAAGATAATTTTTTGTGCCATACTACCTTTTCAAGTGTACCTTTCCAATGACTGGGATCTACAAAAAAAATATTTTGCTTCTTTTGGCAGCAGAAAAACAGCCTGTGGTTTAGAAGATAATTTTTTGTGTTCACTTTCTGAAGAAAAGGTCTCATAGCTTGTTTTTCAAGGGAGAGAGAGAGGTAGTTATCGGTAGATAATATAGCTGAAATCACAATGCACGTCTCTTGAATACAGTTTATTATGTTTTGCAACAGTTCCTCAAATTTTGAGAAGCATTTCTCAAGGCAATCATAGGTGTTATTGGTACCTACATGACCCATAATCAAGTCACGATTCTTTCTTTTCCGTTACATCCTCAATGGTGATTCCTGGAAAAGCTAGAATATATATTACATTACCATGTCATTGTGATGGTAAATACTGATTTTTCCGTAATGATTTCTGATTACTCCGTATTTGACCATCGAATCCACACCAGTAATTAAAACCTTCATAGTTAAGTTACACTATAATTTTTGGACAATTTACAGGTAGGAAGAGCAATTAAGAGAAGGGCAGAAACTAGTCAAAAACACAACAAAGCGAAAAGTAAACAATATTTGAGAACTGACAAATACAAGAAATACAGATTACACAAAAAATAATATCATAAACAAAATAACTTTTAAAATAACGAAATATTTTGTGAAAAAAGGATAAACGATTCCAGGCAAGCTTCGCGATATCAAGGAGCGTAATCAAATCCACCGACAGGCACTGAGCGACGAGCAACGTGAGCGACTGGCGTGATTTTCCACTACAATGCATTCCAAAATCGAAATTGGCTTAAATCGAATTGGCTCCCATGCCAAAAAAGTTTTTGAGCCAAGACCGCAAAATCTATAGCAACCTCCGAAATTCTATAGCAACCTAGTGTGCCCCTAGGCGCTGCATTTTCGCACCCAAAAGAAACTTTCACAACCATACAACATATTAATCTATCGAACGGGTGCGAGATGCAGCGCCCGAGGCGGGTATTTAGTGTGTGTTCATGGTAATTTTTTTTGGCGAGTTATCGCTATTTGCAACTATCACATTTCATTAGTTATCGCTTTCTTGGCAAAAACTTTGGCGCATCTTTTGGCTTTGGCTTCTTTGAGACGTTTTCTCACGGAAGTCATTAGTGAGTCATCTTTTCCCCGTCTTTCGAAATACGAAGAATTGCTAGGGAGTGGGAACGCCACAAGGTTTATAGAAGGGGGGAACGCCATCGGGGTGGTGTTATATCATTTTTTTGGAGAGTTGTGTGGGTTCATGTGTTGAAAGGAAGGAACTGTGCAGCTCTTCATTTTTTCAAGTTGTGGAGCTAATGGACAAAATGCTACGACCCCCTGATTGAGCAAAATACAAAACCCACTTTCCTCAGAATAAATGCTGACAAAGCTGTGGCTTAATTTTGATTGTCTTTTTTTTTTTAATTTCAAATACAAATTTTCGGATAAATAAAACTGTTTAAGCGTTTAAAATTCTGACACAGTGAGTGTATCGTTTTCGAAACTGTTTTGTATTGCATTGAATTTGAACAATTTTAAATTGTCTTTACATACTTGGAAATGCATTATTTACCAAGATAAAATTAATAAATATGTCGAAAAATCGTTTATTGGTACATTTGCGTTTTGTAATTACATTTTGAATAGATGATTTAGTACTGACAATTTTAAGTGTCGTGTTTCTCAAATTTTGCATAACATTAGCGTTAGCTGGTCATATAACAAATATATCAAACGTTATTAATTATAATTATTCATAACTTTTGAGTTTAGACATAGGTAAATTTAATGTATCAAAAGTTGAGGTTTTAATATTTCATACACAGTTTCCATAAATATAACTAATTGGGGAGATAGTCCTTTTTCAGACTTAAATGGTCAAACCTCCATTGATTGAAGAAAAGCCGACCAACCGGTATAGTGGTTAAGGTGTTAGCCTCTAGATCGGAAGGTTCCTGGTTCGAATCCGGGTCCGGGCATGGATGTTTGTAAACGTTTGGTGTAGAGGCGGCTGGTGTACCTTAAATCTGTCGTGGCCGAAAGTCCTCACGTTGGGTTGGCGTGGAAGTTTGGAGAGTGGGGTGCCAGCTCAGGTGTTGCTTCGTCATCTGACCGTGGTTCAAAATTACGAGGTGTTGTCCTCGAATCTTTCCCTTAAGGGACTGATTCCGGACCGTCGTCAATAGCCCGTTGTGTTGCTCTAGTACGACGTTAACTAAAATTACCATTACCATTGATTGAAAAATGGACTAGGTGGTCGGATAATTAACTTTTTATAATGTTTTTAATTTATTCTAATTGTTTTCACAAATTCCTAGATTCAATATACAGTGCATAAATTCAATTCAATATCCAGTGTATATTTCCATACTATAAATTAATAAATATCTTTATTTTCAGGTGACCTTGAGGGAACAATATTTATAATAATTTAAATATTGACCTTTATTACAAAAATAAGTTATCTAGTCTACATAAAAAAACACCTATTCTTGACCAAGGAGAGGCAATGAAGTCCTCATTTGATACCATCTCTCAAAAATGAGACTGAACAAAATAATGAATGAAAAAAAAAAAAAAATTGCGATGCCTAACCTTCAAAATCGAAAATAAAAGTTATTCATAGTCAGGAAAATAAAATGTACTAAACCTGAACCCATAAATTTAACTTGAATCAAGTTACAAATCCCTCTCAGTAAAATCTTGATAACTTTTTTATAATCTAAAAACCAGTTCTTAACTATCTATAATCTATACTTAAACCAGTTCTCGTTTGGCTGTTCTCCATACAAATCTATGCCAACCAACCGGTATAGTGGTTAAGGTGGATTCTAGATCGGAAGGTTCCTGGTTCGGGCCCGGGCATGGATGTTTATAAACGTATGATGTAGAGGCGGCTGGTGCACCTTAAATCTGTCGTGGCCGAAAGTCCTCACGTTAAGTTGGTGTGGAAGTTTGGAGAGTGTGGTGCCAGCTCAGGTGTTGCTTCGTCATCTGACCGTGGTTCAAAATTACGAGGTGTTGTCCTCGGCTCTTTCCCTTAAGGGATTGATCCCGGACAGTCGTCAATAGCCCATTGTGTTGCTCTAGTACGACGTTTACTAAAATTACCATTACCATACAAATCTATACCGTTTGACCAATCCACACCAAATTTGCTATACTTGCTCTTCAGAACCCTGCGAGTAACATAGGCTACATATTTATCCATATTATATTTCTCTTGGGCGTGCAGAGGCAAAAAACAATTCGAAATCCCCATATTAATATTTAGTATTTTTACAATGCCAGGCCAAATTTGATACATTCATTCCTTAAAATCATGCGGGAAACATAGGCTATATATTTAAACCTCGTTCTAATTGTCTTAGGGCGAGAGGGAGCTAAAAACAATTCGTAATCTAAATAGGTAATTGCCTCTAGATCGGAAGGTTCCTGGTTCGAATCCGTGTCAGGGCATGGGTGTTTGTAAGCGTATGTTGTAGAGGCAGCTGGTGCACTTTAAATCAGTCGTGGCCGAAAGTCTACGTGTAGAAGTTTGGTAAGTGGGGTGCCAGCTCAGGTGTTGCTTCGTCATCTAACCGACGACGAATTACGAGGTGTTGTCCTCGATTTTTCCCTTAAGGGATTGATCCCGGACAGTCACCAATAGCCCGTCGTGTTGTTGCAATGTGACGTTAATTAAAAAATACCATCATATTTTGGTATGTTGATCTTTTTGTGTGCCGATCAATCTTAAATGGCCGACTTTGGAAAGGGCATGGCTACCTTTTCAGAGACTGGTATCATGCGGTGCCTTAGTTTGCTTAAGGCGTGATAAAAACGTTTTGTTAAAAATTTCAGGATGTCGATCGAATGAGCCAAATGAAATTTCATTTTCAATCGCAGACCCCTTCATCGGATTATTTAGTAAAATCTCTCTTCTGAATTGTCTAAATGAGACATCTTCACATTGTTTGAAAAGAACACATGGGAATGGCTGCAAAGGGTTACTGATGCAGTGAAACTAGTTTTCTAAAAGGGATAGTGATGAAAACGTAGTCAATCTAGGTGTGAAGAAAATTATGTTAACCTAGATACCTTTTCAATCGAGGAATCTGAACACCGTCTGTAGGATTAATTGGTTGGGTCGGAAATTGAATTCGAGGCCACTGGCTTCATCAAAATGTGTCGGTATCTTTCCCATTCAATTGAGCCGACCAACCGGTATAGTGGTTAAGGTGTTAGCCTCTAGATCGGAAGGTTCCTGGTTCGAATCCGGGTCCGGGCATGGATGTTTGTAAACGTATGGTGTAGAGGCGGCTGGTGCACCTTAAATCTGTCGTGGCCGAAAGTCCTCACGTTGGGTGGGTGTGGAAGTTTGGAGAGTGGGGTGCCAGCTCAGGTGTTGCTTCGTCATCTGACCGTGGTTCAAAATTACGAGGTGTTGTCCTCGAATCTTTCCCTTAAGGGACTGATTCCGGACCGTCGTCAATAGCCCGTTGTGTTGCTCTAGTACGACGTTAACTAAAATTACCATTACCATTACCCATTCAATTGACACCTACAGATTTAACGTGCACCAACCCCGATGCACTCTCTACTTTTGTTTTCTCCCATGTCAAGCGATTGGTGACTCAGATGGTCCGTGTCCAGATTCATGTCAAACTTGGCCTTTTTTATCCCGTCGGGAAAAAAATAAAACCTTTTTTGACCTTTGATATCCAATCAGATGGAACAAAAATTTGTCAAAGAATTTGTATGTATTCAATTCATATATAGAACGCGATTAACACTCAATTAAGGGCACCCTATTTTATTTTAAAATAACCGGTAAGCAATCTGCAGATTACGTAGAAGATTTATTCCTTAAAAAAATCAGGGTCATCGTAGTTGTTAATCTTTACTCACCATATGCAGATCCCTTGTGAAATATAAGAGGACAACTATACAAAATGGGAAATAATTAACTACAGTATTGTTTGAAAAGTGCATGAGTACTAAGGAACATAACTAGAGTTTTTATGAAAAACTACAAATTAGAGCAACCAAACCGCAGGAAGAGTTCTTAGACGTGAATGGAAATATTCTACAATTAACTTAAGTTTAAAAGGGTTTATCCCAATTTCCACACTTAATGTGGCTTAGTGGAAAGTATTTTAATTGAAACAAATTTGATAACAATTTGAAGAGAGGAATAGAAATGAAGCACATGTTTTTTCCATTATTTCGAATGTATCGCCAAGACATATTGTGAGGAGTTATAGACTTTCGAGAAGTTTCCATTGAAGTTGTATTTTTCAGTTATTAGAGTCTTGTTTAGAGATTCATGGAAAATATACGCGTCAATAATCTATAAATTAAATTTTGAAACAATCGATATCAAAACTATATTTCTTTCCTTTGTGGAAATGAAAATTTGTGACTAAGCAATGATTGCATTGATTAAAGTAAAATTTTTCTGGTTTCTCTCATTTAAATTGGTATCACTAAGAACATGATGCACATATATATAATGTTCAAAATATATTCTTTAATCATTACATTCATGTTAAACCATTTGTAGAAAGTATTTGCATGGGTAAATTAAATATTGAAAAAGTGCTTTATATAAAACAGCATACAACAATAACTCCAAAATACCCCTAAAAGAATGTACGAATAGAAATAAGCAGAACACATTTGCAAACTATTTTTAGATGAATTCGAACATTGCATATATGTCTTATTTTTCAAATCAAAAGGAAATTTTATCATGGAGCAAGAGTTAGTACTTTTTACTATTAACACCAGAAGTAGAGAAGTGATCCGTATGACCGCAAATTAATTTTAACGTTGTATAAATATCCTATTCTCCCACCAAGGGCCGAGGTAGCCTGTTTGCTAGAGGAGCGGATTAGCAATCAAAAGATTATGATTTCTAAACTCGAACCAACCAAAGGCTTCTTTAGAGGATTTCCCTTTGGTTTGTTTCTGTTTGGGGACATTCAAATGATAGAACAGTAAGGTCTGCCATAGTTATCGTGCATTCTCTTGAAAAGAACGTGAGAAAGTGTGAAAACAAAACACTACACGAAATATGGCATTGGAACTATCATTTTTTCCAATGAAGAATTTATAAGAAAGCTGGCTCCATTTTGTTTTTGAAGTAATAAAATTCCTGTGTTCACACCCTCTGTTTCAACACTGTTTCGAAGTATTACGAACATCTCTTCCCAGACCGGGATTCGAACCAAGGACCAAGAAAACGTGCGTGGATAAGGGATTATTCCAATTTCCGATACAGTAACGCTCCTTCATTACTCGCCGACACTAGATCAGTTCTTCGTTACGTAAACTCACAAAGAATTGTGTAATTTTTCCAGACGTTGAGTAATAAGTTTAGTTTTGAGATTTTATTCCACATTGAGTATTAAAGATTATGTACATTTGTTTAAAATCTCACACCCCCGGTAAGTTTAGTTTATTTAAAAAATACTATAAAACGTCATTAATTGTTGTTTGTGATGCCTCAACCTGTTAACTAAAGCAATTTCAAATAATAAATGCGAGGGAAAATTTACTAACTAACCCTGTGGTTAGGGTGGCCCATGTTGAAACCATCCATAAATTTCTATGGAAAGGGGACTGAGGGGAGGTAAATTATTAAATTATGACCCTAGGTTTCTTTTATTATACAGAAAGACGGCATATTACAGTATAGTCGTGTGTGTGTGGGGGGGTCTCCTTTGAGTATTGGTTTCTTGTTTTTATATAATTAAATTAAAATAAATAATCAAGGCTTTGAAGGCGCGGAATATATTTTTGTTAAGTGTGGTGTCGATTGATGAATTTACCTCGCACTGGAACAATAAACACACGGGTTACTGGCGACGGTCTGGGATCCATTGCAAAGGGAAAGATCAGAGGGCAATACTTGGTAATTTTGAGCCATGGTTCGATGACGAGGTCAACACCTATGTTGGTACCCACTCTCCAAACTTTTACACCGCGCCAAAGTTCGGAAATTTGAGGCCACGATAGATTTAACTTGCAACAGTCCAAACCTGCACGACGGTATTTTACTTAGTTGGAATTCCCAACCCTCCGTTTGCTAATCCGTGACTCTTATCAAACAAGGTTACCACGGCCCCTATAAGGCGCGCTATGATTAAGAAATTGTTTCTAATACTTTTATAACCTCCTCATAGTGGCATAGTTAGCCGTGTTACGCATTTCCAATGAGAAGCCAAATAATTTGTTTTGGCATCCCGTGAACTCGCCGACACAGATCAGTTCTTGTTTACGCAAACTCACAAAGAATTGTGTAATTTTCCCAGATGTTGAGTTATAAATTTAGTTTTGAGATTTTATTCCACATTGAGTATTGCTTAAAGATTCTGTACATTTGTTTAAAATCTCACTTCCGGTAAGTTTAGTTTATTTAAAGAATACTACTAAACGTCATTAATTTCCGATGTGTCTACCCCTTATCTCAATACCAATTTCTACGCAAAACTATCCAACCATAATATAACGAAGCTATAGTCAAAATCCCAGATACTACTACCGTGGAAAAAAGGTCTTTCGAAAAACGACCTAGATCCACTCTAAATAAATTGATGTTTGTTCATTCTTTTTCCACTCCAAAAACAAAATTGATTCAGAGTGTGCCCTGGCGTTTCATGTTCTGCCCCTCAGTACACCGGATGTACCATTGGAATCTTTCCCAGTGGGGGTACGGAAGATTTCTCAGAAAAGTGTCTACAAATGGGAGACAGCGGTGAGGAGTCCGGATTTTAGGAGAGATAAAGATCTCTTCAAATTACTGTATGCCTCTGGCGTGTTCTCTTAGAATAAACGGCATTACTGCGATTCCTTTGTAAGTTGCATGGAATCGTCTACAGGAAAATCTTTCTCTTCGGGAAAAAGAAGTTGAATTGAAAATTTAGAACCATTTTCGAAACTATTATTATTGCTATTCTGCTTTACTTTTTGAAATGAAAACTTTTCAAACTGTTTCATCCGTAATACGATTAAAGCTCACGAAACACACAAAAAAAAAAAGAAGAAAAAAGGCATTAACAAAATGAAATGACATACATTCTAAGAAAAAGATTAGAAATTAAAAATTTAAAGGTATGGTTTTTGTTTCTATCAAAATTACATGACATACGCTTTAAACTACGCACAATTGATTAGTTTAATATTTCAATACGTATTGAAAACTTAACGATGTGCGGTAATTGGTGGAGTTCGAATGGCTAGGTGAAGCGGATGACCAATGGGTCAGAAATGCTATAAATAATTTGTTTTTTCTCACAAAAATTTATTATAAATGGATAATTAACACTTTGAAAATCATACTAAATAAAATAGGTTTTGCAAACAATGAAACTTGTTAAAGACGTATATAAATGTAATTTGCATGAAACAAAATTAAGTTTTTTTTAAGCGGTGATAAGTGCTCTTTATGTCTCTTCTAGAGCAACTACTGATATTACACTACCAAGTGAGAGAATATATAGTCTTAATGTGCCTAGAACAGGCCTATACCTAGTTTTTACAATTTGAAGATAACAAAACGTTTCACCACCCTAAAATTCTTAAAATCTACCAGTCTTGAACTAAAAACTTATACAAATTGCTTATAAGGAGTGATTGAACCAAAAACTGGTTCGTTACATGCTTGTGTTTAAAATTCTTTAACTATGCTGCTAGCAGGTGACTAAATTTTCTAAATCTGAATTCCCCAAATCAAAAGTGTATAGCTTTTTTTATTTTACCTCTGCGATATACTACCATTTGATAATAAACATTTCAGATAAGAAACAAAACATGTTTCAAGATAAATATGTCACATAATGCATCAAGCAGAGTTGACGTCTATCTGTCCTCTATGCAGATCTACACCGTTTAACCAGTCCACTTCAAATTTGGAAAATACCTATTCTTCAGAACTCTGGGTGTAACGTAGGCAACATATTAACCCCAGTTCTATTCTATTTGACCTAGGTGTGCAGTGAGATTTAAAAACAATTCGAAATCCCCATGGGAATAGCATCGATCTAATGTGAAATTTTCCGCAGATTTGAAATCCGTTGGAATTTTTACTCTATCTTCAACGGTCAAGGTCCTAGGAGATAGAAAAAAGAACTTCATAACAAAAGTTAAAACTTTGTTTTTTATCGTCTGCATGAAAATCATTCCTCCGCGCAAAATGAAAATGAAAAATTTAGAATCTGTCATATCTTTATGCTGCTATTCCAAAGAAAATAATAATTAAATTTCCTTAAATTAATTTTAAAATTTTCTAGATTAATTGTTTAAATTCGGGCTGGACTATAAAATTTCAAAAAATTCGAACTACCTGTGTGCCAAATTTCATTATTGTAAGTGCCATAGATTCGTCAGGACACGGCGAACACCCAATACACGAACTTCATTTTATAGTAGTAGAGATTACGGAGTTAGTAATTTTTCAGACTGCAAGGGACAAACCTCCATTGATTGAAAAATGGAAGAGGCGGTTGCATAATTCACTTTTTATGACGTTTTAAATTTCTTCGAATTGTTTTAACAAATTCCCAGATTCAATTTCCACAGTGCCTACATAGTATAAATTAATAAATATCCTTATTTTCAGTTGACCTTGAGATAACAATATTTTTTAATAATTTAAATATCTGCCTTTATCATAAAAATAAGTTATCTTGGCAACATAAAATGCACCTATTCTTGACCAAGGAGAGGCAATGGGGTCCAACCAACTCTGGGATCAGAAACCAACTCTCTAAAGCGTTGTTATCGGTTTTTTACAATGTCTTCAAGATAAATACTAAAAAAATGCACGGATTTCTTTTAAAAAATACAGTTATTTAATTATATGAAAATAATTGTTATTTATAGTACTTCTATACTTCGCATAGAAAATTGCATGTATTGAACCAACAGTAAATATTTGGCGAACAATCCTCGTAAGATCATTTCTGTACTGAAAACAACTAAGGTGTACCAATTTTAGTATAGTATACAAAGACTTAGCAAACCAATATCTTTTTCAGAATACAATAAAGTTCAGATATTCATTTTTCATAAAAAAATTGTATTCATAAGTTGGTTCAAAGTATAAAACAAAATACTTTTTAATGTAAGAAGTCCAAATCTTCACCTCGTAATTCAGAACCGCCGTCAGAAAACGAGGTACCACCTAAGCTGTCACCCCACTCTTCAAACTTCCACAGCACGTCAACGTGAGGATACTTGAGTCACGACGGATTTGACATGCATCAGTCCTCTCTACACGGCTGTGTTTTAGTTGGCAAGTTTTGGAGTCTGCAAAATTTGGAATTGTTTCTTCGTATACACTTTGAAAGCAGTTTCTTAAAGATTTCACTGTAATTTTGGTTTCTGTTGTATTGCTTCCACAATAAGAAATATGAAATGAAGAATTCTGAAGCACATTGAACAAAATATCAATCATATAATATAGTGTGAAAAATTGCAAGAAGAAAGCAAAATTCAAAGTTTTCTGAATTTGCCAAATGCTCTTGAATAAAAAAATGAATAGCATGTTTCATGTCTGTTATTTTAACATGGCTAAAAAACTAGGCGAAGTTCAGACATTTTTTCGTAAACACCACTAACGATGCTGGACGAATAATTTCATCTTGTTTTACAAATATGTAATAATCTTTTTACACGAAATGTATAGAAAAATTTTGCACGTTTTGGCAATTTGGAGGATTAAAAGCTACAAGACAATCATAATAGCAAAAAAGCTGCGTCATTCGGTAATTAACGTCGTACTGGAGCAACACAACGGGCTATTGACGACGGTCCGGGATCAACCCCTTAAGGGAAAGATCCGAGGACAACACCTCGTAATTTTGAACCACGGTCAGGTGAAGAGGCAACACCTGAGCTGGCACCCCACTCTCCAAACTTCCACACCAACCCAATGTGAGGACTTTCGGCCACGACAGATTTAAGGTGCACCAGCCGCCTCTACGCCATAAGCTTACAAACATCCATGCCCGGACCCGGATTCGAACCAGGAACCATCCGATCTAGAGGCCTTAACCACCTTGCCGGTGGTTAATACTTAACCACAGAGCCGGTTAAAAAGATATAGAGCTTAGAGACCTTAACCACAATGCCGGTTGGTCGGCGCTGCGTCATTCGGATATGTTTGAATCACTATGCTAAATTTAAGCAGTGAACACACATTGGGGGCTTGCGGAAAAGACGCCTTAATGAAGAGGCCACCATTGCACTTCTGTCGCATCTCTGCGAGACGATTTTTTCACCGCGATTCATAAAGTCTTTAATATGCTTCAAAATAAGATTTGAAAGTTCTGCTGCTGTATTCACTTTAGTCTTGGAAAAAAAAACTTTTATACTTCCCTTCCTCCTTTAATTGTAAAGCAATAACAAGTGTAAATTGTGATTTATTCGATACACATCAGTTGTCACATCAGCTAATATGGCAAAACGAAAAGATTTTTCTAATTGTTTAATATTTTAAGTAAGTGTACTGGCAACAGATTCAACTAAACCATTTTGACGCCACCTGTAAGTATTGCAAAAGTCTCCAAATTATTTTTTTAGAAGGCCGTTCTAAGAAGGGGAAGATACTTGGCATAGTAATTCAAAAACTCCAAATAATTACCTGGGTTGTTCGACATTTTGGTTTGATTTGCAGACCGAAGGATGCAGCTTCTACACTCGATTTAACCAATGTACGCCGTGTAGATTGGACTGGTGCACGTTAAATACGTAGTGTCCCAAATGTCCTCACGTTGGTGTGGTGTGGAAGTTTGAAGACTAGTGTTCCACATCAGGTACGTCATCTGACCGCGGTTGAAAATTATGAGGTAGTGTCCTCGGTTCTCTCTTACGGCATTGATTCTGGACCGTCGTCAATAGCCCATTTTGTAGCTCTAGTACAACGTACATTGAAACTTTCTTTCTCTTCTTTTTTTCCTTCGTCATGTGGTGGTAAAGTGAAGGAAGCATGACGATTTATTATAAAATAAAAGTAAAGACTAATACAAAACAGCTCTTTTTAAAAAAGAATAGAGATCGATGAACACATTTAGGTTCTGTCACTCATCTAATGAAAAATATATATTTTCCTTTATATACATTATGACTATGGTCGTCTTTTAACAAATTCAATGTCGCCTCGCCATTCGATTCCGCTCGAAATATTACACACGAATCAATCAAGAAAGATATTTTACAATTTTAGCATTTGTTCCCTTTTGTAAAAACTTGTCTCAATTATATATATATCTATTTGTAAACAGCACAACTTTATCATCTCTTAGAATACTGTCAAGGGGTCTTCCCCGGGGAATCGAGATGAGAAAAAAAAATGACTTCAATGTAGTTTCAAAAAGTTTATTTCAGAACCAATTTCATATTCATGAATTGTTTTTCCCTTTAAAAATTTGTTGAAGCATTAAACTTTATGGTCTTGAAGACCACAATATATTATATATATATATATATATATATATATATTACTAACACATTAAACAGACCCTAGTTTAGAAGACCCTGTAAAATTATCCCAGAAACCTCTAACTCAATCCCAATACATCTGCAGAAAATGAAAAATCTTCCGTTTCATAAAAGCTGATATTTCTGCCTTAGTTCTAAACACAAATTATGGGTTAGGACTTTTGCAATAGCTTAAAGTTTTAGGTTGTAATATCCCAAAAGAAAGAAGGGGAATAGTTTTCTAAGAAATCAGTTGCCCCCAACCTCATCCAATAAGAAGAGTTTCCTGTTGATGTTGAAACCAGTTGGAGCAAAGATATGACCCTTCTAATCATTGTCGAATCTGTCCAGAGAAACAGTCGGCAGTCTTTCCCCCCCCCCCTCCCCAACTTTATGGCCCCTTATTTTCCCTTACACCCTTGAGGGGGTCTTTGCAAAGGAAATGTAACGGGACACGGGAGCGGGACACCAAGGCGGGACCTTCGACCAAGGTCTGCAAAGTTACGCTGAGTCATGGACATTTCGGAAGCACGCAATTTGTTAAGCCTCTAGGGTCCTTTTAACTACTACAATTCACTCTAATCCTCTCGTTTCCGACCTTACTATTTCGACTTGAGGAAAGAGATAACTGCCACCAAAATCCAATATGGTTGACTCGTTCTTGAAACGTGAAAACTTTACGGCCTTTTTTTTACGCCACTGCTGCGAGTAACATAGGCTATATATTAACCCTCATTATACTTCTTTTGGGAGTGCAAAGAGGCTAAATACAATTCGAAATCCCCTATTAATAATGAGTATTTTTACTATCACTGTCAGACCAAATTTGATACATTCATTCTTTAGAACCCTGAAGGAAACATAGGCTCTATATTATAACCCCCGTTCTATTTATCTTAGGACAAGAGGGGGCTAAAAACAATTCGTGCTCCAATTAGGTAAGTAGTTCGGTATTTAAATTAACGTCGAACTGAAGCAGCACAACGGGCTATTAGTGACGATCCAGTATCAATCCCGAAGTAAAAGTTCCGAGATCCAAATAGGAATAACTTTCAGTATCTTTACTATCACAATTGGACTAATTCCCAACAAATTTAGTACACTTAATTTTTGACTACTGCGCGTAAGGCAGACTATACATTAAACCCGTTCTTTTTGTCCTAGATCTGTAGAGAGAGCTTGAAAACCTTCAAAATCCCTATAGGAATAACATTGAGTAATATTACGATGAATTACATCCAATTCAATTCGAACAACGCCTGGTAATTCAGCTAGTCTTTTATAATGCATGTGGTTGTGAAAAATAAAGTATGGCTAAAGAAAATAACCTTGATACAGATTCAAAAATATGTAACTCAGCTGCGTCATTTTATAGCTTTTTGTAAATAAGTGTTTACACTATATTTATGGGGCCGTGGTAGCCAGGACGGAAGCGTAACGGTCTAGCAACCGGAGGGTTGCGAGTTCGAATCCAACCAAAGACCATCCTGTACAAAGAGGGATGGTGCAGGTTAAATCTATCGTGGTCTCAAATGTCCTCACTTTTGCGTGGTGGAAGTTTGGAAGGCATATAAATCAATTAACGTCGCAATTGGAGCAACACAGCGGGCTTTTGTCGACAGTCCGGGAACAATCCCGACGGGAAAGATCCGAGGACAATACCACGTAATTCTGAACCACGGTCAGATGATGATGTGGAAGGTTAGAAAGTCTGCTGCCAGATCAGGTATAGCCTCGTCATATGACCGTGGTTCTAAATTACAAAATTATGTCTCCTTAAAAAGTAAGGTTTTTCCCTAAAGCCCCACCCCGAAAAACTACACAGCATAGATGAAGTATGAAATGTTGGAATTTGACTGATACGCCATTTAATAATATGATTACAGAGGAGAGAGAGAGAGAAATATTGCAGAATAAAAAATGCGTAAACCCTAAAAAGAACGAAATTCCCCAGAGCGAGCCAAAGTGAACCTGATGCAAGACTACCGAGAAATCATCAATAGAAGATGAAGATTCACAATCTTATGCGGAAAGTGATACCATCTCCTATCAAACTCTCCTCCTATATTAACTTCCTATCAAAATCTAAAATAAGTTTAAAATTTCTTTAATCTTATTTTATCATCTACTTTATGTTACAATCATTTCTAATGTTTTCCTCGTATTTAAAGCTGTTTTATTATACGTAAACTAATCAAAAGTGGTATCTTATTTGAATACTGCTTCAGGAATTATTAGATATATGTAAATTAAAAAGAATTTTAGAAAAAGCCCATTCTTTATACTGTTACTACTATAACGTAACACTGCATCTAGGAATTGCAATCCGATCCGGCATCTATTTGGCTACCTACGGATTCAGCAACATCTATCGAATCCGGTCCGGATCCGATAAACCCGAAGTTTTAAAAAAGTTTGGCGTTTTTAGTTAGATTATTCAAACTTAAGTCTCAAAATCGTTTTTTAAGCAATCGATTGTGGATGAATCGATTTTATATTTTTCAATGTATCTTACAATGTATGTTAATATATATATATATATAATTTTTTTTTAATCAAGAGGAATTACAAAAACGAATTCTGCAAGAAAATGAAGACTAATTGCAAAAAGACATACTTTAGAAAATAAACAGATTTTGAGAAAATACTGAAGAAAGAAATGACTTCATATATGAAATGGATTCAAAGAAAATATTTGTCTCTTATGTACGACTACTTAATGACGGTTAAACCAACTAGTGTCGAAACAGAGGGCCATCTCAGCCGCTGGTTATATTTGCAGTTCATTGAGAAGTATGTTGGGGACGACACAATTAATACGATTTGTTTTCTTAGATCGTTCTTTCTAACTCAAAAGTGATTTTCATTACTAAAAAACTTCAATTTAAGAAATTAAGAGTTCCCTTGTATGTTATGTTGACCAAAAGCTGCCAAAGATTATATTTTTGTGTTAATATGAGAAAAAGTTAGGTACAATTTATGTCATTTTCTCAACGACATTAGTGATAATATCTACTTAATCTATACTTTTTAAGGTTCATAGTTGAAAACACTTGTTCACATATATAAAATGACTGATTTTCTGGGAGTGAGATATTAAATTGGGAAACTTACTTTCGATAATGATTTGTAAAACTCTAACTTTGGCATATTTATAAACAACTACATGAGATTATTGTTAGATTGCAACTCAATTAATTCAAGCTGCAAATCTGACCGCACTGCTTCACAATTTACGTTGAAAGGCATGGTAAAAATATCTAATTCTGTTTGAATGGCACTGAAATCTTGAAATCTGCGTTCGAACTCAAAATGCAGTTTTTTCAAGCCATCTTCATAATTCTTAAGCTTCTCTTCATTTACTGAGGGTATTGAATTTAACCTCGAGAAATGAGACAAGTCGTTCTTAGCTAGCTGCCCAGCAAACTGATTAAGTTTTAGTTTAAAAGCTTTGAGATGGACCCAGATATCGTCGATAAATGGATTTTTCCCTTGCATCTTGACATTCAAGTTGCTCATATGACAAAGAAGATCTATGAAAAATGCAAAGTCTGAAAGCCATTCTGTATCTTCTAACATTTCGCACTCCGCAGAACACTGTTTCTCATGGAAGAACGACACAATGTTGTCTTTCAGCTGCCAAACTCGCTCGAAAACACATCATGCACTAAGCCACCTTACTTTCGTGTAATACAGTACCATCAAAGTATTCAGATTGCACGGACTGAAGAAAATCTCGAAATTGCCTGTGAGTAAGCCCACGAGATCGAATAGTATTTACAAGCTTCACGACTGCAACAAGCACGGGTTTCATATTCAATGCAGATTTACACAGAGCATCTTGATCTATAACACAACGTAGAACAGGGCTCGAAATACCCGGGTGCACTGTGCACGTGAAAATAAAATTGTGCACCTAATTTTTTCCCGCTAGGCGCACCTGTGCACCTAATTTAAAAACTTAGGTGCACCTGTATTAAAAAATATATTTCGAAGCCTGACGTAGAAAAACAGCATTGTTCCCGGGATAGTTTGATTAAAGAGTCCAAGAAATCCAGATTTTTTTCCTGTCATATTTGGTGCTCCATCGGTCGTAATATTACATATATTTGTTATAGGCACTTTCAAAGTTAAAAGCCCTTCCTGAAATTCACGAAAAATATCCCATCGCGTTGTAGTTCCCTTTAAAGAACGCATGTACGCCAATTCCTCGGTAATTCCAAAGTTCTCATCAACACCTCTTATAAATAATACTAATTGAGCAGTATCATTTACATCAGTGCTTTCATCCATAGCTATGGAGCAAAATTTAAACTGGCCAATCTTTGACTCTAATTGTGATGTCAGATTTTTATCGATGGCTTCGATTCTAGAAGTCACCGTTTTTCGAGATAAGCTTACAGTCTCAAAATTATTTTTCTTGTCTGGACATAAAACATCACAAACTTGGAGCATGCATTGTTTAACGAACTCCCCATCACCGAGAGCTTTATTATTTTTAGCAATATTGTATGCTACAATGTAACTTGCATGTGTAGCTGCTTCTTGGATAGTGTTTACCTTCTTGAAAAAATTTTGTCGGCCTGATAATTTTTTACAAAGACTTTCTACATTTTGTTTTCTTTCATATTCGGACATTGCTTCGTAATTGGAATTCTTATGCTTGGATGTGAAATGACGGGAAATGTTATATTCTTTGAAGACTGCTACAGCTTTATTGCAGATGAAACACACTGGTTTATCTTTAACAACTGTAAAAAAATATTTCCAGGTCTATTCATCATTAAAAGCACGGCGCTCTGAATCAACTTTACGTTTTTTAGTAGCCATTTTGGGGTTGAAATATTTTACGAATAACCCAAACAAGCACTAGCTACGCTATACTTTAATACTTTCACCACTATTCACGATGATGCTTTATGTCCGCTATCTTTCCATACGCAATTAATAATATTCAAACTCGCACCAAAAGAAAAAACTGCTGACTGGAGCTTAAAATGCGCAGTCTGCCACATGCAAGGTCTAATTCACCTATATTGGATTCCCATATGTCTGCTCCCCGAGAAAGAGATAACGCTTGTTGGCGCCAGTCTACAGTTATAACTAACAAAGAACTTCCGCTTTTAAAACTTTACCGATTGAAAGCTGTCTGTGCTTGTTATTTCCGTCGATTTATGTTTTGTAGAACAAAAATAAAGTAAAAAGATCATCAATCCTTTGAAAAAAAGGAAGAAAGAAAAATTTTATTTAAACAAAGTAGAAAAGGAGATGGATATATAATATACAAATCATATTTTCTTTTAATTTCCGTCGGACCGGCAAATTAAAATTCTATCCGCGGGCCGTGTTTGCCCATCCCTGTCCTAGACCGTTAAAGATGGAGAAAAAATTTCAACGGATTTGAAATCTGTGGAAAATTTCAGTTTAGATTGCTACCTAAAATATGATTTTCTTCAAATAAATAAATTTTTAATTGAATATATCTTCAACGGATTTGAAATCTGCGGAAAATTTTACACCAGATTTATCCCTTACACCATGTGCATAGGCAAAGCCGGCTAGCCACGCAGTGGCTAGTTTTAGATAAATTGAAAAGTACTACGTATAAAACAAGCTGATGTTTTTTGGTGTGGATAGTAAGACTGATCATCATCAATGGTTTAATAATTACTACTAGTAGTTGCTGTAATTAATTGTTGGTGATTGATTTCCAACCGATGGATAATTATTAATAAAGTTTATTTTCTAATGCTAAAATAAACGTTTAGTTCGTAAATTTGGAATAATATCCTTTTTACCTACTTTCACTCAGCCGATTTTGGAAAAATACATACTGGTCAGATAAGACTTATTAACAAAATACGATTAGTGTCAATCCGTCTGGATTGCAATCCCAAACTGTATCCCACAGTGTCACAATGTACATCACTACCAAAAACAATAAATACTGTAAATAAATGCTACTTAAAATTTTTTTTTTTATGATATGCAAGAGATTAAAGACCATTTTTATTGCTTTGTTTTCTTCATATCTTGATGCCACAGCTGAAAATGAAAAACTGTGCCCCACCTTCCCCTAATTAATACAACCTCCAGAAAAATACAAGTATAGTCAGTAACCAAAATTAAATAATAATACAAGTATCTCAAATGATGAACATAATTTGAAATATATAATTTGCAATGAACTAGAGGAATTTTTTTAAATGCCGTGAACACTTAAAAATATGTATGCGCTTATATTATTTCTTTTTAAAAAGCGCAAATAAGAACTGAAAACCCGTAAGCATTTTACAGAATAGGAGCATTTTCATTCTAGTATTTGTAAGCTTTAGTAGGAATACTTACACCAAGCGAGCATGTGTAACTTAAATCGAAAGTTTTCGACATAACGCGTAAGTTTTCAATTAGAGAAAGTCTATAATTACTGTTGTATTTTAAAATGTAATTTTATTTTTCTCATTACCTTCATTTGGGAAGAAAAAATCGAATAAAGATTTTTCATTTCATACCAATTTCTTAATTTCTGAGATTTTTAAAATAAAAAATAAATCTTTTACTGATAAAAATGGCGAATTTCCAATCCCTTCTATTATAAAAGGAATTGTTTCCATTTCCTGCTTTTTAAACTGTAAAACTTTTTTATTTTGGCATAAGACAACGACGTCAACACAATGGGCTTTGCGATCGTTTTTGGAATTTCGTAGCAATCACCGTGGGTTGGCGAGCGTATTGTTTTTTCTTTTTTTATCTCAGTATAGCATTGTATCAATAGAATACTTATGATATAATGCACGCTAAAACAATTAACTCTCTCTCTCTCTCTCTCTATATATATATTTTAAAATCTATTTCATCATCTATGATTTCATTAAATTTTTTGGAATCATTAGGCAAAATTAAAATTGGAAAACAGTGTATCAGACTAATTTCCATATCACCCAAGGGTGCATTACCCTTTTTGTAATTAGCTAAGCGGGTTCCTCAGAGGAGGCATATTTCCTTTCATTTAATTGTGCATTGGACAGGGAATGAGGGTGGGATATATTAATGATTCGTGGAATCAGGTCTTGTGTCACACCACCTCTTTTTGCTATATATGGTGAATGTGTGTGGTTCCTATTGCCTACTGCAGAGGGCCACGCTTCATAGATATATTTGCAGACATTTATTGGATATTTAGGAATATATTACAGAAGAATCTAAAGTAGCAGCAGAGAGCCCCCTCATCTGTCCGTTCTCCACCAGTCAAATTACTTCTTTCTCTTTTCCAGAACGGGCTGACCTTTCAAGGACACCCCCGCCCAAAGTCCTTAGAGGAATTTCTTCCCCTTTCTACAAATCTTGGTTCTTCCTTGGGTTGGCAAGAGAACCCCAGAACGTCACACTTCCCCACCGGTTTAAAATTGTCAGACCTCTTGGACTTATAATTAAAAATCACCATTTAAGGGTTGCAAGTACACTGGTGCCCTTCTAATCGGCGTCATCACCAACGAGCCAAATTGGGAGTCTGTGTGATTGTTTGTGTCCCTAGTTGGCAAACATGCCTCAATAATACTCTCATGCATGAGTCTACAAACTAGGTTCAGATAAAATTATTGACACCAACCAATAGAACTAGGGAAAGGAATATATACAAGCATCTTTTTTCAACACTTACACACTCTTACCAATGCCACGATGGCTGTTATCCAATAGGATACGAATTTTCATTTGGTTTGCGAAATTCGTAGCAATCACGGGGGGTTAGCGAACAGTGGTCCCACCTGACCCCACGAAAAGAACAGTCACGGCCAACGCCGTGACTAGTTGTTGATAAACCATAATTCCATTTCTGAAAAAGTGCTAAACATGCAAAATATAAAACCTACTGAATATATACCATTAACAAGAAAGTCAATAATAGTCAGTAAGTTGTCTCTGCTTCTATAACCAAATGAGTAAATAATATTCTGCCGAGTAGTATGTAATGAGTTAAATGATCAGATGTTTTTCAATGTTGCACTTCTATTATCATGATTATTTGAACCAAAAGAAATTCATTATTGATGACATATGAAATGGTCACCAAAAACAAACGTCTTCTAGTTTTATATCATTACTGCTATACAAAAATACAATGCTCTGGAGTTGCATCCTGAAAAGAAAAATAATTATTTTTCCCCTTACATAAAAATACAATGATACAAAGCTCTGGCGTTCCATCCTGAAAAAAAAATACTTATTTTCTCCTTACATAAAAATACAATGATACAAAGCTCTGGAGTTCCATCCTGAAAAAAAAAATTACTTATTTTCTCCTTACATAAAAATACAAAGCTCTGGAGTTCCATCCTGAAAAGAAAATAATTATTTTCCCCCTTAAATAAAAATACAATGATACAAAGCTCTGGAGTTCCATCCTGAAAAAGAAAAAATTAACTGTTTCCTCATACATAAAAATACAATGTTCTAGAGTTGAATCCTGAAAAAGAAAAATTAATTATTATCTCCTTACATAAAAATACAATGATACAAAGCTCTGGAGTTCCATCCTGAAAAGAAAATAATTATTTCCCCCCTTAAATAAAAATACAATGATACAAAGCTCTGGAGTTCCATCCTGAAAAAGAAAAAATTAACTGTTTCCTCATGCATAAAAATACAATGTTCTAGAGTTGAATCCTGAAAAAGAAAAATTTATTATTTTCTCCTTACCATAAAAATACAAAATTACATAAAAAAAATACAGATATCGCTCTTCTTATAACAGTATCAGTTTTTGCAATAAACGGAGAAACTAACCGTAACAACTCAAGTCTCTTCGTCCATTCTCAAATAAATTCGCCAGTTATTTGGTCCATTTCTCAATTCTTTCAATAATTTTATATGAGAGAATTCCCTTTTCTTTAGCAACCATTGACGGTTCCACTTTGTTCTTGGTCTTCGCGACTTTTTCACTTTTCTCGCTGAACAACCGATATATAACAACACTACTTCCTCCATGGCAAAAGCTTATTTAGCGGTCAACAACGAATATTTGACAAGAAATCGTTACGATTTATCATAGCGTGTAAACAATACTCACTCTTTCGATTTATCGGAACAATAAATTTGTCAATCACATCGTCACAATTTATTGTAGCGTGTAAACCTGCCTTTAAGAATGTGCGAGGTTACTCTTGGATCATCCGTATTTATTTGCTATTTATGTGAAATATATTATGAAAATTTTTTCCAACCTTCTAGATCTTATAATCTTCACTATCAAAATGATGGATGTAAATCTTGAAAACCTGTAACCTCACCTACTTAAATTTTAAGGCCATATCTTGAAATGGCTACAATTTGGATTTCCAATTAAAATCTTAGCAGCAGCATGTCTTATGAATATGTGAGGTTACTGTATCCATTCTTATTTGCTACTTATCTGAAATATTTCTTGACAAAAAACAATTTAATTCAATAATTTTGAACTTTCATTACATCTTATGGTCTTCACAATGCAAATGATTGTAGTAAATCTTCAAAACGTGTAGCTGTCTCGTCTTTTCAACATTAATGAAACTTATTCATTGCCACATGGGTAGTCAGTAGCTACACAGAGTTTCAAATATAAATTTCCTAAAGTTGAAAGTATTAAATTTTTTTCTAACATCTAAATTCTTAGCAATCTGATGAACAAAGTATGATACAAAGACACCACAACTACTTCTATCTGTCTGGTTAAAGTGAGGAGGGCAGGAAATTAACCAATCCTCCTGAAGATTTAAAGCTTTACAGATATGATGTTTCCATAATTGAATGGAATCTTTGTAATTTTGAGCAGATGTTGTACCAAGAGGATCATAGAAATCAAATTTTTTTCTCTTGAATTTTTCCAACTAATAGAACCCAATGATTTTTTTCATTTAAAGGTATAAATAAATATTCACTATGGGCAAATTGTTCGCTAGTCAATTGAGTTAAGACTTCATTAGTGTTACTGATATAATTCGTTTCAAAGCACCTGGTAGCCAAGGAATTAGTACCATAAAGAATCTTATGTAAAAATCCATCAATAACACTATCATAAAGCCAGCCACATTTGAAATCAGATGCTGCAGCTGTTAATATCAAAATTTCTTCGTTTGGAATGCAAGGATCAAGAGATTTAATTTCTAGCAAGCTAATGGAAATGCCATCAGTGTGGAATACAGGCTGATTAATATTGTTTGAATCAAGTTTAGGAGTAAACGTTTCGTAATTTTCAGAAGTACTTTCATTATTAAATGCTTTTTGACATGCCAAATTACTGTCTTTACTTAAATAACTATGAGGCGAATCTAACAAATTGTCTTGCATGGCTTTTTTAAAAATAAAAGTAGGATAATTACCTGCTTTGCGTTTGGAAGCTTTAGTGGCTGTTGTTTTAAAGAAGCTTTGGCGAGTCAACTTTTGATTTGGAGATGTAGGTACAAATGGCATTTTATTACTAAACTCTTCCAAAGTCTTTGATTTAACTGCACCTTTGCATTCAGACACAAGATTTGTTAACGTTTTGGTAATGTTAGGCAATAGCACTTTTTTAACAGTTGGATCATGAATAAGAGCAAGTAGCTCAGACATTAAACTTCTACATGATTCAAGCTTATCTTCAACAAAATGTGGCATAGCATCTGGAGAAATCTTGGGTTTTGCCACAAATTCTAAAGAGGGGCAGATTTCCATCTTTTCGATAGAACTATCACTTATAGACAAAGCTTCTCGGCAGGAAATCGAATGAATTTTATGGATATGTTTACATAATGGGTTGTTATCAGGACAGTTGCAAATATACAAGTGACTGCATAGACTTAAACATTTTCCATCTAAGCACTTCAAAAAACAATGATCATCTTGAGGGCATGCTTTGTTCATCTGCTCTACAATGTATTCAGTGTGATCATTAGTTGCAGACTTTATTATCCATGACTGACAACTTATTTCGAGTATGTGATGATCAGGAATTTTCATAGCTGATAAATGACGTCTTTGATAAGTTGGGGGATACATGCTCTTTGGGCAATTAGTTAAAATATTATATTTGTGGGTCATAAATATATCTTCTTCAATTTGTAAGAGGGTTGCAATCAGTTGATCTAATCGCCTATTAAATTTTCGTTGCAAATAAGTTGTCTTAAGTTTATTGTGAAATAATTCACAATACATGTTTGTTTCAGTGAAGGCATGGGGAAAATTCCTATAAGCCATAGCCCAAAGACTTGCTCTGCTATAATAATGTTCTTCAAAGTACTCAATAAATAAGGGTGCAATTGTCTGAAACTTCTGCAAAAAATTGTCCATCATTGTCTGAAGCTTATTTAAATTTCTCTCTTCAAGCAATGTTAAAAGAGCACAATATAATTCTTCTCTCAACTTGCCATTGGAAACTTTGGCCAACAATTGACGTTGCCAAGCTCTTAAAATATGCCACTTACACAACAAATGAGGAACATTTTCTCCAAATACTTTTTGAATGCAAGCCCTGTTACATGGTCATCATCTGTCATTATACAATTTACTTTCAAATCAGGAATTACTATTTTAATGCTCTCAAACAAATGGTACAATGTATCCTGGTCTAGATGGTTTACAATGAAGTGGGCTACAGGGTATCCAGAACCAAATTCATCTGGAACAATCAAATTTAATAAATAAAAACCATATTGATTGGTTTGATGTGTTGAATCAATACACAACACCCTACTGCTTCCTTCAATCATCATATTTTTTTGTTCTCTAGTTTGTAAACCAAGAGCAAAAGACTCATGAGAGGAGGACAGCTTATCAAGACCTTTGGGTCCATATAGAGTAGGCTGACCTTGTGGTTTATATATAAGAATGGGATTATAAGACTCTTTGCTGAGTTTTTCCATTACAGCAGCTATTGAAAGGGCGTCATTATCGTTGGGATATAAAAATGATTTATTATTTTTCATGTAATAATTTATTGTTTTTCGAGATACGAATGACTTCTTCACATTAAAGCAATCTCTGTTATTACGTGAACCTGTTCCATCTCGTAAAATGTCTTGAATTTTGGAAGTTGATATTCCCAATTCTACATAAGCTTTAATTTGATCTCGACAACTTTGACTCAAAGGTTGAAATTTAGTGTTATCAAAATCCAGTTCATGATTGTGTCCAGGGAAAAAATTGACCTTAACTTGATCCACATCTTCACATACAGATATTTTTGATGGACAGTTGCAGTTAGGAAGCATATTAGTCTTCACATTTTTTCTATGTTGTTGACGTTGAATTTCATACTCAGATGAATAAAACTGACATACATAATAATGGTAAATTTTTCCAGCAACACATTTGCTTCCAGATTTTTTTTTGAAGTAACTGTAAGTTTTGGAGCTTTCTTCATCTAACCAAGCTTGAAACTGCTCCATAGAATCAAATTGATATTCCTGTAATTCTATGTTACCTCCATGGACATCAATTATATGCTTATCACCTTCACTTTTCAAATGGAAAGTTTTATCACATTCAGGAAACACACATGGATATTTATCACTATTATTCTCTGAAATTTGGCAAATTCTTTGATGCCTAAAAAGACTACCTCGATCTTTATAAACCTTTTCGCACTTATTACAAACATATTCTGCAGGTTTGGAAACTTTAGACTGACAAGTTTCGGAAAAATTAATAGAATATAGACTACTCCCCTCATTATATTTACCATTCACCATATCATCACAGCTACCACCACCACATCTCTTGTACTCCACAGGCTTTGATTTTTGTTCAATAGTTGGGGAAACAGAGATGCAACTTTTATGGTCCTCACAACTGATCTTTGGAGAGTCGGATACTTTAAGTTTAGGATGCCTAGGGAAAAAAACATTTTTAAAGACAGATTGTGCTTCATGTATTTTCCATGAGATTTCAACTAGTTACCACCGTCCTGGCCTAAGCCATTCGGTGTATAGCCCTCGTAATTTGAACAACGGTCAGATGACGAGGCAACATCTGAGCTGGCACCCCACTTTCTAAACTTCCCCACCAACCCAACGTCAGGACTTTCAGTCATAACAGATTTAAGGTGCACCAGCCACCTCTATACCATACTCTTACAAACATTCATGCCCTGATCCAGATTTTAACCAGGAACCTTCCGATCCAGAGGCTAACGTCTTAACCACTATACCGGTTGGCTGGCCATTTTAGATGAGATATTTCATATCTCGATTCCAGAAAAAGAAAGCATACTTGCCTCTTAATATGTGGCTGCTTAACTCTTTGCCTCTGCTTCTCCTTTGACAAAACAGTGATCCATCCATCACAATCCTCACAAGTAATTGAGTTGCTGGATAGTTGAGGTTAGGGATACCTAAGGAACATAAAAGAATTAGCTTTTAATGTGCTGGAACTGTTGGTCATATAATTTTCATACAAGCTGTGATTCATATCTTATAGGAAATAAAACTCCAGATCTTAGAAAGAGTCATTCATACATTTTGTTTTGAGACTGCTCAATCCTAGAAGGCTTTTGACACTTTGGCAAAACAGTGATCCTACCTCCAGGGTTCTTACTGCTGGAAGTTGGAAGGCTACATTGTTGAGACCTAGGACGTTTCAAGGAAAAAAGGGAATTTGTCAGCCAAGCCTTTTGTCTAGAGCATGAATATGGAAACGTTACACATTGAAAAGTAATATTTGATGTATAATATGTAGACCGCATTGAACAAAACCTTCATTGATAACGGAATACAGATCAAATGCCTTAGGCTTATAAGAAACTACAGGTTGTTTTAAACTCTCCAGTGAAGAATCGAGAGAGGGAAACTGAGCAAAGAAGCTGTGCTCAATAAATAGGCTTTGATTTTTGTTCACTCTTTGGAAAACAGATGTAACCATTATGGCCCTCACAATTGGTCATTGGAGAGTCAGATTGTGACGTTTATGGGATACATAACTTTTTATTTTTATATTTTGTGATAATTCATTGCATTTTTAAAAATACAGGTTGGGAATCATGTATTTTCTATGAAAAATTTCATTTTTTGATTACAGAAAAAGAAGATCTCTTACCTCTTAATTTGTGGCTGCTTAGCTCTTCGTCCCTGTTTCTCCTTTGGCAAAACAGTGATCCAGCCATCACGATCCTCACAAATAATTGAGTTGCTGGATAGTTGAGGTTTGGGATACCTGAGGAACATAAAAGAATTAGCTTGTAATGTGCTGGAACTGTTGGTGCACATTCATACAAGCTGTGATTCACATCTTATGGAAATAAAACTTCAGATCTTGGAAAGAGTCATTCGTACATTTTGTTTTGAGACTGCTCAATCCTAGGAGGCTTTTGACACTTTGGCAAAACAGTGATCCTACCTCCAGGGTTCTTACTGCTGGAAGTTGGAAGGCTACATTGTTGAGACCTAGGACGTTTCAAGGAAAAAAGGGAATTTGTCAGCCAAGCCTTTTGTCTAGAGCATGAATATGGAAACGTTACACATTGAAAAGTAATATTTGATGTATAATATGTAGACCGCATTGAACAAAACCTTCATTGATAACGGAATACAGATCAAATGCCTTAGGCTTATAAGAAACTACAGGTTGTTTTAAACTCTCCAGTGAAGAATCGAGAGAGGGAAACTGAGCAAAGAAGCTGTGCTCAATAAATAGGCTTTGATTTTTGTTCACTCTTTGGAAAACAGATGTAACCATTATGGCCCTCACAATTGGTCATTGGAGAGTCAGATTGTGACGTTTATGGGATACATAACTTTTTATTTTTATATTTTGTGATAATTCATTGCATTTTTAAAAATACAGGTTGGGAATCATGTATTTTCTATGAAAAATTTCATTTTTTGATTACAGAAAAAGAAGATCTCTTACCTCTTAATTTGTGGCTGCTTAGCTCTTCGTCCCTGTTTCTCCTTTGGCAAAACAGTGATCCAGCCATCACGATCCTCACAAATAATTGAGTTGCTGGATAGTTGAGGTTTGGGATACCTGAGGAACATAAAAGAATTAGCTTGTAATGTGCTGGAACTGTTGGTGCACATTCATACAAGCTGTGATTCACATCTTATGGAAATAAAACTTCAGATCTTGGAAAGAGTCATTCGTACATTTTGTTTTGAGACTGCTCAATCCTAGGAGGCTTTTGACACTTTGGCAAAACAGTGATCCTACCTCCAGGGTTCTTACTGCTGGAAGTTGGAAGGCTACATTGTTGAGACCTAGGACGTTTCATGAAAAAAAGGGAATTTGTCAGCCAAGCCTTGTCTAGAGCATGAATATGGAAACGTTACATATTGAAAAGTAATATTTGATGTATAATATGTAGACCGCATTGAACAAAACCTTCATTGATAACGGAATACAGATCAAATGCCTTAGGCTTATAAGAAACTACAGGTTGTTTTAAACTCTCCAGTGAAGAATCGAGAGAGGGAAACTAAGCAAAGAAGCTGTACTCAATAGGCTTTGATTTTTGTTCACTCTTACCATTATGGACCTCATAACTGGTCCTTCGAGAGTCAGATTGTGACGTTTATGGGATACATAACATTTTTATTTTTATATTTTGTGATAATTCATTGCATTTTTTAAAATACAGGTTGGGAATCATGTATTTTCTATGAAAAATTTCATTTTTTTGATTTCAGAAAAGAAAGTCTCTTACCTCTTAATTCGTGGCTGCTTAGCTCTCCGTCCCCGTTTCTCCTTTGGCAAAACAGTGATCCAGCCATCATGATCCTCATGAGTAATTGAGTTGCTCGACAGTCGAGGTTTGGGATATCTAAGAGAACATAAAAGAATTAGCTTTTAATGTGCTGGAACTGTTGGTCATATAATTTTCATACAAGCTGTGATTCATATCTTATAGGAAATAAAACTCCAGATCTTGGAAAGAGTCATTCGTACATTTTGTTTTGAGACTGCTCAATCCTAGGAGGCTTTTGACACTTTGGCAAAACAGTGATCCTACCTCCAGGGTTCTTACTGCTGGAAGTTGGAAGGCTACATTGTTGAGACCTAGGACGTTTCATGAAAAAAAGGGAACTTGTTAGCCAAGCCTTGCATGAGTATGGAGAGCATGAATATGGAAACCTTTCACTTTCAAAAGTAATATTTGATTTGTAATATGATGGAGATTAATACCTGCATTGAAACTGAACCTTTGGCAACAATGGTAGAATACAGTTCAACAGCCTTGAGCTCAGGTCGATTTAAGCTCTCAGGTGAAGAATTGAGAGAGGGAAACTGAGTAGGTAAATCTTGAAAAACCTGCTGCTCTTCAATATCACATGCTTGAATGCATGCCAGAGCTTCTTTTAGTGCTGCAACAAAGAGTTGTGCTAGTTGAAGGTTCCCTTTCCTGCTTAAATGGAGGCCATCCCTTGCCATACAACCTTTCCATGTGACTTGAGAGCTACAAAAAGAAACATTTTGCTTCTTTTGGCAGTAAGAAAGCAGCCACTGGTTTAAAAGAGAATTTTTTTTGTTCACTTTCTGAAGAAAATGTCTCATTCCAGCTTGTTTTTCAAGGGAGATGAAGTTGTCCTGTTCGCGAGACAATATTGCTGAAATTACAATATATGTCTCTTGATTTTGATTTAAAATATTTTGCACCAAGTCCTTAAATTTTGAGAAGCATCCCTCAAGGTTATCATAGGTGTTATTGGTACCTACATGTACCAGAATCAAGTCATAACAGTTCTTTAAAGATGAAATCTTTTCCGTAAGACGTTCAATGGTGATTCCTGGGAAAGCAAGAACATGAATTACATTATCATGCAATTGCGATGGTAAATACTGATCTAAGTATTTGACCATCGAATCACCAGTAATTAAAATCTTCATAGTTACACTTTACAATTATTAGAGCATTTACAGACAGCAACAAAAAGAAAAACAGAAACTGGTCAAAGAAAGCAATCAAAAATGATTTCAGCAGAAATGCAATCACTCAATTTTTAAAATGCAAAATGAACTTTTAAAATAATTCAACACATAATAAAAATCCCGGAAACGAACAACAATGGAAATACAACAAAACGATATGAAAATAGTAAAAATATTTAAAAACTGAAAATTACAAAAATGAATATCAAAAATAAAATAAAGAAATATATATGAAAGAAAAAGGATAAGCGATTATTCCAGACAAGCTTCGCAATATCAAGGAGCGCAATAAAATCCACTGACAGGCACCGATAGTAAGCAAGGTACAGAGCGGCTGGCAAGGATTTTCCGCCACAATGCAAAAATCAAAATTGGCTTAAATGGAATTGGCTCCCAAAAAAGTTTTTGAGCCAAGACCGCAAAATCTATAGCAACCTCCGAAATTCTATAGCAACCTAGTGTGCCCCTAGGCGCTGCATTTTCGCACCCAAAAGAAACTTTCACAACATATATATATGAGGAGCCAATCAGAGTCAACTTGTCGGACACTTACGCTGTACGCTGAGGCGCTAGTCAAAATGAACTCTTCTTTTAAAGAGCTCCTCTTGGTGAAGCAACGATGGCCAAATGGCTAAAGTCACTTACCATCAGATTGGCGTTAGCGGCGGAGGATGACTTTCCGAGTTCGAACCCAACTGGCGGATATATTTCTAGATCATCCAAATTATTTTAAAACAATTCCAATTTAATTCTTTTTGATTCTAAATTACTTTTCCTAATTTTTAATACCCTTTTTTTATTTTTCCAAACTTCTGTTGATTTTACATAAATAATCTAAAAACCACTCCTGAACTCACTACCAGCTGATATTTTTCCGCCCCTCAGCCGTCCCCTTTGCTTTAGGATGATGGTGTCGTATCCATCCCTGGTTTAGGACCATTCTGATGTAACAAAAAGCATACATAAAACACTAACTTATATAATTATTAACTTATATAATAAAAGGATACAATTTTCGGTTCAAAATGTTAAAACCTTTCGAAAACCGTTCCTATCAGTCAAAGAGATCTGCGCCAAAATGTAGATAAATAGCCAAATGAAACACCTTTACGTCTCAGGCACATGATCATACCAGCCAATCAGAGTCAACTTGTCGGACACTTACGCTGTACGCTGAGGCGCTTGTCTTTACAACATACGCTTACAAACATCCATACCCGGATTTGAACTAGGAACCTTCCGGTTTGGTCTGCTTTCTGGTGTGCGAGGTATTTTGCAGAATCTAAATGGCAATAAAAATAGTGCACTACAACTTCCACTTGTAATATATAAACATCAAAACATTTTAACAGTTTGAATCTGAAGTGAAACATAATTCCATAATATGAAAATGAAAATTAAAAAGAACCATTGCTTTTCAAAGACAGAGTCAAGTGAAAAATTTGAATTCTGTTGGTGAGACAATTGTTTCCCTCTTTTGTTTCTGGTCTCTTTCTTTACAAGATTGTTGTCATGAAACTTCTAAAAGGATCAAGCTATATCATTTTACTGTGGCCTTTCTTGAACGTCTGAATGTACTTCCAATCTTCACCTCAATCAATAATACAAAGTTAAGATTGTAGAAAATAAATTAATAAGAAAAGCATTGATTAATGTACGCTGTTAACTCTTTAGTTTGCATTTTGTGCTGGATTTGTTTTGCACTCGAAATTAACTTTATTTTGTATTGCTTAGTAAAGCTTGGATTATATCAAGTTGAAGATTGATACTTTTTGTTTTTACGATTTGTATGTAAAATTGGAAAACTTTATTTGATAAAACTCGAGAACATGGTACCTGTTCAACGCCGAATGGCTCATTGTACAGGCCTACAGTAGGTTAGCATGTTCCAAAACTAGGACCTATTGGCAATGGTACCATCTTCTTGAATCTAACCAAAAATTCTAGAAATAGCTAGTGATAGGAGTATTTGAATACAAAAGTACTCATGTATTCGATGCTTAAAAGTAATTGTACTCGATTCTTTTCTAAAGTATTTGAATACCAATGTTTTCAGTTACCGAAGCACTCGGATACAAGTATTTGGTTACCAAAGTTCTCGGATCCAAGGTATTCAGTTACTAGAGCATTCAGATACAAGCATTCAAATCCACAGTACTCGAATATAAAAGTAGTCAAATACAAGAGTATTAGGATACGAAAGTAATTAGATAATAAGGTAGTTGAATACAAAGTACCACACATCCTAGGTATTGAGATACAAGAACACTCATCTTGGGTATTAGGATGCTATAAGTACTTCCCTGTGTTTTCGAATACCAGAGTGTTCATCTTAAGTAGCAGTGTCACATTGCATGGGTATCCAGGTTCGCGCTAGTGTTATGTTTCTAATCTCGATATAGATTTTCCCAATTTCACATCTTGAAAATACATGTAATGAATGAAGTGTCGAAAAATTCCCGCGATTTAGTTTGGATTTGAAATTTTGTGGAAGCAATTTCCCGAACTCTGCCTTTTACTTTTGAAAATTAAGTTGTAGGGTTTTTTAAAATTGTAACTAATAATTTTTATTTTAATAATTTAATTTTTTTAATGCATTTTGAGTTGCGTTTTTAAAAACCAAGTTTTCATTTTTATGCTTAACATTTTTAAATTGGTGGATTTAAGTACAAGCTCTATTCATTACACTGTGCACACTATATATATATATATATACAGTGGATGATGTGACGAAAACGAGTGATTCATTCAATTAAATCTATAAAATTAACGAATTGGTCAACCAACTCCCTTCAAAATGAATCGAATCATCAACTCTCTTGTTTTTTTCATGAGTGGTAAATCTGTAGGATTATTTATTTCCATTGTAAGGCTGCTCTATGTGTTCAGGTTTAGGGATTGTTTTCTCATTGAAAAGTAGTTGGAACAGGCTCTGAGACATACAATGGATGCCAAAGTATATGATTGAGTTAAAGAGCATGTTTCTTACTGCCAGTAGGGGCCAACTGATTCAATTCATTCATGAATTGGAATAATTGTACTCTGGATCATTTGAATCTTTGAGATTCAGAACTTTGGGAGTTTGGTTTGCAATGAGAAGAAAGACTTGCTTGAGAGAGAGAATGAGAAGAAAGATTTTTTGCTTTGATTTTTTTTCTTTGTGTTTCTTTTCACAATTTCTTCAAAATGTAGAATTTAAAATTGCTTATCACTAAAAGATGTATCAAATGATCTGGAATTATGAAAACTTTTTCTTCCATTTCCAAAAATGAATTTTTCTTTTTGAAAAGAAAAATCGTTTTTCATAAAATTAAACTTGTGTTTGTTAAATATCTTCCAGTTTAATTTAAAAAAAGAAAATTGATTTATTTGATTGAAATAGCTTTGTTAAAAAATTGCTGATGAAAATTTTTTTCTAATACTTTATTTGTTTTTCTAGGAAAAAAAATTTGCCGCTGTAAACATATTTTTATTATGCTCTATTTTTTAAAGCAATCAAATTTATTTTACAGAATTATATTTTGTATATATTTATTTACTACTTTGGAAATTATTTTCTTCATATCAATCATTAAAAAAATCATTCTATATGAGCTTCATATAAAATGTTGGATTTTAATTACTTAAAAAATGATCAGGCAACTAAAATGACTACTTCTCATTGCACTGATAGCTCTATTATTGAAAAAAATGTGGCAATGTAGAAAATCATTGAATCAGCATGTTAACCTTTAATTTGAAATTAATCTGGATGAATATACATATTTTAATACTTAATTGAAATATTTTGATGTTATAACCTGTGGGATTTATCAAGCAACAAATGTATCTAAAAACGTAGATATTCAGAAACCTAGTTCCAATGCGCGCTAAATTCAAGTTGCAAGAGGTATGAGATCAGAATGTTCTCCTACAGTGTAATATAGAAAATCTGTAATCTTATGGTAAAACTTCTTTCTTGCAGGTAATATCAATTACGTTCTTAATTCTGCCTTTAAATTAGCTGAGCTGTATTTCTTGTCGGCATGATGGATGATGACTATGATGATGATGAACAAAATGAAGGGGGATGGTATGATGGCACCAGCTTGGATCATGATTCTGATTCACCATCGGCTGAAGATCAGGAGGCACGTAATGCATCGATTCAAACTGAGTGCCTTGAAAAGTTCAGCAGTCAAGATTTCATCATGGAGCCTGAAATATTCGTTCAGTTAAAGAGGTATTTTCAGTCTGGAGGAAATCCTGAACAGGTTGTTGATTTGCTGTCAGAAAACTACCATGCCATTGCCCAGACTGCCAATCTATTGGCAGAGTGGCTGATAATGGCAGGAATGAAAATCTCCGAAGTCCAAGGATTAGTAGAAGACCATTTACGAGAGGTGATAATCAGGCATTTTGATCCAAAGAAAGCGGATTCCATTTTCACTGAAGAGGGTGAAACGCCTGGTTGGTTGACTGAAATGATTGAACATCACACTTGGAGATCTCTGATTTACAAACTCGCAGAAGATTATCCCGACTGTCTGATGCTCAACTTCACAATCAAGCTCATCTCTGACGCAGGCTTCCAAGGAGAAATCACAAGTATTTCTACCGCATCACAACAACTTGAAGTATTTTCAAGAATTCTGAAAACCTCTGTATCAAATTTTTTGGAAGGAGGCGAGGAAGAGCTACAGAAAAATCTTCACGAGTTTACACGAATGGTGTGCCATGGTGAGCACACCTATCTGTACAGTCAAACTCTGCTGCACTTGTTAGCTCAAGAGCCGAGAGGAGGCTCAAATATCAAACGTCTTGCTCAAGAAACTAGTGCATATGTACAAGGAACTGAACATAATGCAACACCCATCACAATGGCACTTACTGGTGCAGCGGCAGTACCACGTGCTTGTCAAGCACTCTCAGCCATGCTGTGCAAGAATGCTCTCAATCCAGCAGATATTACAGTTCTTTTCAAAATGTACCAAGCACCAGAACCCCCACCAGTTGAGTTGATTAGAGTTCCACAGTTTCTGGATTTGCTCATGGATTCCTTATTCAAACCAGGGATGAAAATTAACCCGGAACACAAGCCCAAGTATATTTTCCTCTTAGCATATGCAGTTAGTGTGCATGAAACCTACAAAAAGAATATACGCAAGAGCGTAAACAAGGAAGAGCTTAAAACCACAACCCAGGCTATTGAAAAAGTGCATATGATATGCAATGAAAAGAAGGGCTCATCGGAACTCATTCCAGAACTGAACACTTTGTACCAGTGCATTCGATTTCCCGTGGTTGGTTTGGGCGTGGTGAGGTGGGTTGATTTTACTGTATCTGAGAAGAGTTATTTCAAATTATCCACAGAGCATACTCCATTGCATTTAGCTCTTTTAGATGAAGTAGCTACATGCCATAACACCCTGCACCAGAAGGTTTTGGAGCTTTTAGTTCGGCTTTTTGAAATGCCGCAGGAAGACCTGGATGTACTTGTTCAGTTGGAAATGAAGAAAATGCTCCTAGATAGAATGGTTCATTTACTAAGCAGAGGATGTGCAGTCTCGGTTGTAAGTTATATAAAAACCTGCTGGCAACGACAAGATACCGATATTTCTTTGATTCGTTATTTTGTCACAGAAGTCCTTGATATCATTGCTCCACCCTATACATCAGAGTTTGTCAACTTATTTCTCCCACTCGTAGAAAATGACGAAATTACTGGGACCATGCGATTTGAAGGTGGAAATGATCCTGCCTCAGAATTTATAATTTTATGTAAATCAAATTATCTGGGAACTAATTAAATTATTATTTTTTTTTTTTGCAAAAATTGTTGCCTATGGAATTTGTTTTATTATTTTTGACCATCCTTGTGTTTTGTTAACAAAAAGGATTATTTTTCTAATTAAGTGTTCTAATTTAAAATCTTCAGCTTAATTGTTGAAGGGGTGCAGCAAATATCCAGTTGTTTCACAGACAAGTTCAAATTCATAAAGTTACTAAACTTTAGATTTTTATTTTCTTGCTATTTGCTTTTCAAGACTGTTGTGACACTATTCAATGTTGAAAAATAATTTCACTTTTTCAATGGATATGCATAGTTTTTCATCAGTAAACTTGCCATTTTTCACCAAGTACCAGATATGCAGATCAAGGACTTGATAAAATCCTGTCATCTTTTGTAATGTGCTTGTCTTTTATTCTCTGAAAATTGAAATTAAGTGTAGACTGACATCTAGAACATGTTCAAGGCAAAACTGTTTTTTTTTTGCAGTATTTTAGAAATAGTGCTGTTTTACAAGACTATTGACGTGAATTTCCTATTTAAGTACAAAAGATACTTGATATAAAAGAATACTACATTTTTTTAATTAAAAATTTTGTTCCACTATCTTGGTATAATGATTATTGTTAATGTTATATTTTTGCTTAGTGTATTTCTGGTTTTTTTTTTCCAAATAATTTTATAACTTATTTGGAAATTCTTTACCATGCTTCCTCAAAGTATGAAATATTAAACTTTCGTATAGAGGTTGAATCAAATAAACACATTGGAAATACTGTATACTCAGTGTTAAGGTGTTGGTCCATATTTTGATCAATCTTGTTTATGATTCTCGGAATTGTCAAACAACCTTTAAATATTTTCAAGTGGAATTTTGTGGCCACTCTTCTGTTTAATATTTACTATTTACAACAGCAAGATAAATCTGTTCCTCAGTGTTTTCTCCTTGACTGTTCATTATTGTTCTATAATACTCAGATTGGGCAATTTGAGTTGTGTAAGGTAGATGTTGGGGGTCAACAAATCGAGATGGAAATTGAATTTTCAGTTGTTTCACAAGATCTTAGTCCACAAATCGTTGCTTCTTTTAATTCTTGTAAACTGAAATAGCTATTTAACCTTTAGACTATGACCTTGACCGGTACAGCAGTTGTACCTTGAAAGAGTTATGAGAATCACGCCAAGAAAGAATATAGGCTTCGGCCGGGACAGCAGTTGTACCTTGAAAGAGTTGCAAGAATCGCGCCAGTTATATCTATAGCCGTAGTCAAAAGGTCAACTGTTACTTTTATAGCTGATGGATATTTATCATTTTGAATGGATATTTTTTAATGTTCTTGCTTATTTTAAAATTGCAGCTGATATTTTAAAGTATCGTTTTTCATGATTCAGGTAATTGGCAATGCTCGGAAATTATAAAATCCATCAATAGGTACCAAAATACTCATTTGAAATTATGGTTATTTAATGAATTACACTTTGCGATATTTACTTTTTTAAAGCTGTATTGAGTATTTAAAGTGAGCTTAGTGTAGTCTTCCTCTTATAAAAGTAATTTAAAAATATTTTGATAAAACAATTCTTTAATATCTTTTCTTGTCAAATATATGGTAGGAAATGTTTTACCAAATTTTTTAGTTTTATATCCAACACATTTCTATTGTATTCTATTAGAATCTCTAATTTTCACTTTGGTGTTGATTTTTATTAATTTATATTTTTGTTGGTAGAGTTTTACAAAATTAGTTGTAACACAGAACTCTGATAAAAAATATTTAAAGTAGTGTCTTGTTTAAGAAACATCTGAGAAATATTAAATTCCAAAACAAGAGATTAAACTATTATAAATGCTTATAAGTTTCTATGTTGAATAAAGTGTTTTTCTTCCATACCTATGTGTCTCATTCTTAACTATGCATTCTTATATTTTTCATTTAAGATGATGTAATACTTCACTAAAGTATAATTCCAACTCTGGATCAAGTATTATACTGTTCTCATACTAGTAACAAATCTAGGCATGTTTGGGTCATTTCAATGATATAACTGTCATAAATTTTTTTTAGTTTTTGCTGTTAGTCTAATTTAAAAGACGGTTCTTTTTTAATACTTTGTCAAAGCATTTAAAAAAATTGGCCACAACCTTATCTTTGAGAAAAGGTGGTTTGATATATTTTATATTAACTAGTGGTAAGGATCTATAGGGCCCAAGAAAGTCAAGTAGCACAATAAAAAAACTTGGAAATAAATGATAAAATTCTAAAAAATTTTCAAGAATTGTATTTGACAATCTATTTCATGTTTATTTTCCTTACGTAAATGAATAAAATTCATTTAAACAATATTTTCCACAGTAAAGATTTTTTTTTTATTCTCCCAAATTAACAATGTGCATTCTAGCACATTCAGTAACACCTTCCCCATGTTAAAAGAAATTAATTTCCTTGACAAATTTTTAATTTATGCACATTTAAAACATTACCTTTTTTTAAATGATAGAATAAACAAATTTTATTTTTACATACATAAATTCAAATAGGAATGTAACACAACTTCTGAAATCTAATGTAATCGGATAAAGTTTAAAATTAGCAGTAAATGTGAAAATACTCAGCATAATCTTATGGCAATTTAAATAATCAAGTTCAATTGTGGATAACACATAAAAAATAAATATCCTGTAGCATTACAAATAAAATTGAAAATTAGTTATAATTAAAAAAAAAAGAAAAGATTGTTAGTTTGTATCATCATTTTATAAATTGATTGTAACAACTGAATGAATTTGGAATCAAGGAAAAATTATACTTGTGGATGTGTCTGATAGGTTTAATGTTTAACATTCCATTAGAAGCTGGTCTTAAAAAGATCATGTTGCTTGATGTTTTCTTTTTTTAATTACACATTCATTCACTTAAAAATTATTCATATAATAATATTACATATAAAATTATTCATTAAATTCACAATATATATATTTAAAATACAAATAGCTGCAAAATGTAAATGTGCTATGAATTCTTCTAACCCAATTAAAACCCTAGTGTGAAGGTATGCATTGTGGTATACAAATAGATTAAACATTCCAATTCTCCCATATCCTTGCATGTATAAAACCAATTTGAATACCAAATGCCTTATTTTATAAGTGTTTAAAAATCTATCTCATGCAAGCCTTTTCCAGTTTCTTAGTAACTGCTATAACCAAACTAATCCAGATAAACTTAGACACTTCTTGTGAATATCGATGAAAAATGATTCAAATAAGAATTTTGTATCATTAATTTGTAAAATTGGAGAAGTCAGGAGACTCGCAAGCAGTTGAGTATTTCAATACATGTTATTTTTCATTTGATACTTGGAATTTGACAGTGTATTATAAAATCCATGTGCTGAAAAACAAATGCGAAAAGGTACAAATCAATGTTTGCAGATTCCAGCTTGACTTCCACTGATGAATTAAAAATTATTAACTAGATTTTGATCATTTTTAGTCAAACTTAGGGTCATTAGTAGTTTTCTTCAAGTGTGAATCAAAAGCAAAATGTCATTCGATAGCAGTTTAAGTAAATTTAAGTTCATCAATACCTAAATATAGAAATTTATAGATAGTTTCATGTATTCATTTACTTTAATATAATTTATTAGCAAGATTGTACTCCAAGAGACAAACATTTCAAAACATAAAAAGGAACTATTTTATTCAAATCTAATTGTACACTTATTCAAGGTCAAAAGTATTCTAATCCTCAAATTTGGGTCTAACAAACGTTGTATTATATTTATTTTTCTTTTTCAGCAACCTAAATCTTTCATACATTTCTTCTTCAGTTTCTGGTTTTGGATGGTATCTAAGAGTATGTAGAACACCTTCTACATAAGCTTTAGCATCAAAATTATCAGCAACCTCCACTTGACTGAGTAACCCTGTGCGAAACTCCTGCTCTTTACGCAGCTCCCGCCTCAATTTAATTTTGGCAAATACAAATTTCATTCGCTTACGCAGCTTTTTTAGCTTGTGTTTCCTCATTTTTCTTCTACGGATAAGAATCATTCGTACAGCCTCCTTCTTCACTTGTTTCTTAGATGCAGGGGGGTCAATCATTTCCGGCTTCTTTACATTCTCATCTATTGATATGAGAGTGGTGTTTATGTCCTGGTATACTTTAAGTGTATTGATTGCATTGGTAGGCATGTAAAATTTTTTATGCAAGTTATTGGTGAATAAATCAATGAAGTCTTTGTTATGTCCTGAAGAAACGTTCTTTTCATACTTGATTGATGCACTAGTCGCTGTTATCCTATCCCTAAAAGCACCTGATAATGGATTGATATGTCCAAGGGAATCTAAAAAGTAAATAATAAAAATTAGAACATTAGATAAATACTTTTTTATACCCAGACATCAGCCTTTTCTCTGAAAATCTGGCAGTCTAATATAGTCTTAAAACAGGAAACTATCAGCAGTATTCTTCACTGCAAAATCAGTAAGATTAGGACGACTATTGAGGTGAGTTCCTGTCATATCAGAAAGGCCACACAGAAGGCACGTTGGAGTCATTCGAGCCAATTTCAAAGAGATGATTTTGCAAGTAGCCATGTTCAGTGAGAATGCAAGAACAAGTAGCTCCTGGTAGGCAACTGAGATGTTAGCAAGGAGTTCCAGTCTTTGTCTTTAGTTCCATGTTTGTAAATATTAAGTTGGGAAATTTAAACAATCCAGGTGCAAAAATGTCGAATCATTTTTTTCAAAAGCATTTTAAAAATATTGCAACTGGAAAAATTTTGAGAGCAAGACTACAATTTATAGTCATATATTTATGATGCAAGTCAGCAGTTTTACAGGAGATGAACTCTAGAAAGTAATCTAATAGAATCACTGGACTTTTTAAAACTTATGACAATTGCACCAGAGATGCAATATAAAATTCAGCTGTGTTAACTTTGATGTATTTTTAACAATTAGAAAAGTATTGATTGGGAGACATAAATGGAAAATTTATGATAAATCCTGGTGTAAAATGTAATATTTTAACTTTGGTATGTGGGCCAAAAATTGAGTTTAAAAATAGTAATGTCAAGTCTTTAGAGTGAACATATATCATTTAATAAAAATTTATAATAATTTTTTTTTGAGGAACCTTGAATGCCAGGGTTGTTATTTGAGGCACTGAAAGAAAAAGGGCCTACAAGATACATGATATTTGACATTATGTTGCTATTAATAAAATAAAAATGGCTTAAACGTGTTTAAAAGTTACTTCAAAGATGGAAGCCCATTAATCTCTCCTAGTACTAGTTTTACCCTAAGTAACACATAACATTTTTGCAGCTAGGCTGTTCTTGCTCTGGGTGCCTCATTTCATAATGCTTATTTCCATTTTGCTAATTTTTTAAACTGTCAATCACCATTTGAGTTTTGCCTAGAATTTAAGAAATTTCTTTCCTAAGTTTTGGCCAGCACACAAACTAACTAATGTCAAGTCTGATACAAGTTCATAACAGTGGTGTAGAATTCATGTGAGGCCAGAGGCCTGACATCTATTTACAAAAGAATACAAAATTTTAATAAGACAGCATAAGTAGAACTTGAAGCAAAACGCTAACATGAAAATCTGAGTGAGACGTCTTTCTATTTCAATGCCATTAATTTTAGAAGCAAAAAGTCAACCTCTGCTGATATTTGATCCGTTCACCCTCTAATGGTTTCGTACTATGATTTTATGGTGTTTGCCATGCATAATGAGTCCTTACAACTGACTCTTCTCTTCAACCCCATGCTTCGTATTGAGGCTAGAATCTAGTCCAGATAACGTGCAGTGGTTTCTTGCACATGGTCTTTGGAAATCGAATAATGGGGTTAAAGCCGAAAAATATTGCTTGTGTAACCCCAAATCATGACACCAGTGTTTACAAAAGATCGTAAACCCCATGGGAAAAGAAAAGATCACTAGAATACTGAGAAATCTGTTTACATTAAAGAGATGGGCCCCAGACGAACTTTGTAAAAAAATTACCTCAAGCTTTAAGACAGCATTAGGGCCATACCTTACAGAGCTGCCAAGATTAAGAACAATTGTGCATTTTGGGCTCCTTTTTTTAACGTAGTTCTAAAATTAATCTGTTTTGTATTGTCTTTATGGATCTAATCTTGGAATTCCCAGTTATCCATGTTACAATATGCTGCTGGTCCACATTGCCTTTTGAAACCACAGAATATAATGAATGGAAGGTAAAATTAATAACTACAGTGATCTCTCACTTATGCGCGGGCGTTGGGGACAGCGAAAAAAACCGCGTATAAGTGAAAAACGCGCATAAGTGAAAAACCACAAAAGGGAGCTTAAAAGTGAAAAAACAATACAGTGTATTGTTAATACTATGTATATACTTCCGGAATTGAACTGAAAATAGTCACGCAGAGTTTCCAAAGCTTCAAACGCTACTTAGTGAGCTGGGAGAACTTTTGCAACATCTTCATCATCGTCGTCCTCTTCATCTTCGTCACCACCATTTATTTCGGCTGCAATGTCTCCTATTTCCCGCAATTGAGCTATGATTAAATTTTCATCTGCATCAACGAAATCGTTGAAAGTAGTGCACGTAGCGAGTCCACCAGATACAATATGCCAATCTTCTTCGTTTATGTCATTTTCACAGTTTTCACTTTCATTTTCTAGCTCCTCACATTCATTTTCGGCTGGAAACGAATATTCTGCTTTCTTAAAGCAGCTTTTAATGCACTTGTCAGTAACGTTTCTCCATGATGAACACAACGTATGAATTGCATCAAGGACAGTAATTTGCTTCAATTCGTCTTTTAATGCACGTTTTGTTTCTGATGTAGCCAGAAGTCGAAGGATTAAAGTTTTTCTGTAGTGCACTTTCACACAACGGATGACACTCAGATCCAAAGGTTGAATCTTGCACGTGCAATTTGCAGGAAAAACACAACTTTCGTGTTATTGAAAGTTAGAAGATCTTGTGGGTGAGCAGGACACTGATCCATGAATAACAGAAATTTCCGTTTTTCTTTTTGCATTTTCCTGTCGAATTTTTGAAGGAAATCCAAGAAAATATGCGATGTCGTCCACGCTGTTTTGTTGCTAGTGCAGTCGCAAGGACGCTTCTTCACGTTCTTAAAACAGCGAGTTTTTTTTAAATCTGCCAATGACCAATGGCGGGAATTTTTCTGAACCATCAGCGTTGCAACACAGCAAGGCAGTTAGTCTTTCTTTACTTTTTTTTCCACTATGGCATGGTTCTCCCTTGAATGTTAAGGTTCTGTCGGGCATCAGTTTATAAAAAAGTCCAGTTTCGTCAGAATTGTAGATGTTTTTCGGTTCTTATCTGTTTAATAAAGTAGCCAAGTCTTCTTTCCATTATTCTACAGTGTTTTAATTAACACTCGCACTTTCCCCAGAAAGGACACGAGTTGCCAAGCCATGCCTATTTTTGAATTTTTCAAACCATCCAAGTGATGCAGAAAAGTTTTCCATTTCAAAACTCTTTGACAATTGTACGGCCTTCTCCCTTAGAAGCTCAACGTTAACAGGAATGTTCGATTGACGAGCTTCTTTAAACCATAGCTACAAAACCTTCTCAAATTCTTCGAACTTTCCACCTTGAATTCTGCTTCTTTTCTTCGACTGAATTCCACATTCTCGATGAGCGACTATAATCGCCTCTTGATTTTTTAAAATCCCTCTCAATGTTGACTCTGGAACATTAAAATGCTTCACTAAAGCTTTTATCGAGTTGCAAGGATTTTCTTCTAATTTTTTTAAAACAGCCATTTTTTAAACGAAAGCTACAATTTTGTTCGTTTTGCCGTTTTAAAACGATACCATCTAACCCGAACTCCAAAGAAGGTTCTTTCGTTAGTGATCAATGCCACGTGGTACGTACCGTACTAACCACTCTAATTGACTGCTGTATAAATGCGACTTTTACTGCTGTCAGTCACATGACCCCTCCAGTACACCCGTGTATATGGTAGAGGAATATGTTCCGGGAATCCAAACGATAGGGGAAGGGCGAGGGAATACATTCCTAGAAGCAGAACAAAAAAGGAAAAGTTTATGCGATAAGCAACACCTGACTTGAGGAAACTACTTTTGAACTGAAAATTTTTTTGCGACGCGCATAAGTGAGAGCTGTTTTTTTATTGTGGCGTATAAATGAATAAGAGTTATCATTGTTTTCCTATATTCATGGCCGGGACCGCGAAAAAACTCGCGTATAACTGAAAAACGCGCATAAAAGAGAGCGTGTATAAGTGAGAGATCACTGTATATACCCTCTTTTCACAAAGCTGCAACATCCTTTTTGTTTGGCAAAACTAGTGCATTCCCAGAATATTCTTGATAAGGGAAACTTTTTGTATGTGCATGCAAAAATGTCTTTATTTTTAAAATTTTATTTAGAAAACAGCTTATTAAAGCTGAAATTTGATAATATAGTCCTCTTTTCTTGAGATTAGACTGTAAGCAATAAAAAAAAAGTGTGATTTTAAGGTATAATTGTATCTAACTGATTCACATAATCGTGTAAAATCAGATCATGCATTTATTTTAGAAAGTCCCTAAATGGACCAACAGAAATTTAATACCCTGTTGCAGTATTTGGACATATAATTCATCTTTAATATATATTACTAGCCACTGCGTGGCTAGCCCGTGCTTGTAAGGTATTAATTTGGTGTAAAATTTTTCGCAGATTTCAAATCCATCGAAGATATATTCAATTTAAAAAATTAATTTTTTAAAGAAAATCATATTTTTAGGTATCAATCTAAACTGAAAATTTACCACAGATTTCAAATGTGTTGAAATTTTTACTCTGTATTTAACGGTCTAGGAGATAGAAAAAAGAAGTGTGACTATAGTTAAAAGATTTATTGTCTAGCTGGATAAACATTTCTCAGCGCAAACCAAAAAAATAACTTTTACCGCGTGCAAAATGAAAGCGGAAACGTAAAAAATAAATTTCTGAGCGTTCTCCGAAGCAATGGAAAAAAACTTGGCATGGTTTCAACGTCACGTGGGTAGAAAAGTCAAGATTGGGGCTATTTTTCAATCATCCGGATGAATAACCAGGTAGAGAATAAAACTATTAAATTCATTCAAAAATCTTCTAGATTGAATTTTAAAATTTCGCCGCAACCCAAAAATTGCAAAAAATTTGGTCTAGCTGTGTGCCCAATCTCATTGCTGTAAGTGCCATAGAATTGTCAGGATTTTGCGCCCGTGAGAAAAAACCAGACAAACACTTCTGTTCAGCCTCCATGTATGTGACGCGCAAATCCGCCAGAGGGCGATACTTTTGTTTTTACTTTCCCTAGGCGCTTCATGCGCATTATAGTTCTTGATCCTGTATTGTCAACAAGCAGGACGCAAGCACGTCTTCATTTATTCTTTTGTTATTAAATCTTGTTTTCTGTTTGTCATCACGGCGTCAACCTGAGTTCCTTTCCCAACAACAGAAACAACTTCCTTTTATAACATTAGAGATACAGTTGACAATAGTAAACAATGCTTTAATTAGCTATGACTAAGCAGTAGTTTTGTAAATCTATCCATTCACAAACTAGTTTTCGTTGGACATTCATATAGTAACTGAATAACTTTTATCTGTGTTGTTTGATTTTATTTGCTGTGCAGGTATTCTAGATATTAAATACTTGATATTATTTACTATTCTACAATAGTAATAAATGCTGAATTTCAAATTATGGGCACTGTGACTGCATTGATTCATAATCCTATAAACCTAACCATCAAAAAAATATTGTTATATTAATATGTTTAATTTTCACATACAAAAATAAAGTGTAAACAGTAAAAATTAGTAGCTCTGAAAAAGTATGTCTATTTTTACTTTTGTTGATGGACACAGCACATTCTCCTTTAATTACTGGTAAGTATGACCACAATGGTTTGACACACCTGTGAGCAAATTGTCGTAAAGCCATGTGATTCTAAAATGAAAGAAAATTAAATGAATATTCAAATTTAATTTTCACAGAAACATAATACAAGACTAAACTAAGGTTACTTGGTTCTGACTAATGATTGCAATGCAGTTTAAATAATTGCCTTTCCTTGCTTCCTAAAACTTCTACTTTAAAAATTAAATTTATCTCATTAGAAAACATAGTGAAGTTTCTCGTATAGGAACTTTGTTTTATGATTTTGCACTTATAAACTTTTAAAGCTTTTTTTTTTTCAAAAAGCATTTTGTAACAGCAAAATAAACAGCACAAAAATAACAGCTTAGAAATTTTTATAAAAAAGAACCTCAATTTTCCTGGACAATTATCTAAAATGGCAATTTTGTTTTGAACTGTCTTTCTGAACTGTCTTTCTGAACAAGTAAAATTCTTTTGAGTGTCACTTATGATAATTGTTACTGTAAAACACTCAAATTATTTTGAGTGTTTTACAGTAAGTATAAGTTGTGTATTGTTAAGTAAATGACGTTTTATGAACTAAATGAAGTATTTAAACACAAAGTATCTCAATAGATTTAACACTATGCACACAGAATAAACTTATGCATCTTGAGGCAGCACATCAGTTGACGGTATTTTATGTACGGTGTAAGTCTTGAACAGAGCAGGCAAACAGAAAAACATACAGACAAAACTGCAATCTTACTACACTAACTTCAGAAACAACTAAATTAAATAATCAAATAGAGAAATAACAGAACTAACAACTGTTCCCATAGAATAAAAGTATTGTCTTCGGAGTTTCACATTTCGATTTAATTTTCTTTTTTGAAATGAATTGCCTGATCGCCGGCAAAAACATTTAAAATGATGCCACAAATTTCACTTACTTTGAACACTTAAAACTTTTTTACAACAAAGAAAACAGTTCTTATCTCATCGAATCCAAGCTAATTGAATTTAAGCGTTTGCTGTGGATTAATAATTAGAATTTAGACTTTTACAAGGCCGACAACAAACTCTCCTTCAATCCTTAGAGGAAGTACAAAACACGTGATGAAAACAATTACGTCACTTCCTTTTTTGGGGCGCTTTGTATACGGAGATACTATAGTTGTTCATTATGAAAGTTATAATGCAACCATTGTCCGAATTTTTGGCACAAGCACTAAATGAACAAATTTGAAGCCCTCAACAAGATGTTGAAGGGTTCAAAGTTTAGTTATTAGTAATTATTTAGTTAATTATTAGTTATTTTTAGTTATTAGTAATATTTGGGTCATGACGAGACGATAGGTCTCATTTTGACCAAGTTTGTTCAGATATCCTAACCAATTGGTTATTTTGTATTTTAGAACTAAATATTGAGGACTCGTTCTTTATCTTGTTCTTCACGGTTAAATAAACTATGCGGAAATGAAATGGAGGTGACAGCCGATCACAAGGAACTTCTCGTACCATGATGAGTGAAATGTCAGTATTTGATTTTTGGCCTCAACTTTGAAAATTAGTGAACTGGCGTACAAAACTAACAATAAAAATCTAATAATTTTTTTGTTCCAAGATAATGCACATTAAAAAGTACAATGCTATCAAAATATTCGATAAACGGAACACAAAGATTAAAAATATTGTTAGCCACTCGACAACGAGCATTCAGTACAAGCACGGATATTATTTGAAATTCCAAGGAAGCCGCGGAAGCCTAGTTGGTAGAGTCGCGAATTAACAACAGGAAGTTGCAAATTCGAAACTCAATCCAATCAAAAATCGTCGTGCACGTGGGACTGGTGCACGTCATGGCCTCAAATGTCATCACACTGTCGGGGTGAGAAAGTTTGGAGGAGTGGTTTGTCAGCTCAAGTGTTCTTGTCATCTGAGGGTGGTTCAAATAACCAAGAATTGTCCTTGGATATTTCCCATCGGTTTTGATCCCGGACCATCATAGTGTCGTGGCACGTCGTGTTGCTTTCGTACGACGTAAATTCAACTACATACTAACCTTATGTTCCAAGCTCAACAGACAGAGTAAGTTTATCTGCTTCTTGCAAAGGCGTGTGAATGAAGTTAGATGGATCAAGTACCAGCTGTACATTTAAATTTGGACCTATGTTACTATCTATCAGAGCGACATATCATTTCCCATGCGACAGATGCGGCTTGACAGAGGCCGAGTAATTGGTCTCGAGAAGGTGGAAGGTCTAATCACGACGGATTGTGCAAGTGATTGGTTGTAATGATGTTACTGTTGCTCGCTGTTTGCAGCTGTGGATACAACAAGGCACATGCCATCGTCAACCAGGCTCAAGAATGCCTAGAGAAACCGGACCAAGAGAGGATCGACGTGTTATAAGACATGCACGTACTGGTCCAACTGCCACTGTTACAGACATCCAACGGGCAATGGTGAGTTCTCTCGATCATCCAATAAGTGATAGCTCCATTTGTCGACGACTTCATGATGCAGGACTAGACTCATGTAGACCGTTACGACGACTGCCTTTAACAGAATTGCATTGCTGTCAAAGGTTGGAATGGTGTCGTGCCAGACGGATATGAGGCGTCTAATGACACCGAGTAGTCCGCTTCTGTTTGGGTGGAGACGATAATGGAATCCGCGTGTGGAGGCAACGTGGTCAGCGCCAAGATTCCCGGTTTGTTGTGCAGCGTCACACGTCCAGAAGGTCTGGTGTCATGGTGTGATGTGCAATTGCATATGATACCAAATCACCTTTTATATCCGTTACGGCGTTACGGGCTCTTTGACTGGCCAGCGTCACGTACAAGAAATTTTACAGACAGTTACGCTCCCATTCCTAATTCCCAGGTTCACCCGCTTTTTCAACAAGACAATGATCAACCCCATATTGTTGCCGTCTTTAGAGCTTGTATACGAAACAATGATATCTTACTATGGCCACCATACTTACCGGACCTGTCTCCGATCGAGAATGTATGGTATGTCATTAGACGAGGTGACACAACTCCACCCGTAACGCGTAATCAGCTGGAACTACGTGACAGGATCCAAGCAGATGGACTGTCGACTTTATAAAGAACCTGTATGATTCACTACCAAGGCGTTTGGAATGCTGCATTAGGAATAATGGCGATCATACGCCATACTAAAAGATACTACTTTTTTTGAATTTTTCTCAATAATATTTGCATATTTCAGTCTCAAATTTTAATTATTTACTCATTCATAAGCACTTTACGAACCATGTAAATTTCATTGCATCTGACAATTCCTTCTAGGTGCATTTTTTTGCCTTGAGTGTATAAATTTAAAGTATCTTAAAAGAGTGATATCGATATCAATTGATAGCCCTGAGCCCCCTCCTCCCCATCTAAACAATACGGAGAATCTTAGAAATGGTGGTGGGCGCCAAATAATCATCTCGCATATGCAATAAATTTCTCTCGGACCGACCCTGCTATCTATAGTATAGGCTTGGTGAAGGGAGGAAGTTTCTGATGGATAGCAACCGGTGGGTTGCGAGTTCGAAACTCACTCTAACCAAAGACCGTAGTGCATGTGGAGGGGAGGTGCTCAAATATCATTTACCAATGAGATGAAAATCATCAAATGCTGGAACGGTCTGGTATATGCTGATTCTGTTTCAAAGAGCCCTCATATTTGAGTAGGAAAAGTACGCAGTTCGGCGGAAGAAAACATCAGAAACACTGTGTGGATTCAGATGATTTATGAATTTTTTCTAAACGTGGGTAATCTGCTTTCTGGTCTTATAGAACGCTAGGCCATTGAATGTTTCTCTTGTAACTGTAGTCAACTGAATCTGTAGAAGTTTTATACTACATTAACTACATAACTAACTGCTAACTAAGTTTTATACAAATTATAGTTTTACCTTCGGACATTGTTCTTCCAAATTAATACAGAGCTTTTAACAACTCTAGTTAAACAGTTTATTGGTAGACTAGAATTCGGTTACCGCAGTCACTCTTGGTTTGGCAATCACGTGCACCAACTTTTGGACACATAAATGGCAATATTCTGCTTAGGGAAAACATATGCATATACATCTGTATTAAAAAGGGTTTTGCAATACCATTCAAAGGGTTATTCTACTTTGGGGTACATACGTTTTAGTAATGGTCCAATTTAATTTTTTTCATTTCTTTTCTATATATTGTGGGCTTTTAGCAGAACCTCATTAACCTTGAAACTTTTTGTTACAGCACAACTGTTTAGACTTACTGTTAGATTTTTGTTAAAAAATAAAAAAACTTTAAGATTTTGATGCATAGTGTTATACTTGTATATCTTTAAAGGCAGATAGCAGTGGCACTCATGTTTCCCCATCGTAAAAATATAACCATTAAATGTCTAAAAAAATGATCAATTATGAGTTTTTGCTGCCATGGATATGTTTGTTAATCATGTATTTTAAAATTACTGCAGATTTTATACTTGAATTGTTAATTTTTGCCAATCAATTTGTACCAACGTCTAAAAGGCCAAAATGAACACGTCAAAGCTTCTCGAAAACAAAAGCAATTGATACTAGATCTGCTTGGCTTATATGGAGTTTTCTTACTTTCCACTATCATACGTTCAATTTTACAAATTTCTACTCTGTATTGTTTACTTTCGGTTTCTTCTTTCGGCAAATATAGAATAGATGGCCTAGAAGTAGGGATGACTAAGATGGTTGCCGGAAAGGAAAGGTATCTGTTGGAATCGGATTTATTTTTTATGTTTGGGACAGTCTTTTTGCTACAGCGATTTGAAATACAATAATAATTTCTATTGTAGTGAAGACACCTATGCAATTCAAAAAAATATCAGGATATTAAAAAAAAAAAAAAAAAATTCAAACAAAGTTACGTCGTATTAAAAATTTACAATTTTTTTTCTTTTGTTACTTATCGTTGCGATTTAACTATCTGGGGGATTCACTACTCTATTCGTTCTGCACCTTGCTGTCTTCCTTGTATGACTCCTTTTGACTATCTTGGCCAATCGAGTTTCTCTTTGGATTCTTTTTGTAAATGTGCGAGATTATTTAGTTGTTGTGTGTGTTGCAGGGTAAAACTAGCGACAATACGATCAGAGGGTTATTAATGCCGGCAGCGAATATGTTGAAAATAAAATTTACTTTTATATTCAAAATTTACAAATTTAATAATACTTCATCCGACAATCGATTATCTCCCTCTCTCTCATGTATGTTTTAATTATTAATACCTTGACACTGAGATGAACAAAAGTAAAAGCAAAATGGAAAGCTAAACTGGAAGCTTATTCATGAGTCTTACATAATTTTAATATTTTTAAAGCATGCATCCAACTACTTCTTTACTTATGATTAGTTTTCTTTCTATCTATATTTCTTTCTATTATAAAAAAATTGCAATCTTTTTCAGTTTCAGTCGCTTTGTGATTGGTAATAGCGAGTCTTGTGGTACAACGGGCTATTAATTTGGAGCACGCGCAGACGATAAACACAGTTATTAATTAATTCATTCATAAAATTTGAGAGCACGCGCTAGAGAGTTTGCAATGGTTTCAGAAGAACCGGCCAATTCGGTCGCCGTTTCCATAGCAACAGTCGAATATGAAAATATTAAGAAGTACAAACAACACGGATTAGCTAAAACATTTAAAATTTGATGAGATATCCTCTGAATTTTAACAATATCATTTGCTAAAATATTTCCTTTTTTATGTGGAAATGAGATGCTTTGTTCTTGAAATTTAAAAAACATTTTGTTTTTATTTACACTATATTTCCGTGTATGAGCTGAGAATCTAAAGCAAAAGTACTGGGGTCGGCTTATATATACGGATTCGCTGATCTCGGGAAAAAAGTAGGCAATTTTCGGTTACACGGGCGCATGCGATAAATATCGCAATGGAAAGGGAACCTTCAATTAACGTCGAATACTAGAGGTCCGGGATCAATCCAGCAGCGATCCATATGGGGATGGATTTTGAAGCAATCCTCTTCCCCTCACTGTTGAAAAGTATAGTTCGCAAAGCGAACTAAATATGATTGCGTAGCAATCATTATATATAATTTTCATTATTCAAACATTTTCGCTCAGTTCGTTTGGGGAAAGTAGTTTAAGTTTGGGGAAATTAGTCAATAAGTGGCCAGAGTGAATATTTATGTGCGAGTTTTCCATTGCTCGCTGTACTAACTTACTAAGCCCAGAAGATATCTATTTAGAAAATTATTGAAAAATTGTTATCGTATGTTTCTATTTTCGACGTTTTCCCTCCTTCAGTTACAAACCATACATCTTTTCAACAAGTTTAAACAAGAGTGCGCACTTCCATATTCTTTTAATAGATGGCAGCACGACATTTATAACGTCTCTAGTTTATGCATTAGAATTGGGATGAGTTTTGCTAAGCACAAGTTTAAATAGTACAATTTTATAAAAAGCTCCCTGGCTTCGAAAATTTTATTCCTTTTTCCGCAATGCTGTGAAATTGAACAAGTTTCTTAAATGACCAATTGTTTTGCATAGATTTAAATAACCTACCCCCTTTTTAGAAACTAAACTTTGAAGAATTTTGATAATCTTTTCTGCTGGCGAAAAAAATCTGACGAAAAGTAAACAAAAAGAGTTTTTGAAATTCAAATTTTAACAAAAAAATACGACGAGTGGTTAAAAAGCTGCATTTGAAAAAATATATTCCTTTGCGTGTCAAGCATTACATTCATAATGTTACAAGATATTCTCATATTCATAATAATCATAATCTTCTAATAATCAATGAGAAGGAAAAAGAAGGTCTGAAAATAATTAATTTAAAAGGAAAATGTGTAAGATAGGCGCTATTAATTAAGATGATGGCATCAAAATATGATTTGCTTGAAGCCAAGAAAGGAAGAATTTCTTAAAATTACACGCAGTATTGCTGTATTGAGAAAGTTCTACCGAATTTTCCCAAGTTTTTTATACATTCAGTTGATTAACTCTCCTGTTGATTGTCTAGTTAAGGTATCTTGCCATTAACAAAGCTGACAAATCTTGATTGACGAGTTATCTCGTCGAAATCACTCGTAGGTTCTAAAAATTATTTAGCAAGGGAGTAGAGAGCTGCTATGGCATTTATTTTCATGGATTTCATAAGATAATTTTCCTTCTAGATAAGTTATACTGTTTTTAGACAACTGTTTAGTTTAACCATAAGCTCAGAAATACGCCTTCAAATAAATCTTGAATTAAGTACAATTAATATTTTTTTAAACACATTGAATTAATAGATAGACTAATTAAATTTATAGGTTTTTTTTTATCATAAGTGTCAAAGATTTTGATGCAAGATGACTCGTTGCGTCTCACATTATAGCAAACAAAACGAGCATGTGGTTCGTGAAAATGTTTTCAATTTTTGAAATTTAATGATTGGTTAGGATATAAATTTCATAATCTAACCTTTACATCCTGTAAATTTCAAGTGAATACTATCAATTCAAGGTATTGCAATTTTCTCAAATAGCAGTTCATTTTTTCAAACAGCAGTGCAGTTTTGCTACCGCTAGGTGTCCAGCAGTGTGCGTCGCGTTTTCGGATCTCCCGTGAAGTTATGTTATTTTTACGTTATTCTTCATTCATTTAGTACTATCTTCAGTGTATTGCTTGTATTCCTATCAGCTCAACCATTTCTAATTGTTTTAAAAGTGTTTTTATAGTCCTAGTACTTAGTTTTTTGACTTATTAAGTAGACCTAAATCAAGTGTGTCTCGTTAGGCCTAATTCCGTCTGTCTCGTTGGGCCTAAATCTTGCGTGTCTTGTTTGTTTCCATGCAGAATTTTTGGAAGTGATACAGGATTGTTTTTTGCAACAGATGGTGTATGAGGATACTTAGGACAATGTAATATTGGATTTGATTTTCAGCAATGATGAGGATAGGGTGCAGGATTTGGTTATAGGTGAGCCACTGGGAGAAAGTGATCATAGAAGTATCAGATTAAGTATAAATTTTCAGTCAGCATACACAATCAATAGTAGGATAATTCCAAATTTCAGAAAGGTAAATTTTCATAGGATAAGTGAAGAGTTAAAGGAGACATTCACAGGGGGATTATAGCACCGCATCATTCTGAACAATGGGAGGAATTCAAGAATAAGTTAGACAGGGTGATAAAAAAACATGTAACGTTCAGGAAAAAAGGAAAATCTAGAAACTTGCTCCCTATGTAGTTTCAGGGGAAAGACACAAAGCTTTAAAATTAAAACAAAGAACATACAGTGTATATAAAAGCACTAGTAACGACAGGGACAAAGAGTCATATCTGAAAGCCAGAAAAGAGTTTTAAAATATTATTCGGAAGCAAAAGGTGTCCTTTTGAGGAAAAACTAGCAAGGGAAATAAATATAAACCCAAAAGAATTTTTTGCATATGCAAGTGGTAAAAATAAATTTAGTACTACACTGGGCCCATTGGAGGGGAGGTGAATTAATTCAAGACGAGATGGGAAAGACAGACGTGTTAAATGACTTTTTTCTGGGGGTTATCAATGGTAACTATAAATTAAAAAATGATCCCAAACATGAAGCCTTTGCAGGGGGTACAATTAAAGAATGCAAATTTAACAGGGAAGAAATAGTACATCAGTTGAAAAGAATTAAGCCATCTAAAGCACCAGGGCCAGACGATATATATCCGAGAGTACTAGTCAATGGGAATGTAGTTGAATTATCGTACAGAATAAGTTACCGTATTACCAAAAGCATTAAAATAATACAATCACTGAACATTTGATACCTTCTTGTATCAAAGATGCTGTTCAATGTATTGTTCGGTGGAAACTATGTCCAAAAAATTAACAATATTCCATTCTCAAACAATACTGTTCCTCTGAGAATTAAGGATTGTGTCTGACGACATTGAATCCACAGCAATTGTATGAATAAAAAGAAGTCTCTCTTTTTTCACTACAGTTGGATGAAAGCACTAATGTTTCCAGTCCATCAATTTTGCTTCAAATTGTGAAATATTTAAACGATAACATGTTCCAAGAAAAAATATTTTACTTTGCTATCCCTCTCACTGAAAGATGCAAAGGAGAAGACATATTTAATGCCATTCAGTGTTGTCTGAGTGAAAATGAAATTGACTGGATCAATTGCTGTGGTGTATGTATGGAGGGTGAAAAATCAATGTCAAAGGATGTTATACAGATTTACGTGGTCGCATCAAAGAAGTCGCTCCACATGTATTTTGGAGTCGTTGTACTATTCACAGACAAAGTCCAGCGACATACCAGATTCCTTAAAGAAAGTGCTTATCAATCTGTCAAAGTTGTTAATTTTATTAAGGCCAATTCAACGAAATACGGACTATTCAATACCTTGTGTGAAGAGACAGCCTCCATACTACATTACTTTTAAACGAAAGTGATGTGGCTCCCACGAGGAAAAGAACTTACAAGATTGTTTGAATTGAGACACGAAGTTCAAGGTTTTTTTTTTGTAGACCATCCCTTTGAGTTAAGCTGTAAGTTTCATGAAGGCGAATGCTTTCAGCAGTTTGCGTACTTGTCCGATATATTTGCCAAAATAAACTAATTAAACTTAGGGTTACAAAACAGTTCCATAACCATCTTTGCGGTGTCTGACTAAACTGAGTTTATGATCAAGAAATTCGATTTTTGGGAATCATGTATCCAAAAAGACCAGTGTGAAGTTTTGGATACTGCACAGTTTATTATTTTAGAACGAGTTGATATTGTCAAATGAATGTAAAAGTAGTATAATAGCTCACTTAAAAGGACTTAAGATGTCGTTTAGACAGTATTTTTCGAGGCAAAGTAGTGAAAATAACTGACTTTTAAGCCCATTTAACGAATTGTTTTTTCAACAAGCCAAAAATTTCAGGTTCTGATAAAGATAAATTGATAGAACTTTCAACCGATTCTTCTTTAGAAATAGATTAAAAAAAATCTCATTGACTTCTGGGCAGTAGTGAAAGAAGAGCACCAATAACTCAGTGACAAAGCAATAAAATATTTATTACCTTTCACTAACGCATTCTCATCTTATGCATACATATATATTTATATACAGGGTGGTTATAAAGAAACTTCGCCTATATATGGACCTCTAGCAGCCGTTACGTTCAACTGATCGAGATGAGATTTCAGATATAGTTATTCAGAGGTATGAGCTCGGGATTCTGTGAACGACAACAAAGTGGCACTCACAGTTACGGTTATAGGTAGAGAAACTCGAAATTTTCGAATGGCAACGCTCACTTTTTCTCGTCTCAAAATGCTCAGCGCATGCGAAAACCCTAAAGAGCGTTGGAACGGTACGTGTATCACAAAAAACGGACGCGTTATGCCCGCACAAAAAACAGCTCTGTGAACGGCCAACAAAACCTCGTTCGGGACGCACGGAGGAAATGTGTATATGACAAAGACAAGACACAAACCACAGAACGCATTTCGCCAGATATTCAGCAAGATCTTCAGTCGGGAGCTCGCACATGCCAATGAAATGACTCTGTCGGCGAAAGTTCGTGGGGAATTGGTAAAACTCTATTATCAAAATGGGATGAATACCGCTGAAGCCTTACGTATTTACCGTCGAAACCATCGCCAAATACGTGGCCCATGTAGCCCGGAAGCTCTGCGTAATTTAGCAAAGAAATTAGAAGAAACTGGCTGCACCTGTGATAGACAGCGATCCGGACGACCAACTGTTCCTGAGGACGCTGTTACGGCAGTGCGTCACACAGGGACTTCAGGGCATATGCAAACAGCAAGAGGTACAGCTAGTGTATTGGATATGCCGAAAACAGCGGTCCTAAAGCTACTGCGCTCTGTACTCCAAATGTTTCCATACCGGTACCAGCGCGTCCAAATGTTGCACGCGGGGGACCATCAACACCGTATTGACTTTGCAAATGAATTTCTTATCCGATATGATGGCGAAAAAGACTGGCCTCTTCGCACATTATGGACAGACGAGGCGCATTTCACCTTAACTGGCAACGTTAACACCAAAAATTGTGTACACTGGGCAGACACGAATCCGCACGCAGTGGCACCAGTACCTTTATACGACGCCAAAGTTACTGTATGGTGCGGCATTGCAGGCACAATTGTTCTCGGCCCGTACTTCTTTGAGGAAGCGACACCAAAGGGGTTTGTAACATGTTCTGTGACAGGCTCTCGCTATACAGACATGCTGCAAAACTACGTCACACCAGAATTACTGCAGCGAAATGCACTGAATGACATCGCTTGGATGCAAGATGGCGCACATCCACATATAGCGACGTCTGTTCGCAGGATTCTGGAACAGCATTTTGGCAACCGCGTCATCTCACGCCGTTTTCCATTTCCGTGGCCTCCTAGATCCCCCGACCTCGCTCCTATGGAATTCTGGTTCTGGGAATACCTAAAATCTAGAGTGTACATGTGGAATCCGCAAACTTTGCCGGCTTTGAAAGACTCTATCAAACGTGAGATTGCAAACATCCCTCATGCTATGTTACGTTCGGCTTCACTCTCCTCAGTTTCCCGCATGCCATGCGTAATTGCCTGAGATGGAACCATGTGGAAAATGTATAATCCAAATATAAGTTTACCTAAGACCGATCTGTGTTGTCATAAGTAATTGGTGTCGTGCCTTTGTCATATGCAAATTTGAACCCTGAACGTGGTTTTGTTGGCCGTTCGCTGTTTTTGTGCGTGCATAACGCGTCTGTTTTTTGTGATACACTTACCGTTACAACGCTCTTTAGAGTTTTCGCATGCGCTGAGCATTTTGAGACGGGAAAAAGTGGGCGTTGCCACTCGAAATGTTCGAGTTTCTCTACCTATAACCGTAACCGTGAGTGCCACTTTGTTGTCGTTCACAGAATCCCGAGCTCATACCTCTGAATACCTATATCTGAAATCTCATCTTGATCGGTTGAACGGAACGGCCGCAGGAGGTCCATATATTGGCCAAGTTTCTTTATGACCACCCTGTATATAATTCTCTTACGTGGCACGCAAAAAAGGTGTTATTTGTTATCACATTTTGCCAACACTGTACGATTGTTTGTTTACCACGAAGCCTCTCGCCTCAATTGAATTTATAACGTTATCGGATAAAATTTTGATGAAAAAAAAAATGAATATTAATCGAGCTGTTGCAGTTTACAAACGACATGCTGGGAATTCGATTTCCAAAGCAGCGCTCACATTTGGGGTCAAAATTTGCTCTAAGTTTTCATTTGAATTCCAAATTGTTCGAGTTCTGATTCCAAAGTTACTGTATAATTTTTTTTTGTAGCACAACAAATTCATATTTGAAAAATATTTTTAATAAAATAAAGGTTCGCGCAGCGAACTAATGAGGATTGCAAAGCAATCCTCCGGGGGTCGGTGAGCGTTAGCTAGAAGGGAGCGGGCCCCCTAGTTAAGAATAAATATCGCAATAAGCTTGACATTAGCTCCTGATTTGAGGCTATATCTATCTTCAGTTGAACCCGATTTAAAAAAACTCGGATTCACGAAATACTCTCAAGGATCGCATTAAAATTTGATAAATAATTATTGTACTTTGGTCATAAGTTAATATTAGTAAATATGTTATTTTAATTTTATTTTTATTATTGCTTTGATTTTTCATTAAAAAAAAGCGCGCTACTTAAAATTTCATCCCATTCACAAATAATAAAAAATTGTAATTTTATTTTGATATTTTAAGCTTATCTAACATACAACTTGGAAGAGGGGGCAATAATTATTACACATGGGCGCTTCTTACCCACGGCACTGGGTGGGTGTGGTGAAGAGTTTGGAACCTCTGGTTTAGTGTGTTGCGCAACTGTTGACGTGTTGGCCCCAGTTTATTCCATTTCGTTGATTGCTTCCATGTGCCGGCTGCTGTGCGTCCACAGTGCTTCGATGTGTCAGGTATTCAATTAAAGTTATTTTCTCAAGTTTCCTAATTACGTTAATTTAATTAAGTGATTTATGTTTAAGTACACATTTAAAAAACCTTAAGTTAACTTGATCGAGAAATTCTTTAAGTGATGGCAAAAAAAAAAAAAAAAAAGACGCAATGAAAGATAGGTCTGAATCTTAACTATGATGCAAGAGAACAGTTTTTTGCTCACCCATGAAAAGTCATTACGTTTGGTGGCTGATGTAAAGAAATCTAAAACTTTAGATAAGAAAGTGCCACGTGATTATTGGTTTCTCCAACATTATGATGTCCTTGAAGTTCAAGGAGTAGAAAAATTAATTGTCCCAGTAACAGATGCAACACCAGATGTAATGTTTTATTGTTCAAGGGATTCTTTGGCATTTTATACGAAACTCATTTATCTATTGAGCATGGTGGCAGAGATCAAATGACAAACGAACTTAATCGTCGTTCTAGAAATCTTACGCAAAATGATATTAAAAGTTTCCTGAATGTTTACAAGCCTTGTAAACCAAAAAAGAAAACAGGAAAGAACGATGTTGTTGTTAAACCTATGTTTTTTTTCACCAATAAACTCAAGATGTCAGGTAGACCTCATAGATTTTCAGTCACAACCTGATGGAAACTATAAATTTATTTCAATTTATAAAGACCATCTTACTAAGTTTGTTGTTTAAGACCTCTTCAAACATAGAGCAGAAGAAGTTGTAGCACAGTTTTTCATATATATTCCTGTTGTTTGGAGCCCCATGTGTATTACAGTCGGACAATGGAAATTCTTTTTGTAATAATCTTATTGAGAACTAAACACAACCTGAAAAGATCGTGGATGGCAAACCAAGACATAGCCTAAGCCAGGCAGTGTTGAGAGAGCTAATCAAGACATAGAGAACATGTTGACCACATGGATGTAAAACTACCAGAGCACTTCCTAAAGTACGGACTAAAGTTTATTAGTTCATGAAGAACAGGGCATTCACTGATATTAAAAGGTCCCCTTACGAGACTATGTTTGGGTGCGCAGCTAGAGTCGGACTGTCAACAACTCCTATTCCGAAGAATGCACTGAATTTACTGGATGACGATCAATTAGAAGGTACTTTGACAGCAATTACTACTTCGTCTCAACCTGATAATGAGGGGCTGGTTGAAAAAACAAGGTTAAGTAATGCCATTAGTAAAGTGCGAAAAGTTCGTTCGCAAGAATCAGTTAAAACCGAAATGTAATGAGTAGGGCAACTTTTTGCAACAAATGCAACTTTTTTCATACGTTCTACGCTGCATGTAAAGTACTAAAACCAAAATTCCTCCTTCATGGGGTGTATTGTAAGCGAGTTATAACCGCAACATAAATGCAACTTCCTGCATAAATGCAACCCACCTGCAACTTTTCTAAATTTAGCTTAAAATGAATTAATACGAAATTACTATTTCATTTTTTGCCCTCTGAACCAACCCTTTGATCACGTGTGTCTGATCTTGCGAATGCCAAAGTATTGTGGATCAAACAAGTTCACGGAAAGAAGGTGTTCGTCCTAACAGACGAAAGTGAAATAAATGTCAAGACGTACTTTTAACACATTGGTTGGCACTCTTGATAATCCAGAGGAAACTTGCGTAATCGACAGAGTTTACGAGGTGAGTGTCGATCATCAATATGTTGTTCGCCTGGTAGATGACGTTTTAGAATCTCTGAATTTTGAGCGAAAGGATTTTGCACTTCTGCTATCCGATACAGCATATTATATGACTGCGGCTGGTGCAGTTTTTCAATGTTATAGAAATTACTGGCTAAGGATCGGCCATTCAACGTTCTTTTGTATTTCAGTATGTATTATAACACTGTTGTACACAACTATAATTGTCAATATATTTTGAATTTTTTCATTCTTTACGAATAATTAATTTTAGAATTTAGTGTATAAAAAATAAATGCATCTTTATTTCCATAAATGCAACTTTAGGGAATGATAAATGCAATTTTTCCCATTTTTACTACAACAAAAAAGTTGCCCTAGTAATAAGCCTGTCAACATATGTTTAGAAGACTACGTTTTGGAAGGCAAAGTTGTACAGAAGATCTGCAAATTGTGTTTTAATGAACTGAATGTTCAGAGGGAACGAGAAAACTCTAAAGAATGTTTGAAAATTCAAGCCAAGATGAAATTAATGTCAGACAAATATCATTTTGAAGCCTCTGTGGGGATTATAGCCAGTATCCCAGTACCTGAAGTTCAGAGGAAGAGGAGATTCCAGATTTCTTTTAGCTATGTTATGAAAATAACCGAAGAAGGATTTTTTTTCAACTGGGAACAAGAAACGGCTGCATAAAACAACATATTCCTGATCCCAGTTCAGCGTCTGTGTAGAAAAACTAATCAAGATACAAGAAGTGTCGGATTATAGAGAAATAGCTCCGGTCGGTTGCTACAGCTCAAAGTTCAGGTACTGGTCTGGGATTTAAAAAAAATGTTCATGTGAAGCGCAATGTGTCAAAAAAAATATGTCATTTATTTCTAGCACAAGCTCCGTTATTCCACATGCTGCTGAATGGAATTTTCAGGGAAAGAGTGCGTTTGCTTCAAACAAAATTAGTTACGAATGCCGTAAATATGTAACCCCCTTGGATAAATAGAACGCAGATTAATATGTAGCGTATCATAACTACAGGGTTCTAAAATATAAGTACCAAACGTGTGGATTGATGAATATTTTGGAATAATATCACGGTGGAATAATATCAATATGTATATATCGGTGTAGATTTGTATAGAGAACAGACAAACGTCAAATCTGCTTTATATATCTAACAGAAGTTCCGTTATTCCACCTACCGCTGAATGTAATTTTCAAGAAAAAATGCGTTTGCTTCAAACTAAATTGGTCACGAATGCCGTAACAATTTAATTTATCATCCTCTCATACTGATTATGAGGTAAGAAAATATATCATACTAGGTGCAAGATTGCCACAAGAAAAACATATTCATAGGAAAACTAAGTTCAAGGCTATTTGCCAAAAATTCGCCATTTTTACTAAAAATGAATGCATTGGAATATTCGTAATCACTCCAAAACTCAAAATCAACTTCTGTAGTAGTTACCTTAGAAAAAAAACCTTCAGCAGAAGTGCGACGAATATGAAATGGGTTATATGGATGGATACAACATGTTTGCATATTTGTGTCCGAAATAAAACGTAGAAGCGATGGAGAAGTTAAAATATGGATTTTAAAAATTATTTCCGTACATTTAGGTGATGCTAACATTCTTTTATGAAAAATAATTCATGATGAATTTTCCATCAACATATAATTAATTCAACCCGAGCAAAGCCGGGTAATTCTACTAGTCTTATATATAAATTTCTTCCAAAATTTTTGTAATGAACTACCACAGATAGATATCTTGCTACTCAATTGTTGTGAGACTTGATGTAATTCTTAAAAGAATAGCCACGCCAATTCGCGAAATCCTTAAATCTTTCAAATCAAAAGATTTCAACCATAAACATTTTATTACTAGAACCACACATTTCTTCCAAGCCTATTCGAACATCGTTTTATGAACTGGGAACCAATAAATCACGACTTCATGCACACATCAGAGATTTTGAAATAGAAATTCGTATTTTTGCGTAACAAAAATCGCACGTTCGGGTCGCTGACCGCAGATACGCGCTTCCACGTCTGACGTCATGAAACAAAAGACGCAGCCGTTGCCATTGCCTTACAACAAAAGATGGCTCGCGCAGGAGCGTTGCCGCTCCACTGACACCAGAGTCTGGAATTATTTTTAAAATTTTCTTTCAACTTTTTGTTCCCAGCCCTCTTCAGTTTCGATCGTCTGCCAGTTAATAAAACTGTGCCCCGTAACTAGGGCACGCCAAACGAGCAGGAAAGTTCCATCGGCTGGGATCGTTCGATTGGTTGAAGATTTACTTCGACTTCGACTGTTTACACTTTATGTGTGCAAGCCTGGAAGGCAAGAAAGTAGAATTTTTGTTTTTTGACTTTTATTGGAACAACAAAAGCGAATGGAGTGTTGTTATTATTATCTAATCCAAAGCGGAGAAAGGTCAGGGGAATATCAGACCTACTTTCACGCACTTTTCGCGCGTGCACCTTTGTAAGGTCATTGCTTTTCACTTTTTTTTAGAAAAAGCCTTTTTTATTTGCTTTGGTCAAACAAATCGTGATACATTAAAACGAGCACTTCTGTCACTTTAATTAGACTACCTTTCGTGCATTTCGTATGCAATATAATTTATACAAATACCTAATAAATGGACTAGAAAAATAAAAAAAACTTTTTTTGCTTAGTCAAAGAGATATTGCACTAACAGAGGAACGCGGATCTAAAACAGTTCTTTCATTTGTCCGTACAAATAATTTGGTCTATCTAAAGCATAGTTGTCGACGAAATTCTAAGTGATGAAAACAACAGCTCTCAATGTACTTTTTAATTGTTGCTACAACTGTCCATCTAAAGATGAAACAAAATTATTAAGATAAATGCAAACTGACCTTAACTCTAACAACCAGATAGATATTAATGCCCGCAAGATATCAAACAAATTAATTGATATGGCCTGTTATCTCCAAGATCCACAAACAGGAACTGCAATTTTTCGGCTACATTCCTAACAGTTTCATTGTTCCCCTAAAACATAAGGGGATAACTATCACAAATGTACAGGTAACATGTATAATGTAATAATTGAAAATATTGGCAGGTTGAGTCAAGGACACAAACTAGTTTTGACGTGAATACTTGGGGCTGATGTTGGATTGTGGAATGAATGAAGCAGACATAGGGATGTCTGAGCGATTGTTTTTGTGTTAATATTTAACAATTAATTTACAGTTTGAACGATTAAAGTGCACTTTGATAATAATATTACAGGCCAATTTTTAATATTTTCGACCCATTTCAAGTTTTATATCCGTTTTGGACCATTCTCATGCATAATCCGTCTCTTGGGCGCTTGGTGTCTGTCTGTATGTTTGTGTTTAATCTTGTGTTTAATCAAAATTAAAAATGGGCGAATAAATCATCGTCTATCAAATGAAAGACTATGTTAAAAATTTAATGTAGAAACTTTTTAGCTTTTCTTAACCAGAATGTGGTGAGCTGTTCAGACTGAAGTCCATTTCTTAAAAATTGCTATTTGGAAATACATAAATAAACTAATACAAATTATTTATTATAACTATTCCTACGCTAAAATCATCTGAATTTAAGTTGAACCATAACAATTCATAATCATAATGAAAGTACTCTACTCTGACTGCGTCCTTGGAGTTTATGCACAAAACTCCATTCATTATGCAACTATTTGTGAAGTGTATTGGTGCTTCCAATCGCCTTTCTAACAGAATTCAAAGTGTAGGATCGTACAGGAAGTTAATGTACAGGGAGTTATTGATACTATGATAAAAGCACAATGCACACAGCACACAGCATGAGGTAACTCATTGCTCTCTTTTGTTTGTATCTACATAGGCATATGCAGCATGTGATTCCCCCAAATTATGGATTATTTCTCTTGGGTTTAATCTACATACATAAAACCAACACTCATTATATGTATACTGGGGGCTTTACCTCCTCTTCATCAAAACATTTGACCAGTTATTTCAGAAAATAAAACTTATCGATTGAAAGAGTGCGATTTGTAAAATATATTACACATTTAGGTTTTTTTAAGGTGCAAGGGCCATATTTGGCGGGCAAGCTCCGATTTACTAACATAGAGTGTCTAGCCGTAACCATCGATACGATAGAAATTAGTGTGCGTGCTTGCCCCACAAGTATATAATTTAAAATTTTATTTAGCTAGTACTTTTAATATATACTCTATCACCATTTCACACCTAAGCAGTATATTTTAATCTCAATTACCAGGAATTAAGCATTGACAAAAGAGCATATGGTTTGGGATTAATTCAATGAGAGGAATTACATAAAGACTTATCGAACTTAATCACAACGTGAACGTAACATAAGAGGTTTAAATCGATAGTCATCGCCTTAACTTCATCACCCTGTGCAATAAGGATTGTTATATCGTAACAACTTGAAATTCCGGCAGAGTTTGCTGCTGGTTTCAAATGAATTTTTGTAAAACTACACGCGAAGTGCTGCCATGATTGAATTATGCTTTCTGAAATCAATGGTGTATCTCAATGTCTACAATAGTTTGATTAAACAGATATGTTATGTAGGTACTTTAATTACTCACACTGGTATAACACAGCGGGCTATTGGCGACAGTCCGAGATCAATACCGAATGGAAAAACCCGAGGATACCTCGGTAATTTTGAGCCACGTTCAGATGATGAGTTCAACACCTGAGCTGGTACCCTACTCTCCAAACTTTGACACAGTGCCAACGTGAGAAAATTTGTCACGACAAATTTAACTTCCAGCTTTCACACATACTCGATGGTCTTTGAAGAAATCACGTTTAAAACGCGCAACATTTCTTACCTAAGGTATACTTGTTGAATAATTAGGATAAAATATAGTAATAAGTACCATCTTAATTTTGTTTATAAATTAATGCTCACAATACTTATTTTATATTGCAATTAACTATAGAACATGCGTAAAAATTAGAAAAAGCTGAATTTGGTAACCTCTCGTTAATAGACCTCTATGGTAAAGAAAGAAAAAAAGTGGCCGTGTCTTGTTTTTTGCTCTTTTGGCGTTTGTGAGAGGATATGTGCAATACCCTATGTCGCCTCTCTTATTCTCGGATAATAAACCAATGCAGGGAGTTACTTCAAACAAAGAATTAAAAGTTTTGCATGAAAAAATAGGATGGAAGACCTTTTTTTAAAACTGAATGCATAAACGTATTCACTTTAAAATATTTAAATGACTAAGACCATAGAAATTATTATTATTTATTTTTAGCAGTGCACTTGGAAATGCGTTCATTCACTTGAGCAAATACTCAGAACAAAAACGCGGAGACAAAGAACAAAGGGACAAAACACCAAAATTAAATAAAAAAACGTAAATAAACAGCATTTAATCAATTGGTAGACCTTGAAGTAGATCTCTTGATTTCTAATATCTTTGAAAAATACCTCTCGACAATTTTTTGGCAAATCCCAAAGTAAAGGGTTAATTTAGTCACTATCTCCACCCAGGACACAATTGGAACTGTTGAAAATTTTGAATATGTTCTGGTGTTTGACTGTGCAGTCATGCACAATCTTAAATTTGAAGGCAGTGACAGCATATCGACGAGTCCCTAAATTTACATTTAACAAACATTTGCTCTAAGAAAGCAAATTAATTTTTTTTCGAAACTCATCATCTTTAGACACTATAACTCGGGGCCTTCCCCTGTCACACCTCAGTTACGTCACTCTGACGTAAACAAATTAAAATAGATACAACGTAACAGCAAAGTAATGGATTTCCGTAATCAGTCCCGTATTTATTCAAATATTTATTTACAGACACAGATCAAACGTTTATCTGGGACTAATTGCACAACAAGAAATTAAACTCCAGAAGAAGAGAGAAAGAAGCGAAAATTCACCTGAGTCTAACAAATTATGAAATAAATGTTACGTTTTCCAAGCTCAAGAGTTCAGCAGGACAGCGGAGATTCAAAAAGTCGTCGGTGACCCAGTTTCGTCGGAGATCATGACCTCCAAACGAATTTAAGTTAAATGGGCCTTGGCAGTAAACACTTCACAAATTCAGAAATTCCATCTCTGAAGCACTTAGCCTAATCGAATTACCGCTCGGAATTCGATCACCTGCGTGTAACGCCCTCTAGTGGGTCGAGTCAATAAACTGACGAGCTTTGTTACCCTCGAAAGAAAGGAAGCCTTTTTAATTAACAAATCCGCTCTTGAGAGTTTAAAGAACTAGACTGTTAGCATGGCTTCACACGTTAACTAAGAATAGTTTAGTATTCAACCCGCGGGTTAAAAAAGTTCAACGGTATTCAACGTTATGCAATAAAAATAAAGCCCAGAAAGCAAAATTACTACTTAATTAATTTCCTCCATTATTTAGATGTATAAATAATATTTTTTTACTGATATTTGTTTTTTAGAATGTGATAAAGTATATCCCAATCTCTTCTTTTTCCTTCACGACATAGCCTTTGGCGTTGCTCTAGTACGACGTTCATTTTTCACGACATTTTTTAACTAACGTTGTCTTGTGTTTGGTCAAATATGGCCCTTGCGCCATAAAACCCTTAAACAGCCAACATAAAATATATTTCGTAATTGTTTTTAAAGTGAAGGGAGTAATTAAGAAATGAAAAAGTCGGTAATTGGTAATTTTTTAGTTAACGTCGTACTAGAGCAACACAACGGGCTATTGACGACGGTCCGGGATCAATCCCTTAAGGGAAAGATCCGAGGACAACACCTCGTAATTTTGAACCACGGTCAGATGACGAAACAACATCTGAGCTGGCACCCCACTCCAAACAGTCGGACACCTCACGCAATATCATTTGTTAAACAACCCGATTAATAGATGGTTAAATTAAGAGTTGATGAATGGTTTCCAAGCAATGTGTGTGTGTGTGTGTTACGTTGTGCTATGGAAGCCTTAACGCATTTGTTGTCCCATACTTTGTATGAAATAAGTATATGTCGGGATATTGAATGCCATCATTTATGTTGGGAGAGTGTGGTGATTCGAGTCATTTCTTAATTCACCTGTTTGGCGTGCTGTGGAAGTTTGGAGCGAAGGGTGCCAGCTCAGGTGCTGACCTCGTTACCTGACCCCCTGGAAGTACGCCCCGACCCCTGGTGACCCCCCGAGGACAATACGAAGTATTGTCCTCGGACCTCAGCCAAATTGACCAGATCTTTCTGAATGAGATACCTCATCATAAGAAGAAAACTGACCAGATTTTGATCTCGTCATCATCGAAAAACCACCAATATCTTGATGACGAGATATCTCGTTATTAGCGAATGGCAATCTTGAAATGGAAAAATTAGTCAGATCTTGATGGTCGAGATATCTAGTCATTAGCAGAATTGGTCTAATCTTGATAGACGGAATTTCAAGTTGGAATCTCTTGAAGTGTTAAAAGTAAATACAATTGTCGATTGGCAATCATTTCTTTTTACAAAACATTTCCCTCGAGTATGGACAGAGCGTAAAGAGGAGTGAAAGGAACGTTCGGATGTATTCCCTTAGTCAATAGCTGAGTGGCGAAAGACCAATAAAGCTGTCGTTGCTTGAAAAATGGTTCTATTCAACATGCTTTAGACTTTTTAAAAGTTTATCGATTAAGTCAAAGTTTAGGTTGGATTGAATAAAATCCAACCTAATCGTATCACAAAATCATTTAGATGGAAAGTAAAACGCACAAGTGAGTGGAATGTAATTCAAAACGAGGATGGAAAGTCATCCTCCTCGCCAACTTGAGGACATTTGTAGCCACGTCGAATTTAACGTGTTCTTGCATAACATACACGATGGTCTTCGGTTGGATCAAACTTTCAACTCACTCTCCGGTCGCTATTCCAACCGTGTTATCATGTCCTCTGGAGTGAGATAATGTCCTCTTTATAAGAGGGCTGGGTACAGCTACACTCTACGTTTATGAGTAATGGCAACGGCTTGGCGATTTTTTTTTGGCGCACTTCTAGTAGCGAGTTACGATAAATTAAGGCAACCCATTTTTCGTTAGGGTTGTTGTGGTTTTCATGGCAACCTCGGCAAACGGAAATTTTCAATTTTCATTTTGAATATTCTAGAAAGTTCTTCCAAAATTCGTTAAAGTCGTTTGATTTCATTGATTCGCTTGAAATTTTTTCTTTTCTCCCATTGGTTATTTTGTTTCTAAAATATCCTTTAATTGCATTGGTCCTTTTAAATCGTTTTCTGTGATACCATTGGTCCATTTATTTGTATTTTGACAGTTGTGGAATTTTTATTTTAGTATAATAGTTTTCACGAAAGGATTAAGAGTTTTATTTTTTTTGACAATTTTCGTTTTCATTATTTTTTACAAAAGAATTCTAACGTTATCAGGTTGTATTATTTCTTGCTTTTTTTTCTTTTTCAACATGCCCACTATATTTAGTGTACTTGATAAGTTTCAGGGTATTCTTACCCAACATTCGTAGCTTAGTTTCTCTGCTGGTTCACAAATGTGTTTTGATATGTGCTTAAGCTTACTACTTTTTGTGAAAGTTTAAAAAAAATATACTTTTTAAAACGTTCTGAAATGTGTTTAAAAAGTGTGTTGTAAAAAACTGTATAAAAAGAAAAAAATCTGTGACAGAAAAAGAGTTAGGAAATAATTATTTCCTTGGCAACTTTAGAAGTGCGCCAAAAAAATCGCCAAGGCCGTTGCCATCGCTCATAAACGTAGAGTGTAGCTGTTCCGAGGGCTGTGTCCATAGACGAGAAATATAAGCAGACTGCACATTGGTATAGAGCAGGGGTTCCCAAACTTTTCCAAATGGTGGCACCCTTAAGCGAATTAGAATTATCTCATGGCACCCTCGTCATGTAATATCTATCTGTGGTATATTATTATAGATAATATACATACAGTTCATATTTGTGCGACTTTGAAGAAGAAATTAGAGAAGTAAGTGATAAGAACACACATAATTAATACAATTCCTATTTAAAATTTACGCAAATACTTTAATTGTCCTCAATAGGAAAGCATAGGTGTAGGTGAAAATTCAAATAAACAAATAAAATTACCATCAACATGCTCTTGGAGGTATATGTGTGTGTTTAGTGCGACGGGTGAGTCTGCTGCTCACTGCACAATTGTTCGAATCGGGGAATTAAGATACAGTTACTCGCAATGAGATAGTGATACAGATACTCGCATTTCTTTTACGATATTAGTTTTCGAACGATATATGCTCTTTATAACAGCAACTGCTGCATGGGCGCTTCGCGGTACCTTAATATCTCTACGTGGCACCCCAGGGTGCCGCGGCACACACTTTGGGAACTGGTATAGAGAGAATTAAACACCACTGATATAGAGAGAATTAAAAAAAATGGCGACCAACTAGTAGTCACGTGATTGCTTTCAGTGACCTGGTTGGTCGATTTGGCACTTCATCTTCTCGTTTGACGATATAACCAGGAGCATTAGGGACTTATATTAGAATTAAAAAAACATGCAAAAAGAATGCAATGAAAAACATGCAAAAAGCATGCATTGAAAAACATGCAAAAAGCATGCATTGAAAAACATGCAAAAAGCAATAAGTATATAGTTCGTTTGAAATTAGTCAACTTAGTCCTAGGTCATATTTTCACAAAATTTTTTGTTGTTGTTTTCGTATATCATTTTTTTTAACTCGTTACATTTTAACTTTATGAGCAAAGAAATGTTTGGACAATCTAACATAGCTTGCGTTGATTTCATTGTCGATTAATTGGTACGATTTCAAGGCCCGACCTAGTTTAACAAGTGACAGGGTGAGTATAAATTCGAAAATATAGGTAAGAAGAAATTCGATCCAGGTAAGCGATACAGGTGTGTCAGATATTTTTATCGCAGAATTTGAGTGATGTTATCGGAACCGTGTCAAGCGCCCTCAAGGTGTAGAGTCTCCATTTCAGAAAAGATTCTTCAACACAGCCGGTGGTAAAAGTGGGTGTGAACTCTCTCTTATTATGATAACAACTCATTGTTTCCTATTAGGTCTATCTTGGCCAAAACCGTTCAAACAATAGCCACTAACTTTTGGAAGAAGTGATGATATACTAAATTGCGAGCTCTTATTTATGGTCATTATAGTGCGAAGTAAAAAACATTCGCCAATTCTAAACGACCATTTACGATGAAGTGAAAAACTCATTTCGATTACAGTATGTGGAATCTATTCTTCTAAAACTTAAGGATTTGCCACTTAGGAATCTATTTGTATGCATGAGGTGTATTATATATTGGTTCTTTTTATCTTTATTGTTAGTCTTTATTGCGAATATAAAACCTTATACTACGTGCCTTAGATACAGGTAAGACGTATTACTCTCGTTGTTACTGATTTGGTTTCAATTAAACATCGAAATTTAAGGGTCCATAAAAGGAATATATACTCACTGTCAAAAGTTAAGCACGAAAAAGAAAATGCGGAATAAACGACAAGTGCAACTTTGATTGACACGAAATGCTGCATGACAGTAGCAAATAGGTTTATGCATGAAAACAAAACAAAGAATTAAATGCAAAGATGAAAACAATATTGAATTTTCATAAATTATAAGATGAGTCATATTTGAGTCACGAACAATATGATGTTTAAATCCAAAACAAATAAACAAAAGCGACATTAATAGGGTATGTGACCACCCCTCATACACATACAAAGTTTATAGCGTGTCACAATGCTTTCCATGAGGTGATCATCCACCCCAGAGTCAAGTAATCGTCATTCCTCCTGTAGAGCAGTTTGCAACTCTGTGAGAGTAGCTGGGAGTTGGAAGCGTGCAGACACAGCAAGGCCGAGGGCATCCCAAAAATTTTCAATGGGATTAAGGTCGGGAGAGTACGCCTGCCAAACCATAGGCGCAATCCCCTCACTCCAGGTAGTCGTTGACGATGCCAGCTATGGGGACACGCATTATCATCCATTAAAACTATAGAAGGTCCAACTGATGCAGCGTACGTTCTCACAGTGGGTTCTAGGACTTCATCCAGATACCGGACAGTCGTCACAGAACCTCGTCTATAGATGTGCAGGTCGGTGCGATATCCCAACGAAATCCCGGCCCATATCTTGATGCTTCCACCTCGGAATGCGTGATCCTCGATGATAGTCTGGGGTCGATTGCGTGTGCCTTGTTCTCACAAGACACTTACACGTTTGTCATCTGGCTCCAGGGAAAATCTCGACTTATCTGTGAACATAACGTTAGCCCAATCAGACGCAGTTCAATTCACATTTTGCTGACATCACTTTAATCGTGCCCTTCTGGATTGGACGAATAGAGGAACACAAACTCGTGGAACTCGGGCGTAAGTGTGTATTCATGTGTAGTTTTCGGCGCACGATAGTGGCATATATCGCCTTACCAATGGACGCCGCAACTATAGATGTCACACTTGTGGAGGTTGCTATTCGATTCCGTTTCGTTACAACAGCAATAAATCGATCTTACACGGGGGTCGTAAACCCTGGACGGCTGGTCACAAGTCTTCGGACAACTGTTTGCCTTGTTTGGAATTTTTTCCATAATCATGAAACGACGGAATGATGAACGCCGAAGAAAAGAGCAACATCAGTGACTGATTGCCCTGCTTCAAGGCGTTCCACAGAACGCCAGCGCTCACTATCTACCATTCGTCTTCTGGAAGCGATAGAAACACGTCTGAATTTAAAACTAATCGTACGAATGTTCTAAACACTTTTTATCAGCACTTGCATGCAACTCCTCTAACCCTTCACAATGCTTGAAACGAAACCGTGATTGGCTGTTACATAACACATTTGCATACTTCCATCTACCTCTGTAGCAAATTGCAGCCTCTCAAATTCAGATTTGCTCCTGGAAATTAACATTTTCCTCTTCGTTCTTAACTTTTGGCAGTGAGTGTAATATAGAACCGGACATTTACTTCTCTAAGATTGTGTTTCAAAACCGAATGTAAATCTAATGCTAGAAGTAAATTCAAGAGCATTTGATTATGAAATCATAATTTAATGATTCGCTAAAAGGTGCAATTTGGGAATTAAAGTTTTCTTAGTTCTATATCTAAAAGCATACCAAATTATATAATTGTTTTATTCATAGAAACATAAATGTTCAAAAAGTAGTTATTAATCATCCATATTCACACGAGAAGAAAAATCTACATGCGAGATGAGCAATGTATGAATAAATAATTAAATCTAATGAGCAGATATTACATTGAACACAATTTTGTTGAGAAAATGAAATCTTATAGAGCGTTAATAATACTCCATAGGTAGGTCGTTGTTAACTAGCGTTGCACATTACGTTTCAAAATAATTAAACCAGTCTAGCATAATAATGTTATAGAATAAACAAAGTCGAAAGTACAAGCAAATCCCACTTATAAAGCTATTGAAAGCCATATTGCCTGTTTAGTAAATTTTGTTGACAAAACAATTATTCAAAATCTAACATTGAAAAAATATTTATGAAATATTGAAACTATAAGGTTTATAAAACACCCCTCATAATATCTTCATAGTCATCTATTGTATTTATATGGCTTTCTATTTTACATATTGGGGGGGGGGGTTTAAAGAGATGTAAACATTTTTCATAATCAAATAAAATTGAATCGAAAGTGTGAGTATATCCCACAGGTAAAGCTAACAAAACTCACGTTGTCCAACTGATTCTTTAAGTGGTGTTTTTTTAACCATCTTTCTTATCTATAGATATGATCAGACCTCCAGTTCATTTTCTTCATGGAGATCATCGGACTAAAACCATGCCTTGTAGCGACAGCTGCCACGCACTAGAAACTTCAACTTTTCCCAAATGGTCTGCCACACACGTTGCAAACGTTGAAAGCTGAAATTCAGCTGTCGGGTCAAAAGTTTTTCCTCTTCCTGCAATAAAACGATCGGTGAAAAGTTTCACAGAAGCGAATAAAGCGCATTGCAAGTGTCGTGGGAGATATAACAACATATCATCAATGATAAGCAGGTATTGACTCAAGATCATAAATTTATGTGAGTGATATCTTTGTAGTTGGTAATTTAGGCGTATTGCAACCAGGGAGGTAACAGTTCGATGACTTTGGCAGAGTGCTGGGAATTCCGTTTTCATAATTTATTTTGCGTTCCATTCACACGAAGTAAATATTTTTTATTTGAAAAGACATAAAAAGTTGCGCAATCGTTTTACATTTTTACTTGTGGTCCAAATCAGATTTATTTTTCTATTGAGAAAATTTTTTTACGCTTTTCGATTCCAGATTTTTCTTCACAGATCTTTTAATATTCAAAATAGCGTTTCAAAGAATTTCCATATTATTCTAAATAGGAATTCTTTAAAAATTACAATTTTGCTTCAAATATATAGAAAAAAGTTTGCAAAACTCTTCAAGGAAAGGAATATACCGCCAACTAAGAATCCTTTTGCATAATTTATGTATGAAAAAATCTCAAATTTTTACTTATACCTTTACATTTATATTTTAATGTGATTAATATTGTATACGCTCTAAGCCAGTGGTTCCCAAAGTGGGTTCCGCGGAACCCTGGGGTTCCACGAAAAAATTTAGGGGTTCCGCGTGACAAATTTTATTTCATTAAAAAAATAAGAATGGCGTCTAATATATTCACATTTTCCTTGGAAAGTATACAATCGACCAACGCATTAAATTAAAAATTTTAAATAAGGCGACTGAAAAAAAATCACCCAACAAATAAAGGCAAAGATATTTCTTTTTTTTAAGAAGAAAACTTGAAAACCATAATAAAAGCAAGAGTTTTATGATAAAAAATTTCAAAACAATAATCGAAAGATAACGGAAGCGTCGTATAAAGTATCTTGCCGTATTGCTCTTGCAGGCGAGGCACATGTTATTGGTGAATCACTTATTAAACCTTGCGTTCAAGACATCGTTTCGTGTGTATAGCAAACAAATTGAAAGTTTGTCTCTTTCTAACAATACTGTAAAAAGGCGTATTAACGATACTGTAGGTGACATTTAAATAACTGACATAACTTATTTCATGGTTACAGGCGTGTGACGCTTATGTATTACAACTAGATGAGCTCACAGACGTTGCTAGATTAGCAATTTTGCTTGTTTTCATTCGGTATGATTTTAATAAAAAAAATTGAAGATTTGCTTTTATTTGATAGTGTGAACATAACACCACGGGGGAAAATATATTTAACTGCATTGATAATTTTATGACAACGCATGAAATTAACTGGGAAAAATGTATTGAAGTATGCAGCGATGCAGCAAAAGCAATGACAGGAAAAGTGAGTGGTGCTGTAGCACGGATTAAAAATGTTGCAAAAAACTGTAACAGTACTCATTGCATTCTTCACAGATATGCATTAGTAACAAAAAGGATTTCGGTGACATTTAAATCTGTTCTAGACGAAGCAGTGAAGATTATTAATTTTATCAGAAGTAAACCATTGAAATCACGTATTTTCAAAGACATTTGAGAAGATATGGATAGTCTTCACACCACTTTACTTCTTCATACGGATGTTAGATGGTTATCGCGAGGTAAAATGCTTGTGCGAATATTTGAATTGCGCCGACCAACCGGTATAGTGGTTAAGGTGTTAGCCTCTAGATCGGAAGGTCCCCGGTTCGAATCCGGGTTCGGGCATGGATGTTTGAAAGCGTATACCAGCTCAGGTGTTGCTTCGTCATCTGAACATAGTTCAAAATTACGAAGTATAAGTTGTTAGGGGCAATGATGGTCCTCCCAGTGGGTGCTCCTTCACAAGTGGCCATCACTTCCGGACTTGTAGTGGCCAATGACTTAGGTCAAATGTGCCCGCCATTAGAAAAACAAAAATATTTGAATTGCGAAAGGAACTGATGGCGTATTATATTGGTCATAAATTTGAATTATCAGACAGGATTAAATAATATCACTTGCTATCTACACTTGCATACCTTGCTGACATATTTGGAAAATTGAACGAATTATGTTTGGCTCTGCAAGGAAAACAAGTCAACATATTCCAAACAAAAGATAAATTGGTTGCCTTTTCAAGGAAAATACAATATTGGATTTCAGCTGTGGAGCAAAACAACTTCGAGTGTTTCCAGACGCTTAGTGATTTTCTCTAAAAATCTGAAGTGAATTTAGATATGGAAATCCGCGATGGTATAAAAACATATATGTCCAGTTTACAGCAATCACTCAGTGATTACTTTCCAAACCTAGAGAATCAAGATAATTACTGGGTACAAAATCCTTTCAAAATAAAAGAAAAACCAAAAGGATTTCATTCCATGGATTATGAAAAATTGATTGAATTGAGTTCGGATACACAATTAAAAACCAAATTTAGAACAGTTTCGTTAACAAAATTCTGGTCAGATGTATTCGATGAATATCCAAATTTATCAAAACATGGTATTCGAATTATATTGCCGTTTACTACGTTTTTATTTGTGTGAAGCTGGGTTTTAAAAATATGTTGCGACAAAAACCAAATATCGTAACAAACTTGATGCTGCACCAGATATACGAGTTCAGTTATCAAACATAACGCCCAATTTTAAGAGAATCATGGAATCAAAGAAGCAGGTGCATTCTTCACATTAAAGTTTTTTCATGTATTTTAGTTGATGTTTTGTATTTTTATTAATTATTCCTATAATAATTTTTTTTTAGTTTCGTTTAATTCAATAAAATCCGAAATACTAAAATAATTCTTGTTTCATTTAATATCAGATATTAAATTTTGAAAAGTCGTTATATAAAAAATATTCAGGGTTCCGCGATTATTGGCAACAAATTTGGGGGTTCCTCGACCAAAATAGTTTGGGAAACACTGCTCTAAGAGACTCAATCAGTATACTATCGTTAATACCCTTCAATAAAGTATAAAATATTACTTTTTAAAGGATCCCTTCTCATAGTAGCATACCAAGGAAAGAAACAGCCAACAATTTAGTAAAATATGGGGCAAAGGAGCTAATATATGGAACCAGGAAGACCACTTATCCAGCCTTAAAATCTAACTTTTACTAAAAAATTTATACTTTCCCATCATTTGTACATGGGAAAATACATAGTCCAGTCACATTAATGTGACCACCACCTACTTTCGACGTCAACGTGAAATAACCAATTACAAAAGGCAGGTGGCAGCACATTGCAGTGGAGTGTATATAAAGGATGTCCTAGGGCATCGGAAAGCATTTCAATCGTTGGCGTAATGCAGAAACTTAGCGATTTATCTGACGTCCAAAAGGGCATGATTATTGGCTTTCGGGTCGAGGGTGGAAGCATTTCGGAAACGGCTAATTTTGTGAACTGTTCGCGTGCCGCCGTGGTAAAAGTATACCGTGCATGGCAAAATGGCACTATCCAAAATCAGCGGCGTGGCACATGTGGTGCACCACGGGCTATAGATGACAGAGGCGAACGAAGGCTACGGAGATGCGTTCGGGCGAATAGACGTGCAACTGTTGAGCAACTGACCGCCCAGATGAACCAAGGGGCTACATAGCGTTCCTCAACAACGGTTCAGCGAACGTTGCTGCGCATGGGCCTCCGCAGCAGACGCCTGGTTAATGCACCTATGCTGACTGCTGTTCATCGGCGACGAAGGCTGGAATTTGCACGCCAGTACCGCAACTGGACGTTCACAGAGTGGCGACAGGTGGCTTTTTCCGATGAATCACGTTTTATGTTCCATCGGACAGATAGACGTTGGCCTATACGGCGTGAAACGTCTGAAAGCAAACACCCTGCAACAATTGCCATGGATCCTCAACCGCGTAATCTAGCTCAGCTGGCCACGGCACTGGAGTCGGCATCCCAGTGAACACCTTCAGAAACCTAATCGATTCTCTTCCTGCACGTCTCACAGCGGTCCGCTCTGTCAAAGGTGGTTATTCTGGCTTTTGACAGGTGGTCACATTAATGTGACTGGACTGTGTAAGATGAGCTTTTAGATTTCAATATGTCAGGAAGTGTTTTTTTACATTTTGACAAACTGCGCACTGGATATCTGAAACACATGATCTTCGCTGATGATACCAAGTCTATCTACCCCATGTTACACTACGGTCTTTGGGTGAACCAAGTATCGAACTCGCAACATTCCGGTTGTTAATCCGTTGCTCATCCAACTGGGCTACCAGAGTAATAAATGCAAAAAAGATTCAGCTTCTCCACATTACTCTTCATTGTTGATATGTCAATAGCCAAGAAAACTTCTCCAACCTTACTACAATAACCAAAAAATTAATTATGCCTTGTCTTCGTGAGAGACCTCAATGTCATGGTGTGGAATTTGTATAGCACCATGGGGATAAACACAAAAACAACCAGCCAACTAACCTTAAGCATCAACCCTCTTTGCAATTTATCTTTGTCTTGAAAACTGCCTTGTAGAGGTCAGTCTCTGATGCAAAAACCTATTTGAAAATGTCATACGTTATGGGCAAGAGACAGTTAGATTTTGCTATTTGGGTCTTCATCCATCCAGTTTTGTCTGAACGAGGCATCTCGTCTTTAGTGAAATTGACCATATCGTGATGTACGAGTTATCTTGCTGAAACCACATGGAGGGTTAATTTTAAAAGTAAATAGCATTATTTGATTGTGCTAGTTAGGGTTTACGAATTGTTCCGTGAGAATGTAATCAGTATTTGATTCTACGGGTAACGCAAAACGTTAAGTTAAATGAAACTTCGATTAACCGTCAGGGTCGGGACCGGGACCTTTACGGTTTTGGCAACATTGTACGATTCTTTGTTTATCCCAAAGCCTCGCGCTTCAATTGAATTTATAGCGTTATCGGATGAAATTTTATTGAAAAAAAATGAATTTTAGTCGAGCTGTTGCAGTAAATAATAGAAATCAAAGAAAACGGAGGATCTTTTCAGGGTCATTTAAAAAAAAGTCCGTTTCGGGGCAAACTATTATAGTTCAACAAGATGCTTGCATTACAACTTTCGACAACAAACTCAATGAAAAAGCGTGGGTGGCTCGAGTGCTGGGTAAATGTACACACAACCAACATGCTGGGTTTTCAATTTCCAAATCAACGCTCACATTTCGAGTCAAAATTTGCTCAAAGTTTCCATTTGAATTCTGATTCCAGAGGTACTGTAAATATCTTTTCTGATAAACAGCATAAAATTTAGATTTGAAAAATATTTTTTTGGAATATATCATATTTTGTTAACAATTCCTTCTGCTAGGACACATGTCTTCATTGATGCGAGCAAAACGAGCATAGGTTCGCGCAGCGAACCAATGAGGATTGCGAAGGAATCCTCTGGGGGTTGGGGAGCGTTAGCGAGCAGGGGGCGGGCCCCCTAGTGTATTTTATTTTACAGAAACCAACAATAAACAATTTACATTAAGTACAGTATAGTACATAGGTACATAATGTTACATAAACTTACACTCTAGACGTACATGCATGTTGAAATTTTTAAATAGTCAGTCATTTTCTTTTGTTTTTTTCGAGGCTAGTGGTTTCAGAGCGGCAATGTTAATAAAGGACTGACGGTTAACAGAAAATGACAGTTAAAAGAGTGACGGTTAATCGAAGTTTCACTGTAGTTTTGGGGCTGAGATCTTTCCTGTTGGGGAACATCAGTCCATGAAATTGAGGCCTAAATGTGAGGAAGGTCCTGGGAAATGTGATAACCGTTTTTATTTATTGTTCATTTTTCTTAGTTTCAAAAGGTTTATACATCTTATTAACCCTTTTGGTTGTTGTCTCTTTGATGTATATCATCATTAGTAATGGTGGCTTCACACCAACGGCGACAGCGACAAAAACAGCTGTCGCTTCGCTTTGCGCATGCGTATTACAAACAAATTTTGTTTCTCCCGGTTCGTCTCTGTCGCTGTCGCTGCACTTTCAAGTCTTGGAGGAAGTTCAACTTTTGTCTCTGTCGCCGTGCTGACAGCCAATCAGAATAAAGCCTAATCCGGTTTCGGTTGATGTTTTTCACCCAGCAAGTTAAAAATTAATAATATCGAAATCCCATGGCTCAGGAAGCTAAATACCTAGGTATTATCCTAGACAGAAGACTCACATGGAATCAGAAGACAAAAAACGTTATCCATAAATTCCAAGACGTAAAACGTTAACTTTTCAACCTAATTGCTCGGAATTCGCCAATGACTATTGAAAACAAAATACTCGTCTACCTAAGCTATCTCAAACCAGTAATCACACACGCATGCCAAATTTGGGGATCTACTAATAACAAAAATATAAATTCACTTGAAATCCTTCAAACTTATACACACCGAACCATCTCCAAAGCAAGATGGTTCCAACGAAAAACAGAAATTATAAGACACGTTCTTAAAATTACCTCCCTTAAAACCCCTATCGTTAAACTTTTGAAAAAAATAAACTACGATATTTAATGCAGATAGCTGATTAAAATCTAACCCCTCTTTGAAGAGACATTATAAAGTCGCTCTCAGCACTATTTTTTCCCTTGCAAAAAAAGTAGTTTTTAACTATTCAGTTTGTATCAGCAATAAGCTTGAACAGTCAACACAGCAACGTCCCAAATACGGGTCGTTATTTTTAAGCACCTCCGGTCGCGGTCAGTACTTGGGAGGGTGACCACACAAGCTCCCGTGACCGGCAATCTGTTTACTGATGCAATACTACTTTTTAAACTTTTATTACCACTTCATAGCTACTTATTTAATTCCAAACAACTTATTTTATTTCTACTATTTTTTTAAATTTTGGGCATTCTATTTTAGAATTAAGTAACTCCACCAAAATTGTTCTAACGGAGATAAAGGCCGCTAAGCTCGTCTAACAAGAATAAAAGGAGTTTTATTAAAGGCGGAGATACGTGATCTGTCTGCCACACATCTTGCAGAATCAGAAATAAATGTTTTGCTTTCGAAAAAGAAAGTTATGCGCATGCGCAAAGAAATAGCTGTCGCTGCTGGTGTGAAGGCTCTTTTAGCAGCAACAGAGACAAGCGACAAAATGTTGCCTGTCTCTGTTGCTGTCGCCGTTGGTGTGGAGCCACCATAAGACTGAATACAGCCTTCGTGGATGTAATATCTCGTCATTTTAAAAAAACTGACCCGATCATGATCTCGCAGTCATAAAAATAATCGTCAATATTTTGATGACGAGATATCTCGTCATTATGATTAGTCAGATCTTTATGGAGGAAATATCTCGTCGGAATCACTTGGAGGGTTAAAAGCTTAAAACGGGTGGATTTGTTCTAAAGAAACATCGAAATTTCCTTTGCTGTTCGCAAACTTATATCCATCAGAGAACAAATAAAACAAAGCGATATAGCCCTAAGCGCGAGCGATACATCGAGACGGGACGTAAAGAGGGGTTGCTGTGTTATTTTCAGAGTATTAAGATACACTGTTGCACTCCATAAATTCATCCTTCTTGCACAATCTCCACTAGACGAGTAGTTATTATACGCTTAGTGTCTTTTTCACGAAGTATGAAAGTGAAATGGAATTTCAAATGGGGTCGAAAATTTACCTGTTGTGTCGTGCGACGAAACATCGCCCTTTTCTCCCCCTGCCCGATCCAATTTCTTCATGGGAGAGTTACTTTCTTAGTTTCATCGGGATTTCCCTGAATTCTTGGGTTTTTCCTCTCCTGTTGGCAATAAAAAAAAAGACTTTCGCGGAACTCACGCATTCTTCTTCGGGCCTTTCCCTTTTCTTGTTGATTTATTTAATCCAATGGAAGGTATGGATTAGTATTTGGGTCACTTTTACTCGAGATATCGAAGCTTGGAAGCACACGTGTCTTTATAAAGCAAAGGAGTAACTAGTTTTACAGCGTTGCAGTTTCTTCTTGATTCTTTATTTCTTTTTGGTGTTTGAAGAGCCGATAGTCAGAGTCGTTCTCGAGGGAATAGCTGCCCACCTGCAAACCTCAGCAAGCCACCCCCTCTTCTACAAAACATTCGATTTTCTAAGAGAACGTCCTTCACCAAGCACGGGGCCGGAGGTAGCCTAGTTGGAAAAGCAACGGATTAGCAACCGGAGGGTTGCGAGTTCGAAACTATGTCCATTCAAAGACCGTCGTGGACATGTTTGCTGGTGCACTTTAAATTTGCCATGGCCTCAAATGTCCTCACGTTGTAGTGGTATTGAATTTTGGACGATGGGGTACCAGCTCAGGTGTTGACCTTGTCACTTGACAGTTGTTCAAAATTACGAGGTGCTGTTCCTGGGTCTTTCCCTTTGGGATTAATCCCACCCTAATAGCCCGTTGTGTTTCTCCAGAGTGACTTGCTCGTTAATTAACTACCAACCTACCTCACTAAGCACGTATTGAGAAATTAACATCGAATGGCCCAGTCTTTCGTAGTGCTAAATGATTTGATGTTAATTAACTACCAACCTACCTCACTAAGCACGTATTGAGAAATTAACATCGAATGGCCCAGTCTTTCGTAGTGCTAAATGCGTGTTGTGTTTTGACTTTTAGCTATTTGAGAGATAGCTGTTCTAGTCGGGATGAAAGGTTTACCAATACCATCCATAAAAAGCCGTATGCGTAAGATAAAAACTGTACTAGTAAGATTAACAAGTTGTAGCGAATAGATTGATCTGAGGTCTGGAGATCAGATGTGGCACTCCAAGTACTATCACGCCCATAGTTCAGATACGGCCCTCCAAACAGTTTTATCCGACCCTAAGACCAGATACGTGTTTCGAAACATTTTATATCTGGCCCTCCGTCGTGATTTACAGTTCGTGACTTATATTTACACTATTTACACTATATCTGATCGGAACATTTTCCAACATCGAGTAATATGTCATCATATAAGTTTCGACCCAAACCAACTAACCAATCAATTTGGCGATTGTTAAGTTTTTAATCCTCGGAAGGCCTTGCACATATATATACGTTTTGTGGTCGTCAATCTTCTCTGTATGTCTTTTAATAAGTTTTGACGTTCTTGTCCTATTTTGTTTTCAGTGGACACTTGATCATTGATCATTCGTCACTACAGTGGGTGGCCATCACTACCCCTAACTAAGGACATCAAATTTTACGTTCATGCCCTGACCCCGGATTCGAACCGGGAACCTTCCGATCCAGAGGCCAATACCTTAATCACTAGACCGGTTGGTCGGCTCTTGGCCTATACAATCTTGTGAAATACTCCTAGGTCATTTAATCATGTGTGGTGAGAGATTCAAGCTATACTGCAATGCTCTAAAATTTTGCAACGGTCAGAGGTATGTCAAAATACACGGAGGTAGATGTTTAGCAGAAGTTTAAGGCATTAAAGCCTCCAAAAGTTGAAAAATAATAACCAATTTTAGTAATATTGGCTATTTAAATTTTACTAACGCGGTCTTTTTAAAAATAAAAATAAGTTTTCTGATAAGTATAGGTGTAAATGGATAAAATCCAATAGGGTAGAGGCCTTGGTTTAAGCTTTCATTTAAGATGTTGAAAATTAAGTAAATATATGAACATATTTTTATTCCCAAATGTTCAGCTTCGAGCTGTAGACAGTGCAGGTTCGGTGTTGAAGTAATACATACATCTTTATTTATTTCTCTTTTCAGTGCAATCTGCAAGCCCCATTTCGGTGCTAATGGCTTTACAATACTTCTCACTCCCATCACAGAAAAAAATGTCACCATTACTTCGAGAAAAGCTCCCTCGTATAATTCAACCTGTTTAGCGACACCCATTTTAGGAAACAAAACCAGCATCTTTCCATCACCCACAGGCACGGTCATTGAGACCACACTAAGTTCATTTGCCTCTTCGAAGCATCGCCTTATCCGGTATATAATGAAGACTTAGGTCACTCAAGTGGCTCAATGTCATTTGACTAAACAAAACGCATTGTGTTTACTGTCATCACCAATTTTTATTATCCGTCTTCACACAACCAAAGTCTTTTAAATCATCCCGTCGTTAAAACAACGATGCAAATGTCTGATTCGTATCCCACCTCAATTAACCGTGTCAGTGGAACAATGAGGTTTTTCTGTAGTTGCTGATTTATACTTCTATTCGACCACGCACTTTCTATTTTCTCGCACCACCCCCTTTGCGTCGACTCGTCTTACAAGCCAGAAAGTGAACTTGCAACACCATTTTAATTTTAGACTTTCCGGAGGAGACGGGTCGAACCAAGCCTTGATGACCAGGAATAGATGCCCTCTGCACAGACAAGAAATGTATTTTTAACAGAAACAATTCTAACGCCCGCTACAAATTGATTACCAAGATCAGTGTGGAACTGAAGGAAGAAGCAATGAGCTGACCCACTTAAATTGAAACTTTTACTGTTGGTTCACTTTTCCTCTTTGACTGGATGACTTGTTCTTGTATGGCTGGAGGGTTGATGGAAGACTTGCAGATCGTTGCACCGATCTCTCCGTGGAGCCTCCCTTATCTATATCGAGCAATATTTTTGTGGGTTTCTTTTATCATTGGGAAACTGCATGGGAAAACAGCATACATATGCTTGGAATACTAATGTGAATAGATATGGCTTTTTCTAAAAGCTTTGAAAGTTTTAAATATTTCAGAATGCTTTGAATTTGCTTTAGGTAGGTAGGTAATTAATCACGGTCGCACTGGAGCAACACAACGGGATATTTGTGACATTCCAGGTAATGGTAATTTTAGTTAACGTCGTACTAGAGCAACACAACGGGCTATTGACGACGGTCCGGGATCAGTCCCTCGAGGGAAAGATCCGAGGACAAAACCTCGTAATTTTGAACCACGGTCAGATGACGAAGCAACACCTAAGCTGGCACCCCACTCTCCAAACTTCCACGCCAACCCAACGTGAGGACTTTCGGCCACGACAGATTTAAGGTGCACCAGCCGCCTCTACACCATACGCTTACAAACATCCATGCCCGTACCCGGATTCGAACCAGGAACCTTCCGATCTAGAGGCTAACACCTTAACCACTATACCGGTTGGTCTTGACATTCCAGGATCAATCCGAGAACATCACGTTGTTTTGAAACACGGTCAAATGAGGTCCACACATGATTTGGCATCCCACTCTCCAAACTTCCACATCGTGCCATCTTGAGGACATGTGAGGCCAAGACAGATTTCATACGCATTATCCTGCACGTACACAATTGTATTTGGTTGAACCGAATTTCGAAATCGCAACCGCTCAGTTGCTAATTTGCTACTCTTCCATCTCGGGTACCGCGGTCCTTAATTATTTTAGGGGCTATACCAATTGACATTTACGTGGTCAAAATGAGCATACGCAGGTTGATAAAATACGAAAATCTTCATCTATGTAACTGAAATTCAAAGTAGCTTAACCATGAATTTAATTTCCGAGGGAGCCCAAATTAGAAATGTAATTTTTGCGAGGAATATACGGACCATATCCCATCAATAAAGATATTGGGTTCATTTTCATTAGAAGTCTTTTGTCGTAGACAGAGTAGTTGCTTTATAAAAATGTTAATCGTTAGGTATAAAAGTTACACATTTCGGTTGATTTGAGAACAGGAATGATTTTGTAATGGTTGTTTTTGCAAATATTAATGCTAATAAGTGACAATTAGCAAGTATTCAAATCTTATTTCCAGAAATTCACTTTTTAGTTTCCTATCATTTTTGTAATATTCATTATATTAACTAGAAATGTTGGTATGGGAACTTCTAGAGGAAAAGGTGATTGAGAGAAAAAATAATAATTATTTGAAGGGAAGAGGGATTGGGACCTCAAAGTAGTCCTCTGCCTGCTACCACTGATTACATCTGATGAGAAAGAAGCACATACGTATTTCAGTTTACAAATCCAGAATTAATTATTTTCAAGATAAACCTAGGAAATTATTATTTTCCTGGTTATAGTCACATTCCACAGATTTCATGTTTTGAATGCAACACAAATAAAGTAAAATAATAACATATTTATTGGAAATCCTATACAGCACTTGCGTACCAATATACGTGACACGTCTATAATTACATGACTAATTTCTCATGAGTTTTATGTGCACTATCAATAGCGTAAGGAACGTTATGTGTTCTCTTACGAGCAAGGTCACAAAAATGAATTATTTAACCCTAAAATACAATCGCGTTTGGTGTTCTTTCATTACAATTGGAAAATTTGTGGCCACCAAAGAGTTTGAGAGTCAAGTCCTCTAGCTCTATTCATAATATTCTGAGACATTGTGGAATTTTTTTTCTCTCCAAAACCTCCTTATAGTCGGTATCGCGTGATGAAGTTTAGTTTAGAATCCATCAATTATTCATAGCAAGACGGGTTGTCAGCACAGCAGAAAATTTTGACAAGTAGCGAAAAAAGGAAAACACTCTAATATTCATGTGTGTGTCATACAAAAGAGGAATAATATATGAGAAAATTCTTTCCGTCAGAAATTTTACGCCTCACTACACGTGGTATCTCATAGTTACCGATTGAAACTACAGCATGTTAGTATAAGATTCAAAGCCACGGAGCGTTATCGTTAATGGTACGCTTTTATCCCAATTCGATTTTTCTTGCATAAAGAGTGCAGGTTCTATTTGCTCAAAATCAGAGTCATCTGGAGGTAAAAAAGCCACTGGTCTTAGACCTCAAACTAACAGGGATCCCTTGCGATCTATGTCTACTTATAGGGGGAACCTTTCAGAACGGGAACACTGCACCTGCTCATATGACCAAGGATTTCTGAAGGGTGGTTGTACTGACGTTTTATTCCAAAAGGGCCATATTTGGCCAAGTTAAGCCTAACACAAGTACACAAGACAGCGTAGGGTTTCTTGAAGTGAAAGAGTGTAATACTACAAAATTGGAGTGCGTACTTACATTTTAGGACGACTTTTAGGGGGTTGTCATGGATCTTAGAGGAAGGGGAAAAATTACAGCTACTGCTGGTTCTAGGTCCATAGGTTTCTGAGTCATAGGAGGCACAGGTTTGATTCCTGAAACCAACCGTGGGTGCATTTCTCTCTTATGTGTCAGAAAACTTTCATATACATGTCCATTACTTGACGTCTGACCAGTAATGGACACGACGGAGCTTGGCAAAATATGTACATTGCGCCGTAAAACCCGACAACCAATCAACGGAATCTTAAGATAATAGAATCACTAGCACTAGTTCTCGCACTAAAGTACTAAAGGGAAAGAAAAGTAACTTGAAAGAGCAAAGGAAATTGCAGCCTATAATCGATCTTACGCCCTATATATATATATATATATATATATATATATATATATATATATATATATATATATATATATATATATATATATATATATATATATATATATATATATATATATATATATATATATATATATTATATATATATATTATATATATATATATATAAATATATATATATATATATAATATATATATATACATTATATATATATATATATATATATATATATATATATATATATATATATATATATATATATATATATATATATATATAGCCTGTGGATCAAGGTGGGCCGCGGTAGCCCGGTTGGTTAAGTAAGGAATTAGCGATCGGAGGGTTACGAGTTTGAATTCAACCCAAAACCGTCGTGTACAAAGAGGGCTGGTACACATTAAATCTGCTGTGGCCTCAAATGTCCTCACGTTGGCTTGGTTGGGGAAATTTAGATAGTGGGGTGCCAGCTCAGGTGTTGCCTCGTCATCTGACCTCGGTTCAAAATTACGTGGTGTTGTCATCGGATATTTTCCTTAGAAACTGATCACACAGCGACGCTAATAGCTAGCTGTATTGCTCCAGTGCGACGTTAATTAAATCTACCTACCTGGTAATGGTAATGGTGATTTTAGTTAACGTCGTACTAGAGCAACACAACGGGCTATTGACGACGGTCCGGGATCAATCCCTTAAGGGAAAGATCCGAGGACAACACCTCGTAATTTTGAACCACGGTCAGATGACGAAGCAACACCTGAGTTGGCACCCCACTCTCCACTCTAACCCAACGTGAGGACTTTCGGCCACGACAGATTTAAGGTGCACCAGCCGCCTCTACACCATACGATTACAAAGATCCATGCCCGGACACGGATTCGAACCAGGAACCTTCCGATCTAGAGGCTAACACCTTAACCACAATACCACTATATGGTGTCGAGGCGGCTGGTGCACCTTAAATCTGTCGTGGCCGAAAGTCCTCACGTTGGGTTGGCGTGGAAGTTTGGAGAGTGGGGTGCCAGCTCAGGTATTGCTTCGTCATCTGACCGTGGTTCAAAATTACGAAGTGTTTTCCTCGAATCTTTCCCTTAAGGGACTGATTCCGGACCGTCGTCAATAGCCCGTTGTGTTGCTCTAGTACGACGTTAACTAAAATTACCATTACCATTACCATTTCAAGAGATGACTTTCAGTTGAAGTAATGTATCTCGAAAGCATCGTCTTGATGGTAATGTACCTTGAGGGCAAAAGTGCAATTTCTCTTGGTTCAAAGACCAGAAGCATCTGAAGGTATAAAAGATTCAGTGGCCTACTTCTCCTAAACACCCGCCTCTTTTTAGGAAGCGTCGATCCACATTGTAGGTCTCCTGGATAAAACCAGGAAAACCAGTCAACCCATCAAAGCATCCAACTCAAATAACTTTCGATATGCCAGTGATAATTTGAAAGGCACTTCAGGTCTTACGTTGAGTGCGATAAATCGATTTAAAAATCTTAATCGAAAATTCCTTTGAAAAAACAGCTTGACGTAAATCAGGAATAAATAACGGAAACAATATAAGATTGACATTCAGTGAAGAATAAGCCTTCACACATTGTAATATGCGGCAGTGATGTGAGAAGCGGATTAATTTCAAAATTTATCTCACAGCAATACATCAGTTTTACTGTAAAGATTACGAAAAAACGAAATAAGAAAGTGAAGCATCTAAAACTATTTAATTTAGTAAACATTTATGTAAATTGAATGGATAAAATGAATGCAATAGAGAATAAAAAAACCATTTAGTCGGATTAGGGAAAGTTAAGAAAGGCCATTTCCCTAGTTTGTGTTCATATTTTCTAGAGAAGATAACATCGCATGTAGTAAGGCTTTACTTTAATGATGATACAACTGGAAGAACATAGAGATGTAGCCAAAAGATGTTTTGGCTCATGAACTAGTACTGGTATTGTATTAATCACAAATTGATTAGAATTTTATAGAAAAGGAAAATATTTTAATTTACGTAGTTTTTAAGCAGTAATTATTTATTTTGAGTATTCGACAGGTTTTAGGGGCTCTTACACTTTTTTAATGGATTACTATTATTACAAAGGGTCTACGCAACTATATTTGGTTGCTATATGTACAGCTTTTACAACATGAGAACAGGTGCAACAAATTAGACTTATGGGAAACCTAGTAAGTAATTAGACTTATTTTATTAAACCTAGACTTATGGTTTAATCTCTTAATTTCGGAGGTTCACATATACGATCCTGCCTCATAATTCCCAAATAGGGGAAAAATTATGGTCAAATTATAAGGTCAATAACCTAAACCAACTGTTTTGATGTGAATATGTAAAAACATATTCATATAAAAATAGTTGTAAAGGGTTGACGTTTTATAAATATGAAACAGTTATTGTAAGTTTTTGATCATATCGCACCCCGGCAAGAAAAGTGACACAAGTCAAAAAATAAAAATTTTGATGTTATATCATTGAAAAATTTGTATGAGGTGCACCAGCGTGTTATATTACTATTCTATAGAATATAATAGAAGTTACCACCATAAACACTTATCTAAAATTTAAAAGCTTATACTTTTTCAAAAAAGTTTTATAGTATCATTTCAGTTGATGTTTCTCAAATTCTGCAATTTTGAGTTGTGTCACTTTTCTTGCCGGGGTGCGATATAACTTTTCATAAATAAATTTCAACAAAATCTATAAAATGGAAAGAGTCATCTTTGCTGGAAAAACGAGACAAATTATATTCATTTGAAAAAATTAGAATATTTCAAATGGGTTGTTACAAAATTATTATCCAATGAATGCTTTTCGTTCTCGATAAAATTACAATAACTTTCATATCATAGGATAGAAAAGCTGACATTGTTCGCCAAAAGGTATATGCAATCAAACGCTATATGTACCCTGCTAAGAAAATTGGCACGTTTGTATTGTGTTCTAAGGCTTAAATGTGATTGCATAGTTATTACGTTCGTTTTACCACTATTAAATTAAGCTTTGAATGATAAATTGTGTTCAGTCAATGAAGATAAACGATCCAATCAAGTAGAAGAGATCTGATATAAGTAACTGATCAATCAATGGGGATTGATTGTAGAATTAAGGGTAAAAGAGATAGCATCAAAAGGATATGAATAAAAGCGTTACAATGCTCTCTGTAAGTTGACTCGATAACAAACTTTAGACAGCATGAAAAAAACTAAGAGTTGATTATTTTAAATAAGAATTGTGAATCACTTTATCAAAGCCTATTCATTTTTTATTTTGTTTGTACAGTAATATTTTATCTATAGGCTTTGTTAGGGTTAATTATATTAATAAATTATCCCATTAACCGTCTCAATGATGCATATTTGAATCACTTCAAGTTCAATTATTCTAATTACAGTTTATAAAGTTGTATACTAGCACACATCATGTTATTATTTACAAGTTATATAACCGTGTTTTCCTCAATTGTATATTCCCCTTTTTAGGAAAGCTTTTCTTAAACTTTATTTGTGGTCAAACTTTTAAAAAACTTCTTAAAACCGTCTGCTCAGGAAGGTAGGTAGTTAACCAATGCAACACTGGAGCAACACATCGGGCTATTAGCGACGGTTCAGGATCATTCCTGAAAGGAAAAATAAAAGGACAACGGCCTCGTAATTTTCAACCACCGTCAGATGATGAAAACAACACCAGAGGTAACACCTCACTCTCCAAACTTATATATAACTAGCAAAATACCCGACCTTACTCGGTTTGAATTGGTTTACTCTAAATTGAAGAGATAATCAAAATATATAATGACTTACGTTTATTGTAGAATAAAAATTTATTTCAATACCTTTCGCCATCTTTATAATTTCTACAACTTACTTTGGACACAAATCCCACACATGTCTATCCATTCATGTAATACATTTCACATACATCGCACCCTTGCTGTATGACAAAGCTACAAAATGACGAAAGGTGATACTAAGGTTACTACTACAAAAGACGATTTTGAGGGGAATTTGGAATTCCCTTTCTTAAATTCTTTAGATGTTCAACTCAATTAATAAAAATTATGATTCACGGCGAGTGCTCTCGCACTCATAGTCAACATAACAATATTTGTTTGCTTGTGGCACTCTTGCATTCAGTATGTGACATAGTGAAATTTTACAATATTCTCCTGTCATTATGACAACGAATTTTTTATTGTTTGAAAAGTTCTAGTTCGGAATTTTTAAACATTATTATTCTTTCAATAACGGCATTATTCTTTTAATAACGGCATTATTCTTTCAATAACGGCAATCATTCTTTCAATAACGGCATTATTCCTTAAATAACGGCATTATTCTTTCAATAACGGCATTATTCTTTAAATAACGGCATTATTATTTCATTAATGGCTGAACTACGCTTAAAATTTATTGAAAATTTATAATGACTTACCTGCCATTTTTGCCAATTGTTCTAAAAATATTAATTCGTGATTCATTTTTATCTCTTGATCACGCACAGTTGCCACAACTTACAACTAAAATTGCTCAAAATTTAGAAATGTGAAATTAATTCAGAGCGAAAGAAACAGAAAATATCACTATTCGCGCGATCTTGTTCATTCCCGTTCGTTGAAAAATATCGACTGTCCCAAATATTCGGTTATCGTCTTCATTGCGCAAAGAACAAAAATAAGACTCGAAATAAATGAAATATCAAAACTAAAATTCCATAAAAAAAATATAATTTTTTGAAGAATAATTTCATTTTTAGCAGTACTGGTAAAGCAATCGAAGTTGTAGTAATATTCAATATACATTCCGATTTTTCCAAAACTACCAAATTATGGTTTATTTAAGTGTACTTACTCAGGTGTTTTAACATGAAACTAAACTAAATATAACAATAAAGAAATGTTTAATATTGTATTCACTAAACTATTAGATAATGTATAAAATAAAACAAATTGTAAACAAATATCTGGAATAAAATTCATGTGATGCCTGCACAAACACACAAACACAAAATCGAACGTAGAACAGAAAGACGGACAGACAGACTTTCGCAACCAATTCCACTCACTAAATGAAGATAAGTACTCACTGTATGCAAATTTCCATGAAAATATATTGAACCGTGGGGACGTGTATAGGACACATACATACATACAGACAGACAGACAGACAATAGAAAACTTGAAATGGGTCGAAAATATTGAATGTACAAACAAACACTCCATTCATATTTATATAGAAGATAACGTTTCTACCACACTCTGCTTTGGGGAATCAAACTATGCTATCAAACTTTTTATATGTTTAAAATTAGAAAGTTTGTCAGTTTTTGAGTTATTTTTCAGCATTAGAATTTTACGAAGCATAAAAAAGGCTTTCCTTTTCAGCATTCGTTATAATTTAGTATACTTATTTTAAGAGATTTAATTCTTCATTCGTAGTTATCAATGTAAATAAGAATAGAGTGTTTGTTTGTACATTCAATATTTCCCACCCATTTCAAGTTTTTTATCCGTTTTGGACCCTTCTGATGCCAAATCCGCCTCTTGCGCGTTTGGTGTCTGTCTGTCCTGTCTGTATGTATGTGCCCTATACATGTCCACACAGTTTAATATATTTTCATGGAAATTTGCATACAGTGAGTACTTATCTTCATTTAGTGAGTGGAATTGGTTGCGAAAGTCTGTCTGTCCGTCTTTCTGTTCTATGTTCGATTTTGTGTTTGTGTGTTTGTGCAGGCATCACATGAATTTTATTCCAGATTGCAATGTATTTTATTTCATACATTATCTATTGGTTTAGTGAATGCAATATTAAACATTTATTTATTGTTATATTTAGATGAGCTTCATGCTAAAACACCCGAGTAAGTATACTTAAATCAACCATAATTTGGTAGTTTTGGAAAAATTGGAATGTATATTGACTATTACGATTGCTGATTGGTTTACCAATACTGCTGAAAAAGTAATTGTTTTTCAAAAAAATATTTTTATGGAGAATTTAAGCTTTCTTCATTTATTTCGAGTCTTATTTTTGTTCTTTGCGCAATATAAACAATCTCAGAATATTTGGGACCGATGATAACTCGTGTTGATTGATCGCGCGTGCAGTGATATTTTATGCTTCTTTCGCTCTGAACTAATCTCGCATTACTAAATTTTGTGCACTTATTAGTCTTAAGTAGTGGCAACTGTTCGAAATCAAGAGACAAAAATTTCTTGTAAATTGCATTTTCGTTTCCTCACGCGCAACACCACCATCAACTATTCGACTTAAAGTGGCAGGTAAGTCAGAATTAAGCAAATCTTAAGTGTAACTATGCCGCTATTGAAAGAATAATAATGTTTAAAAAATCCGAACTACACCTTTTCAAACATTAAAATTTTTTTTTGTCATATTGATAGGAGAAGATGGCGAAATTCGACTATGTTGCATGCCTGGATTCACAGGTGCCACAGGTAAAAAAATATTATTATTTTTTTTACTATGAGTGCGAGAGCACTCGCCGTAAATCGTCGGTTTTATTAATTAAATTGAACATGAAAAGAACTTAAGGGAAGGGAATTCCAAATCTCCCTCAAAATTGTCTTTTGCAGTAGTAACCTTAGTATCACCTTTCATCATTTTGTAGCTTTGTCATACAGCAAGGGTCCGATGTATGTGAAATGCATTACATGAATTGATATGCAAAGTAAGTTATAGAAATTATAAAGATGGCGAAAGGTGTTAAAATGTTATTTTATTCTGCTAAAGACATATGTGATTATATATTTTGATCATCTCTTCAATCTACAGTTAACCAATTCAAACCGAGTAAGGTCGGATATTTTTCTGGTCAAATATAAAAATCTACTACTTCGAATTTCAGTACAATTCTATCAGCCACTTTTTCGTGAAATTATCAGAACTCCCCTTTTTGAATTTCCCAAAATTCCACATTTATATTCCCTTTTTCATTGGATCAGCACCAGTTTCTGTATTCAAGGGACTCTGAACTAACCAACAATAGTGTTAGGAAATATGTATTAAAGACAACAGAGGACATTCAAGTAATTTTCTTATTTAACCACGGTAAACTGAGGTGCTTGAACTTGCCAACATTAAAATGTTACGAAATATGTTTTCCAGACTTTCCCCCATCAGCAATTGTTGTACGTTTACTATACTTATTTCAAAATATTTAATATTTCATTAGTAGTACTATAGTATAAAAAGCTACTACTTTTTAGAACAATTTTAATACCCAATTTTCCGGGAAATAGAAGCTCCCTCATTTGAATTTCCCAAAATTCCACATTTCCATTCTCTTTTTCATTGGGTCAGCACCTGTTTCTGTATTAAAGGGACTCTGAACTAGCCAACAATAGTGTATGAAATATGTATTAAAGACAACAAAGGACATTCAAGTAATTTTCTAATTTAACCACGGTAAACTGAGGTGCTTGTACTTGCCAGCATTAGAATGTTACGAAATATGTTTTCCAGACCTTCTCCCATCAGCATTTGTTGTACCTTTGAAATACTTATTTCAAAAGATTTAATATTTCATTCGTAGTACTGCAATATAAAAAGCTACTAGTTTTTAGAACAATTTTAGTATCAATTTCCCGTGAAATTCATAAAATTCCACATACTTCCTCCCTCTTTTGTTCGGTCAGCACCCGTCTCTGTTCCCAAGGGGCTCTGGAACAGTTTGTGGACGGGGCCAAAAGAAGACCCACATGCCATCAACAAAAGCCCAGCACCATCAATAAATCTCCTCTCACTCAAACAAATCCAACTTAAAAATAAACCTCAATTACCGAACAGAAAAGGAAAGGACGTGCTACGTGACGCAATTAGATCTAACCCCCTGATGCCACCTCTGATGTTGATGAAGTGAGAAGAGAAAACTGAAAAACGCGTTCACTGCTCCAGAACCCGGTCAATGCGTTATCGGCCAAGAGAATGGACTCCATCATCTGATTTCCTTGTTTTGGGCCCATTCCTTCATCGCTGTGTGTTGTTTTCTTTCCAGATTTCATAATCTCTAATCGCGAGCCACGGTCAAGCGTCCTTGATACTGGTTTCCTTTTTTAGAAGAGCGTTCCAGATAGTTAGCGTCGGACTGAAGAACAATCGGTATCTTCTGCTTAACGGGCCATCCTCAAAGCTCGAGTCAGTTAAGTGGATTACGTGTTTGCAGCGGTGTTGGTTTGGCGATTAAGACGGTAGTTCGTTTGTTGATTGATGTTGCCCTTAATAGCGTTGCGAATGCAGTAATTCAGTGTTTTAGTGAAATCATTTTGCGAGTATTAAGCAGTCTCTTGTTACTTGTTTGAATTCAAAGGTGGTGTTTAGAGTTATATGCAGAAATAACTATTTGATTAAATTCAACCTTATTCGGTGTATATATTGACTATGGTCCTATTCCTTTCCATTACAATGAGAGATTGTTTGTTGATTGATGGTGCCCTTAATATCATTTAGAATGTAGTGTAGGGAAAGGAATTCCATGTTTTAGTGAAAACATTTTACGAGTATCAAGCAGTCTCTTGTAACTTCTTTTTGGAAATCAGTACAAGGAGACGAATGGGGTGGTCAAGTAAAACATGCTGTGTACAATTATCTATAAAAATAGCTATTGGACTAAATCCAACCTAATTTGGGATGTGTAATACATAGATAACCATAAAATTTTAATGTCTTAAATCATATTTTGAGAATAAATACTTTTATTGAGGTAACTAATGGTAATAATTAAGATGGTTAATTTAATGGTTAATTTAAGACTTAAAACGACGAAAATATCTTGAGTGCTGCACTGGACTTTCTACTTTGATAAGTTTAACGAGTAATGGATGATCAGTAAGGCAACTTTTTTGCAACAAATGCACCTTTTTTAACGCGTTCTACGCTGCATGTAAAGTACTAAAACCAAAATTCCTTCTACGTAATAAGTGAGTTATACCCGCAACAGAAAAGCAACTTTTTGCATAAATGCAAACCACCTGCAACTTTTTAAAACATAGCTTAAAATTAGTTAATATCAAATTATTATTTCATTTTTTGCTCTCTGAATCAACCCTTCCATCACGTGTGTCTGATCTTGCGAACGCCGAAGTATTGAGGATCAAACAAGTTCTTGGTAAGAAGGTGTTCGTCCTAAGACGAAAGTGAAATAAATGGCAAGAATTATTTTAACACATTGGTTGGCACTCTTGATAATCCAGAGGAAACTTGCGTAATCGACTGCAGAGTTTGCGAGGTGAGTTTCGATCATCAATATGTTGTTCGCCTTGTAGATGACGTTTTAAAATCTCTGAATGTTGAGCGAAAGGATTTTGCGCTTCTACTATCCGATACAGCACATTATATGACTGCGGCTGGCGTAAATTTTCAATGTTAAAGAAATTACTGGCCAAGGATCGGCATTCAACGTTCTTCTGTATTTCAGTATGTATTATAGTACTGTTGTACACGACTAAAATTGTCAATGTATTCTGAATTTTTTTCATTTTTTACGAATAATTTATTTTAGAATTTAGTGTATCAAAAATAAATACAATTTTATTTCCATAAATGCAACTTTAGGGAGTGATAAATGCAACTTTTCCCATTTTTACTGCAACAAAAAAGTTGCCCTAATGATCAGGTAATATATAATGTAGAATCATGTGGATTATTTCCTAGCTCATATCAATGACAGGCATTTTTTATCGAGCTTTGTTGAGGCTTAACGTATTTCCTGTAATTATTCCGGACATGACGTCACCTGGCTTATTTTCGATTACGATCTAAGCACACATCGCAAATTAAAACAAAAATTACAAAGCAAAAACATATTTTGGGAAAAATATAGTTATAGGTCAACGCCAATTAAGTTAAACTGTTACGCCAAACGTTCCCAAAACGGCGATAACCTACGTTTTAAGGTAACCTTGTTATGTATCATGCATTCATTTGGGTAGCGGAAGTAAAAGCTGCACATTCTGTTTGGTTTCTTTGTTTGCACTGAAAAAATTCCTGTACTAAAGCACTATTTGCCACCTTTTATTTACAAGAAAGTTACGAATCTGACGGAATGTGACGCCAGCGTAAAATATCGCTCTAACGGTAAATTGTTGAACTATTTTTTGTATGCGAAATCGAAGTGGCATGGTCAAGAAAACATATAAACCAAATTTGAATGAATTTGTTAAAATAATTTTTTATACGCAGAGCTCGGAACTCCTATTGAATTATTACTATCCTGTATAATGCATTACAATGGATATCAATACAAAATAATCTAATTTGTTATAAACTGTCGGTTAATCGCTTGTTTTGGAGTCCTGGTTAGAACAGCCTTCAAAAAAAGTCTTAGATGAAATTGTAATTGGTAAACATTTTAAAATACGAATGCTGTAAAGATGAGTATAACCGATGAAAAATGAAATGCAACTCATGTAATACGTCAAATCATACTTAATTCAGTACTTGATATTCATGAGGACCATAAGCGGTTTTGTATGTTTACTCAGTCTTCTCTTGGGTATACTTTTCTATAGACACGCGTTAGCGTAGGTATTCGCAAATGTATCTGGATCAATATTGGTATCTTAACTCCCATTTTGTTTTAGTGATCAGTTCTCAATACTGTTTTCAATATCCAGTTTATTTCATATAGGACTACTATATTAATAAACTCAAAATAATTGATATAAATTTCCACAAAATATAAAAAAAATTTTTATTTAATGACTTTTTTTAAATATATCTCGGGTGGTTTCAAGCATGGATTTATCTTACAGTGTTTACAATATTTTTATGATAGGGTAACCTACTAGTAATGTTCAGCTAACCAGTAATGGGTAGATTTACATTGAATTGACATAACTAAGATTTTAAAATGTGTTAGCAACACTACTTATCTAGCCAAGCGATAACAACCTCCTGTATATAAATACCAACAAACCAAGCAGTCGATTCTTGCCTCAGTCGAGCTGATAATTTAACAATGATCTAACAAACGGCAGCTTCAAGACAGTGAATATGAATGGTTTTAAAATTTGAAGAGTGGGGTACCAGGCTCAGGTGTGACCTCATCATTTGACCATGGTTCAAAATTACGTGGTGTTGTCCTTGGATCTTTCTCTTCGGAGGTTGAGTACGGACCATCACCAATAGCCCGTTGTGTTGCTTCTATGTGACGTTAATTAAAGAAATACCAAATAAAGACAGTAAAGTCTTTTCCCTAGTGCGCTTGGAACTTAGAAAAACGAATTCATGCACGTTTTCTACGTTTTTAACTGTCGAGTTGTTGGCAATTTTGTTTTATTCTTTATGTCCTATTTATAAAATGTTTGTGTTGTGATTTTATCTTGCATGACATTTTGATACTGGACGAAAATTTATTAGATTTATTAGATAATGCTTGCACGTCAGTTATCCTACGAACAATTGCATTTGATTATAACCGATAGACTCCCTCCACAATCCTTCAAAGTTGCTCACAAAAACCACTCACTGACATTTCTTAAACATGATACCAGAGGTTTCCTTGGCTTACTAGATGTACACATGTGAAAAGAAAATTGAACCACACCCTTTTATTCTCGTATCGTTCATCATAGAGCAAATTTCGTCTTGGCATTCTTAGTTTATAAATATTGCTCTACGCTACTGCTTCTCAACTCTCTCTCTATATATACACATTTCCTAAAATAAGAAACATACTAACAGTTGGAAAGAATTGATCTAAATTAAGATGATCAAGGGATGAATCGAACAAAGGAAATAAGCGAAGGATTGCTAGCCTAATTATCTATTGTATCTAAGAACGCACAAAAGGAAATCGCACTTAAGGTTATAACCCAAATACATTTCCAGGAAGGTTTAATTTCTCATAAAATATTCGAATTTCAATTATTCGAGAAAAGGAGGCATTTCCTGGTTACATATCACGGAATTGAAAAAGACATTGGAAATGCAGAAAACAGTGTATCAGCAGGCACGCTTGTTTTCCAATTGTTACTTATTACCGAGGAAAACTTATGTATCTAGAAACAAAAGGAGGAAGATGATCATAATATTTCTTCATTATTGTTCAAGTTCACATCCTTGGTGTTCAGGGTAAGATTGTTTGAAAAAAAAAATCCATCTGTGGTATGGACCCTGGGGCATGAAGGTCGTAAGGCGACTTTACAGATGTTTCCGAAATATGATGGTTTGTTTTCATTATCAGTTTCGGGGCCGCGGTTGTCCGGTTGAAAGAAAAGGCATTAGCAATCTGATGGTAGCGAGTTTAAAACTCGATACAAGCAAAGGGACCATCGGTGCACGTTTAGATTATCATGGTCTCAAATGTCCTTTATGTGGAATTTTGGAGAGTGGGGTGTCAGCTCAGGTGTTATATTACATGACTGGTTCCAAATTACGAGGTGTTGCCCTATGATATTTCATATATATATATATATATATATATATATATATATATATATATATATATATATATATATATATATATATATATATATATATATATATATATATATATATATATATATATATATATATATATGTATATGTATATGTATGTATGTATATATATATATATATATATATATACATATATATATATAGACGTTATTCTATTATAGCTTCGTTGTCATTGTTTTTATCTGTCACCCAGTAGACCCTGAGTTTGAATTCCGGTTTGTAAGCACATTGGATGTTGGAAAACTCACTGTGTGATCTATCACAAAAAGCCGTTAGTTCGCCACTTGACATTGCTGATTAGGTCAGTGATCGGGCATTGAAATTGGAAAATAAATAAAAATGCTCTGTTATCTGTCATTTGGAATGAATGATCCAATAAGAATTACGAGCTTTTTCGGCCTACGGGGAGGGATAGAAACGACCTTTTAGCAGCTGATATGGTCACTTGTTAATAGGTGGTAGATGAAAATAATGTATTTAAAACAAGGTGTAAGCTTTTAGATATGTTATAAGGGTTAACACCCTTTGAACATGCGAATAAATAATATCCACCATTATGATGGAAAAATTGTTATTTTAAAAAACATTTCTTCAAATTGATCTTCATGTTTTTAACGAACAGGATTTTAAATTCAACTTTAGATCAGCTTTTACGTTCGGTGTTAACCCTTCTGATGGTTTATCTTCACATCGAAAATTCATCGTTGTAGTGAATGGAAAATTACTATTATTTTTTTTATCATTTCTTCAAATTCATCTTCATGCTTTTAACGATCGGGATTTAAATTCAGTTTTATATCAGCTTCTAAATTCTCATTGTTAACACTTCTGGTGGTTTATCTTCACGTCAAAAATTCATCGTTGTGATCAATGGAAAAATAATATTTTTATAAACATTTCTTCAAGTTCATTTCCATGCTTTTAACGATCAAGATTTTAAATTCAGCTTTAGATCAGCTTCTAAATTAGGAGTTAACCCTCCTGGTGGTTTATATACAAATTCATCTTCATGCTTTTAACTATCGGGATTTTAAATTCAGCTTTAGATCAGCTTTTAAATACGGAGTTAACCCTCCTGGTGGTTTATCTTCACGTCAAAAATTCATTGTTGTGGTCAATGGAAAAAATTATTATTTTTTTCACAATTTCTTCAAACTTGTCTCCATGCTTCTAACGAAAAGGATTTTAAATTCAGCTTTAGATCAGGTTTTTAAATTCGGAGTTAACCCTCCTGGTGGTTTACCTATAAATTCATCTTCATGGTTTTAACATTCCAGATTTTAAATTCAGCTTTAGATCAGCTTTTAAATTCGGTAATGGTAATGATAATTTTTGTTAACGTCGTACTAGAGCTACACAACGGGCTATTGACGACTGTCCGGGATCAGTCCCTTAAGGGAAAGATCCGAGGACAACACTTCATAATTTTGAACCACGGTCAGATGACGAAGCAACACCTGAGCTGGCACCCCACTCTCCAAACTTCCACGCCAACCCAACGTGAGGACTTTCGGCCACGACAGATTTAAGGTGCACCAGCCGCCTCTACACCATACGTTTACAAACATCCATGCCCGAACCCGGATTCGAACCAGGAACCTTCCGATCTAGAGGCTAACACCTTAACCACTATACCGGTTGGTCGGGGCTTTTAAATTCGGAGTTAACCTCCTGGTGGTGGCTTATCTTCACTTCAAAAATTCAATGTTGTGGTCAATGGAAAAATTATTATAAAAAAAAAATTCTTCTCCTTCCGAGGAAGCGAACCTGACCAGGGCTGCTTAGAACTCGCTGTTTGCTGGACAAATGTATTGCCACAAAAATTTGCAACCCTTATCTCTCACAATTCACCTAGTTTCCAGTTTTATAAGAAAAATCCGTTTTTGAGCTTTTGTAAAATTTGCGCAATAATTGATCTAAGGCACGGTGCACACATCCGGTTTTTCAAAGTGCGGCGCCGCTGCGGCAATGAAGCCCATCTATGCACACATAACCGTGAAATGACGCAAGTACTCATTTCGTGCCATTTGCGATAAATATTCTATCGAAGAAAACGTGTTTATTTCGCTTACTTGGTGTAAAAAAAATATATTCTGAATCATAATAGACGTTACTGGAAGCAAACCATTTATTAATTACTATTTATATTCCATTTATTTATGAAAATAATGTACTTCAAAACGGTGTGCGGCGAGCTTCGGCGTCGTTGGGAACTGCGGTACAAATTTCACGCAACTTGGACGTGCGTCGCAGCAGCGGCGCCGGAAGCATGTCTGCACTACTCCATTGGATCTAATGTATCTCAGACCGCACTTGCGTTGCGGTAGCGGCACCTCACGTTGAAAAACCGGATGTGTGCACCGTGCCTAAGACTTGAGGCTAAGCTTTCAATAGCCACTTGTTCTTTTACTTTATAACTTGTAAAACGCTCTTACGCGATTCCTAACACGTTTCAAGTCCGTATCTGTAAACAACTCATCTTTGTAATAATTGATGCATAATATCTCGAGATTACCATATGAAATAAATTTTAAACCATTATATTACGTTTTTTTTTTTTTTTTAAACCACACTGATTTATTACATATTATTAGTAAAAATTGACGTCAATTACGGCCAAGTTATACCACAAACCAAATATTTATCCATACTCCACACATGAATTATGGCTACCTTTCTTTTACCCAACTGATAATAACCAGTGATTTACGCTTATTGATTCAAACCACAGTCTTCAAGCCTATTATTATGCAAACCCCTATCTGAGCCGAGATCACGAGATTGCAAATCCCCATACTTATTCCTCATCCTTGTATCTGTTAGGGAGTCTTATGGTTGTACCGAAATGAATTGATGTGGAAAGATTAATGTCATATTTGTTTTCGATCTTTTCGCTTTTAGGTGCAGTTGTTTGCTATTTGTACATAGAGTACATTGTGATTCTGAGTGATCTGCATATGTAGCACCAGTCATTATTCCTCAACGCTCTGATAAGAATGATTCGGCTTGGAATCTTTCTCCAATCAATCTTGTTTGGTATGTTCTTTCGAAGTTTTCGAAACTGAAGTCTTAAATTAGTAAATTTTCTAATTTAACACTTTCTGTTTCCTTGAAATAATTAAAAATGTTTTCCCGTTTACAAGTATTGGCAATGCTAGTAATGGAGAAGAAAGTTACCATTCTAAAGAAGCAGGTTTTTAAATTTCCTGTACTCCTCGCGAATCGAAAATTATCAGAGTGCAGGCAAATAAAGCGATGTGGTTGAGGGGCGATATATCAAGGCGTGATGTGACTAGGGTTACCAGGACGTCTCACCCCTGGGTGCATGATTTATTTCATTATGTTATATCCTTTAATATTCCACCTCCCTTTGCTATAAACCTATTTGGTGAGTCAGATAGCGTGAGTCATCAATGTACAGGGTGTCCATAAAGCTTCTTTACAATTTCAAAAATTCATTACAAAGGCAAATGAAAAGACAGTCCAGTGAGAATTATTATAAAATAATACGTATATATTTAAGTTTTTTTGTGTGCCTCATTTAATACATATGGGCACCTTTAGTTGCACGTAGTACATCAAGACGATACTCGATTTCTTGCCAAGTTCATTGTAACATACCCTCCTCAATGTTGGCAATGGCATACACGATATCTTTACATAACTAACTCCATAAAAAGAGGTCGAGGGGAGTGATATCTGGTGAACGAGGTGGACAGGGAATTGGGCCATCCCTTACAATCCAAAGGTCTGGAAAAGTTTCATTTAGGAACCTACGAACATGCAGTTCCCAATGTGGTGGACATCACTAATATAAAGCAGAGGATCACTTATGCCATTTCCACCACTGATGAGTGTGTGGCAAGAAATAATAAGGGAAGGACGCATGAATAGAGTATAGTCTTGATAAGCTTTGTGCAGCTAAAAGTGCCCATATAGAAGCGTATTAAATGATGCAAAATAATTTTAATATATACGTCTCATTTTATAACTTCCAATTATTATCTGTCTTTTTATTTGCTTTTGCAATAAATTTTTGAAATTGTAAGGAGACTTTATAGGCACCCTGTATGTATTCTTCAATATATAAATTAACTAGCCACTGCGTGGAGCAAATCAACACCACGGGCTACGCCGTGATGTAAGGTATTAAGCTGATGTAAAATTTTCCGCAGATTTCAAATCCGTTGAAGATATATTCAATAAAAAAATTATTTATTTAAAGAAAATCATATTTTTAGGTATCAATCTCAAGTGAAATTTTCCGCAGATTTCAAATCCGTTGAAATTTTCAATCTATCTTTAACGATTCCTATTTTACAAAAATAAACTTAATCCCAGTCAATATGTTTTTTTATTTCAATATGTTTTTTTATTTCTTGCTCTCATTGAAAATGAGAATGGAAGCGGAAATGGAATGGGACTGGAAATGTAACCCGTTTCTTTTTTTTAACGCGAAGGACTACCAAACCTCTCAAAATCAAAGCGGAAACAAAAAATAATTTTCTGAGCTTCTCGGAAGCGATGAAAAAAAACTTGACATATATCCAAGGTCATGTGGGGAGAAAAGTCGAGATTGAGGCTGTTCTTTTTTTCGTCCGAAGATCCACGTAGAGAATAAAACTATGAAATTCATTTAAAAATCTAGATTAAAATTTCGCCGCGACCCAAAAATTGCAAAAAATTCGGACTACCTGTGTGTCAAATCTGATTGCTGTAAGTGCCATAGAATCGTCAGGATTTTGCGGCCGCGAAAAAAACAAACAAACACTTCTTTTTATAATATTTAGAGATTAACTTTTTTACATTGAACCATATACACCGGGACTGTTAAAAACCTTGCATATATCCCCCAAAAGCTACATTTAAAAAAAAATTAAAAAAAATAGATACTTTGATATTTCTTTGCCTATCACATCTGCTTGACCTAATACAAAGCGATGGAAAGTTGAGGATCTCCTCACAATTCCAAACCGCCCACGACGTGAATCTGTCGCCCAGTCCCGCCTTTGGACAGGTCATGATTGCCTTGGTGAACATCTTCATCGCATTGGGATTTTTGACCAACCAAACTGCCCTCTCTGTAATATTGCAGAACCAATGAACCGAGCCCACCTTCATCGCTGCTTCTCACTTCATGGCGAATCTGAGACGACGAGATACTGGCAAGCTAGAAAACTCTTTAAGGTAATGACTTCGGTCAATTTTGTTGGACTTTTACTCGTTGTGTCATTTTCCTCTTTGTTATTACCTTGCCATTGGAAAAAAAAATATTTCTTTGCCTCCTGCTTTGATACAAGTGTGCGGGTTTCATGAACTCGAGTGATCTGTTCTTTTCCCATGGGGTTCACGACCCCAGGATGCAAAAGCAATCTTTCTTCTACCTCCTATTTTCCTTTCTTTTCTCAATTACTTGACGTTGTCTGCCTTGTGTTTGGCGCAGCTTGGCTAAATGAGACCCTTACGCCATAAAACCAACCAAATTTATTAAATACGTTATTATATTGATAAACAAGAAGTTAGTAGTGCATTAAATTGAGAAAATTCTTTCAGTTTTAATTTAGTTCTAACATCAAATGCGAGCATGTATGTTGGATATACACTCATGTCCATAAATTAATTATAGTGCCAGCTATGGTAAATAAAGGCTCAGAAACAAAACAAACGTTACTTAGTCATAAAGACCATTTATTAAACAAAAGATAAAGAAAAAAAAAGATGGTGTATGTATGATACCATTCATAAAATCTACGATTTTTGTTAATAATACATTGTATGTCTCCCAGACAATGAAATACAGTCCGTACAACGCCTAGGCAGGCTGAGAATCAAATTATCGAGCTGATATTGGGGAAGACCACTCCACTCAACAAGCAGAGCTCTCCGAAGTTCCGGAACACATGTAGGAGGTGATTGACGGGCTGCAACTCGTCGGCCAAGCGCGTCCCACACATGCTCTATCGGATTCAAGTCAGGTGAGAATGGTGGCCATTCCATACGAGTGATATTCTCAGATACAAGGTATTCGTTTAGAATGTTTGCACGGTGAGGACGGGCATTGTCATCCAAAAACACAAATTCTGCGCCCATGGCACCCCTAAACAAACGTGCATGTTGATCCAGAATGATGTCCAGATAAATTTGACCTCTCATGGTTCCGATTTGAACATGTAAATCTGTTCTGGATCCCAGTATAATTTCGCCCCAAATGAAGAATCCTGCACCACCGTTACGGCGACGTTCAATGATGTTGTCTTGGTGGTAGCGGGTACCTGGCGTTCTCCATATGAACGTCCGCAGTGAATCAGACTGTAAGCTAAACTTGGACGCGTCGGAAAACATCACACAAGCCTACTGCGACGATGTCCACATTGCATGTTCTCTACTCCAGGCTAACCGCTGGCGACAGTGAGTTGCCGTGAGCGGAACACATCTGACAGGCCTGCGAGCATATAGATCAACGTGTCCCAAACGTCTGTAAACGGTTTGCCTTGAATCTGTTGTACCCGTGGCTGAAGATAGCTGATGAGGAAGGTCAGATGCTGTGCTCCGTTTGCTTCTTTTTGCAGTTACTGCCAAATACCGGTCGTCATTGGGCGTTGTAACACGGGGGAGACCTATACTGTAACGTCTACTGACATTTTCATCAATTTGGAATCGTTGCCAAAGCCTAGAGATGACACTTTGGGCGAATCCAAGTTCCACTGAAACTTCCGTCAATATTTCTACCACGTAAAAAATCATCGACATGCGTCCTCTGTGCCATAACTATTCGGTTGTGTAAGTGAGCGGCTTACAGAACGCTTGTGAACAATTTTACTTCTTTGCTACTATTCCTTATATACACATTTCTTACACTCTCGTCACTGTGACGTACTATCGGCGTCATCTGATGGCTTCCTGTAATTTGGATATTATTCTTGAAGATGTGTGCGATAATTCTACAGGTGAAATTTTTACTTTAGAGTTCGATTTCCGTGTGATTCTGAATTATCCTTAATTTATGGACAGAAGTGTATTTGGTAAGAAAATGATAGGATCAAAGTTTAAGCAAAATATTAACGACTGTTTGTGACTAATTTTGCAGATGTCCCTAAATAAACAACTAAACATCCGTTTAAGCCGACGACGTAAAATAATCGCATTTTGTTGGTACCAAACACTGGTTCCTTAAAATGGCTCAGAATGTCTGCTCTGAATGTCCTCTCGCCACAAAAGTCCAACATCCAACAAAACAAACTGTTCTTCTCAAAAGAATGAGACACAAGAATTCTGCCTATCACTCATTTTTCAATAGTGTTCTTTCAACTAATAGACCCCCTGTTCTCATTGCTCATTCTGTTACAGAAAAGAGGAGAGATTTAACTCATCAAGACCCAGGGGAGAACCTCATATTATAAGACAATATATATGTATATGTTCCCTACTTTATTACCTTCTTCCTACAAGTGGCTTTCAAGAGACCATCGGTTGCTTGGGTATAGAAATGTATGGGGAGGTTGATTTAATTTGTCTATCTAAAGTCATTTTTAACGCATTAGAGTTAATTAGATCGGGAACAAGACAGAAATGTCTTAATGATATACGAGGACTTTTTTATAAAGTTTTATTTTTTCAAAAGAGTTACTAACCACTGAATATAAAACGTATCTGTGATTAACCCTCAAAGTGGTTTCGATGAGATAACTCGTCCATCAAGATCTGACCAATTTTGATAGTGTGGCAAGATATCCCAACAGTAAAATATTGCCTATTTTTTGATGGTAATGGATGATTTGCTGAGATGACCAGATTTCTTCTATTGACGAAGTATTTAGTCCTTCTGGATCAGGTCAATTTTGGTATTGACTAGATATCTCATCAACAAAACCACCAGCAGAATTGTCAATCAAACGAAACCTGATACCTCGTCATCAAGATATTGATTATTATTTGCTAATGACGAAATATTTCGTCCATCAAGATCTGGTCAACTTTGGTAATGACTAGATGCCTCATCGATACAACCACCAGCAGGGTTAAGTCAATCGTCGATTCAGCTGCAGTCTACGTTTATAACGGTGGCAACGGCCTTGGCGATTTTTTTGGCGTACTTCTAGTAGCGAGTTATGGTAGGTAACGGCAACACATCCGTTGCGGTTTTCGTGGCAACCTCGGCAAACGGGAAAGTTTAAATTTTTATTTTGATTATTCTAGAAAGTTCTTTCAAAATCTGTTAAAGTCGTTTGATTTCATTGATTCGTTTGAAATTTTTTTTTTATTCCATTGGTTACTTTAATTTTAATAAATTATCCTTTGATTGCATTGCTCCTTTAAAATTTTTCTTCTTTGATTGCATTGGTTAATGGATTTTCGCTCGTTGTGGAATTTGCTTTTATTATAATTCTTTCACGGTGCAGTTCTGGCGTTTCAAGTTGTATTAATTCTTGCATTCCGTGAAAAATAATTGCTTTCTTTTGAAAAAATAATTTCTGTTTAAGCTTTTTACTTTTTGTGGATATTTTTCTAAACGTTCACGATTGTGTTTTGGAGCTTTAATTTTCCGTTGTAAAAAAGACTTTCTTTTGTAAAAAAAATTTATTTAAATTAAAACTTATTACTTAAAAAAAATATTTTTCAAAACGTTCTCAAATGTGTTTTGTCTCAAATGTGTTTTCGTTCTAATAAGAAAAATATCTGTGAAAGAGAAAGATAAATTTTTTTTTATTTCTTTGGTAACTTTAGAAGTGCGCCAAAATAAAATTCGCCAAGGCCGTTGCCACTGCTATATACGTAGATTGAAGCTGTACCCAATCGTCTAATGAAACCGGGAAAAAACCTTTATGCTATGCTTCTATGTAGTGAATCTAAAATTGCCTTAACAAATGAATCTATACTTTCATTAGATTAGTGAATAGTATTTAGGAAATCCCTGAATATCAGTTCATGTTTCCAGATCGATGAAACTTTAGTTTTTCTATTGCTTGAGGAAGACTGAAAACCGCCATCCACTGTCAAATTGAGTAAATTTAAATTCAGAAGTTGATTATACAGTTTTTTCAGATATCTTGTCCACCAAGATCTGACCAATTTTGCGAATGAAAAATGATTTGAGGTATGTCGCCGCTTGATGACGACGAGATAAAGATCTGGTCAGTTTATCTAACGAAGAGACACCGTCCATCAAGATCTGGCCCGTTTTGCTAATGGTGAGCTGTCTCGTTGAGAGAACCACCAGGAAGGTTTAATAACCATATACGAATCATATTGCAGCGTTCTGAATGTATTCACTAATTGTGTATAACCGATGACCTTCAAAAGTCTCAATGCAGAGTGATGTTTGTGGAAAGGTTTCGCTAGTTCTTTCCGTTAGTTGGTTAAACTACGTAGGAAACTACCAACATAAGTTACCAGCAATTTAAGGTAACATGCTAGTGGTAATCTTTGTTCCTTTGTGACACAAAGGAGTTGTACAGGTAAGAAACAATACAGGGGCAGTATTACATTGTTCCAAAGACATTGAAAGGTTCAGATATGAACGAGGAAAGTAAAGCGTTATCATCCAATAGCCATGTCAGGCAAAAGAACAATCAAAGACAAAAAGTTGAGCAGGAATTAAAAAGTAAAAATTGTTTTTAACGTTTATAAATAATTCTAATGGCAGCAAACTTATTAATCTGTTGAAATAAAACCTCTGTTCAAAGCAAAACGCAGTAGCAATTTTTGAAATTTAAGCACGTGACAACATGTTACAAAGGAATTATTTTTCGCCATGCTTGTGTAAATATCTCTCTATATTAAAAAAAAGTTACCGCCGCCGCCGCAGAATTGAAATTTTTGTTGTTTAGCTCCATTCTTAGACGGTTTCCCGAGAAAGTACTGATCGGAAAAATATGAAATTAACATGCTTTGTTCTTCATCGTATTCCCTGGATAATTATTAAGATTTTTTTCCGATGCGGCTATTAGTTTAGGTTTTATTAAGTGTTAAAGTTGAAGAAGTGAAATTTCTTCCGCGAGTGAGCAAAACACATTCAAAATTTCAGTCTTTAGTCGTGAGTTTTTTTTTTAAGAGTACCTCTCAACGTAAATTTTTGCAACTCGTCGAGTTTTTTTTTAAATTTAAATGTGGTTCTTGATAATATTTTTTTGAAATTAGGGAAAAATCGGGACATTTTTGTTACTTTTTTTTAAAACTGCCGTATCTATATCTAATTACTATTAGTTTTTAATTTTTAAAATATCGCAGTATACCTCAGAATATACTATTTCTTACGGTACTATTATTTTTGAAATCGGTTAATAATTAAATTGGATGCGATCAAAAGTTCGTGATACAAAATTCGGAATCTTCGGATATTTTCGCTACGTTTTGTTAAAACCGTTATGTCTACGGCAAAAACCATTATTTTTTAAATTTGAGAACATCACTGAATACACTACATTACACTCTTTCTTATGGTACAATTATTTTTCAAATTGGTTAATAAACAAAATCGATGCAATTAAAAGTAGGTCATACAATTTTCGGAACTTTCAGATCGTAACTTCCGATACAAAACTAAAATGGTCATATCTATATAGTATTACTGTTAGTTTTTAATTTTAAAAATATTGCAGTATACCTCACAATGTACTCTTTCTTACGGTACAATTATTTTTAAAATTGGTTCATAAATAAATTCGATGCAATCAAAAGTTGGTGACACAAATTTCGTATTTTTCAGTTCGCATAGCTGGTTCCGCAAACAGCAGTGGGTTGCATTTTCTACTATCGGGTTTGCCAGATATCAAATTTATCGTAGCAACAATTGCCATAAAAACGATTTCTTTTTATTTGGCGAGGAAAAAGGCTCGCTTTTTTCCCTCTGTTCTCAAGACAGTTTACCGACAAAGTACAATCGTAAAGTTTTGATATTAACACTGTTTACTTAAAATTGTACAGGGAACAAGATACAGAAGATTTTTTTACTGATGCGGCTATTAGTTTAGGGTGCATTAAGTGTTAAAGCAAAAAAAAGTGAAATCAATTGCGAAAGAAGTATTGGTTTGAGAAAGCAAACCAAACGGGATTGCGTAGCAATCCCCGGGGTCGGCGAGCGTAAGCGAGCAGGGCGCGAAGCCCTCGCTGTGACGTCATGTACCGGAAAGTGAAATCAGCATAATACGAATTATTCAGATAGTTTCACTCTGTGAAAGGAATGTTGGTTTGCGAAGCAAACCAAATGACATCTGTGAAAGGAGTGTTGGTTTGCGAAGCAAACCAAATGGGATTGCGCAGCCATCCCCGGGGGTTGGCGAGCATAAGCGAGCAGGGGGCGGAGCCCCCTAGTAGTTTAAAAAAATTCAATTAATTTATTTTTCTCAACAGAAAAATATCCAACTACAGAGAAAAAAAAACACATGATCTAAAACATGCACACAAATATGGCTTGCACAAATACAGTAAGATAAAAGATAAAAAGATACACTTTACTGAATCAGAATACTTATTAAATTGAAAGAATTAAATAATGTATCAACTTCTAAGAAATAATTTACGTGGCACACAAAAAAAAATGTTATGTTTTATCGCGTTTTGGCAACAGTGTACGATTTTTTGTTTACCACGAATCCGTGCGCCTCAAATGAATAAACCAAGTTATACAGTACCTCTAGAATCAGAACTCGAACAGTTTGGAATTCAAATGAAAACTTTGAGCAAATGTTTTGACTCGAAATGTGAGCGCTGCTTTGGAAATCGAATACCCAGCACTATGTAAGCTGTAACAGCTCGACAAATATTCATTTTTTTAAATAAAGTTTCATCCAATAACGCTATAAATTCGGTGGAGTGGTCGTTCACGGTAAGAAGGCGATTTGTCGCCAAATATGGTAACCTTCACCTTATGCGGATTTTCGTCACATCTGCCGTTTTTGTTATGGCAACCCTATCTGCTGTTAGGGAATTCGGCCGCCATCTTGATTTGGCGACAAAAATTAGTTGGCGATAAACGTCTTACCGTGAACGACCACTCCACCACAATAACTTCTGTCAGGACACATGTCTTCATTGATGCGAGCGAAGGGAGCAAGGTAGCGCAGCTAACTTATGAGGATTGCAAAGCAATCCTTCGGGGGTTGGCGAGCGTCAATATATGGTTCACTTATGTGGCACACATAAAAGTCGTTATTTGTAATTGCGTTTTGGCAATACTGTACGATTGTTTATTTACCACGAAGCATCAATTGAATTTATAGCGTTATAGGATGAAATTTTACTGTAAAAAAAGGAATATTACAGTCGAGCTGTTGCTACTTACAAACAACATGGTTGGATATTCGATTTCCAAAGCAGCGCTCACATTTAGAGTCAAAATTTGCTCAATTTTTTTAAAATTTGAATTTTAAATTGTTCGAGTTTTGATTCCAGAGGTACTGTATAACTTTTCTGTTGTACAACAAATTTATGTTTGAAAAATAATTTTTAGAATAACATAGTTTGTAAACATAGCTTCTGCTAGTACCCATGTCTTTATTCATGCAAGCAAAACGAGCAAGGTTCGCGAAGTGATAGCAAGCACGGGGCGGGTCTCCTAGTTAAAAAATTATATATTGTCGGAAAATTGTTAAATATTATTTTTTTAAGGTTTAAAAACATGGTTTAGAATACCTGGTGAAATACTTGAGGAAAAATGAATAAAATGAATACAAAAAGCTAAAAAAGACTGAGTTAATTTTGTTAAACAGGGGTAACATCTTGTAAAAGCAATGCAGATACTTTCAACATTCAGCTCTATTTGTTGGTAAAATTTTGACGAAATCTAAGCTAGCTACACAGAAGTGATAAAATAAGGAAGAAAAAAGATAAATATAAAGAGAAATTGGATCTATTTCGAGATCATATTCATACAAGTTTTATTGGTTTGCTACCTTAAAACCTATTCTCAGAATACATATAAAATTTATGTAATCTGAGGAATTATCATTTTTCAGTTGATGTAGGAAAACGAGAACGGAATGATGTAAACAATTTAGATTGCCATATCATGAAAATTAAAACAGGAATTTTCGGAATGAGATCAAACTATTTTTAAACTTTCTTCCGTAACCGGCGTTCCATTGAGCAACAAAATATCAGGTGGCCATTTTTTTCAATACCCAGTTTCATTTTTTCCTTATCTTTTCAGATATCTTCTAACTTCGAAATGGAATCTCGTCAAATGTATAACGGACTAACCGAGACATACTGACCTGTAAATTATTTAGAAGGCTTCTTTCTCTTCAAATTAATTATCGACCTCGGCACATACTTTTTCCTGCAGCCGATTCCTAGTTCTTTTTCTTATTCTTTTTTTCATCGTTGTTAGATCGTGCTGTGTGTCGCGTTTATAAGTGATATTATCTGTGTTGTTCGAAATTGAGCAGTCTTTGTTTTCGTAAATTGCTTTAGAGTTATTTCTACCGATTAGATGTTTTGTATTGTGGAACAATATAATTGAATGTATCAGTGTATCTATTTTTTTCGAACGAACATACACGCGAAAGCGCAGAGTTCTTTCTTTGTACGTGAAGTCTTGTCCTCGAAGATGTAGTGTCGTGTATTGTTTGCTTAAAAGAAACATAAAAAGATGTAGTGTATAGATTAAAATGTATGATAAATTTTGTTTCCAAGAAACCCCTGATCAGGCATATTATCTAAAAAATTATATTTTTTCAGGTTTTGGAAATCTGTATCCGATGTTCATCAAACTTTTAACCTTGATTTTGAGATTTCGTTCTATTTAGGATGTTTTGAATATCCCCCAAACTGTATTAAAATGATTTATTCTTATTTGCTATTGCAAATTTTGTATGTTCAGAGTAATAGTTAGAATCAATAAGATATTTAGTATATGCGTGATATACAATATTCCACTACCGTTATGTGTGCGTGTTAATATAAAATATTTATAATTTTAGCAATCATAAAATTATCTGTGCTTTAAATAAAACTTAAATCATGTATAAAGCAGAAAAATCTATTCGTCGAAGCCGAAAAATCACAAACGCTGAAAGAGAAATTTATGTGTACAGCTTATTTTTTCAAAAATTCCTACTTCATTTCAACTATTGTAAGCCAGCTACGTTGTTCCCTTTAAGCCATAGAAGCAAAACTTAATTAAGAACATCACTCAAGAGACCTATTTCTAATCAAATTAAAATCTACACAAAATGCAACAAGAGCAGTCACAGACCGAGAAATCGATAGAGAAAAGTATACTAGCTCAAGAAACGGACAAAGTCCCAAACTTTGTTCATCGAAGAAACAAAATTGTTGTGAAAATAAGAGATCGAGTAGCATCAAGTACTAGGGCAACGTCGAGTAAGAAACTGCAACGACCTTCTAATGAAGTACGTGCTTTTCATACCTACAACATAATTATATATCTACAACATGCTTTGCCATTTTTAATTAAACAGCGTGAGTACTTAGTCTGATATTAATGAAATAGAAAGAAAATAATTGTATCTATTATAAATCATTTAAATGAAAGAAACAATGTATAACTGATTTCACCATTATTTAAAAGAGAATGAAAACAACAACGTAATTCAATGCGGAAACATCGACCTCCTAATGAAATAGTCAGAGCACGTGGGCGCAGTCTCTGCCGGAAGATCTTAGAAAGGTAAGTCACATTAACTTAGGAATCGACTTGGGCCGATTAGCTAAATTGTCTACTCTGCTATCTCGAGATTTTTATTGACCCATGTATGAATTGTATGGATGACGTATTACGAGAACAAACGTGTTTAAAAGGATGAAAACTATTTTACGACTACAAATTTGATTTAGTTCAAGTGATCGAAGGTCACAAACTAAACTATAGAGGCATCCTTTAATAGTTTCACTTATTCTCCAATTTTTTTATTTCCTACTTTAACTTTTACAGAACTTACAGACTTAACCTGGGTTATATTTCGCTTTTTCAAAGGCGTATTTGTTTTAGTGTCAGTAAAACTTTCCTTTATGTATATCCATTACATGACGTTGTCCCTCGTGCATCTTGCCCAAATATGGCCTTTTTACCACGAAATCCAACCAACCACAACTCACTTATTCAGAATTTAAATTGTCCTCTTAATACCATTATGGCGTGTTGTGTGGTCCTTACACGAACTGTTATAATCAAGAAATGTTCATTAATAGTTCGTGGTCTTCCATCGTCACGAATAGGCGCCATACCCTCGTTTACAGACACATCGTAATAGTTTTCACCAGTTTGAGAATTGGGAATCCGAACACAAAAAAAAAAACCTCAGCATGCCATTATATATAATTTGCTCGTTAAAATTATCAACACTCATCTACCCCACATTAGCTATACCTTTAATCGATGCTCCATATCTTCCAATTCATATATTTTTATGACGCAGAACAAAATGCATCGTTTGAAGCTTTCGAGAAGATTTTGGCCATCAAACTAAACCTAGCATTCAACAGTTTTACAAATGGTAGGTACCTTGTGAGGAGAATAATAAGAAGCTATTTCTCCCACCGCAGTTACAGAACTGAAGCCTTTTGTTCTTTTCATGAAACGGGGATCCACGTCTAAAAGAACGTATCATCACGCCATCGTTAGAGAAAATTAGCGGTGGTTTTCTAGGCTTCGATTCCCGAATTTGGATGCCATCGGTTAACCTACTTAGATGTTCGAAATTGAATATTGGAATAATCGTTTTTGAATCAATATTCTTTTTTCGTACGAAGTTGAATGATCTGTTTAGGCTGTTGCCTGTTTCACATACATTAGTTTCGTTGGATCTTATGTAGACTTATCTTTTTGATGTTTTCAGACATGTTTATTTATGCAAAGAATTTGGTAATCAGGATTTTTTAATAAAGAAAATAACTGCATTTCAATGTTTGATCTCTTTCTAACATATATTTATGGTATTGACTTTTCAATGGCGAAAACTTTGTTATATTTATTTCATTCCTATTAATAATGCAGGTTATGAAGCGTTTTATTTCTTTTGAATGCCAGATAAAAGACCATAACAGATTTATTAATAAAGCAAGAGATGAAGTTTGAATGTTTTAATAGAACTACTCCTTTTCAATGTTCTTCTTTTTCTAAACACTTTTTGTATTCTGTCCCTACTTTCAGAGAGCAGATTGTGTGTTTAATTATACGGAGGCTGTTCGCACATTTTTTAGACGATTTTGGTTAGCGGTAGTAAAAAATCGTTTGCTGCAAAAGAAATAACTGCAGTTGTACTATGTTTTTAAAAGTCAAAATTATCGTCTGCGGCTTGCGAGGTTTGTTTTTATTCAAAATGGCTTTTTTAACGAAGCAGTGGTTCGAAGGCTATATTTATGCTCTTTCCGAAGATAAATATTCATATTCCATTATCCAAAAACGATGTGAGAGTCATGGTTTTGTGATATCTAAAGCGTCGATAGGTAATATTGTCAACACGAATGGAAAAAAAAACGTCAAATTGAAGCCTCAAGTGGGACAAAAATTCCAAACAAGTATCTAAGGAAGAAACGGACATCTTCGACTATTGCAAAGGTACGTTGTTTAATGATAAAAGAAAATCCCCCTAGTTAAAGGACAGTTGCAAAATCATTCAAATGCTCGGTGTCCACTGTAATCAATATGATAAACGTTGATTTAAATTTTAAGAAAGCGAAAAAACGCAATGTGCATCGTCTTTATCCTAAGCATATCGCTGAACGTAGGACACGCTGCCGAATTCTATATGAAAAACGCTTATATAAAGAAAAATGGAAAAAAAATTGTCACAATAGATGAATCATGGGTGTATTTAAATGATTGCAGCAAAAAAAAAGAGCCATTTATTATCATAAAAGGGGAGAAAAAAATTTAAGTACATGGTTCACAGAATCGAAAGTAAGTTTTTCTAAGGGATTCATGATTGTTGCTGATTTTTCATATAATGGCAAGTTAAAAATAAAGAGAGTGGAAAAAAATGTCAAGATTAACTCCAAATACTATCAGGAACATATTTTATCGCCAATTTTTCTGAATGAAATACCATCGCTTTACCCACAGTGCCATCAATCTGTGGAACTCCATCAAGGCAAAGCTAGCAGTCACACATCAAAATCCACTGTAAATTTCCTAAAAGAAATGGAACAAAAAATCGGTACCAAGGCCATACCCTTCACTGATATCCCTACTAAATCTCCCGATGTATCACCTATGGATTTTTGTGCTTTCGGACTTTTAAAATCTGCATTATCCAAACGTCGTCCCACAACCCTTACAGGACTCTGGAAACCTGTTCAGGAGGAATGGGATAGAATACCTCTTCTGACACTTCAAAAGGCATTATTATCCTGGAAATTACGGTATCGAAATATAGTTCAGTATAAGGGCTATCAAATAGAACATTTAAAACACAAGAATTTTATGTACTTTAGTTTTGTGAATACAATATACACTGTCTAAAAAATGTGTGAACAGCCTCTGTATTTAATTTCATAACTGTGGTTGAGAATCAAACAGTAAATTCTCTATATATTGAGGAGATCGATAAAAAACAGTGTTAAAGAAATAAAAGGCATTGATTATACGCCAAATCTCTTGACTCAAGATATTTTTTGAATTATGATCAATTTTACTTTTTGATCATTTGATCAATTTTAAGTTTTGTTCATTTGATCACTTCTAATTTTGATTGCTTGATTAATTCTCTAAATTTTGATGAATTCTAATTTTGAATCATCTAAAACTTTGATTAATTCTAATTTTTAATATTTTGATTAATTCTAATTTTTGATTATTTGACTAATTCTAATTTTTGATTATTTGATTAATTATAATTTTTGATTATTTAATTAATTCTAATTTTTGATTATTTTATTAATTATAATTTTTGATTATTTGATCAATTTTGAGGAGGAATATCGAGTTTTTTCTGCTGTTTGGAAACTTAAAATTCTTGTAAAAAAGACCGATATATAGCGAAATACTCGATAGATTGTGAAGCGGTATAACGAGAGGTTATAGTAAAAATTGTATTTTACCAACAAGATTAGTAGCAAGGAAGTGGTAAGTATATAGTTGAATTAACGTCACATTAGAGCATCACAACGGGCTTTTGGCGACTGTCGTCTTGGATCATCCCCGAAGGGAAGGATACGAGGATAACATCTTGTCATTTTGAATCATGTGATGAGGTTAACACCTGAGCTGGAATCAGACTCGCCAAACTTCCATACCACTCTTTTGTGAGAACATTGACACAACGCCATGACAGATTTAAAGTGCACTAGTCCACTCGTACACAAGTCTGGTTGGATATTGTTTTGAACCCCCAACTCTCCGGTTGCTATTCAGGCATCTACAGGGCGTCGAGAAAGTGGAGTCTCTTGTATGAGGTTTTCCTGGAAAAATTGGTGAAGATAAGATTTCATGCTAACTCGTAATATTAGTTTGTCCAAAACACTTTGCTAGAGTAGTAAAAGTTCCGAAAAAATAAATTGTTCCATTAATTATAGATATTGTAATTAAATATATGCAATGCAAACTTGCATCATGTAGAAAGGACGATCAAAATTGTATAATTTTCGATCATTAAATGTGATCAAAACAGATTCAGAACTTCTAACATAGAATGCTTACATTTCATTAGTTTGGATTATCGCTCTATCATCATATTTATGCTACACGAGGGCTAATTTGACCCAGACTTATGGTTTTAAGCAGGTTCCTAATCACAACTATCATCCTGAAGAGATGGGTTTCAAACTCATTGTGCATTGAAAATCCTCTGAAATTGCGCAAGGGCATATTTGGACAAGTTGCGTCAAACGTAAAACAGACCAGGAAACAACGTAAAGTAAAAGACATACAGACAAATAACATTTACAAACACAAAAGAGAGAAAGACACATTGGGTAAGTTAAAGAAATCGATCCCGTGGAGTTTCCGACCTGAGTAATCTTACAGAGCCCCCGTGGCGATCAAACCATATTACAAAACCTTATTGTATGGTTCAATTTACGAAAATGTGATTTTACTTTGTCTTTTCTATAGGAATATTAGTTTTACTCTCTGGAGCTTCACACGCATAATTCCACCTTGCAACCTGCAGTTTTCTCTGCATGACTTCTAACCAATTTCGACAGTCAAGTTCTATACAAACTTTACAAAGGATTCTATTACAAGGAAAGGGCTAAAATAATCAATCCAAAGGTTTTTATTCCAAGGAAAGGGCCAAATGAATCAATCCAAAGGATTCATTTCCGAGAAAAGGGACAATAGAATCCTTTCAAAGAAACATCCTACTCTAAAAGAAGGAAAGGACCTATAGAATAATTCTAAAGGTTGAAAGAATCCATGAATTCTTTAAGAGGTCCCTAGGCGATCAATATTATTATCAATGTGATGGACGGTTTCGATTGATACGTGTCTCAATATTAGCTTCAATCAACCCATCAAACTCATTAGCTCAGTGTTTTTCGAAGAGGCTTGACGTGTTTCTTTTTTGAGTTTCAAATTTAGATTTGGGCTCTCTTGCCTTGACTTTGGCTGTCAGCAATCGGAAGAAAGAAAAGAAGAGGAAAAGACGCTGGTTCAAAGAGTAGTATAAACTGAGAAGCCGAGTTCCACTAACATTTACTAAACTTTCTACAAGATACTGAATCCTAAGCAGAATATATTAATTTTCTGTTTTAATTTTTCTCAATATAGCATGGTTTGTATTATTTTAACACACCAACCGTTTCTTGCAAAGCAATACTTTTTTTTGTTTGTGCTTAAATATTTATTTGACTCGACTTTCCACACCCCAGAATAATCACGATACAAAGTAATTAAGAGTCACAAACTTCCGTTCCCCGACAGAATCACTTTTCGTGGGGCTAAATGCATCCGTCATGTTTGATATCTTGAGCGAAACTGCCCGAACGATCGACAATTGCATATTTTACACGATCAATCGGCTCCTTCAATGGCGCCCGTCAGTGTCATTCAATAAAAATTTCTAGCAATGTCCGTTAATCGATGGACAATCGCATCAATTGCTTCCTACACCATCAATTGGTTGCTTCAATGAGCATCACTGACAATATTATTGGCAATATTAATGACCGTCTAGGGACCCATTTAAAATGATGTGGTTTTTTAGTCATTAAATGTATTGTGGGGTAAAAGAAACAATAAGGTCGTGTGGGGTAAAACAGTTATAAAAAGAGGTGCTTTTTCATTTATACCTTATTTGCAAAATATATATGGGTTATTTTTGCAAAAAAATTGTATCAAATATGCAATTTAATATTCTTCTCTACATTTTATAAACAATTTTAGCAAAAAAATTAAAAATTATTAATTATAATGCTGTTTTAAAACATGTTGTCAATTACCTATTTTAACCCATAACGTGGGGTAAAATAAGTATAGTCATTTAAATTTTGCTTTATTCTTTATTGAGATCTAATATTGCACACTAAGTTTAAAGAAAGTTTATTTTAAGTTTTTAAATAATGTACACACATATTTAAGAGAAAATATAGTGCCCTCTGTGGTCCATCACTGGATCACACAGGACTCTCACAATTTGGGACACATCAACCTCAGATATGTCTTCATTTTCTGGGAAAATAAAGTAAGAATTTCCATTTTTTTTTGGCAAATTTGACAGTATAGTCCTAGCTACTTTTAGAAATTATTACTCCAACAAATGTCTGAGTCATTGTTTTTCCAGGAAAATTCACTTCAACCCACTTTCCGATTTTTAAGGTTGGGTTATCACTATTGCTCTTTGATGAAGTAAAGCATTCCTCTTCTAAAGAAATTTTGGGATTTAGAATCTGTTTCTTCGCTAGGCTTTTCAATTTAATGTCTCGATTCATTTTTTCTCCTAAAAGTATCTTCACTTATTTATTACTCGTGAGGCATTTCGAGATTTCTTATCCACATTAACTTTATTTGCAACTGGATTAGTAGTTAGCCCTGTCTCATCTTCATTAAAAATTCTATGAGGTTGATCCCACAGTTTATGCTCATTGAGGATGCTTTCATACTTTTCAAAAAACTCCTCAATAATGTCTTTTGTGAGACTCTTAGCCCGTGACATAGATAATATTTCAGACTTGCGCTTTCCTAATTCTTTTTCCCAACGTCTCTCAAAAATTCTTTTCCAATCATGGCCAGTTAAGTTATTTGGAAAAAGATTCACTTTTCTTGATGATTCTAAATAACCTTGAACCATTTTGATAAGATCATTTATATCAAAGGGATGTCCTTAAGAAGCTGTAAATTGCATTGCACGGACAAGATACTGCTCTTCCACTTCAGTGAGAAGAGTTGCTCCACCAGAACCTTTGTATGAAGGAGGTTTTACTACTCATCTTCTCAGTGTATCATATGGAATGTGATACTTTTTAGATATGCTGTAAATGCTGCACTTCTTATTGTGTATTTCTTCAACTGCCTTCTGCAGTTCTTCTTGACTGTAATTAGTAATAGTCTTCCTCTTATAAGTTCTAGGAATTTTCTTCAAAATTAAGAATTTTAAACATTAGAACATATTTAAAATATAAGTAAAAAATCACTAATTTTGTTAAATAATTAAAAGTTATTAATATTTTAGAATTAATTTAACTATAAATTAATAGATGTTGAAAAAATAATTTGAATTTGATATTACTTTGAGAAAAAAGTATCTCAAAATAATAAAAAGTTAGGAAATTAAATGTGTTTCTTATGGTTTGCTAAGCCTAAAAGTATAACTATTTTACCCCACGTGGGTTATTTTGTTCTGAAATATCTATTTTTCAGAATTTTGGATAATACGTGGACTACTACGTTTTGGATAATACGTTTGGTAATACAGAATACGTGGGTTATTTTGTTCTGAAATATCTATTTTTCAGAATTTTGCCACAAAATTAATGAAAGTCAATCATGAATAAGAGTTTTATTAAATAATATGCATAAATATTCAGAAACTTACCTCTTATATACTTTAAATTCAAAGTTCTTTTCACTTTCACTATAAAACAACCAGATCAACAAACATGAAAATGGCCACAAAGAATAAAATTTCAGCAGAAAATATTTAATTATGCATTAGAAATGATGACTGACACCTATAACATAAATCTATCAAAAAATTTACAAAAATATAGCTTTTTGTACTTAATATATATTTATTTTTGAAAGGTACCTATTTTACCCAACCTGACCATACACAACTCAGAAATCTCGGGACATTCAAAGGGTTAAAATGCGTTTTTTCCACTACGTTGTATGTAAGATTGTGCCAGTGAAAAATAAATCGAGAGTAGTATGAAAGGTATTTTTGCTAATCCAGTAATGGAGAATGGGTATTACCTTTACACATTAGCATCTATTACCTTTTTAAATAGCTTTGTGTTGTTCCAGTGCGACGTTAAATTAACAACCTTACCACTTTTTATATAGAATACAACATCTTTATTGTTCTCTATACAAGTTCTCTTTCCCGTTTTAAATGTAGACTCGTGTAGATTTTCTTTTTAAATGGAATGCAATTATCTCTCACAAAAGATCTTTTTTGCAGACTTTGATTAACCTTTCACGGGAGCTAATAATAAGAGCCCTCTTCCCCAAGCATCCTAAAAGGGACTTTAACCTTTACGATATTTATCACCTCTAATCGCTCCTTGAACATTACTTAAAAATAGAACCCCAACCATAAACACATATCTGGCTGTCTTCTCCCCTTGGAGATAAAACCACTAATTACTGCATAATTTGACCAGATATTATTTCCTCTTCGAGATTTAACGACATTGGTCATCATTAAAGAGTGATGGAATAAACGCTTTCATTTTTGCTCGGCGTTATTTTTGTTTGTTGCATGCGAGATGACACATATCTTAACGGCAGTGGCCTCTTTCTGCATTCACGATCACTGTCATTGCCCACAGCCAGGGAAGGAGTATCACTTGCACTGAAGTTTAATAAGATCGGATTGATGATTTATTGCTTCGGCAGAAGGGGTAGCCAGGGGTCATTGACTTGGATCGCACACCGTGCTCGATTTTTCTTACTTTCCTTTATTATGAGATGGTTGGGGAGTTTTTTTTTGTTTCGAGAGGGAGTTTGTGTAAGGGTTGGGCCCGAAAAACCTCTTGTTGAAATGACCTTGGTCATCCTAACGCTAAATGTATTACAGCTTTGCTATCCAAAGAAGTAGCTATGATTCCATCGTGGATACGATATTTGCACGAGTATATATATTATACCATTATGTATTCCGCTGTAGCTCAGTCAGTAGAGCGTCGGGCTCGCATCGGAAGGGTTGTGGGTTCTGTCCTCAGCGGAGCCTGCAATTCTGATGGTTGCGAGATCGGCGCTTGGACCTGGCTAAAGACCGTCGTGTTCGCTAATGGTGGCTGGGGCACGTTAAATAGGTCGTGGTCACAAAGTCCCCCATGTTCATATACCAAATCAATACCTCTGGGGGTACCTGATCAGGGGGTTATCGGCTTCTAATTGGGATCTAAATTACGATATGTGTGAGTGAATGGATGTGTGAAAGGGACCTTCCTGTAAAACGGATGTGTCATGCATGAAGAAGTCCAACCCTCCGGGGCAATGGCACCCCCAATTGGGCCATATATGGCCCGCACGACAGCAACCATTATATATTATATATTACCATTATATATTATATATTACCATTATATATTATATATTACCATTATATATTATATATTACCATTATATATTATATATTACCATTATATATTATATATTACCATTATATATTATACATTACCATTATATATTATATATTACCATTATATATTATATACTAGCAAAATACCCGACCTTACTCGGTTTGAATTGGTTTACTCTAGATTGAAGAGATAATCAAAATATATAATGACTTCGTTTTTTGTAGAGTAAAAATTTTTTTTAACACCTTTCGCCATCTTTATATTTTCTACAACTTACTTTGGATACAAATCCTGCACATGAATATCCATTCATGTAATACATTTCACATACATCGCACAATTGCTGTATCACAAAGCTACAAAATGACGAAAGGTGATACTAAGGTTACTACTATAAAAGACGATTTTGAGGGAGATTTGGAATTCCCTTTCTTAAGTTCTTTTCATGTTCAACTCAATTAATTAAAATTACGATTTAATTTACTCATAGTCAACAAAACAATATTTTTTTACTTGTGGCACTCTTGCCTCCGGTATGCGACATTGTGAAATTTTGCAATCTTCTCCTGTCATTATTACAACGAATTTTTTAATGTTGGAAAAAGTTCTAGTTCGGATTTTTAGACATTATTATTCTTTCAATAACGGCATTATTCTTTAATTAACGGCATTATTCTTTAAATAACGGCATTATTATTTCAATAATGGCATAATTACACTTAAAATTTACTGAAAATTTATACTGACTTACCTAACATTTTTAAGTCTAATACTTTGTGGTGCTGTTGCGTGTGATGAGAAGGAAAACACATTTATTAAAATAATAAATATTTAAAACAGGAAACAGCAAAATAAAACAAAATAAAAGATGTCGCAAAAAATTGTTCTAAATATATGAATTTGTGATTCAATTTTATCTCTTGATCTCGCATAGTTGCCACAACTTACAACTAAAAGTGAACAAAATTTAGAAATGTGAAATTAATTCAGAGCGAAAAAACCAGAAAAAATATCACTGCTCGTGCGATCTTGTTCATTCTCGTTTCGTTGAAAAATATCGTCTGTCCCAAATATTCGGAAATCGTTTTCATTGCGCAAAGAATAAAAATAAGACTCGAAATAAATGAAGCATCAGACCTAAAATTTCACCATAAAAAAAGATTTTTTTGAAAAATAATTGGTTTTCAGCATTACTGGTAAATCAAATGAAAGTAATCGTAATACTCAAACTACATTCCAATTTTTCGAAAACTATCAAATTGTGGCTGATTTATGTATACTTACTCAGGTGTTTTAGCATGAAACTCATCTAAATATAACAATAAAGAAATGTTTAATATTGCATTCACTAAATTAATAGATAATGTATAAAATAAAATACATTGCAATCAAATATCTGGAATACAATTCACGTGATGCCTATACAAACACACAAACACAAAATCGAGCATAGAACAGAAAGACGGACAGACAGACTTTCGCAACCAATTCCACTCACTAAATCAAGATAAGTACTCACTGTATGCAAATTTCCATGAAAATATCTTAAACCGCGTGGACGTGTATAGGGCACAACATATATACAGACAGACAGACAGACAGACAGACAGACAGACAGACAGACAGACAGACAGACAGACAGACAGACAGACAGACAGACAGACAGACAGACAGACAGACAGACAGACAGACAGACAGACAGACAGACGGACAGACAGACAGACAGACACCAAACGAGAAAAAGGCGGATTCGGCATCAGAAGGGTCCAAAACGGATAGAAAACTTGAAATGGGTCGAAAATATTGAATGTACAAACAAACACTCCATTCTTATTTATATAGATTACCATTATATATTATATATTACGTGTCAGGGCAAAAAGGGTTAAGTCCAAATGGCTACTTCTCAGAATCGTAATTTGAATATTTCTTTCTCACAAATATCCAGGAAGAAAAAGAAGCATGCCGTGATAAAAATAATTGTAATTTGGATTCGTGGATTCATTTAGCTTTGATTTTAAGCGTGCATTATTTTTAAAAATTAGAATGATGCACTTGACTCCTTTGAATTCATCAAAACTCAGATTTAACCCTTTTGCCTGACACGGATTTTATATTTTGTATACTTCTTATTTGTTAATTTACAATTGAATCGGTGAGTGCAAATTTTTCGCTCTCACATTCATAGAGTAAGTTTGCAAAATGTTTGATCTCAGGGGGGGGGAGTGGATCACATGAGATCAAAGATTTTGAAACTTTATTCCATAAATGGGCTTGTCTAGTATTGACACGAAAACTGAGAAGAAATCACATTAGTCCCTGGCTTCAGGTGGTACATATAGGGCCATCAAACAATGCACTTAAAAATATATATGCTTTACAGTATTTTCAACCTTTATTATACCTGTCCATGATTATGAACTTAGTGGTCATGGAAAAATTTAATGCGATATATTGTTACCTTGAATGGCTATACACGCTGTACACAAGAACTCCATGCTGTTACAAAGGTTCATTCTTGAATATGGGCCCATCTGGGCTGTTGAATTGGCCGCGATGGAGTATATTATGTGATGCAACCGGTGGTTGGTCAGAGCGGTCAAAGACGCCTCATACATGTTTGATAAGGCTTAAGTTTGGTGGGCATCATGAGCAGTACAGATGAATTCCCGAGACACGACCTTTTTCTTTCTCTCTTGGATTAGCAGTTTATAATTATTTTTTTTAAAAGAATCGAGTTGTATTTACCTCTACTGTCAGCTCGAATCCTCAAAATTTTCAAGGTGGTTGTCTCATCCATTATATGCGACCTTTTATTGATTTTGTACCTCCTAATATCTCGGGGAAGACAGATTATCAGAGTAAGTCGATCATCCTATGTTTATTTCTCAAAAGGCTGGGACGCACAGCCTGGAAACATCTGGCTTCAGTAATTTCCCGCACTGTTAGGGCTTAGCGTTCCGAAAACTTCAAAAGAAATTGCGTTTGACACAAAAAATACGAACAACTTCTTTAACTCAATTAGGATAATTATACGAAACCGTCTTTTTCAGGTAGCAATTGGATATGGGTGAAATGTGTTAATTTCTAAAGTCACAATTGACCGTAGATGAGCGTCGGTGGTTTAAAAGAAATTCAACTTGCATTTACATGGAACGTTTTCATGAAACTAGTACTCGCATGACTTTTTCGATTTAGTCAGTCTTTCATTTTCTTGACATGCAGTTTTGGTTGCTTGGCTGTAAGAATACACTCAGTGCGATTGATTTTGTTTCTTTACGCTGTAGTTTATTAGACTTATTTATTAGAGTAGTTTATTAACAAGAAAGAAACGCCGCAATAATATATGATGGCATTTTAAAAACTGTCAATTTTTCAAAAAAAGCTACTGATCACTGAGCATAAAACAAGTCTGTGATTATCCTTCCAATTGGTTTTGACGAGATATCTCGTCATCACGATATTGCTAATTTTTTTATATTATGAGATCAAGACAGGGTCAGTTTTCTAATAACGAGATAACTCGTCCATTAAGATCTAGCCAATTTTGCAAAAGACGAGATACCTTGTCGAGACAGTCACCAGGAGTCTTAAAGTACAGATTAAAATCTGCTGGGAATGCATGGAGGAGTCCAATAAATTAGTTTTTCACCACTGGAGCGCTTTGAATATCGCCAGGCAAATATCTCAGACCAAAGATGGACTCGAATGAAACGATATGCTCAGGCTCTCCACACAATCCATCACATTTCAAACATGGAAATAGTTCATGGTATGTACTTGTGTACTTGTTCGTGGTAAGTGTGACCCCATCAAATAGAGTTAGAATATTTTTTTTAAATTATATCAGTGGGGTAATTTTAAACAAATAAGGGAGAAAACAAATTGTTAAGGGTCTGTGTGGTGAAGACATGTAATTAAAATGTTTTTCCACAAACTAGTAATTGATTCAATATGAACTTTGAAGATTTGGAAATTTACCTCAACTCACTCTAGTTAAAAAAAATTTAAAATCTCAAATTTTATGACAAATTTTGCACTTGTCGTATGAGAATTGGTGAAAATAAAAATTAATGTATTCTTTGCAGATAATATTTATTCTCAACGAGATTCACAAGTTTAGTTATAATAGAAAAGATTAATCTATATACATAATTCTCTTACGTGGCACGCAAAAAAGACGTTATTTGTAATCGCGTTTTGGCAACACTGTACGATTGTTTGTTTATCGCGAAGTCTCGCGCATCGATTGAATTTATAGCGTTATCGGATGAAATTTTATTGAAAAAAAAAAAGGAAATTTTAATGAGCTGTTGCAGTTAGTTTATAATAGAAATCAAAGAAGGCGGAGGATCTTTTCAGGGCCATTTAAAAAACGGTCCTTTTCAGGGCCAACAATTATAGTTCAACAAGACGCTTGCACTACAACTTTCGACAACAAAGTCAATAAAAAAGTGTGGGTCGTTTGAGTGCTGGGAAAATGTACACACAAACAACATGCTGAGTATTCAATTTCCAAAGCAACGCTCACATTTCGAGTCAAAATTTGCACAAAGTTCTCATTTGAATTCTAATTTTAGAGATACTGTACATATTTTTTCTGTAATACAGCAAATTTAGATTTGAAAAACATTTTTTTGGTAACATATTTTGTAAACAATCCCTTCTGCTAGGACACATGTCTTCATTGAGGCGAGCGAAGCGAGCATAGGTTTGCGAAGCAATCCTCCGGGGGTTGGCGAGCGTTAGCGAGCAGGGGGCAGGCCCCTAGTTCATTATAGTCTTTCAACATGCAACAAGGATCATACATGGCAACAAGGAACATAACAAGGAGCTATATGGCAATGCTTATAGACAGTCTTTCCAAACGTTTTTAGAATTACTGCTTACTTTAAATTAAAATAGCATGGGTTCTTTGAATTCTTACTGATTCAGAGTGTACGATTTCTGCAACTGTTGTAATCCTAAAATGAAAATTCTTATTTTTCAGAATGCTCCTTTCCACACAAATATAGAAACGGTTGGCAGGTTGAATATACGGTGCCCTGATGCAATACGACCTGGTACAATACGCACTGGTGCAATTGGCGGCTGTCCGGGATCAACCCCGAAGGGAAAGATACGAGGGCAAAACACCGTAATTTTGAACCATGGTCATATGACAAGGTCAACACTTTATCTGTTACTCCATCTCGAAACTTCCACACCACGCCAACGTGTGGATATTTGAGCTCACGGCAGATTTAACGTGCACCACACCGTGGTTGATGACCTTTGGTTGGGCTGAGTGTAGAACTCTCCGGTTGATAATCCGTTACTCTTCCAACCGGGCTACCTTGACCCCATAGAAAAGAGTGTTTTCATGGTGGCTATAAACTAACACGATTTTACTAGTTAACAAAGGTAATTAATTGGTAATTTTTTAGTTAACGTCGTACTAGAGCAACACAACGGGCTATTGACGACGGTCCGGGATCAGTCCCTTAAGGGAAAGATCCGAGGACAGCACCTCGTAATTTTGAACCACGGTCAGATGACGAAGCAACACCTGAGCTGGCACCCTACTCTCCAAACTTCCACGCCAACCCAACGTGAGGACTTTCGGCCACGACAGATTTAAGGTGCACCAGCCGCCTCTACACCATACGCTTACAAACATCCATGCCCGGACCCGGATTCGAACCAGGAACCTTCCGATCTAGAGGCTAACACCTTAACCACTATACCGGTTGGTCGGCAGTTAACAAAGGAAACCAAACAGATATTGAATAAAAATAAGCAAAAAAAATTAAATATGAGTAATAAATAAATTAAAAATTTATTTTTACATAAATTTGAAAATATTTATAAATATTTTTAAATATCTTATAATTTGTGACACGTTTTGGAGAAATCACAAAAAAAATGAAGACAGTAAAAACGATGAAGCATAATGATTTATAAGGTCACGAGTTATCACATGAAGGCCTTATAGTCATGAAACAATATCAGTTTATAATATTACATACGGAAATATTATCTATCTACATAACGCTTAACAAATACTAGTCACACAACGTTAAATTTAGTTATTACATGTGATTCATAAGCTTCCTTTAAAATTTGATTATAATCCCTTTTCGAGACAGATTGCAATAGGATACGATAAAAAAAATGCAACACATTGTTTTCCTTAATTTGAATAAATAGCCATTTGTTTTGCTCCAGTGCGACGTAAATTTAACTACCTACCTAACCTAATTTGAATAATCGGATAATATCGTATAGTCGTAACGATCTAACTTTGGTTAACAATGACACAAATAGGTCGTACGTCATTCCTGACATTAAGTAGTCTTTGAATCAATCAAAGTGAATTAGCCGATAAATTCGTTTAAGCAGTTAGATTTTTTTCAGTCCCACCGCCATTAGATTAGACAACCGTATCATAGATTGAACAGTCTTGGATGCAGATGAGGATTACTTAAGCACACAATTAGGATAACTTACATAGAATCATTGGTTTTTCGGAGGATAGTTATACAAGCAATAAAAGCAAAGAAATGTTACTTGAATAGAAAGGTTTCATAACAGCAAATAGGGAAAAGTAATTGAGCATACGAATCAGAAAGAGAAATTTTAATTACAATAACGTGGTTTAAGTAAGGACTTTGAAGGTTGAAATTTCCATCTCAGCTTGCTTCTTAAATTTAAATCTATATATATAATTCTCTTACGTGGCACGCAAAAAAGACGTTATTAGTAATCGCGTTTTGGCAACACTATACGATTGTTTGTTTATCGCGAAGTCTCGCGCATCGATTGAATTTATAGCGTTATCAGATGAAATTTTATTGAAAAAAAAAAGGAAATTTTAATGAGCTGTTGCAGTTAGTTTATAATAGAAATCAAAGAAAGCGGAGGATCTTTTCAGGGCCATTTAAAAAACGGTCCTTTTCAGGGCCAACAATTATAGTTCAAAAAGACGCTTGTACTACAACTTTCGGCAACAAACTCAATGAAAAAGTGTGGGTCGTTTGAGTGCTGGGAAAATGTACACACAAACAACATGCTGGGTATTCAATTTCCAAAGCAACGCTCACATTTCGAGTCAAAATTTGCACAAAGTTTTCATTTGAATTCTGATTTTAGAGATAGCGTATATATTTTTTCTGTAATACAGCAAATTTAGATTTGAAAAACTTTTTTTGGTAACATATTTTGTAAACAATCCCTTCTGCTAGGACACATGTCTTCATTGAGGCGAGCGAAGCGAGCATAGGTTCGCGCAGCGAACCAATGAGGATTGCGAAGCAATCCTCCCGGGGTTGGCGAGTGTTAGCGAGCAGGGGGCAGGTCCCCTAGTATCTTGAATTACTGCCAAACCGTTTGAATTGTACTAAATTTCACAGCATTGTCAAACATGGCAGAATTGACAGTTTATGGATCTACGTCCAAAGGAAAAAGATAAATATAAAACTAATTTTGTTTCTGTGTTTTGAAGATTGACAGCCTCTTCAGATTTTTCTCTAAAGAAAATAAATAATTCTAGAGCATGTTTAGGCATGAATTATTCAAATTGAGATAAGTTAACGGGTACATGTAAAAATATATTTCCTTTCGTCTAATTAGTATAAGTCAACAACGAATAAGAATAGAGATATGAAACCGGGATGGATTATTTAGTTGATTTATAATGGTTATGTAAGAAAATACAATCAATGAAAACAGACTTGATTTTTTGACATGCAGTTATGTCCTAACATACATACATTTAGGACTCCCAATATTTCTAAAAAATCTAGTACGATACGATTACTGGTCAATTGGTACGTATCAGAAAAATTTGTAACTCTGATGTAAACTTTGTATTCAATGTAAGTATCTAAAAAACACTTCTCAATAATAAATACCCTTTTTCATTCTCTAATATTATTCTTGAAATATTTATTAATATCAACAGCTACACAACCGATGAATAATTATTTTTCGTAATTTCCTCAGAGTCACGTGCTTTTCAATTTTATTTTACTGTTTCTGAATATCTTTTTGAATAGGGGCTGGGGATTTTATTTTTATTTTTCTGCTTGTTATTTTTGTTTTTATGGACTTGTTGCAACGGAAGTTTGGTGTCAGCATTTAACTGGACTGTGTAATTAGTGGCATTTGGTGGCAATTTTCAATCTTGGTGTTGTTGATCTCCCGGCTGCTTGGATTTCGTTTTGTTCCTGCTCTGTTATGGTGTTTTTTTGGTGGTGTTTGGGGGAGTGTATGAGCAATTTTTTCAGCCTAATGCTGCTCAAATGTAGAAAACACCATTTTATGTTGTCTGGGTCAGGCTCCTCCCTGATGACGCCCTGTTCCACAAACATTTCGTCATTTTTTATCATTTTTTAATACTTTTGTATTTTTTTTTGAAATTTGATATATATATATATATATATGAATATATATGAATATATATATATATATATATATATATATATATATATATATATATATATATATATATATATATATATATATATATATATATATATATATATATATATATATATATATATATATATATATATATATATATATATATATATATATATATATATATATATATATAACAAAAAAATCGACGGAACTAACGGAATAACGCATCGGAACTTCGCATCCAGCAGATGTACATAATGAGTTGTTCTTGAACTGTTGTTAAAAATTTCTGCTGCATTGTAATTTAGGATACCTTTAAACACCTGAAAAATGCCCCGCCGCAGGATTCGAGCTCATTACGAGCAACTTTCAGAGTTTGAAAGAGGGCATATCATTGGATTGAAAGAGGCAGGTTGGGCAAATCGGAGAATCGCTCGTCATGTGAGTCGAAGCGATGCGGCGATTAGAAAATGCTGGCAAGAGTGGGTGGACAATGGCAGATTTCAGTGTCATGATGGTAGCGGTCGATGTAGGGCCACAACAGATCGCGAGGACAAAGTGATTGTCAGATTAGCTGTCACAGTGAATGATTCATCGCTATCAATCATCAGTTGTGCGAACCACACACGAGTGTCTCGCCGCAGGATTGGAGCTCATTACGAGCAACTTTCAGAGTTTGAAAGAGGTCGTATCATTAGATTGAAAGAGGCAGGTTGGGAAAATCAGAGAATCGCTCGTCAAGCGATGCGGCGATTAGAAGATGCTGGCAAGAGTGGGTGGACAATGGCAGATTTCAGCGTCATGATGGTAGCGGTCGACGTAGGGCCACAACAGATCGCGAGGACAGAGTGATTGTCAGATCAGTTGTCACAGCGCCTGATTCATCACTATCAACCATCAGTCGAGCGACCCACACACGAGTGTCCACCATGACCATTCACAGACGGCTGAGAGAGCAAAATCTACGCTCGTACCGACCTTTACACCACCTGCCACTCACGCCTGCACACTGTCGCGCCAGATTACAGTGGTGCTTCGCTCGATCAGGCTGCTGGAATGATGCTGACTAGGGACGTATAGTCTTTAGCAACGAATCCCGCTTTCAACTGTGTCTTGACGATCATCGAAGACGATTCTGGAGACGTCCAGGGTTGCGTGCCGATCCTGTTTTGACTATTGCACGCCACACGGGCCCTCAACAAGGAGTTAAGGTCTGGCGTGCCATTTCCCTTGATAGCCGAACCCCTTTGGCCGTCATTAGAGCTACACTTACTTCACAGCGGTACGTTTACGACATTCTGAGACCTGTTTTGCTACCGTTCCTTTCGCAGTACCCCGGTCTAATTTTTCAGCAAGACAATGCCAGACCACATACGGCACGTGTTGCCATGAACTGTCTTCAAGCTTGTCAAACACTTCCTTGGCCAGCCAGATCACCAGATCTTTCTCCCATCGTGCATGTCTGGGATATGATGGGAAGGCGACTGCATCCGGTAGGGAATGTTGATGACGTAGTCCGACAATTGGAGCAAATTTGGCAAGAAATACCGCAGGAGACCATCCGGGAGCTTTATCGGTCTATGCCACGCCGTGTGGCAGCTTGCATCCAGGCTAGAGGCGGGTCAACACCTTACTGAGCTCGTTACTGTAACTGAAATAAATCATTCAATTGTTCTGAAATTGTAATCATTTTCTATTCTGTACATAATTTTCCTATCCACCAATTTTTGTCTTCATCGGACAGCTTCTACTTGGTGCGTCGATTTTTTTGTTTCGATTTTATATATATATATATATATATATATATATATATATATATATATATATATATATATATATATATATATATATATATATATATATATATATACAGGGTGGTCCCGAATTCATGGTACAAACTTTAATGGTAGGTACAGGACATTGTAACAATGATTTATTGTATAGGAATGTATAGTCGCAAGTGACGCGGTGAGGCGAAAACAGGGGAAATAACGGCCGAAAGGAAAAACAAAGATTTTATTGAAAGCGTTGTTGACAAGTGTCATGTTTACAGTAATTGTTCAAAATTGCGTCCACCAGTATCGATACATGCTTGACAGCGTCGGTGGAGCGATTGGCGTACACATTCAAAGATGCCTGGTATTTCACGCACACCTGCAGCAGCTACAGATAAGCGAGCGACGAGATCCTCATCTGAGTCAACTGGAGTCTCATAAACAAGATGCTTTAGATGTCCCCATAAAAAGTAATCGAGGCTCGATAAATCGGGAGATCGGGGTGGCCAAGGGACTGGTCCACCACGCCCAATCCATCGAGTACCAAACGTGGCATTCAGGTAATTCCGTACATCAATGCTGAAGTGTGCTGGCGCCCCATCGTGCTGAAACCACATGCGGTTACGAATGGCGATCGGAACATCATGCAGCAGTTGTGGTAACACTTCTTTCAGAAAAATAAGATAGCTTCCGCCAGTGAGCCGCGTGGGTAGTAAGTATGGGCCAATCAAAAAGTCGTTCACAATACCAGCCCACACATTAATACTGAAACGTTGTTGAAACGCATGTCGACGCGTTGCATGTGGATTATCGGTTGCCCACACATGGGAATTGTGCGCATTAAAGACACCCTCGCGTGAAAATGTCGCTTCATCTGTAAATAGCACATAATCTACGAAATCCGGCTGCAACGCACATTGCTGCATCACCCACAGGCAGAAGTTCACGCGGCGAGGATAATCTGCCGGATTCAATGCTTGTACTTTCTGAAAATGGAAGGGGTGTAAGCGATTTTCGTTTAACACTCTGCATACAGTCTGATGACTCACACCTACGTCACGCGCAACAGTTCTTGTGCTTGACTCGGGTCTATCAGCCACAATGTTCAAGATGCTTTCTTCCAGCCTTGGAGTGCGTACAGCTCTTACTCGACCAGCGCCATGTCTGTTGACGTCGAACGCACCTGTTTCACAAAGTTGACGATGTAACCGTTGAAAAATTCTATGATCCGGCATTCGTCGATCAGGATACTCCGCGCGATACATTCGTAACGCAGCTCTGCCGTTACCATTTGCACGGCCGTACATGTAATGCATGTCTGCTTTTTCTGCATACGTAAAGTCACCCATCGTCTACGGCAGCACAATTGTGAATGGCGCTTTTCCCTACTGCGATGCATCATGTTCAACAGCGGCTAGACATCTACTGCCCTCTACCGGCAATGATACCAACCGATCACTCCATTTCTCTTTCCTTTTATTTCCCCTGTTTACGCCTCACCGCGTCACTTGCGACTATACATTCCTATACAATAAATCATTGTTACAATGTCCTGTACCTACCATTAAAGTTTGTACCATGAATTCGGGACCACCCTGTATATATATATATATATGTATATATATATATATATAATATATATAATATATATATATAATATATATATATATATATATATATATATATATATATATATATATATATATATATATATATATATATATATATATATATATAAATAAATTTGGAAGACATCAGAAAAAGTATTAAATGAGTTGGAAAAGAGAAAGATTGCAGCTTTTGGTGAATTCTGAATCAGCAAGATTGACTGCTATGAAAACAAGTCATTTTCACAATGTTATTTTAACATTTCTTACATTGAGATATGTTTATATGGCAGAAAAAATCTTCAGATGTCACAAAAGCACCGTTTCCACCGTAATTTGTTTTATTAACAGATTAAACACCAGGAATCAGTGAAAGAATTCACAGCTACTCATTTTGAAAGCTAAGCAGTAAAGTTTTACTAGATTGAAGTCACCGAAAGGATCTGTGTATGCGAAGCAAACAACATGGTATGACCCTGGAGTCGAAGTGAAATAGATTAGAGTTGAATAGGGTGTGTTTCTCCCTACTGTGTTAGTAAAGCTTCCGTTGTGTGTGTGCATCCATTACTTGACGACATCTGCGCAGCTTAGCCAAATATGGCATTTGTGCCTTAAATCTTACTAATCAACAATTTTACAAAATAAACCCTGTTTGTCTGAAGAACAGAGACACCATTATATACTGCAGTCCATGCGTCGAAACAGTTTGACGAGATTTATTGTTTCTGATCATTACTTTGAGCACATACTTTCTGTCTTTCATTTCTTTGGGTGTACATTCTAAACATCCAGGTTGTACTTATGGATATACGTCCCATACAGTTATACAACAGGAATATTCCATACAATAAGTTTTCAAGTATTTTGACTATGAAAAAGCACAAATTAAACATTTTAAAATGAAGATTTGGTTTCGTCAGCAATAAGAATTTAATCCATCGGCAATAAGAATGAGCAATAAGAATTTTATCCATCGGCAGTAAGAATGAGCAATAAGAATTTAATTCCTATTTTAGCACACATTTGATGCTTTAGAAAGCTATGGTATCAAACTATAAATCATAAGATATGTTTCCAAGTGTAAGACTACACACGCTTGATTTATTGGATCGAAACGATGTCAATACTTTTAAGTCAAATAATTTACTCCATTTTGTCGTAATTTATATTTTTTACGTGACTTATAAAATAATACGGAAATTTATTGACAACATAATATTCATTTCAATATAATCAAGTATATTCACTTCAATAATCAAGTATATTCAGTAAAATATTAACTTCAATCACAAAAATATTCTTACATTAATGTTTTGCTAATAAGTTATTTTGTTTGTTGTAATAGTCTGTTTGGTTTCAAAAATGGATAGTAGCTTTAAGTTTTATGCCAATCAAAAACGGACCATTTTGGTCATCGTCACAATGACTTTCCAATGTTGGGATTCTCTTCAATATAATTTTTCATTTTTGATAACTGTTTTCACTTTCCCAATGTGTAAAGCTGGCTATCATCCTCATAATGTTTCCATCTAGCAAATAATGAAAAAAAAATTCTTTTTAATGAAATGCCACAATTTTTTCTCAAAAGAACAAAAATCTACGAAGTAATGCCTTGCATAAGCAGGCGGTATTAAAAAAAATTAATTTTCAAAAATAAGCAGTCATTCTCAAGAACTGGAAGATTTGAAGTGAAGAGGAGTTCAACGAACGTTCTCCGAAGAATCGAGAGTGACTGTTTTAAACACCGCTTCAGGGCTCCTTCGCGAATTTCGGGTGAAAACACCGAGGAAGAAAAAAGTATCAAAACATAAAAATGAAATCGAAGGTAGAATGATTTACAGCCTCTGCCGTAGCACAAACCTCGCCGCTTGCAAAAGATGCCTCAGTGGCCGAGTAGGTATTATTGTCCCACATTTCGTGACGTATCTCCTATGTAGGTCAGGAGTTGCCATTGGTGGTGATTGTCCGTATATATTGGAATGACGGCTCAGCGAAGGCATGGAGTTGGGTTGAGTTGTGAATAGGAGAAACGTGCTTGAGAGTGGTTTTCAATCGTTTGCATCGTTACAAATATCAAGGTAAGAGAAGCCCATAACTTTTATGCACGTCTTCGGCCATGGTGCGTGATTCTTTTAGCAATTTAAGAGTGTGAACGCTAGAGAGTGGATATACGCGAGTATGAGGATTAATTTATAAATTAACAGGTAAAAATTACGTGAATTCAATTTTAACGTATTTTGAACAGATGTTTGTTCGGGGATTTGAAACGACAAAAATTAAAAAAAATTTAAAGCAAGGGATCTCGAAAACAAACAAGAAAACAATGAAAATGCTTGAAGATATATCATATCTTTTCGCTTTTATTGTATTAAATCCGAAGGACTTTTTTGCATTTTAATGCACTAATATTAGAAAAATTAGTTGATTGGAAAATGTAAGGAACATAAAAATATAAATTATCAGGTAAAATTATACGTACATTAAGTTCAATTCAAGTGAATCAATCATAAGCTTAATTTGAACAGACGTTTGCTTGTGGAAAAAAGTATAAAGATCACTGTATCTATTAAGTAGACAGTGAAAGTGTTTTAAGATGCTATATCTTTTTGATTTTATTCTATTAAAAATCAAATGATCGTTAAGTGTAATCTAATGCATCTTTAAATTAGTACTCTGATACCAAATTAATTGATTAGATTAATGCGATAATATGAAATCAAATTATAGATGATCAGGTGATAATCACGTAAGTGTGAATATCAACTCAACTTATTTTTAACCACAACTTATTTTGGATGGATGTTTTTGGGTTTGAAGTGCAAAGTAGCATATCTTGCACGAAAGCACTGAAAGTGTAGTGATTTTTCTGTTCACTTTTATTCTATTAAAATTCGAAGGACTGTTTCTTATTACGTAAGTGTGAATATCAATTAAAACTTATTTTGAACCACAACTTATTTTGGACAGATGTTTTAGGGTTTGAAGTACAAAGTAGCATGTCTTACATGAAAGCACTGAAAGTGTAGTGATTTTTCTGTTCACTTTTATTCTATTAAAATTGGAAGGACTGTTTATTATTACGTAAGTGTGAATATCAATTCAAACTTATTTTGAACAGATGATTTTGGGTTTGAAGTTCGAAGTAGCATATCTTGCATGAAAGCAGTGAAAGTGTAGTGCTTTTTCTTTTCACTTTTATTCTATTAAAATTCGAAGGACTGTTTATTGAATTTAAATGCGTCAATAAATGCTCTTCTATCAAAACAATTCATTACCAGTTTCGTAGATTCAAACACAGAATTGTAAAAAAACAACGAATATTCAGTTCATTAAAAATGTTGTTTTTGTGCAGTTAATAATATTATCTTGATTTGTTTATGTTGTAAATAATACTTTTCCAAACATTTCATGTAAGACAGAAGCATACATGCTTCAAAATTTGCTAACCAAACAGCACTAGGAATTTGTTTAATCACTATAAAAATTTGTTAAATATGGAGAATTTCTAAATTTGATCAATTTGGAATAATTCCATTTAACACATTCATGTTCAAGACCTAAGCTAGGATGTACAAAAACAAAAGTATTTAAAAATAATTTATCCCAATAACTTGATTATTAAGTCAAAAATATCTGATTTAAATAAAGGTAATTTTTTGCTATGTCTAAAACAAATAAATTAAAAATGTGCAATTAAAGCTAATTGAAGGAAAGAAATTACAATATTGGTAGGAATAGTTATATTGTATAGATCACTGTAAATTATGTAATATTAATGATTAATTCTTAGAAAACCTTTTTGCTAATATAATAAATAACTTTGTGTGAGACTTAAGCAGTAGTGTCGCAAATGTGTATTTCTTTGATAAAACATACAAATTGTATTGATCTCAATCATATTTCAGAGCTTTCACTACTATTCTGAGGTTAATATTCTAAAATAGACGTTTACATTATTTTTCATAATATGTTTTGTGTATATTTCGAATTAAAGCATTAAATCTAAAATAAAAAAGAAAAGTTCCGTTAACTATTTAAATTTAAAAATGTTTTTGTGTTTGGAATTGATATTCAGTTTTGAAACATTGACGTATAAAATCTGAAATCAGAGATTAAAATATGAATTTATACGATCCTATCAAACTTAATTACTATAAAAATTCATACACATTTATGGGATCGAATATAATTATGTCCTTATGACGCACAGTAATATTTAACATAACTCAAGAATTATATAGATTCATTATGTAGAGAAAGACTTCGGTCAAATGTGCCCGCCATTAGAAAAAAAAATTATGCAGAGAAATAGGCAGGGATAGTGGTTAATCAGAAGCTTTCACTTTCAAGTCTTCTCGATTGCTTCTTTTACTCAATGCACATGGCGAAGGTAGCTTTTGAGTTCATAGACAATAGAGAAGCTTTGAAGGCCGAATGCTGTAAAAAGTTTAGAGATCAATGACGTGAAGGTAGGTTGCATCTCTCGACTTCTTAGAGATTGTTTTTTTTTTTTACATTGAATCAACGGGATTCTACTTTTCAGTTGCGTGTTGCGAATAGCAGCGTAAAGATTTTATTTCAGTAGGCTTGTACTTAAATTTACATAGCATCGGAGAAACAACGGGCTGGCTATTGGTCCGGGATCAATCCCGAAGGGAAAGATCGAGGACAATATATCGCAATATGAAAGCACCATCGGATGACGAGGTCAACACCTGATCTGGCACCCCATTCTCCGACACCTCACCAACATGAGGACATTTGGGGCCATGGCAGATTTAACGTGTACCATTCCGTACGTACACAACGGTATTTGGTTGAATTGCTTCAAACTCGTAACCCTCGAGTTCTAAATCGGTTACCTGGGCAACAACTGCCCCTTTTATTACGGAGGGTGAAATTATCCAAAAATATTTACTGTGAAGTTTTAGAATACGTTTTAAAAGAAAGGTGTTACACTAATTTAAAGTTTGTTTTTAACTTGATTGATTATAAAGGCAGCAAATAAAATTTTTAAGGATTATTTCAGGTACATAGTAAGGATGAAATATTTTGTCTAACTTTAAATGTATGTATTAGGAGAGTTTTTCAATGAGATTAATATTTATCACGATAGCAAGAGTTTTGAATACTTTTGTTGTACTTTTTTTATTTTTGAAAAAAATAGGAGAAAGGTATTTTTTTACAATTTACAAATACCATAATTGAATTAGTAAAAACTAGTCTCGTTATATTATCATAATAATTGGATAAAGTGTAACAAAAAGCAGCTTTGCAACTATAACATGATTATTAAATAACATTAAAGGTACATTTGTTTCATTTTTTAATCATATAAAGCTTTTTACACTTTATCCTTTTAAAACACCTTTACTTTTTCAAATACTCCGCAATGATTTTTAGACCTTAGTTATTAGACCAATTAAAAACTGCAGTAAACTGATTAGTGATATTTAAATGCAATACATTACTGAATGAAAGTTACAGAAACAATTCAATTTTCTTTGATAAGTTTATTATATCTATATCACTGTATTACAATATATTTTTGATAGGCATTATATTATTGCAATACGCAGTTATATCTCTATGGTGATACGTAGGTAGTTAATCAACATTGTACTGGAGAGACATGGGTATGAGACGGGCTATGGGAAACTGTACAAGATAAATCCTCAAGGGAAAGATCCGAGGACAACACCACGTCAATTTAAACCACGGTCAGATGACGATCTCTTTAGTGAATTCTACATTGCGGAAATCTTAAGAAAATATATTACTGAACAAATTTACGCGTGTGGAAATATTGAAAAGAGAAAATTATAATTGAAAACCTTTCAGGTGTTTGAATAACATTGACATTTTTTTCTGGAATTCGGATACTAAACTGTATATATTTTAAAACTCGTTTGTCTTTCTATTGACTTTGAAAATTTTGAAATGTGATAAAAATGAAATATTTAATTATAACATTTAATTAAGGAAGGTGTTCTAAAATCTACTCTATATTGAAACACTAATTAATTCAGCATTATTTGTAAATTCGTTTCTTTTGACAGAGTTATTTTGTTTAGTTTTCACACAGAACTATTTTGAAGTTGAAAAATATAATCGCTTACATTTAAACAAAATTAGATGAAAAATACCTTTAAGTTGTTGTTGTTGGCGTGCGGGCCATATATGGCCCAATTGGGGGTTCCATTGCCCCGGAGGGTTGGACTTCTTCATGCATGACACATCCGTTTTACAGGAAGGTCCCTTTCACACATCCATTCATTCACACATATCGTAATTTAGATCCCAATCAGAGACCGATAACCCCCTGATCAGGTACCCCCAGAGGTATTGATTTGGTATGAGAACATGGGGGACTTTGTGACCACGACCTATTTAACATGCCCCAGCCACCATTAGCGAACACGACGGTCTTTAGCCAGGTACCTTTAAGTTCTTTCTTCTGTATGCAAAAATATTTAGCTTACATATTACAAATGGACGCAAAAACAAATTATTTTCGAACGAAAACTAGAAATTAGGTCTTTGGGTAAAGTGGAATGCTAATGAGAAGTACCCTGCTCTAGGTTAGTAGTTTTCTCAGGGTACTTACAGTTAAATCTAATGGTTGTTTCGATACTTTAAAGCTTAACATTTTGTTGTTGAAATTTGTAAGTATCTAATTGACATTATTGTGCTTTGTAAGTTTCATGCCTTAAAATACATGATTCTGTTAACGTAACTCACACGCTGATCTGGTCTAGAAACCTTTTATCTTGTAATGTAGTATCACATTACTATGCTAAAAGAATGTAAGGTAGGTGAGTGTTTCAGAATTAACCCAGAAAAAATTACTTTACTAAACCATTTTTGACTGAATGGAAGACAAATAAGACGAATATCTGAAATAAAAACATTATCTGTTTCTTTCAATAACAGCACGCTTGTTTCACTCCAAAACAATTAAATTATTCTCTTTTATTAATAATTGGTGACAGTATTTTCTTCCGAAGGTGTGATTCAATAAATTATGGAATATACAAGCGTACTTTTCATTAATTGTAAAGGACATTCTCAAGGTCACATGCTCTTCCTATATCTGATTCTGTAACCTTGGTAGAATTTGATGCGATTCATGCACCAAAATGGCATACATCACATCAGCTAAGGTTTGCGATTCATTTGTTGAGGATTAAGGTGTCCAAAAACAAAACAGAAGTAAAGTAGGAAAGTTAGCCCGGTATTTGTAAAGTTTATGCTGCCATATAAGGAGAGAAGCAAAGTTGGCATGACCTTTATGAGGTATTTAAAAGTTTAGTACAGCCACTGTTTGATTTGTTCAGGGTATTCTTTAAAGTGTAGAACTAGTAAGCCTTATCGGAGTACTGGTTATAGAAAGAGAAATGAAACGCAAGGACAATTTTTGAAAAAACTGTGGTTAGGCAAATTTGGCTATATAATACAAGATTCATTATTTTCAATAACAAAATAAACGTCGCACTGAAGCAACGAAAGGGGCTATTAGAGACTGTCCGGGATCAATCCTAAAGGGAAAGAAGCAATGATAACACCTCGTAGTTTTGAACCATAGTCAGATGATGAGATCAACATTTGATCTGACACCCCACTCTACAAACTCTGAGGAAATTTGAGGCCACGATTGATTAAACGAGTACCAGTCCAGTGTACCTAACGGACTTTGACTGGACCGAGTTTCGAACTCGCAACCTTCCAGGTTGCTAAGTCGTTACACTTCCAACTGGCCCTGTAATATATTGGAAAACCAATATTCGGTTATTTTTATTGAATTGAAATTTGGGCTTCCAGTTAAATTATTTTAACAATAAGAACAATCATCTGAATTCCATGGTACATTTTTTGTTCATCATGTGCGATACATTACTTATCTATTTTACCACATTGAAAATACAAAAATTCCACAGCTCGAATGCTATGCATGTCGTAAACTTTTCTATTCTAAAATCTGTCTGTCTCTTTAAGAGTCGATTAAGATGCTGCACTGCGTTGTCTTATCGCTCGATCGCTCTCAGTATCGATACCTCTCAACCGTTCCACAAGCCAAACGGCAACCGTGAAATTCACTCTCTTGCTATAAATGTAGCCCGCCGAACACGCCATAGAACTTCGGTTTCCTTTTTGCACCCAGCAGCCCGTTTATTTATAATCTCGCCACCTGCTGCTTCTTGGACCGCGATCGTCCAGCGTGTTCGTTCCATTGAACAAACATGGCGGTCGAATGACGTCAGGTGTCAAATATGCGGACAGCGGTCATTTGAACTTATGTCATGGTGAGCCCTTTCTTGTTTGAGAATCTTTGTAGACTTGGATTTCAACGGTAAAAAGGTGTTCTTACTCACATAATGAAAGAAATTCTCATGGCTTACTTGATAACTGTTCAATAGCTTCCTCCCATGGTTACAGAAATTCTCATTGTGGCTATTGGAGATTTGTATAAATATGCTTATAATAGAATACTCTCGTGATCATATAATTCTCATTGGGACTTATTGGAGATTCGTATCAATTGTCCATAATAAATCCAGATATGTTTATACAAGGTGTTTCATAATTCCCTGTGCAAACTTTAAAGAGAGATTAGGGGACACAAAATTAAACCATATTTACAGAGATGTATGTCCGCAAACTCCATCCGTTTGTACTAAAGTTTATAACTAAGATACCGAAATGCAGACAGCACGTTGCGAGCATTTGTGTTTTTAACCTTAATTTTAGCATTTTATACACTTACAGGTTTATATTTGGTACTCAAAATTGCGCGACTATTATCAGTAATTACGCGCCTGGGAATACTGACACATGGATTTCTGTATAAACAGGTAAACAGAACAATCTAGCAAATACGGGAGGCCCTTGTGGATATACATTCCTGTATGAATGTGGTTTTTTTTTGTGTTCCCAACATCGCTGGAAGTTTGTACAGGCATTTTAAGCACCCAGTATATAAATGATAGATATCCCAAACCAGCTACTTTCTGCAAACCAGGTGGTTTCTGGGAAAAGTTCTAACTTTGTCTGTAAAATCCGAAGAGCCTCTGTAAATTTTCAGTTAAAAGGAGGTAGATAGGTACTTATGTTGAAAAATTATGCATATTGGGCTGATAACTTCTGACATTACCCATGATATTTAATGCGGAGTCTACACGTTATGGATGAAATTTGAAAATAACAATAAAAAATATTCATTTTGCTGTGAAGAGCGAAAACCGTTTCGAGATTCAATTTGGAGACTTCTAACGCAATTTATCTTCAGTGATTGTTAAATTCCAATCAGTTTGGCAGTGGAGTTTTAAACATCGAATTCAATGGTCACACAAATTTGTGATAATCAAACTTGATCAACTTTTTTCTTGAGTGATAACTAGGACTGTTTAAATTTGGCCATGGACATTTTTTGAAATATCAAGACTGGGCAGTTCACATAAAGAATCACTGACCCAGACTTTTGTTTTTACAAATGGTCGTTGCGTAAATGCTTTGTGAATTAACTCTTCATATTTACTATCGATTTTATCATCATATTTTCTATTTTATAAATCTTTCAGCAAGTACAACAATCTTATTCTTTTCAAACTATAGAATAGATTATAAAAATAATAGCATTATAAATATTTTGGCTCGTCGCTTTAACGAATAATATATTATATATATATATATATATATATAAAAATCGATTTAACAGAAAATCTATTAAAATCAATTTAATGAATATTCTATTAAAATCGTTTTATCGAATGATCTATTAAATAGATTCAACGAATAAGTCATTGGAAATGACTTATCGAAATTATCTATTAAATAGATTTAACGAATAATTAATTGGAAACGATTTATCGAACGATCTGTAAAAATAGGTTTAACGAATACTCTATTTCACTAAATTATAGGTATGGAAAATAGAAAAGAAAGAATGAGACCTAAGAGTAATATTGAAAATGGTTCATTTTAGGCAGTACAGTATTTAAGAATGTTTTAAAATATGTCCGAATTCGTTTCTTATGCGTTATTCTTTTTCAACTCGAGCAACAATTGTATTTTTGTGAAAGTAAAGAGAGAAAATATCAATCTGTCACATGAATGATTTCAACTTATAAAAACATTTTCAGACTTTCTTAATTTTTATTACTTAAAACTTTAGCAATTTGTGTATTGGTGTAATTATTAGCCTTCCACACTGATTTGTTTTAAAATACCGAAACAAGTCCGCAACGAAATAACAAGAGAAAGTTGCGTGTCCACGAGAAGAAAATTAAGAGTTGAGGAAGGTGCAACGGCCCCTTCTTTGCTTTTTTTCTCCCTCTGATGAGATAGTTTCTCGAAATTTCGCAGCGTGTTTTTCCTCGATCCGAATTGGACCAGAATTAGAAGCAAGAGAATTAGTTCATCACCGAGTACCTCTGGAGGAAAAAGAACGATAGCGATTCAGGGGCAAGGGAGTTATCGATTTTAATTTGCCTTACTATGGCTATTTATAGAAGTTTGTAATAGTTTTAAAAGAACTGCCCGCAGGTGGTTTATTTCATCGTGCAGAACTCTGCAGGTGGAAAATAGAATAAGCCGAGTCTTCTTTCTTAGAAAGTCAAAGCAAACTTTTTTTACTTTAAGCAATAAGGAAATGTTCGAATAGTTAGAATGTTCGAAAAAAGTGAATTACTTCTTCAGAAAGGTCAAGAGGGTTTGCATTGTAAACACAGTAAACCGGGGAAGAAAGTGTATTTCCGGTAAAGAACTTATTTGGTTTACCATCATTTAAACAGTGTTTGGCGTTTATTTTTAGATTGCTGAAATTGCATTGTTACATGCCAACTTATGCACACATTGTGAAAGTAGTAACCAAAAGACTAGGGCTCTTTGAATTTAGTTTTATAGAAAAATCCTTTAATGTGATTAAACTGATCTGAGAATTGTCAAGCAATTTTGCTTTTGATCACTGCATTTCAAGAACAAGCAATAATACCTCAGAAATTTTCAGAATAATTTTAAAGTATACATGTACTATTTTATTTATCCCTCTGAGGGGCTCTTACATGCATATTCTACAATCTGTACTCATCCCAACTATTAACAAATTTTTACCTTCTTTACAAATAGAATATTTTTTCCTAAAATTCTTTCAATCAATAGGTGAAGTTATTTACTCATTACATACTACTCGAGAATATATACTCGCTCATAGAGTAAAGGATATATTTCTCATCTTTGTATAGCATAAAGACGTTTCATGTATCGTCGCCATATAAAGTGGCCTAAAAGCTCTTGGCTCATTTAAAAATTATTAAAAGTTGAGTCAGGAATGTAGCGCTTTTATACAGAGGCTTTCTTAAGAACTTACTTTAAAACGTTCATTGAATAGTTCAAAATTTTAAAAATGTACACCCTTTCTTTTGCGTGCAATATATTAAGTTGATATCCATTCTTTACCGACAAATTCTCCAAAGTGGATTGTGTATTAGTTGCACAGCACTTACAAAACAACATGGAAGTTTTCACAACACTGCAACCTTAACAAACTTTGTTTCCCACACATTCCCACGAGAAGTCGAGAAATGTGATATCTGGAGTGTAGAGAGATTGACAATCTTTCGAAAACAATTCAAAATATAGTTTTCTCTTTTATAGAAAATATTTTACAATAAATCTTAATCAGTAATCTTCAAAATTACTTGTAAAACGTGTAATTTTATCAATAAATTTTAAGTGAGTAACAAACCTTTGGACCACGTTCTGTATAAATGCATTTGACAGCTCAACGTGGAAATTTGGATTCATAACTATTAAGTAGCATTAAAACATGTATATACTTGTATATTAATAGAAATGTTTAAAAGTATCATACTATCAACGAAAACCTATCTTTAAATCGAATTATGTACTTTTTTAGACATCGTTACTTAACATTAGAATCTATGAGACACTGATTAAATTCTTTAGTTTGGGATGTTTCCACATAAGTGTTCTGATATAAAGAAAGCACCGCCGTGTATTAAGGACATAGGGATATTGAACTAAATCGAAGAAGCTGACATGTGGGTTAGTAAATTATTAACATGTCCCATTTAAATGCTGAATAATAATGTAAATTAAGAAAAATAAAATCCCCCAAAAGGTAACTATCCTTTTCAAATAATCCTTAGGAAGGATAGGATAATTGAAAAATAAGAACGAAAAGTTCGAAACTATCAATTTTGTTGAAGAAAGATTCCCCAGAGTAAACACGAAAGCGAGACACCTTTCGGTAGGTCAAGAACAAGGCGTTCCAAAAATCTACTTCTTATGTATCCCTAAATTTAGAACTACAATCGCACGAAGGAAACAATTCCTTTCACAATGAGATTAAAAATCTAATTGCAATTATTTGCGCGTCCTTATTCTACTCTCCTTCAACAACTCTTAAACCCTCTCCCGATAAAGACGAAAACAATGCAAACTCGCGATTCACGACATGCTCGAGAGGCCATCGACAGAAATCGAAACCTTTTACGGATTTTTATTGTTTTGAAATTTTTTATTTAGTTATGGCCTCGATACCACCTACGCTTCTCACCTTCCTGCCTCGCCTATTTATACCCCTTATTTTATCGTTGAAGATTAGGACTGGTTCGTGAACCAGATATTCGAGAGTAATTGGAAGTGGAGTTGTTTCGTTTTTGTGTAACTTGCTTTGGAGAGAAAATTTGTTATGATTTGCAGCTTATGTTGGAATGATGACAGCAAGGATTTTCTTTTGGTCGTGATTGCTTCAATTGCGTCTGATTATGGGATTGAATTGTCCGTTAGGAACATTGACCATCAGCTGTTTGTCCTACATGAAAAATTCACGTATAACAAATGTTCCAAATGACGAAATCACGCGATGTTTGATGATGTTATTACTTCATTCTAGTTTGGGTTGTATTAGACTTTTTTTTGATCCGGGAACCAGTTGGTCTTTTTAAGCTTGGTATTTTTTAGTAAAACTGGAAAAGGTTTAGCTGTCTTTTCCTCGCGTTTACTAAATTTTGGTTAATATTGTAAATGTCAAATTTCAATAATATTTTGTAAATACTCACTAAGATAAAAAAAAAATGAAAGAGCTTTGTTAGAATTTCAGCTTGCGTGAGCCAGTTGGTCTTTCTAATCTTGGTATTTTTTAATAAAACTGGAGAAGTTTAGATGTCTTTTCCTCGCGTTTACTAAATTCTGGTTAATATTGCAGACGTCGAATTTCAATAATATTTTGTAAATACTTACTAAGATAAAAAATTGAAAGAGATCTGTTAGAATTTCAGCTTGTCTGTTGAATCAAAAGGGCCAACTTCGAGATTAATCATTAGTGTGAAATTTCTTCATGAAATATTTCACTTTCGTCATTTTTTAAGTTGTGTCTGATTATAGTCTTATGGTTGACTATTAGAGACAATGACCATCAGCTATTTGTCCTCTACATGAAAGGTCCACATATAACAAATGCTTCAAATGTCGAAATCACACTATATTTTATCATGTTTTTGTAAGTTCGCTTCATGTTTTTTGGGCTGTATTAGACTAGTATATACACATACAACCCAAACTAGCATTTAGATCCTGGAGCTAGCTGTCTTTCTATGCTTAATGTTTTTGAGGAACGCTGGAGAAGCTTAGAGATGTCTGTTTATAGCATTTACTAAATTGTGATTACTTTAAGGCTGTAGTTGCCAAATTCTAAGGTAGGCAGGTAGGTAGTTAATTAAAATCGCATTGGAGTAGCACTATGAGCTATAAGCGAAGGTATCAACCCCCAAGGTCAAATTATTTCTATGTGTTACTTCAGTGTGACACTAATTAACTACCTAATTACTACTAGAAAAATACCAAATCTTATACACAATTTTTTTGCACTATTTTGATGGCTTCTGTTAGTATTTAAAACACTCGTATTCAATTTTTTGAACTATGAAAAAATCCTACCCCTTTTGATGTAACTTCATATAATTTTCAACACGCGTCTTGCACATACTATCGTCACACAGTTAAACATTTAGATATAAAATAATCAAGTCTAATTCAAAAGCTTTTCGCGCTGCATGAACGAACATTTTGTTATTAAACATGAGAAGAGAAAGAACTATTTCAGGTGGAATTCCCACGTTATGGGTTTTAAAATGAATAAAAAATGAGTGGAATTTATGCCCACACTTCTTCTTTGTACTTAAAATATTTGCTACAGTTTGAGTACAACTACTACGTACAAAGAAAATATTTTTCTATGCTCAGAATGCATCCACAGAATCTAAATCTGCCGCGAACTTAAGGGCAGGCTTCATGGCTGAGGAAATCCATTTTCAATTACCTTGATCATGATCCCAGAGAGTAAAAACAAGGAACTAGAAGGTCGGGTGAGGAAAAACTAACTTTCGATGAATCCCTTTCCACCGATATGGGTGATAGGCAACCAGGTCGATTATTTTCGATCTGTTTTTCCCTTTAATTGCTCTCAACTTATTAAGCGATGGCAAATTAGAGATGGAAACACACGTGTGTGATATTGAGCCTGATTAAAAGTTCTCTTTTCCCACGGGTATTATATTAAATACGGTATTTTTTAAAAGTTATCTGGTTTAATTGCGATAGGATTTAGAAAGTTGGATATATTTTTGATCTTCCATGAACAGAATCAAATTTTTTTCCAGAAAACAGCCGTTCAATGATTTTTAATTGAGGATAATAAACATCTGAGCCAAATCAGAAATTTATTTTCCCAAAACTGACATGTAGACTCTGTTATGGCTCACTGGGTTTGCTCACTTTGCTAAATACCTGGGGGACTTGTAGTTGGTGCAGGTTCGATAAAAGAAACTTACCCTGGGCGTATTTCTCTCTCTTTTTTCAGTAAAACTTTCCTTGTGTGTGTACTTTAATTACTTGACGTTGTCTGCCTCGTATGAGACGCATTAATTGCACCATAAAATCAACCAACCCAAAACTTATATCTTTTTAATTAAATGGGCATGGAACGTCTGATACGAGAAGATTAACGTTTACAATATGCTGCTAAAAAATTGACGAATTTATTTGACTGTTATCCGTTTCGATCAAAGTTACGAAAAATAAAATGCTAATATGCTCAGCATTTAAAATTTAATGTAACCAATTAAAAATTAAAATATTTAATAGATAATTACAGAATAGATTTATATATATTTAAAGAAAAAGAAAGAATAATTTAGAATATCTACTTAACCGTAGTAGTAAATTAATTTTAAAACGTGCTTAATAAGTTTATTAGCCGTAGAATGTGTTGTGGTCAAATTTAATATATTTTATAACGCATATAATGCATATGTATTGATGTATTTTAAATTTAAAAGACAATAGAAAATGATTTTGATATTTAGATTATTTTTAATATACTGAGACGAACTCATTTAAGTCATACATATATTTGAAGTGGTTATGCTGCGCGTATTAAAATAGGTTATATTGTGTGATTTTAAGAAACTTAGAAAAAACTTTGCTTTAGAACTTTTTGAGGTAAAAGCTGTTTATATCGAACAAATTAAGAATTTTGAATTGAATAAAAACCGAGTATTAATGTCTAATTTAAAAAAAAAAAAAGGACGAAGAAGTTTTTTTATATGTAGAATGGTGATAAAGATTAAAATAATATAAAGAAACTAACGTTTTTGTTGTTATTTCGAACTTAAAAGAGATGAACATAAGATCGTATCCATAAATTGCACACTTTCATTCACCATAAGTATTTCAAAAACACCTGTTAGCAGTCATAAACTTAAAAAAAAAAAAGGGATTCAGTTTATTAGATCTTTGAATCATTAAATAAAACAAGCTGTTCTTTTTGCAATTGATAATATCGTGTAGATATTTTCTAGTGTGCAATTCGGTGTTGTTTAAATTGGGAAAATTCTGAGTTCATTTATAAAAATAGACTCAAGTTCAAAGCAATTTTGCTGTCAATAACTTCAAGGAAACATATTGCTCTAATATTTCAAAGATCTTCCATGCAAAATTTTTTCACAAATTATACCCTGCATTCAAAACAATTGTTTGTTCATTATTGTGCAATAAGGTCCTATTAAGTCACTTGGTCCATTCCGATAAAATAGAGTAGACTATATTTGTTTTACTTCAATGACTTCTCCTCAAACACGCGATTCTCACTGGTTGTAATACAGTCATCAAGCACATTGAACCCGAAGTTAGACATCAAAACTGGCAACGCTTCGTGGCAGGCGAAAATGGCTAAATTGGATTACCGTATCAAAGCATTCCCAGCAAATTGCAGACCTAAACTGACGCAAATTACAGTCATTCCTTCACACTCTAACCTCTGCAACTTTCTCGGATGGCGGAGATAAAATGGCTACAATGAATTCTTTTTATTGGTGCCTGGATGGTACGAAGTCGAGGCATCTTCCAGAAAGGAGGTCAGTCATTGTTCGCTCAATGGCGCATAAAAGTGGATGGATGTCTTGCCTATGATGTGATTTACCGTTCCTACGAGGAACAACTCGTGCCCGAGTGATTCGCTGAGGTACAGAGGATAGCAGGAGGGAGAGTGTTTTTTTACTTACACACTCGAGTGAGCTTTGCTTGATTTTGTTCATTATGTAGAGTGGCCGTGAAAGCATTAGTGTGGCAGTTTGAGCAATGTCCGTGGATGTCGAATCTTCTGTGGCACATGTTTCTTTACTGCGGACACAAGCGACTGAATTATTGCCTACAGCACACCCAAATCCTTGATGAGTCGTAGGATAACATGCGATGGTGTTTGTAGACTTGTTTTCTGTTTCTAGCGGCACATGTGGGTCATGTTAGAGACAGGCGACAGAATCAAGATAATCTGAATAAATAGATTTATTTTATTCAGAACAAAACAAAAATGAGGACTTTCAGTAAGCTATTGTTAAAGAAGTCCGAGGGAAAGTTTTGTGGAATAGGATCTTTTTCCTTTTTGTGTTTCAACGATCGGTATTTATATATAAATAAATACAACACATTTTCATAGTTTTGAAATGGCAAATATTATTGTGATTGTATAAATGAAATGCTTATGCCCGAAGAAAAGATTCTTTATAATAATTTGAGACAAACAAATATTTGGTTCTAAGTATCAAAGGTTAATTGAACAAAAATCTAATGAAAAAATGTTATTTGAAGGTGCCTTGTCTTGAAAAATATCCAAGCGTCATTCAATTCTGATTTCATTTAGCCTAAGAATTCTGGCACACTTTTCTTTAGATAATACATATTAACATTAAGTTGAGTTAAATTATTTTATTCCTTCAATTTGATTTTTTATATAACACTTCTAAAATGAACAACACTTGTTTTTAATCCCACGAAGAAAAAAATTTTGATTTAATTTTCTGTCTTTCTTTTGACACTTCGACTAGAAAAATGTTTTCAATCCAACATTATCACTGCCAAATACAATTTAGCAATACTTTCTAAACTAGGTGGTCATCTGAAATATATTGTTATTTTATGCAACTACTTGAAGTATACCATGATTTCAACTTTCTAAAATAAACAGATTACATACTCACGCCACTGTTTATGCAAAAAACGTGTATCTTTCCTAAATTTATTAAATATAGAACATAAAAAAAAACTCTATACTTTCAGGTATTTTTAAACAGAAAATTTAGAACGATATAAATACGTAAAATAGCTGTCGAACATTGAAAGCAAAAATGTTTTATAAAGATTATGGACGTTTTGTTCTATAAAAATAGATACAGTCTATTATATCTTGTTTTTCAGCTTTATTAGTCGGTGTTTTTAAGCTTTTGACATTTGCATGTGTTTAACTGAAGTTTTTATCTTTTACTCCTCTTAAAAACAATTTCAAAACTTATTGGAATTAGATAAAATGTTAAAAAACTCAATAAGAATGAAAAGTCGAATTACTATTTGCAAAATGAGGAAAAGATAAAAGAGTGACAACAGCATATTTGTCAATTTCCAACGTATTGACAGTTGCGAAAACAAATATCCACACGGTTAAATTGGAATGCTGCTTATGAAACCTAATCGATTATACGATCCTGGAAAAAATAAGTAGTGAGAATCTAACTCTCAAATATTGTGCAGTTGGTTACGTTCATTTGCATCCAATCAAGATTTCTAATTTCGACATTCTATTTTCCCTAGGTAAAAAAATAAAGATGCGCCCCCTGCTGTTGTGTTCAGCATTCCTCTTAGGATCTCTGCTGAGCTTCGCAGCAGCCGATGGCCATGGTTGGGATTACAGACCCATCAAGGTCATCATCAAAGAACACCCGAAGCTCATCAACGTGCCGCACTACGTGCCATGGCCCAAGTACGTGCCAGTCCCGAAACACGTGCCGGTGCTGAAACCGCTTCCCATAGCGAAACCGATCCCGGTGCCGAAGATTGTGCCGGTGGTGAAGCACATCCACAAGGTGGTGCACGTGCCCAAAGTGATCCACATTCACAAGTCGGTGCCGGTGCCAAAGCCCTACCCGATCCCCAAGATCGTCAAGGTGCCCAAGCCCTACATCGTCCACGTTCCCAAGTACATCCCAGTGCACAAACCCTACAACGTCCCAATCTACGTGAAGATCCCCAAGCCCTACATTGTACCGGTGCACAAGTCTGTGCCGATTCCAGTTCCGAAACACGTACCAGTCAGAGTGGAAGTGATCAGGGTGAAGCCTTTAGTCATAAAGAAGCCAGTACCAGTTCTGTGAGTATACTTTCCGCAACTATTATTCATATGCACATAAACATCAGTAGGGTCAGTTTAGTGGATAATATTAGGAAGTAGATTGAAACCGTACCTGTTAAATATGTGTGTTTTACGAAAGCGTTAGTTTGTTTACGCGAATCATTACCAATATTATCAGTATGTTTGTAGTATTAATCCCTTATGTTAGAAGAGCCATAGGATCATCAAAAACAATATTGAAGGCCATGGTTTTAAGGCGGCTCACATTCTAAACACCCAATCTTGTCGCACTTTAGGATTGTAATTGTCTTTGACATTTTCGAATCTTGCTACGCTTTTATTACCAGAGTTAAAGCTTGATTTAGCTTTTCTGGCTCTACAAAATTTTGCTTTGTGTCCAGCTTTAACACAATTATGACATTAGAAAACATTTGGATTCAGAGCTTTCAACCATATTCCAAAATCACAGCATCAAAAATGTACATCGGCCCACCCCTATTTTTTGACATAACTGACAAGCGACCCAATGAATGATGTCGATCCACCTTGTATATATTTGGTTCCTTATATAAAATGTGTATGTGTAATATTTATCCTTAGTTTTGAAAGGAAGGCATATAACTATAAAAATATTGGGACCAACAGGTTCTAGGACTTGTGGTCCATTGTGTTTTGTTAAAACAATTTATTTGCTATTTCATTGGTAATATTTACTCTTTCCGTTTGTGTATGCTTACCTCCTTCCTTGGGGGCGAGAGGTTCTGGGCTCTCTGGCAAGCCCTCGTACGAAACACTTATAAGCACAAATGCCCTTAGATGTGATTTATAAGTTTAAAATAAAAATTTTAGAAGAAAGATCTATCTGAGCGATCAAATATATATTACGAAGTTTAAAAATGTGTAGAAGCTGCGTTCTATAATGGTATGAAATTTAAGAGCTGATCAATGGATTAAGGAATTTAATTTCATGAAAACTACTTTTCCAAAAGTTGCAAAAATACCGAATCCATTAATTTAATGCAATAGAGAAAAATAGCGACAGTCTAATTAATTCATGTAATTATAATTTGGACAGTAGGAATGTTGTTGAGATGTGTTCTGATTTTATAAGAAACAAACTTGATAGTTATAAGAAAGTTTCCAAAGGTAGCCTTCTATGTATATCCCATCCATTTCAGAAAAAGGAGCAGAAAACAATACAAATTTCAATTTGATTGCATTATGATAATTCTAACTTTTATGCCTTTATTTTAATTAAATAAGCTAATTAAAAAAGCAATCCAATCTATTCACACTTTAAAAACTGAAAAGAAAATCAAAAGTGAGAAAAAGTTAAGGCTATGAAAGTATTTTATTTAAATTTTCGTCGAATGAAAAATAGGTACTCTGTTTCGATTACGAAACAGTTATTGCTTTATAAATTTTGAGACAGACTTCTAAATGCAGATATCCAAGATTGAATAAGACTTGCAATAAAATACTTCGAATAAAATAACTCATGTCGAAAAGCTTAAATGAATAAAAAGGTGCTACAAGTTTTTTAATATCAGAACACAGGTCAACGTTCTTACCGCAATTCCCACACACTATTAAGTACAATAAACTAGTAATTTCAAAGTCTAAGAGACTTTTATTTTCAAACATAATACAGTACGTTTTCCTGCGGTTCGTTTTTGTTTGGCTCATAAAGGATTCAGATATGTTTAGAGGCTTGTAGTAAATAACTGAAGCGTGAAAATTTCATTTATACATAGAAGGTAGAATTCCTTTAATATTTACTTTCATCACACAATTTATACGCAACGAAGCTAAGCAGAAGTGAAATGCATTCAGTGTTTGTTTCTATTGTTCTATTACAATTCCCAATAGAATGTTCCAAACATGCGGATTCTTCTAAAAGAAGTATTTTGTGTTGGTTGATAAATTTTTTAGAGAGTTTTTAGTACTTCTACTGATGACGACATCAGAAAACAGATTCCAGGAATTCAAGAAATTAGAATAAGATGCACCGATTTAAAAAAAAGGAATATAATGTAATCATAAAAAATGATAATTTAAGTATACTTTTTATGTTTTCTCTACAAAAGATTAAATTCACTTGGAACACAGATTGAATTAATTTGTATATTTATGCTTTCAAATATTTTGACTTATCGTTTGGAGTTTTGGTTTTCTTCATCATTGCATTTGTTTTGCTGAAAACTTCCATGTCCGTATGAATTTAAAAGTCTCGTATTGAACTAATGACAAACATGTTTTTGAAAAGACATAATAAATCTAAAAATGGTAAAATCGTCATACATTTATTGCTATATTTGAATGTTAAGCCTTTTATGGTGTCTTTAAACTTGATTTAGGACCAAAGAGTTAATCTAAAAAATATTATTCCCCTTTTTTTCGCAAGAATTAGAAAAACGCAGCAGAATTGTCAAGGATTACGAATGATGTATATTTAGGCCATGTGCACACATCCGGTTTTTCAACGTGCGGGGCCGCTGCGGCACCGAAGCCCAACTATGCACACATAACCGTGAAATGACGCAAGTACTCATTTCGCGCCATTTGCCATAAATATTCTATCGAAGAAAACATGTTTATTTCGCTCTTACTTAGTGTAAAAAAATTATATTTAGAAACAAAATAGACGTTACTGGTTACAACCATTCGTTAATTATTATTTATATTCCATTTATTTATGAAAACAAGGTACTTCAGGACGGAGATGCATGTGCGGGGAGCTGCGGCGCCGTGGGGAACTACGGTACAAATTTCACGCAAATTGAAAGTGCGTCGCCGGAGACATGTGTACACTACTCCATTGGATCTAAGGCCGGTGCACACATCCGGTTTTTCAACGCCGCTGCCGCAAAATAAGTGCGGACTGAGATACATTAGATCCAATGGAGAAGTGCACACATGCCTTTCGGCGCCGCAACGGCGACCCACGTCCAACTTGCGTTCAATTTTTACCGCAGTTCCCCACGACGCATCAACACATGCGTCTCCGTTCTGAAGTACCTTGTTTTCATAAATAAATGGAATAGAAATAATAATTAATAAATGGTTGTATCCAGTAACTTCTATTTTTGTTTCAAAATATACTTTTTTTTACGCCAAGTAAGCGAAATAAACACGTTTTCTTCGATAGAATATTTATCGCAAATGGCGCGAAATGAGTACTTGCTTCATTTCACGGTTATGAGTGCATAGTTGAGCTTCGGTGCCGCAACGGCGCCTCACATTGAAAAATCTAGATGTGTGCACCGGGCCTTATTGAGCTTGCATATCTTTTTCAATTCGTTACTAATTGAAGAGAAATTTGTAATTTTCCTCCTAGTATATTAAAATATTTGTTTAATAATCTCTTATAATCATATGAAATCTTTTATACGTAATTGAAACTCACGTAAAGCGAATTTGATTAAGGGTTCATAAGAATGTACTGTAAACACATTCAGTCCATAATGAACCAAGGTCACAGAATACTCATATAGAACAGTAATTAATAACAAAATATTGCCCATTTTGTCATAAAATTTTTCTAAAACTATACTTGGATTCAAGATTATAGTTTCAGTTTGCATGGAATAAAATATACTTGATCAAATTATATAGCATAGTTATTATAAATAATGGTAAAATATTTATATTTATTCATTCAAACAATACATTTATTTATTACGTTCGTGTAATGCCTCGCACCATAGATGTTTTAATTGCATTGTTAGTTAATTAATTTCATCATATGTACAATAGCGCGTGTCGAGTATTTTACTCATTACATTTTTCTCCCTTCGCTCTGACCAGGTGAGTAATTGGAAAAGTACAGTTGTTTCGGACATCGTAAAACTGAGCCAACAACTGCACAACAAGTAAAAATCGAGCTTCTTTAATTACCCCAATCTACAACAAAGCAAAACCTGTTTCTCATCAAGAGGAGGAAAGCCATTTACTGGTGTCCGTCTTTTACCAAAACCGTCAGAGGTCAAGCACAATACGACTCTTGAACTAACAGGGAAAAAAAAGGTCCTTTTCAAGACAGTTAAAGGAATATGTAGAGCAAGTTGAAATACCAGTCTACCGTGGTGAATATACAAGAGTGGTAGGGAGCTTAGGCAACGCCTCACTTACAACAAAAGAACACAAAGAAGACTGTAACAACCTAGTTTTAAGGACGATTCCATGCTGAGAAAGACACCGAACAGGTGTTACGAGTGACAAAGGGTCGTATTCTGCATCTCGAGGATTTTAATAGACGCTGGAAGTACTTAAAATGGTAGATTGAGATAGAAAGCGAAATTATTGGGTGTAATGCGATAAGAGACATCAAAGCTGAAAAAATTCGTGTGAGTTTTTTATGACTGTCGCTTTGAAGATTGAATCATGGGAAAACTTTTTATAGTGACACTGCAGTTGTTATCTCTCCTACTTAAACGTTACAACTGGTATGGTTGTGCAGCAATTTTATTCATTATAATTTTGACGTGAACGTCTAAATCAATGGATAGTATAGAGATAAAAAATAGATCCGGATTGAAATCGCTACAACATTAAAAATACATAATAATAATAAAAAACCCTATAATTACATTTTTGAGCATTGCATTCTGTATTTTTTAAAGCATTATTTATAAAGTAATGACTACAATTAGTGATTTTAGATAGTGACCATCTTCTAAAAGCACAAGAATAATTATTTTCTGGTTATAATGAAAAAGTGTATGGCTATTTGTAGAATTATATTTCCACTCCATCATAGGATCGTAGAATACGCAAATAAATTTTCCTTTTCTGGCGTAGAACTACAGGAGGTTGAATTGAACATTTTAATAGTTGTTTTGTTGTGAACCGTGGAACACTTTTGACAGTATCGCGGTTTATCTGGAACACACAGAATAACCAAAGAAATTTTCCCTTTCTGTCGTAGAACTTCAGGGGGTTGAATTGAACATTTTAACAATTGCTTTGTTGTGAACCGGGAAACACTTTTGACAGTATTGCGGTTTATCAGGACAATTCTGAGCCCAACACGACTGTGAGGTGCTCTCGGCAACGTGCGGGATTAAGGCTCTAGACATGATATATTCAAGTATGCGAAGAACATTTCCCATTGATTTGAAATGCATTTTAAGAATTTGTTTTACACGCTCCAAACTGATAGATTTTCAAACAGAGCATCCGACCAACCGGTTTAGTGGTTAATGCATTAGCCTCTAGATAGGAAGGTTCTTGGTTCGAATCTGGGTCGATACATGGAAATTTGTAAGCGTATAATGTAGAGACGACCTGTGAAACCTTAAATCTGTCGTGGCCGTATTCCTCACTTTGGGTTGGTGTGGAATTTTGGAGAGTGGGATCCAGCTCAGGTGTTACCTCGTCATCTGACCGTGGTTCAAAATTACTTGGTGTTGTCCTGGGATCTTTCCCTTAGAGGATTGATCCCGGACCGTCGTCAATAGACCGTTGTGTTGCTCTAGTACGACGTTAATTAAAATTACATTACCTTACCTCAAACAGCACTGAGCATATTTATTTTTTAACACCCAACTACTGAACCCTTCGGCACTAGAAGGGGTGAAGTGGTGGTTATTTGCAAAGGAGCATCCTGAGACCGTTACTCCTAACAGGGACAATAACCACATCCATGCACTTACACACCAGTGAATTCCTTTTGGATTAAAAGATACATTGATATAAAAATTCCGAAAATACACTGTAGGGAAATTTTAGAAAGTACACTTTTATCTTGAGGACAAAGCAATGAAGTTTCTTAAGCATTATTTTTCTGTAGTAGAACTGTGATTATACGAGTTACGATTTTTTAAAGTGTCTATGTTATACGATTCGAATTCGATACTTTGTTTTTTTAAAGCTTTAAAAGATCTTCCAGCACGAGTGTGTCTAATTTGTCCTCGTCTGGTCTGGTTTAGTAAAGAGATAATGCTGTATGTCCAATAACTCAACTCTAACATGAAATACATGTTCAAACGTCACAATAATTGTATGATTAACACAGTAAAAAACACATTGCGACACAAATCTGAGTATAGGTTCTTCTTAATATTATTTAATGAATCTTTCAGTACCAATAGTAGAAACATGTATTAAATGTTTCTGTATTTAGTATAAACTGTTTTGTGCTTCTATATCCGTATTATCAGAGTTTCTGGTTACCCGACTTGACCTAGGTCAACGTATAATCAAGGTTCTAGTGTAGTTCAAAATGAAAGTGAGGTTCATGCCATTCTAATGGGCCATTCTTTAAACCCCAAATGTCAGAAGATGCAGCTTTTTTTTTACAGCATATCGTACATTCTAAAGTTTGAAAACATTGGAGAATGACCCCAACACAATACGCCATGAAACTTCTTTACAATTTATTTATGCACCGCTGAACGCCGTAGGCTAATTGAAGGTATCATTAAAGCTATTATGCAGTAAAATGACCATAAAGAAATACTGTGCCAAATGTTTTCCTGAGAATAAGGCTTAATTTAGTGCAACAAAAACGTTGGAGAAAACTAAAGGCTCAGTTCCCTTTTAGCCCTTTAGAAACGAAAAGAACATTATGATAAATAATGTGAATAATTGAGGTTGTGTTGTGCATTATAAATGGATAGTATTTTTAGTGCCCAGGTATGTTGTTTTTGAGTGATGGACTTTCTCATGAATATTCCGCTGGAAAATTGCAGAAGGGTCGAATTTTGATCGAAGTGTTCACTCTTTCCGATTCGCTTGCCATGAGACCTCATTTTCAGCTCTGATTGCTCACAGACGATGACCATCGGGCCTCTTTCCAACTGTCACTGTCGTTGAATAGAGAAGTTTGAAACGGCGTTGGCGATTCTTATTTTAAAGCCAACGTAATGTGGTGATTGAGGACGATTTTTTGTAATTCCACTTATTTCCATATCCTCCTCCAATCCTACATTACTCCTTACAAATCCATGGACAGGTCCTGTATTATTCTTTAACTAGACATTCATGGCTCTATTTTCCTTGATCTTCTAAAATTTTATCTTCATTCTTCCTAATCATTATCCTTATTTATTCCACATCCTTCGGGGTTCTTTATGCTTCTGTTCGTGGGTTATTTCTCTCAGTTTTTGCAATAAAAACTTGTTACAGCTGCCAAAAGAGATAGAATGGTTTCTCCACTTGTCGACTAATCACATTGCTAAGTCAATGTAATAACATGACAGTGTTTTTGTCCACTAATCTACCAACCTGCGAATTGTCGGCGGCTTAGGATCGATTCTTGTCAGTTTCGATTCATGACTGGGTTTATTTCACTGTCAATGTAATATCATGGTTCAGTGCGTTTGTCCACTGCTCTAGCAATCTGGGAATTGTTGGAGGCTTAGGATCGATTCTGCTGTCGGATTCGATTTCTCCTTGGGTCTTTTACTGTTCTGCGTTAGAAAAGCTTTCTTTGTGTGCAGTCCATTTGCTTGATGTTGTTTGACACAGCTTGACCAAAATATGGTCTTTGCGCCATAAAATCCAATCTATCAACCAAAGTAATAATATATCTGATGTCATGTCTCATGTACATATTCATTGTGGTGTTTCAAAAGTTTGTAGAAAGTCACAAACTTCGTAAGTCACATAGAGAGTTTAATAAAAATATATCTTGGATCATTCTAAAAGTTTATTCAAGCGGTTTTATAGTGCGGTTTGTTGAGTAAGCTCCAAAATATCACAGAAACACTACATTCAACTTAAATGTAACATGTATTTACCATTATTGCGTACAGCTATTCTTTTCTTAATTTTAAATTTTCAATATACTGGTGATATAAGCTCTTGTGGTTTAATCCAAAGAATTAGTCGAGCTCTTTGGACATCCATTCGGACATTCCGAACTAAGAAAACTTCCATTCAGTTTGTTTTGAAGACTCTGTAAAAGATGGTAATCTGAGGTGACAATAAGGATAATATAGTGGATGAGAATGATGATTTTACTGTCTTAATTTTTCTTACCGTGCCAGGTCGTGTGTTGTCATGATGAAAAAAACCCCGCTTTTACTGTCAGTAGCACAGGTCTTTTTCATCGAAAGCTTTTGTTTAGCCATCAGAGTTGTTTACAATAGATGGCACTTAAGAATGATTTGTGTTTTAAGATGCAGCTCATAATACAGACAGCATTATTTTTCTTCTGTTGAATTCACGTGTGAAAAATTAAACCAACACAAAAAAATTTAAAACACTGAAAATTCCAACTAAACATACACATTGTACGATTAAGTAATAACTGTAAAGCATCAGTCGTTTTGACCTGTAAGAAAAACCCTAATCCCATAAGTTAAGACTCTATATTTAATGTATTGTATTTAAGCATGCTATGTATATACCTGTCTTAATAACCGCAGTTTTTTTTAGGAATTTAAATGGGCAGTTATAATGAAATGGCTATTGTATGCTTCATAGTAATACATTTAGTTTAAATATTTATATAATAGAGTGTCTCGTTATTGATTTTAATTACATTTAATTTCCTCTAGGTACCACGAAAAGAAACACGATTGGTGAAAACCTCAAACTCAACTACTTGAAATCTTGTATCTTAATCCTGTTCCGTCCTTCCCTGAGCTTGAATAGACTTTTGCCTTTTCTCATCGGAAGAGGAAATGCTGCCAAAAATATACGAAGAAAAGTCTCTTCACATTCGAGTTGTTTTGGAAGACGTCTCCTCAATATCCGTGTCCGAGTTGTGCGGATTGCATACTGGAAATCGGAAGCTAATGTAAGACTTCTGGTTGTACATGTGTGTGGATTCAACTCTTGCTTTGCGGTGGACTCTTCAGTTTGTCTTACATCCAAAGTCACGAGTTGGACCTGCAGAGATGTACTGCAAATTGGAGAAACAGAAGTGGCGCGGAAGATTCCGATGGTTTTAGATTAGATATTTTTATTTTTCCTGTCCATTTATAAAAGCTCAGTAAGCAACCTCATATGACAAAGTGACTTCATGCCCTTATTAATCAGCTAACGGTTTTTTGTAAATATAAACGAATTAATGTAAGTACGTTTTTATTTTTTATTTTTTATTGCTGTTTATACTTTAAATTTTTGAGTTACTTTATATTATTCTCAGTTCCGTTTTTGACAACGAAAATATGTATTTACTAGTTATGAATGAATTTGCTTGTTGGTACGCTATTCTAAACTGTACCTTGCTAAATAGAGTGCTTTAAATATCCCTATTTCTTACTAGATTAATCTGTTTTGTGTGCTTTTAAATTCTGTATTTCATTTTTTAGTAATTTTGGCTAAGGACAAAATAAGTTATAGAAATAGAGCTTAAACTTAATGATCGAATCAGGTGTTTTTTAGAAATTGTATCTAGTTAACGCTTCTTTTTTGTATATAGAATGTGAAATACACGTATCAAGACAATGACTCTGTAAATACCAACTTTTAAAAAAAGTATTTTTAAAACGGAAATTCTTCAACGCAAAACAGTCTTTCCGTTGATTACTTATTGAAGATTTTATTGACTTATGCTTTTTTCGTGACGTGTTGATCTGATCTAAGATTATCTGAAGCAGTCTTGCTTTTTCAAAATTAGCTTCCGATGTATAATGTGTATAAATCCCAGGTGCTTGTGTACTATTACTTCGTGTGATGAATTATGCAGGTGAATATTGTACAAACGTAATTGAATGTTTTGTGTTTTTTCTTGTGTGTGACGTCTTGACTTTATGGGTATGAAAGCCATGGGTACGACGGTTTTACCTTATGAAATTCCATAGTCCTTGATCAAAATGAATCTGATCATATTAGACGCTATCCACATAGCTGATCTTAACATAAATTATAAACTTTAAATTTAGCTTAGAACTTTAAGAGTGTTCTTTCTTTTTTTTTATTTTGAATTCGTGCTTAAATTTCCCCCAAAACGGTTAATTTAAAACTTATCGTATGATTTTCGAATTTTCAAAATTTTTTTTATCCATTATTCATTCAAAACTTTAAAGTTATCTATATCACTTCTTAACGTAATTCAACAAAGAAAATTTCTAAGAGAGCATTAAATTTTTCTACACCGTAAAATCTTAAAATAATGATAAATATATTTTTGACAGTACGAATAGTCAATTTTTTTAAAACAATTTTTTAATGAATTTTATTAAACTGTCACAAATTTATTTTCTATGTATCTATAAAAAAATTTTCTACTCTCGAAGCCAGTAAATTTATATTTGTATATTACGTCTTGTAGAAATCAAATATTATAAAATTGTACAGTAAACTGTCTGTAAAGTGTTCTATCCTATGGTGTATGACTCTTTTGTAAATATTTTCACTTTCAATAAATGTGTTTCTAAAAAAACTTTAACCCTGTTTTATTATCTACTAGAAGAAAGTAGACGCAATAAAACCAACCTGAGGTTCAACATAACATTAATTTCTGTTATTTATAAGATGTTTCTTTACACACTAAATTTGAAAAAGAAAAACATCTTATATATACAGCATAGCATCATAATCTCAAGTTTTAATTTCGATAGATAATTACATAGAATTCAATTTTCAGTCGAGATTTGTAGACTTAAATCTTCCTGCTTAAACAAATATAAGAAAAAATAGATAGATAGATAGATAGAAAGAGAGAGAGAGAGAGAGAGAGAGAGAGAGAAAGAGAGAAGGAGAGAGAGACAGAGAGAGAAGGAGAGAGAGAGACAGAGAGAGAGAGTAAGAGGTGTACAAGTATTAAAATTCGAACTTTAAATTTCAAGACCGATTATTTAAAAGAAGAATTATCTTTGCAATGAACTAATACATATTTTCCTGAATATCTATTATATATTTTTTTAATTTTCATTTAAGGAATTTATAAATTGTAAAATGGATATTTCGGCCTAAAGAGAAACATATATATGATTAATGTAAAATAATATACACCTGATGGGGGAAGAATAGGAAGGTAGGTATTTAATTATCGTCGCATTGGAGAAACACAACAGGCTGTTGATGATGGACCGAAATCAGACCCGAAGGGAAAGAACCGAGGACAACGCCACGTAATTATGAACCACTGTCAAATAACGAGGTCACACATGAGCTGGAACCCCGGTTTCTAAATTTCCACACCATGCCAACGGGATGACATTTAAGGCCACGACTGATTTAGCGTGCGTCAGCCCCTTTGCACGCGACGATCGTTGGTTGGATTCGAACTCGTAATCATCCAGTTGGTAATCCGTTATTCTTCTAGCCGGGATACTGCCCAAGTCCAAGAATTGGAAGGTAGTTGGTAATTGGTAATTTTTAGTTAACGTCGTACTAGAGCAACACAACGGGCTATTGACGACGGTCCGGAATCAGTCCCTTAAGGGAAAGATTCGAGGACAACACCTCGTAATTTTGAACCACGGTCAGATGACGAAGCAACACCTGAGCTGGCACCCCACTCTCCAAACTTCCACGCCAACCCAACGTGAGGACTTTCGGCCACGACAGATTTAAGGTGCACCAGCCGCCTCTACACCATACGTTTACAAACATCCATGCCCGGACCCGGATTCGAACCAGGAACCTTCCTATCTAGAGGCTAACACCTTAACCACTATACCGGTTGGTCGGCAGAATTGGAAGGAACTATTTTTAGAAAGTCATAATATTATCTCTATAAACTACTATTACTTTAAATATCACGTATTCATACATGATGTACCATATGATTGGCAAACTCCAATAAATCCATTGCGAATTAAGGTCAAGTATTCACTAGAGAACTACCCCGCAGTATGGTTCAATTTATTCAATGTTAATTGAAAAACAATTGATTGAAATAATCTGTTCTCTCTTTCATTGTTACAAACCCTTTGTACTCCCAGAAAATACTCTTTTAATGTTTTATAGTTTTCCATCAGTTATATTTTAAACCAGTACACATACATACTATTTCATCCATAAAATATATTCCACCAGTGACTGAATTCCATCAATATGTTCTAATAGACGAATGACAAATAAATATAATAAATTACTCACGATACTCTAAGACACAAAGTATATTTTGTAGAACTCATTTTAAATTAGAAATAATTAGATTTTGAAAGGAAATCACATTTATCTCATTATGGCACAAAAAATGCAAATAAATTAAGTACATCTATTGTTAAAAATATAATAATTTCATTTAATAATGGTAGGTAGGTATTTTAATTAACGTCGTATTGGAGCAACACAACGGGTTACTGACGACGGTCCGGGATCAAGCATTTAAAAATGGAAAAGTAACTATGGATAATTTGATTTTAGATGTCTTGTAAAAGATACTCATTTCAAAATTTTAATATTTTTAATGATTGCTACGAAGGATTAGCTTTCCTCAGTTTTGTTTTAACTGTTTTAAAATTATATTTATGTGTAAAATGAAATACTCCAACATAAAAGGACTTTAAACGAAGTCAAAATATATATCCACAAGAAACGAACACGTCTTTAAATTGATTTCTTACTCCACCAAGGCGGTTAGTAACTGCAAATAAGTTTTGTCACTTCAAATTTTTTTAAACTATGGAATAAGCCTATTTTTTGACATCTGTTCATTATGAGAATAGCTATATTGTAAAGCATACGAAATTATGTTCAACACAACACTCCTGTATTTTGATTATTTAAATTTTTGTTTTTCAGAAAGTACAGCAGTTTCATTTTAAGGCTGAAATCAACCCGTTAACCTTTTGACTACGCCTAGTGATATAACTTGCGTGTTTCTTTCTTGGCGCGATGCTTATAACTTTCAAGGTACAACTGTTGTACCGGCCACAGTCTCAATATTTTCTTGGCTCGATTCTTAATACCTTGAAGAGGTAAAATTGTTGTACCGGTCGAAGTTTAAATTCTTTCTTGGCGCGATTCTTATAAACTTTCAAAGTTCAACTGTTGTACCGGCCGCAGTCTAAATTTTTTCTTGGCGCAATTCTTATTACCTTCACGGTACAATTGTTGTACCGGTCGAAGTCTAAATTCTTTCTTGGCGCGATTCTTATAACTTTCTAGGTACAAGTGTTGTACCGGCTGTAGTCTAAATTATTTCTAGGCGTGATTCTTATAACTTTCAAGGTACAACTGTTGTACCGGCCACAGTCTCAATATTTTCTTGGCGCGATTCTTAATACCTTGAAGGTACAATTGTTGTACCGGTCGAAGTTTAAATTCTTTCTTGGCGCGATTCTTATAACTTTCTAGGTACAAGTGTTGTACCGGCTGTAGTCTAAATTATTTCTAGGCGTGATTATTATAACTTTCAAGGTACAACTGTTGTACTGGCCGTAGTCTAAATACATTCTTTGCACAATTTTTATAAATTTCAAGATGAAACTGCTGTAGTGTGGTCGTCAACTAAATTCTTTGCTGCCGTGATCAAGATACAACTTCTGTGTAAAGGTTAAGCAAAAGTGTTAAGTGTTTGTTAGTCACCCTAAGAGCGTTTGTACACCCACCGATAATTATCGGATGTAGGAGACGTAATAATTGGAGTGGCAGTGTTCAGGCAGTCTCTTGTACATTGCGTCCAATTTTTATCGGAGATCTGCGTCATTTTCGTCTGAACGTGATTAAATTGTATTAAAATTTTTTATTCAATTTAGCATATTAGTTAAAACTATAGTTAAAATGAATATGCGTGTATCATTAAAAAATATTGCTATTTTGTACTGGATGTACTTGCGAAAGCGTAGAAATTATAGACGTGTTTGAATTCATCCACTTGTAGCCGAACGATCTGTGGAAGGTGCATTTTATACAATGTTTTACAAGCTCCGTAAGTAGTATAATTTTTAACACTCATTTTTGTATCGTATCAATAATTTAAAACGTGGGAAGACGATTACTGCGACTAAAATCTAAATGAATATGCAAACAACTGTAATTCTGGAATGCGAAGCGCAGGCAAACTGGATATTTATCGGACCGATTTAGCAGACCGTCCGACAATTCAAAATAAGGATAGCATTTTTGGTGGATCCGAAAATATGGGACGTGTGCAAGGTACTAATATAAAACAAGTTAATTTTAAGGTGTGCGACTCCAACTTCCGATATCGGTGTGTGTACAAACGCTCTTTTAATCGTAAAAACTGAGTTTTGGACTCGCAGTCACAACACCTGCTTAATTTTATTACTCCATTACAAGTCTTTCATATAGATATAAGAATGAGGAACTTGCACGTTTTGTGTTTACATTTTTGTAATATAGAAAATGAAAAAAAATATGATGGAAAATATCTTTCTTTTTATTTTTATAGCCCGAAAAGGTAAAATAAAAAAAAATTCAAGTTCGCACTATTTAGTTCATTCCAAAAACGCTATACTCGGTGACAGGCTTTCTTGGCAGTTTAGAAATACGCTGAGAGCAAACGAAACAAATAGTTCCCAGCGCCTCGTCCGATATTTGAGTGTAATGAGACACTACAACTTAGAAATATGATTAATTTGTTAACCCCACACATATATAACGATTTTTGTGTCGTAATTAGCGTGAAATGTTGAATATTTTGCCTTTTACGTGCTGCGTAGTAATTTCATTTACAATCGCGCGCCAGCCAATAAGAGCCAACCAGCATTTCCCGAGCTATCTCGATTCTGGTTGCTTGGCGACATTGGCCGATATTTATCTTTTGACTCACGTGCGTTGCAATTGTTGTTGTTTGTATTTGAATCTCTACAGATGATTTTTTTGTGATTAATAATGGAATTAACGCCAGATTCTACTAGAAGTTGCGTTTTTACACCACACAAGAAGGGCATTGCTCTGAAAAGATCTGCATAAACAATCGTTATGAATATGTTTCATAAATTGAATCATCATTGTCTCAGTTCTTAGAATTACACATCAAGCAACTGCTTCTTAATTTCATTGATTTCACTGATTTGAGCTACAGATTATACTATTTACAAAAATGAGTTTTAATAGCCCTCTATTTCTATTAGAAACGGCACAAGAACTTAAAGTATGCACATTCTAAAAGAAATTAAAATATTAACTGGTATCTGCAGCTTAGTTAACATTAGCGACTAATATATATCTAAAAAAACAATATTCTAAATGGGAAATCTTATAAAATAAAATATAACACGCTGGGGAATACTTCATACATATTTTTCAATGACAACCTCAAAAATTTCATTTCCTACCTGGGATACTTCTTTTGGAAAAATTTTAGGAAGCAATAATTTAAACAAATATCATTGCAAATTCAAAAAATATCTTTCGATGTTATCTATTATTAATTGTATAAAAAAATGTCTTAAAACTACTATAATTGTGCTTTTCTTATATAAACTGGAAATAACACGTAGCGGCCATCTGAATTTTGATTCAGCTATAGACGACAACGTATGTGTATTGGTTATAAAGTTGATCACTTGAAGCTCTGTATTCCGACTTCCATTTTAAAAAACAAATATTTACACAATTAGTTTCAACACGAGTAGTATGCGAATTATTAAAAGCGAGCCTTTTTCCTCGCCAAATAAAAATAAATCGTTTTTATGGCAATTGTTGCTGCGCTAAATTTGATGTCTGGCAAAGCCGATAGTTAAAAATTCAACCCACAAAAATAAGAAATTTGTGTGACCAACTTTTGATTACATCGACTTTATTTATTAACCAATTTAAAAAATAATTGTACCATAAGAAAGAGTGTAATGTAATGTATTCAGTGATGTTCTCAAATTAAAAAAATAATAGAATTAAGTTGTAGATATGACAGTTTTAGCAAAATGTAGCGAAAATATCCTAAGATTCCGAATTTTGTCTGACCAACTTTTGATCGCATCGAATTTATTTATTAACCAATTTCAAAAATAATTGTACCATAAGAAAAAGTACATTCAGAGGTATGCTGTGACATTTTAAAAATTAAAAACTAATAGTAATAAGATATAGATATGACAGTTTAAATAAAAGTAACGAAAATGTCCCGATTTTTATCGAATTTCCAAAAAATATTATCAAGAATCAAATTGAAATTTCTAAAAAAACTCGACGAGCTACAAAAATTTATATTGAGAGGTACTCTTAAAAAAAATTCACGGCTGAAGACTGAAAATTTGCATGTGTTTTGCTCACTCGCGGAAGAAATTTCGCTTTTTCAACTTTGACACTTAATAAACCCTAAACTAATAACCGCATCGGAAAAAGATCTTTACAATTGTCCAGGGAACAGGATGAAGAACAAACCATGTTAATTTCGTATTTTTCTGATCCGAACTTTCTAAGGAAGCCATCTAAGAATCGAGCTAAACATCCCAGTTTTCAATCCTGCAGTGGCTGAGGTAACTTTTTTTTAATATAGAGAGATTTTTTCCCGGAAGAGTTCTGATGCATCAGGTTGCATTATTTCTTGCTTTTTTTTTGTTTAAAAAAATATTTTTCTTTTCAAACAGCCTACTGTATTTAGTGTAATTGATAAGTTTCAGGGTATTCTTACCCAACATTCGCAGCTTAGTTTTTCCTGCTAGTTCACAAATGTGTTTTAAAATGTGCTTAAACTTACTACTTGTTGCGAAAGTTTTTCAAAAATATACTTTTCAAAGCGTTCTTAAATGTGTTTGCCGAGGTTGCCATGAAAACCCCAACAACAGCAAAGACAGAAGGGTTGACTTAATCTACCGTAACTCGCAACTAGAAGTGCGGCAAAAAAATCGCCAAGGTCATTGCCACCGCTAGAAACGTAGATTGTAGCTGTACCGAAAACAAAAAGGAATGTTACTGCTACAAAAAACGAAAAAGTGGATAGGAAAATCTAAAAAGTAAAAATAGAATGTTGATAGTTTTTAAAATTAATTTTGAATTGAGATTTACTTCGAATAAATACATATCAGTTTTATGGATGAATGTGATTTGTGTTCAAATTCTTTATCGTCAGTGGTAGAAAAGTATTTAAGGAGGTACACAATTTTTATCAGTTTAATAATTATCCATGTCTTCTTACCTATTCAGGAACAGCTACAGTCTACGCTCCACCCGGTGACAACGCGTTTTTTTGGCGCACCACTTTTAATTGCGAGTTATTGCAGGTTAATGCAACCCAACTGTATTACTGTTATTTCGGTTTTTATGGCAACCTTTGCAAGCGGAAAGTTTAAATTTTCATTTTGAATATTAGTTCTTTTGGCTATTTTGAATTTGTTTCTTTGATTTCATTGTGTGGTTATTTTGATTTTATTAGTCATTTTAATTTTAAACTGTCCTTTGATTTCATTGGTTCTTCTTAATTTATTTCTTCGATTTCATTGGTTCTATTAACGTTTTTTCCCCAGTAGAGGAATTTTCTTTCATTTTTATTTAAGCCACGGTACAGGGAAGTCGCCTTAGGTTGTATTGTTTCTAGCTTATTTTCATTTGAAAATAATCTTTTTATTTTTCAACATGCCTTCCGCCTGGTTACCCATTCCGTAAAAAGTAATTTCTTTTCTTTGAAAAAAAATTCCGTTTTAAAGCTTATAACTTTTAGTTGTAATTTTTTTTAATTCCACAAATGTGCTTTTAAAGCTTATTACTTTCCATAGTAAAAGAATTTTTTTTTTTTAAATTTTATTTATTATTATTTTTTTTTAAAGAAAAATATTATTGATATAATTTTTTTTCTTGGCAGCAATAAAAGTGCACCAAAGCCGTTGCCACACTGCGGAACTTAGACTATAGCTGCACTCTTATTTATAGTGTGCCGTAAACTTGACATTGGATGGTATATTCCTATCACTGCTTGCCCCTACTAGTAAGAACCAAATACTACTAACACTCGCTTGTTAGGATCTGTCATCTTGCTTTTAGCCCCAGACACAAATCAGTTGTAACTTACATTTTATTACGTATTATTCTTACAACAAATAAATACAGCCATATGAAAAAAAAATTATTACAACAATGCAGCACTGTGGTAGGTGTCTGTATGTTCGAGTGAATAAGTGGTTGCTTAAAACATTTTTAAGCATCTCATTACCTAATCTAGCTCATCAACACCACTCTATAGAGTCAGCATTGCCTCCCAAAATTTATTTAGCACCCACGGGACTCTATGGGAAACTATGTGTATGAGGAAACATCAATGTACTGTGGCTTGGAGTTCCCCGCAAGCTCAGACAACCTGCATTGCCAACTTCCAGAACTCACCTCATGATGGCTGATCCTAGCTTTGAAGCAGAGAAAGAGCAAAGATAACTATGAAAAAATTATCCTGACGACCGTAATCCATACGTAATAACATAAACACAGCTTCTAAATAATTCCTGCTGTATTCCTCTGTCAAGAAATTACAGCTATAATTATATGATGGTAAGAAGTTGATCAGCTTTCAAAACATGGTTTAAAAATGAATACCATAACTTATAAATTCAAGACACGAGATGACACTCAATTCTTCTTGCCAACAACTATTCCAAATTGCATTTATGCTGCATTCGTTTCAACAGGTATGGTTCTTAAGAAATTATTAAAATATTTCAAAAATGTGTTAGACATTGAATGGATTTTCTATCGCTGACGGTTCATCTTTACTGTTGGTTCAAATTTTACCACTGCCATCTATCGGGAAATAGCTTGGCGATTTCAAGTCTTCCAATTCACTTGGATATGAAGATTTATTTGATTTACTCTTTAGATGAGAGAGAGAGAGAGAGACCGGAATATCAGTACGATTAGATTAAATAGTCATAGACACGCTTTTCGGTTGCATACTTTGATACTAATTCTTGTTAGAAAAAATCAGATATTTATTTAAAAAAAAAAAAAAAAAAAAAAAAAACTAAAGACAATTCAAAATTACAAAGTATTTTTATGGAGTCTCTTTTTATTTTCCATCTCCAATTCTCTCTCTTCTAAATTAAAAAAAGATTTTAATCACATTCCATATCATGATTACAGCTTGCTAGTGCATAGTTAAAAATACATTTACTTATATTATAGATGTACGTGCTGTATTTATATAATACCGTCACAATTACGCTTATAAATACGCGAACAGCCAGTTACACTCGCCCAAGAAAAATTAAAATCGCGAATAGCTTGCTCGCTCTCACAATATGAGCTATACAATTTAAGAAAACAATATAGTTCGTATACTCTTCTAAATGATAAACAGGTTCAGAGAGGTTTTCATAAAGAGTTGAATTTGTACTTTAAATGCACTCGTATAGTGAATTAAAACATGTCCTTTTCACAAAGTATTCATTTCATTAGCTTTCCATACTTTGAAATAACTTAAAATTCACATAACGTTTAATCAGCTTAAATACCAAACTTTATTTCCTTCTTTAACAGTACACTTGTGACTAAAACCTTAATTATTTAATCAGAGAAAATATTGGAGTAATTAGTTGCGAGTGCTCAGTAGAAAGTAGATGCACATGGAAATACCTGAATCGTGGATGCAGGGAGGTTATGAGAATTGCGTTTGAAGGCTAATCATAATTATTTTGTACGAAATCGTTAACATAGAAATGACCAAACGTTAGGCAATGTTCCAAATTCGAAAAAATATTTCACCATCTATGGTTTTATCCAGCCCCCAAAATTAAAAAAATGTTTTATGGTTGTATAAGGAATATAATTTCGATTTCTTAATTGAACTTTACAACCTTTCATAGATTGAATATTTTTCAATGTAAAAATTTTAATTGTTTTTACAACTCTTAATTTATTTACAAATGATCTTGAAAGTTGGTAAGTAGTTGACTTTGACTTCGAATTCCCGCCTGTTGCCTATTGGAAAGTGGGTCTCATTGATTGTGATCGTAAAATTTTAGCACAGGATTAAGAGGACATAATAAAATTCAAAGTAGACGTTTTACAATGAAAATGTAACGACTCTTCCTTTATAATCAATAACCATAAAAATACAATATTAATCAATCTCGTCCTCCCACATTAGATCAATCGTGTGGAATGATGATAAATTTTTCCTTGCTTTTTGTGCCCATCCACTTCACAATTCCTTAAATACTTTAATTGCAGCTAATATGAAGAAGTCTCAACAATATTTTTTAGTGCTTGAGCCTCTTACCTACACTGAGATTTATTCGCAGTCTAAGTTGAGGGGAAAAACAATATGGTCCACTCCCCCAGTGCATCAATGGTATCGTGGCCATCGACCCGGCGGCTCTTTGGCACTTAATTGTGACAGGCAGGGACAAACTGCAATTACCCGATTCCTAAGTGGACACCTCAGAACTATGACCTTCTCAGATGGCTTGAGAACTTTCGACACATGCACCAAGTGCTCCTTTGAGCAGGCTTCTCCTTCCCACATCCTGGAGTGCCTGGGACTTAACCATCAAGATCTCCTTGGAAGTCCATTGCTGGTCCTGGACTTCCTCAGGGTGTTTGGATTCATGGACCTAGTCTAGCCCCGCTGGACTTTGGGGCTTGGCAACAACAACAGCAACAGTGCTGCCATCTGATGTCTCTATTTCATATATGATGTGCAGAAAAATTTACCAGCCTTGGCATCCGTCTATATTAATAATTTGAACCATGTGTACAGACCAAAAGTAATTATTGTAACATTTAATTTATTCACTACAAGAATTAAAACGAATTTCAAAAATACATATATAAATTAATAATTTCACTTTTAACTACGCGCTGATATGAAAACTTCAGCACACATTACTATGCATTTTTATAAATTAATGTTTTCACTTAATGTATTAAATATAAACCTAGTAAAATATTTAGAGTAACCAAACAAGCATATGGGTTTAAAGGTAAAAAAGAACGAAAGCTTTATAAATTATACAAACAATTAAGTTAATCCAACGTTCAAAGCCAAATTAAAGCAGGTAAGTACCTATAAAAGATAATTTGTTTGAAAAAATCTAAAGTTACTTGTAAATAAGAACACAACTATATAGCCCTAGTTAAAAGATAAATAAAAAGTAATGTTTCGCATAACTTGAATCGTTGAATGTGAGGAAAATCTTATCAGTAGTAAAGATAATTTAGAACTTTAGAATTATTATAATTTATATTTCTTTCTGAATTTTAAAGATAAACTGTACATTTGATATTAATATCGATTTAGTTAATAAACATCTGTGTTATTTGTTATCATTTAATAGTACAGATGGCGACACTACATGTCACAGTATTAGTTCACAGTATCGATTGTAGATGGCAGCACCAAATATTGTTGGCATCTTCTCCATTCGAATTTACCTAAGAAATTGGACCATCTAAAAGATGTAACATTCCAAAACAATTAAGTTTTCAATGTATTAAAATCGATAACTAATTCAAAAGTCTTCTTCAGTTTATCCTCGTAAAAAGACCCACTCAAGAATACAGAACCAAATATCGTCTGAGAATTCGTAATCTAAGAAATCGTGCAGTCTAATTCAATAATTCGTAGCACTTGAAATGACGAAAGAAAACTAAAAACAATTGTTCGATGAATCTTGTTCATGCTTTCTTCTGTTCTTTGGTAAAATATAATATCGTCAGAAAACTTCTCCTTTACATATTTTAAAACTGGCTTTGATGAAAATTTTAATTTAACTTTGGTAAGATTAAACTTTGCTCTGATACTGCTTTTTCCCGAAACAAGAGGTACTTACCAGACGTATAGAACTTAAATAGAGTAGTAATTCCACTCTAAAATATTCAATAAAAAATATTAAGCGTTAATGTTAAGTAATAAGCCATTTTATATTCTGCATACAAGATTATCATCACGATAAATTTAGTTTAATCGAGACCTACTTATATTTTAGAAGTACATGCACAACCCGTAATAAAGAAAAAAGACCGAAGACGTTTATCGACTCTTTTTCACATGATAATATCGTGAAAACGTTAAAAGAATAATAAAATATTATTTTTTAAGGGTGTGGCATTTCTTAAAGTATTTATTTTAACCTTAGAGACACGGCAAAAATTGTTCATACTAGATTTCTGGTGCCATTATGTTTCTAAGGGCATTTGTCGCTACTGTTATTATATAAATTGAACCGTGAAGTAATATCTAGAAACATTGCTGTGTTACTAATTCCCTCGATCAAGGTAAATAATCTAGACCAGCGGTGGCCATAGCGAGTCTCGCGAGCCACGTGCGGCTCACTCAGGTGAGTGGAGCGGCTCTTATGCAATAAAATGTATGTATGAAATATGGAAAACTAAAACTGATCAAGGTCCAAAAGTAATTATTTAATTTAATTTCTTGTTACAGTTATTCAAAAACATAAATATAAAAATGTCATTAAAAAATATTGTTCTGATTCTACCTAACTGTTTTGTAAAGAAAATCTTTAAAATTTAGAATTGCATATTGATGCTTTACGAATGTTGTCTATCTTATCATTTTGGTTGATGATTTGTTTGGGTAATTCCCGCAAGATCAGTTAAATGATGATCCAATTAAACAGACCGATGCCTTTTTTAAACAAATTTAAGTGTTGAATACAAAGAAACACAACAATACGAAGTACCGAAAACTGGAGATTGGTCTCAGCGGACTCTGGTTTTAGGATATTTTTGCTCCGGAAGTAGTTTTCAAACCTCAATAGTGGAACTACCATTTTGTTTTACATGTTTCAATCCTTTATCGCCTTGAAGCTCAAACAGCTGACCGGGAAGGAGGGGAATCCGTGGACAAACTTTAAAAAATTGAACTAATTTTGATTTTCTTATTGTTTGTTTTGTTTTCAAAGATAAATAAATGGCTTGCGGTGCCTTGAACAGCGCCATTATTTTCAACGGGCTTGTTGGTGAGAATCACGAGCTACAGCTTCAGTTCTCACTTCCCTATGTTTAACTTATCACTTCTTAAACTGTTCATATTGGTTATGTATAGTTTCAGTTCGCATTTGTATATATATATAACGCTTACTTCTTTGTAGTCTAGTAGTGTGCTTTGTGTCTCTGTCGGTGTAACGTGTATGTGCTATGATGTTCGTAAAACAAAAAACCTGATAATATCAGCTTCAGGCTCTTTCAAATATTCCTTCCAGAAATGTGGCTTCCAAAAGTAGGGTAGCTGACCACTCTTGATCTAGTTCTAGGCCATGTCTTACAAGTCCCATGCGACCATCTACTGATCATTACAGTGCTCCCTGAAGCCACTTTTATACCCTTTTCACGACATTTTTTACCACACTGTTTCGTGTTTGGTGCAGCTTGGCTAAATCTAGCCCTTGTGCCAAAGCAACTAAACAACCAACAAACTCCTTATCATCCAGGAGCTGAATACCAGAGACATTCACACAATCAAAAACATGGGAAGATAGGTAAGATTTAGTAACACGAAGCAAATAAAGCTAATTAAAATATACTTCCCCCAATGCCAACATATGGATCATATGGTTCTTTAAGCATTAATTGAGTGAGAGTCTCAGTCAAATCGAGAGTTTTAGTCTCAGTCTTAAACAATGAGACCCTGGAAGGTGCTGCTACATCGCACGCACCGAGAACTGAGGGGAAGGGGGCATGTCTTCCTGGAGGACTTCGGGGAGGCTGACCTACATTTATGTATCATCTAGAAAAAACCTGGAATCTTCAAGAAGCCAGTCCGATTTCGGCACGTACGAAATTCAAACTTTGGCCTCTTGGTCTTCGGTGAATCAATTGCGAAATTTCACAAGAAAAACTGGCAACTATGTTTTGGTAAAGGTAATACCAAAATATCAAACCATTTTTTACAGGATTTAATTTACTGTTTTTAAACCTTACGCTTGGTATTATAACTAAATTTTATTTTATCTTTAGTTACTAAACTTAGAACTTAAGCCGCCATTTCATAACGTTGTACTAGAGTTATTCCGAAAGCATACCTGGTCAACACGACGCTTTTTTTGGCTTATCCAGCTTTGAATTATAGTAAAATAATTATTTCGGATTCCTCAATGATGTCTGATGCTGCTATATCATTCAAACATTGAAATGACTTCTTAATCTTTTATTTACTATTGTGTGGTCAGAATTTCACGAAATACTGTGAAATTCATTTATTTATATACGTAACATATGTCCACAAAATAGAGTTTATATATAATCGTTTTTCATTTTTAAATGACTTTTTAAGTTTTCACGACTTTACAAAAATACTGTAAAACGTATTTTTCATTGGCCACATTTATGTCCAAAACAGAATGCATTCATTTTTATTTTCAAACTTTTGCGAATTTCTCTTGTGTGGGAGGCTGCGTGGTGTATGGCTCAGCCAGAAAATCTGCTCTACAAACACTGAACACTATCCATCACACAGCTTTGCGTTTATGTTCTGGTGCCTTTAGAACTTCACCCGTTAACAGCTTGTATGTAGATTCTTTTGAACCTTCCCTGGACTTAAGACGACAGTTGTTATCACTAGAGTACTATTTTAGAATTACCTCAACCCCTCATCACCCATTGCATACCATTCATCACAGTCCTTATTTAAAACGCCTATATCAAGCTAAAACATCCTTCATCCCTACATTTCATTTAAGAATGCTGGATTTAATGGACGGATCCGAAATATCTTCACTTGTCGTCACCCAGAAAAAACTGTATTCTTTCTCTCCTTGGGTTAATCATTTTTTTGAATTTCAAAACCCGTTCCAAAATTTTAATAAAACAGATACCTCTGATATTATTTACAAACAGCTTTTTCAAAACCATATACAAAAATACACAAATTTTATACAAGTTTACACGGACGGATCGAAAAGGGCAAACTATGTTGGAGCTGCGTTCACTATTAATCACTCTGTTCACAATTTTAAACTTCATTCTTCATGTTCTGTTTTTACTTCTGAAATCATGGCCATATATAAAGCATTGGAATACATATCTGATCATTGTCATAAAAACTGTATCATTTTCACTGATTCATTAAGCGTTTTACAGTCATTGAAACATCCTGATCATGACAGTCATCCCATTGTTTTAGAATCACTGAAAATAATTTATCATCTTTCATCCAAAAATTTTAACTTACTATTTTGTTGGATCCCATCCCATGTTGGGATTGCGGGAAATGAGATTGTTGACCAAGCCGCCAAATCGGCAGTAAATAATTTTAACCATACTATCCCTTTCCGTGACTTAAAATCTTTTATTTACAAGTTTTTAGAGGACAAATGGCAGAACGGATGGTCTGAACAAACTGAAAACAAGCTCCACGCCTTAAAACCAAATATAAAGCAATGGCAGTCACCAGCTCAAAGACGACAGCAAGTAATACTAACACGTCTCCGTATTGGACACACTAGGATCACCCATAGACACCTCCTCCTCGGAGAAGATCATCCCATCTGCAACTACTGTATTTGTCCACTAACCGTAAAACACATTTTAGTAGAATGTTCTAATTTTAATAGGCAACGACTTAAAAATTTTAATTCATATACCTTGGTTTTAGAAGACATGATTGGAGAGAATCCTCATCCAAATATTTTTAACTTTTTACATGACATTGGTTTTATCCATCACATATAATTTTATGTAGTATTCATTCATTACATTTTGACTCACCTCACTTTCTTGCTATATTATATATTTTATTTTTTATTTTAAGTTTGGCATAATATGTCCCAAGAGGACTCAATGCCACAAAATCTAATCCAATCCAATCCTCTTGTGTGGGAACATCCAAATGTGAACGAACTTTAAGAAAAACAAATACAATTATACTTTAGCAGAAACAATTGAAAAATACACTTTTGTGAAATTGGAATAAGAAGCAGAATCAAGGAAACAATGGGATGAAGATAAAAAGTTCCAAAACATTGTAGCTTCAGGAACATCAACTTCATTGTTCCAATACAAGGAACACTTCAGCACTGTTTTTTCAACCAGTTAAACAATATCCTAATTTTGTTAATGTAGACTGAAATTGAAAACAAATGGCAAAAAGAAACCTTTGAAGAACTAAGTTAAGCAATGAAACTACACTTTTTAAGGGAAAGTCAATTAATTTCAAAATGGAGAAAATGGAAAAGGTAAAATTATTCTGTTGGATTTTTTCAGCCTCTAATATTAATCATTTTGGAAACCTGAACTGATCGATTTTAACTTAACTGTTTGAATTGAAAGAACCTGGCAGTCGAATGAATTTAGCAATAAGTTACGAATAATTTTAGCGGCCGTTTTATGTCATATAAATTGAATCTACCTTTTTAAACTTTAATTTTTTCTTTCCTCTTTCAATTAGAATAAGCGAAACGCATGATATGGGCATATTTGACTGGGTAATAAGTTTATATTCAATGCATAGGTTAGTGTTTAGAAATGTATCACGCAAATATGTATGTTTATCATATCTCAATTTCTGAGTCCATGAGAGCAAACTAGATTCATGATATAAAGTCAAGAAAAAATCCATTGTAGAAGTATCGTAGAAGCTCAGTTGATAGTAAGTTAATTCACACACACGACCAGTGATAGCAAACTGTATGAATTTTATTGTTGAATCATGAATTCAATCACCAATGGACAGTTCTTTCCTGTGAAGAATATAACACAAAAGGGTATTGAACTCCAAGGAAAAATCACTCATAGATTGCGGAGCATGCTGCTGTCTCCCCACGCACTCAGAGTACGAATACAAAAAGCACGAAGTTGCTGCCTAAAAACCAAAGATATTACCTGACCTTTGTTCTGAATGTAAAAAAGAACATAGTTCAGCTACTGTTACTCGTTTATACATATTTCTGTGTGATCCATGTAGAACATTCCATCTAGAATATTCTTTGCAGAACATTCCAAGCAAAAGGACGGTAGAATAGAAATTGACGTCTCACTCAGATTTACGTTACATTTTTTTGGCAACGAGTTTTTTATCAGAGAATTCCGGTTTCTGGGTTTGGTGCAATGCAGTATTAATTTAGATAGCTGTTAAGGTGATCGTCATACTCTGGAGTAGGGACCACTTCCTCCATTCTGAGAGAAATCTTGGAGGACACAATGCTGGATTCTAGGGAATAAGGATGCTGCTGAATAGAAAGAGTAGGCAACAAAACGCTAAAAAATTACCATATAAAAATATTTTAAGAAAACATTCACTTGACTTTACAACTTTACAGACACACTCCTACTGGTACAATGTCATTGATTATCTATCCATATCTCTCTCTCTCTCTCTCTCTCTCTCTCTATATATATATATATATATATATATATATATATATATATATATATATATATATATATATATATATATATATATATATATGTCGGAATGAAATTACGACCGAAATTCTTAGGACCATATCGAGTGAAGAAAGTGAAACCCCATGATCGCTATGACGTTGAGAAAGTTGGAAACCATGAAGGACCGAACTTGACGTCGACAGCAGCTGACCATATGAAGTCGTGGTTCAATAACTAATACTGAATCAATGTATTCCCAGATACTGTTTTGTGTTTTTTTTTTTTTAGGTTTGTCGTGTTCCTTTCGAGGACGAAAGATCATCAGGATGGCCGATTGTAGGAATACTAAACAACGGTAGTTGTCTACTAGTCTGGAAAGAACTCATTATAAGAGCAACGAGACTGGTAGGAGTCAGTTGCATTGTAGTAGGAATGCAAGGCAAGACTGTCACGAGCCATTCACATTCCGGTATTCAGTTACGAGAAAATTAATAGAACAGACACTTTTTTCCCTGGACGCCATTGAGAGCTGACGTATTTTTTCCGAGCAGAGACGTAACCATCGATAGTAGATATCGATGGTTACGGCAGAGACGACTGCTGCAGATAATGACGGAACTGTTTTTAAATATAACTCAACTGTACATAATAATTGTATATATTTATTCATTAAATGTCAATGTGCTGTAAGATTCGAAGTCTTTAATATAGACCTTACCAAACAGAACAACACGAATCTTATATATATATATATATATATATATATATATATATATATATATATATATAGAGAGAGAGAGAGAGAGAGAGAGAGAGAGAGAGAGATATAGATATAGATAATCAATGACATTGTACCAGTAGGAGTGTGTCTGTAAAGTCAAGTGGATGTTTTCTTAAAACATTTTTATGGGGTAATTTGTATATGTATGTGTGTGTGGATATTCTCCGTACAAATGTACACTGTTTGACCAATCCACGCCAAATTTGGTACACTTATACTTTAGAACACTGCGGAAAACATAGGCTATTTATTTCCTGTCTTCAGATCAATCTGTAGTCATGCTAATTGGCACACAGGTAGTCCTAAAAGTGTCCCCTCGAAGCTCCAATTTTAAAATCAAAAGTTTGTTTTCCTGCAATTATTGGAAATGGACAAGAAAATACGTTCTACAGGGTTTGTGTATTTGAGTTAACACAGGGAAATGTCGCGGCCCTATTTTAAACCCGATCAACTTCGGGTTATTCAGCTTGTTTTTACTTAAAGAGGAACCTGTTGGGATTTAAGATGCAGACGAAAATAGAGCCTTGTATAGACAAGAGGTAGCACAACACCAGGGACACATTCTTCTCAATAGTATTTAGTTAAAGTTTTACCGATTGGACAGGTGATTACTAATAATAGTATGCAACCTAGTATGTTCATGTGATCAATTTATATATTTTGCTATTTAATTTTAATAAATATAGTAATTCAGTATTATAATTTCAGGTCAGTTAATTATAATTATTATAATTTACTAATTAATTATTATAATTTCAGGTCAGTTAATTATAATTATTATAATTCACTAATTAATTATTATAATTTTAGTTTTAACGATTTGAAAGGTTATTACTAATAATAGTATGCAACCTAGTATGTTCATGTGATCAATTTATATATTTTGCTATTTAATTTTAATAAATATAGTAGTTCAGTATAATAATTTAATTTCAAAGTTGTTTTATTACCAAACTGGCTTTTTGAAATAATAAAATAACACACATCGCTACATACAGTGAAACTAAGATTAGCCATCACTCTTTTGATGTACGTATGTACGTGTCTAGATCGTAAGTTCATGTAACAATATGTATTATACTGTACTTAATGTAAATTGCATAATGTTTGATTCTGTAAAATAAAATACATGTATGTACAGTGTATTTCCAGTTTGTAAACGTGCATTTTTTTATTATTCGTTCATATCCAATGGATGGGTGTGTGTTGCTGTTTAAGGTTTTTCTGTTATCACTCTATTCGATTCACCGTCACGGTTCCAACCCGGTTGGTTATTTGAAGTTTCCCTGTAATTATTCTGGTAAATTTCTAAAATTATAGGCACAGCCCCTCGTGGAATTTATTATTAGTTAAGATTGAGTTTGCCAGAAGCGGGTGCCGAAAAAATTGTCCTTGAGAAATGGTGGTGGTGAAAAATTGAGCCAAAACAGTGTGTGATATGCACCAGAAAAAAAATCAATGTCTGTATGCAATTCAGGGGAAAGTTCTTTATATGCTTCGCCACTACAACTCACTACAATATTCACCATCACAGCTGGTCTCTTTCAAAGTCATATTGCAATGCCGTGCCCAGAAAAAGCTCTCCTTAATAACACATGTGTTACAGTAATAGGTAGGATCCAAGAAAGGTTTCACTATTCAAATATGCGTGCTGATAGGCTTTGGAATTTCGTAATGGAGAAATACTAATCTTAAAATTCTTCAAATTCATTTTATTATTCATCGCTACAGATCACCCGAACAAAGCATGAACCGCCAAACAAAAAAGAAGGATCAATACAATTCTATTTTCTTGGTTTTAAGCTTTTTTTAATATATATTTTTTAAATATCGCAATTTGTCTACAGTTGAATCCCAAAATGGAATTCTTCCATATTTTACATTTATTTGATTCAAATACTGTTGACGTAGAATGGCGGGATTTCATTTATGAATTGGTTCAGTGGTATTTTTGGATCTATATTACAAATACTAAAATGGCGATTGGAGAGATTCTTTAGTTAGATTAAAATTTAATTACTATTTTATATACACTATTTACAGATATAGATAAAGATTACATATTAATGCAAATCGAAACATTAATCAAATAAATCAAATTAAGAACCACTTAGGTTTCTTCGAATTCAAATCAAGATTTCAACTTCTAACTGACAAAAACTGCAGGTGTGGGAGAGCAGGAAGGCGTATGACGTCAGCGATGCCAGCGCCATCTAAGATTGAAATAATTTAACAACTGTAAAACGTGCACTAGGTGATCACTCAACTAACCCTCTTGGCAGGTTGTCTCGACGTGGTATCTCGTCATTAGCAAAACTTAGAAGATCTTGATGGACGCGATATCTCGTCATTAGAAGAAAAGGCTAACTAGATCTAAATCGCTACATCATAAAAAAAATCGTCAATATCTTGAGGACGAATTATCTCGTCATTAGCCAAGTTGGTCAGGTCTTGATGTATGGAATATTTTGTCGAAGCCAATTGAAGGATTAAGGTACAGGTTATCCTCATATAACACGGTTAATTGCTACCGTGCTGTAGAGAATCCGTGTTATACGAAACTTACGAGTCCCCAAAATTTTGATATTGCGTACTGTGTTATATGAAATCGTGTTATAGGACACTCGTGCTATATAGAAACCATGTTAACCAAAATTCAGAGGTCATATTATTTGATAATGCGTATCGTGTTCTATGGAAAACGAAGGACTGTTATACGCATGTGTTATATAAAAACCACAATTTTCATGAGAATATATTAAACCGTGTGAACGTTTATAGGTCACACACATACATACAGACCAGACATACAGACAGACGAACATACCAGGCAGACAGACAAACCAGACAGAACAGAAGAGACAAAACAGAACAGACACGACAGGACAGGACAGAATAGGACAGGATAGATACAGACAGGCAGAACGACAGACAGACCGACAGAACGACAGACAGACAGAACGACAGACAGACAGAACAACAGACAGACAGAACAACAGACAGACAGAACGATAGACATACAGAACGATAGACAGACAGAACGATAGACAGACAGAACGATAGACAGACAGAACGACAGACAGATAGACAGAACAACAGGAAGACAGAACGACAGACAGACGAACATACCAGGCAGACAGACAGACCAGACTAGGCAATACCAGACAGAACAGAACAGACAGAACAGAACAGACAGAACAGAACAGACAGGACAGGACAAGACAGAACAGATACAGACAGACAGAACGACAGACAGACAGAACGATAGACAGACAGAACGATAGACAGACAGAACGATAGACAGACAGAACGATAGACAGACAGAACGACAGACAGCTAGACATAACAACAGAAAGACAGAACGACAGACAGCTAGACATAACAACATAAAGACAGAACGACAGACAGACAGAACGACAGACAGACAGAATGACAGACACAGACAGAACAACAGACAGACGCGCAAGAGGCGGATTTGGCATCAGAAGGGTCCAAAACGGATAGAAAACTTGAAATTAGTCGAAAATATTCAATGTATACAAACAAACACTCCATTCTTATTTATATAGATTATCATTGTTATTGTAAACCGTGTAATATGGATAACCTCGGCTTGTTATGTGAGGGATGCCGCAATTTCGGTACCATGTTATAGAGAATCCGTGTTATTAAAGTACCGTGCTATACGAGGGGTATCTTTAGTTACAATTGCAGGTGGTCTCTCAAATGATGGCTTTCAGTCAGATTGAAAATACGTGATTAAAAAATAGTGCCCTTCAACCCACCTGTTGATTGTCTGGACGAGGTGTCTGTTCATTAGAAGAAAAACTATCGAGATATGGATCACGTAATCACAAAAAAATCGCCAGAACCTGGATGACGAGACATATCGTCAGCAAAATTGGTCAGATCTTGATGTACGAGATATCTCGTCGAAGTCACTTGAAGGATTAATGTCACACAGGTGTCACATTAAGAAGTACACTCAAACAAAGGCTTCACTGTTCATGCATGTTGACAGGCTTCGAAATTTCGTAAGGGGAAGGAATCCTTAAAAAGCTCGATTCCCAACTTCTATTCTTGACCACCGTAGATCGCCCGAACGAATCATTGACCATTAAATACAGAAGGACCAATACAACTGCACTTTTTTTCCGGTTTATCGCCGGCGGTTTAATTTCCTCCTAAAAGAAAATTAACGACCAAGGTGTGTTCTGTTTTAGGGGGCAGCAGCCAAGTGCTCCATAAACACGGAGAGGCTTTAATTGAGCCGAAGAGAGTGAACTGAATTCGATTTCGCCTGTTTGGTATGTGGGCTTTATACATCCCATTCCGCTGTTGTTCTTTACGAGCACTCTTTTTTCCTGTTCCTTCAAGCTCTCTGGCAAACTACTTTCTCTTTTATTTGCCTCGTTGGAATTGCAAAGTAGCCGTAATGATTCAAAGGGAAGGCTTTCGGACTCGTAATTTACCATCTGAGATGTGGAAAAGTTTTTCCATTCGAGTGCGAGGCTTCCTGAAATGTTTCGACATTCAATATTTCTTTAAGAGGTCGCTGTATAATCAATTGTTTTTATTTTCTCGGGCATAGGATTTCAGAAGTCTTATGTTTCGGTTATGCTTTAAGTAGATATGCATACATATTTGTGATCTTGATATGGGAAACCTACCATCGTCAAAGGGGAATCTTTTACTAGAATAAAGGCACAATAAAAATTAGGGACCTCAACAGGTTTACAATATGCAAACGTGGCTACACTAAACACAGCACATTTTTAACGAGGCCTTTGTAATGTATTTAAAGATTTTATAAATTTTATAGCATTGATATTTTTTAATTAACGTCACATTGGAGAAACACAACGAGCTATTGGCGACGGTCCGGGATCAACCACAAGTATTAATGTTATGTATTGTTAATTTCTATTTATAGACTAAACTATATATATATAAAAAGAACTTACAAACATTCATTCGCTGTAACGGAAGAACGATTCTTATGGCTTCAAGTCATGTCTTCAAAAGTTTTTACCTATTTAAAAATTCTGCACTCAATCTTACCAAACACATTTATTTCCCTTCCTACAAGAACTTATGGCAACCAAAATTTTAATACGTTAAATTTAAAAGAAAATTGAAAAAAAAAAAAAAAAGCCATCAGATCAAAAAACTAGAAAATGTAAACTGCAAAAGATTCCGAATCTAACGGTATAGTTCTGAAAAGAAAGCAAGCTTGTAAGCCAAAAAAGTTAAAAGATAAAATTAGTCAGCTTGCTGTTGATAAAATAAATTCTAAAAAATAAAACAAGTGCAGTTGCAGTTGCTTAGCAAAGGGAGATAAACGGTACTTGACTAATACTGTTCATAACTTTTTACGATACAGTATGCAATAAAAATTAGTTCTGAGATGATGATTTTCAACTTTGCACTGTCATAATTCTAAATTCATGGAATTTATCACTTTCTTCGTTAAAAGAAACAACAATGTTTTGATAAGAAGCAACATTCTTTTAAAGTATGACTAAGTGACCCTGAATTATAATCCGTAATTTAATACAGCTGTAATTACAGACAAATTGCACTACTTTTAGTGCAATTAAGTTTCGATTCTCTCATAATAACAAAGCAAGAAAAACGCAAAATATCCAATCCTACATTTCCTCTTGAAATGCACAAAATTACAGATGTCAGTACCTGCTTATTGCAAGTGGTAATTTGGTAATTTTTAATTAGCGTCGTACTAGAGAAACACAACGGGCTATTGACGACGGTCCGGGATCAATCCCTTAAAGGAAAGATCCTAGGTAATGGTAATGGTAATAGTAATTTTAGTTAACGTCGTACTATATCAACGCAACGGGCTATTGACGACGGTCCGGGAACAGTCCCTTAAGGGAAAGATCCTAGAACAAAACCTCGTAATCTTGAACCACGGTCAGATGACGAGACAACACCTGAGCTGGCACCACACTCTCCAAACTTCCACACCAACCCAACGAGAGGACTTTCGGCTACGACTGATTTAAGATGCACTAGCCGCCTCTACACCATACGCATACAAACATCCATGTCCGGACCCGGATTCGAACCAGGAATGGTAATGGTAATTTTAGTTAACGTCGTACTAGAGTAACAGAACGGGTTATTGACGACGGTCCGGGATTAATCCCTTAAAGGAAAGACCCGAGGATGAAAACTCGTATTTTTAAACTACGGTCAGATGACGAAGCAACATCTGAGCTGGCACCCCACTCTCCACACTTACACACCAACCCAACTTTCGGCCACGAAAGATTTAAGGTGCACCAGCCGCCTCTACACCATACGCTTACAAACATCCATGCCCGGACCCGGATTGCTTATTCCGAGTGATGATACTTGTCTGAAATAATGTTTATATATATAATGTTTATATACATAAATGTAAAAAGCAATTATTTTAAAAAAATGTAAAAATGAATCCTTTTTTTTTATATAAAAGAAAAAATGAATCCTTTTTTTTTATATAAATGTAAAAATGAATTCTCATTCACTACGCATCGTCCATTTGACATGACACTGTGGCTTAATGTGTCTGTCCACTGAGTTAGCAGTGTGAGCTGTAGGCGGCGTGTCCTATAACTAACATGCATGAATCTTCTCTCTTTTGTATCAAAAAAAAATTTCCTGTGTTTGTATACTTAATCGAAGAAAAACTTTTTTGTAGCGCAACTACTCCACATCTGATCCTTCAGCCGCAAAAACTAAGCAACCATCCTAATTGTCACTCTGCTTTAAAATATAAAATTCAGATATTTGAGTCATTTTCCACAAATATTTAATACTAGCTAATAATAAACCTATTATAATATCTATGTTTTAGTTTATAAATCACAATCCTTATATTGATTTTTACTTGTAAACATTTCAATTAAAAAAATTTTATACTCTCGTATTCTGATCAGATTTTCCCAAGTACTACAGATGGTAACATCTTACAACACCCCACGATTCTGGCATCAATACATCTTTCCCTTTCACTAATTGCACTAGCTTTCTGCAGATCATTTATCAAGCATGTGCTCATCAGCAGCAGAGGAGCCTCTCCGATAAGACAAGCCCATCACGTCCTACAGCAATTGCAACAGCTACAACCAGGAAGAGGTGTCCAAATACCCGATCATCTCTTCCTTTCTCTTCAATACACATCGCCAACCTCTCAATTACAGGCACAAGGGAATGACGAAACAACAAGAGAAGGCACAAAAAACTATATAGGTTAGATACATCCTCCACAGAATTTTTCTGTTCAATGATCTATCTATTTATCAATCAAGTGATCACCTTCTTTCTTCTACGGATTGCGATCGCGAAACAAAATTGGACCTGCAGGGTTCAACCGATTGTGTGGTGTGTGTTGTAATTACAATTCATGACCACGCTCCCGTCTTTCCCTTAGCTCACAGTCTAGCTGCAGGGACGAGTAATTAGAAGTAAAAATAGCCTCCTTTGGCGTCTTGATGCTTGTTGGCGTCAACTTGCTGCAGATAAGGATGCATTATGGCGCAGGAAGGAATGTTTAGCATTGCGAAGAAAGGGCCTTAATTGGAAAACGTGATGGTTTGGACTTGGAGTCGATTGTTTAGGTTTCCTATACAAGTTTGGCAAAGAGCATTTGCCAGTGCTATGCTCAAAGTATATTTAAATAAGAGATATATTGTTGTCGATGGCTATTTGAGAAAGGCGTGTGATCCAATTGAGACAGGTAATTGAACTGAGATTAGGTCCCGGTTTGGGTTATAATTAAATTAGGCGTTATTTTATTTGTTGATATTTACTTTTATCTATTTGCCAGTGGCAATCCCTCCTTTTAGAACACATAATTTTTTTTCTTCCATTTGGTGTAATTTTGGTGATTTTTCAAGGCGATTGGAAGGTGAAGAGATACTATAGAGAAAATAAAATAAATAAGTGTGTAAATAAAAATCTATTCACGTTAAAAAAAGAAATATTTAGTATTAATTTATGTTTGTTTATGTATAAGTATGCAGTTTAGAATTTATGTAAGTCAGCCAGCAAGACTTTATAACAATACACGAAATATTTATGAAAATAGAAGCAAAAATAGCATTTATTGGCCTTTTGATGTCAATTTGGTGCAGATAAGGAGGCATTATGGTACAGGAAGGAATGTTTAGCCTTTCGAAGAAAGAGACTTTGATTGGAAAACGTGATGATTTGTACTTGGAGTCGATTGTTTAGGTTTCCTATACAAGTTCTGCATCGATCATTTACCAGTGATTTAATCAATGTATATTTAAATAAAAGATATGTTGTCGATGGCTAATTAAGAAAAGGTTTGTGATTCAATTGAGACAGGTAATTAAACTGAGATTAGGTTCAGGTTTGGATTGAATTAAATTAGGCGTTACATTGTTTATTGACATTCTGCTATCTATTTGCCAATGGTAATCAATCCTTTTAGAGCATATAATTTTTTTCCTTTGGTGTAATTTAGGAGACTTTTCAAGGCGATTGGAAGGTGAAAAGATACTATAGAGAATAAATCAAGGAATTTATCCACTTACAAAAGCGGAAATCATGTAAATAGAAATCTATTCACGGTACACAAGGAAACATTTCGTTTCAATTAGGTTTGTTAGTGCAGGAGTATGTAGTTAAGAGTTTATGTATATTAGAGCAACAAATATTTATAACAGTGCACGAAACATTACTTACATAATTAGAAGTAAAAATAGCTTCTTTTGTGGTCTTGACAACTTGCTGCAGATAAGGATGAATTATGGCACATGAAAGTGAAAAGATACTTTAGAGAATAAAATAAGGCATTTATCCACTTTAAGAGGATAAATTGTTTAGATGAAAATCTCTTCATGGTACACAACGAAATATTTCGTCTCAATATAGGTTCATTAGTGTATAAGCTTGTAAGTTAAATTTTTTGTATGTTAGACTTTTTAACAGCACACGAAACATTATTTATTTCGGCATAAATTAGTTTGAATTACATTACAACATTTGCAATTAAATTACTGGCATTTCATATCCTTTAAAGATTTCCTTGGGGATAAATCATTGACTTAGGAGAACACATTGAAATCTTGAATGTTGGCAGCAGAAGACACTGCAAAATATTTCATTTTCAAGTAGTGCGCGTGAATATAGAAGTATATTTCCTATTGTATCTTGATTTTAAATTAGTCGTAGACGCTCCACAAGTAGTAGAGCAGATAAAGATGTGGTTCTAAAGAAATTGGTAAACTGAAGCGTGTGATGATGATTTCGAATTCTGTTTGTGCAAAGTCAAGGTAACTGCTTAAAGTTTGCTGGTTTCTTCTAAAATATGAACTCGTAAGACAGCTTCCCTGAAGTCCTCCAGGAAAGCATGTCTTCCCAGTTGACAGGTGGGTGTGGTGTGTCAGCCCCTCCCAAAGCAGCCTGGGTTAACACTGAAAGTGTCATGTTCTCGCCAACGACTGTGCTTCACGGTTTATACGTCTATACGCTGGCATCGGATGATTGATTTTCTGGGTTCTATGGTACAAGGGAGATATTTGGGCAAGCTGCGTCAGGAAAATGGACACACTCACACATAGACCCCAGCTGGCATTGGGAAAATTTCCCCGTGGAGTGCCAATGTATGAAAAGTTCAGGTTTCTTTCTTTTAGTCATGGAATTTTATTTACAATGACCTTTCCATCAAGTATTGACTTGTATAAGTTAATTCAAACTGGAAAAATGCACGAGAACTAAATAGGATTAACTTCTGAATGTCGGAAAAAGGTTGCTAAATTACTTTCAAGTATTAAGTCGTGATCCACTCTTTCCTCTCAAGTGAGAACATATGGTTCTCAAAATAGAAATTGACATATTTTCTTCTACTGAAGAAAGTAAGCCGATGTTAGATGGGAAACTTTTAAGTGTAGTATCATCGCTAAATAACATAAAAGTAACATAAATTTACAGAATCTAATGTTATTAGATACAAGAGAAGGAAAGGAGATTAATCTCATTCTTTGATTGTGAGGATAAAAAGAGAAACACATGGGTATCTACTTTAAAAAAAGATACGGACTTCGTACAATTTGCTTTTATCAAGAGAAAAATCAAAAAAACTTTTTTCGATCAATAACTAACAACTAGAAACTCAAGGAAACCTAGGATTATTATCAAAAAACGTTCCAGAAAATACCATTTATTTGTGTTTATGATGAACAGATCTGAATGAATTCGAGTATGTAACACTTTTCTAAGATACATAGGTTTTACTTTCATCATTAGACTATAGCGATATCTACAATATTTGAAAAACAGGATTCGTTAAGTTTTTTGAATATAAGCTCTTCATATCGTACTTCTGCAAGAATGCCATAGCTAAAACAAATCGATTCCCAGTTTTTGAATGGTCATGTATGCTAATCTCAAGTCCATCTCCTGTAAGATTTTTGGGACTCGAATCATAAAAGCGTTGTAACCGAAGTGGTAAAACGAAGCACCCCTCTTCATTCGAGCAATTTTAACACTAGAGAAAATTCAAAGACGAAGTTTGACAGGAACGTCTATGAATTCAAACGTGTTACATTTGAATAAAGGGGCCATCTTCATGTTAAATTGAGCACCAAATTCACAATTTCGAATCATACACTCTATAACAAAACAAATCGACGCACCAATAAGGAGTTGTCGGATTGCGATAAAAATTGGTGGATGTAAAGAACATACATTGAAAAACTAACGATTAAAATTTCATTTCAGAACAATTGAATGATTTATTTCGGAGTTTGACTGTTACAAAGAGAGGTAGTCAATAAGGCGTTGGTCCACGTCTGGATGCAAACTGTCACCTGTCGTGGCACAGACAGAAAAAATTCCCGGATGGTGTCCTGCGGAATTTCTTGCCAAATTGTCTCTAATTGTTGGGTTAAATGGTCAACATTCCGGGATGGTTGCAATAGCCTTCCCATAACGTCCCAAATTTGCTCTATGGGAGACAGATCAGAAGACCTATCTGGCCAAGGAAGTGTTGGGAAAGCTTGAAGACAATTCATAGCAACACTTGCCGTGTGCGGCAGGGCATTATATTGTCGACAAGTATATCTGGGATGTCGCAAAAAAAACGGTAAGACATCCGGTCGTAGAAAGTGCTCTACGTACCGTTGTGCTGTAAGTGTGCCATAAATGACTAACAAAGAGGTCCGGCTATCAAAGGAGATGGCACCCCAGACCGTAACGCCTTGTTGTTAAGATCTGGGGTGCCATCAGAATAGAAGTATATTTCCGTGCATGTGTGGCCTGTAATAGTAGGGGACGAGTGGATCTAATGTATCTCAGACCGCACTTGCGTTGCGACATCGGCACCGTAAGTTGAAAAACCGGATGTGTGCACCGTACCCGGTCTCAGACCACACTTGCGCCGCTGCCTCAACGCAAGCTCGGTCTGGGATGCATAAGATCCAATGGAGTAGTGCACACATACCTACGGCGCCGCTGCGGCAACGCACGTCCAACTTAAGTGCAATTTATACCGCAGTTCCACAAGGCGTCGCAGCTCGCCACACACGCTTCTCCGGTCTGAAGTACCTCGTTTTCATAAATAAATGGAATATAAATAATAATTAATAAATGGTTGTATATAGTAACGTCTATTTCGTTTCAAAATATACTTTCTTTACACCAAGTAAGCGAAATAAACACGTTTTCTTCGATAGAATATGTATCGTAAATGGCGTGAAATGAGTACTTGCATCATTTCACGGTTTATGTGTGCATAGTGGGGCTTCGGTGCTCCAGCGGCGCCGCACGTTGAAAAATCGGATGTATACACCGGGCCTAAAGCCTTATTTACACCGGAGTTGGAAGTATTTTTCTTCCCCTTTTTGTGGCGAGGACGTTTTACCTACCTCTATGCTGACCCATTTTCGACCTACTCCGGTGTGAACGCTTTGTCTACTTTATCGGAAACACCAAGGAGTGAGCACTCTTCTCACCCTTTGTAGAGAAGAGTGATCACCATTCATCACGCCATTTTAATCGAATAGGTCACTCACTGACAGTTTGGCGGGAGATGTGGTCAAGACGAGGGCCAGATGCAACAATGAGTGAACAAAAGACGGCGGGAGCGACCACGGTGTGCCGAAGGGCAGAGGGGAGCGGTGAGTGTCAAGCAATACCGAAAGGGGACGAAATAGGGGAGCATTTTCATCCCAAATTTCGTCTAGGAGAAATGACCCCCAAAAGTTGTAATCCATTAATCTTTACCGGCTCCTGGTGGAAAACCAAATTGGAGTTGCAAACTCGCGAAATCACCACCCCAATTCGAGATCTTGACGATAAAATTAGTACCGTTTCTCGGAATAGCTTTGATGTTTATAGGGGACCTGGCGGAAAACAAAATTGGAGTTACAAACTCGTGAAATCGCCACCCCAATTTGAGATCTCGACGATAAAATTAGTACCGTTTCTCGGAATAGCTTTGATGTTTGAAGTGGACCTGTTGGAAAACGAAATTGGAGTTGCAAACTCGCCAAATCGCCACCCCAATTCGAGATCTTGAAGATAAAATTAGTACCGTTTCTCGGAACAGCTTTGATGTTTGGAGGGGACCTGGTGGAAAACAAAATTGGAGTGGCAAACTCGCCAAATCGCCACCCCAATTTGAGATCTCGACGATAAAATTAGTACCGTTTCTCGGAATAGCTTTGATGTTTGAAGTGGACCTGTTGGAAAACGAAATTGGAGTTGCAAACTCGCCAAATCGCCACCCCAATTCGAGATCTTGAAGATAAAATTAGTACCGTTTCTCGGAACAGCTTTGATGTTTGGAGGGGACCTGGTGGAAAACAAAATTGGAGTGGCAAACTCGCCAAATCGCCACCCCAATTCGAGATCTTGACGATAAAATTAGTACCGTTTCTCGGAATAGCTTTGATGTTTATAGGGGACCTGGTGGAAAACAAAATTGGAGTTGCAAATTCGCCAAATCGCCACCCCAATTTGAGATCTCGACGATAAAATTAGTACCGTTTCTCGGAACAGCTTTGATGTTTGGAGGGGACCTGGTGGAAAACAAAATTGGAGTTGCAAACTCGCCAAATCGCCATCCCAATTTGAGATCTTGACGATAAAATTAATACCGTTTCCCGGAATAGTTTTGATGTTTGGAGTGGACCTGGTGAAAAACAAAATTGGAGTTTCAAACTCGCCAAATCGCCATCCCAATTTGAGATCTTGACGATAAAATTAGTGTCGTTTCTCGGAATAGTCTCGATGTTTGGATGGGGAGAAGTTTGCAACTCCGGTGTAAAAGCAGCTTTACACTGACAAATGGTTCAGAACTTTCCAAATGCTTCTCCAAGATTAAACGCTCTTTTCGGTTGGTGACACTTTTGCATAGGGAGTGTATGTTTCTTATTTTTGCTATAAAATGATATATAAGCACATTTCCTTTAGGTGTGTACGAGCTTCACATACACGACGTACCCTAGTCACCTTTTTTTTTATTCACATGGGGTTTGCTGTCAAACGGGTAGAAATACGGGGTTGCTCTTCAGATACCTAATTGATGTTTTTCTGCTTGCGTCCTAATGATCTGTACTCAAATCCCCATTTCCCCTTAACGACGTTTTGTACTTGATGTTGTCTTCTGTTTGGTACAACTTCACCAAAGACGGCCCCTGTTCCATAAAACACCGAAACAACCAACCTATTCAAAATACTACAAGACAAATTATAATTTTTAAAGAACGTATCATTTTTAAATATAGGGCATGTGGAGCTGCGGATAGAAAACTGATTTTGGAGCATTCACTGTCTTCTCTGTGTCAAAAAGACAAACTAGAAAATGACGTTTCTTCCGGCAGTTATGTAGTAACTTGACTACCAATAGACTGTTTGAGTCAGTTTTAGGTGCAAAGGTCAACTTCAGTGTCTTGAAAAAAGACCTTACGTATGATATTTACCCTAAGGAAGGGTTGGAAAAGAGGAGAAAGTCCAACGGCAAAAAGAAAATCAGGTGCTTAGATTTTATTTCTTTTTCAAATATTCGTTAATTTTATCTTATATCCTTTGAAAACAAAATGAGCAGTGTTTTCACACAAATCAAATGTAATTGAAATTGGCATTATCTTCAATTATATAATTTATTACCTTGGCCCAATAAATCATGTCAAGTGACTCCATATTTTCTTATTTCAGTTCTCATTTCGTTTTAGATTAATTTCATTCGTTTGAATAATTCGTGTGTTAAAAATTTAATTTACGTTTACGTTAATAATTTCGTCTGTTCTTTTCGTTTCATTTATTTCGTTCTCTTTGTACACCCAATTCATCCTTTTACGTGTGCGATTTGTTCTCTCATTTCATTTATACTGCTCATAAATTTTCGTGTTTCGTTCGCTTTATTATTTCAGGTGTCGCGGTCTTTCTCCTATTTTAAACATTTACATAGTTCGTTTGTTTGTAGCTTTCAAACGTTATCTGCACATATTCTTTGCGTTTTCATGTTCGTTTACTTTGTTTATTTTCAATCGTTAAGTTATTCGATTTAATTCTGATTATTCTTGTTCCGTTCCTTTGTTCCCTCATTCTGATTCGTTTGACTTCTTTGTTTATTTTATATTGTTTAGTTATTCGATTTAATTATGATTATTCTTATTCCGTTCCCTTTGTTCCCTCATTCTGATTCGTTTGATTTTTTTATTGTCATGATCGAGAGAGAGAGAGAGGACAGAATTGCAACCTGCACATAACCAATTATGAGCTTATGTACCTATATAATCTTTACAAAGGATTCTATTCTAAGAACATAAGTATTAGAATATTTCCAAAAGATTCTATTCTACAGAAGGGCGCGCCAATATATTTGTTCAAAAAGGAAAAAAAAATTAGAATCATTCCAAATGATTCAATTTTAAGGAAAGAACCAATGTAATTTTTTAAAAGATTGATGGTAGGTAGTTTAACTAACGTCGTACTGAAGCCACACGGGCTATTGGTCCGGGACCAATCCCAAAAAATAAAATCCGAAGACAACACCTCTTAATAACCACGGTCAGATGATGAGCACACCACCCAAGTTGGTAACCCACTCTCCGAACTTCCACACCACATAAACGTGAGGAAATTTGAGGCTATGACAGGGTTAACATGGCATCCACCTCCAAATGCACGCTGGTCTTTGGTTGGACAGTGTTTCAATCTCACAACACTCCAGGTGCTTATCCAATACTCTGCCAAACCGGCCCTCATCTGAAGATTGAATAAATCCATGGATACTTTGAAAAGATGTACTTATCGCTCCTGGAGTCGCTTATCTTCAAGCCAATAACTGTCATGTAGGGACCAGTCTCGAGTCCAAAAACCTATTCCAAACTGTCATCGGTTTTGCACAAGGGACAGTTTCTGTTTCCTATAAGGAGGAATAGGGCAGTTTTGTCTCGACAAGGTACCTCATCGTTTGCAGTATCGTTCGAATCTTGATGGGCGAGATATTTCGTCGAAACCACTTGGAGTGTTATTTTGTCCCTAACCCTTTAAGTGGGTTTGATAAGATATCTCGTCCTTAAAATTTGATCAATTGTGATAATAACGATATTTATCGTAATCAAGTTACTGTCGTTTTTCGCTGATAATCAGATAAAGATCTGCTCAATTTTGTTCTAGTGACGAGAGAAAGATCTACCCAATTTTGTTCTATTGACGAGATAAGGATCTGCTCAATTTTGTTCTATTGACAAGATAAAGATCTGCTTAATTTTGTTCTATTGACGAGATAAAGATATGCTTAATTTGTGTTCTATTGACGTGATAAAGATCTGACCAATTTTGTTCTATTGACGGGATAAAGATCTGACCAATTTTGCTCTATTGACGAGATAAAGATTTGATCAATTTGCGTTTTATTCACGAAATGAAGATCTGCTCAATTTTGTTCTATTGACGAGAGAAAGATATGCTCAATTTTGTTCTATTGACGTGATAAAGATCTGCTCAATTTTGTTCTATTGACGAGATAAGGATCTGCTTAATTTTGTTCTATTGACGAGATAAAGATCTGCTTAATTTGTGTTCTATTGACGTGATAAAGATCTGCTCAATTTTGTTCTATTGACGGGATAAAGATCTGCTCAATTTTGTTCTATTGACGAGATAAAGATATGCTTAATTTGTGTTCTATTGACGTGATAAAGATCTGCTCAATTTTGTTCTATTGACGGGTTAAAGATGTGACCAATTTTGCTCTATTGACGAGATAAAGATTTGATCAATTTGTGTTTTATTCACGAGATGAAGATCTGCTCAATTCGTGTTTTATTCACGTGATGAAGATCTGCTCAATTTTGTTCTATTGACGAGATAAAGATCTGTTCAATTTTGTTCTATTGACGAGATAAAGATCTGCTCAATTTTGTTCTATTGACGAGATAAGGATCTGCTCAATTTTGTTCTATTGACGAGATAAAGATCTGCTCAATTTTGTTCTATTGACGAGATAAGGATCTGCTCAATTTTGTTCTATTGACGAGATGAAGATATGCTCAATTTTGTTCTATTGACGAGATAATTCGTCCAACAAGATCAAGTCAGTTTTTCTAATGACAAGGTAAATCGTCCAACAAAATCTGGTTATTGAGTCTATGACAAGATACTTCGTCGAGACACCCATCGGGAGGTTTAAGTGAGTTGTCGGGTAAAAACAACACATCACTACTCGCAATTCTCGCGACACTAAGAGGGTTAAAATCCAATTCTCCCAATTTCTTCCAGACACACACATCAAATGCGAAACCTCCCGCCGACAGATCCCAATTAATATTCACCCAAGGAAGTGCGATGTGAGTAGAGTGAACGAACCATCCCAAACAAAAACTCCGAAAAACAAACCCAGCCTGATATTTTAATTATCTCCTTCCCTCTGACGAATCGTGCTCTGGGTTTGTCAATGGCCACATGCCTCTCCGCGGAGAGGTAATCAGCATTATTTTCGCATAAATCGAAGCTAATTATAAACGGAGACGAGATTCCTCATTCATTTAAGGCTGGAACTGGGTTGAAGATCTACGAGAGACCGAGAATCTTAAGTCCGACGCTAAGCGGACCCGCAGACTTTCGGTCTAAAACGAATGGCCCAAGCCCTCAGGTCGCTCAAGCCAGCTTGATTTATATGCAACACTTGAACCGTATATTATCGCCCGAGCCTCCTGGAGACTCGTTTGTTGTCTTAAAGCTGGAGAGAAAACTGTAATGAATTCTTGCAGGGGATGGAGTCTGGTTCCTAAAGAGGTTTTTGACTCGGTGGGAAGTTGTAATGCGAGGATGATCCGATGGTCCTCCGACAAGTGATGAGTTCCGCGGTTTCTTTGTTGTCGAGAAAGGTGGGGTCTTTTGTGAGCAAGACGGAACACGGTAGTTGTTCTTTTGGTTATTCTAATTCCCGAGGCCTCCCCTCTCGTTTTAAAGTTGTTATTTTCCATTACGGTTACTTTTCCGAAGTGAGAAAGGGGAGTGTTTGAATCTTCCCCAATGGCTAGCCCGGTTGATGTTGTCTTCCACTGAATCTGAAGATGGATGGATATTTCTTTTTGGAGAAGGGGTTATTATTTTTGACACCGATGAAGGCAGTGATTCATGTAGTTGTCAGATTTTTTTTTATCTTAGTGCATTTTAAACACCGTAAGGTCGGAGGTTCTAGATTACACGTCTTAAAGGGAGTCTTTCTTTAAACTGCATGCACGAAGTTCTATCTTGAAGGGTTGTCAGGATTGAGTTTGTATCGTGCAAGGGCCATATTTGGTCATGCTGCGCCAAACGCAGGACAGACAACATCAAGTGATGGTCCTGCACACAAGGAAAGCTTTAGGAAAGAGAGAAATATGTCAAGTGAGGAATCAAATCTAACGTATATTAACTTGATAAAAATCGAACAAAATGAATAATAAATCCATCAAATACTCGTTGGTTACTAGAGCAACCACTAAGGCACAAAGGCCCCTATCTTGGAAGAGATGAAATTTTACTTTATCCAGTCTGTTAAAAAGTTCCACTGCTTTCAGACTAAAAAAAAAAATGTGTTTATTTCTGTTTTTGAACAATATAGCAAATTGATAAAAGTTAGCCCAAGACAGATTCTTGACTTGAAAGCTTTCCTTATTGTGGAAGTGGGGGTTTAAAGTAACTAAGATAAAAGGAAATAAACGGGTGAGGTAGGGCAAGTGCGTTATTTCGATGTAAGATCTATATCTGTAATGTAAAATATATATCTTCCCTTAAATGTAAAACTTGTCTGGGATCAGAGTAGGGGATTTCACTTGCTGGAAATGCTTGAAGAAGTCTAACGGTGTGTACTGGTTATTGTACCCAATTTTGTTCTGGATACCAATATCCAGTTTTGACCTCAGATTCGATCGGAAATAAATGGAGTTCTTAATCGGTATTGGATAAAAATATGAACATACCTTTATATATGGTGACCATCAGGTTGAAGTGAAGCATGGGGTATACAGGTTCCTTCTTTTGGAGTCAGGTGGTTCTTTCCATCTAATATCTAGAGATTTCTAATATTGGTGATGAAAAAGTAAAGTCAGCCGTTTTCTGTGTGGTAACTTCGTTTATTAATTTATTCTTTCAATTCGTCGATGGTACATTCTTTTTACAGTAGTCACCATATTTCTGGAAAAATGGTTGGCCACAACCGAAAGATGCTCCGTCTCCTTTTTTTTAGCGTTTTCGTTTCCTGTTGAATTTCGACAGGGAAGTTGAGCAGATAGAAGGAAGGCACGAATGAAATTATTTTTTCTTGTCCCACTCACAATATTGCCTCCTTTTAAACAAAAAAATTGTCCTTGGTATTATGCACTTGCTCCACTCACTATACAAACTAGAAAACAATCCTTGGTGTACACTCGCCCAATCATGTGAGGTATGTAAGACCCCATGAAACAGTTTTAGAAAGTATTTTTTAAATTACATTGGAGGGGTTTCGACGAGATATCTCGTTCATCAAAATATGAAAAACATTGCTGACGAAATATCTCGATATCAAGGTATTGACAATTTTATAATAACGACTAAGACCTGGTCAGTTTTCATCCAATGACGAGATATCTCGTCTATCAAGATATGATCGGTTTTGCTAATGCCGAGATGTCTTGCCTATCAAGATCTGGTAAGTTTTGCTAATAACGAGGTACCTCGTCGAAACCAGGAAGGCTTGAAATAATTATTAGTAAATCCAAATTAGTAAAGGGAAAGGTAAAAATATGAAACTTTTGAAAGATATCATAACAGTGTAGAAAAAACTCAGTAAAACACTAAACTCTTGATGTGTTTAGATAAATTTACCCAATGAACTACATCCCCTCGTGGTTTTTATGTTACATTCATTTGCGTTCATAAATTAACGACTTTCGTGTGAAAGAAAGTTATAAATGAAAAACGCCAGATATGAACTGTAGGCTATAAACAAAGGCATTGCCCAAACACACAGTACCCAAAAAGCGATATTTCAGATCGAAATAATAAATATCAAAAACCAATTCCGTAGTTTGGAATGACTATTGTGTACCCCCTTACTAAATGTGCTCATTAGTATCTAATATAAATCTGACATTTCTAAAACTATTGACTAGCATCTTTATTAGAAAAACTCGATCGACAGCACAAGGAAAACATTCTGCTCATAATGTTTAACATAAACGAGGGTATAATATTATTTCTTACTGTAAAAATTATGAGCTCGTTGTCATATGACCGTGGTTCAAAATTACGTGATGTTGTCCACGGTTTTTTCCCCTTGGGGATTGATCCCGGACTGTCGTCAATAGCCCGATGTGTTGATCCAGTACGACGTTAATTAAAATATCTACCTACCTATGAGCTCGTAATTTATATCGTCGCAAGGCACATGCAAATGAAAATGTTTTGAATGCCCTTCGTTGGATAATATCATGTGCGGGTTAAAATAGAGCTTCCAGAAACGCTACAGGTGCATGAAGAATACGTTGGGTGAAGTTCTATCATGCTGGACCAAAGTCATTTTGCAAAATTCGCACTCAGAAGCGATATTCTGAGAGAAATATTCGAAATTGATCAAAAACATAGGCAATAGTTTATTATTATTGTGTAAAATATGCCACCATAGGCATCTGATATCTATCTATACCATTTTCAAAGTTATTATCTTGATTAAAAACTAAAACTTAAAAATAAGATCGACACCACAAAGAAAACATCATATACATAATGTTTAACATTAAATAGATTGTTGCATTATTATTTTTTCAATGTATAAGCTCATCACACCTTTCATATCTACCCATGCAAATAAAATTTTTTCGAATGTCTTTCATTGGATAGCAGTATGCACGTGTGGAACAACTTTCAGATATATTACCGCTGAATGAGGAGGCCTTGGATGAACTCTTATTATGCTAGACGAGCGCCATTTTGCAAGATTCGTTGCTCAGTAGCAATATCTTCTGAGCAAAATGTTCTAAATTTATCAAAAACAAAGGCAATAGTTTGTAATGTGACTGTTCTGTACCACAGTATTAAAATGTACCTCGATAAGCATCTAATATCTATCTATAACATTTCTAAAGCTAGTTTTATTAAAAAACGCAGACTTAAAGATAAGATCGACACCACAAAGGAAACATGCACATAATGTTTAACATTAGAAAGGTTGTATTTTTTTTCTTCCTGTTCAAATTATAAACTCATCACACCTTCCATCTCCAGACACATGCAAACAAAAATGTTTCGAATGCCTTTCATCGGGTAACAGCATGCACGGGTCACAAATAGAACATCTTTCAGAAACATTACCGATGCATGAAGAAGGCGTTGGAAGAACTTCCACCATAATGGACGAGCGCCATTTTCCAAGATTTGTTATCGACGCGGAGAGCTCTTTCCCCGCAAGCAATTATACTTCCAAGAAGTGTGGAAGCACTTATCTCTCCCGATCAAAGGATTTCGAACCAGCGCGTGGCTAAATTGAATCCCAGCTTCCTCGATCCAGAATCCATGTAATATCCGAACAAGAAGAGAACAAAAAACTCCAAGTCACGCGAAGAAACGAACACACAATTTGAGAAAGCCAAACCCCGAAGGCAACCACTTCCCCGATATTTATATTTCCGTTGTATGGAGAACGATTTCGGCTTCCCCACCCATAGCGACGGCAGTCGTTTTTCTTGCTCGTTGCCAATAAAGAAAGCTCAATTAAGTACAGCCTGACCGCGTTTATGGCAGTGGAAAAAGAAATATGGCGGAAGAAAGCGGTTGTGATCGTCTGCTGCGATGATGGAATGGTTTTCAGTTCTTCCCGATCGGAAGCTGCGTTTTACCTCTTGCCAGTTATTACAACAATAAAAATCGAAAAAGCGTAAGCTTTTTGTCAGTTCTGGGAGAAGACTGTAATTTAGGGTTCGATTGCGCTGTGCTGTGTAATTTGGGCATTAACGGGTTGGAGTTGGAATAATTCTAACGATTATGGGAATTTAACCACTACTCTCTAACAGTTGAAGTAATAGTGTTGAAAATTCAAATAGCTCTCATTGTGTCCTCTTCAATTCCAAGAATTAGGGCTGTAGAGAGTAAAGACAGATTTGTGGTATTCGGAGAAAAATCAATTTGGAAAAGTGGTACTTGAATTGCAAATAGAGCCTATCCCAGAATTTTCATTATATGTATATTGATAGGTATATTTTATTCATGACTAACAAACAATAGAATGATTGGGTTTAAAGATAAAAAGCTCTTGGATAAATGATTCTCAGAACCTTGTTTTAACCTCATATTGTATTCGTTTAAAAATAAAACAAATGAAGAACTCCAGGCAACATAATGACCAGCCACTTTTCAGCTTTACCAGGTTAGTAATTTTTAAGTTTTAAGAAAGTCCAAAGTTATAATTGTTCACGTACTATTCAAGAGATCGTGTCATCATAATATTTAAAGTATTACGCACTCATTCAAACAATCAGATTAGATCCTCTTGAATATTATTAAATATTATTTCCAATTACATACGGAATTTCTGTGGCTCATCACTAAGTGGCCAGGAGCCATTAATTTATTATTACAAGCTGTAATAAGTTTCTATATTTTTCTTATCATATGATTGTCAAATATTTTGCCAGAACACTTAAAATATAACTGATAGCAAAACAGTGAAAAAATTGAAGTCGAATTTAAATTCGTCTTGTAGATAGTGCTAAATTAGTTTCACTCAAAGTGAGTGAGCCCTGTTGTCCATTGAAAGAAATTCCTGTCTATGAGATACATCGAACATCAAGATCTGCCCAGTTTTGCTAATGATGAGCTATCCCGCCATCAAGATATTGCCGACGTTTTGATGACGATTAGACCATCAATATAGGGTCATTTTTGCTAATGACACTTTTCGAGACAAATAACCTAAATTGATATCACAACGCTATTTTCCCTGAAGCATCAAAATAGTAACTTTCCCCAAATATGATAACTGCGCCATAAAACCCAACCAATCTGACACTAAAACGTATTTTTCTTGTAAGAGCGATTTTTCATATTTGTTTCTGACGTGATGCCGATCATGTTGAAAATGTGGTTGAAATTTTTGTAGACAGAAATTTTTGTAGAAAGCATTCGAATCACAAATGCGTCTTTTTGTGCTGTACTTCTCTTTTGTATACTTGCAGCGAAGGGAATCTTTATTGGGATAGAAATTTTTGTAGAAAGCATTCGAATCACACAAATGCGTCTTTTTGTGCTGTACTTCTCTTTTGTATACTTACAGCGAAGGGAATCTTTTTTGGGATAGAAATTTTTGTAGAACGCATTCGAATCAAATGCGTCTTTTTGTGCTGTACTTCTCTTTTGTATACTTACAGCGAAGGGAATCTTTTTAGGGATAGAAATTTTTGTAGAACGCATTCGAATCACAAATGCGTCTTTTTGTGCTGTACTTTATTGGGACATGTTTTTGACGTTGATAAATTCTGCATGGAGAAAATGAATTTCAATGAAAATGAAATTCACCGCTCTCACTATCTGAAAATTTCTACAATTTGTGTGCATCAAGTGTCGAACTCGTCCTCTGTCCGTGGCTCAAAATTATGATATGTTATCCTTGGCTCTTTCCATAAGGGTCATATTTAACTAAGCTTCACTAAACAATATTAAGAAAAAGGACATACACACTAGGGGCGTTTAACTGTTTAGGTATTATAATTAACCTCACACTGAAGAAACACAACGTGCTATTAATATAGGTTGAGAGAAATACACACACGGATGAATCGAACATACGCTGCTGATCACTCGCAGGGTGCTAGCGCAGTGGACAGACCATAGAGGATATATAAAAGTATAGTGATCGTAGGTAACCTTTCCATGTGTCCAAGGATCATAAGACCAAAACTAGTAGTAACGTTCCCTTTAGACTACTTTCGTCTGTTAGGGCGGAAACGAACATATGATTGGTCCTTGAAATGAGGAGGTGAAGACGACCGTCCATTGATTCATCATTTGACTGGTCTTCGTGACATTGTTGAAGACAAGCGATTTTACCATTTTTATCGCTACTTCAATACGCATTCATCCTGTCCTGTTGTAAGTTGTTATATAATCAAACGAGGCGATCACGGGATACGTTTAAGTTACAGCATCTGTATTAGGGGTACATATTCGTGGAATTAGCAACAAGTATACGCGTTTAAGTTGCTGCATCTATATTAGGGCAACAAATTCGTCGAATTATGGAATTGGGCTTCGTGTTACGTCATTCTTCCTGGACTAATTCTTCCAAAATTAACTAGATCATGATGGACGAGATAGTTAGTTATTAGTTAAAACAACCGAACAAGTCTTGATCTTGTCAACATCAATACTATCTTGATGACGTGATGTCTCGTCATTACTAAAATTGATCAGGAGGAGACATCTTAACGAAATAACTTGAAGGGTGAAGTTACAGCATCCATATTAGGGGTACAGATTCGTGGAATTAGGCTGTGGAGGGATGCTTTTAACCCTTCTGGTGGTTATCTCGACGAAGTATCTCGTCAATTTGACCAAATATTGATGGATGAGATGTGTGAGATTGGAAAACAACAGGCCAGATCTTGATCTTGTTTTATTGTACCGGCCGGTCTTGCCCCCCCCCCACCTGTGGAATTCAGATCGCACCCCTACATCTGGAATTCAGATCAACCCAGACGCGATAAACAGGTCGTCAAACACCTGTATTTTGGGCTCTCTGCAAGAATAATGCAGACGAGCCATCTCGAGATTCATGACTTCATGAATCCCCATCGGAACTTCGGGGAAACTTCAAAAACTTTTCTTGCAGATGTCAGGTCACTGAGTTCAAACAAACTTAAAAACCCCTTTTCTCACGTGTTTGAGTTGGTACGTGAGATTGTTCTGACAAGACTTTGAGAGGAGACTAAATTTAACTTCCGAGAGGGAGCAGACGTATCCTCCAGACTTTGATTTATGGAACCACGCTCCTGGCTCCTAGGTGGTTCGATGTCAATTTTGTAACCACGACTTTGAATTAACGTAAATATAACTGTAAATAATAATCAAATTACTTTAAATAAAAGTTTAACTTTAATCAGTTGTACGACTAATTGATAGATGATGTTACATTATCATCAAAATATCTTGATGGTGGGATATTTCATTAGAAAAATTGATCAGTTGCTGATGGTGTGAGACATCTCGTCGAAATCACTTGGAGAGTTAAGTTACAAGGGTACATGGTTTAGGGATACATGTAAGTTACATGGTAGTACTTATATACTATAGATTAGACTGTCAAGGGTGAGACATCTTGTCGAAACCACTTGGAGAGTTAAGTTACAAGGGTACATGGTTTAGGGTACATTTAAGTTACATGATAGTAGGGGTATACTATAGATTAGACTAACAAGGGTGTGATATCTCGTCGAAACCATGTGGAAAGTTATGTTACAAGGGTACATGGTTTAGGGGTACATGTAAGTTACATGGTAGTAGTTGTATACTATAGATTAGACAGTCAAGGATGAGACATCTCGTTGAAACCACTGGGAGAGTTAAGTTACAAGGGTACATGGTTTAGGGTACATTTAAGTTACATGATAGTAGGGGTATACTATAGATTAGACTATCAAGGGTGTGACATCTCGTCGAAACCATGTGGAGAGTTATGTTACAAGGGTACATGGTTTAGGGGTACATGTAAGTTACATGGTAGTAGTTGTATACTATAGATTAGACAGTCAAGGATGAGACATCTCGTCGAAACCACTGGGAGAGTTAAGTTACAAGGGTACATGGTTTAGGGTACATTTAAGTTACATGATAGTAGGGGTATACTATAGATTAGACTATCAAGGGTGTGACATCTCGTCGAAACCATGTGGAGAGTTATGTTACAAGGGTACATGGTTTAGGGGTACATGTAAGTTACATGGTAGTAGTTGTATACTATAGATTAGACAGTCAAGGATGAGACATCTCGTCGAAACCACTTGGAGAGTTAAGTTACAAGGGTACATGGTTTAGGGTACATTTAAGTTACATGATAGTAGGGGTATACTATAGATTAGACTATCAAGGGTGTGACATCTCGTCGAAACCATGTGGAGAGTTATGTTACAAGGGTACATGGTTTAGGGGTACATGTAAGTTACATGGTAGTAGTTGTATACTATAGATTAGACAGTCAAGGATGAGACATCTCGTCGAAACCACTGGGAGAGTTAAGTTACAAGGGTACATGGTTTAGGGTACATTTAAGTTACATGATAGTAGGGGTATACTATAGATTAGACTAACAAGGGTGTGATATCTCGTCGAAACCATGTGGAAAGTTATGTTACAAGGGTACATGGTTTAGGGGTACATGTAAGTTACATGGTAGTAGTTGTATACTATAGATTAGACAGTCAAGGATGAGACATCTCGTTGAAACCACTGGGAGAGTTAAGTTACAAGGGTACATGGTTTAGGGTACATTTAAGTTACATGATAGTAGGGGTATACTATAGATTAGACTATCAAGGGTGTGACATCTCGTCGAAACCATGTGGAGAGTTATGTTACAAGGGTACATGGTTTAGGGGTACATGTAAGTTACATGGTAGTAGTTGTATACTATAGATTAGACAGTCAAGGATGAGACATCTCGTCGAAACCACTGGGAGAGTTAAGTTACAAGGGTACATGGTTTAGGGTACATTTAAGTTACATGATAGTAGGGGTATACTATAGATTAGACTATCAAGGGTGTGACATCTCGTCGAAACCATGTGGAGAGTTATGTTACAAGGGTACATGGTTTAGGGGTACATGTAAGTTACATGGTAGTAGTTGTATACTATAGATTAGACAGTCAAGGATGAGACATCTCGTCGAAACCACTTGGAGAGTTAAGTTACAAGGGTACATGGTTTAGGGTACATTTAAGTTACATGATAGTAGGGGTATACTATAGATTAGACTATCAAGGGTGTGACATCTCGTCGAAACCATGTGGAGAGTTATGTTACAAGGGTACATGGTTTAGGGGTACATGTAAGTTACATGGTAGTAGTTGTATACTATAGATTAGACAGTCAAGGATGAGACATCTCGTCGAAACCACTGGGAGAGTTAAGTTACAAGGGTACATGGTTTAGGGTACATTTAAGTTACATGATAGTAGGGGTATACTATAGATTAGACTATCAAGGGTGTGACATCTCGTCGAAACCATGTGGAGAGTTATGTTACAAGGGTACATGGTTTAGGGGTACATGTAAGTTACATGGTAGTAGTTGTATACTATAGATTAGACAGTCAAGGATGAGACATCTCGTCGAAACCACTGGGAGAGTTAAGTTACAAGGGTACATGGTTTAGGGTACATTTAAGTTACATGATAGTAGGGGTATACTATAGATTAGACTATCAAGGGTGTGACATCTCGTCGAAACCATGTGGAGAGTTATGTTACAAGGGTACATGGTTTAGGGGTACATGTAAGTTACATGGTAGTAGTTGTATACTATAGATTAGACAGTCAAGGATGAGACATCTCGTCGAAACCACTGGGAGAGTTAAGTTACAAGGGTACATGGTTTAGGGGTACATATAAGTTACATGGTAGTAGAGGTGTACTATAGATTAGACTGTCAAGGGGCATACAAATCAAAATGTCGGGAACCACTTCCAGTGAAAGGTAAATCAAAATCGCAACCAATCTGTCACAGTCGAAAATTACCACTGGACGTGCAGAAAATAAGGTAGCCAACAAATAAGGAAACTGAATTCCGAATAAGTTTACGAGAAAGGGTGAATCCGCTCCACAAACGCCGGAGCACGTTAATAAACTAGATCGAACGGAAGAAAAAGAGATTTTCTGCTGAGATAACGCTTAAATATGGAGCAATTAGGAACGTCAATGAACCGTTTAAACGGACGTCGCTAACGGTGCGTTTAAGGAGTCGCTCTCTTTAGCTCATCGTAGTCTCAGCTGAGAAAATGAATTAAGCAGTTTTAATTATTTCTTCCCTTTCTTGTGACCTGCAGTTGAGATTGGAGAAAATATTAACCATTGATAGTGAGTTGGAGTGATGGACGGGTTTTGTAAATCTATTTTTCATTACTCTATACTTCGCTTGTCAGGATGGGAAGAATCTGATTTATTGCTTTTGAATAATGTATTATTTTTGTATTTCCAATTTTCTTTTGCCGTAACTCGTTCTTTTCATTTTATACTTTGGGTTTTCTTTACTCTATAATTCATAAATCTGGCAGAATTACTCACCATTACTCCGGTCATATTTATTAACTGTAGATTTAAAGAATGATCAGAATAATCAGTTTTCTCGTTCATAGAAAATAGCGTTTTAGCGTTCTGAAAGGATATTTTAAACTCCGTTTGGACATTTTCATAATTTCTATAGTAGTTTTTTATTGTGAAATTTATGGAAGAGAAATGGACGATGATCTGGCTAATGCTGCTTCTTTGTCAACTCAAATCATATCTTTATCCCTTTTCGAAACGCGAAACGATTGTTAACAAATAAATGATGAATTATAAACGACCATTAACGTATTATGGAAATGATAAGATCACTGGATTGGAAACCAAAAGGTTAGAAGTTTGAAACTAGATCCAATCAAAGACCACCGTGTACAGGGTACATCGTGTACGCTGGTGTAAGTTAAAACAGTTGTGGTCTCAAATGTCCTAACGTTGACTGTGTGGAAGTTTGGAGAAAGGGGTGCTAGCTCAGGTGTTTATCTTCTCGTCTGACCGTCACCAATAGCCCGATGTTCGCTCGAGTGCGATATTAAATAACGTCTAGGTAGGTCAGATAGTCTAGGAATGTAGTTTACCAACTATCTAGATTATCTAATAGATAAACTTAAAATCCGACGTAATCTTCCAATAACAATTGGTCTTGACAGCTTCTGAAATTTGACACGGTTACCTTCAGTCTATTTTCATCACATTGTATTATCTGACTCTTCCAACTTCTCCCTAAATTGGATATATAAATACGAACAAAGACCAATTTTGGTTTGCGCTGATCTTGGGGACGTTGAATGCACAGCTCTATCTATTTTTGAAGTAACTTCTCAATTATACTGGAGTGCAAGGTCTCCCAGATTCGGAAAAGCAGGCAATGGCTGCATGATAAAAAATAATTTCTACACTTTACTTTGTTTTAAAATAGCATACTTGCTACATCCCTCTTTAGAATCTATATCACACACATAGCTAGCACCCTTGGTACACGAGTGTATTACTAAGAAAACAAGATAATTTAATTTGAAGAATGAAAAATAAATGTTCGTTGTTATAATTTTGATCTTTGACTCAGACTCTAAAATTCAAATGAAAGAAGAAAAATTTACCAGAAAACGATGAAATAGAATTGAACAACGAAATGAGGAATACTTAAAATAGTATTTATTCCCAGGTATGCTAAACAAACTAGATAAATTGTTGATTATATAAGACTGGAACAATTTTCAATGTAATATAATTCGAGGGTTAGATCTTTAGATCAAGGCGATTTTCTACTAGCTTGCTTGTTACTTTTATAATGAAATTTATCGTTGACTTTCAACAAAATCGGCTAAAAGTGAAATATCATACACTGTCAAAAAACAAACTTCTGGGCTTGATCTTTAGATCAAGGCGATTTTCTACTAGCTTGCTTGTTACTTTTATAGTGAAATTTATCGTTGACTTTCAACAAAATGGGCTAAAAGTGAAATATCATACACTGTCAAAAAACATACTTCTGAGAAAAAATAAAGAAGAAAATTCTACACGACAAATTTTACTCACTAAGTGTATTTGTCAAGAATAAATATAAACTTTATGGAAAGAAAAAGTGTTTAGTGAACTTCACTAGTCTAAGTATAATCACACTGATCTGTAAAACCTGAAATCTGATATGTTGAAAATTTCGACTCGGTGCGTTTCACTTGTAAGTCGATATTAAGTAATGGCCATATTATTAAACAGAAGGGACCTATTTTGCACAAAAACAGATATGCATGAAGTTACAAAAACTTAAAATGAAACTATTTTAGTTTTCCATCTCGATTCAACCTCCAAAAAATAAGAAATGTAATTATTTCTCGAACTCATTCTCGAAATAAACGGTCTCCCAGTTTATTTTTCTATAGCATTAGAATTGAATCACGAATACATCAAAAGCATACATATCCAACTAATAACATGTTTCCCACTTTAACACACACATACATAGTTCGTTTCCATATCTAATTAAAGCCATTTTACTGTCGAACCGGTTTAAAAGCAACAATTAACATACACAATGTCAAGGGTGATCTCAAACCTACTGCCCTTTGGGCCATGACGCAGCTATCGAAATTACCTCAGTTCTACAAATTCCTACGTAGTCATTCCACAGTTCAGATTTGGAGCTCGTTTGCTATTTATAGAATTTAATTCAAAGCTTGAGTACTACTTATTTCAATACAGTAGCTCATTTTAAACAGTCTCGCCAGCGTTATCACCAAGCCATATTTTTGACAAGAATCAAAGCATGTTCCATGGTCATTGCTTTAAATAGGGAAGAACAATGTTTCAAACCTAGAAAGGAAAGTAACGCTTCCAGTTATCTAAATAAAGATGGAGTGAAGAGCCTAGAGGTAGGTCTCGACAAGAGGCCAAGCACATTGCAATACATTTACAATGCAAGTGGCAACAAAGAAAGTGGGATGGGAGATAAGGTATTGAGCGTGGTACCCTTTCTTGCCGAGGCTGTTAACTTAGTTTCCAGGGCGACATTCAAAGCGTAATCTGACCTTGCGAAGGTCGTATTTCATTACCCGTGATACGTTCATACTGGGAATGAGAATGAGAGTTGGTGCAACTAGGTAGTTGGATGCGACAATTCCATTCAAGTGACTTAATTGTTCTGGTTTCGAGGGAAATAATTTTAAATTATAAAGAAAGAGGTGAGATGTTTTACCGATGACTTCATACAAACCACTGAAAAAGTGATGTTTTACAAATGGTTTTGTTACAAACGATTGAACAAAGCGATGTTTTGTTGTTCATATACACTCCTGGATAAAAATATGTTTTACAAGCTGCTTTAACTACTTACGACTGAAAAAAACCAATGTTTTAGAAACGGGTTCGAACAAACCTCTAAACAAAGTGTTGTTTTAGAAACGGGTTCATACAAACCTCTAAACAAAGTGTTGTTTTAGAAACGGGTTCATACAAATCTCTAAACAAAGTGTTGTTCCCAAAAGGGGTTTATTACAAACAACTGAAGGAAGTGATATTTTACAAGTACATCGTTAAAATTTATGTATAAAAATAAGGCACATGATCCATGGAAAATTTTTAACAGTCAATAGATACTATAGAATATTGACTACAGAATAATTTGAAATTCAACAAAACTAAATTTTATAGAAAAAATTTATTTTTGAGAAAGTTTATTGTTTAAGCATGGTTCTTTTGCGTTGAAAACAAGAATTAGAGCACCTTTATAAAGTGCAGCTATGGCAAGTTGAAATTTGTGTCATGTGGTTTTGAACGAGTCTACTCGTTAACCCTCTTTGTGGTTTTCTCGACGAGGTATCTCGTCCTGACCAAAAATGACCAGATGTTGTAGGACGGGGATCGTCATTAGAAATAAAACTTACCACTTCTTGATCTCGTCATCTTCATAAAATTGGTAATATATCGATGACGAGATATATCGTCTTAGCAAATGAATCATATCTTGATGAGCGAGATATCTCGTCGAAATCACTTGTAGGGTTAAATTAGAGCATAGGTTAAAACAAATGCGCTTCCAAGATTGACGTCTTTGAAGCGGAGTTCTCTATGTTTATAGGTCTGTGCTCGAAGGGACAGCATGCTTATGTGTTGGCGAAACAAACAATCACCCACAGTGGTCACCATGAATGATTTTACGTCTGAAAGATTTTTTCTTTGTAAGCGTACCTGAGCCTTACCACAATAGGGAACGTAAGTTCTATTTCTGAAAAACAAGTTGGAAACTCAAGAGTCTTAAGGAAAAATGTGCAATGTATTGTAGCATATCGCTGACTGTAGCACGGAAAGAATAATTTTGTTCTTTTTAAGAAATTTTTATTTATGGACAATTAAAAGTGTGATATAACATTATTTTAACGTGCAATATATTGATTGAGGGATTTTACCTAACACTCATCTATGTGCAAAATTTTCAAAAATGAAATTTAATGAAAAATGGTTTTTTATTGATTTACACAGATAATTCACATATAAATTACTAGATGGTGTTATGGGTCAGAACCTAATGTCCAGAAATTGAGAGCTCGGGGTGTAGAATAACTATCTATATGGGAATATCCGACCCTCGGACTTTTGTTTACGGGAAAAGCTACGGAATCGCTAAGCCTAAAGCTTGTTGTGGTTTGACATTCTAATTACCTTCATTAAAATTATTTCACAACCACGAAAGGAGCAGAAAATAAACTTTTCTAATATGACGTTAGTTGCCTGAAAATGTTTAGCCAAAATTAAAAAACACTGAATGAAATAATACCCATGCAACATTGACAGAAATATTTTACGTTTCTTTCTTCTCCATTGAAATTAGTGATATGTAGCACTGACCGGATTTTTCAGTGGAACACTTGAATTATATAATGTAACAAACAATTTCCCCAATTCGCTGATAGTTGAAATGTATTGATGATGCTGTATTATGCTGATGAAAGATATTGGCGTGTTTCTCTAATACTTGCTTTCTATAATTCTCGGAACATAAATGCATATGCATCGTACTAAAACTGCCTGATAAAAATGAACGTAAAATAATAAAAAAGTGCTTTATTTTTTTAAACATATCATAAATAAAATTCTATTTAAAAAAAATATATTTTAACTCTTGATGATTGTCTTGACAAGGCATCTCGTTATTTGAAGAAAACTGACTAAATCTTAAAATCGTTATCATGAAAAAGTCGTCAATATCTTGATGATGGGATACATCGTCATTAGCAAAATTATTCAGATATTGATGTATGAGATATATTGTCAAAACCAATTGGATGGTTAAACAGGTTTTGGGACGCCTATTTGGTATTGAATACAAAAACAAATTCGACGCATTTATTGATTATAGAAAGAGAGCTTCATGCTGAATGCTAGCTTAGTATTATGAGCTATAAATATTGAGAAAAATTAAACAAGGTATAGTTTAGTTAACCGAAAATTGAAAGTCAAAGGATAAAATAAAATAAAATCAAGATAATTCGTCATTTGAAATTGCCAATTACAGATATATAAAGTGTAAATAACGTTTAGATTTCTGATAGTACTATTTCAATGGGTCGAATGTTTGCCTATTTATAGAACAAACATAATTGTCTTTGAAAATAAATCAATATTAATTTCGAAAAAAGTAAAAAAGAACAATAGCAAAATAAGCCCATTTGTCTAATATTTTTTAATGTTCCGTATGGTAAAAATAAACTCAACGAATACAGCGAGATTGATCAAGAGAGCAATTATTCGAAAACCCTTAAACCGAATTTTAAACCAGAACTAATCAATTATAAATGCAAAATAGAACAATTTAAAAAGAACTATTCTTAACATTTTCCCAAGGAGAATTGGAATTGTTAAAATTCATATAACTATTTGAACTATTTCCAGAGCTTTCCGTAATTAGCACACACAATACCTTCAAATTGCTTATCAATACCAGCCTACGCCACGAAAATAGGTCACTTTTGTTTCACTCTTAGCTGTGAGGATCGTTCAAAGTCTTATTACGACTGCGGAGTCAAATGCGTTGTTAAACCATTTGAATGCCGCCTAGTTAATTGCTAACAGATACTCTTTCGCAGAGCTGATTCAGCTTCGATAACAGTTACAGTTTGCATTGTGTGCATTAACGGTACTCGTAATTCAAAGTGGCAGACGCCTTCTCCCGAGAGGTTAAAACAGATCATCGACCAGAAGAATCGTTTGGGTCTTGGTTATTGGCCCGGCCAATTCCTGTTCTGAGTGTGTGAGTTGAGAAATAAGGCTACTTAACGGACGAGTTTTGTTTTCTTTGGAACACTTCCATTGGTTAAGGTCAATACACTTTATATTTTTCATGGCACTTTTTTTCTTGATTGTTTGGTTTTGTTATATATTTATCGAACAATTCTTTTTTTAATGTGCCTTGAAATCTCGTCTGAAGGCTTCGTTTTGAACTGGATAAAGAGAATATGGAAAATTACGAATTCTGAACGCTACTTTCTTCTAAACAAATGCTGCTGTTAAGAATACAAAAAGCTTCATTATAAATAAAAAGTAATACGATGAGAAGATTATTTATCAGTTTTGTAAATTTCATTCGTAACTTGAGAAGTTCAAACCCGTATTTGTGTAATTTTTTCGGTGATATTTAAAAATGTTTTATTGCCTTCTTTCATACTCTAGTTTCAAAAAATAATATAAACCATCGATTTGTATTTTTTATTTAATACATATTTATCTATTTGTTATTCATCTTCATATCATTCAATAGTAGAGAACAAAAATTTATTATTAAAAAATTGCAAGGAAAAAGGAAGTTAGATTTAAATTAGATAAAAAAAACACTTAATGAAGCAAGTTACCTATTGAATTGAAATCATTAAAAGTCTATCAACCTCTGAGAAAGAATTATTCAGTTTAAAAAATTCTAGCAAAATTGTTAAACACATTCAAAGGTTTAGCAAAAAAAAAATTACAGTTTCTGTGTGTGTGTGTGTGTGTGTGTGGGAAATTTTAAAACTTAATACATAAAGCTAAAATGGGCGAGTCAATTTTGATTTTGACGCATAAGTCGAAACAGATTGCTCTGTTATTATTCCATCAATGCAATCTGATAGACTGTTGTTGAATTCTACGGATGATTGGTTTATGTTATTGAGGTTATTTTTTATCTTCTGCTATCTTTCATTATAAGTACAGCAAAATGTTTGTGTTTTCTTCCGATCTGTATTTTGTTTATTTAAAAGAGCAAAAAATTCGTAAGTTCAGAATATTTTCCAAACAAAGGGTTTATATGTTATGTAAACATTTACTCAAATGTTTTGTATATTTTTCTAGTATGGTATTTGGCATTTTTAATTAACGTCGTACTAGAGCAACACAACGGGTTATTGACGACGGTTCTGGATCAATCCCAAAGGGAAGTATATTTTTCTAATAATAACTCAGGGAATGAAAATTTTTCTTCGAAGGTTTTGAACGTGTTTCCAATATTTACAATGATTGTGGACTAAGTGTGTTGTTTTATACCTTTCAGATTTTTCTCAACACTTGATTTTAATTCTAAAATGAATGTATTACTTTATATTATATCCAGTGAGGTTTTCCTGTCAGGAAATATTGTATCAATTTCAGAGTGTGTGGTTACATTTGAGGCAATCGATCTCGACATCATAATATATATATATATATATATATATATATATATATATATATATATATATATATATATATATATATATATATATATATATATATATATATATATATATATATATATATATATATATATATATATATATATATATATATATATATATATATATATATATATTATGGAATGGCAGCAACGGATATAGGCAATATGAAAGTAGTGATCCTTGAAAGAACTCATTCGCTGTTTTGGCCGCTTAGTTTAAAAATGCTTGATTTGGGACATGGAGCGACATAATATCAATTAACTACTAAAAATAACTACTCTTTTAAACTATTCTTCTTCATTAGTCGTATTACAAAAAAACACTGAGAAATCTGGAAAATAGAAATCTGTGCACAAGCGGAATTATGTGCGAAAATAGGTGAAAGGGGTGAAATTGAAGTAGATGTTCAGAATCTCACTGTGTTAAAATAACTGCAGTGTGAACCTATTTCCATGCATTATATTGGAAAGAAGATTAAGCACCTGTAAAATTAAACGAAATGTTAGATATTTTTTGGTGCCTTAATTGTACTTATAGATGTAAAATCTATTTATGTGAATATATGGATCCCTTTTTCTATCATAGAATGAAAGAAGATATGCATTATGAGTAACAGCGCTTCATCATCACTAGATGTAAGAAAGTAACACTCCTAACGGTTGTCTCAACTAGGTATCTCGTCATTAGTAAAACCATTAGATGACCTTGATGAACGAGATATCTCGTCATTAGCAAAACCATTAGCAGATCTTGATGGATGAGATATCACATCACTAGAAGAAAACTGACGAGAAATTGATGTAATAAAAAATGCCAATACTTTGATGACGAGGTATCTCGTTTTTAGCAACATTGGCCAGATCTTGATAGACAAGACATCTTGTAGAAACCACGGTGGAGGGTGAAAAAAAAACCGTTCAGAGCATTTAAAAAAAATGCTATACAGAAGCAATTTAATATTTTTTTTTACAATTATTTGCGTTCAAAATTAATTTTGCACTATCAATAATTTAAATTAAAAATAAATGAAATTTAACAAAAAATGAAATTTTGTGTGTAAATTTGAAGTTTTTTTTCAAAAGTTTGAAAAACGATACAGGATATACAATTTAAATTAGCAACCAAAAAACACGATCAGAGTAAACTTTATGATATTAACTAGTGCTAAAACTAGAAGTAGAAATATATAAAAAAAATAAAGGTTTTATGACTCATCGAAAAATTGTTAAAGGATTTTTGACCATTTTGCAACACTGATATTCAAATGCAAGCTCATAAATAAGAAAAAAAATAAAGATATCAATTTGATTCTAATGTATACACTAGCAAACACTATTTCGAATGTACAAAAAAATTTCATAAATATACATCAATAACGTTTTTAGTTATCATTTCTGGAATTCAATGTTTATGCCTAAAATGAAATTTTGAGAAAAATGCTTGTAACAAAATCTAAGAGAGTAAAGATATTGCGAAATTCTTCTAACAAATAAGTGAATTTTATTAAAAAATTGAAGTGGCAAATTTATAGCAACTTAATTATTATATATTCTAACTTACTATAACAGATAAAGGGTAGTAATTATGGTAAAAATAGAATATTCTTATTATTAGTTCCGGTTTCGGTGTGCTACTTCCGGTATAACTTAACGATTTCGTTCAAATTTTAAGTAGACCTAACTTTTTTTCTATTAGTTGCACATTAAAAATTGAAACTGTTTTGGAAGCACAAAAGTACAAGAAATATGTTAGTAGAATAAAAAAAATTGCAAATTGTAGTCAAAATTGGCTTTTTAACGTATGCAGATGCTTTAAGAAAATTTTGCGCAGATGGTATCAGCTAATTTAAAAATTCAATTTTTAGAAGTACGAAATGGAATTACAATGTTGCCACAATCAAATACGAAATAAGAAACGCATTCAAAATTTCCCCCGAGGGCAATTAAATCACCGTAAAAGAAACACGTACTTGGAAAACCTTGCGTGCATGCAAACTCGGATCTCCGATTATGTAAACCAGGAAAGTTTTATTTCATTTCTATATTCCTCGGAAAGTATTTTTCCTTTGATCTACATAATATCATTTATGCGAACAGAAACGTCATAAAAGATGACATGTTGACCATTTACTGGGGAGAAATGGGGAAACTTGTCTTTATAACCATCATTGTTGTCTTTCGTAAAGCGTCAAGCATGTTTGATTTGCAACGCTATTAGTCTTAGGGATTGAAGTGTTGCTTAGTTAAAATGATACGGTATTTCAAGTTCCGTCCTATTTCAGAGTAGAGTTTAGTGGTTGCCTTGCTTTTTCGAGTGGATTATGAAATATTTCAATACTTTTTGAAAAACAAAGGTTAATGGTATTACTTCTTTGATGATTTCGCGCGTGCTTGTATATTTATGAATTGTTTGTCGGGGTATGGAGTTCAAATTTGTCTTTTGTTGTATGATGAAATATGCCTGAAGAAAGTGATGTTTTATTTCGTTAGTAAATTGCGAAAGTTATGGGAATTTCTTGTTTCTCTTTTGAGTTTATGCGCCTTTACGTTCAATGTATACTCAAAACTGTTTTTGTGCGATCTTTTTTTTTGTGCGATTTTTTTTCGATCTTTTTAGTACAATCTTTTTTTGTGCGTTATATGAAAAAAAATTAATTAGTACAATCTACTTATAGACCTTTCAAAATTTCAATCAAATTAGAATATAATTGTCGAAGTTATCAATAAAAATTACTTAAATAAAAAAAATATTAATATAGCGCGTTTTTAGTAACGGACTAAAAAGTATGAAATAATTTCTCCTGGCCCCATACAAAACGTGGGGCGCATGCAATAGGAAATAGTGAGGAGTGTAAAACGCCCCACATTTTTCGTTTTAAATCGTACAAGTATTTTTAAAGCTATTAAAACTTTACAATCACAAATTTTCAGGACACTCTGTATGGGGTCAGGAATCTGTATGGAGTTATAAATCTGTATGGGGCCAGGATAAATTATTTTATACTTTTTAGTTCGTTACACCGACTAAATGGCAACTGAAAAAAAGTCAACTCTAAAGGAGTGCGAGATAGTAACTTCAAGTGACGAAAGTGATTTTGATACAGCTTACCACAAGAAAATCCGCGTACTGTCAGACTATGAAGGAAAATGGTTATACATTTTGAAAAGTTTCGTATGCGTAAAATAAGTACAATGTTAATAAAATATTTAAAAATGTTCGTATGTGTATTTTCTAAACGAGATTTCTAAATGAGATTACAAAAGGTTTGACGAAATTCCAAGTAGTTGTCAAGCCTCGTGTCTTGATTTCGTTTTGAAAAAAGCAATTTCTAGTTATTTCGTAAGGTTTTGAGTTATTTTCTACGTGAGACTTTTTTTATGCGGTCTCTAATCACCGCATAAAAAAAAAACCTTTTTAAATATGTCGCGAAATATATTTTTTATAGCTCTTGTGATGTTTTGGAAGATTTTTTTTATGCGTTTTCTTTTATGCGGTCCCTCTCCGCCGCACAAAAACAGGTTTAAGGGTATTCAATCTTAATCAGTTCATAGTTCAATAAAAGTAATTATAAACCTTCATGCGGGTCCCCGTTGGAAATTAAAAAAAAATAACCCCTTCCTATAATATCACAAAATTAAAAATTTTTAAAGTTTATATTCTACATGTAACTTATCTCTACTATAATATATTTTAAGTGAAATAGTTTTATGCATTTTAGTTTTTGAAAGTATGCCTTTAATAATTATGGAAATATTATAATTAAACTCGCTGTTATTACACATTTTTAGAGCGATAATTTTAAAGAAAAACACGGTGTTATTTTACATTTTCAATTTAACTACAAATAATATTTTTATATGGTTACAGATAATCATAATAATTGTTACCGCAATAAGGGTGTTTAGAACATTAGAACGAAAACCAATGCCATTGTCATTATTTTTATGAAGCATGGACTAAATATCTTTTGTGCCTATAGTTTCCACAAAATTACCAATAATAATAATGTCACTAGTAGTGCTCATTGTGAAAAATGACGTCCTATATGCATGATGTAGCTATTAACAAATATAAAATAAATTAAAAGGAAGATACTCCACTGTGGGGCACTTATCTAATATCATAAAACAGATAAGGTGACACATTTGCTGCAAAATGCATTGGTTCAAGCATTAAGTTATCCATTTTACCTGGTGTTTCTTAACTCATTTCTTGTACTAAAGAACGGAAAATAGCCGTATATAGTAATACGTCAATACATTTATGTCTCTAAAACACTCGAAGGTACAAGCAATTTATAGTTCCAATTATGTCTGCTCAAAATATACTTTCCTCTAATAGGAATTACTCGAAACTGCTGAAAAATATTGGTGACCTTTATGATTGCTGACATATTTTAGACCTATATATCGAGGTTCAAAGTGGTTTCGTATGATTTTCACGTCCGAAATTCTCCATTTTTCCTTAGTTTCACATCTCATAAGGAAATTTATAGAATGGGACAACTGGCTCATGTACTGGATTTTTTTTATTCTTATTAATCACTGCAGCTTTTCGTTGTAAACATCTGAGTTTGCCATATAAGGGGCACAGTATCTTTAAAACTTAAAACTTAAAAAAAAAGTTTTTTTTCAATAAAAAAAAATTTAGAAAGTTTGAAATGTTTTTATTCTGGAAAAAAATGCATACAAAATTCACATTAATTCGTTCACAAAGATGACTTTTTTGACATCCGTATTTCAGTTTTAACCCCTTCTGCTTATTTTTTAACGTTTTTTTTCTAGAATGAGAATGGTCCTTGATAGAACGGTTGAAAGAGTAACGGATTAGCAAGAGGAGGTTTGCGAGCTCAATTCAAAACAAAGACCGTCGCGTATAGAGGGGGGCTAGTACACGTGGAATCTGTCGTGGCCTCAAATGTCATCATGGTGGCGTGGTGTGGAAGTTTCGAGAGTAGGGTGCCAGCTCAGGCGTGACCTCGTCATCTGACCTTGGTTTACAATTTCGAACTGTCTTTCGGGTTTGATCTCGGGCCGTCGCCAATAGCCCGCTGTCTTGCTCCAGTGAGACGTTTTAAAATACCTACTTACCAACCTCATGATCATTTTCAAAATTGAGTGCAATATAACTCTTAAACTATTAAAGTTCGGCTCATGAGATTTAGAATGAAATTTAATTATCATTAGAGATTCAAAGTAAAATCAAAACTTGGTACTAAAGTTTAGTTTAAAAATTTGAATATTATACTAGAGACATTTTGCTAAATGTCAATTAAATAAAATATTATCTTTTAAATTATTAAAGTCAGGCTCATAAGATTTAGAAAGAAGTTGAATCATCATTAGAGCTTCAAAGTAAAATCAAAACGTTGTACTAAAGTTTAGTTGAAAAATATGAATATTATATAAGAGAAATTTTACTAAAAATCAATTAAGTCAAATAATATAACTCTTAAACTATTAAAGTCAGACTGATGAGATTTGGAATGAAATTGTATTATCATTAGTTCTTATAAGTAAAATCAAACATTGCATACAAAATTAGTTAACAATTTGAATATTATGAGAGAAATTTTGTTAAAAATCAGTTGAATAAAATATTAATTGATAATTTGATATTTTTATTTACATGATTTGGTTTTAATTTAATAAATAAGTATTCGATTACTCAATTCAGTCAATATTTTGGCAGAAAATGCATAGGTTGACTCGGAATGTTATGGGCAAGTTGTTCTTGTAAATATTTGTATTCTAGATTGTGTTTAGTTAAATTCAAATATAAGATATTATTTAATTTTAAAATACTATCCTCATTTTTCCGTATCGTGTAGTATAGTGTACACCTAAACACTGTCGCGTCTCATTTTGATACACAGCAAACGTTAGAAGATACTGATTATTAAAATTGGGTTGTTTTCCGTTCAGATTGCTAAAAATATTGTGCACACTTAAATTCGTTGTATAAGATATTTTTTGATTAATTTTGAAAATTAGTATACATTATTTGTTATTGTAGCAATGAGCACATAAGGGAATATAGCTAGATAAGTCAGTAAGTCAACCAAAAGGCTTATTGGTAAGGATTGAAAATGAGCAAGAAAAAAATAATTGAAATAGAAGTGATATAGAAATTTGCCAAGTACTTTAATTCATTAAATGTGCAGTAAGTGGAATTATTTGTTTGAATTTTATTGCCAATCCTACAGGTCGAACGCAGATCGATATTTCTTGTATTCAAATGGAACCTCTTTGTTAGTGCGATACAAGTGTATCATGAATTAATTAAATATTTTATTGAAATGCACTAATCTACCATTGATCCCGCTTATTCTATGTGTTAGATAATCTTGAAACAATTATTTTGTTGATAAACAATGAAATAAAATAATATGGAAAAGCATTTAGTATATTATTAATTGTATCAAAGTGCATGTTTTAGTGCAGAACTAAATATCGCGATACATCATCACCAATTACCACGATGTCCATGTCAAGTAACGCTAAAACCATCAGCCAAAAATCGCGCGAAGCCGTAACCGAAAATGTCAAACAAATCAATTATAAGTGAAACACCATTTATAAACTAGAAAGCTTACAAAACACAAAACCCCCTTTCCATTAATTATAATTAATTTCCCGATTTCACGTTCATGAACTAGAAACCACCCGAAACGGATCCTTTCCTGACCGTTCACCTAACCGTGGGAGAAAACACCAAGCGCTATCCTTCAATATAATTTGACACTGACGCTCAGCAAAAAACACCACAAGTGCCCCCAAAACAAAAAAGATTAAAAAAAAAATTCCTCTCGGGGTGGAAGCCTCGACCTAACCATTTTTATAACCAGGTCAACCATAATAATGTTTTCCCCTTTCAGCCAATAATTGCCTAACAAAAGAGCGCAGGAAAAAAAACCAGCGTTCGTGCTTGCATTTTGATGGAATTCTCAATCAACGGGTATTGTTTAAACAGGTGGTGGATGAAATAGCCGGATAACTATTGACAGCACTTTATGGGGTAGCGTTTCCTAATTTCTGTCCCCACTTCTCCGGTACCCATTGTCTGGAATGTTTTTATTAAAAGGAATTCCGTGGAGCTTTCGAGAAGTGTGAGGGAGATTTTAACAGAAGAATGGATTGTAAAGTTCCAAGTGCAGGTGTTAATTAAAGCATTCTCGATGCTGTCCCACACTAAAGGAACACGCTTCGTTACCTAAAAGGGTCAGCATAAGAATTTTAAATACTTCCTTTCGAAACATCGTCCACTTAAATATACGTACTCTGTAAATTTTACTTTTGTTTATTTTGTATAACTCTCTGATCGATCCCTATTATAGACAAACGAATCAAGAGAATTATTTATTGATGTTTAAAGTTGGAGGGCTAAAACGTTTCTAAATCCCTATAGGAATAACATTGAGTAATATTACGACCAATTACAATCAATACAGTCTCAGCAACGCAGGGTGATTAGGATTGTATTTTAAAATGCCCACCATTGGAACTTTATAAGTGGTTTGTGTTATATAAGACGGAGCTGAAGCAAAGTACCTTTAGAATCCAGAAACGATGAAGGTTGACTTAACATTTTTATGATACATCTTTAGTGAAAAAAACTTTTTGTTGACTGGGGTTTTATGGCGCGAGGGCCGTATTTGACCAACTACGGCAAACACAATGCAGACAATGTCAGATAATGGACACACGCAGGCAAGAAAAGCTTTACTGACACTCACGAGAGAAATACACATCGAGGATACGCCCACCTGGCATTGTACAAATGGGATTTGAATGCAGTTAAGTTGAGGATAAGTGTAATGAAAGACCAAACAATAAATTTCGACAATAATGAGTTAACACATGAAATACAGAAGCAGTTTCCTTGGTTTATGGTTTAGCTCAGACGAAAATACAAAAACGGCTAGTATTAAGCATCCATTTCTTCCCTTTTATTCAGATATGTTAGAGAGATTTAACCCTCATTTAATAACTTAAAGACATTTAATATTTTGTCGGATTTGGTATAAGTTATAATAATGTATTGGTAGTTCAATAATTTTAGAAGATATTTTTATCTTACCATTTTGTCAAACATAGGTTATGTCTGGAAACCAATATTATTTGATGTATCGATATTTGGCAGAGAAATAGCTTAACAGTTAAAATTTCGAGATTCCCACAATCCTATTTTGCTGAATCACTTCCTAGAAACCTACGAGAGCCAACATGGCTCAGTTGGTTTGAACACTGTGCTAGAAACCTGAGAGTTGTAAGCAACATTCGATTTCTGTAACTTATCCAGGGTGTATTTCTCTCTTCTGTGTCATTAAAATTTGCTTTGCTTGTCTCATTTCTTGATGTTCTCTGTTTTGTGCTTGTCACAGTTTGGCCTATAATGACTCTTGCCTTAAAAACCCAACCTTAAAATCTAGGATAAACCTTTCTATTAGTGGAATTTAAATCTGATGTTGAAAAATGATATAAAATAACATAATAAGAACTAATTCCATTGAAATCTTCGTTAGACATTTCACCTTATGTTGTTTAGACGATATCCCCACCAATGTAGTATCAATTCAAATCTTAACTACGTTAAACCCTACATTTAGCAATATTCAAAACGCTCACATTTGTGAATTCAATGCAACTACACGGTATCACTAATAAGTCCAACAATGTGGTGTATTCATTCTAATCAATTCTTAGAAATCTTGGTTACGCTCTTCGTTTAGCCGTATTCAAAACGCTCACATTTGTGAATTAAATGCAACTACACGGTATCACTAATAAGTCCAACAATGTGGTGTATTCATTCAAATCAATTCTTAGAAATCTTGGTTACGCTCTTCGTTTAGCCGTATTCAAAACGCTCACATTTGTGAATTAAATGCAACTACACGGTATCACTAATAAGTCCAACAATGTGGTGTATTCATTCAAATCAATTCTTAGAAATCTTGGTTACGCTCTTCGTTTAGCCGTATTCAAAACGCTCACATTTGTGAATTAAATGCAACTACACGGTATCACTAATAAGTCCAACAATGTGGTGTATTAATTCAAATCAATTCTTAGAAATCTTAGAAGCCGTATTCAAAACGTTCACATTTTTTAATTCAAAGCAACTACACAGTATCTACTATACAATCTACAGCCTGCGTTTGATAGAGCTAGATCTTCGAAGGCACCAAAGCAATGGAACAAGCCCCTGATACAATCTACTATGTAATTGGCAGAAATAATGACATTTCCACCAACAGTTTACATTCGAGACAATTAAAGTGCGTGTGATCCGAATCCAGGTATCATTTCAGAATTGAAAGACTGACCACCCACCCATCCGAGGGAAAGAGAGAGATCCGTTCCAAGTTCACACGGGACCGTTCGATCGAATCGCCGATGGTCAGGGCGATGCAGGCCAACCCCAACTCCGATTCCGATCGGCACCCAAGGCAATCTGACCGGAAAGAGATACCTCGCTCCAGAGGACTCAGTCCTATAAACAATTAAGCCCACTTGATGGAAGCTCGCACTCTTGATTAACTTTTGGGGGACTCGTTAATTTCTGTCCCACGCGGTCGCGAGAGCGTGAAATTAAATAAAAGGGAACCGGGTGACGATTTCCCGATGATGATGGGACGCTTGGAGGGAGACGGAAGTTTTTGGTGGTGGATGTGGCATTTGGAGGCTACAAGGTTGGAAGAGCGCGGATTGATCGCCACTTGTTGCGTCAGATGTGTGAGGGACTTGGGATTTACAACTCTGGCAAGAGGAATGCAGGTCGTAAAAAGATTTTCACGAGTTTGTGAATGAGATATTCTTTAGGAGGGCGGGTCTCTTTCAGTGGTTGGTTCTCGATTTTGGACTCTACATATCACACCACGGCAAGAAAAGTGACACAAGTCAAAAAATTAAAATTTTGATGTTATGTCATGAGGTGCCCCAGCTTGTTATATTACTATTCTATAGAATATAACAGAAGTTACCACCCTAAATACTTACCTTAAATTTAAAAGAAGCGTATATTATTTCAATATAAGTTTTATAGTATCCTTTAAGTTGATGTGTTTCTCAAATTCTGCAATTCCGAAATGTGTCAAGTTTCTTGCCGGGGTGCGATATCTGCGAAAGGGGTGCAAGTTGCTTAAAGTTTTAACGTGTTTGTAATGATAGTCTATACGAGGGTGGGTCTTCTTCAGTTGGACGGTTCTTGATTTTGGGACTACAACTCTTCAATAGGAATGGAGGGTGTAAAAAGCGTTTTACGCATTTGGAAAGGGTAGTCTTTACTAGGTGGGACTTCGTCAGTGTGTCGTTCTCGTTTTGGGCACTGCAACTCTGTATTCGAGATGCAGGTTGTAAAAAGCATTTCAGACGTTTGGAAATGATTGTCTTTACGAGGTAGTCCTAATTCAGTGGTTGAAGAATTATCGTTTTTAGGTGCCAATGTTAACACAAAGCAGTTGCTAAAGTATTTTTTGCCCATTAACAAGCCGCTACGTCTTTTCAATAACATTTTATTTCCTAAAATAACGTCCTTCATTAAGAACATATTCAGAAAATAATTGAAGATAGTTTTTTTTTCCTAAATGGGTAATGAACATTGTGTGGTTTGATTTTTTGTCTGTTTTCAGGCTATGTTGATGTATTTAATCACATATTGCCGTTTACGAAACTCTGATTTTCTCCGATACAAATTAGTTTCATCGTGTATATTTTCTAGATTTTTAATTCCAAGATAATTTAGTACAGAATTAGATCCTCATGGACCGTACCTCTGAATATATCCTCGCCCTTGATGAGTGTTTATCAAATCATTATTTGGCCTTGGAAAACGTGCACCGCTTGCGCACTTCCTATTTTAAATTTAAGGTATTCAGGTACAATAAAACTCTTGTTGTTACAAAAAGTATGAGTTTATTTGCTAACCACCCACCAATACTACCTTCTTGGTTAGCACGGCTGCATTTTGCCATACTAATCACAAATGAAGTATCTCAAAATTAGGTCGTTTCGAGTTGAAGATTTATAAAATTAGCATGTTGGACCAGGGAAGGACACACAAATGTTCTTCAAAGGACATGTACCTCATCTATCTTACCTTAACGAGGTTTAAGAAAAGCAATGCAGATAATTGCTCCTATGTGGTAAAATCAGCACATCTCTACATTAGATAGAACTTTCAGTGGGAACATTTATGAATTTTTTATGCTTTTCCAGTTTAACGATTCATTTATATACCTAAAGTGATTATCTGAAAATGCTTTCATATAATTTGGATCATCCGTTGATGGGTTATTATAATTTAATGATCTGATTTAATATTTAATTTTTTAAAATCATTATTTCGTTCGTTTTGTTTGAAATTTAATTCTAGAAGCATTTTGGAGTTTAATAATTTTCTTCCTTTGTTCGAAGCATCTATTTGCCGCATATTATAAAAGCATTATGGACAGACTAACATGTTAACATCCCTATTGAGTCACAAGACATATATATAAATAAAATTATTTTTTAATAACTATATTTAAAAAAAAAACTCACATTCGGAAATATGGGGCAAGCAGGCAGAAATAACAAGTTTTACGAGATATTGAAAGCGAATCACTGTAAGTGATAATCAGAAAGGAACTATGCAAACATATAAAAGTGATTATGCTGTTTTTAAAGTATATAAGCGTTTATAGTTCAATGATTTCCTTAGGATATATTAGTAATATGATAAGAATAAAATAGTGTTTATTTCTAACTACTAATTCATTAGACAAAAGCGTAGTCTGACTTTTAATACAAGAATTGTTGACAATTAGGTCGAATATATCATTTCATGCACTGAATACGAAATTACGTTAGCTGGTTGTATATTAATCTTCCATAAAGAAAAAAAGTGGTATACTGTATTACATCTAATTCTATGCTTCATTATTTAATCCTACATTTTTGTTATCCTGCATTTCGCTTAGAAAAATCTGACTGAAAAACCGGCCCCAACTTCTTATTGTTTTTTTTGATAATTTGTAACTTTTTTTTAAAATATGAAACGGAAAACCGTGATTTAATGAATTTAAAATCTCACGCTTATATTTTTTATGTGGGCAAAGGAAATATTCAACAAAATATCACAATAATTAGATAATTACTTACAACTTAATTTTTATATTTGCTCTAAAAGCAAAGGGAATACGATTTACTTCCTTTGTCTTATTTTAGAAGTTCCTCATTCAAACAATTGCAATAAAAATTATGCACCAAATATTATAACGGTTTGATTACACCGTAGATATATATTTCACAGCCAGTAAAGCTTTTTTTTTTGTGAGTATGTCCATTTATTCGACGTTGTTTGAGGCAGCTTGGTCTCATATGGTCCTTGCGCCATAAAACCCAACCCAACCAACCAAATATCCTATCAATATTTCATTAGTTAACGTAGCCAAATCAAATGGTTTATTCATTATTAATTTTTTTACGTCCTACGTCAGACCTTAGAATTTTCACACAAGTCTCTGTCTGGTAGCTCAATATAATCTTGAAACGTAAATTAAAATATTGAATTCTGTCAGCAATATTATTCCCTGCGACGTCAGTAAGATCATGACAGCTATTGAGGTGGGTACCTGTCATGTATGAAAGACCACACAGAATGCAAGTTGGAGAGTTTGACAAACTTGGTAGATATGATTTTGGTGGTAGTCGTGCTCAGTGAGAAGACGAAAACAAGCGATTGCTGTTACTCGTGGGAGATTCAATGACAATTGAGACCTCAGAAAAGAGTTCCAGTCTTTCTCTTTAGTTACATGTTCGTAAACGTTAAGTATGAAATTCTTGATTTTTGTATTTACAATCCTTTTTACTCTACGATATTCAATGGGAGGCCCATGATTGGGGTAATTCAGAACCGGCTTTAGCATCTACAAATTAATTGCCACGAACACTTAAATATTCGGAGATCTACTGCAATATTATATGTCGGCCACTGAACATAATATAATTTATAGCAACTGGCACCTAGAATTCGATATTGAACACCTGTGAGAGGGAGATACAATTGCCTGAATTGAGATAACAACTAATAGGTGCTGCTGTTTGATTGTAATGGTATGATTTTGTCTTACAAGCTAAACATTACAACACTTTAACACTTTCTTAAAGATATCTTTATTTAAGTGTTATGCACTTTATGTGCTCAACGAAATACAATTTTCTGTTTCTCTGAAAACGTGAAAGAGTTCCAGTCTTTCTCTTTAGTTACATGTTCGTAAACGTTAAGTATGAAATTCTTGATTTTTGTATTTATAATCCTTTTTACTCTACGATATTCAATGGGAGGCCCATGATTGGGGTAATTCAGAACCGGCTTTAGCATCTACAAATTAATTGCCACGAACACTTAAATATTCGGAGATCTACTGCAATATTATATGTCGGCCACTGAACATAATATAATTTATAGCAACTGGCACCTAGAATTCGATATTGAACACCTGTGAGAGGGAGATACAATTGCCTGAATTGAGATAACAACTAATAGGTGCTGCTGTTTGATTGTAATGGTATGATTTTGTCTTACAAGCTAAACATTACAACACTTTAACACTTTCTTAAAGATATCTTTATTTAAGTGTTATGCACTTTATGTGCTCAACGAAATACAATTTTCTGTTTCTCTGAAAACGTGAAAGAGTTCCAGTCTTTCTCTTTAGTTACATGTTCGTAAACGTTAAGTATGAAATTCTTGATTTTTGTATTTATAATCCTTTTTACTCTACGATATTCAATGGGAGGCCCATGATTGGGGTAATTCAGAACCGGCTTTAGCATCTACAAATTAATTGCCACGAACACTTAAATATTCGGAGATCTACTGCAATATTATATGTCGGCCACTGAACATAATATAATTTATAGCAACTGGCACCTAGAATTCGATATTGAACACCTGTGAGAGGGAGATACAATTGCCTGAATTGAGATAACAACTAATAGGTGCTGCTGTTTGATTGTAATGGTATGATTTTGTCTTACAAGCTAAACATTACAACACTTTAACACTTTCTTAAAGATATCTTTATTTAAGTGTTATGCACTTTATGTGCTCAACGAAATACAATTTTCTGTTTCTCTGAAAACGTGAAAGAGTTCCAGTCTTTCTCTTTAGTTACATGTTCGTAAACGTTAAGTATGAAATTCTTGATTTTTGTATTTATAATCCTTTTTACTCTACGATATTCAATGGGAGGCCCATGATTGGGGTAATTCAGAACCGGCTTTAGCATCTACAAATTAATTGCCACGAACACTTAAATATTCGGAGATCTACTGCAATATTATATGTCGGCCACTGAACATAATATAATTTATAGCAACTGGCACCTAGAATTCGATATTGAACACCTGTGAGAGGGAGATACAATTGCCTGAATTGAGATAACAACTAATAGGTGCTGCTGTTTGATTGTAATGGTATGATTTTGTCTTACAAGCTAAACATTACAACACTTTAACACTTTCTTAAAGATATCTTTATTTAAGTGTTATGCACTTTATGTGCTCAACGAAATACAATTTTCTGTTTCTCTGAAAACGTGAAAGAGTTCCAGTCTTTCTCTTTAGTTACATGTTCGTAAACGTTAAGTATGAAATTCTTGATTTTTGTATTTATAATCCTTTTTACTCTACGATATTCAATGGGAGGCCCATGATTGGGGTAATTCAGAACCGGCTTTAGCATCTACAAATTAATTGCCACGAACACTTAATTAATTGGAGATCTACTGCAATATGATATGTCGGCCACTAAACATAATATAATTTATAGCAACTGGCACCTAGAATTCGATACTGAACACCTGTGAGAGGGAGATACAATTGCCTGAATTGAGATAACAACTAATAGGTGCTGCTGTTTGATTGTAATGGTATGATTTTGTCTTACAAGCTAAACATTACAACACTTTAACACTTTCTTAAAGATATCTTTATTTAAGTGTTATGCACTTTATGTGCTCAACGAAATACAGTTTTCTGTTTCACTGAAAACGTGTGTGCATTCCTCGCAGCACACAGGATCAGGAAAGCGGAACAGATTTTCGCTTTCATGCAGACAGTTCCTAATCAAGACGTCAACAAATATCCCAAAGGGTTACTCTTTCTGAATAAAAAGTAAGGACGGCTACATTCCATGTATACAAATGATCGCATTTCATGCCTACTTCCTTTGAACCAGTGACTCACCAAAAAATGAAAATAAATAGGTTCACCGGTCTGAAAAGAATATCAGGCTTTAGCTTGAGAACGCAGCTTAGTACTTTCAAAACCGCAAATGTTGAACAACGTGCTTCTGAAATATAATCCCTATGGAATTTGAATGAACGGCTATTCGATGTATTATTGAATTGATTTGTTTGAATTGAATTGATTGTGTATCATTTGTTACAACACTAGGACTAATTAGATCGATATCAACGGCTTAAAGTTATTTAAGTAGGAATATGACAATATGCATGAGTTGATTAATGTTAAGCAGTACTTTGCCGTGGATCCAGTGAATAATTGAATGAAAAAAGAAAATTAATTGAAAGAACACTGTCAACCGATAATTGTTTTTATACTAAACTACTAAACGAACACTTTAACAAACAAAATTACTTTCGCTACTCGGCTCTTTTTTTATCGTAGATGATAATGCTACGAATGTTGCTGATAAGTTGCTGCACAGTCACAAGTAGATCGCAAATGAAAGGGGTAATCAAATGAAGCACAAATATGGCATAAAAGTACATTTCAAATGCTACAAAATAATGCATTTGTTGTCCCATGTAATCGCTATTTACAGCTACACTCCCTAAAGATAAATGTCAGAGGATAGAATATCGACTCTATGGTTGGCCATAGTAAAAAAAAGATTCAATGAAGATTGGTCTATCCTTGAGCCACAACCTCACGGCGTCTTTGAGTTCATCATCTGTGGTGAAGATGACAGTCCCTTAAGATCCCTCTTTAAATGTAGAAAAAGTGAAAATTTTAGGGCTCCAAATTTGGGGTGTTTTGAGGTGTGAAAGGGTTTAAATTATTTCTAGTTCACAATAGCCTTGTCGGTTGCACGAGATGTGTGTGGATGACCATTATCGTGTTGCAGAATTATCAGCTACGTGGACTGTCGAACACAATATACCTAAGATGTTTTAATGTCTCTATGTAATACACAGAATCCACGGCCAACCCAGCTCCCAGATAGTCAGTCATGTTTGGCATCCCAGAACTTTGTCAAAGGAAATTTATTTGCAGTGGGTTGTGCTTTGAATCCTTTTGATTATGGTCAACCATAGGGTCGGTATTCCATGCTCTGCCGTTTATCTTTTGGGTCGTCATGATGCACCCGAATTTTATTTCCCGTCACAATATTGAAAAGAAAGTCATCTCCTTGGTCACGATACGGTTTCAGAAGCTGTTAATTGGCCTTCTTCCTCGACGAGATGAGACCACTGGATCACTGTTGGGAGAAATGTGTAGCTATAAATAGTGACTATGTTTGATAACACCATTGCGATAGCAGTTGAAGAATAAACGGTTCAATAATAGGGAGAGAGAGAGAGAACTAATGATGATAAATTATTCCGTTCTTATTCAATCAGAAGTTGATCTTTCCATAATATCATACATTATATCATGGAGAATCTAAGAAAACAGAAGTATTACTTCATTTGTTTGATGTCATCCGGTTTTTTTACATTATTAAATATGTAATATATTTTGATCTTGGTAATATTAATTTTTGTTTAACTTTTGATATGGCTACAAATATTCTTTATTCGCGCGATTCTTATAATTTTTAAGGTACAACTGTTATACTGACCGTATTCTAAATTCTTTTTTGACCCGATCAAGGTACAAATACTGTCCCGGCCCGCAGTCTAAAGTTTAAAAAAGATGATGAATATGCACCAGTTATATACTTAACCTTAATAAATTTAATTTTGAAAAGTTATTTTGTTAAATTTAATTTTGAAAGGTTATTTTGTTAAATTTAATTTTGAAAAGTTATTTTGTTAAATTTAATTTTGAAAAGTTAATAAATCTTATAAGGATATAGTAACATGTAATAAGGATATAGTAAAAATTACGATTTAAAGTTTTACCAGATTAAAGCTCCGTATTTGTATTTTTAGCCACACACATTAAAATAATCGAGTAACTATATAAAAGTTTTGCTAAAAATATAAAAAAAATGCAACGCAACGCATGAAATGAAATCAAACACACCAAAAGCATTCTGCCACATTCCTTTGAAAGGAAAAATCTTAAACAAGAAACATTATTCAGCATCTATAACATTGTTTTGCATTTTGTCTCAAACCTTAAATTGTTTAAAGTTATTTTTATAATATCGTGGTTCACCACCAGGTATATGATCAAACTCAAACCAATTTTACTCTGCTTGAAGACATATTTTCAAGGGAATTCACTATTTTAGTACATGACTTGTAAAGGGGTGACTCCGAAGAGCGCCATAACCGCGACTAATAGTCTATTGTACTGATTTTTAGTATATAAAACGTAATTTCTCTTGATTTCCTCCCCTGAAGGTAATGATATAAGACTAAAATCTTTTATGAACTGAAATTCGATTTTAAGGGGGTCCAAGACACAAAAATCATCAAATTTTCGAATTTTTTTTTATTATTTTAAGAAATTCTCTGTGTTTTTCTGCTTAAAATGACGTCTAAATCATGTTTCTATCTTAATTAGAAATAGAGATATAATAATTTTTGTAGTGCGTTGTCTTGAAAATCTAACACTCTTGGCAGTTGTTGTCATGGCAACAACATCTGTCTTTAAAACTTTAAATGCGTTTTTCTCCATGATACATTTTTTCAAGATTTCCTGTATTCAAATTGCTATAAGTCGAAAACCGATAAAGTTTAAGGGTTGAAATTTGGAATATATCTTTTTCAAACATTATACTTTAATTTTGATTCAGCAAATTTGAAACAAATATTTACTTTTCAAAATATGACTTTTTAAAAAAAAAGTACCTTAAAATTTTCACAAATTTTCATTCAAATATTTTTTAATAAATTAATATTTTTTAAATTGTTGAATCAAAATTAAAGTTTATAAATTTGTGAATAATTTACTGCAAGAATTTTGAAAATTGATCAAGAATATTTTGAACCTTGGCAATTTAAAATGACCCCTCTTTTTTTTCAAAAAATTTTAATTTAAAATTTTTAAAGAACTTTTGGAAAACTTTAGTGTTGGGATTTCGTTTATTAGTTAGATGGGTAATCAGTACAAAAAAATTCAAAATTCTAAATTAATTAATAACAATTTTTTTTTCAATGTGTCCCGGACCCCCTTAAGTCGTTTTCATCTTATACATGCCAACCAAATATTTGGCATTGCACAAATTCTATTGGTCGGATTGGCCTTCGAGTAGTAATACGTAACCGCAGAGGGGAAAAAATATAAAATCTGCTTTACCTCCTCTGCCTACAATTAAAAAGGTTTTAAATGCATACCATCACCTCAATTACATATGCTCTTGTGAAAATTCATTTCCTGAAAAACGTGGCAATAGATTATTGTCTCTTAAAATGAAAAATAGATCAGGATATCAATGCCTTATACATTAAATGGAACACACGTTAATGAAATCACGTTGATTGTCATTGGTCTTTAATGTGTGCATTGAAATGCAGATTGAAAGCAAAAAGTACTTAATTCAACGATGCTCAGTAAGTTTTAATGACTTCTAAAGGAGATTGAAATAATTTCCGTATTGATGTACATTAATTCAACCAGAGCAACTGTCTCGACCTCCCTTTAAGAATAGTCACTTGGTCAAATGGATTAATCAATTGAATCGATGATAAATAATCCAAACCGTATCACCTACTTGCACTCTTTCTTTTATGAGAAATCGCACTTTCCTCGACTCTCATCCGAACTGGTTCAAGCGCCATTGTAACCAAACCCACAATGTTGCGACTTCGAGGCAAAATGGGGTTATTCCAAAATGGCACAAACTCAAGAAAATTCTTTTATTTCCATTTAATGTTTCATTCAAACTACACAGTTTTAAAATATTTTTTGAACATGCGAATCTGACCAATTTTTGAATCTTTAAAATTAAATTTACGGTCGCAAATTGGAGCTTCTTTGACATTTTAAAATTCCATCTGTCATCGCTTACGCCATTTTGGCGTGGAAGATCTGCTCTTCCTGATTTCAATTAGTTATTCGGCCTGGAGCATTTTAAAGGAAAAGAGAACATCCGTTGCAGCTTTCCTTCGTGAAAAAATGAAGGCAGGTGCATCTTGAGCTGATATGCTGGAAGTTCGTGTTTCCTATTGAAAGTAATGAACACACACACACAAGAGGTTCTTATCTGAAGTGCAAATTTCTGCGTTTTTCTTGCGCAGAGGATGGCCATTTGTTCATGGTTTTTTAATTATCTGACTATCAGCCGTATCGTGTCTCTTAACTGGCAGTAAACAGTGAAAACTCGTGACGGAATTAATATATTTATAAAACTAAAACACGCTAATGTGGTCCACTAATGAAACACATAAATGTAACTTTATATAATGTTTAATTCTGAAAATATACTCGTATTTTTCAATTTTGCGGTCTTTTTGAATACAAAACAGGAAAAAAAAACCAATGGGTCTCAAAAGTATAAGGCTCTTAGTGTTTTCTACTACTTTAGTGTACTTAAAAAAGTATAATTAAATTTACAATTTATTATTTAACCACAAAAGTTATCTATTGTTAGTGAGACATGACTTTCCATTTTAATCTCCCATGTAATGATAGAATAAGTATGAAAAGTTAAAAATATTTAAACTATATATGAAATTAGCCCATAAAGTATTTCATCACATTCCTTAAAACGTGAAAATATTAAACCAAAACATGAAATCTATGTGGAAGATTTTCTTGCATTTTGTCCTACACCTACAAAAAACAACCTAAGTCAAACTACTGTTTTGACCAGATGTTGGTAAAACGTGTAAGATTTCATTACATTTTGCTTGAAGGCAGATTATTTTTATTGAATTTCATTGGTTCATGACACAAAAACTTTGGATTTCATCACATTTCGTCATAAAGGTAATGATATGGTAGAAATATTTAAACTGAGGTTAAATTTTATAAGTTTTCATCTTTTATAAACTACCCTGACCTTTGTATCCATTTGGGATTATTACCATGATGTACTAAGAACTGTGAGGTAATTAATATTTACCACCGAAAGGTTTTAAATTGGAATTAAAAATTGACATTAAAAAGGAATTTTTTTAGTCACATTTAACCTTTGTTACTAGCAATAAATCCAAATGTACATACGACCGGCTACCAATACGTACACCTATTATTACAGCATTTGACAGTGACTTGAAAATTACATTGATCGAACTCTGACACAGTTCACACTCTTCGCACAATTTTGAAAAGTCTGTGAATGTTATGCTCGATGTCCTGTTAAATGAAAAGTATACTTTGTATTGATTGAGGGTGCATATCAGCATCTGATGTCAATACACTTGGAATTTTTGCATACTATTATAATTAAAATTGAAAACAGTGAGTGTGACCATAAGTGAAGAGGCACCTTGCTTATTCATTCATATAGCAAACACAAGATTATGCGTGGTTTATTGTATCCACGCATTCTTAAAATACGCCAGACAAAATTGAAAAAAAAACACCTTAGCTCTTCATTCGTTTAGAATTGCTAAAAAAATTTAGTACTGCTGCACTTCAAACTTCTTAGGTGGTGTTTAGCATGTTTTTTTTTGTCATGAGTTGTGACAAGAAACCTCTCTCCCTTTTTTTGGCACTATGGTAACTTCGCGAAGTTAGAATATAAACCTTCCATCTTTTTCGCTTCAAGAAGTTTTTGGAAAGATATTTTCATTTCCGTTTAAGGCCCGGTGCACACATCCGGTTTTTCAACGTCCGGCGCCGCTGCCGCAACGCAAGTGCGGTCTGAGATACATTAGATCCTATTGCAGTGCATACATGCCTCCAGCGCTGCTGGGGTGACGCACGTCCAACTTGCGTGCAATTTGTATCGCAGTTCCCCACGGCGCCGAAAGGTCGCCGCACATGAGTTTCTATTCTGAAGTACCTTGTTTTCATAAACAAATGGTATATAAATAATAATTAATAAATGGTTGCATACAGTAACGTCTATTTTGTTTCAAAATATACTTTTTTTACACCAAGTAAGCGAAATAAACACGTTTTCTTCGACAGAATATTTATCGCAAATGGTTAGAAATTAATTCGTGCGTCATTCCACGGTTATGTGTGCATAGTTGGGCTTCGGTGCCGCAGTGGCGCCGTACGTTGAAAATTCTAATTGTCCTTTTGTCCGTTGATTTGATTGGTCTTTTTCAGTTTCCCGTAATGTTTTGAGTGCAACTTTCAATTTGTGTTTTAAGCACATCTACGTATCCTATCTTGATTTTATTTTAGTCTCTTTTAATCAGTTTTGTAAACCTTAACTTTCTTTATTTAACCATGTCATCTGTTTTTAATGTTGTAGATAAGTTTCGGGTGTTCTTTTGCGAAATTTAAAGATATTTTTTTTTGTGTAGTAGAGCAAATTTAGGAAATGAGGGAGTTTTTAATCGTTTGTTTTGTTTTCATTTAAGTCAGGACAAGAAGCTTTTATGGATTTCCATAAAGAATCGGGGTTGATTAAATCATTTTTTTGTCCGAGAAATGCATTTTTCTTGAAAAGTTTGCTAAAACATCTTCTTTTAGACTGTTACAGTGAATTTGTAGAAATATTCTGGACATTTTTGCTTCAATCATTTAATTCTTCTACTCCTAGGCCTTGAACTGCTTCTTTTCAAACACAATTTTCCTTGACGATATTTTTGGCTAAACGAGAGGAAAAACCTCACCAAAAGTCTGCCGCATAAAAGTCTTTAAAGTGCAACTATATACGCTCGGATGCTTAAATACTCAGAATATTTGAATTTCTATTGCAATATTACAAAAGCATAAAATTGTGTAATCAGAAATGATAGGGCACATTAATTCATTCATGTGACAGAAGGAAAATTTTTATGATTTACTCTCCCATTGTGCGTTGTAAGAATATACACCGAACAAAATAAAAACAGAATTCTTTTAAAACCACAATTCTCAGCTGATTATATTCTCATTTAATAACACTAGATATTTATAGCTTGGAACCGGAAACATTTTTCTTGTTACATAATAACAATCCATTTGTTACATTATTCTTCACTTGGTAATGCTACTTTCTCAGAAGCAATCCTTACTACTTTAAGGGGAAAACCCCCAATATTCACTACAATAAATAAATGTAACAAATAATTGACACTGTCAAAGCTGTGCAAAAATGCACACGGTGACAACTTGCTCAAAAAGGACACAACAACAATGTAACTATTCGATGTAACTTACTTGAATTAACTGTCAATTAATTTAGTCTTGTTCCTCATTTTTGTTTAGGTAAATAAAATGCTATCTGTTTTCACATATTTGCATTCAAAGTAAAAATAAAATAAAATCCTATTGTTTTATTTTTCTCAACGAAGAAGATACAAACTCCTACATTATTTTACAAAGTTTATGTTAATGAGTTTTCCTGTTTGTTAAAGTTTTCCACAACCTTTCGTAACCATCCTATTCGGGTCAGTACTCAATGCACCATTCATCTCGTTATTGAAGGTGATGTTTACAAAACATCATTCCGTCAGTACAATGCGCCGTGTATTCATTGTTAATAGTTTTAACAATGATGAGCAATAATTGAAATTTGGAAACCAAACTCTGTAAAAACGTATTATTTTATCTTAATTGTTTTCAATGTGAAATTTCGGAACACGGGTTTCTATAATTGCCTTGATTGTAAGCAGCATTAATAATTAGCTTGAAAATTAATTCTCCACTACGTGATTTTTTATATTTAGACCTCACTGATTCTAAAATTAGCTTTAAAAATAATATACTATACCTTCTTTTTGGAAAGCAAGTTGTTTTTTATGGTAAAATATATAATAATGTTAATGGAATAATATTGTTTAAAACCGGTCCGGTAATTATTATCGGTTTTAAACCGATAATAATTATCAATAAGCTTTAGTTGTAACATATTGGCTGTGTATCTTAGAGTTTATTTAAATATCACACATTAACAAGGTTTTTAAAACTTCCTGCACAAACTTTAAGACAAAGTAGGAAACACAAAATTAAACCGCATTAGCTTAGGTCCGGCGAAAAAATATTAGAATTCCACAAGGATTCTTTAGGAACTGGGAGACTGATTAAACTGGTTGCTTGATAAAAATACCACCCAATTTGCCATGTATTTATTTCTACTGTGTTCAAGACACTATTGACTCCATGGTTAACCCCCTCTTAAAAGCACTGAAAGTGCTATTAGAAGGCCACAAATTTGTGAACATGTATCGCAATCCATGTGTAGGCAATGTTAAACGTGCATTATTGTAAGTAATTGTATCTTTGAGCACCGACAGAGAAACTATAATTTACAGCTGCTGTTAAACTCAAAATTACGGCTACTAAAAGTGTTGTCCACATAGTTTCTGCCTTTAATTTCGAAATCTTAGTGTATCCTTTAGCAAATCTAGATCGAGTTGGTGGGTATACATTTCCACTTAAAGTCAAGGTCTTCTTTGTAACATGTGGTTGTCTCAATGAGGTATCTCGTCATTAGACCAGATCTTGATGAACGAGATATGTCATTACTAAAATAAACTGGTCAGATTTTGAAAACGAGGTAACTCGTCATTAGTAAAATTAGTCAGATATTTATGGACGAGATATCTCGTCGAAACCACTTGGAGGTATAGCGTATATCTCCACGAAGATTGTGTTTTGAAACGTATAAATGGTCTTTTAAATCATTGGGTAATGCTGGAAAATAAGCGTCATACCATAATTCAGGAAATCAAAATCTATTCAAAATACATTCAAACAGATAAGGAGAAGAAAAAAGTTAGCATGATGCCTGAAGCCAAGCAAACATAAGTATACTCACGCTGTGATGGTCACGTTTGTATATTTTCTAAGATCTTTAACGGATTATAAAATCACCTTTAATTTTAGATCGCACAGCAACCATTATAGAGTTCATCTCAATTACAGAAGCATAAAGTTAGTGAACGTTACAGCAGAAAGAAGATCGTCTGTTTGACAGTCGTTATTTCGACGTAAGCATTCTCACGATATATTTCCACGCGAATCATGTATCATAAAACTTTTGAAACATTTTCACCCAATTCATAATGGTGTTTTGCCATAGTTTCTCACTATGGTAAATGAGTATGGTTAGATGCATAGTATTATGCAAATTGTCAAGGGAAGTGTTTTTTAAAAATAAAGTATTGATAGGGGGTGGGGGTGGCTAAACAAGTCGCACTTCAACAACACAAAGGGTTATTTACAATGATCCGGGATCAACCCAATAGGACATTTTATTGAGGTAAACTAGCATATAATTATTTTCCTGCTTGTGTGACATTTTAATGTGAGCATTACACGAGACATAAATATTTTCGTTACATTTACGATAATTTATAATGAAAACATTTTTTTTTTTTTTTGCAACGCTCAAAACTATGCTTTGTACAATTACAACACAAATAAGGCACCTCCTTCAGACACTTTTATGTCTGAAAGAAAGTGGATTTATAAAAGTTTAAAACACTTGTTTATACATGGGTTATACACATACAGGAATGATTATTGCAACAGTAATTTTTCACTGGGTTACTAATGAAATTAAAAAAATATTATTTTACGATTTTAATTTTATATAAATGTTTTTATAGGTTTATTAATATATAGCTTAAAAGGATTTGGTTTCCTAAGTATCTTTTCAGAGAGTATATCCGTCTAACAAAACTTATTAAAAATTTTATAGTACTAAAATTGAATAAGACGAAAAGAGTACATAAGAAAATTTCCAGTGAATGATTAATACACTTTTAGTATACTGGCTATGGCCAACTTAAAAGGAATCTTATAGATTATAATGTACTTTTCAGATAACAACGATTATGATCAATCAAATTAATCAAAATATATCACTGAAAGTATTATAATGAAGTGTGATTATTCATAATAAACTTTAATTTATGGTTATCAGATAAAAGGATTCTCACTAAAATTTGACGAAGACAAGTGGTCAATACTTTGATTTCTGTTCACTACTTACTTAATTTTAAATAATAGTTACTGATAAATTTAAAATTGAATTAGATGTTAAGAAATAGATTTTTAGTATATTTAAGATTTTACATGTTCAGATCAATAAGACTTTGTGGTATTCAGTTATAATATCTCTGGACTCTCATTTAAATAACAGAATAAATCTTATATAGTTATACACAATATCAAAGAATAGAAAGTTTAAAATAATGTAAGGCAAAAAGTTCGATATAGAGGAAGATCGAATGATTATTCTTTTAAGTAATTCGAGATCAAAGTTTTAAAATCCGTTATGAAATAACGATTATGCAAATTGTGTGATTAGAACTGTGAATACAAAACATCACACATAACCAGCTTATTAGTTATATTTTTATTATTAACTAGCAAAATACCCGACCTTACTCGGTTTGAATTGGTTTACTCTAAATTGAAGAGATAATCAAAATGTATAATAACTTGCGTTTTTTGTAGAAGAAAAATTTAATTGAATACCTTTCGCCATCTTTATAATTTCTACAACTTACTTTGGACACAAATCCTACACATGCATATCCATTCATGTAATACATTTCACTTACATCGCACCTTTGCGGTATGACAAAGCTACAAAATGACTAAGGTTACTATTACAAAAGACGATTTTGAGGGAGATCTGGAATTCCCTTTCTTAAGTTCTTTTCATGTTCAACTCAATTAAAAAAATTACGATATACGGCGAGTGCTCTCGCACTCATAGTCAACAAAACAATATTCTTTTATTTGTGGCACTCTTGCATCCGGTATGTGACATTGTGAAATTTTGCAATCTTGTCCTGTTATAGTGACAACGAATTTTTTAATGTTTGAAAAGTTCTAGTTCGGATTTTTTAAACATTATTATTCTTTCAATATTCTTTCAATAATGGCATTATTCTTTAAATAACGGCATTATTCTTTCAATAATGGCATAACTACACTTAAAATTTACTGAAAATTTATTCTGACTTATCTACTATTTTTAAGTCGAATACTTTGTGGTGATGTTGATTGTGATGAGAAATAAAACACATTTATTAAAATAATAAATATTTAAAACAGAATACAGCCAACAAAATAAAACAAAATAAAAGATATCGGAAAAAATTGTTCTAAAGATATTAATTTGTGATTCATTTTTATCTCTCAGAGACTGTATTCCTGCAGACATCTTTGATGAGTTTTATTCCAAAATACAAGACTGGTCAACAATCGATAGGGATGAAAATGAAGACTTGTAGTGAACAGTAATGAAACAACGTATGTGGATTGTCAGTATTGTTGTAACATTATGTATATAGGATTCAAACCGAATATTGTTTCAAATAAAATCTTCTTATTTCTAACCATTGTTTTATGCCTAATAACTGCACCTTATGTAAGTCATTTGAGAAGCAACACATATCCAGTAAAAAAAAATTTTCTTCTTTAATAACTTCTAGACCCATGCATGTATATATAAAAAAATTATGTTTGAATACACCTTGTATTAATTGCAAAAGCGAGGCTTTTAAAATTTTCCTAATGTTTACTTATTAGATGAGGTGTTACTTAAACGACTGATTCAAATGTGCTCATTGTTCAAACCTTTTCCTCGTTTTCAAACTCCATTTATGTTGTCGCGTCCTCAAGACAACACGAAAAATTGCAATCTCAAAACAATAATCGCGCAAAAATCGAGCTTCTATTTCCAAAATGAACACCCTGCTGTGCTACAAGATTTGATGGCCTATTTCAAACAGAAAACGAAAATCTGGGCCATTCATATGCGGAAATTACATCAAAGAATGTTTCCTTTATTTTTTCTTCTGATGATCACTGATTGTTGAAAGGAGGGTTATGTTTTCTCTGGTAATTATACACAACTCGTGTCGAATGCCCGGTAGCTTTGCTACATCTGCAGAAATGTTACCATGTAAACAATCATTACCTAGCTTCGCAATGCGATTGCTCGGTGAGAATGTTTCAGCTGTTTGCTTTTTGGTGGTTTGGGTAGTGAATGCGGAAATTACAATTATGAATAATGGAATAAAAGTTAAATGTAATTAGTATATTGAAATTTATGCGATTTAATAAAAGTTAGGGGAAGTTATTTAGTTTCCTGTTTGAAGAACGTTTTTTCTTGCACCTAGTACAAATGGATTATTAGTTAAAAACATGTGGAGTAAATGAAATCCTTTCCAAAAGAAATCAAAATCGGTATATTGTGTACGTATGAGACTCCATTGAATAAATAAGTGCATTGTGTAGCGGATGCTTGGAATTATCTCGCAATGTAAACCATTAAACAAAAACATATATTATGTTTTCTATACTTTTTAAACTGTGCACATTCTATTTTTTTTTGGCACAGGTTTAAAACTAACTGGTGACAAAAGTCTTTCTTTAAAGTGTAGACTTCCGATTACGTATTTGCTACAAAAATAACTTACAAATATTTCATAGTTTTAAAAACCACTCAGAGCAAGAAATAACTAATTTAGCTAGATATACTTGCGAATTTTACAGAATTTACCCTTCAAATTTCAATTTTCAAGGTGTCAAAGGAAAACTAAATTTATCTACCAAATATTATCTTATAACTTCAAATACACAGAATATTTTTTCACCATTTTGCCCTTTGAAATTAATTTTCGACGATTTTCTCAATGCTTCTATGTTTGAATTTTTTGCATTAGTTCTATTCTAATGCAATTTTAACAAACAATGAGGTGATTGGCAAATGCAATGACCTGTCCGATTTTAAATTGTTACTAGCATCTTGAACACCATTTTATAATTGGATGCTGTGAGCAGCATAAACCAAAAGAAAATAATGTAATTTATTTTGGATTGAAATTTTATTTCGTTAAAAATAAATCACTGAAATTCTTTTTTACATTTGAAATTTACTCAACAATGCATTCATTTGTGATTTTTTTTAGCTCAAATGACCCCAAATTGAGTGTCACATGTTCCCCATAAATTTATTAAGCTTTTATTTTCATAGTTATGGTGATAAAAATAAAATGAATAATTTGATTGAGAGATGTGGACAGCAGAGACAATGAATCTATCCACAGATTTTTTTTGAAGATCCAGATTTAATGCCTCTTATTCTTATTAAAAGTAGGCCCCTAGATGTCAAATATAGCAAGCTGTTCGCATACCAAAGGAGAGCACCTTTCTTCATCTGAAAAGTAATCTAAGGCATATAAATAGAAATAGAATAGAAATGTCAGCGAAACAATAATGGATCCTTCTCCAGCCTTTTGCATTCGTGATCATGTTCAAGGGAAGCTCGGAGCTCTATTCTTTTCCTGGCGACCTTTGACCTTCCATGCAGAATAATGGGTTCAATGTCAAGTGCTTAAGGACGCGATCTGTGGGTCAAGCAGGACACGGGGAAGTAAACCCTCGGCCATGGTGAGAGGGAGGAAATACGGAGAGGAAGACACGATAATGATTCGATACAAGGTCCCGTAAGAGAGTGTTGAAAATGAAAATTTGCATCATTTGCGATGCGAATTGAGGAAGAAAAAAATTACCATTGTTGAAAGGGAATGATGCATGAGAATGCTTTATTTTTATAATAATCGAAGGTCGTTTCTACTTATATGTGGAGCAGTGGTTCCAGAACCCACTGGATATAAGTATCAGATGGGTTTTCGATGATTTGTATGGAAGTTGGTAAATGTTTGATTCCAAAATCAACTTGATTCCCGCTTTCATTTCAAATGGTTGATAAAACAAAACACATAATACAAGGTTATAATAACATAATTTCTCACAAATAATGTATTTAATTTCACCCAACTTTCCAGGGATCAATGTTTTCACCAAATCTCTATCTACAGCCCAATACAATCTTCATGCAGAAATAAAACATTCAACTGTATCAGCAGTATTATTTACGACAGTAAAATCAAGGGAACTGTTGAAGTGGGTTCCTGTTATGGATGAAAGGCCACACAATGTGAAAGTCGGAATCTCACAATCACATGATTTTTTAGCTAGTCGTGTTCAGTGAGAACACGAAAACAAGCGAACTCTATAGCCCTCAGTAGAGTCTGTGGAAACTAAGACCCAAGAACTTACAATCTATATAGATTTAGTTAAAAACTAAGGCAATAATGATACTTAATTAGCTTCCCATCCAGTATCAGCAACCCTCCCAGTATCAGCAGCAGAAGTCCCAACCAGAGAGTGCAGTACGAATCTAGAGGTGGCGGATGTCCATTTCTTGGGATTTAATATAAAGAGGTCTGAAGAATATTTTGACAGCAGATATTTTATGCTTAAACAACATGATTATTGTTCTAGTCATTGCTAAATAACAAACACAAATATGGTCTTTTTCTACCCGTGTGATATATACACTACCCTACAGTAACGGACCGGACACCAGCGGATTTGCATAAAATCCGACTACTTGTTTTGGGGTGTTTTTCGTGGTATGGCCTGGTACATTTGCATGCTGTTCTTTGTAAATTAAACGCCGACGCCTACATGAACATTTTGGACAATCAGGTTCTTCCTACGCTCTGGCAATTTTAGGGAATGGACGAATGTTACTTTTAAGACTACAACGCTCCATGTCACGTTGCAGCCTCTGTCAAGCAGTGGTATCAAGATATGGATGTGAAACGTCTTCCTGGGCCTGCTCAGAGTCCCGACCTAAACCCCATAGAACATTTGTTGGACGAGTTAGAGCTAGGCTTACGGACCAGGGAACCACGTCCGAAATCTACATCTGTGCTGGTGACATTCTTGCAGCAGGAATGGACACAAATACCTATAGCTGTGTGTCAAAACTAATGTATGCCAAGAAAGTATGCCCAAATGCATTGAGTATGCCCAAAGGGGTTGCTAGTGTAATTGATTGCAGCACGTGAGGGACCATCCCCCTATTAAAGAATGTATTATTTCCCTTATATTATCACATCTTGCTGTCCGGTCCATTATTGTAGGGTATTATATATATATATTAATATTACATAAAACACGCAAAATAACAAAAAAACAAACAGCCGGGGTGCAATAAACCAGGAAACAAAACTTATTTCATCTTCATTTTTTATAATTTTTTACCACTTTTGTTGTAATTTTTTTAAATTACAATATTAGAATTACAATATATTGCAATATAATATATATATATTTATAGTTAGAATGTGCAAGATATACGTCATTGAACCGTATGTACTCCTATTCAACTTTTTCTGTATGGTTGAAAAATAAAAAGAACTAATACGATTTGATATAAACACTTGACAATGCCGCAATTAATCATTTCTAGTGTGCATATCGATGTCACTACCCGAATAACTACAGATTTTAAGATATATTCCCATCCATACAAAACCTTCACAAAAGACGATCAATCAGTGGAAGAGACAGTAAGCCTTTGTAAAACACAGAATGATAACTAATTATCAGATTATTTTTTGTGCAGATGGCTTGCCTCAAAAGGATGAACAGTTGTGTGTGATGAAGAAGGAAACTTTTAATCTATAAATATATCTCATTATTGAAGTAGGTATGGAGGAAAACGATGCCTTTGAAGTGCATTTGGTCTTTCGAGTCTTTAATTTTTTTGTTTCATTAAGCCAAGAATAACACGAAATTTTTTGAAAGTGAATTCGCTTTCTTATTATAGGTCTTTCAAAATTTATTTTTCACCCCGATAACTGTGTTCATTGTTCTAGAATGCACATTTGAAGTGCCCTGTAAACCCAAATTCCCAGTCTAAAATATTCTTGTGAAATATTTTAGGCCAATATTATCAATATTTTCACTAAGGAAAATCGGACATCAATATATTTGAATCCTAGTGGTGGTTGTTTCGATGAAGAATCTAGCCATTATTAAAACTGACCAGATGCAAGATACATCTCGTCATCAGACTAGCCAGATCTTGAAGTCGTCATCAGAAAAATGTTGTCAATATCTTGATGATGAGATACCTCGTCTTTGAAGTATAAATTGGTCAGATCTTGAACAAGATATATCCTCCAAACCACTTGGAAGGTTAAGAAATGAGATGAATTTATAATGGATCACTTCTGATGGGGACCTCAGAGTAATTGAAATAGCAGATTTGGCAATGGAGGATATCGTAGGTTCCTAACAATCAAATATTAAATTTTCGAGAACAAGAAACAACTGAACAATCGCTTGAAAAATTCCTCCCACCTATACCAGAAATGACATCCAGGAGATGCCCATTTGTCAGTAGACTATTATATGTAAACTGTCCAGTGGAAAATTGAGATCAATTTCATTTGATCAAGTTTACACGAACTGATCTGTCAGAAATGCAATATAGAGCAAGCCTAGATTTGTCACTTCCTTGCTCGTCTAGGACTTATTGAAGGTGTATGAACTCGTAGACTATAGCCTGTCTAGACCAAATGTGATAAAAAACAAGAAATTACAATGGCTCAATCCCTTGCAGCCTATAACCTCAAAATGTTATTTATTCTCGAAGGGCTTACTTCTAATTTACCTCGTTTTTATGTGTTCCAAATAAATAACTGATACGGAATGATGTTCCCTGGAGGCAGATAATCCGCTGTCACTCATCAACCCCCATGGAATAAAAGACCCCGCTCAATCCACGCCTAGTTTGCGAAAGCAACAAAAACCAACAAGTAAATCAATTGAACCCTTGTAATCACCGGAACAGCGTAATCCCCCTAAAAAAGAAAAGTCCCAAATGCAGCTTCGCCCCAGTTACGTGTCTCAACCTTCTTTGGGTGCTTACAAATCCCTTCTGTTGTCTGTAACGCTCCGATTTTCAATTTTGTTGGGAAACTGCCCGGAGGAACGTTTTCCGAGTTGCCTCACTTTCTTGCGGTCTTCTATTGAGATGGACCGTTGGGGCTCAGACAGGGAGAGCTAAATCTAAAGTTGCCGAATTTCCGGATGTGGATCGACGGGGTAATGATAGTGATAGACAGGTGCATCGTACCGTGAATGGAGGGGGTTTCGGAATTTACAAGCGAAATATGACGGGAAATTTTAACAAAATGAAGAAAGTATTACGAGATGTGAGTGGCAATGGCTCGGAGTTGGGCGAGGGTGAAATTTCTTCCCAAGGGCTTTTTCTTCCCCTCGAGATTACTTGATGCTTTGATTGGAGAGTGGTGTTGAAAGGATCAGTGAAAGCAATTTCCAGAGTGAATGTGTAGTTAGAGGAAGTGGATGACGAGTGACAAAGAAACGCTTTCATGCATTTAACTTTCTTTTTGTCCTAAAGTTAAAGTTAGGAATGCATAAATGAAATTTTCATTCTTATTGCATGTGAATGATAATTCGTGTCGAACTTAGCCCGGTTTCTATACAGAAAGATCGGATCTTTCCCTTAGGGGATTGTTCCCGGATCGTCGTCAGTGACCGTTGTGTTGCTGTAGTACTACGTGAATTAAAACTACCTCTTACCTTACCATACAGAAATAATTTCAGTTTAATTCTAACAAAGTCTGAGAGTCACTAGATTTCCAAGTAGTTAATTTGTATCAATTACCTCTCATATCACAGATAATAACTAAATTGCCACACCTATGAGTTGAAAGAATACTAGGAAGATTCAATTGGCTAAGAAGATTAAAAACGAATTATAATATAACATGTGGGAGGAATTATTTTCTTCATTTAAAAAAATGGAAAGTTTTTCAAAATATCTGTCACTGTGAATTTCATTATACGTATGGATGGACAGTTATATAATGCATACGTATAAATAATGAATATCGGGCAGTGCAATAACTGTCTGCATCAAGCGTGTTCTTACTTCGTAAAGTTTATTCGACGATTAAATCTTAAATTTCTTGGTCTATGAAGTGAACTAGTATACTTTTGTGCTAGTCAAAAAGTCACTGTGAATTTCATTATACGTATAGATGGACAGTTATATAATGCATACGTATAAATAATGAATATCGGGCAGTGCAATAACTGTCTGCATCAAGCGTGTTCTTACTTCGTAAAGACTATTCGACGATTAAATCTTAAATTTCTTGGTCTATGAAGTGAACTAGTATACTTTTGTGCTAGTCAAAAAGTCACTGTGAATTTCATTATACGTATAGATGGACAGTTATATAATGCATACGTATAAATAATGAATATCGGGCAGTGCAATAACTGTCTGCATCAAGCGTGTTCTTACTTCGTAAAGACTATTCGACGATTAAATCTTAAATTTCTTGGTCTATGAAGTGAACTAGTATACTTTTGTGCTAGTCAAAAAGTCACTGTGAATTTCATTATACGTATAGATGGACAGTTATATAATGCATACGTATAAATAATGAATATCGGGCAGTGCAATAACTGTCTGCATCAAGCGTGTTCTTACTTCATAAAGAGTATTCGACGATTAAATCTTAAATTTCTTGGTCTATGAAGTGAACTAGTATGCTTTTGTGCTAGTCAAGAAGACACTATTTCCAAATTTGGACTGAAATTGTTAAAGTGCTGCAGATAAAAGTATTTAAAACCTCAAAACAGGTAGAGCCTATTGATTGAGTGATTATAGTGTTTTAGTTACATGCGCAGAATTTAGCAAACGTCAACTCAAAAAGACTAAAAAAGAGATAGTGTTTTTAGGCTCGCATGGTAACAAAATACATCGTCGGTTTAACTATGAAAACCTCATTAGTCGAACTTTTTTGTTGAGATTATAGCATCATTAGGCCACAAATATACATACTAAACGTCTTTAAGAATGCTCATAAGTTTAAATCGTCTATAAAACCCTTAGCGGTGAATTTTTAAACCTCGTATGACATAACTGGTCCACAGTTTGGCATTTAGTTCATCATTGCTCCTGAAAAGTTTTGCTTTCAAGTGTTACAAGGGTTTGAAAGTAAAAAGACGATATATAGAGATATAAATCATGCCGAGTATTTCAAAAGAATGTCAGTTAACAACCATAAAACGATACTAAAGTTTGCAAGCCATCTGCTCACATTCATTCGAATGCACACACAATGAAACAACCTACATCTTGCATTCCTTGAAAAATTCCCTTTCTTTTTCCGCTTCATTAAACGACGCCATTTACATCAAAACAAAAAAAAACAACGTAAAGCCATGTCCTGCGAACCCTCCCAACAATCATTCTGTTCCTCATCCGACAACACCTTCCTTTATCTGTCCTCAAAAGATCCACCAATGTGCCTGACCGTTATCTAACTTTCTAAGAAATTCCCTTTAACCTGTACACCCACCCAGAATGCATTCACAGTGGTTCGAAGACAGCATAACGTCTCAACGGTTCAACGACACTATTAAATCAGATGAAAACTTCGAGCTATTTTATCCCCTCTTGGAAAAATGCAGAAGTCGACCCATTGTTGTGCCCTGCCGAAATCGTTTTACTGCAGTGACGTTTCCCTTTTGCAAGAACCGTGCTGAGAAGCAGAAATGATAAGCTTGTATATAAATCATCCCCGAGTTCGATTTCCATAAGGATCATGTGGTCAGATGGCTCGCATGGGTGATTCCGATGGCAAAGATGGCGTTTGTGTGTCGGAAGGGCTGGAAATCAGACTGTTGTGCAACGTTTTCCAACGTCTTCATGAGCTTTCTCCGTGAGCGTGCTCGCATAAATTTGTAGGCGGTTCTCCTATTTTCCTTTCTTCGGTTTGTTTGTTTTGTGTTGTGATTCTGTCGTTTTATTTTTCGAGGAGAGAAATGGAAAATGGTGAAACGGTCGCTACACGGTTCGGTGACGGTGATGTAAGGGGGATTCAATTTATGTTACAAAATGACATCTGCGCAAATGATGTGCATGCCTGCTGAGGGGGTGATCTAGATCAAAGAGGAAGATTAAGATAGAATGTCACTGGGGCAGTGGATAGAAATATTTCTGCAATGGATGTCTTTCCTTCTTTTAGGTAACAATAGTTTAATGTGGAGGTTATTATAGAGTGGACATTAATACAAAAGGATGGCAATTATGATTGACTATAACGGTGAAATTATTTTGTAAGACAAATCTAATTTAACTGTCTCAGGGTTTAATTTGCATCTTACGTTATGTAACCTGCACTCTTCCATGCATGAATTCTGACTAGTTTTGACCTTCTTGGTCAAAAGAATATTTTGTAAGATTCTTTGAACCAACAGATGTGCTTATTTGGTCATTATGATGGTCGTGGGGTAAAGGCGACACTACATTACTAAGAAATATCGCGTGACACTCAGATGTTTAATTTCACGTTGAAGCCGTCAGTGGCAAAGGGTGGAAGTCGTTATGGTGGAGGTTTGTTGGGCGGTCTCGGAGAACCTAAAACCTATTTTATGTATTGGGTCATCCGGAAAGTTCTGCGGGTTTTCAAATCGAAGCTCGCTTTGTTATTATTATTTTGCTATTGCTGGAGTGACCTTGATTGAAGCCAGATGTTTAAATTCGTTCTTTTATGCTTACACTGCACAGTTATTAGCATATGTTGTGGCATAATTTTTGCTTCACTGCAGTGCAAAGAATGGAGAACCAGAAAGTTCATTTTCGTCGTATCATGCTATTTCATTTTAAGAATGGAAAAAATGCTAGTCAGACTGCTCGTAAAATGTGTGTTGTATATGGAAATAGTGCAGTTTCTGAGGTCACAGTTCGAAGGTGGTTTGATAAATTAAGGCGTGGAAATTTCAGCCTCGAAGATGATGCTCGCTCTGGGCGACCATTATCTGTAAACAGATTTATGTATGGTGGAACTAGAAAGGAATTGTTTACTATAAATTGTTGCCACAAAATCAGACAATAAATTTGAAAAATAAACCAGTTCTCGAATGGCAATATTAAAGGCAAAAATCGAAGCAAAACGGCCAGAACTGACTAATCGTCGAGGTTTTTCTTCCAGCGTGACAATACGAGGCCCCACATTTCACTAAATGTCAGACAAAGACTTATTGAGTATGGCTGAAATGTTTTGTGTCATCCACCATATTCACCAGACCTTGACCCTCAGATTTTCACTTCTTCAGGTCACTTCAAAATTCTCTGAACAGCCTGGAGTTCCAATTCTTTAAAAACTGTGAAATAGCACTTCGACAACTTTTATACAAATAAGCCTAATGATTTAAAAAAAATTTCAAGCTGCAGGAAAGATAGCAAAAAGTCATAGAACAAAATTGTGCTTATGTGATTCAATAAAATTTTTTTATGTTTTTGTACTGCTTTGTAGAAATTTATCTTAAAAAACGCGCGGAATTTTCCGGATGACTCAATACTTAGTTTGGGGTAATTAAATTATGAACTGGATATATACGTATTGGATGTCTTTTTTCGATAGGTATCACTATGGGAATAATTTCTTGGGCGATTGCACTGTTTTATAAAGTAATACGGCACTTTAAATACACAGCATATAACGACCTAACCATTTTGGAGATACTGCTTTCTTTACTTCGCGGTTTCTTCATTCCACTTTTGTCGCTGGCTCAAAATGCATGTGACCAAAGACAACACTTACTCAGTACACCTTGAAGAGTTTTATAACACTGAATAAGAAATGGAATGAGGACAGGAAGACAAACATCTTGTCATAGATCTGCACTTACTGTAGAGTCTGATGTTACGTATGTGTAGTTCGAATGACTGAATTTATTGAGTTAAGATTCTAATATCTCCACAAAATGATATCACGAGCACTTTTCCTCAAACATTTTATTACCATGTATGTAAATTTTATATTGACGGTTGTAGGTGGATATATAAATATTTGATTTCTTATTACGCCTAATAACAGTATTATCACTCAATAAACTGTTGGTTGATCTTACTTTTTTCTAAAGTCGTAAGGTTCCTTATGATGTGCAGCATATAGCAACACATAACCAAACTCGGAGATGCTGCTACCTTACATGACACGGTAGTATTGTCTTCATTCCACTTTTGTTTCGCAATACAGTCTGAGGATTTATGTGACCGAAGATAGCTTCAACTCGACACACCTTTCCTCGCACAGTTATAGATCACTGCATAAGTAATGAAGTGAAGACAGGAAGACAACCATCTTGCCATACATCTGCACTCACTGTAGCGGCTGCTGTTACGTATGCGGAGCATGACTTGTGCTTCAAGTCCTTATCGGTGCGATTACAGTTTGACGTTCGTATTGACGATAAGGAGCAGCTTACATCAGACCACCACCTCGGGCTCATACATGGCCTAATCTTGTAAGAAATATTTTTTCTTTTAATCAAAAGGAGAAATCTACAAGAAATCTTGAGATTTGTTCAGCTTTTCTTTCTCTGCGGCTACCATTCATCAAGAAAGTGACATACCCGGATTTTTGTTGACTTGTATTGGTTTCATTTCTACTAACGTTTGTGTGACGCTTTATTATCTGTAAACTACATCTCTAGGCTAGTAGAAGTGTTGCCAAAGTAAAGCATGTAATGAATGATGTTATAATGTGATTAATGAGTGGACGGAGTTGATTTTATCGTTGGATGGCGAAAATCGAACGGAATTTGATTGATATGGAATTTTGATGTGCCCGATCTGACCTGTTTTTGACGACAATCTAAAAATACTTCTGGTGTGGAACACTTTCTTTTCAGTCCTAGTTACAATCATTAGTGCTAAAGACGTGCACATTTATTAAGCTGTCTTTTAGACAGTACTTTTAAACTCTCCTGGATGTTGTCTTGACGATGTATCTCGTCATAATAATAATAATCATATAAATCAGTAGCAGATCTTGATGTATGAGATATCTCATCATTAGAAGAAAACTGACCAGTTCTTGAACTCGACCTCATCAAAAATTAGGCAATATCTTGATGACGATAAATCTCGTTATCAGCAAAATTGATGGCGAGATATCTCGTCGAAATCACTTGGAGTGTAAAAACATATTCATTAGAGTATTTTTTATTCAACTTCCAAACAGGTTTTATTGTTTTTTCTGCGTTGTCATCAGTGAAATATGAATAGAAAGATAATTTAATGAAGTATTCAGACTTGTGTATTAAGAGCCTAGATAAAGAACAAGAAATTGTAGCCTCCTTTGATTAATGAAGGATTTAATTTAAATTCAAAAATCAGATGATTGGTACTTTAACTCGAAATATTATCGTACCATGGTTCATATTAGAGAAACGACTTCTGAACGAATCATTTGGTGGTTTGTTAGATTTAAATCAGAAGATACGAGTCTTGCAAGATGAAGCCTCTGGCTCTTGTCCGTACTCTATTTTCTGCAGAAATAAAGGCCTTGATTAAAGCAAATCCACGCAAATAGTATTTTTCCGAACTGAGCACGTCGCGTAGCGGGTTTTCCAACTCCGCTAACAACTCAAGAGTTGTTGGAAACGCAGGTTTGACAATTTTCATTGTGTTTCCTTGTATATCTATTACTTGAAATCATCTTTTTTGTATTAGTTGCAGCTTGGCAAAATAAAAATTTTGAGTCGTAAAACCTGAATCACCAAACTAACCTGTGCGGGAGCAAGGACGAAATAATTCCGTAATTCATATCGGTACAAATGATTAAAAGTAATAATACCTTACATACTATTGTTATTATTAGCGAAGATTATACGATAATAACAGATGCTCCACTCAGTGGTTGAGGTTAAAAGATGCTGCAAGGAGTGTTTGTGTTCCTAAATTCCAACTTTACATCCAACAAAGGTAATGTGCAAAAACGTGATTATCTACAGGTGTCAATCATTGTTCATTATTCCCATGGGTTCAAACCACAACATCAAAACAGCATTGTATAGACAGGTGGAAATGCACTGAAAACTTTACATTGAAGAGGCAACACTGTAAAATAAATATAATGATCCTCTTCCAGCAACATTCACGATTGATGGAGAACATTACGTCAGTATAGTGTAAATAAGTGGAAAATGTATGAAAAATGTTATTTAAAAGAGATAACACTGGAGAGGTAACAGACGAGACATAAGGGTTCTCGGCCGGTATGATTCCCTATTTATTCCTATATCTTGGGGTTAAACTATAATATCAAACTAGTACTGTGTAAGATAGATAATCATTTGGGGGATACCATTCTATGCCTTATCCGCCTTCAAATGATATCTCTCCCACGGACTATCATTTTCTCTGCTACTTGTGCCACATTTTGTAGCGAAGCGCTTTATCAATGAGGCATCCATAAGGCAGTGGGTGACTTCATCTCATCGAGAGACGTTAAAATTTTGATACGTGGCAAAAGCACATTTTCCACCAGTTGGCTGCAGTGTATTAATGGTACGGATAATTTCTTTGAATAAATATGTATGCTTCGTTCTTTTCTCAAGTTTGCTTTTTCAATCATCCTTGAATTTGGCCACTTAATTCGCAACAATCTAACACGACTCACGTAGTATTAGTCTACATTTAAATTAAGCAAAAAAATGAAAATGTAAGTTACTTTATTAAAAATAGATGCACAGCAACAAACGTTTAAGGATTCGTAAATGCTATTACTGTAAAATAAATGGTTACTTTTAGTAGAGTAAAGAGCATTGATGTGTCTTATATGCTCAAAAATCAAAATTATTTATGGACGAAATTAACGGATAACGATTTTTAAGATATTGATTTACCCTTTTTACAGTGACAAATGAATCGTTAATTATAACAAAAGGGTAAAAAATATCTGCAATTTTTTTCTTTAATTTATTAACCCTTATACACAAAAACATTTGTTGTAAACAATTTTTATAGATGAAATCCTACTTTTTAGTTTTAAGGGGGTCGTGGACACAAAAATCGTCAAATTTTCGAAATTTTTTTTATTATTTTAAGAAATTCTCTGGGTATTTTTGCTTAAAATGACGTCTAAATCATGTTTTTATCTTAATTATAACTAGAGATATAATAATTTTTGTGGTGTGTTGTTTTGAAAATCTAACACTCTTGACAGTTGTTGTCATGGCAACATTTGTCTTTAAAACTTTAAATACGTTTTTCTCCATGATACATTTTTTCAAGATTTCCTGTATTCAAATTGCTATATGTCGAAAACCGATAAAGTTTAAGGGTTGAAATTTGGAATATATCTTTTTCAAACATTATACTTTAATTTTGATTCAACAAATTTAAAACAAATATTTACTTTTAAAAATATGACTTAAAAAAAAAAGTACCTTAAATTTTTTAAAATTTTTCATTTAAATATGTTTTATTTTTTATAAAATTAATATTTTTTAAATTGCTGAATCAAAATTAAAGTTTATTAATTTGTGAATAATTTACTGCAAGAATTTTGAAAATTGATCAAGAATATTTTAAATTTTAGCAATTTAAAATGACGCCTCTTTTTTTCAAAAAATTTTAATTTTAAAATATAAAAAAAATTTGGAAAAATTTTGTGTTGTGATTTTGCTTATTAGTTAAATGGGTAATCAGTACAAGAAATTTCTAAATTCTAAATTAATTAATAAAAAAAATTTTTCAATGTGTCCCGGACCCCCTTAATTAAGGTTTAACACAGGGCTCGAAATACCCGGGTGCACGGGTGCACTCTGCACATGAAAATAAAATTGTGTACCTAATTTTTCTCCTCTAGGTGCATGCAGTGCACCTATCGTTAAAAAAAAAAGGGATGGGGTGACATATTTTATGTTATTTTGATGTCTGAACAAAATATTAGTATCGCTATATGCTCTCGCTCTAAAGGAACGTAATTAAAATTCCTAATTACACAGTATGCGAAAACTTTAATCCAGAAAATGCTATGTTGCAATGAAGGAAAAATACAAAAAGAAGGATGGACACTAAACCTTATGGGTAAAGATCTGTCAAAAACGTAGACGTTTCTGATTGCCCACCATTGTCTGATGATGACTAAATACTTGTAAGTAATAAATTCGTAGATAAAATTTTTTTAAATATTTTTATTTACTATCTACTTGTAACATATCCAAATATACCCAATTAATAAAGTAGTTTACATTACATGAATGCTCTTGTATTACGTTTTTTTTAAATGTGCACCTAAAATATAATCTGTGCACCTAATTTAAAAACTTGGATGCTCAAGGTGCACCTGTATTAAAAAATCAATTTCGAGGCCTGGGTTAACATATTACTTCATTTAGAGTTGTTTTTTTCAAGATAGAGGTGGTGGTAGTGTTTATACGGCATTACTTCTTTTACTGTACTTATTATGAACGTGACGTCGTTCTCATGGTTTTTTGAATACGACCTTCTCCACTCCACTAGTAAAAAAATGCAAATATTAAATTTTGAATTGGTATAAGATATTTGATTGGTCAACACAATGTAGATTGACCACAAGCGGTGCTAAAACGACGATAAACTACACTTTAACGTAATCCCGATACTTATCACGGGATGGCATTTGGCTTGCAGAAGTAAAGTCTTCACAGACCACTAGTTTGTTTACATGGAAAATACCTCACATAAACAAGTTTGTAAAGCTTTCGGGATGTTGAAAATTGAATTTGTTTAATATATGAGAGTTGTATATAATATATGAGAGTTGTATATAATATATGAGAGTTGTATATAATATATGAGAGTTGTATATCAGGGCTCGAAATACCCGGGTGCACAGGTGCACTGTGCACATGAAAATAAAATTGTGCACCTAATTTTTTCCCGCTAGGCGCACCTGTGCACCTAATTTAAAAACTTAGGTGCACCTTGTGCACCTGTATTAAAAAATATATTTCGAGGCCTGTTGTATATAATATATGAGAGTTGTATATAATATATGAGAGTTGCCTGTATACAGGTATTTCAATTAACGTCGTACTGTAGCAACACAACTGGTTATTGATGATGGTCTGGGATCAATCTCAACGTAAAAGATACGAGGACACCATGTAATTTTGAATCACGGTCAGATGATGCAGCACCTGAGCTGGCACTCCACTCTCCAAACATGTACACCACCTAATTTTGAATCACGGTCAGATGATGAGGCAGAACCAGAGCTGGCACTCCAAACTTCCTCGCCACATCGGATGGATACGTGATATTGAAAACCTACCATGTCTGAGGGCTGATTGTTTAATCCTCCGAGGTCATGCATGCATTATTACACTATTCAAACCGCAATTTTTTTGTCCAACTTCTAACCAGTTTTAGACTTCTTGATCAATAAATCACTTTAGGACTCACTCAATCAATAGCTGTGACTATTCAGTCAATATGTATCATTGAGTAAAATAAATAGTACATTACTCGGACATTCCGCTCAGAAGACTAATAAGTACTGGAAATTCAACTCATTTTCTTGAGATTAGTTGGGTTTGGGTTTTATGGTGCAGGTGCCATATTTGACCAATCTGCTCCAAGAACAATACAGACAACGTCAAGCAATAGACTAGTACATTACTAGGACATTCCGCTCAGAAGGTTAATAAGTACTGAATATTCAAATAATTTTCTTGAGGTTAATTAGATTAATTGGGTTTGGGTTTTATGGTGCAGGAGCCATATAAGACCAATCTGCTCCAAGCACAATACAGACAACGTCAAGAAATAGGCTAGTACATTACTAGGACATTCCGCTCAGAAGGTTAATAAGTCCAGAAAATTCAACTAATTTTCTTGAGGTTAATTAGATTAATTGGGTTTGGGTTTTATGGTGCAGGAGCCATATAAGACCAATCTGCTCCAAGCACAATACAGACAACGTCAAGAAATAGGCTAGTACATTACTAGGACATTCCGCTCAGAAGGTTAATAAGTCCAGAAAATTCAACTAATTTTCTTGAGGTTAATTAGATTAGTTGGGTTTGGGTTTTATGGTGCAGGAGCCATATAAGACCAATCTTCTCCAAGCACAATACAGGCAACGTCAAGGATTCAATAATACTTTAGATGGTCATAAACTTTGTGCTTCATCCTAGAAGCGGAATTGCGATATGACACATTTTAAAACACAGTCTCTACAGTATCTTCAGAAGTAATTAATTTTAAACTGTTTTACGTGACGAACAAAATGAGCCACGTGAAAACCACGGAAAGAATGCCTAGGACTTAATTATTTCCTCATGTGTTGCTTTAAAATTCCCTCGAAACAATGGTAGGATGTTTTGATTTGAAGTGACGAAGAAAGGAAAGCAGACAGCTTGTTCAGCACAGCACCTTACAACTGGCGTGGTCTAATTTCATATTGCTATTTACTTAGATTACTTAGAACAAAAGTGGAGCGATAACAATAAAGTATTGTGGCGAATTTTAGTCTCCACGTGTAAGCCTCTCTGAGGCCTCTTTGAATGCACGTTATTAGCAAGACATCTGTATCGCTGAGATATTAGTGTCACGCGTGAGGTAGGACGTTATATCTTGTCACGTCATTGACGGGGAAATGAATTCTTTCATCGTCAATTTTGTATATTAATTTACTTTCTTTGTTTTCCATCAACAAAAGATGCATTTGTTAGATATTTGAGAAATTGCTGTTGGTCTCTTTGGGGTCAGATAAGGTTCACAAAAACACGTTAGAGTAAAGATAAAGAACCGTACACGCAAGATAAACTACCCTACAATAATGGACTGGACGCCAGAGGATTTGCATAAAATCCGACTACTTGTTTGGGGGTGTTTTTTGTGGTTTGGCCTGGGACATTTTCATGTTGTTCCTGATCAATTGAAAGCCGACGCCTACATAAACATTTTGGACAATCAGGTTCTTCCTACGCTCTGGCAATTTTATGGAATGGACGAATGTTACTTCCATGTCATGTTGCAGCCTCTGTCAAGCAGTGGTATCAAGATATGGATGCAAAAGGACCTCCCTGGACTGCTCGGAGTCACGACCTAAACCCCTTAGATCAGGGGTTCCCAAAGTGTGTGCCTCGGCACCCTAGGGTGCCGTGTAGAGAGTTTAGTGGTGTCGCGAAGCCCCCATGAAGCAGTTGCTGTTATAAGGATCAAATATCGTTCGTAAATTAATGTAAAAGAAATGCGAGTAGCTGTATCACTAACAAATCGTGAGTAGCTGTATCTTAATTCCATGATTCGAAAAACTGTGCAGTGAGCATCAGGCTCACCCGTCACACTAAACACACATACACATAAGTACCTCCAAGAGCATGTTCAAGGTAATTTGATTTGTTTTATATAAATTTTCACCTACAATGTTTTTCTATTAAGTACAATTAAAGTATTATGTGAATTTTACAAACGAGTTGTATTAATTATGTCTTTTTTGTTCTTACAACTTACTTCTCAAATTTCTTCTTCAGAGTCGTACGAATATATGAAATATATTCGTACGACGTTATATACGTTCGTATTATATATATATATATATATATATATATATATATATATATATATATATATATATATATATATATATATATATATATATATATATATATATATATATATATATATATATATATATATATATATATATATATATATGAAATATTAGCTAATATATATATATATATATATATATATATATATATATATATATATATGAAATATTAGCTAATATATATATATATATATATATATATATATATATATATATATATATATGAAATATTAGCTAATATATTTAATAATATACCACAGATGGGATATTACATGACGAAGGTGCCGTGAGAAAATTCGAATGCTCTTAAGGGTGCCACGACTTATGGTTGCGGTTATCATATACAGTAACTATTATATACAGTATTATATAGTACAGTATTATATACATTATCATATAGTACAGTATTATATAGTACAGTATTATATAGTACAGTATTATATAGTACAGTATTATATAGTACATTATTATACAGAACATAATACATACAGTAATTATATACAGAACATATTTCACATCTCCAGACTAATTTACCCTGACACAGATCTGTTATGACCCTCCCCTCGCAAATATATATATCAGGCTGAAAAACTAGATAAGGTCCTCCGAACAATTTTATCGATTTCGCAGACCAAATCTGCGGCCATTAGGTCATCCACACAGGTTTACCCAGCCATTAGGCCAGATACTGCTTTCCAAGTATATTTATCAGGCCCGTAGATCAGGTTTATCCCCCTTGGACAGCTTACCTGGCCCTTCGTCTAGATAAGGATATGAATTTTCCCAACCCGCAGACTAGATATGATTGATTCTAGGTAGGTAGGTATTTTAATTATCGTCGCACTGGAGCAACACAACGAGCTATTGGCGACGGTTCTGGGTCAAACCCAAAGGGAAATATCCGAGGACAACAGCACGTAATTTTGAACCACGATCAGTTACCGATATTCCGTTCTAGGATCCAATTCAGTACTTAATAAATTAATGAATCGGACACTAGCGATGTTTCCCGAAAAGCTACGTTTTAAATCTACACAGACAGATTTATAATGTCGTTTTTTTATATTCTGATTAACAGGACAAACGTGTTTCAAATGGGGCTGAATGGTTTAATGATGAACCTTGAGTGCATCATTGATGCCCCCTTTTATATTAGGCTCGGTAGTTTAAACAGGTTGGAAAATATTCGCAATTATGCTGTGAGTCGGGGTCACAACATTCATAGATCATTTGACTTACAGCATGCTTTGGTGGAACCTTTTTAACTTTGTAGACTGTGTTAATGTTGATTAGCGTACCAGTTTACTGAGTTCTGTTAAGTATGCAAGGTTGGACAGCTAACCTTTGACAAGAAGAGAGGCTCGAGTATTTAAATTGGATGTCGGGGATAATAGTCTGTCTTTTAGCTGTATTTTTAAAAATGCGCTAAGCTATGCAAATTGAGATGATGATTTTATACTGCACGAAATAAGTTTCTGTATTTTTTCTAAACTAACACTCTTCTGTTTTATTTTTATGTGAAGCAAGTGACAACGAACTTGCTTGATTGAAAGCCTTATTATTTCTTACAACCAATATTTTTTATGCATTTGTTTTTTTACCGTATCTTGTTCTTCCATAACCTATACTTTTTGTACACATCAAGATGTTTTGACTTTTAATGCCCAAACTATTTGGCCTATGACAATTCTAAGGGTGAACAAACTGCTCTTAAGAAAACCCAATGAGTAAGCCGCCGTTACGCCTAACAGAAGACTTATCACCAACATGTATTCTCTTACAAGTCGAGATGATTCGGAACTGAATCTGTGGCAGACAACCGGCTTAACTAAAATTACTGTTTGGTGCCCCACATTGAGTCCAGGTAATTATATTTTATATAAATGGGAAACATAAAATATATATTTCTTCAGTTTTTAAATTATCTTCAAAATTTTCTGTAGAAGACCCGAAAATCTTCTCGATAAGTATGGAAAAAGAAGAGCCACCCAATGGCTTCTTTACATCAAGTAATTCAAGATTGTGACACGGTTTTATCATGTCATAGATAATCATATTGATGCCTTAAATTAAAAGCCACTACATCTTTGTAATGAAAACGGAAGTCGCATGTAATGAATATAATAAAAGACAATCTCCCAATGGCTTCTTTAACTCAAGCAACTCAAACATCGTGACATGCTTTCATTATGCCATAGATCATCATATTGCTGCTATAGAGTTCAAGCCATTATATAAATAAGATAATGGTTCCTACCTTTCTAAAGATGATTTGATGACATGCAACGTATTTTGACTGAAACAATTTTATACAAAAGGCAAGTAATTTTACACCTTCCTACTGAATCTATTCTGGGAATACAAAAAAAGATCTGTTGTCCCAGATCAATTTAATGGAATGTTCTATAATATTTAAGTTTATTTACTACTTTTAAAGTATAATTTTGATTTGAAATTAATGATTAGTTTGCCTTCGATAATTATTGTCCCTATGTCCCTGTGTGACACGTTCAAGATGTTATGGTACTCCCATACGTCGAAAAGTTTTGGGTGTCCACTTTTATAATATACTTTGGAAATAGAAGTTCAAAATCCATCAGTAACGCGTATTTGTCTAAACTTGACAAGACTCAACCGGTTTTAAGAGTAGCTGATCTACAATACCGGCATTATACTTCTTCCAGCCACTCTTGAACTTCACTCATGCGTTAAATGGCCGCTTACCATCCGTCCATCAACTTCACAATCACATAAATGTCATTCACAATATACGTCAACTTCTAAACTAGAGTCGAAAACAAACAAGATCGATTCCATTAACACCATTAAGAAAGGAACTTCAACCGATAACACGTCAATAATTTTTCCACAGACAAACATCACAAGAAGTCCAACAACACCTCAGAGCAACAACTTTCTCCGACAGCCATCTGCGAAATCGTGGCAAATCCTTCATCCTCCGATCTATTTTAGGCAATCGGCGCAAATGTGCTCCACTTAACAACAGCCGCCGAGCGACAAATAGTAATAATAACGACATCGACAGATTCCCACCTTTCCAGATTGCCCTTTTCGTATTGCCCTACAGAGAGATTTCGAGCGATAAGGTGGTGGAAACGGTAAATATAGAAACAAGGGCAGGGACTGGAGCTAATGCTATTAACAAGGAACTCGTGCGACGCCTTGGGGCGGAATCGGGTTCGAAACTCTCGATTCTGCCCTCGGGGAAGTGAAGTGAAATCATTGTTGGTTAAAGTATCGATAAGCGGTGGCATCATTCAGCTGTCCGGTGGATAAAAAACTGGGTCTGAACCTTAAAATAGGGTTGAGCAGTGCGCCCTTTCTTGCTACACAATTTTGTCCGATTCTATGGAGAGCATCGATAAATTTAGATCGATGATTGAAAGTTTGTGTGTCCGAAAGTGAGTGATAATAATGGGATCGTTTAACAAATAGGACCTTGGCAACGTTTAATGTATGCGATGTAAAGGCATCGTTGAAAGTTTCGCAGATTAGTGAAAGGAATAAGGAGTATAACAACTAAAATTTTAAATTGAAAACACATTTATTCCAACTGAATGGAATATATGAGCCTTTAAAGCATAATTGAAAGTTTCGTAATTTAAATGAAAGAAATGAAGTGTTCGGTTAAATATATCGAATTAAAGATTAAAAGATTTTCATGTTTTGAGTGATCTGTATGCGCCTGAGAATAACTAGTATTTCAAAAGACCAAGGGAAAGTTACTCATTTCTTCTTGTAAAGTATATTGACAAGCGAAACTGTGTCAGCACTTAAAGCACTCATAAGAAACGTAAGAGCTTTTGCAGATTAAAGAGTGAAAGGAGTATAGTAACGAGAATCGAAGCTTTATAGAAGTTTTTAACACTAAATGCGTTTATTTCACCTGTGAACTCAATGTGTTTGAGAATAAATAGGATTTCAGAAAACCAAAGGCAATATACTCCCGTTATGGAAAGTATATCGCAAACAAAATTGCATCAACACTTAAAACACTCGTAAAATATCCAAGATATTAACACTAATGTGGACTAATACCTACTTCAGACGATATAAAAAAATTTAACCAATGATATCGAAAATGGAAATAACATCAAATATCTAAAAGAACATTAAATGAAACTGTTACTGGAAGAAAATTAAATGTTTTGAAAACAGAGAGAAGTAAAATGCATTCGCACTGAATAAAAAGTGAAGTATTTATGTAAAATAAAACTGTTTAAAATACTTTATATTGAACAAATGCACTAACCGGTGCTTTCCATGAACCACAATTATAAAAATTTGAGAGCAACGTTTTCCCTCACACACAACTCAAAATTTAATATTTGATTTAGATGAACTGTTAAGCTGAAATTAATTATGGAAAGTGACAAAAAGTATATTTAAAAAATGGAATGGGTGTTCAACTGACAAATATAAATATCAGAGGAAAAAAACTGCATATTGTTTGGTATCAATACAATTATATTCATTTTAAAATTGTGGTATGAAGTTATCAATACAATTGTATTCATTTTAAAATTGTGGTATGAAGTTATCAATTGACATGTATTCACAATATATTTAAAAAGTGAAAACATTATTTTAAGTATTGTTGGAGTTCAGAATTGTATTAATTTATTTTGAATACAATTTGAGATATATTTTTTAAATGAGTATAAACTTTTTTAAGAATTATTAGTTTAAGTAAAAACCCAATTTGTTTGGCAAAGACAAATAAACTGGCAAACGAACTATGAGAAATTATACGGAATGTATTCCATGTCATTTAAATATTTATTAATTATTTACCTAAATTGATTTTTATATGAAACGGACAATTAACAGCAGAATAAATCAGATTATTTTTCACGAAAATTCAAATAAAAAATTCGTGAATATAAATTTACATATAAATAACAGTTATTATATTTCAAATCGACACGGTTTACTTATATTTATCTATCGCAATCTAAAACACGGAAGCTGTGCAGTCAAATTTAAGAAAAGAACTGTGGAGGTATCCAGTCTCTTGTAACTTAGGGTAATGGTAGGTGTTAACTTTTGATGACGAAATCGTGAGATTCAGCCTTAAACAAACTCACGATCTTCTTCAAAGTGAACTATTAAAGGAACGGCTCAAAGAATAAAGGCAATTTCCCATTTGAACAAACTCTCTTTTGAGCCTAATTACTGCGAAGATTTTCTTGTCTTAATGCCATTCAAACTAGAAGGCTCAGTCCGAATTCGAATTTATTTAATATTCTCTTGATTAGCTTGTGATGCCAGTGGACTATATAAAAGTGGCTAGACACAGGAAATGAGGTATAAAATTCAAGAGAAAAAGTTATATTTCCTTGTGTGTGAGTTTACTTTTATAACAAAAATGTAATGATGTTAATATTTTTCAAGTCAAAAACCTCTGAGGTCAAATATTTGTTTCTTTGGTATTACTTTCAAAATAATGTAGAGAATATGAATATGCAGACATGTTTCTCAGGTCATTTTAACTATTTAAAATGATTTGATGCAAAAGATGCTTAATATCTATTTAATAAATAATAAACAGAGATTTAGTCAATGAAATATAGTTTTGTAATTACGAAAATGTGCAAAATCCCCTTTTCATAAATCCGTCTGTTAGAACACAACTTTTCAATTTTTTTGGTTCACTACATAAACATAAATTTAGGCGACTTCTTTGTTTATCAAAAATCCATTTGGTATAAAAATTAAATTGAATATTTAAACTACTTGTACTTTAATCGATCGTATTATCTTAATTACGAAAAATTGTACAAATTAAACTAACATTCGTGAACGAAAAGATAAACAAATAAAAAGTTGTTAACCGTAATACTTTTTCCTCAGTAACTTAAGCAATGAGACGACAGTTTTACGACAGTATATAGACTAGATCTATTGCTTCAAGAGCTAATGAAACCGGAGACTCAACTATCTTATTCCACTCCAGAATAGCAATTCTTACCTTTTGAAATTTCTACTAAAATCCTTCTATTTAATATGGATTGATTGGTTTTCTCCGACATATATACTAATCAATGACCTATACATCATAACCAAAAGCATGTAAAAAAATTCACTAATGTGGAGCATAGGTGGTTGCTCTTTGATCCTATATCACGCAACTCAACTAATATTATCTGAGGGAACATAGAGGCGAATGACTCTCCTGGCGAAAAAGCATGTCTCTCTTACGAGCCGCGACACTTTTTTATAAACCAAACTTGGAGAATTGCTTTATTAACTAGAAAGATAGTATTCACAGATCAGTGTCGCTTCTTTTAACGTATTTAAACTTCACGTACAATAAGGCTCGGTGCACACATCCGATTTTTCAATGTGCGGCTCCGAAACCCAACTCTGCACACATAACAGTGAAATGACGAAAGTACTCATTTCGCGCCATTTGTGATAGATATTCTATCGAAGAAATCGTGTTTATTTCGCTTACTTGGTGTAAAAAAAAGTATATTTTGAAACAAACTAGACTTTACTGGATACAACCATTTAATAATTATTATTTATATTCCATTTATTTATGAACAAGGTACTTCAGACCGGAGAAGCGTGTTCGGTGAACTGCGGTGACGTGGGGAACTGCGGTACAAATTGCACGCAAGTTGGGCGTGCGTTGCTACAGCGGTGCCGAAGTCATGTGTGCACTACTCCATTGGATCTAATGTATCTCAGACCGGACTTGCGTTGCGGCAGCGGCACCGCACGTTGTGTGCACCGGGCCTAAAAGGTAACTTACGGTCTACCAACCCTGTGACAAAAATAGGTTCCGAATGAAATTATTATATCGCTAAAATACGTATGGAACAGAAATTGTGTTGGATTACTCGGGGAAAAGCTTGGAGTCCAATTCGTGTGCTGCGCAATACATCGTGCATGTTAACCTTTTCTATTTCCGTGGATGGGGAGGGAAGGATGCAATATTTCTGGATGAGCCATCGAGTTTGACTCAGTCTATCTCGCAGCCGTGAGCACATCACGGTGTCTTTTTAAGGTATCCAAACACGTTAAAAATGTCATTTTTGACCAAAAGTTCCATAAACAGTTTTTGATCTTGTTTCATTGAGTGTTTATTTGACTTTCCAAAATATATTTCATCTTTTCTCTAAGTTAATTAGTTGCAGAGATATTAAGTTTTTAATCAAGGCGGGTAAACCGAAAGTAGGTATGGAAATCACTGAAAGTGGCCGTTAAAAAACCCAAAGCTGACAAAATTTAAATTTAAAACTTGCTTTTCTTTTGCAAATACTATTTAAGAAAGGTTTCTCAAATGTTGAACTGGTTTCTCTTTGGAAATAGTGCGAACATTTTTAAAGAGAAGTGAAGAGCAAAATTGTCTACACAAACAGTAAAAGCGAGAGAAAGCAAACTATACCCTTCAAACTATTTTTTACTCTAAATGAATTTTTATGTATTGCTAGCGATTACACGATTCTTCTCGGTTTGAATTGGTTTACTCTAGATTGAAGAGATGATCAAAATACCTCATCATTAAAAAAAAAAACTGACCAGATCTTGATCTCGTCATCATAAAACATTCGGCAGTATCTTGACGAGATATCTCGTCATTGAAAGAAAACTGACCGAATCTTGTTATCGTCATTATAAAAAAAACCGTGAGTTTCAAAGTATGTTAGATCTTGATATACGGATACCTCATCGAAGCTACTTGGAGGTTTAACAAATTAAATAAATGCTTTGATACAATACTATACCAGAACATTTCTACTCTCCGATCTACAAGTCTTAGTCCTACGCTCCAAATTGACGACTCAATCAGAACTGAGATCATTTGCTTTTTATTCAGCCCAGACCACCCGGCAAGGACTTAAGGTCGATCAAGGAGTGGTCGGGATGTATTTATTACAAAGGAAAAGAGATACAATTTTAAAATAGGTTGTGCGGGATATGAAAGCTACAAAATAAAATTAAAACACAGAAATGTAAAATATGACTGGGATAAACTTCAACCTGTCCGTCGTACCAGAGGCCACCCAGACACTCTAATATATTCGGCGTAGGAATAATTTGTTATTGGTATTAATAATTATTCATTTTATAGGAAGTTAAATTTACATCACTCTGGAGTAACACAACAGGCTATTGGGAATTGTCTAGGACCGATTTTGTTGAATAATTTCTATAAAATAATGGTCTTTTTTGCACTATGATGTTTTGGGCACTCATTTGCAGTCACAACAAAAATACCCAGGGAACAAACTAACAAGGTGATAGTCTTTTTCAAACGATCTTCCTATTTTCATTGTATTAGCATTTAAACGACAGGTAACAATGCACATAAGTGAAAGAAATTTACCTAGATCATTAAAGAACAGGGAACCCCATCTTAAGGGGATCAGAGTGCTTCCTGCCTCGTTAGCAGCTGCAGTCTTAAATAATCCGCCAGGAACAAAGACAACATAGCTTAATAAATCAGGTTATCATGCAAATACGAACAATAGGTGGTCGATTTTATTTTTCCAGTAGTCGAGCGTCTGCGTCTTCTCCGTGTGGGTGATGTGCGCTGTAGGTCCAACAGAATGTATTGTAGGAAGCGTAGTAGGGCGAGACAGACTTGTCAACGAGTCAATATAGAATCAACAGGATCATTTTTATCTTGTCTACTCGATTTCAATTGTTTAAAGTGACGTGTTCTTAACTGGAAGATTTAGAGCAGGTATATCTAAATGAAACGAATATATGTGTTCAAAATGCTGTACAAATATTTTATCAGTGTCCTGTATTCCAATATTTTTTCCCGATTCAGAGTTTTTCGGTTCTAATTCAAAGTAAAGTCCGAGGTCTGTGGACTCAGATTGATTATAACTTTTATTATTTTTATCTAACGTAAGCCATACAAATCCTTTGGCCAAAAGTACACAGATAAAAACAAGAATTTTAACCAAAGAAATATTTAAGGATAAAATATAAAAAGCTAAGGAAGGTGCCAACTATCCAAAGATACCTTAACTGACCTTAACGTCATTGTTTCAGTCAGAACTACACAGGTTACTCAACAGGTGTTTCGACGAGTTACCACTTTCAAGATCTTGTAAATTTTGTTAAGGACGAGATATTAATCAAGATAAACTGCCATGTTACTCCAACAGGGAATGAAGATACAAGTTGGAGAAACAAAATGTACCTTGCCAAGAACCAGTGACAGTTTGGAACAGGATTTTGCACCAGAAGCTGGACATTATAGGACAGTTTTCTACTTGAAGATAAACCACCAGGAGGGTTAATAAGTGTACCGCGTCTATTAGTACGCCATCCCTACAAAGAGGGTACAAGTGGCTATTGGCAATAGTATGCTTATGTAGATGGGAAGCAAAGCTATCAAGGCAAAGCAAAGCACTCAAGGATACATATTTTCTGGTGTGTGCGAACCACCGATAAACTCGAGTGATCTGTTCCTTCAGTTTTACCTTAGCCTATCCTTATTTGTTTTGTTTTTGTTTTTTTACCTCGTTGTTGCCTTGCGTTTGGCGTAGCTTGGTCAAACATGCACCTTGTACTATTAAACCCCAAACCAACCAAAAGAAACACAATGTGTGATTGATTAAAATTATTCATGACATTTGCATTTAAAAAAATCTTTTTTTTTTCCAATGCCAACATAAGTGAAGCCTTCGAGCACTAATTGATGAGAATATGGAAGATTCTGCGACTTACCCGAGACACAATGGGAGAGGTTGCCATATTTTTTACATTTGTACTTACCGTTAAATATGTGGGGAAATGCTAACTGGATACCTTTGGGGGAGCTGGACTGCATTTAAGTGTCGTCTTGAAGTAACCAGAAAACTTCAAGAAGCCAACTGGATTTCGATTTATATGAGATTCGAACTCGTAACTAAGCGTTTTCAGTTGTCTAATATCGACTACTATAGCCAGGGATGAACTTTAAAATAAGTTCATATACAAGGATAAAACTGCTCCAGGAAAACAAATTAAAAAAATTTTTTTTTTCCAAAAATCACCAAGTTTAAGGTAAAATTCGAGTAATACCAGGATCATATGGACTCAGGTTACTCTCAATATTCTCACTGCAAAAATATTACATTACTTAACTTACTTTAAATCATAATATTATGACACCACTCCTTTTCGTTATTTGCGAATGTATGAGTATATGGGTACAACTATTATCATGTTACTCCAATTTAATATTTAATTTAGTTGATAAATTTAATTATTAAATTTATAATAAATAAATAATATAAAAAAATCGTTAATATTTAACTCCAATTTATATTTAATACATAAAACTAGAATTATAAAATAATAAAAATGTAAGGAAAGGGGCTAAATATTCTACCCAACACCTATCAAATGAATAAATAGGAATTCGTTCTGATTGGCTTGGGATAAAGAAGACTAAGTTAAAAAAGTAACTTCATTTTGTCATGCTTTAGAATTGAAATGAATTAAGTATAAAACCGTATTTATCCATAGTCATCTGAGACAGAAATGTTGGGAATCACTCCATCAAATTGGCTATATACAAAGCTTTAAAATCTAATGTATACTCAAGTATCATTATTCTCTTACAATAATAACGGGAAACTTCTATCTACGACACAATATATCTTTCAACACATTTCAATTTTGTAGCTCAGGATCCTTTTAGGTAGCTTAAACCATAACTACTTCTTGAAATAAGCTGTAGAGAGCAGCAATTTTATAAAGTGCTGTTCAGAAAAGTTAATGGTTCCTGAAATGGTTCCATTAAAAATGGGTGCACAGTAAACATGCAACATAAACGTATGGATCTTTAAATAACGTTCTTAAAGGCTTTTGGACAATAAAAAATATGTTTATTACCATGAGGAAGTATTTGCTGTGATGAAGGACGATATAGTTTTGAAGGCTTCTCAAAAACTGTTTAATTGAGGTTTATTTATGAATGGTGCATTGTTATGAATATTTCTAGCATTTTCGGAGGACCTAGATTATTCTAGCAAATGTGGGGAAGTGTACATTTAGTTTAAGTGTAAGTTTTCCTATGAGTGAAGATGTGATGAGGTTGAGCTTGATTGGGAAGAATTAAGGATTAGCAACTGGAAGGTTGCGAGTTGGAAACCAGGTCGAAGTAAAGTCCATCGTGTACGTGGGTGCTGGTTCGCGTTAAATCTATCGTGGAATCAACTGTCCTCAGTTAGCGTTGTGTGGAAGTTTTGAGAGTGGGATGCCAGATCAGTTGTTGACCTCGTCATCACGTCGCTCAAAATTACGAAGTGTCTTCGAATCTTTCCCTTTGGGATAGTTTCAATATAAAATATAGTCGTCAACAGCCCGCTGTGTTGCTCTAGTACGATGTTAATTAAATTAACTACCTGCCTCGTCACCTAGTTTATGGTAACATCAAGAAAATTATAGAAACTGTGTAAGAAGATGCATCACACTTTACAGCACAGTTAGTAGACATCTCTCAAGCCCCTTCACTCTGCATTACTTAGGAAAAGTGCTAAATACAGTCCTTTTGTGGTGTTTTGTATTTATTTTAAGTAAGAAAACATAATTCTGTGTCCGTGCTACCTTTACTTCTAATTGTTTCTTTACGTTTCATGGTAAAGGTGTCTTGTGCGCACTACCTAATTCCGAAATAAAATTGCGCTGCATAATAGTGAAATATTCCCGAAATGTGGTGTGGTAGTTTGGAGAGTGGGGTGCCAACTCCGGTGTTGACTCATCACCTGCCAGTGGTTCAAAATTACGAAGCATTATTCTCGGATCATTCTCTTCGGGATTGATCCCAGACACCAAATGCCGGTTATATAGCTCCTCTGGTGTGACGTTAATTCAACAACCCTAGGAGTGATACCAACTCCTCTGCTACGGTTACGTTTCCTGTCATGTTCCTAAGAGGGCAATTTTGGCCCGGTGCACACATCCGGTTTTTCAACGTGCGGCGCCGCTGCGGCACCGAAGCCCAACTATGCACACATAACCGTGAAATCAAGCAAGTACTCATTTCGCGCCATTTGCGATAAATATTCTATCGAAGAAAATGTGTTTATTTCGCTTACTTGGTGTAAAAAAAGTATATTTTTGGAACAAAATTGATGTTACTGGACACAACCATTTATTAATTATTATTTATATTGCATTTATTTATGAAAACAAGGTGTTTCAGACCGGAGAAGCGTGTGCGGCGCCAAGGGGAACTGCGGTACTAATTGCACGCAAGTTGAACTTACGTCACCGCAGCGGCGCCGGAGGCATATGTGCACTACTCCATTGGATCTAATGTATCTTAGACCGCATTTGCGTAACCGCAGCGGCGCCGCTGGTTGATAAACCGGATGTGTGCACCGGGCCCTACAATACATTTTTGATGTCCAGCACACGCATGTCGGATTACACGTTCCCAAACCCCAATTCCGTGTAAATCAGACTCAAGAAAGAATTACCGCCGGAGGTGGATGTTTTTCACTCTCTCCACATCGCCGATACCCAAGGCTTACGAATTGTCAGAAACAAGAAATCCCAGCGGTATCGATGCTCATCGGTCAGTGATCTACTCGGGCAGCGAAGATGCTCTCATTTCGAAGGGATCCCAGGTAGCCGCAGGTGGCCACTGCTCGACCCTTCTGGGTGGAATGGAGAGGTGGTGCAGAAAAAGAAAGCGAAGAGATTTCGAAAGTGTTACTCGAGGACTTGTATTGAGGAAGTTCTATTAGATAACAACGGAGAAAGGTATGGCGGAGGAATGGTCTAGATTGGATGACACTTATCTTTTAATTTGGGGCAATATTGTATACTGCTTGTTTTTGTCTCTATTTTCTCGGTGTTAAGGATCTTTTCGATCTTCTGGATTTCTTGTGAAAATCCCGGGCACGCCCATACTGTGTCAGATTCCGAATTTAAATTAATTCTGCAGCTGCTTTCCTTTTAATTAGGATCTTTTCAAATTCGTCCTGAATTGGTTTTGTTTCACAAGTCTGACCAAACACTCTGTCTTATCGAGCAAAAATTTCCGACGCGTTCAAAAATGAATTGGTACAATATCGTCTATTCGGTTCTTATTTTTCTTCATTGATTGATGTTATTAGTACTAGGTTAAAATATGTAATGCAAAATATGAAAATCCAGCTATCAGTTTGCATTTTGAAAGTATATTTTTTCATGCTGTTAGACTCAGCATGGTTATGTCCAAAATAACTACAGTTCAATCCTGACCAAATCACGGGATTCGACATGTTTTGGTGAAAACAAATTGTTAATAACGTTAATGATTTTCTCAGGACAATTTTCCATTTCCACCTATAGCCACTGTCTATTGTCTATTCGGTTCTTATTTTTCTTTTTTGATTGATGTTATTAGTACTAGGTTAAAATATGTAATGCAAAATTGAAAATCCAGCTATCAGTTTGCATTTTGAAAGTATATTTTTTTCTATGCTGTTAGACTCAGCATGGTTATGTCCAAAATAACTACAGTTAAATCCTGACCAAATCACGGGATTCGACATGTTTTGGTGAAAACAAATTGTAAATAACGTTAATGATTTTCTCAGGACAATTTTCCATTTCCAATGAAGTAAAGTTTTAATCAGAAATGTAAATTATCGCATTGAAATAAAAATAAATGAAACGCCTTTAAGATAATTAAATGATGAATCAACGTCTTGCTTTCAATGTATAATATTTAAAGAATTATAGATTGATGTTGGAAGTTAAAATAAGAAATGTTATCTTCCCATGAATAAAAAATTGTCTTATTACAACATACGTTGAACAAATGATCAATCATCGTCTTGCTTTCAATGCATGATATTTTAAAGAATTATGGATTGATGTTGAAAGTTAAAACTAAAGATGTTTTCATCTAATGCCCCCGGCATCAGCATGCAGCAAGACCTTTGGAACACGGATGCAGCTTGACCAATCTTGGTTGTGTGAGTTAGTGCAGAAGGGCGCCTACACCGACTACATCTAGTGCGCCGAGAATGAGGTTCGCCTCAAGGTATACTGGCGATATATTTTGCTTGACACACTACTAGATCCAATCGTTGAGGGGCTGATGTGACGCGAGACCAAGACTTCAAAGACAGTGGGGCATTTAATCAACGTGCCCGTTGATGTTAATCCACAATTGCCTCACCAGCTGAACGATGATTACGCCTACAGTGTAAGAATTAAGAAGCAATCGGTATTTCTCGTAAAAATACCCTTTGCTTGTCATGGTAATGGTAATGGTAATTTTAGTTAACGTCGTACTAGAGCAACACAACGGGCTATTGACGACGGTCCGGAATCAGTCCCTTAAGGGAAAGATTCGAGGACAACACCTCGTAATTTTGAACCACGGTCAGACGACGAAGCAATACCTGAGCTGGCACCCCACTCTCCAAACTTCCACGCCAACTCAACGTGAGGACTTTCGGCCACGACAGATTTAAGGTGCACCAGCCGCCTCTACACCATACGTTTACAAACATCCATGCCCGGACCCGGATTCGAACCAGGAACCTTCCGATCTAGAGGCTAACACCTTAACCATTATACCGGTTGGTCGGCATTGCTTGTCATGTATAATTTCATTTTATCTGTAGAGTATCCTGATTTATTGCCAAATAAACCTGTGCTCAGATAGCAAAATGTTATAAGTCACTTTTTTTAATTTTTCGTGACAGCAATTTTAAGATTCAAGATTTAATATGTGGTTCTGTGGTTTTTGACATATTACAATTTTCCACTTTTGTTTTCTCATAAATGGAAAGAGAAAGGCTTATGACATTTTGCCACCTTCTAAACATTAACAAACCAGACTCCAGGATGGGACTTACTGAATTTTTTTTTTTGGGAAAAGTGACTTATAACATTTTGCCATCTGAGCACAGAAATGTTGATGCCATACATAACCTTGTTCCATTTCTCGCACTACCCAAACTTAGTTCTACGCAAATATATGCTGTAGAGTAAAATCTATATACATATATTTTATTGTTGGAGGAACATTTCGGGCAGTGTACCATAGGATTGAATAGATGCCTAAGTTCTGTATACCACCGAGAGCTGCTCCATATACCAAGTCTGGGTGGCTTTCGCTATATAAACAAGATTCGTTGAATTTGAACTGGGAAGACTCTCGGGAATGATGCTATTTTATTTTCAACGAATGTTGGTGTTGGAACCACTGGAATAGATCTAGGCGATGTGAAGATTCAATATATATTTCTTTAAGTACACCAATGTGTTTTGATACATTTGCCAATGTAAATTGAATACATTTCCACCTTGGGAAAATAAGATTTAAAGCAATTAGACTTAGATTTTAGCAATAGACAGGAGAAGACTGCTTTTGGAGCTGTTACTGTAGTACAGCGTAAATATCTATGAAAACAGTTTAGGAACGGACCTATATTTGAATTAGCATCTTTTTTTATATCCGAAATGTAAAATACTCCCAGATAATAACAGTATAGCACAAACTGTCTGAAGTAAACCACCTAAATTTGTTAAGTTAGAAACAATTATAGTTTTCCCATCACATTTTCCAATAAATAAAACTTCCATCAAGCTATTTTCAAACGGATCGCCCAGTAGCTAATAGATGTTTATGTCACATTAAACTTCTTCCTACTCTTAATGCATATCAATTTGAGTTTAACGGGTACCCAAGTATCAGAACAAAAAGGCATTAAAACTCATACACTAAATGCTCGCACTTTAACATCTCAGACCGGAAAAAAATGTTTATTTTTCGCTCTCAAACCAATCAATTGCTCCCTTTCCATACTTTTCCGTGGCAAGGCGTCACGAAATCAGGTTAAGACAGGCTGTAAACTAAAAGAAACGAACAGCATAAAAAGAAACGAATTGCCCGCTGCAGGAAGTTGGGTATCCAATAAAGTAGGCCTACCGCAAATAGAATGAGGTCCATTAACAATGAAAACTCACTTTCGTTCTCGATTGAATCGCAAACGAAAACTGATAAAAAAGTTTTTTTTTATGTGTTTTTTAATTATCTAACACAGGTAGCAATGAATGGGTTCTGGAAAGATATTTGAAGTTGCGTAATTTCTGGCTTCTTACTTGAAAACTATTGTTAACTTCGTTGTTTAGAAAGTCTGGATTTTGGGGACGATATGAAATATTCCTAATTTAATTGTGTTGTTTCAAAAATGGAATTATGTTTGAAAAGTTGTTTTAAAATGTATGATTAAATATCAAGAATACTAGAATATAGTTAAAATAATCCAAAATAATAGTTAATTATATTAAAAAAATTCAGATTCAAAAGTATTTTTAATTTTTTGAAAGTTTTGCTCTTAACTCCACTTTACAAACCGCAGTCTTTCTTGTATGACTTCTAGACAGTTTGAATCTTCTTGATCAATACAACCTTTCCAAAGGATTTTTTTATCACGACATTAACAACTGGGAAACATTCCAAAGGATTCGAGTCTAAGGAAACGACCAATAGAGAATCTGTCCAATGAATTCGAGAGTCTAAGGGAAGAAGAGATAGAATATTAATAAAAATTTATTCTTTATGGAAAGAACCAATATAATCTTTCCCATGAATTAGTCAAGTGAAGAACCGATAGAATATTTATAAAAATTTATTCTCTATGGAAAGGACCAATAGAATCTTTCCTAAGAATTATTTTCGAAGGAAAGGACCAATGGAATCTTTTCAACGAATTCTATTCCAATAAAATAACCAATAGAATCGTTCCAAAGAATTCTATTCCAAGAAAGGGAGAAAATCCTTAGAAAGATATAGCTATCTAATCATTAAGTGGGTTATCGGGTAAAAGCAGCACTACACTTCTATCAAAATGAAAGTAGGAAACATGCCTACACAGCTGATATTTGTTACACGTTGGTAGATTTCTTTACTTCCGTTATAGGATGAAACAGTTTAAAAAAATTAACATACGTTTAATCAATCGTAGGCTTTCACTAAAGGCTTGCATATCGAACCGGTTGGTTTGAACGTCGTACCACGCAGTGCGATGCAACAACAGTGAGCTAAAATTCATTTATTTGTTTGGTTGATGCTCGAGGTTTCTATAATAGACAAGCGTGTCTAATTTGGAGACAGTAGTTAGAAGGAAGATTAGACATCGGGCATAATCGACATTGAACTGCAGCATCCCTACTCAACGAAGTCTAAAAGGATAGTTTGGAGTTCCAATACCGAGACTGATGTTAACTTGTAGATTGGTTAAGGAAAAAGTATGAATTCCTACCATTTTTGTGAAGATTTACACATAGTGACAAACCATTGCAATTCGTGTCGAGCATTGATAAACTAGAAAATAGTTCAGAAAAGCCATTTTGTTCGTTATTATGGTTTATACTACTAATCACTAAGACTTCTCAATAAAGTTTTATTGACAATATTTTAATATCCTATTATTTTAAGACTTAAATCTTGTGTATACCGCTGAAACGATTCATAGCTCACAGAAGTTTCCATAAGTTTTACCGTCCTCATGGTTGTCTCGGTGATGTATCTCATCATTAGCAAAACTGACCAGATCTTGATGGACGAGATCTCGTCAATAGAAGACTGACCGGATCTTAATGGGCGAGATATCTCGTCAATAGACGACTGACCAGATCTTGATGGACGAGATATCTTGTCAATAGAAGACTGACCGGATCTTAATGGGCGAGATATCTCGTCAATAGACGACTGACCAGATTTTGATGGACGTGATCTCGTCAATAGAAGACCGACCAGATCTTGATGGACGAGATATCTCTTCAATAGAAGACAGACCAGATTTTGATGGACGTGATCTCGTCTATAGAAGACTGACCAGATTTTGATAGACGAGATATCGTCAATAGAAGACTGACCAGATTTTGATGGACGTTATCTCGCCAATAGAAGACCGACCAGATCTTGATGGACGAGATATCTTGTCAATAGAAGACTGACCAGCTATTAATGGACGAGATAACTCGTCAATAGAAGACTGGCCAGATCTTGCTGGACTAGATGTCTCGTCAATAGAAGACTGACCAGATCTTGATCTCCTCGAAATAAAGAAGTTGTCAGTATCCTGACGACGCGATATCTTGTCATTTGAAAAGCTGATCACGTATTTATGGATGAGATTCTCGTCAAATCACTTGGATGGTCAAAATTTTATTTTACAAATGGAAATGATTCGAGTATTGCAATGTTGGTTGGTTTAGGTTTTATAGTGCAACTTGTCAAGCCGCGTAATACAAGACAGAAATCGTCAAGTAAATGGAGCTACACATATGAAGAACGTTTTGCTGACAGAGAAGAGAAAAATACATTCAGGTTAAGTTACAAGAATTGAAAGGAAATAAAGCTATTGAGAGTAACTGTAAACTGCTATGAAAACACCCATAGAACAAAACTAAAAATAAAGAAAGATGCATCAAAGTATGAAAAGTCTAGGTAAAGAGTATCTCGAACTTAAGAAGTAGAATTATACTTCATTACGAAACGCAGCAGGGGTTAAAGTTCATATATGATAGATGATCCATAACCTTTAATCTGATTACTTCTAAGAGAGAGAAGCAAAATGACGAGACACGTGCAAGGTCAATTGAAAGTCAATTTAAAAGTCTAAAGCTTTTAATAATGTGTATGTAATAAAACAATGGGTTTTAATATTCCTTAAGCTTCTAATTATTTCATATAGTTGTTTCTACAGTGGACTCAATTTCAATTACTCTATCTACCACCTAGTTTTTTAACTTATGTCAAGTGATACTAGTCCATGTGTTTGTACCTCAAAGGAAGTTTTTTTTTTTTTTTTTGAAGTATATACATTTATTTCAATGCTTTCGTTTTCCCATCCTGATTAGATGCCAAACCAATCTCAGGCATTTCCAGTTTGTTGAGGCACGGATTAACAAGTGAAGGTTTTCGAGTTTGAAACTCGATTCAAAGAGGTTGATTCATGTTAAATCTGTCGTTGCCTCAAATGTACTAACTTAGGAGTGGTGTGGAAGTTTGGACAATGGGATATCCAAATCAGTTGTTGACTTCATCATCCAACCGTGGTTAAAAATTTTGAGGTCTTGCCCTCGGATCGATTCCTCACCGTCGCCAATAGCCCATTGTGTTGCTCCAGTATGACGTTAATTCGACTATCCCCCATCGTGGGGGAATTTAGTAAATGGAGAGGTAACTTAAACGAATTAAAATAATATATTTCCGCACTTTATGAGAATTGAGAGCACTGTAGTAAATGAAGGATTTATGATTGGTAATTCATATGAGTGAAAGAAGTGATTTCTCACATCAATCTCATTGATGAAAACTTAACAATCTCTATATTTAGTGAGGTGAGCTTATAGCCAATAAATATCCTTTCATTTTAGTTATCATATTTCATAAATAAAATTTCTTGTTTAATCGCATTTAAGTACTTTTAATTTACTGTAAGTTCATTCAAATTTTCAAGAGCTGATCTGCAAGCCACAAATCGTCTTAAAGTAAATCGATTGCACAAGCATTGTACCAACTTGTGTGTTTTATTTACTTGTGGATTGATAATGTAGAAATTACGAAGTATATTTAAGTTTTCAGATATCTTTTTATTCACTTGAATCTTTTAAAAAAAATGTTATTTAAAAGGATTACTCAATTTGCGATTAGGAAGTTTTAAGTAAAAATACAGAATAACATGACGAGTTCATGTAATAAAACATCTATTACATAATACTAGCGTCACACAGAGGCTACTAGAAATGACCAAATTTGGTCCTTTCTATTGGATAATCGTCATATGCTGCGTATATAGGTATGTAATACTTTACAACATTAGACAATTATATGATTACCAGGGCAACTTTTTTGTTACAGTAAAAATGGAAAAAGTTGCATTTATCATTCCCTAAAGTTGCATTTATGGAAATAAAGTTGCATTTATTTTTGATACACTAAATTCTAAATAAATTATTCGTAAAAAATTAAAAAATTAAAAATATATTGACAATTTTAGTCGTGTACAACAGTATTATAATACATTCTTAAATGCAGAAGAACGTTGAATGGCCGATCCTTGGCCATTTATTTGTTTAACATTGAAAAACTGCGCCAGCCGCAGTCATATAATATGCTGTATCGAATACCCAGAACCGCAAAATCCTTTCGCTCAACATTCAGATATTTTAAAACGTCATCTACAAGGCGAACAACATATTGATGATCGACACTCACCTCGCAAACTCCACAGTCGATTACGCAAGTTTCCTCTGGATTATCAAGAGTGCCACAACCACACAATGTGTTAAAAGTACTTCTTCTTGTCATTTACTTTACTTTCGTCTGATAGGACGAACACCTTCTTTCCATGAACTTCTTGTTTGATCCGCAATACTTCGGAAGATCAGACACTGGTGATCGAAGGGTTGGTTTAGAGGGCCAAAAATGAAATAGTAATTTAATTTTAAGCTAAATTCTAAAAAGTTGAACGTGCTTGCATTTATACAAATGGTTGCATTTATATTGAAAGTTGCATTTATGTTGCGGTTATAACTCACACACAATACACCCCATGTTGGAGGAATTTTGGTTTTAGTACTTTACATGCATCGTAGAAAGTGTGAAAAAAAGTTGCATTTGTTGCAAAAAGTTGCCTTAATGATTACTCAACCAACCGTTGATTGCAGTTTCAGTGACTGTGTTTCCAAGTGCTGTTATGAGGTATCATGCTTTATAGGCAGGATTTTAACAATAACAAACACAAAAGACAAAACTGAGAGATACTGTCCTCTTGACTAGCACAACAGAAATAGTGGAATACTGTTTTGGTTAATTAAACGAAGATCTACGGCTTTAAATGAATTTCGAACCCCTACAAACATCCATTCTTGCTCTAGGGCAATTAAGTTATTTAATGAATATCTCAATATTAAAGTGAAAATAATATTACCATGGCAACAGAGACATGAAAGTGATTGGAGAATTCATCGCATATCTCATGCCATTCCGAGCCCCTACAGGAGGTCATCGTGACATACTGGGTTAGTCCACTGCCCTAGCAACCTGTGAATTGTAGTCGGTGCAGGTTCGATTTCCACCTGAGTATATTTCTCTTTTCTATGTCTGTAAAACATTTATTTGTGCGTCGCTCATTAAATTGACATTTCTTGCCTTGTGTTTGGCACATCGTCGTCAAATATCGTCATTACTCCATGAAATTCATAGAAAACCATCGAAGAAATCAACCAAGGAATTGACTGAATTACGAATACCCATGCCTGGACTTAAGGGACTGATCCCGGACCGTCGTCAATAGCCCGTTGTGTTGCTCTAGTACGACGTTAACTAAAAATTACCATTACCATTACCCATGCCTGGACCATCCAATAATACACAATGTTATTAGGTTTTAAATATTGAAATATGTGTGTTTCGTTGCAAATAAAAGCATTCTTGTTCTTCAGTGGCAATTTATTAAATGAAAAAGTAAGTAGGTATTTGAATTAATGTCGCACCGAAGCAACGGGCTACTGGTGACAGTTTAAGATCGATCCCGAAGAGAAAGATCCGAGGATAACACCTCGTCATTTCTAAACACGGTCAGATGACGAGGTCAACATCTGAGTTGCCATCTCAATCTTCAAACTTCCAGCCCACTCCAACGTGAAGACATTTGAGGCCCTATAGATTGCACACACACTCCCCTACCTACACAAAGGTTTTTGGTTGGATCGAGTTTCGAACTCATAACTCTCGGTTACTAATACGAAACTCTTCCTGCCCTTTTTTATGAAAATATCAACATTTTTTTTTCTAATGACGGGCACATTTGATCTAAGTCATTGGCCACTACAAGGCCTGAAGTGATGGCCACTTGTGAAGGAGCACCCAGTGGGAGGACCATCATTGCCCCTAACAATTTATACTTCGTAATTTTGAACCATGTTCAGATGACGAAGCAACACCTGAGCTGGTATACGCTTACAAACATCCATGCCCGAACCCGGATTCGAACCGGGGACTTTCCGATCTAGAGGCTAACACCTTAACCACTAAGCTTCGTCATCTGACCGTGTTTCAAAATTACGAGGTGTTGTCCTCGGATCTTTCCCTCAAGGGACTGATCCCGGACCGTCGTCAACAGCCCGTTGTGTTGCTCTAGTACGACGTTAACTAAAAAAATTACCAATTATTACCTTAACCACTAAACCGGTTGATCGGCAAATATCAACATTAAAGTGATAATTATATATTTGGTTGGTTAAGATGTGGATAATAATGTAAGGAGACTTTGCATTGCAGCTCTTGATTCTGAATGAGCTATAAATTATGTTAGAGATGAGAACATGGCCATAAACATGCCATTTAACTCAAGGCGTAATAATTACCCGCATTTGGATCCATAGAGAAGGCTATGGAAAGGTGAAATAATAGATAGTCATCTGCGTTTTCTATAAAGAAGGAAACCATGTGTGCTTCATTATCTTCCCATGTGAAGAAACTGGCAATTATATCACATTCCAGAATAAGAACCGATGATCGTGTGTGTACAAAGTGATTTACTTTCAATTTCTTAACTGGGTTAGAGCGGACGGAATTTATCGCAATCGCAAGGCGCATTGGGAAATTGGAGTTCTTTGATTGCTTTCTGTCTGGCATTTCTGAACGGATGGGTGATTCCTAAGGGACAACAGATGGATGATTGCTTGTTTCCTTTTCGGAATCTTTCCTCTATTTTTGTGAAATAATGGATCCCGTTCATAAAAATTTATAAACTAACTCAGTATAAACTGCTTAGAATAATGGTAATTTAATTATAATGGTTCGGTTTACTTACAGCTAACAGCGCTATCAATATAACTTTTTAATAATATTCGTATTATATTAGTTTAAGAAATATCAAATTGTTTTTTAGCTAATCCGATTCGCATTAAGTATGGCGAATGTCCATTCAATAGCTATTGAAAGTGCCCCAAAGAGAATGCTAATTTATGATTGTATTTTGTATGTTTTGGTTTTTGATCAATGACGGAGAATGCATCAACTGGATATACTAGGGTAGTGAGGCTCAGACTAACTACTCTAGGGCTGCAGGGATCACTGTGTCTTGATGCATTATGTTCACCGAGCAAAAGGAAGACAGTTTCTAAAATGAACTTTCATTACAATATCTTAGATGTAAACGAGCAATACAAAAGCAATAGGATAACTTGCTAACCCGTATTTCATAAAGGCGGGAAAGATCATGAATAACTAGTAATAGTTCTTTAGTTTGTCTAATCTCTGAAGCTAATTGAAGGTGAGGTAGCTCACATATTTCAAATAATATAATATTTGTAATGTGATTGGCCAGTCTTGCTAACCTCGTCGGCAAGATATTGCCAATTGCTTATGATGAGCAGAGATCTGGTAATTTTTTTCTAGAGACGAGATATCTAGTCTATTTGATACACCTCGTCATCTTTAGTTTTACCAATGACAAGAAACCACGTCGAGACAACCACCAGGAAGGAAATAAACGTATTTTACTAACAGCATAAAAATAAAACTTATAGTCAAAAATTTATGTTTAACTGCATGCATGACTAAAGTTAGATGAGACTGAATATTTGCAATACCAATTGATAAAAGAGTAAAGGCGGGCTCAGGAATTTAAGTGTAAGACAGGCCAATCAATTACTGAAAATATTTTTAGCAATAAATTTAGCTGGGTTTTTAAGTCATTCGAATGTATTTGCTATTAAAAATGATTTAATTGTAAAATCGATTTGATTGAGGTAAAGTATTCGTTGAAATATTTCAATTTAATTAACACTTTTCAAATGAATTAATAGTAAAATTAGTTTTTCATGAATTTAAACTTACATCCCCCCCAAGACCAACCGGTATAGTGGTTAAGGTGTTAGCCTCTAGATCGGAAAGTTCCTGGTTCGAATCCGGGTCCGGGCATGGATGCTTGTAAGCGTATGGTGTAGAGGCGGCTGGTGCACCTTAAATCTGTCGTGGGCGAAAGTCCTCACGTTGGGTTGGTGTGGAAGTTTGGAGAGTGGGGTGCCAACTAAGGTGTTGCTTCGTCATCTGACCGTGGTTCAAAATTTCGAGGCGTTGTCCTCGGATCTTTCCTTTAAGCGACCGATTCCGAACCGCCGTCAATAGCCCGTTGTGTTGCTCTATTACGACGTTAACTGATATTACCAGTACCCCAAGACGTCTTTCCAAAATATATTTTTAGATGCATAATTCTATAAATTGAAGGAATCCCTGCAAGACAGAGATAAATATATTCCACAATTAAAAAAAAAATTGAAACAAATACTAAAGAGGTTTAAATGAATTAAAAATTGATTGAATGAGTGGATAATACTTGAAAGTTTTAGACATGACCTCTTGAAAAAAGGATAAACGATTATAGTTTTGAAAATATTTAATTTCTAGCTTGAAAATTTGAAAAACAGCTTATCATTATGATATCCGAAGCCCTTCAAATTCAAGTAATAATGAAAACATAAGTTCAAAACACTATAACTCGAATTCTCTCCTCTGAAATGGCGTCAGATCTGATGTATATAACGGAAGGTATGCAACACAGATTGCAACAATTAAAGCTCCCTTCAAGAAACGATGTTTTCCCTGCATCTTGATGCTTTGACTGGAGGGCAACGCATTAGCCATTTTATCTATTCTAAAGTCTAAATTTAGAAAATACTACTTTAGTTAATCTACGCTAAGAGAAGTAATCTTTAAAAGTGTGTAATTTCGAACATCTGCAGCATGAAAGGCGCCGTTTTCGTCACCTTTCAAACAACCGAAGCGTTGCAATGGCGCTTTAGACAATTTAGAGTCTGTTTCTAAGTGTGTCCATTACTTTCCAAATTTCTTGAAAGAGCTGGGTATGAATTGCAAATCTGTTAAATTGAGCATGGAAGTAGCGCGTGCTTCCTTCTCACTTCGAATACTACTCTGACTAGTCAAAGGACGAGGATCTAATTCTACCATATGTGGTTCAGTGGTCTACTAAATTATGTTAAGGTAACTTGACTTCTTAAGGTCTTCATAACACTTAAACTAAAAACCATAAGTAAACGAGTGTAATAAAATATGATTTAGAAATGGAAATTAGTTGAAATTAAGGGAAAAGACCTGCTGGGTATTGTAAAACAAACTATTTCAAGTTCAATGAGGCGCTATAACATTTAATATATGTATAAAAAACTGTGGGGTGTCGACTATTCAAGATGTCGAGGTATCTTTAACTTTTAGGTATAATGCAATCTTTCAAACAATCAGAAATCAATTTGTTCTCCTTGAATATTTTTTCTCACTTTTTCATTACGGATCCTATTTCAGTAACTTATGATTTATGTTTCGCGGAGTTCTCCGTTTATACCAGCTGTTATAACTTCATACTTATTCCTTTCAGAAGTTCGTCAATCAAATATAATACATCTTTTTTGTATTGAGGTGCTTTTTGGTTGTCAAAGTTATATTTACAGAGATTTTGTCGAAGCGTTAAGAAATTGTATCAAAGCTGTGGTACAGAAAAATTCCTAAAATAAAAAACCCAATAAATTCCAATATAATATATAAACACCGAAAAAATATTACCCTCTAGGGCGTATAATTAAACAAAGTACAAAAAAAATAAAGAACGACTTCAAAAAATTAACTAAACTATAGTAAAAAAAACCTTAAATTGGATGAAAGATCATATTGAACGCAAAAATATGCCATAAAAAGACTAGTTTTAGATTCTCACAGTGATTTTTAACCCTGTTCTCAATTGGTGTACTTTGTTTACACAGAACAGTATAGAGCAGATGGAATAGATAATTTTAAGTAGGTATTGTGACTTCTGTTATACTTGGGATATAACTTTATTTAAGCACTCATAACTATTTATAGCGTGTTAAACTCGACACAGCATGCAAACTGTCAGCAAAAACTACCTAAAGGTCCTCGGTAATCCAATTGGTAGTGTCCTGGATTTGCAACCGGAGGGTTTGGAGTTCGATACTCGATTCAAACAGAGACCGTCGTGAACGTACAGCGACGTAAACGTAAAACTTGTCATGGAGCCAAATGTCCTAAAGTTTGCTTGGTGTGCAAGTTAGAAGAGTGGGGTGCCATTGTAGATGTTGGACTCAGGAACTGAACGCGGTTAATTATTACTAGGTGTTGTCCTCCGAACTTTACCATGGGGATTGATCCCCGAAAGTCCCCAATAGGTGATTTGTTTAGATACGATGTCAGTTCAAATTCCTAACCGTAACTTCTTAGCTTTCGACCACACATCGTTTTAAATTGCTCTGTTTCATCTAGTTAATGTGTTGGTCAAAATTTCAAAATTAACTATACATTGCAATGAAAAAGGCAAATGACAGAATTCTAAGGGTCTTGCTTATCACTGAAGAAAGAATATCAATAGTTGAGGTAAATGTGCAGATTTAATAGTAATATAATTACAGGATTTGGGCAGTCGAACATCCACATGCAATATTGTGGATACTATATTGCATGTAGATGCTATACTATCAAATATTATCCAATACAATGGATACTATATTATCCAATGCAGTGGATACTATATTATCCAATACAGTGGATACTATATTATCTAATACAGTGGATACTATATTATCCAATACAGTGGATACTATATTATCCAATGGTTTATATTTGATTTAACATCACGAAATGCAAGATACACGGACCCCTTTATTTGCCGAGAAAATAATTACTGGCGAAATTTGTTGAGGTATACTGCTGATATTATTTAGTTACTTCTACTTTCAGATGGAATTATCGACACTGTTGTCATTCAACAAGATGATATGCCACCCCCTTTCTCAACAAGTGTCCGTGATTATCTGAATGAAACTTTTCTTGGAAGGTGGATTAGGAAGTTCAACCAGACTTGGGGCTTCTTTGTTACCTGACCTCACACCTCTAGATTTTTGCGTGCGAGGATGTATAAAACTAAGCTTAACATCATTAATCAACCAAAGGAGTGGATCACAGCTGCAGTCCCTAAGATTACACCTGATACCTTGGAAATGATTCTACGTGATACCACTCAACGTTAGGATTTCCGTGGTAGAATGTAAGATGTGAAATCGAGTTGTATTTATATTTATTGTTTTAATGAGTTTTATTAATTTGTATCTTTAAAAGGTATTGAAAATTAACCTTGCATTCAAGCAACACAATGGGCCATTGATGACTGTTTGGGATTGATCTCGAAGGGAAAGATTCTAAGTACGGTAAGGTAATCTTAATTGACGTCGTGCTAGAGCAACACAACATTGTCGACTGTCTGGGATCAATCCTCTAAGGGAAAGATTCTAAGTAAGGTAAGGTAATCTTAATTGACGTCGTGCTAGAGCAACACAACATTGTCGACTGTCTGGGATCAATCCTCTAAGGGAAAGATTCTAAGTAAGGTAAGGTAATCTTAATTGACGTCGTGCTAGAGCAACACAACATTGTCGACTGTCTGGGATCAATCCTCTAAGGGAAAGATTCTAAGTAAGGTAAGGTAATCTTAATTGACATTGTGTTAGAGCAACACAACATTCTAGACTGTCTGGGATCAATCCCCTAAGGGAAAGATTCTAAGTAAGGTAAGGTAATCTTAATTGACGTCGTGCTAGAGCAACACAACATTCTAGACTGTCTGGGATCAATCCCCTAAGGGAAAGATTCTAAGTAAGGTAATCTTAATTGACGTCGTGCTAGAGCAACACAACATTCTAGACTGTCTGGGATCAATCCCCTAAGGGAAAGATGCGTTGACAACAACACGTAATTTTCATTCACGGTCAGATGACGATGCAACACCTGAGCTGGTACCTCACACTCCAAACTTCCACAACAACCCAAGGAAAGAGTCTAGTGCAAAATCTCGTCATTTTGAACAAAGGTCAGATGATGATGTCAACACCTGAGTTTGCACCTTACATTTCAAAATTTCACACCACATCAACGTTAGAATGTTTAATGACATTGCACCAGCCCCCATGTACACGACGTTCTTTGATTGAACCGACTTTCGAACTCGCAACTCTCCGATTGCTAATCAATTAATCTGCCAACTAGGCTTCCGCTTCCACCAGATCAACTTCTTTATACAGAAATGGATAGTTACTTTGGAAGCACTTGTATAATGTAAGCTTATTCAAGTGATTCAGATTTATGGAGTCTACTCTCATAAATAATCTATAGATTTCGATGGTTATTTACTACATTTGCGTGATAGTTGTTCACTATATATTCACTGTAATTTAAATCTCATGAAGGAGTTTTAAAATGCAGATTTTCACTTTTATAGTGATGGTATCAGTGCGTAAGACACTTCCCGTCATAATTATACAGAAGTTTCAGAGATGGGAAAGGTTCTTTAGAATTTAGTTAATCAGGTTCACATGGTTAATGGAGCAAAACTGAATTTGTCTCTTCGGAAATGTCGCATAGATTTCAAAAAGAATGTAAACACGAACATGCTTTCATGATTAGGAAAAATTATACAAACATCGTGCTTTTGATCACAAAGATCGTGCTTTTGATCACAAAGATTGTGTAATTGCGTGTTTATTTCCAAAGCGATTATCAATACGTGTTTATTTGACTATTTAAAAGTGAATAATGGTGTTGTGTAAGATTTGCATAAAAATATTAAAATAAAATATTAATTTACAGTATAAATATGTATACATATTTGATGAGGTTTATCAAAATGTATATCATTCACCCGACAAATTTTACGTGCTCAAAAATATTTTGCAATAATAAATTAAAATTATTTAATTATATAAACAATAAAAATCTGGTATAAACGATGAGCTAGTCTCGCACAAATTTAATACATAGTCTTACAATTGAAGAACACTGGTCAACATAATAATAAGCACAGAAATATATTCGGCTAAGAAAAGAATTAAAAACTAAATATACAAGAGAAGCAAAAAAACTTCCTGGTTGTTTGAATGAGTGCTTAAAACCTGAATGTTTAAGGTAACGAGACTTCTTAAATAGTGAATAGTTATTGTAATTTTAAAATCTTTTGAAAGTTGGAAGTTCTGAAATTTTGAAAGGCGTTTATCATTATGTTACCCAAACCATAATAAAAAAATACAATAGTTCTCTACTTATAAAACTAGGTAATGTTGAAGGTGATTTATCAATGATGAAATAATTTATCATTCAAGATGAAATCATAGTTATTTGTTCAAGTAAATGAAACACGGTTTAGTAAAAATATGAAATTAAGTGAATATAATTTTTCTATATACCAAGAAAATTAGGTTTATAAGATTCACTTTAGTATAAGAAGGATTTTAATTGCTGCTAAACAAACGCTAGATCTCATAATACAGTATCGGGGTTATTTTAACCCTCCAAGTGTTTCAACGATATATCTCGTCTAAGATCTAGTCATTCTTGATAAAGACGACTTATATATCGTTGAAGCAAAACTGCCCTATTTCTCCAAGGGAATGAAGGGTAAAGCACAAAAACAAATTGTACCCTTCCTGAACTGGCGACACTTTGGAACAAGTTCATACACTAGAGGCTGGACACTGTAGGGCAGTTTTCGACGCCATGATAAACCATCAGGAGGGTTAATAGATGTGTTGCACTCATTAGTGCACCATTTGTACAAAGAGGGCACAAGGCTTTTGTACCAGAGGCTGCCTACAACTACTTTTCAACGCGAAGATAAACCACCACAAGAATTAACCTTCAGACTATGGCCTGTACAGCAGTTGTACCATGATTGCGCCAAGAAAGAGTTTAGACTACGTCCAGTGCAGCAATTATACCTGAAGAGTTATAGCAATCGTACGAAGAAGGAATTTAGACTACGGCCGGTACAGTCAGTTGTACCTTGAAAATTATAAGTATCACGCTAAGAAGGAATTGAGACTACGGACGGTACAGTCAGTTGTACCTTGAAAGTTATAAAAATCTCGCCAAGAAGGATTTGAGACTACGGACAGTTCAGCCAGTTGTACCTTGAAAATTATAAGAATCACGCCAAGAAGAAATTGAGATAACGGACGGTACAGTTAGTTATACCTTGAAAGCTATAAGAATCTCGCCTAGAAAGAGTTTAGACTACTTCAGTTTGGAACAAGTTTATACACTAGAGGCTGTACACTGTAGGGCAGTTTTTGACGCGATGATAAACCATCAAGAGGGTTAGTAGATGTGTTGCTCTCATTTGTGCACCATCTGTACAAAGAGGACACAAGGCTTTTGTACCAGAGGCTGCCTACTACTACTACTTTTGAACGAGAAGATAAACCACTCCTTCAGACTTAACTTTTAGACAACGGCTGGTACAGCAGTTGTACCATGATCGCGCCAAGAAAGAATTTAGACGACGTCCAGTGTAGCAATTATACCTTAAAAGTTATAAGAATCGTTCAAAGAATGAATTTAGACTACGGCCGGTACATCCAGTTATACCTTGAAATTTATAAGAATCACGCCAAGAAGGAATTGAGACTACGTACGGTAAAGCCAGTTGTACCTTGAAAGTTATAAGAATCGCGCTTGTTATATCTATAGCCGCAGTCAAAAGGTTAAAATGAAATTTATAGCCGATTTAGGCAATTCATCTAATCTGCGTTGATGTGAAAATTTTCTTTTTTAATTTGGAAATGATTTATTGAAATTTTTACTGGTGATGTGCTGTATTTTAAAAACGAATCAAGTTACAGCACGTCCAAAATACATACAGGAAGCACACTACCGCCTATATCCATTTTGACAGAAAAAATCCTATCATATTTCTAGTTACATCACAATTCTGTTCCATAGAATTCATAAAAGTACCATTCCATCCTAGAGACAAAGCTAGATTTAACCCCTTTTAGCACGTTTAGATGAAATTTAGACCCCAATTTCAAAAACGTGTGTTTGCTACTTCCACACACAATTACCGGTAGCAGAGAATGACTTTCCCACCACACGCAACTGGAAACAATAAATTCCCATTCCAGAAGAATTCCTTGACATTTTCTACAATTTCAACAAACGATGATCACGACGGAAACACGAATCCAACCCCACTTTCCTCAGCATTTCCTCACAAACACTTGCGAAAACGAAACATATGTACTGGACAATCATGATTCCTTCTTTTCCTCAAAAACAAAAGATCAGGATAAAAAGATGACACATTTTTTATCGTGTTCGTTTTCAATAATTCCTAAAAAAAGTTCGAGAACTGTTAACCCAACAAGTGGTTTCGAGGTGATATCTTGTCCTTCAAAATCTGACAAAATTTGCTATAGTGACGGAATACCTCGTCCACCAAGATCTAGCAAATTTGCTGATGAAGATATATTTTGCCATCCAGATATTACTGAGATTTTTATGATTTCCTATTCAATTTTATTCATCAAGATCTGATGAGGTTTTTTTTCTGACGACGAGAGAAGAATCTCGTCTATCAAGGACACCAATCAGGACAGTCATCAGGAGGGTTAACTAATAATTTTATTGTAAACATTCCAAGTCGCTTCGATTCGATATCTCGTTGACCAAGATCTGATCAATTTTGCTAATGACGGGATATCTTGTAATTATGGTATCGTCTAAATTTGTGATGATGAAGAGATCAAGATTTGACCATTTTTTCTAATGACGAGATGTCTTGTTCCTGAATTCAGTATTGATGATGAGGAGTCACCTCTTCAATACGTCCACTGGGAGGTTTAAATTTGTATTACAATCATAACATTGTCACCTGAGTGCAACAACTATGTAACACAGTTTTTGGTTTCTGAGTTAACCATCCTGGGCAACTGTCTTGACGAGGTACCTCGTCATAAAAAAACTGACCAGATCTTGATGGGCGAGATATCTTGCCAGTAGAAGAACACTAACAAAATTTTGGATAAAAAATCATCAACATCAGTATAATCATCATCATCAACAACAACAAATCGACAATTTTTCGATGACGTGATAACTCGTAACTGACAAAATTTGTCAGATCTTGATGTACGAGATTTCTCGTCGAATCCATTTGGGATATTCAAAGGGGAAAAGTGTTTGTTCCAAATATCAGTTTTTTGATACCTACATTTCTCATTAGCCGATAGATAGAGCTTAGAGCCGACAGACAAAGAGTTTTTTGAAAGTTTGTGAAGAGAAGACATTTGGTTTTTAAGGTATATGACTAACTACTCTACTGATAAGTAATATTATTTTAAAATTACTAAGATATAAATAAATCTATTGTTGTTTATAGTCATATCTGAGATCGCGTTTGGAAATCATTAAACAGGTGGAAGAAAAGTATAGCATACGCATTACACTTGAATTTGTAAAAAACGTTAGAGATTGAGTTACATTCTGAATGATCTCATCAAAATACATACTTTTTTCCAAATATCTAGTTTTTGAAATCATGTGATCACAGTATTGAACTTATTATAAAGGTGTAGCCGGAAATATTAGTGGTTAATAGACATAATTTATCATTAAATATAAATTGCATTTACGGTTCGAAAAAATATAAAACTCGAGAAAATAAATAAGCACTGTTAAAACTGAGTAGAAATGTAAATTTTCTATACAGCAAAGAAACAAATATTTCTAGTTTTCACGTATAGTATTCATTATCTAGTTTTATCAAAACTCTCAGTACACATAAAGGGGGCATTCTCTCAAAGAATCCAAAAGAAATTTTGTCTTGTGTGAGTCCCCATGGGATTCTTGCATGTGTATAAACGCCCTTTCGTTTGTTCCAATGAAAGTAAATTCAACTACCTAACTTGCGAGTATATATTTCTTCGACAGAAAAATTTTCCCGTTCCACGGTTAACAGTTAATTTTTTTAATTGATTTGAATGATAGTTAATAATTATCGACATTACTAATATTCCATTAACAAGTTTCAACAGTATTTTCGTACTTCATATTATTTACTACAATCTTGTGCAACATCTAATCACTAATTTTGTTCTCCTTTCTGTTGCCACATAACAAAAAATGCGAAAAAAGATCAATACATTTTGTAAAAAAATATGCAAAAAGTGTTTGTTAAACATAATATTAAATTCAATCCTTTAAATGAATATATTCCACAAATCTCTCCGAGGTAATGAAATTTATAACAGAAAAAGTTTCAAAAGTCATATGCATTCTGAACGAATCAAATCAAATCATATATATATATATATATATATATATATATATATATATATATATATATATGTATATATATATATATATATATATATATATATATATATATATATATATATATATATATATATATATATATATGATATAAATCATATATATATATATGCATGTCTGTTACGATTTTCCCTTCACGTAACAAAAAACAACTAATTCCCACTCCAAAAGAATTCCTTGACATTTCCCACAACATTAACACACGACATTCATGATCAAAAACACGAATGAAACCACACTTTCCTCAGGGTTTCTTCACAAGCACTTGCGAAAACGGAACAGATGCACCGACTATCAATTCCTCTCTTTTCCTCAAAAAACGAACACGACAGAACGACGATACGTCTTCGAATCCCTCGTGGTCTGTGTTGAAAAGGGGGAAAATGCCATTCCAGTCTGTTCCATTCGAACAATGACTTCCAGGTCAGGCGCGGACATGGAGCTTCTGCTTGTTGCGAAAGATTCCAGCGTTCACTTGGGGAGCTTTCAATGGACGTCTTGTGGGGAACGGTTTTGAGCAATTGGAGAACCCAAGTCACGGAGTACATTGAGGTTTCGGGAGCCCTGTTCAATGCGGTGTTCTATTATTACTATTATTCAATAAATCTCGGCGGGTTGTTTCTTTCAGAGTTACAGATGTTTAAGAAAGCGAGAGCTATAGAAACACGTGAGTTTCGTCACTTTTTGGTGTGAGGGATTCTATATGACAGGCTACGCGTAAATTGTAAGGAGGGTTTTGTAACCCTCCTTTTGTTTGTTTATTCCAAACAGCTGTGAGTAACAAGCTCTGCTTTTCATGTTTCGGTGCTAGGAAATAGGGTGAGAGTTTTCAGGTGCAATAGAAACATGAATTCAAATTCTCAAAAAAACATGTTCTATATATTTTATAGACTAAATTGAGCTTGGTGTAACATATACCCAACTCTTGTTTTGTGGAAAACAAGATCAAGAATTTCGATATTCGGTATTCATAATTGAATGTCAACTTGTGGTTTTCTGCATTACGAAGTAAATATTTGACAGGAAACTAATACATAAGATATTATTTATTTAATTCATATATTACTTTGTATAATAAAACTTGGTGCAGCTTTGATATAAAGATTTTATGTGGCAACCGTTTTGGCGCTTTCATTGGCTTGCGTTTCTGTCTCCATGGAAGATTTAGAAAAAACTGTTTAAGGCTAGGCAGAAAATAATTAAAACTTTAAAAACAGAAAAAAAATCCATACAGATGATTATCCTTACTTCTATAAGGTAAGTAATTACTTTGAATTGAGTGAAAAATTACACTCTTTCTGAAATATTGTTGTAGAAACTCGTCAAATTAAAATAATTTAGTTTTAATTCTAATGGACACCGGCTACGTAATATGAATATGCTATAATTCCAGCAAACTAGTTATTTAAGTATGTTAAGATAAAAAAATATAATGATTTACAAAAACTAATAAAATATATTGAAATATACGCAAGGCTGCCATGAATCTAGTGGAGTTGTCTTTGCCGATCACACACACACACACACACACACACACACACACACACACACACACACACACACACACACACACACACACACACACACACACACACACACACACACACACACACACACACACACACACACACACACACACACACACACACACACACACACACACACACACACACACACACACACACACACACACACACACACACACACACACACACACACACACACACACACACACACACACACACACACACACACACACACACACACACTACAAAAAGCACGATAAAAACGCTCCAAAAGCGTTGTCACGAAAACGTCTTTATGTCAAAGCTGAGCGTTTTTATTTAAATAAACTGTTTCCAAATTAGATACTAGGAAATAACTTTGTCGGTGCGTTGGGATGGTTGGCATGGGACATGAACGATTCTGTATAACAAGCTGCGATTTATTGAATAAATGGTTTGTATTTCGTCCTTTGTTCGATTACCTTAAACAGCTGCAACAAGCTTTGCATTTCATGTTTTGATGCTTAAAAATATGTTTAGTTAGTACGTGGAAATATGGATTCGAATTCGCAGCAAAATTACGTTCTATATATTTCATAGAATAAACAGACATTTGTACAATACATACCACACTCATGATTTTTCAAAAACAAATACAAGTATACTTTTGATACTTCTTATAAATAAATATTAAATATTTATAGTTTGGTGCGTTATGAAGTTAATATTCTATAGAAAAGTGAACCATCTAAAATGTAATTTACTTTATTAAAATATTATTTTAAAATAGCTGTATAAATACCGTGAAGATAAGAATACAACCTTCTCTTAAAATCACCTATTGCTATTCAAGTGCTTATTGTTGTCTTTTATGGAATAATCGTAAGAAATTGAAACTGCAAAAGAAATGCGCATTGAAACTTACATTGATATGTTTTAATCTTCATGAATATTTGCAACTCTAATTAATAAGAATAGTAAGTCAATTAATAACTATTATAACTCCAAATTACATCTAAATTTTATTATTAATCTCACAATGACACAGTAATATCAAACTCTATAGCTTAACAAAACTCGTAGCTCAAAACTACATTTCAATAATTCTGAATGGAAGTATGAACACATTACGGGCGTTGCCGGATATAGAAAATTACATACTTATTAATAATTTAATTCTGCTATTGCATACGATTTTGTAGTAAGTTTTCTATAGAAACATCGCTTGAACCTTTTTACTTTTATCACAAATTTAATCGCTTCCACTACTCTTATAATCTTGAAATAGAAATTTTATATGTAATTCTATCAGAGTATTATTTACTGTGACGTCATTACGATTAGTGCAACTATTGACGTGAGTTTCTGCTATGTACCATAGGCCACACAGAATGCAAGTCGGAGAGTTTGACAAATCAATTCGATAGAAATAATTTTGCAAGTAGTCTTGTCCGGTGAGAACACGGAAACAAGCTACTCCTAAAGCTCTTGGTAGATTCTATGGCAAGGAGTTTCAATCTTCTAGTCATATCTTTGTACACGTAATCTACACCTAAATTGGAAGAAGTGAATGACTCTTTTTGTAACCTAGCTTTTCTGTTTGTTTACAATATAATAACATGCTGTGAAGGGTATACAGAACATCGGGTCGAAGGAGGGCATCGAACACACCTTCCGGAAGTGGATAGAATAGCTGAAACGAGTCATCAAGTCGACGCAAACCACTACGAAAGTTTGGAAGTGGGATCTGGGGTCAGTCAGAAATCGAATCCCACATCACTCAAACTTATTTACGCAAGACTTCAACTCTTTTTGTAGATTACGCACAAAACATTTTTGTCTAAAATTTTATTATTCCAAGGATTTTTAAATATAGAATCCTGATTTTTACGAATGTGCTCCTCTCGTTTTCATTTTACTACCATAAATTAATCCTCCAGGTGGTTCTCTCGTCAATAGCAAAACCGATCAGATCTTTATATATATATATTTATTTATTTATTTCATATTTGTACAACTTTGAAGAAGAAATTAGAGAAGTGGTAAGAACTTAAACATAATTAACACAACTTGTATTTTAAATTTAAACAAATACTTTAACTGTACTTAATAGAAAAACATAGGTAAATGGAACTATAGATCAAACAAATAAAATTACCTTCAACATGCTCTTTGTTTGGGAGTGAACCGATTTTTGATGAGTGACCTTTACCCCTTTTTTCTGTTGCTTTTCAATAGCTTTGATTAGAGATCATTGGCAAGTAGCGGCACCCCTAATGTCTCTACCTGGCACACATAATGTCTCTACGTGGCACCCCAAAGTGCCGCGGCACACACTTTGGGAAACCCTGGTCTGAGTGGAAGATAAGAGGACAATACCACGCAATTGTGAACCACTTCAAATTACGAGGAAACACTTGATGTGGCAGCCCACTCTCCAAACTTCTACACCTACCCAACGTGAGGACTTTCGACCACGGCAGATTTAAGGTGCACCAGGCGCCTCTACACAATATAAGCTTACAAACACCCATGCACTGACCCGGAATATAACCAAGAACCTTCCGATCTAGATGCTAACATTTTAACAACCAGACCGGTTGGTCGGCAATGTACTCGGTATGCTTACATAAAAAAGTTAATTTTATGAGTGACAAAGTACAGTTTAACAGGTTACGAGAGTAATTAATTTAATTACAAACATCCTCTTTGAAAGGAAGGCGCTTTGTAATATGATTGAATGTGATCGTTTAATATAGAGCACTTCTACGGTACTTGTAAGGCTTGACTTCTTGTGAAAAACCACTTGAGAAAGAAGATGGTTTAATCTAAAAGCAGAAATCGTCTAGCTTATAAGTGACAATAATGTGAAGTAAACTTGACTTATGACCTAACAGATTCGTGCCGGATAGATATTTACTGCAGGTAGTTGAATTTGCGTCGTACTGGAGCAGCACAAAGGGAATATATACGGAAATAAGATTTAAATAACTCAATGCAAAACTCTGAAAATCATGCTCTGATACAATAAAAACGACGCTGTATTTATGAAAAGCTAGAACTGCGGATAATGAATTTGCTAAATAATAATCTTGAAGTGTTTTGTTTTTAAAACCTCTTGTCCTGCCGATGCATGGTTCATATTTAACCACTTAACGGTCTGTAAAACGTTTTTCTGTCAGTTAAATGTATATGTGGTGGTATTGTTTTGATGTGAATCGTGCTACCAGTACGTATTCCTGGCGTGACGTCACTTTACGTATTTTTGAGTTCGATTTCATCACGTCGCCTAAAAAAATTCCAAAAATTAATACCGAATTGATGTATGATAAATCCTTGGTCAACGCCAATCAGATTAAACATCAAATTCCTCTAAAATATCGATATTCGGGTAATCCCAATTCGTTTTATGCTTGTACATTTGGATATGTAGGTAGTTGAGTTAACGTTGCATCAGAGCAACATAGTGTGTAACTGGTGATAGCCGGGAAAAAACCCGAAGGTTAAGAACCGAGGACACATAGGAAGAATTTCCATAGTAGATTGTTTGTCTACACTCCCCTCATTTTAAGAAAAAAATCATTTTGAGAAGAATTCACATTTTCACATAATTACAAACTATTTTTGTTTCATTTTTAGTAAAACGATAATGATTTGAATATACCACACAAAGCTAAACTGTTATGAAAATTAGAGAAGGGCGTGATACCTTTTTAATTTAAAAAAGTACGGATGAACGTAATTTTCAAAACCACTTAAGATAAAGGTATTTAGTGAAAAAGAGATTAATCACAATATGCAAGTGCCACCTTTTATGATTGAAAGTAGAACGCCAATTCAAAGAAACGTCGACAAAGATTACCAAAGATTTAATTTTTTATTTAAAAAGCAACCCTCAATCTTATACTGCGGTTCAGGAAATACAAAATATCAACAATATAGTGTATTAAAGAAATCTGCATAGACCACATGTGATGCAAAGAACAAAATAAGGAAATTCTCGAAAAGGAATGTACATGTAAATGGATACAACCAACTGCATCCATTAAACCATGAGGAATAGAGAATTCCAAGATATTTACTCATATTATTTAACAGGGTGTGGGGTAGACCTATTTTCTGTTAAACCCAATCAGACTGGATATAAGAAAACACTTTCTTTGGAAATAAAGAAGCAACGTTTTCCTCATTGGGTTATTTAGAGCATATTTATTCATTCTTAAAGATATTATGGTATCAAAACCTTCCAAAACTATTCAATAATTTAAATTGACCGTTTATTTCTCTTTTTGAAATAACATTTAGCTGTGACAAGCGGATTAAAGAAAGTTCATTGAAATTAAGGCTACACAGAGGCTTTAGGGACATCATGCTTAAAAGGAAATATATGTCTAGTTTTATGAAATACTTCAAAGAAAACAACGCAAATCAGGCTTCTTTTAAAATATTATAGCTTTTTTTATACATTGAAGTCTATTTTTACTAGTTACTTTGAAAATACGGAACTCTCCACTGCTAAAAGCTTGATGTGTTTAAAATGTTTAACCAGCAAGATAAATGTAAGGTAATGGTAATGATAATGTTTAATTAACGTCGTTCTAGAACAACACAACGGGCTTTAGACGACGGTCCGAGATGAATCCCCTAAAGAAAAGATCCAAGAACAACACCACGTAATTTTGAACCACGGTCAGATGATGTGGCAACACCTGAGCTGGCACCCCACTCTCGAAAGTTCTGCACCAGCTTTTAATGTAATCTTAGGGATATTATACTGAAGCAACACAACGGGCAATTAATGATGGTCTGGAATTATTGAAGGAACACCTGAAAGGAAAGACTTGATTAGGAAGAAGAAAGGAAGACAAGAACACTCACCAACATCCATGCGGTATAATAATATTTATTAAGAAATAACTAACAAGTTACAATATATTTTTAAAAAGTTAAAATGTATTCCAAAACAATAAATTTGTTCTTACCTTAAACAAACAGAAACTGATGACAAAATCCTTTAATCGAATAGTTTCAAACAGAATTAGACAAAGGGCATTGTCATGATGAAATTTGTTTGTCGACGGATAGAGTGTAGGAGGTGAACATGCAAAACAAGGATTAAATAGAGAAGCAGAACATATGCTCGTTGTTTAAGGAAGAAGGAAAGATGTTGAAAAGGTATATCGCTCTCTAAGGTTGAGTTCAGGGGGTCAGAATGCCAGTTGGGTGACAAACGAGAACATATTATGTTTACGACGGAAACAAATCAGTTAAACTAATTTGTAGAGACATAGAAAGGACAGATTGAGAGTGAAAAGAAATGAACTGTCAAAGTTATTTTGAAACAGAACTTTGAAGGCTCCACAAGAACTAGAGGAATTTTCAGAGTATAAACAAACTAACCAGATGGAATGCGGAGTTTATACTTTTCTATTCAAATGCTCTCGTATAATACATATAGGTTAACCTTAAAATTTATTTTATCACCGTTTTGATGACGGTGGAATTTAATATAACGGAGGTGACCAACTCTCATACATGAATTCGTATATCATTCTACGAAATTTTTATTGGCGATTTGTTGAAATAAAATTTCAAAAGCAAGTCAAGTGACGTAGCGTTCAAATACGTTCAGGATATATACACGTTCAGCAACAGAAAAATTAACACCACCTACGTTTAGTTTGAAATTAAATGGCCCTCGTAGAGAAACGAGTCTGTAGTCAAGATAATTTTTGTTAATATAATAATAAAATATATTTAATATCATAATAATATAATAATAAAAGATATTTCATAATATAATAATAAAAGATATTTCATAATATAATAATATAATAATAAAATATATTTAATAATATAATAATATAATAATAAAAGATATTTAATAATATAATAATAAAGATATTTAATAATATAATAATAAAAGATATTTAATAATATAATAATAAAAGATATTTAATAATATAATAATAAAATATATTTAATAATATAATAATAAAAGATATTTAATAATATAATAATAAAAGATATTTAATAATATAATAATAAAATATATTTAATAATATAATAATAAAATATATTTAATAATATAATAATAAAAGATATTTAATAATATAATAATAAAAGATATTTAATAATATAATAATAAAATATATTTAATAATATAATAATAAAATATATTTAATAATATAATAATAAAAGATATTTAATAATATAATAATAAGGTACGTAAAATAATAAGGTATTTTGTGAATGCATAATTGAATGTACAGTTCAACTATTTTCAGTATTTTCCTATTTCCTTATTCGCTACTTGGTTGTTTGGCTATGGCGCACGGACCATATTTTGCCAAACTGCTCCAAACACAAGACGTCAAGTAAAAAATGTCCCGAAAGGGACAGAAAAGACAGCTAGGGGAATCGAGTAGTGACGAAACCAGAAAAAAGATAGCAGACCCGGGTGGCCGATTACCATGTTTACTAAAGACAGTAAACCACATGGGAAAATAAAAGATCAAAGATCAATATATGAATAAAAATACTATTTATTCTCTCTGAAGCAATTTACTTGATACAGGTTGAATAGTCAATGAAGCGAAAAGATCAAGTCGGAGTTACACTAATGCTTTTCTAAATTATGTATCAAATCGCAATTCTTACTTTTTGAGCAATTGGGTATTTCAATAATTTGTAATGCTCCTTTTCTTTACTTGCATTTTAAAAGCAACTAAATATTCTTGGAAAAAACCAGGTTTTATACAATTTTGGCCAGTTTATGACATCATCCAATTTCAGTTAGCAAGAATGATTGCTTGTTATGTTAGTATGAAATAGCCTAACTGTTATACGATCTGATGGAAGATTATTATTTTGCTACACAAGTCAAACATGCAATGTGTCCGTATATTTATTTCTGATAAAATGATAGTACCCAGTACTAAATTCAAAATATTGATAAGTCAAATATGTGTGAAATGATCAAATCGAATACGTTTCATCGCGTTTCATCCAGTTTTCTGAATATACACCTTATACATTTAAGCACGAGTGAATGCCTCCAATATATGGGACCACTGTTGCCAAGTTGGTAGAGTTCCGGATTAGCAGTCAGAGTTTTAAGTGTTCGAAACAGTATACAACCAAAGACAGTCGTGTAAATGTGTGATGGTGCACGTAAAATCAGTCGTGGCCTCATATGTCCCATATTGATGTGGTGTGGCAGTTTGGTGAGTGAGGTACCAGTTCATATGTTGACTTTATCATTCGAATGCGGAACAAAATTACGAGGTGTTGTCCTCAGTTCTTTCTTTTCGGGACTGAACACGTACCATCGCCTATAGCTCATGTTGATCTATTGCGACGTAAGGTCATCTACTAAAACTATCCGCAATATATATATTTAAATTAAATTCCATTAATAAATATAGGAGTGTCTCGATGACTTATATCTGGAGCAATAGAGCACGTTAAAATGTCATATTGCCTTCTCTAGAGTGGACATTTCCTATCTCTAAACTTGTTCAGAGCCATGAGGTATTTTCAACTTGACAAATGTAACACTCCTCAAGTCTGAGTTTATCCGGTAAAAGAGGATCTGAAAGGAAATCCTGATTTAGTGTTTGACTAAAAGTGTCTTTCTGGAACGTGCTCTGTCTCATAGACTTGGTCTAGCTGTTTAACAAGTCCTTAAAAAATAAGTAACAACCCAATTTCATTTCTTGCTTTTCTAATACGAAATAACTTGTGTTATTTCGCGAACATATTCATGGAATGTTAGACAAAATGAAATATGGAAACACACATACAGCACCCCGGCAAGAAAAGTGACACAAGTCAAAAAATAAAACTTTTGATGTTATGTAATTGAAAAATATGCATGACGGGCCCAACGTTTTATATTTATATTATTATAGAATATAATAGAAGATATATTCATAGATATTTTATAGAATATAATAGAAGATATATATTCAAAGATATTTTATAGAATATAATAGAAGATATATTCATAGATATTTTATAGAATATAATAGAAGATATATTCATAGATATTTTATAGAATATAATAGAAGATATATTCATAGATATTTTATAGAATATAATAGAAGTTACCACCATACTTTCCTAAAATTTAAAAGCAGCTTATACTATTTCAATGTAAGTTTTATAGTATCCTTTAAGTTGATGTTTCTCAAATTCTGCACTTTTGTGTCGTGTCACTTTTCTTGCAGGCGTGCGATATATCAAATAATTGAATAATGCATTCATACAGCAGATTAATTGATCACGTTTCATTGTGTTTTTTATTATTTCCGAATTGAATATTTACTTGCCAAGAATCGCATTTTTATTTTCAAGTATGAGAATTTTAATTTTAGTTTTATTCTCATATTTTTTTGAGTTTTTAGAAAGTGGATAAATATACATCTGTATCTTGGTAGTGAAAAACGTGATGCAACAATTCGCTGATTTTGAGTATTGTCTACGAATTATTTCAAAGTGAAGAATGCTATAATAGCAAACATTACCTATGTCTTTCTGGCGATACATTACGAAGTAATAAACACATCGGAAAGTATATTTGGATGCTGTATTAAAAATTGATGAATTACTAAATCCGAGTGTTATCAAAACAAGCTATATGGACATTGACCCGTTTTCTAAGATGGAAAGAATGCAATCTAAGATGTATTTACCCCATTACTTACAGCTATTTCCATACCCTGTTCCAAAAAAGTTCTTGTGTTTAATCTAAAGAATAACTCGAGATCGCTTCGGACATCATATTCTGAATTCAAAACAAAATTCCATTAAAGTGGTTTTGAAGATTAAAAAAGATGGTTATCGAACAATGCCAGGTCAGGATAATATGCAGATGGGTCATAATTTTTCATTGGAATTGTCTTAATGCTTGCAGCGTTTCCTTTGCCGTGTGAGATTGTACGTTGTCATGATAAAAAGACACACCCTATTCGTTAGTAGCTTTCTCACCGCTTACTTTGTACGTGTCAGTAGTTCACAATAGAGCTAGTTAGCGATAGTTTTATTATCAGGAAGCAACTTATAATACCGATGGCGTTTTATATCAGTGATAACAATCACGTTTTCACTCTTAAATTCATATGCGGAATACTAAACCGACGCAGTCACTTAAAAATCAGCAAATACAAATAAAACATATCCATTGTACGATTACGCAAATAAATGGTAAACATTGCATCATTCATTTTGACCAATACGAAAAACCTCAAACCCTTAGGGATGGCCCAATAACTCATTTTGTCCTAAACCTCATTCTCTGTAAATTTAATTTCATCTAATTTGATAATTGCCTCATAGTTGGTTATACGATTCTAACAGCTGGTAATAAAATTGAAGCTCCAGACATCTCAGCTTCTGAAAATTTACGATTCAATTATAAAGCTAATATCGTGAAGCTTACTTACAAAATGTAAAAGAACATCAATTGTAAAACATTTTCCTGTACGGCCGAAGACCTTTCTGATGCTGTCTTAGATCCATTCGCAACACTCCCCAATACTTACGAAACACTGCACAAAATTATAGCTCCAAGCCTTTAGAAACCCACACTCCAAAATATACCTCTAGTAACCTCTTGTAAAATTACCTGTTGCCTCACATTTCACCAAAGGCCTTCCTAACAAGAAAGATGATCGTACAACCCTTCTGTCAAAGATATCTTTTTTCACCCAAAAATAAGTGAAACGATACAAGAAATTGTGAAATCGGGCTCAGATTTTCCTTCTGTATAATCGTGGCGAAAGAATGGAGGAAATACCCATCTCCCACGAGAAAAAGAGAAAGTTCGAACGATAAAAGGAACCACATGAGATCCGCCTTAGAGTGGATAACCCCAGTCCCTGAAATTGGGGCATGGAAGAAGGTGCATTGGAGCATTCAAAGAAATCGAAAATTGGTGTTTCGCAACATTTAGTCTCATTACATTGAGTGTCCAAATTGAATGGGCCTTTACGAACCTGTTTTGGGAAGATAAAATTAGAGATTAGTTATGAGTGATGGACAATTTCACTTTTGCCACAACGATGGCAGTTTGGGTGTAGTAATTTGGAAAAGTTATTTTAGCTTTGCAATTACAGTAATTTTACTTTAAAAGAACCGCGTAATTTGTGTAATCTGTAACTTGTGTGATCAATTGTACTGAATCAACACATGCAGCTGAATTTAGCAATGTTGTGAACATTGGTGTTGCATAAAATTTGAAAGTTAGGGGTGATTATTTTCGGAAAAGATTATCAGTGACCATATTATGTGGACCTCAGCGAAACTGTTTTGGAAATGATAAAATTAGAGATTACTTATGAGTAATGTCTAAACTCTAGTGGACAGTTTCATTTTTATCAATGTAATAGAAAATGTGATGTTGTAATTAAAGAATATTTTTTAGCTGTAGAGTAAATGCAATTATAGTAATTTTACTTTAAAGGAATTTGTGTAAACCGCCATCTGTAATTTATGTGATCGAATTTGCAGCATCAACACGTCTTTTTATAAAAATAGAAACTGTATGAAAATTGGTGTTGCATAATGGTTGAAAGTTTGGTGATTACGTTCGTAAGATGATCAATGTATAAATTTTACTGACCTTTCTGGAACTATTTTTGCAAAGGTAAAACTAAGGGATTACTTATGCAGTGATATCTGAACACCAGTGGAAGATTTCAATTTCACCACTGTACAGTAGTTTTTAATGTGATAAATTGGAGGGAAATAAAAAAAATTGAGTACCAAAGAGACAATTACGGCAATTTTACTTTAAATGTACCGTTATTTGTGTAAACAAAACTATAACTTGTGGAATCGATTCTCCATTGAATTCAACACCTTTTTATACAATAAAAAAAAGCAAAAATGTGAAAAATAGGGCTTGATAAAATTTGAAAGTTTGAGGGGATCGGGTTCGCAAATTCATCAATTTACAAATTAAGTGGACATTTGAGAACCTATCTCTGTAATCGATGTTAGATATCATTGTTCGAACTTTGATTTCTGTTGTGAATACAACACAATTTTACTCTAGAGAAATCGAAATTTTCATGATCAAGTATTATACTTCATCCCTACGTTTTTAAAATGACAATAGTTAAAAATAAACAGAAAAAAAGTTTTCATATTGTAGAAGCACTAATAAGATAATATGTGTGAGAATGAAACCTGGATTGTGATGGTTAATTTTTTATTATCTTTTTAGACCAAGGAAAAATTCGACCAAAGGGAATCGTGCATATAGGTTATCATGCATATATCCATTCTGAAACTTGCAGTCTTCCCTTATTGACTTCCAACCAGTTTTGACCTTCAAGGTCAATCAAATCTTTTCTTGGACTCTTCCAACCGATAGACCTGGTTATTTAATCAACAGGTGTATTGTGAGGTTTTAACACTGTTATACATTACTTGTATATCACGTGATGATCAGATCGACAAGAGATTGGTAAATAAAATTATGACGTTTATAAGTTTTTAATTTAAACTAAATGTAAAGGCTCCTATGGGGCATAAAAAATTGTGTATGTGAGCATTATAATTCAAAAAGTACCATTTTCGAGTTACCTAGTTCTTGCATGCAGGTGATATTATGTAATAGTATACACATTGTACATTACAACAATAATTGTCAACATATTTACTGTGAAGGAGCTTGTAGTATGAATGGGTTTCTCCGATGTTGCATATGCTATCAGGTTCGATTTTTTCTGGGTGTATTTCTCTCTTCTGTGATAGTAAACTTTCATTGTGTGTGATTGTCCATTACTCGATATTGTTTGCTTTCTTGTTCAGCTTGGCAAAATATGGCCCCTGCGCCATAAAACTCGATGCATCCAACTCACCAATCTACACTACCCTACATTAATGGACCGGACGCCAGTGGATTTGCATAAAATACGACTACTTGTTTGGGGGATGTTTTTTCATGGTATGGCCTGGAACCTTTGCATGTTATTCCTGGTCAATTGAACGCCGAAGCCTACATGAACATTTTGGACTTCTTCCTACTCTCTGGACGTTTTATGGAATGGACGAATGTTACTTCCGGACGACAACGCTCCATGTCATGTTGCAGCCTCTTGCAATCAGTGGTTTCAAGATATGGATGTAAAACGTCTTCCCTGGCATGTGCTCAGAGTCCCGACCTAAACCCCATTGAGCATTTTGTGGGACGAGTTAGAGCGACTCATACGGACAGAGAACCACGTTTGAAATCTACAGATGAGCTGGCGACATTTCTGAAGCAAGAATGGATACAAATACCCATAGATGTGTACCAAAACCTTGTTGAAAGTATGCCCAGAAGGGTTGCTAGTGTAATTGCAGCACGTGAGAGACCATTCCCCTATTAAAGCATGTATTCTTTTCCTTATACCATCACATCTTGCTGCCCGGTCAATTATTTTAGATTAGTTAATGTATATATTTTTTATCGAAATAAACTAGATTCAAATTTACGTAGTTCTTGCATTCAGGTGATGGTATATAATTGTATACTCATTGTACATTATAACAGTAATTTTGAACAGATTTACAGTGAAAGAGATGGTAGAATGAAGTGGTTTCTATAATGTTACATACTCTATCAGGCTTGTTATCGATCAGTTTGTATTTCTTCTGTTCTGTGCCTTTAAAACTTTCATTGTGTGTGATTGTCCATTACTCGAAATTATCTGTCTTGTATTTATCACCGATTGCCCAAATATGACTCTTGTGCTATTAAAACTCAACGCAACCAATCCAACAACCTATATTGCATATTGAAATACTAGATTCATTTTTCGTAATTCGACTAGCTATTCGTCGTATTGCGACTAGATTCAAATTTCGTAAAAGAAACTTTTCCACCTGGAACACAAGGTACATACTTTTGTTATGAATCGTTGTATTTTTTTCTGCCTATCGCGCGCGCGCGCGCGCGCGCGCGCGTTGGAAATAATAATGACAAAAAATTCTTAAAATACACTAATCCAATTTATTTCATGAAACGAAAGAATCAATCGCTTCTTTTATTTATAATTAAGCCTGAATTCTTCCCACAGTTGTACTAGGATAGGTTACAACCACTGGATTGTATTGAAGGATCTCTATGTCTCGAGAATAACTCCTTCTTTCTTATTGATATCCAAAGAATTCCGTCTATACAGTATCGCCTTTCAGACACTTTCACTGAAGCGGCGGTTCTGTCGGTGACGCAATTTCGCTTTTCAATCATTGTATATTTTTCACTTTCCGACTCTCGGGCACCCATGTGGAGCGCTACGTGGGCCAGGTCCAGACAAAGTGGGTCAGTTGCGGTCCGCCCGTTCTAGCCCCGAGCAGGACAGGCAACGGGTCTTTCACCCGGTCATCCGCGATGGATGGTACTCGTTGGCGACCTTCGAATCCTCGCCAAGTCTTTGTTGGTCTCGATCATTTCTCGCCGTCATCTCTTCTCTTGATGGATTAGCTGGATCGCCTTTTCTATGGCGTATTTGGTCACACACAAGAAGTCTGTGCCAAGTAATGGACATACACACACAGGGAACGTTTTAATGACACAGAAGAGAGAGAAAATTACAACCAGGATTTACAGGAATCAATCCTGCCCAGTGGAGCCGCCGTAGCTCAGTCAGTAGAGCGTCAGGCTCGCATCAGAAAGGTTGTGTGTTCTGTCCTCAGCGGAGCCTGCAATTCTGATGGTTGCGAGATCGGCGCTTGGACCTGGCTAAAGACCGTCGTGTTCGCTAATGGTGGCTGGGGCACGTTAAATAGGTCGTGGTCACAAAGTCCCCCATGTTCCCATACCAAATCAATACCTCTGAGTGTACCTGATCAGGGGGTTATCGGCCGATTGGGATCTAAATTACGATATGTGTGAGTGAATGGATGTTTGAAAGGTACCTTCCTGTAAAACGGATGGTGTCATTCATAAAGAAGTCCAACCCTCCGGGACATGGCACCTCCAATTGGGCCATATATGGCCCGAACAACAACAACAAAATCCTGCTCAGTGGACTAATCCACTTATTCATGTCGGATCCTTTTTCTTTGGAATTGGGATGGGAATCATCATTATTCGAGTGATCGAATAATGATGATCTAGAAGTTAAAACTATTGAATGGATGAAAATTTAACGATATCTTTAAGCAGAGAAATTGGTATTAATAATGGTAATTGAAATATTTTTATTTCAGTCAGCAATGGGTTAATTAAGAGGTTGAAAAATAGAAATCGGAAAAGATAGACACTGATATTTATTGCTTTATTAATACGTTGTTTGAACTCTTACATATGTTATGTCAACATTTCGAGATTCAAGCGATATGTGAGTAGTGCAGTTTCGATTTTGCCTCTTAAAAATACACAAAGTGTAAATAACATTTTGGTTGAAAAATCATAAAACTCCATCTATTAGTCAAGAAGATAAAAACTGGTTGCAGATATGCGTGAAGACTAGGTTTCAGAACAGATATGAGTGTGAACCCCTAAGGATTATGACTTCAATAAGTACAGTATAGACTTTATTTTCAATGAGAATTTTAGTCATAACATAGGAAAAGTACTACAAAACATGATTGAAAAGCTAGGATTTGCAATTCCACCAGTAAAATGTTGTAAGAACTTTCATGAACTTTTGTTGTAAATTTAGATTTCTATTATAAGTGCTGCTCGGAAAGTTAAGCGCTCTCATTTTCCAAACAATTATGACCCTCTTTTTATAGACCTATCACTTGTTTCCGCAATAGCCCATTGTGTAGCTCCAGTCCTACGTTAATTAAAATACCTACCTACTTATTTCCGCTATTCAATCAGGAGTCTACTGGTGTGCAGTTGAGGACGCCTCATATTCTTCCGATTCGGACTGATGCCATGTTTTCTTTCGGTTAGTTTCTTTGAAAAACAGGATTGATTGTTACTCATAAATTCCTGTCGTATCTATGAAAACTTCATTGTGTATAAGCATTAAGGTTATACACTCAAGGGCTTTTTACAGTAGTTGTAAGACAAGTCGAATTGAACCTGCAAGCAGTTGCTTGGAGAAGAAGAATATCAACAAGAACATGACCTAGACTGTATCTACTGATCTACTAACTACATTAAGACCATTGAGTTCCCTAGCTAACAGACAGTCTATTATGCGCTTCTGCGTATATGGTTTAATATCAATGTTGTAATTTCTTGCATTAATACACTTTCCCTAGAAAATTTTATGTAGAAATTAGCATGATTCGGAATAGTTTCCTGTGGTACTATTTTGACAAGAATTTTAAGTTTATTTGACATTCTACAACCAGATCGTTGTGTTTGAGAAACAGAAAAATGGGTCTAGAGGAAGGTTAGAATTAAGCTACTGAGTCAATTTCATTAAATTGGAAACAGCCGGATCAAATTAAATTTCTTCCTCACATCAAAGAATCCGATACAGTCAAAATCAATCTGAATCGAGTAGAAACTGACTAACAAAGATTCCATAAAGCCGCTTCCTCAAGAAATAGCTTGTTCCTTTTAAAACATTATACATTGACTGAATCTGGAGCTTTTTGCTTCAATGTATCTGAATGTATATATGTCCGTTTCGAGAAGATTCAGTTCCCTCGGATTCTATTAGTTTACAATGGCCCTTACCAAAGTTTTGTGTGTATCCCCTGAAGAATATTATGGCCGACTAACACATGCGACGTAATAGATGAGAATTTGTAGCGAAAAAGGCTATAGATAATCTGTTTCGTTGGCGAGGATTTTATTATGCAGGAGAAAATTCAGGGTAATTTTGATAAATCGTATTTCCAACATCTTAGAAAGGTATTACGAGATAAACATTATTTTTGTTCTTGGTGTATTGGAAACTATTTACGATGATATCGAGGTATTTTAAAAACATCCAAAAACGTTTAACCATAAACGACTTTTTAAAAAGGCTTGACGAGATTAACATTTTTTTCCTTTGGAAGCTATTTATGATGATATCGTAGTATATTTTGAATCTAGTATAATAATATGGTTAAGAGTTTTTGGCTTTTTTTTATATAACTTCTAAAAAAAAAAAAAATTTAAAGCAATGTTAAGGATATTGTGAACTTTCTTCGCGCAACAATAAATTCTCTTTGTTCTCTATACAACTTGCAAGCATTCGAATTTTATTTCATGAATAAATTACATGTAACCATAACAAGCTACTGCCATCATTATAAACAGCATTCTCATAAAACAACACATATGTTGCTCCCATTTCGCCCTAAAATTTTATTTTTTTACGAAACCAGGTAAAAAACACATCGGCCTTCTGATCACCCCTATCTCCACCCTTCGAACGCCTCTTCGAGTTAAAAATACCCACAACCGTCCACTGTCAGTATCGTTTGACTGACCTCGATAGTCTGAATCTTCCGCTTCATCCAGAGGACACTGTCTGGAGCAAGAACTGGGCAAGAGGGAAACGGGCATGGGAGATTAAGAAACCGAACGTTGGAACTGGAATTCCATCGTTTCTCAACACTTTTGGAACGTGATTTTCGGATGCGTCGTCGTTAAGGGTGCAATTATCGTTGTGAGTGGGCATATCCTGTAATGTTTGATGAGGGTGACAGGAGTGTGTTTTAGGGTAAATTATAGCTGTTTGTCGGGATTTGTCACGGGTAGGGGAAGCATTAATCGTGGGTTCGGATGTTTAATTTGTTGGCGACACGTTATAAAGTCATCAACCGTCGTTATTGTGAAATATAGCCCCTCTGTCATGGGAAAAGATCTGGGGGCATACAAAATAATGGATAGCATTTTGAAACCTGTTTAAGGCTCTTGCTCTACGTGTGTCTGTACCAATATGTCTGTTTTACCAACCCTGAAGAACTAATGATACCTCTGTCAGAGATCAAATTTCAGATCAGAGGTCCAGATGATATATTTAAGTGTTTTTGGTTTTTTTTTCTTTCAAAAGAGCGAGTTTCTACTGACTGATGAAAATATCAGTTTATCATTAGTGTGATTCTACTTGTTAGTGCTCATCCGGGCATTTCAAATACTTTCACGATGAATAGGAGAGGATTGCTTTGTTTTTATAACGCAAGTGCAGCTTAGGCTACGTTCGCCAGATTACCAAATATATTTTTAATTAAATATATATTCTTGGGAAAGGGTATAGAGAGTAGGAAACACAGTGAACTAGTAAGAAAAGGACAATGTACAAAATTGGGTTTGATCAGACAATTTTTTTAAAGTTAATGTATGTTATGAAACTCTGACGGAATGATGGTATGATGAGTAGTATGTTGATATGATTAATAGTTTGTTAGTGTGTGATGAATTATATGATGATTTGATCAGCAATATGATGATGTAATGAATAATATGTGATGAATTATATGATGATTTGATCAGCAATATGATGATATAATGAATAATATGTAATGAGTGATATGATGATGTGATCGGTAATATGATGTGAAGCGTAATTTGACGATATAGGACATTATAATAATCTGCTTAAAGACGTTTGTCCACTGGCGTCTGCATTGGTAGTTAAAAACAGCAATGCAATGAATTTACTGTAAAAGACTAATATAAGACCAAGTATAAGTATGAAATGTATTCAAATGAACGCATAGTTCTAATATAGATTAAATATTTGTAAGAGTTAAAATAAAGTGGTTTTGGTAAAAGCACACGCACACATTTTTAATAAAAAATTAAAGGTTTACAAAATAACGTTTTAATATTGCGCAAAATTAAGCTAATACATTCAATATTAAAGGTAAACAAATTGTTTAGATCAGTACATATCTTCTGATTGCAGAAAAAACTGATCACCAGTTTTTACCGTAGTTGAAAAAGTCGATATTTTGGGAAAATGTCATTTTTTTCTGCTATTACCCTTTTTTATTCTTTAATACTATTCTTGAAAGATTTATTAATATCAACAACTACACAACCGATAAGTAATTTCCCAGGAACCATGTGAGTTGCTTTTTAATTTTATTTCACTGTTTTTGAATATCTTTTTGAATAGGGGCTGGAGATATCATTTTTTTTCTTCTGCTTTTTATTTTTGGTTTTAAGGATTTGTTGCGAAGGAAGTTTGGTGTTAGCATTTAGTTGGGCTGTGTAATTGGTGGCATTTGATGGAAATTTTCAGGCTTGGTGTTGTTGATCTCCCGGCTGCTGCTGTCGGTTTGATTTCGTTTTCTTCCTGCTCTGTTTTGGTGTTTTTTTGCTTTTTGGTGGTGTTTGGGGAAGTGTATGAGCAATTTTTTCAGCCTAATGCTGCTCATATGTAGAAACACCATTTTATGTTGGTTGGGTCAGGCTCCTTCCTGATGACGCCCTGATTCACCAACATTTCTTCATTTTTCATCATTTTTTAACACTTTTGTTGTAATTATTTTTTTAATTCCCGTGTTTTTGAAATTATATTGCTTACTATGCTATGTCTGCAGCTTCAGCACGCTTGCATGGGTAGTTTCGAGTTTCGTTTTCTGGTTTATTGCACCCCGGCTGCAGCTTCATATATATATATATATATATATATATATATATATATATATATATATATATATATATATATATATATATATACCAAGGCATCATCAGAGCTGTAAAATCACGCTACAGAACCTTTTTGTTGCGTCAAATTCTATGCGATTTGGAGAAAAATATCCAAATAATCCAAAGAAAATGCAACGTGAAGGAAGCTATCGAATGGATATGTGGATCTTGGGATGACATCAGTAAATCAACAATAGCAAACTGTTGGAAACATATGATGCAACCACAGCCGAAGACGACAATTCAGTTTCAGAAGAAGCCGACTTGAAAGATGAATCAAATACGCACGACATTCAACAATCTGAGTTGGAGAATATTTGGAACGCTACAAAAAATAAAATTTCGGTTCCTGACGACGTGAATTTGAAAAAGTATCTCAGTGTAGATGGGGGGACAACGTTTCAACATGTTAAGAACTGACCGAAGCAGGCATCATCCAATCCATTAAAGACAGCTAAGATGAGGCCAATGAAAGTAGTGAAGATGAAGAGGCTGTGGTTGGAGATGATGTGCGCAATGTCACTTCTTCATAAGCCTTAGCAAGTTTGGAGATATTGCGGACATTTATTTCGTCACAAAGCAATGTGCCGGACTTCACCTTTACAAACATTCACCAGCTGCAAAGTTATTTACTCTCAAATACAACAGCAAACCTTGTTCAGAAGAAAGTCGTAGATTTTCTGAAATAAAGTTTTGTTTCCTCGCATTTTGTTCATTTAGGATTAATGTTTCCCAAAAGAGGTAAGAAAATTTTTTTCAGGCTTTAGAAAATGCTATAACAATGTATTTATTTGAAAAATTATTTTTCTCTGGCTGATTTCAATGAATTGTAATAAACTTTCTAATTGCAGTAGCTAATCATAGTGTTATATGTAGTCTTCTTTCGAAAAAAAAGCCAAATTTACGTATAAAAATGGGTTATTTATTCGAATTAGCAAAATTTCGTTACAGCGAAATTTCCGTTAGAACGAAAAAATTTTACGGTATATATATATATATATATATATATATATAGAGAGAGAGATAATTTCTGTAGTAGCAGGATGAGGCAACATTATTGAACCATTGGTGTGTTTGCACGTGTTACGCAACCTAGCATAGCCTATAGGTACTCTAAAGCAAGTATTTCTTATTTCAGTTACGATAATAAAGCTATTTCTCCAAACGGCCGCATTCTAGTTTAGTGCCTTCACTTCAAACAAAGAACAGAGTACATCGTGTCTCTTCTTATAACCTTACTTAATTTCAGTGACACGACACTTTATAGCCCTCTCTAGTTAACTGGTTCAGCGACTTCCATGGGAAGGTACCGGAACATGAGCTGGTGTTAGTTAATGATACGGTATAACGCGTAAATAATAAAGGAAATACATTGTACATGACAAAATGAAATGAAGAACACAAGCCAGAAAACAAATATATGGAACGACGTATTTAAATTTCAATACTGTTAGTTGAAAAAAGTTGTAAGATAGATTTACGTCTTGATTCGCATTATCACAGCGGAGAGAGAAAAAGAGCACCATTATTCGGTTTAATTTTTCTTACCAGCAGATTTACAGCGAACAAATTGGCTACTCTCGATGTTTAAAATGTGTCAAGTTAGTTGTTATGGCGGTTTATGTCGCTAGGACCGTATTTTTCAAGCTGCGCCAAGCACAAGGTAAAGCCAAGTAAAATATGTAAACAAAGAAAAGAGAAATCGGGGAACAGAAAAGATTACTAGGGTAAATCGGGACTGTCATACCCGTACTCACCTAAATTATACGTGTCACTGAGGGCTTGAGTCGAGTGATGTTCGTTAAAAAAAATAGAATATATTTTTTGAGTGTCTCTGGTAGGCAAATAGGTAGAGTCACGGATATAATAAACCAGATGACTGCGAATTTGAAACTCGATCCAAACAAACGTTATCGTGTCCATGGGTTCAAGTTGAATCTGTCGTGATTTCAAATGTCACCAAATTGATGTGGTGTGGAATTTTTGAGAGTAGGGTGTCAACCAACGCTAATGACCTCGTCATGAGACCATGGTTCAAAATGACGAGGTGTTGTCAGCGAATATTTCAACTACCTTCTATTTATTTTAGAATTTAAAACATAAAAAAATGGAGAAAATAATGGAATACTATGTTTTTCAAAGTTCTCTGTTTTGACTGCTCAAATATTGTACAAATTTGAAGTATTGAAACTTTATGTTGAGTCCCTGAAACCTTGTCACGGATCACTACACTTTGGGAACCATTGCCTTAGAGTGTTTCCTCACAAGCTCACATTACTTGCGTTGTCCAATTCCATCACGCACCACCTCAGTATGGCTGAACCTAGCACTGAAATAGAAAGTGCAGAGAGAATACTGCAAAATCAGTCTTACACTGGCTTCCCCAGGCTGCTTTATTGCAACATAAACAAAGCTCCGATATAACCATTTACTAACTTCCTATCTCAATAAATACCATTAGTAATTTCGTACGCTTAAGAAACTGATCAACTTCCAAGGATTGGTTTGTAGTTCGTGTATTTAGCACTAGAACAACAAACATAACGGTATATTGGTGTCGGTCCGGGATCAATCCCAAAGGGATAATGAGAACAACATCTAGTTATTTTGAATCACGGCTAGATGAAGATATCATCCTCTTAGAATGCACCCCACTCTCCAAACTTTAACATGTCAAAAAGAGGTTTTCTTAGCAAACACACTTTGGTTTGATCGTGATAATATCTACGATACACAAATGATAATACCTACAAAGCGATGTAGAACTACAACACCTGAACATTTTTATTTTATTTTTGATACATTGTTAGTTGTTGTTGTTACTAATTCCCCACATGGTCTCTTTAAATTAGACCAAGTACACAAGTCCATAAACCGTTAAGAAAGTAGAAAAGTAGTCCAAGAAAAGTAGAGGTTTCGAAAAAACCGTGTCCATTGTAAAGTCAATACAGTTTAAAATATGAGCTGGCAAAGCCTGATCAGCTCCGCACTTGGTACAAGTCCTGAAAACCTTCTGGCCCTGTTCGTAGGAGAGACTCCTCAAGTGTCCACTGGCAAAACGTGAAATACAAGTCTACTGACTTCTAAGGCGCTCAAAGAGTAGGGCGTCTCTAGGACGACTTCTCGAGTACCAGTCATGTACTGGATGGACATTCCAGAGATCCTTAGATGTCTTCCTGCACTCTGAGAATGCTTCACTATAAGTACAAGGCATATCTGACTGGAGAATCTCTGAGGAAGCAGCCTACGCCACACAGTATTTTCCCTTAATTTATACTTTAAGTATGTACTTATATAGCTTCATAAACTGCCATTTTTATATGCAGGACTCTCGTTTTAATGTGCCCCTATTTATAATTTCATTTTATTCCCATCGGAAAGATTAAGATAAACAAAACCGTTCTGGGATAATTCAGTCTTCATTTGTTTATCGTAAAAAAAGAACAAGGACACGCCCAAGATACTTCCGAACACAAGCAGAAAAATAACGAGTTTCACTGTGTATAAACCTTCCTCAATGGAGCTTGTAACTTCCGTCAGCTGGATATGTTTCTCAGTGACTTATAGCTATTTTCTAAGCTACTATTACAACAATAATTATTGACTTAATTACTTATTTATAAATAAACTAATATTCATTATAAAGTAGATTACTTATTCGTTCATTGTACATCGAAATTATTAAATTACAATCAAAAGAATTAGAAAAAATTGAGTTCAGCGTTAATATAATAATCATAAGCATTACTTAAGCTAATATCACGCAATAATAAAATATGTATTTAAAAATTACCCTACAACACTCTAATATGAAATTAAGAATTACATTAGTGTGGATTTTAATCGAATTAGTTTATTAAAGAAATTATATTTATAATATTGTCATCTTGATTTCACAGTAGTATATCAAGCATTTACTTTATAGACAATTGCACTATTTTTGGAATGGGTCATTTGTGGCATTTGAAAAATGATAGAAAAATGTCCCTTGACAGAACAATGAAAACATTTCATGTGTACAATCTCATGACAATTTGGCATCTTAATAAATATTATTTCGAGTATAACCTCGCGATGTTTTCTGACAAGTTACTAATAGTGCGTACTCAGAAGGCATTCAAGAGTTCATGTCTGTTATCCTGAATGAAAAAACCCACCCCATTGTTTGTTTATGTAAATTTACTGCTTCAAAATATTTAGCAGACTTGCCCATAGAATCTGCCCTAAATTAGTAATCTGCATTTACGATGCAGCATATTGACTTTTGTTACAACTAAAATATAGCTTACACCAGCGACATGGTAGAGGTGAATGTTATCTCCCTTTTAAGTGACAGCTGGTATCGATCACCATTTACGAGCTGTCTGTGACTGACCATCTAGAGGATCCCTTCTTTTGTTCGTTGCCCCCCACCCCACCCCACCTTGCCGACCGTGAGATGTGAACGCTTTGGGGAAAGCAAGAAGTCGTCAGGTGATATCTCTTCTCATGCCAAACGATACTAGGAAAGGAAACCGTCAGTAGTAAATGCCACTCACGGCCCTATCGCTCGTTAGGTAATTAGGTATGGAGGCTCGGAGAATCAGTATAAAAACCGTTCCTGGAGACGATTAAAAAAAATCTAAGCTCCGCAGCGTAATGGCCCGTTTACGATTCTCCGTATGTCCGTATGCGTCGAACCAATGGTAGAGGAGAACCACGTGATTGACTGATGGGCGGGATTACGCAGACCCTATCTGTAGCTTCGTTTGCGTTAAGGGGAGCCTACGCATACGGACATACGGATAATCGTAAGCGGGTCTAAATGGTTAATTACACAGGGTGTTCGTGAACTGTTTAGACGACCAATATTTACAATGGAACCCATGGTCGAAATCCGCCAAAAGTGTCAGAAAAGCGCGAAGTAAATTATCCACTCTGGTTTCAACTGTGAAAAAAAGAGATATAACGAAATAATAAGTAGCACAATCTCGTGTAGATAAGTGAAAGACTGAAATGAGTTGTTGAAAGTGACGTCCAAGGGTTTCATTGTACAGTTCACACTGGCGAATGAAAGATTGACGCAACCTCTCGTAGATTCCTACTGACGTACTGATCATGTCTGCTGAAACAAGGATTCTTGCGACAAGAACTTCCGCAGAGCGTATGGGTGTCTCGTACACCAATGATTGTGGTGTGGACCCACAAGAAGTGTTAGACAATAAAGGACGACAATTAATGTGGACCCAGAAGAAGAAGTAAAGTGGGTTTAGGTCCGGTGTTGAGAAAACTTGAAGACAATTCATAGCAACACGTGTTAGAAACGGTTGTCTCCAGAAACGGTTGCCGTCAGGACACTGTTGGAAACGGGACTCGTCACTAAAGACTATACGACTTCAGTCAGCACCGTTCTAAGTTAATCGATCCCGGCACCATTGCAATTTTGCTTCTTCTTGGGGCGTCGATGGTTTTGGTATAGAGTATATTTTTAACCGTTTGGACGTAGTACGGGTACACACACAAACAGACAAACGGATAGACAGACAGACAGACACCAAGCGAGCAACAGACAAATTTTGAATCAGGACCCAAAACGGATAAAAAAATATGAAATGGCTAAAGAGTATTCAATGTGTAAGCAAACATTCCAGTTTTATATCTGAAGATATGACATCCACATTCAAAGAAATGAATTTTGTACCTCTAAATGCAATAAAATTTTCAACAAAATATTTAATTGCATATCGTTTACTTTTACTGGTGTTAATTTATATTCCCATTAAAAAGGAAGACAAAAAATATATGTCATGTTAAATTATAAAAAAAGAATCTCGTCATACTAATAAGCATAACTCGCAACTGCTATACGTTAACAATGGAGTTGCGAGCTTTGCTTACTAGCATGACGATATGAAGGTATACTTAAATTTGATCCCATTCTCTTGCAGTAAGGCTATTCGGCATTTTTTGACGTCCATTGCAGTCTGCAGTCGAGCTTTTCCGAACAGTTTTAAAATACTATGTGACTCTATAGCTCAAATCAAGCGTATTTCAACCAAGCGGCAAAAATTGTGAATGAATCCCGTTACGGTTTATTATATGTTGTTTATATACGTTGTCGCCAATCGACCATGAACAAAGAAAGTTGATTTGTTGAGGTGTACGTACTAGGGATGCGACATCGACAGCAAAACATCGATGTTTTGAAACATCGATGTTCAAAATTAAAACATCGATGCTGATAAAACATCGTTTCAAAAACATCGATGTTTTTAAAATTCAGTGTATGTAAACTTTTTTCCCCATTTCTTAAAACTGGTTTAGCAACTAAGGATGCAGCATCGACAGCAAAACATCGATGTTGATAATGGATCGCCCCCAAAACTTTCGATGTTTTTAAAATTCAGTGAATTTAAACGTTTTACCCCATTTCTTATAACTGGTTTAGCAACTAGTGATGTGACATCAGGTCTAATACATCGATGTTTTTTTATAAAACATCAATGTTTTGAAAACATCGACAGCGATGTCGTATCCCTACTTTTCAGACCCTTCCCCTTTGGTCACTTTGATCTAAAAGTATGTTCAATTTGCTGATTATGAAAATTATGCTACTTGGTTATTTTTTAAATTTTTATAACGGTACTTTTTTATATAAAAATAAAACATCGACAAGTATAAACATCGATGTTACAAAAACATCGACCGCATTACATCGATGTTAAATATATTGATGTTTTTTAAAATACATCGATGTTTTGAAAACATCGACATCGATGTCGCATCCCTAGTACGTACACGCTAGTGATGCAACATCGACAGCAAAACATGTTCAAAATTAAAACATCGATGTTGATAATGCATCACCTCAAAAACAACGATGTTTTGAAACATCGATGTTCAAAATTAAAACATCGATGTTGATAATACATCGCCCCAAAAACATAGATGTTTTGAAACATCGATGTTCAAAATTAAAACATCGATGTTGATAATACATCGCCCCCAAAAACATAGATGTTTTTAAAATTCAATATATTTAAACTTTTTCCCCCATTTCTTAAAACTGAGTTAGCACCTAGTGATGCTACATCAATGTTTTTAAAATTCAGTGAATTTAAACTTTTTTCCCCATTTCTTAAAACTGGTTTAGCAACTAGTGATGCGACATCTGCTCCAATACATCGATGTTTTTTTTAAATATCAATGTTTTGAAAACATCAACATCGATGTCGCATCCCTACTTTTCAGACCCTTCGCCACTTTAGTCTAAAAGTATGTTCAATTTGCTGTTTATAAAAATTATGCTACTTTTTTAATTTTTTAAATTTTTATAACGGTACTTTTTTCTCTTAAAAATAAAACAAGTATAAACATCGATGTTACAAAAACATCGACATCGATGTCGCATCCCTAGTACACACTAGAAGTTCATTTTTTTAAATAAAACTTTAAAAATCCGTTTTTTTCACAGTAGGTCATTGATTTATGCTTAAAACTATTTAAGTGAGAACAAAAAATCATATTCAACTAATTAGTAATTAGCTAATTTAGCTATAATGAACTAATTAGCATGTTTTTTTAACAGTGATATCTCAAATTCTAATTTGTCTAGAAATGCAATTTCTAGTTGGAAATCATTTCCGATATTATTCTTCATGTTTTGACCCTCAATCAAGTTTCTTGATAGAAAAGGTTTCCTGTTACAACTTTTTTCGCTAAGTATGCATAAAAAAATCACGATTTTTTCTGGAAATTGAGGATTCAAAAATACATTAAAAATTTATTTCGTAACTAAAAACTCTGATTGAGGGTCAAAACATCCGCTGTATTATGTAGATTATAATGATACAAAAATAATTATAATAGATTAATTTATTGTTGAGTTATCACTGTTGGAACAAAGCATCCTATTGCAAAAACGTGTTTCTTCAGAAATTGAGTTTAAAGTTTTGGAAACACGTCTGTTCATGGTGACAATACTTAACAAAAACCCTTGTAACTAGAAAACTATTTCGAATATTTTCAAGATCTTGGCATCGTTTGAAAGCTAAGGAATTGAAGAATATTTTTGAGCTATAAAAAAATATTTAGAGTTTCTGTTGGATTTTCAGGATTTCTAGTGTGTACATACCTAGTGCACCACATAGTGTGCACCTTAATGAAATATTTATACAGATCTAGAATATAAATGCTTTGCACTCAAACATTAGAAAACTATCGTTGAAAATAACGTTCTTTAAAAGATACTTCGCTTAATATGTGAAAAAAATATGTTTTTAACAACTAGCGCTGAAAAAGCAACCTGGTATATCTAATCTATTATTTTTTACCTCTTTTAGATTTCAAATTCTATTCTTAAACTTTTAAGAAGTTAGTGATTGATGTAAAGTATTATACTTTACATGGTGTAAAATGATCCTATATTAACCAAACTTGTCGGTCCGTATAACCAACGATCCCTTGAGTGTTTCTCCTATAACCTTTTTTTGTTTCTAAGCTTTTAATAATTTAATATTTTATAGAGAAAATATTCAGTAGGGAACACTATTAGATGAATATGTTGAACAGCTCCGACCCAGAACGATTAACAAACATTAATGTAGCAAATGTTAGAGACCAAACAGTTAGGAAGTATAAAGAAATTTATAAATTAAATTTATTTTTTGGAAATCAAGTAAGTCTATCTCGGTTTCTCAAACAAAACAAATAATACTCTTTATTTACAAGTTTGTATCGATGCTTGTAAGTGCTTGTTTGAATGTCGAGTGACGGGATTTTTAAAAAGTAACAGGTCTACAAATTGAAATTTGAATATGAATTAGGAGACCAAGTTTTAGTTTTACTTTCGTTATTACGAAATCTCATATTGAAGGTGTTTGTGACCTAACAAATATAAAATATGATGATCCGAATGCGGTATGGCAGTAAAAACCACCATGTATTAATTTTGTAATGTTGTCCTGAGAAAACTACAATACGCTGCAAAGTTTCATTAGTCAAGTGATTGATAACTAATTTAAATGTAATTTCATAATTGTCAACATGCCACACCGTATACATCACTGCACTAATATTTTACGATTATGCCATACTTATGTTAGATTATCGTATGAACTTCATGGAAGTTGGAAAGGTATCTGCGAGTATATTTGTTGGAAACGGTCCCTTGTTTTACAAAAAATTGGTAGATATTTTCGATAATGGTAATGGTAATTTTAGTGAACGACGTACTAGAGCAACACAGTGTGTTATTGACGACGGTTCTTGATCAGTCCCTTAAGGGAAAGATCCGAGGACGACACCTCGTAATTTTGAACCACGGTCAGATGACGAACCAACACCTGAGCTGGCACCCCACTCTCCAAACTTGCACGCCAACTCAACGTGAGGACTTCCGACCACGACAGATTTAAGGTGCACCAGCCGCCTCTACACCATACGTTTACAAACATCCATGCCCGGACCCGGATTCGAACCAGGAACCTTCCGATCTAGAGGCTAACACCTTAACCACTATACCGGTTGGTCGGCATTGCTTGTCATGTATATGTTTATGTTTTGGAGAACTAAGTACAGTTAGGAAAAACTTTGGCATTAATTCGTCCCCAAAACTTAGAATTACGCATAATCTACGCAAAATCCTATTAAAAATTCTTATTAGGATTCTAGTATAATTGATTCAGGAATGAGTGTAGGTGAGTAGGGAGCAGTTACCCTAGTATTATAAGGTTTCACTAATTTGATAAAAATAGAAAATGTTGAAGGATTAAAAGTTGAAAAAAGCGGTCTTTTTAATTTTACATAATTGAACATTTAAGACTGAAATAAAATACAGATCAATAAACAAAAATCAGCTAAAATTTAGTTATAATAATTTGATAATGTTGTAATTAACATCGTACTGGAGCAACACAACGGGCTATTGACGAAGGTCCGGGATCAATCCCTTAAGGGAAAGGTCCGATGACAGTACCTCTTAATTTTGAACCACGGTCAGATGACAGAGCAACACCTGAGAGGGCACTCCACTCTCCAAACTTCCACACCAACCCAACGTGAGGATTTTCGGCCACGACTGATTTTTGGTGCACTAGCCGCCTCTACACCATACGCTTACAAACATCCATGCCCAGACCCAGATTCGAACCAGGAACCTTCCTATCTAGAGGCTAACACCTTAACTACTGTACCGAGATAGTTTCGAAGGCACAACGTTTCGACGTGAATACTCGGACCTAATGTTGGAATGAAGTTGGCATAAGAAATTTTAACGATTATTTATTGCGTATATTAGGCAATTAATTTTCAGTTTGAACGATTAAAGAGGTTTTTGATAATAATGTTGGAGGATAATTATATTGATTAAAAATCTGTAATTGTAGAGTAGTTTAGTAGCTTTGAATCACACCACTTACGCAGTAAAACTTCTTTAAAAAATATTTTATGATGAACTATTTTTAAATTTTGAAACAATACATTGTAATTCAGAGACAAAATACTGACAGCAAAATGACTTTCCTTAAAATGTAGTAATTATAATCCATTAATCAAGCCGAAGTAGTAGGTAAAATGAACATACAAAGAAAAAATTTTAATCTATGCCTTACAGGCAGTTGATTACAAACCATTTTTTAATCACCTTTCCAAAATATATTCAAGTACATTTTTTATTTTGATTTTCGTGTTTTCTAATAAAATAAAAGTAATCAAAATTGATAACTCTCATTTGATCACATTAACAGTATTGTTTAGTTCCATAACTTAAACCAAGTAAGATTCGAACGGTAAGGTACTATTGACAAAGAATCTCATATCAATTGATTTTATTTTTTTATGAATGTTAAATTAAATGCGACAATAAATAAAAATAATTTTTTATGGTACTTTCCTTAGCAAAATATATAAACGGATTTATCCATGTTATTCCGATTTACATTTTTAAACGTTTGCATCGTGAATTTGAACATGCTTGGGTTTGTTATTCATTCTTTATTGCATTCTTCTTTTTATTTCTTTGTACTATAGTTTAAATCGTAGTTTTATTTCGTGATATGTGTTTTCATTCTCGCTATTTGATTTGAGTTTTTTTGGGTTCACTTGTGGCTCTATTTGTACTCTCTTTCTGGCATGAGCGAGAACATAAACAAAAAAATATTTTTTGTTCGTTATATTGTAGTCTTTGATTGCATACGATCCCAATATTTAGGTAATCTTTTCATCCTTCTGTGTACAATATATCCCTTTCATCTTGTAAATTACTAGAACTTCATTGCGGTAAAGTTAAAAATATGTTTCAAAAAATGTCAAAAAATTGAAAAAAAAAGTTTGAAATGAAAATAACTTTCTAATTGAGACGATCTCATTAAGTCGTCAAAAGCCAAATGAAGCAATTTTAAATCTACTTTTGACAGCCATAGAGGTTGTTACTTATACATTGACTATGATATACAAAATCGATACTGTCATCAACTATATATACATACTTATTCTATATTTTTTGTTTTGTTCCGTCTCAATCAATAATAAAATACTTTTTTTCTTCCGATTGGAAGATGGAGATGTAAGTTCCCTAACTCTTGAATCACTTTATTAAGATTGGGTTACAACGGTATTTTTTGTTTTGTTCTATCTCAATCATTACTAAATATACTTATTTCTCTTTGGAAACAGATACATGATCAACTAAACCGTGAAAGTAACTTATTAAGATGGAGCTATTGCTTCATTCAACAAACCTGTGTGTACTGGAAGAGCTTTAATAAACCAAACGTTTATTCCGCATGCTACTTCATACGTTACGCATGGTGAAATATTCAAACATTTGGATTAAATCTCAACCGATTTAATTGTTCAAATTTCTAAACTTTATTGCAATTAAAGAAAACCAACATACTTATAAAGATAATTATTTCTCTTAACTAGGAAGACCTCGGATGAGGAAACAAGCACTTTAAGTTGAGCAATATGCTACTTTGTTTGCGTGTGTTGTATAAATTGGATGTAATCTACTTTCAAATTCAACAGGTATATATCTGGAAATTAAAATCATAAAAAAGCTATTTTGAAACAGTAATTCTGATAGTATAATGTTTTCTCGATCTTTAACATACATAAATATGTGTATTTATTTGAGTGGGACTTACTTAAATAGGGGTAGATTATATATGATAATTTAAATTGAAAGTTTATTTGATAGTTTATTTGATACCAAGTGTAGAGTAAGTATTTGTTATTAGTGTATTTCGGAGGATCGATATTTTCTTTAATTCATGGGTGACATTTTTACTATTTCACGTCATACATTTATAATAACCCACATTTAGTGCTATAATTTTAAATATAATTATTTTGTAAGTAGAAAATTTTGTAATTCAGTAGTATCGTATTTATGTTAACACAAGTATGATCGGTAAGTAGTTGAATTAAAGTCGCACTGGAGCAAGAGAATGGGTTATTGGTGACGGTTTGAGATCGATCCTAAGGGGAAAATATCCACGGACAACACCTCGTTATTTTAGATACCGGTCAGATGACGAGGTCCCACTTTAAACTGCACTACACGCTCTATACTTCCACACCATGCTAACGTAAGGACTTTCGGGGCCACGACAGATTTAACACTCACCAACCCCCCACGTATACGACGGACTTTGGCTGGATCGAGTTTGTTAGAGTCGAACTCACTACCATCCAATCTAATCCGCTACTTTTACAACCGGGTTAAGGTGTTCCCCAAGTATGGTGGGAAAAAACTATAGTGGTGTGACTCGATATTTTCTTATTATTTATGACATTTTAAAGTATGCCATATTCTTATGTTAAGTAGGGTAAACTAGAGTTTTTTAGATTTTGTTTTAGAAACTTTAAAATACTCATTGAAATCCCTGTTCGTATCAAAACTTTAAACATCAGCAATACTTTGGAAACAATTGAAATCTTTAATGTAATACGGAAAGATTTCCTTTTGCTCAGATTCGTATTCAAGTTATAATGCACGTAGTTATTGAAAAAATGACAAAGAATGATATGTTGATCCCTATACGGTTTTTCTATATCTTGTCTTGAACATAATCTGTATACTTTGTATAATATTTAAATTTTATCGTAACTGGCTGAAATTAAAATATTTCCACGCAAGTAATAAAGAAGATTACATATGTATCAAATAAAATGTCATCACATCAATTTCTATTTATACATTGTATTGTTAAAAATAATTAAATACCATCTATATGCTTGCATCAATGATCGTGTTTTCCCTCACGAAATGTAGGCTTATGCGTCTGCTTACTGTACGTAGGTTATATCAATCAAACCAAGAATGACAAACGAGTCCCAAATGTATGGCAACAACAGCTTAACAACAGAACAATGAGCGATTTGTTCATTTTTAAAAGCATATGCAAATATTTATAACTACTTTTAATATATTTGAAACTTCTATCCAAAACTTGACTTATTATCCTGTGACAATACTTTTTCCGCATTGTTCGTTTCGGATTCTTCACAGATTAGGTCAAGGAATTTAAAAAACATTTTAAATAAAGGTTTTGAAACCCGGCATTTGAGTTTGTATTGTATTTTGTTTCGATGATGAATTCATTTCCTGAAAATCTCGTATGAAATGTATTGCAAGTTGCAACAATTATCAGTATAGATTCAATGAAAATTCTCATGATTCAATGTGTCGTTGCTTTTCAAATTTACTTCAGCATCATAAAGGAAGTTGGGATGGTTTTGCCTAAGACTACTTATCTAACACATTTGTTGCTGTTTTGGAGAACTAAGTACAGTTAGGAAAAACTTTGGCATTAATTCGTCCCCAAAACTTAGAATTACGCATAATCTACGCAAAATCCTATTAAAAATTCTTATTAGGATTCTAGTATAATTGATTCAGGAATGAGTGTAGGTGAGTAGGGAGCAGTTACCCTAGTATTATAAGGTTTCACTAATTTGATAAAAATAGAAAATGTTGAAGGATTAAAAGTTGAAAAAAGCGGTCTTTTTAATTTTACATAATTGAACATTTAAGACTGAAATAAAATACAGATCAATAAACAAAAATCAGCTAAAATTTAGTTATAATAATTTGATAATGTTGTAATTAACATCGTACTGGAGCAACACAACGGGCTATTGACGAAGGTCCGGGATCAATCCCTTAAGGGAAAGGTCCGATGACAGTACCTCTTAATTTTGAACCACGGTCAGATGACAACGCAACACCTGAGCTGGCACCACACTCTCCAAACTTCCTCACCAAACCAACGTGAGGTCTTAAGGCCACGACAGATTTAAGGTGTACAAACCGCCTCTACACCATACGCTTACAAACATCCATGCCCGTACCCGGATTCGAACCAGGAGCCTTCCGATCTAAAGGCTAACACTTTAACCACTATACCGGTTGGTCAATGATGAAATTTAGAAAATCTAGGAACGAAAACGTTAAAAATAAAATATAACTATAAACAAAAATGTTATCCTAAATAAAACATTCTCACTTAAGATTCTTCTCTTGAAACCCAAAATTTTATTACTTGAGAGCAACACACTCATTGCTCTCTCTCTCTCTATTCCTATCTCTCTATAGAAATCTCTATAGAATCTCTCTTTCGAAAATTAAACTATTTTTATCATAATAAATTACATAATTGCCCCTTTCTTTTTTCAAAATTTATATTCGTTTTTAACTTTATGAATTTATTACTTTGTTTCATAGATAATAACTTTCGCAGGAACGTATCGCTACAGTAATTTAATTCGTATGGAGAGGTATTAAACTAAAAATCACAAATGGAATTTTGAGGACCTTGTAAACATAACTTTAAAAATAATTCTTAAAAATGTCTTTTGTCATCTTTTTAAATTTTTCTTTACTACATATACTTTTAAAATCTTACCCACATAATACCTTTTCATAAAAGCACTCAAGGTATGCTTTACTGCCCTGCAATACTATTTTTACAGTTAAATTTACTTTGATATATAAAATTTTTTTTTAGGATTTTTAATCTCCTTCAATTACAGACAAGACGTCTAGTTTGATTTTGAGGATATGTGTACATTTTTCTTTCAAATGTTTAAAACAGATTTTGGGAGTTGTGAAAATTGTTTATGAAAATTACAAAGATTTTAGGTTATATTGAGTTTGAAAATATTTACACACTGAAAATATACTCTTTTTTACGATACAATTTAGATAAAACGATTTAAATGTAACAGACAACATATAAACAACGAAGTAAAAAATTTAAAGAAGATTTATTCAAAACATTAGATATTTTAGAGGTACACTTCTATTTATCATGTTTAATCCGGCTTCAATGTCAGTATAAGATTTTCCTCGCATCATTACATTACTAATTTTTACTTGACAGTTAAACATTATTTTACAATTACAAAAATATAGTGTGCGTATGTTACCAATAGGCACCTATAGGTCGAAATAGCAGAAATAATTTCATTTACAGTTTCAAATACAGTTTCTGTAAAACAAAAGGACTGCCTATAATATTCCGGTGTAAACATATATTTAAAACTCTTCAAATCCGATGCCCAAATAACACGATCTCTATATTTACTAATTTCAATTCTAATGTCTACAAATAAGTTACTAAAATATTTTCAAAAACTTCTAATTAATATATAATTCTAATACTAATGGCTACAACTAAGTTACTAAAATATTCTCCAATATAATTCCAAAAAATATAGTTCTAATATTAATGGCTACAAATAAGTTAATAAAATATTTTCTAATATAATTCTAATAAAATATTTTATAATATAATTCTAATAAAAATATAATTCCAATACTAATGGCTACAAATAAGTTACTAAAATATTTTCAAATTTAATTCTAATACTAATGGCTACAAATAGGTTACTTCAAGAATATTTTGATACAGATTGTGATAAAACCTAATAGAAGGGATTTTTTTGTAGATTTTCTTAACTATAATATATATATAACTAAACCATAAAACATAGATTTACACCGCACCAAAGTTCTCAAGAATCGCTGTAATCCACACAACGCGAAAACAACTTAAGAATGACAAACCACGCAAAGTATAGGAGCATAAGCTTTCAACCAAACTCTTCCACAAACCCAAGTGGTAATTCACAAAAGATGCAACTCAAGACATCCCAAGATTGAAAGTGAAGCACCTCAACTCCTCAGCTCGAACGAAGTGACAAAATCCGAAAGAATCTGGAGCGCGAACATTAAACAAAAAAAAAGCAGCAAAACTCGAAACAAAAACGAAACTTCTTTCAACAGCCCAATCGAAAGTGAAAACCCAATCACCCAATATACTATCACCTTGAAAAACCGAAGCATAACTTTCGGAATTCCTGTTACACTTCTTACAACCATACGATCGCCAATTGAAAGGCGATAATCTTCCGAATCTGGGCCATCCCTAAGTATCTATTGATATCAAGGAAGTAAAATTCCAGTGGGAGAAAACTGTTAGATTTCAGGGGAGGGAGGAACGAGGGGTCCGAAGCTTCGAAATAGGCGGAGTCTCACCTGAGCGGACAGTGGCTCCCTCATAGGTAGAGAGGAGAAACGTTCGTCTAGTGTTATATAGGTCAGGGTTAGAATGCTCGGACCAGTATTTAAGCTCTGCATCCAACGGATTCAAACCATCTCAGACTCAGCCCTCTGATCGAACACAACTAAGGGATACAAATATCTTTTCCTCGGATTTGTTGAAGAGGTAAGTGTTCAGTGAAAACTTTTATGGTGTCTGGTGAGGTAGAAAGTGTTCAGCGAGTTCCCTTTCGGAAGTCGAAATTTGGTAGAGTAGGAAGTAAGAGTTTTAATTGCAAGAATTGGAGTTTAACCGCTCCTGTAATATAAGTTTTTCTGTGAGATGCGTTTGGTATTTTAGTGCGAGAATTCCGAAGAGTTGCTATCGAAGCTAGTTAAGTGACGAGTCACTGAGTTTCATTCTCTTTTAATGTAAAGATTGACAGTGAAAGATTAGAAATGACGAGTTAGCTTGTAAAGAAGTTCTCGTTGAGACTTTTCAAGTGAACGGAAATAGAAAACGCGCTTAGAAAAAGCGAAACTAAAAGCGAAATCAAAAACTCCTCTGCGGAGAGAGAGAGATTAATTAATGCTGTCGCCATCTACCGGAAGCGAACTGTGTTATAACCACAGAAACTGCAAAAGCGCAGATTAGTAGAAATATTAAATGTAAAATTTGCAGATATTCCATTAATTTGAAAAAAAAAATAGTACTTATTAACCAACGTTTTTGCGATGCTTCGAAATCTAAAAAAGAGTAAACTAGTTTAACGGCTTATATTTTGATCTTGTATTGTTTTTAAAGCCGAACTTTTCTAAAAATCTCAAAATGGCTATTATATTACCAATAAGAGAAGTTGCAACAGTTTTATTAAAACGTGAAACATTCATAAACATTACACTAAAAATTGAAGCATACGATTTTTAGATTTTTGTTAATTTGTATTACTATTATCAGTCAGTTCAATTTTATTTGAAAAAGTGTTATATCTTTTATATTTGTTGCCTTTCTAATTTTCACTTAAGATATATTTTCATTTATTCATGTTCTATTGAAATTGTTATTTATAAATTTAAACTTCTTTGTTTAATGCCATAAAAATGTGTGAATTTAATTTTTTTAATCTCTAGAAATGTAAAAACATGTGATTTAACTTAAAACTAATTTGTTGATAAAAGAAACTTGCAAATAATTATTGCCTGTCAATATTACGCTAAGGTTTTTTTTGAAATTATGGATCACTGTTAAAGATCTTTTTCGCTATAAATAAATAAATTAAATGTAATAATTTTCGCTGTTAATATTTTAAAAGTGTAATTGATAACATCCAGTACTTTAAACTTTAAACTGTATCAGAAATTGATTGACGTAAAATTTTATGACTCCTACTAATTTTATAATATTTTCGTAAAATAATATGCTAGCTTATGAGATTTTCTCCAAACAATTACGACCTCTCTGAAACGTTTTAAAAAAACTTAAAAGAGAAGCAAAAACACCCCATTCATGAACAAGGATAAAGCAAACTATGATGTAATATCGGTGTTTCATTTGGAGACAATTCTTTTAAAATAATTTTGTAACCGGTTCCAAATGAAAGACACTAGCACAACTCGTATCTTCCCATCTTCAAATCACAGCGTCTCATCTTCGGAAACGCTGTTCCAACGAGTTCGAAAACTGGAGCAAACTAAGAATATGCTCCATCGGGATGGTTGAAAGAACATGTTGATCTACATTTGTTTTTCGTAGCGGGGAGGAATCCTCTAAGACACATGTTTTCCCAGGGGTAATAATTGTTAACCTCATTCTCTGCAACCTGATCGATCCATGCCAGGATGAAAGGAAAGTAACCCGTTCTTTTTCCCACCGTCATAAATCACTGATGCAATCAATGCACAGAAACATGCGTTCGCTCATAAGGTGGTCCTTAGAGGCTCTCAGAACTTCCGATGAAGATCCGCTTAAGACAATGACTCGTTGAGGAAGCAGGCAGAGGTGAAAAAAGCAAATTATACTTGAATCTGACAAAGAAAAGACAACGTTTAGTTTATCCATTATCCCGCAAAGAAGGAGTTTGAACCAAGACGATGCCGATATAATTATATTTGTACTAAAAACATTGATTCGTTTTGTCACTGTGCAGTTATTTTGCTACACAGCTAATTAAACCTCATATGTCATAAATTCTAAAATAATTCTAAAGCTAGTACCAATGCTATGTTTCCAAAATCTTTTGAACATGTGTACGCATACGTACAGAGACGATTGCTTTGGTTTGCCAGTATTGTTAGTTTTGCTGCAAACTAATTTAACCCCAAAGGTTTGGCGGAAGAATGATGATTCCAAAGCATGGGTCTAGGGTGAAGACAGCGTCTATTTGAAAGATAAAAAAACCGTTTTTAACCTCTGAGCTTCAAAATATTTTTACGAGCAATGAAGTATTAATTTTCCTTACATCGAGCATTTAATGATTAAATAATCACATCCATTTGGTTAAAAGAATCCTTGGAAATATTCTATCAGCCTCCTGAATCTGTTAGAAGTAATCCAGGGACGACGGTGCTGAACGTATATACGCCTGAAAGGATTAATTCTATTGCTCTTAACTATTATTTATTTTCAAATGTATTTTTTACACTTTACTAGATACAAATTCGTAAGAAAATGATAAAAGTTGGTTAGTTGAGTTTAATAGTGTAAGATTCCTAAACTGACGAACTGCCCTATAAAATGGCGAAAGACATTAATGTAATATTGAATTAGATTGTATTTGAATGTTTGAAAAATATATCTTAATAAAAAAAAATTATTTTGTGCATTTTTATCAATTTACATCTTTACAAGAAGATCCACGAATATACATAATAAACCATCAGACCTCTAATAGACATGTTCCCTTCTCGTTTTCTAGATAAATCATGGCGAAATCACTGACTATAATGGCAGTGACTTTAGCCGTACTCCTCGGGGTGAGAAGTGGAGTGCGAGCTGGAGGTGACTACGGTGGTGATGGTGGTGGTTATGGAGGCGATGAAGGTGGCTATGGAGGCGGAGAATATGGAGGAGGAGGAGGAGGCGACTATGGTGGTGGACACGGTGGTGGAGACTACGGCGGTGGACACGGAGGTAGTGAATACGGTGGACACGGAGGCGGAGGATATGGTGGAGGCGGCGGCGGATATGGCGGCGGAGGCGGCGGATATGGTGGCGGTGGAGACTATGGACATAGCTACAAAGAACCAATCGTTCACGTCATCCACAAGGACGTTCCAGTGTACCACAAGGTCGCTATCCCCAAGCCCGTTCCAGTCCCCAAGTACTACCCAGTCCCCAAACCAGTTCATGTTCCCCACCACGTCCCTGTCCCAGTAAAGGTCCCAGTCTACAAGACCATCCCCAAGATAATCACCATCCCCAAGAGCGTGCCCGTCCATAAGATAATCCATGTCCCCAAGCACGTCCCAGTCGGTGTCCCAGTCCCAGTCTACAAACCCGAACCCGTCCCAGTCTACAAGACCGTCCACGTTCCCAAACCAGTTCCAGTGCCAGTACACATCAAAGTGCCAAAGTACATCCCAGTCCCAGTCCACAAAATCATCAAGGTGCCCAAGCCATACCCAGTTCCAGTCAAGGTCCCAGTCTACAAGGAGACCCTTGTGAAGAAACCAGTCGTTCTTCACGTCCCGTAAGTTCTTTCATATATATTACTTTAATTCAATATAATTCAACTATTACATTGCACAATGTAGGACATAATACAAATTTTAATAGCTCCCAATATTTCAGGTAATTAAATAATTGAGGCCTGTAGAATTCAAGTTAACCAATTCAATTAATTCAAGTCAATATATTTGACACGACAGGAGTAGAAATTTAATTGTTTCGATTTCCTACAGATAAACTATAGGCTTCGAGAATCGTTATTCGTCAATTCGAATAGACAAAAAAAAATATTTCCTTGTCGAGTATCGTAGAGAAAGCATATTATACATTGTTATTAGATTAAGGCTACCATAATTGAAAGGATAGTGTCCTCTTATTCAGGGCACTGTGATGATTACCCATTTCTAAATAAAAATCCTTCAATGAATAAATTAAACAGTAATCTTCACTTCGTTTGAAAACTAGACCATTGACTAATACACTCAAATAAAAGCACCGAGAAGTTCAAAATCATTAACAGAATCCGAAACGAATATGAACAAAGACTATTCATTATGTTTTTTGCAGCCTTTTTCTTCCTGGTGGTTTTTATTGTTTTTGGCATTCGGCTGGATCTCTTTTTCTCCTGTAACGCTTCGCTTCTCGAGAAAATGGTTTCATTCAACATCTTCTCTACCAACCATTAATCGTATATTAAGTCGAAATGTAGGTTAATTCTCTGAAACTAATATTAGGTTAGTGGATTGGACAATGACCTTCAAGGACGTTGAGATAACGGGATGTTCTCTCATCGAAAAGCATTGAGTACTGAGAGTGACAGCGATAAAAAATGAATCTAAATTGTAAGGGATACAATGCGGATTATCATATTACGTCAGCCAACCTTATTTGGTGGTAGAGGACTATTGAATAATTCTAATTGGTAAACCTGTTAATTGGAGATTTTCTCACTTATGAACTCTGGATAGTATATTAGGTTTTTTCGCATGGCATTCACATTATCATACGAAATATCATTAATTAAAGTAAAATAAGTATATTAAACGCTAGAATGACAGTATCGCTTGAAAATTTACACCTTATTTTGAAGTACATCTTATGGAAATAAAACAGGCACTTCTGCAAAATTTAGAGTATGCAGTGTTATAAAATGTACAACCATCCGTCTTCGCAGGTTATGTTGAAACTTTGATACGAAACCGATCCTTAAACCACTCACTTAACCGATTCACTATAGAGAGGAAGAGTAAGCTGCACTCACACACATTGTTAGTAAACTCCATGTTCCGCTACTGTTACTGTTTTTGAGGTAAAATGATGAAATAATACAAACAATTTTCAACCATGTGAGACAATGGAACTTTCAAAGTTCTTTAGAAATATAATGGTTAGAAAATTAATCAAAACCATGCCGCTGGATTGCCTGATACACCAAACTCAATAACGACTTCCAGTAGAATTGCAGATGTTTAGGTTTCAGTTGCTGTCGATCAACATATTATCAGTCGTAAACTAAATTCATCGTGGTAATGTTACGTTTGGATTTCAATAACGACTTCTAGTAGAGAGTGTATCATTAACTTAGCTGTCGATCAAAAGAAGGTATAGAATAATGCACGTCATACGTTCCTTTCCGAAGATGAATAAGTAATAAATGAATCAATATAATCAGTTGCTTGAAAAAAAAATACATTTTAAGAGCCTATCACAACTTGAAACTTGACCTCATGGTTACGAAAGGGAGATTGGTAAAAAGTAGAATCCTACAAACTATTACAAATAGTTCAGTAATAAAGATAAGAGATAAATTGATATAGATAAATTGTTCCATAAAAGATAAATTGTTCCATCAAACTCTCTACTTAATGCTTAAAAGTAGTTAGTATGAATTAGAAGGAAGTCAATCGTTCCATAATAGTATGACAATTTTTCAGGGAATAACAAATGTAACAATGCGGATTTCAAGTGTCTTTGTCTTGTGACTGGTAATGATAATATATTGACGTATATAACCATAAGTGTCTCATTTGCTGTCAAGCTATCCGTACACTACTCCAGTGCTTAATATTCAATATACATGTTGGAGTACAGCGAAGTGTAGAACACACGCCACAAGCTTTTTTTAATTTTTCCATTGCACATTATGGAACACCCAAGATTAGTACAAGTTGAAAGCTCCAGCCTTTTAATGTGTAGGATCTTTCCCGTTGAATCTGTCATTTTATGTAATAAATGAGCGACTCATTAAATAAGTTTATCAAATATATACTTTTATGTTAGTGCATGGATACTAATAATAGATTTGTTTTGCAGAGTCTACGTCAAGGCCCACAGTGAGGGTGGCTACGGAGGAGGCGATGGTGGCTATGGAGGCGGTGGACACGGTGGTGGCTATGGAGGCGGCGGAAATGGCGGTGGCTATGGAGGCGGCGGACATGGCGGTGGCTATGGAGGCGGCGGCGGACATGGCGGTGGCTATGGAGGCGGCGGCGGACATGGCGGTGGATATGGAGGTGGAGATAGCGGATATGGTGGTGGAGAGGGAGGTTACGGAGGAGGCGATAGTCATGGAGATGGTGGATATGGTGGTGGAGATGGTGGCTACGGCGGTGGCGGAAACGATTATGGCGGCGGACACGGCGGATGGTGAAAACCTGATGACACAACGTAAAAGAGTCTGAATTCAAGATCAAATCCATTGCGATGCTATTTTGAGACTCTAAATTCAATCATGGACACTTTTGTAGATACGGTAACGAATGTTCTTCTTCATACTTCATCCTTCTGAATACTCTCACTTCTCCTATGTTGTCCTCGAAGTTGCCAAACCCCTCAAGACAATCAGATCTCCTGGAATAGCCCAATATTGTTGATAATTCTCAACTAAAAACGAAATTCGGAATCAAAATTCAACATTTCCCCAATCAAACTTTAGTATCAATTGAATTAATTCTTCAACAGCCTTTCCGTAAATTATCTTAAAACTTCCATGCAGCTATTGGTAATATCTTTTCACTAGGATATTATTCATATAGCTATCATGAGAACGTTTCTGTCTTCGAAATTCTTAGCTGTATTTCGGTTTACTGTAATGCATACCCGAAACATGACCAACATTCAAGTTCCATTCTCGGCAACATTATCGTTGTACATAGAACGCTACTTTCTCAGTGCCTATCTAAGGGTGCTGGATGGTAGAATTTCTTAAAATTTCTGTTTCTTCGATGGTATCTTCAGACACTTTCCTACTTTCTTCCAATGTACATATTGTAATTGCTTGGTCATCTTTCTTTCGTTGGTATTGTTCTCTTGTAATAAGTCATTGCCCAGAGGCGGAAGTGACGTCACGGAAGTCACTGCATACGCATATGTATCATCGAGTGAGCCTTCAGTCCTTTAGGGCTTCAAAATGTGTGGGAATCTCTCATATATTGTTAATAAACTTGTTGTTTTATTTATAAAAAGAAACTCTTGTGTGCTTATTTGATTTGTTCACTTGTGATAAACAATTGAGTTTTATTTCACTCTTTGTTATTCTATCTACTTCAAATAGTTCGTTACGGCCTTATAAAACTCGATACTTACAAGGTTAAAAAATTATTAAATAAATGCAATTAAATGAAGTTTAGAAGTGAAATACAGGGAAGTCTGTTGTTGCAGCATAGCATAATTTTACTAGAATATAATTAATTTTAAAAGAATTTTAATAATTTGTAATTAATTCAAGAACAAAAGATATCGATTCAAACTTATCGTCATAAATATTTTAGACTGTTGAAAAGGTAGAAACAAATTGAATATAGTTCGTTAAATAAATGTTTAGATATTTCTTCGAAACAAAAATTAAAATACCACAAATTATATGCACATTCGTTTGTATATGATCTAAGCGGAAAAACAAGGGTTAATGAAAAATATACTTGGATTTCTGTGAGTACTTAACATATTCATAAATATCAAGTTAGAATGGAATAACTATGTGTCTTGATTTTTTCTTAATCACAGTGCGTTTTAACTAAGTTAAATACATTTTAGTCATAGATAAAATTTTATAGTTATTAAATCAAGTTTGCAGTTTCATAATGTAACGTTAAAGATTTATGAAAATAGGTTTCTCAGTAAGCAATATGCATTAGTAAACTTTGTAATATCTATTTCATCACACAATTCAATATATAACTAAAATTCATTCTTTTATTCTGCAAATCACGTTGACATGGCGGAAAAGTTTGGAGAGTGGGGTGCCAGCCCAGGTGTTGCCTCGTCATCTGACCGTGGTTTGAAATTACTAGGTGTTGTCCTCGGATCTATCCCTTGTGGGATCGATCCCAGACCGTCGTCAAGTTTCAATTCTGTTCAAGTCAGACAGTTTCTGTTGCTCCAGTCCGACGTTAATTTAAATACCTGCCTTTATTATGAAAAATACGCAAGAATACTTCTATTTTAACATGTAATGCACCTAACTTTCAAATTCTTAGACCTATTGATTTAGATTTATCATAAAATGAGCTTTAATATTTTCTAAGTTGCAAACGTAGATAGTACATGGAAGTATTTTCTCTAATTTCCAAAACGCGTATAGAAATTGAAGTCATATTCTGTCGAAGAGCAGTGAATGCTTCTTCAGCACAATCCTTAGTCTATTACATTTATCCACGTATTGAACGTTATTATTAAAAAAGAATAGGAGCTTTCATAAGAATTGCTTCCATTTAAAATTTGCCTTCAATAAGCCCTTAGTAATCATACAGGGTCGCGATTCAATTGATATAGTGCCTGTATAAGTGTGTTGGTGTGCAAATTAACGTCAGGCATGAGGATTCATAACAACAGTTAAAGAGAATTCTCATGAAGATTACAAATATGCGAAGAACCATTGAAAATATTTCCTTCACAAGAGTGTCATACTTTCTAAAATAGTATTCTCGTGTCATAGATATTATTACTTAAAGTTTAGTTGGTTGGGGTTGGGTTATATGGTACAAGGATCATATTTGGCTATGCTGCGCCAAACATCAGACAATTTCAAGCAATGGACGTACACAAAAGAAAGTCCCAAAGACACAGAAGTGAGATAATCGCAGGGTAAGTTACAAGAATTGAACTTTCATCGCTATAACACTTTATTACTAAATTAATAACAAATTGTGTGATGCAATGAAAGGTGAATAAGAATCTGGAATGATTTTATGCAAAATGTTTTTGACAGTACGAAATAGAACTATGAAATAATTAGTCAAGTATCTATACTTCAGATAAAGTATTTCAAGCTTGTAAGCACTTGTAATAAATGCAGGAAATATTTCTAGATGCAATACGAGTAGCTATGCATGTTGCGAAGGTCCCTGTATAATACTATAAAAGAAATTTTAGTTGTTTACTTCATAAACACGAAATGGAGATTCACAAGCATTCCAATTCTCAAGCAAACTTCTCAAGTTGTTCAACTTATCCAAACCACAAGCAACAAACAACCTTGAAAAGAAATAAAGCAAAGAATTTCAAATCCAGTTCACATCAGTTCAGTCAACTTGAGAGAAAAAAAAATCAGAAATCACAGGTGATATCTGAACTGCTTTTCTGTAGGCATGGTATGGATATTCGGGTCTTGAGTGTGTCAAACGATTTCGGCTGCAGGCGAAATGATGATCTATTTGTAGCAGGAAAATGTTCGAGATATTCATGAATTAGTTTTGTTTTTATCGTTCTTTTCATCTCGCATGGTATCAGCTACTTCCTTTTATTTACTAGAACGTTTAGCTGTTGTGTGGATTGCAATTTGGCGTTTGTTTGCTTCTTTCTTGCAGCACATGTTCCAGGCGAAGCTGGGTCAGAAATGTTTTCGATTTTGTTCGAAACGGAAACGACGAAGGAAAAAGTTTTTGTTCCATTTAACTGTGGAGTGAAAACGTAATGGATCCATTTTTGTCTGAGAAGTTCCATAAAATGAAAAAGTGGCGTCTTGATGCTTTCGAAGGAAACTATTTCATTTTAAAATTAGCTGAAAAAAAATAACAGAAAAAAAAAGTTGTTAGTTCTGACAAAACAATATTGTTTTTATCTTCAGAATTGAACTATCAAACAATAACACAATTTCGTTAAAATGACTTCAACAAATATTAGGTTGAATTATTTTTTTCTTTGAGTATTTTGTAGTTATAGATGAAAAATCATTGTGCACAATTTAATAAGTGCATTGATCTGTTTTTTACTGTTTACTGAGAAGTTAGATGAAATAAAACGGTCACATTTTGATGTTTTCGCAAGAAAATATTTCCCCTTAAAATAGTTGAAAAATCCATAAAAAAAAATACGGAGTTTGTTCTGACAAAGCTGTTGAGATTTTGTCTCCAGAATTGAACAGTTGAACAATAGCAGAATTGCATTAAAATTATGGTAACAAAAATTAGATTCAGTTATTTTGAGTTAGGTCAATTACTTTGATGATTTTGTAGCTATAGACGAAATAGGGTTTTGGGCATTTTAATGAGTAAATTGAATACCGAGACTTTGGAAATGATTCATAAATTATTCCATCAAATTTATCTTTATTTATAATACCATCAATTCACAGTTGCATGTGGAATCATATCATCCCATGACAATTTAAAAGCCATGGTTTAAAGTAATTACGCGCAATTGTATGCCCTAATCTATTTCTCTTAGAAAACTGAAAGGTAGTAAGCCAACAAAGTGAAATAAACGTATAAGTCTGTGCTCAGATGGCAAAATGTTGTAAGTCACTTTCACCAAAAAATTGACTCAGTCCCATCCTGGAGTATTTTTTGTTAATGTTTAGAAGGTGGCAAAATGTCGTAAGTCTTTTTCTTTCAGTTTATGAAAAAACAAAGGTGGGAAAATTGTAATAAATCAAAAACCACAAAACCACATGTTGAATCGTGAATCTTAAAATTGCTGTCACGAAAAATTAAAAAAGTGACCTATAACATTTTGCCATCTGAGCACAGAAGTTAGGGTTTGGAAGTAAGCAAGTGAAAATGGTTTGTTCTTTTTGGGTGACAGATAATTAAACTGTTGGACATTACCAGAATTCCATTAAAATAACATTAGCAAAACTTAGGTTAAGTAATGTTGACTTACGTCATTTACTTTGATAAATTTGTAGTTATGGACGAAAAAGGGTTTTGTGCATTTTAACGAGTAAATTGAATACCGAGACTTTGGAGATGTTTCATAAATTGTTCCATCAAATTTATCTTTATTTATAATATCTTCAATTCACAATACATGTGGAATAATATCATCCCAATACAATTTAAAACCCATGGTTTAGAGCAATTACACTCAATTGTATGCTCTAATCTACTTCTCTTACAAAACTAAAAGGTAGTAAGCGAACAAAGTGAAATAAGCGCATGAGTTACAAAATAAGCGAGGGAAAAGTTCTTTGTTTGTTTTGGGTAGCCATAATTCGCAAAGCTGCGCCAAACACAAGACTGATTTGAAGTTACTGTGAAAAGGAAAGAAGCAGAGAAAAAAAGAGAAATATTACTTGGGTATCATGGGATCTTGATCCTCATGTTTACCAGTGGCAGTAAACTCCATAGGAAAAGAAGCGGTCACTAAAGTACATCGGGTTCATGGAGCCCTTACATACACAAGATGTGTCCCAGAGTATAGAGAAAAACTAGTAAATAAACTACATATTTAATAAGTTGAAAGTTATAGAAATAACTTTAAACTTACTGGATTTTTCATTTGAAACCTGTCTGGCATATTTTTTTGTACCAAACGCCAGTTTTACGTAAGTAATGAAATCATGTAAAGATAACATCACAATGGTTACATACACAAGATGTGTCCCAGAGTACAGAGAAAAAATAGTAAATAAACTACATATTTAATAAGTTGAAAGTTATAGAAATAACTTTAAACTTACTGGATTTTTCATTTGAAACCTGTCTGGCATATTTTTTTGTACCAAACGCCAGTTTTACGTAAGTAATGAAATCATGTAAAGATAACATCACAATGGTTAAAATTTTCTTTCTCTCTATATTAAAAAAATGTTACCGCCGCCGCAGGATTGAAAACTGTGTTGTTTAGCTCGATTCTTAGACGGTTTCCCGAGAAAGTACTGATCAGAAAAAAATGAAATTAGCATGCTTTATTCTTCATCGTATTCCCTGGATAATTATTAAGATTTTTTTCCGATGCGGCTATTAGTTTAGGTTTTATTAAGTGTTAAAGTTGAAGAAGTAAAATTTCTTCCGCGAGTGAGCAAAACACATTCAAATTTTCAGTCTTCAGTCGTGAGTTTTTTTTTAAGAGTACCTCTCAACGTAAATTTTTGCAGCTCGTCGAGTTTTTTTAAGGATCTTTTGTACCCATTAGTAGTAATACTGGGATAACTGAGTAAACTTTACTAGGATCCTTAGTACCCATACTAGTTTGCGAAGCGAACTAAATATGATTGCGTAGCAATCATGGGGTGTTGGCGAGCGATAGCGAGTATGGGGTATTAACCCTATAGTTATAAAAGAAAACGTTTTAACGTGTGTTAACACTTAAATACGCTAAAAATATAAAAATATTTCATGTTTCAATAAAGTTTATTCTGGACTATGATTTTAAATTTGACAGTTAAATTTGACATCAGACAATTTTGTGCCCATCGTTTTACTTGCCCTTTAATGTTGACGGTTGTTAACCGTCAACATTAAAGATTAAAACTTCGATATGCTGCCCTTCTTGAAAAACATGGCAGCATATTTGGCTTAGCTCTAGTTGACGGCATGACCGTAAGCTTCTAGATTTTGGAAATCCCACTCTAATTCCCGTTTAATAGATTCTTTACCAGAATGATGGTTATTTTCATCTTGGCGACGAACGAATTAAATACATACCTTCAACTAGATATCAACCGTTTCATTTACATAACAGTCTCTACAAACTGTTGCTTCTAAACACACAACATAAAAACAAATGGCTAAAATTGATCCCAGTTACGTAAACAGATTCTATACCTTTCGTTTTAGAATTAATGAAGACTCTACAGTTTATTGACCTACAATCAATCATAGATAACGTTAAAGCAAACATCGTTTTGTTCGATTTTGTTCCCAAATCTTCGACACACATTCAGTACAAGGATCTAGAAGACAAGTAAACAACATTATTCTATACACGTATTTTAAACAACAGAATGTTATTCGAGGAAGTATTTTTATTTAATGAAACTTCTTTGGAGAACAGAATTTACTGATAGGAAGCGATTTCTTACATGGCTTATTTTCGTACTTTAATTGTACTCAAACATTATAAAAACTATATACTAATTAAGAATATAAAGTTTGTTTACTATGGAAAATTTATAATGGTTTCAATCTAAAATTGCCGAACTTCAGACAAAAACTTTCTAGAAGAGGTGTGATTCTAGAGAGGCGCTAAAGAATTCAGTTGATGAACCTTACAGTTACAATTCTGTTCGAGTTGTGGTCAGTTTCTCACCATGTCCTACTGTGCCATAGTTCTTTCTCCGCCACTAGCAGGTTGTTAACGTAGTAAAAATATGGTAGTCTATTGGTCCGACCTCGTAAAGCTATTTGCTACGCTTTTATCCATGCACTTAAAATGTAGTCTCGTGTAACCATCAACTGAGTTGCATCAACATTGAAACAACTACTCTATTCTTCACTTCTTTTATTTCCCAAAACATGATAAAGGCTTGTAGCAGGATTAAAAACACTATACTGGAGTTTAAACTACAGTAGAAATAAGACATAATATTAAGAATAAAACAAGAGTAGCTACTGAAGTACTATTATGTAATTGCTGTCCATTTTCTATCGAAAATAGCAGTACCAACAAAAAGGGTATGCTACCTGAATTTGAACCCAAAGTCTACACCATTATATCATCAGACTTACTTACAACACTTGAGAAGAAGAGTATTTAATTTCGTCATAGGGTTTGTATTAGGTCTGTATTGAAATAGACCAGCACTCCGCAATTAAATATTTCTATGATGATGCAACTGTATTTTAAATCTTTAGGGGAAATCCAGGTATTTTAATTAGAAATTCTAGAATTTTTGAAATCTGAATGAGACATAAATATAAAATGTGTTTTCCAACTCCTATGACTTCGTTATCTGGTTTAACGCATTTGCCAAAGATAGAAATGAAAAGACCCACAAATCAAAAAGCGAATTCGTAATGAGTTTATTGTTTATCTCCTTTGTCTTCCAAGCTATTTGTAGGTCAAGGACAAAGCCTCCGACACACTTATGTTTCTGACAGCATTGTTATCGCGATTAAGCCTAAAACAGACAAGTTGCTTCTTTTTAAATCCAACGTTACTCATTGTATCCACTCATCCGAGACGCAAAGCACGGGATTAGGAATGGTCAAGAGGATACATAGTAGGCAACACGTAACAGGATTTGCTTGAGAGAAGAAAAACTGTTTTAGTTCGTTTGAAGAAGAAGGATATCGTGTCTTCTGAGCGTTGCCCATGCAAATCGGAACAAAGGATACTTATGAATTGCTCGCGAGTTGTTCTCTTTGTGCATTTCAATTTTGAGGATTTAGAGCTTCTACTTTCACGGTGTTCCTTTTTGGTAGGAATTGCTACATTTTCCTCCAAGACTACTGAAAAAAGTAAAATTTAGTAGTCCTTGCATTTAGTTTTGAATTTAGAATTTATTTTATTTTTACATGCTAGGGGGCTCCGCCCCCTGCTCGCTATCGCTCGTCAATCCCCGATGAATCGCTCGTCAACCCCCGACCTTCGCGAACTTTTCTTTTCAACAATGAGAGGGAGGGGATTGCTTCAAAATCCATCCCCATTTGGATCGCTGCTGGACTGATTCCGGACCTCTAGTGCGACTTTAATTGAACGTTCCCTTCCCTTACCATTGCGATATCTATCGCATGCTGCCGAGTAACAGAAAATTACCTACTTTTTTTGAGAGATTAGCGGATTCGTATTTAAGCCGACTCCCGTACTTTAGCTTTAGAAAACGTTCCAAACATTCTCGGATTATACACGGAAATATACGGTAAATAAAAACAAAATGTTTTTTAAAATGTCAAGAAAACAAAACATCTCGTTTCCACATGAAAAAGGAAATTGTTAAATAAATAACATATTGTTAAAATTCAGAGGAAATCTGATCATAATTTTAAATGTTTTAGCTGATCCGTGTTGTAATAGTACTTTTGAGATTTTCATATTCGACTGTTGCTATGGAAACGACGACCGAATTTGCTGGTTCTTCTGAAAACATTGCAAACTTTCTAGCGCGTACTCTCAAATTTTATGAATGAATGAATTAAAAAATATAGCTGTTTATCGTATGCGTGTGATCCAAATTGATTAGCCCGCTGAACCACAAGACTCACTTCCACGTGACTCGCTATCTACCAATCACAAAGCGAATAAAACTGAAAAAGACCGCATTTTTTTTTATATAACAGAAAGAAACATTTCAACCGAATCCTCAAGAATGCATCCAATTTGTAGCCTAGAGGCCAAACAAGCGACATTCGTCAATACTTTTTCATGGCCCTATTAAAAACAACTAGTTGTTAGGACTCTAGGCCATTAGACCACCTGCTCTCCAATATTTTTCGCAGTAGAATTTAAAGCTACTAGTTGTTTGGCCACAAACCACGTGCTATCCAACATTTTTTCACAGCGAAATTAAAAACAACTAGTTGTTCAACCGTTAGGCCATTAAACCCCATGCTCTCCAATCTTTTTCGACAGACAGTTTCAAACCACTAGTGCAGGGCACTCATCCAAATATTCATGACACATAGGCTGTCCTAGGTCACATAAATTACCATCTGGGGAATCAGCAAATCCTATTCAGTGGAGTTGGTCACAGATATAGTCGTGGTCAATAAGGAGTCTGAACTTGGGAACCGCTTCCCATCGAGGAGATTCTGGGACAACTTAAAGGATATTGTAACGGACGCTCCAAGTCTTTCCTTTAGAAACAGCGCAAGAGTCCGCTTCAAATTCTTTCCTATGACCTATGTTTGATAAGTAGATTTGACGAATGATTTGTAGGACTATTCACTTTTTCTGGCCCCAAAATTGGCTTTTCCATTTCCCGGCAGACCACAATGTCCAGGCACTACACTATGTTGAAAAATTCTGCCAGTTAGGACTTTTCAGTGTCCTGATCTCCCGAATACACGAACCTTTGGGTACATGGTTGCAAGAGAGCACTTGGAGAGCGGAACTGGAATCAAAGAATCATGTAATGCAATAGAATCTCAGAATTAATTTTTTTTATATTTAGAAATTAGATACTTTTTAGCCCTTCAAGTGGATTTGACGACAGATCTTGTCCCTTTAGATATGATTAAATTTGCTATGTATAAGATAACTCGAGACAAAACTATCCTATTACTCCAAGGGGATGAATAAAACCCAAGTAGGTAAAGATAATTTTCCTTTGGTTGCAAGGCAGCATTTGGGAAGCGGAACTGGATTCAAAAAGACTCCCAGTTTTTGAAGAAAATATCTGCTGCAATTGAATCTCAGAATGAATTGGATCTTTTATGTTTAAAAGTTATATACATTTTAACCCTTCAAGTGGCTTTGACGATAGATCTTGTCCCTTTAGATCTGATTAATTTTGCTAAAGACAAGACAACTCGTTAAGAAATATACTGTCCCATTACTCCAAGGAGAATAAAGACCCAAGTAAAAAAATTCTAATTGTCCCTTGCCAAGAGCCGGAGACAGTTTGTAACAGGTTTTTGCACCAGTCATGCTACTACAAGGGGTTTTCGACGCAAAGGTAACCACTGGAGGATTAAAGAAGTTATTCAAGGCCTATGTATCCCTTGTATGCTTATTTGAATGAATATAATATTTAGTAGACAGCGAAACAGTTGTAAAATTTATGAGCAACATTTAAATATAACAGAAATATATGATAGTCAAATGGATAAGGCAATACTCATACAGATACGCTTAATAACGGATTAGGTATGAGGATGAACTTTTTTGCACCTTAAAAATTAAAAAGAACTATTTAAAGCTAACAAAACACACGTTATTCAATTTGGTGTTAATTATTCGTTCTTCATTCATCGACCTACAAGAAATTAAACTTGAAATCCTGTTTGTTTGTTTTTTCACTTCTGTCATTTTTTGTTGAAGTAGAGATTATCAGAGCGATTCAAATCCCGGAATCGACATCCAAACAAGGCATTTTTATCGCCTTCAAAATCACTTTTTAATATTTTAAAACGATTTAACGTATTTCAAGGGACCGAAAATAAAAACGTTATATACGGGAAATCATTAAATCGATGTCTGAGGAAAACAAATCATAAAACCTGAAATAAAGTCTAATTTAAGTAACATACCTTTTATTTCTTCCTTTACAATAGTTTATGGTTTAGAGAAATCTGTTATTTAGGTTTGCGTTTAATAGCTAAATTATCGACATCATTCTCCACAGATATGAGTTTTTGTAAGTTTTTTAGTATATCTAATTTGCATTTGACGAATATATTCATTACGAACACTAAAAGGACTTAGTGAAAATTTCAACGGATTTGAAATCTGCGGAAAACTTTACACCAGATCGAAACCTCAGAGAGTCCGAAATTTACAAGAATTTGTGACATGCCCGTTTCATGTAGGGTGGAGGTAAGAGTCATTCTTAGAATTACTGTCTTTTCTTTTAAATGTTTTCAGAGTGTCAGTAAGGACACGAAAAAAACTTTCACGGGAAAAGCCAGACTGGCCTGCTAGTATCTGACTATTTTAAGAAAATAGCACTAAGTTCTTCCCCTGAAAAACGTTAAATGCGGGAAATATTTCGAAGTGATAACTTTAAATACTTGATTTTTTTAACATTAAAAGTATATTTAATTATTTTCGACCACTAAAAAATAACTTTAGGTACGGGGTACGTTAAATCGGGGTTTCACTGTATTCATATTTTTCATACATACTCATAGAAGCACTAGTATATTGCAGGTTAGAGAACTTTCGCGTAAGTAAAGCAATCGTCAGTGTCTGTATAAACTTGTATGCCATTCACAAGACTTGTAAATCTATAGTATGTATTCGAATTTTAATGTTGCTATAAGGTTTTGCATTATAAACTACCAAAGAGCTATTTCCGTCGAATAACTAATTTTTCCCTCTTCTGACGATATTTGGAGTAAATTTTTAAGAAAAAGAGTTTTGAAGAAATTGTTACGAGTAACACGTCAAATCAAAAAAGAGGTTACGAAAACACCTGTTAAGGTTGAGAATTCTGTATTTAGAATAAACAATTAAATTAACTTTCTAACGAGATCATTTAATTAATATTTCGGAAAGCAAAGTATTGTCAGCATTAGAAATTTCCATATTTAGATACATTACGCGATATGTTTCGTTAATTTCACCCCACGTTTAGCAAAAGTTGACTGGAGCGACAAGTCAAACTAAATTCATTTATACTTCTTCTGTTACCTGATTCAACAATGATAGAGGAGTTAATTTGTTTATTCTAACTCTAAGTGACTCTATGGTGAGTGGGAAGACAATTTTCTATTTTGATATCAAGATATCTTGTCTATGAAGATCGGACCAAATTTTCTAATGACGATGTACACTATATGGGAAAATCTTGGACACTGCATGTTTTACAGAAAATGTACTTTATTATTCTATTTAGAACGGGTAGGCCTTCCTTTTGCTTGTATTACAGCTGCAACGCGTGAGGCTGGATACTTTCCACACGTTCTACGTAAATCTGGGCAGGAATAGATCGCTATGCCTCTTGCAAGGCTGTGAGAAGAGATTGTTGTGAAGGTGAGCGTGCGTGTCGGTGCCGTACTCGTCGCTACAGTTTGTCCCACTAGTGTTTGATCGGATAAAGATCGGGACTATGATCAGGCCAGTCAATCAAATTCACATCATTTTAAGGACACCAGTTCAGCATACGTTTTGCAGTTTGACATGGAGCTCGATCCTGTTGGAAGAAACAACCATCATTGCCATAGTGTAGACAAGACCGAATCATCCAGATCGTCGAGTTACATGTCAGTTTCCATGGTAACAAATACATAAAGCAATGGGCCGAGTCCTAACCAGGTAAAACAACCCCACACTAAGATGGATCCTCCTCCGAATTTCTGCAGTATCTAAATACTTTTGTCCATATAGTGTCTTTCGTCATTAAGATATTGGCAATGTTTTGACTACGACAAAATCAAGATCTCGTCATCTTCAAAACAACCGGTTTTCTAATGATGAGATATATCGTCCATCAAGATCTGGTTACTTTTGCTAATGGCAACCTATCTCGTCGAGACAACTACCAGTAGAATTAAGAACTGCAAGCAATATGAAGATTGCTATATTTATTGGAGTTTGTCGAGTCTATCGAGTATTACTAAAACCACGTGGATAAATTCCACAGGACAAAAAAGACAGTACATTATCTGTCAAAAAAACACGTTTATCTCAAAACTGTCTTGATGGACTAAGTGCCTTTTCTGAGCCCATGATATAAGACGCGATCGAAACCGATTGCAACACTCTTAATTGACCGAAATCGCAGTGAATTCTCACCTGATACTTTCATTCGGAGACAGTTATCTGCGAAGAGGAGAACTATGTCATCCGAATAGAAGCATTCTCTCCCTTGTAAGAAAATAGATTCAGAGCGTAACGATCTGACATGTTCAGCAGTGTATGGATCCCGAGAACTTAACGGCCCCTTGCGAAACGTAAATCTCACGTCCTGACATCTGTGCCGTAATACGCATTCTCACGGCTTCAATCCTAAGTTTTCGGAAACGGCAGCTTTGACGAGAAAGCGTCAAATGAAGGGAAAATGAGAAGACACTGCGTGTGTGTTGGGAAACTTGTCACAGAATCGCAAAAGAAAGCGCTGTCGTAAATCCTGAAAGAGTTTTTCATTGATTTGGTCAATTTTGTCTTCGAATGATTTATTTCTCAAATGAATAACAAAACAAAGTAATTATTTAGATTTTACGGTTTAACACTCAAAGTAGTTTAGACGAGATGTCTCGTCCATGAAGAACTGACAAATATTTTTAATGCCGAGATATCTCATCAACAAGATATTGACAATTTTTTATGATGACGAAATCAAAAGCAGGCCAGTTTCTGCTCAAATGACGATCTACTACTGTGATCAATAAGTATCCGGAAAGCTTCAAAATACATATATAGTAGAAAACGTCTGAAAATTTTTATAAAACTAGGGGGTTCCGCCCCTGTTCGCTTAAGCTCGCCAACCCTCGGTGGTGCTTAGTTATCGTCGTTTAACAATAAGAGACATTATTGAACAAGTTCTTATATCATTCGTCGGAACGACAAGTCGAAAACGACCTGAATTGTGGAGAGATTACTCATGGGTTTTGCATGATGATAGTGCGCCTTCTCGCAATGGCAATTATTATTCGCGATTTTTTGACAAAGCATTCAACAAATACGTCTCCATAAGCTCCTTATTTACCTGATGTGGCATCATACGACTTTTTCTTATTTACACGGGTGAAACTCCGTGGCCACCGTTTTGAGTCCATTGATGCAATAAAAGAAAATTCGATACGAATCCTGAAGGGGTTTCACAAAAACGACTAAAGGCATGTTTTGAAGACGTTGGCAGAAGTGCATTGAAGTTGGAAGATATTAATTTGAAGATGTAATAAATTTTGATCAATAAATTAATACCTTTTGCTTTATGACAGTATTCCGGATACTTTTTGATCACAGTTGTATATCATCTGTCAAAATCTAGATCTAGTTAGTTTCAGTAATAATATCTCGTAGTAATAACTATGAGGAGGGTTAAGAACTAGGGATGCGACAACGACAGCAAAACATCGATATTTTGAAACATAGATGTTCATAGTTATAACATCGATGTTGATAATACATCGCCCAAAAACTATCGATAGATTTAAACATCGATGATTTAAAAATCAGTATATTTAAACTTTCCCCACATTTCTTAAGACGGGCTTAGCAACCTCAACCTTAACCGTGGGGAGATTTTATTTGTCATTTGCCATGTTTATTAATTTATAACTAAGAATTTTTTAACTGTCAAAAGAAAGTAAAAAAAATTAATAAGAACAATTAACAAATCTTTTATTTTCAAATTGAATCTCTCTATATATTAAAAAAAAAGTTGCCGCCGCCGACGCCGCAGGATTGAAAACTGTGTTGTTTAGTTCCCGAGAAAGTACTGATCGGAAAAAAACGAAATTAACATGGTTTGTTCTTCATCGTATTCACTGGACGATTATTAAGATTTTTTTCCGATGTGGCTATTAGTTTAGGGTTTATTAAGTGTCAAAATTGAAGAAGCGAAATTTCTTCCGCGAGTGAGCAAAACACATACAAATTTTAAGTCTTCAGCGGTGAGTTTTTTTTAAAGAGTACCTCTCAACGTAAATTTTTGCAGCTCGTCGAGATTTTTTTAAAATTTTAATTTGGTTCTTGATGATATATTTTTTTTTAATTCGGGAAAAATCGGGACATTTTTTGTTACTTTTTTTAAAACTGCCGTATCTATATGTTATTATTATTAGTTTTTAGTTTTTAATTTTTAAACTAGCGCAGTATACCTCAGAATGTACTCTTTCTTACGGTACTATTATTTTTGAAATCGGTTTATAATTAAATTGGATGCGATCAAAAGTTGGTCATACAAAATTCGGAATCTTTGGATATTTTCGCTACTTTTTGTAAAAACCGATATATCTACAGCAAAAGCCATTATTTTTTAAATTTGAGAACATCACTGAATACATTACATTACACTCTTTCTTATGGTACAATTATTTTTCAAATTGGTTAATAAATAAAATCGATGCAATTAAAAGTTCGTCATACAATTTTCGGAGCTTTCAGATCGTAACTTCCGATACAAAACTAAAACGGTCATATCTATATCGTATTGCTGTTAGTTTTTAATTTTAAAAATATCGCAGTATACCTCTTAATGTACTCTTTCTTACGGTAGACTTATTTTTAAAATTGGTTCATAAATAAATTCGATGCAATCTAAAGTTGGTGACACAAATTTCGTACTTTTCAGTTCGCATAGCAGGTTCCGCAAGCAGTAGTGGGTTGCATTTTTGACTATCGGGTTTGCCAGATATCAAATTTATCGTAGCAACAATTGCCATAAAAACGATTTCTTTTTATTTGGCGAGGAAAAAGGCTCGCACAAGAAGGCTCGAAAAAGTACAGATTGTAAAGTTTGGACATTAATACTGTTTACTTAAAATTGTACAGGGAACAAGATACAGAAGATTTTTTTACTGATACGGCTATTAGTTTAGGGTGCATTTGGGTGTCATGGAGCGGCAGCTCAGAGCTCAAACACCACAATGTCTAAATATCTCGACTTTGCGTGACCGCTGCTTTGACATTTGGTACAACCTGTGTCCAGTCATGTACTAAGAACGTGTGGCATCTATGCCCTGGCGAGTTGCAACTGTTTTGCAGGCCAAAGGAGGCGCAACGTTTTTGAGTGGGTGGTCATAATACTTTGGCTCCTCAGTGTAAATTCAATCCCCCCCCCCATAAGGATACAATCATATAGAGTACCGATTGAATTATATATATTACGAATTTTGCTGCCTTTTGAAGATGACGAGATCAAGATCAAGTAAGTTCCTTCTAGTGACTAGATATCTCGACCATGAAGATCTGGTCTATGGCATGTCTATAATATCTTGTCTACGCAGCCTACAGAATGGTTAAAAGAACATAGTTGAAAAGTAAGTAATTGTGGTGAGACACTATGTACTTATTTAATGTAGTAATATTTTCGTTGAATAACAATTTAATACTGGACAGTTTTAATGGAGTTGAACCCTTCAACACTAAATTTACGGACCGTTTGAAAATACGTATTTTGCAAAAACGCGTCAAATGGCCTATTTTCCGTTTGGAATCAGATAACAACAGAGTTAGTGCTTGAAATAATATTAATAAAAAATAAAATAATAAAAAATAATAATATTTAAATCATAATTTGAAAATTATACAAACAAAATAAAAAAATAAAATTTTATAGTCATAAAAAATAAAATATCATTTTAACTTTTTATTCAGTTGTTTCAATTGTTTTTAGTACTCGATCATAAAATCTTACGAATTCGAAGTTGAAATGTTCGGTTGTCGGTAGAATGCAATAAAGCGTATATTTCTTTACAGTGGTGCGTGGGTATATTATTATGCACAGCAGCGTATATGAAATGACAATGTTGTAAGAAGATACATAAAATATTAAACCTATCAAATGACCCGTCGCGGAAAAAATAGGTATACTTAATACATATATATCGGATGCAAGAACAGTTGACGAGAAATATGTAGAGCTAAATTTTCTTGTTTAACATTTCTGATGTAGGAAGTAGGTAGGTAATTAATTTTGCACTGGAGCAACACATTTGGCTATTGGTGACTGTCCGAGATCTAGTCCGAATGGAAAGATTAGAGGACAGCACCACGCAATTTGTACCACGATCAAATGACGAGTTCACACCAATACTAGCGCCCTAATCACCAAATTTCCACACCATACCAAAGTGAGGACATTTGTTGCCAGGAAAATTTAATGTGCACCAGCATCCCTTGTGCACGATGGTCTTTGGTTGTTTGCAAATCCGTAACTCTTCCAACTGGGTTACCACGGCCCCGTATATTTTTTAATACGTGGTTTTATTTTGATACGATTTAATTCCTTGCGGGGTCCCCCTACATACCTTCTAACCAGTTTTGGTCTTTTCGGGCCAATAGACTCTATCCTATGATTCCTGGGATACTACGACCCATATTTTGAAATGCGGTTTTATTTCGCTCTCTTTTAAATCCCTTATTGGGACCCTGCATGACTCTTAACAAGTTTCCATCTTTTGGGACCAATAGACTCTTTCCTAGGGTACCGCGACCCGTTGATGGAAATGTGGCATTATTTCACTTCGTTTGAATTAGCTGAGGGAGTCCCCTGCATGACTCCTAACCAGTTTCAATCTTTTGGGACCAATAGACTTTCTTATAATTCCTAGGCTACCGCGACACATTTTTTGAAACGTGGCTTTATTTCGCTACGTTTCAATTCCCTGTGGTGTCCTCCTGCATGACTTCTAAACAGTTTTAATCTTTTGGGACCAATAGACTCTTTCCTATGCTTTCTGAGATAGCACGACCCATTTTTGGAAATTTGACTTTATTTCTCTACGTTTCAATTCCATGAAGGGGTCCTCTTAAATGACTCCTAACCATTTTTCATCTATTGGGGACCAATAGACTCTTTTCTATGATTTCTAGTCTTCCGCAACCCATTTTTTGAAATTTGACTTTGTTTCGCTTCCTTTCAATTACCTGAGCAAGTCCCTTGCATCACTCCAAACCAATTTCGATCTTTTGGGACCAAAAGACTTTCCTATGATTATTAGTGTACAGCAACCCATTTTTGGAATTGTGGCTTTATTTCGCGACGTTTCAATTCCCCCCTACATGACTCCTAACTAGTTTAGATGTTTTGGGACCTTTAGACTTTCTTATAATTCCTGGGATTCCGTGACCCATTTTTGGAAATGCTGTTTTATTTCGTTTTGTTTTAATTCCCATATGTGGACCCCTGCATTGACTCTTTACCAGTTTCTATCTTTTGGGACCAATAGATTCTTTTCTGTGATTCCTAGGCGACCGCAAGCCATTTTTGGAAATTTGGCTGAAATTCTTTACGTTTCAATTTCATGAACGGGTCCTCCTGCATGACACCTCACCAGTTGTGATCTTTTGGGGACCAATAGAATCTTTCCTATGATTCCTAGGCGACCGCGAGCCAATTTTTTGAAATTTGACTGAATTTCTTTACGTTTTAATTTTATGAAGGGGTCCTCCTGCATGACTCCTCACCAGTTGTTATCTTTTGGGGACCAATAGATTCTTTCCTATGATTCCTTGGGTACCACGTCACATTTTTGGAAATGTGGCTTCATTTCGCTAGGGTTTAACTCCCTGAGAGGGGTTTATCTTGCATGACTCCTAACCAGTTTTGATCTTTTGGGGACCAATAGATTCTTTCCTATGATTCCTAGGGTAAAACGTCACATTTTTTTAAATGTGGCTTCATTTCGCTAGGGTTTAACTCCTTGAGAGGGGTTTATCTTGTATGACTTCTAACCAGTTTTGATCTTTTGGGGACTAATAGACTCTTTCCTATGATTCCCACGATACCGCTACCCATTTTTGATAGTGTGATCTTGTTTCACTTCGTTTCAATTCCCCGAGGGAGTCCCCTGCATGACTCCTAACCAGTCAGATGACGAGTTCACACCAAAGCCGGCGCCCTAATCACCAAATTTCCTCACCATACCATAGTGAGGACATTTGTTGCCAGGAAAATTTAATGTGCACCAGCACCCCTTGTGCACGATGGTCTTTGGTTGTTTTCAAATCCGTAACTCTTCCAACTGGACTACCACGGCCCCGTATATTTTTGAAAACGTGGTTTTATTTCGATACGATTTAATTCCTTGCGGGGTCCCCCTACATACCTTCTAACCAGTTTTGGTCTTTTCGGGCCAATAGACTCTGTCCTATGATTCCTGGGATACTACGACCCATATTTGGAAATGCGGTTTTATTTTGCTCTCTTTTGAATCCCTTACTGGGACCCTGCATGACTCTTAACAAGTTTCCATCTTTTGGGACCAATAGACTCTTTCCTAGGGTACCGCGACCCGTTTATGGAAATGTGGATTTATTTCGCTTCGTTGGAATTAGCTGAGGGAGTCCCCGGCATGACTTCTAACCAGTTTCAATCTTTTGGGACCAATAGACTTTCCTATGATTCCTAGGCTACCGCGACACATTTTTAGAAACGTGGCTTTATTTCGCTACGTTTCAATTCCCTGAGGTTGTCCTACTGAATGACTCCTAAACAGTTTTGATCTTTTGGGACCAATAGACTCTTTCCTATGATTTCTGTTATAGCACGACCCATTTTTGTAAATCTGACTTTATTTCTCTACGTTTCAATTCCATGAAGGGGTCCTCTGAAATGACTCCTAACCATTTTTGATCTTTTGGGGACCAATAGACTCTTTTCTATAATTTCTAGTCTTACGCGAACCATTTTTTGAAATTTTGACTTTGTTTCGCTTCGTTTCAATTACCTGAGGGAGTCATCTGCATGACTCCAATTTCGATCTTTTGGGACCAAAATACTTTAATATGATTCCTAGTGTACCCCAACCCATTTTTGGAATTGTGGCTTTATTTCGCGACGTTTCAATTCCCCCCTACATGACTAGTAACTAGTTTAGATCTTTTGGGACCTTTAGACTTTCCTATAATTCCTGGGATTTTCCGTGACACATTTTTGGAAATGCTGTTTTAGTTCGTTTTGTTTTAATTCCCACATGTGGACCCCTGCATTGACTCTTTACCAATTTCGATCTTTTGGGACCAATAGACTCTTTCCTATGATTCCTAGGCGACCGCGAGCCAATTTTTTGAAATTTGACTGAATTTCTTTACGTTTCAATTTTATGAAGGGGTCCTCCTGCATGACTCCTCACCAGTTGTTATCTTTTGGGGACCAATAGATTCTTTCCTATGATTCCTAGGGTACCACGTCACATTTTTGGAAATGTGGCTTCATTTCGCTAGGGTTTAACTCCCTCAGAGGGGTTTATCTTGCATGACTCCTAACCAGTTTTGATCTTTTGGGGACCAATAGATTCTTTCCTATGATTCCTAGGGTACCACGTCACATTTTTGGAAATGTGGCTTCATTTCGCTAGGGTTTAACTCCTTGAGAGGGGTTTATCTTGCATGACTCCTAACCAGTTTTGATCTTTTGGGGACTAATAGACTCTTTCCTATGATTACCACGCTACCGCTACCCATTTTTGATGTGATCTTGTTTCACTTCGTTTCAATTCCCCGAGGGAGTCCCCTGCATGACTCCTAACCAGTCAGATGACGAGTTCACACCAAAGCCGGCGCCCTAATCACCAAATTTCCTCACCATACCATAGTGAGGACATTTGGGTTCAGGAAAATTTAATGTGCACCAGCACCCCTTGTGCACGATGGTCTTTGGTTGTTTGCAAATCCGTAACTCTTCCAACTGGGCTACCACGGCCCCGTATATTTTTGAAAACGTGGTTTTATTTCGATTCTATTTAATTCCCTGAGTGGGTCTCCCTGCATAACTGCTTACCAGTTTTGATATTTTTACCAGTTTTGATCGCGACCCATTTTTGGAAATGGGTCGCATATTGTGAACTCTATCCTCACGATCTGTGCACCTGCGGAATTTGTACGAATGAGATTTCAAATATGTCTTTGTCTACACGACGTTTTATATATTTTTCTGAATGTTCCCTGTTCTAAAATAAGAAGACAAACCAGATGGAAGGCTATTTCGTATCGTTCGAATTTTCATGCACGCCCCAATGCTGTTCTAATTTTTAAGTCATATTCGCGTCACAAATTATTTTGGAGTTACAAGTTAGATAAATTTGGTTTGCTGAATTGTATATTACATAAAATGCTAGCACAATTTCAGACAATCATATCTTTTCTAGATTTTCAATTTTCATTTGGTATTTTTAAGAATGTTGTTTATTTATCATCCTCTTAAAATTCTTATGTAAAGATATTGTAGGTCATTTTTAACTATTTGCTTATTATGTTTTGAAATTTTACTTTAACACTGTTTATTTTAAGTTTTAAATGTTACTTTTTAAAGTTTCAATATAGCACAAAGAAAATTACCTATTTTGTCCGAAATGTTTTTTAAATCGACCTCTAATTGAATGTTTCCACTATTCCTTCATATCTACTTCATTAAGCTTAAATAAAAGGTTTATAAAATTTTTAAAATCCGGTGTTTAATGTTGAAGCGTGCGAGTTTGAGATTTTAATATTTACTACACGTGCAACTTTCTCGACGAATTTTTATTTTGTTTAACCGGAATTGGAATTCTGATTTAGAAAACAATAACGATATAGAACTGTTTACATCAGATCAATTGTTGAAGTCATGTAAATATACCGTTGAAATAAATATCTTGTTTGGCTATGTGCACTCATGTCCAAAACTATCTTTACATACTAAAAAATAATTATATTCCATGAAATACCCAATCGATGGATTTTTCAGGGAATGTGTGAAAGACTAGCCTAATTAGAATTATCCAATCAAAAGTGGTCAAACAGTTTCGGATATGCAAATCAAGGCGTTAATTAATCCTACGGTGAATCAAGCGCTTTACGCAAAGTGAATATCGGAATTAATTTCTGCAATACAGCGTTTGGTTTCAGTGTGTAAGGACTCGAAAAAGTTTGTTATGGCTCCGAAGTATCATTTGGAATAATCTGTGAAGTGGCGCATTATCGGCCGCTTAGAAGCAGTTCAGACAATCATGGAAGCAGCGAGATGTGTGAATATTTCAAGACAGACAGTCTCTGTGCGATGGAACCAATTTCAGAACTCTGGAACTGTTGTAAGGAGTCCTGAACAAGGTCTTATACGTATAACAACTGCCTATCAAGAACGATATATGTTCTAACAGGAAGTCTAGTGCTCGGCAGTTGTGTTCAGAGTTTGCAGCTGCCACGGAAACTGTTGTATCACGGTAAACTGTATACATAAGGCTCAATGAAAAAGGCCTTTATGCCAGAAAGCAAAGGGTATGTGTTTCACTCTCTTCACAACACAAGAGGGATCTCTTTAATTGGTGCAAAGAACATCAAAACTGGAGTCAACATCAATGGACCCGTGTTCTCTTTACTAATGAGTCGTTATAAATTAGTTTAACATATAATTCTAACAGTTTTTACATCTGGAGGGAGTCAGGAACGCGAAATTTTCCTTCGAACATTATGGAATGTGATCGGCATGGTAGTGCAGGTGTGATGGAATAATGGTCGATGGATGTACGCCCCTACACGTTTTCAATAGAGGATCTATGACCGGCTAGAGGAATCAGGATGAGGTCTTAGAACGTTATATAAGACTTTTCAGAGGTGGCGTATGGATATGTCTTTTTTTTACTTATGGACGATAATGCTCGTCCACATCGAGCAAATCTCACTGACGAATTCCTTGAAAATGAAGCCATTTAGCTAATACCATGGTCAGCAAAATCTCCTGATCTGAATCCGATTGAGATCTTATGGGATTACCTTGGAAAAGCAGTTGTACGGATACATATTCCTCTTAGAGATATAAATGCCCTGAAGACCGCATTGCTGGAAAAGTAGAACTAAATTCCCTAAACTCTGGTTAACGAAATTATTGCCAGCATGAAATCACGCTGTGATAAGCGTGTACAAGTCAGGGGAGATCACATTCCATATTAAATTCGTAAGCCTTAATTTTTTTCTGAGTTACTCATTTTTTTCTGAACTCTCTTTGTCACATATCATTGCCATTTTTATGGTTTCTGCTACAATTTTATATCATATGTTGTTTTCTAAAATGTTTTCCTTTGTATTTATGTGTTATGGTGTTATGTCTCATTCCAGACAAATTCATAAAATTACAGTTCAGTTTCTCAGAAATCCGTGACAAATTCATAAAATTACAGTTCAGTTTCTCAGAAATCCGTGATTCTATGCATGTAAAGATAACTTTGGACACCAGTGTAGTTTGAATTCCAGTGTAACTTGCTTCAACATGCACTATTTCGTAATACAGTCCACTTAAGAAATTCGTAGGACACTTGGATCCTTATGTAGAATCAACTGCGGATATTTTTGTGGTCCTTCAAAATACGATTTTCAATGCATGCAACACTACAGCTCTATCAAACCAAAGCTATTCACCGTTAATTCTAGACGCGAACTCAAATTTCCTTCACATTTCTAAACTTGACTGTATTGCTAAATAGTTCATGTAAAAGTTGAATTGGAATTCAAACCACAAAATCGACAAGACATTTATTAAAACTGCATATGAGCATGACGTCAACTGTTGAACTGATGAACTCTGTTCTGAAAACCTAATCGTTTTTTCGAAATCGGAATACCAAATCCGGTTAAAGATAAAATCACAATTGGACGGTAAAGTTGCACGCGCTATAAATATTAATATGAAAATGAATTGAAACATTACAGGCGAACTCGAGCTCGTTCGCTTCAACGATTAAAAACACACAGAGCTAAAATGACTGGGTTCAATATTTTGGTTGTCACTGAAGAAAAACGTAGCTTTTCCTCTCAGCATTTGCATCATTGTCAGATTATTTAGGTAATGGTAATTTTAGTTAACGTCGTACTAGAGAAACACAACGGGCTGTTGACGACGGTGCGGGATCAGTCCCTTAAAGGAAAGATCCGAGGACAACACCTCGTAATTTTGAACCACGGTCAAATGACGAAGCAACACCTGAGCTGGCACCCCACTCTCCAAACTTCCACACCAACTCAATGTGAAGACTTTCGGCCTCGACAGATTTAAGGTGCATCAGCCGACTCTACACCATACGCTTACAAACATCCATGCCTGGACCCGAATTCGAACCAGGAACCTTCCGATCTAGAGGCAAACACCTTAACCACTAGACCGGTTGGTCGGCATATAATTTATGAAGAAAAAGTTTAACTTTTTTTAACTGCTCTATATTTATTTAACTAAGGTTGTGATACATTAAAGATGTTTGATAAATTTTGGTAATTTTTAATTAACGTCTTACTAGAGCAACGGGCTATTGACGACGGTCCGGTATTAATCCTAAAAGAAAAGGTCCGAGGACAACACCATGTAAAATTTTAACCTCGATCAGATGACGAGATTGATCCCGGTCAATCGCCAGTAGCCCCATGTGTCGTTCCAGAGTGACGTTGATTCTACTACGTACTTTTCTTCAGCGATCTGATCACAGAAGGTAAAGCAAAATCTGGGAGAAAAAAACATTTTTATCTCAGAAAAGAAATTGTGTGTGAGAGAGAGATATATCGCCGTTTTTTTTTGATGACGAGATCAAGATCTGGTCAGTTTTATTCTTGCAACGAGATCAAGATTTGATCAGTTTTCTTCTTACAACGAGATCAAGATTTGGTCAGTTTTCTTCTTACAATGAGATCAAGATATGGTTTCTTCTTACAACGAGATCAAGATATGGTCAGTATTCTTCTTGCAACGCTTGGTCAGTTTTATTCTTGCAACGAGATCATGATTTGATCAGTTTTCTTCTTACAACGAGATCAAGATTTGGTCAGTTTTCTTCTTACAATGAGATCAAGATATGGTTTCTTCTTACAACGAGATCAAGATATGGTCAGTATTCTTCTTGCAACGAGATCAAGATCTGGTCAGTTTTATTCTTACAACGAGATCAAGAGTTGGACAATTTTCGTCTTACAACGAGATCAAGATATGGTTTCTTCTTACAACAAGATCAAGATATGGTCAGTTTTCTTCTTGCAACGAGATCAAGATTTGGTCAGTTTTCTTCTTACAATGAGATCAAGATATGGTTTCTTCTTACAACGAGATCAAGATATGGTCAGTATTCTTCTTGCAACGAGATCAAGATCTGGTCAGTTTTATTCTTACAACGAGATCAAGAGTTGGACAATTTTCGTCTTACAACGAGATCAAGATATGGTTTCTTCTTACAACAAGATCAAGATATGGTCAGTTTTCTTCTTGCAACGAGATCAAGATTTGGTCAGTTTTCTTCTTACAATGAGATCAAGATATGGTTTCTTCTTACAATGAGATCAAGATCTGGTCAGTTTTATTCTTGCAACGAGATCAAGATCTGGTCAGTTTTCTTCTTACAACGAGATCAAGATATGGTTTCTTCTTACAACGAGATGAAGTTCTGGTCAGTTTTCTTCCTGCAACGAGATCAAGATTTGGTCAGTTTAATTCTTGCAACGAGATCAAGATTTGGTCAGTTTTCTTACAACGAGATCAAGAGTTGGACAGTTTTCTTCTTACAACGAGATCAATATATGGTTTCTTCTTACAACGAGATCAAGATCTGGCCAGTTTTCTACTAACGAGATTCCACGTTCATGACGATCCGGACAATTTTGCTGATGACAAGAATACCACGTCGAGACAACCACCAACAGAGTTAAGAAACTTTAACGCAGATGACACGCGGATCTGCCAGTTCTTATATATACTATATGAACAAAATGAAATCTTTAATATCATTAAAATAATTTATATTTGTATTCAAAGCAATGCAAACATAATTTAAATATAATTTCTACATTGAAGTAAATTTCATAAAACCTAACTAAAATTGCACTTCCTAAGCATATTTGTATATATATGTGGAGTCAAAATATAAAATCGTATGATTCTTACATAAATATCCAAAAGCAAGAGAATTAGCATGGTGATCTTTACGGAACAAAATACTTAAAACCTACTTTACGTATCCTTACAAATTGTGTATAATGCAGAGTGTAGGCAGACTTAATCACAATCTTCTAAATGTTCTATTGTTGTCTACTGACCTTCTGTAATCTGTGGTTTATCCATCCTCTCTCCTACTCACGAACTTTTTTGTAGAGATAATCCATAATTATCCAAGCGACGTTTCAAGTTTCGTTACAAAAAAGTCTTTCAACAGTTGAGAGAAAATAGGTTAGCTGAAATCGTTCTAGGTGAAAGTTTACAGTCATAAAATACGGCCTGTTTACGACCAAATAAATAGACATTTTTAACTCCTTATTTACATATACACAGTGGAATATATAAAAGTAGTTAAAGCAGGTTTCTGTCATTCTCAGATTTGCTTCCAGAAATATAAAAAGCATGCAACTATATTTAACTGAGAGGGGAAATCTAGACTAATAAAAATTACAACAGTTAGCCTGGGGAAGTAGAAGATTGTCTTGTTGGCATCTTTCTAAGGGTGGAATTCCTATAGGGCGTCTGAAGCAGAGCACTGCTACAATGGAATGTTATAGGTTCATTGGGGGTCAATTACTCATTACTCAACTGATTTTTATACATGGTAAATCATATTAAAGAAAGCAAATAGTTCTTTAAAATGAGCTATGAAACATGAAAATCCGTTAAGTAGTAAAAGTGCTGTAATATTTTTAAGTCGGGACGATTATGGAACTATTTCCCACAATGCATCAGCTACGGAAGCAACAATTATGTACTAGTGATGCTACATCGACAGCAAAACATCGATGTTGATAATACATTGCCCCCAAAACATCGATTTTTTTTAAATTCAGTGTATTTAAACTTTTTTCGCCCATTTCTTAAAACTGGTTTAGAAACTAGTGATGCTGCATCGGCAGCAAAACTTCGATGTTTTATTCAGTGTATTTATACTTTTTCTCCCATTTCTTAAAACTGGTTTAACAACTAGTGATGCAACATCGGCTCCAATACATCGATGTATTTTATAAAACATCAATGTTTGGAAACATTGACATCGATGTCGCATCCCTACTATGTACCAGCCGTACAGCAATAGACGCACTGCGTCTGACGCGTTATAGGTATCACACCTTTAAAGAGATAATTAGAAAACTTTTATAACATTACCTATGTTTATTTAAAAAAAAATGTTTCTTTGGAGGGAAATATATAAATACCGACCTATGTGATACCTAAAAAAAGCAACACTGACAATCAAAGCAGATTAACTACGTACTGATTTGCAAATATATTGACTGATCAAAGAACATCGCTGCCTTAATATAATTTTCTCATCAATTTATAGCATGATCTTTCATATTTGGTTTTACTGGATATTTTTTGATTTTCTGTCTTATATGTCGCATTAAAATTATTTTAATACAATTCTGAAATGTTTAATTTATGAAGACGAAAACTGTTCGTCTTCATAAAAAACTGTTCGTTGACAAAAAAATGTGTTAATGTATTGTATAATACCAGTTTTACTTACAATAAAATGTAATCGAGTATTAGATCAACTGAAATGTGCGTACGTTACAATTCTTTAAAGAAATAATTTTTTTGAATAAAAATTTTAAGTATGACATTTTAAATAGCTGTCTTGAAATTGTTATCTTTGAAACTTGAAATTGGTTTTTCATAATCTGTCCGAAAGATGGCGCCTCGAATAGATTCGTGTGCATCTATGAAAAAGTGCATGTAAAATTTTCACCATTTGCGCGCTCACATTATACGCTGTTACATTTTGTTTATTTAATCGTTTTGACAGACATTTTTCCTTTAATAACTTATATGAGAAATTCTTAGTTATTTATTATCTCCCTTTCGTGTTCTGTTAAAATATCAAAAAAACACAAATTAGTTTTGAAAAATGGAATTTTGATATCGCTGTGGATTCTTTATCAAAGTAAATTTAATGCTTTCTGTATAAAACACAAAAATCGGTATTTATTTATTTATAAGAAAAAGGACAAAAGCTGTTTTCTTTTCTAACTGTCTTGTAAATTGATCGATTATAATTTTCTATGAAACTTAATCAAATTTAAATACCTGATTGTAATCTATATACAATGTCACAGTTATTCGTTTATTATTATTTTACTTTCAGCTATACACAATCTTATTAAGGAATTTCTCTGTGAAGCTAATGTAGATGAACACTAGAATTTTTATATTTATACGTATTTCCTTTGCGTATTACGAATATGAGAATTTTTCAATGTAAGCAAACCAAATGGATTGCGTAGGTTTAAGTTCCACTACCCAAATGCTCTCGCATAATACACATACCGGGACTACCTTACAATGTACGTTTATAGCCAGTTTGGCGACGTTTGACGCTTTTGCGTTTGATCAATCAACGAATCATAGATCAATTCGGAATTCATGCTTTGGAATTCTTATAGGCATTACATCAAAACCGTATTTGTGAAATAGGCCCAGTGATGTCATCATCGGAATACGTACAGCAAAAACGTTCCGTGCCAGAAATACTACCGCCACCTACATTCAACTTCACAGAAAATGACTCTCATTTGAAAACCGGAAGCAAAATCCTCGTCTTCTCATGGTATGTTTGTTTACGCTCAAAAATCCTCTCACACATAATAAATATTTTAAATCAAACAAATAATTCATTGCGTGTCCCTACCACAAATTATATCTTTATTAATTAACATATCATCCATTTCCTGTTTTCATCGCAGTTACACGCGTTACCCTCATTTGTTAAGATCTGAGTATCAAATAGGTAATAGCTCTTGGTCATCATGCCCACATCATTTGCCCAAGAACGATGTAAGTGTTCCACTTGTGCGCTATTCTTCCTAAATCGTATTCCCATTCACTTCCTACTTCTCATTCACATGCTTATGTTTGCCTTTATATCTGTATTTAATGCGAATACTTAATAAGCCAGTCACGTATTTTGATTTCATTGTTTTCTCACCGGAGTTCTGTGGACATTTTGGGCGTTCACTGATGGGAAATCTTTTTCGATTTCCTACAAGTGTGCAGTTACGTTTCTGCTTAGGGTGTTCATCTTGTTGTTTTGGCATTTCTTGTAATTAATACTGTTTTCTCGGTCACTACAGATCAGTAGGAATTAAGTTTCTTGTGAAACTCATCACTTAGTATCTAGTCTATTCTGAGTAGTTGAAAAATAACTGTTGGTTAGGACTGGAGTGAAGACCACCATGCCAAGTGCGTGACATGGGGAAATGAGAACATGATTTCGATGACACGGAAGACATTGATTATAAATACAAATTTCGCTTTTTAAGAACAATAATTTCTTAAGGTATTTAGATGTTCAGAACATTCAAAGCAGTAATCATGGCATGATTTTTTCAGTATTGAGATTTGAAGTAAATGATATAGTTTATAGCAAGGTTTCTAAAATTAATGATGCGATTTGTTTTAGAATATTTGGATTACTACAGTTTGGAAATTAAATTGACAGAATTTCAATTGATCATCTACAAGGATAATCAAATTTGACAATAATTACATATCACACGTATCAATAAGTAATAAAACTAACTAATCAGTGTTAACATTGTTAGTGTTTATGGTCATGATGAGTTGTATCTAAAGTAAAAATTGAATCTACTCAACTACAAACGTGAGTGAATGGTATAAATTAATCAGAAAATGGTAGTTTTAGTAATTTAAATAAGATAACTAACTAACTCTTGGATGCTCTAGAGTAATGGATATTTACAGGAACTTTCAAAGATATCTTCTAGACTAGAGACACATGTGTATAACTTTACAAGAATGTAGAGGCAATGAAATATATTATACATCACTGACAAAGATAATGTAATGAATATATTCACGAAAATATCTTTTTTTTATGAACGCTTTGTTTTCTTAAGGGGAAAAATGCACAAAAATCTATTAAAATTTCAATTATTTTTCTTATAACTTTAAATATATGTATACAATTATGTTTAAATGATATATTACTTATGAAGATACGTTGAGTAGAAGTATTTTAAATCATTGTTTGAAACTTACTTGTACTTACCTGAAGTAATGTCAATTTTCTGCTTAAAACTTCAATATCTCAAAGTGTGTATTTTTTCCATAAAAGAAACATTTTTTCAAAGTCTATTCAAGCAAATATGAAAAAATATTGGTTTACATGTGTAACACACTCTATAACATAGTTTAACACAAGCACATAGTTTTCACATAGTTAACACAAGCAGTTTTTCTATCTGCTCAGAATAGTTTATTTTGATTGTTAAAAAGAATTAAATTTAGTCATTAAAAAATTATAAATTAAAAAATAATTTCGAAATTTCAAATTTTAAGTATTTTAAAAATACCCGTGTTAAAGTGTTCAAAAGTATCTTCAGAACCTGTATAAAAAATTCAAATCAATACACTTAAAAGATTCTGAGAAAATGTTCCTTAAAATTTCACGATAGAACTGCACCAGTTCCCTTAAACTAAAAAGTTTAACCGAATGCAAAAAAGATGAACTGGAGATTTAACCATCCTGGTGGTTTACCATCGAGTTGAAAAGCAACCTTGTAGTGGTCAGCCTTTGATGCAAAAACTGATAATTTTAAGTAAACTGGTAATTTAAAATTTAAGGTTTAAAAATATCTCTGTGTTAAAGTGGTTAAAAGTGTCCTTCATAACCTGCATAAAAAATTCAATATAATACACATAAAAGATTCTGAGAAAATGTTCCGTAAAATTTGACTATTTTAACAGTACAGGATAGAACTGCACTGGTTTCCTTATATAATTATTAAGAGTAGATATTTTAAAGTCATTTAACAATTTATAAAAGTATACGGTTCTTGCATTTAAAACATTTACTTATTGTGTTAATCAAGATAAATTTTAAGGAATTCAACAAAGAGCGAAACGCAGAGATCATATAAAAATAATAATGATGACATTTGCAAATTGAGCTCGGAAATTAGCTAAATATTTTTATACATTATTGAGTGGAATATTTCTGGATCTCAGGGGATTATGAAATTTATGAAAATTAAATGTATTTTAAGATAAGAGTAAGTGATTTTTTTAATCCTTAGTAAGGGGTGAAATAGATAATTTTAGTTATGAAATAATTTCATAATCAACGAATATCTTTAAAATTAAATTTCTTAATAACTATTCTTATCGTCTATAATTTCCTCTTTTATAAACATATATTTTAAACGAAGCTGCTAAGAGCAATAGTTCTAATGTTGCAATCAATACTGATTGCTGAAACTAATTTTGTAAAAAACTTAAGTCATTTTTCTCTTTACATAAAATCAGGTTGAACTAACTTTAAATTAAACAGAGACCATTTTCACTAAAAGTTTGAAAATTAATTGAGAACATTCTCATAAAAAGTTGAAATAGAAATTGAAATCAAAATCTTGATTTTTATAAACATGACTAATTTTAAGTTTTGTCAGAATTTACTATTATTTTAAATCTACAAAGTTTCCAAAACGGAAAGTATATATTTATCACAACAAATAAAGTTACGATGCTTCAAAGAATTTACGATTCTCGAAATCATATTTTTCAATTTCAGACATTAAAGGGGTCCGGGACAGAAAAACCGTCAAATTTTCGAAATTTTTAAAAATTATTTTAAGAAATTCACTGTATTTTTCTGCTTAAATGACTTCTAAATCATGTTTCTATCTTAATTAGAACTAGAGGTATACTAATTTTTGTAGTGCGTTGTTTTGAAAATCTAACACTCTTGACAGTTGTTGTCATGGCAACAACATCTCTCTTTTAAAACTTTAAATGCGTTTTTCTCCATGATACTTTTTTTTCAAGATTTCCTGTATTCAAATTGCTATACGTTGAAAACCGATAAAGTTCAAGGGTTGAAATTTGGAATATATTTTTTTCAAACATTATACTTTAATTTTGATTCAGCAAATTTGAAACAAAAATTTACTTTTAAAAATATGACTTAAAAAAAGTACTTTAAAATTTTCATTCAAATATTTTTTATTTTTTATTAAATTAATATTTTTTAAATTGCTGAATCAAAATTAAAGTTTATAAATTTGTAAATAATTTACTGCAAGAATTTTGAAAATGGATCAAGAATATTTTGTATTTTAACAATTTAAAATGATCCCTCATTTTTTCAAAAAAGTTTAATTTAAAATAAAAATAAAAAATTTGGAAGAATTTTGTGTTGTGATTTTGCTTATTAGTTAAATGGGTAATCAGTACAAAAAAATTCAAAATTCTAAAATAATTACTAAAAAATTTTTTCCAATGTGTCCCGGACCCCCTTAAAGAATTGAAAACATAGTGTGATTCAGATTTCTTTTCTAAAAGTAGTACTGACGAATCGTAGTGATACTGACTCACACATATCTCCAATACAAAAAGTCTGTTCTTGATAGATACTGAAATATGCTTACTATAATGTACAGGAAGCAATGAATCATAGATCTCCCAGCGTACTTAAAATCCTATCACTTTCACCATTATGACCTAATCTGCATTATAAAAGTATCGATTTTGCATCAGAGGAAGGGAAGTTTCAGTTTTTTTTTTAGAACATGTGCATCTGATTACAGATGATTCATTTCCCCCTGCTTATAACTGTCAAATGATGCTTGGTCGCTCTTAAAATATTCACATTAGAGTAAGAGTACTCACGATCCGGAGGTAATCTGAAGATCTCGTGTGCTTATAGAATTTAAAATTTGAAAAATAACGTATCATATCGCACCCCAGCAAGAAAAGTGACACAACTCAAAATTGCAGAATTTGAGAAACATCAACTTAAAGGATACTATAAAACTTATAATGAAATAGTATAAGCTTCTTTTAAATTTTAGGTGAGTATTTATGGTGGCAACTTCTCTATTATATTCTATAGAATAGTAATATAACACGCTGGGGCACCTCCATGCATGTTTTTCAATGACATAACATCACAATTTTTATTTTTTGACCTGTGTCACTTTTTTTGCAGGGGTGCGTATGTTTTGCAAGCATATAATTCTATTAACAGAACAGAAAAAATGCAAGTAGTACTTTCGAAGAGATTATATATTGTCTTAGTTACTACTGAAAGTAGGTAGTTAAGAGAGAAAAATTTGCGTCACACTGGGACACCACAATGGGCTATTGGTGAAAGGATCAAACCCGAAGGGAAAGATCCAAACATAGAGGAAATATAAAGTAGAGTGAGCAGTAGTAACCTTTTTATCTGCCCAGAATTATATAACCTAACCTAGTAGTAAGCGACTTTTAGAATGATCTCGTCTTCTGGGTGGAACCTGGCATTTATCATCTGATTGGTCCATGGGAACTCATCGATTGATTCATCATTGGATTGGTTCATTGATTGATTATCGATAACAGACTGCGATTTCACAACTTTTGGAGCTATATTATAGAAAGGTGGATTAACACACCTAGCCTGCCATAAAATGTTGTGTCGATAAGATACCAAATTGACCATCCGTAAACTTTCCCCAGAGCAGTCACTTGAGTCAACACGTAGGACACACATTTGAAGTTCCGGTCAATAGCAATGTTCAGTCTACTTGTCTCTTGTTCACGTCTATGGATCCAAGGACAACACCTTGGAGTTTTGAACAACGGTCAGATTACAACTACTTCACATGAGCTGGCATCTCGCTCTCCAAACTACAACTGAAAGGTGGTTTGCTGCTTTGGTACAGGTTCCATTTAAAGAATATTCGTTTCCAAATACGACTGATCAAATCCATTACAAAACATGTTTTCAAACTCAATATTCAGAAATACAGGCATTGGTTTTATACAATAAATTTCTATTAATGTCCACATCTAAGCAATTTCCATACAAATAAAGGCAGAATAATATTTTATATTGTCGTACTCACTGAAACGGTTTTTCAATTGTCAGAAATAAAGTGAAGTAAAAACGTCAAAAACAATTAAATAAATTGTTATAGAGTATAAAGTAGATTAAATATGAATGTTTTACGGCATGAAGCAAGGCATCCTCAATTTTCAATTGAGAGAAATCGTTGGCTACATGAAATTCAAGTGGTTTAGATTATTGGAAGCATTCCAAAACAAAGGAATTTTTAGGTGCAAAATTCAATCCAGAATAATCTTTTGAAATATTTAAAATTTCGTGTTTAAATATTAAAGCATACTTGGTAATTTTATGTGTGATATCGACGAAAATTTAAGACAGTGTTGCCATCTACCGATAGTTCCGCAAAATTCAATTAAATTAAGGATAATGAGAGTGTGACTTGAAATAGCTAACAACCTATTTCCAAAAAAAAATCGACCTAGCTTCACAGAGAAGACGAAACAAAAAAATATATCCAATGTTTGGATGTGTTTTATGAGGATGTAATATTAAGAGTTATAGACACTTATAAGTTTAATAATAGTTACTATTGCTACCATTAAAATCAGTTAAATATTACAAGCTACTGAATCCCTTTTTCTTAAGAACTCTGGAGCCACCATGACTCAGTGAGCATGCCTTCTGTTCTAACAACATGCGAGTTATAAGCAGAACAGTTTTAATTCCTTCATGGAGTATTTCTCTCTTTTGTGTCACTAAACTTTTCTTTGTATATGCGTATCCATTAACATGAAGTTGTCAGTATTGTGTTTCCCTCATCTTGGCTAAATGTGGAAATTATACCAATCTACAGAATTCACATATAGTAAGATATTCATGTACATGACGTAAGTTATGAATAGGTTTTGTTGTAATCAGTTTAATTCCATCCTTAAATTTTATAAAAAGGATGTTCATTGCGCAATTGTAAAGGCATCTTTGAATTTGAGTTTTATGTTCATGAATAAAATATTAATTAAAATAATTTATTAAAAAATATTATAAGCTTATATTTAAGAACAACAGCTATCCAAGATTGCCCAGTAAATGTGAGATTGTGCTGCCATCTCTGGATATCTTTCTACAAATTTTGAAAATTACTTCGTGTTTAATGTGAATTTATGTTTGGTAGAGAAAATGTGAATAGCAGTTGTTCTTAAATAAATATGAGCTCAAAACATATTTACTAATCAATATTTTTTGTTCTCAAAGAGGAGGAGAAATACTTTATTAGCCTTGGGGACTTTTATCTAATCAGATGTTTATAAATCGAGATTTCCAATCCTTTTTTATAAGGGAAAATTAATATCCCTATCTTTATTGTATTGTTTTGGGATAAATATATGAGCCGCTATTTTTGGAAGTGTTATAAGTCCATTTTTTAATACATCGTGATATTTAAGGGTATGCGTTTAAATTAATTTTAAAATGTTGACAAACGTTACTCAATTCGTATGATATTTTTAACACTATAAACCTGTTTAATTTTATAAGGCAATAATAATTATTCAAAATTGTTAAAGAAAATAAACTCATTTTTTTCAAAGTGGACTTATACCAATTTCATAAATAACGACTCATATGTGATAAAGTTGCCCACATTAGTTGGTATACGTAACTCACATTTTATGTTGAAAAATTTCTTTTCGTAACAAAAACCATAGATTTCGACTTCCTTTGTTTTATTTGTTACATGATTTACGTTTAGGAACAAATTAATATCAAGTAAAAGTTTTTAATGAATTATAAGCTTTCACTATATTAAACTCAATAACAATTACAGTATTGCTGAGAAGTGCATTTTTTTAGGAGAGTAAACTTTTTAGAGTTATTTTTTGTTGGTTCATTATACAAAAAACTACAGCATTGACATTAAAAAATTTAAATAAACTTGAAATTATAATATCAAAACCGAAGAAGTAAGTTCTATTTTACCTAGGGTTTATTGCATAGTTATGAAAGCAAAACAATCTCAGAATTCAGCATTCTGTTTATATTTTGAAATTCTTGGGAAATCAAATAACAAAATTTAAAATTTACATTTGAGGAAATACTGGATAGGAATATGTATTGGAAACACTGTTTAATTGTTAAATGTGATTTGTTTAAAAAAAATTCATAACTTTATGTATCGTAACAGCTTTATGCCTTTTGCTTTATGACTTGTTCATATGTGATATCATTAAAAGAGAAAATATATATTTGTTTTTTATGCACCTAGGAATTGATTTTATAAGATTTCTTAAGAAACTGTGAGGTTCTCCTACCAACACAGGGAGGAATGATTGGCAGGGGGAACGAGTCATCCTCTAGGGACGTTAGCGGGGGTGTCGTTTAAAGGTCCCCGGGGTCGAGACGAGAAAAGGGGAGAGAGGAAAGAAAGAAGAAATTCGACCAGCGGAGACGGCGGACATCCGACGGATGAGGGGCTATCTGCTTCTGTTTTAAACTACAGGGTGTCCTAAAAGTTCCCGTACTCAAACTTAAAAAAAAAATGTATTGCTCGTGTTTTTTTTAATTATTTAATTTTATCGTCTGCTTATAGTTTTCGACTCTTTAATTTTTGTCGTTTGATTTTCTTCGCAGTCAAGTTGTGCGATAATAAAGTTCCACGTCATTTTGTTCTTCATTGCTAGATGAATGTATCACGCATTCAGAAAATTGCCCTGTTTGAGGCTTATTTTGAAAGTAAATCATATGAAAGAGATAAGGAATTTTGGCGACATAAATATCCAAATGATGCAATACCGAGTAAAGTTACGCTAAAACAATTTGTTGCATTATTAGAAGTGAATGAACGAGACTCTTGGTTCCAACAAGACGTTGCAACTTGACATACAAGTTATGACACCATGAGCATGATTCAAGATTTTTTTGGAAATCGACTCATCTCAAGAAACTTTTGGCCACCTCCCTCCCTGATCTGTGCATCCCTGACTTTTTTCTGTGAGGATAATTAAAGAACAAAGTTTATGAAGATAAACACCAAACAATAGGTGATCTGAAAATTGCCATTACTCAAAGGACACAAAAAGTCACTCCCAGCATCTTGAAACGCGTTTCTAAAAATATGCGCACACTACTTCAGCTTTGCCTCCAAGAATAGGGCGGAAATTTCAAACATTTATTATAAATGTAAGTCAAAATTTTTTTTTTCTACGTTATGTTAAAAGTGACTTTTACCATTGGCATAAAAATAATTGTTTTAAAATTTGTTATTTATGTATAATAAATTCAAGAATCGTCAGTACGGGAACTTGTAGGACACCCTATATTATGTAATGTAATCCTATATAACCCAGAATGTCCAATAAATAGTTGAAATATATCTATGAAGTGTTGCCCTTTCCAGTAGACAAACGAACCACTCACTAGAGATAGCTGTGACAAAAACATAATTTCGGTTTGAAATTGAAAGGATGCATTCCCGATGCTCTTATCATTTAGCTATTCGTAAACTCGTCTAGCTTCAAAGAGAGTAGATAAAATCAGCTTTAAAAAAAATCAACGACAGATTATTTTATAAAAAAGTACGATGTAACTGTGTCCTGTAATGTAACTGAAAAATTTGCTTTAAGTTTATTATTTTAAACGCAATAACTTTTCCCAATTCACTAACCAATCCAATATTATCAGCAAAAAAAGAAATATTTCAGTATTCTTATATGCCGTGTCGATGGCGTAGTACCTTTAGTTTTCATACCTTTTCATGTGCTTTGATTTATTCAAATTTATAAAAAACTGTTTTTCTCAGTGCATTTTTTAAAATTCTAGGGCTACATCAGTTTTTATCGTACAAATTAAAATTATCACATTTATTCTTTATACCAATCTCAAGTCTCAAACTTTTGTGAACACATTTTTTTACAATATAATAGAAAAGAAATATGGTACTTTGTACAAATTAGTGCGTCAAAATTATGATTTTCATCGTTTTCAGGTTTTAATAATTTTGTAAATTTAAGAATTATTATTCCTAAACATCACCGGGTAAACAGTTACTGAGTGTTTCGAAAAATATCTTATCATTATTAGACAAGTAGAGTGAAAAGGTATACTACAAAAATTATTTTTTCTAATACTTTTTAATAACTTTTTCAGCTTAAGGCGCGTTCTCACGAATAATGTTTAATTGACCGATTATGGTTGATCAGCAAAAGTTGAATGAAAACTATAGTGGAACCTTTGTTTCAATAGAGTTGATCAACTTTTTAGTGGATCAAGAAAAGTTTAACGCATTCAAACTTATCGTTCAAGATCATGTTGAGTGTCATCGACCAAAATTCCGTCCAGACGTTTGATGAGTCATCCGCCATCTGTTTTCGAGTTATTTCCACGCAAACGATCTGTCGTGGTTTATTTTACTCGAGAAACCAAAATAAAAGTGATTTTTTATTCTCTAGGCCAAGTCTGTATCTTCACGATGGTTTAAGATAGAGTAAAAATTTCAATGCGTTTGAAATCTGCAGAAAATTTTACACCAGTTCGATACCTTAAATGTGATTTTCTATAAATAAATAATTTTTTAATTGTAACTCTTGTATTTTCGCTTTTTAAACTGTTGATCAGTTTCTATTGCAATATGAGAACGAAAACTGATTCAAGTCATATTCAACTTTTATTGATCCACTATAATCGGTCAATTAAATGTGATTCGTGAGAACGTGAATTTAGGAGTATCATTTAGTTTTTTTCAGTAATTTCAGAATTGTGAGTGAAATATATTATGTATATAATTTGTGTCTTTTAGCGATTGTATTGTATTAAATTATTGATGCGTGTGTGAATGTTCGATAGGGAAGTACTTTTAATTATGAAACATACATTAGTTCAGTAGAAAAAGGATTTATTACTTCAGATATAAAAGTTCCACACACTGTAAGTAAATTCATGTATTAAAATAAATAAAGCTTGATTTACTTTTTAATTCACAATACAAACTGCTATTTTCTTACAACGAGGCAGCTTCACATAAAAATACTGATACTTCCTATACCACTAATACTTCACAACATCAAATCCACTGTGACGGCTTTACAAACTACTTAAAAGTACAAAAAGTGTAAGTAAATAAATATTAATAAATAATTTTAAAACGATCTACAAATGAATTACAATGAACATGAATACAGTTTCAACATGGAAGTTTATGTTTTGATTAATTACTTTAGTTGTAATAATCCAGGGTACAGCTACACTCTACGTTTATGAGTGATGGCAACGACTTGGCGATTTTTTTTTGGCGCACTTCTAGTAGCGAGTTACGATAAATTAAGGCAACCCATCTTTCGTTTCGGTTGTTATGGTTTTCATGGCAAGCTCGGCAAATGGAAACTTTCAATTTTCATTTTGAATATTCTAGAAAGTTCTTCCAAAATTCGTTCAAGTCGTTTGATTTCATTGATTCGTTTGAAATGTTTTCTTTCCTCCCATTGGTTATTTTGATTTTAAAATATCCTTTGATTGCATTGGTCGTTTAAAATTTTTTTTTCTTTGATACCATTGGTTCATTTATTTGTATTTCTACAGTTGTGGAATTTAAATTTCATAATAATTTTTTTTCACGGCAGAGTTCTGACATGTATTGTTTTTTGCATTTGTGGAATTTTCTTGTTTCGTAATTTCGTTTAAGTTCTGATGTATCAGGTTGTATTATTTCTTGCTTTTTTTCTTTTAAAAATCGTTTTCTTTTTCAACTTGCCTACTGTATTTAGTGTAATTGATAAGTTTCAGTGTATTCTTTATCCAACATTCGTAGCTTAGTTTCTCTGCTGGGTTACAAACGTGTTTTGATATGTGCTTAAGTTTACTGCTTTTTGTGAAAGTTTTTTTTAAATATTCTTTTCAAAACGTTCTGAAAATGTTTAAAAAGTGTGTTGTAAAACGAAAAAAAGTTTTGACAGTAAAAGAGTTAGGAAATAATTATTTCCTTGTCGACTAAAGAAGTTCGCCAAAAAAAAAAATCGCTAAGTCGTTGCCATCACTCATAAACGTAGAGTGTAGCTGTACCTAATCCAGTAAAAATTATAAGTATGTTACAAAAGTCAATTAATCTACAGTATTTTGCACACACATTTTAGGAAGTTAATAAATACTGAAAACATGTAAGAGCCACTAAATTTATTCACATTAGTTAAATATTCTAAAATGATTCAGAATAAATGAATTACATAACTTGGAACTACACTTTAGATAAAGGATTTTTTTATGACATTGAGGTACTAAAGTTTCAATTTCGTGTTAAATTTCAAATTCAAATAATCGAAATATTTCCATGCACATTACTGTTGAAGAAATATAATTAAGACTTTTGATAATTATTTAAATTCGAATTTATTACTTATGAATTAGCTTAAAGAACGACAGTTTCTTTTTATTACATCTATGCTTCAACTATATTATAATATATTATTTCTTTAACAATTTTAATGTAATTCAATTTATTACATAACTAAAACCGAATAGAAACAACAATATAAAAAACGAAGTAGTTATCAGTGAACGAAAACAAAATGAGAAAGCTTCATTCAAAGTTTTAAACTAAATTAAATATACACTTCGAAGAATTTTTGATGTTTTCTAAGTATTTTACGAGTATGAAATTTACGGGGCAATTTATTAATAAACAACATTTTGTTCTAAAATGTAGAAATTTTAATTTTTGAACAATTAATCGAGAGTTTGACCTGCTCCTTGAAGATGAACATTGTTACGTGATACATACATACGTTAACATGATGAACATTGTTAAATATATTGTTAAAATATGCGAATAGAACATTGTCTTACGCTCTATTTTAGGTATTTTTACTGCCATAACTTTATTTATAATTTGATACATATATACAAAAAAATTCTATAAATATGTGTCATGTCAGTTTAAAGGTGAAATATTAATTTAATAAGATTTTTTTTATATGTTATATAAAAAAAATAGAAACACATCTTAGTGTCAAGTCATTCAAAATCAGCAGCAAAAACAAATGTTTCAAAAATTAATATGTAAATCACAGTTAAAGAAATGTGATTTTTATCCCTAATTACGAAAGATCTTTCTCTTGTTAAAATAAATGCCTCAATTAAAATGTCAGAAGTGAATACAGTTGATCGCATTAAACCATTTTCATATTGGTCCATGGTTCTAAAATTTCACTTAAGTTCATCAGTTCTAAAAATGCACTTCCACCTATTTAAAAAATTGATTGACATCACAATGTTCCACTAAGTCCAAATGCGGTTCAGCCCAGAGGCATGGATGATAAACTAAGTTCAATGAGAGATGAAAATTTGCTAATCTAAAATGTGTGTTCTTTAACTTATATAAGAGCCGATCGCAGTCTTGTGGACAGGAAGTACAGATGCAGTGTACTGCAGCCCATCGAGAGGATGTTGGCGCATGCGCAGATACCGTGGTACACTCTGAATCGTTTGTTGACTTTGCTGTAATGTGGACAGAAGGCCAAGGGACCAGGGTTGTGGTAGCCTACTTCGTTGCCTACTCCGGCGTTCTCTTCCAGAGTCATCCTTTCCTCCATGGCGTCCAGAAGACCAGGGACAATGTACAGACGGGCACAGAATTCACTGAGGAAGCAGACCAGAAGGGTCCACATCTGTAGAAGAAAATTTGTATTAGCATATGCATAGTTTTAGATTTTAAATTAGAACGAGTATGTTTCAGACAAAGAAATTCTAAAAACTAATACATAATGCGTGTGTGTCTTGTTTCCTTTGGTCATTTTGCTTGCATTTTGATATTAATTTTACTGGCTTTGTCTACTGTATGGGAAGAATTTTCAGAGAAAACATACTAATTGCAAAGATAATATTTTACTTCTTATAACCAAATGCTCAAACTTGATTTATATCGGGATTATTTTACGATGTAGTTTATCGCTGTTTCGGCAACTTTTAGCGTTCAATCTTATTGGCTGTGACCATCACATACCAATTCGGAATTCATTCTTTGGAATCTATTTTTGTCATTGCGAATTGTCTCGTTATTATTCATCCTTTTGAAAGGTGGTTTTTGAAAATCAGTAATACAACTTCAAAGTTTTCTTTTTTTGCTGTTCATTTTTCGAGATACAACTTTATGATATTCCTTTTTAAGTGTAAAGAGTTATTTTGTCACATTTCTGAGAGAACTTCGAATACCTTCAATCTTAAAATCAATTCCAAAAATGTCAAAATAAAAGGGATGACAGCACATTAGAAAAGTTTCAGATAAAATTGGAAACACCTTTAATGTACTCGGCAAAGACAAAATAGACGATTTTGAAATAACAACATGAGAGTTCATATGAGTAAAGTTCAAAGTGAAATATTCCATAAACGATAAAGATTCCGCACAATGTAGCTTGAATAATCAATACCGTTAAGAGCAGGAAATAAAATCCTAAGTACTGAGGAAGATACTCACTTGCACTTTGAGCTCTCCTTGAGCAGTAGAAGGGTGATGAAGAATGAAAAGCGCTAGGGTGATTGCTGACAGCAAGGAATTGAGCATAAAGTACTTGGGAAATAAACATCTTTGTACCTTACCGAAGATATGCCGTGGCAAGGAAAAGAACAGCACCAACCCTGAAGAAGATACACATTGGTTATACGTACATAAAAAAGGAAATGCAATTGTTGAGATTGTATTTCATGTTACGCACTTCTTCCGAATAACCAGGACTGACATGAAAGCATATGGAATTAATATGTCGGTATTTTATAGAAGGGGAAGGAAACTTTAAATATTGTTCAAAAGAAAAATATTTCCGCTCAAATTTTCGGTTTTAGTTATCAATATTTCTTTTTGTCATGAACTATAGAAATTAGCAGAAATTATTGTTTCTTTGTTTACAATGGAAGGAGTTTTGTCTCCTATTTGTGTTCTCTGTGCAAGTTGATCTTGAAATACTTGCACTATTATATAAAAATTAATTCTGATTATTATTTTTGTCTAAAAGTTAAATAAATTTTGCTCAAAAATAAAATGTATCTTATGTTTAGCTATTGCATATCTATGCAATAGTTGTCCTATCTTCAATTGCTATCTCACTCCAATCGAACTCTCAAATTAATTCTTCTCCGAATCAAATCGAAATAAAAAATACATTAAAGCTGAAAATGTGTCGCATAAAACGCATTACTCATTAATCCTTTAAAATTAATATTTGATTTAGAAAATTTACGGTTAAACTAATCCAATATGCTTTAGAAAAACCTAGTATCTTTAATGTGGGATATGTAGAAACAGCGTTCATTGCAAAAAAGCTGAATATTTACCTGATGCAAAAGTCATCCAGAATTGCGTTCCAAAATGCATCGCGAAGCAGGCGACATACAGAAGACTGGTGAAAGTGGATGGTTGTTCTGGAGCCAAACGGCTTTGCCGAGGGAAGAACAGGAAAGCTAAGTATAATGACGTCACAAGAGTCATAAAATGTGCAGGTTGTGAAATGCGAAACAGCCACCTATAAAAATAACACGATTTTAGATCTAAAAATATATATTTCGCATGGCATGAATTTCATACTAAATGAGTCTTGACTATCTTACATACACAAATTCGGAACATTTTTGCTCCAATTGCTGTATGAATGGGTCGCGTAACTCGTACCCATGTGGGAACATGGTACTTTGTTATACCTGGCACCATAGGATACTAAGCACCATTACCACTTTGCACACACTTTAAACTGCATGAGAGACCTGTCTCCTTGGGGGACTCAGGGAAAGTTGGCCTATATGTTTCTGTTGGTTGGTTGTGTTTTATATTTTTGCAATTTGCAATATTTGTGGTCAGTTTGGCAAAGTGTGATCATTTTTGGCCAAACTGTGCCAAGACATACAACGTCAAGAAAACAACGTAATACAAGGAAAGTTTCACACACAGGGTAAGACGTGTCAACGTGAAGAAATATTGAAAATTCATTCAAATCGACTTCGCCACATATGAGATTCGCACTTGTTGCCAAGCGTTTTCAGTCGACCAGGCATTTTAGAGTTCTGCTTTTAGCATCTTGACCACTGGGGATCCATAAAACGTTCCATGAAAGAGTTTTTCAATGTAAAAATAAACATAACCGAAAATGGAAATATACTTATGGTTAAGAAGTTGATTTACTATCGTTTTGACGATGTTTAGTTTGCAATTTCATTCGAATAATTTGCTAATTTTCGCCTGAAGTTTCGTAAGAGGTTGTCAAACACTACTGCAATCAGCATTTAGTTGCATGCGCTGCCTTTTGGATTTAATAAGTGCCTTTTTGTGAGGAGGTTCTCCTCATGGAATTGGAATTCAAACTTTAACTCAAACAGTAATTCTGGTTAATTTCTTTTAAATTTGCAAAAAAATTTGAAAACGTTACCAAAAAAAAACATTTTTTTGACGAACCGATAAAAAATTGACCCCCTCATGATTGATTTTCAAAAATAATAATTTTAGTAAATTCCCATTTTGCTCCAAAGTGACCTTGCAGGTTTTAAAAGCATTAAAAAAATATTATTTATAATAAAAAATACATGTATGAAATAAAACTCTCAAACAATAAAAAATATTATTCAAAAATTTAAAATAGAATAGTGTATGTAATTGAAAGTAAAGGTTTAAATTTAAGGCTAATTCATCAGCAGGGCCTCTTGTAATTCAAATGTCAACTTGAATGTCCCAAAGTGTGTTAAATAGGGTTCATAAAATATTCGCATTTGGGTTGGAATGTAAATGATAATTTATTTCTTCAAAGATACTCAATAGCAAACATTTAAAATTACATTATATTATATGAAGTTGTATAAAGGTATCACCATTATTAATCTTTCTTTGTATGTAATAAATGCGTTTCTTCCTTTGAATTTCAGTTCTACAAGTTATGAAGACTCACTATCACCTGAATCGCTCCCAATGTTCTTAAATAACACAAACTCAAAAAACACGTGAATTACATAAACTTCACTATCTCCGCACAGCAATGCTGAGAAATAAAACAACTACACAACATCTGAATCACGTTAGCGAAACAAAGAAAAAACACCGGTAGCAGCCAGACGATGACCTCGTCCTTTGAAATCGAAACAGGTTGTTAGAGTCGCCTCAAAATCTCGAAAGCAAACACATCAAGATTCAATTTTTTTTATACATCAAACAAAAAACATGCAGAGAGAGAACCAAAATGTATTTTTACAAAAAATGACAAAAAACAGAGGGGATAGGATTACTGACCCAGAACAGACTGGGATCGACAGGTGTGCCTACGTGACTGAAACCACGACGGTGTATATCGTAAGGGCATTTCAGAACCTATATCATCATTTATTTGATTACTACACTTGGTATCGTTCGGCCATGAACGTCGGGACAATAACGAGTGGAAAGGCTTTTCCACATTGTATATAAATTACACCTTATAATTTCAGTTGCATTTCATGATGGTTTTTTTTTAATGATATAGATAGTGAGTAAATTTGTTATTTATTTATACATTTTTTTTATAAAATTCACTTAAGAGTTATTTTACCTTTTTTTCTTTGTACATTTGGAAAAGATGAAAAGTGTTTGAGGTTCAAATCTTTATTTTTCTCCGCATGAAAGATCAAAATTCAGTTTGACGTATACAACTGTAGTTTTCAGAACGTTTATAGTGTTTAATCATAACTCATATAGGTGGTTTAAGGTATGTAACAGCTATTGGTTTTATTCATATCATTCATAGAATTATAAATAGAATTTAATTTAATTTTTGTCTACATGAAAACATCAGATAAAAAGTTATTTTAAGTAGTATACTTAGGTAGGAAAGTTTTGAGGTTCCAATCAAAATTATTTTCTTTGCATCAAAACAGCCAGTGATAGTCATTATTGGGCCAATAAGCACTTTGAGTACATAATATTCAATCAAAATCAATGTATGGGATTTAAGGTGTTTTTTTAGCTATTAGAGACCAAATCTTAATAAATGCATTGTTTAGTTTGTCAACCTAGCGGTCAAAGAACCAGTATTTGCCAACAATACAAATATATTATAACTATCAATTCAATTTCAACAAAATCAAGAGTAACACAATTGTTCGCTTAAAAACATAAATACTATTATGTAAATAATTTGGGGTTTACAAGTGGCAGAGAACGAACAATTAAGACCCTCTAAATATAAGATAATAATCTTAATATAAAATCAAATGTGGTTCATTGGATTCCCAAAGAATACGGTGTATTACATTCTTCACTTTTCTAAATGAAAAGGAGACAAATATCATTGCAGTGTATGATATATATATATATATATATATATATATATATATAAGGCTTTTGTGTCACATGAATTTGTAGATCACCTTAAATATTATAGGAAAGAATTCTGAACTGTGCTGTTTAAATACTGAATATCAACAAATCTTAAACTTTATTCCATGTAGTCAGATTTTGCAAAGATTTTTATTGGTTGACACAAGTGATTTTTAAATTTGGGTTACATATATTAATGTTCTATATGTTTCATCATTTATTGCAAACGATTCACAATCGAATTCAGTAAAAACATTGCATTCGGTTTATAGCCATTAATGGAGATTGAATGCTATTTATTCAATGCGTCAGCTATACCAGCTGTTATTCTCAGTTCTTAGGAATAATTTACATATTTGACGTCGTTTCATCTTATGATATTTTCTTATATCAACACAAAAGGAATAAATCGAAAGATGAAGTTGACTTAGTGACAGATGTAAGCAGCTCCATTCATTTCTAATTTCAAAAAGGGAGTTATTTCAAAACATCTTGCATTGTGTTGGTTGGATACAATAATATGCGGATGTGAACTGACCAGTTACTCATGAAATGTGGGATTTCATAATAAAAAGATTTAATTAAAAGATTGAAGGCATAAACTCGTTGATCAAAATTAAAGTATATGGTTTGATTCTTTTGATTTCAGTGATTTTTTTTATGTAATTATTGTTTGGACAGTTTTTGTAAAAAAACATTCCAATATGCGTTCAAAATATGACTGTAAAGTTTTATGTGAATGTGTAAGAAATTATCCTTTGAATTTCTTTAGTGTTTAATGTGTTACAATCACAAAACTTTTATAATAGTAGAAACATTTAATGACTGAAATCTAGTTATTTTACTCATGAAATGCAAAACAGGTTTACTTTTATACCTAATCAAGAATTAGAAGACACTGACAACCTTTTAGTCACAACAAATATTTTATTTTATTTTATTCATTGCAATAGAACTACGGATAAATTAATTGCACTAACAAACTAGTTTTTTAGAACTGTATTTTCACATTTGGTGAAGCTGTGATAAAAATAAGACACGTAATGCCAAGTAAATGGGCATAACAGAAAAGTTTTACTGGTGCAGAAGAGAGATAATTATGTTACGTTACAGGAATAAAACCTGCTCGGCCTACAACTCGCACGTTGTTAGAGCAATAGTCCTCCTGATCCATCAGTCATGATGGCCCCTTACATAAAGTACTTAAATAGAAATTACGCTTGAACATTTAGAAAACGTGTACAATTATGTATTAATGTTAGGTTAGAAAATCATCAAAAAAATTACTGAAATATCAAGTATTTAATTTGTTAAAAGGAATTCTAAAATTTTTAAGTCAGTTACAGGATAAAGGCATGCAATTTATTAGAAACATATAAAATAAATTCTAAATTTAATAATTGTAACAAAATATTGTAAACAAAATTGTTGAGCTGAATTCGATAATGACATTTTTCAAGATTTGATGCACCTGGTGGTACTTTCGACTATGTATCTAATCATTAGAAAAGCTAACCAGATCTTAATGGACGAGATATCTCGTCGAAACCACTCGGAGAGTAAAATAAAGCTTCCAACACGTGAGTACACACTTTACCCTGAGCTTGTCTAGTTTAGCTGGCAAGGGTTGTTTTGGACGTTTGGCGCAAGATTCAAAAATGAATCAACTACGTGAAACGTGATAAAATAAAATTCAATAAAAATAAATTTTAAAACTTTAGATCAATAACCGTACCATTATTAAAAGCATGATAGGAACTCTTAACAACGTGTAAACAAAGTAAACTACAAAAGTACGGAAACTAAATGTATTCAAAACAAGAAAAAGTAAATGCGTTGATGAGAAAAAGATGAAATGATTCAGTTTGTGTGTGAAGTGCTGTGAGAGAAACAAAAGACCACTAAGGACTTTTCCAAGAGATTGTGAAAAGGTAAGTTACTCACATCCTTATTTATTTTTAAATCACAATAAAATCAAATTGTCCAAACTTTATCGTTCAATAGTAAAAAAAAAAGTAGTACTTCAGTCGCGTTTAAATTATCTTTGAATAGTTCAAATTATATATTTCAATAGTAACATGTATTGTAGGACGATAAGTTTTTTCTGTATTTCCCAAAGACCATGTTTTGTGTTATCTACGTCTGTATTATCCAAGTTTTCGTCGGTCCATATCACCTTGGATAGTCAAAAATTTATTGCAGTTTTTGAATATTGAAATTATATTTAGTCGATACTTTTTTCGTTCTGATCATCACGTGAATAACGTTGCAACCATGCAATCGTAAAATCATATACACGCGTGAAAGTCAGTTTTGGAATCTTTCCAAACTGCGCATTCTATTCAAACGTACTGCTGTATAAACTGCGTAGCCAGTGTCAGGAATCTAAATGTATCTGTTTGTTGATTCCACTATGGGGTGGAATCATTACTGGAAATAAAATCTTTGTTTACTGTCTAAACATTGCATGTCCGATGTTTGCTACTTCAAAATTCACTCCGTCTTTATTTTAAAAGCTGCCCCGCGTGAGCATGTTTACCCAATTCAAAATAATGTATTATCAAAAATTAGGCCCTGCCGGTAAAATTTAAAATTTTTCGGTCAGTTTTAATCGCATTGAACTAAAAGCTTTTTAAATGAATTAATATTTTAAAAAATTTGAATTTCGTAGTTAAAAAAGGTTTTAGAATGAATTACCAAAACTGTGTGTTTATAATTAATAAATTATTTAAAAAAAATTAATTTGCCATTAAACTCTTAAATAAAAAATAAACAAAACTATAGCGGGATTTGGATTATCTTCTGTGCATGCATGATTATATCTAATTACTTATATTTATCTAGTATTACTTACCTATTACTTTACTATTTAACAAACGCTTTTGGAATTGATCAGTGAACTAATGCTCTTTTTAAACTTATTAAGAGATAATGTTTCACAAGCATGACGATTGATCAAAATTTTAACGATGTATTAATTAAAAAAATATTGGTTTCTGATAACCTTGGGAATTTTATGACTTGACTAAAAGAACAAAACAATTCTATAGAATTGATTTTGGCAAAAACAGCAAAAAAAAAGATATTTTGTAAAATTAATACATATCTATATCAGCAACCTAACCGAAAGAAAGTTAAGAATATAAAAATTTTAAATTAATTTGAATTTTAAAATTTCAACGTAAAAATGAAAACACCAATTATAGTACACAAATATTCACAAAATGATATATAAGAAAAATTAGAAGAGGAAAATGATTGTATTTTGGTAGTTTAATGTCTGTAGATAAAAATACAACGAAAAGAATGAAACATTAAAATTATAAATATGTATACCATTTCAAAAAACAATGAAGCATGGAGCTATTTAGAAAAAAGTTTAGCTGATCCTATTGCAGTTATCCAGTAAATTTTTCTTTGAAAACATAAAAGTGTTCAACACAGTTTTTAATTTGCATATTTTTTATAGAAATAATTAATCAAAATCGTTGTACAAGTTTTTAGTTTCATTTATTTATATCAATCTCAATTAATTCTAAATATTAAAAAACAAATCATGCATGCCAATTTTGTATCTTTCACAGTTGGTTTAATTTGTTTAAAAAATACACACAGTTAACACAGTTTAAAAAATTGATGACAATCATTCAGTTATTATATTATTAATATAATTTAAAAAGTTTATTACTTACTCAAATTTAGTAGGTATAAATTGCTTTTTGATCAAATTTCCTTGCAAAATCTTCCTTCGACATTGAGGAGGAGGGTTTTGGTGTTCTTTTGACATATTCATCATCCAAGATACAAATCCTATTAAATAATCATTTACGTTTTGGTTCTTAGTCATCGCTTTAAAATTCAACAATTTAAAAATTATTTAAGAAGCACCTATCTGAACAAATAATCACTGTTTGCAATGTTCTTTCGTGAGAGAAGAGAGAACGATTTTGTTGCAAACGATTCATTAAAGGTAGAGTCCAGTTTCCGTTCGCTTTTATATCGATGTGTAAATCCCTATCATTTGATAAGGGTTGCCATCGGATATTCCACTGGTCGTCAGTGTATCGCCAAATCTGAATCAGGGCGCCATATTTCAGACAAAATGGCGTTTTCCCCCTCGCACGTTTCGTTTTTTTTCCTCAGTTAATAACGACGCTTCTTCGTTATTTATTTACCATTCTTTCGGTTTCGTCTTTCAGGACATCTTCGTGAGGATTTTGTTACGTAGTACGAATTTATGTTGCAATAGAGATCCATGAAATTCCTGTTTAGGTAATACAAAAGGATTTGTTAAATTTCTCAAATGTGTTTGGTTTTGTTCTAAGGTCGAATATGAAAATTAGTAGGGGAAAGGAGGGTAAGTGGGGGTACGTACCTAGGGGTTTTTATTTATAAAAAGTAAAGTAATTAAGATATAGGCTTCAAAATTTTAGACAATGTACTTTATTCAACTGTGAATCAATAAATCCTGGCGACATGATTTTATCTCTTATCATTTAAGTAAGAAAAATCTATATAAATAAGAATGGAGTGTTTGTTTGTACATTCAATATTTTCGACCCATTTCAAGTTTTCTATCCGTTTTGGACCCTTCTGATGCCGAATCCGCCTTTTTCTCGTTTGGTGTCTGTCTGTCTGTCTGTCTGTCTGTATGTTGTGCCCTATACACGTCCACGCGGTTTAAGATATTTTCATGGAAATTTGCATACAGTGAGTACTTATCTTCATTTAGTGACTGGCATTGGTTGCGAAAGTCTGTCTGTCCGTCTTTCTGTTCTATGCTCGATTTTGTGTTTGTGTGTTTGTGTAGACATCACATAAATTGTATTCCAGATATTTGATTGCAGTGTATTTTATTTTATACATTATCTATGAGTTTAGTGAATGCAATATTAAACATTTCTTTATTGTTATATTTAGTTGAGTTTCATGTTAAAACACCTGAGTAAGTATACTTAAATCAACCATAATTTGGTAGTTTTGGAAAAATTGGAATGTCTATTGAATATTACGATTACTTCGATTGCTTTACCAGTACTGCTGAAAAAGTAATTATTCTTCAAAAAATTATTAGTTTTGTTTTTTATGGAATTTCATCTCTGATACTTCATTTATTTCGAGTCTTATTTTTATTCTTTGCGCAATGAAAACGATTTTCCGAATATTTGGGACAGACGATATTTTTCAACGAAACGAGAATGAACAAGATCGCTCAAGCAGTGATATTTTTTCTGGTTCTTTCGCTCTGAATTAATTTCTCATTTCTAAATTTTGTACACTTTTAGTTGTAAGTTGTGGCAACTGTGCGAGATCAAGAGATAAATTTGAATCACAAATTAATATCTTTAGAACAATTTTTTGCGACATCTTTTATTTTGTTTTATTTCGATGTTTCCTGTTTTAAATATTTATTATTTTAATAAATGTGTTTTCCTTCTCATCACACGCAACAGCACCACAAAGTATTAGACTTAAAAATGTTAGGTAAGTCAGTATACATTTTCAGTAAATTTTAAGTGTAGTTATGCCATTATTGAAAGAATAATGCCGTTATTTAAAGAATAATGCCGTTATTGAAAGAATAATAATGTTTAAAATTCCAAACTAGAACTTTTTCCAACATTAAAAAATTCGTTGTAGTAATGACAGGAGAAGATTGCAAAATTTCACAATGTCGAATACCGGAGGCAAGAGTGTCACAAGTAAACAAATATTGTTTTGTTGACTATGAGTGCGAGAGCACTCGCCGTAAATCGTAATTTTAATTAATTGAGTTTAACATGAAAAGAACTTAAGAAAGGGAATTCCAAATCTTTCTATAAATCGTCTTTTATAGTAGTAACCTTAGTATCACCTTTCGTCATTTTGTAGCTTTGTCATACAGCAATTGTGCGATGTATGTGAAATGTATTACATGAATGGATGAATTGTGTAGGATTTGTGTCCAAAGTAAGTTGTAGAAAATATAAAGATGGCGAAAGGTGTTAAAATAAATTTTTATTCTACAAAAAACGTAAGTCATTATATATTTTGATTATCTCTTCAATCTAGAGTAAACCAATTCAAACCGAGTAAGGTCGGGTATTTTGCTAGTATAAAATAAAAAATGAAAATTGCGTACTGTTGCCCTCTATGGAGGGTAAAGTACGCTGGTAGGGTGGCCAAGAGTGCGCACCGGATCTGTCCTAACAATAGTCGCATACAAAAGGCTCATTGCCTTCGTATGCACTGCAATTCTTGTGCTACCAATCTTTATACAATCCACATTGATTCTAGTCTTCGTTATAAGAACTGTCACCATCCTGGGCAAATAACTAAAATATCATCATCTTCAGCAGAAATAATAGGCTGGGCTGAACTCATTGATGGTTGTTGCTCGTCATAAGAAAAAGTCAATCCTTTTTTTTAACGTTTTGTTTCTTTTTTGTTCGTTTTATATTTACCCTCTCACTTCCCATTTCTGATTTGTTTGAATCTTTCCCTTAAGCTTTTTTTCTTTATTTTGCAAAAGAGCTTCAATAGGCGAAGATGTCTTGATTTCAGACTTAAGCGCATGTCTTTTTTTCTGGTTCACATTTTCGCTTCTCTTTTGCTTTGGAAGCAGTAAAATGAAATGAATGCAAGCATTAATTTTACTGCAGTCCTAGGCATAGCTTCTTGTTCTGATAGCGTTTCGCCTGCTTCCGCACTTGGGTTTACAGATCCAGTAGGAATTTCATTCATAGTTTTTCACTTATACACTTATACAATTATTTTATTGCTTTTGCAAGAAAAAGAAATGAATTAAGGGGAATTAGTACCTTTAAGACCTTGCGTTGCTCGCGAAAACATACTTTTTTCGATTCATCATAAATAATTGAGTTTTGTATAATGTAGTATAAAATTGATACAGTTTAAAGATAATTGTACGGCTTTCAAAAAACTGCAATCATATTTGCAATTAAAAACATCTATTTTTATAAAACCTAGCAAAAATTATACACAATTTCTTCGTTTTGAAATTTACCCACTTAACTTTCCCACAAGATAACTTTTGAAAGATGCACTGTAAAACCCAAATGTTTGTACCAAATTGAAGCACATGAATGTCTTAATTCTGTGAACTAAGGAATTTGTGATATTTGAAGTACAAATATTTAAAAAAATTTAAAGTATTAAAATAAGTCAAGTTAGAAATTTTTTTAGTTATGTATGGATTTATAAATAAAACACTATAGCTCTCATACACAAATCCATAGTTCGGAGAACTAAGATCTTCTTTTAGAATAACCATACAAAATTTCTTAACTCTAAATTTATTAGTTTTTTTTTAAAACTTGAGGGATAGTCAAGTGGGTAAATTTCAACACGAAGAAATTATGTATAAGTTTTGCTAGGTTTTAAAAAAAAAATATTTTTAACTACAAATATGACTGCCGTTTTTTAAAAGCCCTACAATTATCTTTAAACTGTATCAATTTTATTAATTACAAACTTAATTACAAACTTATACTACAATATAAAAAATTCAATTATTTATGATGAATCGATTATTATGACGATTCTCTGCAGTGTTGCCAACAAGGTGAAATTTCCCTACGTATTCTTAGCCGCCCGCGTACTCTTACTCACTGTTCCCCTATTTTATTTTGTGTTCGCATAAATCAGTTTTCTTGTATATTCATTCATAATTTATGTTACAATAGTTCATTACATTCATCGATATTTTGGGAATAAAAAGTGTTTTATTCAAGCTCTCAAATATATTTGGTTTTGTTCTACGTTAAAATATAAAAATTAGCAGCGTCTTTTGTGTAAGAATTTTTAATTTTGCTTGCGCATTCAACAAACCATGTATAAAATTCAAAAGGATTTTTGAAAGTTGCACACCATTGGTTTACAAATAAACCACACTATGCCAAAACTTTCAAGGAAATATTTTTTTTAGCGTGTCTAGACCAAAATGTTGTGATCTGGCTTGTGACAAAATATAGAGAAAGTGTGTTTTAATTTCATTGTTTTTAATCGAATGAAGGTTTGATATTGTCTTTAAAAATACAGTTAGTGAGTAAAGCTTTGGGAGTAGAATTTCACTTTTCGTTTTCTCAGAACTGGCTTAGTGTGTTTCACAAGTAGGGCGACGATATAAAATATTTTTATTTTTAGGTTCATAATGCTATTTGTCTTCACGTGCATTTTTGAAGCATAGCGTCCACGCTTCAAAGAAGAAATCCGTCTATAGTAAACTAAATACCATTCGAAATCAGTCCATAAATACATTGCATCATAGATAAATTTCGAGAAATGTACATACTTCTTACAGTGCGACATATACTCTACTTATACGAAGTAAATATTAAAAAGGTTAAAAAAGTACTAGAGCATATTTTTTTGGTCAAGTTCAGAACTGATTAGAAGCCGTACAGGAAAAACAAAGTGATTTAGTAGAATGAAGCTTGAATGAACCTCAATTGAAAACTAATTGCTAGCTAATAAGACGTGTTACAACTTACCTATCTTTTGATGAAATAGAATCGATCTTATCTTACAACTTATCGATCTTTTGATGAAATAGAATCGATCTTATCTTACAACTTATCGATCTTTTGATGAAATAGAATCGATCTTATCTTACAACTTATCGATCTTCGACGGATCATGTGTGTGCAGCGTTATTACTCCCGATAACTGTTTGAAGATCTGTCACGTGATGTTGGGAGCAAGTGGAAAATATAGGACTGATTGACGAGCGTGATGAAAAGTATTAGCTTGCACTTCAATAACCATTCGATACAAGTCAATTCCCAAACCCAAGTGACTACACTTCAGACTTACGACAGAGTCTCCGCCTCCATGCTCAGTCTTCTTCGTTTGAGACATCAGCTAGTTTAGAGCATTGAAGGTATTGGGTGCTCATTTAAATAAGATATAAGAGCCACAAAGTTGTACAACTAATTATATAATGAAGAAATTGCTTTCAAACAGAAGAAACTAGTAAAAAATGTTAGAAGTATAAACGTTTTTATAGAATTTATTTAACGGGAGGAAAAATAAATTTAGTGTCATTAATACAGTACCATAGAAATGTCATTTGTGATTTTAAAAAGAAAATTCCCATATTTTTTTTTGGATAACATTTTTGACGACTCAAACCATGAAGATGCTGGTAAAAATCTGATATGTGCGCATACAAATAAAGATTTGTTATTTTTTCAGGAACCTTATGTTCTTTGCATAAAAAGATTTATTGAGCATACAATTTAAAAATTCATGACATTGAAGTGTGAATGGTATACATATAATCAATCAAAGGCAAATCTGAATTTGTAAATTCGCAGTTAACATTTAAAAAATTAGATTTCAGTATTTTTACCTTTAAAATCAATTTTGGCTGTTAATTTTCACTAATTTCTTAAATCAGAAGAAATTTGAAAAAAAAAAAAATTCTGCTCAAATGGGAACTTTTTAAAGTCTTCCGTGATGGTCCTTCATTATTTCACAACGAAAAGAAATAAAAGTTACTCCCTTTCAAACCGTTACTGAAACCAAAAGGAAGATTCCCCATCAAAATGAGGCAATCCCCTCAATTTCCCAGCAAAACGTGCTGCCGACGTGATAGGTCACTCGAGCTCCAACGTCATAGGTCACATGGTGGGTGTGACACTGATGTCACACCAAAGATCTTTTTGCGGATGAATATATGCCCACCAGTTTCTGTTCTTTAACGTCACAATTATAACGGATTCATAAATTCTAGAAAATATGCATGGAAGAAAAATATGCTTTTTTTTATAACTGGGTTACTCTTTTTGGTCAGACGACTTTTTTATGCTTGTGTATTTGTTTGCAATTATGAGTTGTTTTATTTCTTCTGCCAAGTATATGACGTAAGGAGATAATTTCGTTACAGAAGCTGGTGATTGATTAATAGCAAGAGAAAAGAAGTTGCTATATTTATAATGTTCTTGAGGTCATCTTTTAATTACAAGGACAGATTGAACGGCCGTGAACAGTTTATGATTATTTTAGTGAACGAAACAGAAAGAAACTTTTTTTTTATATAAAAACTTCACAATTTTCGTCTTATACTACAATTTCTAAATAAATTAGAATAAAAAGATAAATTACCTATTGGTTTAGTCATAAATTGTTGAAAAGAAGTTTTCATTTATGATCTGATGTCACAAGCACGTGGTTTTAAGTGTTTGAAATTCAAATTTTGTTCTAAATGTCCTTCAAACATGTAACGATACGTTGTCGATCTACAATTACAAATTATTAACATTTAAAAAAATGAATAATTTTTTTTGACTTGCAAGCGTTTTAAACCTGACTTATAAATTGCTCTGGACGCGATATTCGTAGTGGTTTGCAATTCATTCAAGCAATAGGAACAGAAGACAAAGCTCAAATAAATTAATTAAAGAACCTTAAAACAACAGAATTAAATTAATTAAACATTAATTAAACATTAAATATTTTAATGAAAGGAATCAAGTAAAACTGAAATCAATAGCTTGTTTCAAAGCTAATTGTGATTGTGTGTAAAACAGCAACCCAGTCAATCTGTGTCTTGGACGCCTGGTTCAAGGAAAGTAAAAAATGATAATAAATAACAGCTGTAATTGTCCAGTCAATAGGGTAGTCATGAATTGCTGTTCCACTCTTGTATTTTTAATCTCACCATGCTACAAACATACACAGACATAAAAAAAAGGATAAAATTTAATCTATAATTATAGATTCACGGAACAATTTAATATTTACACAGCACAATATTCGTTTTTGAATAAATACTATAACCAAATTCAACTAATTCATCAATCGCAAAAAAATTTCAAAATCTACTTCTAACATTTTCGAAACTTATGAGGCTGATGTCTTTGAGCAAATCAAACGACCCATTTCTGTCATTTATCGTAGGCTCCTCAATCTATTAATTCTTGTTCTACTCAAATCGTTAGGTGACGAAACAACACATTTTCTCTCATCCCACACGTCAAATTCACCACATAAAGTACAAATAAGTATAATTTATTTTCCTGTCTAGTCCAGGTCTTTCCTGTACTATCTTCATTCGTTTTAAACTAAAAAGTACAAGATACTGACTTTGTAGACAACTTGGTGACTCATGCCATTATCTATTTTTGTGTCAATTAACTTGAAATACCATTTAAATAAACCAACACCAACAAACTCCAATGAAACGTCTGTAAAAGTATATACAAAACAACTTATTTTTATATTTATTAATCATACCTTTTTTCCGTGATAATATTTTTGTAAGACACAACGAATGATATACAAAGTAATACAAATTATATAGGAGGTGTTTAGACCTCTGTTCAGAAAATTACTGGGCGAATCGTAACCAAATGTTTTACATTATTTTAATTACTTGATATTTTCCTGAGTACGCGGTTTTCATTTCTGACGAATAAAAGTTTACGTTGCAACTGCTAAGGGAAATTTGGTGCAGAATTCCGCATCATGGACACAAATCAATGCAAATCATTTGCGTTCTACTGTCAAATGTGTTTTGTAGTGAACACAATTTACAAGGTGATGTAGGACAAATTGTAGAATCATCTATGATGTTGATGTCATTCCATATGCAATTGAATAACGTTATTGCACAGCTATCTTTTTGCAAATATTAGTTTTTTCATTCAACTTCCACGTGTGATTGGAATAAAGTCATTACACCGTAACTTTTTACTTGATTATACTTGTTAGATGAGTTCGGCAATATAAATTTAAACTATTTTTTCCTTCAGTAATCGAAACCGTATACTGAAACCGCAGGAGGTATGGTAATTAACGTTGTACAGAGCAACACAACGGGCTATTTACGACGGTAAGGGATCAATCCAGTAAGGGAAAGATTCGAGGACAACACCTCGTAATTTTGAACCAGGTTTGAACCAGAACCCTGAGGTTTTGACGAGGCAACCCCTGAGTTGGCACCCCACTGTCCAAACTTCTGAACCAACCCAACTTGAGGACCTTCAGCTACGATATATTTAAGGTGCACCAGCCGCCTCTACAATATACGCTTACAAACATCCATGCACTGACCCGGATTCCAACCAGGAACATTCCAATCTAGAGAAACCGTAGGAAAGTATGCTTTCAGAATTCGGTTGCGATTCACGCAGTAGGTTTTCATACAGAGAGGACTGTGAGCACCTGTTTAATTTGTATTAGACTGCATGAAATCCCTCCCAAGTTTATGTTTTTTCAAATTGTCTTTGAGTAACAGCGAAGTAATATCATAATTAACAAACCCACATGTTTTTTTATGAAGTCATCAATCTTATAATCAAATTTTCTGTTGCTCATAAACCAAGCTCTCAAAATCTGTACACTCTATTCCTACTACCATTTTCCGCGAATGAAGGTTGCCCTTGAAAATGTTGTGTTTTAGTTATTTTTGCATGGTGGTAAATTGAGCATTACTTATGATTTGCGGTTCCTTTTGAGAATGCCTTCCTCTTTGACGAATCCGGTGGATGCAATGAAACGGTCGTGTAGCGAACGTCGTAATTAGAGCGAAAAATCTTCGGGGTTGATGGTTTGTGGAGAGATTCAACGGACAATTCAGCCTGTTTAAAAATTTTCTTTGATTCACCAGCTCCCTCAACATAAACGTTAACCGATGCATTTAGTTTTGATATCCAAATGAATAACATTCTATAAAGTAAGATTTGAGCAGGCATTTGGTATTCTTTTACTTGAATTTTGTCCACAAATCTGGCAATGGAGTGTGTCTTTAATTGGGGGGACGATCCCTCTGACACTATCAGTTAACCCTCCGAGTGTGACGTCCGAATTGTGTGGTGCTGCTTTTACCCTACAATATATCTCTACTATTATAAAAGTAAGTGTTTGTTTGTCTGTTTGTTTATTGCACACTAAGTCCTGACGAATCTATGGCACTTACAGTAATGGTCTGTGAAGCAAACCAAGACCACGGACAATGCCATTATGACTGTTATCCAATAGGTTATGAATTTGTATGGGAATTCGTAGCAATCACTGGGGGGTTAGCGAGCTGTGGCTATACCTGACCCGACTAAAAGAACTGTCTTGGGAAACGCCGTGCTTGCCTCGCAGTGGCTAGTATTACATATAATGACACATATATGGCGCACATATAATGACGATACAATCATAGCGACAGGTTGAAAGCATCCTAGGGTTTTATTGGTCAAGGTAAAACCTGGTTATATATATATATATATATATATATATATAGAATTTATGCATGAAAAACTTTAGGGGTTACAAAGCTGATACATGAGGTGTGAACATTCCATAGTATTTTCAAGGGTCAAACCTCTGAGTAGTGTCTCGAGATTTTCGAGTTGTGTAACATTAATTTTACACTACAACACTCCTCAAATAATGGCTACATAACCATATCGATTACTTGAACGCATCCCTGGATTATATTGTTCAGGAAGGCCTAACCAGGTAAGAATTCATGTATGAAAGATTTCAAGGGTAGCAAAACAGATATCCGTGTGAACATTTCACATTGTTAACACACTATAACACGAGATGCCCGAGCTGTGTAATATTGCTTTTACCCCACAACACGCATAATGACTAAATAATGACATCGTCGTACTAATTAACTCTTAGACTACAACGCTAGACCGGTAACACAACTAACTCTTAGACCGGTACAACAGTTGTACCTTGATCTTGCCGAGAAAGAATTTAGACTACAGACAGTTGTACCTTGAAAGTTATAAGAGCCTTGCCAAGAAAGAATTTAGACTACTGCCAGTACAGCAGTTGTACCTTGAAAGTTATAAGAATCGCGACAGTTATATATATAGCCGTAGTCAAAAGGTTAACATAACTCGTAACTGCTAAACGTTAACAGTGGAGTTATGTATATTGCAAATTAGCATGACAATATGTTGACAGAATTCAGATTAGTTGACAGAATTCAGATTAGTTGACAGAATTCAGATTAGTTGACAGAATTCAGTTTAGTTGAAAGAATTCAGATTAGTTGACAGAATTCAAATTAGTTGACAGAATTTAAATTAGTTGACAGAATTCAGATTAGTTGATAGAATTCAGATTAGTTGACAGAGTTCAGATTAGTTGACAGAATTCACATTAGTTGACAGAATTCATGTTTTTTTTCATTCTTTAGAAAGATTCTATCTGTTCTTATCCGAGATTAGAATTCTCTGGAAATATTATCTCTTTCGCTCTTTTGATTCTTTTTAGGATAGATTGATTCCTTGGATTAGAATTCTTTTGAAGGAATCTATATACTCATCCGTTTCTTATAATAAAATCTGTTGGATACCTTCTATTGGTAGAGGAAACGGACAAAACTGATTCGAAATGCAAAGAAAACAGCAGATTTTAAGGTGGAATTAGACGTTTGAAACCACCAGAGGGTTTAAGTCATTACAGATATGGAAATAATACAAAAACAGTTCTCGTAATGGGTCACAACAAAACTCGTTTTCCATGGGCTTAGAAAGTAAACTTTAGCATCGTCAGAGCATGATGACTTGGCATACGCCGATGGTTCGGCGTGGTGAGTAGTAAATGGATTCAAGGACATCAGTTATCGTTCTCTACTCCTTTATGTGCGCTTTGGTGGTTCAGAATCAATCCCCAATACTAGTTTTTTGAAGGGTCGAGTAGACTTTGTTTCTATCTTCAACCTAACAACTATTAAATGCATTGAAATTTCAACATAAGCATCGTATTTTGTTGATCGTTAATTACTTAAACCTGCACGCATCTTCAAGAGCCAGATGCTTGAGTCTTATATTTCTCCAGTGCTGGTATAGGCTTCGATTGCCACAAATTTACCAAAAGGACTTATTGCCAGAAACAGTCTTCGAGTGATGCTGAAAGTCACTTGGTCGATCTTACAAGTTCACGTCCTTCACGAAGGTGAGCCGTAAACATATCAGTCTGAATGTGAACGTGCTCCATATAATGGCTTAGTTTGGATTGTATCTTTAACTTTCATGTTGCAATATGCGAGAGGTCAGTTTCTTTCGTATTGTGTTTTATTTAAATAAATTTAACTTTTCGTCTGAGCACACTGCTTGTCGTTGTTAAACTCTTTTGACTCTACAATTTCACCTGCCTTGAAACATTTCAGATTTTAATAATAAAGATTCAGATTTAATAAAAGATAAAATCTCCATTTTTAATCTACAGGAAGGCTGCAAGTCTCAAGATAAACGCGGTGCCCAGATTTAAAACATCTGATAAAATTGCTTAGTACGTAAAATGACGTAAAATTATTAGTTTAGTAAATTTAACGTTAACGCAGATAAACATTTCGTCACCGTCTTTCCAGAGAATAAGTAAACCGCAAAATCTCTCAAATGCTTTATCACATTCACTCAAAGATAAGTGTATATTTATTTGTTGGGAACTTGGAAAATGTTTCAATATTTATGAAAAATTTAAATAATGACGTAATGTTATGGATTATCGAAAAATGCATGGCTATACACATTTAATAAGTTACTTCATAAAACTAGACACATTAAGTTTTTTTTTAATATGTCTTATCACGTGAAAATTAACTTGAGACTTCATCTTTTTTATCGCAATTTAAAGCAGACGGTACTGTCAGAAGAAAATTCCCACTTTGGAAATATGTCTTGATCGTTGCATAATATAATGTGAAGAAATTAAATAGGTCTTGTGTTTCCCACAGTTAGTTTCCTTTACAATAATTGTACTGCTATTTCAAAGAAACGTGTTTCCTATGGAATCGTTACATTCGATGATGTTTATTGATAGATATTAATAGCAATATACTTTACTCGTGAGTTTGATAATAAAAATAACGTTAAATAATTTAAGTTGGAATCGGGAAACCAATAGAAGCGATATTCATGAAGGCCATTAATCTAAACTAAACTTTTGTGATAACCATTAAAATCTTAATTAATAATAAATAATTAATTAACAAAACAGCACAACGCGTCATAATATAAAATCCAAAAATAGAAAATTTGTAACATTCATCGTTAGCTCTACTTAAATTAGACAAAATTTGGATTCGCGAAACACACTGGTCTTTGTCCAATTTTAACTTTATGATGTTACAAAATTATTAGGAAATAACGAAAGACGTCTATCAGTAAGATACGGATTCACGAATAAACACAACACCTGTTGATTTTTTTTTCTCAAAGGGGCGTTCACGTATCCAAGTCTTCCTTTCCCGACTTCTAACCATTATTGACCGTGTTGACCAACAAATATTGTTAGTACAGGATTCTTAGAAACAAAAAAGTTGGTTATTTAGTTATTACATGCGGTAATATATGTATTACCGAAGTATTAAAATCACAGTTTATTTCCTTTTCTTCAATCTACGTTTATTTTTTGTTTTATTATTAACGGCAATTTTTAATTTTCCTTCAATTGCTTGTCAATGGTAATGTGATGAACAATGTTTTAGACAAGGGATATAATTAAAATACATTTTTTACTACAAGTGTTCCATTTTCTTGAAAGCTATTTATTTCATATGCATGTATTAGAAATTTCATTTCATCCAAAACTTGTTACGTCAATTTTACATAGCAATATCCTTGAGCATTTAGAATAACCAAATATTTTAAAACTAAAGCTACACTTTTCAGACAACACCTCAAAACCCATACTAGTAGATCACTATAACAAAGATGATCGAAAGAAACGAAAATAGTTCACATCTTTTAGAGTATTGTTTCATTCCATTCCCATTGTGCTCATCATTTTCTTTTCTAGGATTTGAGTTGAACTACACATGAATGTCTATGCACCCCGAATCATTTATTGGAGCTAACAAATACAACCCGAGCCAAAAACAATCGATAGCAGTGTTGTTTACGAATGACATTCGGCATGGATGTGTGTGTGATGCACATGAAGGGATAAAGAAATCATCATAATATCAAATCTAGAGATTCATTATAGAATTACATCGGAAAGAACACAAATGAGTGCGTTGTAAATCCTTCTATTGGCGATACATGCCGTTATACGTCAAATGTTTTTGTATAAAACTTATAATGTCAAGAATTATACCCTGCATTCAAAAGCTTCTGTTATAGATTCTTTATATTTTTGGGAGGTATAATTAACGACATAGCATATAGCTGACATTCTCAATGGGAGGTTGATCAGGGGATTTCTCTTAAGTAAGAGTTCCTGCACCATGAAAGAACTCTTGGTAGTGTACTTATTGCCTGATCGTGCTGGTATAAAGCCCCATTTGTACGTGTGGTATAAAAAGAAAAACAACAGATTGTAGGATGTGCTGGAGGTATAAATGCACTCTCAAACTCTAGCAGGGGCCTCGGTAACCCAGTTGGCAGAGTAACGGATTACCAACATGAAGGTTGAGAGTCTGAAACTAGGTCCAACCATAGACCGATGTGTGGGTGGAGGCAGGTGCACGTGAAATTTGTCGTGGAGGGGATGTTTGGGAGTGGGGTGCCAGCTCAGGTGTTAACCTTGTCAACTGACCGTGGTTCAAACTTACGAAGAGTTGTTCTCGATCTTTCCCTTCAGGATTGATCTTCGACCACCGCCAATAGCCAGTTGTGTTGTTCCAGTGTCCCGTTAGTTAGCTATCTCCTACCAAACTATCTTAAGCCGCTACTAGAGGGAGCGATTGTCGTAAGTGATGGCTCCCACATTACTACACTAGGTAGGTAGTTGAACTAACGTCGCACTGGGGAAATACAACGGGTTATTGGCTACGGTCAGGGATCAATCACGAAAGTAAAGATCCTTCAACAACACCTCGCCTTTTTGAACCACGGTCAGTTGACGAGTCAACAGCTGAGCTGGTACACCATTATCCAAAATTCCAGAACCCATCAACGTGTTGACATTTGAGTCCACGACAGATTCAAAGTGCACCAGTCCTCATATACACAAAAGGTATTTGGATCGGGTTTCGAACACGCAACCCTCTAGTTGTTAATCCGCTAATCATCCATCCGGGCTACCACGGCCCTTTTACTGCATTTGGATGATTATCTTGCCCAAGGTTGGATTTGCCATTAAACATGATACGCTGTCATTCCATGCCTGTTCACGACTCTAGCACGGCAACAATGCAGACCATTCCAACAGTGATCAAATCGAGCATGTCTAGGTTATACTAGACCGTTAATTGCAATAAACCCGAAATATACGGGATTTGGAGTAGCAGCTGCAGAATGCTTTACATAATTTATCACAGAATATCATAAGGACTCCATTGGATTCTGTGCTTATTAATTTATGACCTTATCTAATTCGACAACGATAAAGAATCCTCCAGATCTGGTGCTGTGATATTTTCTTTCCATTTGACTCAGTGCTTATTAATTTATGTGACCTTTCTGATGTAATTATATAATAATAAAGAACCCTCTAGATTTAAAAGGGTAACGATATCTTTATCTTTGAATATACCTCACACATTTTAAGTTTTAATTTGATCAAACAGTGGTTTCGGGGTTTTTCGAATTTTTTTTGGCGCTCTGTATTTGCAAGCTCAGATGAAATTTTGGCAGATGGTGTTATTGGAAGTAATTCATATTACTTACCAATTTTGGCTCTTTTAATTCGAACATTTCACCATGCATTTATGCTAAAATCGCAAGTTAATTAATTTTTTTTCTTTAGGGGGGGAGAGTTTGAACTCCCATGTATCAACAGTGAAACCTTATACTTTCTCCTCTGACGTAGTATGGCAGATCCTTCGGATAGCTGTGGATTTTAAAACCCGGGGAATTGAGAATATAGTTTGCTTTTTCGTTCCCCTGAAAATATCGTTCTAACGTGTGTTTTGACGTAACTTTGCTCTTAGCATTGCAGCTGAAAAACAGTAATGGGTTCAATGAAAAATACATCACCTTACTGATACAAAAAATTTCACTCAAAAGCACAAATTTGAAGAAAAATATGCTGACAAGATAACTGTTGTAATATACATCAGGATCATATTCATTTAACGGTTATCTAAAACTAGGTTTTCTTAGGAATATCGAAAGAATGCAGTATATTATCACATTTGACATGAACAAGTCAGAAAAGTTTAATACTAAATTTACATACAAAATAATCACCTCATCCTAAGTCGTGAGCAACATTTTTGGTTTGTAATACTTTCAAGTGTTCTATAATGATGTAACAGATAACAATTTTAACTATTATGTAAATAAAGTAGCGAGTAACAATTTCAATTGTTATATAAAAACGTAATGTTAAAAAAGTTTCAGTCATTTTCATAATGTGATGTAAAACAACTTCATTTAGCAATTTTTAATGCAATATGAAAAAACTCTATGTAGTAATTTGGTTTCTAATACTTTTAACTGTAAAATTATGATGATCAGATAACAATTTTAACTGTTATGTAAATAAAGTATCGAGTAACGATTTCAATTGTGATATAACAACGTAATGTTAAAAAAAAAAGATTTCAGTCATTTTCATAACGTAATGTAAAACAACTTCATTTAGTAATTTTTAATGCAATGTGAAACAACTCTATGTAGTAATTTTTAGTGCCATGTGTAACAATGTTATGTAGCAATTGTATTAGTAATATTTTTAACTGTAGTAAATTTAGGACTATCGACAGAAAGCAGTGTATTACTTCATTTGAAATGAACAAGTCAGAAAAGTTTAAAACAAAATTTACATACAAAACAATTACCTCATATTAGGTCGTGAGTAACATTTTTGGATGTGCAATAATTTGAACTGCTGTATAATAATGTAATACATAACAATTTTAACTGTTATGTAAAAAAAGTTACTAGTAACACTTCTAATTGTTATATAACCAAGTAATGTTTAAAAAATGTTTTCAGTAAATTTGATAATGTAATATCAAACAACTTTATTTAGTAATTTTGAATGCAATGTGAAAGGACTTTATGTAGTAATTTTAGTGATACGTGAAACAATTTTATGTACTAATTGTGCTACTAACATTGTTTTTAATGTAATGTTTTTTAATTCACAGATTAAATACGCTTCAATCAGAGAAATATAAAAACTTTATTGTACTTTTGGACTAGACCACAAACAAAACATTTATTCTATCATAAATAAATACATTTCATGTAGTAAACTTGCTGTAGTCTCCTTTTGAGATTCTACACACAAGTCAGAGTGCGTCTTGCAAAATAAAACAGAGGGAAATAGTGGAAAATATGATACACGTGTATTCATAGGCCCAGCCTACGGATGAAAGAACAAAATGAAAAACATTAATTTCGTGACTCAGTTGTAATTTACCGCTTTTTCTTCAATCCCAAAAGCTGACTCAGAGCTCTGGCGTTGAATATTCCGTTCCTATGAAGAGAAAAGGTACGGAATAAATCGTCTGCAAAGTTGGAAAATAATTTAGAATTTCCATTGTTAGGAAAGTGCTTTTGTAGGACAATACTAATAAATATTTTATCAAAACAATCAGTTATATGAAGTATCTAAGAAGTAGAGAATTTATAACTTATGAACAGTTCAGTGAGACTAATGCATCATAAGAAAACTGAATATTTTAATAGAGATGAGTGATATTAATTTAGTACTATCAGTTAGTGAGATAAGTGAATTAATAGGTACTAACAGGAAGTGAGTTTAATTTATGCACTAAGATAATTCAACAGGCCAACTTCAGTTTCGTACTCGATGGTTGTTTTGTAATCTACATCATCTGTAATAAGTGTTTCTTGATTTTGCCAACTCGACGAGATAGTTCGTCTCTCAAGATCTGACCAATTTCGTTAATGGCGAGATATATCGTCATCACGATACTGCCGACGTTGTGATGATGTCGAGAGCAATATCTGGTTATTTTTCCAATGACGAGATATCTCGTGCATCAAGATCAAGTCAGTTTTGCTAATGACGAAATATCTCGTCGAGATAACCACATTGAGGGTTAAGGAATAATATTCTGAGGCTAAGGCTATTCAAATTTCTTTTCGATTGAAATATTCTTTTGACTTAAATTTATAGACTTAGAACAGAAAATCATAACTGACAACAATGTCTTCTACAGAACAGCTTGTCAAGGACTACTAGTTTTTACATAAATAATAATTTAAGTTTTTTGATAATGCTGCATATCTATAATATATACTTCAGTAAGACTATATATATTTCTCATCAGTATGAAAATAAGCATTTGATGCCTGCAAAAAATCTCAAGTTTCTGTTTTGTTGATGATATAAGTGGTTCAAGTTCATTATTTAAAAGTTATGATTTGAATCGATCTTTAGTGCGAATATAAATTCTCTCTCTCCACAATTTTTTTTTTAGTTTTCCACGTTTTGTTCGAACATAAAAATGTAGTATGGATGCAATTTGCCTTCTGCTACTTTTGGCAATATTTTGAAAGCACTGGCTTAATAATAAATTCCGCAAATCAAATAACCTAAAGCATTTGATTTAATTTGGGAGACTTTCACTTAAATTTCAATTTTCATGAAGTCACAATGAACGGTAATAAAAACTAATATAATTTATATCGAGTTATAAATCGAAGTATTATACTTACATCGTATAAAAGTGACTTAACTTGTCTTTTAAATGGTTGACATTTTCAATATTTAAATAATGAATCCTCTTTTTATAATCCGCAATTGAATTTGTTTCAAAAATTGTTTCCTTCATTAGAATTTATGCTATCCCATTATACAACGCCTTTCTATATCAAAATTAGACGCTTGAATAACAATTACAGCTCATTCAATAATTGCATATTTCTAAGCAACTGGGAAATTACCTAAATTTTTTAATCAAGTGCTTTGGGTACAGATCACGCCCATACTTGCTTTCTTAAAGAAGCCGTTGAATAATGGTGCCACAGGAGATTCGTACTGACTTCCCGAGTATTTACATATCCTAATATATAACGGGAAAAAATACTTTATTGTGGGAGCTATGATGTTAAAAGAAAAATTTTTTATAATGAGCATAATATTTCATGGAATTTTATTTATGATGATAATATTTGCAGATGAAATCGATGATTCTACAGATATATTGTATTATCGTTTATAAATTTTTTAAATACAAAATTAGACCAAAATATACTAAACCAAAAAAAGGCGAGTATTTTTTATTTTTAAAATTCCACCCACCTACAAATGAACTATGTGTCAATCATTTTATAAAACTTTTTCACACGTAGGTAGATGATCGGTTCTTGAAACCGTTAAAATAATGTCAAATGGTTTTAGTTACCTCTTTTTTGACAAATAACGACGCATTGTTATTATTTTTCTGTTTGGAAATAATCTCGTGAATGTGTCATGTGATCTTAAATATGGGGTTTCAAAAATTGCTTCACTTTAATAACAGAATGCGGATAGGAGCATTTTTCGGACTACGATTTCCTCCACCTTCAACAAGGTGATATAAGTTGAAGGTCGAATAAAAAATTCAGAAAAAAAAAGAGGTCATCTTCAGACGAGGTTTTTCCCTCTTTAAAATGATTATACTGTGAAAGAATTTTGAATGCAACAGTTTTAATCTACAAAACATTGAAGAGAGTTGGTCGAAGTTTTCTCTCCAGAATTTGAAAGTTTTCAGTTTCCCACAAACACTTTGTTCTATCAATTAGCCTTAATTATACTTTTAAAAAAATCACAGCAGTAAATTTGTATCTGGAATTATTTAGACTAGTATCTCAATTTAATAGAAAAACATAACGATTATGATAAATATCTATAAAATCAACTAAATATAGAAATTTTAACTTACAAATTCGCAGAATATAAAATCTAAGCAACAATAGATAATATTAAAATAGCAGATAAAGAATTGTTAAACGTAAATTCGAAAATACTAATACTTCCATGATAATACTTTTGTTGTTATAAGCATAAGTGTATGAAAAATTTCATTGAATTTGAAAAAAAATTATTCGATATATAGACGATATTTCGTATTCAAGTTAAAAAACATTTCAAGTTGTGATAAAATCTTTAATTATCAAAACATAAATATAAATACTAGTCAAATGTCTTTGCCATACTTTGTAACTATAAAATTGTGAGGAAAATAACTCACAATAACTATAAAGATGAGACTTCCAAAAGTTGATTCTCACAATTCTAAATTAGAAACAGCTAAATTATCTAAAAAACAATTCAACCCCGGGATTTTTTTTATCACGCTTCGGATCTATTCATTGATTACAATGTTAACATCGTATCGGTAGAAATTTATGAAAATCAATTAAGCATTTGTCATTTTACCCTCTTTCAAAACGAAACCGATTGGGCAATGCGAAAAATCTCCTATAACCTTCGTTGAACAAGTTGAACTCTTTCAAAGTTTCGCGGAATAACAAACAGTACCATCCTTTATCTCTCTCTATACCATTTTATTGCCCCTAAAAAAACCAGCGAACGGGAATTAAATTTTATGCTTCGAATTTCGGGGACATATGTTCCAGAAGCTTCGTTTCCCAGCACGTACGCCGACTTTTTTCACTCGCCGAACTTAAGTGCGAATAAACAACGCTTGTAAACACTCCTAATCAGGCAGGAAAAAAATTAATGATGCGTACGCCAGTAGCTCTGAGCGCGTTGACGTCATAAAAAAGAGCTCATGTGGCATAGATAAGTCAAGCCAATTATTCCACGCATTTGAAGATGAGCTGCGGAATTAATTGTTCTGGTAACACCACGCCCCACTGGTCACGTACGCCATATTGTTCATGGCGGGAGAATTCAGACGATGTTTGACTGTTGCCAAATTGAGGTGATGAAACTTTAAGTTGGAGGCGCCTGGTACGTCTTAGAAGATGTCTCATTTCACTTTTCAACATTTGTTTTATGAGGGATTTTAAGAATTGAGAAGAAGGAGATGCGATATTTCTGTTGCTAAGGGAAAAACGAAATTAAGACGAATCATAAAAGGAATGGAGATTATTTCCGGAGTATGAATATGTTTTCAACGCATCGAACTGTTTAGAAAAGATTAGAATAATCAAAGAGCGATGTATTTTAATAATTGTTTTAATAAATTAATCGGTGAACTCAAAATTGAAGCAAACTGTTCTTGATTAATCTTATAATGAATTAATTTAAAAACATCAACTTCTGTTAACAAAAGAATTTGTTAAAATCGAATAAAAATGATAACTCAATCAGCAAAACTATATTCGTCGTTGCTGGAGCCATTTATTTAAAAAAATCAAGAAACATCTTAAAATTATTATTAAATTAATAAAATTTACTTTTAGTTGATGAATAATTTCTTTTTAAAACTTGGCTTTAAAATACACTTCTTTAATAAATCATATTAAAAGTAGTATTTTTTTATTAGAAATAAGTTTATTTGAACACGAATGTTTAGCTGATTACTGAAGTATATTTTTTATGTTGTTTAAATATGAATTTGAAAACAGTCAATTTTTAGATGGACTGAGTAATTTAATTTATATATTAATCACAGTTAAATTAAATTAAAATGCATTTTAGTGAGCTTATGCAACAACAATCATATTTGAAAAGAAAACAACTGTTACAATTTGTTAACTACTCTAGAGGGCATTTGTACACTCTTTTAGCATCTTTATCCCTAGAAAATTTTAATTAATCAACAGAGCAATTCTGTGAAAAATGTCATACTAAGAACAATGTTGCATAAAATGCATATGAAATCAAAACCACATGATGCAATTGTTGCGTGCCATTAACTAATTTGCATTGATAAGAATCTAGGCAACTTTCACCCTGTTGTAAATGCGAGCTTTTCATAGACTTAACGAGAAACCCCGTAGTTTTATTTCAACGATCGCTTCTTTGCAAAATCTTTTAAACATCATACTCTTTGTTTCTTCGAATTTTTTACTATGAAAGTATACTAAGCATAGACAACCGAACTTTTCACTAAAATAACCTTTTAAATCGGAAAATAATTAGAATATTAAAAAAAAAAACTATAATTATTAAATAAAAATATTTTTTTTGCCTTCGTATACAATCAACACTAAATATTGTCACCTTTGGAATAGTAGTGGTACTTAATATAGGTTAATCAGCTACTTGAACTTTGGAATATTTCACAGCTAGACATTAAATCTAGATAAGAATCTCTCTGAATACGATTTATAAGGGATGGTTTACTATTAATAATTTTACCACAATTGAGACAGTCGATAAATTAAGCTTTGTAGTGATATTGCTTTAACAGTACAACCGCTTACATAGCAAAACTGATTTGCCCTTTTTAGTTCCTTTCTATCAATTCTAACGTCCCCAGGTATAAGAACAGAAATACTTTTGAAATTTTATTTGTAAATTATTTTTGGTTAAACCTTCAAAAGGAATGCAAGTAACAATTTTCTTAGAGATAGATTTTTAAGCTGTATAACTTCTTCGTCGGAGGATGATGCATTTTTAATGATTTCCAACCAATAATTAATCTGCTTTAATGAAGTGGTTTCTTTTTTATCTATTTTCTAACTGTATTTTTCCCAGTCGTTTTGCCCATTTTTTGAATCATGTATATTTGTTGTCCGTAATTGTATATTTTTCTGTCTAGAAACATCAATTAATTAAATAAATAAAACTGTTAAGGTCATTGGATCATCTACTATGATTATCTCACACACAATCACCCTAAACATAGTATTTTTTTAATAAAAGAGATTTAAGGGGGTGACTCTAATGTAATTAAAATGAATCATCAAGTTCATGTTTTATAATGAACTAGGATAAATGGCTCGTCATACGATGGGTGCATAATAAAATGTATTTATTTTGGTTCTAACTCCATTAAAATTTTTTTTTTAAACCTTACTGTGGGGCGTCATTACTGGCTACGTATAAACCTTTTTTGTATCCCTATCTGTCAACTTTTGTTGATCACTGGCTATTTATATACCTTTTACCACCACCATCTGTTAACTTGCCTTGCTTTCGCTTGGAGCTGTTTTTGAGCCAATAGTGGTTATACAATATTATTGTAAAACTTAATTTTTGATCAAAACTGATAAAACAAAGACCTGCGTACCGCAATAATTTTATCCTCAATGTTATTTCTTTGGCGATTTCGAATTGAATGATTTTGGATATCAATCAAAACTTTGATAGCCACAGAAACACTGCAGATATTAAAATTTTTTATAATAATATATTTAAATGTTTCTCACCCTGCCATGCTCGTGGCCATGTTTGTGAAAGGATCGCCGCTGGGTCCAGATCCAGAGTAGGTTTGGTAAGGAGGAGGGTACATCATGGGTGGTGGCGGTGGCATACCGTACGAGGGGTACGGAGCTGCAGCAGCCATCATGGGGTACGTTGGCGATGCGTACATCGACGAAGACGCATACTGCATGGGAGGCGGGGGTACCATCTGCTGAGGAGGTCCTGGTGGTCCTGGTGGAGGGTACATCATACCGCTGCTGCTACTTGCTGCGTATGGATTGATAGGGCCGTATAGATTGTAAGGTGGAGGTGGCTGGAGTTGTGGTGGTGGCATGGGAGGCATGGGAGGCATCTGTCCCCTCACCAACGCTGGGCAAACCACGGCGAGTAATAATCCAACAAGTGCTTGCATTTCGAAAGGGTATCGATTGATTGATGATACCAGATGCGTGGTCTGCGTTTATATACGGGGTAGAAAGGATGGGAATTAGTATATCCTAGTTATGCAAGCGTAACGGCTGCGGATTTGGGTTGGATGATGTTTACGAGAAGGTGGGAAGGAAGTATTTTTGCTTCAGAGAAAGGAGGTCAGAACAAAGGGACAGCGTGCTTTTACTCGTTTAATTCGATCTTCTTTTTTTTCGATCAAGGTCTCTTGGTTTCTCGGTGAAGTTTATTCCTACGGTAATTATGTTGCGGTGGGATCGAATGGCACTCTTCTGTGGCATCTATTATTTTCAGGTTATTTTGGTAATGGGCCTGTTTGGTTTTTGTGGAGTGCCGTATCGAACGTAGGTAATAATAGGAGTGATACGTTAAATCACTGATGAGGAAAGCTGTATATAGTATTTAGAAAGATTGTTTTTCGTGGATAATACATTTAGTGTGGGTGGAAATCTGTTCAAGAAGAAATGTGATTGTTCAAAACCATGAAGAAAATGTTTTTTTTTTCGTATGCTCAGCCAATTGAACATTATTAAATATGACACTACAGAGGGAACTAATTTAGAACCTTATACGTCCCACTAGGGTAACACGGTGTGGATTCACGTTACATCTTACTTACATACAACCAGGGTTTGTATAGTCTGTTTGTAGAGAGGCTACACATTCAATCACGACACACAAACATCCATGCATTACCTCGGATTCTAACCACAATCCTTTCAATCCAGAAACCATCACCCTAACCAATGGGTGGACTGGTCGACACACACATATAGTATGTTTCATTTACTTATTTGATATTTCAGTGTTAACGATAAATTCCACTGTCTTAAAAACAATGGAATCGAAACAGGAATAGAGTTTCCAATTATGTAGTAGTTCAAGAAACTTAATTATTTAGTTAAAGAATTCACTGTAAAACAACTAACGGATAATTATTTAATTTATGCAGCACAACGTATGCTGCATATACAGTAAAAAATTTATGAACGCAAAGTTTAAAATGTGGTAACATCTGAAGATAGTGATAATCATTCACTTTAGAACAAAAGTAAAAAGTTAGTAACAATTTCAAAGAAAAACGAGGAGAACGATGTTAGACATGTAAACTAAGTACTACTAATATACTCGTAAAAAACCGCACAAATAATATGTTTAAAAAATTTTCCATTGCATTATAAGATATATCAATACATTAATTCAAGAGTTAGACAGGAGAGTGGTTTGCCAGCTCAGGTGTGACCATCTGACTCTGGTTCTAAATTACGTAGTATCCTCGGATCTTTCCCTTCGGGTGCTGATCCCTAATCGTCGTGCTTGATGTGCTTCATGCAACTAATGGTGTTCATGGGTGTATTAAATGAGGCAAAAAAAACTTAAATGTATATATATATATATATATATATATATATATATATATATATATATATATATATATCATTTTGTAATAATTTCCTCTTATATGACTTTGTAATAAATTTACGAAATTGTAAAGGGACTTTATGGACACTCTGTAGTAAATGTGCTGGTGCGTTACATCTCTCGTAGCGTCAAATATCTACACTTTGGTGTAGTGTGCAAGGTTTGAGAGTGGGATGAGTGTGTTCTGTAGTATTTACCTCATCATCTGACCTTGGTTCAAAATTAGATGGTGTTGTCGTTAGATATTGCACTTAATGTATGATTCCGGATCTTCATCAATAGCCCTTTTGTGTTGCTGCAGTGTGATGATTATTAAATACCTACCTATCAAGATCTAGACAACTCAACTTTTTGTCTTGTGAGTACGAAAATCTGCCGTCCCCAGAAAAAAGTTTCATATATCTACATTTTACATTGGTGAAGTATAAGAGGTTAAATGGGACAAGAAAGTTATCCAATGAATTCGGTATGAACTTACATTGTCTTGTAAAGATTTATTCGCTTTACGTAAACAATGGGTGTAACAAATAACCATCCTAGTGGTTGTCGGAATCGGTTTGTCTTGTCAAATCACATTAGCAAAGATGACCAGGTCGTGATATCTTCACCATGAAAAAAAATCATCAGTAATAGGACAGATGTCTCGTCAAGTGAAAAGTTGGTCAAATTTTGATATCTTGATGAAATCATTTGGAGGTTTAAACACAACTGTGACGTCATATTGGAAAACTGATACGACTTATTCCCTAAACATTTTCCGAAGTATTTGCTCCAGGGCGAGTCTATCACAAGACTCAGTAAAAATCCAACAACCATTCCCAAGTATAAAATAGCATTATGTATGAAAGCGTAGTCCTGTCAAAATTGCTAGTTTTAGGTGTTCAAAATATCATGATAGAACATAAAGTGGTAAAATAAAATGTACTTCGAAAAGACCAACTATGCTTTTCTGATGTTACTAAAAGCTCGACATGTCTCTTAGCACTATCGAATCCCTCTGAATCTCAAATCTCATATAAGTTAATAATCTTTCCAACAGTCATGTTCATCAAAATCTAGTAACTACATCACTTTTCTAATTTTATGTACTGGCTATGTTTATTTCAAGCCTCCTGTTGCGTGACTGTCTCGAAGAGGTATCTCAGCATTAGCAAACCTTGACATAGAACTTTGTGATATATATCTCGTCTTTATCATATATCTCGTCGTAAGGAAGACTGACCAGATTGTGATGGACGAACTATCTCGTTGAAACCACTTGGAAGACTAACTTATTTTCCTTATACTTCTTGGCGTCGGGCTGGGAGTAGTTATCTCGTTTGTGAGTTATGTATACTGATTTGAGTTTTTTGGTTTAGCCTTGCCAATACGAAAGTAAGCCTTGCGACTTAAAAAACAAGCAACCTAGTCCTTTTTGGTTAAAAAGATCATGACTGCATTTTCTTGTAATGTAAGATACAGGACATATGAGCTCGATGAACAGTGGATTTAGTTCCTATAATATCTGATGCCTGATAAATAGGTTTTAGGTGTTTCAAATATCGCCCCTGTTCTTAATATCGCCTACTCGTGTTTGCAAGCCACTATGCGCGACATCTGTGAGTTTATGTAGTTACCTTGACGGTCTAGGGTTTTGCCTCACCTAGTGCCACCGACAAGTGTCCTATCATTTATATCAACAACAATATTGTAGCTGAAGTATTTGAGGTTGTGATCAACGTATTTTTTATCTCCAATCCATTCAGGGAATATCCAGGTGTTTCCAAATCATAATTTTGTTTACATGACTTGAAAGTACATTAAATACTAAAGGTATGCATGTAAAGGTAGGTATGTATTCTCTACTAACAATTAGTAATTAGCAGTAATTAGTATATAATTATGGTAGTATACATAGTAGTAGTAGTAATAATTAGTATATTTAATAGTAGCTTCTCCTTTCGCCTGGTGGATGGTAATAGGAACAGGAGAAGGTGATATTAGAAACCGACTCTTGAAAGTTCTCCTGGATCTTTTTGAAGTTTTACTAGTTAACTTAAACTGATCTAAGTAAAGAAGGTATATGATCTCTGGAAACCAAAGGAGAACAGTTTCTAGTGATATTCATTTAGTTTTCAGCTTGATTTCCCAACCTAGGAAGCTTAGATGCAGAGAAATAGTTAAGGTAGACTATATTTGGAACACCTACTCTACTATATTTGTACTGACCTAAATATCTAAAGTGGACTGCACGTTAGAGTGGACTCAGATAGTATATTTAGAGTGGACTGCACGTCAAAAAACTAGTCGTTTCTGACGGCCGGCCACTTGATTTTTCTACCGCCGTTCACCTCTTTTCCTTCCATCACCACATTTCTCTGTAATTTAAATAATTTCAGAGGAATCTATAATTTAAATAATCTCAGAGGAATCTGTAATTTAAATAAAATTTCAACGGAATCTATAGTTTAAATAATTTCAGATAAATCTATAATTTAAATAATTTCAGAGGAATCTGTAATTTAAATGAAATTTCAGAGGAATCTATAGTTAAAATAATTTCAGAGGAATCCGCAATTTTGAATAATTTCAGAGTAATATGTCATTTAAATAATTTTAGAGGAATCTATAATTTAAATAATTTCAGAGGAATCTAATTTATATAATTTCAGGGGAATCTGTAGTTTAAATAAGATTTCAGAGGATTCTATGGTTTAAATAATTTCAGAGGAATCTGTAATTTAAATAGTTTCAGAGGAATCTAATTTAAATAATTTCAGATAAATCTGTAATTTAAATGAAATTTCAGAGGAATCTATAGTTAAAAATGATTTTAGAGGAATCTATAATTTAAATAATTTTAGAGGAATCTAATTTAAATAATTTCAGAGGAATCTGTAATTTAAATGAAATTTCAGAGGAATCTATAGTTAAAATAATTTCAGAGGAATCCGCAATTTTGAATAATTTCAGAGTAATATGTTATTTAAATAATTTTAGAGGAATCTATAATTTAAATAATTTCAGAGGAATCTAATTTATATAATTTCAGGGGAATCTGTAGTTTAAATAAGATTTCAGAGGATTCTATGGTTTAAATAATTTCAGAGGAATCTGTAATTTAAATAGTTTCAGAGGAATCTAATTTAAATAATTTCAGATAAATCTGTAATTTAAATGAAATTTCAGAGGAATCTATAGTTAAAATGATTTTAGAGGAATCTATAATTTAAATAATTTTGGAGGAATCTAATTTAAATAATTTCAGAGGAATCTGTAATTTAAATGAAATTTCAGAGGAATCTGTAGTTTAAATAAATTTTAGAGGAATCTGTAAATTAAATAATTTTAGAGGAATCTATAATTTAAATAATTTCAGAGGAATGAATTTGTGATCACTAGAGTACTGATAATCCTATGAACCGCGACGAGAAATACCATATAAATAATCCACTTCGCACTCTTACAATGCTCTCAGCTTTTACTTTATAATGCCCTAATAATGACCTCTTTGGCACTTAAAGGGACGAATTATCAGCTATTGATGAAGGAGAATGGAATGGGTAAGCTGCTAACCGGGACAATCGCCAACATCCATGTTCTTACAAACCGAGATTTCAACCTAATGGGTGGCACATAAACGCCATGACCATTATACCTGTTAATTGTCTCAAACTTATACTTAGGTTCATAATAAATACTACTTGATTATTGTCTCATAATACATACTACTTGATTACTGTCCCATAATAAATACTACTTGATTACTGTCCTACTGATTACAAGTAGTTAATAAATACTACTTGATTACTGTCCTACTGATTACAAGTAGTTAATAAATACTACTTGATAATTCTTCTAAGACGAATACTACTTGATAATTCTTCTAAAATGAATACTACTTGATAGTCCTTCTAAAATGAATAATACCTGATAATTATTCTAAAATAAATGCTACTTGAACATTCTTCTAAAATGAATACTACTTGAAAGGAGTAATCTCTACTTGATAATCAATTTTAGTTGGCAAAATGTATTGAATTTTGTTTACCTCATTTACTTTATTCTTGTCACTTTATTCTGATGTCATACAAAAGTTGTGTTTTGTTATGCTTGTTTCATAGCACTCTATTCAAGGCTGTTTCCATAATAAAAAAGTTCACAAATTTAAGCTTGAAAATATATTTTGTTTATTTTTTTATCTACTACTATCAGAATCTAGTTTTATCAATAGAATTTTAACTTAGTAGAACTTAGAATAGAACTTACAACGCTTCGTACAGGCATATAAATTAATTTTGTATTATATCTTCATCACTGCTAGCATACAGAAAATCAGTAGTAAAGAAGTGGGCCAAGTAGTGTACTTTAAACGACGCCACATACAAAACATGATTAAAACAATTATTTCTACATAAGAATTCACATTTACACAATAACCAGGGATTGTGTCCCCAGGTTGTCTGTGGCGTGAAAAGGGAAAATGGATAAACTAAAGCCAGCCGACGACCACGCGATAAAACTACATGGTTTGTGCGTTAGAAATCCTCCCTGAATGTATTTCTCTCCTCTGTGTCAGTAAAACTTCCATTGTGTGTGATTGTCCATTACTTGACGTTGTCTGTACTCTGGATCTGGACCATCTTGACCAAATATGGCGCTTTTGTCATAAACCTCAATGCAACCAACCAACCCATATCTCTTCCCTCCATTTGAAACCGAGGAACAGTTAATTAAATGAGGGCCGTCGCGCACACCTTAAGATAATCTGGATGGAAAATGAGATGATATATGTGTCCAGATTTACGCACAGCTACCAGTGGATGATTTACAGGTGTGGACCCATAGCCCAGGGCTCGAAATACCCGGGTGCACAGGTGCACTGTGCACATGAAAATATAACTGTGCACCTAATTTTTTCCCACTGTACATAACTGTGTACCTAATTTAAAAACTTAGGTGCACCTTGTACACCTGTATTAAAAAACCTATTTCGAGGCCTGCCATAGCCAATAGCTTTTGGATGTTCCACTAACTTATACTAACCTTTATCAAAATTTTGGGTCCATGGACTTCCATTGGGTCCAAATTGGACATCCAAATTGGTTCCATCCAATTTTGGGTCATTCCTTTACCTGAAGCGTTAATCTATTTTTGTTTAAAGGGCAGATGTGGCTTAATGGGTTAGACCACTTTGCTAGTAGCCTGTTAGTTGTAGCCTGTGAGTCCAAACCTTAGGCTCATTTCTAAATATCAATCAATCTTTTATCTGAACCGTTAATCGATTTTTGTATAAAGGTCAGCTGTGGCTTAATGGGTTAGACCACTTTGCTAGTAGCCTGTGAGTTGTAGCCTGTGATTCCATACCTTAGGCTGATCTCTAAATCTCAATCAATCCTTTACCTGAACCGTTCATCTATTTTTGTATAAAGAGCAGATGTGGCTTAATGGGTTAGGCCACTTTGCTAGTAGCCTGTGAGTTGTAGCCTGTGATTCCATACCTTAGGCTGATCTCTAAATCTCAATCAATCTTTTATCTGAACCGTTAATCTATTTTGTATAAAGGGCAGCTGTGGCTTAATGGGATAGACCACTTTGCTAGTAGCCTGTTAGTTGTAGCTTGTGATTCCAAACCTGAGGCTCATTTCTAAATCTCAATCAATCCTTTACCTGAACCGTTCATCTATTTTTGTATAAAGAGCAGATGTGGCTTAATGGGTTAGGCCACTTTGCTAGTAGCCTGTGAGTTGTAGCCTGTGATTCCATACCTTAGGCTGATCTCTAAATCTCAATCAATCTTTTATCTGAACCGTTAATCTATTTTTGTATAAAGGTCAGCTGTGGCTTAATGGGTTAGACCACTTTGCTAGTAGCCTGTGAGTTGTAGCCTGTGAGTCCAAACCTTAGGCTCATTTCTAAATAACAATCAATCTTTTATCTGAACCGTTAATCGATTTTTGTATAAAGGGCAGCTGTGGCTTAGTGGGTTCGACCACTTCGCTAGTAGCATGTGAGTTGTAGCCTGTGAGTCCAAACCTTCGGCTGATCTCTAAATCTCAATCAATCCATTATCTGAACCGTTAATCTATTTTTGTATATAGGGCAGCTGTGGCTTAATGGGTTAGACCACTTTGCTAGTAGCCTGTGAGTATAAACCTTAGGCTGATCTCTAAATTTCAATCAATCCTTTACCTGAACCGTTAATCTATTTTTGTATAAAGGGCAGCTGTGGCTTAGTGGGTTCGACCACTTCGCTAGTAGCAAGTGAGTTGCAAGCAGAGCCGGTCCAAATCCTGTAATTACCCTGCGTCTACTCTCTTTAATATCAGTAAAAATTTTCTTTACAGTAATACTTCGATTAACCGGCAGGATATATATATATATATATATATATATACTGATAACTTTTACTGATAACTTATATATACTGATATACTGATAACTTTTAATATTTAATTGAGTAACTTTAAAAATGGGCTGATTGTTATAAGAGTGACGTTTAATCAAAGTTTCACTGTATATGTTCATTTACTTGTATGTCGCTCAATTTGCCTGTCCATTGTTGTACCAACCAGTCACCAGCTCAGATTCAATTCCTGTAACTTACCCGAGGTGCAATGCTCAATGTGTCTGCCAAACATGCATTGCCTGTATGTCCATTTGCATGACTTATTTGTCTTTCTGTATGACGCGGCTTTGATAAATATGGCCCACAAAACCCAACTCAAGCCAATTACTTAGCCCAATAAACATTGCTTGGTCAGATCTGGTCTTTCCTCTGAACAAACCAACCAGCTTCTGTATAAAAATTCCATTTAAGGTCAATGAAATATTACACTAATTGCAAATTGATGACAGGCAATTTAGTTCTGAAAATATGTATGGACAAAAGATCTGTGAACAAAAAATGTTAAATGACTATATTGTTCTTCGTAAACGTGTGTGATAACTACGCAAAATTAACTGATTCAAATATTCGTTACAATAAATAGATCCCTGTACCAAAATATTTGTTATATAGATCGTCTTAGAGTATAGATTATAAATGGTTATAGCAGTAGTATATATGTTACCGCTAAAGTACAGCAATCCGTTATTCTACAGATTATCTAGGTAATGTGCAGATTAACTAGAGTGATCCGTTAAAGTGTCGAAAATTGTTTCGTTTCTCAAATTACCTAGGTAATCTGAAAATTACCTAGGTAATCTGAAAATTACCTAGATAATATGCACATTACCTACTAGTCACTCGTTAAAGTGAAAATAAGATCTTTGCTGGAACAACAACGTTTCGGTCCGCTTAAATTAATATGTTATTTATTTATTTTTCAATATCTAAAGAATCAAGTTAATACAATCAAACAATCAACAAATTAGTTGATAGAATCAATCAATTACAAAACAATAATATGAATAATTATTACAATTATGGAAAGGGGGAAGGTGTAGGGAAAGGAAATGAGAGAAACAAACTTTTGAACTTCAACGATACGAAAGCCGATAAAGTGCACATAGTGTGCACATAAAGTGCACCTAGGTTAAATGCCGAAAACTCTTGATTACGCACGTTAACGGAGCAAATCAGTTAATCTGCATATCAACTATGTAATGAGCACATTAACAGCTTTTGAGATTTAACGGTAATATATACAATAATCGAGAATTGTTCTATCAATCATCCATCCCCATTTATGGGTCTAACTGACCTTCACAAAGTAAAACATACTTTAGAGTGACAATTAAAACCAAATATTTTCATTTATGAACACAGACAAATAATATTTACCCTTTCTACTTAAAACTATCATTTTAAGATCCGCCTTTCGAAATAAAATGATGAACTCAAAACAAAAATTATAATGTTTAAATTCAATTATATATCGAGTCGTCATATTTGTATTAATCTTTCTTTTCCTGGTACACTCTATTCCAATTTCAATGTGATGAACTGAAACCCACACTTTGAATAAACTGCATATAAAATCTTTTACCGTCAAACTAACTCATTCGGCAAAGCCGCACACCACCAAAAACGCAACCTACATTTAACATTACAGTTCCTTGCTCATCAGTATGGAAAAAAAAATGTGTAATTCTTTTTGTAAAAACAGCCGCGAACAATTTGAAAGTGGTCTGAAACAGAGAATTCCTAGATTGACCGTATTCGGTGAAAAAAAGACACACCACCAAACACCGATCTTTCTTTTATTAAGGTCGACATCCTTACGTGCCGTGGGCAACTCTTTTCGGCGAATGGTGTATCTTTGTGCGAAATTATTGATATCAAAGTAAACGTTAAGTGAGCGCATCATTGACGGTGCAGAACAATAGGATGCGTCAATATAAAACACGCGTTCCCTATAAATAAAAAGATTCCACGTCTGGCATAACCCAATTTGGAATATAGAGCGGTGGATGGAATTATAGGGTAGTCGTTAGTAGAGCGGTATGAGATGCGACGTCTATAATTGCTATTGCGTGCTGGATGGCTTGCTTCTCTCAAGTAACTTCTACGTGAAACCATAATAGTGGTAAAACGAGAGGGAGTGAAATGCAACTAACTATTATGTGGTAGTAATATTAGATCGCAAAGAAAAATTGATATACGAGGAACCGTAACTATTTATCTATTCAACCATGTTTTCCTCAAAGTGTTTTATTTAACGCTCCAAGGATTGGACGAGGTGTCGTGATGTTATGAATGATTTTGTAAATGGCGAGATTAAACGCCATCCTGGTGTTGCCGGTATTTTACGATGACGAGGTGAAGATCTGGTCAGTTTAGGTAGTGACTAGATAGCTCGTCGAGGCAGCCACTTAATTCGTTGAAACACGAACCCCTTATCTCGCAAACCAGTTGTCGTTAACACGGGAAACGCCGTGATGTAAAATATTAATCTGGTGTAAAATTTTCCGCAGATTACAAATCCGTTGAATTTTTTAATCTATCTTCAATTATTCCGATTTTACGAAAAAGAACTTAACAATCCCAGTCAAAATGTTTTTTGTTTTTTTTTGCTCCTAATCGCTGAAATGGAAATGCAATCTGTTTCTTTTTTTTTTAACGCGAAGGGCAGAAGATGCATTCTATGTATTTTCTTAAAGCGAAGTTAACGTGACGTCACAATCTCTTGCGAAACTATAAAAGATATATTCAATTTTAAAAATTATTTATTTAAAGAAAATCATATTTTTAGGTATCGACCTACAGTGAAATTTTCCCCAGATTTCAAATCCGTTGAAATTTTTACTCTATCTTTAACGGTCTAGGAGATAGAAAAAGAACTAAGTGACTCCAGTTATACGATTATTTGTTTCTAGCGTCTGACTGGAAAATCATTCCTCGGCGCAAAATAAAAACGGGAACGAAAACAATAAATTTACAATCTGTGATCTCATTTATGCTGTTGCATTCAATAATGGTTTAATTTCATTAAATTCATTTTAATATGTTCTAGATTGAATTTTAAAATTCGACACGACCCTAAAATTGCAAAAATTTGGACTACCTGTGTGCCAAATCCCATTACTGTAAGTGCCATAGATTCGACAGTACTTAGCGTGCAAGAAACAAACAAACCGACAAACACTTTATTTTATAATATTAGATATAAGATTCAAAAGTTGGATAAAAATATGGAAACACCTAAAAAAATTTGTAACCCTGGCTAATAGGGTGTAGGAAAACCGTTGGCATTCAAAACAGCATACAGTCTTCTCGGAATGGATTAATACAGTTCCTGTATGCTTGTTAAGGGAATCTTGTACCATTCTTCCTGAAAAATGGTGGCAAGTTCAAATAACGATGATGATAGTGGTTAGCGATCATACACGTATTACTCCATAGTACAGGCTTTATGACTTAAACATCACTTTTTCCTGTTACAGGCATTAGCATCACTGATGAAGGGTTTTTAATAGTCAGAAATATCCTGCTTATGGAGCTGCCTCCTTATTGTTTTGGTGCTCACAGGGTTTGTGAGCACGACATTTATTTCAGTAGTAACTTTTGCAGCTGTGGTATTATTTTTAGTCACAATCCTCCTTAAAGATCCTCTATCACGATCATTCAACACACACTTTCGTCCGCGCTGTGATTTAGCGGATGATGTTTTTCCGCTTTTCCAATAAGCGGAATACATCTTAGATATAGTACCTCTTGAAACACTAAACACTTCGGCTACCTTGCTTATGTACCCACCTGAAGCGCTTCAAAAATTATCCAATGTGCGAAATCTGTTAGCTCTGACATGATGCAATTACAACTCCACAGAACAGTGCCCCGACAACGACTGACCGGCGCAGCGTATTTACGACGTTGTATAGGTGACATCAGTAGGCGAATACACAGTGCCACCTACACATTTCACTAGAATAAACATTTCTTTTCAAGCATGCATTTCACAAGCTTTTTCCATATATTTGTCCAACCTCAGTATATATACACTACCCTGCAATAATGGACCGGATGCCAGCGGATTTGCATAAAATCCGACTACTTGTTTGGGGGTGTTTTTCGTGGTATGGCCTGGGACCTTTGCATGTTGTTCCTGGTCAATTGAACGCCTACTCCTAAATGAACATTTTGGACAATCAGGTTCTTCTTACGCTCTGGTAATTTTATGGAATAGACGAATGTTACTTCCAGAACGACAACGGTCCATGTCATGTTGCAGCCTCTGTCAAGCAGCGGTATCAAGGTATGGATGTAAAACGTCTTCCCTGGTCTTCTCAGAGTCCCAACCTAAACCCCGTAGAACATTTGTGGGACGAGTTAAAGCGACGCTTACGGACCAGGGAACCACGTCCGAAATCGACAGCTGAGCTGGTGACATTCTTGCAGCAGGAATGGACACAAATACCCATAGCGATGTATAAAAACATTGCTGAAAGTATGCCAGGTTGCTGGTGTAATTGCAGCACGTGGGGGACCATCCCCTATTAAAGCATTTATTATTTCCCCTGTCCGGTTCATTATTGTAGGGTAGTGTATATATATATCCATATATAATTCTATCAAACAAAAATATTAATAACATTTTTAAAGAAATAAAGACAAAATAATAAAAATAACACACTGACAGAGGAGTGCGCTAAATCTGCAACTATCTCTGTCAGGTAAATATTTATTTCATACAAAATAAAAGGAAAGAAATCAAAATACAAAACAACAGGGAGGGGTATTCAACTTGAAAACGAAAGTGAAAACGTAAGTTAAAACTAACCATGCAAGCCCGCTAATAGCTGCAGACATAGCATGGTAAGAAATGTATAATTTCTAAAACAAGAGGAAATTCAAAATAAAAACCAAAAGGCATTTATTAAAAATGAAAGTGCTGATGGATCAGGACGTCGTTTGAAGAGGAGCCTGACCCAGACAACACAAAATGGAGCTTTCTATGTATATGAGTAGCAAGATGATCTCCTGGCTTGGTGTTGCCGATCTCACCAATGCTGTTGCTGGTTTTATTTCGTTTTCTTAATCTTATTTTAATGTTTTGTTTTGTGTGTTTACTTTCAATCGTGTTTGAGGGAGTATATGACCAATATTTTTAGCGTCTTGCTACTCATATGCGTAGGAAACACCATTTTGTGTTGTCTGGGTAAGTTTCCAACACTCTTATTTTCTTTAAATTCCTTTTGTTATATATATATATATATATATATTTCAAAATATGACCAGATGTATCCCAAAAGAACGTATTGATATTATCTCTTTTTGTGTAGAAAAATTATCCTGTCTGTTATGGGGTGTAGGGGACTCACCACCTGCTGCTTGCGGACGTTTGTCAACCTTCGGAGAATTGCTTTACATTCCTCATTGGTACGCTATGCGAACCTTACTCGCTTTGCTCGCATCAATAAAGACATGTGTCCTAGCAGAAGAGATTGTTTACGAAATACGATACTCCAAAAAAATATTTTTTAAACATGAATTTGTTGTACTACATAAAAGTTATACTGTACATCTGGAATCAGAACACGAACAATTTGAATTTCAAACGAAAACTTTGAGCAAATTTTGACTCGAAATATGAGCGTTGTTTTGGAAATCAAATACCCAGCTTGTTGTTTGGAAGCTACAAAAGCTCAACTAATATTCATTTTTTTTACAATAAAATCGCATCCGATAACTCTATAAATTCAATTGAGACGCGAGGCTTCGTGGTAAATAAGTAATCGTACAATGTTGCCAAAACGCGATAACAAATAAAGTCTGCTTTGTGTGACACGTAAGAGAATTATATAGATAAATATGTTATTTTTCAATATAAAAAGAAAATATCAAGCCATCATATCTTCGGATATTTCTTATTATGACCATATACATCCCAAAAGGGCGTATTGATATTATCTCTTTTCGAGTAGAAAAATAACAGATATAACCAAATATTTACAACAAGCTTACTGAAAGGTAAGATAATGTTTAAAAATTGTTTTTGGTTATTCAAGGTAGGTATAGAGGAGGGCTCCTGAGCAAAACAAAGGAGTCATTGACGATGGTCGTGGATCAACCTCAAAGAACAACTGAGCAGGTACCTAATTCTCAAACCTTCCACACCACACCATCCTGAAGACATTTGAGACCACGAGAGATTTAACGTTCACCATCTCCCACTCAAACGATAGTCTCTTGTTGGATCGTTTCAAATTCTCAAGTCTCCGGTTGCTAATTCGTTACTCTACCAAATGGGATTAAAAATTCAATTTTATCAGTGTAATTGAAATATTTAAAAAATAATAAATTCATTAAAAAGGAATTTATTGATAAAGTTGAACCACTACTAGATCGCTAAAATTATTATAAAACTCATAAGAGATATTCGGAAACACCCAAAAAGTTCTGGAATATTCCGGACTGTTCCAGAAGATAATAGAAGAGTTTTATAAAACACACATTCAGTTGCATACAATAACATTCTAAAATATTCTGAAGATTGCTGACACAAACTTGTAGAATATTCAGAAATTTAGAAAGGCATGCATTTGCGAGGAGAGCTCAGTAATTGACCAATGGAATAAAATAGCAGTGAATAAATATGTGATGTAAGTTGTGAATCTCAGTGTTCAATTAATTTTTGTACATATTTAGATTTTCCCACTCAGGGCATTCTGAATTTTCATTTTTCGTTTTTTCATAGTCATTAGATCCAACAATCCTTTTGTAAGCTCAACCAGTATCTATATATTTGAAAACTCCAGTATATTTACGCATGACTAATTCTATTCACCGATTTCTATAGATATGGTTCTATCACGCCAAGATTGCAATTCTAGAGAAAGAGAGGTTTCAATGGTGGAAAGTAAAACACAATTATTATCTAAAGAAGATATATTGTGTTACTTCCAATATTTCTACAAATAAATTCTTTAAGTTATTTATTCATATAAAAGCAAAAACAGTATCCCTGGGCAACTTCGTGTACAAAGTCAATTAAACTGAGCTGACTGGTGTTTGTCATACGAAAAATGTGTATCAAAAACCTAATTAGTTATCCCAATGAGGAACTTGGACCCTTGAGGAAAATTCTCATTTCGGTGTTTTATTAATAGATGATCACCAAAATGATCGAAAACGAAAAAAGAACCCATAAAATGGACTTAATTAATTATAATTTCAAGTTTTAAATTACCGAAAAGTACGGCAAAAGCATGTGACCTCAAAACGCTACGTGATTGGTTTGACGTCATTTTGCTCCACGATGTAATGTTTACGTTTGTCTAGTGCGTTGAAATTTCACATTGCTTGCTCTTTTAATTTTTAAATAATCAATTAAAGTTTTTTTCTTGCTGTTTGTTTTTGGTGTTTATTCCGTGTATTTTATAATTATATAATAACTACATCTTTATTTTAACGTGCCTTTTTTTTATTTCTATCTTGTTTACAATGGTTCCAATGCCTGGATTTGTGAAAGGGTAATCAGATAATTTGACTAAAATCGATTCACTATCAATGTTTTCTTTTTTGGGAAATAATCTTGATTTTATGGGAGCTGAAATACGAGGATTTAAAGCTCAGATGTATGGGTATATTTCCTTTTGTTTGGATATATTATTACTTTGTTTGTAAATGCTGTGGCATACACAGTTCCTTAAACCAACTTAAAAGTTGTTATCTATGTGTATTATTGTTTAAATATTAAATAAGCTTCATAATTCATCTTTAGTCTAATAAACAATTCTGTAGATGTTCATTTATACATGTGTGATGAGAAATTTTTATACCTTAATTTTCATGTCATTGTTTTGATGGGCAATGTTACCCCATGATCCATAGGAAAATTACGGTTATTTTGTCCACCTCTCACTAAATGTGTATGGAAAGATTATGAAGGCTTTTAAATACCTAATTACAGTGTTTTCAGCCAGTTAGATTTTATTTGATGAAGAAAGAACGATGGAAACGGAACAAAACATTCAAATTGATGAAAGGCCCCTGAACTTACAAGCAGGAGACTTTGTGGTTGTGAAATTGCTCAAGAAAAAACTTTGAAGAATTTCCTGGCAGCATGTGTTTGAAGACTGGAAAAGAGGTGGGATAAATGCATTGCATATAATGGGGAGTACTTTGAGACCATAAAAATTTGGAGGATTAGTAGAGAAAATTATTTTTTATTAATTTTTGATCATTCATTATTGAACAGCCCTCGTATATGCAGTATAAGTTCAAAAGGTAAAAATAACGAAACATTTCAAATTTTATCAAGATTAACCAACCGAAAAATGATACTCTGTATGGATCTTTTTCTTCTACATTTACAGAATAGTAATGAATCCCTGTTTTATACAAAAAAGTGTGACAGCTAGAGTTTTAGTTAATCTTATGTGAATAAAGCTCATAGATTATTCCAGAATTTTCATAAAAAAATACCAACACAAAATAAACAGCACGTTTTTTTATTACTTTTGTACCCAAACTATGTACAACATAAAAATATATCACAATCATTCGTCCAATGTTAAAAAAAAGAGGAACTTGTATTTACAAAAGACTTAATAAGGAAAATGTGTTTACAAAAGCAGCAGCCTTTGTTAGTGTCCACCAGATGTCGCTGCGAGAATAGAATTGCGCAGATCTATGTACAAGCAGAACAATATGGCAGTCTTTGTTCGTTTTTTTTTTTTACTTAGGTGACAAGTTTATCGTTTCCCCAATCCTTGGAGAAGTGAAGACAGACCTCTTCCACCAAGCGTGCTAGAAAAAGAATCAGAGATGAGAATTCTAGCTATTTCAACGAAGATATAACATCAGCTTTGAATTTATTCATAAATATTCATTCACAGAAATAACACAATGAATAAAAATAAACGTTTTTATCTCACATAATGTATAAAAATTTGAGTTGGAAACATTAGTAGCAATTATTTTCAACTGTTCGGTGAAAAAACGAAAATTTAATTAAATGTTTTTCACGCCCTATACATTATTTTTCTCACACTTAACCCTAGAATTTTAAGAATTAAATTTAGAAACTTAATTGACTCAAAGATAATTTTAAATTGATTTAAGGGAATAATCTGCTTTTGATGAATAATTTTTAATACAAATAAACGGCTAGAATTTAATTGTTTATAAAAGAACAAAAATAGAGATTATAAACTAGATTTATGCTTTAAACGTTTTTCAAATTGAAATAAATATTTAAAAAAGTTCAAACATAAAATAAAGATGAACAAAAGTAATGGTTATTTTATACTTTTGATGTTGATCCTGGTTTTTTTTTTGACTGATAATTTTGTCTACTTTGAAAATGTTACTCTTACAAGAGTTGAAAGTATGATCAAAATACGACTAATAGAGTTGTGAGCATTTTATGTGTCTATACAAGATAACTTACAAATTAAACCAGAAAGAAATTTACTATCGCGTTACAGAGCATTTTTTCTTTCATTCTTTTGCAAAAGATCAGGCAGATAAAAGTTTGTTAATAAATAAATACCTGTATTGAAATATATTTCCTACCAATGAACTCAATTATATACTCCAATTGAAATCAATCTATAAGTCCTGCTATGTAACTCATAGGAAAATAATTTTTTTAATAGATATATATTGCATTTAGATTCTTGTGAATGCCTAGGAGTATATAAGAAGTAGTATTTTTTAAAAATTGAAATTGTTCTACAAGGGAACCTACAAGGGATTCTCACAAATACATCCGTTCTCTAACATGAAGTGTTCCTTGTACACCCACAAACCAGTTTTGCGATTCTTTACCACCAGAAACCTTTCTTTTATTCTTTCAACCAATAAGAGCATTTACTGTATCCTTATTTGCTGTAAAATGAAGGCAATAATATACTCTTATTACACCTTATCCTCTACGTTATTAATCATTTGAGGGTCACTAAGATAGTTTGTTGAAACGATGCTTATCAAATGCCTATAATACAATGCATAATTTCATTTGAATAATTTTTAATAATCTTTTGTAATGAGCATATACAATTTTTTAGCTTGTGTTCTTTCAGGAATGCCAATACGATCCACCAAGAAAGTTTTGATTCCCGGTTCATATTTATCTGGTAGATAATTTCTGATTATCGTGACTTTACAAACAATATTTACTATTAGCACTCCATGGATCTTGGTATGGTGATTATGTTGTCTCAATTTTCTGTAAAGAGCTTGAAGTTCCAAAAGTGTATTATCCTTAATACATGTATGTGCGTCGTTTTCTTAATTATTATTTTGTGGGTAATGTCCTTGTGACGAATTGAAAATTTGAAGAGAGAGAGTGAGCTTTTGAATAGTTGAATTTTAAGAAGATGTCTGGTTTTGGACAAGTGAATATTAGAAAGACAACTGTATTGGTTTCGGTTTTTGGACAGTTAAATCTTTGAATGGTGTTTTTGGAGAAGTTGGTTCTAGTTTTGGAGAATTGTACATTTGAGAGATGTATGGTTTATTACTCGACATTTCTAGTCTGTGTTACATCAAAACTACAACATTAAAACGTATACTTACAATCCACCAAATCCACCTTCACTGGATGGTCCGAGTCCTTGTAGAGTGTATGCTCCACTTCCACCGCCACCACCACCACTGCCACCATAACTTCCTCCAGAGAACCCAGATGGGCCACCATATCCACCACCAGCACCAAGACCAGCAAATTGAGCAGGAATGTGACCTCCTGGACCAAATGATGCAATTTGACCGCCGAAAGGATTGCCACCGGGTCCGCCTCCAAAGCCTCCAGCTCCACCACCACTACCTCCAAAGACTGGGATTCCGCCTCCGAAGGGTCCGCCACCAAAGGCTGGATGGCCACCACCACCTCCAAACCCTACTGGGCCACCCAGACCTATGGGAAGGGAACCTCCACCACCACCACCACCTCCTCCAAATAATTGGAAGGGGCCTCCTTGGGCGAAGGCTGAGGTGGTTAGTGTAAGTAATACTGCGGCGGATGTCCAAAACTTCATGGTTGTGCTAGAGGAAAAAAGATTTCGTTAATAAGTGACTGAAATGGCGTGCTTTCTTATGATTCCATATTGAGTAAATGCACGAATAAGTATAAATTTGATAGTGCATTATACTCCAAAATCTGAATTAATGTAATGCTATTGTTAAATAGCTAGATACTAGTTAATAGTTAACCTTCAAATTTAAGAATGAAAAGATACATATTTCCTTAGCCACAATTTATTTCCATATGCTTGTTTTGTTCGTGAAATGAATTTCTTTTAACTATCCTGGTTAGTTATATCGAGTCTTTAACCATCCTAACCTTGATAAACGAGATATATCAGCATTTGAAGAAAACTGACCAGATTTTAATTTCGCCTTCATAAAAAAATCGGCAATATATCGATGACGAGACATCTCGTCATGAGAAAAACTGAACAGATCTTCATGAACGAGATTTTTCGTCCAAACATCTTAGAGGGTCAAGAAAATCTTAGTTGAGAAAAGCAATTGGATTCCACAGATGATTCGGATATTACATACAGATACCTTGAAATAAAGGGAATAAATATGAAGTTTTGAAATTTGAAGTACCTTACTCTCCATGAATAAAACCAACTTCAATTAGTCATTCTCAACAAATAACTTATCAAGTATTTTACACAACTCCAATATCGAGTATAAAGCTGGTCAGCCAGAGTCATATGTTTTAGATGTTAAATAATTCAATTTTCAACTCTGAATGAAGAATGGCTTAGTTTCGGTTATTTACGATAGAATATTTACTAAATTAATTAAACACATAGAAAGTCCTTCGTATTAAATGGAAAGGAATTTCAAAATGCGTGCGTTGGAACTGTAATTAAAGTATAAAATGTGTTATTCAAATATAGAAAATGATTTAAGTAAAATACTCTAAATACTAAATAAAAATTCAACGTACTCATAAACAAATCATTTAAGTAAAATTATTTTCCGTACTCATTGATGAATCATAAAAAACAATGCATTTTCATTTGGACTGGATTTGTAACTTTATGGGGCTATTTAAGAAATCATTTCCAAACAATAAACAAACTGTGGTGCTGCCATCTACCGGTAAATAAAATAACCTTTAACAAAAAATTTGAAAGATTTAGTGGCGCCATCTATTGTATTATAAGATAAGAAATGTATAAAATTCCCTTTTTTTAATGAACTAATATTGTTTGTTTAGTTTAGTCGTATTTTAAACCCTAAAACTTCCATTATCTAGAGAAACATCTCCGTAAGATTATTTCTGCTGCAAACATGGGTCATTTACGAAACGTTAAACATTCCATACAGACAAAACGATTTAAGCAATAAGAAACTGACTAAAAGTAATTAATTAAAAAACCAAAACACAGGTATTTTAGCTACTGAAGCTTAGACAATAATTTTTTTCTTAAAAACACATATTTAGCTCTATTAAAAAAATAGGCATCTGAATAGAAAATTAAATTTATGTACTGAAAGAAAGTTATTCTGAGATACAGCTAAACTGTCTTGCTTAATGAACAAATTGTATAGTTTATTCTATAACAAGAATAACTGACTTCGTTTATTCCTGTAATTTATTCAATTAAATATCGAATTCGTCTTGTAAACTGGGGTATTTTTATAATACAATTTTATATTTTTGATACTAGTGGTAACTAAAAATATCAATTTTTACGTGTTCTAATTTCTACAAGTGTTACAGAATATTGTTTTTACACCAAAATATAATAAAATAAGAAGAATTTGAAAACATGTAACACATTATATTTATTGGTTATAATAGGGTTGTTTGTATTTGAAACTTAATTAATTTCACAACTGTAAATTTACTGCTGAGCATTTGATTGGAAACTCAGTAAAATTTATCTATGGCGTACAAGCTTTGTACCTGATAATACGTTAAAAAAAATTAATTAGATCAGCGATTTTCTATTTTTTTTCATAGAAAAATAATTACTTAAATTCTCAGATTTCTCAGCCAATTCGATGAAAAAAGGTATTATTTTCATATTTAAAAATCAAAATTGAGATTAACCTCACTGATTAAATATATAACATTACTCCTTTTTACCCCTCCAAAGTAGCATTCCAAAAGGATCTTTATAGAACAATCTACTAGAACTCAGAACACTAAAACGCTGAAATGAAATAAATCTTACACAATTTAAGCCATCTTCGGATTGAAAATCGGTTTATTAGGATTAAAATAAAAATATATTTTACTGGTTACATTTACAATGATATTCAGAAATTTAAATTAAATTTAACGATTTTTCTTCACAGGGATAGTTTGCTGTCCACTTTAAACTACGTTTTTTCGTAACAGGAGCAAAAGTTCTGCAAAGAACCAAATTAAGTAAAGATCATTTTTCTCCAGCAGCGAACATTTCCAAAGGTATCCATGCACTTTCGAACCAAGTCCCGATTCAGTGATCAGGGGACGTTAGAAACTGAAATGGAAAAAAAAATGCATACCTGTTTGTTTCAGACAGATGCTAAGCGATTCGAATGTTTTCTATCTCTATCTCTGTCAGCTGCGGGATTACTCTTTATATAGCTCGAGCGGTTCGAATCTGGAGCATCGCATATTTAGAAGAGTGAATCTTAAGAGGAAGTGAAGTGAAGAGGGGAGGGGTCGACCTGCGAAGTCGCTTGCCCTCTCCTCCGCAGGTTGCCAGACGGGAAAAGTAACCCATTTCGCACCGGAGAAAGGTGTACTTGGCGAGAGATTTTCTTGGATGCGGAGATAGAAAAAGTGAATTTAATACCTCCTACGAGTTTTTTTCCTTTCTTCGATGCGTGTAAATATAGAAAGTAAATCTTAGTTGGAAAGTAAGAATCGATCGATAGGGTGAAATCCTGCGTTCTTTTATGTTTATTTGGGAGTGTTTGTGAACAAATCCATTTAAGGATTTGTGTTTGTTGAAGGGATGTTCGGAATTAGAAGCTAAGCTCCGCAAATATATCAAATAATCGAAATGCCGTTTATGTCCAAATGTATTTTTCAATGCATATTCCACCTCGTTACAAATCACTTGTCTATTTTTCGCTCGCAATTTTTTCATGTTGGTGTCCGGTTTTCTTGTAGATAGGTGGCAAATTCTAGCAGAAACAGCAATTCTTCCGGATTTTATGAGATCCCGCTGATTTTGCTTGTCTCGAACTTAATTTGCCGCTGTAGTTTTGAATTATGACTTTTTATTTACAAAAATAACGTGAAAACGTTAGCTTTGATCTAAAAAATTGTAAAGACAGACTCACGGTTTTTCTGACGATTACTCTAAAACAAATACTACCGATTTCACAGTTAACAGAATATAATACGAAGATAGTTATCATATTATTTATATTATGCCTATTTAATTGGATTGCATTTGGGGTGTAATGGGGAAAGGTCCGACAACGGACAAACTGGGTCAAGCGTAAGACTAAACAAGTCAAACTATTGAAAGCACCGTTAAGCTAAACGCTAAAAATTAAAAGTCGGGAATTTATATATATAAACGGATGTGTAAATTCATTTAAATAAGTTAAAATTTTGAAAAAGCAAGTCTAGGAGTCATGAATAAAAATGTAAATCAGATTTAGAACGCCGATGGCATATAAAAAGGCAAAAAGAGTTGAATGGAGATTTTCCCCCAAAACAATTCAACAAACAATTCAAATTTCAGAACAATTTTTGATTTATTTCAGAGTTTGACCTTTACAAAGGGAGGACGTCAATAAGGCGTTGGTCCACCTATGGTCTGGATGCAAGATGTCATCCGAGGTGGCATAGACTGTAAAGGTTCCCGGATAGTGCCCTGTGGAATGTCTTGCCAAATTGTATCCAAGTATCGGGCTAAATGTTCAACAATCCGGGATGGTTGAAATCGCCTTCCCATAACGTCCTAAATGTACTCTATGGGAGAGAGATCTGGAGACCTAGCTGGCCGAGGAAGTGTTGGGAAAGCTTGAAGACAATTGATAGCAACACGTGCCGTGTGTGGCCGGGCATTATCCTGTTGAAAAGTAAGTCCAGGGTGTCCCAAAAGGAATGGTAACACAACCTGTTGTAGAATGTCGTCTACTTACCGTTATTCTGTAAGTGTGCCATAAATTACTACCAAAGAAGTCCTGCTAACAAAGGAGATGGCACCCCAGACCATAACGACCTGTTGTGTGCATGTGTGGTAGTAAGGACAGGATCCCTACGCTGTCCTGGACGTCTCCAGACGAGTCTGCGGTTGTGGTCAGGACACAGTTGGAAACGGGACTCGTCACTAAAGACTATAAGTCCCGAGTCAGCACAGTTTCAATTTGACCGAGCCCAGCACCACTGTAATTCTACGCCTTCTTGGTGCGCCATTTTTTTTTGTTAAAGGATATGTTTTAAGTGGAATTAAAAATTTTGAGAGATATGCATGAAAAGAAGATATCCTGAATCTAACTATAATTAACCATAATGTACAAATTATGCCGCATTTTGTTTTAGAAACGTCTACAATATTTTTCTTTTTTAGGTAGTCTTCCATAATCAGACTAGTTTGTTTTTGTCAGAAGTTTTCTCCATAGTTCATTTCGTAAAGCAGAAAATATTTCTTACAAATTTAAAACAATCTTAGAAATATTGGCATCGTTTGAAAGCTAAGAAGACAGAGACTATTTTTAAACCATTAAAAAATCAATTGTCTGTTCGATTTTCGTGGTTAATCATAAATATATACGCTTTAAGTTTAAATAATCAAAACTGCCGGTTTGTTAATTGTCTACATCTGCCAGATAAACATTTTCTACACCTGCCAGATAAAGTGGCAGGTGATACGGACTTAATTTATCTTTATAAATTTCTCTGAATTATTTTTATTTCTATTTGTACTTTTTTTTGTCGTTTCACATAACTCACGATATTGGCCAGTCTTATAAATCAGCATACCTCATACGATTAAACTATTTCATTTTGATAGCTATTGCTTCCTTTTTCAGCTAGTAGCATAGAGAAAAGAAAGTAAAATAAACCATGCGTATAAAATTCCATTTGCATCCTTCATTTTCAAAACCGCGCTGACCACACAAATCATCATAAATAAATGTTTCAAGAAACTCTTTTAAAGATTAGTTATTGTTATTTTGATAACGAATCAGAGTCCGTGTCTCAGTTATAAGATGAAGTCGAAACAACGGTACTCTATTTTTGATGTGGCAATACCAATTTCAAACAAATAAAATTACTAAGGAATAAGATAGGGATTCAGATATCTGTAGTTCGATCGATAGCTATGTATTTAATTAACACACTGGAGTGACATAACGTGGTACTGGAATCAAACTGATAGGGAAAGATCCGTGGAGAAAACCACGTAATTTTCAACTACGGAAAGGTCACACATGAGCTAGCACCTCACACTCCAAACTTCCGAGCCACGCCAACGCGAGGACATTTGAGGCCATGACAGATTTAATGTGTACCAGTCCCCCTGTTATGTGTATTCCCCTTTTTACATGACGGGTTTTGATTGGATTCGAACTTTTAACCCTCGGATTGCTTATGAGTTACCATTCCAATCGTGCTATCGCACCCTATCGTTGGAAGTAAAACCTGTGACATATCCAATTTGATGCAAATTTGTGCCTGAAATAAGTTCCACAATAGATGAAGAAATTTCCCTACGCATCTGTATGATTTGTGACGCAACTCATTATATATAATAGTTCCCACCACCAACATCGGAATTAACATCTCAAAGGATCTTGATAAGAGGCATTACAAAACAAAGGAAGCTAAAAGTATCGTTCACTGTTATCTAGGATGGTTTTAAATAATTTAAGTGAAACAGTGTGATGGAGAGTTATTTTTTATTTTACCGTTTTAAAACTTACTTTTTTCGAAAGTTAATTATGACTATAAGTAATTCGTGATTTAAAAACTTATAAACTTATGGAACTTTAACTTTGAAACTTATATAGGTTGTATAAAACATTATGGATCATGAACGCATTTAAAAAAAGAGTGAACTAACCGTAAACCAAACATGACGCTATACACCCTACATTAATGGACAGCACAGGTAGATGTGGATTAATAAGGGAAATAATACATGCTTTAATACGGGGATGGTCCCCCACATGCTGTAATTACACTAGCAACCCTTCTGGGAATACTTTCAACAAGGTTTCGATACTCAGCTATGGGTATTAGTGCACATTCTTGCTGCAGGAATGTCGCAAGCTCAGCTGTAGAACTCGGACGTGGTTCCCTAGTCCGTAAGCGTAGCTCTAACTCGTCCCACAAATGTACTGTGGTGTTTAGGTCGAGACTCTGAGCAGGCCAGGGAAGACGTTTTACATCCATATCTTGATACCACTGCTTGACAGAGGCTGCAACATGACATAAAGTATTGTCTGTCTGTAAGTAACATTCGTCCGTTCCATAAAATTGCCAGAGCGCAAGAAGAACCTAATTGTCCACTATGTTCATGTAGGTGTCGGCGTTCATTGACCATGAACAACATAAAAAGGTCCCAATCCATACCACGAATCCCCCCACCCTCACCAATAAGAGGAAATCTGCCTATATTTTTATTCAAAATTTTTTACAAAAAAGATATTTTAAAGTAAGGATTGGATCGATTTTTTCAGATGTTTTTACTCAAGAGGAGGGAGTGCCACAAGGCAGTGTTTTAAGTGTTACTTTATTTATTTTAAAAATTAACAATATTGTTTCTCAATTGCCTCCATCAGTTAAAGGTCTTATTTACGTTGACGATCTGCAAATTTCATGCGCAGCTAAAGACATTCGTTTAATTGAAAGACAACTTCAACAGGCCGTTAACAAAATCACTCATTGGACTAACGAAAATGGTTTCAGTTTCTCACCTTCCAAAACCGCGTGTGTTCATTTTTGTAAAAAACGAAATCTTCATCTTGACCCTGAAATATTTTTGAAAGATATTTTAATTAATGTTGTTGGCAGTGTGAAATTTTTAGGTATTATATTTGACAAGAAGTTGACTTTTCAACCGCATATTTTAAATTTACATAAACGCTGCGAAAAGGCTCTTAACATTTTACGAGTTTTATCAAAATTATCATGGGGATCTGATCGTACTTGCTATTTTAAAATTTATAGAGCTTTAATTCGATCAAAATTAGATTACGGCTGCGTGGTGTATGGTTGAGCAAGTAAATCTGCTCTTCAAACTCTGAACACCATCCACCACACAGCTTTACGTTTATGTTCTGGTGCCTTTAGAACATCACCTGTAAACAGCTTGAATGTCGATGCTTTTGAACCTTCCCTAGACTTAAGGCGACAGTTATTGTCCCTGGAATATTATTTTAGAATTACATCAACCCCTCATCACCCATTGCATACCATTCATCACAGTCCATATCTAATACGCCTCTATCAAGCTAAAACATCCTTCATCCCTACATTCCACTTGAGAATGCTGAATTTGTTGAACGGATCCGAAATTTCTTCACTTGTCGTCACCCAGAAAAAACTGTATTATTTCTCTCCTTGGTTTAATCATGATTTTGAATTTCAAAACCCATTCCAAAATTTCAATAAATCAGATACTTCTGATATTATCTACCAACAACTATTTCAAAAGCACATAGAACAATACTCTAATTTTATACATATTTATACGGACGGGTCGAAAAGGGCAAACTACGTTGGAGCTGCGTTCACTATTAATCACTCTGTTCACAGTTTTAAACTTCCTTCTTCGTGTTCTGTTTTTACCTCTGAAATCATGGCCATATATAAAGCATTAGAAAATATAACTGATCATGGTCATAAAAAATGTATCATTTTCACTGATTCATTAAGCGTTTTACAGTCATTGAAACATCCTGATCATGACAGTTATCCCATTGTTTTAGAGTCATTAAAAAGAATTTATCATATTTCATCCAAAAATTTTAAATTAATATTTTGTTGGATTCCATCTCATGTTGGGATATTGGGAAACGAAATAGTTGACCAAGCCGCCAAATCGGCCGTAAGTAATATTAATCATACCATTCCTTATCGCGACTTAAAATCATTCATTTACAAATTTTTAGAAAAAAAAGGGCAGAAGGAATGGAATGAACAAACCGAGAACAAACTTCACGCTGTTAAACCAATTATAACTCAATGGAAATCGTTACCTCTAAGAAGACAAAATGTAATACTAACACGACTCCGTATTGGACATACTCGAATAACACATAGACACCTCCTCCTCGGAGAAGATCATCCCATTTGTAATTACTGCATTTGCCCACTAACTGTAAAACACATTTTAGTAGAAGTTCTAATTTTAATAGGCAACGACTTAAATATTTTAATTCATGTACCTTGGTTTTAGAAGACATGGTTGGAGAGAATCCTCATCCAAATATTTTTAGCTTTTTACATGACATTGGGTTTATTTATCATATATAATTGTATATAGTATTCATTTTATTATGACATCACTCATTCCATTTTATTATTAGATTTTATATACTAGACTTTTTGTCTTGAGTTTGGCATAATATGTCCCAAGAGGACTCAATGCCACAAAACCACATCCAATCCAATCCCACAAATAAGCAGTCGGATGTTATGCAAATCAGCTGGCGTCCGGTCCATTATTGTAGGTTAGTGTAAGCAAAACATACACATTGCAATCATATCAATTTTTTCAAATCCATGAAACGAAACGTAGTGATAAGATTAGCTATTCATCTAAAATTGGAGTGATTTTCAAGGAAATTTGGTAAGGAAAGCTCGAATTCCTGCACTAATTTAAATATTTTCCCGATTATAAAGAGATTTGACTACCATAAGAGAAAACAATGAAATAAATAATTCTTGTAACATATTTTTCTTGTTCCACGAATCTTATTTTTCACTGATGTTAAATTGAAATTTTGAATGCGATAAAGACGAATAAATAATATTTTTCTCTCTAGATTACCTTCTTGCAATAAAGACACAATTATTTTCATAAATAAATGTTGGCTACTTCAAGGCCCAGTGCATTGAATGTTGCTGAAATCTTCAAGTTATTTCGACGAGATATTTCATGCATCAAAATCCAACCAATTCCGTCAATGACAAAATAAATCGTCAAGATATTGCCGATCTTCTTTGTGGTGACCAGATAACGATCTAGTCATTTTTCTTTGAAAAGACGAGATATTTTGTCATTGAAGATCTGATCAGTTTTAACTATAAAGAGATAACTAATGAAGAGTTTAAAAGGGGTTAAAATTGCAAAACTGTTTCTCCGACTTGAGGATCGGGGAGAACTCAGGAGCCATTTTGTCACTCCTGATGTCTCTCTTATTCAAAGAACTCACCTAAAATTAATTTACTGTCTGTTTATCTCGAAAGTGCTCCCAACACAAGGGAGATGTTGGTCGCTATTGAAACAGAGCTCGTCCATTTTGAGTAGGGATGAAATTCAGTGATGACACAAATTTATTTTGTACTTTTGCGATTGTTTGCAACGAAAAGAGGTAATAAACTTGAAAAAATCTTGGATTTCTTTCTTTACAGATATATTTCCGAATCTTCATTAAGTGCGACAATGTGACACACGTAAATTCATCTCTTCAAGCACCTCTATGGGAAATAGGTAAAGGCCGTTTCTACGGTAACAGCCAGAGTTAGATTTCATGGTTTGGTTGGTTTGTATGGCTCAAGAGCAAGATCCGGTAAAGCGACAACAAACATTACATATATTTAAAAACAGTATTTATTTAAACCAAATGCATTGTTTTTCAAAAACCTAAGTACATGGCTAACCTAAGTACAATACAACATGGCACGAATCCAAACTAACTGTAAGCTAGGTAAAAGAAATTAAATTTAGGTAAGATACACAACATCATTTAAACATAAGAAGCGGTAGGGATTTGTCAGAAGTTGATGTAAGGTAGGATAAGAAACATCAAATTGTTTTTGTCTGTGGTTACTAAAAAGACGGCATTACATTAAGATGTGTCTAACTGATAAAGTAATGCAATTTATTGTGGCACATCAGAGCAGGTTCATAATGTCGCACCCCGGCAAGAAAAGTGACACAACTCGAAATTGCAGCAATTGATGAAAATAAACTTAAATGATACTTTAAAACTAATATTGAAAAACTACAAGCTTCTCTTTTAATTTTCAGGTTAGTATTTATGACTGTAAATTCTATTATATTCTATAGAATAGTAATATAACACGCTGGGGCACCTCATACATATTTTTCAATGACATAACCTCACAAATTTTATTTTTTGACTTGTGTCACTTTTCTTTCCGGGGTGCAATGTGTAGATGTCATTGAGCACAATAAGTGTGACTGATTCCAAGACTCGTCAACAAGTAAATGCGATTCAACTCTCCAAGGGGTTTCGACGAGATATCTCGTAAATTGAGAGGTGACTAGTTTTTCTATTAACTAAATATATCATCCTCAGGACATTGCCCTTTTTTTATGATGTAGAGATCAAGGTCTGGTCAGTAATTTTTTTAAAGAAAACATCTCGGTCCGTCTAGATCTGGTCAGTTTTGGCAATGATGAGATTACTCAATGAGATAACATGGGAATGTTTTATGGTTTTAGGTCCCAGAGTTATTTCGGATTGATCGATTTTGTTAGGTTTTCAATTTCTTGTTTTTAGAAAGGTTCTCGTGGTAGACAGACTGTTACACCGAGAAATTTTTTAAAATCATGGTGATGTAATGTTCGCCAAAAAAGGCGATGAAGCACCCAACCTAGTCGAACGATCTCAGCGGAACTGAAAATCGTCTGCTATCCTCCAGGTCCACAGCACTCCCTGCTTCTTCTCTTTGGCCGTGAAACAGGCCACTGGCCCATATTTTTTAGGGCCATACACCTTACCTCAGCGAGCCTTATCGCCTCTTTATTCTCTTCTCTAAATGGACAATCACCTCCTTATACCCTTCTTAAAGATCGTCTCCGATTATGAGCCCGAAATTCATTACGGTAAACATACCCGGAGATAACGTCCGGAGGTTTAGGAACATAACATTTGTTTGGGAAAATGCTCGAGGAAACATTGTTTCGGTGACCGGTTTTTAGGGATTACTTATGCGTGATTTATTGAAGTTGACAAAATTTTCTGGGCATGGAAGAAGGAAGCTGTAAAGAAGGGATTTCGATGAGTGAATGTTAGTGCAATTAGTTTTTATTGGATAAAGGGTTTGGGAGTTTCCTGTTGCGGGATATGCAGATCCATAAGGAACTCGTTATAATCTCATTATGATTTCTTTTGTTTTAGAATTCTCTGATTGATATTTTTATTGTTGTCGTAGGACTCCAATTTCAATTTTTTTTTATTCGCTTTATTATTATGCGATGTACGAGTATGTTTTAGGAAACGTCGCCAATGAAAAAAAAATTCACATTTAAGAACTAAGAGGATATCCTTAAAATATATCAGCATATTCTTAGAAATCGTCTGATGGAGTCATACAGCAAAAAAATTATTTTCAAGAACCAACAGGATAATATCCTGAAATATGTATGTATGTTTTAAAAAAAACATATGTGTGATGAAGCTAAATAACATCAAATTTACATTTATGAACCAACAGGATATCCTAAAAATATTTATGTATATTTTTAGAGAACCAACGAACAAAAAAAGCATTTACATTTTTTAGAACTTATATGAAATAAGAGGAAACACAAATAAACTATTTTTATACTAGAAATTATATTTATTTAGTATTTAGTAATGAAAAAATTAATTCCTTATTTTTACATTTTTAACCACATTAAATATTTTCTTATTTGGAACGGTTCGTAATAGTGTTTTTATACGACAATCAAAACGCTCAGAGGATGTGCTTTATTTTCATTCTAAAACCAAAAACATCTTATATATGTATTCAACCATATCAACGCTGTGTACAACCAGCTTTGCTTCATAAATATAAGGCGACGTAAGTTCCTAACAAAGGGAGTATTTACCGATGTTAGTTGGGAAATTTCCTGTCCTGTCTTAGGCAGCATCGTATGTCACAACCTTCGAGTTGTTGGTGGTGCAAGTTCAATTCCTGTCAGGTTCATTCCTCCCTAGGTTAATTTCTCTCTACTATATGAGTAAAATTTCCATTGTGTGTATCTATTACTTTATTTTGTATGTCTTGTTCCTGGCGTAGGAGGGCCAAATTCTTTCCTTGTGCCATAAAACCCCAAACGCAACTTGAGCAGCATCGTCATAACACTTCATCTCATAATCTTCTTTTACAGACACATCTGCAGCTTCCGTTCATAGGAACAGTAATTATAACAGAAACACATTACTATATAATAACTATATAACATACAATATTTTTCATTGCAAAGGAACTTAGACAAATAGATCTATTATGTGTCACATAGTAAAACATGAAGTTAATACATAGAACGAAAATGAAAAGTAGTAAAACGATTAACAAGAAACCATCTGCTTCAAACTTTCTCTAGCCTTCCAATACCGTGCGTGACCGACTTTTTCTGATAATGTCCAAAAGGTGATCACAGACCGTATCAACCTTTTCCCAGGACAGGACACATTTCGAGTTCTACTTATCAACACAATGTGAGAAGTTGTCCAAGTAATCATGTCCCTGCCAATAATCTAAAAGTCCCAACTTCTGTGTCACAAGAACCGCAGGGATGTCAGAAATGGATTCCACCCAGTTTTGACGCTTTGGGAATTTATTCCACTTCAAATCAAAAATATCTTATCTATGCATATGGATGCTTTATTCAACCAACTTTGCCAAATTCACAGGAGATGTAAGTGTTCCTCAGATGGTGTATTCATCGATGTTACCCACTAACCCATTTATTATATACAATAGAATCGATATTAGAAGACAATGAGTATATACGTCTATGGAGACCACAGAAAAACTATTTGAGACAGTCTTAAAATCTTCTTTGACTGTAGTAATTTAGTCAAACTCAACTTCCATAATTTTGGCACAAGATACTGGTGTAATTTTAACTTATCAAAAAATTCCATTTCTTCTCCATTCTGCATTAATATATTCCCAACATTAAAGTTCTATTATTTTTCAGGTATAGTAAGATAACGCTATTATGAAACATGTTCAGATAGCACGTAGTTAAAGTGTTACACGTTGCGTGCAGTTGAGGTGATCCCTGTAGCGTGCAGATGAGGAGTTCGATATTGCGTGTAATCGAGGAGTTCGACATTGCGTGCAGTCGAGGTGTTTCATATTGCTAACGCATGTGTTTCGACGGAAGTGTTACAATTTCCTAAAGAAAAGAAAGTATTCGTAAGCAAAAGATTTTGAAAATCGCAGAATAATAATATTTTTGAAGCTATTTTTTTTAAATAAATGGATTTCCAATTACACACTTATATCTAAAAATTAACGACAGTGCAAATCAAGATAAATCTCAGGCCATGTATCTGTACCGAAGACACCTCAAAATTACAAATGTGTGTGAATGTAGCATACAGCTTGTGGAATAAAATAAAAACACTCACAATAACTCGTGGTATTAAATACTAAATAAATAAAAATAAAATGCTTAGGGATTGAAATTTTGTTGGATTTTTTTTATGCAATCTTGTTTACCTTTCAGAACTTGCTATGCCGTTACATTCAGTCTTTCGCGGTTTTTATTTTTCTGGTTTTTGGTTCTGATCGTTTGTGTGCAATTTTAACATTAACTTTTTTTGGAATTTAAAGCATCATAATTCTAACTGTCATTCTTATTTTGTTTACTGTTGCAGCTTGGTACTTTTAAAGTTCTTGTCAAAAAGCACATAAATGTATATAGGTAAATTGAGTATATTTTTGTTGAAGAGAGTTTGGAAGAAATGGAGCAGCAGAAATTTACTGCCATAAGAATCGTTCTCTTAAGCTAAAAATATTAGTATATTTTTTTTATTTATTATAAACAAGAAACAATACATTAATATTCATCTAAAGTCAAAGCTCGCGCGCGCACTATAACTATCTACTCATAACATGAGTTCGTTTTTTAACACACTCAGCAACGTTTTATACTAATTCCAACGATCTTTATGATTATATGTTGATATATTCCCATGTTTTATATTGCATGCGGTTTCGTTTAACAGTTACCCTTATAATTTAGAGATTTTAGCGCAAATGTTGTACTCCGGCAGGTTAGTATACAGGAAATTACGAGAAAGATTATTTTACTTCCTTATATATTCACTGTTATGCCCAGTACATTGTAAATTAATTTTTCAATATAATTTTACTAAAGTATCTACGTTTATGAATTTGTTTCAAGGTCAAGTATTCTCCCAAACACATAACTAAATATGTATGTAATTAATCTCTGCTTAACCATCCTGTTGGGTGTCTTGACGAGGTTTTTGTCTTTAGCAGATCTTTATGGACAACATATATCGTCGTTAGAAGAAAACTGGACAGATTTTGATCTCGTCATCATAAAAAAAAAATCGACAGTATCTTGATAACGGGATATGTTCGTCACTAGGAAAACTATCATACCTTTATGTACGATATATTTCTTAGCAACCGCATGGACGGTTAACAATCAAGAACACTGCCATACATAAACCAATCCTTATTTAAAAATATATAATATTTGTCCTCTATTTAAGTAATCAGAACTAACAATTTCGTAGATGGTTAGTAAAATTGTGTATTGCCTTTGCATTATTTTCTTTGTTATAGTATTATTTTTTATCAGTAGATTTAATTTAAAATTTCGTTTGTGTCGCATATAATAGTGAAACGGTGCTTCAAGGCATTAATATCTGTACCATAGTCAGAAATTATTATCAAATCAAAGATAAACTTTTATTGTGACTTCCACTCTCTCCAAAAAGGCGAGCCATTTCAGATTTTGATGGACGAAATAACTTATCATTGGAAGAAAACTGACTAGATATCGATGTAGTAACCATCAAAAACTAGTCAATATCATGATGATGATACATCTCGTTATTAACAAAATTTGTCAAATCTTGATGGATGAGGCATCTCGTCGAAATCACTTGGAGGGTTAAAGTAAAACTATATTTTCCTTACTCTGAAGTTCATCGCCACTCAACTTGAAATTGAAAAACTAAGTCACATATCCTACATAACGAGATCGAGATGCTGCTCCCCTCAGGGTCAATTCCGTCTTCATCCTGCAGAAAGAATACTTCACGTCACAACGTGTCCCTTTCTTTTCAACACCACCTGTTCTTTTAACGATCGCTAATCGCCGAGCTTAAATGCAGGGTCCTCTGCTTCCTACTCGTCTCGCCTTGTTAGACAATGATTGCGCGGTACGATTGAGCTATTCTCGAACGACACAATCAGAGAGAACAATTAAATCCAAACAAAAAAAAAGGAACGCCGGGTATCGTCTGCCGTGCAGCTGCAATCACCGAACGAGTTTTCCATCGTTCTTGTTTTCGATTCGAACGAACTCTCACTCGGGTCTGTCTATGAATAGAAGGACCAGCTCTCCCTTTTTTCGAGCGTTTTTTGTGACCCACTTTCTGGGTCGAGCGGGCTTTTCTTTTCGAAAGGTCAGTCGAATTTTCGAGTGTCTTGTAAACATGGAACGGGGTTCGGGAAAGCTGAAACGTCTTTTGGACACGCTTTATTTCTGTTCGCGAAAGTTATCTGCTAAATCACTGTTGTCTTTTTTTGGAAAGTGGTTCTTTTGAACTCAATAGTGTGTGAACTGTGTTTTTCTCAACGTGGCGGAACAATATTAGTTACTGAGGAAAGTAATGTTTAGGGTTTTTGTTTGCAACGGCGCCTCTAAATGTCAAGATCTCTTTTAAGATAAAAATGTTTGATTCGCATCAAAGAATTCACCCTTCAACTGTACAACTCTCATTCCCGTATTCTATAATTATTATAACTCACAGTGATGTTTTCATTAGATAAGAACTAATTCATTTTTAATAAACTAATCCACTGCCTTGAAATCGCCTACCACTTGCCTAGCGCCCACTAGCTTGAAGAACAGAAACCAAGCTGTTGTTTTCAGCAGTCAAAGAACACTCGCATCACAAACATTCCACAATTTATTCTACCACTGTCAGAGTGGTCATGTCTTTTTTGATTGACAGTGTGTGTAGTAATGGCCAGAAAGAGAGGGACACTGCACACCTAAATTGGACATGGATATTTATTTACAATACAGTATAAAGTTTCAAAATACACGCTGAACCGTCAGGTGCAAAACACGTCTGACTTCTCGGAATAGTAAAACAATGCTATTCTTATTCATGTTCTATTTTTCAGTAATCGCTCCCAATATTTCATATTCTTAATCGCATACATGCCCTGTCATCCATCGATGTTCATCCACTAGAACAAGTAGCAACTTAAACACAAGAACAAGTGTTCTTGTAAGCTATCTGTGTTTATAACTTTCTGTAGGGTGTATCTGCTTCGTCACCAACGTGGGATAAGACAGGGAATCGTGACAACCACTATTTAATAACACCTTTAAATGTAGAATATTTTTAACAGTCAATTCTCCTATGTATGAAAGTTATAGCGGAACATTTTATTTCATTTTAAGAATCATAATTTAATAAATAACAATAATAGAAGTAATTAATAGAATCGCCACTTTCTGGGATATCTAACTGAAGCCTAAATCCGAAACTGAGATTCTTGCATTGAATCTCTGAGCCGTATTAATGGTTTATATTTCCGTTAAAAACTGCTCTGTTGTGGCCAGCTTCCTAAAACAAAAAAAATACCATACCAAACTGCCAGTAGTTCTGTTTAAGGCACAATTTGTTTTTCTTACTTCAGCCTTTGGAGTTACAGAGCAGTTTTGGTGACGATGGACAAAATAACTTGTCATTAGTTAAACAGACATTTCCTTGAGCTAAATATTTCGTCAAAACCAGTGGAAGGGTTAGTTACAAATATTCAACGTGTATAGAACTCCTCCATAGTTGCACAAAAGTAATTTGGGTATTCCCTCTCCTGTGATCCTGTACAATATGAAGGTAATCGCACCAACTTAACACTTGGCATCTCTCCTCAAAATCTGTTTGACCAATTTTCATAATTTTAAATCTACCTTTGTTAGGTTAATACCATTTAAAGATTCTTTTCAAATATTGTACGTGACTTAATCACTGGTAGACTCAATATCCAATCGATTGCTAGATTCCATGGGCATTTTCATTAACAAGAATTTTAAAGTTCTAAACTACACGCTCGCCGTCTATGACACAATTTTTCAAGAGGAAATTTCAGCTATTTTCAAAGCTCATAAAGAGCTGTCCACACAAATGCAGAAGCAATATATCAATATATCTCCTGCAGCATATGCCATAGCTGGAATATATTACAATTCCTGGTTTTTAAGTATCCAAAAAATAATCAAATCTGTACAGGCTCTTCTCATCTGCACTCCTTGAATTCTAAATTAGATGAGGAATTCCAGAACAAGAGTTCTTAAAATGGTATAACCATGTACCTCAAGTACTCAATGTGCAGTTTGCATAAGCCTATACACTGCTCTTTTCTTTTTCTTTGCAAACCTGTATAGCTCTATGTAAATGTAATGCAAATATATAGCTTTCAAACTAAGAAAACATACTGAGCATTATAGAAACTTCTCATCTATTTAGCTCTTTCTCTCACCCAAGGCTTCGAGGCTATAATACCAGGATGTTTTCCTATTTAGATCTTCATTCGCCTTGGAGTAATATGGTGATTTTTGTCTCGGCGAGGTATCACGTCACTAGAAAAACGTATTAGATCTCGAAGGCAAGATATATTATCATTAGCAAAACGTATTAGATCTTGAAGGGAAGATATATTATCATTAGCAAAATTGTCCAGATCGTGATACAAGAGAAATCTCATAGAAATTCTTAGAGGGTTATACCCACCACTGATCTCTTACTCTTCGATACTATTAAGAATGACGGTTAATTGAGAAGGGGATACCAGTGGGTATAAGCCACGGTTACTTTAAATAAGGACAGTTTACAATACCTATGGGGACAATCATCAATAGGTGGTCATCAACATCTTTGGTGACAATCATCACCAATAAAGGCTGTCGACAAACCTCATGGGAGCAATCATCACCAATGGAGACTATCGTCAACATCTATGGGGACAATCATCGCAAACATCTATGGGGACAGTCATCGGAAACATCTATAGGGACAATCATCACCAATAGGGGTTTATCATAACATCTGCGCATTTACAAACAGTAATTACAGATCGGGACCGAGTGGATCGAAGACAAGGGCTAGAACCACTACACCAGTTAGGCTATTATAATCGATTTAAGAATCCATATTTCAGTAAATACATGTGTAAATAATTAAGATCTCAATGGATAACTATGAATCAATTGTATCAACACGTTTTAATGAACATGGGTTTTCCAGACTTGTTTATCTCTCGCGTTGCCGAAGTTATAAATAGTTTTAAATCCTTTAAACTAGATGGAAATGATCATAAATTGATAACAATGTATCTTTAATATCCTGTTCATTCAAGAACTTGTGGCGGACATTGCCAGGCGAGTTCTTCCAACTTTACCATAAGCTGCTTAGCCAGACTCTCCAAAGAATAACCAAACACTCGATTTCAAAACACCTGAAATCCTCTTTGTCTCCGGTACTCTCACCTTCCATCAGATACATCTGGATTAAATTTATTCACTTCCCATTCTTATCCAGAACAATTCGAAGTTTGAGAGAGACCACAAAATTATTAATCCGAATCAAATTTAGAAACAGGAAGTTTTCTTAAACTCCGTTGTCTGACAATGAGGAAAGAATCGAATAGGAGACGTGGAAATAGCACAGACGTAAAATGGATTTTATAACTTCGTTGCCAGAAGTTCACATCACTTTGATGTGGATGCGTTTTTGTATTTGCGTAACTGGTTCATCGTGTAAACGAGTTCAAGCAGTCTTAACTTATTCATCGCGAATAGCGAGAAATCGCAAACAAGAATATAAACATTTAGAGCCCCGTAAACTGTTTTATGAGATGGATTTTTATTATGAGGAAGAAATGACGGATATATTGAAGAGACTAGAACCAGATAATTTGTTTTTCTCCATTTCGCGATCCCAATTAAATGGGTTTTCCATTTGGCCAGAAAATTATTTCCGTTGACTTCAAGAGGAAGTAAGCTACCTTACGAGGAAATTGAATTGATATTGAAAATAGGCAATTAGACATGTATATTTATTCCTGTACATTTTAAATCAAAGAATCACTTCATTTTACAGTAAAATTAGTCCTGATTCATAACCTACAAATTACGATTTCTCGTTTCGTATATATAAATGGAGGTTGCGGAGAGAGGATAGTTTGGTTTCGGTTTCATGGCCCAAGGGCCATATTTAGCCAAGCTGCACCAAACGCAATTGACATAGTAAAACAATCGTGAAATGAAAAGAGGGAGAGATATAGAGAAATATAAGTTTGGACATCCTGGGGTTACTGCTTCCATGTTTACCAGATTCAGCAAGCCCATGGGAAAATAATAAATCACTAGTCTACCTCTAGTTCGTGAAGCCCGTACACATAAAAAGATGTACCTTAAGGGGGCTGTGGCTCAATGGGTTTGCCCACTGACCTAACAACATGCGAGATGTAGGCACTACAGTTATGATTCCTTCTATGGTATTCAGCTAGTTACCACCGTCACACTCTAAGCCTATCCGTGTATCGCCATGCAATTTTGAACCACGGTCTGATAACGAGGCAACATATGAGCTGACACCCCACTCTCCAAACTTCGACACCAACCCAACGTGAGGAGTTTCGTCCACGACAGATTTAAAGTGCATCAGCCGCTTCTACACCATACGCTTACAAACATCCATGCCCTGACACGTATTCCAGGAATCTTCCGATCTAGAGGCTAACACTAACCACTATACCGTTCTATGGTATATATATATATATATATATATATATATATATATATATATATATATATATATATATATATATATATATATATATATATATACCTACCATCTACTTTCGACGTCAACGTGCGTGAAATAACCAATCACAAAAGGCAGGTGGCAGCACATTGCAGTGGAGTGTATATAAAGGATATCCTAGGGCATCGGAACGCATTTCAATCGTTGGCGTAATGCAGAATCGTAGCGATTTATCCGACGTCCAAAAGGGCATGATTATTGGCTTTCGGGCCAAGGGTGGAAGCATTTCGGAAACGGCTAATTTTGTGAACTTCGCGTACCGCCGTGGTAAAAGTATACCTTGCATGGCAAAATGGCACTATCCAAAATCAGCGAATAGACGTGCAACTGTTGAGCAACTCGCCCAGATGAACCAAGGGGCTACCAAGAGTGTATTCTCAACAACGGTTCAGCGAACGTTGCTGCGCATGGGCCTCCGCAGCAGACGTCTGGTTAATGCACCTATGCTGACTGCTTTTTATCGGCAACGAAGGCTGGAATTTGCACACCAGAACCGCAACTGGACGTCCACAGAGTGGCGACAGGTGACTTTTTCCGATGAATCACGTTTTATGCTTTATCGGACAGATGGACGTTGGCGTATACGGCGTGAAACGTCTGAAAGCAAACGCACTGCAACAATTGCCGGAAGGATCCAGGCTGGAGGAAGGAGGTAATCTAGCGCAGCTGGCCAGGGCACTGAAGTCGGCATGGCTCAACATCCCAGTGAACACTTTCAGAAACCTAATTGACTCTCTTCCTGCACGTCTCGCAGTGGTCAGCTCGGCCAAAGGTGGTTATTCTGGCTTTTGACAGGTGGTCACATTAATGTGACTGGACTGTGTATATCTTCCATTTGATGTTTCTCAAAGGGGTCTGGGGCTCTGTGGGTTTGCCCATTGCGCTTACAACTTGCTAGATGTAGGTACTGCTGTTCTAATTCCTTCTGTGGTATATATACATTCACGTCGAAAATTATCTTTACAAAAACAATTATATTCCATGAAATACCCAATCGATGTAATTCATTTTTGCAGGGAATATGTGAAAGACAAGCCCTATTAGAATTATCCAGCCAAAAGTGTTCAAACGCTTCCTGATTTGCAAACCGAGGCGTTACGTCATCCAATGGTGCATCAAGCTCTTTGCGGAAAGTGAATATCTGAGTGAATTTCTGCAATACAGCGTTTGATTTCAGTGTGTAAAGACTCGAAACGGTTAGTTATTTCTCCGAAGTAACATTTGGAAGAATATGTGAAGTGGCGCATTATCGGCCGTTTAGAAGCAGGCAGACAATCATGGAAGCAGCGAGATGTGTGAATATTTCAAGACAGACAGACTCTGTGCGATGGAAACAATTTCAGAACTCTGGAACTGTCATAAAGAGGGCTGGATAAGGTCGTAAATGTATAACTGCTTCTCAAGAACGATATATGGCGTAACAGGAAGTCTAAGGCTCGGCAGTTAAGTTCAGAGCTTGCAGCCGCCACAGAAACTGTTGTATCACGGCAAACTGTATACAAAAAGCTTTATGAAAAAGGCTTTTATGCCTGAAAGCCAAGGTTATGTGTTTCACTGTCTTCACAACACAAGAGGGATCGCTTTAATTGGTGCAAAGAACATCAGAACTGGAGTCAACACCAATGGACCCATGTTTTCTTTCCTGATGAATCTAGATTTAGTTTAACATCTGATTCTAAGCGTTTTACATCTGGATGGAGTCAGGAACGCGATATCTTCCATCGAACATTATGAAATGTGATCGTTTGGGTAGTGCAGGTGTGATGGTGTGGGGTGGAATAATGATCTATGGATGTACGCCCCTACACGTTTTCAACAGAGGATCTATGACCGGCAGAAGATATCAGGATGAGGTCTTAGTACGTTATATAAGACCTTTCAGACGTGCTTATGGATCTGTTTTTTTATTTATGGACGATAATGCTCGTCCACATCGAGAAAATCTCCTTGACGACTACCTTGAAAATGAAGCCATTGAGCTAATACCATGGCCAGTAAAATCTCCAGATCTGAACCCGATTCGAGGTCTTATAGGACTACCTTGGAAAAGCAGTTGCACGGATAATCTTCCTTCTAGAGATATAAATGTCATGAAGACCGCAATGCTGGAGGAGTGGAACTTAATTCCCCAAACTGTGGTTGACAACATTATCGCCAGCATGCAATCACGTTGTGATATGTGCGTACAAGTCAGGGGCGATCAAGTTCCATACAAAATTTATAACCCTTGATTTTTTTTTTCGGTATTATTCATTTTTTTATGAATGAATTCATTTTTATGGTTTCACACAACAGTTTTATGTCATACGAAGTGGTATTAAATGTTTTTCTTTGTATTTATGTGTTACGATGTTATGTCGCATTCCAGACATGTTCATAAAATTATAGTTCACAGTTTTTGAGAAATCCGTGAAATGTGAACCGTGATCCGTGCATGGAAATATAATTTTGGACACCAGTGTCTATATTTCTACTCTCTTCCATTCTCTGTGGGTTTAACCATTGCGCTAGCAACATGCGAGTTGCAGTAACTGCAATTCCGATTCCTCCCAAGGTATATTTCTCTCTTCTGTGTCAGCAATATTTTTTTGTCTGTATGCTCTTTATTGTCTGTCTTATATTTGGAGCAGCTTGGACAAACATGACCCTTGCGTTATAAAATCCCAACCATAAATGAAAATTGTGAGTGCTTGCTTAATTTTAGAGTATCTGAATTTATTTAATGTTTTGTTTGATATACACTACCCTACAATAATGGACCACACAGCAAGATGTGATGGTATAAGGGAAATAATACATGCTTTATTAGAGGGACGGTCCCCCTTGTGCTGCAATTACATTAGCAACCCTTCTGGGCATACTTTCAACAAGGTTTTGATACACAGCTATGGGTATTTGTGTCCATTTATGCTGCAAGAATGTCGCCAGCTCAGCTGTAGATTTCGGACGTGGCTCCATGGTCCGTAAGCCACAAATGTTCTGTGGGGTTTAGAACGGGTCTCTGGGCAGGCGAGGGAAGACGTTTTACATCCATACCTTGATACCACTGCTTGACAGAGGCTGCAACATGACATAGAACGTTGTCGTCTTGGAAGTAACATTCGTCCGTTCCATAAAATTGCCAGAGGGTAGGAAGAACCTGATTGTCTAAAGTGTTCATGTAGGCGTCGGGGTTTAATTGACCAGGAACAACATGCAAAGGTCCCAGGCCATTCCACGAAAATCTCCCCCATACAAGTAGTCGTAATTTATTCAAATATACTGGCTTCCGGTCCATTATTTTAAGGTAATGTATGTACCCCAAACTACGATCTCTCTTCTATTTTTTATCACGATTTATCACTGAGCCTATATTGAATATTCTACGTTCAGAATATTTAATGTTCTCTTCGACACTTCTAATATTTCATTATATGTTGGACACTTCTAAATACGCTCTGTTTTTGAATGTATTATAGGCTAGCTATATTTCTCTTCTTTTAAAACTTGAAAGTCACCAAACAAGGGCATCAGTATCGTCACCAGTTCTTCAGTGTCCGTAGGGAAAAGGTCTAGTGATCTCAAAAAGGTAAGCTTCTTCAACTAATTGAACGATTTGCATTCAGACCCAGCAATGTTTCGCAGCCATTTTTGATGTTATTCGATACGTATGCGAACATCATTACGTAGTTATTTGAATTGAATAACATTAAGTAGAGGTCTAAGTAGGATAAGACACGTCAGAATGTATTCGACTCACATGTAGAGCGAGTTATGTAGAATGCTTGTTTTACATCTTGAGAAAAAGTAGCCTTAAAATTATTTTTAGGACTAATTATCCTCCCCGAACCAGAAAGAAAACCCCGTACTTCTTTGGAAACTATAATGGGGATTTTAAAGACCAAAAAAGATAGTATAACTAAAATAGTGACTGCAATAGGTCATTCATTTTCAGAATCATGGAATTTTATTTCCTAGAAATTTTGAAATATTGCAGTCTTGAATTCCTAAATAGATTGAACTTTGACTTTGTGGTATGCCGGGTTTTATTAGAAAAAAGAAGCGAAAGTGTTGAAATTTCTAAAAAAAAAAAAATTTATTTTTTAAAACTGAGTTCCAAAACGATTTTTCTACCAAACAAAGCAAGGAATTATCTTAATACAAATATTTTCAAATCATATATAAAATGTTTTTCAATTTAAAATGGGGTAAGAACTTCAAGGAAAGATTTAATGTGCAAAAAAATAATTATTATTTTCAGAAATGTTATGACTTAGAAATCCAAAAACTGAATAGATGCAAAGATTCTGATCAGCCGCATTAGTTATTTGCGACGGTCCAGGATCAATCCTGAGAAGATATATCCGAGGACAACACCACGTAATTTTGATCCACGGTCAGATGACGAGGTCACACCTGAGCCTGCACCATATTCTACAAACTTCCACACCACGCTAACGTGAAGAAATTTGTAGCCTCGACAGAACTAACGTGCACCAGTCCCTTTTGTATACGATGGTCTTTGGTTGGATTCGAGCGCGCACCCCTCTGGTTACTAATCAGATAATCTACCATCCAGGCTACCGCGGCCTACTACATCTCTGGACTGCAAAGAGTTGCGACGTCTAAATTATTCTCAAGCGAAAGCTACTTTGAGATTTGTTAATATAAAGCATTATAAGTTTTATCTAATACAGTTCTGGTGGCTCGCATTTGTAAAGTTTCAAAATTTTCACAATATCGGCATGTACTAGTCGTAAAGCTAAACAGAAATACATAGTACTGAATTTTCCATTATTTTATTTACTACAACCAAATAAATACTATGAAGTAACTAGACGTATTAACGTCAAACCTTGCAGCTGTACTCTAACACAGCCTACGCAAATTGAATAGAAATTGAAAGATAGTTATCTTAATCTTTAAAATAAAAATAGTTATCTTAATCTTTAAAATAAAAATAGTTATCTTAATCTTTAAAATAAAAATATAAATAATTTTATAACGCATATTAAATAAATATTTTTGTATGTACAATGAATTTGATGTATTATTTTCATAACTATATCATTGTTATTCAAAATCATAACATAATGCTGCAACAACAGCAGCTTTTAAAAAAGATTTCCTGATTGTTTCTTAATCCGGGATTGTTTGCGTATTCGATAAATCCAGAATGAAAAAAAGGTACTTAAGAATCCAGAAACTTACATTCTTAAAAGAAAGAAATGAAAAGCTGAGAAAATTATCAATTTTCTATAAAATCAACAAACTTTTTAACAAAAACAGAACCCATAATCGAGTCTTACAAAGGATTTCCAATAGATTTAAATTATCTGTTGGCCTGCTACAACTATTTGTTGACTCTATTGTATCTTTACAGATTAAACTAAATTTAAGAACTTTATCTATATCTTCGATATTTCCGTACCTCTGTTTGACCAAGCGTAAATGTTCGCTTTTACAGATAAAAAAAAAGGATTGTTTCCCTTAAGCCTTGATAATGACAAGCACAAAAAGTCAGACAAAGGAAATGGTATCAAAGGATTGTATCATAAAATTTTCCCTTGACTATAACTCGTAGTATATTGGTTGGGTCCAGTATGAATATCATGGATAAGGGTAAAGGGTACCATGGTACAGCGACTCGAGATGTCTAGAGCAGGGCCTAAAAATGAAAAGAAAAACTCTCTAATAATTATGTTGTGTCCATTTGTAGATACGTTTAAGATTATCACACACACACACACACACACACACACACACACACACACACACACACACACACACACACACACACACACACACACACACACACACACACACACACACACACACACAATGCTTTGATTGTATTTATAATAATTGTTAATGGATATAAATTAAAAAAGAACAAAAACTTGTCATGGATATATCCCTACAAGCCTGATAAGAATATTCTAAGAGCCGTACATGACTGGATGATCGAGTAAACTGTATAGGTGGGCTGTATTTGGCCTCCTCGATGGAAAAACATTTTCAAAGGGCCTTATCTGAACGACTGGATGGATAAATGTTTTAGAAAGGCCGTTTCTGATATGCGGGTCGTTTAAACGTATAGGCATATGAAGCCTGAGTTTGGGTATTCCAAACCAAAGGGTCCTATTTAGACTGCCTATTAAACCTAATATATTGAGGGCCTTATCTGATTCTCTTACCATATAAAAATCCGTAGCTGGTCAAACGACTTGAGATAAATCTTTTCTTCACAACTTATTTATCTTACGCTTACGGTCCTCTATATAACGCTTACAGTTTACTGTGAACAAACTGATTAAACCTGACAACAGCTACACTATATGGACAAAGGTAATTGGCCACTGCGTGTTTTCAGAAAAAAGTGCTTTATTATTCTATTTAATAATGGGTAGGCCCTCCTTTTGATTGTATTACAGCTGCAACACGTCGAGGGTATACTTTCCACACGTTCTCTATATGTATGGGCAGGAATAGCTCGCCCCGCCTCTTGCAAGGATATGAGAAGATATTGTTGTGAAGATGGGCGTGCGTAGTGGTGTCGTACTCGCCGCTTGCAATTTAACCCACAAGTAGTAGATCAGATTGAGGCCAATCAAGCTAATTCACCTCATTTTCAGGAAACCAGTCCAGCACACGTTTTGCAGTATGACATGGAGCTCGATCCTGTAGGAAGAAACAACCATCAAATACATTGCCATAGTGTAAGCAAGGCCGAATTATCCAGAACGTCGAGGTACATGTCAGTTTCCATGGTACCAGGTACATAAAGCAATGGGCAGAGTCCTAACCAGGTAAAACAACCCCACACTAAGATGGATCTTCCTCTGAATATCTGCAGTGTCCAAATACCTTTGTCCTTATAGTGTATTTGTCAAATACCTAATAATTGATGCATTTGATTTAAGTGAAACGTTGAATATCTGGTTGGTTAGTATTTGAATTTTATAATCACACTGGAGTAACACGACGGGCTTTTGGTTAATGCCAACGGGTCGGTAGTTAATTAACATCACTCTGGAGCAACATAACGGACTGTTTTAGACGGTTCGAGATTCATCCCGAAGGGATATACCCGAAGACAACCACATAACTGAAACAAATACAGACTAAGCATTACAATTGAAGGAGCTTCACAAACATGCCAATTAGTCGTAACGTGACTGTTCTAGTGGAAAAATTGACGTGGTTGTCTGATTTGGTATCTTATCGGTTCGTTTAGGGATCGTAGGACAGTGTAGATGTGTAAATTCCTATTTTTATAGAGTGGTGAAATCGCAAACATCTACTATCAGAAGTCTAATGCTGTCAAATAATCAATCAATAGACCAATCAGATGAAGTATCGATGTATGGGCGTCTTCTCCTGTCCCATTGATCAATCAGATGTTATGATGACTGTTAAGCTCCACCCAGGTGACGAAAGCAGTCTAAGTGTTACGCTATAACTAGTTTTACTCACAAGATCCTGGGTATATGAAAGGGATACCAATGATCTCTTTACTTTTGCATTTTCACTATGAAGACAACAACTCACAATTTTAAAGCATGGTTAGAAGACGAGGTCAACAACCACAGCTGGAACCGTACTCTTCAAACTTCCACACCAGGCCAACATGATGAATATTTAAAAGACATGTATACATTGAGGAGGGAGTCGTCTAATCAATTACTAGGGCTCGGAGTGTAGATGTGGTGGCTCATTATATTGGATCTGATATCTGCAGATGTTGTGCAGAAGTTTGAGATTTGTCGTTCTGTTTTAAAGGTCGTTTTCAATGGAATAGAAAGAAAACCTTAATCCTACAATTGATAACGACGATACATTGTATCTCGTCTATCAAGGTATGACCAATTTTGCTAATGAAGAGATATCTCGTCATAAAGATATGGACAAATTCTTCTAATGACGAGATATCTCCTCCAGACACCCACCAGGAGGATTAAGCGTGTGTAATTCAAAAGGCTTTGCTAGCTGATATTATTAAGTATCACTGTATTAGAGACAATCTAATTATTTTTCAAATAGTCAGTGTTCGTGCCGTGTATATCTCCGTGAAAAATGTTGACGCCATTCTCTGATTGGCGTACTTTTTCATGTACTTGGCATACATTTCCATGTACTTGGCATACGCCAACAATGTTGCGGGATAGTATAATACCAGCGTTCTTTTTTAGCAATCACTTTTTGTGTACTTATGATAGCACAGTAAGTGTAGGTGTACTTAGGATAGTATGGTACTTCTCTGTGTACTTAGGATAGTATGGTACTTCTCTGTGTACTTAGAACACTACAGCAGTTCTCTGTATACATCAATAAATATATCATATTTATGTACCTGCCTGAAGATTTAAGTAATATTGTCGACCCTGTGATCGAACGAAATGACTTTTTCGCTCATTCAGAACATTTAATTTTCGAACAACTATCTGAACATTTATGCCGTCTAAACTCAATTTCAAGGCTCATCTGTGTACTTAGGATAATACAGCAGTTCTCTGTATATATCAATAAATATATCATATTTATGTACCTGCTTGAAGATTTAAGTAATATTGTCGACCCTGTGATCGAACGAAATGGCTTTTTCGCTCATTCAGAAACATTTAATTTTAGAACAACTATCTGAACATTCATGCCGCCTAAACTCAATTTCAAGGCTCATCTGTGTACTTATGATAATACAGCAGTTCTCTGTATATATCAATAAATATATCATATTTATGTACCTGCTTGAAGATTTAAGTAATATTGTCGACCCTGTGATCGAACGAAATGGCTTTTTCGCTCATTCAGAAACATTTAATTTTAGAACAACTATCTGAACATTCATGCCGCCTAAACTCAATTTCAAGGCTCATCTGTGTACTTATGATAATACAGCAGTTCTCTGTATATATCAATAAATATATCATATTTATGTTCCTGCCTGAAGATTTAAGTAATATTCTCGACCCTGTGATCGAACGAAATGGCTTTTTCGCTCATTCAGAAACATTTAATTCTAGAACAACTATCTGAACATTCATGCCGCCAAAACTCAATTTCAAGGCTCAAGACTACTCGTAAATAATTAACTGGATGGACTGTGATTAATCTTCTCCCCCATTATTAAAAGATATCAGAGTGGGACGATGAGATTAAATCCCATATATTCAAAGTGACTCAGTCCCTAATTGGGATATAACATTCAAGACATTCCCAGTTCACACATAGGCAGTTCAACGACGCCTCAGAAACCTCAGAAAAAGTTTGCGGAGCTGAGTCTATGGGGGATGATTTTATCAGAACGACTCTGCTGTCAATGTCAACCATGACTAACTTCGCCCCTATATCAGATTTCAAAGATCCTTCTGCTAAGAATGAGTGAAAATGGAGATGTTTAATTGTCCAACATGATTGTCTTGAACTTACGACTCTTAACACGAAAACTTAGTTTTTTCAATGAAAAAAAATCTGTACATAAATATTACTAATGGTCTAAAATAATTTGTTTTTAAACATTAAAACTTGTATTCAATAAATAATAAAAAAAAAACATATAAGTATTTTTTTTCCTTGAACTGTAATCTACCTTTATTTGTAAATTTTTTTCAAAATTTTATCAACTTTGAAGGCAATGCGTGACCGAAAGATGTTGATGGATTTAAATAATATTTAAACATTATTTTTAGGGATTCTAATACATAATAATTTGAGCTATTACATTCTTGAAGAGGCTAATTTAAAAATTATCGAATGTGAATTCTTCCAAAAAAAATTCGGCAAACTTTAGAACACATGCCCGCCCGGAAGATATAAACCGATTTTATTTCTTCTTTACCCCTTTTTAGTCTCCCATATTCGCAACTTTTCAGCGGTATTACAAATTTAAAAAAAATTGTATTTTTTCGGCCCTAATGGCCAGTCCATGTACTATCAGATAATTAATCAATGGATCCATCAGATCATGAATAAATGGATGGGCGTCTCCCATTCTGTGGACTAATTATATGATAAATTCTTGGTTCCCCCCAGCACATGTTAGTAAGGGTCGATTTGGTCATTGATCTCCGGGTACAAAAAAGTAATAACTGCTAACTCTATTTCTATATTTCCTCTATAAATGATCCTCGGGACAGTAGGACACCCACTCATTGATTCATCTTCAGATTAGACAGCTCGACGTAGTAACTCCTCCGCGAGTTCACCCCTTTTAACACCATCCTATTGAAATGCGCATTCGCACACCTGTTCTGTCATAAGATGTTATATACCCAAACGAAGCGATGCTATAAAAAATCGGTCAACCAATTAAATTCTTCCCAGAGCAGTCACGTGTTTATTAGTCGACTTGTTTGATACATTTTTGAAGTTTCTCTCAGTAGCAAAGCCGTCCTCTTGTATTTCACGTCTGTCTTCCAGTATAGAAGATGATGGGCTGGCAATTGTAATTTTCAACCTCGTAATTTTGAGCCTCGGTCAGATGAAGAGGCCAACACTGATCTGGTGCGCCACTCTCCAAACTTACACGCCACAACGTGTGCGCATTTGAGGCCACGGCAGATTTAACCCTCCTAGTTGTTTAACTTGTTGAAAATAACCATCTAGAGGTCAGCGTCTAGTGTAAGAACCTGTTTCAAACTGTCAGGTTCAGGGCAAAAGACAATTTTTTTTATGCTACTTTGTCTTCATTCTGCTTGGGGTAATTCGTCAGCTTTGTATTGATGAGATATCTTGTCCTTAGCAAAATTGGTCTGCTTTGGGACTAGCTATCGCATTGAAACACGCTCGCGGTCAGTACTTGGGAGGGTGACCACGCAAGCTCCCGCGACCGGCAATCTGTTTACTGATGCAATACTGCTTTTTAAACCTTTATTACCACTTCATAGCGACTTATTTAATTCCAAACAACTTATTTTATTTTATTTCTACTATTTTTTAAATTCTTGGCATTCTATTTTAGAATTAAGTCACTCCACCAAAATTGTTCTACCGGAGATTAAGGCCGCTAAGCACGTCCAACAAGAATAAAAGGGGTTTTATTAAAAGCGGAGAGACGCGATCTGTCAGACATCTTGCAGAATCTGAAATAAATGTTTTGCTTTCGAAAAAGAAGATTATGCGCATACGCAAATAAATTGCTGTTGCTGTCGGTGTGTAGGCTTTCTTAACAGCAACAGAGACAGGCGACAAAATGTTGCCTGTCTCTGTTGTTGTCGCCGTTGGTGTGCAACCAGAGAGTTAATGTACACCCGTCAAAAATAAAAAATACTCACACGATTGCAATTGCACAATTTACATCACAGAACAAAACGGAAGATAGTAATCTATTGAGATAAATGTTTTCTACAAATACCAATATTTAAAATTTGTCTAAGGGGCCGTCTTCATATTAAATTCGGTGCTTGGTCAAATATTTTCAATACGAACCCCCATTTTTTATCACAAATTTAGATTCTACACACAATTTAAGACTGATTTGATGAAAAAATAATATAAAAAAAACAACGTAAAATTGACCGTGAAAATCCATAAAAACCATTGAGGGAGCGTGTAAATGCTCGTAGTTCAATCACATTATAAATATTAATAAAGACGTGTAGTTGCCCTCGCACTCAAGGACCTGTTGCAGGAGCCTTGGTATGGAGTCCATTAAGATGGTGACAAAGTCAGAAGCCATTCTGATTGAATCCCAGAATCTGTTAGCAGAAATTTCTGTGAACAATCCCCAATAACGATAATAATCATCGAATTTTGCAAACAGTCTCACTGCGCTACTAATTGTGCACGTGATGAGCTGAAATTAGGAATTCCGATGTTTCAGTAACAGTTGAATCGCATGGAGTCAAATTTTGACCAGGTTTCTACTCATAATTTTTATGAATATTAATTTCATAATTAATAAAAAAATACTAAATTTAGTTTGATAGTTAAAATGTTTTTAGTTTGTGTTTGGGTTTTTGAGTAGCAAAGGATGGGAAAACAATTTTCAAGGAAAATTAATGTTTTCAGCAAATATAACAAAAAACGTGAAACACCAATTTAACATTAGGAGATCTTGTTTTCAAACACTTACAAATCGGTGAAAATTCCAATAAAATTGATGACCTTTTTTTTTTATTTCCACCTAAAATTGTGTGTAGAATCCAAATTTATGATAATAGATGGGGGTTCGTATTGAAATTTTCGGAGCAAGCACCTAATTTAATATGAAGACGGCCCTTTAGACAAATTTTAAATATTGATATTTGTAGAAAACATTCCTCCCTATCGATTGCTACCTTCCCTTTTGTTCTGCGATGTAAATTACACAAATGCGATCGGGTGCTACAGCCTCTTTAATTTTGACGACATTTGAAGTTCAAAAGTGGGAATCTGTACGTAATTCGTTTTTGTAAGCTATGTATTGTACTTACTTTTATCGCCATACAATTTTCTTATGTAAAGCATTCAGAAATCTAAATATTTTAATTAGTTATCGTAAGATTTATTTTAAGGTTAGATTAAGGTTACTATTAAGGTTTACTTAGTTATCGTATTATTTTATCGTAAGATATTGGAGAGTTTGTTCGATTGAAAACGTATTTACTGTTATGAGTTTCCTGTCGCTAAGATCATAGTGATAGCTTACATTTATTTCGACCTACTTCAAGACTGAAAAGTTTCCTTATTTTTATACATCACGCAGTTTAAATGTTTTTCGTTGCACAAATTGTATACTTCCTCTGTGAGCATTCAAAAATTTTCTTTAATATAGAAATTAATTCGTAATTAAAGTTATATTTAGGTCAATATAACTATCAAAACAAACTTTAAATTCAAATTATTCACTTAAAATAAATCGCGATATAAAGAAGTGCTAAATTCATGAGAAAGAAAGCTTAATTTGAAAGTTCAGGGTCATCTTTCATAATAATTTAACTTCCTACTGACCTAGTAATCGCATTTTACTGGCGTAGATAAATGCATTCATCTAAGAACTTGAAAATTTTGAATCTAAGTTCTTTTTATTGGGGTACTCTATAGTACCTATTGTTAAGAGTTTTCAACTATCGTATATAAAGAGAGTTGACCGTTTTATGCTGATATTAACTCCCATTTTTTTAAACTTATCCCTCATTCTTATACAAAGATTTCTCCTTGAGTCAAAAACATTTAATAATCATTCAAAGATCTCTAAAATAATTTCTCCATTAAATATTATAAAACATACTAATAAAGTCAATCGCATGGGATATTGGTATGCTATTAAAAAAACAGATGACAAAATCAGAAAGAAATATGTACTGTCAAAGTACTAGACCGATTGGTCGGCAATTGTGCTTTCTATATATATTTCACTAACCTACGTGGCACAGAAATTCACGATGTTTGTTTATTGTGAATGGCAACAAAGGATATAATGAAAATAAAATCGACTGTTTTAAAGGATTCAATCAACAATTTTGCTTAGTTTGAATAAATAATTAAAACATGTTTAGTTTCAACTATAGAGCCGACATAATATGCCTAAAACTGCTCGCAGAACTCACCACTCTAAAAAATTCTTTAGCAGTTTGATATAATGAGAAATCTGGTAACAAAATTAGAGAAAGAAAATCTGAACCAATAGTGTAGGCCCATTCGTCATTAAATATAATTTCGTGTATTTTTTTGGTAAAAGGAAACTCTCACTTGATGTTATTAGTATATACGTAAATTTAAACAATAGAAAAAAAATTGTTGCCATTTTTTTACGAATATTATGAATAGAGCTCGGATTTTGCATATCCCTTTTTCAGCACCTAATGTTGATAGAGATCCTCAATGAATATTTTTTTAGCAATTTAAAAAAAAAAAAAAAAAAAAAAAACGAATTTATTTTGCATGTTTTTGCATATTTGGAGCTTTTTGCATGTTTTGTGCATATTTGGACAATTTTTTCTATTTTCAAACATTTGTAAAAAAAAATTCAATTATTTTTCAAAGAAATTTGATTAGTGCGTTGGAATGGAAGATTTTCAGAAGCAAGTCTTGGCACCCCCTACCGAACAAGCAAATCCAAACCCTTCCCGACAGCACCTGTAATCGCCACCACACATTAATTACAATATTTTTAAAATTCAACTTGATGGTAAGAACTTGATTTCAAAGGTAAATAGAATAATTTAAAGCAGTTTCATTTTTATTAGACGATAAAATAGCAAATTAATTCCAAGATATTTGATTGACAAATAATAGGACCGTAAAACTGACGTCTCAACTGGACACTAAAAGCTAACCGAGTTCAGTTTCGTTGCAGTGATCAAAGCCAGTTGGGAAACCGGAAACTTCCGATACACGAGCCCGTTATTCTAAACACTCGGGCGCTACGACGTTACACCCCCTTTTTTTCCTCCGATTAAACTCACGCAACACTTCGCACATTCCGCATTTAGCTCCTTTTATAGTTTTTGGCTTTTGTAGTCAACCTAATAAATTTTCCTCTTCATTTTTTATCATGTGTTAATAAATCTCTCTATATTAAAAAAATGCTACCGCCGCCGCAGGATTGAAAACTGTGCTGTTTAGCTCGATTCTTAGACGGTTTCCCGAGAAAGTACTGATCGGAAAAAATGAAATTAACATGCTTTGTTCTTCATCGTATTCCCTGGAAAATTATTAAGATTTTTTTCCGATGCGGCTATTAGTTTAGGTTTTATTAAGTGTTAAAGTTGAAGAAGTGAAATTTCTTCCGCGAGTGAGCAAAACACATTCAAATTTTCAGTCTTCAGTCGTGAGTTTTTTTTAAGAGTACCTCTCAACGTAAATTTTTGCAGCTCGTCGAGTTTTTTTTGAAATTTAAATTTGGTTCTTGATAATATTTTTTTGAAATTCCGGAAAAATCGGGACATTTTTGTTATTTTTTTTAAACTGCCGTATCTATATCTAATTACTATTAGTTTTTAATTTTTAAAATATCGCAGTATACCTCAGAATATACTCTTTCTTACAGTACTATTATTTTTGAAATCGGTTAATAATTAAATTGGATGCGATCAAAAGTTCGTCATACAAAATTCGGAATCTTTGGATATTTTCGCTACTTATTGTTAAAACCGTTTTGTCTACGGCAAAAGCCATTATTTTTTAAATTTGAAAACATCACTGAATACATTACATTACACTCTTTCTTATGGTACAGTTATTTTTCAAATTGGTTAATAAATAAAAGCGATGCAATTAAAAGTTGGTCATACAATTTTCGGAACTTTCAGATCGTAACTTCCGATACAAAACTAAAATGGTCATATCTGTATAGTATTACTGTTAGTTTTTAATTTTAAAAATATTGCAGTATACCTCAGAATATACTCTTTCTTACGGTACAATTATTTTTAAAATTGGTTCATAAATAAATTCGATGCAATCAAAAGTTGGTGTCACAAATTTCGTATTTTTCAGTTCGCATAGCTGCTTCCGAAAGCAGTAGTGGGTTGCACTTTTGACTATCAGGTTTGCCAGATATCAAATTTATCGTAGCAACAATTGCCATAAAAACGATTTCTTTTTATTTGGCGAGGAAAACGGCTCGCTTTTTTCCCTCTGTTCTCAAGACAGTTTACCGACAAAGTACAGATCGTAAAGTTTGGATATTAACAATGTTTACTTAAAATTGTACAGGGAACAAGATGCAGAAGATTTTTTACTGATGCGGCTATTAGTTTAGGGTGCATTAAGTGTTAAAGCAAAAAAAAGTTAAATCACTTGTGAAAGAAGTATTGGTTTGAGAAAGCAAACTAAACGGATTGCGTAGCAATCCCCGGGGTCGGCGAGCGTAAGCGAGACGCAGCGAAGCCCTCGCTGTGATGTCATGAACCGGAAAGTGAAATCAGCATAGTACGAATTATTCAGATAGTTTCACTCTGTGAAAGTAATGTTGGTTTGCGAAGCAAACCAAATGGCATCTGTGACAGGAGTGTTGGTTTGCGAAGCAAACCAAATGGGATTGCGCAGCAAATGGGATTGCGCAGCAATCCTCGGGGGTTGGCGAGCGTAAACGAGCAGGGGGCGGAGCCCCCTAGTATACTAAAAAAAAATACTCTGCTTGTTTAGTACACCTTGTAAATCCGGCACCCGGGCAGATGCCCCGTTACCCCCTAGATACGTCCCTGAGTATGTTTGAAATGCTTTCATTTTGATCTACATTCTTCAAAAATGTAATATTTATTAATTTGTATACTTGTAGCTTTGTATATTCTTTACATATATTTGTCTGCGCTATAGACATAAAATTACAAATTTATTGAATGAAATTGTGTGATTCAATTTCTCTTTATTCTCCTCCCAATCCCTTTCGTAAGAATAAAAAAAATATTCCAATTTCGCATATTTTGGGGTTTTAGTGGATATTTTGGAATTTTGAAATGCATTCTTCAGGTCATATTTTTGCATATCGATCCGAGCTCTAATTATGACAGCCCAAAATCCAAGATGACTTTCATACAGCTCAGCTTTTAAGTATGCATTTAATTTTATTTTTCTTATAATTGGGTAACGCCGACATAAACCCGAAAATTGGATTGTTCAAAAAATACTTATTCTCTGCGAACTAATCCATTTCATGCATTTAAAGTGGACGTTCAAAAGCTAACTGTGGTAGCATGATTGAGAATGAACATTTAAAAATAGAACTAACTGGAAAGAAGAATTAACATTAGTTAGATGTGCATTTGGAAACAAAATTCTGTTTTATATTTTTTACTTATTTCACTTCATTCGGATACCGCATGAAATGTGCATATTGATTCTAAAATTCATTCTAAGTGGATTTAAATAAGCTATGAAATGTGAGTAGAACACTAATATCAATAGATACGAGCAATTATGAAATTTTAGCACAGATGCTATGCGTTGGTCTTCTAGTATTTTATTGGATCAGTTTTCATTCTGCAATACTCAACTCGATATTCTTAATTTTACCTTATTCATAAATTGGATTTTCATTTAGTTTTACCTTTGGCGAAGCTAGTCTACAACTGGACTTGGCGCCATATATACCCTAACTAACCAATTATTGCCTAATATTAACTTATACTACTTTTACAACGTGCATATTAAGAGTCAACCCCTTGGGATTATCTAATCCTACTGAGTCTCAATGAATCTCACCACGCCAATAATTTTGACTCTCCAGTCCTTGTTCTAAGCAATATTCCTAAGCCACGCTATTTTAATATGAAATGGTGCTACGAGGGTCAGACAGTATTGTAATGCAGGTGTGCCAATTTCAACATAGGAGCAGTAATCTCAATTTATTATTTATTAACAACTAATTATTATTATTATTCAATTATTATTATTAATTATTACCTATTAACAATATTATCTTTTACAACGTGCATATTTTATCTAGTCTTACTGAGTCTCAATGAATCTCACCACACCAATAATTTTGACCCTCCAGTTCTTGTTCTAAGCAATATTCCTGTGCCACTTTATTTTAATATGAAATGATGCTACAAGGGTCAGACAGTACTATAATTCAGGTGTGCCAATATCAACATAAGAGCAGTAATCTCAATTTAAGTTCAGAAGCCACTACAGGTAGCATGAAAAAGAACCATGCTTCTGTACAGAAGAATTGCCTCTTCCCTGGTTCAACCTGCTGATTGCAGTGATTCATTTGACAGCACTCCACGAACTGTCCTTCTCGATTTCTACACTTACCAAGCGGCCAACGAGTGTGTTTCCTCATGCGATGTAGGTCCATTCTTTCTCATATAATCGGAATAAAACAAGCACAGCTTGAATGTCATCGCTTGAGGGCGAGCTAGAATTTCCAGACTTGCTTTCTGAAATATCTTTCAAACGAAACCATTCTCATAATTGATTGTCAACGACATCGAGCAAGTTTGGCATATGAGCATTGTGTAGCTATGAAAATAAAAGACCATGTTGGTATGTCAAGATCCATTTTGTGGTGGAGATAGACCATTTCCTGTGAAGAAAAGTGTCCCTTCCCTGGTCCAACTTGCTGATTTCGGTGATACTCTTGACAACACCTCATGAGTTGTACTACCTGTTCATTCATTTATGCACGTACCAAGCAGACAACAAGCGGTTTCCCTCCCGCGATTCTTCGTTTTTTGTCATAAAATCTGAATGAAACAACCACAGCTTGAATGTCATTTCTAGAGGACAAGCTCGAATTCCCATAGTTGTTCTCTGAAACATCTTACAAAATTCAACATGGATCCATTCTCGGTAGGGATGCGACATCGACAGCAAAACATCGATGTTCAAAATTAAAACATCGATGTTGATAATACATCGCCCCAAAAACATCGATGTTTTTAAAATTCAGTGTATTTAAACTTTTCCCCCCATTTATTAAAACTGGTTTAGCAACTAGTGATGTGACATCGGCTCCAATACATCGATGTTTTTAATAAAACATCAATGTTTTGAAAACATCGACATCGTTGTCGTATCCCTACTTTTCAGACTCTTCACCCTTGGTCACTTTGGTTTAAAAGTATGTTCAGTTTTTGCTGATTATAAAAATTATGCTACTTGGTATTTTTTAAATTTTTATAACAGTACTGTTTTCATTTAAAAATAAAACATCGACAACGTAAAAACAACAAGTATAAACATCAATGTTACAAAAACATCGACACCAATACATCGATGTTAAATACATCGATCTTTTTTCAAAAACATAGATGTTTTGAAAACATCGACTCCAATATATCGATGTTAAATACATCGATCTTTTTTCAAAAACAGATGTTTTGAAAACATCGACTCCAATACATCGATGTTAAATACATCGATCTTTTTCAAAAACATAGATGTTTTGAAAACATCGACATCGATGTCGCATCCCTAATTCTCGGTTGCTAGCGACATCGAACAAGTTTGACATCCTTGCATGTGTAACTCGTAATAAAAGAAACCCATATTGTGTGTCAAGATCTCTTTTCTTTACTTTTTGAGAATGTGTTCATTCTAAAGAGGCAATTGGGAAAGACACGTGCAATAGCCATCCGCATCATGATAATCTCCCTTGCATAATGATGTCGGTTCATTATCATACGCCACTTATAGCTCGCAGGTGACGAACCTGGTTCATAAAAGCCCAACTTATTTTGCCGGTCCTTATCTCCCATCGAGATCACTTGCATTATGAATACGGAGTCATTGACTCTGCTCTTTTTTTCAACCGGTTTTTTTCTCCCTTTAAATCTAAAGGTTATGGTTAGTGTGTCAGCAAAAAGACAGAAGAAAAAGAGCATTCTTGATTAGTCCGTGTGAATGGACAAAGGTTCAGCAGGGTCATCGCTATGGTTTATCGTTACTTTCTAAGTTTAAACACTCGCGTCGAATAATGTACTGGGAAGTTCTTTTGTGAGTTAATGGAATATTTAACTGCGTAGGTGTCGGGGAAAGGTTCTTGGTGGACGTGATTTAATCAATCGTTTGGGTGTGTATATTATTTAGCTTTACGTTTTTTTTTTTTTTTGCCTTTGGTAATTTCCATGTTAATAACTTCATTTGAGTTCAAAATCTATTGGGTTCTTTTAATAGACTGCACTGTTCACTTTTAGAATAATGATCTAATATTTATTGGGTACACATCGAAGAAAATTGCTTAAAAAGAATATCGCTCGACGATAAATTGTCTTCTTGAAATCTCTATATATAATTCTACAAATAGTAATTATACTAATTGCATATATTTTTCCATGCGGTGTTTTGCCTACACGTGTAAACTGGTTAACAAAACTGAATTCATGAACAGAGAATCAATGGATTTTAATTATTACAAGCAGACATCTGCATGGTGCATGACATCTGTGCTATACTTCCTTATATCTATTGATGACAGTCGTTACTTACATTTGATGACTTATTTCAGTTAATTTTAATGAATATTGCATCCATATTCCCATAAATGGATTTTATACTTATAAGTGAACACTTGGAGATATGCCATCTTGATTACCACGGCAGAGTGACCATACAGGACATTTTACTACGGATCAGTTGGGGTTTCGTCGCTACAATCTTTATATGATGATTAGATTTTATGAATACTTCATTATTTTTGATAAGGTCTTACATTTCTGCAATTTAATAAATTATCTACAACCTTAGATTCGTAATTTTTTACCTCTAAATATGTAGAGTAATTATTTTGAATGTTTGTGCTTTCATATTGAAATGTCTAAGGCATGTTGTGTGATAAAAGGGTTAGATCATAAGTCGGTATGATATTCATAAAAAGGTTAAGATGACAGTATTATAATTATACAAAAGTTAATGCACAACTTTGTATCATAATCATAAAAAGGTTGATACGACTGTATGGCTAATCATACAACTGTTATTAAACATGTGGTTATAATAATAGTGAAATTTTGATTCTGTTAATTCATATGTCCGTATGATATTCATAAAAATGTTTATACTTATCAACACACCGCGTGCATGCTATCAATAAAAACCCAAGCTCTTCCTTCAATTATTTATTGAATTACTGTATTCGTTCATAATATAGCAATTCGTTTTTAACACCGTTGTTTTTTAGCTTAAAAATATTTGGTACTTGCTTAACATTTAGAAACAGCATATATATATATATATATTTCTCAGATAAAATTAAAAGAACTTCTGATTCTTACAATTACAGTACTGTTAATGAGTTTACAAAGTATAAAAGAGTATAATTAGGTAATTAGTTAAGAATAGATTTTATAAACTATTTTCAAAACATACAAGATTATTCAAAATTGATGAGGACTTTTAAACAGCACCAAACTGGAATTCAGCAAAGGTTAAATTATTCAAGTTCTATATTTTCAACTCATATGAAGATGACTTTTTATCCGTATCCAATCCAAATGATTTAGATTCTAGACATAAAATTTAATCATAATTAGTTAATTTCCACGAATTAATGATTTCTTATACCTATTGCTTAACGTTAGAATTCTATCGCAATAGCCATCAAAATCAAAGTATGATCTACGTCCTCTGCTAAATTCTATTGCCCTTGGAGTATTTGGTTCTTTTCGTTTTACTCTGTGAACTTCAGAGATGTATCGGGGAAATGAGAAATTATTTCCTTCTGAAGAAGATGGATCTGAAGCAGGCTTTAAAACTTCATCACTTCGTACTGCTTTTCCGATTTCAAATTGGGAGACATTTTGATCTACATTATCTTGAGAATATTCATTTTTGCTCGTGGCGCCATCTCTTGGTGGAACTCTCATCTTATTTGCATTGAACTTCACATTGAATTTAGTATTCTTACAAGTTCTGCATTGCTTCTTACATTTCAGATGTTTAATTTTGGGAGATTCGTCTGCATCTACCCATTTCAGGTTGTCAGAAAAATCTGTAACCAATGGTGCAGCTTCGTCGTCATTGTTCAGACTTAATCTTTTGATTGGAGATCTGGGTGAAACGTTTATTTCAGCGCTGGGGATTGTTTCAGGGGCCTTGAAATCGGAATTAATTTGACTCTTTTCCACAGTGCTGTTATTTGTGCTGTTGATAATTTTTAAAAACCGAACGTATGAATCTACTGGTTCTGTCTGTGTACCTGGTGTTGTACTGAATCCTGTAGGTATGAGTTTATATAATTTATAAAGATCTTTCGCCTCTGATAGAGGAACGAGTGTCTTTATTCGGGCTATTGATGTAAGCATCTCCTTAAGGTCAGTTTTGATTCTTCTGAGTTTGGTTTCATGATGTGTAGCTGCGTCTTGTTTTGGCGAATATTGCCCATCTTGAAAATTCTCGTTCCTATGTGAAATAAATTATAATTATAAATGTTGAAGAAATAAAACAAATTTTAGAGAAAAAAAACTCATTTTAGAAACTGTTACCTTAGTGATGATAGCTTTTATGAAGGTAATTTTTTTGCTTGGCCCAGAGTTATTCATCAAAAAGTTGATTCGCTTTTTAACCCTCCAGGTCTTGAAGAGATATCTCGTCCTTAGAAAAACTGACCAGATCTTGAATGACGAGGTATCTCGTCATCAGAAAAAAGCCTGACCAGACCTTGATCACGACATCATAAAAATAATCGACAATATCTGGATGACCAGATATCTCGACCTAAAATACTGTCGTATTTTTATGAAGTGATCAAAATCAGATCACTATTTTACATATCTTGTCGACCATCTTCTGGAAAGTTTCCTTCTAATGACGAGATATCTCTAGTAGGAAATCACTAGGGGTTTAAAAACGCATTGATCGGTTTCTTCCATAATCCTTCATTGTTCCTTCCTTTCAAAATCATTTCTTTTTTGGGCAAATAACTGTTCCAGGTGTCTTTTACAGACTTCCAAGGAATTGAAAGTTTTCCCATTGAGCACATTTTCTGTGGATTGGAATATATGGAAATTTGAAGGTAGGAAGAAAGGTTATAGGTATATTTTTAATTAACGTCGTACTGGAGCAACATAGTGGGTTATTGGCGACAGTTCGGGATCAAACCCGAAGGGAAAGATCCGAGCCATGGTGACATGACGTTGAAATCCAATGAAGCAATGTCAAATGAATACATTGGATGAACCGTAACATCACATCCAAGGCGTAACCTATTGAATCTGAGAACAAAAACTACACAAGTCCAAAAAGCTTGGAATCTGCGTTTAGTGCATAAATGGTCTTGTCTACGATAAGTTCGCAGTGTGTGAAGAAATCATAATAGGGAAATAAATATGAGTATATGAAAAAATGTCTTGGGAACAGAAACACACGAATTACTGATTTCTATGGTTTCTGTTTCCATCTATTTTAACCCTTCTGGTGGTTTATGCTTGGGTTGAAAACTACCATGTAGTGGTCACCTTATGATGTCAAAGCCTATTCCAAACTGTCACCAATTTTGACATAGAAGCAGGTTTTCTGATTTAGATTTTTGTTTTCCTTGGAGTAATAGTGCAGTCTTGTCTCAACGAGGTATACCGTCATTTGCAAAATTGACCAGATCTCCGACAAAATATCTCATCGAAACCACTTAGAGTGTTAAATTTGAGTAAATCAATACATGGTTTCTGCACTCGGTGATTCATATTTTACCTGACCACTAAAGAAACGTGCGGTCTTGCGATATCGTGATTGTTTCGCTTGACTAATTCCAGACGTTTTTCGTTGGTGTTCACAATTGGTGTTATTGGGAGCAGCACTTGTTGTAGTTAATCATTAAGTTTTCGAGGAAGAAGTTTGTATGTACCGATCCCACCATACAGATAGTATCAACTTTGGATGAAGTCCGTCCTTTGGAGTGATGAATGGAAGCTCATTTTCTTTCACAGCGAATCTGTATTTCATCGCACATCACGATTAATTTTACTCTTACAAGTGAATCTTGTCTATCAAAGTGTGGCCAGTTTTGCTAATGACAAGTTATTTCGTCATCATGATATTGATAATTTTTTAATGACTAGGGCAACTTTTTTGTTGCAGTAAAAATGGAAAAAGTTGCATTTATGGAAATAAAGTTGCATTTATTTTTCATACACTAAATTCTAAAATAAATTATTCGTAAAAATTGAAAAAAATTCAAGATATATTGACAATTTTAGTCGTGCACAACAGTAGTATAATACATACTGAAATACAGAAGAACGTTGTATGGCCGATCCTTGGACAGTAATTTCTTTAACATTGAAAACCTGTGCCAGCCGCAGTCATATAATGAGCTGTATCGGATAGTAGAAGCTCAAAATCCCTTCGCTCAACATTCAGAGATTTTAAAACGTCACTACAAGGCGAACAACAAGGCGATCATGTTAATGATCGACACTCACCTCGCAAACTCTGCAGTCTATTACGCAAGTTTCCTATGGATTATCAAGAGTGCCAACCAATGTGTTAAAGTACTTCTTGCCATTTATTTCACTTTCGTCTTAGGACGAACACCTTCTTACCATGAACTTGTTTGATCCGCAATACTTCGGCGTTCGCAAGATCAGACACAGTGATCGAAGGCTTCATTCAGAGAGCAAAAAATGAAATAGTAATTTGATATTAATTAATTTTAAGCTATATTTTAAAAAGTTACATTTTGCAAAAAGTTGCATTTTGTAAAAGGTCGCATTTTGCAAAACGTTGCATTTATGTTGCGGTTATAACTCACTTACTATACACCCTATGTACGAGGAATTTTGGTTTTAGTACTTTACATGCAGCGTAGAACTCGTGAAAATAAAGTTGTATTTGCAGCAAAAAGTTGCCCTATTAATGACTAAATGATCAAGATCTTGCCAGATTTCTTTTAATTACATGATATCACATCGAGCTTCCGTTTCCAACCCTGCTGGAGGTTAAAAACGGAACATTTTCGTTATGTTTCTATAATCAAACGAACTTTATGGTCAACCTTGAATTATTCACACATGTGAAAACAAAACTTTCCTTTAAGCTATGAAAACCAAACTGTAGCTTTACTTCACTATTATGTAATATCTATCAGATTCTTCCCCTCAAGTTTACGTGTTGTAGAAGTTTGGAGAGTGGACTGCCAGATCAGGTGTGAACTCCATCTGACCATGGCTCAAAATTACGTGGTATTGTCCTCGAATCTTTTCCTTTGGGCTTGAATGGGCCGAACCGTCGGCAATAGTGTGACGTTAATTAAAATACATGTCTACCTTTCTCAGATTCTTAACTAGAACTATGAGTATTTATAAAAAAGCGATTTAAGAAGGATTATAAAACGTATAGACCAAACCGTTTATAACGAGAAAGTAAAAAATCTAAATTTGGTACCCTTAGCAAATTTTGGTTACCAATTTGAACTTTCAATCTGCCATTTCTCTAAATAAAATTCGAAAAATCAGCAATGTTGAGTCGATGATACAAGTCTTTCGTATGGGTTACATAACAAAATACGTTGCCTTCTTGCCAAAATTACTGATACTACCTTATGAGTGTCATTTTCAGTCTGAATAAATGTAAGTGGCATGAATATTTTTTGCAGCGAATCATATTCTGAATCATATTTTGTTCATATTCTGAAGTGACGCCATTTGACTGTTTTTCAAGTATGATTTCTGTGCTTTACCTTTAAAAATTTCAAAAAAAATGCATTCCGAATTCGTAAATTATAATTGATCCGTCAACATGAATTACATTAAATTCAATATTCGATAAAATCACGATAAACCACATTTTAATGAAACCCCGATGCATGCTTGAGCATTTAAACTGCAGAAGTAAATATTTTGCCTGCCGTCTGTTCTGTTTGTTTGCATTGAAAATTCCTTTTTGTTCTAGATAACTGAAAAAAGAAATATTTTTCTAAAGTCAAATTTATGAAAGAAGATATTAGAAGAAAAAAAAATGTATTTTCTTAATCGCTTACCTAAATAGAATTTTCCTTTTAAATGATTTATTTGGTTTCCCTTTCAAAGGTGTTTCATATATTGGAGTTGCATCTTTGTACTCATATTCTGGTAGCGTTAAGATGTCTTGCTCATTTAGATCATAATAATATTGGAGGGAATCGAAAGCATCCAGCATTTGCTGAAAAAGTGAATTTATTTCATCTCGTAGTTCGTCTAACCAAGTCGACGGATATCCCTCAACGTTTGGGTCAGTTTGGATTGACTTGTTTTTCATTTGAAGATGTTTCTCAATCTCCTTGCTATATATTATTTTTCGCATAGACTTGAACGAGAAATTTTGAAATCTGACACAGATATGTGCAAAGCATCTTGACTGATGTTAAACCTGAATGATGAAAAAATAATTAGTTAAATTATTCAAGATGGCAAAATTTAAATTACGCACACACATTTCGAGAAATAATAATCATAAAGAATTATAGACGTTCATATGTTAAATATTTACAGAAGGATGGTGATGAAGCCAGTTATTATAGTTGTAATTACTTCTAAAATAAGCACTGCTTATAGATAATTTTTATTTACTACTAGATGAATAACCCGTCGTTGCTCGGGTTTCAAATATGATCGCGACAGCTAAAATACGACAGCGATATTTCCCTGTGTTAACTGAAATACACAAACCCTGTAGAAGGTGTTTCCTACCGCGACAGATAAAATATGACATCGACATTTCCCTGTGTTAACTCAAATACACAAACCCTGTAAAACGTGTTTCCTATCGCGACAGTTAAAATATGATCGCGACATTTCCCTGTGTTAACTCAAATACACAAAAACTGTACAACGTGTTTCCCACCGCGACATTTCCTTGTGTTAACTCAAATACACAAACCCTGTAGAACGTGTTTCCAATCACAACTAAAATATGTCCGTGATATTTTACTGTGTTAACTCAATTACTCAAACCCTGAAGAACGTGTTTCCTTGTATGTGTCCATTTATTGCAGAAAAACAAACTTTACATTTTTAAATTGGGGCTTCGAGGGACACTTTTAGGACTACACGTGTGCCAATTTTCATGGCTACAGATTGGTCGGAAGACAGGAACGAAATAGCCTATGTTTTTCGCAGTGTTCTAAAGTATAAGTATACCAAATTCGGTGTGGATTGGTCAAACAATTAGATAGTATACATAGTTGCGAAACGGAAAGCATATATTCTCAGTTTGCAAAAAAAAAATTACATTCCATGTACAAATCCCAATACAAAACCTTAAGGAAGCCTATTTCATTATAATCTTTAAACTGAAAACTCACTCAAAAGTTCCCAAACTGATATCCAGGGAACTTCTCTGCATTTAAATCACGATCCACTGTAACTAGCCCTTCTGTAACGAAAACTTACCCTAAGCGCAATAAGACCTCTATACTCTTAAATTGATACTAAAGTAAACTTATCAGTCCAACTATATAAAAATCAAATCAAATGTCAGAAAGAGACACAACACTTATTTACAGAAAAAAACCGAAAACAGCACACTTCCAAAACGGACAACAGAACGACGGCACTCTTGCTCCTAAAACATTAGGAACGCTCTGGCCTTCAAACGGAACAGAATCAGACGCTAGCACTTTCAAACGGGGCACATGCGCAGAAGAGAGTACGGACATGCGTTCTTGAGAACAGCTGCTGACCAGTTCCTTGTTCCGATTGGGGAGGAGAGAATAAAATATCTGGTGTGTTCTGTTACCAACATACTTTTCCATATTTTTTTATAACTTTTACTTATTTTTTGAACGTGGAAAAGTTGTGTTATGAATCACCGAGCTTATTTTTCCTTGCGCCTTGTTTCATTTAATATATATTGTTCGGGAAAGAATCAATCACGTATATTTAAATTAAAACACAGCCCTAGCTTTGGAAATATTTAAAAAGTAGTTTATGCACTTAAGACAAGAATATATGGAAATAGCCTATTACATCAAGTGTTAATCTAAATTAATGGTGTCTACTTGACGTTAGTTCAATATTTTTTCGTAGCGAAGTCAATTGGTAATGATGGATTAAAAATAAAGTCACGATAATACAATAATCGAAGGGTGCAGGGAAAAATCAAGAATCCCAAAATATGAAAATTTTTATGGTTGAATCATCACCTTGTTTTTAGAGTGCCGTTTCACAAAATCAAATCGCAAGGAGGTATAAAACCACAATGCCAGTTTCAAAGCGAAAATAAAATGTGTACATGGTAATTTAATCTAATATAAACTAGGTTGCATCCAATTTAAACTAGGTGCGTAAGAACTAACAGTCCATGGATCCCATAAAAGCTGATTTTCTTGACTGTAGAATTTCGGAGTTCAAAACATCAAATTTGAATAAAAATGCTGTTCGGTAAAACTGAAGGATTCAGTACAGACCAATTTGCCTATAAAAACCAATAGATTTTTAGATAGCTTGTGACGAATTATTATATTCCAAAATTATCTCTAATTGGCAATGGTACCTTGTATCTAACTTTTGTTTAATACTGCGATTTGAATTAAAGCTATTTTCAAATAAATATATACAAAATCATATAATTTTTTGCTAAAAAGTAGCCTGTTGAAACGAAAGAACAAAGTCCCTCGTCAAATTTGAGAAAGAAACACTTCGCCGCAAAACGGCTATAGTGTACGTAATCCTATGACGGGTTACTATATTCCAAAATTGTCCCTAATAGATGACAGTTTATTTTCGCCAATCTGTCATGCTACCAATACAGAAGAAAAAAACAACATAGTCAATTTAATATGGACAGTTAGAAATATTATACATAGAAAAAGACAAAACCCCAGGTGTGGTTGGTAGTACCTAAAGGTAGTCTTGGAAAAATTAACTCATATTGGGTGATATGAGTTTGTATTTTATGAAATTTAAATCCTAAATTTTTTTTTGGATTCTGTTGTTTTCCCCTGATTTCTTCAATTGTGTTGTTGTAGTTGTTTCTTATGCCTACACTGGCAGAGACCGGAGGAGTGCCAGACCCGACAAAGACGGCAAGAGGCGTGGGGGGTGCGCCTTCCATGTTATTGAGCTCCATTGGGAGGAAGTCCGACTTAGCTCGACATACATGACACATCCGTTTTACAGGAAGGTCCCTTTCATACATCCATTCACTCACACATATCGTAATTTAGATCCCAATCAGAGGCCGATAACCCCCTGATCAGGTACCCCCAGAGGTATTGATTTGGTATGGAAACATGAGGGACTTTGTGACCACGACCTATTTAACGTGCCCCAGTCATCATTAGTGAACACGACGGTCTTTAGCCAGGTCGAAGCGCCGATCTCGCAATCACCAGAATTGCAGGCTCCGACGAGGACAGAACCCACAACCCTTCTGATGCGAGCCCGACGCTCTACTGACTGAGCTACCGAGAAGAGCCGCGGTAGCTCAGTCAGTAGAGCGTCGGGCTCGCATCAGAAGGGTTGTGGGTTCTGTCTTTCAAAATTTAATTGTATTGATAAACGGTGCCAAATTGGCAACCGTACAGTGCACAAGGGTTTGACCCAATGTACTTATAATTTCAAAATAACAACTAAAAATTTTGACCAATTTTCATTGTGTATCAAATGACAATTTCAATTTCCATGGTTACCAGAAATAATAGATAAAGTAAAACGACGAAAGCAATAAGAATAATCTAATCTTTTTTTATTTTTTTATTTGCGTCTGGATGATTGTTTTACCTAAAATAAGTTATTTTGATACATATATAAACATATATTTACTTACTTTCTTGATGATTATCAAAATTTTTTAATTTAATTTTAACTTATATAGAGTAAACAGTAAACTTGGATTTGTAATGTTGTATGTGAACGATGCATTAGTTCTGCAGCACAGCTTTTATCGCAATTGCTTTTACTTACATGTGTTATTGTTTTGCATGTATTTGTTTCTGGAGGAAATAAGAGGGGAGAATACTGAATTTTGTAAATTTAACATTAAACTAATGGGAGCAAAGTGTTTAACAAATCCTTCCTTGCAGTACCATGGTGAGTAAAGTTCAAATGACAGGGTATTAGATAAAAACCCATTTAAATTAAATCGAAAAACATTATGACGGATATTAAATTGCAATTTTGCCTAATATATGTTTAATGGGTACCTTTCTAATTCGTATAAAAATAGTTTAAATTATTTTTGCTTCAGATTTTGGTGCGTACATAATTTTCTCTTCTTGGTGAATACAAAATTTTGCCATCCTCAGAATATTTGACGACAAAATATAAGATATCTCACACTCGGTCGCTCTAATTTTCTTTCAGATTACATTATAGATGCATTATTGTAAAACAGGAAACTGATATTAAAATTGAGCATTCTAAAACGATGCTAAAATCTTAACTCTATCTTTATCTTTGAAGTGTTAATCTTATGAATCCTAATTTAACAGTTTGGGATTAAGAATAGTTACGTGTAAGTTTAATAGATGGCAGCATAATCTGTACGTTAACTATTTCAACATTCAAAGAAACACCTCATATACTTTAATCAGTTTTATTATTTTTTTTTAATACATAATGCACATCATTTCTTGGATAATTAAAGGTGAGCATTACTAATAAGGCTGCCAAAATTGTATTGCTTTTAACATTCTAAAATAGATAGAATATTAAATTTTGTATGTGTCAATAAACAACAAACAATAAAATAGGCTATTGGCGACGGCCTGGGATAAATACCCTAGGGAAATATACGAGGACAACACATCGTGATTTTGAACAGTGGTCTGATGACGAAGACAGCACCTATGACACCCTACTCGCAAAACTTCTACACCAAACGTTAGGACAATTGATTCCTCCAGAGATTCAACGTGAACTAGCCATTACGTCAATGGCGGTTTTTTGTAAAGCCTTATGTTAGTTGTTAGGTAGCCACGCACTAGTAGTTCATCTACTAGTCCGCGTGCCTACAGCTTTGTAAGAGCGTTCTTATCATTGGTCCCCTTTCTAGTCTGTTATAAAGCCGTGTTTCACAACTGCTTTGTGTATATATTATTTTCAAATATTTGTACTTTAAATAACACATATAGTAGTGGTCCGAGGCCGATGGTTGTTGATGAACTCCGTCGTGAAAGTTCAGTAAAAGACTCAAAAGACACAGAGTCAAAATTCCATATTTGGAGTATATTTTACTAAATTTAATCGGTCACGTCACGTAAGTTACATGTAGTATAAAGTAGCAATTACATTTGGATAGGCATTGAAAAGTGTAACTTTCCTCCCACCGGCTGTATATAATCTTCCCTTGACCTCCTCTTCTAAAGATGGATTTTATCTTTTAGTTGTCTCGGTAACTATTTATTGCTCTGACTTTTTTAATTGGCTTTTGCCGCACTTCCTCGGCTTGAAATCTTGTGGACGTTTCTTTTAATTGAAAAAGCTTTGTTCTTAGGTTGCCAGCTTGGCGTTTTATATGTAGGGTTGCCAACTTGGCGTTTCACTTCTTGTAAGATGCGAGATGGCGAACCTTACATGTCCCTCCGGGGAAGCACATCCATCACTTAAGTCATAACTGATGATGCTGCTGCCAATCGCCATCTAGAATCATAACTAAAAGTCATAATCAATTAGCTGGTCTTCATTACGATATCCAGTCCTTCGAGAGAAGCGTGAGAGCTCAAAAAAAATATCTACACTAACATTCATGAACTCCCACATAAAATACATAACACATGTCACAAAAACATTATCAAAATTATCTAAATCAGATTACAATTTTGAGAAGAAAAAAATATGTATACATTTATATATAGCGGGAAAAAAACTAGGTTTCATCAATTTTGATGCGCGATAAGGCATCTGCATTGCCATGCTTACTACCCTTTCTGTACAATATATTCATGTTATATCTTTGCTATGCCAAGCCCAACATGCAAGTTTTGCACCCTGTGGCATTCCCTGGGTCAAATAAGTAAGGGGGTTATGATCGGAGACAATTTGGACTTGTGCTCCAAATATCCAAGTGTCAAATTTTTTCAACGCCCTTAGAACAGCATACGCCTCCTGTTCGATAGTGGCCCACCGAGTTCGGCATGGGGTGAGTTTTCTATTGTAAAAGGCGATAGGAAACCGATAGGGATGCATTTTCTTTGGCAAACAACGAGAAACCCTTTCTTGGCTACATTGGAGTTCAACATTGGAGTTTAAAGTGTCATACGTTGAAACGTTTAAGAGCATGTCGCTCACTAATTTTTCAGACACTGTACATGTCACTGGAATTTCTCCATGTCGTCCGTCATTGATTTTCATATGGATTATCTTGAGAGGTGCCATTTCTGTCTCACCAAAGGCGGATACAATTTTAATTTTTCCTTCCCCTTCATTTTGAGAATCCTCAATCAGATCAGCCCGGATGACTGAAATCTGCGCTCCAGAGTCGATAATACCGTCGAAGATATTATTACCGCTTTTTAAACTCACTATCTTGAGTTCATCAATACCTCTTTGGTATTCTACAGGCTTTGTGACTGGAACGGCCACTTTTGCCGTCAACATCGATGGAGACTCCACCATGTCTTCCCTTGCATGTGATATTGTAGCGTCTTGGGCTCCAATATTGCTCACAACTGCTGAAGTTTGTCTTCCTTCTAGCTTAGGACATGCGTTTCTAAGATGCTGAAATGATCCGCAAGAATAACAATGAATCTTCTTCTTCCTTCCCGCTTCATTTTTCGGACTCGTATTACGTTGATGAGTACTCCTCTCGTGAAACTGTCCATATCTAGCAGGAAAATCGGAGTTCCTTTCTTGAAAGCGTCTTCTTTCTTGAAAATGTGAATTTCTTTCCTTATTTACTATGTTTTCAGGTGATTGGACTTTCTTCTTGAACCCTCGAACACTTTCGTATTTGTCAAGGAGTTCCGCTAGAGTAGTAGGAGATTTTATTGTGCTCCACTCATCGACAAAATGTTCTCGCATTTCCGGAGGTACCTTACGTTTGAATTGATCCGTAATTACCAGATGCTTGAACGTTTCGAAATCCGCAACCTCAAGACCTTGAATCCATTCTTCAAAGTAATTTGTCAATTCAAAGGCAAAATCCTTCCACGATTTATCTTCAGTCCGCTTGAGCTGGACAAATTTCAATCGGAAGGTTTCTGGGCTTAGTTTAAACCTTTTTAGCAATAGCCCTTTCACGTGGCTGTAGTCATATGCGACAGCCGCTTCTTCTCTAGCAATTAACTGAGTAATGTCATAGGGTAATAAACCCAAAAGCTGTGACACCCAGTCCTCCCTTTTTATGTGAGCATGTTTTGCCTGCCTCTCGAAAAGAACCAGATATAGACTGATGTCTCCTTCTTTAGGATCGAACTTCTGCATCACTCTTTGTAAATCGTAGATGTGCTTAGAGTTGCTCGAATTACCTTCATTTGATGTTTCTGTATTGTGACGGCCTTCCATTTCGAGCCTTAGCTTTTCTAACTCGAAAGCAGAACGTTTCTCGAGTTCCATCACAAAACGTCTTTCTTCAGACTCAGCAGCGATGAGCTTTTGCTCAGTTTCAGCAGCGAGGCGCTTTTGCTCAGTTTCAGCAGCGAGGCGCTTTTCCTCACTTTCAGCCAAGAAACGCCTTTCCTCGGCATTTTTCCGATCTGTTATGATACTGTTTAAAAGATTTTCGGTAAACTCCTGTTCATATTCTTCGCTGTGCAATATTGATTTCTTTAAATCGAGGATTTTGTGTTGCGGCAACACATCTAACCCCAATTCATCTGCCAACACCTTCAAATCTTCCTTCCTTGCTTTCGCAAGATACGCCATCCCAACCGAATTTAATTCAGGAATTAAATTTACGCCACAGAATGCAGAAATCTCTCTATATTAAAAAAAAGTTATCGCCGCCGACGCGCTTCGGTAAAAAAAATCTCGATATAAAATCTTATTCCAAACAGTCACTATTTCTGGGCACGGGACGGTTTGTTGTTAGTATACTTGGCGAGGTACCTCCTTTGCTAAACTGATCAGATCTAGATGTCCGAGATATCTCGACAAAACTACTTGGAGGATTAAAGGATACCAACTCTTCGAAATCTGTTACAACTATTCTTCAAGTTTCGAGGACAGTTTTTTAAATCCCATCGAGTACATATTTGTGAATAGTATATCTGTTGCTTCTGGGTCTGTGGAATGTGAAAAATAGTCTTCAAAATTCACGTTAACCATCAAATTATAATACAAGGTGTCCATAAAGTCAATTTATAATGCTGTTTGTAAAAAATGCAACACCATAAAGGAGTCATCAGAATTAAATGAAATTTAATACACAAACGGCTTGTATTAATACAAGTAAATGAATAAATTTTCAAACCAAAAAAAAATATTAAGTGTTCGAAATCAGTATTTGGTGTAGCCAACACGCGCTGCAATAAGTGCTGCTATACGACGTGGCATGGATTGAAACACATGTTGAATGTCTGCTTGTGGAAGAGAATTCCATATTGTTTGTGTGCGCACCCAAAGTTCGTCTGTTAAAGCTGTAGGACGCGGGTCACGAGCGAGACGCAGACCAACCAAATCCCACACGTGCTCAATAGGCTACATATCCGGCGAATAAGCAGGCCAAGGAAGATGTTGCATGTGTTGGGCTGAAAAGAAGTTTCGAACATTCCTTACAACATGTGGGCGTGCATTTTCCTGCTGAAAGATAGCACCAGTGATGCCTTGAAGGAAGGGAACGACTTCTGGCTCTAGCACTTCACGGACATACCTGTTGCTATTCAGATTAACCTCAATTCGTAGCAGCTGAGATCGTCCATGATACGAAATCGCACCCCAGACCATAACTCCGGGTGTTCGGCCACTATGACGTTCGATAACGCACTCTGGAAGGCAGCGTTCACCGGCATAGCGTCTAACACTATATATCATAGTTCTATCATGGTTCCACGTATTAAAGCCGGATTCGCCAGAAAAAACAACTTTTTGCCAATCAGCCCGCCAGGCTCTGTGCTCATGAGCCCATTGCAGACGCAGCCGTCGATGGTTTGGCGTGAGGGGGATCCTGTATAAAGGAATTTTTGCACGCAATCCGCGCTGAGGCAGACGTTGGTGAACTGACGAAGCCGACATTAGTACACCTGTAGCAGAAGACCAAAGTGCTGCCAACTGCCTGGAGGAAGCTGTACGGTCATTTACCGCCATGTGGACGAGGTGTCTATCAAAGCGCGCTGCCGTCACCTTCCGTCGTCCACTCCCAGGTTTTCGAGTTATCCGTTGCTCGTCGATTCACTGCTTCCAAACTCGCATCACTGCTGAACTGTTCCGCTGCACACGAGCTGCTATTGTGCGATAGGAAAATCCTCCTTCACGAAGGCCGATGATTCTCCCCCGTTCAAGCTCGATAAGTTGTTGTTGAAATTTCACCCTATTTCGTCGTGGATTCATACTTAGGTCTCACGAAACGTTCGCCACTAAGAAATAACCATGCACTATTTTCAACGTCCCGCCACAGCCCTCTATTTATACTCTTTTAGCATCAGTTTAGAGGGCGCTGCTCACACCACGCATGCGTGGTGGCTCTGAAACTTTACTATTTTGTATAAATCCTATAATTGACATTTGCTGCAAATTTCATTTCATTCGGATGATTCCTTCATGGTGTTGCTTTTTTTACAAACAGCAGTGTACAATATCAAAAATTTATTAGAAAGACAAATGAAAAGACAGATAAGTGGAAATTATTACAAAATGAGACGCATTTATATAAGTTTTTTGCCTCCTTTAATACACGTCTACATGAGCACCTAGTTGCCAGACGTATATCAAGACCGACTCGATTTCGTGCCATGTTCGCTGTAATATACTCTCATCAATTTTGGCAATGACAATGGCATACACGATATCTTTAACATAACCCTATAAAAGAAGTCGAGGGGAGTGATATCTGTTGATCGAGCTGGCCAGGGAATTGGTCTACTCCTTCCAATCCACCAGTCTAGAAATGTTTCATTTAAGAACCTACGTACATGCAGTCCCCAATGTGGTGGTGCATCGAACAAAGGTACGGGGCATCACTAATCTAAAGCAGAGGATCACTGATGCCATCACCACCATCGATGAGAGTATACTACAGTGAAAATGGTAAGAAATAGAGTACCGTCTTCATGTGCTTTGTGCAACTAATGGTGTCCGTAAGTGTATTAAATGCTGCAAAGGTGAATTTTTATAACTACCTAAACTAACTAAATAATAAAAGTGCAGGTGATTTTTTCAAACTGTTAACTGTAGAATTATAAATATTCTAACGAAGCAGACGATTTTATTTTCCTACTTTCGTGCTTGTTTAAAGAACTGTTTTTATTTGCTCTACAGAAATGGAGGTGAGTGATTCAAAGTTAAAAAATGAAATGCGTTCTGCCATAAAAGTTTGCTATCGTTTGGGCAAAACAGCTGTAGAAACAGTTAAGTTAATGAAAGAAGCTTACAGAGACAAATGTTTTGGTGAGTCTACGATTTTTAGATGGCATGGTGATTTCAAAACAGGACGTTTGTCTGCAGAACTGGCTCCAAAGCCTGGCCAACCAGAAAGAGTTGTGAATGATCGAAATGTTAACACTGTGTGGGCAATCTTGCAAGAAAATCGGCGAATGACATGTGAGGATGACATGAACATTTCGAAAACGTCGATATTTCGCATTCTACGCAACAATTTACAGCTTCGCCATGTTTGTTTCAGATGGGTCCCTCATCACTTTACTAAAGAACAAATGCAAACAAGAATTCACCAATGTTGTGAGTGGAAACAGATATTTCAAAATGATCTGAATTTCCTAAAGACTGTACAACTGGTGATGAAACTTGGGTGCATAATTTTGATCCCCTTACCAAGTCCGCAACAAGTGTATAGAAACACACTGATTCTCCGCCTCCGAAAAAAAAAAACGACAAACCAAATCTGCTGGAAAGGTCATGATAATTATTTTCTTTGATCATAAAGGTGTAATTTATCAGCATGCTGTGCTTCCAAGAACTATTTGTTGTAAATGGCGAATATTATATTTGTCTTTTGAAAATTTTGCGACAACACATATCGAGAAAGCGACATGAACTGGTAGGGAATTGGACATTACATCACGATAATGCTTGCAAGCATGTCTCTACTTCTGTTCAGCAATATCTTCGTAAATGCAATAGTAAAATCATGCCACATCCCCCCCTTACAGTCCAGATCTCGCACCATGCGATTTATGGCTATTTCTGACATTGAAGGAGAAGCTCCGTGGTAGAAAATTTAATACAGATGCTGAAGTTTTTTCAGCAGTGAAGGGTTCTTTGAAGCAGCTTCCAGAAAAAGGCTTCTCTACTTGTTTTGAAAAGTGGGTTGAACGATGGTATCATCTGATTGAAGGTATTTTGAAAAAGAATTATGCATTTTTTTCTGTAAATATATTTCTTGATTTTTTATGATTTTATACTCAGTTTTTATGGAACGCCCTTTGTATATATGCTTCATTTTGTAATAATTTCCACTTATCAGTCTTTCATTTGCCTTTGTAGAAAAGCTTTTTAATTTGTAAAGAGACTTTATGGACACCCTGTAGTAAAGGAGTTGGTGCGTGTTTAATCTGTTGTTGCCTCAAATGTTCTCACTTTGGTGTGGTGTGGAAGTTTGGAGAGTGGGGTGAGTGTGTTATCAGGTGTGACCTCATCATCTGACCGTGGTTTACAATTACGTGATATTGTTCTCAGATCTTTCCCTTAGGGTATGATTCCGGATCATCACCTACAGCCCATTTTATTGCTTCAGTGTGACATTAATAAAATACATACTTATCCACCAGATAGGTTGGTAATCCAAAAGTAGCCGTATTTAAATTTTCTAAACGTAATCAAACATCACACAAAAAGTAAACCTCACATGAAAATAAATGTTAAGGTATCCGCATACGTTCGGAGCACTTTTTTTAAATGTTATGATAGAAGCAATTTAGTAGTATTTTTATAACTATTTGTGTTCAAAATTGATTTTTCACTCTATCAATAATTAAAATTAAAAAAAGTAATCTATCAAAAAGTGAAATTTTGTGTGTAAATGTGAAGTATTTTTCAAAATTTGGAAAAATGATACAGGACATACAATTTAGATTAGCAGCAAAAAAACATCATCAGAGAAAACTTCATGATGTTATCTACTGCTTCTACTAGAAGTAGAAATATATTTTAAAAATAAAGGTTTTATGACTCATCTAAAAATTATTTGACCATTTTGCAACATCGATGTTCAAAAATGCAAGCTCATAAATAAGAAAAAAATAAAGATATCAATATGATTCTAATGCATGCACTAGAAAACACTATTTTCAAAGTGCATAACAAATTTTTATAAATATATATCAATAGCTTTTTTAGTTATCATTTCTGGAATTCAATGTTTATGCCTAAACTGTAATTCTGATAAAAATGCTTGTAAACAAATCCAAGAGAATAAAAAGGTATTGCGAAATTCTTCTAACAAATAAGTGAATTTTATTAAAAAACTGTAGTGGCCAATTTTAGCAACATAATTACTATATATTTTAACTTACTACAACAGCTAAAGTGTAGAAATTATGGTAAAAATATAATATCCTTAGAATTAGTTCCGGTTTCGTTATGCTACTTCTGGTATAACTTAAAGATTTAGTTCAAATTTAAATTGACCTAACTTTTTTTTTATTAGTCGCACATTAAAAGTTGAAACTGTTTTAGAAGCACAAAAGTGCATGAAATTTGTTAGTAAAGTAAAAAACATTGCAAATTTTCGTTAAAATTGGCTTTTTCAACTTATGGGGATACCTTAAGATCGAACGACTGAATTTCTAAATAAACCCGTGCTGTTTTGAATGTGAAAAAATGAAACATTGGATCGACAGTAATTAACAAAACGGGTTTTATCGAATGATAAATAAAATAGCTTCAGGTGTGAGAGAGGTAATTAATGCTGAAAACTCGAATCATTTATAAACCTCAAAAATAATTATTAGATTTGAAATTAGAAACCGATAGGAAACCTTGAAATAAATTTACTTCTTTCAGAGCATGTCTCTGAAAAATTGAACCGTTTAATGTTCCATTCACGGCTCTTAATCATAGCATTTTGGTGTTTGTTTTCGTTTTTGATGGAGTGTAGAACAATATGTTTTATAAAGATATTTTAAAACGGTTTATGTAAGTAATATCTACGTGCAATCCATCACAAAATCATGAATACAATTAATATTTTATATTTTATAGAGTTTGAGAAGTGGCAAATTTGCTTACATTCGCAAAACAATGCGTAGGAATGTTTTAGTTTCGTAAACAATGTTTAAATAAGAACATTGGAAATATATTGAATTTTCAGAGTTACTACTCTCATTTGATGTTCGATGAAACTAATATGGCTGGTGGCATACATTCAGATAGAATACGAAAACAATCATAAAGTCGCCTTAGAGCAAAAACTCATTAACTTATAACAAATGTTTTTAGTATGACAATCGATAAAAAACAAACTCTTAGAATTTTGGTCAAAAATAAAAATTATAAAATTTTTTTGTGTGTTACATTTTGACTTTACCCAACTAATAAAACAAATGTATAATGTATGACATCCTTTTTATTATTTTATGGCTAGAATATCTATTTTGTGATTAAACCTTAACAACACAGCTCAACTATTCTATTCAAATTGATAATGGTTCTTGTTCTTTTAATATTTCAGAACGATTTGACGGTTAATTACAATTCTTTTACTTAAGACAAATTTAATTAATAAATTAAACAATTCAAAACCAAGAAAAGTATTATGATTTGATATTCATCTGATATTACTTTAGTTGTTGATTTTTTCATATTTATATACATTACCCTCTTATTCGCAGTGAATATAATTATATCTTCTATATAATATGATATTGAAGGAAATCATTGATGGAATGCATAAGATATAATTAATTTCTTTCTTCAACTTCTGTATTTTCATTTGCAATCAATTTTTCTATTATAACAGAATAAAGTATTTTTGTGGAAAATAAAACGTCGTTCAACATATGCATAAAACGTTTAAAAAACATGTATACTTAAAAATAAATTTTAAGAAATCTGAAAATAGCATTAAAAATGCTTAAAGCAAAAAATCCTAATCTATTTCACAATTTAAATATCACTAAAATGTGGTAAAGCCTTTTTGAAATTTATGCTTAAATGTGTTTGTTGATATTGAAAATAGAAAGAATAATACAACGATCTGTAACTAATATGAACTGATTGTAGGTTAAAAGGATTTCGAAGTGTTGGGATTTATTTAGGAAAACCTCGTTCATTTTACCTTTAAAATTTAAGAATTAAAACAAAAACTATTTACATCTTTATCTACTGTAATAAATACCACTTCAAGGATGTTAACATTTTTATTTAAACGTATTACACACATTTCTAATTTACACAGAAATTCACAAAGGCCAATAAACCTTTTACATCAGATAAAAATTTTTTTTATAGAAAACGTAACATTTATCTTTTTGTAATATACAAGTATTATACTTGGAAATCAAACAACATATTCGGAAAGTTTTCCTTCAACAATTTAATGCTTCTAATTTCCGAGGTTGTTGTCAACATTGCAATTCAGGTTTGAGTAAACTGCTTATAGTTTTATGACACAGATTTGAAATTTTTGCAAAGTAGAAGCATGAGATCATTTCTTTCGTAATAGCTAGCACTCGGACTTTATCCTTTCAAATGGTTTCGACGAGATATCTCTTCAAAAAAAAATCTGACTACTTATACTAATGAAGATGTATCTTGTCATCGGGATGTTGCCGACATTTTGATGATGGCGTGATCAAGATATGTTTTTTTCTAAGGACGAAGAATCTCGACAAATCAAGATATCTGCTGAGTTTTGTTAACTATGAGATAACTCGTCGAGTCAACTACCAGATGGGTTGCATTTTGCGTATATGTGTAATTTTCGCAGTTCTGGACCTTATTTTAGTTTTGGTCGCTTTCCGATGTTTTGTGTCATTTTGATACTTGAACAACTGAGTTTATGATTTTGGTCATTATTTCCATTTTTGTCATTAAAAAATTTAAATTAAAATTAATTTAAATTATGCTTATATTGCACACTTGTTACCGAGATTAAAAAATGACCAAAGTATTATTACAGATATATTAGCTCTGTATACACTACCATGCCTGTTCAAGAAGGTTTTGATTATTGTTTAGCATTTTCTGTCATTTTTTAAAACTAAATAAAAAACTATTTAAAATATGCTTGCACAAATCGTACACTTGCAACCAAGATTGACGGATTGCCAAATTAAATAATCATGATCAGACGCTTTAGTACTGAATTACAGAAAAGGGTCTTGTTCAAGAAACTTCGGCGCAATCCAGTTTAGAGAACCCAGTTTTGGCAGTTTCATCAACAGTATGTTATAGAAAATTAGAAGTTATCAACATCGGAACTCTATCATTAGCACGATGGTCGATGAAAGTTAGTAACCATCTGTTGACGTTGACTTGAGCAGAAGAAAAATACGAAACCTCTCACCGCCCAATAATATTAGGATGGAAGAGCCTTATATCAGGATAGTCGATTCCCTTATCTTTCAGGTAAGGTTGAATATCTTCGTACGATGGCGTCGTTGGCATGTAGAAGGGATCCAAAAAGGACCGATACCTGTCTCTGACATCCTTGTCAAACTTTGGCGTCGGACCATGCTTCAATGGTCTTGATGGAAAACCGAACCTCCTGTAGTAAATGGGGTGACTATACCCATCCATCAAGAAGGAGAAAGACAAAGCCGAATGCAACAAAAGGGTCATCACCAAGAGGATGGCACAACCTCGCCATGTCCAGGCACTTTGGGTAAAAGACATCAGGATCTGAAAGAAAGAACAGTTGCTCTTGAGTAGTCAGTGGAGCGTTTGACAGAAGTTGCAATGTGGCTAATTGGAATGTTTGTTTTATCAGTTGGATCATTTAGCAAGTAGAAATGAGAAGCTCTCACGGACTAGAACTGAACGTCAGTGTGGAAGAAGCGCTGTACAAGAGATCCCGTGAGGAACTTCTATGAAGTGCGGTTACATTCAAGATGGTGGCCAGTACTGAAAGTAAAAAAAAATAATAGAAATAAGAACAATTCGAACTACTGAACATGTAATCGAAATTTGTTTTTTTACTTTAACCATGGGCTTTAAATTATAGTGTTAAAGCATACACTTCAGTTAATTTGTATTTATTTAATTAGTTGTTTCTTACTTGGTTCTTGTTTTTAGAATACGCTTTAGCCGAAAGGAAGGAAACAAACAAATTGGCCATCGCGCAACACTGATGGGTATTTCCTCATCATTTTGATTTCAAATAAGCAAATGTAGTCCAACTCGAAGATGCATTCAGAAGTCGAACATAGGAGAAGCCTGACTTATTTTAGGAGGTCGAAAACACTAGTGAACAATGCTAGTGCATTCTAAATTTACACCCAGCCTGGAAAAGCTTAGTTAAAAAATTTGAAGTCTGTGTGACACTATTCAAGAAAAATATATTTAAACTCGCGTTTTCCTCTTATGACTTACTTTTGTTCTCATGACGGTTTGGCGTCTTCACAAAATGGCCATTGGCGATCTTTCCTAAGATTATTTTAATCTTTATTATATGTTGTTTTGAAGCTTTACAATTTTTACATCCTATTTGATTTACTTTTAACCTACTTGCTGTTCAGAGATAATGTATATCTAAAAGAGTTCTTATTAGAAATACTTGCATTATTAGATTTATAGTGTATCAGCAATCTTTCTTAAATGTGTACGTAATAAAAATATGTTTTGAATTAGAATGGTAAGCTAAGGTTATTATATTCAAGTTAATACATATACTGTCACTGTGGTCTAACATGATCTTCTAAAAAAATAAAAGGACTTGCGTCACTGTGCCTATGAGAAATTGGGAAGAGTCAAGGAAAAACAACAGCTGCTATAGGATGAATGAACCGGGTGGCATTGAATTATTGAGTAATTTGTTGGCATTGGATTATTGAGTAATTTGTTGGCATTGGATTATTGAGTAATTTGTTGGCATTCTATTATTGGGTAATTTGTTGGCATTCTATTATTGGGTAATTTGTTGGAATTGGATTATTGAGTAATTTGTTGGCATTGGATTATTGAGTAATTTGTTTACATTGGATAATTGAGTAATGTGTTGGCATTGGATTATTGAGTAATTTGTTGGCATTCGATTATCAGGTAATTTGTTGGCATTGGATTATTGAGTAATTTGTTGGCATTGGATTGTTGAGTAATTTGTTGGCATTGGATTGTTGAGTAATTTGTTGGCATTGGATTATTGGGTAATTTTTTGGCATTGGATTATTGAGTAATTTGTTGGCATTGGATAATTGAGTAATTTGTTGACATTGGATTATTGAGTAATTTGTTGGCATTGAATTATCGGGTAATTTGTTGGCATTGAATTATCGGGTAATTTGTTGGCATTGGATTATTGAGTAATTTGTTGGCATTGGATTATTGAGTTTTATTGAAAGTAAAATCAACAGGAGGAGATAATTGGAATTCTTAGGGGAACGGACACAGATCTTGAAAACGAAGGAAGTGCAAAACCTGTACTACACGCGTCAGTGATGAACCCGAAATTTAAAGCAGGTCCTCCCCAGACCCCTAGAATCGTTCATGAAGCATAGCAACCAGCACCCTAGTTCTCAAATTCCAGAGACCATAGTCGATGAGTACCCTTCTACAAAAATATTCCCATTCAATTAACTTTTGACGCCTAACACATATCCACCTCTATATTCCTACTGAGTAATTAATAAATGTTAGCAATAGGGATTGTTGGACCAAATACTTGAATGATGAGCATTTAGAATTCTATTGAACCTAAATTGTTACTCAAGATATTGTATTTTCAACTCTAAACAAATTTTATTCTGTGCATACAAATTTTAAAAGATTAAAAAAATTTCCCTTCAAAACTATTCACACCGCCTTACCGCAGTTTCTAACTGTGCGGTCAAGAGATAACAGAGTTGGCGTGTGCTTAATGTTTTGTATGTAACAATGATTCTAGAACGAATAATGGAAAAAATAGACTATTGTTGTTGTAGAACAATCGGAGCATTTCAAACTCGGCCATCAAGAGGGTAGAGGAACCATTTGGCATCACACATCGGCACATATTTGGCCTGACGTAATTCTAAAATTGAAGTCATTAAAATGACTAATAAGTTATTGAAGTATCAAGTCCAAATACCATTTAGGACAATTTTTTATTACTATATGAGTAAATTACCTTATATGCATTTTTAATTTTAATAACTATGATTCCTTATGATTCAAATAAACATTTTTAAAATGCAATTTAAAATTACATTAGCTCCTGGTAAGAGGGCTACTCCTGAGTGAAATTAGAAGGTTGAATACTCCCTTCAATAATAATGGTTCGGAAGGTTTTGTATCTAGTCATAAAATAAAATAAAATGAAATTATTCAAAGCTAACTATAAATTTAGGAAATGAATCTTGTTTTGGTTCAAAAACTTATTCTTTTCATGTTTTGGAAATTTCTTTTCTTTCAAGTACATCTTAAATGAATTATCTTCTAAAAATTAATTTTCTGGGTGAATGGTAAGAGTTAGTGGAAGGTAATAAGAACTGAACGATAGAAGGTAACACATAAAAAAGAAAAAAAGAACAAACATAGGTTTAATATCAAAAATGGCAAATCGAATCTGAATGACGGAATGGAATTAATTTAAGTGGAAGTTTAGAATCTAAGTACGGTAGCATGACTCAGATGTCGAATTAACTGAATATGAATTAACTGCAGTAATTATATACGAAATGATGCAACACAATTTTGGATAATTTATCTCATATAAAGGTATGAACCCATTTATGTTAATTTGTATACTATATTTACTGTAAATAGATGGACATAAGGTATGAAATAGAGTAATGACACTTAGCTAGCACAGTTAGAACAACAACTAGCTCTTAGATTCTAAAGCTCTTTTATTTGGTGTTTATGTTTGCTATGTCTATTCCTGGTATTAGATATGCAAATTCAATTTTCTTTTCAAAAGTTACTTTTATTAGACGTTTTAATCTTTGCCATCATATGGCACAAAAATACTAAATAATAATGAAAAAATATAAAAATGGATTACATAATTACCGTTAGTAACTAAAAAAATATTAAGAACTAAAGCATTATTATTCAAATAACTGAATTTTTCTAGTCAGATTGCGGTCAGTTGGGTCAGCGATTGATCGGACCAGCCGTTTTTTGGGACAATCCTTGAAAGAACAATAGCAGGTGGGATTTTTCCTCACTCGATTGCACAATATGCTACTTAGTATGTGTCAAGAGACGACCATGAATCAATATACTATGGAAAAATTAAACCAGCTGAAAAATACGTGAAGGTAAGGCCATTGCCATTGAGGACATGCATGTCTAAATCAGTGCTTCTCCGTGTAAACTAGATGAGGAATGTCTTTCAACGATCTTGTATTGAAAAGAAGTTAAGGAACTGCTAAAAGACTATTTTTATTTTAAAACAACAATATTTTCGATGAAAATTAAATAAAAATTTAATTAACGAAAATATACCACAGAATTGAATAGAGTGGATATTGTGGTTGTCGTGTCCATTTCTGAGTTAAATGTCACTGTGATATTTCACAGCTTTGGCAATGTTGATTATTTTCTCGCTGTAAAGTTGTTCGGTATAGCTTCAGTCTACTTTTAAAGCTGTGACAACTGCCTTGATGCTTTTTTTTTGGCACATTTCTAATGTCACCAAGGAAAGGATAATTTCAACTGAACCAATGAAATCAAACGACAGTTTAACGGATTTTAAAAGAATTTTCTAGAATATTCAAAATGCAAATTTTAACTTTCCACTGGCCGAGGTTGCCATAAGAGCTGCAATAATCGTTATACAGATGGGTAGCCTTAACCTGTTATAACTCGCTACAAGAAGTGCGCCAAAAAAGCTACCAGACCGTTGCCCCCACTATAAACGTAGACTGAAGCTATACCAGCTGTTTTTCAGAACGGTAATCGATGGTTTGAAGAGTAGCTATTGCTGCAGGGCAGGTGAATATATGATTAGGCGTGAGTTCAATGCCCAAACAGTTGTTCAAATGTCTATACGTTCTGATTCCATCACTGTTATCTTTCACGCCTTGAAATATCCTGTTCTCAGTCTGAATATTATGGCTGTGGTTTTTCTATTGGTGTTAGTTTCAATTTTTTTTTGTGATATGATTGAATTTTACCAAACAATTAGCATCAGTTAGAGATATTAGGGTTGATAACTCTTCCATACACTGCTGAGATGATGACTGCAAAAGGGTAACTTTTTAAGGAACCAAGTCAGCACAAGATGTTCCCAAAGATATCAACCCTACGATATTGAGCAGACCTTATCAAACACTTTAGATTTTAAAACAGTAATAAGTTTCTAAAAAAGCAATAAAATTGTTTTGCTTTTTTACTTTATATTGAAAAGAAGTTAAAACCAAGATGAATACTCTATTTTTTTAAAGCAACGATTGCCTTGATGAAATGGAAAAATTGCATCATATTTTAAAAAGTGCACAACAGAAATGAACATTGTAGACTTGACTGCAACAGAGTGGAAATTTAAGGGGAAAAAATGAGCTATTTAGGATATTTTCAACATGTTATATCAACATGTCAAAATGTAATAAAAATAATTTATTAACAATTGAGAAAAGGCTGAATTAATATCATAAATATCATAATTAAATTCAAAATTGTTTTTGAACAGATACCAATACATAATACCATTGACAATCAAAATTCAAAATCAAATGCTTAGGAAACGAAATAATTCACAAAAATAAAACTAACAAATGAATGCCTACAATGTACCATAAATATTAAATCTAAATACTCAACTTGAAATAAATCATTAAAACATTTTTCAAATATTTAATTGCTGGCTAAACTATAAACTAAATCTAATTGCTATGGGGATGGCGAATTTTTAAGTAATGAAACTCTTAACACCGTAAGAAAAATATTAAAAGGAGTAAAATTAAGTTACAGAAAAGAGAGTATTATATTAATATAAAAAGGAAACTTTTAAATGCGTTGTTCAATACAAACGAAACCCAAAAGTTCCACATAAACCTACTTTTTTACCAGAAGTAGAATTTATCAAAACTAAACAAACACGCAACACAGATGCATGCTTTCTCCCTCATTTAAATGTAACCGTTTTTCTAACAAACATCCTTTTTTCAAACATAAATAATTCGAAAAAATCATAAAATAAATGCAAAACCTTCTCAAAGGAATATGAACAGGCGTATCACTCAAATAGAATAAAGACCTTTGATACAAAACAGATTCTCGAACCAGCCTCAAATTACTGCGGAGAAACCCACCTGATATCAAAGCACACAAATCAATCAGGTTGGTAAACAGCACTTTTCATTTCGATCCTGAGTGAAAAGCAAAAGCATCACTTACCGCCCACGTCACCGGTATACCGCAAGGCAAAGTGGCTCCGCTGGCTTTCGCTCGGCAACTGGTAAATAAGAAAACTCTCCATCTTCGCTGGCCGAAGCGGTCATTCAAGTTCTGTTGTCCCACAAGTGGGTCTGTGGGACGAGAAACTCCAGCTACGTGATGCCAACAAACTCTGATATCAAGGTCACGGGGTTGCCGGCCTGGGAAAAATTGAAAAGTCAGCGTTTCTATTTCAGAAGGAAGGAAAGCGGGCGAAGAGATCGTCGTATTTCTTCCTCCAGCACTCAGATGCATTGCATTCACGAGTTGGAGACATACATTCCAAAAATAATTTTGGGGTTGCCCAGTCTTTCTCTCACAGTTTGTTTTGCTCATGTGATTAACCATCCAAGTTGTATTGACGAAATATCTCTTCCATCAAGATCTGGCCAATTTGATAATGACGAGATACCTTGGCAACAAGATCTGGCCAATTTCGCTAATGACGAGATATCTTGACAACTAGATCTGACCAATTTTGCTAATGACAAAATACCTTTTCAACAAGATGTGACCAAGTTTACTAATGGCGAGGTACCTTAGCAACAAGATCTGACCAATTTTGCTAATGACGAGATACCTTGGCAACAAGATCTGGCCAATTTCGCTAATCTAAGCTAATGACGAAATACATTGGCAACAAGATGTGACCAAGTTTGCTAATGACGAGATACCTTAGCAACAAGATCTGACCAATTTTGCTAATGACGAGATACCTTGGCAACAAGATCTGGCCAATTTCGCTAATGACGAGATATCTTGACAACTAGATCTGACCAACTTTGCTAATGGCGAAATACCTTGGCAACAAGATGTGACCGATTTTGCTACTGGCGAGATACCCTAGCAACAAGATCTGGTCTATTTTGCTAATGATGAGAAACCTTGGCAACAAGATCTGTCCAATTTTTCTAATGAATTGATGATCCGTCAACACGATAGTTGTCGGATTTTTTTAAAGATGACTAGAACGAAATCAAGATCTGTTGAATTTTCTTCCGTACGATATACCTTGTTCATCAGGATCTGGTCAGTTTTGATAATTACGAGGTGTATTTTCGTTAAGATCTGGCCAATTTTGGTAATGCCGATATATTTTGTCTTCAAGTTACTGTAGGTTTTTTTATGATGACGAAAGCAAGATCCGTTTAATTTTCTTCTTGTGACGAGATATCTCGCTAACGAATTCTGGTCATTTTTGATAATGATGAAATACCTCGTCGAGACACAATCACTAAGAGGATTAATACATCGCTAAAGTCGTCGTGGGCAGTAATAGCAGGAAAACCCAAATGAGATTTATTTTGGTGTGTAAGTACATTTCTGAATGTGGAAATTTTCTGACGAAGCCACAGGTTTTCTAAATCAGTGGTTCTCAATCCAAGTGAAACTGTAGTCCAGTAAATTCTTTTTTACAAGACTAAATTTCATCGAATTTATTCATAAATTTCTTTCAAATTTTTCATAAAGATATATTAGTGCACTTATGTATCTGGTGTGGTATATTGACAAATATAAAGTTACTAGGATAAATTAACCGTCATACGACGATTGCTTAACAAACAACATTATTTATTTTTGTCAAACTTCATTAATATTATTTTTAAACCTGACGATGCGTGATCACTGGCTATGTATAAATCTTTTTTCAACTCTGTCAACTATTATTGATCACTGGCTATCTATAAACATTTTCCCATCACTATCTATCAACTTTCGCAAGGGGATTTTTGAGCAATATGGGGAAAACAATATTATTGGGAAACTTAATTTTTGATCAACACTTGTAAAACAATGAGCCAAAAAATTAGACTCAATGTTATTTCTATGGCGATTTCGAATGTAATGAATTTTGAAATTTCGTATCTCGTTTCGCTCGTGAACTTTAAAAGCCACGGAAAAACAGCAAATCTTACAATTTTATGTAATAAGATATTTAAATTAGTTATGAACCCTAACTGGTTTTGATGAGATATTTTCTCCATCAAGATTTAGTCAGTATCGCTAGTATTTCCATGATGAAATACTTCGTCAAGACAATCATCAGGGTGGATAACGCATCTACATTTTGCTCATGGGTAGCAACAGTAGCAAATCTTAATAAAGAAATCTCGAGAAGCACATGTCTCAATACCGAAACTTTCCGACGTAGCCTTAGACGTTTTAGATCAGTCCTTAATCCTTTTGAGACCGTAGCCTGGTAAATTATTTTTTTAAGACAAGAGGCCGGTTCCAACAAATTTAGTTATAAATATCTGCAATTTTTTAAAAACTTCATACATTAAACTTACATAAGTATAGTATAACCATAAAGGAGTGTTGATATACTTAAGTATATATGTGATGTGGCATGTCGCCAAGTTTAAAGATGTATTTAAATTAGTTATTAATCACTGGACCAATGAAATCTTATAGCTTATGCATATGATGTTGCAGCTTCCTATCAATAATCCAATATCGTATAATACTTTGAGCTGATTTTAATGACCTAATCGGTTCTAATCACCAAAGGTGATTAAAATGGATTATGTCGCTAAAAAACAGCACAGATTATGATAATTAATTCGTTAACTTTCATGTAATAAACATGGAAAACATTTTTAGATGATACATATATGATATAATTAGTTTGTTAATTCATCATACAATATATATATATATATATATATATATATATATATATATATATATATATATATATATATATATATATATATATATATATATATATATATATATATATATATATATATATATATATATATAGCATCTAAAAATATATTCTCTATAAAATATTCATAAGCTCTTTCAATATGATATTTCTTAACAAACAAGTATTGAGGAAAGTCCTTTCTAGTCACGGTAATATATCAACATAAATATTTAAAACTGTAGGCCTGTTACTTTTACAAATCACGTTGGGTTTCAAATCAAGCACTTAGTGGAATGCGAACTTGGAACAAAACAGTATTATTAGATTCGGGAATCTGATATAAAATGCCCTGATGTTCAATTTCAGTAGGACAATTTTATATATACGTACTTTCTTGTTGGTTGGTCACTAACATTTTCTACAGAGGTGTTATGTAAGCTTTTGTTATTTAGATGTTCTGGGTCTGTATGGAGAATTTTACTATAATGCATCAAATCGTAAAGAAAATGTTTAGAAAACAAGGATGACAAATCACAGAAAAATCTCTCGTGACAAGGTATAATTGATGCCAGGACCCAGAAGTTCATAAACACTGTTTCAGATCCCTTACTACGATGCGTATGACTGTTCAATGTCTCAGGGTACACATAATGGTTCTAGATTTTCGCCTAACGATTGCATCAATATCACGATATGACAAACCACTTTCTCACAATCTAGTATTTCTCCTTCACTCAAACTCCGTCAACTGTTCATAAAGCTGTATCGTTTTGCAACGGGGTGCGTTTATGTACTAGCAGAACAATACCTAACGTGTCCACTGGCACAAGTGTTTGGGATTTTCTTTTTGAGGCCAACTTTTATACCTTCCGCGACATATAAAAATTATTCAAAAAATTTTTTCAAGGAAATCGAGACAAAACTAATGCGCAGAAAACAATTTCAAATAAAAAAAATGAAAAAAAAAAAAAAATGAAATGGTAAAAAAAAACGCGTTTTTGTATAAAGACCTACTATATTTGGATAATATATGCTTTGTGTAGATGTCAGAATTTTTTAAAAATCAAGTAGCATATTTGTAAGCAATTTTGCGAGTATTTGTTAGAAGCAATATTAATTGTTTTTGCTGAAACTCAGTTCGACTAAAATTTTCAAGCGTCGTAATAAGTGACATGTATACGAACAGGATAACATTTGAAAAATGTGTGCTGAAATATTTGTACTAGTACAAATTTGAGTCTGTATTGATTCCTATTTGCATTATCAGCTGATGCTTTTGTCTATTTGAGCTGTATCATCTGATGCTTTTGGCTGCTTCAGTTTCGTCAGTTGATGTTTTGGGCTACCTCAGTTGTATCGTATGATGTTTTTAGCTATTTCAGCTGTAGCAGCTGATGTTTTTAGCTATAAAATCTTTGGTATGGTATGTTTTTGTCCATTGATAACCACCCGTGTAAACATAAAGAACCTTACAGGAATACAGGGATAGATACAGGAATGTTACGAATATGTTTACCTCAGGCCTTCATATCAGATAAGACCTTCCAATTTGGTTTAATCGGCCCCAAAGCCATATATGACTTTTCGAACTGGTTTATCCGGCCTACGAGCCAAATAAGACCTTACAAATATTTTTATCACGCCAGCAGAGTGGATATGGTCCTCAGAAAAGTTTTACCCGACACTGAGACCAGGTACTTCCCTTGAGAGGATTACCTTGACACCTACCGGATACGGCCCTCCTAATAGGTTCATCCGGCGCACAGACTAAATACAGTAATTCTAGAGCATACTCATACTTAAAAATAAATAGTTTAAAAAGTAGAAAAGCAGAGTTAAATTCTTGTTAGTATTTGCCCCATCACACCTACCCGTCTATCAAACTTCCTGTCAATCTAACAATTTTCTCTTGAAATTGTATTTTCAATGAAGAATACTATATTTCGGGATGGCTCCAACTCCATGGAGCTAGAATACTTCCGCAATCTAAGCGAATGGACAACAAGCCAAGCATGAAGCTACTCTTTTTTTTGTGTCGTATCTCATTTCTTTCCATTGAAACACATTCAAGCAATACATACAACGGGTTCTTCAGCAACCCATCGTATTGGTATGATACTACATTATAATTTTGTTTCCACAGATTGTTGACTATTATCAGGCTTTACTTACGAATTTCCTCCTTATTTAATCAAATTAACTTCGAGATTGATTAAATTAATTTCAATATTTATTTTTGTAACATCAGGAACATTTGAGGTACCGGACACTTCAGTACTTCTCTGAATGTGTCCCTGACTTTTAGGCGTCAGCAGTTTAAAAATTTTGCATCAATTTTCTTAACATAACACACCGATCAACCAAACTAACATTTAACTTTTGACAACGGCTATAGATATAACAGGCGCGATCCTTTCTTGGTGCTGTTCTTATAACTTCCAAGGTACAACTTCTGTAACGGCTTTAGTCTAAATTCTTTCTTGGGGCGATTCTTATCGATTTCAAGTTACAAATGCTGCACTGGCCGAGTTTCACCTATTGACTACCGCTGTAGATATTACTTGGCGTGTTTCTTATAACTTTCCGGGTACAACTGCTACACTGGCCATAGTCTAAATTCTTTCTTGGTGTGATCAAGGTAAAACTGTTGTACCGATCGTAGTCTAAAGGTTAATCATGCGAGTCTAGTTAGAATCACTCAACTAAAATTTTGGTCTTAACTTGATTGAAAATTCAAATATTTTCATCGTGACAGTTAATCCAAGGCTCTATATGTTTCCAATAGTGAAGTTTTAAGCTTATTATTTTAATCACTAAATACTTTGGGTGGGTAGGTATTTAATTAACTTCGTGCTGGAGCAACACAACTGGCCATAGGTGACGTCCGGGATCAAACCTGAACTTAAATACTTTGTGAATTATTTTATATAAAACTGGACTTTAAAAACTTCGAAGAGTACATTGAAGTCTGATTGAAACGATTGATTGTGTGATTGCGTCATTGTATCGCTTATACACTGTAAAACATTAAAACTCTTTATTGAATGGAATATGACATTGGAACACACTATTGTGCTATAGTACGATGCTTTGTTGAACACAACTTTAAACGTTTTTTTTAAAATTATTTAGCACACTATATGGTAACACTTGTTGGGAGCATTACTTAGGAATATTACTTAGGAACATAGACTTAGAACAGAGTATTGCATCAAAGAACAATAAGCACGTTTGGTAGCATCACATATTAAAAACAACCTTTTGGAATACCGAAAGGAAATTCTAAGCGAAAGAAAGTAGACCATACAAAACAAACATCTATATCGAAAGTTTAACTGCCAAACAGCCCCCAAATCAACAACAAACAGATTAAAATGCTAAAGCAAAATAAAAACAATATGCACAAGCACTGTTTAGGTTCAAGCTGGGTCAAAGTTCGTGTCAGTCAAGGGAACGAGTTGATTGACCTCGTGTAAAACTTCCTCCGGATTTTTCCAAGGGTTGGAGATTTCAGCACCTTATTCTTACTTATAGTGACTGCAAAAACAGGACTTAATAAAAAAATGGCAGCGTTATTATATCGGCTCCTGAAGAGGAGAACGCATCAAGGAACATACCTTTTTAGTAGACATTAATTGCATCACTGCAAAAAAACAGTATGGTTTATAACGTATCATGGTCCCCTTCATTCAAAATAACACTTCATTGGCACATCTTTTCTATCCCTCTTTTGGTGGCTTATCTTCACTTTGAAAACCACTCTGTAGTAACCAGACAATTAATCAAAAACCTATTCCAAATTGTCACCAAGGGAATATTTTTTTATGCTTGTAGTGACAGGGCAGTTTGTCTCTTCGAGATACCTCGTAAGTAGCAAAATGGACCAGACCTTGATGGATTAGACATCTCGTCATTAGCAAAACTGATCAGATCTTGGTGGACTAGGTATTTTGTTGTTAGCAAAATAAATTAGATCTTTATGGGACGAGGCACCTCGTTGAAACCACTTGGTTTAATATGTACGGACTTTATGAACCTGAGGTTTCCCAGTGATCATTATTTTCACATGGGAGCCTATACTAACTAATCTTTTCAAAGGGCCATTTCGTGCTTCTGGTAAACATGGACGTCTCTACCCAAGGATATCTAAGCCTTCTCTGTTTCTTTACTTTTTCTCTCCTTCCCCTTTTACTTTCCTTTCACAATAACCTGACGTTGACTGACTGTGTTTATCGCAGCTTTGCAAAATATGGCTCTTACGGAATAAAACCAAAAATCAGTTAATAAAGATTAAGAAAACTCCCGTTTGCTCTTGGGATGAGGTAATGGACGCAGACCACTATCTCTTCTGTGAATTAAACAGTGTGTTTACTATTCAATGCTTTTGATATTTTAGATAGAGATATATGTTTCAAAGATAAATTTGATATTATTTTTAAGATTATATATATATATATATATATATATATATATATATATATATATATATATATATATATATATATATATATATATATATATATATATAATGTGTGTATGTATATATATATATATATACATACACACATTTATATTTATATATATATTTAGCATAAGTAAATCATTTACTGTAATAAAGTCCTTAGCTGAGTGAGATTTTCATCTGTTCAATAACCCTGATCATGTTTAAGAATTTTATTTACGTGCTTATTAAACAACAAATTGAAGTTTATTGCACCAAATATGGAAATAAACTGGTTCTGAATAATTCATTCGGATATACATAGTTGATTGCAAGGTAAATATGCTTTATTCACGTGTGATATTTTTGTTAACCTTTCACGAGTAAAAACTGTCACGATATTTCAGAGTTGTGTTGTGCTGCTTTTGTTCTTAACACTCAGAATGACTAACTAACCCCGTCAATAGATTAAAAGAATCCTCAGAAGACTTGATATCCATTTGAAGGTTTTTTGACTTTTTAACTAATTTAGAACATTTACGTTCTTAACTCAGTGTGACCCCCATTGTATTCACAATGATTTCACTATTCATTTATTTGAAATTTTATTTGCATGCCAATTAAATTAGAAATTTCAATGCCAAATACGGGAATAAAGAAATTGTGAATAGTTTATTTGGATGATAGAACGTTAAGAACAAGATAAATCTGTTTTAAGGTTTACTGACACGTTCGAAACTCTTTTTTTTTAAATGTGGTATTGAAACATTTTAATGATATTGTTAAGTTTAGTGTTATTAAACAATAGCATTGGGATATAAATATTCAAAATATATATTAATAATTTTGTAAAAATAATGACTATGTATGAAATTTTAAAGAAGTTTGTCAAAAACTTCAAATGTGCTACATGAAAATCTATATATTTCACCAATTTGAAAAATGATGCTTCCTAAATAAACTACATTCATTTTTATAGAGAATGAGCTAAAATCAAAAGGATATTTAAATAAACAAACATTTTACAAGCGATCAAAAAAGGAATACAAGATGTTTGACAGTTGTACAGTCCTATTTCTTAAATAAATGGCCATAATTTAAAAACTTTTCAATTCAGCATAATTATTCTAGTTCATTCCCTATACCACATTATAAAGAACAAGTTCTCAAAGTTTTACGATAATCCATCAATAACTGTTTTTGTTAAACGTTTGAAGTGAGGAAATAATGCATAAATATAAATTTAGAGTAAAAAATAGTTTAAAGTGTATCGTTTGCTCTCTCTCTCTCTCTTGCTTTTACTGTTTGTGTCAACAATTTTGTTTTTCACTTCTCTTTAAAAATGTTCACAATATTTTCAAAAGAGAAACCATTTAAGATTTGAAAAACCTTTCTAAAATAATAGTACAAATATACAATAATATACAAAATATACAATAATATACAAATATTACAATAATATACAATAATATACAAATATCATAATAATATACAAATATTATGATAATATACAAATATCATAATAATATACAAATATTATGATAATATACAAAATATACAACTATTACAATAATATACAAATATTACAATAATGTATAAAATATACAACTATTACAATACTATATAAAATATACAAATATCATAATAATATACAAATATTATGATAATATACAAATATCATAATAATATACAAATATTATGATAATATACAAAATATACAACTATTACAATAATATACAAATATTACAATAATGTATAAAATATACAACTATTACAATACTATATAAAATATACAAATATTACAATAATATACAAATATTACAATAATATACAAAATATACAATAATATACAAAATATACAATAGTATACAAACATTACAATAATATACAAACATTACAATAATATACAAATATTACAATAATATACAATAATATACAAATATTACAATAATATACAAATATTACAATAATATACAAATATTACAATAATATACAAAATATACAATAATGTACAAATATCACAATAATATACAAAATATTCAATAATATAGAAATATTACAATAATATACAAAAAAGGTTTGTTTTAAATTTAAATTTTTACAGGGTTTTGGTCTTTTAACGGCTATTTCTGTTGTTTTCCTTACATTCTTCCGGTTTTCACACCTTGATTAACATCTTAATTTCTCTCAAATTAATTTACTTAGAGAAAAATCAAGTATATATATTGGAAAGTCAAATAAATACTCTATCAAATAAGATCACAAATGTTTTACGAACTTTGGTCAAAAATAACATTTTTAACAAGGTCGGGTACTTTAAACGAGTTTTATTAGTTATAAACCCTCGGAGAGTCAGGAAATTTCGAAGTAGTGCAGCATCTCTTTTATACCACAACATTCATTGGGACTCAATAAAACATCGACTGGTTGAAAGAATCATAAGGGTCGAAAATGTCAAAACTAGTTTGAAGATAAGCATGAAAGACTGCAGGTGACAGGATGTATATATATGCTTGAATCAATCATAGGTGTACCAAATTTTTGTACACCAAATGTAGAACTTCGCAACAACGACTGATAGAGATTAAAAACTTCCGCGAAAAAATAGTTAGATTTGGGAGGAGCAAGATTTCCACCATTCGGTCTAAAGTAAGTCACGAGAGTTTTTCTGAGCTCAGATAGACAAAATGTTATAGGTCACTTTTCCCAAAAAATTGACTAAGTCCCATTCTGGAGTCTTTTTTGTTTATGTTTAGAAGGTGGCAAAATATCGTAAGTCTTTCTTTCAGTTTATAAGAAAATAAAGGTGGGAAAATTGTAATAAATCAAAAACCACAGAACCAAATGTTGAATCTTGAATCTTAAAATTGCTTTCACGAAAAATTTAAAAAAGGGACTGATAACATTTTGCCATCTGAGCACAGATGTTTAAGTAAATATATTATTATGGAATATAGTGTTGGTTTAAGTTTATCAATATTTAGAAAAGCGAGTTTAAATATTTACTCTAGAATAATACATTTGAACTCGTATGTTCCTCTTCTGACTTCCTTGATAGAAGGCGTTTTCCTTCAACGACGAATTTTGTGCTACTTTTAGACATTTATAAGTCGTTTTGAAGTTTAGATATTTTCCGATTCGACTACGGCATTCAAATGTTTACCTACTCTTAGCACTGGAACAGCCGAATTTTGGACTTGCTTAAAACCGCTGATGGGAGTCAACTTGACCCTCATAAGAAAAGTAAGCCACATCAAACTAAATTTGTTGTAATTTATAACGGATGTTAAAATGACAATATATAAGATAGTTTATAGGTTTTTTTAAAATTTTTAGAGTTAGGTTTTTTTTTAAATATTTTTTTTAGCTAATTATTATTTTTTGCTTAAAAAGTTATTCTTTGAAATGGCAACAAAAAAGGACAATATATAATGTAATATGTAATATTAATCAATATTATCTATATATATAATTCTCTTACGTGGCACACAAAAAAGACGTTATTTGTTTTCGCGTTTTGGCAACATTGTACGATTCTTTGTTTATCCCAAAGCCTCGCGCTTCAATTGAATTTATAGCGTAATCGGATGAAATTTTATTGAAAAAAAAATGAATTTTAGTAGAGCTGTTGCAGTAAATAATAGAAATCAAAGAAAACGGAGGATCTTTTCAGGGTCATTTAAAAAAAAGGTCCGTTTCGAGGCAAACTATTATAGTTCAACATTGCTTGCATTACAACTTTCGACAACAAACTCAATGAAAAAGCGTGGGTGGCTCGAGTGCTGGGTAAATGTACACACAACCAACATGCTGGGTTTTCAATTTCCAAATCAACGCTCACATTTCGAGACAAAATTTGCTCAAAGTTTCCATTTGAATTATGATTTCAGAGGTACTGTAAATATCTTTTCTGAAAAACAGCATAAAATTTAGATTTGAAAAATATTTTTTTGGAATATCATATTTTGTAAACAATTCCTTCTGCTAGGACACATGTCTTCATTGATACGAGCGAAGCGAGCATCGGTTCGCGCAGCGAACCAATGAGGACTGCGAAGCAATCCTCTGGGGGTTGGCGAGCGTTAGCGAGCAGGGGGCGGGCCCCCTAGTACATTATATTATACTGTATTGGAATGTATAATATTACACAATACTCTTTAGCAGGAGTAAGTGATAAAAAAAAAGATACAAATGCAAATAACACAAATTATAGCACACAACATGCTTCAGAGTGAGATTACAAAAAACATAAACTATGAATAAACATAATGTTTTCTAAATTTCAATAGACATTATTTCAGGTGGAACATTATAAACGCTTTACAGTGACATCAACATATATACACAAATTAGTTTCTGGCATCCCTCAGAACTGGCAGAAGTCTTATTCTGTTCCTTGCGAAGTTCAGATGCACATTTCTTTTGTTTTGGGGTTTGTACTTGAAACAATTGGGGGATCTGTTGCTCAAAGCACCATTCGTAGTTCTTCCACGAGCGTAAGAATAAATTCTCGAAGTAAGATTTTGGAGCCCGGGGATTCCTTGAAAATTAGTCAAGCATTGAGTGCAACAATGTCAAGGATGTTATAAAAATCATAAAGGCACCACCTACAAGTTCCACATCTCGTAGTATATTTCCTTAGCATCTGATCTACTACATCAACGCCACATTTAGTATGACTGTAGTAAGTGACAGTGTTCGGCGTCTCTGCGCTGTTGGCAAGCAGAATTGAGAGCATGGTGCTGAGAATCGTGACATTATTTGGATGCACACATATCTATACATATATAGAGAGAGATATGTGTGAATCACTGATATCTGAATCTAACTGCTTCAAGAAGGGCAAGGGCCTCCTACTCAATCCTTTCAACATTGTTTATACGGAAAAATGTTTACACACTGGTCGAAATCAAAATCGCCGAGAACACAACTGTGGAAAGGGGCGTCGAGTATCGTTCTCGATAGTAGCTGTATCAGGACTGCTCTCCCTCCAAAAGTTCTGTAGCACACCAGCGATGTTAGGATGCGAGCGCATTTCAGAGAACAGTCAGAGTGCTTAGAGAGAACCCGCTAATTGTCGCGATACTCATCGCAATCAAACTAAATTTTGAGGTACGAGTTTCCAAATGCGCAGAAAACAAAAATGAGGCATCGGGAATTCGAAAACTGACGTTCACTTGAAAATCTGTCATTTTTTTATGAGGGTCAAAATGACCCCTGTTGGCTGTTCTAGGTATTTCTTATAATATTTTATTTAAAAATTAACATAGAAATATGAAAACTTGTCACAGTACACTTAAAAGCATTTTAAGAAAAATTAAATAATATCTGAGCTTTGATGTTCAACTGTATGGTCAAATAAAGCATGGAAAATTTGGAAAAAGGGTCAAAATGACATCAACGGTGCTTCTAGTGTTAACGAATACTGTTAAGTGGTGCCAATATTACCAAGTGGTGTGTCGGCGAGAAATTGCGTCATCAAGGTATGGCCAATTTTTTCATGATGACGAGTGTCTAATGACGGGATGTCTCGTCTTTAAAGATAAGGTCAGTTTTGCTAATGACGGGATGTCTCGGCCTTCAAGATCTGGTTAGTTTTGCTAATGACATGATGTCTCGTCTTTCAAGATGTGGTGAGTTTTGCTAGTGACGGGATGTCTCGTTCTTCACGATCTGGTCAGTTTTGTTAATGACAGTATATCTCATCCTTCATGATCTTCTCAGTTTCGCTATAGACGGGATGGCTCGTCCTTCAAGATCTGGTCAGTTTTGCTAATGACGGGATGTCTCGTCCTTCAATACCTGGCCGGTTTTGCTAATGACGAGTTACCTCGTCAACACAACGCCACCAGGAAGGTTAAATAATCTAGAATCTTCTCCGAACCAAACAGCCATATTAGTTCCTTTATATGATGAACCATCCATAACGTGAATTTAACTAATGTAAATATGACACAGGTGTAAAATGTAGAAGCCTATATTTCTTCGTTTAAATGGCTTACAAAAGCGTTCAATAGGCTGGAAATGAAACGTCGAAGACAAGAAGACAGTTTGACCTATAAATATTTCGACCACCTGCAACATCACACATTTGTCTATAAAGAATTTTTCCTTGTGCCAACTGCTCTCTACAGCACATAGGTCGAACTCCTGTTTTGGCCCACTTTTGAGCGAACGTGAAATATTTCAGCTAAGTTCCTTTAAGAAATACGAAGTATTAGAAACCTAATGATGTTAAAAGAACCGCACATAACATCAAAGAGACAGTTTCTCAATCGGCAACATCGATTGATGAAGTGTCGTTACTCGCATTCATTTATAATTTAACGTAGGAATCGGAATGCACGTATCATATATGCAAGTATATATTGAGTCAAAAATATCACACGGCATTTTGATTTAATTGTTTGAGTCTCCAAGTGGTAGAGGTATTTCGTGCATCAAGGTCTAATCAAATTTGCCAATGTGGATCTATATCGTCATCTAGATATTAATGATTTTTTAATTAATCACTAGATCAAGATCTTGTCAGTTTATTCTTGTTATTCTCCATCAATATTTCACTAGTTTTGCTAGTGACGAAATACTTCGTCGAGACAACCACCAGGAGGATAAATTGTACTCTGACAGGCTCTAATTCCTTTTTCAAGAAATATGCGTAGCACGAAGTTAACACACCAGTCATGTTACCGCCATTATTAACTGAAAGTTAACTTAAATTGTATCTCATTCACTTGTTCGAAGTGGATTCGATACTGTATACCTCAAATCCAGTGTTTGGGTTTGGGCTCAAAATTTCTTTCCTGTTCTAGTTTCTATCTTCCAAAATTATCATTGCCTTTTTCACAGGTGCAGAATTATTTTCAGTATTCTGCAACACTACTCCAAGCAATTGCAATTGTTCTGCAGGCATTTTGTCCGAATTTTGAAAACTGCAGTCAAATCAAAAAACAGACGTAAAACACGGTTATCGGCTAAATATGAATTACATATTTATAATAAAACACACACACATCAATATTAATTAGCTTACTTCATTTAAAACCAGGCCATACATTCAGGATTAGCTATACTGTCGATAACTTTAGAAGTTAAATATTGTCATTGACATAGAAGCTGTGGTATTTTAAAGTGTTTGTGGGAACACGGGGCCATGGGTATAAATTGAATAAGACACATTTTAATCGGGAATTAAGGAAAAACTACTACTTTAATAGGGTAATAGACAGTTGGAACGCGTTGCCAGAAAATATAGTTAATTCAAAGGGAGTGTACGAATTTAAGACACAATTGGATAGTCAGTGGGAATTGGAGAATTCATAAACAAAGGACCAGCCTTGTTGGGCTTGAGCCTGTAGCTGGTCGTCAATATTTGTATTTGTATTTGTAATTTGGGGCGGTGTAGGGAGATTGCTCTGTAGCTAAAAAATAAAAAAAAGTTTTGCAAGGAGCACGTTTTGCACTGCAGAACATCGTAACTTATGATTGAAAAAAAACCGACCAAAATTTTGATAAAATTAAGGAAAAATTCACACTGTTTGTTCTGCGTCGTATGTCGCATTCTCAAGCACTTTCTCCTCCCACGGCCTTTTGTTATCAGACTGCTGGAGAATTTCATTAAAAAGACGAGAGAGTAGTAAAAATCTTATAGTATGCAAGCCTAATGGGAAAAATACACCTAAAAATAATATTTATTTATGTATATTATGGGATTGCAGGTAGTATTTTTTATAAGCGTAGTGTAGTATACACATACAAAGTAAAGTAGTAGGTTTTTTAGTTGGAATACTTTTAAAGGCATAATAAAATATTTAAGCGGATGACAGAATCAGGTAAAATTTCTGGTTTTAAATAATCAACGTGTAGGTTTTATATTAAAAAAGGGAAATCAGAATGATGTACTTAATCGTTATATTAAGAGAGACACAGTACTGTTCTACTCTGACCCATATTACCAAATTATTATTTTATTAACTTATATTAATTACAAGGTATCTTGAAAATTTCTGTGTAAAATTGCATAGCAATGCATATGATATATTATTTTCTAAGTTATAAAAGTTTCACCACCGACAGGTAAGTTATATACACTACCCAACAATAACAGACCGGACGCCAATGGATTTGCATGAAATCCGACCACTTGTTTGGGGAGGTTTTCCGTGGGATGGCCTGGGACCTTTGCATGTTGTTCCTGGTCAATTAAACTCCGACGCCTAGAGGAACATTATGGACAATCTGGTTATTCCTACGCTCTGACAATTTTATGGAATTGAGGAATGATACTTCCAGGACGACAACGCTCCATGTCACGTTGCAGCCTCTGTCAAGCAGAGGTAACAAGATGTGGATGTAATACGTCTTCCCTGGCCTGCTCAGAGTCCCGACCTAAACCCCATAGAACATTTGTAGGACAAGTTCGAGCGACGCTTACGGACCAGGGAACCACGTCCGAAATCAACCCTTGAGCTGGCGACATTCTTGCGGCAGGAATGGACACAAATACCCATAGCTGTGTGTCGAAACCTTGTTGAAAGTAAGCCTAGAAGGGTTGCTAGTGTAATTTCAGAACGTAGGGGACCATCATCCTATTAAAGCATGTATTATTTTCCTTATATCATCATATCTTGCTGTCCGGTCTATTATTGTAGGGTAATGTATCTACATGTATTTGTGCAGTTGAAACTTCTTTTAAAGTTGTTTTTTATGGTGTATTTCTTAATTCGGCGCATAGAAAAAGGATATTGAGAAGTGGTTGTTTTTTAGAACATTGATGAAAAAAATTTACTTGGTGTTGTCCTTCGATCTTTTCTCTTTGGGAATCATCCCGGACCGTCATTAATAGACCGTTGTGTTAATCCAGTGTGACGTTATTTGAAAGACTAACCTACCCTTACCACCTTGGAGCCGCGGTAGCCCAGTTGGAAGAGTATCGGATTATCAACCGGAGGGGCGCGAGTTCGAAACTCAATTAACCCAAAGACCGTCTTGTACACGACGGCTGGTTCACGTTAAATCTCTTGTAGCCTCGAATATCCTCACTCTGGCTTGGCGTGGAAGTTTGGAGAGTGGTATGCCAACTTAGGTGTTGACTTCGTCTTTTAATCGTGGTTCAAATTTACGAGATATTGACCTCAGATCTTTCCTTTGAATATCGTGGATAGTCGTCAATAGACTGTTGTTCTGTTCTTGCTCGATGTTAAATAATCACTTACCTACCCATCTAACATTGATTATTGAAGGATAAGCAATGGCAAAATCAGTGCTTAAGATGCCTATTGACCTACTCTTTTTCACGAAGTATGTCATTCACGGAGATATATATAAAAATAAATAACATTAGTTCAATAAATTCTCATGCACAAATTTAAGACATACTGCAATGAATAAAATAAAATTTGCTGAAGACGTAAGAATTTTTAAATAACGAAATGTTTTGAAAACTATTGTTTCAATCATTGTTTATACAAAAAATTTTTTAAATAAATATTTCACGTAAGGTAAAGTAAATAAAAAATGCAAATATAAAGTTTAAAAAATTATTATTCCATAGGACACTGTCTCTTTAATGGGTAAAAATAACTAAATTCAACTCTAACTTGATACAGTAAATGATTTGATAGCTATACAAGGAACACAAAACCACCATTTGATTACAATTTTTATCAAATCATCTTATATGTACGAATTTAAATAAATAAATTTCTTGAAAAGTGTGCAGTTTTCTATATATTAATTATCACAGTTAGTTATCATAGTGAAACATTTAATTTAATTTTTATTGTAAGTCTTTTTTATGAAGAGTTTTTGCATGACAACACTGTCTTCAATTTCATCTTCATACAAAGTAATAGACCTAATTCATGAAGCATCAAGGTACTATGTGGTAATCGCCACCGTGACGTTATCCGAACTAATAGAAAACATAAAACACGTTAGTATGTGTCTATCTATTATCTGTTAGATCACTTGAAGCCATAAAAAAATATGGTGTCAGCGTATGTTTGGTGATACTAATCATAGTTTGTTATTAATAGATTTAGTAGATGATCTGTAAGGTTTGTTTTGAAAAAGACTTTTTTTTTGTATAAAAAACTAAACACATCACTTTTACACTTTACTAATAAAAAGGTAGTATAAATTTTCAATTTCTTGTGATGAATTGGCATACACGAAACGAGTACATACGAAATATGTCCATGTACATCGTATTAAAAATTTCTTTGATTTGTCGCAATACAGTCATTTTTTGCATTCATGAGGACTAATTAGATCGCAGGGTTAAAAATTATTGCAACAAATTTGGTTCGTTTATGGCTGGTGTATGAAAAATGTTGATGATTATATCATTCGTTAAATATTTCATACCAAAATTCCTTATTGAATTAATCCCAGGGAAAAGTAAATAGTTTAATTTTTTCGCACTGGTGTAACGCAACGGTTTATTTTGAATTAATTCAGAAAAACACAAACTTGAGGTTTGCCCCATGTTTGTCTTTAACTTTCTATGTGTATAAACTGGTGTTTTTCACACAATCTGTTTTGTGAATTTTGCACAGAGTGTAGGGGTGACATCTATTCATCGTAAATGGTAACTTATAATGGTGTTTTCACACAATCTGTTTTGTGAATTTTGCACAAAGTCTGGTGCTGCCATCTATTGATCATATGTGGTTACAATACATAGTTGAGAAAAAGTATTTTCGTGCTGCCATCTTTTGGTGCAAGAAATAAATCTAACTTTGAAACTCATATAAGCTTAGAGAAATATTAAAATTTATTTTGAAACAGTTCTTCAAAGGAAAATTGATTTTCCTTAGAACTGCATTTCGGATCAAGTAATGAAGTGATCAGTGATGTAGTATTTAGATTTTATATTTCTATATTAACCAGAAATTTTTGTTTTCAATTTATAACTAGGCAGCCAGCAAAGCATTTAAAAGACTGACTTTTGTAATATAAGGATATCTTGTCTTTAATTGGTATAAAATAACGTGTTATTTCATACTTCCCTGTTATTCAAAATCCCCGAAGGTATTTTATTATTGTCATGCCTCTGAAAACACTACTCGGTATTGTATTAGAAGTAAATAAAACTAAATTATATTAAACTATACCATAAGATCAAAACAACTACAATTGTGGCTAAGTTTTAAGAAACTTTACCGTTTATTGAACTTGTATTGATATGACTTTTAAGAGAGACCAGCAGTGACTCATAGCTGCTACACAAAGTCACACCTTTTTATTATAAAAACTTTGTACCATTCTGTCTGGTTTATAATGAAAACTGCCTTTTTTTCCTAATGAGAAAAAAAGCTGGTGTATTGATTCCTATGAATTACTGTAGTATTCATTCAACAACTTTTCGTAAAAGTATTTAATTATTAACCTAAATTTATCCAAGCACTTGATTCTTTGTAAATATTATATGATTTTATTTAGGATTTTAATCCTTGAGAATTTTTGAATCTGGCATCGCCAGATTGATTTTTAGACTGAGCTCGGGTGTTCAAGAGTGATTGACAATTATTTTTTTTTGGAAATGACAAAAAGAGGGGTTTGGCAGTTATGCTGAGATTGTATTGATGTTTTCTGTTGGTACTTGATTGATGTTGACGCTTGTATGTGTTACGTTAATGTTTTGTTGCGTTAACGAGCTTTCCAGTTCTCGTTGTCTTAATGCAAAGCAAAAAATATACCTTAGACGACGAATCAGGATGGACAATCCTACATTTATTCCAATACAACCTTAATATCAAAGAAATAGACTCCTCACATAGTTCCCAAACAATATATATTTTTTAATTGTATTTAATTTAGGAAAAGGAAGTTTTAGAAAACAAAATACAAATGTTTCCTGCATATTGTCTGACGAGTCAGTTAAATAAGTAAATTTTTATAAGTACAATTATACTTTTTAATCTTTTTAAACCTTTATGTGATTTCGACGAGATATCTCGTCCATCAAGATTTGATCAATTTTACTAATAAAGAGATATCTCATCATCAAGATATTCCCTATTTTTTTATGATGACGACATCTACGATCTGGTCAGTTTTCTTAATGACAATATACCTCATACCTTAATGACAATATACCTCGAAATTCTAAAATTTTCAGTTTTAAAGTTTTGTTCTGAAATTTTTTCTGTAGGTATACATTTTGTATTTTGAAATTATAATAATTATTTAATATTTTCAAATTTTTTAAATTTTATTTATTAAAATTAAAAAATGTCAAAATTTCGCTGAAGACAAATTAAAGAAATATATTTGAAAAGTCAATGCTAAAAATTTCGTTCATTTATGACAAGTAGCTCTTAAGTTACATCGATATTTACTAGCGAAATCCTATTTTACACAAAAGGAGAAAAAAGTTTAAAATTATGAAGGCTCATTGGATTTGCAACTGTCATGTTTATAAAAAGTTGATTATTTCCGGTTCTACGTATGACAAAAACAATTTTGGGTGTCATTTTATTCAGAAATGTCTATATTATTTTTTAAGATAATAAAAAAAACTTGGACCTTTTTTCATATTTTGAGTCTCAGACCCACTTAATATTTGTTCTGAAAGTTAAATGCATCTACAGCAAGAAACATGCAACTCAATTTCTTAATTTGTTAAATAATTAAATTACAATCCAGATTTAGTCTATGCATGTGTGTGACAAATCGTATTTGAATATATATTACTCTATTATGATTAATACAGGCCTCTTGTAAGGAATAGCTAAGTAAAATCGTTTTATGTATAATACAGTATCCAGTGACATATACTCAACTTCCATCTTCTATTCCTATATTACATAAACCGAGCATCAGCATCAACTCATTCCAAAATAAAATCGGAATCATTCCTTGTAATGCATGATTGAGTAATCGTAACAAAACCAACCATGTGGTCATTTTGTATGGCATCTTATGGCCATTTAGGGAAAGCAAACAATGAAAATAAGATTGTTGACCTTAACCCTAGATTAACCTCAGATGAAACAAGAGGTGAAGATGCTCAATCCCAGTGGGTGGACTCATGCCGTTCGTTTGTTCCATTGTATTCTGGTTGAAGACTCTTCAAGGCTCATTTACTTTCATGGGTTGAAACAACTTGATGGCAAATGTTAGCTCTGAATACAGCTGCTCACGGTACATATGATTTGTCTCTTAATAAACTAATTCAAAAGCTGTGACAAACGATAAAACGATAAAGAGAGGAAGCGTTAAATGACAACGTAAAGAATAGGTACAACGCTTCTTTAGAATCCATCTGTATCTAATGGGGTCGCAGATGCTTCAGCAAATATTCAGGAAGACTTCCACAGGGTTTTATACGAAATTTATTCAATGTCTGGATTTTTATTTTGAATTTCTGGAATCCACATAGTCCAGTCTGAGTATTGGATCAACCCAGTGATTTCCAACCTCTACCGTCTCGTGCTACAGATAAATTAATTCTTAACATTCTACGGCACAACCAATAATATACTTTTAGCCGGTCTTACAAACAAAAATTGGTAGGTTGTGTCGAGGAAATGAACTAGTTTTTATGTGAATACTAGGACCTGATGTTTGACGCTGGAATGAATGAAGCAGGCATATGTATTTTTAACTGTCGTCGTTTTTTATTGTGTGTATATCTAACAATTAATTTACAGTTTGAATGATTAATGTTGAGACTTATATTGATTGGTGCTACGAGATTGCTGTAAAATATCAATTGTAGCGCAGTTCTGTAGTTTTCAAATCACATAACATACGCTGTCCTCAATCCAAAGTTACACTAGCCCAAAGATCACCCATCAGCATAAAAGTTTGACACATTTCGATCATATCGCACCCCGGCAAGAAAAGTGACACAAGTCAAAAAACCAAAATTTTGACGTTATGTCATTAAAAAATATATATGAGATGCCCCAGCGTGTTACATTACTATTTTATAGAATATAATAGAATTTAAAGACATAAATACTTGACTAAAATTTAAAAAAAAAAACCTAAACTATTTCAATATCAGTTTTATAGTATCCTTTAAGTTGATGTATCTCAAATTCTGCAATTCTAAGTTGTGTCAGTTTTCTTGCCGGGGTGCGATATATAAAAAATTGCTCATATTCTAAATGTTTCGCATGTTTTGTGTTATAATTATATATTTATATATACTTCTACTATTACAATATATATCTTCTGAATGTTTCTCCTAGTTCAGAAAACATAACAAAAGAGTTTTATGATAATGGATACGAAAAATAACGCAAATTTTATGTTGAAACGAAATACATTTGATTTACTCGTAAAAAGAATATGTGAAATAAAATTTTCTCTTTGATTTTATTTCATGACTGATAACGTACGCCATATTTTACTCTTGGATGTGTTTCTTTCTTGTATACCATTAAAAAACATTATTAGGTGTATGTCCATTACTTTACGTTGTCTGTCTGTTGTGTTTGGCGCAGTATAGCGCCCTTGTGCGATGCTGTACCAAAAAATCAAACCTGGCCTTGAGCCATAATCCCCAACCAAGATCCGAGGATAGTACCATCTGATTGTTGATTGACTGAGCTCCTAACAATTTTATTATTTTGATACCATCGCATTCTTTTTCAGATATTAATTCTCCTTGTGGTCCACATGACATATTTCATACTAGACATGGTCAATTTCGCTAATGGATATTGTGTCTAGACAAAACTTCCTGTTACTCCAAGGGTAAACGAAAATCCAAGAACGAAAAAGTAACACACTTGCCAGGTGACAGTTTGGAACAGGTTTTTGCAACAGGAGGTAGGAAGGTATTTAATTAACGTCGTACTGGAGCAACACAACGGCCTATTGACGATGGTCCAGGATCAATCTCCAAAGTGAAAGATCCAAGCACAACACCACGGAATTTTGAACCACGGTCAGATGACGAGAATACACCTGAGCTGGCACCCCTCTATCCAAACTTCCAAACCACGTCAATGATAGGACATTTGAGGCCACGACAGATTTTACGTGCACCACCCTTTGTACACTACACGAAGGTTTTTATTGAATTCGAGCTCGCAACCCTACGGTTGCTGCTAGTCCGTAACTCTTGCAACCGGGCCATATATATATATATATATATATATATATATATATATATATTATATATATATATATATATATATATATTATATATATATATATATTATATATATATATATATATATATATATATATATATATATATATATATATATATATATATATATATATATATATATATATATATATATATATATATATATATATATATATATATATTGGTTATAGGTCGACTACTAAGGAAAGTTCTTGACTCCAAGATAAACAACCAAAAGCGTTAAGCAACACTTAAATCAAGAATCAAAATTGAAGATATTGCATCAGGCATTATATAACATTTACATCTGGGTCATTCCACGCAAAATGAGCAAATAGGCTGTGGCTGACACATCACCGATTTTAATGAAAATGAGTTCCTAAATAGATCGCATGTAGTATGGAGGAACTGCCAAATATATTAAATGTCAGAAATGGATATTTTATTTGTTATTGAATTTTAAAATTCAAGGTCACACAAATGTAGATTTTTGTAGCACTAATAGTAGCCTGTTTGAGACCCAATATTTCAAAAAGTTATTGACACAAATTATAAATTTTTATATTGTTACATTCTTTAGTAAAAGTTCTTTTAGGAAATGTCAGGATTTTGTTTAATATCCGGCACTTCTCGTTCTGAAGGATCGGCGTAAATAGAGATTTGTCCAATATGATACCAATTTCAAATTGCTCTAGTACCTTTAAAAATGGAAAAACAATATCGAAAATAATTCCTAACAAAGCCCTTCTTCTATATAAAAGTTAGGTATAATTTAGTGATTGTAGTCCTATTCCTTATTAAAGAAAAAAAATAATAATAAAGGAAAATAATTGAAAACGGCGATTTTTCTGTATTTTTAAATACAAATTTTATTGTGAAGGACAGCTCCGAAAAACTCACAAATTTTCAGTATTATGTGTCCAGATGTATATTATCTGTTCTGAAATTTTCATCATTGTAATTTGCTTATTTTCGTCCCAGGAGCATTTTTAACTAGATGAAAACTATAGTTTTATTTTATCGCATTATGAAACAAAACAGGCAGAAACACGCCATTAAGCCATCCATTTCCTCATTGAAAGAGATGCTATTACATTCAATGACAGATAATAGAATAAATAAACACTACTAAATGAATTATGGTTATAAATATGCTTGGGTTGCTATAAACTGATAATTTTTTGCTGAACCGAAAGAGCTTTCGAACACCGGCGAATGTTCAACTGGCAATCCATAAGTGTTCCAAGCATTGAAATGATCATTAGTCGGTTAGATAAGTCTTTTGGATTTTCTTGTAGTTTTTAGGAAATATTATTACTATGTTTGATTTTGATAGTAAAAGAGATTTTAAAATTCCTGAACTTTCGAAATGTGACGTGGGAGAAATGTTGCAAGAAAACTGCCATAAAATCCATTATGTAAAAGAAACCGGATTAAAAGAACTTTCCGAACTAACAGATAAAGCCAGAGAATTGTTGTATTTGAAATTAGGTAGGAAGTTTGAAAACATTTGTCTTCACCATGAGAAAGTGTATTTACTGAAGTATACTTACTTATTCCGACGAACTTGTTGTAATCCTTTTAAAAGTCACAAACATGCCGTGAAAAAGTCCCTGCGAATAATAACACTAGATATTGCCAAGAAATCAGCAGGATTGCTCTCGCCAGGTAAAAAGATCTGTCTCATATGTGAAATTGGTGTTAAAAATTTTATTACAGAAGAGGATGCAACAGATTTTGATTTGAAATTAGGAAAGAAGAAAATTACAGAAATTAGAAAATTACAGAAATTTGTTTCAACTGCTAAAATAAATTTTGGAACTGTTTTGCAAGTAAACCTCAATAAAATTAATAGTACATATGCTACTGAAAGTAAGGAAGATTTTTTATTGTTTAATAGAACAGCTGAAAGCAAAGTTTACTGAAACAACATCCCCTGCAGAAAAAATTCAAATTCTAACTCTTGTTCCAAAGAGCTGGAGTCTGGAAAAAATAAGGACAGAATTTTCTACCACATTGTATTTAGCAAGGAAAACCTGCTAAGAGACAACGCAAAAAAAATTAATGACAATATTATTGCAATAGTTATAAACTTTTACGAGTCTGATGACATAAGTCGGCTATGTCCAGGAAAAAAAGACTATGTTAATGTAAACACAGATGAAGGTAAAGTCCCAAAACAAAAAAGGTTGATTCTTTGTAACTTAAAAGAAGGATACCAGCAGTTTAAGGAACAGCATAGGAGTGCAAAGATTGGTTTCAGTAAATTCGCTGAATTAAGACGGAAACCTTGTATACTAGCTGGAAGTAATGGTACACATTCCGTGTATGTGTGTGCACCATACATTAAAATATGAAACTGATGTTACACGCTATTAAACCTCATTATTCTTTGCTAGAGCTAATGAAATTATATGTTTGTAACATTGAAAAGGAAAAATGTATGTTCGGAGAATGTGATAAGTGTCCAAAAGATCAATTTCATGCTCAAATAGAAAAGTTTGAGGTTTTCCAAAATTTAGAAGAAATTATTTACAAGCGATGGATTTCGACCGACAGATCTACTCTAATCACACAAGTCCAGTCAACAGAAAAATTTCTTGACTCACTTGTTGAGAGTATGTCTGGATTGACAAAACATCATTTCATTGCTAAATCGCAGTCCAAATTTTTGGAGGAAAAGAAATTGACTGTTTCCCAGGAGGAGTGCATTGTACTCCTCGATTTTTCAGAAAATTATTCATTTATTGTTCAGGATACAATTCAAGGATTCCATTGGGAAACTACTCAAGCTACACTGCACCCATTTGTACTTTATGGGAAGGATAACGAAAACAGGTTTCAAATACCTGTAAGTAATTAGTTAAAATTCATAATTTCTATGATACTACGTTGAAATTTTTAAGCTTGTTTTGACACTCATTTTTTCTGCTTTTATAATTCACCCTTAAAGTTAAACATGATTTGGTATTTCTTTGTTGAATTAGGGTTTCATTATCTATATTTTATTTCACTGTTATCATTGAAGTTCTCGTAACATGCATAGAGTGGGAAGCAAATGTTGTGATTTTGTTTTTATTATTGTTGCTTTAGGACTCAGATTACAATCCTGATTTTTTTTTACAAGTAATATACATATTAAATTGTATTCCTGTGAAATGTCGGTTTTGTAAAAGCTGTCCTTCATTTGATTTCTTATGCCTATTTAGAGTAGAAAAGTATCATTTTGTACTTTTCGTTAGCTATTTTGAAGATGAAAGAATTAAAATACGACTTCCAAATTCTATCAGTAATATTATCATATCTAGCATTGTAACTGGCATGAATTTAAAGTATGTCGTAAAATTTCTTCAGCCCATAGAAATGTTTTTAATTCCGTCAAAAATGACAATTTTCCATTTTTTGCAACTAAATTTTGGATTAAATATGATGTTTAAAAAAGTTGTTGCCACAGTGAAAAAAAGAACATTTTGTACAGATTATAAAAATGTAAAACATGTTTGTCTACGTTAAGTAGTTTTTGAGAAACAGAACTTCAAACATGCAACATTAAGCGATCTCGCAACTGTTCTTCAAAGTTGGAAGTCCTAAAAATGCCTCCAATTTCGAAAATATTTAATTTTGAATCTAATTCTTTTGGATATTGTTATTTATGCATAAACTAAACCCCTGTACCAAATTTCATGAAAATCCATTACCATAAGGCCACGGGTTTTTCCTGATTTTTGCTCATTTCACATGGAATGACCCATCTGTAGGCTGGCCATAAAAGACAATTTGTAATGCAAAGATTAAGTACCAGGAGGTTTAAAAAGCCTTTAACTTTTGACTGCGGACAATACAGCAGGTGTACCATGATTGCACCAAGAAAGAATTTAGACAACGACCACTACATCAGTTGTACCTTGAAAGTTATAAGAATCGCGCCAATGAAGTATTTAAATTATGGCCGTTACAGCTGTTGTACCTTGAAAATTATAAGAATTGCGCCAAGAAAGAATTTAGACCTCTATCGTTACATCAGTTGTACCTTGAAAGTTATAAGAATCGCGCCAACAAAGTATTTAGATTATTGCCGTTACAGCTGTTGTACCTTGAAAATTTTAAGAATCGCGCCAAGAAAGAATTTAGACCTCTAATTGTTACAGCTATCGTACCTTGAAAGTTATAAGAATCGCTCCAATTAAGAGTTTAGACCTCTAATCGTTACATCAGTTGTTACCTTGAAAGTTATAAGAATTCCCAAGAAAGAATCGCGCTCTTTATACCAAAAGGCTTCTGTTTTTTTCTTTGTGTCACCTAATTGTTTTCAAATTATTAATTTTTTTGCCAGTTGATATCGATCTTTTTGGCTTACATGCATGTCTGTGCCTACTTTTAAAAACTATAACTCCATTTTCCATATCTCAATGTACTCACCTCTTAAAATTTCCATGATTATTCCTAGCTTCCAATATAATATCTTTAAAGACAAAGTCGTGAACTCTTTTAAAAGTATTTAATCAGATTATTAATATTTTTAAATTTTTTTAATAGACAGACTAGTATTGGTAATGGTAATGATAATTTTAGTTAACGTCGTACTAGAGCAACACAATAGGCTGACTAGTATAGGACGCTTTCCAAAGGATCGAGCGTTTTAAATTATTTTTAATGTTACATTTACAACACCTACGTATTGCATTTTTACAAGTTTTTGATAAGAAGAAAGTCTGTTTTTACAAAGCTAATAACCATTTTAACCTAAAAGTAGAGATACTTTCTTTGACTGTATACTGTACATAGGAGGATACCATATAAGATGATTATCCGTTGCGAAAGAGATTTCACGCATCATCGTGGAATTAATGTTCCGTAAATTTGGGGTATTTGCTTTACTATTTGTTCGGCAGAATATATCTGGGTTGTTGTTTACTTATGGAGGCGTTATGTCGGCAATTTGGAGTTCTTTAAAATAAATGCTCAGCTATTTCGATTTCAGATCTATTACTGATGGCAATCCCAGACAGCTTTATCTTTTTTTGCAGTTCCTTTAAAAAGTTTTGTAAAAAATCTGCCATTTAAATCCCATTCTACATTTGTATACTAAAAGGCGGATTTCATTTGATTCCGAAATGATATATTTTATTAGTGCGTTAAAGCAATAGTTGAGATTATAAAAATCCAGCTTTTTTTCGGTAATGATAAGTGTTAACATAAAAAGCAAAGTTTAAAAAAATATCTAACCATGGATTGGATAATTTCCTGAAGATGAAGATATTTAGTAATTATTTTTTTTTCTGGTATTATTTAATCCTATGAATACTTGTTTTATATTTTTTTACATGATTTAAGTTTTCCTGCATTTATAATGCTTCAATACATGTAAAAGTTTCATACAAATTAATGACTCCATTGCGAAGCAAACAACATTCAAACCTCTTAAAGAGATATAGCCACTTTTGTTGGGAGTTGTTTGTTCCAGTACATTTCCGAAGAATCCAGAAAATTGGAATAAAGGTTGTTCTAGTAAGTACACATACACAGCATTGTACTGAAAGAATAAAACCATTTCAAAAGTATTTTTTGTTTAAAAAATTATATAATTAAAACTTATACTCCAAACTCTAACAAATTACTAAATCGGCTGTTACCAAATACTAGAAAATAGGACAACGGGCCATTTCCAACCAAGATACAGCCGACCAACCGGTTTAGTGGTTAAGTTATTAGCCTCTAGAGCGGAAGGTTCCTGGTTCGAATCCAGGTCCGGGCATGGATGTTTGTAAACGAATGGTGTAGAGGCGACTGGCGCACCTTAAATCTGTCGCGGCCGAAATTCCTCACGTTGGGTTGGTGTGGAAGTTTGGAGAGCAGGGTGCAAGCTCAGGTGTTGCTTCGTCATCTGACCGTGGTTTAAAATTACGAGGTGTTGTCCTCGGATCTTTCCCTTAAGGGACTGATCCCCCGGACCGTCGTCAAGAGCCCGTTGTGTTGCTCTAGTACGACGTTAACTAAAATTACCATTACCTACCAAGATACAAAAATAGATTTACAATAAGACTGACAGATATCAAATGAAAAAGTTTTACAATCAGATCTGATTACTCGATCATCCTCGACAAATAGATCAATTGATATAGAAAGTTTACATCTTACTTCAATTGTTACATAATATGATATATCCTCTATTATCCTCGTTTCCCCTTGTGTTCAAAACTACCCTGTAGTGGCCAGACTATGATACAAGAATCTGTTCGAAATGGTCAGTATTTCTGTACAAAGGACAATTTGTATTTCCTACTATTATCCTCATTTCCCTTTGTGGTCAAAACTAACCTGTAGTGGCCTGCTTATGATACAAGAATCTGTTTGAAATGGTCAGTAATTCTGTACAAAGGACAATTTGTATTTCCTCCTCTATTATCCTCGTTTCTCTTTGTGTTCAAAACTACCCTGTAGTGGCCAGCCTATGATACAAGAATCTGTTCGAAATGGTCAGTAGTTCTGTACAAAGGACAATTTGTATTTCCTACTCTATTATCCTCGTTTCCCTTTGTATTCAAAACTACTAAGAAAACGTACAAAGAAAAATTTGTATTTGTTACTTCATTCCCATTGGACTAAAAGGACAGTTCTGTTTTGATGAGGTATCTCGTAAATAGCAAAATTGAACAGATCAAGATTGACGAGATTTCAAGTTGAATACATTTGGAGGGTTAATCTTCCTGTTGGTTAGATTGACGAGTTATCTCATCAATAGCAAAATTTACTAGATTTTGTTGGACGAGATATCTTATTATAAGAAGAAAACTGACGAAGATCTCAAGATCTGGTCAGTCATTATCATCAAAAATTCGGCAATACTTTGAAGATGAGATATCTGATTTTTCTTTGATTATCATGCAAAGAGCTACGGCAAAAAATTAAAATATCCGCGAATAACTGAAATTATTTTCAGAAATAGCTACATTAAATCATTATGATCGAAGCACTACAAACAAGTTAAATTTTCATTCATCGTAGCGAATTTTAAAAATACTGAGACTAACATGTACTGAGAGAGAGAGAAATAAAAAAAATCACTTTAACCCAATACCCTCACATCATTAGTTGATCGAAATGGTAGGTTTTTTTTTAAGCCTTGCACACAAATCAAAGATACACTATATACTTAAAGATCAGTTAAGAAAGTCGATAAAAAAAGAGATATTCTTTAACAGATTGAAACAAAAAAGAACATGAATGTGGAACACACAATACAAAGAATTAAGCAGACGGCTAATCATCTTCAGATCCTTTCCAGAAGCAAGTAAAGCCAAAATACCTCAAATGACTAACTGAGCATGGCGTCTTGACTGCCTCCTGTCTAAACGCTCCAGTAAACCCGTCACGAATTGAAAACCTCCGTTGTTTCTGTGGGAAAGGCCACTGTGTAAAACAAAAGCTCTATGTTCTCAGGCTATGAAGATACATCCTCTTTTAGCTCTAACAAGTAAACTTACTACTTAAAATTTTCCTTTCAGGCCAAAAACACTCCTCAAAGAGACCTATATTTGACAGACTTTTGTTCTAATCTTATCTTACGTATATTTCGAAAACAGCCGAGCAATCGGTATAGTGGTTAAGGTGTTAGCCTCTAGATCGGAAGGTTCCTGGTTCGAATCCGGGTATGGATGTTTGTAAGCGTATGGTGTAGAGGCGGCTGGTGCACCTTAAATCTGTAGTGGCCGAAAGTTCTCACGTTGGGTTGGTGTGGAAGTGTGGAGTGGGGTGCCAGCTCAGGTGTTGCTTCGTCATCTGACCGTGGTTCAAAATTACGAGGTGTTATAATCGGATCTTTCCCTTAAGGGACTGATCCCGGACCGTTGTCAAAAGCTCGTTGTGTTGCTCTAGTACGACGTTAACTAAAATTACCATTACCATTTCGAAAACATGAAAAATAAAAGTGTGTGAACTTAAAAATTATTAAAACTAACAAAAGCAATTATTATTTATTTACGTATGAGTATACTAAGTCAAATATTTTATTCCTCGGTTTCCTGAGAGAGGTATTTAAATACAAACACGTCAGATGGATTTTTTGGTGTTTTTAATTAACGTCGTACAGGAGCGACACAACGGGCTATTGACGACGGTCCGGGATCAATCCCCCAAGTGAAAGATCCAAGGACCACACCACGTAATTTTGCACCAAGGTCAGATGACGAGGTAACCACCTGAGCTGGCAACCCACTCTCTCCAAACTTTCACACCACGCCAACAAAGTCAGATGGAAGAGGTGGTAATGGTAATTTTAGTTAACGTCGTACTAGAGCAACACAACGGGCTATTGACGACGGTCCGGGATCAGTCCCTTAAGGGAAAGATTCGAGGACAACATCTCGTAATTTTGAACCACGGTCAGATGACGGAGCAACACCTGAGCTGGCACCCCACTCTCCAAACTTCCACGCCAACCCAACGTGAGGACATTCTGCCACGACAGATTTAAGGTGCACCAGCCGCCTCTACACCATACGCTTACAAACATCCATGCCCGGGCTCGGATTCGAACCAGGAACCTTCCGATCTAGAGGCTAACAATGGAAGAGGTGGATAATGCTTTCTACTTCCTAAATATGCCCTTGATTTATACATATAGGGTTTCCCTTAAAATGTAACTTATCACCGTTTTGGCGATGGTTAACTCATAACTTAGTTGGCGTGGACCAATTATCCTTCATATGTCATCAAATAATTCATTGTTAGTAATTTCTGTTGGCGAAGTATTGAAATCGTATTCGAAAAAGAGGCCAATGACATCACATAAGGATTGCGCACAGAAAGCATTTTCCAATAACTAAACTCTAAAGTCACCTAAGTTTAGCTTGGCAAAACATCTTCTCAGATCTAAAATAGGTGGCTCGCTCGCATTAGAAACTGAATTTGATTCAATGATACTTTTAAGAATTAAATATTTACAACATAGTTGAGTACCATATTTAAATAATTACGTCAGTAATTAAAGATAATAATTTATAATTCAAATCGAAAAACAAGTTCAGTAAATGGGATTTCAATCTCCTTTTCACCGTTTACACACGATTCTGCATTTACTTTATTGAACCACACACCTGTACGTTTAGCGCAGATGTGATAAACCTTGCACCATGAATAAAAGCCTACTAGTGTAAGATTTTCCCCATAAAACAAGAAAATAGTAAAAAGGAATCAAAACTCAAGACATCTCGGGTTTTTCCAAGTCTGGGCCTTCATACGTTTTCTATCCGCAGCATATTATTCTGATAATGAGACCTCAAGCAACGACAAACATTCCGTAACCAAACTCAGCGATTTATAAATATTCTCAAGAGAAAGAAGGATTTCTGATTTTCCCTTGATTTATATCATGGAATACCTTGAATCATCTTTTGGAACTCAGAGGTTATAGTCGTGACACACAACTTGAAAAATTCTACGTTGTATTGAATTTAATTCCTACAATTATTCTCGATTTGAATATTTTTCTAGATATTTGATAAAAACATTAAATGTACTGAAATTTTTCTTCTTTGCCATGTTTTCTGTCCTTTTCCCTCCAAATAGCTGCCGACCAACCGGTATAGTGGTTAAGGTGTTAGCCTCTAGAGCGGAAGGTTCCCGGGTCCCGGGCATGGATGTTTGTAAACATATGGTGTAGAGACTGCTGGTGCAACTTAAATCTGTCGTGGCCGAAAGTCCTCACGTTGGGTTGGTGTGGAAGTTTGGAGAGTGGGGTGCCAGCTCAGGTGTTGCCTCGTCATCTGACCGTGGTTCAAAATTACGATGTGTTGTTCTCGGATCTTTCCCTTAAGGGATTGACCCCGACCGTTGTCAATAGCCCGTTGTGTTGCTCTAGTACGACGTTAACTAAAAATTATCATTCTCCAAAATTGCTAATAATACAAATGTTGAAGTTTTCAAGAGTGACAAAAATTTTGTAAATAAATAGAAATAGTTTTAATTCTACTTGAGTTTTCAGTTAACAATAAAGAAAGATAATATTTAGATCTTAATAATAAAGTTAATCTGTTTGACAGAAATTCAAGACACTCAAAACTAGACTGACAGAAAAAAGCCGACTTATTTCTAGTCATCAAATCATGGATGAATCAAAATAAAGTGTTATATGTATAATCATTAATATGCCTAAATGTGTTTTATAATATTCTTCTCTCATTTTTCTTCAACTAATAACTCAATTGATACTGCTTTTTCTCATCGGTTATGTATTTTCTATATTTCCCGTAAAAAATTATTTGCTAAGATTTATTTTAAAATGTTTATTTGCTTATTTACTATTGCTGTGATTCACCTATAATATAAAATTAATTACATCTGTTTAGGGTTTGAATGTGCGTTTGTTCTGTAGCCAGTCGGCGTTTCGTCTTAAATAAAATTTGATAACTGAGATCTGATTTTATTTGATTGATCAACCTTATATAATGACCATTTTGATAGTTAGTTAATAGCTTTCAACATAGAGAAATTTTTGTTTTATTTCCTGATTGAAGAAAATATCAGATAAACGATAAATGAAATACACTACCCTACAATAATGGACCGAACAGCAATCTGTGATGGTATAAGTGAAAGAATGAATGCTTTAATAAGGGAATGGTCCCCCACGTGCTGCAATTACACTAGCAACCCTTCTGGGCATACTTTCAACAAGGTTTTGATACACAGCTATGGGTATTTGTGTCCATTTCTGCCGCAAGAATGTCTCCAGCTCAGCTGTAGATTTCGAACGTGGTTCCCTGGTCCGTAAGCGTTGCTCTAACTGGTCCCACAAATGTTCTATGGGGTTGAGGTCGGGACTCTGAGCAGGCCAGGGAAGATGTTTTACATTCATATATTGATACCATTGCTTCATAGAGGCTTCAACATGACATGTAGCGTTGTAGTCCTGGAAGTAACATTCGTCCATTTCATAAAATTGGCAGAGCATAGGAATAACCTAATTGTCCAAAATGTTCATGCAGGCGTCGGCGTTCAATTTACACGGTACAACAAGCAAGGGTCTCAGGCCATACCACGAAAAACACTCCCAAACAAGTATGCAAATTGTATGCAAATCCGCTGGCGTCCGGTCCATTATTGTAGTGTAGTGTATCTCTCCAATTTCTCTACAGTAAAATAACAATGATTTCCAGATAGACAAACCAATAAATAAATAAATCACAAAAAAGGTAACACTTCTAAGGGAACTAAATGAACCTATCCCGTAAATATTGTAATTACTTATACTTATATAATACATCAATTGATATAATTACTCAGTAGTTACCAACATAATCCTTCAGTTTATATACATGTTAGTTTTTTAGTTGTTCTCCATCTGATTACCCTCTCTTAGCCGATATTAATCAACCGTACATATCCTTATTACATACTTTGTCTTTGAAATATTGAATCAAAAACCTCTTAAACCTCCAAGGGGTTTTGTCAAGATACCTCATCCATCAAGATCTGCTCAAGATTGTCAATGACAAGACATCCTGTACATCAAAATCTTGTTAGTTTTCTTAATAACAAAGTTCCCCTATTATTATAAGTGGAAATAAAAATCAAAATAAGAACAGGTTTTGTATCATACGCTGTCCTCTATAACGCAGTTTTCGACTCGAAGATAAACCATCAAGAGGGTTAAAGAACTTTTGAAGTATACTGTTTAAATAACGTTACGGCGAAAAATAAATATTGATTGGTCGAGATAGATTTTGAGCTAAATCATAGCGATTATAAAACTAGAACGTTTATATTATTTACTTTATTTCAAAGATAAAGTTCGAAATGAAGTTTGAAACCTCTAAGCATACTGTGTACCAAAGATAACATGTTCCTCCAGAGTTTACGATGCGTCATCTCAGCGAACAACTACTGACAAATATGAATAGTTGAACAACATGGTTTCGCCATTACGGGTAAACCACAAATCGTCTATATGTAACAATACATGAAACAGCAAATAAACGTTCTTCGGCGTGTTTTATGAGCCAGCCGGAGCTTCTAATAATAGGCATTTTTTTAGCTAAATGAGTGGAAGTGCTCTATCGTTATGCGTGGTTAATGGAACGGAACAATTCCGATAACATGCAAATCTCAACTCTTTTATACTGAATCGCTCCTCACTGGTAGGCCATTAAAAATCCATCAGAAAGAATCCTCCATCAGAAATAATTTAGAAGTATCCGATTTCGCTTTGGGAATCTCAACTCCTTGAAAATAAAATTAGGCTACCGAGGGCACAGATTTCGAAGACTTGTCTTGTTCTACTGATCGCAATAAGTTCGTTGGTAATTGGTTTTCTTGTTTCCAGTACAAGATGGAGGAGAAAACAATAACATGGCAGTCACTTTGGGTTGGAGCTGAGGACACACTTGGTTGACCTCACAACTAGACCAGAGCCATGTCGCCAGCGAGCCTTAAAATATTCAGTAGAAGATGGCATCCGTTTTTGATTTCGTACGCATTAGATGTCAGGGGAACCATGGCGGAACGGACTACTGGGGGAGTTGTTTGAGATCTTCGGAGCTGTCAATATTTGTTATTCAACCTCGATAACGCTTTCGTTTTCGCAGTAGAATAATGAACCCCGTAGAGAGCTGATTTCTAAAAGAAAGTGTATTGAAAGGGATTGATTGGCACAAGCATGAAGTGGTTTCAGTTCGTATTTGTATTTAACTTTGTATCTGCTCATTTCATTCAAAAATCACAAAACGTCTCACTACACTGTTTTTTGTAAAACTTCTTTAAAGTATTTTGTGCCACGAAACACAATTCTTTGAGTTTTACTGCAAGCTACTGAAAGGTATAAGTGGCATTCTGATATGAAGAACTTTGAAAGCAAATTCGACTTGAAATTAAGATTACGGGTGCAATAAAAATTACAGAACATAGAATGTCTATGTATACCATGGAATAGATCTTTGTATTAGTTTCAAGGAACAGTTCATAAAATAATTTTATGGAATAATTTCCTGAAATAATTATATTGAGTAATTTCATGGAATAATTCTATGAAATAGTTTCATAGAATAATTCTATGAAATAGTTTCATAGAATAATTCTATGGAATAATTATATAAAATATATTTCTATCAAATAGTTACATGGCATAATTCTATGGAATAGTTTCATCGGATAATTCTATGGAATAGTTTCATCGGATAATTCTATGGAATAGTTTCATAAATAGTTAGTTCTTGAAAAATAATGAAAGAATAGGCTTTCGAAACAAACTATACAAACTAGTACGAAATATAGTTTTGTATCTTGCTATTATTATACGCAGTTTTGATTCATCATAATTGACTATAAAAATTAAAATCTTATCAGATTAATTTAATTTCTACATATCAATTGGAATAAGAAATACAAGTTATGATAATTACGTTAGTAATTCAACATAAGACAAAATTTAACGGTTAATAGTTAGAAAAGAAAGTTAAAAGGAAAGATTTTTGAGTAATGCTCTTTCTTGTAAATAATCCTACGCAAACGTGTTATTTAAGTTATTATGTGTGAGATCGTTGTAAAATTACAATTACAAAAATAATTTGAAATAAAATATGTAATTATGTTTACATAAGTATTGTGTATGATCTTTTCCTTTGGGAATGGTAATTTTTAATTAACATCGTACTAGAGCAACACAACGGCCTATTGACGACGAATGGCTGACGACGACATTGGCCTGGATCAATCCCCCAAGGGAAAGGTCCGAAGATAACGTAATTTTGAACCACGGTCAGATGACGAGGCAACACCGGAATTGGCATCCCACTCTCCAAACTTCCACACCAATCCAACATGAGGACTTTCGGCCACGACATATTTAAAGTGCACCAGCCGCCTCTACAATATACGCTTACAAATATCGATGCATTGACTCGGATTCGAACCAAGAACCTTCCGATCGCGAGTCTAACACCTTAATCTATGGGAATGATATCGGACCGTCGGACAATTATCGGACAATTACTTACCTAACTATTATAAGCATCGAGATTTAATTACGTTTTGAGGAAAAAGGTTTGCCATAGAATAAGTCATGATAAAAAAACCCATAAAATATAGCTACTTTAATACACAATTATCATTTCCATAATTTATTTATAAAAAGCTGATTATGTACAAACTGCTTATTCAACGGCTAGCGTCAGAAGCAAACAGATACAGTTATGAATTCCAAAGGTATCACAATAACTTTGTAAAACATATCAATGAAAAGATATATACAAATAAAGTTCATAATTTAAAATCCCATATCAAAACTCCTATCAACTACTTCAGAACGAAACACCACACCAGAAGTTTGTGCGTCAGCTTCAAAAGCTGTTGTCCCATCTTTGCATTTGCTAAATGTCTGTCAAATGAATTCATATAATATATAAATGTCAATAATATGTATCCATTTAGTAGAAGACTAGGAGTATGCATGGAATTCCTTATGTTTAAGCATAGTACTCATGTGTACATGACCTACTTCAATTCCAAAATGAAATGAAGTCTTGGTGTGATTTACGGTTTTTTATGTCAATGTTTTGGAATAATGACTTCACTATTCCCATACTTTCCGGCATTTTAAAACTCAATGGTTTTGTATTGTATTGTGAATCCAAATCGTCATGGATTCTAAATGCCATTTTCAGAATAACTTCGATGATCACGAATTTCTAAACAAACAAGTATTATCTTGATTTTTCTTTCGAGTCTAGGCTGGAAGCTTCTTTGTAAACCGATCCGCTTACAGACATTGCTTCTTTGTAAACTGTGTTCTGTTCGTTGGCTGGTGGGTAGTACACTGGTTGGGCGGGAACATAGGCGTCTAAAGAAGTTTGTAGAGGTTCGTTAGGATCCTGGTTGAAGGATGGCCCTTGAATAATTTGCAAATCCGAGTTGCTGTATTTGGATTTTGAATTCGACATCGATTCTGGTGCTTGGAAGTAAGTTGGGTTCCGAGAGGATTCCAAGGCGGCTGGGTCAACAAACGTGAAGGTCTGGCCCTTCTTGGCTTCTTTGGAATCCGGGGAGTTTGTGTACACATTAATGATCGAGCTTGATGATGACTGCAGGTTCTGTTCCATCTCATCAAGGTTCGAATTGTATCCTTGAAATGAATTTGATGGCTCATTGTTGTGAGCTAGCTTCTCGTGCGATGCTGGGGGGTTGTAAGCTCCGTATTGTTGTCCTCCAGACAACAAGGAAGGACTGTTCTGGTTAGAGTACTGCCCTGCTTGCTGTTGGGAGTAATCTTTAAAGTGGTTGTCATTGGAATAAGAATTTCCGTATCCGATATAAGTGGGGGACGGGCTGCTTGATTGTTGACTGTAACTATACGATGTTGTGACACCTGGGACATTGATGATTGGGTTGCTGTTGCTAAATACTGCATGCTGAGAATTATTGTTAGTGTACACTTGTGGATCTGGACTGCTGTACACCGGAGTTTGGTAACTACTTTCAGGTGTCATACTATAAGAGTTACTATCAGAGAAACTGTTGCTGGAATAGCTGTCTTGTGAACTAGCTGGCTGGTTGAAACTGTCTTGTGAACCAGCTGGCTGGCTGTAGGTGTTTGACAGTGAACCGGCAACGAAATCAGACAAGGTGTCTGGTTGAGCTTGGCGATCACTATTACCATGGTTCGTTACTCCGCTCACACCATTGTTACCACCTAGGGCTTGGTTGAACTCTTGAGAAGAGAAAGGTTGTGAGCCGTCAAAGTTTGAATAACTTCCATAGTGGTTCATCGGATCGTTATTTCCAGTGTTGGTTGCGATAGAGAAATCTTTGTTGGAACCCACTGCTTGATTGGCATCTTGGGGTAAGAACGATTGAGTTCCAGAATAGTTGTTTCCATAATCGTTGTTGCTATATGAAACAGATGATCCAGAAGGTGTGTATCCTGCCGAATTTCCTGAATGATTAGGTAGACTGTCAATTAAACCATTTTTTGTCCCCTGGTTACTAGAATCTTGAACTTGACGAGTTTCCTGTGTAGAGAAACCCTGACTACCTCCATAGTTGTTTCCATACACACTATTGCTATACGAGACTGATGTTCCAACTGGAGAAAAGTTATCAGGAGCAGCTATATTTGAACTGTCGGAATAACTGTTTTGACTCGGACTTTGATCGAATTTTTCGTTGTGCTTGTAGAGATTACTGCTACTATCAGCCTGGTAACTGTTGGATTGTGGAGAAAAGCTGTTGCTGTAACTGTTGCTGCTGTGTGAAGAACCAGATGGAACGTAATTATCATAATTGTTATAATTGGCATTCTGATTGTCGTTTGGATAATAATTAGATTGGTATCCGTTCTGTACGTTATTATAGTTGTTACCAGTTGGATTATTGTTCAAGTTTGTAGTACCTGCATTATATCCAGTATTGCTTTGTATGGATGATTGATCGTACGATGAAACTGGTTGATTTTGTTGAAGGTTTTGCCCGAATTTAGTATTCATCCCTGAATTGTAAAAGTTATTGTTGGATAACCATGATGACGTTTCCCTGATACCCGTAGGTTGACCATGCGACTGTTTGAAAAAAGAATGGAACTCGAAATTCGATTTAGTTGGAAACTGTGGTTTTAAATCTTTGAAACTATTGTAATTATCTGGTTGGGGAATGTTATTGAAGTTATTGCTTTGCTGACTTAGTGCTAGGCCATTGTTGAATGAATTAGATGGGTACTGTTGGTACTGGGAATAAGATTTCGAAGCTTCAGATGACATGACTGAAGGGTTAGACGTGGTGGTACTTTGGGCAGACTGCTGATCTCCATAGATGGGTTGGGAATAGAGCTGCGAAGAATTCTGATGGGGTTTGGCATAAAGTGAATGCTGATCGCTTTGCTGTTGGCTGATGGAATACTCTGCATACGAGGATGGGTTGTATACCGGTTGTGAATATGCTGTAGCAGAACTTGCAGTGCTTGAAACGGAATCATACGTGGCTGGTGTGGAGACTGCATTGCTGTAGGGTTTATTAGCACCACCTTGGTAGTAAAGCTCATTAGAATTGCCTGCTTGTCCTTGAGAACTCGTAGAAGGTGCCGGGGCACTGTATGTTTGACTATTGCTCACCATTCCACCAAGATTCTTGTTATCCTGGTAGGCTGGCTGATTGCTTATAGAGCTGCTGAAATTAGAAGTGTGAGATTGATAGTAACTAGGCTCATTGACTTGTGTAGATTGGGACTTATTAGGTATCCTGTGGGCACGGGGATAAGCGTTGGCTGGATATTGGAGGTTTTGATTCATGTTTCTGTAGCGGATCAGGTTCTGCAACTTCTGCCTGTTGTAAAATAACGGGGAGTTGTATTTCATACTTTCCTGGGCGTTTGAATAACTATGCTGGTTGCTATAGTCCCCAGCTGAACCACTGTTGTAATCCATTCCCATGTTGCTGTAAGGACTGTGAGAATGGCCCTGCGGTCTGTTGTATCGACCGTCTTCTTCGCTTCCATAGCCTCCGTGGTAATCGTTTCCGTATTCTCCACTGTAGCCGTTGCCTGGGTAGGAGTGTGCATGGCTATAGTGGGCTGAGTGAGCATCGACACTGAAATGAAAATGCATACAATCAGCTTAGTTCAAAACTTTACAATAGGTTAATGCGTAATGGATTGAAACATTGTTACAAATGAAAACTTTATGAATAACAGGTTAACATTCAGAGTGGTATCGATGAGTTATCTTGTCCATCAACATCTGACCAATTTTGGTCGTGTGATCAAAAATCTATTCAACAATATATTGCCAAAAAAATTTTTTATGATGAAAAGATCATGCTCAGCCTTTTTAAGTCAGTGGATTTACACTCAGTTCAGGTAGGTATGCATTTAGTTTACGTTGCACTGGAGCAACACAACGTGCTGTTGGCTACTCAGTCAAGTTCATTGACGAAATCAGTTTATTTATAATGATGAGATATCTCGTCCATCAAGGTATACCAATGATTTTGCAGATGACGAAATACTTCTTCAAGACAACCACCAATTTTAAGTAAACATCATTACATTTTTGCTTAATGCGTAATGTGCTTTTATAAATGAAAACTTAGAAAATAATAAAGCTTAGGAAAACCTATAGAAAAGGTTAATGTGTTAAAGTGGTGTACAAATCAAAACTTTAATAATAAGCGTTAGGAAAACTTTATTATGTAATAGGTTAAATGAGAAATATGTTGTTACGCATGAAAACCTTTATTAAAAATAAAGGCTAGGAACCTTTATTATAAAACAGATTAATGCGTATGGTTTTCAAATAAATATTTTATTAACCCGGCGGAAGGCGCGCCTTAGATCGGAAATTTAAATGTAGCATGAGCGTCTCCTACCCTAGGCTCTTCCTTGTACAATGAATTATATACCCAATAGCTTGTCAGTTCAAATTAAAATGTTATGAATTTGATTGTGTAAGTATAAAAATAAAAAGATAAAAAAACTTGTATATCTCAATACTCCTTGTATAACTTATTCTTATTATGTTTTTGTTTTAAATAAAAGGGTAAAAAAACTTGTGGTGTATCTTAATGATCGTAGTATATTACTAACTCTTATCCTGCTGTTCTTAAAAAACAAACAGGTAAAAAACTTGTGGTGTTCTTAATACTCATAATATTTCTAATTCTTATTCTGCTGTTTTAAAAAAATAAAAATGTAAAAGACTTGTGGTGTATCTCAATACTTATAGTATTACTAATTCTTATTCTGCTGTTCTCAGAACACAAACTAATTAAAGTTTTGTCATTCTACTACACTTCTGATTGAATTAGAGTTTGGGGCAATTTACATTCACCATGGTCATTGAAGCTAGGATAAAGGCCTGCCTGAGAGTGCCTTACTGATTCAGTGTCTCCGATTCTAAGGCTTTTCTCGTGGTTCAGCTCTTGCTTTGTTTCGTCAAATTACTGTACGCGATTGCTTTAACACCAATTACTTCATAATTGAGTTTAGAGGAATTCGACTGAATGTTCACACTGTATAAATCTGGATCACGAACTACTAGCAAACATTTGCTTGGTCGTTTTGAGTTTCACAGAGTAAGAGCCATACTTGACCAAGCTGCGCCAAGCACAATAAAGACAACGTTAAGAATTTTTTAAATAAAGGAAGTGGGAGGAGGAAGATTGCTTGTGCATCCTGCCAATGCGACCCAGAGAACATTTTTCGATGCTTATATTCCACTCAATAATTTTAATTGTATTGTTCAGAAATATTGATCCGCAATAAACCTAACAGCTTCATTGTCAAACGCCTGGCATTTGTGAATAGAAAAATGTGCGAACGCTCATTCTGAAAGATCGTAGTCTAGAAATGGTTGCAAACATCAACTGCTGTTGCATCACAGACACACGTGTGGTAAATATTCGTACAAAATCGGTCTATTTGAGTTCAAGTATGCATCACACGCGGGGACCCCTTTGTTAGATATCCGTGAGAACTCCCAGTCCAGAAGAATGAGGAGGTTAATTTAAACTTTCAGATGCAAGCTAGCATAAAGGTCAGATTCTAATGAGATCATCCAATTCTCATAGTAAACGTTCTTAGGATGTTGTTCTATTTGGTTGTTTTGTGTTGGACATACACCATTCAATCATTCCTCGGTTCAGTTCCATTATGCTCCCTTTAATTTTTTTCTAAAAATGAAAACATTTATTCTTTCAATAGTAATTTTAGTAATTTTTTAACTTTTTAAGCTCATTTAGAAATTATTTATAGCAATTTGTAGCAAATTTCCACTGTTTAAAGTTAGGCAGTTTTTCGAAAAGAATGATTTCCGTTGTCTTAATATGAAATAAAACACTAAATCTCTAATTTGTCTAACATCTATAGCATAATGAAGGCATGGATTTAATTATAATACAAGCGACATTTCAAAACAGATTTTATTTTAAAGCTTAATTTCAATCACTGTTTTTGAAGATCCAAATAACCTAAAACATTTCTACATACATTGCGTATATTTTAAAGTATAAATCCTGATGGATGGAAAACAAAATCCAAAACCCGAATTCAAAATTTCTTATGATTTGTTCACTTACACCAATGGTATATTATTTTAAGAATTTAGCTTTGGAAATCAAAGTATTTAACGATATGTTATGACAAAAATAGCAAATTCCTTTAGTTATCACTTCCGTATAGAAGAATATTTGTTAGAATGATATCCAGCATATCCTACTTCCTTTCAAATTTAATATGTTCATATGTGCAATAGTTAACAAATTTTATTGGCATATCCTCATTTCGAGCTCTGAAAGATGTGTACAGTTAGATTCTTAATCGTTCAAGTAGATTCGACGAGATATCTCGTCTATGAAGATATTACCTATTTTACAAAGAACGAGATATCTCAGGATATTGTCGACATTTTGTTGATGACGAGAGATCAATATCTTGTCAATTTTCTTCTTATAATCGTGATCGTATTTTATTCTAACGACCAGATATTTCGTCGACAACCACCAGAAAAGTTAAGTCAAAATTTTTTTTCCAACTTGTTGCTGGTAATAAATTCTTTTATCTAGTAATAATTATAGTTCCTCCAAAACCTAAACTGTCAAAATGCAGATAAGCTTCTTAGAACACCAACTTTTAGCTCTTTTCTGAAACTCAAGCGAAGATGGAAACAAAATTACTACTTTCTGAGCACTTTGGAAATCGCATTCTAAACTTGTGATAAAAAAATTTTCAAAAGCAATGGACCAAAAAATGTCTTACCCTCTCAAACGAAGTCCCCCAAATACAAACTTGAAAGTAGTGAATCCTCAGTCACTGAAGAGAGAGTTTTTTCAATATTTCCCGAACTTTAAAATAGAAGCCCCTAAGAGCCGTTTTAAAGCTTTAGGCATCCATAATAGCGGTCATTTGAAAGTCCTTCATGCACCATTAAGTAGATAGAAGGATAAACTCAATACTGAGGTAGTACCAAAACGCTTAGTCTTCCTGCACTTCTTTTTAAAAAGACATTTTTAAAACTTTGAAAACTCAAATAAGACTGAAATAATTCTTTCCGATTCCTTAAAGGAAGTAATACCAGTGTTCTGCAGCGCATCATTGCAAATCGTGTGACTATGTTTAAATCTTCTAAAATACTTAATCAGTTCGTCAGGTAGTAATAAATTATTTTAAGTAATAAAGGTGTCACCTATTGTTTCCTTTTAGACAAGTAGTCTCTTCTGAATTATTGGTTCTGAAAATTATATCCCAAAATTAAAAATTGGGTCATTTTTACATATAGCGAAGTAATAATTGTCTTAATCAGAAAATTATACACATTTACTAAGAAGTTTCAGCACTTATTTCGTGAATTTAATGGAAAGAGATTGAGAGTTAGTGTAAGTTTTCAAAATTCTATGGGTCAGAGTGTTCTGAATTATTGTTTACAAACACCATATCCCGAAATAAAAAAAAATTAAAATTTTTTTAACCAGATAATTGTACGCATTACCAAAAAGTTTCTGCTCACTTTTCGTGAATTTAGTTAGAAGTTTCTTTAGTTTTGCAAATTATTGTTTCTGTACCGCATATTTCAAAATAAAAAGTTATTTATCTGTAATAAAGTAATATTTTTCTGTGCCAGAAAAAATTATACACATCACTAAAAAGTTTCTGCTCATGTTTCATGAGTTTAACTAGAAGAGATTGAGTGTTCGTGTAAAGTTTTTATAGCTCAAAGGACAGTCTGATCTGAATAATTGGTTCTGATTATTGGTTTAATTTTTCATCAAGAAATAAAAATTAGCCTTTTTATGTTACAAAGTAATGGTTTTCTCAAGCAGAAATTTATACATATCACTAAAACGTTTGTGCTTACGTTTCATGAATTAAGTGAAGAAAGATTGAGAGTTCGTGTAAAGTTTTTGAAATTAAAAGGATATTTCGTCTGTACTGAATTGTTGGTTCTGAAATATAAATCCCAAATTAAATATTAGGTCATTTGTTTATAGCAATGTTTAACATATGTTTTTTCTAGTTGAAAATTATGAACAGCACTTAAAAATTTCTGTTCATATTTCGTGAATTTAAATGAAAAAGAATTGAGAACATGTAAAAGGTTTCGAAATTTAAAGGACAGTTTGTGTATTCTGAATTATTGTTTCTGAAAATCGTATCTCATAATTAAAAAATTATACTATGATTTATTATGCCAGAACATTAATCACATCACTAAGATTTTTCTGTTAATATATCATGAATTTAATTGAAAAAGAAATTAGAGTTGCGTAAAGCTTTCGGAAATTTCAAAGGACAGTCAATACAATGAGTGCCATAAATGACTCAATAGCGTGTGGGAGTAAAATTGTCAAGATGCAAAAAAAACAGGAAGTACAACACATGACATAAATGACTTGTTAACATTATTCCGTGAATTTTATCGTGTGACCATCAGTGCGTGTACGCGTTTTCTAAGGATATAACTCGTGTCTGATAATCAATCTTCGCACTTTTGGGTTAATGTGTAAAAAAAATCATATTTATATTTTATCCTACCTCGTTACCTTATCAAAAATCTGAATAAATTCAATTCATTACTTATATAAAGAAGGCTATTTAAAACAGGACAATACTAGTGTGTTTAAGTATGTATGTGATGTGAAAAGTGATTGTTCTCCGAATTATATAAATTATGCTATTATTTAAGTAAAGTTGGCTGTTTTTAGGTTTTATTGGCAAGGATCATATTTGGTAAAGTTGCGGCAAACACAAGATTTGGTCTGGGAAGAGAAAGTCTATATGAAAATCGTTATCTAGTAATTGACATTTTAGAAGTATCCGCACTCATGAACTTGATTTAGCAGTTTAACTAGGACTTAAAGGAATAAATAACATCAACAGAAACATGAAAACAGTTCTATCAAGATGACATACATCACTGAAATAGCTAACGCATGCAATACATTCAAAAATCGCAACACATGTATCGTGTTTTAATACTCAGTGTCTATAAAAGAATGCCCCAGTTTCATTGGTATATTATAACAGTTTAATTTAGACTATTTACAACAAATCATAAATCAAATTGAAGGTAAACTAACCTAGTTTTTCTTACAAATGTTCAATATGTGCACCTTTAGTTATACGGCACACATCCAACCTAAAGTCCAATTCTTTCCACACTTTGGTTAACAAGTCCGGAGCAATAGCATCTTCAATTCTGTCTCAACTCTGGCACATTATTAGATAGCGGCGGAATGTAGACACGAGCTTTTATAAATCCTCAAAGGAAAAAATCGCATGGCGTTATGACAGGTGAACGTGGAGGCCAGCGAAAAAGAGCTCTGTCGTCACGACCATTACGACCAATCCAACGATCAGGGAATTCTACGTTCAACCACTCGCATACAAAGAAATTCCAATGGGGAGGGGCTCCATACTGTTGCTAAATAAAGCTTGCAGGTTCACCCTCTACTAATTGGGGAAATAGTCATTCTGTCAACACGTCTAGTTAATCCACCCCTGTTACGGTAAGGATTGGACTTTAGGTTGGATGTGTACCGTATAACTAAAGGTGCACATAGTGAACATTTGTAAGAAAAACTAGGTTAGTTTAACTTCAAGTTGTTTTATGATTTGTTGTAAATAGTCTAAATTAAACTGTTATAATATAACATTGAAACTGGGACATTCTTTTTCGGACACCCTGTATAACTGAGATTTACGTATTGGGAGCACACTTACTACACTGGGACCGGTTTCTTGACAAAATGTGGCACCTCCTTGATGATGTTGATGATCTTGGGAACTCTGTGGGGCACGGGCACCGGGACGTGCTTGTAGATTGGAACGATGTACGGTTTCGGAATGTTCACTTCCACGGGAACGGGGACTTTCTTGGCCACGGGCACTATCTTAGGCACGTGAATGAACACTGGTCTGGGAACACGCACTTGCACTGGAAGGCCGACGAACTTGGGAACAGGGACCGTCTGCTGGATTGGCAGGGCTGCGAAGAATGGTATGGGCTTCTGGATGTGCTTGATGACTGGAATGATGTGAGGGATACCGACAGGTCTGGCTGCAAGAGAAAAAGTTAATGAGTGGAGATTTTCAGTGGATAGGTTAACCTTCCAAATGGTTTCGACAAGATATTCCGTCCCTCAAGATTTGAACAATTTTGCTAACAAAGATATGTCTTGTCATGAAGATAGTGTCGATCTGTTGATGACGAAGAGTTCAAGACTAATATCTAATATGTCATCCATCAAGATCTGGTCAATTTTGCTAATACGTCTAGGGATACCACGACAAGACAACTACCAAGAGGGTTAACTTCGACTGATTCAGCAATTTTTCAGTTGCATGCTCTGTCTGCCTATCAGAAGAACTACAACAAACATAAGGTCTCTGTTCTGGTGGTCACTATAGAAACAGGCCTCGTGCATTTTTACTGGGGATTAGGTTTTGTTGATGGCTAGTTTGGTAACGTTTTGAATGTAGCTCCTTTCTATCGTGAATCATCTTATCTCACAAACCACTAGAGAACAAACACATTAGCACTAAGTTCGTCAATGTGACAAACTCAAGTCTTCGAGAATTCCCTTAAAAAATGGGTCGTCTCATTTCAACGGCAACATGGAGCAGTTCTGTCTGAAGCACTGGACTTTCTGTCTGGAGCGGTTCTCGTTGTAGACAGACAGTAGAAAGTAGCGATTCCTACTCATTAAACAGGTAATTTCGGTTAGAGTATGATTTGGTAAATTTTCTACGGTTTAAAATAGATTTTGAAGCGACTCAAAATACCTTCTGTATATATTTTGCAGTAGAAATCCTGACAATGTTTGTGTTAAAGCAAATGTGTATTATTTCCATTTAGCTTTATACTAACTACAGTCAACTATGGGTAGGATTGGAAAAGCACAGATAAATCTGATGTGCTTTAATAATTTCTTTTGAGATTGAGAAAATATCTCACTCCGAACAAAAGGCGGATCGTGTCAACCAATGGAATCATGTAATAGCGATTATTTATATTTTACTTGTTATCAAAGATCTACTAGATCCTTTATGGTTTTTATGTTTCTTTTGTCTCAACATACAATTACAAACAAAAACAAGGATTCCCGAAAATAAAGTTATCTAGTGTGTACATGTGTTTCCCCTCAGCTTTCATGTGGCTTCCTCATCGCAAAATATTTAGCAAGTGTCTGAGAAACATTATATACATTCATTAAATTTTAATAAATAAAAACAAATCAAAACGTAATTAATAGTAGAAACAATAAAAATGAATGAGTTAAAGCGAAGTAAATATTTAAAAAAATACTTGTTACTCTTCTGTAATTTTTTTGTTTTCGTCTTATGATTATTCAAATATTATGTATTGCAAAATGAAAATTTCATTACTCTAAATACTTTTTAGTATATTTTGGCAGAGTTTTGATCCAATTGAATTTTAGATCACCGAGTCAACACGAATTGAGTAGTTTTCTCACAAATGTAATATGGTCAAATGAAACTCTTCATTGCACATCGTATGTGTATACGAGAAATAATTCTAAACATTATATTATTAGAGCTAATAAGATATGTATGAAGATCCTTCCATACACCCACAAAAAATATTGGTATTCATTTTTGCTCTTGATGTGAGTAATCTGTTTTTGCACCAGTAGAATTGCTTTGGTTAAGAGAATACCTTGATCACACCTTGTATGTATGGATAAGAAAGCAATTGAAACCTAACTACTAGTTAAGAAGACATGTATTACAATCCTTAAAAACACATTAAAAATAGATTTATTTTTGCTAATTTTGCTTCATGAGGTAAGTTATCCTTGTATTCATTGGACCAGTAGAAATGTATCATGAAAGTAGAAAATATCTAACAGTAAAAATAGTATAAAATGAAAACCTTTGTGTCATCTAAACTATCATTAGTCTCATTCATTGCAGAAAACCGAATTCATTATCTGTGCTCTAAAAGTTCCAAACCCTGATACACTATTAAAATTTCAATAAAACTTTCTGTCCGATATAAAAAAACTTTCCTCGTCCATATTCTTCATTCCAATCACTGTGCTCAAAAACAAATGCGAATCACAATTTCCCTGTTTCATATTCCATATCGAGCGCTGGAATCAGACCACGACAGGATGACGTCTGAAACCCGAAACCCCCTATTAAGAGAAAGGAAAATGAGCACCGGGGTAATTTCTCACAGTAAAATGAATGGCAGATGATATGAAGATGCAGCTGCAAGTTGTGGAGCAAAAGATAAGTTCAGTGCCATTGAGAAAACAGCCACATATGGGGTGTAACAGAGCGGATCTGAATGTGATTACTTGGCTCAATTATAGGAACCATTTAATGCAGAGTGGTTGAATTGTTACTGAAATGGGACTGGTATCCCATGGAAATTTATTTCTGATCACCTATTTACATTGAGGGAGATATATGTATATATAGATTCTAACCTTTTGTTATATCTTCTTTCTTCATTAAATGTTGTGAATAGTTCATCGAGGTTCGTTGACTTTCATAGCATATTTGGATTTCCCCCGTGAATTCAATTGGTCTTGTTCGTTTCCATGGTCTGAGAACTAATGCTAGGTGAGCACCACGTGGGGGTGTCTCAACAAAGGGGATACTCTCGTGAGGAGATTTTCATTCTCATGCTGGTTTTTAAATTCTTCAACTAAATTAAATTACATTTCCTCTATTAAAAGCTAGTGCAGAGTGATTATTTACGTTATATATATATATATATATATATATATATATATATATATATATATATATATATATATATATATATATATATATATATATAATATCCGTTTTTTTCCGGGACAGTTTGGCGATCTTTCTTTAACCCTTTTGGTGGCTGTCTCGACTAGGTATCTCATCATTTGCAAAACTGATCATATCTTTATGGACAAGATATCTAGTCATTAAGAAAAACTGACCAGATCTTGATATCCTCATCGTGAAAATAGCGAAGGTATCTTCATGACGAGATACCTCATCATTAGCAAAATTTGTCAGATTTATATTAATGAGATATCTCGTCGAAACCACTTGGAGGGTTAACCTCAAAACGGACAGGGGGATGAGGTGGTAGTACATTATTGATATATCACAGAAAGTAAGGGTTGTGTACCAGAAAATAACCGGAGTCACATGCACACTTAAGAGAAAAAGGTACTTGTGTAAATTATATGCAAGAAAAGTATCTCGTCATTAGCAAAATTGATCAGAATTTGAAGGATGAGGCATCTCATCCATCAAGATCTGGCGTTTTGTTAGTTACAGATATCTCATCGGCTATAAAATCATATATTATTTTAGGGAATAAAGATCCAAGAGGGAAAAAATTATTCTTGCCCAGAACTGGTAACAATTTGGAACATGTTTTTGTATCAGGAGGTTGGTCATCACAGTGCAGTTTTCGACGCGAAGATAAACCATCAAGAGGGGTAAAAATATCATTTAGATATACATTTGTGGCAAAACATTTTGATTAATTGGTAATACCAAATCACAAAATGTAAGACTAATTTTGTTGTTTATGTATTGCATGATGTTGTTTAAACATTTCTTTAAAAAATACAACTTCTTATTGTAGTATTTAAGAGATAGAATATCAGGGAAGGGAATTTAGTCTTTTACTTGGGGAACATTTCTACTGCTATCACCATTTGTTTATTGATTTGTTCTATTCTTATTTATTCATCAAGATCATTCGCCTTATTTAGTGATATTAGCACGTGAAGAAAAGTTCAAATGTTTCAAATATGAATCGTCCAGTTCAAAAATGTAAAAATTTGTGTGGAACAAAAGGGTTTACATTTTGTGGTCTTGGTGAGTTTGCTGATTGCAAATGAATATTGACGATCCTTGAGCAATTATTAGGCCAATTTTTCTCAGAACCATGACTATTTTACATTGCCTATAAATTGTACGAATTTTGATTTATAGAATGTAAAACCACCAGATACTGAAATTCTTCCAACATTTGAGTATTCCTCGTTATAATTGGGCTATTAAATCTTGCTTTCCATACTTTTTTGCTTAGTGCCATGTTCATAACCTTTCGTCAGAAAATCTGAAAAAGCGTGCACCTTTTTACTGCTAAGATATTAAATTTTAAACTTTTGAACAGTTAAGCATTTATATTCACATTTAGGAAAATTATTAGTTTGACATTTACGGAACGCACGAAGGAAAAAATTCCGAAATAGAAATTAAAATGTGCTAAATTTCATTGTCATATAAACAATTTAATCTATATTTCAATTCTCGGATACTTAGGGTTGCTACAATTTTCAAACATGACGGGCGTTTGGTATTGGTTCAAGATAAATCCGTTAGGCAACTCTGACCTTGAAAAAACACTGTGTTGAGAGATGTATTTTTCTAATTCGAATTTATCGCTTTAAATAAATAAAAAGATAATTCTTCTAAAAAGTAGCAAGTCTTTAGAAATCTTATACTTAAAATACATTCTTACCTATAGCAAAAGGCTTGAAATACTTGATGTACTTCGGAACTTTAACTTGTACTGGTGTTGGCACAGGATGTGGTACTGCAATATTCTTATAGACATGCTTGACTATAGTCTTCATGGGTTTATCCCATCCTTCATTCTGCAGGCCACTTGAGAACCCTCCCATATTAGGGTTTCCAGAATAGCTCTCACTGTGCGATTCCCCCGAAAAGCTTCCACCGTGCATGTCACCTCCGTAACTGCCACCGTGACCATTTCCACCATAACTGCCACCGTGCCCGTTTCCACCATAGCTGACGCTGTGACCGTTTCCATCGTAACTGCCACCGTGACCGTTCCCATCGTAACTGCCACCGTGACCGTTCCCATCATAACTGCCGCCATGGCCATTCCCGTCATAACTGCCACCATGGCCATTCCCGTCATAACTGTTTCCATATCCATTTCCATAGTTGCCCATGTCGCTTCCTGGATGGTCAGATCCGGTCGAATATCCGCCCACGTTGCCGGAGTATCCGGATGACCCTGAAGAATATCCGGACGACCCTGAAGAGTATCCATTGTTTAGTTTAGAGTCCTCGTTCGAAGGGGTGTCCTGCCATTGCTTTTTTTGAGCCGGTTGGACAGTAGAGATAAAAGGCAGGTTCGCGAACAGGAAGGACGTGAGGTAGAGGCTGTGTAGGAGATACATGGTTGTCTGTGCAGTACCTGTAGCAAAAAGATTTTATCAATAATAAATACAAAAAGCATTTTTAAATACCATAAGTTGAAAAACCATTACAAATATGATTTCAATTAGCCTTTAACACTCTGATTACTTTCGACGATCATTATATCGTCCATCAATATCTGATCAATTTTGTTAATGGCAAAATATTTTGTCATCAAGGTATATATTTTTCACGACTTCTTAATGATAACGAGATCAAGTTGTGCTCAGTTTTCTTCTATTGACGAGATATCTCGTCCATAAGATCCAGTCACTTTTGTTAATGACGAGATACCTGATCGAAACAACCACCAGTATGTTTAAGTATTTCAGTGTGACAAACTTAAATGTAGTTCTCATGGTAGTCAGACAACACGTGCGTGCCTGTTAACCCATTAGTTACATTTGACGACTGAGACTCTGCATGCACTTGTTTTGCCTAAGTTATCTCTGACTAGTCTCATTAGTCATTCAAACTAGGACAAAATTAAACATGTACATTCTTGTTCATGGCAAGAGTGATTGGTGTTACGGGACTCTCCTTGAATCAAATTATTCAATCATATTCTCTACAAAAATACACTTTATTTAATCTGACTCCATACATAGAAATATTTACACGGCTGCGTTATCAGACATTCTTTTTTGGAAAAAACGTGGACATCAGAAGATGTACGATCTCTCTCATACTGTTGCCATTCTTATCAAACGAAATTAGTATACGAAAATATAACAGTAACTAGTGTGCAAACGATAATACAAAAATATAACAGTAATAAGTGTAACTATAACACGAAAATATAGCAGAAACTAATGTGCAAACGATAATCCGTACTACTTTTTTTTCAAATAAATCTGTACCCAAGGGGTTAAGTAGAATTATGTTCCTAAGCTTTTTGAACCGTCGACTTTGTCTTCGCTGAACTCAGTAGCACAAAACGTGCAAGTTCAAACTGAACGTGCTTCAGCGCATGTGAAAGAATAAGTGTGTCACTCACTTAAACATTTGTCTCTTTTTTATGTTTGTAGTTATAAAGAGATGCGTCCATTTCTGGCGTTCGTTGAAGTTTCCTACTTAACGTGACTTTTAAGTTTCGTGTGTAACTTTTAATCCATAAAATCGTGACGCCGAATTTTCCTCAATAAATATGAGAAAGTCGTAAAGTATTTAGCAATTCAACAATCATGGTTAGAGATAGATTGAAGCGGCTGAGATAGCAATTATAATTGATCGAATTAATTTACCATTACTGACTTTTAAGGAAGAGGTTAGGAGAGATATAAATAGATAAAAATGTAAATTATTCCTATTCGTACACGCTTATTCTGAATCCCATCACGCTTACTAAATTTTTTCACAAATATATTTTTTTCTCTGAGGGCATATATTTTTCTGCTTGCAGAACAATAAAGTTCAACGATCGACTGTTCAAGGAGAAGTAATTAAAAAGAAGAATAATGAGTTCCAGGTTCACAAAAACATCATTGTGGACACTTTAGCTATATTTTCATTTAAAGTTATCATTTTGGGAATGGCATCATAGAGCTCTCCAGAATTCTTACTATATTTATTTTGTGCAATGTGTTAATTCATTCCAGCAATTCTAATACACTTCGCTATAGTTGTTTTCAAAATTGAACAGCTTTAATTTTCTCCGTTGAATATTTAGTATTTGAGTTTAAATAAATGTGATGTTTATATGTAATGCTTTATTTTTTTACCCCTGATAGATGGAATATACCACCGAATTTCATGAACTAACCACATACTTATGAGTATATTTATGAAATAAATCGTCTATTGTAAACTCCACGTCTAAATATGAAAGCTTAATGAGTGTACGCTCTCGTTTTATGGCTAATTATATTAGGGGATATTGATTTCCACACTGTCACAATTTTAATGTCGTGAGATTTTAATTAACTTGGAGATGAAGACTGGTCGCTTTTGGGATGTGATCAAAGTATGAGGAAGATTGTATTAAATGCTTGTAGATCAGCGTTTTAGTTGTAAATACAGAAGGGCTTGTTAGAAAAATTGAGACATTCATTAATAAACTAAGGACGATACAAAATTACAAAGAACACGGATCGCTCCTCTCTTTAATACTCAGTCTCTAAAACTACGAAGTTCCAAATTAATTTTTTTTGCCACATTCACAATCGTGTCAATTCGCAATTATTACAGTTTGCATGTGAATAGTTAAAAACAAATTTGTTAAAATTGTAATTTTCACGTGTCGATAAATATAATATCAAGACACACAATAACAATTACAAATACGCTAGTAGCAGTTGCAACGTGTGTGTAACAAAGATACATTCGCGGATCGCTTTCAAGCACTAACAATCAACACAAGGTGAGATTGTATCAAGGTTTTATAATTAGGTTAACTGGTTGAATCAAATATTTTCAAATTGTGTGTTTAAGCTCCCAATAGAGCCTAGGTCTTCTGCTAGGGAAGCCGTGAATATAGGCCCCTGCTATAGGATAGGCGTATCGTGGATAGGAGCCTCTACTATAGGATAGTCGTGCCGTGAATAGGAGCCTATGCAATAGGATAGGCTTGCCATGGATAGAAGCCTCTGCGTGTATAGAAGATATTGCTCTCTGATATCTGTCGTCTTTCGAGTGATTTGAAGTATTCCTTGACATAAAATCAAGAAAAAGTTGCTTTTTCTAGAGAATATATGATAATTATCTACGTTTAGTTATATAACTGATGTCGTTGGTTAAGATTATTGTAGAAATATACCAAGGGATAATTATTGAAGCTCTATCCTTGAAAATAACAGAAGGGCTCTGGGGATAGTTTCCATTTTAGTAAGAAAATAGACAAATTATAAGGAAAACCAATGAGGCCGAACTTGATTCGTTGCTATGTTTAAACATAAAACTACGTCTGCCCTGTCGTGCATACTGGATTGCCAAATTACTGATGGTCACCAATTGCAATTGATCTTCTTATGATTTACATTAAATGTCATCTATGTGGCTATCACTTTAGCCACGCACCATATAACACAGGTGTTATTAAGAGTTGAAATCGGTCGCACTTTTATATCGCCTCCCACCAGTAATCTGTATCATACCATAAGACACAATTACAAGTCACAGTACGGATTGCCATTCTAAGAGGAAGTAAAATAACGCATCTCTGCAATTTTCGTAATTCCGAATGTGCTGCAATTACACTAGCAACCTTTCTGGGCATACTTTCAACAAGGTTTTGATACACAGCTATGGGTACTTGTGTCCATTCCTGCTGCAAGAATGTCTCCAGCTTAGCTGCAGATTTTGGACGTGGTTCCCTAGTCCGTAGGCGTCGCTCTAACTCGTCCCACAAATGTTCTATGGGGTTTAGGTCGGGACTCTGAGCAGGTCAGGGAAGACGTTTTACATACATATCTTCATACCACTGCTTGTCAGAGGCTGCAACATGAGACTGCCAGAGCGTAGGAAGAATCTGCTTGTACAAAATGTTCATGTAGGCGCCGGCGTTCAATTTGCCAAGAATAACAAGCAAAGGTCCCAGACCATACTACGAAAAACACACCCAAAAAAGTAGTCGGATTTTATGCCAATCCGCTGGCGTCTAGTCCATTATTGTAGGGCAGTGTACTTCCGTCAGACTGTAAAATGAATACTCATAATCTGATTGATCCATGGGAAGGGAGAAGACGTCCATGCAATGATTCACCGTATGATTGGTACAAGCGACATAGTTAGTAGACTGGCGATTTCACCGTTTTCTCACCACTCCACAGAAATGCATATTCACACATCTACCCTGTCTTCAGATGTTATATATCCAACAAGGCGATAAGATACTGAATTGGCAATCAAGTTGATTTTTCACAGAGAAGTTACGTTGAGTCGACGTTTTAGTCACACGTTTCGAAGATGATCCTCTCCCAATAGAAATGTTCATTCTACTTGTATAATATCAGTGTACTTGTTAGGGAAGGTAATGATCACGGGTTACAGAAGAAGCTCTAAAAGCTGTTCAACAACAATAAGAAACTGCTGTGGTTTGTTGTGTTTTATGTTTGGCCAAGTTGTGTGTGTGTGTGTGTGTGTGTGTGTGTGTGTGTGTGTGTGTGTGTGTGTGTGCGCTAAATAATGTCAAGCAAATGGACAAATACATACGTGAAGTTTTACTGACAGAGAATACTGATTAATACCCCCACGGAGGAATCTGATCTCACAGCAATAGAGTCTGTGTTACCTGCAACTTGCAGGTGGCTAGCGCAGTATGCTAACCCATTGAGCCATAAAAACAGCTATGTAATAAGGCGAAACATGATTGGTCTGAAGCAGCAAAAATGTTTGGGTGAATCCTGGTTATAAAGCTCGTTATTTACAAAATTAACAAAATCAAGCACATATCTTCAAGTGTGGATGATAACTCTGACGATCACAAATTGGTGTTCCGGTGCATGAATTACCTCGATTTTCGTCTATTTGTACAATTTTCACACATCGAATTCTTTAATTTCCTTACTTGTATACAAACATCCAAATGCATCCGATCCAATGTTGTCCACGTGTATTCCCCTTTGGGGTTGATCCCGGACCGTCACCAATACCGTGTTATGGTACTCCAGTGTGATATTAATTAACTACTAACCAACCTACCCAAATGCATCCGGCACTGTATTGTAAATTAATTCAATTCCTTAGAAAAATGTTACAAAGTAGCGTTCAAAATTGTATGATCCGCTACAAGGATGTCACTCAAACCTTCACTTAAAGATGCTGTTTGTCGTTTTCGTAGTTCAGGGGAAAAAGTACCTTGAAGTATCGAAGATAAGTATTTCGATCACCATAGTGAGATGAATAAATTGCTCTACACAAAATAAATTAACAGGATTCTTTCAATTATTGAAGTTTACACATATCAGTACTTTTTAACTTCTTGACACTCATACAAACTTCCAAATAAATTAACAGGATTCTTTCAATTATTGAAATTTTCACATATCAGTACTTTTTAACTTCCTGACACTCATACAAACTTTCAAATAAATTAACAGGATTCTTTCAATTATTGAAATTTTCATATATCAGTACTTCTTAACTTCCTGACACTCATACAAACTTCCAAATACATCCGGCTGCATTGTATGAAACCAGCGATTCTTTAGAAAACGGTTACAAAGTAGCGTCTAAGAGGGCAGTTCCGCAAGAAGAAAGGTGTCACAGAAACTTCTACACGAAGGAACTATTTGTCACTGCTATGTCATCCATGAAAGCTACCGTGCGTGCAGTCGCGCTATTTCCACACCATATTTCCCCAAACTCGTGCGAATTGTCAGACCTTTCTCGATACAGTTCATCCCGAATTTTTCTGGTGATGCTGGGACTCAAGAAATGCTTATTTGCATAAAGGATTCCGAACTGCGCAGCCTTAAAAAAAAACTCGATACATTCCACTATGAGTTCGTTCAGGCTTGACGGATACCAACTTTCTCACAGTCAGACGAAATCGTTCTGTTTGGGTTGGCATGTCGGTTGCAAACGCCCAAGAGTCACTTGCAGCTTCAACTCGAGGCACAAATCTTGGCTAGTCTGTTCTTGACCTAGTCCCTCACATGTCGTTAAAGATTAAAATGGGATTCTGTCTAAACGCTCCATTAAAGAAGAAATGTGTTTTTGCTGTCTATAAAAATAAGAGCCTCGTTTATTTTTTGAATGCCTTTGACATGACTCTGATTGCAATTGGTATCAAATTCTTGTTTAATTAGGCATCACATGAAAGTTTTATTATTGAGAGGAACATAATTTGAGCCGTTCTGTTCGCTTAAAGAATGTTAATCAGTTAGTTGATTTGAGGATCACATATAAGTATAGTTTAATTTCAAACAGCCTCTTAAGCATAATCCGGCAAGGTAGGCAGGGTAATAAGAAAAGCAGCAATGATCTCGTTGAAAGGCATGACTTGATTGTTCAACTCGCCTTCCACTTAACTAACGGTTATATTGACGGTTAAAGAATTACATAACTTTTAAAAAGTGTTTTCACTACTTTATCTACTCTAACGCAATAATATTTCGTTCCAGCGAGGTATCTGTCGTTTGAAAACACCTAAAAGTGACTTCAGATTATACTCTAGGTGCATATATTGGCTAGCTGACTCTTGACCTAGTCTCTCAAGTGTCGTTAAAGATAAAAGCAGGATTCTCTCTAAATGTACGATTAAGGAGATGTGTTTGTCTATAAAAATAAAGAATCGTTTCATTTTTCAATGTCCCCGACGTGATTCTGATCTGAATTGTATGGAATTTCTGCTTACTGAAGCATTTCATGAAAGTTTTAATCGTTGAGATTGTTCATGTTGATCAATCTCATGGTGGCTAATCAATCTCATACTTAATTTATTTGCAGATAAAATAGGGATAGTTAGATTACAGAAAATGAAGCAGAATCGGTCTAGTTATAGCGTATCGAGATGTGTGTTCGGTTGTCCTCTCGCATCGCAGATAATACCCAATTGTTATAAAATTGTTTTCACTAATTTGTATACAGTTTACTTGAATCCTTTGATTTGATTGTCTTTATAAATCAATGTTGGTTGATGTTCGATGCAAAAAGTTATTGCTCAAAATGAACGAAGTTTTCTCATTTTGTTGTTTTAATTTTTTCCCCTTGGTGTAAATTATGTGCTTTTGTCCATTTTTATTTTGGTTTTATAATATTTTGTATATTTTGCCTGCTCTGTTCTGACAATTTATTTTTCCTACATAGATCTTCGTTCAACATGGAGTAGTTGGGCAGTCTTATCTCGTTCATTGGTTAGGTTCGGAAACCTGAGGTTTAACTGAATAAAAAGCATATTCGGTAAATTACTTGAACTATTCAGGAGTTTCTGGGTATTTTTACTCTAAAATTTTAGCTAATGATGAGCAAAATGTGTTGGGATTTTCTGTTTACAACTGAATAAGTGACTACTCATCTTTTAAAAATGTGTACGATAATTTATAATAATATACACATTTTGCTTTCATATTAAGGCATATAAATAGTTGATATAAATCAATTATATCTATACCATCAGCTTTACAGGAATCTCACTCTTCAAAATCTACATATTTGTAATATTTTTTAAACAAAGCAATTGATTAACTTGGTATCAGTTAATAATACCTATTATTGCTTTTGTTGCATTCAAATTCAAAAAAGTGTCTTGGAGTGTTTAAAAGTAATTAAAAATATTTTATTTTGGAAATTTTTTTAAGTATCTCACCACAGTGTATTTTTATCCTTAAATCGCTTGTTAGTATTATAAATATTTGGAACTAAAACATTTTATACGCAATCAGTTCTGTTGGAATAAGATATTAGTTACTAGAAGCTATGAGTAAAAATAAAATACATTAGAAATATTTACATATCCATTAATCATTTTATTCCCTTTCAGCTTTAAAAAAAAAATATTTTTATGTAATAGTAATATGATACGATAAATAAATTATATTGTTAACCTCGATATTACTCTGTCTGATTCAATTTAAAAGTTTTTATACATTCAGGTGATTAAAATGTTTTGCCTATTGCTTAATTATTTCTTAGGATAAATTTTTTTCCCACATGATCTATTGGCTCATATTATTAATTAACAACTGGAAATCGGCTTTATCATACTTAATTCTATAATACTTTGTCACATTGACACTTGTGTATTCTTTCTACATTCTTTCTATACGATTTTTTTCGTCTTTCTAATCCTTATTGATAAATTAGATTAGCTGCCTTGTAAGTTCATAAATATTCTCTCAGCTAATATTAAATAATTAAAATTTTATATTCTTATCTTTGCTTGATAGAACAAAATAAAATAAAATTTACTTGTCAGTGAGCATTACCTTAGTATATAACCAATAATGGTATTTTACTCGTTGCAACTGAACGAAGAAGCTAACAAACGTGGAATAATTCATAAATCCGAAAATTGTACACTATTTCAAATATTAATGACGACAAACGAAGTATAAAATAGTGGTATGACATTAAAATCTCCCCAAAGCAAAGCAGATGAAATTTTTTAATAAACCTTTAAGAGGAGCGGTTAAAATCATGCAGATAAAAAAATTTTAAATATTAAGTTCTTATAAATCTGAATGAACTAAGAAGAGGCTACACGTATCTGAAATACTAAAAAATACAGATTGATCAACAATAAGAAATAATTTATCTCCATAGTCGCGCGATCGCGGAATTTATTAAATTAATAACTTACTTTTAATTCACCTTAATGCTAATTATATACCATTGCATTGCTATTTATTAGAAACTGGCAGAATTATCCTACCTTAACTCAGGATGAACTGGTTGAAGGAAAAAACTACCGAAGGTTGACTACTACAAAACTCGAATTTAAGTTGCTTTTATGAGAGAAAAGGATTGCAAGAAATGCTTCTTTTTAAGTTTGTTTCCTGAAAAATTGCTGTAACCAAATTCATAAAAATGACGAATCTATAGCGAAGCTCAAGTCTTATACTTTTTTCCCCTTAAAATAATATTCTTGATTACTGTGACACTTTTGCACCAGGCATACGACATTAAAGAATTCCGCAATCTTTAAGGTACGCATTACAAATTAAGTTAGTAATATACATAGGTATTTTTTTAAAGTGAATACATTTCTTCCTAAATATTTTATTTTGTAACACGTGTAAAATTTGATTGCAACAAAAGAACGTGTTTTAAAATTGACTATCTTAATAGAGACAAAACAAAGGTAACCGATTGCCGTTTTTCAAAAAAAGAAGGGTAGGCCTATTGCTTTTTTTTTTAATAAAGTACTAAAAAATAGTAAAGAAATGTACACATGCTAGAAATGAAATACCGAAAGAAACAATTCTTTAGCACTATTTAACCTAAAATTACAAATTTATGTCAAGATCTAATCTTTTTATGTCATCTGTCTTAAATATTCAGAAATTATTTTTTACTTCGAAATGAAAAAATAATTGAAGTATTAGAGAATATAAATTCCGTGAAACTAACTGTTTCTTCAGTATAACATATAAAACAATCTCAGTAAACTGATACTCAATATTCAACCAAGCATCACCAAAACTGTCAAATTAAGGTTGATTTAAATATAGATGTTCCTCTGTTTTAGCGTGAAACTTGATTAAAAATGTAGGCAATGGAAACTTAAATGTATATCTCTTATCTAATATATATGTCGTATAAAATATGTAACGTTTTATTAATATAAATTTTAAACATAATACCTGTACAAACATACTAATACAAAAAAAACCAAACGGAAAAAATAACTTAAATGGGGTGAGAGTATTCAATGTACAAACACTCCATACTTATTTACATAGACGGCATTTAAATAACTTTTATGTAACTATGCTAATACTGAAAAAAACTCTTATATTTATGTACATTCATAGACACTAGGTATACTGATTACTGTTAAAAGATGAGTGCAATTAAATATTTTATAAATAATGCTATGAATACCATATGAATACCTAGTGATACCTCGTCGAAACCACTTTTAATATTAACTTACAGTAATAAATTATAATAGCACCAAAAGTAAATGCAGTATTTCTATAAAAATCTACAATTAGTACTTTTGATGCAATAATTTATTAAACATTTATATAGCGTATTTTATTTTTCGGTACATGGTACATATAGAAGACACATTGTACTCTGATCTTTCCCTTTGAGAGTGATCCTGGACTTTCGTCACTAACCCAATGTATAATTAATTCCAGTGCGAAGTAAATTCACCACTCTTTTTAATGGTATAAAGTAATTATTTAAATGCAAAATTGAAAATGGAAGGTTGAACAGAGCAAAAAATATTTATTTCATTACTAGAGTGATTTTTCTCTTAAAAATATCCGTGGTATATGTTTTCAAACCTTATATCAACTCTAAAATTCCCCAAAATGTACTTGTTAAAGCGCTAATAATTAATGTATTGATTATAGATTTCTTATTACATATAACAAAAATTATTTAAACCTACTTATGAAGATAATAAAATGCAATATATAATATAATTATTTTAAATTATTTAAAACATGCTCATTTAAAATACATGAATTGATTAATCATATTTTCCGTGTAAAAAGAAACATAGCTAGCATAATTTCCTTATTTTATATTTTGTTATCTATAGGAATAAGAATGGAGTGTTTGATTGTATATTGAATACTTTCGACGCATTTCAAGTTTTCTATACGTTTTGGACCCTTCTGATGCCCAATCCGTCTCTTGCGCGTTTGGTGTCTGTCTGTCTGTATGTATGAGCCCTATACACGTCCACACGGTTTAATATATTTTCATGGAAATTTGCATACAGTGAGTACGTATCTTCATTTAGTGAGTAAAAGTGGTTGCGAAAGTCTGTCTGTCCGTCTTTCTGTTCTATGTTCCTCTTAGTGTTTGTGTGTTTGTGCAGGCATCACATGAATTTCATTCCAGATATTTGATTGCAATGTATGTAATTATATACATTATTTATTAGTTTTGTGAATGCTATATTAAATATTTCTTTATTGTTATATTTAATGAGTTACATGCTAAAACATCTGATTAAGTATACTTAAATCAACCATAATTTGATAGTTTTGGAAAATTTGGAATGTATATTGGGACAGACGATATTTTTCAAAGAACGGAAATAAAACGTAGACTCGTGTTTCTTTCGCTCTAAATTAACTTCGCATTTCTAAATTCTGTGCACTTTTTAGCTGTAAATTGTGGCAACTGCGAGAAAAAGAGATAAAAAAGTATCACAAATTAGTATTTTTATAACAACTTTTTCCCGACATCCTTCATTTGTTTTATTTCGCTGTTGTCTTTTGTTGTCTGTTTTAAATTTTTAATATTTTAATAAATTGCGTTTCGTTTTCATCACACGACACCACCACAAAGTATTCGACTTAAAGTGGCTGGTAAGTCAAAATAAAACAAATTTTAAGTGTAACTATGCCATTATTGAAATACGAGCTAGAACTTTTCAAAATTTTAAAAATTCTTCGTCATATTGACAGGAGAAGATTACGAAATTCCACAATGTCGCATGCCGGATACAAGAGTTCCACAGGTAAACAAATATTGTTTTGTTGACTATGAGAGCGAGAGCACTCGCCTAAATAATCGTTTTTATTAGTTTAGTTGAACATGAAAAGAACTTGAGAAAAGTAATTCCGAATTTCCCTCAAAATCGTCCTTTACAGTAGTAACCATAATCTTCCCTTTTGTCATTTTGTAGCTTTGTCATACAGTAAGGGTGCGATGTATGTGAAATGTATTACATGAATGGATATGCATGTGTATGATTTGTGTCCAAAGTAGGTGGTAAAAATTATAAAGATAGCGAAAGGTATTAAAATATTATTTTATTCCACGTAAAACGTAAGTCCTTATATATTTTGATCATCTCTAAACTCTAGATAAAACCAATTCAAACCAAGTAAGGTCGGGTATTTTGCTAGTACAATAATAAAATATGACTAAAATGTTTAACGAATTTCTGAAATTACTTTGAGGAATAAACGAGTATGATAGTATAAAGGGAGGCGTTTTTGTAAGACAAAATAAATTAAGCATGCCTTGGTCTTAATTTATGCTTAAATATATGTTCTTTAATAAAAAAAAATACTATTTCCAACAAATACCTTAAATGGTATAAATTCCTTACAGTTTGATACTTTGGAATACATTTTGTTCTTGTAGATATAGCATAGATAAAATATCATCACATCGCACTCCGGCAAGAAAAGTGACGCAACTCAAAATTGCAGAATTTGAGAAACTTTAACTTAAATGGTACTATAAAATTTATACTGAAATAGAATAATATTATAACACGCTGAGGCGCCTCATATATATTTTTCAATAACATAACATTAAAATTTTTATTTTTTTGACTTGTGTCACTTTTCTCACCGGGGTGTGACATGTAAGCAGTTTATGTATGTCATACCGTCACCTTAATGCAAGAAAAAGGTAATTTAAAAGATGTTTTATATTCAGTCAAACTTAAATTACTAAGGCTGACACAGTTTAATGTAACTAGGTAACTTTCTTGACCACATAATCACTATTTACCGGTTAATGAAAAATTTAAGTATGTATGAATCTGGGATTAACTACAAACTGGTTTTCACTTTACCTCACAACCCAAAAAATTATCTATCTATCTATATATATATATATATAAATATATATATATATATATATATATATATATATATATATATATATATATATATATATATATATATATATATATATATATATATGAGTCACGTACAATTGGTGTAAAATAATTTAGCACACAACGAATTGCAACGCTTTCATGTTTACCTAACAATGTTTCTCTATTGTAAAGCAAACTAATTGAACTTGCATTATGAAATTATTTAGATTATTCGTTTAGCAATCCTTTGACGAGAGTAATAATACTTCCAAGCACTAAATTCACCTAATAAATTTTTCTAATGGCTGCATGGTGGTGTAATTTCCCATCGCAGCACGTGTTTTAATATTGGATGGAATTCTTGTAGTTCCTCCAAACAGTAAATGTTTTATTTCTTCCCAATGGACAGATTTTGCAAGAGGGATTATGGAGACAGTGATCTATTTATTAGTACGAAGTTTAATGTCCAAGTCAACTCACTTCCAATAGCATATATACAAAACGTAAAGAATCGCAACTGAACATAAAAAATGGCATACTATGGAGTATGCAGCACAACTCAAATAAGAAAATTTTACAGACTGGGGGAAAATCCTATAACAGATTTTAATTTTTTATCTAAAATTTGTAAATTTCAATCATATTTTTATTTACAAATTGTGTCGCCTGTTTCCTGGATTTTTTCAACGTTCAGTTCTAGTTTAAAAGAATAACTTGTACACTGAATAAATAAATCTTTAAGTTTTCTGAATTAATTTGTATGCCTAGATCGAGTTCAATATAATTATTTCAATAGTTAGTGAATAAAATAAGCACTTTTCCTGAATTTATTTACACAGCTAGTTCAAGTTAACAGTCATTTACACTCCGAATAAATATAATCTTCATGTTTCCTAAATGGATTTACATGACAAGTTCAAGGTTAATAGAATCGTTAATGTATATAATTATTAGAATGGTCATATTTCATTAATTATAAGAGAGAATATTCCATGGCTTATTCAAATTTAATACAATCAATTGTTATTTAAAGAAATAAAATCTTAATTTTGAGAATCATTTTTCCATTTTTCACAATTGAATACTTTTATCTCATCTCGATACATCTGTAACTCCTGTTATAAATTTCAAACCACAAACAACTACCCCTTTCTGAAGTAATGCTCCGAAAACAGTAGCATTTCAAAGAACAAACAGGTAATACAAGACCGAAACTGTTTCAAATAACAGACAGATAATACGAACAGAAACAGTTTTATATAGAAAAAAATAAAACTTACACTTTCTTCAAAGGAGAGCTCAGCTTCCACAACAGTGTATAAACATCCAAAAAGCGTTCCAAAGAGTTACGCTGGAATATTTTCCCGCGTTTTATTGAGAGAACTTCTCTTGATGCACACTAACTAGAACCCGTTACACTCCCACAAGCGCGTGGTCTTGTCGAGAAGAGCTGCAATATCGCTCTGCCATGAATGCAGGGTTGAACGCTTATTTACTACAACAGTGGGATGATTTACGAAAAGGGAGCAGCTGAAGATAAACCATGGTTACTGGACTGGAACACCTGCGTTCAGTAAAAACCCTTCGTTGGCTAAATAGTGAAGTTTTTCCCCTTCTTTTGTTCTTGCTTTCCGGGCACTGGTGGAAAGCCTTAAGGTAAATTACATCGCCCTCAAGAAAATTGTGCTGCTTTAAATTTTCGTTTTCAAGCCCAGAAGTGTTTCTGGATCAGAAGCTAATTTTGACCGCGATTGGGATATTGCTAAGGTGTACAGCGGGTGCTTTTAGATTCTTTCTTGAGGGGACGGATTGGAGAAAATCTGGTTTACTTGGTGCTTTTCCGAGAAGTTTGAAAAGAAAGGTTGTTATAGTGAAGTGGAATTATTTAGGGAAATTTAGCCTTTTTTTTCGTAAAGTCTTCAGTTTCTCTCAATCAGTTCAGTGAAAAATGTTTAATATTTGTATTGGTTGGATAATAACGTTTCTGCATGAGACTCAACAGTTAAGTTAAATAGTAATAGCTTTGAGGAGAGCTGTCCTTTTCGTCCTTTTCAATTACAGTCAGATTTATACCTCTCATTTTCATGTCACTAATTCTAGAAACTGAAATAAATGGTTCTTGAATTTCCGTAGTGGTTTATAAACCAGATTCACCATGTGTTTAAATCACTTTCATCTAAAACAGAGTAATTTTTGGTTTGTGTCCCCTTACATCGTTTAACATTCTATCGCGTCAAATGAAAGAGCTCTAGATTTTCTTTTTGAAAAACCAAACAATCTTAAATGGAAACAATGTTTTATCAAGTACTTTTCCCTAAAATAGAGCAAGTAGTGTATCCAATTTTTTATTGAAGACTTTACAAAAAAAAAAAAGAAAGAACATACACCATAATACAAAAAGGTAATTCTGAAGCTGCATCTTTAACCCACTTAATGGTTGTCTCGACGCAGTACCTCGTCACTAACAAGACTGACCAGATCTTGATGGACAATATTCCTCGTAATTAGCAAAAACTAATCGGATGTTGATCTCGTTGTCATAAAAAAATTGATAATATCTTGATGACGAGACACCTCGTCTTTAGCAAAATTAGTCAGATCTTGATGGACGAGATGTATTTGTTAAAAATAGTTCGAATTATCGTTTGCACATTAGTTACTGTTATATTTTCGTGCTGGCATAACAGCGTTGCCCGTTGTGTTGGTTTGCGAAGGGCAACGCTTATTTTCAAATGCAGCCAAATTCGAATTTCGAAGAGATCCAATTGACGATTGCTGAGATTAAAAAAAAAAACAATAACGCTCGCCAACCCTCGGTGATTGCTACGCAGTTCCAAAAACGATCGCAATAGGCCATTGTGTTGGTCCGGAGCGACGTTAATTAAATACCTACCAAAAACAAACGCGATGTCATTGTCTAATGCGCCCATATTCGTATTGCAAAAACAAAAAAGTTACAATTTAAAAAAGCTGGAAATGGAATCTGTGATCTCGATAGCGAATGTCAAATTCGTATGGGAAATAAAATAAAAGTTACAATTTAAAAATGAATTAAGAATTAAAAATTAATTAAGAAATCCGTTAAAAGTTTTACTCTATCTTTAACGGTCTAGGAGATAGAAAAAAAGAACTATATAATTCCATTTAAAACTTTGTTTTTGTCGTCCACGAAAAAAAAAATCATTCCTCCAAAAAATAAAGCGGAAACGGAAAAAATAAATATTAGAATCTGTGATCTTTTATGCTGTTGCTATTCTAAAGAAAACAATAATAATTACATTCCATTAAATTCATTTTAAAATGTTCTAGATTTAATTTAAAAATTCAGGCTTCGTAGAAAAATTACAAAAAATTCGGACTACTAGTGTGCCATAGATTGTCAGGAACTTGCACATAACAAAAAAGCATACTAACAAAAAGACAAACACTTCCTTTTATAATAGTAGATATAATTTCGCTTGATAAGAATGGCAACAGTATGAGAGAGATCGCACAGTTTCTGATCTTGGCAAGAAGCTAAAATGTTCTCCGCGTACATTCCAACAAAGAATGTCTGATAATTCGATAAAATATTTGTATGTAGCTACTGATTAAATAAAGAGTATTTTTTTTGTAGAGAACGATTGAATAATTTGTTTCAGGGTGAGTCTCTTAGCAATATTGTCTGAAAACAATTAGGATGATTAAACAGCTCTTCGGATACACATCTGTACTCAACCATGACATCTCACCTCTCCAATACCACCCTCTTTATCCCTTTTAATGGTTGCATCGATAATTGGTTAGTTACCTACCTACCCTTAAATACTAAAATCTAAAAGTAGTTTTCTTTCCCCAGAATCAAAATCTTTTCAGTGTTATTTTCCCTTTACGAAAAATGACAAAACAGTATCGGAAAATCATAATGGTCATTCCTTGGCAACCCGCAACATGGCTACACTGCTTGTACTAGCTATAGAGTTACCCAGCCAGTAGTACCAATCAGGGTAAATCTTATTTCCAGTCACATATTTCACAACTTAGGTGGGGCCAATTCTAAATCTTGATAATACTGTCCTTCTTGTCCTTTTTAATTTATTCAAAGGTAAATGTGTTACCCTTAGAAAAATTTGACAGACGCCATATCCAGGACTTTCGTTTATTTATAGTCAAAAGTAAATGAGTTCCCCCAAGTCAAATTTAAGTTACACCAGGCCCTTGAAGTCCGCTTGCCATTTTATTTCCCAGTATCCCCATACGAGAAAGAGGTATCTAGTAATTAGCAAAAACGACCATTTATCTCAATGGATGACATATCTCGTCATAAGGAAAAACTGACCAGATCTTGATCTCTTATCATAAATAATTCCGGGAGTACCTTAAGGACGAGATATATCGTCATTGGTAAAATCAATCAGGTCTTGAGAGACGATATATCTCACCACCAACACCGACAAATCTTACACCCTTGTGTTTGACAAAAAAAATGCTCCATTTCTGTTGGTGTTCAAGGAGATATGATGACGAATACGTCACTGTGATCTGGAGTATAATTAGGGCGATTTTGTCAACTTCGAAATTGGGAGACGTCCGTAAAGCAAATGGAAAGATGTGCCTCCTCAGTAGAGGAGGAGGTTGAAAGTCATTTAGCAATACGTGTTAAAAGCTGCAGCTTTGACCACCATAAAGTACTTCCATGTGGTTGATGTGGTTTTATGTCGTAAGGTCCAATAATGGACAAGCTGCACCAACTTACAGATAGAGATAGGTTACACTGCTATAGATATGATTGTCTTGTAAATTAATAGTGAATTAACGTCAAACTCTAATAACACAACGAGCAATTGGTGACGGTCCGGGATCACTCCCGAACGAGGACAACACCTCGAAACTTTGAACCCTGCTCTGATGACACATGGCAACACCTGAGTTGGCACACCCATCTCTAAGTTTCCGCACTATGCGAAGGATGTGATGCAACGACATTTGAGACATCGGTAGATTTCACGTGCACCAGCGGCCGTGTACATGAGAATCTTCAGTTGGACCTAGTTTCAAACTCTTAATTCCCCTATAGTTGCTAAATCTAACTGGGTTACCGCGGCATTCACCGATTGATTTTTGCAACAGAGATTAAATTCACCACAGTACTTCCCCTCCAAAATTTAGTAGCTGAAATCGATAAATGCTGCTTCCAATTGATGGATTGCCAAATTCATGATACCATGAAAGTTATATGGAGATCACGGGGTAATTTCGTATGTGGGATCAAGCAATGGATGATTGTTACCGTAAACAGTCCTGAGTTACCTTTACCAGCCAAGTATGATGCCTTGTTTGAAGAGAGGGATGAGTGACAACGAAGAATCAACCCGCCATAGGTATAGAAGCAGTGTCTACTATTAAAAGGCGGAGGTAATTAGCATTGCATGGACAATTTAACAGTTCGCCGTGGACTCTCCATCAATGAGTATGTCAATTGGTGCGAGCGCCATCTGGTATTTGTAGTAGCCCTATTTAATTTTAATTTTTCATAATTTTGTCTACCAGTCACCAATTTAGCAATATGTGCTCCAATATAGTTCACCCCTGTTACGAGAAGCAGAAAATAATAGCTCACGCCAGGTGATGTTACAATTGATAAAGACAACTTCATGAATTAGAGTAAAGTTATTACCGAATGATTTTAAATTCTTGATTCAGTTGAACATGTTTTGTTGCTCCAGTTTGATTGTTAAATTCAGTAACATATCAATAATATAACAAGTCATGAACTTACATACACCCAAATCTGTAAAATGGTTCGCTGAATATTCACTTTTGACGAACATATTGTTATTTTTTTCGTTACAAGTGAGTGAAAATTGATTGAAAAATAATGATCGAATTGTGAGAAAGTATTAAATTTCGTTCCTTCGGGTTGAGGTATTAAGATTTCTCAGGGAAATGATTAGACAACAGAAATCCTCAAAAACTTTCACCTTGAATTCTCATGCGCGACAAATAGCAATAGCCTAGACGTTCAATTACCTCCTGAAACCTAATTTGTGAATGAAAAACAAATTATATCCTGGTCATAAGCCGGTCAACAATAAGTTAAACAGTTTAATGAGATTAACAGATTGAGGAACTCTAAAGACGAGACTAAATTTCGCATCATAAATTGAGATTCAGATTGTGATTATGATTATTCGAGGTTAATAAACCTTTATATGTTTAAGAGAATTTTAACTAAATTATATTTTCATTGGAGTTACCAAACAGGCATCAACTCTCCCAGTGATTACTATGAGATACCTCGTCCATTAAGATTTGACCAACTATGCTAATGACGAGATATCTCGTCAAATAGATGTTACCGATTTGTTTCATGATGTCGAGATTTATATCTGGTTCACTTTCTTCTAATGACGAGTTACCTCGTCATTACAAGCACCACGAGGGTTAATTAACAAGCAAGTGTTTACATTAAAAAGATCAGTTAGAATTTAGAAAGGGTAAACAATTGGGGGGGGGGGAATAACGTCACCACCTTTAAAGCTTTTACGTTACTTCGAAGATATCTAGTCAGCTAAATAGCTAATTTAATATGAATTAGTAACGGAACCCGTTAATTTCTATTACTTTTGCAAAATTGAGATCTTTAAGATGAAATTGCATCCTTCATTATTCCAGGTACCTTGGTTACTATTTCGAGAAGAGTAAATGGTTACACTGTAGTAAAAATATTGCAATTAGTTATAACAGCAGAGCATTTAAAAAATTTCATAATGAACACTTAACACTTTTATCTTATAACATGTGTGAAACATCGATATTCATCTTTAAACACTACTTATTGGGAAACACAAAAAGGGAAAGGTAATGTAAGGCACACGAAACCAACGCGAAAAAAGCATTTTAAATAATAAAACTGACAGTTCAAGATGATATATCAAATGTATAAGTAAATTACTAAGATAATCATTACATGGATGGAGCAAGCATTGTTCACATTTGAAAGTGGTTACTTCTTCTATTCCCTTTAATACCAGGGTCACGATTGGCCAGTTGGAAGCTTAGCAGATTGGCAAACAAAGAGTTGCGAGTTTAACACTCAGTGCAGTCATTGACCGTCATGTACGCGGTTCACGCGCACGTTAAATCTGTAGTGCCCTCAAATATCCCCACGCTGACGTGGGCTATTACTAGACATTCTCCTTGAATTGATCCTAGACCAACGCCAGTAGCCCATGGTGTTGCTCCAATGTGACGTTGATTGGTTAGCTAGCTACTTACCCTTAAATATTAAAATCTAAAAATATTTTTCTTTCCCCATGATCAAAATATTTTTAGTTGCATATTCTCCTTATGAAAAATGACAAAACAGTATCAGAAAATCATGACGGTAATTCCATGGCAACCCGAAACCTGGCAGCTCGGTTGGGACTAGCTATGCAGTTATCCTGTCATTAGTAAGGGGTAAATCTTATTGTCAGGGTAAATCTTATTTGCTGTCACATATTTCATAGTTTCGGTGGGGCCAGTTCTGAAATCTTGATAATATTGTCTGTACGTTACTTGATATTTTGCTTTTCCAGGGTCGTGTCCTGGTCATATTTATTTATTCAAAGGTAAATGTGTTTCCCTTGGACAAATTTGACAGCGGCCATATCCAGGACTTTCTTTTATTTATAGTTTATTTCTTCAAAAGTAAATGAGTTTCCCTAAATCAAATTCAAGTTACACCCGGTCCTTGAAGTCCGTTTGCCATTTTATTACCCAGTATCCCCACACAAGAAAGAATCCACATCAAATTTACCGGAAAATAATACTTTTATAGATGGAAAAGAGATAATTAAATATAACCAACCATTTTTGCAGTCTGCGTTTCATACATGGGCTTTCAAGTTAGCGTAGACTCAAGTATCTACCCTCTGAATTTCGGATCGTTTCAGTACTGCCCCAAAAGTCTTATGAGGCATGTAGTTGTTTTATTTACATAATGAATAGGCATATTTAACTAATGTTTCTTACATTACTTCGGGGAATTTTCCAATGAATGAGGCACGCACTTGAACTAACGTCTCACTGGCCCAACACAATAATCTATAGGTGGTAGTCCGGGATCAAGTCCGAAGGGAAAGATCAGAGGACAACATCTCGTAATTTTGAATCACTGTCGGATGTTGTCAACATCGGAGCTGACACACCACTCTTCAAACTTCCACACCATGCCAACGTGAAGACAGTTGAGCTTATGTCTTATTAAACGTGTACTAGTCTTCACGTACACGACAGTTGAATTAAGTTTCTATCTCGTAACCCTCCTATTGCTAATATGCTGCTCTTCTGACAGGGGCTACTAAGGAACTTCCAAATTTCGGACTTCATAGGATCTATGGCTCTCCGTAAGTTCATGTTAACGTTATGTGAACTGAAAGAACCTATGAACAGAGCCCAACTGCATCGCTGTGGTGCATGGCATTGACTCCAACAGAGCCACGTACTGGCAATCTAGGGAACTTTAGGGGCAATGACTCTTGTCATTAGCTTTTCTTGCTATGTCATTCGCGTTCGGATATTGTAATTAATATGTACTGCTTTTGTGACTTCCTTTATTATTGTTTTATCCTGCCATTGGAACTAATACCGTGAAATGCTGTACAAAACAATGAGCATGGTTGTAATGCACTAACTTCTCGTCTCCATCGCCGAAATTAACCCATGTATCTCAAGTGTTATAAGGTATTCCCTGATATCTTATATGCGCCATCGCAACTAAGTATGTTTACCCATTCTGGTAATAACCAATGAGATGCAGGCGACACAGGTTCGAATCCTACCAAGGTGTATTTATCTTTTACTAGCTGAATAACCCGGCGTTACTCGAGTTTCAAATATGACCACGACACCTAAAATATGACCGTGACATTTCACTGTGTTAACTCAAATACACAAACTCAGTAGAACTTGTTTCCTTATCCATGTACATTTATGGTAGAAAAAACAACTTAAGATTTAAAAATTGGGGCTTCGAGTGGCGCTTTTAGGACTACATGTGTGCCAATTTTCAGGTCTACAGATTGGTCTGAAGACAGGAAAGAAATAGCCTATGTTTTCTGTGTAGTATTCTAAAGTATAAGTGTACTTATGTGTATATATATATATCGACGTGTCAAACAAACTTTACACTGTGTCTATGTTGCAGTGATCTTAACATAGTTTTATGCAGCTTGGCAAAACATGTCCATTGCGACATAAGACTCAACCAACTAAACTATCACAAGGTGTATGTCTCTCTTCTGTATCTGCTTTCCAGTTGTGTGTATGCCCATTTACTACGAATTGTTTGGCACAGTTGGACTTCATCTTGTTAGCAAACACATTATTTAATCTTTAGACTACGACCGGTACAGCAGTTGTACCTTGATCGCACCAAGAAAGAATTTAGACTACTACCAGTGCAGCAGTTGGCCTTGAAAATTATAAGAATCGTACCAAGAGAGAATTTAGATTACGGCCCCTGTACAGCAGTTGTACCTTGAAAGTTATACGAATCGTGCCAAGAAAGAATTTAGAATACGGCCCTGGTAGAGCAGTTGTACCTTGAAATTTATAACAATCGTGCCAAGAACGAATTTAGATGAGAGCCGCGGTAGCTCAGTCAGTAGAGTGTCGGGCTCGTATCAGAAGGGTTGTGGGTTCTGTCCTCGGTGGAGCCTGCAATTCTGATTATTGCGAGATCGGAGCTTCGACCTGGCTAAAGACCGTCGTGTTCACTAATGGTGACTGGGGCACGTTAAATAGGTCGTGGTCACAAAGTCCCCCATGTTCCCAAATCAATACCTCTGGGGGTACCTGATCAGGGGGTTATCGGCCTCTGATTGGGATCTAAATTACGATATGTGTGAGTGAATGGATGTATGAAAGGGGCCTTCCTGTAAAACGGATGTGTCATGTAAGTCGAGCAAAGTCGGACTTCCTCCCAATGGGGCTCAATAACATGGAAGGCGCACCCCCTCGCCTCTTGCCGTCTTCGACGGGCCTGGCACTACTCTGGTCTGCCAGTGTAGGCATGAGAAACAACAACGAATTTAGATTACAAACCGGTGCAGCAGTTGTGCCTTGAAAGTTATATGAATCGTGCGAAGAAAGAATTCAGATTACGGCCCTGGTAGAAGAGTTGTACCTTGAAATTTATAACAATCGTGCAAAGAAAGAATTTCGATAACGACCCCGGTACAGCAGTTGTACCTTGAAAGTTATAAGAATCGTTCCAAGAAAGAATTGCGCTAGTTATATCTATAGCCGTAGTGAAAAGGTAAAAGTACTTAACCCACTCCGGACAATCGTATACGACAACCCTTCTGCTCTTTACTCTTTCTTCCTCTCTCATTGTGTTGTATGTCGCGTTTGGCGCGGCTTGGCCAAACGTGCACCATAAAATCCGAAAACAACCAACAAACTAGACAACCATAATTGAATAAAGACATAAATTTTACTAAAAAGACTAGATACAGTTTTTCATATACTAGCCTAAACTTAGAAATATGTTACATTCAGAACAATTCTCACATCGGTCATTGGTCATCAGTTGTGATGCATAGTAAAAATTATATGCGTATCTCAACACAAAAAAATTGTTTTGTGTATCCCTGAACTACAAAAGCTGAACTTTCCTAATAAGTGCTTGACGCTTAAGGCAGTTTCACCCGAATCAAGTTTAGTTGACCGATTTTAGTTGATCAACAAAAGTTGAATGAAAACTATAGTGAGAACCTTTGTTTCAATAGAGTTGATCAACTTTCTGAGGATTAAGAAAAAATTGACGCATTCAAACTTTATCGTTTAAGTGACGATTCATCCGCCATCTGCTTTCGAGTTATTTCCACGCAATGATCTGTCTTGGTTTATTTTATTCCAGAAATAAATTAAAAGTGCTTTTTTATTCTCTAGACCAAGTTTGTATCTTCGCGATAGTTAGATATATAGTAAAAATTTCAACGGATTTGAAATCTGCGGAAAATTTTACACCAGTTCGATACCTTAAATGTGATTTTCTATTTATAAATAATTTTTCTATTGTAACTTTTACATTTTCTTGACAAGTTCTTAACAAGCTAAACTGTTGATCAGTTTGTATTGAAATATGGGAACACACACACACAAAAACTGATTCAAGTCATATTCAACTTTTATTGATCTACTATAATAGGTCAATTAAACTTTATTCGTGAGAATGCGCCTTAAAGTAGAGAAATTGAACTTCCCAAGAGTTTAGTGTTTTACTTGTCCCTCGTGACAGTACCATTGTGTTTAAATGCATAAGAATGCATAGAAACGAAGTTCATTGAAATTGGTATCCAAGTATGAATAAATATTTAAAAAAATATACTCTTCCAATCAACCTTTTGGAGGTTGCTCTTACGTAATCAAAGCGGAAGAAAAATTAATACTTCATTGTCTATTATTTGGCTCTAATAAAGAAAGAAATAATTTCGAGAGCAAATCTAAAAATGATATATACGAGGAAATAAAACTATCATCTTTCCTTTCATTACGATTGTCTTACGGGAAATGCCCTTTATTGTATTACAATATTTCTTTTATTTGAATAGCATTTCATACTGTGTAATATTTACTATGAAAATCCACGGAACGTGTGCGATGTAGTTCATGTGTCGAACATAATTATTCAGTAAGCAAAGGATAGCAATAAAACTTTTATATCTCATTTCGTCTAATTTCATCCCATCTTGGGCTAGATTTTCATACTTCCTAGTTTTAATCATTTGTCGTTTGACTATATTTTTAATAAATAAATGTATCCATAATGTGCAGGAAGCACTTACAGCTCCAACCCTATTCTTCAACAAGTTAGAGGGTTCTCAGGGTGTTTTAAAATTTTTAAATTCTAAATCACAACTACGATTGACATTATATTCTTTTATTGGTCATACAAATGTACAAAACAAGTACAAATAAATTGAGGAGCTACACTTCGTATAATGACCTTATCGCTAGGCTGGTTAGATCGCCATATCACGAAAGACAAGTTATGTATTTTACTCTGATGTTTCTAGTTTTATAGCTCAGTTTTATTTATTAGACGTTTGAAGCGAGCATCGTAGCAGCTGCCAAAAAATGGAGGAAATAGAGTTCGATGAAGTGATAAAACGTTTTTATTTAAAGAAGTTTGGTTAGATCGCCCTAGCCTGAAAGCTAAGTTATGTATTTTTCTCTAATGTTTACAGTTGGACAGTTCAGTTTAATTATTACAGACGTTTGAAGCGAGTACTGTCGCAGCTGCCAGGAAAATGGAAGAAATAGCGTACGATGCAGTGATAAAATGTTTTTATTTAAAGAAGTTTCGTTAGATTTTGCCCTATCACGAAAGCTCAATTATGTATTTTTCTCTTATGTTTATAGTTCAGTTTTATTACTACAGACGTTTGAAGCGAGTTTCGCAGGAGTAAAACGGAGTAAATAGGAGTTCGATGCAGTTATAAAATGTTTTTATTTAAGGAATTTTGGTTAGATCACCATATCACGAAAGCTAGGTTATGTATTTTTTTATCGTATGTTTATAATTTTATCTTTCAAATATATTATTACATATGTGTGAAGCTATAATTGCAGCAGCTGCCACAAAAATGGCAAAAATTAAGATCGATGCAGTGATAAAATATTTTTATAAAAAGAAGTGAACGCTCGCCCTATTCTCCAGACTTGTCCCCATGCCAGTTGTCAAACTTGAAAATTTGGCTCTGTGGGAGGGACGTCACACGCATATATGCATCCCATTGTCTGCAGTCTCCCCTGCATGACGTCTAACTAGTTTTGACATTTTTGAACCATAGAATTATTTCAATCAGTCGATGTGATTACTTAGTCATTAAGAGTTTTGTGAGGTAAAGGAATGCTACACTACTTAGAAACCTCGTGACAATCATAGGGTTAATAAAAAATAAATAAAACATATTCATTATGTTATTAACTGCCTATCATCCAAATTAATTATTCACAACTTATTTATCTCCTTATTTGGTATCACGTTGGCTTGGTGAGGAAATTTTGACTGTGGGATGTCAGCTCAGGTACTGTCCTCGTCATTAGACCTATGGTTAAAAATTACGAGGTGCTGTCCTCGGATTTTTCCCTTCGAGATTAATCCTAGATCGTTGCCAATATCCCGTTGTATTGCACCAGTGCGTTATTGATTTTGCTACCTACATTCCATACTTTCAAACGATTCCCATATTGAGCGCTAAAAATATATTTAACACATGATTTATCTTACATAGGACAGGATACGTATGAAAATCGAAAACTACCTCACCATGACATCACCATAAAACATCAACGAAAAGATGTTTATCCCTAATTCTTCTAAATAAACTCATTTTTTCAAAGGGAATACTCGCTAAAATATGAAATACTCAAACTTTCAGACTATTGCTACCATCTCAAATGTCAAAAACGTTAAGACAACCTGTCTCAGCAAAAAATAATAAAATATAAACCTTTAAATTTTTATTCATAAAATAAGAATATTTATGAAAGGGCATAAAAATAATGAAGAGAGTTCGAACTTTTTTTTAAATGTGAAGCACATTTAAGAGCAAGTTCAAATTTACGCCTCATTGAACGTAAAATAATAATAAAGCACTCAAAGTTTTATGTAAAACGTAACATTTTATGTCACTCGCATCTTTAAGCTTAGAAGTCATTGAAGACGTCTATTATTTGTTTCTTTTGAATATTTGTTCGTTGTTTTTAAAAGTAGATCTTACATAAGATTATTTTCTTCAGGCCACTGCATAAAGAACGAAGAAATGTTTAAATTAAAGAAAACAAATTTTAAATGGTGTGGAATGCTTATGTAATGCTCATAAATATTTAAATTTTGTAAAATCGGATAGATTCAAACGCTTTAAAATGTTAAAACAAGTTTTTTTAAGGCTCAGATTTTAAACTTTTAACTACAATTTAGAACAGCTCATCTAGTTTAGGAACCACCATTGTCACAGAGAATTAAACTAGTTTTTTTTATAAAAGTAGTGTAAAAAGCATTTAACATTTTACGTGCTTTGAAAAAAAAATTAAATATAGGTTAAACTCGGAAATTTTATTCAAAAGGTCTCCTAAGAGTAGATTTATTGAAGTCTTAATCCATTTTAATAAATAATAAATTTAAATAGAAATGTGAATGAAATTAAAACGAAAAATTACATTTATTTAAAACAACAAATTAATACTACGAAGTGAATAAAATTTGAAAATTACTAATTAGTCATTTCCCAATGTTAATTATTTACAAATCCCTTTTTAGCAAATGAATGAAAAAAGTTTTAAATGGCAATACAATATTAATTAAATTTACTGAGAAAGTATTCAACACGGCACAATTTATTATATTTTAATCTTTAACATGAAATCAGATTTACAGCATTCATAACCTTTAATTAATACTTTTTTTAAATACTTTTCAGCTGGAAATTGCAGTTCCTGGTTCCATCAAGGTGATACAAAAATTCCGGCCAGCTTACCTAAACATTGAACATACAGTCTTATAAGACTGTATGTTCAATCATTCTCGGTTGGTGCGATGTGGCTGAACCTCCCATGATGTCCCTGGTCACAGAGTGACTGTCAAATTTTGTAAATTTGTTCCAGAGGTCGTATGATCCATAAGCTGGCACTGGAAGAAAATACTTTAGTTGTACGAATTATTTGAAAATTATTTTCCACGAACAAACGAGTTTGTATTTTATTTATGTTTATTTTATTTATGTTTTTAATTATTTTTATTTTATTTATGTTTATTTTTATGTTTATTTTACTTATGTTTATTTTATTTATGTTTATTTTATTTATGTTTATTTTATTTATGTTTATTTTATTTATGTTTATTTTATTTATGTTTATTTTATTTATGTTTATTTTATTTATGTTTATTTATTTATGTTTATTTTATTTATGTTTTTCTGAACTTGATAAAATCTTAGGATTCGTGAAATGATATTTGATGATGTATATTCTTTGAGAACTCGTTAAAATTAAGCAATTTGCAGATTTAATTATGTTTTAGGTATAAATTTTCTTATGAATTTCGAACAGCGTGTACATCAGTTGTACCTTGTAAGTTGTAAGAATCGCACCAAGAAATAATTTAGATAACGGCGTGTACATCAGTTGTACCTTGAAAGTTGTAAGAATCGCACCAAGAAAGAATTTAGACAGCGGCGTGTACATCAGTTGTACCTTGAAAGTTGTAAGAATAGCACCAAGAAAGAATTTAGACAACGGCATGTACATCAGTTGTACCTTGAAAGTTGTAAGAATCTCACCAAGAAAGAATTTAGACAACGACGTGTACATCAGTTGTAAGTTGTAAGAATCGCACCAAGAAAGAATTTAGACAGCGGCGTGTACATCAGTTGTACCTTGAAAGTTGTAAGAATAGCACCAAGAAAGAATTTAGACAACGGCGTGTACATTAGTTGTACCTTGAAAGTTGTAAGAATAGCACCAAGAAAGAATTTAAACAATGGCATGTACATCAGTTGTACCTTGAAAGTTATAAGAATCGCACCAATAAATAATTTAGACTACGGTAGTATCAGCAGTTGTGACTTGAAATTTATAAGAATCGTGCCAAGAAAGAATCGCGCTTGTTATATCTATAGTCTTAGTCAAAAGGTTCAGGTACTTTGGGACTCGATCGATTACTGAGAAAGTATTCAACACGGCACAGTTTATTATATTTTAGTCTTTAACATGAAATCAGATTTACAGCATTCATAACCTTTAATTAATACTTTTTTTAAATACTTTCCAGCTGGAAATTGCAGTTCCTGGTTCCATCAAGGTGATACAAAAATTCCGGCCAGCTTACCTAAACATTGAACATACAGTCTTATAAGACTGTATGTTCAATCATTCTCGGTTGGTGCGATGTGGCTGAACCTCCCATGATGTCCCTGGTCACAGAGTGACTGTCACGTTTTGCAAATTTGTTCCAGAGGTCGTATGATCCATAAGCTGGCACTGGAAGAAAATACTTTAGTTGTACGAATTATTTGAAAATTATTTTCCACGAACAAACGAGTTTGTATTTTATTTATGTTTATTTTATTTATGTTTTTAATTATTTTTATTTTATTTATGTTTATTTTACTTATGGTTATTTTACTTATGTTTATTTTACTTATGTTTATTTTACTTATGTTTATTTTACTTATGTTTATTTTATTTATGTTTATTTTATTTATGTTTATTTTTTTATGTTTTTCTGAACTTGATAAAATTTTAGGATTCGTGAAATGATATTTGAGGATGTATATTCCTTGAGAAACTCATTAAAATTAAGCAATTTGCAGATTTAATTATGTTTTTAGGTAAAAATTTTCTTATGAATTTAAAAACCCCTATCGATTTGAACGGAAAGAAATACTTTTGTCGATTATTTTTTTTTCTATTTTCATGCCACATATAGAAAATATTTGCTGATCTAGCTTAAGGTTTTTCCACATACATTTGATTGCCGAGACCAAAATAGCAAAGAAATGCCAGTTAAAACAAATGCATGTATGATAACAGTTTGAAGAACAAATGATGTTTGATGACAGTTTGAAGAACATGTGATGACAGATAAATGTCGATAATACGATTGAGTATGACACAGAGCACGCTCGTAGAACGTGTCAGCAGATATAAAGTTCAAAACATCACTTATCTTGGTGAGACATTTTCACATGTGACGGATTGAAATATACAGTGTTGCTCATAATTATATGCGTGCGAAACGTTTGAAGAATTATAGTAACACGTTTCCCTCTTCACATAGGGTTCAAGAGCTGTGTGAATGCTTCCTCAGCTAAGGAAGATTTTTAAAGATTATCTATCACGATTCATAGTCACATGCAGTGTGTATCAAAACATCCAGTATTAACTTCAAGGAGGCTGAGAAACATTAAATTAAACAGTTGTCACATACCACTGATGTCTCCAAGGAGCTTGTTAACCTTTAGACTACGGCCGGCCGGTACAGCAGTTGTACCATGATCGTTCCAAGAAAGAATTTAGACAACGGCCAGTACATCAGTTATACCTTGAAAGTTGTAAGGATCGCACCAAGAAAGAATTTAGACAACAGCGTGTACATCAGTTGTACCTTGTAAGTTGTAAGAATCGCACCAAGAAAGAATTTAGACAGCAGCGTGTACATCAGTTGTACCTTGTAAGTTGTAAGAATCGCACCAAGAAAGAATTTAGACAGCGGCGTGTACATCAGTTGTACCATGAAAGTTGTAAGAATAGCACCAAGAAAGAATTTAGACAACGGCGTGTACATCAGTTGTACCTTGAAAGTTGTAAGAATCGCATCAAGAAAGAATTTAGACAACGACGTGTACATCAGTTGTACGTTGAAATTTGTAAGAATCGCACTAAGAAAGAATTTAGACAACGGCGTGTACATCAGTTGTACCTTGAAAGTTGTAAGAATCACACCAAGAAAGAATTTAGACAACGGCGTGTACATTAGTTGTAAGTTGTAAGAATCGCACCAAGAAAGAATTTAGACAGCGGCGTGTACATCAGTTGTACCATGAAAGTTGTAAGAATAGCACCAAGAAAGAATTTAGACAACGGCGTGTACATTAGTTGTACCTTGAAAGTTGTAAGAATAGCACCAAGAAAGAATTTAAACAATGGCATGTACATCAGTTGTACCTTGAAAGTTGTAAGAATCGCACCAATAAATAATTTAGACTACGGTAGTATCAGCAGTTGTGACTTGAAAGTTATAAGAATCGTGCCAAGAAAGAATCGCGCTTGTTATATCTATAGCCTTAGTCAAAAGGTTAAGGTACTTTGGGACTCGATCGATTTATTGTGGACTCGTGCTTGCCCACCACTAACATCCGATTCAACCCTCCAAGTGGTTTCGACGAGGTATCTCGTCCATCACGATCTGACAATTTTTTGTTAGTAACGAGATATCTCGTCAAGATAATGCCGATTGTTTTTATATAAGAGCGAGATCAAAAACCGGTCAGTTTTCTTTAGATTACGAGATATATCTCGTCCTTCAATATCTGCTTAGCTTTGCTAATGGCGAGATTGTTCGTTGACAGTTACATACATGCTATAACCACTTATTATAACGACTGAATAACAGTTTTATAATTCAAACTAGGGGGCCCGCCCCCTGCTCGCTAATGCTCACCAACACTTGGAGGATTGCTTTGCATTTAAACTTGCTCGCTTCGCTCGCATCAATAAAGATATGTGTCCTAGCAGAAAGGATTGTTTACAAAATATGATATTCCAAAAAATTATTTTTCAAACATAAATTTGTTGTATTACAGAAAGTTAAACAGTACCTCTGGAATCAGAACTCAGACAGTTTGGAATTAAAATGAAAAAACTTTGAGCAAATTTTGACTAGAAATGTCAGCGCTGCTTTGGAAATCGAATACCCAGCTTGTTTTTTGTGTGTACAATACATTTCCCCAGCACTCGGGCCACCCATGAACTTTTTCATTGAGTTAGTTATCGAAAGTTGTAGTGCAAGCGTCTCGTTGAACTATAATTGTTGGTCTTGAAAATGGCCGTCTTTTCAAATGGCCCTGAAAAGAGCCCTTGTTTTTGACATTTTGAAAGAAAGTAGTGCTATAAACTATAATTATTCACTTTTTTCAATAAAATTTCATCCGATAACGCAATAAATTCAATTGAGGCGCGAGAATTCGTGGTTAACAAACAATCGTACAGCGTTGCCAAAACGTGATAACAAATAACGTCTTTTTTATATACCACGTAATATATTATACATGAGCCGTTTTTTTAAGAGTGGTATAAGTCCACTTTTGCAGACCAACCGGTATAGTGGTTAAGGTGTTAGCCTCTAGATCGGAAAGTCCCCGGTTCGAATCCGGGTTCGGGCATGGATGTTTGTAAACGTATAATAGCTCAGGTGTTGCTTCGTCATCTAAACATGGTTCAAAATTACGAAGTATAAAATTGTTAGCGGCAATGATGGTCCTCCCACTGGGTGCTCCTTCACAAGTGGCCATCACTTCCGGCCTTGTAGTGGCCAATGACTTAGGTCAAATGTGCCCGCCATTAAAAAAAATCCGTTTTTTTTAAATGAGTTGATGGTAATTTTAGTAAAATATAGATATCCTATTTTTATATTTATAATCATATATTCAATGAAGCAGATTTCTTGATAAAGTAATCAAAAGAATTTGAGCTATAAAATGTTGTAAAAAATATTTTTTTTTGAAAGTGGAATAAGTTTATTTTTAATAATTATAATTAAAACAACTTTCTAATTGCAATTATTATTGATTATTACGACTTCAGTGTCCATTAACTTTAGCAGATATTAGCTAGTGCCTTAAAAACAACCTCGTAAACAAGATAATGGTAGTATTGCCATGATGATGAGGTGAGAAGTAATTTCACTGATTTAGTTTAGTACTCTTTCGTAAGTCCTGCTGTTTGGTTTATGTGCCTTATACTAATCGATTGCAACGTGAGTATCTATATAAATAAGAATGGAGTGTTTGTTTGTACATTGAATATTTTCAACTAATTTCAAGTTTTCTTTCCGTTTTGGTCCCTTTGGATGCCAAATCCGCCTCTTGCGCGTTTGGTGTCTGTCTGTCTGTATGTATGTGCCCTATACACGTCCACACGGTATAATATATCAAGAAACTGTGCATACTGTGAGTACTTATCTTCATTTAGTGACTGAACTTGGTTGCATATGTCTGTCTGTCCGTCTTTCTGTTCTTTGTTCGATTTTGTGTTTGTGTGTATGTACAGGCATCACATAAATTTAATTCCAGATATTTGATTGCAATGTGTTTTATTTTATACATTATTAATTAATTTAAAGGAGTATTAGTATTAGTAAATTAAATACGGACGGAGAAACTATAAAATGGCTGAATATAAGCTGAATGATGTTTAAAAGGGATGAACCGCACAAAAAGTTTTTACAAAACTAGTATGAAAGATAATGCTTTATTTAAAGTAGTTTTTTTTATTTGGAAACCCAGAAAGATCCAAACATCTCAGCAAATTTACAGTGTTTCCACTGTATAAAGCGTCAAGACCTATAATAAGAGAGAAATACAGCGATATGATGAGTTTACTGCCTCACATACCACCTATTTGCCATGAATACTTACTTCACTATGCTAATTGAAAAAGAGAGAAATATAAGTTTAAAATGTATATATATTTTAATTTTTAGTTATTTTAACGTTTTACACTTGTTTATTTATATCTTTTTTTAATATAATTGAAATTAATTCTTAATAAACTTGATTATTCGTGTATTTACATATGTATGTCTTCATTGTAATTATTATTTTTTACATTAAAAAATCCATATCAGTAAAGTCAATGTCTTTAAAAATAGACTTAAATTTCCTCTTATTTTTATTTCTTATAATATGTTATTATTGAAAGTGGTATAAGTCCATTTGGAGCTAAAAAGTCGTTTATTTTCTTTAAAAATTTTAATAATTATTATTGTATAGTAAAATTTAACATGTTTATAGTGTTAAAAACATCATCCGAATTGATTAACTTTTGCCAATATTTTACAGTTAATTCAAACGCAAACCCTTAAATATCTCGATGTATGAAAAAATGGACTTATACCACTTTCATAAATAACGGCTCATATATAGATAACGATTTATTAAGAGCTCTTATGGTCTCACAGCGCAGTGCGGTATTAGATGCTTATTCATGAAGCATTCATTAGCGTTAACTTAAAATCACGGAACTTGGAATTATAGCCTTCTTAACTAACACGACAGCAATCTGTACAAAAGCAATTATTTTCAGCTCTACTATTAACTGCAGATTACCTAACACATAAATGTAATGCATAATATGTGTCATGGTGGACTAAAACTCGAATTTAACGTGAGATAAATAGTTCAATGAATTGGAAACCACTGAAGCTATGCTTTGAATAAAAACAATTAACTATGCATATTAATATCAGACCATCAACACAAAGAAACCCGTTAGGCGATCCCACACACACCGTCATGTCGATTACCATATAATTCCCCCACCCATTCAATCCGTCATTTTTCTTCTTAGCTTTTTCCGGTTTCCGTTTCTAAGGGATTAAATGTCTCCTCAGGTTACTGGTATGGAACGATCCACCTACAAAAGCAAATCTGAAGATGTTTCTTCTTGGCCGACCTAATGACTGCGAACATATTTCCTCCGAAACGGTACATTTGGCAGCGTTTCGCCCACAGCTCTCTGAAAAGCGAGAAAACATCTCAGCTCGCTTGAGGTGTTTCTTTCTCCACAGCCAAGGAAGATTTTTCTCTACTTCTTACAGCAACTTTTTTCTCTTTCAGTATCGATTATTCTGTTGGGTATTCATTTATTCAGCATCGAGCGTTATACTTTTTCGGCTCGCTTCTGAATCCTGATCAGGGTATCTATAAATAATGGGTAGAAATAGAGAGCAGGGCGATTCTGGAATAAATTCCGGGTTTTTTTTAACCTAAAAAGTGACACATCTCTGGTAAGAAGAAAATAAGTGTCATCTTATGTTTAAAGTGGTGGAATTGTTTCTTCAAGATGGAGTGATATGATAAGCTTCCTACAGCAATAGTTGCTATTGGCGAATTCCGAGTGTAGGCTGTATATAAGCTCACAAGTTATCTGCATTTTTGCGAAAGTTCATTAGTGTCCTTAACCCTCTAAAGGATTTTGAAGAGATATCTCGTCTATAAGATAGATATTGCCAATTTTTTTTATGATAACGAGATAAAGATGGTGAGTTTTTTTAACTGACGAGATATCTCGTTTATCAAAATATCTGGTCAGTTTTGTTAACGATGAGATACCTCGAAGAGACAACCACTAGGAAAGTTAAGTGCATGCTGTATGCTGTAACGTAATAAGCCGACTGGAATTTGTAATATTTTACGAGATTTCTTATGAATCTTGATTGGGTTATCTATATATAACGGGTAGAAATTGACAGCTGGGAGATTCTGGAATAAATTCCGCTTCTGTAACTTTAAACGTGAAGCGTCTCTAGTTAGAAGAAAAAGTGCCATCATATGGACTTAAAGCAGTGAAATTGTGTATACAGATGGACTGTGTGAGCTGCCTTACCTTAATAGTTGCTATTGGCAAATTCCAAGTGTTAGCTAGGATGCCATAAGCTTACGGGCTCTAGTACTTTTGCACAAGTTCTTTACATTCCTTAAGTGAGTGCTGTATACTGTAACATAATACGCTGAGTGTTTCTAAAAGCGACAGAGACGAAATACAATTAAGATAGTTATTTATAAGATTGAGAATTCACAATATTTGCATAGCTTGCTTCTGAATACTGATCAGGGTATCTAAAAAGCAATGAGTAGAAATCGAGAGCAGGGAGATTCTGGAATAAATTTAATTTATTTAACCAAAAATGTAAATCGTTTCTGCAAGAAGAAAAAAGGTGTCATTATAGACAAAAAGCGGTTGAATTGTTTCATCAAGATGGGCTGATATGATAAGCTTCCTTATCGAATAGTTATTATTGTCCTTTGTGTGCGTACACTCACGGACTTTTGCACAATTTCGTAACTCTTTAAGTGAGCATGTCCAAATGATCAGAGTTGATATCAACTAGTCTGCAACCACATAATAAACAGAAGAAAGAGTCGGTCAAACCAATTCGAAAGAGATAGGTAGACAAACAATCATGACCGTTAAAAACCTGAAAGGGACAACGGCCGCCGATCTTGTAGAGTCAGGAACGAGTTTCCTTTTGTCAGTCAGTGGCCTCCATTACCTTATCCAACTTGGGAAAGTCTAGATTTATCTATTAGTTGAAACTCTTGGTGTTAATTAATTTGGCCGAATGAAAGTCTAAAAGGCTTTTGGGGGACAGAGGTTCCTTTTTCTACCAAAAAGTCAGCCATTTCATTTCTCTGCCCACCACAATAGACGTGTATCCATTGAAAGGAACCCCATTGCAGTACGTTTTGAGTAGTAGGTATGTATTTAACGTCCCACTGGAAAAACACAACGGGCTATTGGCAACGTTACGGAATCAAACCCGATGGGAAAGATCCGAGGTACCACGTAACTTTGAACCACGGTCAGATGAAAAGGTCACACCTGAGCTGGCACCGCCCTCTCCAAATTCCACACCATGTCAACGTGCATTTTGAGTAGTAACGTGTAGTACCAGTCAAAAAAAATAAGTGTGATGGTTTTGATTTGACGTTTGTTACATGCTGAGTTTACATATCTAATAGCTACATTAAAGATAAATCTATAATATTTCAGTGAATTGTTGATTAAATGTATTTACTTTTCTAGTGTTATGAGATTTATAAATAATCATACTGACAGCATACTAACGCCCCATTAGTCGCACAGGTTTTGACAAATGCACGCTGATATTTTTCAGTTATGTAATAAAAGGTATAAAACTACAAAATATTTTATTTTTAAATTTAAATAATACACTTTTTACTATTATTTTTTTCCTTAAAACAGTGTCCTTAAATATACTGCGTATTTAAAAAAAAGTGATTAGTTAATACTTGTGCTACTTGGAAATAAAGCGTCAAGCACTTCACATATCCACTGCGATCTCGTTTGTTAACCCTCCAGGTGATTTTGACGAGATATCTCGTTCGTCAAGATGTAATCAATTTTGCTAATGACGAGATACCTAGTCAAGACAACCACCAGGAGAGTTAAATCAATACCCGTGACTCATAGAAGGTTGAAACCCGCAACCGTAATTCTAAAATAAGGACATATTGTCTTGTTGACTTGAACTGCAGTAGTGCAACAGCACGTTCAAAATATTAGTTGATCATGAATACAAGCCCCGAGAAGAAAACACTTTGCTCTACGTTGCTTTAGGTTTAGCTACTAGGGTTGCCAGCCGCCCCGGATTGTCCCGGAATTTAAGTTGTTGTCCAGGATCTCGGTTTAATGTCAAATTGCCCCGGAGTTTCCGAGAAAGCTATCGACCCGAATATCGCCTACACTCCAAAATAATTATTTTCATTGCACATGACTTGGTGTCCACCCATTGAACGTCCGTTACCACACTACTTTCCAAAGTCACTACTATATATGACAGTCTGTTCAAAGCGGGACCATCGTGAAGAAATGGTATTAGTTGCCGATCAATTCTATTATACTGTAATTGGATTTTATTTGTAAAATTGGGGTTGGACACGAACAAAGATTTTCATATTCATCTTTCTTAAGATAAAATTCGGAACACTTTCGGTTCTGTATAACTAAACACGAATAATATCTCTATTTTGTATACGAACATTACCATTTTTATTTTTTAATAGTTTCAATGCAACAAGAGGTTAGGTTTAGATTTATTATTTAGGAATATACTTTCTCTTAGCTGGAATGGGTTGCTTATAAGTTATGAAGTCTTCTGTAATTAAATAAACGAACGCAAATTATGGTAAAATAATAACTGAAAGTTCATAATCGGAAAAGGAAAAACAAAATTTATTCTTGAAGCACTCATATTTATTCTTACTTCCTTCAGCATTTGTATATTAGTGTAGAAATTGAAACTAAACAGAGATATTTTTCACTAGGTTAGTAGTTCGCAACATTTCCTCTCGGCACGAAAAATCTATGTAGTACGACACTCCATTAGAGATGTATCTCAATTTAGAAATCCACAAACTTTTGAAACAGTCTACTTAGAAGCCCTACATGTATACTAAACTACGCAGTCAATTCCTAAATATGCAACTTTATGATGCATGAAATAATACCGTTTTCTCCCACTTCAGAGATTTTGTTGACCAACTTAGAAACTTCTTCAATGAATTACAATGTTTCTAAGCACAAGCGTAAGTACAAACCAGGAACAGAGTTGGATAAGAGGTAAACTGTAGGCACGGGTAGAGAGAACAAACTAAACACAAGGAATTAAAACAAACATTTAAATGACTCGAAATCTCACGGATCTCCTGAAGCATGTATGGGGACACTTGAGGATCAACGGACAACTACTAAGGAGGCCCTGAAGGCAGCTTTAGTATTCTTAGTCTAAAATTGCACTGTTTCTTTCTCGACTATAAGCAACATTTTATCCTTATTCAATCACACACGTCCATTAAATGAGAAGAAAACGCCCCATTTTCGCGTTTAGCTTTTGGTAGAGATTAAATAGATGCCCCTGAGAGAACTTTAAATAAATTATAATAATTAAGTAACGTAGAATCTTTCGACTGCAGTCGTATTTTAAATACTTTAAATAAATAAATATCTATTGAATGTCCTAATGCAATTGAGACGAGCGGATTTATTGGCCATTGTTAGCTTTGAGTATCGATAAGTATGAAAATCGTAAGCTTAAAGACAAATGAAAGAAGGATATAAGAATCTAAAAATACTTAGTTAAGTTGTTTCGGAATATGGTGAGGTGAAATATTCCGCTAATCGAGAAGAATTCGAAGATTTAATTTAAGATTTCATATTTAATTTATTCAATTTCTATGTACTTGACAACTCATTTATGACCACCTTATCACCAGATTCATATTTAATGTTCATAAAACCTGTCATTTTCTTTTATCTCTCAGAGCACTGCAAAATTTTCATCTACTTACAAGTGAACAACACTGTCAAAGTTTAGTGAGTATTTAGTTTTTTTGTGCAGAATGTGGTGGCTTTTAGTCTGTCGAACTCCACGAAGTCACTTTTCTCTGACATGAAAATCAGATTTCTTCTTGTAAATATAGCTTATTGTACGAATAGAACAATAAGTAGAATGTTTACCCTTCGTTTCTCATAAATATGTTTTTGGATTAAGTGTATTTCACTTATAATCCGACGATAGATTAGTTGAAAGAATCCTGGAAGTTAAGATTCGACTTATAGCTGGTTCATTAAAGATTCTATTGATATAAAAGGTGAAAAGTCATGCTGAGAAGACTGTATTTTAAAGGACGGATGCGTGTAAACCCCTTACAGGGTTAATCCTTTTACTATAACGATTGAAAATTTCTGAATAATAAACTGAATTATCTATCATACTCAAATTTCTAACTTGTGCACAATTTAAACCTTTCATAAAATATCTATAAAAATCAAAAAATAATTTTGGAACACGATAACCTACTGATTCATTTTGAAATTTCTTTACGTACCATCTAGCCTAATTTCAGTGATTCAAAGGCCAGTAAAAGTGTTTCCCACCACAAAAGTTCCAGCTGGTATCACTTTTTAGTTATGATGAATAAACCTCAAGGTTATTTAACTGAACTGCTGCAATTCCCTTTTGAATGCTCTAACGTGATATCATTTTTCCCGAGTTTCAGCGTTCTCTCGTTTTTACTTTTCCTTAACACCCTGAAAAGTTCCATTCAAGTACCATCAACATCAACGTGTCGCTAGCTTCTACGCCCATTGGCATTGTTAGCAGGCCATGGATGAGTAAGTTGCAATCGCTGATGACTTTTCGTGACGATAATCAGAGACGATCATCAGTCCCTGCAAAGAGATTGCTTGTACTGATTGAAAAGAAATGGTCTTTTTTTCTGAAGTGGGCGATATTCATTTATTTCCCCTTCCCGCTATCAAAAACCCAAAGGGAATAGATTATTGCCGTGTCTGACTTCGGAGGAAAGTATATTTTATTACTATCAATAGTGCATTGTTGAAAAATTCAAGCCTCCCTTTTAAAACCCCCTATTCCCAACTATTTTTCGCATCATTTATCCATAAGATAACTTCATTCGTAAAGGTGAGACAGTGTCATCTGTTTCAAAAAACCCAATGTCTTTCGTATTCACTACTATGTTTAAGTATAAACTGAAAAGACAGTAACAACCGAAGTAAGAAGTAACCAGGTACCAGGTAACTATTTCCTTCTACTAGTTCGAACTCCTCGAAGTCAGGTTTTTTTTTTTTTTGACTGTTTAAAATTTCCTGGTATTTTTCTAGACGACACACAGATAAACTCAACCTTCTAAGTGGCAAAGACGAGATAACTCGTTCATCAAATCTGACCAATTTTGTGTGTTAATGGCAAGATCAAGATCGAATCCGTTTTCCTCTAACGGCAAGAAAGCTCGGCCATCAAGATCTGGTCAGTTTTGCTAATGAGACGAGCTATCACGTAGAGACGACCACCAAGAAAGTTAATTAAATGTATTTCCATATGTAAACATAATTTAATAATTTATAATAAATTGATTGTATACTTATATTCTCACTTTTACTATAGTCAAAATAATTTAAATGTTGTAATAACAAGAAAAATACTGAACAAATTATTCCATTTCTAAGTATTATACAGGGTGATTCAAAAGCCAACGTACAAACTTTTAGAGGAGGTAAAAAACACAAAAGTAAAACAGAATCACATAGGAATGTATGAACGGAAACCCCAACCTTATCAGCTGGAGGATAAACAGATGCAGAAATGACAAGCCAATAATGGGTGGAAAAACTCTTTATTTTTTTAGATACTTTACACTAGGACGGTACGTGTACACGTTAAGTTTCACAACAAGCGCTTACCATCCACAGTTATGCACGCTTGAGGGTGTTGTTTGCCAGCGCTATAGTGCGGTACAGGTCTGTTTGGGTACCGCTCGATATACAACCGTGCCGCAGCCCTTCCATTGCCGTCAACTGTACCATATACAAGGTGCATGTCCACCATTTCAGCGTTAGTAAATTGTTGCATGCTGTCCGCACACAATCGGAACTTTAAATGACTAGCGCTGCATTCCACCTACAGCGCTGGCGAACAGCGCAAACCGGATGGATAACAGTGCCCTCAAGCGTGCATAACTGTGGATGGTAAGAACTAAGAGCACTTATTGTGAAACAATGTGTACACGTACTATCTTTGTGTAAAGTATAGCTAAATAAAGAGTTTTTCTACCTATTATATGCTTGTCATTTCTGAATCTTCATTTTTTCTCCAGATGATTAGGTTGGGGTTTCCAGTCATACATTCCTATGTGATTCTGTTTTGTTTTTGGGTTTTCTACCTCCCCTAAAAGTTTGTACGTGGAGTTTTGAATCACCCTGTATATTAACCCTACATATTATACATATGAGTCTGTGAGCACATATGAGTGGTGTAAGTGTACTTTCTGAAAAATCTGAGTTAATGCTGGTACCAAATTCTGAATATGGAAAACTACATATAGGAAAGGTGATCTAACTCCCAAAAATAAACACACAGATGGCAGCACAAGAGTATGCACTCAATGCAGCTCTATGGCTACTGTTCAACTAAAAGTCTCACATCTCGCAACAATTTTTTATGGACTTACACCACTTTGACTTTAAACGGCTCATATATTGAATTACGAAGAAAATTATTAAAACTCGTATTTCATATTCCTATCTTTGTGTATAATCTCCATGAGGAAGAAATTAAATTTATCTGACAATATTATCTATATAAATAAGAATGGAGTGTTTGTACATTGAATATTTTCGACCCATTTCAAGCTTTCTGTTCGTTTTGGACCCTATTGATCCCAAATCCGCCTCTTCCGCGTTTGGTGTCTGTCTGTCTGTATGTATTGTATGTGTCCTTTACACGTCCACGCGGTTCAATATATTTTCATAGAAATTTGCATACAGTGAAAACTTATCTTCATTTAGTGAGTGAAATTGGTTGCGAAAGTCTATCTGTCCGTCTTTCTGTTCTATGTTCGATTTTGTGTTTGTTCAAGCATCACACATGCATTGTATTCTAGATATTTGATAGCAATATATTTTATTTTATACATTATCTGTTAGTTTAGTGAATGCGATATAAAACATTTCTGTATTGTTGTATTTAGATAAGTTTCATGTTAAAACACCAGAGTAAGTATACTTAAATCAACCATAATTTGGTAGTTTTGGAAAAATTGGAATGTATAATATATCGAGTATTACGATAACTTAGATTGATTTACCAGTACTGCAGAAAAAGCAATTATTTTTCCAAAAATTATTATATTTTTTTTATGGAATTTCTACTTTGATACTACAGTTATTTCGAGTCTTAATTATGTTCTTTGCGCAATGTAAACGATTTCCAAATATTTGGGACATACGATATTTTTCAACGGGAATGAATGGAAACTCGTGTTGATTTATCGCGTGCTGTGATATTTTCTGTTCCTTTCTCTCCGAACTAATTTCACCTTTCTAAATTTTGTGCACTTTCAGTTGTAAGTTGTGGCAACTGTACGAGATTAAGATATAAAAAATAATCACAAATTAATATTTTTAAAATAACTTTTTCTGACATCTTTTATTTTGTTTATTTCGTTGTTTTCTGTTTTAAATATTTATTAATTTAACAAATGTGTTTTTTTTCTCATCACATGCAACACCACCACAAAGTATTCGACTTAAAACTGGCAGGTAAGTCAGAATAAAGCAAATTTTAAGTGTAATTATACCATTATTAAAAGTATGTTATATACCATGATGTATGTTATATACATGTATGTTATATACATGTTATATACCATTATAGTAATATTGTTTAAAAAATCCGAACTAGAACTTTTCAAACAACAAAAAAACATTAAACGTAAGTCATTATATATTTTTTAAATGATAGATAACATATGTATACAAAACAAATGTATCACAGAAATAACACTTTGTTGATCAGACTATATAATCTATTTTTACTGGCTTGCATCACCTTGCGTTTGGCGCAGCTTGTCCAATTTTGGACCTTAAACCCATTAGCACCATTAAAAACCCAAACCAACCAGTCAACCAACCATTACATCTCTTCAATCTAGAGTAAACCAATTCAAACCGAGTAAGGTCGGGTATTTTGTTAGTACTCTATAAAAAATATCCTCCAAAAGAAACCAGATTTATACATGGTTCCTTTTGGAATATAAGATAAGGGTAAGGAAGTAAATGGTCTCATTTACCTTATTTTGTTATGAAACTTACGACTTTAACTTCGTCTGATCTCGTCCATCAAAGTCTTCCAACTTTTCTAATGACGGGATACCTTGTCATCAAGATATTTCAGGTTTTTTCATGATGACTTGATCCAGGTCTAATCAGATTTTTTCTAATGACGAGATATCTCGTCCATCAAGATCTGGTCAGATTTGCTAATGACCAAGATATCTCGTCTATACAGTCACCAAGGAGCTTATAAAATGTCAGACTGAAGTTCTCAGTAGGGAGTTCAAATCTTATATTTGCCGTAATTGAGTTGACTGCTTTAAGTTTCCTCGTTTGTTCAAAGCGATTCGTAAATTCTTAAACAAACTCCTCCACCGCACGTTGAGAAACCAGATGTGTGTACCGGGCCTAATACGCCCATAAGCTCTTAAGAAAAAAGTTCGTACACAAATAAGCATCAAATTTTAACGTAGTTTTTTAACTGTACAGACAGCATCTCTTAAGTGTACTAACTGGAAAAAATAGCAAAAAGAAGTAATTGAAAGTTTTGTATCGATTGTGGTATGTGATTTATGGTCACGTTATAAATCTTTCAAACGTAAGATCAAATGTCACTACTTTTTATCTCATAGTAATTAATGGAAAGGATATTCACATTTGAACTTTCAATTATTGTAATCGACTCTCTTACTAGATATTTCTTCACACACCACTAGATCTGACAGGATTTTAAAGGTGTTAATTTACTGATAGGAAAACGTAATATAACGTAATACTATATATTTATCTCGATAAAACTTTTCTGCAAATTATAAATACATCCAATTATAAAACTTCTATGTACGCGTCACTGACTATGCTAATGAAGACACTCTAAGGCAGTGATGTGGTTCTTAATTATTTGAATACTGTGCCATCCGAATTGTGTTCTGGCCAAGATAGTGATATTCTAATTGCGAATTAAGCGGATCATTAGGTCTCGCCTTTATCCGCAACGTAAGTCAAAAATGTGCTTGCGAAACATTTACTGAATTTTTCGTCCACTTTCCATAAATTTCCTATGCTTAAGAATCACTGATGCAATCCAAAATTTCTTTAAAAAAAAGCTTTCATGGCTTCAATTTTAAGTCGACTCATCAATTAAAGATTGCTTTAAATAATGAATGTGCGTTATATACTCTACAATTATATTCGTTTGTCGACATGTTTGTGTTCATGGTTAACGACCTTCTTACTCTCACCCAATATTCCCTACCCTACAATAATGGACCGGGAGCCAGCGGATTGGTATAAAATCCGACTATTTGTTTGAGGTTTGTTTTTCGAGGTATGGCCTGGGACCTTTGCATGTTGTTCCTCTTAAATTGAACGCCGAAATCTACATGAACATTATGGACAACCAGGTTCTTTGGCAATTTTATGGAATGGATGAATGTTACTTCCAAGACAACAACGCTACATGTCGCATTGCAGCCTCTGTCAAGCAGTGGTATCAAGATATTGATGTAAAGCGTCTTCCTCGGCCTGCTCAGAGTCACGACCTAAACCCCATAGAACATTTGCGGGACAAGTTAGAGCGACGCTTACGGACCAGGATACCACGTCTGAAATCTACAGCTGAGCTGGCGATATTCTTGCAGCAGGAATGGACACAAATACTCATAGCTGTGTATCAAAATCTTGTTGAAAGTATGCCCAGAAGGATTGCTAGTGTAAATGCAGCACATGGGAGACCATCCCCCTATTAAAGCATGTATTATTTACCTTATACCATCACATCTCGCTGTCCAGTCCATTATTGTAGAGTAATGTATTGAAAGAATTTTTATATATTGTAGATTAGTAATAAATCCGTAAAATCTCATGTATCACACATATTTAGCTTTCGTGTACATAGTTCATTTGTCAACAGTTGGATTTACGTCATGCAGGAGCACCACAACAGATTGTGGTGATGGTCCGGGGTCAATTTCATTTAGTATTAATGCTATTAATGTACTATTTATATTGAATGAAATGTATGTTGGACTGCTATTAATCACAACTTAAAGATATTCAATATTCTATAGGATAGGTTTTGTAGACTCGCGGATTTAAAGACTGGAAGATTGAGGATTGAAACTCAATTCAACAAAAATCCTACGTATAGTGGGCGTTAAATTTGCTGTGATCGCGTATCTCACGACGTGTTGTGGATGTTTGAAGAATGGGGTACAAATAATGACAAGAACATATTCAGCTTTTAACTAGGTGCATATTGTTCCTTTGAAATCATTTAAATAAGGCAAATTTTTTTATAGAAACCCCCTCCCTTTGCCCAACTATAAAATTACAACCTCAACATATCCTTTCATATTATTTTGTAATGAACTGCATAATTTTAAGTTTTTTGCAGTTAACAAAATATTTAAATATTTGGACACGTCATCTTGTAAATATATGTTCCCAGAGGCCCATCTCCTTTATGTGTGTATAGGCTTCAAGGGACCCTAGGTACTTTAGTTATCTTTTCTTATCCCGAAAATGAAACTGTCTTTAGTAAACACCGAGGTAGAACTCCCCGGGTGCAGAAGCGATCATCATCTTTTTTTTTCGCTTTTATCTCTCACTAATCTATCCCCCCCCCCCATTAATATTTTTTTCTCTCAACATTACTGCCAACATTTTCTCAACAACCCTGTGCCAAGAATCCCATAGCAACTAATTTTTAAATACAGGGCGTCCTAAAAGTTCTCGTACTTCAACTTTAAAATAAATTTATTGCCCGTGTTTCTTTTTAATTATTGAATTTTATCGTCTGCTTATAGTTTTATCGACTCTTTAATGTGTATCGTTTGATTTTCTTTGCACTCAAGTTGTGCGAAAATAAAGTTCCACGTCATTTTGTTCTTCATTGCAAGATGAATTTATCACGCATTCAGAGAATTGCGCTGTTTGAGGCTTATTTTGAATATAAATCATATGAAAGATGTAAAGAATTTTGGCTACATAAATATCCAAATGATGCAATACCGAGTTAAGATAAGTTATATCAATTTATTCAACAATTTGTTGCATTATTAGAAGTGAATGAACGAGACTCTTGGTTCCAACAAGACGTTGCAACCTGCCTTACAAGTTATGAAACCATGGGCATGCTTCAAGATTTTTTTGGCGATCGACTCATCTAAAGAAACTTTTGGCAACCTCGTACCCTGATCTGCGCATCCCTGACTTTTTTCTGTGGGGATATTTAAAGAACAAAATCAATAAAAATAATCACCAAACAATAGGTGATATGAAAATTGCCACTACTCAAAGGATGCAAGAAGTCACTCCCAGCATCTTAAAACGCTTTTCTAAAAATTTGCGCAAACGACTTCAGCCTTGCCTCCAAGAAAAAGGCGGAAATTTTGAAAATTTATTATAAATGTAATTTCAAATTTTTTTCCTACGTTAGGTTAAAAGTGCGTTTCACCGTTGGCATAAAAATAATTGTTTTAAAGTTTGTTGTTTTTGTATAATAAATTCACTAATCGTCAGTACGGGAACTTTTAGGACACCCTGTACAAACGATACAGTTGGGAAATCTAATTAACTGAATTCTTGCAGCACATAAAAGGTTACAATATCTCCACCAAAGCTTCACTGCTTAACTGAACTTACCAATAGTGTATATTGTTCTTTGAGATCATTTAAATAGCCTAAGCTTCAAAACACCAACCTTCCAGTAATCCAAAAGCAGTATGGTTGTTTAGTCCGATTACATATTATCTGATTATTTGTGTCCTTAAACGAAGTTATATTTGCTTAGATACTTGGGTTTTATAAGTATTATTGCCCTCATGGATGTCTCTGATGTCCCAGTTGCATTAACAGATCCTGCTACTCATCCGATCTCTGATCTTTCCCCGAGAACATGAGTTTAATGATTCGAACTCAACGATGCGAGAAGTTTGCGGCAGAGTAAGGTTTTTATTTCTTGTAAATCATGAATATTTGTCGGCTAATTGGATGGATTTAATAACATAAAACGAGAAAATAAGAATGCATTTCAACCTGTATGAGTTCCTTCATGCATAGATTTAGGCTTATGCTTAAAATAAATATACGCCATCGGGATTTTTAAGACAATGCCTTGTGACATTGAAAGTAATTATGCCTGTGTAAAACGTACTATTTTCGGTAAATGTATCATTTAATGAGAGGCTATTTTTAGCTTTGCTTTTATGCAGATGGGAAGTGAAAGGTTAATATACTTTTATTTAAATATTGTCTCCGTGTTTATGAATGTTAATCGATTTTGGAACGCAGGCCTAAATGCTTTTTGTTATTCTTTTCGTTGCGTTGCATTGTTAAGGAGGTTTATTGGATTGCTAATCAATTAAAGATCAATAATTTGTTTTTACAGTATGAATTATTTCATGTGAAATGATTAAATGATGTGAATTTCTATGAATCATTATATGTCACAATTTTTATTCGTACTCACGTGTTTGTGGGAAAATATTCGTTTAGATAGTCCACTGTCCCCTTAATAAACATAATTTGCCAAAATAGCAAATAAGTAAATGTAATTTGATAAAATAGGTAGCCAGACACAAATCCCAGACTCTGTGAGAGAATGTGAGAGTATTCCATCTAGTTTGTTCATAAAACTAGATGATATATGAAACTTTAGATGGAGTACACAAAACTTTTCTTCGACAACTCAAATGCTCTCACAAAAACACACATTTCGGGGTTACCTTAAAATATAGTTTATTACCTTTTGGGGCGAAATTCTGTATTTAATCTTTTGACTAGGGCTATAGATATAGCAAGTGCGATTCGTATAACTTTCAAGGTACAGCAGCTGTAACAGCCGTAGTCAATTCTTTCTTGGCGTGATTCTTATAACTTTCAAGGTACAACTGATGTAACGGCCGTAGTCTAAATTCTTTCTTGGCGCGTTAATGGTACAACCGTTGTACACTCCGTAGTCTAAAAGTTAATCTATTTATTGTTGACCAATCAACTATTAAAAAAATTCGGAATTCATTCTTTGGAATTTTTACTAGCGAAATGCTGAAATCGATTAAAAAAATAAGGTAATTGACGCCACATACCGAATATGTACAGAAACACTAACGTCATCTACATTTAGCTTGACAGATGTAGTTAGATGGAATTTTTGTCGCACTGGAACAGCACAATAAGCTATTGACGTGGATTCGGGATCAATCCCGAAAGGGATTCACCGAATACAACAGCTCGTAATTTTGAACTACGGCCAGGTGACGAGGTCAATACCTACGTTGGCACCCCATTCTCCAAACTTCCACGCCACGTCAACGTGAGAACATTTGAGGTCACGACAGATTTAACGTTCATCATCAGCCCTCGTGAACACGATGGTCTTTGGTTGGACCAAATCTCGAACTCACAACTCTCCGGTTGTTAATCCTCGATTAAATCAACTGGGCTACCGCTACCAGATTTAGCTTGACGAAAGCTACCCCACTCATAAGAAATTGAATTATTTTTTCCATAATACTTCATAATCTTTTCAAAGTGCTGCCAAATTCACTTATCCCAGTTACATTAAATTGCTCTTCCCTGTACTCAAAAAATCAATCTTCTTTCTTCAAATATTTATCGATACCCGAGGATATGTACTGCTGTTAAATAAGCTTATTCACAACAAAGTGTGGACAGTAAAGTAATAGGTTATCCCGTTCTATCAAGTAGTGATGAAATAGAGCTTCTAAAAAGAAATAAAACAGGTCAGTTCACTCGTTTTAAAATACCAACAGGCAGTTTTGTATAGGATTCAATATAGATTCTTCAAGTGGATTTGTTTTTATTATGTAAAGACTCTTGATGTTTATATCTTTATTCCAAACCACTTGGTTATGATCAGACGAATAAACGTAGAAATTATAAATGCGGATACGACATGTTATATCTTATAGGCATCGAACTTCACGCTTGACTGTAAACTGATACATGTGCCCCATTTTTGGTAGATCTGTTTCGATCCCCGAATTCCAAGACATTGATTCGTTACATCATACATCAATGGGTAGGTTCTAATGTGCAAATATTTCATTGGAACGGTAAAAACAGGAAAGGGAGGTCAAATTTAATACTTTTTAAAAAATTCCAAGAATCTTTTCGTATTCACCTTCTTGTAATACAACCCAGTTGAAAATTTTTAGAGACTAATTATTTTCATTTTTGTTGCCTTGGTGTGGTGTAGAAGTTAGTGGGTGCCTTGGTACTCAGGTGTTGCCTCGTTATCTTACGTTATGTTGTCTTCGGATCTTTCACGTTGGGGTTTAGCTTGTAGTCAATAGCCTGTTGTGTTGGTCCAGTACAACGTTAATTAAAATACCTTCCTACCTTTTTGTTGCCACACAGCAAATACAAATATCAGTAAAAATACATGCATAATTGCATTTAATGCATTTAATTAATGTGTGATAAAATGTAAAAATTATAATTTTTTTCTATCAATATAAATATTGTTTGAAAAAAATATATTTCTGGTTCTTTATTCATTCCAAATGTTTGAAATACATTTTTAGATATTCATATTAGAGGAGCATTGATATTTTGTATTGAAAATGAAAAATCGAAAAAAACGAAGTTTGGTGAGTGGGTGCCAGCTCTGGTGTTACCTTATCATCTGACCGTGGTTAAAAATAACATAGTGTTATCCTCGGATCTTTCCCGTTACGATTTATCCTCGACAGTCGTCAATATGTGTTGTTCCAGTACGACGTTAATTAAAATACCTACCTAATTACCTTTTTGTTGCCACATAGGAAAAGAATGTCAATAAATATACATACAAAAATTAAAGCAATAAAAATCGTCTGTGAAACATGAAACGAATACTTTTAATTCAATTAATTAATGTGTGATATAATATAGAAATTTTAATGTTTTCCCTGTATAAATATCGTTTGGAAAAATATATTTCTGGTAATTTATTTATAACAAATGTTTGGAATCTATTTTTAGATATTCATGTTAGATAGCATTGATATTTTGCATTAAAAACAAAGTATACGTGTGTGACTTCTTTTTAGAATTTTGTAACTATATTGTACAGGTTTTTAATATCGCACCCCGGCAAGAAAAGTGACACAAGTCAAAAAATAAAAATTTTGATGTTATGTCATTTAAAAGTATGTTTGAGGTGCCCAAGAGTGTTATATTACTATTCTATATAATATAATAGAAGTTACCACCATAAACACATACCTAAAATTTAAAAGAAGCTTATAATATTTAAATATAAGTTTTATAGTGTCATTTAAGTTGATGTTTCTCAAGTTTTGCAATTTTGAGTTGTGTCACTTTTCTTGCCGGGGTGCGATATGTTGCACAATGTGTGTCATACAGTGTGTTGTGGGGATAAAAGTGAAACAACACTTCTTGGTGATGCTCAGAAGGTTAATCTTGCTTTGGGTACAGCGTTTCCTCTTTGCACTTTGAAGCATAAAACACAACACAACCGAACACATACAAACTTTTCCTATACTCAATCCTCAGCTCAATTAGAAAATTAAATCTTCCTCATTCATCATCTAAAACCGTATTCCTTGTTCTACGATTCCCTTTGAGATATTGCTAATGAACAACATGCCTGACAGATTACTCAGCTTATCTCGATTCTCTCACGAAATTCCGCACTTACAAGACTAATTAAATGATTACAACTCGCCGCACCGACGAACTTGGAAAAAAAATAGCTCCTCAACAGTGGTTCCATAAAAGATTTAAAACAATATTACTTCAACCTCTTCTCTAGAGAAATAATATCAACGCCTGATTTGTGATACACCATTTTTTTTACCGCAAATCTGAGTTATAATCTTAAGCCTAATCTGCATGGGATCCGTAAGGTTCCGCTCAATCAACTGCACTTGACCGATATTAGTGACAATTTTATTGGCAGTATTTTTTACCGCGGGGCTATCTCGGAAGTTTCATGGGGATGTTAGATTCCATTTTAATCCTTATGTCTAAGGATTCATGGCATTGTAAGTGGATTTTTGATGGATCTTGGAGATGAAGCTTTGAGGTGTTTTGAAAGAGGGCTCAAAAACTTTTGATGTGTGACTTCAAGCATCTGCACTTTTTTTTATATAATATATATATATATTAGTAATATATATATTAGTATATATATATATATATATATATATATATAGATATAGATATAGATATAGATATATATATATATATATATATATATATATATATATATATATATTATATATATATATAGATAGATATAGATATAGATATAGATATATATATATATATACATATATATATATATATATATATATATATATATATATATATATATATATATATATATATATATATATATATATATATATATATATATATATATATATATATAGTTTTCTATCAAGGGCTCTTTGTGTTCACATCTTTTTCGAAAAATATATGTTTTTTGTTACTTGCTAATCTATAACAATGTCTCAAATGTACCTTTAGTAGGGAAATTTAAGTGCTCCCTAATTGAGTGAAATAGATTACAACCAAGTTATGATAATTTCATTTTTCATGGTGAATGTTTATAATGAGATTCAGATTTCAATCTTCTCTGCTATTGGTCTTATTCGTGCATAAAAATGGTGACTAATATAGCTTAGACCTAATCCCAGAGACCCCTGTTTGTGAAGTCGCACTGCGACCAATTCCTGTTCATCCAGATAGTGTCGCATAGTGACTACGGTACTATCCAAAATCTGGGCGGAGTTGCTGAGGTTGGGAAGAAAGGACAAGTTGGAAAGTTCTTTATTCCTCTTACAAATGTCGAGTGGTTCAAAAGTCAATTACTAGATGTTGGGTTCAGGATGGCTCGTTTGACTTTTTAAAGACAGGAGCACCAAATGCTGCAGAATCCTACTAACATATAGTACGATTCTTGGTATTATCCCATATCAAATAGAATCAAAATTAATCAAATTTCTCCCTCTCAGTTCTTTTATGGATAAGGCCCTCCAACCCACCATCAAACTGAAAGAATAAATATTACAAGTACGCTGATATTGGTACTGACTCTGTGCAACTATATACAATTGTTCCAATTGCACGCGTCCTATTTGCAGTGGGTCACAAAAGTATTCGGCGAACTCACGCTTCTAATCATTTTCATATATTTTATAAGGACGTATTTAAAATTATAATAAGGTATTATCGTTGTGTAAAGAATATTAGGATTTTGACAGTTGTTAGGATATCACTCTGACCGAACTTTGATTTGAGCCTCTACTTCAGGCAATTTACTTCTTATTTTCGAACAGTACCAAGAATTAAAATTTATTCTTAACACTTCGATTCAACATTGAAATTAAAGTTAGTTCAAATCAAAATCTGATCAATAAACACTGTCAAATGCACGGAGCATACTCTGTAATGATCTAGTGTTTGTGTCTAAGCTGCAGTAGATACAGGTGAATTTATTTGAATAGTGCTAAGGTTCAATGCACATATAATGATCGTTTTAAAAGAAATTTGAATAGAATAGTAGATTTTGGTCTAACATGACAGTTATCTAAACCACAGCGCTTTACATACAAAGGTCTGATTGTTAAAGTATTAAATCGACTTAAAATCTGACCTCAGTTTAAGGGTTTTAGCCTATAATTTCCTTTGTGCGAAAACCTGCAGAAATCGTTTTTCTCGTTGATAAAATAATGAAATACATTAAAAATCTTACTTTAAACAAAATAGAGTGAAATTGGTTAGCTTGACCAAATACCTGGTGTAAACAATGATATTTAGATCAAGCAATCTAAGAAGACAAATTGCAAAATAAATTCAGATCTCTGTTGACCTAATTTCACATTTTTGTGTATTACCTTTTTCCTTTTTCTGAAGGTACCTAAATACTTTTATGCTCCTGATTTCATGGAATGCATTACATTGTAAAATTTTTTACCAAAACGTTTAATAACTATTCGATTATTTTAGTGATTTATATAATCCATTTTGCATGGATTATTTTGAATTTTAATCTTAGTTACAAGATTATAAAATGCATAAAAATTAATTTTATTTCATGCAAAAAACCTCACCTTACATTTTTAATAGTTCCCCCACCATATAAATAAACATTGCGGTTTTGCGGTATCCTAACAAAAGTCGCCGCCATTGCTGTAAAGATCGCACGTCAGAACTAACTGACGAGAGAAAAATGATTGTCTGACTATTTAATGAAACGAAACCCACCTTTTCAACCCAAAACAGCTTCACTGAATTTTTCTGGGTCACCACAAACCAAAGACATCCTTGGCGATTTTTATGGTCTGTTTTATTTTGAAAATAGAACAACTTCGCGCGCCTATTTTCACTCGCTCTTCTTTCTTTCAGCTGTCTGTCAATCGGAAGAAATTCGTCGTTACGTGATAAGAATGAAGACCGAGTTTTTTGATTGGTTGTCATGCGAGACGGCATATTTCGAACGTATCGATTGACGATAAAGATGGGAGAAGAACGAAAATTCAAAGCAGAATAGCGAAGGGTAAAAAAAATCGTTAGCTGATTTCGTTCCTCTCCATTAGAGTTGTTAGGCGTCAGTAAAAACGACTGATGCTCGGATGGATGATACCTTCATTTTTACCGATTATCATTTTTAGGGCAGACATTATTGCTGTGTGACAGCTTTATTGAAGCAGAAATTACTTTTTCTCTTGCTTTTTGCCTTTCAATTTTACATAATTGCGATGGTGGTTTCAGATTTATATTTATTAAGAGTGAAAAAGAGACTTGGAGTATTGCCTGTGGAAATATTTCAACAGTCAGAACAAAAAATATGTTCTGAATTAGTTTTCTTTTTGGAGCCTTTTTTACATCACTCCAGTGGTAAAAGAATCTTAATTCACGTTTATAATTTGGGGATTTTTAACCAGAACATCAAAAATAAAATACCTTTTTGTTTTGTACACTTATTTGAGATTATTAGTGTCTTTTCGTATTGGTATATATATTCAAACGCGTTTACAACTCTACTAATATTATCAGTTGAAAAACTATTTTGAAATGACATGCTGCTCTTCAATTTTCGAATGCTAGTGTGACAATGCTTGTTTAGTGCCAATCTACAAGGTGCTTTTTTATGTTGGAGCAACTTTTTGTTTTTGAGAGATTTTTAAATAAAGCATCTTTAACTTAACATTTTGCATATTTTTTACTCGTTTTTCCAATTTTGCATATATTTTACAACTTTCTCCGGTTGCTAATCTGTTACTCTTCTAAAACTGGGCCACCACAATCCCCCCCCCTCTTTTTTTTCGAGGATGATAATGAAAACTGAGTTATAGTCAATTGTTAACTGTCATTATTAAACATTTTTGTAGATGCCAAAGAAAAAACGGTTTCTGTTAACTGTGAACAATGCAGTATGATCTTAGAAAATTTCTACTGCCTAAAATTCATCGACAAGGCTTACATCACATGTGGTTGCAACATGGTCATATGGTATGGAATAACATGGTCATATAGCTCGTGCAACCATGCGAATTCTAAAGGAAAATCTGATGTCTATTGATCCCTATTTCCCCTTATTTTATCACAATGGATATGTTTTTCTATGGGGCTACTCAAAGAAACGAGTCTATGTTAACAAGCAGACTACAATTCAACAGCTTAAGGAAAACATTTGCGAAAAATTGAGCAAATCCTCCAGAAATGTTCTCAAACGTAATAAAAATGTGGTCGATGGAGCCTGTATTAGCCACAAGAGGTCATTTGGCCGGAGTTCAAAAAAAGGAAATTCCACTCTTGTATTGCTGTACTATAATACTACTATGTATAATACCATACTATACTACTGTATTACAACAATGCTATGATATACTATTTAATATTTCATAGCATTATTTCATTACACCATAATACTGTATTAGGGTACTACTTATAAGACTATACTATACTATGGTATTATAATAATAGTATACTACTGTATTACAACAATGCTATGATATACAATTTAATATTTCATAGCATTGTTTCATTACACCATAATACTGTATTAGGGTACTACTTATAAGACTATACTATACTATGGTATTATAATAATAGTATACTATATTATAGCACTATAATAATAGTATACTATACTATGCTACTCCTATAACACTATACTATACTATTATATTGTACTGCTCTTTTAATCATTAAAAAGCTTCATAAAAAAGATTTCCTCATGAGTATCACAAATCTCAAGTTTCAGCTGAATCTTTTCTCGATATTATTGTCAATGAAAGAGCGTTTCATTTTGTTGGCTTCATCAATTACTTTAGACAACCATTTATTTATAAAACTTTTATTCTCGATTTCCAAATTATGTCCAAAATTAGATTAGAACCGATAGTTATTAAATGGGTTACCATTTCCATTCCCTTGTTTTGATGGGGAAAATTACTTTCGTAACCAGTAGTTAGCTTCAATCTTAATTGGTTGACTGTTTCAGAGCTTTATGGTTGTCTCAAACATGTAGGTTGCATGCCTCATTGTCTCTGAAACTGGGGTGTTGATAGTAGATATTTTTAATACTTTTAAATTAGGCGCAGTTACCTAAAGTGCAGGAGAATGAGAGAGCGGCCGAAGCGTGTTTTCCAAGTTTTCGTCTAATTAGTCCACGAGAGGCAAAAATTCATCGCAGATCAATGAACCAAAACCAAATCAAAACTTATCTCTGTGTTTGAAGGCAACTGGGAATGAATACGATACTGAAAACACGGTGTACGCTTTTAGATAAGTCTTTGTAAACTTACTTTAGGAATCTCTCTAATTGATTGGTTTTTTTTAATTATAGTTTCTTGGATGACACTGTCTTCGCAAGTCTTGAAATAGCAGTCGTAATGGCAATATTTTCATAAGAGCACTTGGAAAAATATGAGGAAATTCTTCTGAACAAATTGAGATAACAACAGGAATTTGAATGGTGTATGTAATTCTAATAGTGGTCATTGAAGTCCTCTGTATATTTCGGTATTTGTGTGGTTATTCGAACTTATTGCAAATTTTTTTCAACTTGAATTACTGATCCATTTTGAAGTTTGAGAGAGAAAGATTTTGATGTTTGAGATAGAAATTTTAAAGAATCAGTCTCTGCTTTACTGATTGAATGATTTGGGTTATTTTACTTATGGCGAGATACATCGTCGAGGCAAGCACCAGGAGAGTTAATTGCTATGCATAGCATCCACGACGTTGAATGATTTGGGTCATTTTACTTATGGCGAGATACATCGTCGAGGCAAGCACCAGGAGAGTTAATTGCTATGCATGGCATCCACGACGTTGAATGATTTGGGTCATTTTACTTATGGCGAGATACATCGTCGAGGCAAGCACCAGGAGAGTTAATTGCTATGCATAGCATCCACGCAGTTGAATGATTTGGGTTATTTTACTTATGGCGAGATACATCGTCGAGGCAAGCACCAGGAGAGTTAATTGCTATGCATAGCATCCACTAAGTTGAATGATTGAGGCTCTATGGCACATAGTATGACCAAACTGCGTCAAACGCAAGACAGACTGCGTCAAACGCAAGACAGACAGCGTCAAATAAGAGACACATTTACAAGGAAAATTTTACTGACACAGAAAAGAAAAATACGCCCAGAGAAGGAACATCAATCGATCCAGCATCATTCTCAGGTTGTTAGCACAATAAGTACTGACTTACGGCAACCCATGACGATGCTGGTTATGACCACATGTGACAACCATGACGATGCATGATTAAAGTTATTTCTAAAATTCTTCGATTGAAACATCTTTTAATACTTCTCCGTATTGTCAGGACATAACATATGGTTCAAACATCATATGTTATGTCCTGCCATTCAGTTGGTTATGCCATTTTTTTCTCTTAACTTGATTAGAAGATTAAGGCACCTTCAAGGCTATATTTCGAATTTATTATAACAAGGCAATCGACCATTGCAGTATAAATCAAATAAACCTTTTGTTGCAGAACGATCTGAAGAATAATAGTTATAGTTAGGCTAGCGTTATCAGTGTAATCAAGATCACGACGTGTTTCTGAGAAAGTATATTTAACTATTTGTACATTATGCATTGACTATTGAGTAGAGTTTAAAATCTATTGTTAGTTGGAACAGCCTTAATGCACAGAGTGTAAACTGGGTCAGTGGTTGAATTTACATCTCATTTGGTCCAAGTGAAATCTATGGTGTACATCAATCGATCGTGTGAATGAATGCAACAGTATGTATCGATTAAGCCAAATAATTGGACGTAATCGATACGTTGAACACGTGCATATTTGTGTCAATGAAGGAATTTGGTGAAATAGTGTAAGATGTGAGATTTATTTAGAACGCAAATATGTTTCAAAGGTCAAACTGATTGCAATGTGCATGACATTTTCTGTCAAGATAAATGTACGTGGTAGTAGTGTTTCTAGTACGTATTCTAAGCACTGGAATGTGTGATGGTGTAAGCATGCATTCCGAATGTGACGTCACGGCTTATTCGAATATAATTCGTATTCGATTTCAGCACTTCGAAAATAATAAAAGTTCCAAAGAATGAATTCCGAATTGGTATATGATAGGTGATTGTACAACGCTAATTAGATTAACCAACTTGGTTGTTGTGTCAATGAGGTATCTCGTTAGTAGCAAAATTGACCAAATCTTGATAGACGAGATATCTCATCATTAGAAGAAAACTTTCCAGATCTTGATCTTGCCATCATCAAAACATTGACAACATTTTAACAAAATTAACCAAGTCTTGGTGGAAGAGATATCTCATCATTAGAAGAAAACTGACCCAATCTTAATTGACGAGATATCTCATTATTAGAAGAAAACTGACCAAATCTTAATGGACGAGATATCTCATTATTAGGAGAAAACTGACCAGAACTGACTTGATCTTGCCATCATCGAAAAAATGGCAACATTTTAAAGACAAGATACTTCGTTGTTAGCAAAATTGACCAAATCTTGAAGGACGAGATATCTGATCATTTGAAGAGTGCTCACAAAATCTTAATGAACGAGATATCTAATCATTAGAAGAAAACTGACCAGATTTTGATCTTGCCTTCATCGAAAAATTAGCAACATTTTAATGACAAAATACCTCGTTATTAGCAAAATTGACCAAATTTTGATGGACATCTCATTATTGGAAGAAAACTGACCAAATCTTAATGGATGAGATACCTCATCATTAGAATAAAACTGACCAGATCTTGATCTTGCGATCATCGAAAAATTGGCAACATTTTAATGACGTCATGTGCAAAATTCATCAAACCTTAATGGACTCTTATACTCTAGATATCTTATCGAAATCACTTGAAGGGTTAAACGACAAATGTGTCATAAACGGCAATAAACTACATTTTACGGTAACCTCGATATGGATCAAGAGACATATATATATATATATATATATATATATATATATATATATATATATATATCAAACTACATTTTAAAGTAATCCCGATATATATCAAACGAAGCAAATGCTTCGCAATCTGTCTGATTTGTTTGCTTGCACTGCAAATTTCTTTCTTAGAAGAGCAAGGAAAATACGTCAGATATAGTAATGAAAGCAGTGGGGAAAGTAAACGATTATTTTTTCACAAGTTGAAATAAACCTCTTAAGTATTTAACCATTTCTCATGCGATTCTTACGAAAAAATAAAACCAGTTGATCCCCTAATAAAGATCAGTTTAGAAATAGGAAATAATAATAAGCAGAACTATTTTGAACATTCAAAATCATAAATGAAGTAAGACAAAAATGTGTACACCCATTTGGATGTTTCTTTTATGCTAGTAGACCCGCGCATAGATTGTGCGCTAAGGTTTCTAAATTTCTTATATCTATTGACGGCGGTGTAAGTTACTCGCTGTTAATGTCATTCGAATCCATTTATAATGCATACGAGCATCGATATGCACATTTTAAACCTATAAATGAAATAAAGTTAGTCACAAAATATAAACCCGCATTTCTTGTACTTCGTAATAGAGTGGGGGTTGAATTTAATTTCTAACACTAGAGAAACTAAGTCACCTTGGGAAGGTTTAGAAAAGGTTTTGTCTTGCATTGAATACCGAGTCATTGTGGTATACGTTGCAATAAAGAAGCTGACCAGATGGCTATGGCTTGAGCACAGTTGATCCAATCTAAATCGTTTTACTTCTACGTAGCATCAAAATGGCTAAATGTTCACGTTTGTTTGATGCCATCCGCCATAATTCAAATAATTCCATTATCGGTGAGACGTGCGTTTAGGGATGTAGTTTAATTAACAAAGCACTCTGAAGCAACACAACGAGCTATTAGCGATGCCCTGGGATCCATCTAGAAAGGAAAGATTCGAGGACAACATCTCACATCTTTGAACCTCGGTGGGATGACGATGTGAACACCTAATCGTGCAGTTCACTCTTCAAACTTCCACACAATTGCAACGTGAGGACATTTGAGGCCACGTGGTTTGTAACGACCACGATAAATTATATTGGCCACGATTTACCACGATTATTTACCACGATTTAAATTGGCTACGATAAATTTAATGTGCACACGATCTTTGGTTGGATCGAGTTTCAAATTTACAACCCTCCTGTTGCTAATATGCTACTCTACCAGCCGCCAGGCTACCACGCTCCTGCGAAAGTTAGGGATGTATATCATGTAGATAATTTATTCTTTAATATTTATATAATTAGGGCAACTTTTTGCAACAAATGCAACTTTTTTTTCACGCGTTCTACGCTGCATGTAAAGTACTAAAACCAAAATTCTTCCGACATGGGGTGTATAGGAAGTGAGTTATAACCGCAACAAATGCAACTTTCTGCATAAATGCAACTTTTTAAAATATAGCTTAAAATTAATTAATATCAAATTACTATTTCATTTTTTACTCTCTGAATCAAACCTTCGATCACTGTGTCTGATCTTGCGAACGCCGAAGTATTGCGGATCAAACAAGTTCATAGTAAGAAGGTGTTCGTCCTAAGACGAAAGTGAAATAAATGGCAAGAAGTACTTTAACACATTGGTTAGAACTCTTGATAATCCAGAGGAAATTTGCGAAATCGACTGCAGAGTTTGCGAGGTGAGTGTCGATCATCCATATGTTGTTCGCCTTGTAGATGACGTTTTAAAATATCTGAATGTTGAGCGAAAGGATTTTGCGCTTTTACTATCTGATACAGCACATCATATGACTGTGGCTGGAACAGGTTTTCAATGTTAAAGAAATTACTGGTCAAGGATCGGCCATTCAACGTTCTTCTGTATTTCAGTATGTATTATAATACTGTTGTACATGACTAAAATTGTCAATAAATTTTAATTTTTTTCATTTTTTACTAATAATTTATTTTAGAGTTTAGTGTATCAAAAATAAATGCAACTTTATTTACATGAATGCAACTTTAGGGAATGATAAATGCAACTTTTCCCATTTTTGCTTCAACAAAAAATTTGCCCTACTTATAATTTAATAAATAAAAATTTTTACAGAGCTGCTTTTGGTAAGAATTTAATCAATTTAGTTCGTTACGTTAATTGATGAGTAAATCATGTTAAGTATGCAAAAAAATATTTTCAATTGTCTTCATCCTGCATTTCGAGAGGTTTTAAGACGTGTCTTTGAAGATTATTCTGATGTACTATCGAGATTAGTGAAAAAGTGAGTGAATAGTCTGGAACGATTTTCCTTTTCACAAAACGTTCCCAGCAGTTTCTGATATTCTTATGTGAAGATCTTGAAGCAAAAAGAACGTGCAAGTTTTTTCCTCTCTAAATGTCTACGAAAAACCATCGGGATCATTTAATAAGCGTTTGATTCTTGTTTTCAAAATCAAAATTTGAATCTATAATGATCAATGGTGTGTGTAATCTGGCGACAAAAATGTATAAATACTTCTGGACTTTTGATAAAAACTTGAAAATTCTGCTTAACTGAATTAATGATTAAAAATAACCGGCATTAATTTTTGAATGTTACACAGGTGAGACTATTTGAGGAATTAGAGCATACAGAAATTTGATGCATGTGCCAACACATTCGAATTGGAATTATAATTAATTATCTACAATTTTCACATAGATTTTAGAAAGTATAGTGCCTTCTATATCTTTTTATCTAAATTTAATATTTTCTCTTGCGTGTGCTTGTATTTAGGTAGATAATAATGAGAATAATTTTAAGTCATTCCTCGTCTTTGAGGAAGCATTGGAATTTGATCACGTTAACCCTATGAGTGTTGAGAGATTTCTGATTATTGTAGTGTTGATCTTACCCCACAATCCTCATAATGAACCAATTACCCCCTTGTATCCCAAACAAACTATGGATTATTTCAACCTTCAGAAAGCTACTACTTATTAGAATAGTCTTTCGTTGGAACTATTATTTTGGTCGTTTCCTTGGAACCCTCTGAAACGATTCTATTGGCCCTTTTTGTAAAATAGAATGATTTGGAAAGATTTTATTACTCTCATTACCTTTACCACTTACAAGTTGAATACCCGGCGTTGCTCGGTTTTAAAATATGACTGCAACAGCTAAAATATGACCGCGGCATTTCCCTGTGTTAACTCAAATACACAAACACTGTAGAACGTGCTTCCTTGTACATGTCCATTTATTGCAAAAAAACAAACTTTAGATTTTAAAATTGGGGCTTCGAGTGCCACTTTTAGGAACCTGTGTACCAATTTTCATGGCTACAGATTGGTCTGAAGACAGGAAAGAAATAGCCAATGTTTTCCGCAGTGTTCTAAAGTATAAGTGTACCAAATTTGACGTGGATTGGTCAAACGGTGTAGATTTGTATAGAGAATATGCACACACACACACACACATCCTTTGTTATAGATATAAATTCCTCACTCATACCATCGTCGATTGAAGTTTAGTAGATTTGATGAAAATTTCTGCACCAAATTATCTATTGAAATATTGGATTCGTGCGTTACGTTAACTAATGCTACATTGCTTACGGTTTCTTTTCGCTTTCTAAGCTTCTCTTTAATACTCTAAGTGTTGGAAGATTTCCCGATAGTTAGTATTGCTTTTACACCACAACACAATTAATGACTAAATAGCTGCATCTATTGTTTAAAATAATCCATGGAAAGTTTCTGTCAATCCTTTCCTTAGAATGAAATTCTTTGGAAAGATTCTATCGGTTCTTTCCTTGGATCATAATGCTTTTGAACGATTCAATTGGCCCATTCTGTATAATAGAATTATTTGTAAAGATTATAGTTCTCGTTTCTTTAGAGCAGAATCCTTTGTAAACATTCTATTTCTCCTTTTTTTTGGAATACAATTATTTTGAAATTTTTCATTGCATATTTTCTTAGAATTGAATCCTTTGGAAATATTCTATTTATTTAATCCTTGGAATAGAATACTTTAAACAATACTATATTTTGACCCTTTCTTCAGAATAGAATCATTTGGAAACATTTTATTTTTTTTCTTGGAATGTAATCTTTTGTAACTATTTCATTGCACATTTCCATAGAATAGAATTCTTTGGAAATATTGTATTGATTGGTTCCTTAGAGTACTTTTCAACGATTTTTTTGTCTCTTTTTATACAATTGAATCCTTTGGTAAGATTCTATTAGCCAAGAAAGTCAAAATTGGTAAGAAGTCATGCTGTGAAGACTGTTGGTTACAAGATGGAATTATGCATGTGAAAATCCTTCAGAGGATTAAATCTGTTGGTGGTATATTTATCTCCCTTAGTGTGTTCTGTTTGAGGTCGAGAGTGCAATATCTTTCTATGTTCTAATAGATGTCTTGAATGGAGTAATTATTTCTATCTATTGTAATTCTTTCGGGCACATGAAAATTGAATCAAGTCATCTTTAAAAACAAAAAGTTTATTTTGTTACTCAACCTTTCTTTTCTTGTTTGCTCGACCTACGAAATCAAAACTATTTCAACTCTCTCTATTTATTCTAATCCAATAGTATCTTGACTCGAGCATTCTTGTAAAACACACTATTAAGTTGTGCTGCCATCTATATGTAATCATAAACACTAAATCCTCAAATGAGAAGTATATTTTACTCGTTATTCTATGTGTGATAAAGTAATATTTTGCTGTGTAGAACAGCAGCGAAGCAAGGTCAGGTGGTACGCGGTGTGAAAAATTAATTAAGAAGAAATAAGATACAATCACAAGTGTTATTTTCTGGTTTATTTTTCTGTATTGAGACACAAGTACTTAAAGACTTATTTTCCTAACTTTTTTTCTCTGTAAATTTTGAAATGACACCATCAAAATCAATTCCTTTCGCTACTTTGTTTTCAGTTGAAAAGATTACAAATACAAATACAAATGCAAATATTGACGACCAGCTACAGGCTCAGGCCCAACAAGGCTGGTCCTTTGTTTATGAATTCCCCAATTCCCACTGACTATCCAATTGTATCTTAAATTCGTACTATCCCTTTGAATTAACTATATTTTCTGGCAACGCGTTCAATTTGTCTATTACCCTATTAAAGTAGTAGTTTTTCCTTAAATCCCGTCCTTTCCTGTTATCGCTATTGAAATTTAAACCCTCTGTGTCCTTTGCTAACGCAGAGAGCCGAGCTTTACTCGTAGTGGACCTAAGATAACTCTGTATTAATTTTAGTTTTTAAAAACTCCTCTCACATGATGCTACTGAAACACATAATGTTAACAAGATTCTTAAGGCTAAAGTTAGATTTGGTAAGTAATCTGAAAGTTCATACTCAACAACAAACTCTAAAAATCTTAAAACCATTCCAGATAATCTTTTGAAACTTAGGCAGCTTATAGATGTGGAATCTCTCAAAGGATATGATCTTTCGAAAGTTCATAGTTTACGACTAAGTTTTGTATTAACTATGGCAGTTCGTCTTCTGAAGTTGTAATCAGATTCTTGGGCTCGGGAACTGCAAACCGAGCTGCTATATTTGTCATGTGTTTACAACGAGTGTCTATTTCTTGATTCAACCTGTCAATGCACTCCATCATTGATCTTTTTGATTCTTCATTCAATGTCAATGGTTCATCTTGAGCCTTTTCTTCAGCCATCACTTTCTTCTCTCTGACGAATCCTCTTTTCACAAAAGAAATGTCATTCACAAGTGTCTCTTCACAAGTGTTCGTTGCAAACTGCTGTGCTTTCTCCACGATCGCATTTCTTTTGTCTTTCAAAAATAACTTCAGATTTCTCATTTTGATAACACACTTCTCAAAACGTATCCCAGCAAAGTAGGTATTTTGAGCGTGTTTTACTCCTTTAAAAAAATCACATACTGCTGGCTAAAACGTTTGCTCTACTCCTCTGGTTTCGATAGTGGGATCACAAAGTTCTTCTATGGCATCAACAATCTTCTTGAAATTAGCATATACAGGTTTTATAGCTTCGTAGTGAGCACTCCATCTTGTATATGAAAGTCTCTTGATTGTACCTACAACTTTGGTTACAAAGACCGTCCATCTGTGGTGAAACTGCGAAAAAGCAGTACAGACTTTTCTAAGGTTCCAAAAAGGGTGCAAAAGAATGCATTCCAAACAGATTTAGTGAGTGATTTGTACAAGGAGCAAATAATGCTCTAGGATTAAGTTTACGAATCCCACCTCGATATGTTCTATTTAAAAGAGATGTTCTGGCAACCTTAGTTATAACCTGACTTATAAAGACCGGTTAACCGATAATCGGTTATTTTTTTAGAGTTGACACCCCTACTACAAACTGAAGAGATTTCCCCTATAATATTACTTCCTTATCATATTATATTATTTTATTATTTCCCTTTCGCCTCCATTACGCACCGTCGAATTCAGCCGCGTTTCGAAGCGTTTGTTGACTGAACTAAGTTTTAATATGCATTGTGTCATATTGAAGTGAATTGTCAGAAGAAGTTATTAAACTCATTTTAAATATAATATATTTTTTTAAATGTCGTGAGCCACTCCCATTTTTTAATTAAAAACAACAACAAATTTTAGCCATTTTGTCACTTCTCGTCTGTGATGACACCGACCCCGCCTACCGCACTCCCCTTCCTACGCCACTGGTGTAGAACCCTTGTACGAGTAAAATAGATGTCAGAGTATAGACTATGTCAGATACGTGCTAATGATCACTTTTAAAGAACTTCAAAAATTAATAACATACTGCAAAAGGGGTAACGAAAATATTGGATATATTGATACACAATACTCCAAAACAAAAATTTAAGTATTAAGTTCAGGTATGTATTTAGAAATAATATATATATTTTTTTGGTTGGTGGGTGATCTTCGAATTTTTTATTCCACTCCAACGGCCGTACAAACATTACGCCTCACGAGATTTTGACTGCTATCAAGCATATCCACCTGCATTTAACCTGTGTGATAAAGAATGCTTCGATTTTAACTGAATAAATCAGGGTGCCCACATGGGCGTAGCTGCCGTTTAAGGGCCCGCAAAGAGGCAAAAAAATGCGGATAAAAAGAAATTATAAAACTGGCTACTATGTTGAAAAAAACTTTTTCGATACGTAAAATTAAAATGTAAAAATCCCTAAAATCAAATCCCTAATCTCCCCCTCCCCATTCTCCATGATGAAACCAAGAAAAATGTAAAATAATTTATTCATGTTTATTTTTCAAGGAGGATACTTTCCTATTAAGTATAATTAAAATTTGAATTCTTTTTTTTATCAGTTGCTTTAATTTTTAATTTCAATAGTAGATGTACAAAACAAATTTTGATTTTTCGGATATTAAAACTGCATGACAGCAGTAACTACGTAAGTTAACCAAATGCTTATTTTTGTTTATTCAACATTTTTTTTTAAATCTATATGTCTTGTAGGTTATATGGTATATCGTATGTCACTGTTATATGAATCTACTAGCCACTTCGTTGCTAGCCCGGCGTTGCCCGTGCAAGTTGCTTTAGTGGAGTTGTTGGTTTGCTTCGCAAACCAAATGGAAATTCGTAGCCTCTTGGATAACAGTCATAACAGAATCGCCCGAAGAGGTGTTTTTTTACTCAAAGCACATGGGAATTCGGTGTGACTTCACATTCTCTTGAGAAAATATAATTATTTAATTGAAATATTATTTACTAAAAGAAAATAATAATAGTAAAATTTTCCGCAGTTTCCAAATCCGTTGAAACTTTTACTCATCTTTAACGATCTAGGAGATAGAAAAATAACTAGATAACTGAAGTTTTTTACTGTCTGCTGGAAAATCGTTCCTCCTCAAAATCAAAAGTTAGCACGGAAAAATAAATTTAGAATTTGTGATCTTTTAAGCTGTTGTCATTCCAAAGAAAACAATAATAATTAAATTTCCATTACATTCATTTTAAAATGTTCTGGATTGAATTTTAAAAATCGCTGCGACCCAAAAATTGCAAAACATTCGGAGTACCTCTGTGGCAAATTACATTATTGTAAATGCCATAGTCAGGACTGTGATAACGAAAAACAAACACTTCCTTTCATAATAGTAGAGGTAGGCAGTATGTTTTACGATTAAACTAGCCGACCAACCGGAATGGTGGTTAAGGTGTTAGCCTCTAGATCGGAAGGTTCCTGGTTCGAATCCGAGTCCGAGCATGGATGTTTGTAAACGTATGGTGTGGAGGCGGCTGGTGCACCTTAAATCTGTCGTGGCCGAAAGTCCTCACGTTGGGTTGGTGTGGAAGTTTGGAGAGTGGGATCCAGCTCAGGTGTTGCTTCGTCATCTGACCGTGGTTCAAAATTACGATGTATTGTCCTTGGATCTTTCCCTTAAGGGACTGATCCCGGACCGTCGTCAGTAGCCCGTTGTGTTGCTCTAGTACGACGTTAACTAAAATTACCATTACCATTACGATTAAACTACGGAAATTCTTCAAAAATATTCAAATTATGTCTGTTTAAACATAAATAGTATAAAAAGGACATGGGTGAGAAGGGGGAGGGGCCCGTCATTTATGCTGGCTACAGGGCCCGTCAGAACAGCTGGCCACGGAGCCCACAGCTTAATGTGTGTGCCTGGATTGAACACTTCTTCGGGTATATCTTTGATTTTTTTAGTATTAAAATACTACTACAGTTTTTGAAAATTAACAGTTACAAACTATTATTGAAACTTTTAGAAGGTATTGTTAAGCATCTAAATAGTAGCTTAAAATATTTAAACCAAAAAACAAACATACTAAACTCAATTTTTTTAAATTAAAAAATATTTTTAATTTGTAATAATTAAATTCATTTACTTTTTGTTTGTAACTGTTTACGAAGCTGTTGAAACTTGTAGTTAGTAATGTATTGTCAATAATCAATATTCGTTAAGACTGTTGTTATGAAATACTGTTTCTGTATCTTAAAGTTTCTGTATCTTAACATTCTAACGGGAAACCCACTAGGCCAGTGCTCCCCAACCTTTTTATCGCCGCGGACCGGATCATCGTTTGATAATTTTAACGCGGCCCGCTGAGGAGGGTGGGGGGGACGTTGATTGTTTATATTTTAGATTGTTTTGATTTAATAATTTTAATTTAATTGTACTTAAACATGCATTCAACATAAAATACAGTTACACCAAAAAATGAATATAAAGTGATTTAACATTTTAACTCACTAGAACGCTAAATCAATGAGAACCCTGAGCTTGTTTCATTGCAACGAGACGGTTTCATCTGGGGGTAATAGGAGACAATGACACCCGAAGTGTGTTGCTTATGTCCAGTTTATTCCGTTGTTTGGTTTTGGTTGCTGTCACTGCAGAAAACCCCGATTCACACAGATAGGTTGTCGGAAATGGCAATAGGGATGTAAGTGCTGTGGTGGCAATCTCAGGGTATTCCGCCATGACTTTAATCCAGAACACCGGCAGAGTTGTTGTCTCGAACGTAGTTTTAAGGCCACCTTCATTTGCAATCTCCAGCAGTTAATCTTCTTGCACAGACATGCTAGATTCACCTGATTTGTTGACAAATGGGTTGCGGAACCATTCCTTACTAGTTCGTGGGTCTTTTGTGGTTGGGAAGTAGCGATAAAACTCTTTTAAAAGCAAAGACAGGTGATCGTGCACCAACTGGGAGAATAAATGTTTAGGCTCAGTCTTGCCTAAAATCCCCGCTAATGTCTGAAACATGTCCAAAATGCCTCTGTTCAAGCGCCGTCCCCACAACAGTTTGGCTTTAAATGCAGCTACTTTGTCTGCAACTTGAAAACAGCTGTCACATTTGTCAAAATTGGAAAATTGAGACATACAGAATTCAGAAATCATAATTGAAGCTCTAGTAACAGAACAAATTTCAAGTTATGATTTACCGCCTCCTAATTTGTGTGGACATTTCATAGATAAGAACCGCACAAACCCGAGAGAAATACACCACAGTAAATAAAATGGAAATAATTTAATGTTCCTTGGACGGCCCGGTACCATTTGATCCACGGACCGGTACCGGTCCGCGGACCGGGGGTTGGGGACCACTGCACTAGGCCATCTCATCGAAAGAGTGTATGAGCTATCCCATTTTCTCTTTTTCTTTACAAATCGAAATTCCTTTAAAACTTGAATACGTCTTTAAAATCCTAACACTACGTGGCATACATGAAAGTCGAGCGTTACGAAAAAGTGTTACAACTATTTGTCTTGCGATTTCTAGAAGAAACATACAGAATATAAATATAGCTTCGTGTACACTCTTTACAATATGTGGGAGACCTAACACCCTGCTATGGTCATTCTCTAATACATTAATAGATGTCAGCTAATTTCTAAATGGAAGTAGGATTCGACATCCTCGCCACAAATAAATTGGTTTTAGCGTTCTTGATACTTACAAATAGCCAGGAAATGTACTCTTGAGGAGTTCGACGCACACAAGACAATTTGAAAACAAGTCAAACTTTAATTTTGCTGAGAAGTGCGAAAGTGTTTGTGACTTGAAATTGAACTGTCTGAGAGTATTCAGTAGCTATTTAACACTTTGAATATCTTTAGATCCTCTTTAGCATATTACCGTTTTCACTATGTTTAAAACTTTATGGGTAAAGACATGTCAATATTAAAATGATTGTTTTTTTTTAATTTGACAAAATTTTCGTATTTTATGGAGTGTGGTGGAACTCTTATTTGTGTTTTTTGTATAAAACCAGATAATTTTATTCTACTGTGTTTAATCTTGTATGACGTAAAGCCGGTATATCAAGCAGAGAGAACTGTTTCCGATAGAAAGACCGCGTGTCTGTTGCCATACACGGACCTATTGTCCAGTGTATCAATGCTTGAAGAAATTTATTAAAACATTTATAGGCGCTCTTAATGAAAATATTGAAATATTTTTGTTGTGACTTTTTCTTGTTACACGTTATATTAGTGCATCACCTGTGGTTGTACGACTAAATGTATCGTTTTTAAGAAAGAGTTAGATTGAAACATGCGACTACGAATGCGAATCTGGTAAGCGTCGAAGTCGGGCACACATTAACTTTCCTAGTTTTTCATGTCTGCTGAACTTGCGCCTGCTTCCCCAAGTCTTACAGGAAAGCATGTCTACTCACAGTTCACGGTAAGTGGGATGTGGTGGCATCTTTCTTCCGTGAACTACCTGGATAACACAGAGACACGTTCCCGACAATTAATGCTTGTAGGGTCAAACAATCCACAAACTGGAACTGTGGGTGTAGGTATATGCTACTAAAGCACTAAAGCACAACATTCGCCTAAAACAAATAAAATTAAGGTAGACTTAACTAGTAAGGTATAGTACTTTAGTAGTAGTTACTTAAGTAGTAAGGTATTAACTAGAGTCATCTACTCAAAAATGAACAAGTTCTGTCTCTGTGAATGTTTTTCGGCACACTCTGTTACACATACAGTATAAGTCCCAGATCCGGACGTTCGCAATGCGGAGTTGTCCAAAATCTGGACGTTGTGCTAACCAGCGTTTTTTTTTTTTTATCTCACTTTTTAAAAAATTTCTAACATTTTAAAGAAAAAGGATTTAAACCTGGACTTAATTGATGAAACAACACAAAACGACGGACTTGTTGATAGTGAATACCACACAGAAAAATCCGAAGATTTGCAACGCAAATGTGTTGCAATGTATTGAAAAAGGTTTTTCCTATTTTAAAAATTATTCCTATTTATATGTCTGCTATTTTACTATTGCAAACGCAAAATTCGTGTGGTGGTTGAAGATTAAAGTTTTTTTGAAAAAAAAAATTAAAATAATCCGATATCCGAAAAAGTCCGAAATCCGGAATGGCCGAGATCCGGGGGATTTCGGATTTTGGACTTTGTACTATATTGTCATGTTATTTTATTCCTTCAATGTCAAAATATAAGTTCTTGATGCATTTGAAAATGTAATACGAAACAAAAATAAGAACTGCAAGACCAAAGATTGACGTTTAAATATTTGCGTATGTGCAGTTGGTCTATTTCGTTGGATGGGTTTGATGTGTCCTACTTGATCATACTTCTCAAAGTCAGACAACATTAAGTGATGGACATACACACGCAAAAAGAAAGTTTTAATAACTCAGAAGGGAGAAATACACCCATGGATAAATCAAACATGTAGGCAAATTTTATAAGCCCAGACAGCTTTATGGTCCATTTGGAAAAGACTGTTCCTAGAATCTTACTACCTACTTAAGGAAGATCGTTGAATTTACATCACACTAGAAGGACTATTGGTGACGGTTCTATTTCAAGCCCGAAGAGAAAGTGCTAGGTTGATATACACAATCTGCCAATAAGTATTTGGACACCTGTGATAGGAAAAAAAAAATTATTCATATTCAATATAGTTGGTAGAGCCTCCACGAGAGGGAATTACAAACTCAACCCTGCGGAGCATCCTTTTCACAAGTTCTTGTATGACAGCTAGTGGTATTTTCCCCCAATAGGCTCGGGGAAGACATGTAAGTTCCGTCACCGATTTTGGACGGTTGTTGCAAAACCCTTAGTTCGGCAATCCAACTCGTCTCGGGGGTTCTCGATAGGGTTCAGGTCTGGGCTCTGGGTAGGCCGGTCCATTCGGTTAAACCCATTGTCAACGTACCAATCCATGGTGGACCTCACAACATGACAGCTGGCGTTGTCGTCTTGGATATAACATGGGTCCAACCCGTAAAACTGCCACAACGTAGGAAGTACACTGTCATCCAAAATAGTGTAGTAGGCCTTGGCGTTGAACTTACCATGAATTTAGACTAAGGGTCCCAGTCCATACCAGGAGAAACACCTCTAGACCATTATTCCACCTCAGTCGAACTATACTGTGGGCACAATGCATACTGGCAGGAGGCGTTCTCCAGGCAGACGCCAGACCCAGACCCTGCCATCTGAACGGTAGAAGGTGAGCCTTTATTCGTCGCTCCAGAGAACCCGTTTCCACTTGTCTACGCGCCACATTCGAAGTGCTTTGCACCACATTAACCGAAGTAGCGCTGTTGGACTTTATGATCAAAGGCTTATGGGCAGCAGCACGACCATGAAATCCAAGCAGATGTGCTTCCTTACGAAAGGTATTAATCAAAACAACACTCCCGGATGCCTGTTGAAACTCCTGGAGTTTGTGGGCCATCGGTTGGGTGCGGTTCTTCCTAATTTCTCTGGACAGCAACCGTCGGTCTCTATCTTCCAGTTTCGCGGATCTGCCGACTCGTGGCATATTCCGACAATCACCGCTAACCTTCCACTTCTCAATCACATAGTCCACTGTCGATTTTGGGTAATTCAGCTCTCTAGATATGTCCTTTAAGGATCGGCCATTTCTGTGACACCCCCGACGATTACATCTTTTTCGAAATCAGAAAACTCTGCACTTCGTGGTATCTTGCATGCGACTAATGCCAATGTCATTTCCTATACGATATTTAACGGCGGAAGGAGTGACGTATATATCAGGACCGTAGTTATCGTCATTTGCATGGGTGTCCAAATACTTATTGGTAGATAGTATATACTATTAATGGAGCAACAACACGGGCTATCAGAAAAGATACGAGGATATCTAGTAACTTTGAACCTCGTTCTGATAACAAGGTCAACGTCTGAGCTGGCACAAAACTATCTAAGCTTCCAAACGATGCCATCGTGAGGACATTTGTATCCACAACAGGTTTTCAGTGTACAGCTCTGACAAGACGTTATTTGGTAAGGTCGAGTTCCGAGGTTAAATGTGGTAATTGAACTTGGAACTTGGAGAATTACTATCATAAGTGGTTTTGTTCTTTTATCCTACAAACAATTTTTTGTTTCATAATCTCTATATTTTCTCCATGTATCGTCGTCATGTATAATGGCCACACAACTTTTCTCAGAAGTATGAAAACTAAGGTTGCGGTTTGAGAATCGTGTCTCTTACCCTCTAAGCAATTACGCTGCTGGAATGTTGATAATCTCACAAAAGCGAGAACCTAAAAAGCTCTTTCACACGGTGATGTTATTTTCTTAATTTTGTATACGAAAACCAAAACTTGTGTTTAATGTGTTTAATTCCATCTTTCTTATTTCTCGTATTTTTGAGCGAGCCTTACAAAATTTTCCACGTATGAAGAACAGAAAATTTTCATGTTTGTGATTGGCAACTATTTCTATGATGAATCACATTTCACGGTTTGTGTACAAAATTTGAGAAACCTCCTTTGCATGTCAATTTTTGCGGTCTTTATGTACAAAATGATGAATTAATTCCCCAGTTGAATTTTTTCAACTTTGTTTTGTACACCAGTATTCTAATCATGTATTTAAATAGGCTAATTACTCTCTGTATAGTCGTCATCTTAGAAATATGTATCCTCCCTGTAGCATTTTCAGGTAAAGGTAAGACACTAAAATATTAATGTTAAGAATTGTGGGTGGAGTGGTCGTTCACGGTAAGAAGGCGATTTGTCGCCAAATATGGTAACCTTCACTTTTGCGGTTTTTCTTCACATCTGCCGGTTTTGTTATGGCAACCCTATCTGCTGTTACGGAATTCGGCCGCCATCTTGATTTGGCGACAAAAATTAGTTGGCGACAAACATCTTACCGTGAACGACCACTCCACCGAATTGTGTTTTGCACTGTTATTTGGATCTGCAAAAATACAGACGCAAACGTCCATTTGCGATTTCTCAGCATTTCACTAAGTGTTTGAAATATATTTTCTTTTAGAACTCTATGAATACGTAACGTGCGGTTCTGTTATTAAACTACTTAACAATCATCTGAAAGTTCGTCTTCATTCACACGAAGTAAAGTACGGCTCTGGAAGTGGTCAACAGGTAAACATTTTTTAATGCAAAATCTAACGAAGGTTTCATCAAGCTAATGTTTATTATGACTTCTCATGGTGTTAGCTGAATATTTTAATATTTCCAAAAGTTGTCTTCAATCATACAGGTTTCTATTCTGTGCTATACCAAAATCATTTCTGCTTGTTAGCCTACGACCAAGTCACTAATTACTCAGTGGCAAAGGTCTGAATCAGTCTTGATGTTTCTTGTAGTTCAGAATCTGTTAGGAAAATTTTCCCATCTATTTTATCTAGGAGAACAGGGCAAATTAACACATGCATGTACACATTTTTCTGAGATTGAAGCACTTAAAGAATTTAATTGATATTTTGTTGAAGTGAAGCATGTGCATAACAAAAATCATTTTTAATTTGCTGTTTTGGTTTAAAAATTTACTATTTTTAGAATCAGCCATTACGTTAAAAAATAATCTGGAGGCCATGGTTGCCCAGTTGGAAGCGTATTACTTGTAGATTAGCAACCAGACAGTTGCAAGTTTGAAAGACCATGTTCCTGGGGAATGGTGCTCGTTAAATCTATCATGGCTTCAAGTGTCCTCTCGTCGGTGTGGTGTGAAAGTTTGGAGAGTGGGGTGCCAATTCAATGTTCAATTCTAAATTGTGAAGTGTCCTTTGTCAATGTTTGAACAAAGTATTGATTTTCTAAATCAATTCGTTTTGAAGCATTTAGTACCTTATGTACTCTACTTTTGTTCTTTCTTTTGATTTTCCCTTGCCTTCTATACTCATGACATTATTCGTATTCCATACAATGATTTTTGTCCTTTTGTATGCGACATCATTTGAGATGAATGGCACAATGACTGGAGTGAGCTCAGCAAAAATAAGCTCCACAACATCCCCACCAGACAATCTCACTTTTACCATGATTATTAACATCTTGAGTGTTCTGCATTATTTTAAAACGTCTTTAACAACATTCACGAGTTACTCGTTGATTTTTATTAGTCTGGGAATCAGTGCCAGCATAGCCAAGAACCTCTCCATTCACCATTACTAATCTCTTCTACAGGTCTTAGACTTTAATCAACAATTTTTTTAATCTTCATTAGTACAGTACAATGTCCCAAATCCTGACATCCGAAATCCAGAATCGTCCAAAATCCGGACGTTTTGCTAACCGGCGTTATTTTGTTTTTCTCATTTTTTTACATCTCCGACAATTTTTAAAGAACTAGGAGATAAACCTGGACCTAATTGATGGAACAACGCAAAATAACGAACATGTTCATAGCGAATACCAGACAGGAAAATTCGAAGATTTGAAGTAAAATTTGTTGCATTGTATTAAAGAATGGTTTTTTCCTTAAAAAAATATATCTATACCGATTTATAAATTTGCTAATTTAATATTGCAAACGTAAAATTGGCACAAGAGTCTAGATTAAGGTTTCTTTTGACAAAAATGCACATAATCTGGAATGACAGGTCCAGTGGATTCCTGACTTTGTTCTGTAATTTTATCAGACTTCTTGGGTCAACCTCCTCATGCATGCTTTTTACCATGTATATAATTAATAAGATTTTAAATTGATTTTGATAAAGTTTTATCATCTAAGATTAAAGATTCCCCATCTTAGTTATCTATTTAAAAAAAATGTTTTTTACATTTCTTGTTGTTTTACCTTCCAATTTAATATTTATGTGTATCACTTGTTTTTTTTGTAACATTTTTTTTCTGTTTTAATGTTGGTATCTTTGTTAGTTTGAAATCTTTTAAATACTCTTCCTAATTTCACTGTCGTGTGTTTAGTGCAGCTAATCCTCTTGGATTTTCTGCCATAAAACCCAAATCAACCAACCAACAATCTACTTTCATCTATATTTCCTTCCTTTTATATTCATGCAGATTTTATTGGTTTATTTGGTCTTGCCTCAGGTGCAGCTTGTTCTATTTTGGATCTTGTTCCATAAAACCAAAAAATGACCAACTGAAGCAAATAGCTTCAATACACCTAAAATATCATACAAAAAGTTTCGATTTCCGATATCATTAAAAAGCTTTTTGTTTCGTAGAACCCCATGTTGTCTTCTTGTTGCGCCCTTTACGGTCTTGGTATTGGACTAGTATCTCCTAAGAGTATTGAAGCTGCCCAACCTGATTTGAGTTAATGCTTACCCAATTCCTGGTATGATTACTTTAAGTGTATCAGTTCCCATACTGGTATGTATTGCTTGATACCAGACCTCTTTAGGATTGAATTAACTTGGTTTCAAACTAACATCTCTGAGAAAAAGTTTAGTTTCAGTCCTACTTGATTTGAACTCACGCAAGTCCAATATCTGGGTTTAACGTAATGTCTGCAATGATGTTCGCCAAAATATTGAGATCCACTAAGGGTGGATCAATACAAAGTAGCTGGTATTGAGAGATGAGAATATCAATATGGTATTGCCCACCTCTATAGTGTAGTGGATGGCTTGAAATCAGAAGCAAGGGCTATAAGTGACCACAAAGGTCAACATGTTTTATAGAAAAGCAATGTCCTGACAAAATAAATTTCACTAATTCAATTTACATTTTGTTTGTGGAGAGTCAAAGTGGCCTTTTTGATGGGTGCAAAAATTTTCAATTGTGCCAAGGCATTTTTATCTATTTTGCTAATGTGTATCAACTATTGTAAATCTATTACATTTTGTGCTGATCAAAACATGTGTATTTTAAAGATGGTAATCATGGCTTTACAGAATAAATTTTCATCTGTTATCAAAATACTTAAATAAATATTTTAAAACATTTGAATATTTGCCTATTTTTACTTATGCAATATTTTATGTTAATTGCATGTATTTTGTATTTTACAGTCAGTTACTGCCATAGAGGATTATGACGATGTCAATAGTCATTGGGTTATAAAAGGTAAAAGTGGAAAGACTTGTAAAAGAGGGTAAGTTGTAGAGGAGCAAGTTTATTTGTACACTTCTGGTAACTTTGAGCAGTAAATAGCATTTGAATTGTAACATTTGAACAAACTTATGTGTACTGATATGAATTGTACAAATGCATCGTAACCCTAAAAACAAATTGCCTCCTTGGCACACTGTACCCACTCCCAAGTATGGATGTGCTTGTATGATGGTTACGTACTAGCTTGGGAGGTTGGAAATTTAGTTTCAATTGTTGACATGGGAAAGTGAAAGATTTATTTTAACCTTTATGCTGCAGCAGGTAAACAATTGTTACCACTAAAATTTCATTTACACCAGCGGCATGGTATTGATCTGTACTGTGGATGTTATCCCTTTTAAGTGACCGCTGGCATCGATCACCATTTACGAGCTGTCAGCAACTGACCTTCAAGAGGGACCCTCCTTTTGTTGGGTGCAATCTACCCTGCCGGCCGTGAGGTGTGAACGCTTTAGGAAAAGCAGAAGGTTGCTCCGGTTATATCTCTTCTCATGTCACACAATACTATAAAAGGAGAGCATCAGTCAGAAATGCCACTCATGGTCCTATTGCTCAAGTTTGGTGATCATGTAAGGGGAGCCCCTTGAAAATTTCTTTCCCGAATTACATCCCGTTCCCATAACAAAAAAATCAGTCATTCCAAAGAGCCGTTTTGTGAGACGATTGAAAAAAATCTAAGCGCTGCAGTGTAAAGGTTAAAGAAAGTTTCTTAAATCTGCTCATAATATGGATTTTTTTTATAATTTTATGTTTATAGATATTTTTTTCCACAGAAAGACAAGAGGTACAGATCAGAAGTAGTTAAATTAAAGTTTCTGTTCAACCTTAAACAGTAACTGTAGTCCATACCATAATTTCACAACATCAATGGGCTTGAAATCTCGTGGTTCTAGTTGGAAAAGTTGTTAAAATCACGATATTCATTGCACAAAATGCTAGAACAATTTTATGGACAAAAATATTGAGAAAGCAACACACATTCTTGTTGATTTAGAACTGTTTGACTTAGAAGTTGTGTTCTACTTAAAAAAAAATATGCCTCTAAATTATTTTGTTTTGATTGTGTATCTACATGACGGTGTATAATAGTGATGCAACATCAACAGCAAAACATTAATGTTCAAAATTAAAACATCGTTTTTAAAATTTAGTGTATTTAAACTTTTTTCCCCGTTTCATAAAACTAGTTTAAAACCTAGTGATGCGACATCAACAGCAAAACATAGATGTTCAAAATTAAAACATTGATGTTGATAATGCATTGCCTAACGATGTTTTTAAAATTCAGTGTATTTAAACTATTTTCCCCATTTCTTAAAACTGGTTTAGCAACTAGCAACGCAACATTGGCTCCAATACATCAATGTTTTTTATAAAACATAAATGTTTTGAAAACATTGATGTCGTATCCCTACTTTTCAGATCCTTGGCCACCTTGGTCTAAAAGTATGTTCAATTTGCTGAATATGAAAATTATGCTACTTGGTTATTTAAAACAAATTTTATAACAATACTTTTTTCATTTAAAAATAAAACATCGACAAGTATAAACATTGATGTTACAAAAACATAAACTCCAATACATTAATGTTAAGCGCTAAAAAACATCAATGTTTTAAAAACATCGTCATTGATGTCGCATCCCTAGTGTATACTCAGTTTTGTGACATAGATTTAAAATGTCAAATTAACAAAATTTTATCTTTAAAAATATTGGGAATATGGAATTGTTTTCACCCTAATCTTCCTTCATTTATACTTTACCATTCCTATAAAAATTAAGCTGAAATTATTATTTAGTAGAGTTTTAGGCTTTTAAAGAAATCAAACCACTTTTTATTTAGTTTTGTATTCTTTATGACATTTGGCACATTTGACATACAAATAATGCAAAATTTTCATTAAAGCAGTGGCATTAAATTTTGTTTATACACCAACAAAATCTATGTAAATCTTTACAAATGCCTAATTGTATTCAATAAATGTTTTAAAAATTTCATTAAAAAATTTGTGATCAGTTTTTAAAATATAAATTTTTTTATTAAAATAGGAAATTTTTTTTTTGAAGCTTATAGCATGTGATATATTTTTATAATTTCTTTGTACATTTACAAACATTTTTGTGGAATAACAATTCACTTTTCTATTTAAATTAGAGAACCAATTGCTTGTGGAACTACAATAAGACTTGAGCATCTAGCAACCAGAAAAAATCTCCACAGCCACCATTTCTCTTCACCATTAACCAACAATCAAGAAGTTAGCTGCTTTGGTGAAAATGGAGAAGGTGATACAGGTAAAAAAAATATTTACATTACACTATCTTGCATATAAAATTTTCAACAGGAATCATGAAAATAGTTTATACAGATTATTTACTCTTATTCTTTAGTTGAGCCTAACCAATCACATTATGTGGTTTTTATTTTATATTGCCTGTACAAATTTTTTGGGTATTTGTAATTAACAACCTTTTACATTTTAACAATTTTACAACAAATTTAACATTTTTGATAATTTTATCTCTTGAAATTTGATTTATCAGAGTTTAGCACTGATGTTTTCTGTGCTTAAAATGACACAATTGTTTAGGTTCAAATTATTATCAAGTTTTTCACCAGACAAACATCAATTAGGTTCTCGGATATTTTTGTTTGTTTTTGCATTTTGGTAGTAACTAAGAGCTAAAGTGGACTTTTCATTATAACGTGATTTTTGTTACTTTCACTGTTATTCATAAAGAGTTTATGCTAACATTGCCCGAAGAAATGAGGTCGTTTATTTTCAAGAATTCTAAATGCTATTTTAACACAATCATTAATTTCCGAAAATAGATTGTAGAAAATACAACTTTTAACTACCTGTTTTTGTTTCAGTTTTAATATTCTTATGCACTTCCCCAATACAAACAAAACTCTTAGAAATCTTTCCAGAAAAAAATGTACTTGAAATGGTTAATGTATGGAAGATTTATATTTGTGTTTTAAAGGAAATAACTAAATAAACATTGCTTTATTTTTTACTGCAAGCATGTTTGCATGTGTTAAAATTAAATATGAAGACTTAAGTTAATTGTTCAATAGTTTTCAATTGAAGATTTTTATTCTAGTGTTCATTATCTTGAATCAATTTGTTTTAGTTATATTTCTTGGTGCTATCTATCTATAGTGTTGATTTGCTTTCTCAAAAATATTTCAATTTAATTTCGTTAACTTAAATTATTACAAAAATATTAGATAGAAATAAGATGAAATGACAATAAAATTGAAAAGGAAATCTTTACCAAACAATTTTTGATAAGAAAGCAGTGTATGGAAAAGCTAAAAGAAATAATCCAGTCTTTTTATTGTTCTATTAAAGCGAAGTAAATACATAGCATCGTTTGCTATAAAATTCAGACGATGTAGTTGCAGTGGGTTTGTACGCTGTACTAGCAACCTGTGATTTTAAACCCGCGTTTACACCAGACTTGCAAACATTTGTCTCCCTCTTTTTGTGTTGAAGACGTTTTGCGACCCCCTTCAGTGTAAATGCTTTGTTGACTTTTGCCGTCATCACAGGGGTGAGCACTTTTCTGACCCCTTTGTAGAAAAGAGTGATCACCCCTTTGTGTTGCAGACAAAATTTTAGGGATGAGGGTAAAATGTCATAGAGCAAACAAAAGACGGCATGAGTGGGCACAGAGGGCAGAAGAGAGCGTGTGATTGCCTGCGACCCCAAAAGAGAACAAAATAGGGAAGCATATTCACCCCAAATTTCGTCCCAGAGAAATGTCCCCTGAAAATATTGCAGTCCTTTTATCTATACTGTCTCCTAGAAAACAAAATTGTTGTTGCAAACACACCACCCCGACACAAGATCTTGACGATAAAATTAGTGCAGTTTCTCTAAATGTCTTCAATGTTTGGAGGGGGTAAAGATGTTTGCAACTCCATTGTAAATGTGGCTTTAGGCAGCACAGGTTCAATTTCAGTCATGTTAGATTCCTCCTTGAGTGTATTTTTATCTTCTGTATTAGAAAAATTTGAGGGCATCATGGCTTAGTGAGTTTGTTCATTGCCCTAGCAACCTACAAGTTGTGTGTATTTGTCTCTTCTGTATCAGTTTTCCGTATTATATTTCCTTGTATGTGTGTTCATTATTTGATGCCTGTCTTGTGTTTGACACAGCATGGCCAAAATATGATCCTTTCTGTTGGAAACCCAACCAACCATAATCTTGTGTGTGTATATCCATGTATGTGGCTGCCGACCAACCGGTATAGTGGTTAAGGTGTTAGCCTCTAGATCGGAAGGTTCCGGGTTCGGGCATGGATGTTTGTAAGCGTATGGTGTAGCGGCGGCTGGTGCACCTTAAATCTGTCGTGGCCGAAAGTCCTCACGTTGGGTTGGCGTGGAAGTTTGGAGAGTGGGGTGCCAGCTCAGGTGTTGCTTCGTCATCTGACCGTGGTTCAAAATTACGAGGTGTTGTCCTCGGATCTTTCCCTTAAGGGACTGATCCCGGACCGTCGTCAATAGCCCGTTGTGTTGCTCTAGTACGACGTTAACTAAAAATTACAATTACCATTATCATGTATGTGGCATTGTTTAGCTCAGCTTAGTCAAAATATGATCCTTGTGTCTTAAAACCCAATCAGCCAGACCCAGATGACATCCCTAGAGTTACAATAATATTTTCCATTATGTGCTGAATTACTAAGCGAGTAGTCTGTAAAATCAATGTGGTACTCATTACCTTGATGTTTTCATGTTTGCTGATAAGCATCAGCTATTGGACTACTCGCTCTTTGTCACAAAACAATGTATCATCATCTTATTTCAGTGGAAACGTAACATCTTTGATTGCTTACAAGACAGGATTACAACAACGAAAAAGGTCATGCTCTATTTGAGACTCGGAAATTGAACTGTTGCTGTTCAATTCTGCTTTTTTTTTTGTGGTTTGTTCTCTAATCCTTAACTGTTTAGTACATTTGTACAAAATTATAGCAAAAATTAATTATATTCTTTTTAACATATCATAAAAATTTGGTTTTAATTCGAGTTCAAGGAGGAATAGAACATATTTTCCCTCAACATTACCATTCACAGTTAATAATTTTACTGTTGGTGTCTGTAGCAAAACTGTTCATAATCTCAATACCTTCTGAAATTTCCCTGTTTTTTATTTTGTTTCATTAGTTATTTTCACTTTGCTTGAAAACCCTTTCCCCCTATTTCCAGCTTGACCACATATGGCCCTTGTAAAGTGAAACCCCAACAACCATTTCATTATAGTGTAATTTTTTATTTTATGCTATCTCAAGATTTACACATAAGACTACTGTGTTGTGAGTAAAATACGAGGAATGTATTTAACCAGATAATATTTATTAAAAAATAACAGTTATGAGTTATATGTCAATTAAATTTAATCTATTTTTGCAAACGATTTTTCAGAATTAAACTTTTTAAAAATTAATATAACTATGAAAAAATTATTTTAAAATTTACATTTTTGAGCAATATCCTCAATTTGAGTTTCATGTATAATTGCTACTGTAGTAGGGTTTAAAATCAGACTTTAGTTGCTACCATTTAAAAAAATGTATACAGTACATAGTCCCAAATTCAGACGTCCAAAATCCGGAATTGTCCAAAATCTGGACGTTTTGTTAACCAGCATTTTTTTTGTTTTTCTAATTTTTTTCCCATCTTTCCGACTATTTTTAAAGAACAAGGAGTTAAACCTGAATCAAATTGACGAAACAACACAAAATAACGGACAGGTTCAGAGTAAATACCACAAAAAAAATTAGATTTGCAAGTTAAATTTGTTGCATTGTATTAAAAAGTATTTTTTCCTTTGAAAATAATTATTTATATTTATATATATGCTGTTTTATTATTGCAAACGCAAAATTAACGCAAGGGGGGGGGGGGGGTAGATTAAGGGTTTTTTTTGACAAAAAAAAAATGCAAATAATCTGAAATCCGGACAAGTCCAAAATAAGGAATGGCTGAGATTTAGAGGATTCTGTAGTTTTGACTTTGTACTGTACTACTATTTCATAAGTGCATTGGCTGTGTTGAACTGATTTACTTTTTGTTTGGTACACTAGGTCCAATATGGCTCTTTAAGTCATAAAACCAAACCAACATATTTTACGGTCAGAGAATATGTGTACAGAAGAACCTACAGCTGCTTTTCACTCTTTCATTTCACTGCTAAGTTCAAAACTTTACACAAGTTCTCTGAAAGTTGAAACATTATTTTGATTTTTCCCTTTGAACACATATTGGATGATTAATGTTTGTTTTATTGTAATTATCATTTACAAAATTGGCAAATTGTAGTGCTACTTTTGCATGTCATGTTATTTGTTACTCAGTTGAATGCTTAATTTTTAACGATTTGAAAATATTACTCATTCAGGGGACCATTGGACTGTTATATGTAGTTCTGATAACTGGGAGAGGAATGAACTGATCCGATTAAAACATGCCGATACTGATATGTAAGTATATGTTGTGTATATTCCCCCACCTTTTGTTAAATATTGCAGATGTGTGATAGATAAATGCATAATTAAATACATAATTGTGTATATTTACTTCTCTAATACATGCTTCCACAATATGTACCTTTTAAAATCTCTAATTGAGCCGTTATTTTTTAAAATGGCACGTCCACTTTAAAAAAAGTTTATTTTCTTTAACAATTTTAACAATTATTATTACATAATAAAATGTGACAGATTTATAGTGTTAAAAACATTTAAATTGAGTAACATTTGCCAATATTTTGAAATTAATTTAAACGCCAACCCTTAAATATCTTGATGTATTAAAAAATGGATTTATACCACTTTAAAAAATAACGGCTCAACTGTGGAATTTACCAAAATCAAGATGGTTATATGTAAACAAGTTGTAGTGAATAAGTAAATTTTAATGTTTCTTATTCAATGATGATTGACATTTGGTTTTATGACAGTACAGTACAATTTTCTTAAATGTTCTTTCCCAGTGAACATATTTCATTATGACACTGCAAGGGCAGCTTGTGAGCCAATTTGTTACCCTGATGCCCCAATGGGGGGTGGGTGGGTGGGTTCATGTTTCATCTCACATGCAACCATACATTCTAGGTACAACCCTCAGGGGTACATCCTTTCGGTGTGTACGAGCTTTACGAACCTAAGGAATTCCCCCGCTGGGTTTGCTGTCTTTTGTAAACACAGGTGTCGTGCACCTGATCTACCCAATCGATCCTTTTCATCTCATTCTATTCTCTAATCCTTTTTTCCCCTTTCAAGACATGTTCAAGTTGTCTACCTCATGTTTGACGCAGCTTTGGCAAACATCACCTATGTGCTACAAAACCGCAAAACAGCCAACCATTCTAGTTACAGCCTGTTAATAGAGGTCATACATCAACTCCAGACAGACAAACATCGGTGCCTTACCCTGTATTTGAACCAGGCTCTTTCCAATTGAGAAGCCAGACCAAACCAAAAAAAACAAAAAAAAACAGACCAGACCAAAAAAACAGACAGACACCAGATATTCATCTGAAATTTATCTTGCAAGATATTGGAAATGTTGTGTTCCTAAGCTTGCTTTTGTTAGTTCTGTTAGTATTGTTTTGATGAATTCCATGGACAAAAATAATTGTGTTCATGTTTTTTTTTCAATCTGATGGACTGTGCACTTAATGTAATGTTTCTGTCTTAACTTAAGGAACTTTATAAACCATATTATTTTATGGTTTTGTTGACAATCGCCTAAAGAAATTGTATACCTAATTTTCAAGATTTTAATGTATGACATTGAAGCAAATTGGAAACACAATAATGTTGCCTTGGTCATAAAATTTTATCAGTACTTGAATAGAGCATTAAAATGTTGCCTTCCCATCGACAACAATTGATGTTTTTTGCTTCTGATGCATGATTAATAGATGAATATCTGTCTTGTATGGTAGTTGAAAGTTAATCTGATTGATTAATAGATGAATATCTGTCTTGTATGGTAGTTGAAAGTTATTTTGTGACAAAGTTTCTGACAAAATCTATTCTAATATATTCCCTTTTCTCATTTATTTCTGTATTCTTCAACTGGATAATTTTAAAATATTCCCAAGATATTTACTCTCATCTCACATTAACATTTGTTGCATAATAAGTTGCTAGGTTTGAGTTTATTACAAGTCTGGACATTTCCAAAAATTTGCAATCCAATATTTGTAAATGGAGTATTTCTAAGCAAATTTTTACCTCCATTAGTCAATTTCAATCCATCAAAATCATGAAAGTTTATCTTTCTACTTCACTAGAAGCCAGAGTATGAGATTAGCAGCCTGAAGGTTGTGAGTTCGAATCCAACCAAAGACTGATGTGTACATGGGGGCTGGTGCACATTAAATCTGTTGTAGCCTCAAATGTCCTTGTGTTGACTTGGAGTGGGAGAATGGAGTGCCAGATCAGGTGTGGCCCCATCATCTGAGGCTCAAAATTACATGGTATCCTCCTCGGATCTTTCTCTTTAGAATTGATCCTGGACCTTGCCAATAGCCTGTTGTGTTGTTCCTTTGTGATATTAATTAAATACCTCTACTTCACTTGAACATTGTTTAGGTAATTGTTTCTTTGGCTGAAATATCATGCTAGTATCACTTGTATAGTTACCCCCTTCTGTAGCAAAATATAACTAGAGGAACCAACAAAATGCTAGCATTATGCATTATTGGAAGAATCAAGTCTTCCAAATTCTGCTTTCATATTTTCTGATCCACCAAGTTCTCAATTTTAAGAATTCTAGAACATACAGGCAATCTTATTTCATTTCTTAATTCAATTAAATGTTGAATTGTGAGACTGTTTTTACTTGATTAGCTTTTGCATAAGGTTGTGAAAATTACTCCATTTTTGCAAACCTTTGTCATCATTGCCATTTAAAAAGACAGAAGTCTACTGTGATATCTTAAAATTATTAAAATTGTTTTTTTTTTAAATTCATCATAGCTTAATGAAAACTAAGTCCCTATTTTTTTAAACCAATAGCATGAATCCATGTTTCAGTCACGAATTCATACCTTTTGCTTCATCTACAGAGAAAACAATTTTGACTTGGACCTACTGTGCCCAAATGGTATCCCAAATGTTTGCTGAATATAAATATTCTGATCGCTTTAAATGGCCATCAGTGTAACATAGCATATAGTATTTTATTACAAGTAAACAGCTAATTAAACACCAACGTATGTCATTCACTTCCTATTTCAACTCCATACTGTGTTTTTTGAAGACCCTGCACCAAAGATGTAGCTGTAACTAAAACTACTGAAATAAACTTTATGAGAAGACTATATTTGCTACTGTTTTTAAGAATTTATCCAACTGAAGCTACTATTTCACAAGTGTTTTAGTTTTGGCAATTCTGCTATTGCGCTTCATTCACAGTCACATGAATAGTCTGCTACTAACACGTTTTTTGAAACTTCTCTCAATAGCAATGGTCAATTTATTTACATTTCTTGTATTATCAAAAATATGTGTCAGTCCTAGCATAAATACACTATCGGTGTTATCTCATGTGTGCTCTCTTAGGATAATTGATATTTAATGATTTCAAATTTTTTTTATGTGTATATTATGCATGTTTATTTGTAATATGGGTACCTATATATACCAACTCTTCCGTATTTTCCGCATGTATTCTGGAAAACAATTTTATCCTCTCTTGTCTCCTTTAGATGTGTACGAGCTGCATGAACTCAAGATGCTTTAATGATCTTTTCTTTTCCCATGGGTTTTATTGTCTTTAGTAAACAGGGATGTCATGATCCCTGGATACCCAATCAATCTTTTTCTGCTTTCATCCCATTGTTCTATTCCACAGTCCCACTTTTTTGAATGAATTGGAAGTTTTGTCTTGTGTTTGCATAGCTGCCAATCCTTCTGGATTACCCGGAAACTTTCTGATTTTTCATAATTTTTCCGGTTTTCCGACCGGAAACAAGTTTTTTCCGCTTTTTGCATTTTTTAAAGATTATCGCTAGATTATAGATTACCGAGCATTCCCAACTTATGTGTTACCCAAGTAATGTGTAAAGAAATACTATAGCCAAGAATAGAAATATTATAATCAAGAATTGTGCATTTAAATTATGCTATTAAATGCTATTATTAAGATACAAACAGAAACCTGATGTATGTTAAACTGTTATGTATACAACTTAAGGTTTTTAGTTATTTTCTAAAATTAGTTTAAATTGAGGTTAGTTTAAGTTTTCTAAAGGTTGTTTTAATACATTATATTACTGATATTACTAAAATTTTTTTATTTAAATTATAAATTTCTGCACTTTGGTTCATATTTTTAATAAAATGTCGATGCCAAGTATGAATAATAAATTCTTCTGTTTTTTTACCTTATTCAGTTGGCAGCTATGTGTTTGGCATGGCTTGGTTAAATATGGCTTGTTCCATAAAATCCCAAAATAATCAACCAATCCTGTCTTGATGGTAAAAAATATATATTTCAGAATTTTCTTTATGATATGGGAAATTGTCAAATGATGACAAATTGAGCATTTGGCTAGTTGTGTCAATCTATTTTGGATTGGGTGTTATAAAATAACGAAATCAGGTTGGCAAATTGTTGAAAAAATTTCCTTTGAGGGATGGATTTCATGTTTATTGTTTTAATAAAGGCTGGCAGGCACAATTTTATTTTCAAAATTAAAAGATCACCATGGAAAACAGTGGGTTACCTGAAAAATTTGTTTTGGTCAAATCAGCTTTAGGAAAATGGGGATTTAAGTATATAGAGGAAGAATTTTCAGTATGGGGTACCTTTACACCTTCAATTTGTTGTGTTTGTTTTCAACTTCTGCATGTTGCTAAAAGTACTGATGACCTTTTCCCTTGGAGGTTGGTAGGTATGAAATGAATCAAAATATCCATTTTTCTCTGAGTTTTGGCTGTTTTTCATGTCTGCTTTTTTTAAACGAATATTTGTATCTTCTAATTCATACCTTTTTTTTCTTGTAGGTGGATGGGAGTATCAGGTAACACATATGGCAGACCTATATCCGGACAAAAAGAAGTTTGTGCATTAGCCTATTCTGATAGCAATTGCTACTGGAAAACATCTGAAGGAGTATACATAAAACCCACTGAACCTCCTAATCCAGCCATAGCTCACATTCATTCCGAACTCTAAGTTTTCCATTCACTGGCACATATGTATGTGGTGAGATTAGTTGAGCATGTGTTATATATATTTGTACAATATACATTAGTTATGACAGTTTATGTTTGAATGCCATGTGTTTGTAATAAAATTATTTATAGGAAATTTTGTGCTTGGTTATTTCAATTTTTAGGAAACATTGGGACTAATTCATTCTTAGTTAAGTTAGTGTTCTAGATGTGATTGTTTAATTTTAATAGTAACCAGAATTAATATAATTTTTAAGTAAAATTTATTTGTCTGTAATACTTATGTATTCCAAAAATTGCTCTCAAGTATTTGCAATACCATATAATTCTTAGAATTGATTTTGTCTAGAAAACATTTATATAGCCATGATATCATCACAAAATTCTGGTACCCAATTCAGACTATTGCTATCGATTGTAGTTGATTGTTGCAGCTTCGAAACAAGTGTTGAATATTTCATTAAAATTAAACATGACATCACATCAGAAAATTCGATTACTATTTTTAACCCATTCCACAAAAACTTCATCTGGAGTTTATAAATTCAACATATTTAGAGTAGAAACTCATTTACTGACCAGAGGAATTTCTCATTGTATTAAGAATAACGTGCAAACTTTTAGGTCGAAAAATATAAATTAAAAGTATTTTGAGAGTTAAATTTATCAATTGATTACAATATTAAATTGTATTTCTTGTTACATCATGAAAACCAGCATTTTGTGTACGAAAAAATGCCATTAAATAAGTTACTGCTCTAAGGCGATGATAAATGCCAATTAGTTAAAAAAATCTTTCAACGCAGGAAGCAGCTAAAAAATGTGGTGTAAAGGGCTAAATTCTTGAGCTGTGGTGAATCATTGAGTACGCCCACTGTGCTAGCAATGTAAGTTGTAGGCTGCACAGGTTTGATTCCTCCCTGGGTGTAATTATCTCTTCTGTGTATGTAAAACTTTTTATAGGTAGTCTATTACTTGATATTGCCTCTTGTGTCTGGCACAGCAAAACATCCAATATGACTCTTGCACCATAAAACCCATCCAACCCAACCCTTTAAATTCACAACAGCTTAGGGAAGGGAGTTGTAATGCAAGGTATGATCCCATGAGATTTACATTGTTTTCAACTACAATGTATAATTTGGAGAACCTTTAAAGAAATAAACAATAAAATGAACCGTCTTATGTAGCATAGTTTTGTTATCTGGCAGAACTACATTTTTCATAGCTAAATGATCAAGCTACTGTTAAAAAAAACCATGAGCATTTCAGATGCTCATTTTGTGGTCTAATCATTATTTTCAACCAAGATGTCATTTTTCAAATTGCATGCCTACTCCCCTGAAAAGTTGAATCTTTGGTGACCATCAAATAAACTTGAATATCTGCTTTGGGAAGCTCGGTCATCTGATTTGAAATCTGAAACATTGGAGCAGTTTTGGAGAAGTGAACAAGGTTCCCCTTCCAACACAATTTGCAAATATTTAACTATCCACTGTATGGTCAAACTTAGTTTGGAATATTCAGTTTGAATATTGCTCAAAAAAATTCACGTCACTGAAAGCAGCAGACTCCAAATATTCAGACATCCCTTACCCCAGAATGTTCCGTTCCTCAAAATATTTCTGGTTTTGCCCATCACGCAGAAAATTGTATAAACTAACCAGTGCTGCTATGGAAGGAAGCATGGTAAAAATTTCCAATTGAAAATATTTGAAGTTGTAGGACTAATAGAAGTATAGAGCGCAATGGTTCAACATCTTATTAACTATCCTGGATGTATTCTCTTGTGTTCTTTACATGTCTGTTTTGTTTGCTGCATCTTGGCCAAACATTGCCTTGTGCCATGAAACCCAACCACGCAGAGTATAAGGTATTCTAGTTATTTGTTCAATCCACACACACACACACACACATGCTTGTTTAATCCATGCATAATGAGATTAGTTGAAATCATTGGAAGTTGGCAATATCAAGTGAACTGCTTTTGGTGACAAAAGAAACCCTTTGAGGATAGTATATTTCTATTATATTAAGTAAATTTGTGACTAAAATATTGTAATTTATGTAATTTTATTGGTAGAGTAATTCTTACTTTTCAAAAGCATGTAGAAAATAGCTAGAATTAAATGGTGAGCCATTTTATTAAGCTGTTCACTCAGAAATTTAAATTTGTGACCATGAATTGTGAAGACTTGAAAATCAGATGGAATTTATTGTAGCTATTGAATGTGAATTGGGAAATATTTATTAAATGAACCATGATAAGTAATTATGATAAACATAGAAGAAAAACTGTTGGCTCTGTTTATACAATGATGATGAAATCTAAAACAAAATTATGTTTAGTGTAAATTTTGCAATTATGTTTTTTCTATGAAGAACAAAAATATTCTCATACATAGAAATTACATTACTGTATTGTGGTTTCAAATTCTGTTTGTTAATCACATTACCCGATCAGATTTGTATTGGAGTAAAGATACATTTTAAAATGGCCTCAATAGTTGTCTATTATTAACATTTGCAAGGGCAATCTGACTACTATCCTTAGAAAAACTACTCAACTACTATCCTTAGAAAAATCTAGCATTGCTATTAGAAAAATGTTAAATTATTAATTTTCAATTCGTGTTTACATTTTATGTATAAATTGGTCATTTACACAGATAATTGACTTCTAAATGTTACACTATCAAGATTCTTGTAGCTAATCAATGTTACCTTGTGGCCTCAAATACAGAACATTTTGCATGATCTAGGCAAGTTGCTGTAAGTAAAAGTAAGATTGATCCATCCAATGTAGTGGTTCCCAAACTTTTCAGTCCACGCTCCTTTGAAAATTAAACATTTACGTGAATCTCTTGAGATTTGTTACATAAATGACCCACGTGAGACCAGTATAAGAACTTCATGATGCTTATTTTTCACCTTAATATTGAGTGTAAAATATTTAAATCTGTTAAATACATAAAGCATTAGAATCAAGTTAAAGATTAGTGCTGATTATAAAATAGTGATACTAAACATCTTAAGCATATTAATTTAAGCTAAAGAGAAGTATAAGCTTCATTTAATTTAATATTTCCATTATTAGATGATGACTCTGGGTTTGTCCACTGCTCTAGCAACTTGAGAGCTGTACCTGACAAAAGTTTGATTTCTTCCTGGGTATATTTCTTTGTGTTGTGTATCAGTAAACTCTTCCCGTTTATTTGTTTGGTGCATCTTTTCAAAATATGGCCCTCATGCCAATAAAGCCAACCAACCGTCATCTGGTGGTTAAAGTAATGTATATTTAATCCATGCACTGAGGAAGCTGGTTTAAACATTAACTTATAGTGAAATCCGGATTTAACGTAACCGATATTTAACGATTTCCCGCATATAACGTCATTTATCATTGGTCCCAAATTATTTCCTATACTTTCAATGCTAAAACGTCCCGTATTTAATGTTATAACTTCTGAATATTTCCAGCATTTAATGTTTTTGTCAGCGGGACAAATTCAAAGAGATTTTCTCAAAATAATCAGATACTAACGAGCCAGCAATACATTGCCTGTGAGTTTTCTTTTTGTGTCCTACCTGATACTGAAAACATTAAAAATAAAACAATTTTAAGAATGAGTTCCACCTCCTGACATGACATGGGCATGTCGCAAATTCACGTAAAATTCAAACTACCTAAGGTATCGATCTGATGTAAAATTTTCCGCAGATTTAAAATCCGTTGAAACTTTTACTCTATCTTTAATAATCGCGAAGATAGAAAACTTCAAATCGTCATTTTTGTGTTCATAATGAATATCTCCATCAAATGCGTCAATTGCAAATTAGATATACTAAAAAACTTACAAAGACTTTTATTTTTGTGGGGAAAGATGTCAATAATTTAGCCAGTAAAAGCAAAATGCAAACCAAAATAACAGATTTCTTTAAACAATAAACTATTGTAAAGGAAGAAATTAAAGTTATTTTACGAAAATATTAGTCTTTATTTCATGCTCTCTGTTTTATTTTTCTTCGACCCAAATCTAATGTTTTCCTGCATATAACGTTATATCTTTCCGGTCCCTTGAAATATGTTAAATCACGGTTTCACTGTATTTGACTGGAAATCTCACACTTCCTAATACTGTTTGCGCTTCACATATTTGATTACGATCTTCAGAAATTTATGATGAGGATAATCAATTCCTGGAAACATGACTGAAATATTTTATGGGAGATAATGAAACATGGGCTATTGCAAATTACTTTAATATAGTCTTGTGTATAATGCAAGTTCATAAAGTTTGAATCTTAACAATTACACAATATTTTTGTATTTTGGTTTATACAGTAAATGCAATTGTGCAACAAAGATACATCTTTTTCTGATATATTTCAACATAAACCAATGATACTTTGTTTCCACAATTTAGGTAAACACATCCAAACAGCAAATCAACATTAGGTGCTACACAAAAGCAGTTAAAAAATTTAATTGAAAATTTCCAATCCTGCTCTTACCTTCAGTAACAATACTCAATATTCCAAAAGTAAAATTTATATTTTACAGCTAAATATCCGTACCTCCAAACTAGCATGAAAAAAAAAAAAGGAATTTAACATTAAAAAATTGTATACTATGTGCTAATTAGGTAAGCTTTCACAACAAATGAGAATTCTAACCTATCTGAAAAGTTAATGTTTGTTGGACATCAGATGAAACTAGCATACGTATACAAGTCATGCAGTTAAGAGATTGAAAAATTTTTCCTGAAAATTCTAAGGTTCTTTTATGCAACACTTTAAATCTTCAAAATTGATATATTTTAAATTATTTTTACATTTGTTTCTTTTTACAATTGAACATGTTATACTAATTATAATTTCACTTGTAATTAGATCTCTGAGGCACTGCATTGAAGAAGTATTGGAAGATATTTAAAGATCTTATATATTTATACACATAAACATACCATTTGCGTTCCACTTCAACATGTTGGACATACTGTGCAACATTTAAAATTTACATGTAGTGGATAGCATTTCTGAAATTGAGTAGCAACGTGCATATTTCAGTTTAAAAGATGCTTTACTGAGTTGCTTTTTCTATGTGATAATAACCAGATAGTAATTTGTTCAACTTATTAATCAAATATATTCGTTATTTGCAAATTTGTTATGATTTAATGTAGAAATGGATGAAAATAAATAAAATTTCTTAAAAGTCTTTATTTATTTATTGAATAAATATATTGTATGTTATCATTCAGTTGGAAAACATAATTTCGTGTCATTTAAGCAGTTTCGTGTACATGTAGTTGTTAAGACTTAACAACTTATTTGTTACTTAGTAACACCATATATCTCAAGCCAGTGTTTTCATAATGAAACAAAAAGCTTAATTATTTGGATAATTCCAGATTTTACTTTACATTGGTCATGTTTAACATTTCTATTTACGTCCTCAAAAATTCTGTCTTGTTCTGAGAACAGTATTTAAATCAGTGTTTTCATGAGATGATAAAACTGCATGTAAACAGTTATTTTGCTGCATTCCTATTTTACAGTAGTGTCTTCTGAAAATAAATTATAATTTGATGCATACAAGTCATAGCTACAAACCAACTAGTTCTTTAAAATTAAGGCAGTGGCCTGATTGGTTGATATATACTTGTATGTCAATCAAAGTAAAAATAACAGATTTTGGTTTACTGACATCTTAAGTGGAATAATGCGAGAAGTAGCTGTCAGCCAAACTCACTTAGAAATTAGTCTGCTTGTTGATTTCCCATTACAATTTTTTTTGGACAAAATATTTTTAGAACTTTCTTATGGATGATATTCAAAAGTTAAGTTGCTACATTCTCAAAATTCCGGTATTAGCCGTCTTATGTAGAGTTACCGTTTAGTATAAATTCTCATCAGTCTATTTTTACATTGTACATTTAGATGCAAAATGCTAAGCAATGTTTTAATCTTGGTTTGTTCCAGAAGAGTGCGTTTGCTATTAAAAAATACGTTCACCCACTAACTTCAGAAAGGCTGTACACTCTTTCACATAAACATAAAAATTATGCGAAATCCACTATTATACACCACATTGAATATACATGCATTTATTAAAACAAATGTTATAAATCCATCCTGAAGTTCGTCATACTTTTGTTCATTGTGTTGCATATCTTTGCATATGCTGCCGTTGGAATAATAGTTTAGCAAACCTACTTTTGATCATGATATGAACTAGTTGATTTTTTTGTCTAGTACTCTCTCTCAGCACTCGCCTGTGTCCTGTACAATTGTACTTTGACTTGATCTTCCCTAAACTATAGCGTTTCATTAAGAGTGTAATTTTCTGTTTCATGAGTGATCATCTAATGTCAGATTTCTAGTCATCACAGTCAGTAGTATAAAAGTTAGAGTGAAGATGTATTGCAAGGTCAGGTACAAGATGAATTTGTTCCGTGAAATAATAATTTGGCATTTCACCTCTTAGTATTGTGAGTGTGATTAGTTTCAATCCATATCTCTCCATAAAATACTCCACAGACTTCTCTGCCTAGCCTTACGTGTGTTCGAATTTTATTTGGGAGAAGAAAATGAACTAACCATATCAACACAGGAAGAGATTTTTGCCTCGTGAAAAACTGAAACCAAATGTACTTCAACTTTTATGATAAAGCGTATTTTTACGTATTGAAAAATCACTTGAAAACAGAAAAAGTCCTAAAAAAAAAGGAAAATGGAAAGAGAATATTTTATTAGGCAAAATCCTAGAAAGCTTAAAAACTAATTTTTGTGAAATGGAGAAAGTAACTTTTTACAGCTAAAACTTCGGAGTAAGATTCAATAAAACTGGATTTTAGTTTATGAATATGAAACTATCGAGATTAATTTTTAATGTGTTACCGATGGTTATGGTTAAGATGCTTTGATGGTTATGGTTAAGAACTCCTTACAGAAATATAAAAGTTTGTGTTTTAGATTCTGAGTAGGTAATGGTAATGGTAATTTTAGTTAACGTCGTACTAGAGCAACACAACGGGCTATTGACGACGGTCCGGGATCAGTCCCTTAAGGGAAAGATCCGAGGACAACACCTCAGATTCTGAGTAGGAACCACAATTTGAGTTATTAGTAAGCAGCTTCATCTGTAGAATAACTATACCTGCATCAATGCATTTTGAGAGTGCTAGTTGAATAGAAATAAATCAGACATCTCTCTCTCTCTCTCTCACTTGGCTGATGAACTGCATTTAACTTAAAAAAAATATACAAGTACTTACTAACAAAATACTTAATTGTTGGGCTAAAAATTGTTTTTTAAAAGAAAAATCGAAGAAATATTACCTTAAAGGGTATAAGTTCTTGGTAAAACACTTCATTTGTAACTTATGTATTTCACACAATGGCGCCTTACATACATTTTATTTGTATTCTTAAATTACTTAAACTTTAAAATCATACAATACTTGAACTCATGATAATGAAAAAATAATTTTCAATTGAAAAGCAATGTTATGTATTACGTATTTATTTGTGATCAAACGTCACAACTGTAATTAAAAAAAATTGTTCTTTGGTATTTAACTTGTACTTAGGTGCATGATGACATTCAATATGGATTTGATGACTGCATTCTAAAAATGTCATCCAAAGTGATGCACAAAAATGTTATTAACTGATTATTATTTTTGTTGCAAAACACTAAAAAGACACTTTGTTAAAAAAATACTTGTTTTAAAATGTTCCCTATTCCTATATTTTTAAATCCTCTAGCTAAATATTACTGAAATGAGCTTTCTAAATCGTATGTTGGCAATACAATTTAAGAATTGATGAAACAAAAATAAAGAACGCGTCTTAATCAAGCAACTGGCATTGCAATACATCATGTGTATGGTCAGTAACGGCTCATGATTTTAAGCGGTATTTTAAAAAATTTGTTCCCTTTAAGCTTGATGTAAAAGATGTGATTGCCTGCAAATGGAACCTAATTTAATTTCTGGAAGAAAGCCAAAATATTTTTTTTCCTGCGAAAAATTACCCTAAATTCTTTTCGGTTGGTTAATATTCTAAAAGAAAATCCCTGTCAAAAAGCATAATGATAATAAATAGTTTGACATGGGCAAAAAAAGTCGACTAAGCTAAATATATATTTTATTCATTAAGTTCATTTTTCCTGAATCTAACCAATGCAGTATAGCATCATTACCATGTTTTTCGTTGTCATTGAAATACTATACAATTATTAAGCAGCGTTTTACAGGTTTTGGAAGCAATATGTAGAGCTAGATTTCCTTACGGCAAGAAAAATTAGATTAATTGTAATAAGAAATATTCGCCAGGGAAGAATTTTCACATCTTAGCATTGAGTCAGGAGTAGTGAAAGAATATGCGCGCATCTTTGTTTAATACAAGAAAAAATTCTTCCCTCCTAACAATTCTATTATAGGAATAATTATAAAGATTCTTTCCTTGATCATTAAAAATCGTTAAACCCTTTTGATGATTGCTCTATACATTAAATAACTTCAGATGTTTCATCGCTCTCTCCCAACAAGCCTTCTCACAGGAATAATAATAAAAACTATTTCCTCTATTGATAAAAACAAATCGATAAACCTATTCGATGCATAAAGTAACTTTTGATCTTTCCCTAACAATTCCCATAGAAAAAAAAAACGATAAATATTCCTTTTCTTGATCAACAAAAAATAGATAAACTGAAGACTGCTCGATACATTAAATAGCTTTAGATTAAACAGGTGAATGTATTGTTATTGTATCAAAAATGGTCTAAAACACGGTGCCCCAAAGCGTGAGTTATCACCCTGTGTAGGCATTGAAGAACTTTTCGACGACAATACTGGATCCAGTGGAAATAGAGGTGAGTTGAGGAATAAGAGATAGCAATAATGTGCTAAAACATTTTTCACCGTAAAAAAATTTAAGGAAAGACGTATCCATTTCATCTTACAGGCACATTTACTACAAGGATGGATTTTCATTGATTCTTTAAGGGGACCAGTGCAAAAAAATCTTTCAAAATTTCGATTACTTTTTTTACAAATTCAAATAAATGTTTATATAATTCTGTTAAAAAATTATTTATTATTTATGGAGGTAGTTTAAGTAGAAGAATTTGAAGTAATTTAAAAAATATACTGTACGCTTTGAAGTAAGTTTAATTTCAAACTTCAATACCTCAAAATGTGTATTATTTCCATAAAAAGAACATTTTTTCAAAGTCCATTCAAGCAAATATAAAATAAATTGGTTTATATGTATAACATACCCCATAACATTTTAACACAATCATTTTCTTTCTATCTGCTCAGAGTAGTTAATTTTGACTGTTAAAAAGGATTAAAAATTGGCCAGTAAAAAAAAGTAACAGTAAAATAAAAAATTATATATATATATATATATATATATATATATATATATATATATATATATATATATATATACCTCGAAATTTCAAATTTTAAGTATTTTAGATGTATCCGTGTTGAAGTGTTTAAAAGTATCTTCAGAACCTGCATAAAAAATTCAAATCAATGCACTCTTAAAACATTCTGAGAAATTGTTCCTCTGTGTTTTGAAGTAAGGAAAACTCTATACTTTAAACTTCTATACCTCAAAAAGTGTTTTTTCTATAAAAGTAACATTTTTTCAAAGTCCATTCAAACAAATATAAAATAAATTGGTTTATAAGTGTAACATCTCTATAACATATTTCAACACAGTCATTTTCTTTCTATCTGCTCAGAAAAGTTCATTTTGATAGTTAAAAAGGATAAAAATTGGCCATTAAAAAAATAAGAGTAAAATAAAAAATAACTCCAAACTTTCAAATTTTAAGTATTTTAGAAATATTCGTGTTGAACTGTTTAAAAGTGTCTTCAGAACCTGCATAAAAAATTCAAATCAATACTCTTAAAAGATTCTGAGAAAATGTTCCTTAAAATTTCACGATTTTAACATTACGGAGATAGGACTGCACCGGTACCCTTAAACTAAAAAGGTTAACCGAATGCAAAAATGCAAAAAAGGTGATCTGGAGATTTAATTGTCCTGGTGGTTTACCATCGAGTCGAAAAGCAACCTTGTAGTGGTCAGCCTCTGATACAAAAACTGTTCCAAACTGTTTGCAGTTCAAGGCAATTTGTTTCCCCTTCTTGAATCCTCATTTTCCCTTAGAGTAATAGGGCAATCTTTCTTGACGTGGTATTTTGTCACTGGCAAAATTGACCAGATCTTGGACGAGATATCTTGTCGAAACCGTATGAAGGGTTAATGATGATGCTGACAAAATACACCAAATGGTACACCAGGCTCATTCTTCTCACTAAGAATCTTTTTTAATTTACTGGTTTTAGTGAGATTAATTACTAATAGTAATCAATATAATGTACTTTTGAGAAACTGTATATGCTATTCCATTTTATTAAATAGCTTTGTAATTTCGGTTCCACGAAATTTTACTTCGAAACTAGATTTCTGAAAACCTAAAATTACACTCACAGCTACATGAATGTTTTGGGGAAATTCATTAGGCATTAGCTACCCTTACAACTTATTACTAACCAAGATTATTTTCCAGAGGTGGTCGCCGAAAAAAGTTGTCTGAAAAGAAAGGCATCGAGTCAAAAAAGTTTGGGAATCGGGGTCTGAAGGTAGGAAGTTAAGAAAAACTTAGGTGAAATTATTTCCTATTAATTCCAGATTGAGAAGTTTATTAAGAGGTAGAGATTCACACAGAGAAATTTAGTAATATAGTCCTTCATTTGCATATTTTATGACAGCCTAAAAAGTCAATTTATATTTAAAGTATTTGCCTTAAGGAATTTCTTGGTATAGAAAAGCATTGATACGATTTGAAGTCATTAGGTTTCGTTAATATGAAAAATGAAAAACCTTGATACTTTTTGGAGGTACAAAAGTTTCCTATCTGTGCATATCTCAGGGTTCCGGAAATAACTTAAATATGTTGATAAAAATATGATAAAACCAAAATACATATTAAAACAAAACAATATTTCATATTTCCAATGCGTAGAACAGTGGTAAAAAATGAAATAGGATACTAGAATTTTGAAGGAACAATATATATATATATATATATATATATATATATATATATGCTTCCTGCAAAAAAAAGGATAGTATCAGGGAATTGGCATTTAACTATCGTGTTTTTAGGCGAGTCTATTCTTTAAATGAGGTGATGTATTGAAAAGTATGAAATGGCGTTTCCACAATTGCATCTAAAGCGCAGATTCGGGCTCTCGTTTATTGTACTGTGCCGGAAGTGAAAGCAGTGAATACGAGTTGGCGGTGAATTGAGTCGTCCACGGCGATCGCCTTACATACTTTTGCTTACGACAACCATATCCCCCGTCGAGCTTAGTAATACCTCCACGAGTGGACTCCTCCATGGCCATCTGTCTTCTCAACAGATCCGCACTATGCATTTGGCGAAGGCTACAGCACACCGTCGTTGTCTCGCCAATGATGTTAAAAGTTCCTATCGCTTTTATGACGCACGTACCTTAGTCATGAGTTTACCTGTCGTCGTGTTGCCCTGCGTTTGAATAATGATCATGAGCCGCCACCGATCGTTCGTTTACTGTTACTACTGGAAGCATGATTATAATTCTCTGTACGCGTGTTCAAGCGGCATATAGAGTGTGATAATAGAGGGGGACCACACACAAACACACACACAGATACATGACACCACCTTGGAACCATTGTGTTGATATGGTAGAAGCTCGGTGAAGAGGCTGAGGAAGCTGCTAATCACGCCTCTGCGGCGGCCACAGAAGCTGGGGAAGGGGTCTTCGGGGGCGATGGTCCACCCCCTACAGGAGGTCCAGGGGAAGGTTCCACAAACTGCATCAGGTTGAGGGCCGTGGGTTGCGTGGTATAGGCGGGCCGTTGGCTGCCGGCAGGGCTTGGAACACCTGTTGAAGAATCAATTGACTCATTAGTTGAAAGAAAAAATCTTATTCTAATTGATACTCAAACTCTTCATCTTTTCGTCACAATTCGGTTCAATCGGTATTTTCTCAGGAAGGATTAGCGAACCCAGGTAGAGCATCCCAAGTCACCACGTTCGTCTCCTAGCTAAACCACAAAAAAAAAAAAAAACCAATGGGCTATCGAGGTGGCCTAACTTGCAAATCGTGTTTGAATCGCAGATAATCGACCGTCGATTGATTTGGTGAGCAGCTTTACCCCGTGTGATAGGAGTAATAGAAATGTATTCACACCACCAGGTCGCATGACCCAGTTCACCCGAGTGTCACCCACCTTAGTCAACATGTGGTGCGAGTTACAAACTAAACTATTTGAATCACGTTTACAAAACACATTCGATACATATCAAAGACAAATCTTTATCGCAACACAGTTGGGAATTTTCTCATCAGTTCTATTTTAGACAAGTGATAATGGTTCAATCTTTGAGACCTATTCTTGAGCTAATATCACAGAAAGCCTTGGAAATTTTAACTTTCCTGACGATAGTGAATGATACCAGTGCGTACTTTACCCTTTATATGTGACATAGAAGGGATAATTAAAAAGCGTGTGTTGGTAACACTGTTCGAAGGATATACAGAGGCTGTTCACACATTTTTTAGACAATGTATATTGTATTCACAAAACTAAATTACATAAAATTCTTGTGTTTTAAATGTTCTATTTGATAGCCCTTATTCTAAACTATCTTTTGACACCGTAATTTTCCTGGATAATAACGCCTTTTGAAGTGTCAGAAGAGGTGTTCTATCCCATTACTTCTGAACAGCTTTCCAGAGTCCTGTAAGGGTTGTGGGACGACGTTTAGATAATGCAGATTTTAAAAGTCCGAAAGCACAAAAATTCATAGGAGATACATCGGGAGATTTAGTAGGGATATCAGCGAAGGGTATGGCCTTGATACCGGTTTTTTGTTCCATTTCTTTTAGGAAATTTACAGTGGATTTTGATGTGTGACTGCTAGCTTTGTCTTGATGGAGTTCCACAGATTGATGGCACTGTGGGTAAAGCGATGGTATTTCATTCAGAAAAATTGGCGATAAAATATGTTCCTGATAGTATTTGGAGTTAATCTTGACATTTTTTTCCACTCTCTTTATTTTTAACTTGCCACTATATGAAAAACCAGCAACAATCATAAATCCCTTACAAAAACTTTCTTTCAATTCTGTGAACCATATACTTAAATTTTTTTCTCCTATTTTATGATAATAAATGGCTTGTTTTTTTGCTGCAATCATTTAAATGCACCCATGATTCATCTATTGTGACAATTTTTTTCCATTTTTCTTTAGATAAGTGTTTTTCATATAGAATTCGGCAGCGTGTCCTGCGTTCAGCGATATGCATTGGAGAAAGACGATACACATTGCGTTTTTTCGCTTTCTTAAGATTTAATCAACGTTTATCATTTTGTTTACAGTGGACACCCAGCATTCTAATGATTTTGCAACTGTCCTTTGACTAGGGAAATTTCTTTTAACATTAAACAACGTACCTTTGCAATAGTCGAAGATGTCCGTTTCTTCCTTGGATATTTGTTTGGAATTTTTGTCCCACTTGAGGCTCCAATTCGACTTTTTTTCCCTTTCTTGTTGACGATATTACCTATCGACGCTTTAGATATCACAAAACCATGACTCTCGCATCGTTTTTGGATAACGGAATATGAATATTTCTCTTCGGAAAGAGAATAAATATAGCCTTCGAACCACTGCTTCGTTAAAAACGCCATTTTGAATAGAAAAAAAAACCTCTCAAGCCGCAGACGATAATTTTGACTTTTAAAAACATAGTACAACTGCAATTATTTCTTTTGCAGCAAACGATTTTTTATTACCGCTAACCAAAATCGTCTAAAAAATGTGCGAACAGCCTTTGTATATATTTAAACTTGAGTTTATCCTCTCGTTTATTTTGTAGTTTTGATGCTGTTCTACCAAAATAGCTAGACTAGTTTCATCTTAGCAATTTTTGAAACATTTAGACTATTGATTCATTTGCTGTTTATGGAAGTATTAGCCACTGCGTGGCCAGCATGGCGTTGCCCGTGACAGTTCTTTTCATGGGGTTTGTGTGACCACTGCTCGCTAACCTCTGGGAATTCGTAGCCTATTAGATAACAGCCACCACGGGCGACGCTCATTGAAAATGCGGCCAAATTCGAATTGCGAAGAGATCCAATCGGCGTGACGTCACAATCTCTTGCGAAAATATAGATATTTAATTGAAAAATTATTTATAAAATAAAATCAAATGTATCTGGTGCAAAATAAAATTTTAAATCCCTTGAAATTTTCAATTTGTCTTTAACGATCCCGATTTTACAAAAAAGAACGAAACAATGCCAGTCGAAATGATTTTTTATTTCATTTTCTTTCCTTCCTTATGAGCGCAGGAAATAGAAACTTTGATCTCCCTAATCTCGAATCAAAACACGATCATTTTTCGTATCGGTATTCGTATTGCAAAAAATATAAAAGTTACAATTTAAAAATTATTTACTTGAAGAAAATCGTATTTTTAGGTATCGATCTAATGTGAAATTTTCCGCAGATTTCAAATCCGTTGAAATTTTTACTCTATTTTTAAGAATCTAGGAGATAGAAAAAATCTATAAAATCTTTTGACCCCCTGTGGAAACACAAGACAAATCTAACAGGGCTTAATTTATCGCACCCCGGCAAGAAAAGTGACACAAGTCAAAAAATAAAAATTTTGATGCTGTCATTGAAAAATATGTAGGAGGTGCACCAGCGTGTTATATTACTATTCTATACAGGGTTTTTCAGTGAACCGTTTCAGAACTTCTAAGAGGGGTAGGGTACATCCTGACAACTCGAAATCATATAGCAATGTGGGGTCGAAAATGCTTTCCTGAAGCGGTGTTGTACACAGAAGCACCGTAAAGAAAAGAGACCGTAAGTGAGAAATCGTTTTAATAATACATGAAAAGAAGCAAAAGGTACATGGATTAAAGTAAGTGTTCGAAGTTTCTTCCACGGGCTACATTGCACGCCTCATATCTCCGACGCATGGATATCCGAACATTCTGGAATACTCCAGGCATATCTCGTATTTCTTTGGCAGCTACTGCAATTCTTGCAACCAGCTCCTCAACATTGTCAACAGGGGTGTCATAAACTAGCGATTTCAGATGACCCCAGAAATAAAAATCAAGACATGATAGGTCGGGTGACCGAGCAGACCAACGCACGGGACCACCACGTCCGATCCACTGCTGACCAAATGTGACATCCAGGTAGTTACGAACATCTCCACTATAATGGGCAGGGGCTCCATCGTGTTGGAACCACATTGTCTGTTGCGTCGATGCAGAAATCTGTTCATCTCTCAAAATTTGTGGCAATACTTGCTGCAGTAAGAGCAAGTAGTTAGGTCCGATTAACCGAGACGGTAACCGGTAAGGTCCGATGAGGTGATCTCCCATAATACCGGCCCATATATTGACCGAAAATCGAATCTGTGCTGCACGACGTCGTATTGCATGCGGGTTCTCGACCGCCCAGATATGGTCGTTATGCGTGTTGAAAATTCATTCCCTTGTGAAGGATGCCTCATCGGAAAACAACACTTCAGCAGGAAAAAGGGGATTTGTAGCACATTTTCCAAGGTACCACTGTGCGAAAGCAATGCGAGGTGCATAATCCTCCGGTTGCTGTGTCTGGACACGCTGCACGTGAAACGGATGCATGTCTTCTTCTCGGAGAATCCTCCAGAGGCTGCAATGGGAAACCCCGACTGCGTTTGCTACACTTCGTGTACTCGTTCTTGGATTCCCCTGTACATGCTGCAGCACATTCTGTTCGACGTCTGCAGTCCGTGCTGTTCTTACCCTGTCCCTGTCAGCTCTTTCTAATGAACCTGTCTCAGCTAACCTCTGGTGCAGTCTTGCAAAGAAATTATGACTGGGGATACGCCTCGTCGGATATCGTTCCGCGTACAAACGCTGTGCGGCTGGCCCACTACAATTTGCAGCCCCGTACGCCAAATGCATATCGGCTAACTCTGCGATCGTGTAATCATCCATCCTACTAACTTGGCGTTCTTGTGCGAAATGAAGATTCCCTACACGAAAGCTCGGGATTTTCGCACAACGCCATCTACCGCGTCAGGAAAGCATTTCTGACTGACCATTGGTATATGATTTTGGTTCGTCAGGATGTACCCTACCCCTCTTAGAAGTTCTGAAACGGTTCACTGAAACACCCTGTATAATATAACAGAAGTTACCATCATAAATACTTACCTAAAATTTAAAAGAAGCTTATACTATTTCAATACAAGTTTTATACAGGTAGTATCCTTTAAGTTGACGTTTCTCAAATTCTGCAATTTTGAGTTGTGTCACTTTTCCTGTTGGGATACGATATAATCTATGTTTCCCGCAGGATTCTAAATAATGAGTGCACCAAAAATATGGTGTGGATTGGACCAGTACTTTAGATTTGTAGACAGACAGACGCCAATATATATAGATATATTGACCCACTTTTTATACACTCTATAACGAAAAAAAAAATCGACGCACCAAGAAGGAGTTGTCCGATTACGATAAAAATTGGTGGATGTGAAGAACATACATAGAAAAACACAGGACTAAAATTTCAGGACAATTGAATGATTTATTACATTTCAGATGATTCAGAATGATTCAGAGTTTGACCTTTACAAAGGGGTAAAGTCAATAAAGCGTTGGTCCACCTCTGGCCTGGATGCAAGCTGTCACCGGCGTGGCATAGACAGAAAAAGTTTCCACCTGGTGTAATGCGGAATGTCTTGCCAAATTGTCTCCAACTGTCGGGCTAAATAATCAACATTCCGGGATAGTTCAAACGCCTTCCCATAACGTCCCAAATGTGCTCTATGAGAGAGAGAGGAAAGAAGACGTAGCTGGCCAAGGAAGCGTTGGGAAAGTTTGAAGACAATTTATGGCAACACGTGCCGTGTGCAGCTGGACATTATCTTGTTGAAAAGTAAGTACGGGGTGTTGCAAAAGGGACGGTGGATAACAAAAACGGTCGTAGAATGTCGTCTACGTACCGCTGTGCTTTAAGTGTGTCAGAAATGACATCTAAAGGGGTCTGGCTATCATTTGAATAACAAACATAACTTAATGAGAATGTATTGTAAAGAATGGATGTAATATAATTAGCGGCGTATCAGATGCATTGAGTTTCTTATAATTGGGTCATGACTAATATAAAGATATCTAATCATCCGAGTTTTAGAATTCTTAACATTCAATCATAAAATACTTTTCTCCTATCGTCTAGACTAACTTGTTTATTATTATTATCTCCAGACTATCTAAAAGTTAATTTTCTCTTATACTCTGATCAGACAAATATATTTCAATTATATTAAATTATCTAAATCTTCCAGCTGATCCATGCTGCTGTGCATTCAATTTTCGGGGTGTTTTATTTCTTGGAAAGCAGCTGTAGTTACCAAATGTAATGTAATAATTATTAGTGTAATAATGTTATTTTGGAGAGAAAACATACTATAATTGCACTATGTACATTAAAAAATACTAAAAGAAGCATAACTTTTCTATTAGAACTATATTTATTAACGACACACATATTTACTGCCGTACTTTCTTCAGGTTTGAAATTAAACATTTTTACAGAACATTATATACATTACAACATCTGGGATACTGGGAATTCTTAACGTGAAACAAGACGGTAAATTCAGTAGAAAGTCTCTGAACCATTTTATTCATGAATTCTGATGAGCAAAACCAACAGAGATTGTCTGGTGTAATTAATGGCTACTGTCATGAATCTAGATATTCAGCATCAATTCGATAAAAAATTATTATTTCTTTTCCAATAGTCTTTGAACAGGGCTTGATTACTGTGTTTTTCCCAGGATTCATAACAACAATTCGATTTCATTTTTGCTCAGATGAATGGAGGGATTTTTCTCTTCGTTCTGAAGAGAAGCTAACTTGATGGAAAAATTCCTGATAACGCTTTATTTGATTGAGAGATTTTGCGGATTTATTGATTGGTTTGTTAAAAGGTTTGATTTATATAAAGGTTAAGGGAAATAAATGAAGCTATTTAGGTATAGATCGGTGGAATGATTGAGAAATTTCCGGATTCATCGATGATTTTGTTAAAAGGTTCCACTTGTATAAAGTTAAAGAGAAAGAAATGGAGCTATTTATAGATAGAACTGCGATTTCATTGATATATTTTATGCAGTTGTCCTCTGTCTTAAATCAACAGTAGCATACGCATACACACAAGCACTTTTGTTATATTCGATAGGTAAGACACATCTTGATACGTAAGTCTGGCATATAGACGCCGATTTCAGGATGTTTAAAAAAAAACCAGCGCGTAGCAATATCTCTATATATGTAACTGCAAAAGCTCCAAAGCCGTTAATATTCACATTACATAGCTAATCTGCAGATAAACTGATTTTCTCCGTTAACGTGGGTAATCACGAGTTTTACGCATTTAATCTATTTAGTAATGCGCACATTAACGGCTTCCTTATCTTTTAAAGTTCTTTAGCGTGTTTCTCTCATTTTCTTTCCCTACACCTTTCCTCTCTCCCTCCACTTTTAGTTTTAGTTTGATTCCGCCAGCGTTTTGTCGTTGGCGGTTGTTTATTTTAAACCGTTTGATTCTTTCTATTATAGTTTTTTATTTGATGATTGATTCTATCAACTAATTGTTGATTGTTTCTATTCTATTAACTTGACTCTTTAGATATCGAAAAATAAATAAATAACATTATGTTAATTTAAGCGTACAGAAACGTTGCTGTTGTTTCAGCAAAGATATTATTCTCACTTTAACGAGAGCCTAGTAGGTAATGTGCAGATTATATAGGTAATTTGCAGCTTACTTAGATGATTTGATAAATGAAACAATTTTCGGCACTTTAACGGATCACCCTAGTTAATCTGCACATTGCCTAGATAATCTGTAGACTAACTGCTTACTGGACTTTAGCGGTAACATATACACTACCCTACAATAATGGACCGGATAGCAAGCTGTGATGGTATAAGAGAAATAATACATGCTTTAATAGGGGGATGGTCACCCACGTGCTACATTTACACTAGCAACCCTTCTGGACGTACTTTCAACAAGGTTTTGATGCACAGCTCTGGGTATTTGTGTCCATTCCTGCTGCAAAAATGTCGCCAGCTCAGCTGTAGATTTCGGACGTGGCTCCCTGGTCCGTAAGAGTCGCTCTATCTCGTCGCACGAATGTTCTATGGGATTTAGGTCGGGACTCAGAGCTGGCCGAGAAAGACGTTTTACATCTGTATTTTGATACTACTGCTTGACAGAGGTTGCAATATGACATGGAGCGTTTTCATCCTGGAAGTAACATTCAACCATTCCATAAAATTGTCAGAGCATAGGAAGAACCTGATTGTCCAAAATGTTTATATAGGAATCGTCGTTCAATTGACTAGGAAAAACATGCCCAGGTCCATACCACGAAAAACACCCCAAACAAGTTGTCGGATTTTATGCAAATCCGCTGGCGCCCGGTCCATTATTGCAGGGTAGTGTATAATTCTCGCACACAAAAAAGATGTTATTAGTTATCGCGTTTTGGCAACACTGCACGATTTTTTATTTACCACGACGCATCGCGCCTCAATTAAGTTTATAGCGTTATAGAATGCAATTTTATTGAAAAAAAAAAGGATAATTAAAGTTCATTTCACTACTTTCTTTCAAAATGTCAAACAAGGGCCATTTGAAAAAAAACTCGGCCATTTTCAGGACCAACGATTATAGTTCAATAAGACGCCTGTACTACAACTGACAACAAACTCAATGGAAAAGTGTATATGTGGCTCGAGTGCTGAGGAAATGTACACACGAACAACATGCTGGGAATTAGATTTCCAAAGCAGCGTTCATATTTCGAGTTAAAATTTGCTCAAGTCTTTCATTTGAATTCCAAATTGTTCGAGTTCTGATTCCAGAGGTACTGTATAACTTTACATTTTAAAAATTCACGTATATTATGTATTTTTCATATTTTGTAAACAATCCCATGTCTTAATTGATGCGAGCGAAGCGAGCAATGTTCGCGCAACCAACCAATGATGTTTGCAAAGCAATCCTAATGGGGTTGACGAACGTATGCGAGCATGGGAAGGGCCCCCTAATACATTAGAAAAACAGTAAGAATAGAAGATGAATCACACATTTTCTTGAAGTGTGTTCTAAAAATGTTGTCGCAGGAGCAGTAGAACAAGATATGATCCAAAGTCCCTTCTTTATCGAGGCAAATGGAGCACCTGTTGGAGTCAGCCAGGTGAAAAGGAATCAAGTGGGCCTGAGTTACAATGTGGCCTATTATGGCTTTGACAGAAAAAGTATCAACTGCTCTAGGGATTTTTTTGAAGTAATGGAAGTTATTGGGCTCACTCTGGAATTGAAAAATGTAGCGTTTCACATTCCACTGTTCCTTCATAAAGCCCACCAGATTGGTCGAGGCTCTCTCCCCTACCCAAACATCTGTATAGGGTAGTTGTTGACAAGTGAACAGCTCCCTATTTGAGGGGCTATTTAGCTTTCTTGTTAGCTATTTCATTGCCACACACTTCGCAGAACTTAAACTACACAAGACATATTTATGGAGTAAGTGTAAACAAGTAGTATTATAAATGGAGGGTAAATTTAAATAACTTTATCTTAATTGACACTCGCAAATGACACCAACGCTTTCCCACTTTTACATATGTAACCTAAAAGAACTTAATTAAATAGCGTGTGTTGTTAACACAGTTCAAAGGCTACGCTTTTAAATTCGAGTTTTCCCTTTCTTTTGTTTTAGTCTGTATTATGGTGATTGTTCAGTTCTATTGAAATAGCTAAAGTAGTTTCACCTTAGTAATTTTTGAAACATTTCTAATATTACTTTTTTTTATTTGCTGCTTATAGATATTTTTATGCAGAATTAGCAGAATTTCCTGATGTTTCCTTTGTTGAATTGATTTTAATTTGATCGGAATATTACTCGATGTTACTATTCCTTTGGGGATTTACACTCTTCTTTGTTGAAACTTACAGCCATTGGTGTTATTAAAAGAATACTTTTTAAGGCTATTTCATGTTGTTCACGCTCGTCTTACATGATGGGACAAAACTATGGTCTGTTTTATTGTTTGCAATTTTGAAATAATATTGCGAGTAGAGCAAAAGCATTATCATGGAGCTGCGGGTAAAAAGGCTAATAGGTTATTGGGGTATATTAAAAAGACTGTAACTTCAAGGGATAAGAATATAATCTTGCCGTTATATAAGGGTTTAGTAAGACCACATCTAGAATATGCTGTACAATTCTGGGCTCCATATATGAGAAAGGATATAGAATTAATTGAAAGGGTTCAGCACAGAGCTACAAAAATAATAAAAGGGATAGCAAATCTAGACTACAATGAACGTTTAAGTAAGCTAAACATGTATACACTGGAAAGAAGAAGAAGGATGTGGGGATTTGATTCAGCTTTTCAAGTTTGTAAAACAAGGGGACACAGATGGCTTAAACTTCAGTAGGGATAACAGAACAAGGGGCCATGGTTATAAATTGAATAAGACACATTTTAATTGGGATTTAAGGAAAAACTACTACTTTAATAGGGTAATAACAAAGGACCAGTCTTGTTGGGCTTGAGCCTGTAGCTGGTCGTCAATATTTGTATTTGTATTTTCTTCATGATTTTTTTTATCTGCTCAACTTCACTGCCGAAAGCATAATAGTGGTGAAATTAATCTATAGGACTCCTTCATCCATTTCCACTTGGTGTCAAGCCCTACTATAATCACAGACACGTTTTATATTCAGTTTGTTCCAGTAGATGACTTGCCTAGAATATCTACACATATAAATTTTTTCCATTTCTAGGATGTGGGACGTCAAACATCTATCGCCTCTGAAAGGGATAAAATGTGTTCAGGACAAATATAACTAATTTTCTCTATAAGTGTGTGTGTGCAAGTAAGTGTAAAAACATTACATACTAAGTACATTTATTTGAGCCTTAATTTTATAAGAGAATATAGATTTATCCTCTGTGTGTAGGAAGGGGTTCAAGAACCTAATTCCACCTTGTAACCTGCAGTTTTCCTTTCAAGGCTTCTAAACAATTTTGATCTTCTCGACCAATAGAATCTTTCCAAATTATTCTATTCTAAGGAAAGTACTTCATAGAATATTTCCAAAGGGTTCTTTTGTAAGGAAGGGACCAATACAACATTTTAATGCATTCCTTGTAAAAGATCGATAACATTTTTAAAGAATTCTATTGTAAGAAAAGATGCAATAGAATATTTTAAAATGATTCTATTCTAAGGAAAGTAATTAATACAATCCTTTCGAAGTGTTCTTTTAAAAGAAAATGGCCATTGTAACATTTTAATACATTCGATTCTATGGAAAAGATCAATAGAATATTTTAAGGAATTATAAGAAAAGGAGCAATAGAATCTATCCAAACGATTATATTATAAACAAAGTCACTTTCTAAAAGATTCAATTCCAAGGAAAGGACAAATAGAATATTTCCAAATTGCTTTTCTACAGAATGGACCAACTGAATCGTTCCAAAGGATTCTATTACTAGGAAAGCACCAGTGGAATAGTTCCAAAATATCCCATAGTAAGGAAAAGACCAATAAAGAACATTTTTACTGGCTAAAAAGAATCTATGAATTTATTAGAACATGTTGGTAAGATAGTCATGTCTGTTGTTGGATAAAAGCACACTCATAATATTTCGAGATCCTCAATGGGTAAAAGGGGGTTCTTGTCAACAATACAAATTCTAATTGACTTCCCAAAAAATTTCCGCATCTCTTCAATAGGGTATACATATTTCTGTTAACACCATATCTAATCATCCAAACCGGCTTCTTCGTAAGACATGTCGTAAATTAACGCGTCTTAAATATCATTTCTGGATTCTGCACTAATTCCTAATCAGACGAAGGGGTTTAATAAATCTATACTACCGATAGCCTGGGGAACTGAATCATCAAACAAGAGCCATTTGCACTGACCTTCACGGCCTTATCATTTTCTATGGTTCACTGTGCTGAGATTACTCGAACCAGAAAAGAAATGACGATGCTGATTGGCTCTAGTCAATCGAAAAGAATGCTGGATTGGCACTACCCGAATGACGCAAACTAGGCACCGGATATAAGTGCTAATTAATGTATGGTGACTAGGGATGCGACATCGATGTCGATGTTTTGAAAACATCGATGTTTTTTCAAAAAACATCATTTTTTATCATTTTGTTTGATATCATCGATGCATTTAACATCGATGTATTGGAGTCGATATTTTGGTAACATCGATGTTTATACTTGTCGATGTTTTTACGTTGTCGATATTTTATTTTTAAATGAAAAAAGTACCGTTATAAAAATTTAAAAAATAACCAAGTTGTGTAATATTTATAATCAGCTATTTGAACATACTTTTAGACCAAAGTGGCCAAGGGTGAAGGGTCTGAACAGTAGGGATGCGACATCGATGTCGATGTTTTATAAAAAAAACATCGATGTATTGGAGGTGATGTCGCATTACTAGTTGTTAAACCAGTTTTCAAAAATGGGGAAAAAAGTTTAAATACACTGAATTTTAAAAACATCGATGTTTTTGGGGCGATGTATTATCAAGATCGATGTTTTGCTGTCGATGTCGCATCACTAATAGTGACTATAATCTGGTTTCAGCTGGTTGGTTACGTGTTTTGAACGAATCTGCTCTTCAAATAAGTGCGCAGGTTAAACGTAAGCAATGCATTCCCACAGTTGGCGTCTTTTGGGAGGTTTTTAGAACCGAGTTTATCGTTCATTTTCAGAAGCGATAGCAGCAAGTTGTCAAACAAGTACCCGCCGATAGCGTTCACGATTTTGTGTTTGTCGGCAAGTTATCGAAAGTAAGCTTTACCTACTTTCTACATAACAACTCCTCCAGGGTCATCTGCGTTGCGTTCTTACCGAGACGCACTATACAAGGGAGATGTGGTAAGATTCTTTTGAAGTTCGACAAGAACTCTCCACTGAGGAAGTTTTGACCTGCTCCTGCTTAGCCCCCCTCCCCCTCTTCTTCAGCCCTAGATCCGCCACTGGTCTATTTCATTAGAAGATCGACGTTAGAAGATAGCTGACGTATGGGAAAGTAGCCAAGTATGAATAACGACCAAAGTGGTTGTTCCCCCATGCCAACTCGTTATCACTCCTTTCACTTTTGGCGAGAAAACTTTTATATTAGGTTTTAATACTTCCAAACTAAAGATGAGTGAACATTGCGTTTGGTATGTAACACAATAGCGTAATCGTGTAAATTGAAAAATATTACAATTAATAAACAATACAACCAATATCCACCGAGTATTTTACTAACGATCTTATCACACACATAAGACCATATACGTATTTCTACGTTGAAGTACAGCAAGCAAGTTGGCTTTGACTCCATCAATTTTAATGGATAAATCATTATATGTTTGTAATGTACAATCGATGAATATTGAAAATAAATATATCAGAGTTGTCATATATCACCAATTTAAAAAGATTAAAAAGAAGAAAACTCTTTAAAGGTAGGTAGTTGAACTTACGTCTCGTTGGATCAACACAACGGCTAGTGGCGATTGTTCGGAATCACTACCGAAGGGAAAGATCCGATGGCGTGTAAGAAAAAGAGATGACAATCTATCTCTAAATTCTTAAAAATCTTATTTTCGTAAAGTAGTTTATTCCTTTATATGACGGTAAGCAATAGAGATAGAATTTATTTCCTTTGCGTGATGTTCTACAGTTCGGCTCCCGCGAGAAAGCGGTCGACCTTGGGTCAGTTGATTTCTGAATACGTTTGAAAGGTTGCTTCGGATAATGGCTGCCAAACGCAGAAGGCAAAGAAACATGTGCGGTGGTCGCCATAGATGTTTTATACCTTGCCAACTTTGGAATGGAATGATAAACATTGTCACAATTAGATATGAAGACCGGGGGAAGGTATTTGTTTACCTTTCCTACAGTCCCCTAATTGAATCAATGGACTAGATCAAACCACGTGATCATACTGCCTTCTCTTGAGAGCCGGACTATACGGTACAATGTTTATCATTCCCAACAGAAAGAAGGTTACATCAAAGCCTATTTAATACTAAATCATTCACATAGTAAAAGACACCAGAATGAAAAAAATATACTCATAGAAGTTGTACTTTCTGCCCGAGGTGGCATCAGCTTCAGCACATCCGTCTAAACAATAGTCGGCATCAGTTAGAACACCGCAAGGGGCCATTTCGAATAGGACTCTACGGAGAAAAACCAATACCAACTTAAGCATGGGGATAAAAGGGCGGAGAAGTTTGTGACGGACTATTTGTTACAGGCAACCCCAATAATGTTCTGTTGGTTGGATTTAATGACGTGGTGTATTACTTTACATTTTAGGCCTAGAAGCGGAATTCACAAGCTCCATAATTATTTTCTCACGCTAGTTTGTATTGCCACTAAAACAGTAATAAGAAATAATACTGAAGATAAATAGCAGAATGAGTTCCAGGTTCAAAAACGATGTATGACTGATTGCAGACGATATTTCCACTCAAATATATATATTTTTTATTTCGATTTAGTCTTTTAATTTTATTTTTTTGCCAATGGCATTATAGAACTTTCTAGAAGCTTCTTTTAATCAATCCTAAAACAACAAACGATTTTTGCTATTATATATTATGCTGATTATTCTTTATTGGTTATTCCGAATACAGCAATGTTATTCTTTACTCAGCGTTTCTCTTTTCTCTAGTTAAACCATTTAATTTTATTCTTAGAATTCTTTCTTTATGACAATTTATCATATCGCACCCCGGCAAGAAAAGTGACACAACTCAAAACTGCAGAATTGGAGAAAAAAAAAAAACATCAACTTAAAAGATACTATAAAACTTACATTAAAATAGTATATGTTTCTTTTAAATTTTAGGTACGTTTTTATGGTGGTAACTTCTATTATATTCCATAGAACAGTAATATAACACGCTGGAGTTCCTCATACATATTTTTCAATGACAACATCAAAATGTTTATTTTTTGACTTGTGTCACTTTTTTTTGACGTAGTACGATATAATCCATTACATTTTTCCAAATGATGATTCTATATCTACAATTTTAAAATAACTAAAATGATGAGAGATGTATGTACTTTTATTTCTATTAATTAATTATTTCATTCCTTTCGGGCTTAGAACAATTTACTTGAATTTTAAAGTGAACAAATTAAATAAATTTTCCAATTGGTAAAATTTACGTATTTCCAAAGTATCAATTCCATTCTTCCTATAATACATTCCATCTTTTCAAATGTTGATTCTATATTTTTAATTTTAAAATAACTACAACGATGCAATTACTCTTATTCCTATCAATTAATTGATTTATTTTATTCCTTTCGGTTTTAGAATGTTTACTGAAATAATCTATAATAATGTAATGGAAGTTAGGTTTTAGAATATTCAAAGAGAGCAAATTAAAAATATATGTTTCCAAGTGGTAAAATTTAAGTTTTTCTTTTAATTTATGTTTTCTAACAATTGCTTTGCTTTATAATAAAATCATTGCTTTATAACCTTTGCATGTTGGTACTTCATCAGTTGAGAAAATTTAGTATATCGTATGAGAAGAGATCGAAAGACTAAAATCGTGAACTCAAAACTTGTGCGAGGGGAGGAAATATTGATGAAAGAGATTAACCCAAGATACAAATTAAAGAGACATAAAGAAGATCTAAAAGAAATTCAAGATGATAGACAGAGATAATGTCGGAAGAGAAAACTGAAACAAAAATATATACGAACACTCGCAAACACGTGAGACAAAAAATTGAATGAGAGAGAAAGAGAAAAAACAAACAGAAAAAACCCCAACCATACAAAAAGAGTGAAGACAAAAAGAGACAAAAAGACGCATCCGCATGATGTATGAATGAGAAAAAGTGAGAAATACATTAGATATGATAATGAGAACAAGGGCGAAAGTAATAATTAAAATAAAACAAAACAGAGAAGGAAGATACTGAGATAAAAAAGAAGATACATAAAAGGAAGATAGAAAGAAGATACACAGTAGAAAGATAAGACATCGATATTGAAAAGAGAAATCCTTCTCTCACGCATACAACAGTCACATATAAACGACGACAGAGAAGAAAAATTCAAGATATCAGATAGAGAAAGTGACAAAAGACAGATATAGAAAGAAAAGAGATAACATTAGAGAGAGAGAGAGAACCAGATTGTCGCAATTTCCACTATGCAAATTCAAACACACATGCATAAAACTCACCGAACCATCTCAGATTCGGTGTGGTTAGTATTGAAGTAGACGGTACTCACCGTTGCTGGTGGTGGGATGCCTAGTACAGTTGGCAGAGGCGGCCTGGTCTTTGGGTGACACCTGAGAAGCCGTGGGGGAGGAGGAGGCTAAGCCTAGTTCGATCCTGGGGCTGGAATCGCTCCTAGAGACCATCCCTGATCCTGGCCTTGGAAGGGTGTCTTCACGGCTGTCGGAATGATTCAGCATCAGCATGGGTATCGTTTCCTCTCTATTATTGCCCCCTAGAAGGAAATAATCCAATTTTAACTATCTTGAAGTTCAGTTTCGTCGTGCTATTATTGCTTTAGTTATACATTTATAAGCAGAAGCTTGGTTGCTCGAGTTGCTGTAAACCGCGTCACTTCGTATAACCAGGTACGCTGATAATTCGGACGTATAATGGTAACATAAAACACCCTATACCAAAGTCACAAAAATTTACTGGATTACTTTTGCTGTTTAAAGATTCATGATTCATGTATTAAGTATAATCGGTACTCGGATTTGTATACCAGCAGGTATCTACACTCGAATTTGTGTTGCAGTATGTATCTATATTCGGATTTGTGTCACACTATGTATCTACAGTCGGATTTGTGTCATAATATGTATTGTATTGATAGTGTGTGTATTGTAGTTTATACACACTCCTGAAATAAATTATTTCCATATGGTATCAAAATTACTGATGAACTATTAGTTCTCAAAATGGGTCATTTATGGATAGTGTGCGAAATCCAATTTGATCTCTTTTATGTAAAATTGATAAAAAATTTTGTATTCCTGTACTCAACTAATATTGGACAAAATATTTCAATCATTGCGATTTATGGGTTTCACTGAAATGTATATCTATTGTAAAAATTTGAAATTAAATTTATGACTACAGTGCAAGAACGTTTTCTCAGAATTGATGTGCATTGGAATAATCTTTAATCGGCTTCCGTTCATTGGACCAATAATAGGACGAACCTTCGTTTCCACCCTGCAGATGAAAGTAGTCGAAGTGTAACGTTACTTCTAGCTTTTTTACATGATCCTGGGCACATAAAAACGTTACCACCGCTCAATGTACTTTTATATTACTTCTATGGTGTAGAGCTTTCACTTCACGACTGGATTTCGGTGGATTTCATTGAAATTTCAATAAATATCAAGAAGATGAATGCATAAATTTAATTCTGAAACTTAGGAAATTAAAACGTTAATGAAAATTGTTTGCAAACCCTACATCGAATTTGTACTTTTAATAAATAATTATCGCCTGATAAAATATAAATAAGAATGTTCACTTTTTAATAAATATCGTTTAGTAAAATATATTCTTATTATTTGATTTACAACATTATTCAATTCCAGATCCTTTACTGCTAATACAGTAAATATTGTTTCACACAAAAAAGAAAATGCTTTGGAAATGAAAACTTATAAAATCCAGTGACACGAAAATTAAAAGAGTTTATTCCATCACTACAGTCCAACCTGGGAACGTATATATATATATATATATATATATATATATATATATATATATATATATATATATATATATATATATATATATATATATAAAAGGTTCTTGCATGCATAATTCGCTTTGGCAATAAAAAAAAAACATAAAAGCGAGATAAAAATTAATAAATTTTATTTAAACATAAATATTTTATTAACAAATTCCAATATGTTCATACCAGCATTTTTGTGGAAAATTTTTTGATTTATTGCTTATACACATGTAAACAACTTTTTATCAGTGATTTTCTTTTCATATTTAGAACTCTTTATTGTTTTTCAAATAACAAGTCAAAAAAACCTTGTGCATAAACCACACGCTTTGAGATTTCTAATGTGCAATTACTATGCAATATAATTAAAATATAGCACAAAAACAAAGTATTTTTCGTGAAGTCGTAAAATGAATAAAATTCTGTGATATTTAAAAATCCGTATAGTTAGGAAATTATTCTAAGACAAATCAAGATAAAGGAGAAATTGTCAGTTGCAAGTTTTTTGTTTGGAAAAACTTATTGATATTAGAATGCACGGCTTTTTCCAGATTCAAAGCCGCGTTTTTTATTCCCAGACAATAAAAGTTTTTTTTTTTGTTTTCTTCCTGACAGTTCAAAAGAATTAATGAAAATGGTGTCTTCTCTGCATAAAAAAGGAAATTTTTGAAAAAGAGTTTGGGGAAAAATGTATTTATGACTTGATAGTTATGAATATTTTACTATTTAAGTTGATCTTTTGTGAGTACTAATGTTGATGATGTCGTCATTATCAATTTTTTTGTGCCTTCAGCTTAATTGCTATTCCTTCTATTGACCTTTTTTTGTATAACTAACTAAAAGGAAATTTTTATTTCTTTATTTACTGAAACCGCAACTATTAACATTTTTAAATATTGCGAAATACGATATAAGTAACTTGAATTATTTTTTTTTGTCAGGGATTTAATTTGCTTTCTACAAATCAATTTTTTCCCTACCACCATTGATTCCTTTAACACATTACTTACATTACTTTAAAGTGGAACAATACATTTACGATATAAGTCTTTGCAATCTCATGATGATGTAACACTTCATTCAAAATTATGCTCCCCAAAACTCGTACCATGAACACTTTTTACACACAAATCAGTCCGCTTTCCTGTAAGCGAGGATTCAACAGTCTCAGTTTCTACATATAAGTTTATAAACTGAATCTGGATTCATCTGAGAAGAGCAAATTTATCCATTGAAAGATAATAATTTCTAAGTTATTGGCTTCAGTTACAAATTATGCTGTACAAAAGGATACAAATTGTTGCCTTTGTGGTGAATTTAGACACCAATACATATAGTAACTTTCTATACATTAGTATATATTACCTTTCATGTCAGGGTAAAAAGAGTTATCTAACTTTATACATAGATGTGTCCAAATGAGTCAAGTACATCATAACTTAAAAAAATAATAGAATACATTTAAAATCGAAACTAAATGAATTTGTGAATCTAAAGTACAATTATTTGTATCAGCGGATACTTCTATTTCTTCCTGAATATTTGTGAGAAAGAGGAAAATATTCAACTTAAGATTCTGAGAAGTAGCCATTTTGTCTTAAACCCTTTTTCCCTAATACGGAAGATATAGCAGTGTAGGCTATTTTTCCACCAAAAAGTACATTTTAGTAGATAAAGTTACACTATCTTTTAACTGTCAAAAAAGCTACACTGGCTTAATCTTGCTACATTGGTGACTGGCAAACGTCATTATGAATACGTGCTCTTTCAAAACTAACCTGTTGCCGTTACTGATACATTTCAAGTGGTGTTCACCTCAAATGTCATGCACTTTGTTCATTGTCAACAAATTGATTTGCCAATCAATTTCAACAACTAAGAAGTTGTACGATAACAGACACTACTTCTATTCATATCATGGCTTCTCTATTCATTACCACTCTGCCTTCTCTTGACATTCGACCGCTAAGGGCTACGCAGGCATCTCCTGTCACGATAATCTATTGCACGACCACGCATACGGATATACACACGTGATCTAAATACAGCTCTTTCAGTCTTGAGCATTTGAAAATGTATCAACTATAGGTAGCATGTATTGAATTCAACCACTGATAAATTCAGGAGTGGGAGTGTTATGATGAACTAAGCCTCCACAATAAAAGTAATTTACAACACAGTGATATGTATAGTCGACTCACTAGTGGAACAAATGAAGTCCAAAAACATGGTTCTGAGAAAAAAAGGGTACAAATTCAATTCACTATGCAAATATTCAAAAAGTATGTCTTTAGATATGAAATATAGCCTCCATGCATAGGAAAATGAATTCGTGGACTTCGGTAGACTACAGAACAGTACACATAATTTGGCTCTACATAAGCTAAAAACCTCACATCTTTAAAATTGCGAGTACTTCTCTTTTGAGTCGATAGCTGTGCAACCTATCTGAACTATGAAGTACTTTTTGGTAGGCAAACTCGCACTCTCTCATATGTCTTGCTAAACCTTTAAGATGCTCATTTAAAATTAACTATTTGTTGGTATATACAAGTTAGTTTAAATTCAACATATAAAGACAGTAAAATAAGCTGAAAGTGGAATTTAAACAAATTTTGAATGTAACTCTATGTATTGATATTTTGTTTTTTCTGAATTCAACGAAAATATTAGACTGCAATTAATCATTTAACATGGATAAATGAAATTCTGCAATTATTATACTGCGTTCACTTTGATAAACTGTATTGAATAAGTTTGATGAATTAGGAAATTACGTGTATCCATAGATGTCAACCAAGAAATCGAACCAAAATAAACTCTTTACAGGCTCTTTTTCCTCATAAATTAGTTAAATTCGACGAAAAATGGTATGAAAACTTTAAAAAAAATTGATGTTATTAAATATAAATAAACATAACGAAGATAGTAGAAAGTACATAGAATTCAAGTGGAAGAATATAGGTAACTAGGGGGCCTGCCCCCTGCTCGCTAACGCTCGCCAACCCCCGGAGGATTGCTTCGCAATCCTCATTGGTTCACTGCGCGAACCTATGCTCGCTTCGCTCGCCTCAATGAAGACATGTGTCCTAGCAGAAGGGATTATTTACAAAATATGTTACCAAAAAAATGTTTTTCAAATCTAAATTTGCTGTATTACAGAAAAAATATATGCAGTATCTCTAAAATCAGAATTCAAATGAAAACTTTGTGCAAATTTTGACTCGAAATGTGAGCGTTGCTTTGGAAATTGAATACCCAGCATGTTGTTTGTGTGTACATTTTCCCAGCACTCAAACGACCCACACTTTTTCATTGAGTTTGTTGCCGAAAGTTGTAGTGCAAGCGTCTTGTTGAACTATAATTGTTGGCCCTGAAAAGGACCATTTTATAAATCGCCCTGAAAAGATCCTCCGCTTTCTTTGATTTCTATTATAAACTAACTGCAACAGCTCATTAAAATTTCCTTTTTTTTGTTCAACTAGGGGGCTCCGCCCCCTGCTCGCTTACGCTCGCCAACCCCCGGGGATTGCTGCGCAATCCCATTTGGTTTGCTTCGCAAACCAACACTCCTTTCACAGATGTCATTTGGTTTGCTTCGCAAACCAACATTCCTTTCACAGAGTGAAACTATCTGAATAATTCGTATTATGCTGATTTCACTTTCCGGTACATGACGTCACAGCGAGGGCTTCGCGCCCTGCTCGCTTACGCTCGCCGACCCCGGGGATTGCTACGCAATCCCGTTTGGTTTGCTTTCTCAAACCAATACTTCTTTCGCAATTGATTTCACTTTTTTTTGCTTTAACACTTAATGCACCCTAAACTAATAGCCGCATCAGTAAAAAATCTTCTGTATCTTGTTCCCTGTACAATTTTAAGTAAACAGTGTTAATATCAAAACTTTACGATTGTACTTTGTCGGTAAACTGTCTTGAGAACAGAGGGAAAAAAGCGAGCCTTTTTCCTCGCCAAATAAAAAGAAATCGTTTTTATGGCAATTGTTGCTACGATAAATTTGATATCTGGCAAACCCGATAGTAGGAAATGCAACCCACTGCTGTTTGCGGATCCAGCTATGCGAACTGAAAAATACGAAATTTGTGTCACCAACTTTTGATTGCATCGAATTTATTTATGAACCAATTTTAAAAATAATTGTACCGTAAGAAAGATTACATTGTGAGGTATACTGCAATATTTTTAAAATTAAAAACTAACAGTAATACTATATAGATATGACCATTTTAGTTTTGTATCGGAAGTTACGATCTGAAAGTTCCGAAAATTGTATGACCTACTTTTAATTGCATCGATTTTGTTTATTAACCAATTTGAAAAATAATTGTACCATAAGAAAGAGTGTAATGTAGTGTATTCAGTGATGTTCTCAAATTTAAAAAATAATGGTTTTTGCCGTAGACATAACGGTTTTAACAAAACGTAGCGAAAATATCCGAAGATTCCGAATTTTGTATCACGAACTTTTGATCGCATCCAATTTAATTATTAACCGATTTCAAAAATAATAGTACCGTAAGAAAGAGTATATTCTGAGGTATACTGCGATATTTTAAAAATTAAAAACTAATAGTAATTAGATATAGATACGGCAGTTTTAAAAAAAAGTAACAAAAATGTCCCGATTTTTCCCGAATTTCAAAAAAATATTATCAAGAACCACATTTAAATTTCAAAAAAAACTCGACGAGCTGCAAAAATTTACGTTGAGAGGTACTCTTAAAAAAAAACTCACGACTAAAGACTGAAATTTTGAATGTGTTTTGCTCACTCGCGGAAGAAATTTCACTTCTTCAACTTTAACACTTAATAAAACCTAAACTAATAGCCGCATCGGAAAAAAATCTTAATAATTATCCAGGAAATACGATGAAGAACAAAGCATGCTAATTTCATATTTTTCCGATCAGTACTTTCTCGGGAAACCGTCTAAGAATGGAGCTAAACAACAAAAATTTCAATTCTTCGGCGGCGGCGGCGGCGGCGGCGGTAACTTTTTTTTAATATAGAGAGATAACATTTTATCCGATAACGCTATAAATTCAATCGATGCGCGAGACTTCGCGATCAACAAACAATCGTACAGTGTTGCCAAAACGCGATTACAAATAACGTCTTTTTTGCGTGCCACGTAAGAGAATTATATATATAGATATTAGAAATATAACAGAAACGTTAGGCTCTGGTGTTATCAAATTTGCATTTTATTCTTCTTGGACTGTCAAAGTCAACACTATTTTCAGTTCACCATACCCTTTCTTTACAACCGCAGAAATGTGATTTACTATAGAAACCTTTACGCAAGAGGGGACTAATAAAAAAATGTCACTTACCAAGTCATCAAAAAACAAGGAAAGAAAGCAAGTTAGAAAAGAGGACAAATATCAGAAAGTCGTTCGACTTTGCTACAAAACTGCTGAGGAAACAGATGAGCGTTTTTCTGAAGTGGCTAAAAGCATCGGATGAAAACTGTTAGAAAGGTAGTCTCTCAATTATCTATAGTTTATTATTACAGAGTGGGAACATTAAAAAAAAATATTTAAAATTAAATAATTGATGAGTTTAAATTAAGGTTGGTTGGTGTCGTGTCATGGATAGAAAATAAATTTAAATAGGACCATAGGTCCCATATACAGCATCTGCGATTTGAAGGAAATTTTCTTCATATACGTCCTCCCGCGGATTGTCACTTATTTGCTGCAATTGTGCCAAAATAGCGGGACAGGTGAAAAGATGTTTGGGGGTTAGTTCTATGTCTGGGCAGTTTTTGCAGAGGCAGTAAGTCCTTGTCCCGTCTTTATTAATCTTCATCTTCCTAAAGTGTCCCGTCCGGAGTCTTGTTAGTGTGCTGGCGAGAGTTCTACTGCTACTGATTTCGGGATTTGGTGTTTGATTTTGATTTTCCTATCGTTGAGTTTTGCTCTAGCCACTGAATTGATATCGCTGAGAGTGACATGTGTAACCTTGTTGGTGTTTAAAAGTCTTGCTTCTTTTGCCAGGGCACCAGCCAACTCGTTTTCAGCAATGCCAACATGCGCGGGAATCCACTGCATGGTGCACTGTTTCCCCAAATGGAAGATGTTACGAAGTGTACGGTGAATATTTATAATGAGCCCCGAAGAACCCCTTTGAATTGTCTGAAGAGCAGCTTTGCAGTCACTGAAGATGATTAACCCTTTGGCTCTTTACCCTTTGGATTAACCCTTAACCCTTTGGCCATTAATAGCAACACGAAAATCTGTTTATTTGAAGAACAAAAACAACTCTCAAACGCTAATATCTGGCGTCATGAAATTCGGGCAATTTACTTCTGGAATTTCTACGTCAATGCAATTACTCTGAGCTCTCTCCATATTTCCATAGAAGTAAAATGACCAAAAATTCACCTTGCACCATAAAACCCCAAAAAACCAACCAAGCAACATCAGAAGTAAAATTTAACAGACCATTTCGCAAAAGAAATAGTTCTAATCAGATTCACTCACACTCATTTCATATTCAATTTGTAAAATCAGCACAAAACATCAAAAGCTGCCACGAGTCGAGAAATCGGAAGAGGAAAAAACACAATCAAATGTAAAGAACAAAGTTTATAAAGCTGTTCTCAGACACAACAAAACTGCTGAAAGAATTCCCGAACGAAGTCGGGTAGGTAAAGCTGGTCATTACATCAGTTATCGTTACTTAAGTGGGGACATTTAGAATGAAATAGTAGATATTGGAATTTAGAAAATTAAACAGAGGATTATAAAAATGTGATATGAAAATAAAACTGCTATATCAAAGATAATAATCTGAAATATATAGAATAAAATGGTGCAATGAAGTCCATTAATGCATAAAAACTTATTCAAAATGATAAAATATTGATATGATTGTAGAAGAAATGATATATTTGTATCAGAACGCATTATTCTTGTCAGATTTAAAACAATTTCAAGTCTAACCAGTCAGTCATTTCGATTACAATTCCAACAATCGCTTTCATTAGCTTGGACAAATTCCATTTTTAAGTTGAATTATTAGATCTGTCGATGAAACTGAGAACAAAAGATTCAAAATGAAAGTTATTCTCTGTTATAAAAATGAAATTAGTCGTTTCGCTCAAATTTTATTCAAATTTTAATAAATTCATGCTGAATTTCCATCGCTGGATATTGAATCAAGCCTAATATTTTTTTTCTGCCACTTAAGGGAACACGATTTCAATCTTAAATCATTTGAATTGAAAGTTGGGACGTCGGCTCCTGTCTTTTTTTCACGTCTTTAATTATTTTAATGGTGAATAAGAATCCTTTTTAACTTGCTTAAAAATGACGGTTCAGTATGTCGCAGGAAATTAACTTTTTTGAAAGAGATATATTGCTGGATTTTGAGTGTGGTATTTGGTAAACGTGAAAAATGTGTGTGGGATGTGTTTCAGTTGATTATGGAACCAATACAAATTTAAAAGTATTTTCAAAAGTAAGACAAAAGTTGAAGAAATATAGACGATAGCTTGTATTATATATATATATATATATATATATATATATTTAACTTAAAAATTGATAGATTTTTGTTCATTCTTTAAAGAATGAACGCATAAAAATAATAATTTTTCAGGTATGAAATGTTTTGACTATTTTGAATAATATTACCCACTTTAATTTAAATATAAAATAAATTATATAAAATAGCTTATAATTTAAATTAAACTAAATGATATAAAATAGCTTATAATTTAAATTAAATTATATGGTATAAAATAGCTTATAATTTAAATTAAATAAATAGTATAAAGTATATTATAATTTAAATTAAACTAAATACTCGTTTTGAACTGGCATCCCTCCTGTTGACAATTCGTTGTTCTTCCAACTGGACTAATACGGTCATTTTATTATTGGAAGGCTGATGATAATAAGAATTTTTTAACTACCTAAGGGTTACCTTTGATTGTCATCAGATTTCTGAGTAGTGTAGTTATGCTTTTATCACACAATACACATAATTGGCTATATTACCATAAGGTTGAAAAAATCCCAGGATCCATTAAAATTGGCTAAAAAAGATAAAATTAGTTGGAAATAAAGCAGGGAAAACTTCAAGTTATTCACTGCGTTAACCCCTCAGAGGGTTAAAGGAAATGTAAACAACTGCTAAAAAACGTAATTATGTACTAAATGTTTGTGCACGTGTGCCGGATTATTATAGTTTGCGCGTATGCCGAATGATCATCGTTTGCGCGGGCATTTATATTTTGGCTTACCAGAATTAAAAAATCGTTTGCGGAGTTTAATCATTTCGTCGCCTTAGAGCAGAAACTCATTATCTGACAGAAAAAGTATTTGCTGTACAAATGTTTGAAGACACTTTTAAGTTTAAAGAACAAAAACTAACAATTATGAACATTTTGATAGTGTTTTAATATTTCAAACAGTTTGCAATGCAACTACGCATTTTTTATCGACTTGAAAATAAGAATTTAATGTGCCCACAAAAATGTCAGGTAATGAGTCTGCTCGATGTTAATGGAGTCGACAATTTCTGTTTTTATTCTTTAGACACTAGTTGTGGAAACATTTAAAAAGACACTTTTAGAATTTGTTATTGTTAGAGCTATGGAAGCAATATTCTAAAACCATGGTTTCTGTTAATATGCATGGAATTTTATTAATATATTTTTTTTTATCACACATTCCACTTGAATCCATTACATCTAACAAACCACTAAGAATCCCCACAACAATTAGGCCCGGTGCACACATCCGGTTTTTCAACGTGCGGCGCCGCTGCCGCAACGCAAGTGCAGTCTGAGATACATTAGATCCAATGGAGCAGTGGACACATGCCTCCAGCGCCGCTAGGGCGACGCACGTCCAACTTGCGTGCAATTTGTACCGCAGTTCCCCACGATCACAGCACATGAGTCCGTTCTGAAGTACCTTGTTTTCATCAACAAAAGGAATATAAATAATAATTAATAAATGGTTGTATCCAGTAACGTCTATTTTGTTCCAAATTTACTTTTTTTCTCCAAGTAAGTGAAATAAACACGTTTTCTTCGATAGAATATTTATCGCAAATGGCGCGAAATGAGTTCGCGCGTCATTTCACGGTTATGTGTGCATAGTTGGGCTTCGGTGCCGCAGTGGCGCCGCACGTTGAAAAACCGGATGTGTGCACCAGGCCTTAAAGTCTACTCAGCATTGTTTAACAGTAGTTCTATTCGACGGTATATAGACATGAACTCTCATTGTTACTAATAACAATAGAGGCCGATATTTATAAAGTAAAAGAAATTCTGTACAGACAATGAAAAGCATTATTCTAAAGCCACGGGGTCTGTAAATATACATATAATTTAGTAAATAATTGTTTTTTAATTGTACAGTCTTACGTGAATCTACAACATCGCACGGGCCTCTAAGAACCACCACAACAATTAAAGTATGTTCTACAATGGTATAACAGTAGTTCTATTCCACGCGATACTTAGAGATTAATACTCGTTGTTACCACTTATAACAATAGAATGTTTCAGTATCTTCGTGTGTGAGTGTACCATGTCTATTCTGGCATGGCTTATATGTTGTTGAATATAGATGAGCCATTATCACTCGATGATTCGCCATCAGCTGCAAATACTAACTATAGTGTTCTGAGGGTGAGTAAACGAGTCTATCCCCGTGACACATCGACGATATTTTCCATTCTCTCCCCTTAGGGTGTAATATCGGCTTGTGATAGTATAAATAATTGCTTAGATCACACTTCGTAATTACTTCGCATCTAATGAACAATTGCGCCTAAAATGAATTCGTAACATTTCTCCTAGTCGTATTTGATGGTGAAATTAAATTCTGCACTAGACAATATTATTTTCGGCGTTCCACCTCTTATATGATTTAAATATTATTCATCTGTCGGTACAGCTACACTCTACGTTTATGAGTGATGGCAACGACTTGGCGTTTTTTTTGGCGCACTTCTAGTAGCGAGTTACGATAAATTAAGGCAACCCATCTTTCGTTTCGGTTGTTATGGTTTTCATGGCAACCTCGACAAACGGAAACTTTCAATTTTCATTTTGAATATTCTAGAAAGTTCTTCCAAAATCCGTTCAAGTCGTTTGATTTCATTGATTCGTTTGAAATTTTTTCTTTCCTCCATTGGTTATTTTGATTTAAAAATATCCTTTGATTGTGTGCATTGGTCGTTTAATTTTTTTTTCTTTGATACCATTGGTTTATTTATTTGTATTTCTACAGTTGTGGAATTTTTATTTCATAATAATTTTTTTTTACGGCAGAGTTCGGACATGTATTGTTTTTCGCATTTGTGGAATATTCTTGTTTCGTAATTTTTTTTCTCGGGACCGTTCTGATGTATCAGGTTGTATTATTTCTTGCTTTTTTTCTTTTAAAAATCTTTTTCTTTTTCAACTTGCCTACTGTATTTAGTGTAATTGATAAGTTTCATGGTATTCTTTACCCAACATTCGTAGCTTAGTTTCTCTGCTGGTTCACAAATGTGTTTTGATATGTGCTTAAGTTTACTACTTTTTGTGAAAGTTTTTTAAAATATTCTTTTCAAAACGTTCTGAAAATGTTTAAAAAGTGTGTTGTAAAAAGAAAAAAAGTTTTGACAGTAAAAGAGTTAGGAAATAATTCTTTCCTTGGCGACTTTAGAAGTGCGCCAAAAAAATCACCAAGGCCGTTGCCACCGCTCATAAACGTAGACTGTAGCTGTACCCATCTGTCAAAATCTGACCAATTTTGCTGATTACTAGGGCAACTTTTTTGTTGCAGTAAAAATGGGAAAAGTTGCATTTATCATTCCCTAAAGTTGCATTTATGAAAATAAAGTTGCATTTATTTTTAATACATTGAAATCTAAAATAAATTAATAGGAAAAAATTCAAAAATTCAAAAATTATTTGTACATTATTAAATACAGAAGAACGTTGATGTCGTTGAATGGCCTATCCTTGATCAGCAATTTCTTTAACACTGAAAAACCGCTCAATAGAGACTGATGTTGCCTGACATTGTTGCATTGGACTTTTTCTGCGGTTGTGAAACAAGTGTACCACTCAAGTAACTTGGAACAATCGCGGATAAAGCACCTTGAGTGTGATTCCAGCCGAAGTCATATAATATGTTGTATCGGATATCAGAAGCGCAAAATCCTTTCGCTCAACATTCAGAGATTTTAAAACGTCATCTACAAGGAAACAACATATTGATGATCGACACTCACCTCGCTAACTCTGCAGTCGATTACGCAAGTTTGCTCTGGATTATCATGAGTGTCAACCAATGTTTTAAAGTACTTCTTGCTACATATTTCACTTTCCTCTGTTAGGACAAATACCTTCTTTCCATGAACTTCTTGTTTGATCCGCAATGCTTCGGCGTTCGCAAGATCAGACACACGTGATAGAATGGTTGATTCAGAGAGCAAAAAATGAAATAGTAATTTCATATAAATTAATTTTAAGCTAAATTATAAAAAGTTGCAACTATGCAAAAAGTTGCATTTATGTAGAAAGTTGCATTTATGTTGCGGTTATAACTTACAATACACCCCATGTAGGAGGAATTTTGTTTTTAGTACTTAACATAAAGCGTAGAACGTGTGAAAAAAAGTTGCAATTGTTGCAAAAAGTTGCTCTACTGATTACGTTTTGTCAGTTTACTAATGATGAGACACTTCCTTGAGACAACCACCAGAAGAGTTAACCCCCCAAGGGGTTTGAACGAGTTATCTCGTCCATCAAGATCTGACCAATTTTAATAATGACATTACATCTCGTCACCAAGCTATTGTAGAAGTTTTCATGATGACGAGATCAAGATCTGATTGGTTTTATTCTAATGACGAGAAATCTCGGTCAGGAAGCGAACCTTCTTCGAGACAACCACCATGAGGGGGGAAAATGCTTGGGTAAGGGTTAAACTTTAAAAGATTGCAATAGCATAGGGTCACTGAAATACTGCTGCAAAATAAACGTTTTTCTGTTATTTATATTCTTTTCAGGGCTCTCTCGTATCTTTTATGCGTTGCCATGATAGCTGTGTTGCTCCAGTGCGACATGTTAATTAAATACCTAACCTAACCGTACCCTTTTATGAAATTTATTGAAAATTAGCTGAATACCCGGCGTTGATCGGGTTGAAATGGTTAAAAGTTGATTGAAAAATGAGTTAGAACAATCACTTTTCTTACATAGAAAAATGCAATCAATTAAGTTGTAAAGAAAATACTTTTTAACTTCTATCACTTAAGTTGTATGGAAAATACATTTGAACTTCATTTTAACTTTTTTATAGCTTCTACAATTTACTTCGAATGCAAATATATACATTTAATTCCTGAATAATCTATTGCAATATGCAAATGATTAAGACACATACAAACAGACACAGAATTCCGATAAAAGAATGCAATCTTCCGATAAAAAAAATGCAAGTATCTTTGAAAAACCAAAGATATGAAACGTGTCGAATTTCGACCTCCTGTGTTAAAATAGAGCAATTCGAAAAAAGACAGAAAAATATTGATAAAGACGGTAATGATTTATGAAGTTTAATAATGCTCCAATAGGACCGCGACATTTCCTTGCATTAACTCAAACACACAAATCCCGTAGAACGTATTTCCTTGTCAATATTCATTTATTGCAAGAAAACAAACTTTAGATTTTAAAATTGAGGCTTTGAGGAGCACGTTTTGGACTACCTGTGTTCCAAATGTAAAGGTTGTAAATGCTATAAATTGGTCAGAAGACAGGAAAGTAAAATCCTATGTTTTCCGCAGTGTTCGAAAGTGTGAGTGTACCAAATTTGGGGGGGGGGGGGAATTGCTTAAACGGTATATACATATATATATATATATGTATTCAAAATGAGCAACCTTTTTATAGGAAAAATTTAAGATCATATGTTAATACCGTGAGAGACATTTTCTGTCAAACTAAATGCGAATGCCGGCATAGTTCCTGTGTCTGAACGTGTTTTCTTTACTTATTGACGTATTACGTCACGTGACAAGTTTTTAGAATGCAATTTCAACACGTCTTTAACGGATTTTGTAAGAACTTTCTAGAATATTCAAAATGAAAATTGAAAGTTTCCGTTTGCCCAGGTTACCATGAAAACCACAACAAGAGTAACGACAGATGGGTTGCCTAATTTATCGTAACTCGCTACTAGAAGCGCGCCAAAAAAAAATCGCCAAGCCGTTGCCATTATTCATAAACGTAGAGTGTAGCTGTGCGCCAAAAAAATTACATTATAAAAATTCCAAAGAGAAAATTCTTAGTTGAAATATGACAGTTGATTAGATCAAACGCAATTAGACATCAACGGTCGACGCCAATTAGATTAAATGCAAACATTGCCAGAAGGTTGATAAACTACCTCTTGAGGTAACCCCGGTATGTGTCAATCGAGTTCATTTTGAACTAACCTTACAGACCATGTGGTTTGTTTGTTTAGACTGAGAATTGATCTCATGGGTTCATGAAATATGGAAGAATTGAGATGAATTTCTTTCAAAAGATCTGGACTCATTCAATTTTCTTAGTCACAAATAGCTGTGTTTTCTTCATCATATATATGACAACCATTTCCGAACAATTTGAATATCTTGTATATTTTTAACCTTACAAGCGATTTTGACGAGACATCTCGTCCGTCAAGATCTAACCAAATTAGCTGATGACGAGATAACGATCGGGTTACTTTTCTCTTGATGACGAGATATCTCGCTTATCAAGATCTGGTCAGTTTTCTTCAAATGACGAGATACCTAATCAAGACAACCATATGGAGGGTTAAAGAGGTTTTCCCATACTACTCCGGAAAAGTAGTTGCTTAGATAAAATTTGTATAAAAACCTAAATGTAGATGGCGCTAGTGTTTTTTGGTAGAACGTGCTTCCTGTACGCATTTCATATTGAATAACCGGAAGTAAAATTTTCGTCATGTGATTGGTTTGTTTAATTCCTCTCATTGATGAGAAATTCACCAGAAACAAGTAATAATTTGTTAATTCACAAAGATATAATTATTTTATTTTTCACAATAAAAGAAAGCTATTACATACTTACAACAAGGGTCAATTCATTTGACTGAAATAAGATATTTTTATTGATTCATCATCTCCTATAAAAGTGATTATTTTACTTTTTGTAATTATTTTTTACATGAAACAATAACGTACTTATCTTTAAGAGGACTGTTTGCTGCCTAATTATGTAATCTTAAAATTTTGGCTGCAAAATTAAATTTACGTTTATATTTGCTTCTGTATGACATCTTTATGGTTTACCCATTATGAGCGTTGAATGCAATTTTAAAACAGCAAAATATCACCAAAAATATTTGGAAAAAATTTGGATTTCATTCCAATTCCCCTCTTTTATGTTCATGACGTTTATTATCATAATTACCTTTTTTTGTTCTAAATCAAAGTAATGAACATCTGTAATGAGGAAATATACTTTATTTTTTGCATACATTTTTTTGTCTGAGGTAAAGAAAAATTATATAAGACATTCTATATAATAATTGCCGAACCCCTATATGCCCTTATTGAACACTAACGAATACGACTATAAATACTTTTTCAAAATTAAAATCAGCTGTGAATGGTACACAGTCCGTGAATAAACTTTCTCTTTTTATGCACATCTGCTGGATATAATTTAATTTCAAGGCATAATGAAAAGGAAAAAGTAGGAGGAAAAAAAACGTGGTCCGATTGTTAACTTTTAATAACGCTTACCATTTGCAGTGGGAGAAAAATAACAAATTGCAGCGGAAGAGCGAGAAAAAATCGTTTGTGCATTAGCTTTAAACTTGTGCTGAACGTTCTGACGAGAATTTTCTTCACCAATTAATTACCAGAGATTCTGAGTCAGTTGCCTAGCAACGCCACTATGTTCGTGACGTCAGAGAGCCCGGGAGATCAGCTCAGTCAAAAGCATCAACGCGCGGCTAGAAGATATCTTGACGTAAAGCTCTCTTTTCTCAGAGCCACAGAAACAAAATTCCGATATGTGCATAGACAAATAAGCTGGTAGTTTTTTATTCGAGATTAGACTGAAACTGTTTACAAAGAGTGTTTTTAGAGCATTAATTTTTTACCATAAACTCCCAGGATATAAGATAAAAGAATAGTAGTAAACGCATTCTCGCTTTGCAACGATTCATACAATAAAAGAAAATGTAAGGATATTTTCGTTGCTGAATTAAAATATTCAACTCGAAATTAAAAGGATAAAATTATTTTATAAAAAATATTAAAAAAAGCCGGATTTAAAAGCTACACGTCTTTTCAAACTATTTGAAATAAACGCATGCATACATTGATGGGATGTGTATGTACTTGTTACTGTATTGTATGTCCTATATCTGCACAGTGTGCGGCTTGCCGAAGTATTAAGTTTAAAAGCTGCTCAAAAATGCTCGGATTGAGTTTAGCTTTGTTTATTGCAATACGGTCTTTTTATGTGTTTGCTACTACATTTGGGTTAATTATATATACCCTGAAATTACATTATTAAAGTGAATTTCAATTCAACAGATATGAATAGGTTGTTGAATTTAACGCCGAACTGGAGCAACACAACGGGTTATTGGCGACGGTTAGGGATCAATCCCGAAAGATAGATCCGAGGATGACAGCTCCTAGTTTTGAACGACAAACAGTTGACGAGGACAACGACTCAGCTGGCACCAGACTCTTTCTAAACTTTCATATCACGCCAACTTGAGGTCACGAGAGTATTAACGCTCACCAGCCCCCACGTACACCCTTATTGATACATCTTCTATAGGAACGTAAGGGCATCACAACCCCATAGGAACTGGAGTAATACGTACTACTTTCTTTTTACCCTTCCCTACCTTGGTTTTACCTTGACCTACCTTCTTGTTACCCTGGCCTACCTTCTTTTTACCCTTGCATAACTTATTTTTACCCTGACCAACCATCTTTTTACCCAGGCCTACATTCTTTTTACTCTGGCCTACCTTCTTTTTAATCTGGCCTACCTTCTTTTTACTCTGGCCTACATTATTTTTACCCTGGCCTACCTTCTTTTCATCCTGGCCTACTTTCTTTTTACCCCTTGGCCTACCTTCTTTTTACCCTTTCCTACCTTCTTTTTACCCTGGCCTACTTTCTTTTTACCCTGGCCTACTTTCTTTTTACCCAGGCCTACCTTCTTTTAACCATGATCTACCTTCTTTTTACCCAGGCCTATTTTCTTTTTACCCTGGCCTACCTTCTTTTCACCCTGGCCTACCTTCTTTTTACCCCTTGGCCTACCTTCTTTTTACCTTGGTACTATTTACCCTCTTAATATTTACTTTTTTTCCCTACCTCATTTTTTATGTTTGGAGCGGCTTGGCCAAATATGGCCTTTGCATCATAATATCTAAAACCAGTCAGCCCCCATGTACACGACGGTCTTTGGTTCGATCGAGATTCGAACTCGCAACTGCCTGCCTGTGCAAATCTACGAATGCCAACTGGGATATCACGGTTCTGGCTCTTGGTCGCAGATTGGCAATTCCATCCCCCTGAACATACACAGGAATGAATTGATGATGCAATGTAATTGAAACAAACATAGTTCATCGCTCTATTCTAAATCTTTGCTTCACTAAGGTTAAATTGTCCGCTTAAATGGATAGTAAACCAGACCAAATATCGATTTTCCATTTACACACCAAGATGCGAACCCAAGATCTGTTTTCGTGAATTCCATGGCACCAACCACTCAAAAACTAAGCCTACGAAATCTGAATTCGTTTCACACATTTGTTTCAGACATTGAAAAACAAAATTATGTCGCGTCAATTGAATATTTATAACATCTTCTGAGACTAAGATTATATTCATATATTCAATACATCTAGGAGCTTAAAAATATTAAGTACTAAAATGTTCACAACTTGATACTTGTTGAATAAAACATTGAATATTAATTTTTCGATGCAGAGAGGAATTTGATTTTGAATGGCTATGTAATTAGAATGCACAATATAAATTGTATTGTAAGGTATATTTTAAGTATACCTTATATATATTTTTAAATTTAGTAAATCTTGTAAAGATTTACGTTACGTAATTTAATAATTTGCATAGTAAATACAATAATTATTGGATTGCTGAAAAATACGTTTGCAATAGTGTTCAAGTTTAAAATTCCTGTAACGATAACTTATATATAATTAACCTTGATCTACGATTAGCATCTGAATTTTTCTATGAGATGATCCTTGAAAGTTAAACTGACTTTAGCTTTGAATATCTCGGGATATATAAATAGTAAAATAATGAAATTTCATAATTATACTAATTTAACGATGCAGAAACTGTTATGGCATAAAAACTTGGTATTTCTACTAGAAATTTCGTTGTTTGTGCACAATTTGACATAAAGACGTCCCCAAATGCAATTGTTTTGAAATTGAATTCGTGTAGAGAATGTTATTCCCTATTGAATGATAACTTTGAATTTACTCACGTATGAATAGCGCTCGAAATAAAGGATATGATTTTGTTTTGTAAATACATCATTAAAGGTTTTCTCCATTCAAAGTTGTACTTCCTATTCCAGTCTCCCCGGAGAAAATTATCCAATTTGAAATTACTGCATTTGCTCACTCACAGTAAAACACATTTTGATAGAATGTGCTCATTTTAATAGTCAATGACTTAAACATTTTAATTTATGTACCTTGGTTTTAGAAGACATGATTAGAGAGAATCCTTATCCAAACATTTTTAGCATTTTACATGACATTGGGTTGATCCATCGCATATATATATATATATATATATATATATATATATATATATATATATATAATTTTACATACTATTCATTTTATCATCACCTGATTCATCATTTTATTGTTAAAAAGTATATTTGAGATCTTATATTCGGATCTCTTACACAAGATGTCTTAGACCTATACTTACGCGTAATGAAATTGTTTTAAAATCATATAATAATGTATTTAAGTTTTTTTTTTGTCTTGAGTTTAGCACAATATGTCTCTAGAGGACTCCGTGCCACAAAATCATATCCAATCCAATCCATTCCATTAAAGAAGTTCTGTACGGCTCAAATGAGAAGGCAGATTACTTTATGGTAGTCTATTTATGTTAAGGTATATTCCATTTATACAAAGGTTGTTAAGGATGAAAACCGCCATAGGATTAATTAGTATTTGTTTCACTTGCTTGTAGACAATTGCTCCCGGCACAGAACGACGAAATCAGAACCGGACATGACCCTAAGACCGTCAATTTACCCTCCAAGTAGATCTGACGAGATATCTCGTCCATCAAGATCCAACTAATTTTGTTTAAGACGAAATATCTCGTCATCAAGACTGCCGACGTTTCGTTTATGACGAGTTGAATATCGGTCAGATATTTTGCTAATGTCGATGTACCTCGATAATTAAAATCTCGTCTATTTTCTTCTAATGAGGAAAGGCCTCTTCGGGACAACCAAAAGGACGTTTACGGAAACGCAGTGTTTACGTTTAAAAGGCTTTTAATTTAACTATGGTGCAAGGAATATATCATCATATTACTATATGTATATATTTGTTACATCAAAGCTACATAAGTCAGTAATAGACTCGTTGGATCCAGACTACAAAAGAATGTGAAAATTTAAATACTTAAAAATGTGCCAACTAAATAATAAACTATGTGAAAAATGGTTAATAGTTATTTCGAAGAATTGATACGTTCACCAAAATATGTGAAAAATAGTTAATAGTTACTTCGAAGAATTGATACGTTCACCATCCTCAGAAACGAAATTAGGCCTTATTAATTAGTTAAGTTAAATTTTATTTCTGTCTTGATGTATATATAGATACGTTGCCCTCTACCGAAAGAGATTGCTTATTATTCCCCCTATTTCAATATTTATTAGTCATTCTTGGAGATTTTAATTTTTTCGACTGACTGTTTTCACCTGTGTATCTATATAAAATGCTTAAAATTGATTGGATTCTTTTTAAGCAAAAACAAACTATCGGGGAACAAAAAAATTCCTCGGTTAAAAACCAATTTTATTTATCGATGGCGATTGTTTTGACAATGAGTAAGTTATATTTTTTCCCTGCCTGGTGATATTGTCTCAGCCGCACAGGAAATATAAAAGTTGATTGAGCAATCGTAAGCTTTTTATGTCCCCAGGATCATAAGACCAAAACTACTAGTAGTATGACCCTTAAAAATGATAATTTATCATCTTATTGGCCCACTGACGGGAGAAACGCCGATCCATTGATTCATCATCTGATTGGTCCGCGCGAAATAGTACAAGACTGGCGATTTCACCATTATTTTTGTCGCCACATAAACATGAGTATGTACACATTTCCCCAATCACAAGATACTATGTTGCCAAACCGGGCAAAAAGATGCAAAATGGCCAATCAAATCAATTTTTCACAGAGCAATCACGTGACTATTAGTAGTTGATACGTTGGCCATAATTTTTGAAATTTCTCTCAATAGCAATGCTCAGTCTACTTATATTTCACACCTATCGTCTCGACGAAGCATCCAGTTATAAGAAAACTGACCAAATCTTCTTCTCGTCATCATACAAATAATCAATAATATCATGATGTCTCGTATATTGGTCCGATTTCGACTGACGAGATGTCTCATATATTGGTTGACGAGATGCGTCGTATGTTCGTCCGATTTTGATTAACAAATTGTCGCATCGAAACCACTTGGGTTACTTTAAAATTCGTTTTGAAATCATGTTCAAATACCATTCCAAATTACACCACAAGTTACGAATGATATTAACAAAACACTTGCGACCTCTGTATTTAGCTTTACAGAAACGCCTCTGATAAAAGACGCAGTAAAATGCTTTTAAAAATCCCACAAAAGGCTACGTCAACAATGGGCTTACTGACAAAAGCATAATTATTTTTTAATCACGCAAAAGAACAAATGTTCTCACTTGCGTTTCACAAAGCATTAGCTGTTAACATGCACATAAAATATGACCTATCATATGCAGTTCGTGAAGGCAGAAAATCGCATATTCTTCAACGTTTACCACTTTTGCGACAAAAAAATATTTTTTTAAACTAGAAGATACTTTGGTAGGGTGCCAAGAAGTGAGCGCGAATGGAGATGCGACCCGTAAAATGAAACGAAACACGAAAAAAATACGTTTAAGTTAATGAGCGCAGATGTTTTTTTCTCCAGTTTCAGTTGAATGGCAACAAAAGTGAAACTGATAATACTTCATTTTTCAGCTGCGACAAAATTACAAGCAGGGTAATCATTATCGATTGCATCTTGGTATTCGTTCCGACGCTTGCTGATAACGATGTTTCAAATTTCTCTTTGAAAATGTCTTGGACAAAGTTTCCGGGAGCCCTTTTTTATGCTTGTATCAGTGGATAACTGGTCAGCATGTTTACTGCTTTAATCGCACCAATTACGTTTCTAAGCACGTAACCCTCCTAGCGGTTGTCTAAGAAGAAGTGTCTCGTTATTAGCAAAACTAGCCAGATCTCAATGGACATACCTCCTTTACCTGAAAACTGACTGCTCATGGAAAAATCTGCAATATCTTGGTGATGAAATATCTCATCATCAGCAATATTTGTCGGATCTTGTTGGACGAGATATTTTGTCATTAACAACATTGGTTAAAAATTAATGAAGAAAATATTTCATCGAAGCCACTTGGAGGGCCCAACTATTTCAGTTAAAAATCATTCTGAACAATTGTAAAATCAGTCGATCAGCAAAATCTGTAGAAACACTTACTTTTAATTGAACAGTAATTACAATGTAAAACACAATTCAAAGTACACTACCCTACAATAATGGACCGGACAGCAAGATGTGATGGTAAACGGAAAATAATACATGCGTTAATAAGGGGATGTTCCCCCACGTACTACAATTACACTAACAATCCTTCTGGGCATACTTTCAACAAAGTTTGGGCTATGGGTGTTTGTGTCCATTGCTGCTGCAAGAATGTCGTCAGCTCGGCTGTAGATTTCGGACGTGGTTCCCTGGTCCGTAAGCGTCCCTCTAACTCGTCCCACAAATGTTGTATGGGTTTAGGTTTGGACTCTGAGCAGGCCAGGGAAGACGTTTTACATCCATATCTTGATTACACTGCTTGACAGAGGCTGCAACATGATATGTAGCGTTGTCGTCCTGGGAGTAACATTCGTTCATTCCATGAAATCGCCAGAGCGTAGGAAGAATCTGCTTGTCCAAAATGTTCATATAGGCGTCGGCGTTCAATTGACCACGAACAACAAGCAGAAATCCCGTGTCATACCACTAGAAAATACCACAAACAAGTAGTCGGATTTTATGCAAATCCATTGGGGTCCGGTCTATTATTGTTGGGTAGTGAATATACAGGGTGTTTCCCCAAAAGTTTGTCCCGCAATTTATTGTTTTACCATTTGGAGATAGGTAGACAATGTAAGTTACATAAGTACACTAAATAAGGATCGTGATTAAGTTATGTGAATAAAATTATCACGTGATAACAATTTAACCGGATTCAGTTTTCATGTAGTATACAACCCCTCTAAATAAAATCTGAGATGGCAAAAATGTTCCTTTTCTACATCACTATATTTAGCAAAAAAACTCCGCATTTCTGTAGGTTGAATAGAAACATAGATACAAGAGATTCCATTTTAAAGAGGCCGTATCTAATTTGAAAACATAAACTGATATACCATAGCATAACCAGAAGAGCTAAGTTCTGAATTGCTGTAGATGGAAAACATATTGAACATGCGTTGTAAATTTCCTTTTATTTTTATTTAAACAATTTTTATACAATTTTTTATAAAAAGTTATATTGTCTACTATTATTCAATGCGATTTTCATCTGCAGTTGCTATACTACATTATTTTGCCCTACGTTGCATTTTCTGACCGAAAAATGTTGTGAAGTAATGTGTAACGGTCATTAATATTACTGCTTGAACAGGTGTGCACAAGCAGTTTAAGTCAACTCTTTTTCGTCAGTATGCCTCCTTTACTGTTCAACCTACAGAAATGCAGTTTTTTCCAACAATAGGGAGGTAAGGAACACACACACATTTTGGCCATCTCGGATTTTTACCTTGAGGGGTCGTATACAAATTAAATACGAATTTTGCTTAAGGGGGTTCAAAACACAAAAATCATCAAATTTTCGATTTTTTTAAAAATTATTTTAAGAAATTCTCTGTATTTTATGCTTAAAATGACGTTTAAATAATTTTTCTATCTTATTAGAACTAGCGATGTAATAATTTTTGTAGTGCGTTGTTTTGAAAATCTAACACTCTTGACAGTTGTTGTCATGGCAACAACATCTGTCTTTAAAACTTTAAATGCGTTTTTCTCCATGATACTTTTTTTTCAAGATTTCCTGTAATCAATTTACTATAAGTCGAAAACCGATAAAGTTTAAGGGTTGAAATTTGGAATATATATTTTTCAAACACTATACTTTAATTTTGATTCAGCAAATTTGAAACAAATATTTACTTTTAAAAATATTAAAAAAAAAGAAGTACCCTTAAATTTTCAAAAATTTTCATTCAAATATTTTTCATTTTTTATTAAATTAATATTTTTTAAATTGCTGAATCTAAATTAAAGTTTATAAATTTGTGAATAATTTACTGCAAGAATTTTGAAAATTGATCAAGAATATTTTGAATTTTAACAATTTAAAATGACCTCTCTTTAAAATTTTTTTTTAATTTAAAATTTTTAAAAAACTTTTGGAAAAATTTTGTGTTGTGATTTTGCTTATTAGTTAAATGGATAATTAGTACAAAAAAATTCAAAATTCTAAATTAATTAATTACATTTTTTTTCAATGTGTCCCGGATCCCCTTAAAATGGTATCACGTGATAATTTTATTCACCTATCTCAATTATTTACCTTGTTTGGTGTACTTTTGCAATTTAAATTTCCAACCTATCTCCAAATGGTAAAACAAGGAATTGCGTAACAACCTTTTTGGGACCACTATAAAATGATTGTACAATATCATAAAAATTACAAATTAATATTCAATTCTCGATATTTGTAAAAAGTGTAAGTAAAATTATATAAAAAAACAATAGCAAACAAATGTGCAGATTCTGATTAGGGGATTGTAACCATCAATAATTAAAGTAATTTTTAAAGAACTGGAAAGAGAAATTATCTATTAGAGAACGGCTTCAAAGACAAGATGATGATTAAGAAGATTTTTACTTTATTAACTAAAAAAAAAGTGAAATCGTCTTGGATTCAGCATTGCAATAAACCAAAACCTTATTCTCCCCGGTTAAAAATTACTACTTTATATTGATAATATTGTGCATTATGTTACAAAAGTAGATAATTTTTTAGACAGTTCTTATAGCTAGTATATACATCCCGGGGCATGAGCTCTGCTACCGGGCGCGTCGGCAGGTGGCGGATAGCCGAAAGTCCTGAGCCGAAACATACTCAGGATATCCCCGAATATTGAATAAGGGGGCGCGGACCAGCTCCCGTTAACCCAAAGTGTTATGCGACCCGTGCTGATGGGTGTATGGTACCGACGGTTAATTGGTGCCTTTCACGGAGCCTCCTAGAGTGCTTGGCGACCTCTAGGAGTAACTTGCCTTACCCTGGTATGCAGGCTCTGGCGGGGTGGACTGCATAATTCCTGCGGTATATACACCAATCTATGGAAAAAAATGAAAACAAAAACCAAACCACCGACTCCAAAGAGGAAGACACTCAGACCTTGATGGAGACCCAATCCTCAGGATCAGGCCCTGTAACCCCACAGACAGACCTTGAAGGAGATCGAGATCTCCAAAAGATAGTCTTGGGGCATGACAGGATCGACATACAGAGGAAAAAAATCTCTGGGTCTGAAAAAAAAAGGCTGACCAAAGAAAGGAAGTTAGCTGAGGGCACATGGGTAGAGAACAGACCCAAACCAAAAGCTAAAACCTCTCCCAGGGGAAAGGAGTTACAGACCCCGATCAGGCCCTCTACCAAGAGGCCAGGGTCGGATGGTAGTACTCCCCACTCTCAGGAGAAAATGTCAACAAAGAGGGCTAAACCCGGAAACGGGGCAGACCCTAGTTATAGTGACACCGTATCAGCTGTGATGGCAGTTGTCGTGGAAGGATATCCAGACCAGAAACTGTCAGAAGAACAGCTGATGACCTTCCAACTAGACGCAATGTCTAAGATTGAGGGCGTTCCTCCGGGAACAGGACCTCAATTCAAATATTGTCGTCTGGAAGGAGGAGCTATAATCATCCTCTGTGCCGACTCTAACAGCAGCCAATGGCTGACCAGAACTGTTAGAGAAATGTCACCATGGAACGGCCTGTCCCTCCTTGTTGACGAGGCACGTAAAATTGTTAAAACTACAAAATTTATAGCCAAGATCCCAGCTATATACAACAAGTTCTCCGGTAAAGAGATTCTACAAAAAGTAGAAGCTCAGAACGGAGGACTAACTGCCACAGAATGGGGAATCCTCAACCAAAAATCTGGTAATGAGGGTAGAACCATTGTGGTAAGTATCCCAGAACAAGATGCCAAGACCTTGATGGGTAGAGACTGTAAATTCTACATAGGCTTTACCCAAGTGCAGGCTAGGGCTCTGGAAAAACCTGCTGCAGCTTCCGCTGACAATGTCAATGAAGCTCCTGCAGGCCAACCTGCAGCATAAACGACTTGCTGCAGCCAACCTCAGTGGGGTTTTGCGGACTGAGGGAATCCACATTGCCCTAATCCAAGAACCCTGGCTGTACAAAGAAGGCATCAGGGGATTAAAGGACAGTGGAGATAAGTTAATTTATGATTTTGCAAGCTCCTCTCCAAGAGCTTGCTTACTTATTAACAACAACATCGATGCAATGCCGATCCATGAACTTTGTTCTAGGGATTTGGCAGTAGCAAAGATAACTCTTCATAATGGCGGGAGAACCAGAGAAATCTTGATAGGCTCTGGGTACCTGCCATATGAGGAAAAAGATCCTGCGAGTGCAGAGCTGAAGAGATTGTTGACAGCGTGTGCAGAACAGCAATCGGGATTGATTCTCGGTTGTGATGCGAATGCACACCACACAATCTGGGGCAGCTCCAACATCAATGACAGAGGTGAAGCTCTTTTAGACTTTGTACTTGAAAATAACCTAGATATCTTAAATGTAGGAAACAAACCGACCTTTATAACTAGTGTAAGAAAGGAAGTACTTGATATAACCTTAGCCAGCCCTGAACTAAGTAGTTATATTTACAATTGGCATGTTGATGAGAAGCCTTCAATGGCAGACCATCAATTTATCCACTTCTCACTGAAATCTGAATAACACTGGGAGAAGACGTTCAGAGATCCCAAAAGGACGAACTGGACCTCTTTTTACAATAAACTCCAGAATTACCTGGAGGACTTCTCTCGGAAAAATATATGATACTTACGATCTAGAACTGTTCGCAGAAGGCCTGCAGCAGGCAATCTATATTTCATATACAAATAACTGTCCCCTGCTTCTAAGGAAAGGCAAACAACCAAACTCATGGTGGAACCAAGACCTTATGAGGCAGAGGAAGACAGTAAGAAAAATTTTCAGGAAAGCAAAGAAATCTGGCAAGTGGGAAGAAAACAAGTACCTACTTTCAGAATACAACAAAGCTGTTCAAATAGCCAAAAAGAATTCATGGAGGAAGTTCTGTGATTCGGTTGAAAGTACCGCTGAAGGCGCTAGACTCCACAAAATTCTTAAAAGAGATACACCAATATTGGTGGGGATCCTTAAGAATAATTCCGGTGGCTATACCAAAACTGGCAGAGAAGTTATAGAGACTCTGGTCGAGACACATTTTCCAAACTCCAACTTGGTACCTAATGAGTTAAACCCTTCTCCCCTGGGATATCCAATAAGGGTGAGAAGGGAAAACTGGATAGTTGCCAAGAAAATTTTTACTATTAAACAAGTATTATGGGCTATCAACTCATTTGAACCATATAAAACTCCAGGACCAGATGGGATAATACCGATTATGCTTCAGAAATCGGCCGATCTCATCTCACGGGTCTTGTGTAAAATGTTTATAGCTAGTCTAGCTCTTGAATATATCCCCAAACCATGGAGAAAGGCAAGGGTAGTCTTTCTGCCCAAACCTGGAAAAAGCCAATATGACCAGGCTAAGAACTTTCGTCCTATCAGTCTATCATCTTTCATACTTAAGTGTATGGAAAAAATAATTGATAGACACATTAGGGATGTAATGAGGAGTACCAGACCTCTTCACAAAAACCAATTTGCCTATCAACCCGGTAAATCTACAGAGGTGGCTTTGCAACACCTGGTTGTAAAGATTGAGAAGACCCTGAAGTGCAAGGAAATGGCTTTGGCAGCCTTTCTTGATATTGAGGGTGCTTTCGATAATACCTCTTTTAACTCAATCTCTGCTGTTGCTGCCAGCAGAGCTATTGAACCACAAGTCTGCAAATGGATAAACTCCTTGTTAGCAGACAGAGTTATTACAACCGAGTTGTTTGGGGCAACACTTCAGGCTAGACCCATTAGAGGCTGCCCTCAGGGAGGAGTTCTCTCCCCTCTGTTGTGGAATATGGTGGTTGATGACCTAATTGCAGACCTCAATTGGCATTTATGCCCAGGGATATGCAGATGACAGTGTCGTCTACATATCGGGCATGGATGAGAAAACGGTGATAAATATCATGCAGGGGACCCTGAACAGAATCGCAAGATGGTGCTGTGAAAAGAATTTGAGAGTAAATCCTCAAAAGACTACTCTTGTCCCATTTACACGAAGAAGAACCTGCATTGACAAAAGTGATATACCTACCCTACTAGGGGAAAAAGTAAATATGCTGAGCGAGGTTAAATATCTGGGAGTTATACTGAACACTAAATTAACCTGGAATCAGCATTTGAAAAGTAAAATTAAACAAGCAAAAGTTGGACTTCTACGATGTAGAAGAGTTCTTGGTAAATCATGGGGTCTAAGGCCAAGGATGACCTATTGGCTATACACTATGGCTATTAGACCCATTGTGACCTATGAGGCTGTGGTCTGGTGGAAAAAGACGGAACAATTGACTGTTAAGACCAAGCTAGACAGTCTTCAAAGAGCTGCCTGCCTGAGTATAACAGGTGCTATGTCCTCCACTCCCACCAGAGCCATGGAAATTATTCTATCTGTCGTCCCACTTGATATCTTTATCAGCGGTGCTGCCAGAAGTTCCTTCAGACTGGAAAACGCTGGACTGTGGATGGATTTTGCCAGCTAAAATTCCCACACCAGTATTAACCAAAAATTCTTTGACCCTATACTTTTGATGCCCTCTGACATCATGGAGACAAGATTCCTCTTTCAAAGACCCTTTGAGGTACTTATTGACCTAAGAGAGGTGTTAGGATTTTGGTTCGTTTGATGAATTGGCATCTTGTTAAGAAAAAAACTAAGCTTTGAAAATAAGACGTTTATTCTTGGCTAATGAAAATTTAAACAAATATACAGAATAATAAAGGATTAACATAGCCTGAGCAGGGGACCAGACATCCACCCTACTCCAGACCAGACAGCAAGAAAAAGAACTCTTTCCCGCGCACTTATTGCCCACCCCGCACTGTAGCCTTTCGGTTGCAGTTACGGGTGGTGGACTCACAGTCGGTCGCAGTTAGGGTTGGTGATCTCACAAGAGGAATGGAAAGAGGAAAACTACAAGCTCACAAATGGAGACATTGTGTGGTACACAGATGGCTCCAGACAAAACGAAAAGGCAGGTGCTGGAATATGTGGGATCAGACCTAAGGCAAGGATTTACCGAAAGTTAGGAAAACATGCCACAGTATTTCAAGCGGAACTGCTTGCTATCATCTACTGTCTACAAGAATGTTCTAGAAGATCCTACTCAAACAGGAAAATCTACATATTCAGTGACAGTCAAGCAGCCTTAAAGGCAATAAACTCATTCCAAATAAGCTCCAAACTTGTTTGGGAATGTAGGAACCTTCTACATGACTTGGGGATCCATAATAGGATCTTTCTTACTTGGGTACCAGGGCATACTGGTATAGAAGGAAACGAAAATGCAGATAAGTTAGCCAAACTGGGGACTGCAGACCTACCTTTAAGCCCTGAGCCTTTTTGCGGGATCTCTAAGACTACTGCAACAAAAAGGGTGATAGGAGAAAGAATGCTTAAAGAAACTACAAAAAAGTGGAAGCAAACCACCGATCAAAACATGCAAGGCTTATGATTCAAGAACCTTCTATGAAAACATCTTCTCAGATCCTTCGTCTTAGCAGGAGTAAGATGAGGGTGATAGTTGGATTTCTCACAGGCCACTATCACCTAAGAAAACACCTTCATAGGATGGGAATCTTTAAAGAAGAACCTATATGCAGAAAATGCAATATGGTGGAGGAAACTGCCCACCACATACTTTTTGAATGCGAAGCTCTTCACATAAGGCACTCAAGTCTAGGTCTTGGAACAGAACTTGATACAATTCACGAAGAACCTGTCAAAAGCCTTTTGGCCTTTCTCAAGGAATCTGGCTTTCTCTGACAGGAGTATCGAAAAACAATGGGGTTTGGTGCAATATTCCCTAGTGGAATCAGCACCTAGGGCTTTCCTGACCTCCCCACTCTATATGACTATGACTATGACTAGTATATACATGCTCATTGTTAATAAATTTGAAAGGAAGAAAAAATCTACTTTTATACCCTCAGTTGAAATTAATATAATCTATATTCAGATATTTTGGCAGTTAAATTTTTCTAATACGATCAGGGCAGTAGTTTTCTATGCTTTGAACACACATTAAGTCACCCCTACCATACCCGATACCCACAGAAACTTCTGCCTTAATCGTCTAATCGAACATTTACCTCCACTTAAATACGGGACAGTGATGCGTTTACTGGAGTTACAAAGTGGAATCGAAACACGAAATGTAAGTGATGGATGAAAAGTGAGTTTGACAACTGTACGGATGGTACATTAACTAACCAAAGAGGAAAGTGAGAAAATGATGAAACCCTGGGGTTACCACGAATATAATCTTATTTAAACATTGGAATTTTAATCGAAAACACAAACATTTTTATTTTTGTTACAGATCACTCAGAAAAGTTTTCCAATTGACGCACTTGTCACACAAGTGTCAAACAAATTACAAAATCCCATGAGACCCATTAAGACATGTTACAATGTAGGACTGCTGAAACAGCAGGATATGGTACATGCATGTGATCGTATTTCCATAAAGTGTATTAGATGATAAGCAATCGATTTCGTCAGATAAAGAGTTGTAGTAGCGTGAAAACATGAAGGCAGCAGCAGGTCGATTCTTTATAACCTATTGAAGGAACTAATAGATGACAAGTATATATTGACGAGTTCTTTGACCTGGTCACGAATAAGTCAATAACGGATTAAATTCGGATATTTATCTGATTTTGTGCAGGCTTAAATGTTTAACCTTGATTCGATGCTGTTTATGATTGCAGAAAGAGTTGTAGTAGCGTGAAAACTTGTGAGTTAAGCAGCAGCGGATCGATTCTTTACCACCCATTGAAGAAACTGAGGGATGACATGTGCATATTAATGATTTATTTGACCTGGTCACGAATAAGTCAATATCGGATCAAATTCGATTTTTATTTGATTTTGGGCAGGCTTAAATATTTAACCTTGATTCGATGCTGTTCATAATTGCAGTTCTGAATGACAAAAAACGTCGTTTTAAAATCATAGAGATTTGTTCTTGATTCTGTTAGAATGTTTCTCCTAGAGTGGTTTTCGCGACCCTACACGGACGCGTTGATGCACGCATGCATGGAAAACATGGCTTTCAAATAGCTTGAGAAAGAAATATTATTTTTTATTGTTGCGCTTAAGAAACATAGAAAGCCTTTTATAAGTAATCAATTTTTAAATCAGAAACTGTATGGTGTGCACAGATGAAAGTATGCAGTGTTTCTTGTCAGGTCGTACCAATTTTTATGGTTTAGAAATCACCGATATTCTTTTTATAAAAAACAAATTGTTCACTAGCTGCTCAATAGTATTTATTCACTTTGAGCTATTGGGATCAAAGTACATTTAAGCTTACGAGACACTATTAAAATTAGTTTTAGTGAAACAACTCGCGTTTTTACGAATACAAGAAGCATTGAAAGTCTAGTCAGGGCTCGAAATACCCGGGTGCACAGGTGCACTGTGCACATGAAAATATAATTGTGCACCTAATTTTTTCCCACTAGGCACCTTGTGCACCTAATTTAAAAACTTAGGTGCACCTTGTGCACCTGAATTAAAAAATCTATTTCGAGGTCTGGTCTAGATGTTTCGTCTATATCATTTCCATTTTTAATAATCATCAAGAAAACAAGAGTGCATACAAGGTTAACATAATATTTATATAGTAACTTAAATCTTTCACATCTCCACATTGCAACTCCAGTAAAGTCCTGGTCTAGAGGTTGAGAGACGGATTCCAGCAGTATCTCGTATTTTCCCAAAATTTACATAAAGCATAATTCAGAAGAAACGCCTATTTGACTGCAAAAACATACTGTTCTTGGCTGGATTTGTTCTTAAATGTTTTTTCTGAAGTTTAACCAGAAAATACCATTTTCTTATTCTCAAACCATGCAATTTTAATGACATATTTCCATACAACCGGGAATTGTACATAAAGCACGGGTAAAAAAAAACACGTGTTTGGAGTTGAAATTCGAAAGCAAAGTAATAAAAGAACCGATATATAGTATTTGTGTACGAATGTAAACAAAGCAAAATGACTCAATTTAGTGAGAATTTGTGATTAGGTATGGTCAAAATTAATCGAAAATCCTATTGTTGCTTTTAAAACTTTATTTATGAACCCATGAGACTAATATTTTTGAATTTTATTTTATGAACGGACAGAATTCGTTTTGTTACTTAGCAAATACAAATCGAGAAATTTGTAAACACGATGTGTTTAGATCTTCAGAATCGCTTCATGAATCACTTGCTTTTCATTTAGATCCAAAATAAGACAGTGTATCACAGGACTTCATGTAACCTGTGAGCACTTTTATTTAATGAAAAGGACGCTACAAATCGTCAGGTTGAAGGTTAATGAAATTCGTCTGGTCATTAATCCTCCAAGTTGGTTTCTACAAAATATCTCGTTCATCAAGATATTAAATTTTGCTAATGAAAAGATATCTCGTCCAATATACCACCAATTTTTTAATGGACAATACCAAGATCGGGTTAGTTTCCTAATTTCGTCCAACAATATATGATCAGTTTTGCGAATGACGAGATACCTCGTCGAGACAACCATTAGGTAGGTTAATGGTCATCGAGTTCAAGGTCAACAAAAGTAATATGTTCATAGAAATTGCTTTGATTGACAGTTGCATTTCCATCCTCGTTTTAAAGAATGTTGTAAACATGTATGGCATTGCATTTTCATCCTCATTTTAAAGAATGTTGTAAACACTTATGTCATTGCATTTCTATTCCTTATGATTTTATAGTAGAAACGATTATTTTTTTATTCCGACTTAATTCATTCCAGTCTACGTTTAATGTACCAAAAAACTGTAAAAAGATCTAATGATGTTATGAATGGAGACCGCCTGGCAATCAACGACGAATTTGTGTTTCCGACAGTTAGACTATTGGCAAAGTGTAATTGCTCTCCTGTTATTAATGTTACAACTGTACTCTCCAATACCCTGATAATAACCGTGTGATTTTGATTTCATTTTCAGTGTCCAAGAATTTCGACGGAATACCTAGCTCAAGATCTGGTCAATTTTGTTATAGACGAGATATCTAGCCAAGACAAAACTCGTCCAAGAGAATGAAGCTCCGAGTAGGAAAAACAAAATTTTCTATGTCAACACCTCAACTCAATGCATCGTCGCGAAATACTGCATTGATATTAAACCAGATTTACGCGTTTTTATAAATAAAACAGTGAAATCTTACTGAAACATTAAAATAAGCATACTACTCAAATTTGATACATTTGGTTTGTAAGTCTTTTAAAATGCAATGACCATATCTAGTCAAGCTCCTCCAAGCAATGTTTTTACTGTCAGATAAATGGACATACCTACGGTGCACCGAATGTATCATTCGCTGCATCCATCTAATTTTGCATTAGATTTGATTATTTGCTATTAATATTTCATTAACATCAGCTCAAATCATTACTTGGTAATTTTTAATTAACGTCTTACTAGAGCAACACAACGCCCAAATCCTAACAAATTGTTTAAAAAAATTCAAAACTAGTTGAACGGGCTGGTTTTGTACACCACGACAGATTTGATGGTACATAGATAGGTGGGAAGTTAATTAACGTCTCATTGGAGCACACAACGGGCTATTGGAAACGGTTCGAGATCAATCCCGAAGGAAAAGATCCTGCAGATTTGTTGGTCTTTCGCCGGTCAGCTATTGGTTCAGGGAATTTCTCGTTTGGTTTTGACGTCATCAGTGTACCGTTCATTCAATCCCATGATTGAAATGTCAAACCTGAAATTGATTTCACCCTATCTTAACAAGACCCAGATTCGGTATCCATATCCAACTGCGGTTAATTATAATGGATTCACTCAGAAATTGTAGACATAACTAAACTACGAGAACAAACTTCCTATCACCAAAATCGATAAGCTTTCAAAGGTCACGCGATTCCTTGTGACCAAGCTACACAGGATGGAATTATATTTCCATTTGGGGCTGAGTTAATGTTTGTTAATCTAAAGCTTCCGTCGCTTCCAGCTACGATTGTTGAAATCGCTCTGTGCGAAGAATTCGCGAAGTCCGCAGTTTGTTACAGATTACTAAATTAAATGTGACATTTGGAGTTAGACTAGATCTAAGAAGTTTTAAGTGTCAGATCCAATCGAGATTAAAATTAAATAATACATCTGAGTTCGTAAAATGCAATGATGGAAATAAAATTACTTAAGGGGAACCGGAAGGCAAAAAAAATTACCTCTAAATTCATTTTGAAATTTTAAGTGTTTCTGAATATTTGAAATCTTACTTTTAGGATGGTGGGCATCTTTTGCCAATGCGCCTATTAGAAGTATTTAAAATTATTTTTTCAAAAAAGAACTTCACTGAAAAATCATCCGCAAAACGATTGACGACGATGTTTTCGGTTCCTACACTGTTATATATATATATACAGGGTGGTCCCGAATTCATGGTACAAACTTTAATGGTAGGTACAGGACATTGTAACAATGATTTATTGTATAGGAATGTATAGTCGCAAGTGACGCGGTGAGGCGTAAACAGGGGAAATAAAAGGAAAGATAAATGGTGTGATCGGTTGGTATCATTGCCGGTAGAGGGCAGTAGATGTCTAGCCGCTGTTGAACATCGACTTTTTGATTGGCCCATACTTACTACCCACGCGGCTCACTGGCGGAAGCTATCTTATTTTTCTGAAAGAAGTGTTACCACAACTGCTGCATGATGTTCCGATCGCCATTCGTAACCGCATGTGGTTTCAGCACGATGGGGCGCCAGCACACTTCAGCATTGATGTACGGAATTACCTGAATGCCACGTTTGGTACTCGATGGATTGGGCGTGGTGGACCAGTCCCTTGGCCACCCCGATCTCCCGATTTATGGAGCCTCGATTACTTTTTATGGGGACATCTAAAGCATCTTGTTTATGAGACTCCAGTTGACTCAGATGAGGATCTCGTCGCTCGCTTATCTGTAGCTGCTGCAGGTGTGCGTGAAATACCAGGCATCTTTGAACGTGTACGCCAATCGCTCCACCGACGCTGTCAAGCATGTATCGATACTGGTGGACGCAATTTTGAACAATTACTGTAAACATGACACTTGTCAACAACGCTTTCAATAAAATCTTTGTTTTTCCTTTCGGCCGTTATTTACCCTGTTTTCGCCTCACCGCGTCACTTGCGACTATACATTCCTATACAATAAATCATTGTTACAATGTCCTGTACCTACCATTAAAGTTTGTACCATGAATTCGGGACCACCCTGTATATATATATATATATATATATATATATATATATATATATATTCTTTAATTTCACAAACTGTTAAGTGCATTTTTTATTAAGTGTAAGCTGAAAAAGCAGACTCAGAATCTAAATGAGTCGTTGAACAATATTATCTGGTCTCGAGTGTCGAAATACACTTTCGTCACGTTGAAGTACCTCACATTCGGAGTCGATGAAGGCGTTTCTTACTTCAATAATGGAAATGTATCAAGATTTTTAATTTTGATAGCAGCAAGAATAGAACCTGAACTTAATTGTGTCACCTCAATGAGAACATTGGATTATTTGCGGGTTTCTATAGCACTCAGAAAGCAGTCAGGTAGTGAGAAAAATGCTCGGCAAAAATGAAACAAAAGAAGAAAAAAAATAGAAGATAACTTTTTAGATGCTGAAAGACCTGACACACTGTCTTATTGTGCTGAATTTTTTAAAATGTATATTTGAGGGTAAGATAAATATACAAATTTTATACTTTAAACGCTGTTTTCTCAAAATGCTGTTTTTCCATACAAATGTACTTTTTTCTCAGAATCTACTGAACATATTGCTTTGAAACTTTTTTTTCTAAAACATATTGTGATTTTACATAAATAGACATATGCTTTTAGAGAATATTAAATGAGATTAAAAAAATAATTTAATACAAAATTTTTATAACATCATAAGTTGTAAACAAATGAATTTTTTTACAAAAGCATATGTCTATCAATGAAAAAGTATTTGAATATTAACTGTGCCAAATTTTAAACCAATGCTGTGAGTAGATTCTTAGAAACATGGACATAAAGAAGCCCCTTTTTAACATGGGCTTCAATGGAGCCTTCCGGTCCCTGTTAAATACGGAGATATTTTTAAATCTGTAGCCGAACCAAAAGCTATTTTCGTAAAAAAAAATTTAAACCACAACTCAAACAAATTTTTAGTGTTCTGTAGCAAACATTGATTTTAGATTGACCAAACGAAACGAACTTGTATATAATGCTTGGTAACTTGATTGATAACAGTTAATCATATATTGATTTCAAGGCTTAAAAATTTTCCAGACAACTAATTTAGTGGTAATTTAGACTATCATACGAATTTTCATTTGTTTCAAATGATTTTAGTCATTTGACCGTGGTTCAAAAATTACTTGATATTGTCCTCGGTTCTTTCCTTTCGGACATTGATCTTGGAACGTTGTCAATATTGTATTGCTCCAGTGCGACGTTAATTAATTACCTACCTACCAAATGATTTTAGAAATTAAAAGTTTATTCGTAAAGGAAACACTGATTTCTAGAGGGGTAATGGTAATGGTAATTTTAGTTAACGTCGTACTAGAGCAACACAACGGGCTATTGATGACGGTCCGGAATCAGTCCCTTAAGGGAAAGATTCGAGGACAACACCTCGTAATTTTGAACCACGGATGTCTAGAGGGGAAAATATATTTGTTGTATCGACAGGGTCTGCAGGACAGCAATCGACTTCCATTATGCATTTCTATATAAGCTGATATCAACAATTATGATTTTGTTATGTTGATGGAACTTAATGTTGGCTGAGAAACGGTTAAATAGATCTACAGAGATCTAACATGCCTGTACTGTATTACTCACTCTTATCCATTTTGGATTATCCCGACAATTCAATCTCAATCAACGGCAATAATTGCAGAATCAAACGGCTTCGTCATCTGACCGTGGTTCAAATTTACGAGGTGTTGTCCTCGGATCTGTCCCTTAAGGGACTGATCCCGGACCGTCTTCAGTAGCCAGTTGTGTTGCTCTAGTACGACTTTAACTAAAAATTACCAATTACCAGAATCAAACTCAGTTTTCATTTGAGATATTTTCTTACTTTGACTAAAGCCTACCAACCGGTATTGTGGTTAAGGTGTTAGCCTCTAGATAGGAAGGTTCCTGGTTCGAATCCGGGTTCGGGCATGGATGTTTGTAAACGTATGGTGTAGAGGCGGCTGGTGCACCTTAAATCTGTCGTGGCCGAAAGTCCTCACGTTGGGTTGGCGTGGAAATTTGGAGTGTGGGGTGCCAGCTCAGGTGTTGCTTCGTCATCTGACCGTGGTTCAAAATTACGAGGTGTTGTCCTCGGATCTTTCCCTTAAGGGACTGATCCCGGACCGTCGTCAATAGCCCGTTGTGTTGCTCTAGTACGACGTTAACAAAAATTACCAATTTCCTACTTGCTTTGACTACATTTATTACTTGACGTTATCTTATGATCGGCGCAGATTGATCAAACATAGACTTTCCACCATGACACCTAAAAACAACCAATCATGTACTTACAAACCTTGATTCGAACTACTACAGTCAGTACCGGCTATATGGTCACCCTGTTATAAGGTCACCCCGCTTATATGGTCAGTTTTCTAAAGTCCCGTCGAACTTAATAGGGAAACATGTGTTAAAGCGCACCGCTTATGTGGTCATTTTATTTTCCTGGTTATCGGTTATAGGCTCGGTTTTTCATCTTTTCAATGAGGTTATCGGTTTTTTTGTTGTTGGAAAATAGTAATTGTAACATTTATTCAACAGCAACACAGGGAATGACCAGAAGAAAAAAGTCCTCGAAAGATATGAGTCTGCCAACGTCTGCAACGTTGATGAATGTGGACTTTTTTATATCGGATCTTGCAAGGTGAAAAATGCATAGGGGGTTAAGAAACGCTTAACCGTGTAGTGCAGTAGGCCTTGGCGTGGAGTTTACCACGAATTTGGACCAAGGTCCTAGTCCATTACAGAAGAAACACCCCCAGACTATAATTCCATCTTCGCCGAACTTTACTGTGGGCACAATGCATTCTGGCATGAGGCGTTCTCCAGGCAGACCCCAGACCCTGTCATCCAAATGGTAGAGGGCGAACCTTGATTCGTCGCTCCAGAGAACCCGTTTTATAAAATTAATTTGCCTTGGCGTGGAGTTTACCACGAATTTGGACCAAGGTCCCAGTCCACTACAGAAGAAACACCCCCAGACTATAATTCCATCTTCGCCGAACTTTACTGTGGGCACAATGCATTCTGGCATGAGGCGTTCTCCAAGCAGACCCCAGATCCTGTCATCCAAATAGTAGAGGGCGAACCTTGATTCGTCGCTCCAGAGAACCCGTTTTATGAAATTAATTTTTTAAATGTTCTTTAAAGTTTAATTATTTGTTTATGAGCACTATATTCTGATAGGTGAATATAATCCTGCCATAATTAAACAGTGTAGTACTGTTCCGCATATATGGTCACCCCGTTATATGGTCTGATATTTCTGGACCGATGAGATGACCATATAACCGATACTGACTGTACATATTTTTGAATCCTTTTAACAGGGTAGTTAGTAAATTAACGTCGCATTGTGGAAACACAACGGGGCTATTGGCGACGATCAGGTATCAATCCAAAGACATTTTGATAGGGAAGTTTTACAGACAAAGTAGAGAGTAATAAACCAAGAGAGGATGCAACTGGAAGAAATCGAACCTACACCGTCTAGAACTATAAGACTACTAATTTGGTAATTTATAATTAACGTCGTACCATAGCAACACAACGGGCTATTGACGACGGTCTGGGATCAATACCCTTATGGAAAGATCCGTGGATAACACCACGTAATTTTGAACCACGGTCGGAAGACGAGGCAACACCTGAGCTGGTAGCCCGCTCTCCAAAATCCCACACCAACCCAGCGTAAAGACGTTCGACCACTACAGATTTAAGGTGCACAGCCGTCTCTACATCATACGCTTACAAACATACATGCACTGACCCGGATTTAAACCAGGAACGCTCCGATCTAGAGGTAATGTAAAGTAAGGTAATTTTAATTAACGTTGGTCGTACTAGTGCAACACAACGGGCTATTGGCGATAGTCCGGGATCAGTCCCTTAAGGGAAAGATCCGAGGACAACACCTCGTAATTTTGATCCACGGTCAGGTGACGAAGCAACACATGAGCTGGCACCCCACTCTCCAAACTTCCACACCAACCCAACGTGACGAATTTCGGCCACGACAGATTTAAGGTGCACCAGCCGCCTCTACACCATTCGCTTACAAACATCCATGCCCGGACCCGGATTCGAACCAGGAACCTTCCGATCTAGAGGCTAACACCTTAACCACCAGACCGGTTGGTCGGCGAACTATAAGATTATTAGAGCAATTGACATAACCACATGACGGTCCATCACAGTGTGTTGAAACCTTACCAATCATATATCTGGTAATGGTAATGGTAATTTTAGTTAGCGTCGTACTAGAGCAACACAACGGGCTATTGTCGACGGTCCGGGATCAGTCCCTTAAGGGAGAGATCCGAGGACAATACCTCGTAATTTTGAACCACGGTCAGGTGACGAAGCAACACCTGAGCTGGCACCCCACTCTCCAAACGTCCACGCCAACCCAACGTAAGGACTTTCGGCCACGACAGATTTAAGGTACACTAGCCACCTCTACACCATACGTTTACAAACATCCATGCCCGGACCCGGATTCGAACCGGGAACCTTCCGATCTAGAGGCTAACACCTTAACCACTATACCGGTTGGTCGGCCCAATCATCGATCTATTTTATAGTTTGTTAAGACCTGTGTGTTTCACAATTACTTTACACCAGTCCCCAAGTATACGACGGTCTTTGTTAGGATCAAGATTTGAGCTCACAACCTCTGATTTCTGGCGTTCCCAAAACCGTCGTGTATAATGGGGGCTGGTGCACGTTAACCTTTACACTGCGGTGCTTAGATTTTTCAATCGTCTCCAGGAACGGCTTTTCTCCCGATTCTCCGAGCCCCCATACCTAATTACCTAACTTGAGTGATAGGGCCATTAGTGGCATTTAAAACTGACGCTTTCCTTTCATAGTATTGTTTAGTGTGAGAAGAGATATCACCTGACTAATTAATGCTGTCCCCAAAGCGTTTACACTCCACAGTCGGAAGGGTAGGGTGCCAACAAACAAAAGAAGGGATCCAAGGTCAGTCGCTGACAGCTCGTAAATTGTGATCGATTCCAGCGGTCATTTAAAAGGGGGATAACATTCTCCGCTACCATGCCGCTGGTGTAAGCGATATGTTAGTGGAAACAAAAGTTAATCTGCCGCATCGTAAGGTTAAATCTGACGTTGCTTCAATGGCCTCACTTTGGAGTGGTGTGGAAGTTTAGAGAGTGCGGAGCCTCGTCGTTTGACCATGGTTCAAAATTACGTGATGTTGTTCCTCGGATCTATACCTTTGGTGGTTGATGCCGGACCGTAGTCAATAGCCCGTTGTGTTGTTCCAGTACGACGTTAACTAAAATACCCACCCACCTACTGCTTGCTGGAAGAGAAGCAATCTTCTAACCGGGGAACAGCGGCCAGTGCAGTGAAGGGATAAACAGTTTATAAGGCGCGGAGTGCATATTAACACACCAGAACTATTCAGAAAACTCTTTCGGAAATGCAAATTCACTCACCCATTCATTCCCCAATCGGAATGCCTCGCCTCGTCTACCAAACGTCCCAATCGGAATGCTCCCCAAAAGAAAAACCGTGTTTTCGCCGGAAGAGATAAACAAAACAACTCCTTTTTTTACGCCAAACGAAAATTTAGCGCCCTTAATAGTGAAAACTACCCCAAAAGCGTCCTCATTCAGCGTCCTAAATCACCAGCGAATTCCTCCCCTCGCTACTGTTTGTTTCTTCAGCCCCTCCGCGCCATTAAAATAAAACATAACAAATAAACCGAACGATAACGATAAAAAATAATGCGGAAATAAAAAGATCGCAACGGTGGCTCGGTTCTAGCAGCATTTCTACTATTGAGTCCTGGATCTATGTATCGTCCTTTTTCTATGATCGATACGGAGTCAGGATGGAGGGGAAGAGGGTATGGTTGTGTAGAGGAGGTCATTCACAGTTTTGGGGTTATTGATTTCGTCGTAGGCCCGTCGTTGGAGTGGCCCATTGTTGTCTAATTGACTCCTCTGTTTTAGAGTTCCACCGAATGCTCATTGTTTTAAGGAACATGCTATGAATGGGGGTCTGGGATATAAAAGGGCAGTCGTAAAAAGAGGTAATTGAATTGGATGTGAAAGGCGTTATCGAAAATCCACGTGACATTCTGTGCGCTACGGTTCTGAATGTCGTGCACAACAGAAGAGATATTTGATTGATCATCGTGTGTTTTTGATTTAACCTTTTAAAGGACACGATTCTGGAAATTTGTTTTGGTGCACAAACTTTATGAGGACCTTTTACCTGATATGGCTGTATTTTGAACTTACCAACAAAGTAATGCTTTTCTTTCTATTATAAAATTTAAAATAATCTTTTTCGGTTTTATTTGCTTTGTGATTGATAGATAATGTTTCACGTGATAGCGAGTCTTGTGGTTCAACGGGCTAATGAATTTGGAGCACGCGCAGACGATAAACACAGTTATATTTTTTGATTAATTCATTCGTAAAATTTTAGAGCACGCGCTAGAAAGTTGGAAAAGTTTACTAGGATCCTTTGTACCCAAAATACTAAATGTCTTATTTATGTAATTTTTTTTCTTCAGTTTTCACTGTAATCTCATTCAGAACAAAAGAAATAAAGCCGTCTCCTTTGCTCTCTGCAGCACAAACTTAATTCACTTTTGTAATAATAATAATAATTTGCTCTTGAATCCTTTTATCAAGTAAAAATGGGCCGTCCAGCGTTGTCACACGATAAAAAAACTACAAAGAAAGGTTGAGCGAGAGTCTGCCGTATTTGAAGCACGATTGAAATCAAAAGTTGATAGTGGGACTGTTGTGTTAACGGTAAAACGGCCAAAATTAAACCAATACTTAGATATTGGAGATATGAAGAAAGGATGTTCTCATTGTGGTGCATTAAGTTTTAAATCTACCATAAAAACGATTTTTTTTATTTGGCGAGGAAAAAGGCTCGCTTTTTTCACTGTGTTCTCAGACAGTTTACCGAAAAAGTACAGATCATAAAGTTACGAGAATAACACGGTTTATTTAAAAATGTACAGGGAATAAGAGGGAGAAGGTTTTTTTACTGATGCGGTTAAGGGAGCAGGGGGTAGAGCCCCTTAGTAGTCTTAAAATATTTTTTTTATTCAAGATTTGCTACATAAGATGTAGGTTGTTAGTTAACGTCACATTGGTGAAACTCACAGAGCTATTGGCTAAGGTCCAGGATCAATCCCGAAAGATATATCCAAGGACAACACCTCATAATTTTAAGTCATGGTCAGATGACGTGATAATTGCCTGAGTTGACACCCCACTCTTCTAATGTTCTACATAAGAACCCAATTGCAATATCATTGATGTACAAAAATATACAGGTAACACATTTATATACATTTAAACATATTCTACACAAGTGAAGGGGAAGGAGGAATATCATTTCTCACTACCTATCTGATACACTCCTTGACATTAACATATAAAAGGAAAGAATAATTACATCTTATCCTTAGCATATTTAGAATAATTATATACGTACTGGCATCAGTCATTTGGAAGGTAAAAGCTTCTGGATGCTGACATAGCCGACGCTTTTTTAACGAATTAAATCATAAAAGAGATTATATTGTTCAAGAAGGCCAAGCTGAAAATTTCAGGTTGCCGAATGGACGTATGCTTGTGAATCCTACATATTTTACCAACTTTTTTTTGTGAATCCTACATATTTTACCAACATTTTTTCGAAACATACAGATTTTACCAACATTTTTTGTGACTCCTTAGAATTCATAGAAAACAGAACCGACTGTTTAACATAATAAAAAGCACACGATTGGTAAATACTTTTGAAACTGGTTTGAAGGTATCAATATGTGTGTGTCGAATGTTTATTTTACAATTTAAAATTTTACACTTCCTAGAAACATTTTAGGTAACATCTCTCAAAAACAGAGGCTAGATTTCATCAAACATATATTTTGAGGAACTCACGAATTACCTACTGAATACAAAATGGTTGAAGTAAATTAACAATGTAGTTTTATTTTGGAATTTTAGTTTCAGTAATATCTCTCTCTCTCTCTCTCTCTTTTTTTTTTTTTTTTTTTTTTTTTTTTTTTTTTTTTGATGTGATTTTATAAATCCTCTCCCTTTTAATAAAATATACAGCATTGGGATGTAAATAGAGACATACGTTGTACGATGAAAGATTTGTAGATGAAAGCACATAAAACCAGGTGCAGTTCTTCGAATAAAAACTGTTATCTTATAGGGAATTTTCTGTTACTGAAAGATTAATGAACCTTGATTTTTTACAACTCTCTGATGCGAAAAGAATATTGTTATGAATAGCGCCATAAAGTATTTTTATTACATACTAGCAAAACACCCGACCTTACTCGGTTTGAATTAGTTTACTCTAGATTGAAGAAATGATCAAAATATATAATTATACTTACGTTTTTCGTAGAATAAAATAATATTTTAACACCTTTCGTCATCTTTATAATTTCTACTACTTACTTTGAACACAAATCCTACACATGCATATCTATTCATGTAATACATTTCGCATACATCGCACCCTTGCTGTATGATAAAGCTATGAAATGACGAAAGGTGACATTAAGGTTACTACTACAAAATACAATTTTGAGGGTAATTTCTTCTTATTATATATTATTCTTTCAATAACGACATTATTCTTTAAAATAACGGCATTATTCTTTCAATAATGGATAATTATACTTAATATTTGCTTTATTCTGACTTACTTGCCACTTTAAGACGAATACTTTGTGGTGGTGTTGCGTGTGATGAAAAAGAAACACAATTTATTAAAATAATAAATATTTAAAACAAGAACTCAAAAGAAAACAACGAAATGAAACAAAATAAAAGATGTCGGGAAAAAGTTGTTCTAAAGATATTAACTTGTGATTCCTTTTTATTTCTTGATCTCGCAGTTACCACAACTTCCAACTAAAAAGGGCACAAAATTTAGAAATGCGAAATTAATTCAGAGCGAAAGAAACACAAGTTTCCGCTTTATTCCGTGCGTTGAAAAATATCGTCTGTCCCAAATTTCCGGAAATCGTTTACATTGCGCAAAGAACAAAAATAAGACTCGAAATAAATGAAGAATAAGAGTTAAATTCTATAAAAATGTTTTTTTTTTTTAAATGATTGTTTTTTCAGCAGTACTGGAAAAGCAAATCAAAGTAATCGTTATACTCAATATACATTCCAATTTTTTCAAAACTACACAATTATGGTTGATTTAAGTATACTTATTCAGGTGTTTCAACATGAAACGTATCTAAATATAACAATAAAAAAATGTTTAATATTGAATTCACTAAACTAATAGATAATGTATAAAATAAAATATACTCTAATACAATATCTGGAAAAAATTTCATAAGATGCTTGCACAAACACACAAGCACAAAATCGAACGTAGAACAGAAATATGGATAGACAGACTTTCGCAACTACTTTCACTAACTAAACGAAGATAAGTGCTCACTGTATGCAAATTTACATGAAATTATATTAAACCGCGTGGACGTGTATAGGGCACATACATACAGACAGACAGACAGACACCAAACGCGCAAGAGGCGGATTTGGCATAAGAAGGGTCCAAAAAGGATAAAAAAACTTGAAATAGGTCGAAAATATTCAATGTACAAACAAGCACTCCATTCTTATTTGCATAGATAAGAGAAAATATTGTGTTTGTTTGATGTAATTGTCTTCATAATTGACCACATGGCAATGCAAAAGTATTTTTAGTATGTAATTTTTATAGTTATCGTAACCAAGATGAAATACCCAACGTTAATCAATAAAGTATGATGTTACATCTGAAGCAAGGTATATCAAAGTATTATACTACTTATCGTTTTAGTATTTTTAATTAGCGCATTTAATAAAATGTTGAACCTTTGCTATACAGAGAAAAAGCACACACACATACAATGTACATCTCTAGAATTTTTGTAACATAGAATTTAATTCAGCTTCACATTAACCTTCCTGGTGGTAATCTCGACGAGGTATCTAGTCTTGAGCAAAACTGAACAGATCTTGATGGACGAGATATCTCGCCATTGGAAAAAAACGATTTGATGATGTAATATATATTGATTTGGATATCCAGCCATCAAGATATTGTCAATTTAATGATCATGACGACCTAAATTTCAGGTGGGTTGTCTTCTAATGTCGAGATATCTCATTTATAATGATCCAGGTTTGATAATGACAAGATATTTCATCGGGAATATCACCAGAATTGTAACTATTTATGATATCCTTTAAAACCAGTATTGTTTTAAAGTGCAATGTACCTAAGTACTAAATAAAGTATTAAAATACACACAACTGCACTCCTGGAATTTCAAATCTGTCTTATTGTAAAGAATGGGCAGCGCTTCGAAAATCCTATCTATCCCTTACTAAGCTATTTTGCACAGTTTCTAATATTTAAAGCGTACCTCAAAGTTTCAGTCCTCATGAATACTAAGTTCAGGTTACATTAGTTAGAAATGTCAATCACATACTAACACGAGGTCCTCCATCATCTAAACACCACAATTCGTGGAAAACTTCCGAAACCGATATGATTATTCCATTAATAAGTCTTTCGTGACAGAGGTGTAATTTTAGAGCTGTAATATGGCCAATGGTGCTTAGTTGCCAAATACCTTTGCTACAATTAATTATTCGAATAGGATTAAGTGATTGTCGACCAAGTGCTATAGAATACGACTAATACACCATTTTCATTATACCTGTATTATTCATTGTCCAATTGTGCTAAATGATAATAGATTTACATTTAAACGTGTAAACTTTGAGTGTAGAGATGTGAAGGTTATTCAGATTGGTGAAAAAGAATGACATAGTCATAGGTTAACTATTAACCCCAGTTCTATTTGTCTTGGGGACAAAAAACTATTAAAAATCGCCATAGAAATAACATTCAGTATAAAGCGATTGCTGTACTCTGCTCAGATTGTTTTATCGATGTTGCTCGAAAAACAGTTTTTACCAAAACAATTAAGTTATAATATTTATGTTTTAACTGACGTTTTATTTCTTCCCATGATCTAAATAAATTATAGATATTTGATTGATGAAGAAACATCAGATAAAATATTTCATTTTGCATACCTTACATTTTGTAATGTGACACGGAAAGCCCAAACGTAAAACTCATTGAACATAAAAGTGCAATTTTGCTTCTCGGTCTCTGGCAACATCAACCACAAGTAATGTTTATTTTTTAGTTTGATATCAAATTCTGTCTTTGTGTATTTGGATTGACAGCTAGATGTTGCGTTTTTTTTCAAGGAATAGGAATTTTGTTTCTGTTTGTATTTATGTGTTTTGGTAGAGCTTCTGTCTACGTTTATCCCCGAGGCAATGGCCTCGGCAATTTTTTTGGCACATTTCTAATGTCGCCAAGGAAAGAATTATTTTGGTTATCGAGGTTGCTTTAAAAATCTCAATAACAGTTATACAGATGGGTTACCTTAACCTGCCATAACTCGCTATTAAAAGAGCGTAAAAAAAGACGCCAATGCCAATGCCACCTGAAGCTGTACCCATCGACCTTAAAATGAAATAGACGGAGCATGCGACCGCAGTTTCAAGTTATTTCTTCCAGTTGCTCGGTTTGAAGATGTGTCACGTGGTTGTGGGTAAAAGCAGGAATCCTCAACTATTAATTGGTTAACGTGACTATCCACCGTTATTAAAATACTAGTCTGCGCTTCCATAGCCAATCGGTTAAGTCGATTGGTAATTTACCCTTCAGAGATCTTACGACAGCGACTCCGCACACATGATCCGTCTATTTCATTTTAAGGTCTATGGCTGTACCTGTGTTTCGTAGCATTACCTATTGCAGATATATTATTTAGGAATCAGATTTTAATGATTTATTTGTTTTCTGAAATATATCAGTCATGGGTAATTTCATGGAGGTATGCATATATTTCGACCAACTTTCCCTAAATATTTTATTGAATACGTAATGATATTTGTAGAACTCTGTTTCATAATAAATAAAATACATAAAAAAAAGTTTTTAAGTAAGGTGTGTGTAACTTTTTATTTTAAAATGGCCCGAATTTTGTTTCTGTTTGTATTTATGTTTTCCAGTATTTTAAATATTGCGCATATATTATTTACGAGTTGAATTTTAATGTATTATTTATTTTCTGCCTAATATGTGTGAATATATGTATGTTTTCGGGGTCTCTAGGCTGATTGGTCACAGTCCCGATGGCATTTATTTAAGCCCATGTTTAATCGAATAGAACTCTGTAGAACCTATTAGAAAATTGCGAAAATGAATAGAACTCGGTGTCTGTAGAACCTTCTGTAAATTTGTAGAAACTAAAGGTACTCAGATAGAACTTTTTAGAAGGTCGTGGAAATAAATAGAACTTTGTAAAACCTTCTAAAAGGTTTTGTAACTCAATAAAATTTTGAAGAACCTACTAGAAGTTTGTGAAAATGAAAAGAACTCTGTAGAACCTTCTAAAAATTTTTAGAAGCGAGTATAACTTTGTAGAACCTTCTAGAAGATTGTGGAAACAAATCAAATTAGATGGAGGTAGAACCCTCTGCAAATTTGTTGTAATAAAAAGTACTCCGTCAAACTTTCTTAAAGGTTATGAAAATGAATAGAACTCTGTGAAACCTTCTAAAAGATTGTGGAGAAATGAATAAAAAAACTGTAGAACCTTCTAGAAGGTTAAGGAGAAATGAACAGAATTCAGTGGAACGTTCTAGAAGATTGTGGAAATGAATGGAACTCTGTAGAACCTTCTGGAAATTATAAGTAATCATTAAACCCCGGTCTTGGAATGGTGTTCGAGAAAATTCCAGCCCCTACTCAAATCATAGATGATCGTATTAAAAGACGCATAAGTATTTCAATACAAACTTTATTTGAGAATAAAAATGTGCATTTTGGATTAAATTTCATTAATATTTTTTTTCTGTGATCAATTTCATATTTCTACACGATGTTATGAATATTTGATTGATGAAAAAATATATTTAACTTATTTAATTTTACATAACTTGCATTTCATAGTGGAACACGAAAAGCCCAAACGAAAAACTTATTGATCATAAAAGAGTAATTTTGCTATTTGAGATCTGGCAAACCAGAATTACTAATTACAATTTAACTTATTAATTTGATTTAGAATAGCATGTTTGTGTATTTGAGTCAACACAGGGGAATGTTGAAGTCATATTTAAGCATTTCTAAATTTCATAAATTTTTACTGTCTTTTTCAATATATATACTCTTTAAACGTATTTTTTCAAATTGTTCTATTCAGTATATATATATTCAGGAAGTCGAAATTCAACACTTTGCACATCTTTCCCTTTTCAAAATTCTGCATTTTTTCATCGGAATTTCGTTTCTGTTTGTATTCATATGTCCCAGTCTTTTACAAGTTGCAATATATAATTCATAAATTTAATGTATACATATTTGCGTCCGAAGTAAATCGTAGAAGCTATAAAAAAGTAAAAAGTTGTTATCCGTATAACTTAAATGATTGCATTTTTCTATGAAATAAAAGTGATTATTCAAGACACTTTTCGATCAACATTTAACCATTTCAACCCGAACAACTCCCAGTAGTTCAGCTAGTAGTATATATATATAGCTAAACTTATTAAATCAAAGTCAAACTGATAGCAAATTTAAAAACATCAAAACATAACCAGCAAATACCAAACTGGATTAAAAAAAATCAGTGGAGCAAATGTTTACAGTCATCAGGACAGAAATATCCAACAAAAGAAACGCGATTATTATTATCGCGTTTAAATATAAATAAATAAATTCTACACTGCTTGATAATTGCTAAGGAACAAACACAATTTTTAAAATAATTAATAATATATATTCATTGATTGAAGAATTATAATCACTGTATATTGAATTATATTCAATTATTGAATTATTATACTGATATATTGAATTATATTCATTTATTAAAGAAACGAAACAGAATATATTTAATTAAGATACAATGCATTAAGTATAATGCAAAATGTTACAGATTTTGGCACATGGAAAAGCAAGAAAAAAATCTACTCCGTAGAGCAATTTCCAAAGTCTCGAAAAATGTTGTTTCTATCTGGAGTCATGATAGATATAATCACTCAGTAAGAAGTAAAACCTCCTTGCACACTAATGTACATTTAGCATCTGCTGTATATGCTCTGCACTAAACAGTCGAGGAGTGCTTGTGGAATATTGTCCCATTCCTCTCTCAAAGCAAATTTGAGGGCCTGCACAGTTTGGGGTACGTAATTCCTTTGTGAAACACGTTTACAAAGGTCATCCCAAGCCATGTTAAATAGAATCTTAGTGAATACGCAAGCCATTCCATACGCTAAATATCTTCGCTCTCTAATGTCTCAGAGACATCAACTGTTCTGTGTGGGGCATGTATTGTCACACATGAACAGAAAGTCTGCACCCCGAAATAAACGAACATGGTCCAGGAGAATCTCCGTGCAATACCGCCGTGATGTAAAGGCACCAGCGTCAAAGATGTGTAGATGTGTTCTGCCATTATGCATAATGCCTGCCCACACCATGACCCCTCGGCCATAACGATCAACCTCACGAGTATTCTCTGGTGTGTAATGCGTACTCCTCTCTCTCCACAGTAGTTGGTGTCCAGAATCACTCTTCGCGGTGAATCTGGATTCGTCGGAGAACATGACTCTGGACCACTGTTGATGATTCCAACGAATATGTTCTTTACACCAGCGTAACTTTTCCCGACGATGCCGTGGATGTAACGGAACGCACATAACAGACTACCGTGCATAAAAGCGAGCTGTATTTAATCACCGAGAAATTGTTTTGGCAGATACACGAGTGCCGGTAGCGGTTGCAAGCTCTAATCGAATCTGTCCCGGAGTGAGATGTTTGTTCCTCATAGCTGTTAGGGATATATGCGCATCACATCTCTGGGTGTGATGCTCCTATCACGACCACCAACATGATCTCTCAAAGCATTTCCACCTTCCGCGGCTCTTTATTACCGTGAAATAACGCTTTTTGACACGCATTACTGTGGCAAATTGGGTGACAGTTTGCCTAGCTTCGAGTCACCACACCTGATCGCCCACGATCAAATTCACTCAAATGATGCCTCGCGGACATTTTCACTTGATACTTGCATCACAACACGGAATTTATTTGAACGGCTTTCAAAATCCTAAATCATGATTTTCTGTAGATACTTTACTGTTTGAAATTTCAATTAATAAGCAGCTCGTGTGAGCTGTCTTTTATACAGATAAGATACCTTGTTCTACAGCATCCTCTGCACTTACTTTTTATACGATTGAGCGGCTTTCCGAATCGCAGTTTTGCATAAATAGGTTGTTCCTTAGTAATTGTCAAGCAGTGTAGAGAATTGTATTCTATAATAATATTGCCACTACTGTGCTCCCACGCTTTGGGTTCGTGGTTCGATTCCCGACTAGGGCTACTGCCCAGGGCTGGTTGTATGTGATGTCCGAGGAAGAAGTCAGACTCCTGCCCAAGTTGTTCCTCACCAAAAAGTGGATAGCTGCACCCCCTATGTCTTTACCAGTGATCAATTTGTGTATTTGTAAAATCAAATCTGTATTCTTCTTCTGTGTCTGTCCTACTTCAGATCACTGGGCCTGATCTCGTGATTCACAGTTCAGGAGACACACGTCAACAGCATTGCCACCACTCGATTTTTCAAACTTACAAGTGGTTTCGACGAGAAATATCGACTTAAAGATCTAGTTAGTTTTGCAGTGCAATGTCATGATCTGGCCAAGATGTGTCAAGCAGTATTTCTTCGGTAAAGTTAATGAAATTAGATATTACCCGGCGAAGAAAGTTTCACTCATACAGGTGGGAAATATATCGAGAGTTGTTAAACGTGGCAGCCTACAGCTTGCAGGCTACTAACACAGTGGGAAATCTCACAAAGCCACTACCATATTATTTTCTATACTATTTAAAAGGAAGTATCTCTGTGTGTAGTGTCCTGACGAATCTATGCCACTTCCAAAAATGAAATTTAGCACATAGGTAGACTCAATGTTTTGCAAATTTTATACCCAGCACGAATTTTTAAAATTAATCTAGAACATTTAAAAATTAATTTATTAATTTTTTACCTCTCCGTTCATTTTTTCCGCGAAGCTGACGTCACAGTTCCTTAATTGAAGAAAGCAAAGGATTTTATAATTTTCGTCCTTAGGAATTCTGCCAAGATATTCCATAAAGGTTTGAAAGAGAAAAACGGCTTTTGTTTTTTCTTCTTAACGAATTTCCGATTCTAGCGTGTTTACATTTACGTTGTGGATTAGTACAATTTTCTTGCTAGCGATATGAACTTTGTCACGGGCAAGGACTATTTGAGGTTTCCTATCTTCGCGATCGTTAAAGATAGAGTGGAAATTTCAACGGATTTGAAATTTGCGGAAAATTTTACACCAGATAAATAACCTTAAATGCAATTTTCGTTAAATAAATAATTTTTCTATTTTAACTCTTGTCATGTCGGGTGGAGGTGAAACTCATTCTTAAAATTATTGTTTTTTCTTTTTAACGTTTCCGGTATCAGTAAGGACACGAAAAAAACTGTCACGGGCAACGCCGTACTGGCCTGCTAGTAAAATATAAAAAGATAGAATAAATTTCAATGACGAAAATGAAAATTTCACATTTTGGCTGAAATTATCACTAATGTTTCGATGTCTTACATCTTACAACATGTCTTCGATGTCTTACAACATGTCGATGACAGTTCTCTCAGTGTAAAGTAGATGTAATCAAATCAATATATATATATATATATATATATATATATATATATATAATTCAAATACCACTCAATCATTGACTCACTGACTGACTCATCACTGTATCTCAAGAACTACAAGTCCTAGAAAGCTGAAATTTTGAAGGGTGATTCTTTTTATACCGTAGGGGTGCACTAAGAAAGGATTTTGAAAAATTGGAATCCTAAGAGGCCTAAAATTGACCTAAGGTCTAAGCCAAAAGCCAATTTGTAATCGCCACAAAAATAACATTGAGTATAAAACGATTGCTATACGCATATCAGATTGCTTTACCAGTGTTGATCGAAAAGCAATTTTCTTAAAACTAATTAAATTATGATGTTCATGTTTGAACTGAAATTTTACTTCTTCCCATGATCAAAATAATATTTATATATATTTGATTGATAAAGAAACAATATTTAGAACATTTAATTTTACATTTACTTAAGTTTTATAATGGAGCACGAAAAGCCCAAACGATAAACTCATTGATCATAAAAGCGTAATTTTGCTACTCGGTATCAGGCAACCTCAGAATTATTGTTTAATTTTTTAATTTGATTTATAATTCTTTTTTTGGGTATTTGAGTTGAAAACGAGATGGTTGAGGTCATATTTTAGGATTCTCAAGTATTATAAATATGTGTTCTTTTTTACTTATAAATCATTGTCTTTATCAATACTGTTCAAGTTTATTGTTGAATTGTTTTACCTCACAATATATTCAGGAAGTCGAAATTAAACACGCTAGAACAGATATTTTTTTTCAGAATTCTACCTTTTTTAAGGATTGGAATTTTGTTTCTGTTTGCATTATGTGTTCCAGTATATTACCTATTACAAAAATATTTTCAACTTTCTTTAAATTTGTGGTTGAATACGTAACAGTGTGTAGATAAAAAGAACAAATAAAATTTACAAATCAAAATATTTTTTAAGTCTGTAATTTGTTGTTTTAAAATGACATGAAAAATTTCATAAATAACTTTAAAATAAGATGGGTTACGTTAAATTAAAACTGATAGTCATACTTAATTGTTCAAAATATATTTCAAAATTTTGACATAGCTTTTCATTGAAAGACGATTAAAATAAATTAAATTTCATTTGTTTTTCGTGTTTCATGGGTGTTATTGGAAGCTGTACTCCATAGTCAAGTAACTACATCTATCATCCTAAATAGATACGTGCTTTCCATTTAGAAACCAAATTTCTGATCTTAAAAAGTACCATAAGGATTCAATTTAAAACTGTATGTGTGTTGGAGAAAAGGGAATTTTCAATAAGACTTTGTTGATCTTGGAATAATATCACACAAAGTAATTTTGAAAAATTGAAATTTTATGTCTTAAGAGAAAGAAAGTCAAGGTAGCTTACTCTATTTATGGAAGCTGTTCTTACGCAACTTAGATGCATGTGAATCGTTCGTTGAAAGTGATTTTCTTTTTGTAAAAGCGCTGTTAAATCAACCTTCTGTTTATTAAAAAATTGTTATTGATTGGGTTTAATTTGTCTACTCTGATGACATGTATTTCAAACAAAAGCTCTGTTATTCGACATGAATATTTTATAATTTTAAAAGTTGTAACAAAATTTTAAATGTTGTGTGTTGGATGAAAATGTGTACATAATTACCAAGCCGTCATACTAATTAGCATAACTCGTAGCTGCTATACGTTAACAGTTGGGTGACGAGTTTTGCTAATTACCATGACGATACTTAATTTGGGATATTTACTTTCAACTCGTTTTTATTAATTTTTTATGATACAGGAATATGTAACCTAAATTTATTGTAAAAAACAATTATATTTCATACAGTACTTCATTTTGAGGTAATTTCAGCTTTCAATGCTTAATATGCGATTACGCTGAAAATATATGAAAATGAAACTAGAAACTGATAGTGTATGAAACAAATTTAAGGTTTAAAATTGAGAAAAGTTGAGTACATTTATCAGTGATTTACGACAGTGGAATTTGTTAAAGTGTAACGTAATAGACTGATTCAATTTTTCAGAGAAACATCTCCGTACAAAATTTTATTGAAGAATTGATCAAGGGCAAAAATGCAATACATTCCTTTCTTCGTAAAACATAGTCCACAAGTCGTAAGTATATATAAATTCGTTTCAACGCAATTAGTTTATCAGAAAGATAAACATTTATTAGATCTGAAAATTCGATTTGATTTGTAAGCAATTTATTTTTGATTTACTTGGATCCCAATTTCGAGAAAAAAAACGATTCTACATTATTTTCAAATACAACCTTCCCTTATTCTGTGACAGTAATGAGATCTGAAAAATAAATCTTTGTCTAAGATATTTTGTCTTTGGAAAATAAATTGAAAACCAAGGAGGAGTACCACAAGAATTTCGAACACGGCCCACACTCTTACTCTAATTTTCTCCAAGAAAAACATAAGGAACGAGAAGAATTTTAGCGTTTTCTTTTTATCTTCTTTTTCGTTCGATCAATAAATTAAATCTTTTCCGGCAATCTAAACATGAAATAATGTATAAAAAATTAACTTCGCCTTGTATGTATTAAGATCGTTTCTGACTACTGAAAATGGATTGCATATTTTATGAGAATATATTATTATCTATTGGTTAGAACTTTTCATTGATAAATAACATTTCGGAATAAATTGAATGGTTTAGAACCAGAATGTTTCAGTTTGAAAAATCACATTTTATAAAATTATGCTTCTAGACTTCATTGGATCATATACCACAATTTATCACACTGATTAAAGAGTTACTGTTACTATTTTACTGCAAAAATTGATTACTAAACTAATGTGTGAAGAAGCGGTTAAATTTATCGCTTACGTCCGAACTGCTGAAATGTTTGTTGTTAGATGGATACATCTTCTCCACATATGTTACTATGTGACACATGAAGTTAAAGCATTGAAGAAAAGTAATGATAGAAAAAAGATCAACAAGAAACCATCTGCTTAAAACTTTCTCTATCCCTACAAGGGTGCCTTCCCCTATATATGCCGAATATTACAAAAGGTAGGCACTGTTCATGACAACAATCCATCTGCATAGACACGTTTCAGGCTGCCCTAGGTGTCAAAATGATGCAAATGATTGGCAGGCAATCATGTGTTGTCAATAATCTAAAAGCCACGTCTGTTACAAAGCGAGAGCAAATAGGGATATCACAAATGGATTCCTCCACTTTTTTGATTTATGTAATCAGACACTCTGAACTTATACCTCCTTATTAATTTCTTTCATTATTACTCAAGCTGTATAGCCCTGGGATTAATCGTGTTGACAGGTTCTGATAAAATTCTGCGTGAAGCATTTTATTTTTCAACCACGCAGTTGTATCAAGGTTCGAATTACGTATTTCACAACTGCTATGAAATTAATCGAAAATTTGCAGTTTTTATAGTATAATATTAAGAAATTACATTTTGTTATATCATAGTTGCTAGATATTAGATCCACTTTCCCCTTTGTTTCGTTTTTATTTCATCCTAAAACTCTTTCACCTTTTATTTAAGCTTGATGCGAAATATTAAACTTATTATTTGGAATACATAGTCTCTGTAAATATGCCGAAGACGAATACCAAGCGGTAAAAGCAAGTTTTCAAAGCTCAATCAATTATTTGATGATTTCTCAGCAGTTGTAATATTTATACCACTTATAACGCCAAACAATAAATCCATTACTAGATTGAAAACTATTTTGTTCCAACTTATTACTTTCTTTAAAAGAGAAAAACAATCGAAAAAACTATAATCCCAATGCTGTGACGAAGTATACATAAATAAGTATAGAAGTGTAGTGAGATGCATTGATGTGTCTTCATTTTATACCGACTGTTTGACATTTCCTTATCAGTTCACTGCCCGTCTGTCAGTGTAATGGTTGACAGGTAAAGTTTTTTTAAAAACCGAATAGAGGTTTTAAAAAAAAATAAAACAAGGTTCACAAAACTTCAAACATCCAATAAATACATCAAATTTGAAACTTCTCAAAAATAAAAGTTCAAGACACCTTCTATGAAGCAAATACCAAAAAAGAGAAAGTGAATTTGTTAACCGCTTGTATAGGTTTGAAGTTTCTTGTTTTCTTTGTACATAATTTTGAAACTTCAATACGCCTCCCTCTTGCATCTCTACATAACGACGGACTAAATATTTAAATACTTTATAAAAGAATTTAAGTAAACGAAGGGGGTAACCTGCTGAGTGACGTGAGATTTCCGAGTACTGTAGCATTGTTGTGCAGAACACCATTGTGGTTTCTTATATCCTCCCCAATCAGACCGATGAACTGTTTATCAGTTATTTTCAAGGTCGCATGTTCATGCCCTCTAATGCGCATGTGTCCCGTTTGCAAGCGTCTGTCCCGTTTGAAAGAGTCGTTATTTTTAAGAAGCGAGTGGGCAGTCGTTCTGTTGTCCGTTTGGAAATGCGTACCGTTTTTGTTACTGGTCTGTAAATAATTGTCGTGTCTCGTCCTGAGATTTGATTTCTTTGTAGCTGGTCTGATACGTTGATATAGTATTGCTTTCCCCCCACAACACATACTTAATTACTAAATAACCACATCTATAGCTTGAAAATTCCCAGGAAAGATTCTTTGGGTTTAAAAGTCAAAATTGGTTAAAAGTTTATACATGGAAGGGTAAATTTATAGTTGCTAATTGAAAATGACAAAAAAAATCCCCATTTATTTAGGCTGTTGAAATGAAAAGCGTAACCGACAACATAAAGAAAGCTTACAGAGAGAAATCTTCAAACAGATCCGATGTTCCAACAGATATTAAATGCAGTCATTTCCAGCTATGTTTATGATTGCGGCAGCGTATAAGCTTGAAGAGCTTAGAACGTCATTTCGGCTTCATTTCTGAACGGGATTATTTTCTCCTCTTCCGATTCCGACCGAAGTCATGCATAGACGAATGCGCGTTGTAGAAAGCACATATACTTGGCTTCGGATAATTTTCAATCGATATGGAGAATAGAACACGAGACTGGGTAAATCTGGTAGTCAAAACACAAATTTAATGCAGATTGGGAAAGACTTCAAATAGCTTTTAAATTGCCGCATCTGTTTTAAAAGGTCAAGAAAACTAAGTCAGTTTAAAGTTGTTGAGAGGATAAGTTAACAATTGCTCATAGAAAAGGACAAACATTTATTTAGGGTAACGAAATGAAAGGCGAAATCGACGTGCTTACAGAAAGATTCTAATAGTTCTGAAGTTTCAACCAGATATTAAAAGAAATCTTTTTCACTTTTATTTATGATTGCGTCAACGAATAAGTTTGAAGAGATCAAAACATCAGTTGAGTTTCATTTCTGAACGAGAATATTTTCCTCTGTTTGAACTACGACAGAATTCATGACCTTACGCCATGAACCAAAATTACTTACCTACCAAGAGATGTCATCCTTGGAAGACTGCAGGTTGTAGAAAGGTTATATGCATGTGGGTTATCGAGAATTCTTCGTCGCCAAATGAACGCCTGTGTGGAGATTAATAGACGCCAATTGTGCTTTAAAAGGCCCACGCAGTACTCCAATAGATCTCACACTGCATTGCGCTTTCCTCGGTAATAGAACGAAGCGTAGAAAGAATTAGACGATTACAGCAGACGGCTGCTAAGCGGTTAACCTTTACTGTTAGGGCATAAGACGGCCCAATACCCTTGTTAATTTAACCATTTGTAAATAGTTAATACTTAACTCTATTAAATTCTTTTTAAATTAACGTTCAGAGCATTATTTGTTGAAGTATGGTCATTGTGTCCCACATGCATGTAAACCCCTCAGAGGGTTAAATACTGATAATGTACAATCGATATCGAATTGAACATATCACCTGGTAAATCTGATAGTCTCTAAATAAATGCAATACAGATAGGGAACAACAATTATACATTCCCATTTGTTATAGTTAATTGTTACTGAGCAGTAACATTTAAATATCCCTTCTAGTAGCTTTAAAACTGAATTGCTGCATCTGCATTAAAAGCGCCTTAACTGAAGTGCGAATGAAAACTAGGTAGTGGCATGATAACTACCGAGAACTCCAGCCGGTGTCCGCTATTTCGTCTCACAACTTCAAGAAATCACGCTATAAAAGAGCTTCGAAACCCAATTTCCCTTCCCCATTTCTCACATGACCGACCACTCAAACGCCTCCATTTTACAGTTTCTCTGAGGGTGTGATAAACTAAAATACACCGGGGCGTGAAGACCAGGAGTTGTGCAAGACCCTTCCTCGAGAACTCTGGGTCCACCAGGGAGCTAGTTGGCTGGCCGTGTAATTTACGCTCACGGTTAATTGGCTGATCTAGTTCCCGGGATTAGCCCCGTCTGCTGCTGCGTAATTCGATCAAACTTGGCCTTCAGGAAACTGGGGATGGTTTGAGGTGTATGCTTAAAGTGATCCTGAGTACTCGAAGCAAAGGTGCGTATTGATAGGATTGTACACGCCTGAGGTGGTCGCATGAAAACTATTGTTAGGGGCTTAGTTTCCAGGCAACTTCTGTTCACAATGTAGGACATGGTTCCCAAAATGTTTTGCCTCAACGGTCCCGTAACAAAGGCGAGTTTTTCTGGAGCCTCCTGTGTGGGAAAACTTTATATCAATTCATAATAAATTTCAAGTGTTGCTATGCCTATAACTGTTGAATTTAACTAAATATTTATACAGCTTGTGTGTCACTGTAGAATTTCAAAATGTTAGTTTGGAGATAAAACAATTTTGAATTTTAATTATATGGGTAACATTGTGGTAATGTTTCATTTGTGGGCTGAATAAGTGTGTCTGTAAGAAAGTTTTACTATTGTTATAACAATCTGTTTGTTTGTATATTAAAAACACATTCTCTTGTATTCACCAGGGTAAGAACTGAACATCAAGCGTTTCAACTTACCAGGAAGAATTTGTATTATAGCTATAACTAAACTGCTCGCATGAATTCGCGTTTAGTTAAAACTGTTTGCAATTTTTTATTAGTATGAAATGTAAAATACGAGAACCTACTGACACGAAATTTTCCGGTTTAACATAACTGATGATGCAAACTCTCAACTATTTGAAGATTCGGCACTTGCTTACTGAGTTCCCCGGTTCATGGATGTCTTCTACATGGAATTTTTATGTTCGAGCACCTTTTTTTTTCGGAACAACTTTTAAATGGAACTTTCTTTACCATTTGAACCAACCATTTTATACACATTTATTCCAACTTTTGATAATTCATGGAATGGCTTCCGTGAACAACCACATCTAATAGCGCTACAAATACTGACCCTTTCGACCTCACGTTATTTGCTCAATTCCATCACGCCCTTCATTTCGACATCAGTGGATACATAAATTAACATAATAGCCGTTATTTTGGATGACAAAAATCTAGAGTTCATTCATGCAACTAATCTTAATTCAGATACGGCAACTATTTTGCGTGTCAATATGGAGTATAGGCACTGTTGGATCATTTTCATTCGAGGATTCTAATGAAAATGCGGCTACTGTTTTATGAATTATATTGTGCCTATAAACTACTTTCTGTATAACATAGATCGAAGAAGTCTGAAAGCGCAAGTTATTTCGGCAAAAAAATTAAAGAATATACCATACAACTTGTTCAGCCATGTGTATCCCTGATTCGACCACGACGGATTTTTTCTATAGGTTACTTAATGGAACGGGTCTACGCTAACAAGCCGCCAACGATTGAATAGCTTAAGGCCAACAATTCAACAGCCATGCTTGAAATAATTAGACAAATTCCCTAATTGGTTAGTTTTGGGTTCGGCCGTATTTGGCCAATCTGCACCAAACACAATGCCAATTAATTGTGAAAAGAAAGGATGCCTAAGCGATCCTTTTTTTTTCTACTTTCTCCTTCTCTCAAACGCGTAATGGGAGATGGCAAAAAACATAATTGCGTACCATAAATGTTATTTTACTGTAGTAAATTGTATAAATAAAAATATTTCCTTTAAAAGTTATTACAATAAAAAATGGTTACTTTATATAAAACATCCAATACATAATACTTAACAGATACATTCGTTAACATATCAGAAGAAAATTTCAGTATTATAAATGTTTCAGCTAGAAATGCTGCTGAAATACACAAAAGAAAGCAACATTTATATTTCACCTGCTCAGGCAAAGAAATATTGAATGAGAAACAGCTGAAACATGCAGAACCAAGAACTACAGCTTAAAAGTTTCCGATCCAGAAAAAAAGAAATATATATCTTTGTTCAAAAACTTTATTGAATTTATGCAAATTAGATTTCATAGGAAGTGCCGGTTATTGTGAGGTTTTAAAACCCGAATTTACTTTATTCTTGGTCGAGCAACTTTAGCTGAAGTCTGGGTAGATTTTATTCGTAATTCAATTACTACGAACAATAGCAAAGCTCTAGTACGAACGATACGCTCTATTGCACTTTATTTCTCTCTTAAAATCTACTTCTTCGTCTCCACCTAAGCACATGAAGATATCGGAGTTTCTGAGCTTCTTTCTGTTCGGTAATCCTTTTATTTTACTAAGTTATAAATTTCTCTAAGTAGCCTAATCCAGTAAAGAAGGTTGTAAATTCATTCCGATGCTTCGAGAAAATGCTTTTAGTTATTCCGTTACAACTTATTAAGTTATGAGTGCGGTTCTTTGTGTGGGGAGAATTTAACAACTTCCCTATTTATTCAAACATGGAATTTCGAAATACGTTTTGCCATTGCTATAGTCACTAAATTCAAATTTCTTTAGATATTAGAACATTAAAATACTGAATTCAAATATTGCCAAATATATGCTTCCTTTAGTGTATTTTCCAATTAATTTTTCTATGAGCAAATAAAAGTTTATGGCTTCGTTGACTTTAAAGTACACAATAATGTAAAACAAATTATAGATTCTTAGACAGATGAGTAGTTTATTTATTTACATAAATTCCAGATTTAGTTTCACTACAACTCCGTAAATTCATAGCTTCCTTAAATATTTGAATGCTAAAATATTATTTGCCTTTAGTTATAATTAAGGTCCTTTACTATCAATGTCTTTATGAACAAAGTTAAGGGATCATATTCTAATCAACTGAAACTGCAAAAAAGAGGATAAAACAAGCTTCAGGGATTATTCAATATATGGGTAGTTTCTTTGTTTACATGGTTTACATAATAAATGTTTCATATTTTACATTATTTTAATTTTACTTGAATTCATCCTTTCACTTATTTATTTCACAGAAAAGAAAGCAATTTCACGTGTGTGATATTACATAAGTCTTCAAAGCTACAATTTTACTTGAATTCATTCTTTCACTCATTTATTTCTTTACATAATATTTCACATGTGTGATATTATATACGTTTTCCAAGCTGTACTCAACATCACACAATCCACTTTCATGAAACTAAATTCTGGATCGACTACTCTTTCAGGGCATTCTGAAAACACAGGCATAACTGAAAATCCGCCGGTTTCTTAGATACAACGTTGTTGAAAGGAGTGAGCGATATGGTATGCCTAAAATTTAATTTGCATTGAGTCCAAAAAATATCTTCATAAATGTGACATACACAACTCTACAATAATGGACCGGACGCCCAATGGATTTGGCCACTTGAAAGCTGTAGGTGGCGCAGATCCGATTACTGTAACTTAGGTTGGTGTGGTTTTCTCTTGTGTGTCAGTCAGTGAAACGTTTTTTGTGTAACTTTGCCTACTACTTGACGCGTGTTTCCTCCAACTCTCAGCCAATAAGGGCCCTTCTGCCATCTAAAATAACCAGACAAATTTTTTTTTTCAGGCGTGTTTCAAACACATAAATAAGAATGCTGTCAGGAAATACAGCAATACTATGTCATAATTTTTCCGTGTGTATTCTATCTTAGCGCTCATTATTTTACACATACACTATCATACAATAATGGACCAGACAGCAAGATGTGATGGTGTAAGGGAAAGCACATGCTTTAATAGGGGGATGGTCGCCAATATGCTGCAATTACACTAGCAAGCCTTCTGGGCATACTTTCAACAAAGTTTGGGCTATGGGTGTTTGTGTCCATTGCTGCTGCAAGAATGTCGTCAGCTCGGCTGTAGATTTCGGACGTGGTGCCCTGGTCCGTAAGCGTCGCTCTAACTCGTCCCATAATCGTTCTATGGGGTTTAGGTCGGGATTCAGAGCAGGCCAGGGAAGATATTTTGCTTCCATATCTTGATACCACTGTTTGACAGAGACTGCAACATGACATGGTGCGTTGTCGTCCTGGAATTAACATTCATTCATTCCATAAAATTGACAGACCGCTGGGAGAACCTTATTGCCCAAAATGTCAACAACAAACAAAGGTCCCAGGCCGTACCATGAAATACACCCCTAAACAATTAGTCGGATTTTATGCAAATCCGCTGGTGTCCGGTCCATTATAGTAGAGTAGTGTGTGTCACATTTATGAAGATATTTTTTGGACTCAATGCAAATTACATTTTAGGTATACCATATATCGCTCACTCCTTTCAACAACTTCATATCTAAAAACCCGGCGATTTTCAGTTGTGCCTGTGTTTTCAGAATGAATTGAAAGAGTAGTATATCCCTGTAAGATCGTCATACCTCACCGTTCAATATTTGGCCGAGAAGTAATATTTATTTTTAATACATTTTATTTTACTTTTAAACTTTAAAATCACACTCCTCTGAAAAATCACGTTTTTTGAGACATGACGTTGTTGAAAGGATTGAGCGATATTTGAATTTCTATCGTTTCGAATGCTGCCACTAAATATGTCCTTAATATCGCTGTTTTTATGGTACACATTTTACAAGAATCTAAATTAATGTGTTACTTATCAAAATCGTCACGAGGTATTTGCATGAAGCATACTGTATTACTTTACAACACCCCTGATGACTAGTAAGCCACATCTTTTGTTTGAAAGTATCCCAAAAAGGATTTTCTATAAGATTTATATACGATATTTTAAAAATATAAAACTGTTAGCGATCATTCAAGGAAAATTGTAGGTTGCAAGGTAAACTTACGTGTACATAACCCTCAATGTGTCAAAAAAGTATTAAATAAAGTTTCATTTAATTGAAAAATAAATTACATACTTCACCAAGAACAAAACAAAATGTTCAGAAATAAGATAATTAAATTCCATCACATTGGATCAAGTTGCTCCAAAGAATGCCCTATACAGAACATAAGTAAGAAGACAAACCCAACAGACATATCAATCATGTTCTTCCGAGGATAGAAGCAAAAGCTTTTCGCAAATCTTCAGTGAAAAGAATAAAGCAAACAGCAGAGCAATAATCCTTAATGCAATCTTCCGCGCCCAGATAAGATGTATTTATTAGGATCCTTCTCATCTGTGATGAAAGTAAGGATAGGTACGTAAGTGTTCTTTATTTCATTTATGGCGTATAAGGTCCTCGTTGTTTCGCTTTGGGTTTGTTCAGCTCTATTGGAAGGGCGGATTCGTAACTGAAAATAGAGAATTTTATTCACTTACCATAGACTTGCGCATGAAATTGGTTGGATTGTAAATATATCTTTTAAAAATTTAATGTGAACATTTTGTTTTGAAATAAACTTTTAAATTTAATGTGAACATTTTGTTTTGAAATAAACTTTTAAATTTAATCATTTTTTTTAAATATTTTTTACGAACTGTTTACTTAACGACATTTTATGGAATATGACATTGGTGACGAAAAGGACATTTTTCTGGCCGAACTGCAGATATGGTCTCTGTATAATATTTGGGCACATTTCCGGGTGGATTTTATTAGTTTTTCCTGAATGTTTTACTTAAGTTGTTGAATTGTTGTCGGTTTGAAACTAGGTCCAACAAAGACCACTGTGTACACGGGGATTTGTGCGCGTTAAATCTGTCGTGGCCTCAAATGACCTCATGTTAGAAGTTTGGAGAATGAGAGGTCATCTCAAGTGTTGACATTGTCTTGTGACCGTGGTTCAAAATCTCGAGGTGTTGTCCTCAGATCTATCCCTTGGGGATTGATTACGGACCGTCACCAATAGCCCGTTGTGTTGCTCCAGTGCGGTTATAATTCATTGCCATCCATTACCACATTGTCGATTTGTTAGCGTAGACTTTTCGTGTTAATAGCCATACAGAAGAGAAATCCTACGATGTTAAATCAAGGGAATTAGGAGCATAATAGATGTCACCAGATTTTGACGTTATTCAACCTGGAAGTACGTCCTTCAGAATTCGCATTGAGGGGCGAGGTGTATGACATGTTCCCTTATCTTTTTGAATCCACAGGTGATGTAAGCCTTTTGGCGAAAATTTCAGAAAGAACGATGGTAGATAGGTAGTTAAAATAACACTGTACAATGAGCCGCGGTAGCTCAGTCAGTAGAGCGTCGGGCTAGCATCAGAAGGGTTGTGGGTTCTGTCCTCGGCGGAGCGTGCAATTCTGATGATTGCGAGATCTGCTCTTCGACCTGGCTAAAGACCGTCGTGTTCACTAATCGTGACTGGGGCACGTTAAATAGGTCGTGGTCACAAAGTCCCCCATGTTCCCATACCAAATCAATACCTCTGGGGGTACCTGATCAGGGGGTTATCGGCCTCTGATTAGGATCTAAATTACGATATGTGTGAGTGAATGGATGTATGAAAGGGGTCTTCCTGTAAAACGGATGTGCCATGTATGTCGAGCAAAGTCGGACTTCCTCCCAATGGGGCTCAGTAACATGGAAGGCGCACCCCCTCGCCTCTTGCCGTCTTCGACGGGCCTGGCACTCCTCCGGTCTGCCAGTGTAGGCATAAGAAACAACAACAACACTGTACAATGGGTTATCGGTGATGGTACGGGATCATTCTAGAAGGGAAAGGTTAGAGGACAACTGTTCGTAATTTAAAATAACTGGTCAGATGGTGATGTCAACACCTGGGCTGGCACCCAACCTTTCCAAACTTCCACACCACGCCAACGTGAGGACATTTGAGGCCAAAACAGAAAAGGCGTGCACCAGCCACACGCACACGACGATTTCGCTTTTAGGACTCGCACCCCTTCGTTTTACAATCCGTTGCTCTTCCAAAAGGAATTTAGATTAAGCTTGATAGTTTATGTCAAGTGAAATAGACAGAACATGGCCGGTGGAGTCGAAAAATCTATGTTGAGTATCATTGAAAACTATGAAGTTGAAGAATAGATTAGTCTCCGTCGTATTGGGATTTTCGACCAACCAAACTGCCTTCTTTGTAATATGGCAGAACCAATGAATAGAGCACACCTTCACCGCTGCATGTTACCATGGCGACTCTGAGACGGCATTGTATTGGCGAGCTAGAGAACTATTAAGGCAATGACTTGGGTCACTTCTGATAGACTTTTAGTCACCTGATGTATTTTTACTGTTATACCTGTTGTAATGCATCTCTTTTGTATTGACTTGCCATTGGAAATATAAAAAAAACGTACATATTAATCTGAAGACGACATCATAAACCAGTTTTGTGCACACAAAATAAGAAAAACTTCTCATTGAATAGTACCTTTGAATTTGCTGTACTTAAGATTCGTGAATGTAAGGTGCTCATCTTTTGTTTTCAAGAACTGTTCATAACATATACTAGTATCTTCAGAATTAAGGCCTCTTAGAGATCTCAAACTGACTTATTCTTTGAGCCACAGCAAACACCGAACCGATGATCAACGACTCTGTATTACATTGATACGTTACTCTAATCTATAGATCCCATGCATAGTATCGATACTTTTCCCCAATAAATCATAATTCACGACAGAATGCGTCGTCTTTATTCATCGCCCATCAATCGGAAGACTATTCTCAGGAGTGGCAGTTATGATCGGTATGATTGATCATTTCGTACCAGCGAATACATCGAGTGGAAAGAGACAAAATGTACATACAAATGTTGCATTCGTGTAGTTAATTAAAAGGATAGTTTGTAAAAATTCACCTGTAAATAACCAACCCAGTTAATAAAGCCAGGGTACAGCTACACTCTACGTTTATGAGTGATGGCAACGACTTGGCGATTTTTTGGGCGCACTTCTAGTAGCGAGTTACGATAAATTAAGGCAACCCATCTTTCGTTTCGGTTGTTATGGTTTTCATGGCAAGCTCGGCAAACGGAAACTTTCAATTTTCATTTTGAATATTCTAGAAAGTTCTTCCAAAATTCGTTCAAGTCGTTTGATTTCATTGATTCGTTTGAAATGTTTTCTTTCCTCCCATTGGTTATTTTGATTTTAAAATATCCTTTGATTGCATTGGTCGTTTAAAATTTTTTTTTCTTTGATACCATTGGTTCATTTATTTGTATTTCTACAGTTGTGGAATTTTTATTTCATAATAATTTTTTTTCACGGCAGAGTTCTGACATGTATTGTTTTTTGCATTTGTGGAATATTCTTGTTTCGTAATTTTTTTTTTCTCGGAACCGTTCTGATGTATCAGGTTGTATTATTTCTTGCTTTTTTCTTTTAAAAATCGTTTTCTTTTTCAACTTGCCTACTGTATTTAGTGTAATTGATAAGTTTCAGTGTATTCTTTATCCAACATTCGTAGCTTAGTTTCTCTGCTGGTTCACAAACGTGTTTTGATATGTGCTTAAGTTTACTACTTTTTGTGAAAGTTTTTTTTAAATATTCTTTTCAAAACGTTCTGAAAATGTTTAAAAAGTGTGTTGTAAAAATAAAAAAAGTTTTGACAATAAAAGAGTTAGGAAATAATTATTTCCTTGGCGACTTTAGAAGTTCGCCAAAAAAAAATCGCCAAGTCGTTGCCATCACTCATAAACGTAGAGTGTAGCTGTACCAAAGCCAGATTCTCTCGCAGATAAGGATTTTAATCGATGCAATATTGTAAAACCGTTGCTAATGAAACAGAAGGAGCATATGCGAGCAGCTTCGTATTATTTCTCCGGTCGCTGGGTTTGGACTGTCACATGGTATTGCGAAAGGAATGACTTAAGGTTCTTAAGGAATTACTGATCATGCTGGAAAAACATTTGATTGCGATTAGATAGCCAATTGGACCGAGTTGATTCCCAAGCACACGTGATCTGCACTTCCAAGATTTTACGACAATGACTACACCGGCCATGTTATGTCTATTTGATTAGAAAGTAGAAGGACGCAAGAAACACACTTTGAATATATTATGATAATTATTAACATTATATACATTTTAACTGAGTGGTGTGGAAATTTAGGTCCGGTGCACACATCCGATTTTTCAAAGTGCAGCGTCGCAGCCCAACTATCCACACATAACCGTGAAATGACGCAAGTACTCATTTCGCGCCATTTGCAATGGATATCTATTAGAAAACGTAATTATTTCGCTTACTCGGTGTACAAAAAATATATTTTGAAACAAAATAGAGGTTACTGGATACATACATTTATTAATTATTATTTATATTCCATTTATTTATGAAAACAAGGAAATCCAGACCGTATAAGCGTATGCGGTGAGCTGCGGCGCCGTGGGGAACTGCGGTACAAACTGCACGAAAGCTGTGCGTGGCCGGGGGTATGTGTGGATTACTCTATTGGATCTAATGTATCTCAGATCGCACTTGCGTTGCCGCACTGGCGCCGCACATTGAAAACCGGATGTGTGCACCGGGCCTTAGATAGTGTGGAGCCAGCTCAGATGCTGACCTCGTCATCTGACAACAGTGACTCAAAATTCCATTACGAGGTGTGCCTTCGGATATTTATCTTCGGTAAAGTGCACCGTAGTGAAAATATTTGTTTGCGAATAGATAGCCAATTGGCACGAGTTGATTTCCAAGTCCACATGATCTACACTTTTGAGATTTTTCGACTCCACCGGCCATGTCCTGTTTATTTCATTATAAGGACGTAAGAACCACATTGAATATACAAGGTCTGTCCCAAAAGTAATGAGAAAAAAATACATTTAATAAATAATCGTTCTTACAAAGAAAAACACTTAATAATCTTCGAAGTATGCGCCTTGGGCAACAATACAACGAGTCCAGCGTTGCTGCCAGTGGTTGTAGCATTGTTCGAGCTCATTTTGTGAGATGCCGCGAAACCTTGTGGTTAGGGCTCTTTAGACATCTCGGAGTGGGTCAAAATAGCGTTCTTTCATGTCCATCTTAAGGCAGTGAAGACAAAAAAAAAGTCACAGGGGGCCTGGCCGGGACTGTATGGTGGATGGGGAAGCACAGGGATGTGATTTTGGGTTAAGTATTCAGTCACAACCAACGCCGTATGGGGCCGAGAGTTGTCGTGGTGGACGATGCAGCTGCCAGCAATCTCTGGGCGGACGCTTTTTATCCTTTTCTTCAAGCGTTGAGCACTTCCAAGTAAAAGTGTGTATTTACTGTCTGCCCAGGTGGCACGAATTCTCTATAGAACACTCCTTTACGGGCGTATTCACAAGTCCGAGTTAACTCGAGAATCAACGATAATCCGCGAGTTATCGAAAAAACCGTATTCACAAGTCCTGATCCGTGGTTTAAACTGCCGGTTCGGTATTACATTTTGATCCTCCGAAATCGGCGAGTTAACTCGCGAGTAAGAGTTACGCATGCGCAGTACTACCTTTTTGCGAAGGATAGTCTGCTCTGAAAAACAAAATGGATGACACGTTTCATTCTATGCTAAAGTATAGTATTCTTGCGACGACTGGTCACTGGATTCGACGTATCATTACGGAGCACCTGCGACGTAGCAGCTCATGTACTCATCATAATATTGCTTAAATGGAAAATTTAAAACATAATTTTACAGAAATTCAAAAGAAAAATTAAAATAAAGGTAGCTGCGTAAATCTTAAACAAGCAGCTTAGCGAAAAGATAGATGGCGCCACCTCTGTCCTATAAGCCAGAGATTCGAACGGTAGAAAACGACCATAGCAGATACAAATTCGTCGTAGAATAAAAATTATTCTGTTGATTTATTACGAATGAAAGAAAATTGACAATGCAAGTCACTTTTCACACCACCAACACACACCCATGCTGACAAGTACAATGATAATCGGATTACATAGAGATATCAAGACATTGTGTACAATTCTTTCTTGCAAAATTTAGGTTTCGATAAAAATCCAATTTCAAATTAAATACCTTTGCATTTCTTTTCCCAAACCCACATTAAAATGTTGTATGAGTCCTATTTATTCACGATTTGGAATCAATTCTACGGCGAAGTACGTGCTTGATCAGTATGAATGCAGATTCGGGCGTCATCACCAATGTAAACAATGCCACGTGATCGTGAGGTAGCCAATTACAGCGAGCGTGTCATTTTAATCCCCGGATCACTTAACACGCTGTTTGAGAATACCGTTTTTGCTAATCCTCGAGTTAACTCTTACTCGCGGATCAACTGATCCTCGAGTTAACTCGAGACTTGTGAATATGGCCGTTAGAGTCGAAGAACACGATCAGTAGTGTTGTGACACGTGATTTGCTCATCCCAGCCTAGTGGTTGAGGTGAGTTTGGAGTGTGCCGCTCCGAGCTTTGCGCTTGCAGACTGGAGATTGTGACAAAACTTGATCTTTGTAAGTCTCCTTTAACATTTGCAAGGTTTCATTGCCACTTTTACCGAGTTTAACGCAAAACTTTATTGCATAGCGTTGTTCAATAGATCGCTGCATCTTTAGCGTAACGAGCCACGATCACTACGGCTCACTGTTAAGCTTCGGTTTCCTAAGAAAGCGTAGCCGTGATCTAGCGGCCGTGATGTATCGGTGGGTGACGTCACTCAAACATTGTTTATACTAACACATGGTGTTGGTTTCCCAGAGAGCGGTGTTTGTGAGCGTAACGAAAATTATCGGAGCCGCCATTTCCATGACTGTCGTCATAGCGGTCTCAAACAGTTGGGGAACGTTTTTTCTCTTGTAGCGGCCACATTTCATTTTTGCTCCAAACGATTCAAACGAAGAGGAGCGAAATAAATAAACTTTTTTGACTGCCATTGATTAATTCGTTTTTGTAAAATCGGGATCGTTAAACACAGAATGAAAATTTCAACGGATTTGAAATCTGCGGAAAATTTGACACCAAATCGATACCTTAAATGTGATTTTCTTTAAATAAATAATTTATTATTTAATAAATAATTTATTATTTAATAAATAATTAATTATTTATTAATTTATTATTTATTTAAATAATTTATTATTTAATAATTAATTAATTATTTACTAAATAATAAATTAATCAAATGGTAAATTATTGAATAATAAAAATGTTTTTTATATAGTTCTGGCGTAGAAATTTACGCTGATTTGAAATCTGTTGAAATTTTCACTCTACCTTCAACGATCCCGAAGTTAGAAACTTTAAACTAGAGAATAAAAAACCACTTTGTTTTGTTTCTCGAATAAAATAAACCACGACAGCCGTCTGTGTTGCCCATTCACCAACGTATTCTGTCCGTCTAAGTTGACACCTCTCGATTTTTGTTTAGACGGCCGTCTAGTTATGCCCGCGGCATCATGACGTATCACGGCTGTTAGATAACGGCTCCACTTTCTATGGAAACCAAGGCTTTAGGCCACTGGGCATACGCTGTGAATCAGGAGCAGCTGCGCGACCTTTGGATTACGTCACTGATATTCCAATCCACATTTCTGAGCCACCGGTTTTCCTTGGGGATGTGGCAGAAATGCGCTGAAAAATGTTTCTCATTACTTTTGTGACAGACCATGTATTATAATTATTATCATTATATACACACATTATTTCGAAACGGTGTGGAAATTTAGTGTGTGTGGAGCTTGCTCAGATGCTTACCTCGTCATCTGACAATAAATCAAAATTACGAGGTGCTGTCTTCGGATCTTTATCTTCAGGATAGATCACTAGACCGTTGCGTTGACGCTCCTGTGCTGCGTAAATTCCACTACCTACCTACATTGTCGGCTTCGAGCAAACATTCTTCAACTTTCGGAGACTAATTGTTTATTTCCATGATGGTTGAAACACATAATCCATGATGTAATATGTTTAAAAATTGTATAATAATATCAAAAAGAGCTCAAAATTTTTATTTCTCGACCAATAAACTAAGAGTCTTTAAGCAGCTGCACACTAAAAAAAAAATGTTTCCGTTAATGAATTCTACTCTAAGCTGGTGATATATAGTTAACATTTCTTTACTTGCACAGTATGGCTACCAAATACAATCACCGTTTTAATGAAGTTCCAGCGATTAAACGGAATTCAGTTAATTAACGTTGGAGTTGAAATCCTACTTCAATTAAGCGTGACAAAAGGATCTTTAAAAGTGAGGAATTCACAAGAGAACGACTTGTAATTACGAAACCCTCAAAAATCAGTATTTGAAAACTCCCCGAAGCTCTAACGCTGCAGGAATAGATACTGTTCTGAGATGAATAGAAAGTATCTCAATTCAATAGGCCTTGCAAAGGAAAAAATAGGAAATATCAATCTGTTAATTGGGCAGAAAGTCGCAAGGGGTAAAAGAGCAAAAGTAAATTTTGATATATATCATTATATATATTTTTAACAGCCAAATGACTTTTTACACTAACAATCAAAACGCATCCGAATTTAGTTTAACTATGTCTCTATGGCATAGAATTATTTAATCACAAAACACTGAAATGTGTAATCACGTAAACCCTAATGATTAGTTGTGTGTGTCAGTACATTTGACGTTATCTGCCTTATGTTTAGCCAGCCCTTATAAGACATAAAATCCTACCAACCAACCTTAACACAAAGCACATGCTCCACTGAGGGAAAGCAGATTTAACCCTTCAAGCGGTTTTGACGAGATATGTCGTCCATCAAGATCCGAATTTTGCTTACGGCGAGATATCTCGTAATCAAGCTATTAGTGATTTTTGGATAATGACAAGATCAACTCCAATCGGTTTTATTAATGACGAGGTAAGGTAATTTTAATTAACGTTGTACTAAAGCAACACAACGGGCTATTGACGACGGATCGGGATCACTAATCTAAGGGAAAGATCAGATGACAACACTACGTAATTTTGAACCACGGTCAGATGACGAGGCAACACCTGAGCTGACACCTCTTTCTCCAAACTTCCACACAAACCAAACGTTCGGACACGACAGATTTAAGATGCACCAGCCGCCTCTACACCATACGCTTACAAATATACATGCACTGATCCGGATTCGAATCATGAATTTTCCGATCTAGAGGCTAACACCTTAACAACCAGACCGGTTGGTCGGCTTATCAATGACGAGATGTCTCGTCAATAAGACCAGAAGTATGTTTTTATATGCAAGATGTTTCTTAGCTTCCTGTAGAAAATTAACCCTTCAAGTATTTCAACGAAGTATGCCATTCTTAATCTTACCAATTTTGCTAAGGATGACCGGACCTCTAGTACGACATTAATTGAAGGTTCCCTTCCTATTATGATATCTATCATATGCACCCAAGTAACGGAAAATTGCCTACTTTTTTTGCGAGATAAGCGGATCCGTATGTAAGCCGACCCCAGTACTTTAGCTTTAGAAAACGTTCCAAAAATTCTCGACTCATACACGGAAATATAGTGAAAATAAAAACAAAATGTTTTTAAAAATGTCAAGAACAAAACATCTCATTTCCACATAAAAAAGGAAATATTTTAGCACAACATATTGTTAAAATTCAGAGGAAACCTCATCATAATTTTAAATGTTTAAGCTTCTCCGTGTTGTCTGTTGTCCTACTACTATTAATATTATATATAATAATACTGTTAATATTTTCGTATTCGACTGTTGCTACGGAAACGGCGACCGAATTTGCCGGTTCTTCTGAAAACATTGCAGATTCTAGCGCGTGCTCTCAAATTTTATGAATGAATTAATTGACAAATATAACTGTGTTTATCGTCTGCGCGTGCTCCAAATTCATTAGCCCGTTGAACCACAAGACTCGCTATCACCAATCACAAAGCAAATAAACCTGCAAAAGATTGCAATTTTTTTATAATAGAAAGAAACTGTGCAAGTGAATCATAACCTCCTTCCACCTTTAACCCTTCCCCTCAAAATGGCCTTTAACCCTCTGGCTGATTATCCCGCGATTTCCACGGGCAACTCAAATGTAGCAAAATTTGCTCATCCCGCGATTTTCGCGGGCAGGTGTTTTTCTATCTTTATTGAGGAGCACACCGCGCTTTTTCACCGTTTAACCAATGAAATAAATTACATACAGTGTTAGACGTTAAATTTAGATTTTGGTCAACAGTTGTCGCTAGTCGTTAACTAAATTGCGGCATTTGAAGGTATTTTGTATTTACCGCTCTAACTTCGCGCCTTTGTTTGGCGCCTTTTTCTAATCAGAAATGGCTGCTAGAAAACGTTCAGCGATTGACAGAGTATATGTTCCTAATGATTTATCAGATTTTGAAAGTGATTTTAGTTTTGATTGTGATAGAGAGAGAGTGATATAGATTTTTCGGACTGCTCCTCAGATAGCGATGAATCTGATCATGATTCAATAAACTTGCAAAGCGTTAGGCAGTGGTGCAAAATTGATATGAAGAATATTCCTCCTCCTCCAGTTCCTTTTCGTGTAAATCCGGGAATTACTGTGCATATAGCTAACAATGCAAGTATATTGAGTTATTTTGAACTTTTTTTTGATGATCAAATATTACGAATAATAGTCCAAGAAACAAATAGATACGCTGAACAACATATCCATAAAGCAGTTTGTAAAGAGAATTCCCGTTGGAAAAAATGAAGAGAAACGAATGTTAAAGAACTAAGACTATTTTTTGCAGTTTTGTTACTCCAAGGAGTCATAAAGAAGCCAGAAGCTCAGTGCATTATATATATATATATATATATATATATATATATATATATATATATATATATATATATATATATATATATATATTTTTTTTTTTTTTTTTCATTTTACTTTTTTATATTATGTAATAAATAGAAATTAATTGTAATTCAATTGAAATTATTTTTTTTTGCGATAACATCTGAAATTAGGTTTTCTGACAGTTTAGTTTCTCATGATAAAAATCTATATAAAAAGTCTTTTCTAGAAAGAAACAAATGCATATTTCAATTCTCCAATATATATAGATTTTTAATATGCAAAAAAACAAAAAAAAAACACTATTTTTGTAGCGATTTTTCGGTCCACAAATTGAGCAGTCAGAGGGTTAAGACCAAAGAGTTCTTCGGTGAGTTGTGTCGTTGATTGTATTGATACTGAGTTTCACCCACACATGCTATTTTTATAAAAGTTTAATTCTTGCGCGCATGGTAAATTTTACCATGTTTTGGGTGAACAATGGACTGTAGATATATATTCCTATTGAATGAGAGTTCCTTATGGTTTGATTCAACTAAAGAGTTGTAAAATGCATTCTATGATTTACTTCAAAGTGTATTATTAAATGCATTAGTATTTTATTTATGTGTGTGTTAATATTTAACAAGTAAAATAATTTTAAAAAACATTTTAGACTATACATCGATGGGAGTGATTCTCAGGTGACTTGATGGATGTTTTCCTAAAATTGTAAATTTAAAATGGGATTTATTATTAAATTATAAGTTTTATCCCTTTGCAAATGTTATTATGCCTTTTCGAAACATCTTTAAAAAAAATAAGAATGGAGTTTTCCTTTTTTCTGCTGAGGCAGGATATGGCAGGTTTAGAACCATTTGTTTACTGCGTTTTTATCTCTTTTGGTGGTTGTCATTGCGAGGTATCTCGTGTTTGGCAAAATTGGTCAGATTTTGATAGACGAATAACTCATCGAAACAACTTGAAGTGTTAAGTGCCACATGTAAAGAGCAACGTAATTTCTAAAGTAGACACATAAATATATTTGAAGACAAGTCTTCTTAGATCTTAACTTTAAAATCCAAAACTGTAGGTTCGAATTAAGAAAACACGATTTTCAGATTTACGGAAATATCTGTATGAAAATACACTTATAGATGGAAACATTAATGTATTTAACTATCCATATATTCTATCCATATATATGGAAACATTCATATTGTGGAGTCGTCGCTCGAAAAGGGTAGCGTGAAAACTGCACGAATAGTACACAAGAAGAAGACAATTAATGGCTAAGATGCAAAGGGCATACCATAAAAACTGAAAGCGAATTTTTTACGTAGTGGCAACACTGCGAAACTAAAAAATTAAAGTGCGGCGATTTTTTTCAATCTGCTAACTGTACAATTATAAATGTTCTAAACGAAGCAGACGATTTTATTTTCATAGTTTCGTGCTTGTTTAAAGAACTGTTTTTATTTGCCCTACAGAAATGGAGTGGAGTGATTCAAAGTTAAAAAACGAAATGCTTTCTGCTGTATAATTTTGCTATCGTTTGGGCAAAACAGCTCCAGAAACAGTTAAGTTAATGAAGGAAGCTTACAAAGACAAATGTTTTGGTGAGTCTTCGATTTTTAGATGGCATGGTGATTTTACAAAAGGGAGTTTGTCTGCAGAACTGGCGTCTAAGCCTGGCCAACCAGAAAGTGTTGTGAATGATCGAAATGTTAACACTGTGTGGACAATCTTGGAAGAAAATTGGCGAATGACGTGTGAGGAGATAGATTCATTAAATAATATTTTGAAAACGTCGATAGTTCGCATTCTACGCAACAATTTACAACTTCGCCATGTTTGTTCCAGATGGGTCCCTCATCACGTTATTAAAGAACAAATGCAAAGAAGAATTCACTAATGTTGTGAAAGAAAACAGATGCTTCAAAATGATCCGAATTTCCTAGACTGTAATAACAGGTGATGAAACTTGGGTGCATCATTTTTATCCCTTTACCAAGTCTGCAACAAGTGGATAACTACTGTAAATGGTGAATATTATACTTCAGTTTTGAAAATTTTGCGACAACACATATCGAGAAAGCGACATGAACTGGTAGAGAATTGGACATTACATCCCGATAAAGCTCGCCCGCATGTTGCTACTTCTGTTCAGCAATATCTTAGTATTTGCAATATTAGAATCATGCCACATCCCCCTTAGTCCTGATCTCGCAACATGCTATTTCTGGCTGTTTCCGACGTTGAAGTAGAAGATCCGTGGTGGAAAATTTAATACAGATTGTGAAGTTATTTCAGCAGTGCAGAGTTCTTTGAAGCAGCTTCCAGAAAAAAGCTTCTCTACTGGTTTTGAAAATTGGGTTGAACGATAGGACCGTTGCATATCATCTGAGTAAAAGAATTTTGAAAAAAAATGATGTAATTTTTTTTTCTGTAAATATATTTCTTGACTTCTTATGATTTTACTCTCAGTTTTTATCGAACCCCCTTTGTATTTAAGTTCTTATTATTCCAAGAACATTACGAAAAATATACAGTATTTGTATCACCATATTAACATCATTACCAACGCATCAAAGTATATATCCTTACAGTCTAGCATGGTGACCAAGAATCCCCCTCTCTGGTTCTCTAACGCCGTCTCCAACGTGCTCTGCTGCAGACGGTAAAAGTTGAAAACCAATCAGAGATTATTTGAACGAATAGCAACAGCAGAGGACGCTCTATATCACCTGTTCTTCTCAAATCGTTGTAAAGCGCGTGACGAAAAAACAGCAGCTGGCACTAAGCACTAACCAATCATAATATATCCGACCTTCCGATGTCACAATAGAGTAGGCACCTACCCTGTAAGTGACCCTTCCTAGATGTCAAGCACAACGGAGTATCTCACGATGTCACAATATATTTAAACATCCATTTAAACGGAAATAGACACATGAAACTATTCAACTGTCCATATATATTATTACATACAACTATCGTCCTTTATATCCCTATAAACGACAGTGTACGGTAGATTTCAAATCCCTGGGAAAGTTAAACTGTGACAATAATTCATTCATAAAATTGAATCTTCTTTCTTCAGTTTGTGCCAAATTTTAGCATTTAAAAAAATTGCGTGATTAATGAATATAAATATATAGTTTTGACTTTTTAAGTTGTGGTGTGTTTCTACAGAATTTCGTCTTTTAACTATAATATCAAGATATATTTTTTACCATTCCGGCCATTGGTTTATGAATTATGCAGAAGTATCTTGTCATGAAAATATATTACTTAGTTTTATTATTTACATTCTTTCAAGCTGGAAAAAAGTCTCGAATAAGTGTATGCTGCCCTCACAAGCTCATAGTTTTTAAGTATATTGGTCTTGATTCCTCGATTGCTTCAAATACTATGGCATCATCATCAATCAAGATGTGAAGCGTAGTACTTGAGAACTAAATTATTTTGAGCGCAACCAACGGTTCATTTCATTTTGTAAACTTAATTTTTATGCTTCTAATGAACCCTTTGGACACGAAACTCGTGCATCCTAAAAAGGTTTTAATGGAGTGTATGTTACCAAGACTAGAGGAGCACATCGTTTGATTCTAAAAAGACAATTGGACATACTTTTCGAACGTCATTAAGGCCAACATAAATAAAATACCCTTAACGATGTTTGAAAGATAAATTACAGCTAGAATACATAAGAGCTTTGGTTGTCGTTACTTGAAAGTCGTTAAAAAGTTTCCACGAACAGCCAAAAATATTTACAATGAACTCAAAATTTTTCTGTACATTTTCCAAAATATTTATGGAATTGTACTTTCTTATATCTGGAACCATGAGAGATATTTTCTGTCAAGTTAAATATAGATGGCGGTAGTGTTTCTGAGACTATGTGTTTCCTGTAGGTATACTGAAAGTGACGTCATTTTACTTGTTTTTCGAACACCTGACACATCAGTTGATCCCGTTCTTTGCTTGATGAGTAAACAGAATAGAACTCAGGATTAACAAATAACGGATTTATTAAGAAGTAGCAACAGAAAGCGAAGCTGCGAGGTCGGTGCTCGGTAGTCAGTCGCAACCAAATCAGTGATATACAACAAGGGTGGCTATGCAACCCATTGAACATCCGCGCGCCATCCCGTAGGAAAATACTCAACTAACACAATTTGAGCATTTCACCAATAAACATTCCAAAATATACATTACGAATTGATTTTTGACCCCGAAATGTATCTTGTGAGATAATTTGGATACCAGATGTAAACTATTCACAGACCGTCTGGTTTGTTTGCACTAAAAATCCCTCTCGTATAAAACTACAAATAAATACCTGATCCGGGTTTAACTAATTAACTTCTGTTAAGATATGCCATACTTTCTGAAACTCATTCAATTTTTGTCTGGTTGGTTGGATTGGGTTCTAAGGCAAAAGAGTCATATTTGGCCAAGCTGCACAAGACATACAAAGTCACAAATTGTGTATAGACTTACAGACAATATACTTAACGTCAGAAGCTGTTTACACATGCGAACTAATAGCCGGTTAAGCTTAAAGTCTGTATTTTAATAAAGTCATTCTAGAGTAAGTACTTTTAATTCCTCTTAAACCTCTACTTTACTTCGAAATTTTATAATAGCACATTTTTAACGAAATGTGATGACTTTTGAATGATTTTCCTGGCTTCAATCTATTAATCCTTGCATCTCTTTCTATCCCTTTCCATTCAGAGTGAATGATGATAAAATTATTCAAACATAAGGAAACCTGACTTTATGTGAAAAGTATATTTTGTTTCTATTTCAAGTGTTCAGTGGTTTGTTAGTATTTTAGTGAGACAACATCATGCGTCTCACGTCACAATTAGATTGAATAAAATAAAATATGAAGAAAAGTCTATGAGTATACACACAGGAAGTATGAACGAACTGAAGAAGAAAAATAAGAATCGAAATGGTCATATGGTGAGTAATGAAAGAAATTAACTAACAGGGTTTTCCAAGAACGGCCAGAAACCTACCAGCTGTTCAGCAAGATCGTCATTCTGGAGCTAAAGAGCATCCGTTCAGGAACTCCCGTTTCGGCACACAACCCACTGATTAAGTAATAGGAAACTAAAATTAAAAAATACAGCACTGTATAACAGCTTAATTTCTCTCGAATAACTTGAGAACTCAATACTCTATCATTTTTAAATGCGATATGGCAAGAGACATATTACTACTTGTTGGTGCTCATGATGTTTTCGTCTAATGTGCCGAAATGACATTTTAAATATTCCGGAAATGAAAAGTCTGATACTGAAATTTCTTCAACGGGTAGACCATGCATAGCCATGTCATACGTAGACCGAATAAAAGAAACATTTTAAGAAATGTTTATGTGTATACCTGAAGTATACACTACCATACAATAATGGACCGGACGCCAGTGGATTTTATGCAAATCTAGTGCTTGTACGTTATCTGTTAAGGTTAAATACGATACGCGAACTGGTAACGTCGTTAGTTCTGTGTGAAATTGTGACAGTATGTCAAAACGAAAGGAACTTAGTGACTTTGAAAGAGGTGTTATAGTTGGTTGTCACAGGCAAGTCAATTCGCGCAATTGCGGTAGAATTATCACAGCCACGATCAACTGTTGGTGATGTTTTGAAGTGGAAAACTACGGGAGTTGGGACACGAACTACACACGTTGGTCGTCGCCGTAAACTGACCGAACGGGATCGGCGTGTCCTGAAGCGTGAGGTTAGTAATAACCGCAAGAAACCACTCCAAATCATCAACAGTGAGTTTCAACAGGCAGCAGGGGATACGGTGCACCCCAATACTTAGCCGGAAGAAGTGCACGACTTAAATAGCCACGAATATGTTGCCGCACAAAAACCAAACATCACCCCATCCAACAAAACCGGCAGACTCGCTTGATGTTTGCAACGTCGCAACTGGACTGTGGATCACTGGAAAACTGTTTTATGGAGCGACGAGTCACGCTACACGCTCTTTCAGTCCGATGGGCGTGCTTGGGTTTGGCGAATGCTAGGCGAACATCTATTACCCGAGTGCCTCGTTCCAACTGTCAAGGTAGTAATGTACTTGTTGTCAAGGTAGTAATGCACTTGTTGTCAAGGTATTAATGTACTTGTTGTCAAGGTAGTAATGTACTTGTTATCAAGGTAGTAATGTACTTGTTGTCAAGATAGTAATGCACTTGTTGTCAAGGTAGTAATGCAATTGGTGTCAAGGTAGTAATGTACTTGTCGTCAAGGTATTAATGTACTTGTTGTCAAGGTAGTAATGCACTTGTTGTCAAGGTAGTAATATACTTGTTGTCAAGGTAGTAATGTACTTGTTGTCAATGTATTAATGTACTTGTTGTCAAGGTAGTAATGTACTTGTTGTGAAGTTGTAATGTACTTGTTGTCAAGGTAGTAATGTACTTGTTGTCAGGGTAGTAATGTACTTGTTGTCAAGGTATTAATGTACTTGTTGTCAAGGTAGTAATGTACTTGTTTGGGGTGTTTTTCGGGGTGTGTCCTGGGACTTTTGCATGTTGTTCCTGGTAAATTGAACGCTGACGCCTACATGAACATTTTGGGCATTCAAATTCTTCCTACGCTCTGGCAATTTTATGAAATGGACGAATGTTACTTCCAGGACGACAACATTCACTCCGTTTTATGTTGCAGCTTCTATCAAGCAGTAGTATCAATATATGGATGTAAAACGTCTTGCCTGGACTGCTCAGAGTCTCGATCTAAACCACATAGAACTCTTGTGGGACGAGTGAGAGTGACGCTTACTGACCACGGAACCATGTCCGAAATCTACAGCTGAGCTGGCGACATTCTTGCAACAGGAATGGACACAAATACTCATAGCTTTGTATCAAAACCTTGTTGAAAGTAGGCCCAGAAGGATTGCTAGTGTAATTGCAGCACGTGAGGCCGCCCCCATAAAACATGTTTTATGTCCCTTATACCATTACGTCTTGCTGTCCGGTCCATTATTGTGGGTAGTGTATTGGCCGCCCCCCTATAAAACATGTTTTATGTCGTGCTGCAATTACACTAGTAATCCTTCTGGGCCTACTTTCAACAAGGTTTTGATACAAAGCTATGAGTATTTGTGTCCATTCCTGTTGCAAGAATGTCGCCAGCTCAGCTGTAGATTTCGGCGTGGAATGAAAGAAATTGATTAATAGGACACAAAACTTTTAAAATAAAGCTCGATATAACAGCCTAATTTCTCAAGAATAACACGAGAACTCAATATTTTATAATTTTTACCAACCGATACTGGAAAAGACAATTACTCAAAAGTTTTTTCTTTTCTTCGCGGAGTGAAATTTTAAAAAATAATTAATTTTCCGGAAATGAAAATGTTAAATAAAAGTTTTTCAATGATTTGTGTTAGTGTTTTATAGATTTAAAACGAGTTCACTACACTTAGTAGTGTGACCTAGGTCGACTACAAGAAAACATTTAAGAAAAGTTTATGTGTCTATAAGGAGAAAATAAAGAATGCAATAAAGAAGGAAACAAACTGAAATACGTACGGTAAGTAATAAAATAAATCTATTAATAGGAAACAAACCGTAAAAAATGCTGCACTATTTAACAGCTTAATATTTTCAGAATAAGACGAGAACTCAATATTCTGTCTTTTTTTACAGGCGATAATACAAGAGATATTTATTACTTGTTGGCGGTCATAATTGTTTGTTCAAATGTGCCAGGAATGACATTTTAAATATTTTGGAAACTAAAAGGTTGATTAAAATTTCTACAACCTAATGTCAGTGTTTTATTAATATTTAAAACGAGTATGCTGACTAAATGTTTTCTAAGAGAAGTTAATGCGTAAACGGGAAGTATAAATAATGAGCTGAAAAAGGAAAAGAACAGAATTGTGTATGAGGAGTAATGAAAGAAATTAATTAATAGGAAACGAAACTCTTAAAATAAGGCGCTGTATAACAGCTTAATTTCTCAAGAATAACCCGAGAATTCAATTCGCTATCCTTCATACAGACGATATGGCAAGAGACAATTTATTACTTGTTGGCGCTCACAATTTTTCGTTCTAATGTGCCCGGAATGACATTTTAAATATTTCGGAAATGAAAAGGTTGATTAAAATTTCACCTGCCGCTTTGGAATCTCATTACGAAATCTGACGAGAAATGTGATGTAGCACCACTATTTTTCTTTCTCCAACGACATTTTTAATGTACGTTTGAAATGGTTAATGCTCCGTATGATCTTTAATATTCTTTGTTCCAGAAGAGGGGAATTAACTGAACGAGTGCCCCAAGAACGTTCTACAATTTTTCTTTCCACGATAAATTCTCAGAATTGTGCATTATTAAAACGATTCTGACGTTTTAAAGACGTCCTATCTGTTAATTCGTCTCTTCGTGGCTCGTTCTTTTTATGCTTGATAACAACCTGTCCAAGTTTTATGTTCCACATCTTCTGGTGATGAAGTGCTCATTTATGGTACTGACTTCTTGGAATTTCAAGCGTGATGAAATATTGTTCTTCAATTTGATAAAAATGGCGGATCCATTCTTAAAGCTCCTTGAAAGAATGGACTTTATACAGGCTGCACGGCAACGTACTAAAATACCCACGGAAACATCGAACGCAGATAGCTACAAGTTATGAAAATTTTGTTTTTGTACATTAAAGAGTCTGTTGATCGTTATATATCGAGACTATAGCAACAAAATTAGATCGCTTGCTGCGCCTCTAGCGGTAAAATCGGAACTTAGTGCTCATATCTCCAAGTTACGCAAGATACGGGTAAAATCATTTACAATGTAGTAATGCATCGCCGATTTTTCCAAAATGGCACTCGTCGAACCCCAGAAAATGAGTGCATTGAAGTTTGATTTGCATGAAAAGGATTTTCAATGAGAAAATTCTATGGTAAACGAAAATCATTGTTCCAATTTCTTCGACAGAGGATATGCATCAGATGTTTCATGAGTACGACGTAAAACTGAGGAAGCAAAATTAAACCTTTCTAACCCAAACTGATAATAAACTTAGAAAAACTCCAAACAGCTATAGACAATTTTTGCATTTCAAACATATTTTATTCATAGCTTTCGAAGTTTGAATGGTTTTACCAAAGTTTGGTTAAGATTATTTTTCTTTTGTTTCCTCATTTGTATGTACATGCAATATATATCTGCGAAATATAGAATTGTTATTCTCTACATCCACAGTTCTTACCACATATTTATGAATATCTGAAGAGTGCATGGATTTTGGAGAACCCTGGGTTATGAGTATTAGTAATTTAGTTGCTACAAATCTTTACTGAAAATAAGAAATTATACACAACAGGTGTTGCAGAATACACCAGTCTTTTTCTTCTCCCCTCCCTAATCGGAACGAGAAACTGTTTATCAGCTGTTTCGAAGGGCAGATGTTTGTACTCTCTTATGCTTATGTGCCCCGTTTGAGTGCTAGCCTCTTTTCCATTTGAAAGCGAGAGTGTCGTTTATGTTTAGAAGCGAGTGTGCAATAGTTCTGTAGTTCATTTGGAGATGTACAATACTACATTGTTCAGTTTCTTGTTTGTAAATATTGAATATTGTGTTTTGTCCTGTGATTTGAATTTTTTTAAAGTTCGCCTAATAATTTGGTATAAAGCTAAAATTTTTAGTTCTACGTATATCAGAACCGTTTACTAAATCATGATCATTTTAGCTCATTTGTTATTTTATCTGTGCCATGGTTTGTGTGCAATTGCTTTCAACATTTTTTAAGGGATATACTGAGATAATATAAGTTCCAAGACGTTTTTACAGGAATGATCAGAAATGAAACTTTTACTGAAAATTTAAAATTGTAAACAAACCAAAACATTTGGAATACAAATTTTACGTTATCGGGACATTGCCAACTAAACAAATTTTGTAATTCGAATCTTTCTCAATTGGGATATAAATATGTGCTAATATTTCCATGTTTAACAATTAAGTGTTAAATCTGCTAAAAATGTATATCATAAGCGTAAATCGTAAACAAATAGAATTAAATAAATTAAATGAGTGCATGCTTCTCATTACACAAAGTGCATCAAGTTTATTGATTTAAAAATCATATTTTATTGATTTAAAAATCATATTTTATTGATTTAAAAATCTAATAAAATAAATTTATTAATTATTCATTACTACGAATAAACAATGTGCAAAATAGTATAATATTTTCCAAAAATACAAATCTTCGGGCTCTGAAATAAATGTAATCAGGAATAGTATTGAAAGAATAAATTTTGCCGAACTTTTCCAGTTGTAAAAGGCTAGCAATTTTACCCCATCGTCAGAAAATCCCAAGACATAAACGTTTGAGAATGTTGCCCTCTAAAGTGATTCAAAGGCTTCACAAGACTTGAATCAATTGAGGATTCTCGCGGTGAGTAATTTTCAGACTTTTATGAAAAACGAAAACAGTCAAAGGGTACTTGCTTCGAAATGAAAGTGTAGGGCTTGGAATTTCTTTGAAGCTAACACTGCTAGACCTCTTCGCATGAATGGATTAAGTCTCAACGGAAGAAAGCCGGTTTCAGAATTTTCAGGGAATCTGAAGTTCTTAGAGTTATTATTTTTGGGATGTTATTGAAAGCATTGTATGTTAACCTTTGAATGGCATTTGATAACAGCAAAATTGCATATGTTTCGATGGTTCCTGTACCGTTATGGTGTTTTTACACTCACTGCTTAAAGTTAAGCTCGGAAAATAAAATGTTAATTTCCAGAAGCGAAACTGAATTTGAGAGGGTGCAATTTGCTGCAGAGGAAGATGGAAGCATACAAATATGTTATGTAACAGCTAATGACGGTTTCGTGTCGAGAAATATGCAAAAAAGGCAGTTGTATACAAAACCTGCCTTGTGAAGGGTAGAGCATTGGAGTCATTAATGCATTTCAATGATGATTTCAATCGTAATGCAATAAAATGATGTTTAAATCCTAAACAAATAAACAAAACCGACATTTATAAGATATGTGACCACTCCTCATCCTCATACAAAATTTACAGTGTGTGACCATGTTTTCCATGAGGTGATCAACCACCCCAGAGAGAAGTAATCACCATTCCTCCTGTAGAGCAGTTTTCAAAACTGTGAGAGTAGCTGGGGGTGGGAAACGTGCCGACACAGCACGGCCGAGGACATCCCAAAGATTTCCAATGCGATTAAGGTCGGTTGAGTAGGCCGGCCAAACCATACGCGCAATAACCTCACTCTCCAGATAGTCGTCGACGATGCCAGCTCTATGGGGACGCGCATTATCATCCATTAAAACGAAAGAAAGACCAACTGCTGCAGCATACACTCACTCTGTCCACAGTGGGTTCTAGGACTTCATCCCGATACCGGACAGCCGTCACAGAACCCCTTCTATAGATGTACAGGTCGGTGCGATATCCTACGAAATCCCGGTTCACACCGTGATGCTTCCATCTCTGAATGCGTGATGCTCGATGATGTTCTGGGCCGATTGCGTGTGCCTTATTGTCACCAGACCCTTACACGTTTGTCATCTGGCTCCAGGGCAAGTTTCGACTCATCCGTGAACATAACGTTAGCCAATCAGACACAGTCAAATTCGCATGTGGCCGACACCACTTTAACCGTGCCCCTCTGGATTGGACGGATAGAAGAACACAAACTCATGGTACCCGGGCGGCATATTACCAACCTTTACCTGGAATAGAAGATATGGGGAAATTTTAAGCCCGCTGATTCGTTGGTTTCTCTGTTCGAGATCCAAGACGTCACTCACCCATAGTGCGCACTCCGCTTGTGTGAAAAGTATCACTATTTACTTGCAATGTTTGCGGAAAAAAAGTTGAAACTGCTTCGACCGAAAATAGAATACTAATAAAAAAGAAAGCGATAGCTTTTAGATGATGATTACCAAGCGACAGTTCAACGGTTTGTGCCATGTACTCGTAATTTGATCGTATGTTTTGTGTTCAGTTTTAATTGCAGTATAGATTCGACACGCATAATTTAAAAATAATTCATTTTCGAACTTTAAAGATACTTAATTCCTTGAACAGAATAGAAGGCGGAAACAGGGGAGTTTTTCGTTATTACTGGGATTCTGTTGTATGGATTAGTTATTTATGTTGCTGAGGTTTTGCTATGTAGGTTTTAAGATCGTGTCTTATTTCGCTGAAACCATCTGGCTTTGGCGATGGTTCTGAGGGTGGTAGATTTCAAGGGTGTTATTTGTAGATTCCCAGATTTCTCGCCATCGCCAAGCTGCTTTCGTTTTTGCCACCGGCTTTCAGTTCAAGTACAAACTACCGAGAAATGAGTAATGACCGACCGAGTCCACGTGAAGCATCGCCATTAATGATGATGTCACATAGTGAGGTCATAGTCGACAGTTTGAAACCAAAGAATCAGCGGACTTAAAATGTCTCCATGTCTATTCCAGGTAAAGGTTGTTAATATGCACCCGGGCGTATAGTCCAATCGTGTAGCCTTGTGCGCAAAGTAGTGGCAGATATCGTCTAACAATGGACATTGCAAACATACACGTCATATGTGTGGAGGTCGTTCTTCGATTCCGCTTTGCTATGACATCATTATATCTGTCTTCCACGTGGGTCGTAACCGTTGGGCGGCCGGCCACAGGTCTTTGGACAACTGTTTGGCTTGTTTGGAATTGTTTCAATAATCGTGAAATGACGGAATGATGAACGCAGAAGAAAAGAGCAACATCAGTGATTGATTGCCCTGCCTTAAGGCGTCCCAAAGAAAGCCAGCGCTCACTATCTGCCTATCAGCCATTCGTCTTCTGGAAGCCATAGAAACACGACTGTCTTGGAAACTTATCGTACGAAAGTTCTAAACACTTTTTACAGCACTGACAAGTAACTCCTCTAACCCTTGACAACGCTGGATTCTTATACGACTGCCTTTTATGCATATTTCTCGACTCAAGACCGTGATTGGCTGTTACATAACACATTTGCATGCATACTTCCATCCACCTCTGCAACAAATTGCAGCCTCTCAAATTCTGATTGGTTTCTGGAAATTCTTATTTTCCTCTCCATACTCAACTTTTGACAGAGAGTCAGAGTTTCTTTACCAATATTAAAGCAATTTAAATTTCAAAAGAAAACAAGCTCTGTTGATTTAAGTGACTGTTGATTTGCTTATTACTGATATTTCTTGACAAAAAAGAATGACGCATGGAATGGATTGGGAATATATATCTGAATAAGTGAAAAATCAATATTTACTGTTTTAAAAACTAATGTTACTGAATCGAGACATGTTTTGTTAATTTGATCGTTTTTGACTTTAAATTTTTATTAGTTTGTAAAACAATTTGTCAAAACAATTGACTGAAAATTTGTCGGCTCACAAGTGAAACGCCCTACGCTTTGTGAATTTAGTATGTTTCACTTGAAGTATTTCCACAAAAAAAAAATTTTTTCTTTGCATTTAAGTTAGATTTCTTTTGAAATATATTTGGTAACTCTACAAGGAGAGCATTTTCTCTTCGCCTTATCAGAACTGCACTCTTTCACTTGGTGGGTTTCACTTGTATAAGCAGATGATTTATTAAACACAATAACGAACAACGCAACGAAAAAAAAATACGATATAATAATATCAATAAACTTTGCTAAAATATATTTACCAACTAGCTACTGCGTGTCTAGCACGGAGTTGTCCACGACAATTTCAAAAAGATCGAAAACGTTAGTTCAAGGGAGAAAAAAAGTAATAAATTCATTTTAAAATGTTCTAGATTAATTTTAAGAATTCGGGCTGGACATAAAATTCACAAAAAGTTAGGACTACCTGTGTGCCAAATTTCATTATCATAAAAAAAGAAAAAACAATAACGCTCGCCCTGTAACAATAACAATAACAATAACCCTTGGTGATTGCGACGCAGTTCCAAAAACGATCGCAATAGCCCACTGTGTTGGTCCGGTGCGACGTTAATTAAACACCTACCAAAAACAATCGCGAAGACGATTGCAAAGGACGTATAAGTTTTAACGGTATTATCTGATGTGCCCATATTCGTATTGCAAAAATAAAAAGTTAAAATTGAAAAATTATTTATTTAAAGAAAGTTAAAGAACTGGTGTAAAATTTTGCGCAGATTTCAAATTCGTTGACATTTTTAATCGATCTTTAACGATCCCGATTTCACAAAAAAAATAATTAAACGATGCCAGTCAAAAATTATTATTTGTTTGCTACTCTTCGTTCGAATCGTTTGTGCGCAGGTAATGAATCTGTGATCTCTAACGATCACGAAGACCCAAATTTGTATATGAAGAAATATAAAAGTTGCAATTAAAAATTATTTATTTAAGGAATATCACATTTTATGTCATCGATCTGATGTAAAATTTTCGCAGATTTCAAATCCGTTGAATTTTTTACTTTATCTTTAACGATCCAAGAGATAAAAAAAAGAACGTCATAACTCCAGTTAAAACTGTTTATTTATTTTGTTCGTCCATTGAAATCGTTGGTTGGAAAATGAAACGCTAAAAATAAATTTAGAATCTGTGATCTCTATACTGTTGCCATTCTAAGGAAAACAATTATAATTAAATGCCAATAAACGGATTAAAAAAGTTCTAGATGAAATTTTAAAATTCGGGTGCTACACAAATATCGCAAAATATTAGGACTATCGGTGTGCCAAATTTCATTATTGTACGTGACATTGATTCGTCAAAACACTGATCGCAGAGACAAAGACAAACACTTCCTTTTATAATAGTAGAGGTAACATTTAGTGCTATAGTCGAACACAAATAAAATTAATAAAAATTTAACTTCCGAAAGTTAAAATATTTTAAACGTTTAATTTGCCAAAAATTGCGTTGGAGGGAACTTGTTATATCACACATAATCGACAATCAATCATTATCACACATATTCCAGCCTTCGATATAGCAGTGAACTATCCACTGCGTAGCTAGACTGGTGTTGTTCGTACAAGCCCGTGCTTTTGTGGGGTTATCGGTTTGCTTCGTAACCCAAATGGGAATCCGTAGCCTATTGGATAACAGCCATAAAGGCGTTGCACGTGGGGTTGGTTTGCGAAGCAAACCAAATGAAAATTCGTAGCCTATTGGAATGAATTCCCTGCGAATTCCAATTTGGTTTGCTTCACAAATCAAAAAATATAAATATTTAATTGATAAATTATTTATTAAAAGAAAATCAAACGTATAAGGAAATAAACGTATAGGAAAAACAAACGTATAAGGTTTAAGGTCTATCTGGTGTAAAAATTTCCGCAGATTTCAAATCCGTTAAAATTTTTGTTCTATCTTTAATGATCGCTGAGGTAGAAAAAAGCACTGAAGAACGCCTGTGATAACTTTAATAATTGCTTTTGTCGAACTCGAATCCGCTTATCAGGAAATCAAAATGATTGAATCTCGAATCAAACGAAGGTCATTCGTATCTGTTCACTCCCATTCGAGACGGCAGGTGAAAAAAATTTGGCATGGTTCCAAAGGCTGTATTTAGACTTTTCTCCCTCACGTTAATAGTGACCTGAGGGAGAAAAGTCTAAATTTTTATGCTTCTTCATTTCCGAAAGAAATAAGAACGGTAAAAAAAACTATTAAATTTATTTACAAATGTTCTAGATTAAATTTTAAAATTCGCCAAGAACCAAAAAATTGCAAAAAATTTGGACTATCGGTGTGCTAAATATCATTACTGTAAGTGCCATAGATTCGTTAGGACTTAGCGGGTAGAAAACAAAGAAACAAACATGTTCACAAACCTCCCTGAACATTTTTAATGCGCTTATTTTGTTTTTTGGAGATTCGGTTCTTTACTCCCGATTTTCAGCTGACCAAAAATCGTTCTATGATCAATGCAAGTATGTTTTACTGTAATACTATGCTATTTATATAATGTTTATATGTTATTACCGATATAAGTACCCATTGCATCATCTTTCTTTATTTCTTACTTCTATAAACAAGTGTAGTTTAAAGAACTTTTTCATTCAGCCATATTAAGTAATATAAATTTTATTTCGGCCTTAAGTGAACATTTACGCAAATGACTTCTGTACCTTAAGTAAGAAGGTACCTTAAGTCTGAGACTACTTAAAGCGTTGTCTGTAAACATTTGGAACTCGAGGTGAAGACATAATTACCAGAAAACTTCCTAACACTATATTATGCAAAGTAGATAGCTTAAGGAATTGTACAGCTTAGCAGAAATATTTTTGCCACCTTCAACACACTTAAAAAGACAGTACTACTTTGTTTATCCAAAAGTACGATATAGTGGAGATAAATTACACGGCTATAGCATGCTATTATAATGTAAATTAGTTTTTGGTTTGGTGGGTATGTTCAATACAGTAAATCCTTTACTTAATTTAGCAGTGGATGAATTGTATTAGATAGATGTTACTACTAGCTGACGTATAGAAAATGGCGAGAGCTATATTAAGATCACGGGTGTATTTTCGTAAACGTGGCAATGAAGTACAGTATACGGACAAAAGTATTTGGACTCTGCAGAAATTCGGAGGAGAATTCATCTAAATGTGGGATTGTTTTTCCAGGTTAAGACTCATCCCATTGCTTTATGTCCAGCTATAATAAAATAAAACGACTCGCACGATTGCAATTGCACAATTTACCTCGCAGAACAAAACGGAAGATAGCAATCGATGGAGATGAATGTTTTCTACGAATATCAACATTTAAAATTTGTCTAAGGTTGCGTTTTCTTATTAAATTGGATGCTTGCTCCGATAATTTCAATACGAACCCCCATCTTTTATCACAAATGTGGATTCTACACACAATTTAAGACCGAAGTAAAAAAAAAGTTCATCAATTTTATTGGATTTTCACCGATTTATAAATGTTTAAAAATTAGACCTCCTAATTTAAATTTGGTGCATAATCTGTAACGCAGTGAGAATTTTTGCAGAATTCGATGATTGCTATCGTTATTGGGGATTGTTCACTAAGTGCATACAGATATTTCTGCCAACAGATCCTTGGATTCAGTAAGAATGGATTGTGACTTTGCCACCATCTTAATGGACTCTATACCAAGGCGTCTGCAACAGGTCGTTGATTGAGATAGCCACTACACATCTTTATTAGTATTTATAATGTTGAATTATATAATTATTAGTATTTATAATGTTGAGTTATAAATTGAATTCCGAACATTTATCCGCTCTCTCAATGTTTTTAATGGATTTTCTCGGTCATTTTTACGCAGTTTTACATTATTTTTTCATCAAGTCCGCCTGAAATTTTGTGAAGAATTCAAATTTGTGATTTAAGATGGAGGTTCGTATTGAAATTATCGGAGCAAGCACCCAATTTAATATGAAGACGGCCCCTTAGACAAATTTTAAGTATTGATATTTGTAGAAAACATTAATGCCTATAGATTGCTACCTTCCGTTTTGTTCTGTGATGTAAATTGTACAATTGCGATCGGGTGAGTCGTTTTTTTCTTGTCGGCTGTACCTGGTACCATGAACTCTGAGTGTGCCTCGACGTGTTGCAGCTGTAACACAAGAAAAAGAAGGGCGTACCCGTTACTAAATGGAATAATAAACCCCTTTTTCTGAAAAACATACGATGTCCAAATACTTTTGTCCATATAGTTGGTTGTGACATTTGATTGCTACACTTTGCTTCAAGCAACCAAGTGCAAGACGCCGCTTGATGGGAAGACCGAGTATTAACGAAGAAAGAAGCATTGATTGGGATAAACGAAATGTCAGTTGCAATAGATGTCCAGATACTTGTTGGAAGTGACTAGCACATACAACTTCCAATGTAATAGACAGAGTATGAGCGCGTAACTTCATGAATATCTTCTGGTAGCTTGGCTTGAAGATCTGTCACGAGATTGGTTGGACGTTGCCTTTTTATTTACCAGATGTCCACTGCCTTATTGTATAGTATAATCCTCAATAACCTTCCAATCTAATATTGAATGTTACATCTTACACATGTAACCCTATATCTGTAGCTTATTGCCATTAAGCAACAACAAATATATTTGTGTAAATGTGTTTCCTCAAGTATGGTTTGAAGAATGTCACCACAGAAAACAGATGTGTTTTTTTGCCATCTATATATGTATACAACATTTGCAACAGGTATCGAGGGCATTAACTCTCAACGTGGTATACTACGAGATATCTCGTCCATTTGAATCTAACCAATTTTGCTCATGACGAGATGAAGATTTTGCTGCTTTTTGGATGATGTCTAGATCAAAATCTGGTCAGTTTTCTTAAAATGACGAGATACCTCGACCACCAGGAGCGTTAAACAACAATAGGTTGAAAAAGCCTTACCTGTTCTAGCCCCTAGGAAATCTTTGGGTATGTTCTGCTTGAGGGCGTTGATCCGCCGCGCGGGGGGCGGGCCGTCCGACCTCATGGGCACGTGACTCCTCATCACGTGACCCCTGATCTGTTCGACGGGCATGATCCGCCGCCGCTTCTTGGGCAGTTTGGCCCTCGCCTGCGTGTGCGAGTAGAACATGGCGAAGTTGGACACGATGACGGGCACGGGCAGCGAGATGGTGAGCACGCCCGCCAGGGCGCACAGCGCACCCACGAACATGCCGGCGTAAGTCTTGGGGACCATGTCCCCGTATCCGACGGTGGTCATGGTGACCAGCGCCCACCACAGTCCCAGCGGTATGCTGTTGAAGTCGTTGGTCGGGTTGTACTGGATGCGCTCCGCATAGTAGACTAGCGAGGCGAAGATGACGATGCCCAGCACCAGGAAGAAGACCAGCAGGATCAGTTCCCCAGCGCTGGCCTTGAAGGTCTGGATGAGGATCTTGAGCCCCGCGGAGTGGCGCGTCAGCTTGAAGAGCCGCATGATGCGGATGATGCTGAAGAACTCGAGGATGTCGGCGTTCTCGAGGTGAGAGGCGAAGCGCTGCAGGGCCAGGTCGATGTAAAAGGAGAGCGTGGCCGTGAAGTCGATGAGGTTGACGGCACCGCAGATGAACTCGCTCTTGCGTGGGCTGGCAATGAAGCGCATCGTGATCTCGAAAGTGAACCAGGCGTTGCAGACACACTCGATGTAGAAGAACACGTCGTGCGGGTAGGTGTGCGTCTTGTCCAGTGTCCAGGCGTGGGTGACGGTGGCGTTAGGGTTGGCGGAGGGGGGAGACGTCCGCACCGTGATGTTGCGGATGACGGGCACGCGCATGTTGGGGTGCGTCTTCAGACAGAAGGACAGGATAGAGACGCAGATGAAGAACACGGACATGATGCCGATCACCTGAAACACAACAAAACATACACATTAGCACCATGACTTGGAGCACAGGAACACAGACACCATGACAATGACTAGAAACAGAAGAGCACACGCATGTTGCGCGTTTCATACAAGGACATGATGACCATGGAACGTGAGAACAGAAGAACGTGAGCATACTGCGGTTATAACATAAGTACACAGACACCATGACCAGGACTAGAAACAGAAAAACACACGCATGCTGCGCGTTTAATACAAGGACATGATGACCATGGCTTACAACAGAAGAACGTGAGCATACTGCGATTATAGCACAAGGACACAGAAAGAATACCTATGATCTATAACAGAAGAGGATGTTGGGGTGCTATAACAGAAGCCAATTAGCATAAGAGATTGTTTTTCCGTCTCAAAAAAAAAGTAGAAATATACGCAAATATACCATCCATTATGTCTTTTCTACATATTTTATACCACGTACTCTAAACGCATCCCGTCGTCACAAATCACCACCACTAAAGACATAGCAAATACGTCGTTCATATTACTATCTTAAGGCTAAACTATTAAGATAGCAGCGTAAAAGGGCAATTACCTTCTAACTCACATTTTACTCCCATATCTCTGGTGTGTTTGGGTCATTAGCAGATTCCCTCAAGCAGGACGGTTAAAAGATCTGTCAAGTTTTCTACCCTAGTTTTCCCCAGAGGGTCGGTGAGAAATATTTCTCTGGACACTGTCCTGATCCAGGTCAGTTGCCATTCACAGTGTAACGTACTAAAAATATGTTTACCAAATCTTTAACACTGTTCTCTAATTCAGCTGCATTGTTCACTAATTGAACTGTTCGTCTCATTCGTACTACAAACAACTATAATATAATAGGGATAAAAGATAACATGCCAATGAAATCTGAGGGTGTTATTCGCGGACCTATGTTAGTATCATCAACACATCTAAAAATCGTGGCTGTGCTACTTGAAACGCTGTTTCCATGACCTATAACAAAAGAACACAGACATGCTACCCATTTTCCATAACAGAAGAACACAGACACGATACCTACTAAAGACTTGCTCTGACCGGTAACACAAGAGCACATGTTGCACGTGATCTATAACAAATTAGGAAATGATGCGATGATGTACAACAGAACACAGGGATGCTATACGTGGCAAGAACACAGACTGATGAAAAGAGCAAATTCAGTTATATTTTTCAACACTGAATATTAAAGCTTGAAAACAATTTATATTTGGGGATATTTAAAAATAAAGTAGAAACTGCTAGCCTCTCTACTACGTCGTAATGCATAAATAACTGACTTCTAATGAGATAGACGGAGAACCTGTTATAAAGAGTATGTCCAGTGGGCTTGGGATTCGATTTGGGAAGTTTGGCTATCGAAGCACAAAAAAGTGTTTTACAAAACGCTCGTCAGTTAGTTCTACTTTAAGATTTGCTCTTTCTTCCAATACCGCGTGACATTTACCCGGACATCTTCAAATCGAATGATCGGTAGAAATTATGGTTTCTTCCATATCACTGGAATTGATGTTGGTGATTGTCTCTGTTACGAGTTATGAACTGCGGTTTACCCATTGGGTCCATCACCAATAGCCTTCAGTTAGTGTCTTAGGCCCGCTGCACATATCCGGTTTTTCAACGTGCGGCGTTGCTGCGGCACCGAAGCCCAACTATACACAGATAACCGTGAAATGACGCAAGTACTCATTTCGCGCCATTTGCGATAAATATTTCATCGAAGAAAACGTGTTTATTTCGCTTACTTGGTGTACAACAAAGTATATTTTGAAACAAAATAGACGTTACTGGATACAACCATTTATTTATGAAAACAAGGTACTTCAGAACGAGGACGCCTATGCGACGAGCTAAAGCGCCGTGGGGAACTGCGATACAAATTGCACGCGAAATGGACGTTCGTCGCCGCAGTGGCGTCGGAGGCATATGTGCACTACTCCATTGTATCTAATGTATCTCAGACCGCACTTGCGTAGCGGCAGCGACGCCGCACTTTGAAAAACCGGATGTGTGCACCGGGACTTATAGTGCTGAACACCGATAGTTAGGTTTTATGGATCAAGCGCCATATTTAACCATGTACAAGACAAACTACATCAAGTTGACAAGTGACGATGATGTCACTGGTTGAGCAATAAATTCAATGCATATATGAATTTTTTTAATTTTTAGCACCTTATATAGCTAGATACTTGTGTTTCTAATTTGGAACCTAATACTTTTAAAAGCGGATTCTTCTTCTAAACAAATGGATTATTTTTACCATGAAAGAGAAATTAAACATGGGTTCACAAGATTTATAAACTATGGCTGGATAAAACGAGAATATGAACGCATAAAATAAATCATTCCATTTACTCTCTTGTTGTTCGTTTCCTTATTCCACATCCAACATTAGTATTGCAATCTGGTAACGATGAAACGAAAATCGAAATCTTTTCAACTTTCCCTTTTCGGTAATTTAAAACACAAAATGGAAAAAGCAATTCGAATGCATTCAGCTGTGAAATCAAAAGTACGAGAGAGAATGAGATTCACGGTTGTTAAGCCTAAAATTGTTCATATTCCCTTTAGTAAATGCATTTTTTATTCAAAGGCATTTTTAAAAATTCTTACCAAAAATGTGATTACAAAGTCTACACTTGGGGCGTAAAGTAGAAATTTCGTGTTCGTCGTGTTCTTTGAATCTATTTGGAATAAAAATTACTCTTAACGTCGAACGTATAGCAAATCGTCTGTTACTTTGTTGAAAATATTCATGAAGATAGTACGTGAAATATAAAACAACGATTGAGAGACTACATACTAAAACTTTATACGTAGGTTTAATCTTTCGAGTTTCAGTTTTTTTTTTCTACGTTTATCACACATAGCACTCGTATTTTAAGATGATTATTTTTGAATCGACTTCTAACATACAGTATATTAAACTGTTATACCAAAAAAATTTATAGGTTACTTGGCTACATTAGAATGATCTTGCGAAACTTCCATTTCATTATCTATGAACTGTATTTAAACGGATTTTATTTCATCAGAAATAATTATTCTTTGAATTATAAATCTTTTGATGTCTGTTGAAAATTCCGTACAGAATGCTTTTTTATCAATTAAACTTATTTTTTCATTTTTGGTCTGAACATATGAAATCATGCTTGTGTAACTGTATTATATCTTAAACGTTTAGTTTCCAAACAAACGAAAGTGTAACCTTTAAATCATATTGAAACCCAGTAATACATTCGAGAGATTAATTGAACTTCGCTGTTAAATATGGTTTCGTTGTTTTCTTTGAATCATCCAGCGTGTTTCAAAAAAATCTGGCCAGATTCTAAACGTTGGTAGAGAAGACCCAAATAAACACTTTTGTCACAGAATGTGATCCCGGAAATGCCGCATTTAGGTGGTAGAGGGCGCTGTTTAGCTAAGCCAATAACATCGTTTCTGTGGTGTAAGGTGTCATTTCCCTCTCTGATTTGCAACGACATGCTATTCAAATCTGTCGCGACATCAAATGCCCTCACTTTGGTGTAGTGTGGAGAATGGGGTACCGACTCAGGTGTGACCTTGTCATCTGACCGTGGTTCAAGATTAAGAGGTGCTGAATTTCCCTTTTGGATGAATCCTGGACCGTAAACAATAGCCCGATGTATTGCTAAAGTGCGACGCTATTCCAGCTAATTACTGACTACCGCCGTTGCTCATGACAGGGAGAACAACCAACATTCCAAAGAGAAAATGTAAAAGCATCAGGATGGAAAACAACTTCGTTCGGTTTTTCTGTGGAGCAGAATAATTCCAATCCACAATCTTTATAGCACAGCGCAACTAACTAGCTCATGTGACAGGCGTCATCAATAGCATGTAATTTGCATATGCACTCCGGGAAATTTAGATTATTGTGCGAAATGTAGAAGAATAGAACGTCCATTTTCTCCACATTTTTACTTTTTTATTTCTAAAAAGGTAAAAAAAGCTGCAGAAGCGCATCGAAAGTTTTGCAATATGTATGGAGACGATGTGTTAAAAGAATGTGTGAGTCAAAAGTGGTTCACCAAGTTCCGTTCCGGTGATTTTGGAACTCAGCGACGTGCTCTCCGATACTCCGGTAGCCCAACGGAGACTGGCCCAGCGGTAATAAAGGCTACCATCGATGAAAATTCATCCCAAACTTTGCTACGGAACACAATATATCCCACGAGAGTGTACAGAACCATTTGCACCAGTTGGGACACGTTTTTTGCTTCAATATTTGGTTGCCACACGAGTTGTCCGATCACAACTTAACTGCTCTCATTTCCATCGGCGACACGCTACTTAAAAGCCAGGAAAATGATCCATTTTTGAAGCAGCTGGTTACGTCGTTCGTAAAATATCATGGGGAAAGAGTAGCAAACCACCACAGGTATAATTTATTATGAGCTTTTACTAACAGGTTAGACAGTTTACTCAGACGTAAATTGCTCCCAATTAAGAAAATTGAATCAAGCCATACGTCCAAAGCGTCCAGAATTGGCAAATCTTGAAGGAATCGTCTTTCCCCATGACAATGCCAGACCCCATACTTCATTAAGGACACGGTAGGGATTCCAAAGACGGCTGGGAAGTTTTGCCTCAACCTTCCTATTTTCCGGACCTTGAGCCTACGGATTATCACCTATTCCGATCGCTACAGAATTCTTCGAATGGTATAAAGTTTGCTAACGATGGGAATGTAACAAAAATATCAATCAGTTTTTCGCCAGTAAACCTTATGCGTTTTATGAACATGGCATATGAAGTTGGTAGACATATGGCAAGAAGTCGTAGAAAAGAACGGACAGTACATAATCGATTAGTAAGTATTTTCTGTGTTCGAGAAATTGTATTTTATACCACTCAAAAAAAAACCGAACGGACTTATCTGCCAACCCAATACATTTAGCAATAATCTGGTAAAGTACCCAGGATTATATGACCAAAATTAGTAGTAACAGAACCCTTTGCCAACTCTCGTTTGCCGTGAGAAACTGAACATTCATCACTTGATTGGTCCACTCAACATAGTAGTAATTTTTTTTTTTTTTGGGGGGGGGGTTTCACCCCTCTGTCCCAAGTTTACTAAAGTGCTCATTCACACATCAACTTTTCCATACGATATTAAATCATCAAACGAGGAATAAGAAGCCAAATCGATAACCAAGTTACGTTTTCACTGCAGTCACGTGACAAATAGTCAACATATAGGTCACACTTTTTGAAGCTCTTCTCAATAGTAATGGTCAGAATTCTTACATTTTACGTCTATGCAACATTCATGTGCTTACCAAACGAGGTTCAAACGCCTGGATCTACTGGGTTGCAAATAAACGTTATGAGCACTATATCCGGTGGGCTGTTATATGTATGAATTAGAATGTAATAGGAGCCACAGTAGCTCAGTCAGTAGAGCGTCGGGCTCGCATCAGAAGGATTGTGGGTTCTGTCCTCTGTGGAGCCTGCAATTCTGATGATTGCGAGATCGGCGCTTCGACCTGGCTAAAGACCGTCGTGTTCACTAATGGTGACTGGGGCACGTTAAATAGGTCGTGGTCACAAAGTCCTCCATGTTCCCATACCAAATCAATACCTCTGGGGGTACCTGATTAGGGGGTTATCGGCCTTTGATTGGGATTTAAATTACGATATGTTTGAGTGAATGGAAGTATGAAAGGGGCCTTCCTGTAAAACGGATGTGTCATTGTATGTCGAGCAAAGTCGGACATCCTACCAATGGGGCTCAATAACATGGAAGGCGCACCCCCTCGCCTCTTGTCGTCTTTGACGGGCCTGGCACTCCTTTGGTCTGCCAGTGTAGGCATGAGAAACAACAACAACAGAATGTAATAGATTTTGTACATTTTGATTTGAAATACATCCAAATGTGAAAATAATTCTATTCCTGTCAACTGTATTCCTTTCCGAGTGTCAGATGTATTTCTCTCTTCTGAGCCAGTAAAACTTCATTGTGTTTGCATGTCTATTAATATATATTGTATACAATGCGTTTGACGTAGTAAGGCCAAATATGGCCATTGCGCCATAAATCCCCAAGGCAACCAAATGGGAAATTTGCAAACGCTAATACTCGTGTGTGCAATTAATTGAACCTTAGCGTTGAACACACTAAATTTCCTTCCTCTGTTTCTACAATAATGATATTCTGTTGCAAATGTAAATTAGTCCACTGCTGTGGAATTCAAATAATAGACAGAACGCTTTCCTGAGAAGGAATTCCTAAAAGTAATTGTTTTCCTGCGTCACTCTGATTAATTAGATTCTTGGAGGCCTTCTCCTCCCTCCTTTTTACTCTCGAACACTTAATAAATTTATCTCGTGGCTTTCAATAATGGATACTGAAGTATTTCCTCCGATATGGCGCTGCTCGCCTAAGCGATAAAAGTAATTACAGCTATTAAAAAGTTGTTCGATATCATTCGCTTTGCTCAAATTGTTTAATAGTGAACACTTCCTTTTTATGATCTGAGTCTGGTGATTTACTTATCTTGGGAAAATGAGTTTTTCCGTCTGTTTTATTTGGAATAAAATTCATTAAAAAGTTGTTTTTACACCCGGACGGATTTCTCAAAATGTCTTTTTTCCCATCAGAATAATAAATTGAGTAAATCGTATGAGTTATGAAGCTAGTACTAATTTATTGTATTTTGATCACAATTACTTAAATTTTTCATGGGTAGTCTTGATTCAATTTAGAAATGATAATTTTCTATCAAATTCAACTTTTTAGTACTATTTGTGCAAAATGACAACGACCATATTTAAAGTACTATAACAGATGTATCTTGCGATTAGTATGATGATACGAGATCCCATGGATTGCATGGGTGCTATCGGGTTGTGTCATACGAACCACTAGCCTCGTTTGAAGCATAGATGTGAAATATAAGTAGACTGTGTATAGCTATAGAGAGGAGCTTCAAAACAGTGAGCAATATATCGACTAGTAGTCACGTGATTGGTCTGTAAATATATTTACTTGGCTGCCCAATTTGGCACCTTAGCATCTAGTTTGGTGAAAAAACATATTAAAACAGGGTTGGTGTGTGTGTGTGTGAATACGTAGTCTACGACTGAGATAGAGTGACGACGAAAATGGTGAAATCGCCAAAGTCTAGTACCATATTGAGAGAACCAATCAAGTTGATTAATTAATAACTGGGCGTCTCTTCCGTCTGGGGACCGATAAGAAAATGAATGCTCGTTTCTACCAGCAGACGTAATAAGTCACATTTTCACATTACTACTAGTTATGGTCACATGATTCTAGGCACATAAAAATGATACTATTTCTCACTCTACTTTATATTCTTTCTATAGTTTTATCAGTTGTAACTAGAGGAATATATTATTTCGAAACATCATACAGCATCTTTAAGTAAACGTTTTACCACGACTTCAGAAGCATATTTGTGATTCAAGATGCCTTTCTTCGACTGAGTAATTAAAACATAGTCGTTTATTTTATATTATTTATGATGAAACATACGTAAATGCATATTTTTATAATGTGTATTTTTCTATTAAAATCGGAATTTATAAATTTAAATAAAATATTTAAAGCATTATAATTAAAAATTTCTTATGAAAATGTACAATCTTTCCCATCTCTCATCAAATGAATCATCTTTAATATGTTTGTACTTGGTAATAATTATCTTAAGAATCACACAAAACATATTTTTGCCTAGAATTAAAAATTTCTCCATTTACTTCTCAATTCGTATGTTGTCCGGCACCCCCTAGACAAAATATTCCTATAAATGCCAGAAAGAGAATACATTGTACTGCAATATCAGGACTTGTATTAACACAAATTTTATACGTTTATGCATGTTAAAACTGAGTATTTGAGTACATGTTTACATTTAAAAAGGACTAATCCAATATGGCCTATCAGGAATTCTAGCACCGGCTTCCAGGTTTTCAGTGGAAATTGTGTGCCACAAACCAGTCGACTACCACAATTGAAAAATACTGTCTTTAATACGAGAATTGTTACTGACGTCATGACGGAGTTGTAGCTATCGCTATAGAAACAGGTTTTGCTCATTTTTAGTAGGGGTCACTCCTAGGGATGACGCAAATTTATTTTGTTTTCCGCAAATGGTTGTTTTGGTATTCTAGGCGGCAAATAAAATTCTTAACAAATGTCTTTTCAAAATATCATGAATTGCGCCAATATGACAAGCGTGAATACTTTTCTTCAACCTTCCTCCATTGTTGTTGTCGTGTCTATTTCTGAGACAGATGTCGCAGTGTGCATTTTACACAACTTGTCAATGTCGATTATTTTCTCGGCAAAGACCTGTTCTTCGGGATGGTAATCAAAGGTTTGAAGAACAGTTACTATGAGACAGAGCTGGTGAATATATGATTAGGTGTGAATTCAATTTTTACAACACATCTATAAATTTTGCTTTCATCACTGTTAATTTTTATTCCTTAAAAATGTCCTGTTCTCAGTTGGATCTTGTGGCAATGATTTTACATCGATGTTAATTTCACAAATTTGTTGTTTCATTTTAATTTATCGTGATATGAGTCAGCATTAGCATTGGTGAATGTTTAGGATAATGTTCTTTTGTACGGCAACAATATAAGGACATACTTTATGTCTGGAGCAACTCCGGTGATAGACAGACATTACTGTTGAGTGCAGGAGTTAATGCATTTAAAAACTATCTTCCCCAAGCCTAAAATCGTAGTTTCGATTACTGCTTTTCGATTATGATATGCCGTCATCATTATCGATCCTTTCGAACAGCCATCCCGAAAACTCCACCATCTTCGCCCCGAAGTCGAGTTTTTAAACAAGTGCGGCGGACGTACCCACAGACCACAAAGAAAGTCATTATTGGGAAATTAAAGCGGACAGCGTCTCCGAATTAATCAATGAGCAGTTGACGATAGCCCATTTCCGCAGAGATGGTTCCACTTACGAGGCTGGCTCATTAGGATAATTAGTGACCTCATCGCCATTTGCTTCGTTATCAGAGATCCAGAGACGATTGCTCGTTTTCTAAGGTCCTTCGCTGCTGCTCTGTTGTTGACCAAGGAGTTGAGATGACCGGAAACCTTGAGGGGTTATTGATTTTTGGGTTGTTGTGCGGCGGAATGTTAATTATTTTAGAAAAGGAGTCTAGGTAAAGCTGTTGATATTTTGGGTTACCTAAAGATAGTGGACAGATGTTCTATCTCTCTCTCTCTCTCTCTCTCTCTCAATCCAACAATATTCTTCACTCGCGCTTCGCAATAGAAGTTAGATTTTCGAAATTAACAAAATTGAATGACTTTTTTGCGAAGTTGTTAGCTGTAGTGAAGTATGAACTCAACTACAATTGAATCACTACAGGTAGTTAATTATCGTTGTACTGGTGCAACACAACGGGCTATTGGCGATTATCCGGAATCAATATCGAAGGGATCTCCTTCGAAATTAGTCCCGGATCATCTCCTAAAGCTGATTGTTCTTGATCCCGAATCATTGCGAAAAGCCGATTGTTCTTGATTCAGGATCATCGCCAAAAACCGACTGTTCCTGAACCCGGATCATCGCCAAAAGTTGACTGTTCTTGATCCCGGATCATTGCGAAAAGCCGATTGTTCTTGATTCAGGATCATCGCCAAAAATCGACTGTTCCTGAACCCGGATCATCGCCAAAAGTTGACTGTTCTTGATTCCGGATCATCGCAAAAAGCCGACTGGTCTTGGTCTCAGATCATTTGACAGATGATCTGGGATCAGTTATGATCAGATCATAGCTGAGAGCCGAGGATCCGAGGACGACAACTCGTAAATTTGAGCATCGGTCAGATGACGAGGTCACACATGAGCTGGCACTCTACCGTCCTAACTTTCACATCATGTCAACGTGAGGACATCTGACACCACGACAGATTTAACAAGTACCAGCTCATGCGTACCCAATAGGGATGCGACATCGATGTCGATGTTTTCAAAACATTGATGTCAATGTTTTCAAAACATTGATGTCGATGTTTTCAAAACATTGATGTCGATGTTTTCAAAACATTGATGTATTAGAGCCGATGCTTTTGTAACATCAATGTTACATATCGATGTTTTTACGTTTACGATGTTTCATTTTTAAATGAAAAAAAATTTTGAAATGAAAATTGCCATTATAAAATTTTTTTAAATAAAAAAGTAGCATAATTTTTATAATTAGTAAATTGAACATTATTTTAGACCAAAGTGACCAAGGAGTCTTAAAAGTAGGTATACGACATCGATGTCGATGTTTTGTAAAAACATTGTTGTATTAACAAATTTATTTTTTTACGAACTGTAAATAACAAATATATTAGGGCCTGTAATAATTATAGACTTCAATATTTTTTATTTGCAGTAATATATGTATAATATATATATATATATATATATATATATATATATATATATATATATATATATATATATATACATATAAAAATAAAATACAGTAAAATAAAAAATAATTTTGAGTTTTCCCCCATAAGTTGATAAATATTTAATAATAACTAACAATAATTATTGTTATATACCTACCTAATTGTACTTATAGTTAGTAGTACCTATGTCAAATTGTTGTAAATATTTTTTTTATTGAATTTTAAATAAAATATTTGTGTATAGTTCTTATTAATTTTTTTGACAGTTTAAAAAAAGTATGACATATAAATTAATAAACACGGCAAAGGACAAATTAAACCCTCCCCCCCCACGGCGAATATTAATGTTTGAGGTTGCTAAACCAGTTTTAATAAACGGTGAAAAAAAAGTTTAAGTACACTGATGTTTAAAAACATGGTTTTGGGGCGATGTATTATCAACATCGATGTTTTAATTTTGAACATCGATGTTGGATCCCTAGTACCCAATTGTCTTTACTTGGACATAGTTCTAAACTTGCAATTGAACTCACTATAATGCGGAAAATTTGCTTTTGGTTTAGAAAATATAATGTACAACCTTTGGAATAGAATAATATTTTTTATTCGTGCGTTTGTTCAGATTTGTCCTGCGTGCCACAGGAATCGAAATATTTGTGTATTGACAAATGAATGGCAACGAACGGATATAAACAACGTAAAAACAACCGCTACAGAACTTTGTCAATGTGTTAAAATATGTTTGAATTGAGCTAGAGCCACACAATATAGCTAACATTTTACGAAAGAACTTGGCAATCTATGAAATCTCTTCAAAAGCCTCTATTACTGAAGGCAATGAGGAATCTTGAAGATATGTCAACATAGAAAGAAACACGTGAAAGTGCAAATGAATTTATATGTTAAACTGCACCGATTCCCTTTAGTGAAATGGTTGCATTTGAAAATGGACATGCATAAGCTAATTGTCGTATCAAGGCTTTCAGTCATTAACGGACATTTCCACATTGCTTTAAGCTTCGTTTATTGAATTATATTGCTCATTTTTTCAATGTGCATGTTTGATTTACCAAATATATACAGAACCATCAAAACTGATAGGAAATTTGACTAGACAATATGCTGGATACTCAAATAAATAAATTGTTTCTTTTAACAAGATTAAACGAGGTTCTGCCTGCAAAGGCGAAAAACAAGCAATGAACAATCCTTCCAATAAAAACTTTATTTTGATACTGTTAATGACTAAACAGGACATTTGAAAAATATCGAGAAAAAAATTCCTGCTGAACAGTACTATTACAAGTGAATGAAAAACGAAATGTGTAGTTATAATATTTCCTCCAAACAATGCATTTAAATGCAGAAGTGATTATGCATGGATACCATACAAAAGGTTACTTTATGATGAAGAAGTTTTGTTAATGGCAAGTGTATTATTCCTGAATCGTGTTTTCAACCACGTGCAAGAGTTTTTGTGAATTTAATTTGTATTACATTATTACGCACGCTCAAAACATGATGTAAGACAATACATTTTTAATCACGCACGTGAAAACTGTAAGGTCTAAAATTTTTAACAAGCCAAAATATTGACATTGAATGGCGTTTAATACAATCTTACGGACACTTGGATCATCCGAAAAAGTGAATAGTCTGAAAGGTGAATTAGAAGCCGACTCTAGATCACGCTATCACATGACATAGAACACGAAGGTCTCACGTCTATTAATACTAGACAAGAGAAAATTATTTCAATAGGTTTTTAAATAATGTAAGATAAACGCTTTGTAAGCTAAATATTCTTTAAGGCAGAAAAAGAATGTCGATGAAATAAGAAGAAAAAGTCAAGTCAAGTTGAGTTCTAAGAAGACGCAGACAAGGCATTATATTATGCCTGAAGAGAGGAAGATAAGTCGAGTTTCTTTTTCTTGAAGGGCTAGGGACTAGCGTTTATGGACTAAATATACTTCGACCTTCAACTGGAGAGAAAATTGATCTTCAATGTAAGGTATGAAAACGAACGAATTTCACTTCAAATGACTGAAAGGAGCTGATAAAGTGTAAGTTAAAAAACTATGAACTTCAGAATGTGTCAAAATCTAAGGTCATTTTTGTATCAACAGCTTCAATTATGAACCAAAATAAGTGTTCAGGCTAGGATGGTGAGATCCACATTGTAACTCCCTTACCAATGAATTGATTATAGTGCTATTTTGTGACTTTTAATTATTTAGTTTCCACTTACTGTGTTTTGTTAATCATTTTTGTCTGAATTCCATACAAACGGAAATATACAGTACCGTATACCTAGAAAGACGGGTTGGTTGATTTGAGGGTTTAATGGTGCAAAGGCCATAGTTGCACATTTCAAAGCCAGACATAAGATATACTCTATCCAACTTTGAAAGACTGGAGGGGACTATGGTCTTTTGCAATTATACTGCAAAATTCTTCTCGTTTCGGGTGACTATCACGTAAGTAGGTATGTTATTGTTGTATTGGAGCAACAAAATGGGTGTTTGGCGACTGTGCGAAATAAAACCCAAAAGGAAAGATCCGAGGCCACATCCCGTAATTTTGAACCACAGTCAGATGACGAGGTCACACCTGAGCTGGTACCCCACCTTTCAAACTTCCACACCACGCCAACGTGAGGACATTTCTGGCCACGACACATTTAAGGTTCACCAGCCCTCTTGGCACACGACAGACTTTGGTTGGATTCGAACTCGCAACTGTCCAGTTGCTATTATGGTAATCTTCCAACCGGGCTAACGCGGTCCAAAACTATCATGGATTTAACATGCAAGAATGTCCACGCACAAAAAGCTACGGGCTACGGCTGCCCGGGGTAATTATCACAATGGCATTAAAAGTATGGATAGATCTTGTTCCCCTACTTAAATTCTGTTTAGAAATATTATGTTCCCACCTCAGCTATGAACTCTATTTTGGGGACAGACTGTCAACTTGCTAGTAATAATTAATCTCCCAACTGTGTAATCTACAATAACTAATTAATCTCCCAACTTTATAGTACAAACAGCACGTCGTTGCCCATGACAGTTCTTTTCGTGGGATCAGGTATGACCACAGCTCGCTGACGCTCACCAACACCCAGTGTTTGCTACGTATTCCCATTTGGTGTGCTTCGCAAACGAACTTCACAGGCAACACCGGGATGGCCTCAAAGTGGCTATTATCAACAACGTAAATCAAAACAAGCTTGAATCGAAAAACTTGGCATGGTTCCAAAAGCATTAGGACGAAAAACGCTTGTGACGTCAGCACACACTTCAGAAATCGCAAAATACTCTTCTTCTTCAAGGACGTAACATTCCGGAGAGATAAACAAAATGTGTGTGAAACTTACTAATAAATTTTTAAAAATGCTCTAGATTAAATTTTAAAACTCGGACGATAAACACAAAAATCGCAAAAATTTAGGACTACCTGTGTGCCAAATTTCATTATTGTATGTGCCATAGATTCGTCAGAACACTGCTTATAGAGACACAGACAGAGAAACACTTCTTTTTATAATAGTAGAGGTTGAGTCAGGCGGGGTAGTTGTAAATAAGCTATACAAGCGCCCACGTGGGATTTCGAGAAACTAAAAAGTTGTAAAATATGAAAGCTGGCAACCCTGAGGATGCAATATGGGGATCCCGTATTTATTTGAACTACAGCTGATAACAATATGTTTAGTTGAAAAATTTATAGATGAAAAATTTGGTTTTAAAGTTTTCGTGTGCTACATTTTCTGCTGCCCTCCATAATATATTGAAAGGTATGTTGTTCCAATTCTTTACTACAGTCAGTTAAGTTTCTACCGAACTGAAAATCATTGACTTTTGCTTCTGGGAACTTTAATACACCTACAGTTGAATGTTTACTATTACCCCATATTTTTCAAGGGACGGGGTAATTGTAAATACAACTTTGCCAATAGTTTCGTTTAATTTGGATGGAAAATCAATATGTTGTCCAGTGTAATTTTATAATTAATCGTATTTAGTACGTTTGAATTGCGTTTTATTGCATTTTTCGTGTTCTTGGGGAGCACGAAGACTAATTTACTAAAACTTCACACGTATGGTAAAGTTCTTACAACTGATCTAGTACTGTCACGCTTGAAGGAGGCAGAAGAGAAAAAAGAAGAAAAGGAATCTGTGTGAGAAGATAGTGAAAGAGCCAGAAGTAAGCAAGAAACCAAGAAAGAAGCAAATGGATGGGAAAGCAGAACTCGAGGACAGCGAGTATGAGGAACTATTGAAAGAATTGACTAACATTGACGGTGAAGAGTTTGAATTCTCCAAACATGCAATCAAAATATAGAAGACTAGCTTGAAGAGGAAGTTAAATATTTTGGAGCCATTCATGGAAGATATTGAAACGACTACGCTTCTACTTTTAGATGTTGGGGGGAGGGGAAGAGAAAGAAAACCCTTTTTTCGTATGTATGAAGCGTGAGTGTTGTTTTAGAAGAGGAGTATGAGATCACCGGACTCAAATGCATCGACTAAATTCGCTGTGGTTGAAAAAGACTAATTCTGTGTTACCAAAGACCATTTCAAGGCAATTTTACCTACTCCAAACTGTTGCAAAGAAGGCCGTAAAGAAATTTTCCAATTTGAGGGTACTGTTAATGTGTACGAAATGTAATGTTTGTTTGTTTTTCAAACCTAAATTTGTATTTATAAATTGTTAGTTTTTTTTTGTCGAAATTTTTGTTTTTTTACACTAAATAATTCTTTCTCAAATTATTTATTCTTAGGTATTCCTGGAAGTTCACCTCATGATCAATGCAACTTTCAAGTGTCACTATATTTTGCTGGGGGGGTAAGAAGTGGGAGTATTTGGCAAATGTAAAGATCAAAACGGGGTGATTCTAAACATGATTATTAGAAGGGTAAATATACCATTGGAGTTCATTCTACTGCCATGACTACTGCTCATGCTGTCACTTCGTAGTTTCACATGCTATAAAATCGTTGTTTACAACTACCCCTACTTTCAGGGGTAATTGTAAACACGCGGGGTAATTGTAAACAGCCGAGTATGGTGTTAGATTTCTTTTCTGGAGACTTAGTATTAATTAAATATCAAAGCAGAATAGTGACAAGTTCGTTTAGTAGGGTGAACAATGTTTAATTACTTTATCAAGAGTTTGAAAATAGATATTGAAAGTGAACTTAAAAATTCTGTTTACAATTACCCCGCCTTACCCTACTTGATCTTTCTGATTAACTTTTTGACTACGGATGTAGATATAACTGGTGTGATTCTTTCTTGGCGTGATTTATTAACTTACGAGGTACAATTGTTGCACGGGCCGTTGTCTAAATTCTTTCTTGGCGCGATTCTAATAACTTTTAAGGTGCAGCTGCTTGTACTGGCTGCAGTCTAAAACTTAATGAAGTGAATATGAACGCCCGGATGTTGGGGATAATCCGTGTTAAGAGCAATCTGCTGAGTCAGTGAATTGAATAACCCAAGGGCCGAGAAATCAGTGGTCGGGAATTAACCCAAATATTTTTCCATGTCACTTTATGAATGGATAGGATATTCGTTTTGTTACTTCTCAAATACAAAACCGATAATTTGTAAACATGGTGTGTTTGCGATCACTATAATCGTTGCATGAATCACTCGCTTTTCATTCAGATACAAAATAAGACAGTGTATCACATGAATTCATGTGTACTTTTCATTAGGAAAGAAGAAAGGACAGCACACACACAGGCACACACACACGCACACAAGGTCACAGGGTTTAAAGTTTAACGAAGTTTTCTGGTTATGAATTTTCCAAATGGTTTCGAGAAATATCTAATTTTGCAATTTTTCTAATGACAAGATGCCTCGTTATCAAGACATTGATGATTTGTTGATGAATTCAAGACCAAGATCTGATCATTTTTCTTTAAAATACGAAATGTCTCATCCACCGAAATCTGGACAGGGATAAAAACGTTAAGGAAAAGAAAAATGCAAGAGGTAGGTATGGTAGGTAGATATTTCAAGTAATATCGCACTGGAGCAACGCAACGGACTACTGTCCACGGTCTGGGCTCTCAAAGAGAAATAGCTTAGGACAACACCACGTAGTTTTGAACCACGATCAGATGACGGGAAAATGCAAGATTTTCATTTAACGATACACGTGTCATATTTGGTGATAAACATTTCAAGTATTTTATTATTTAACGCTGGATAGTAACTTCTGAGATATTTTCCCCCTTTATCGTATTTAAACGTAGTAATGTCATTATGCTCAAATGTAAATATTTGTAAATCTATGTAAGAATAGATACAGGAAAGTGGAAAGTTTTTAAAAATTTTACTAGAAATTCCGAAATGTAAATGCTAATGCCTTTGAGGATTTATTTGAATTTTGAGAAAATGTACTCACGATTATATCTTTGAAGTTAATAAGATTAAAATGAATGCTCTAAATTAATGTATGAAATATACAGATTAAAAATCATTCATGGTTAAAAATTGAACAAGTGGTTAAATTTCAGGTTCCACATCTCGAAAACAAAGTTTTATTCAAGTGTGTAAGGAAGGACGTTTGCCCAATAAATTTTTGATTAAGTTGTCAAGAAGAGTATCTTAAATTTACCGCAGAAAGTCGTCATTTTTTAAGGGATTTTGTTATTACTTTTTGACAAAACTGAATTAACTACGTTGAATTTCTTAGACAAATGTCGAATAGATTGAACGTCGTGCAAAATTTGAGTATAGCAATAATTTTTTTTATACTGATATAAGTACACATAAGATGCAACCTGCTTAATGTATCTAAAAGCGACGTATTATTAAACGCAATCTAATTTTAAGTAACGTTTATTATTAAAATAATTCGCCTGCAAAATTAATAATGAAAAATTAAGATTCAAAACTATTATGATATCAACATTTCAAGTAACTGTGAAATTGATATTCTGAAACCTTTAAGTAATTAATGCATTCAAACAACTGCGAAATTGACATTTTAAAACAACTATGAAATTAATGTATTTAGAGATTTATGAAATTAATATTCGAAATAATTATGAAGTTATTCGAAATAATATGAAATCAATTTTCGAATTAATTATGAAATATATATTGAAAATAATTATATTATACTTTTTTATAGAGAATGCCAAACTTGAATTGTTTCCTCCCATAATAGTTGTAATTAATAAACTATTCACTAGTTCTAGTCAGCAAATATGAAAATACTACTTCTTGCAAGAAATAACAAAAATTTTGCAGTATCATACAAGAAATCTATTGTGGCAATTTTCATCAAAGTATATAAATGTTGACAGTTGAAATTTCCCCCAAATTTCGGTATAATATCAATATTGTTTATTAAAAACAGCTAAAACTAAATATTACGATAATTAGTTTAGAGTGCATTACGTGTAAAAGTTTAAAAAAGCGAAATCACTTGTGAAAGGAGTGTTAGTTTGCGAGCATTAGCGAGCAGGGAATTAAGCCCTCGCTGTGACGTCATGGACTGGAAAGTAAAATCAGTATTATACGAATTATTTAGATAGTTTTACAGTCCCAGGAGATTGACTCGGTAAAAGTAGTTTTGGTTTGCGAAGCAAACCAAATTGTACTTGCAAAAAGAGTGTTGGTTTGCGAAGCAAACCAAATGGGATTGAGTACATAGGCAAGCAGGGGGCGGAGGTTTCGCCGTTGCAGGTGATTGACTCTGCAAAAGATGTGTTGGTTTGAGAAGCAATCCCTGGGGATTGGCGAGCAGAGGCGAGCAAGGGGCGGAGCCCCCTAGTTTCTAAAAAAAATGAATTAGAGCCCTGCGTGCGTGTGAAATTAATTTAACTTTAAGTACTCCAAGTTTTCAATATTTCAAATCCAGAAACGACAGGAGCAAATGAATAAATATTTGATAGAATTATTTGAATATATATTTAAGGTTATAATTTGATTTTGATTTAAAAATATACTTCTAAAATTGGTGGTGCTAATGGAAATTATGAAATACGTGCACAATTTCCATGAAGACGATGACTTTTCATCTTCCATGTATTTGAATTTATGTTAAACGTTTTTTATATAATGAATGGTACATATGAATTTGTTGTACTATAAAGGGTACATATGAATTTGTTGTACTATGAATGATGGCACTAATAGAGAGAAATGGTACGATTTTTTCTCGTAGCTTTACATATACCTTGAATACTTTTGCTCAGATTCATTGCTTACATTTAATGTCAAATAGACTTACGGTGACTCTAAGCCTAAACTAGTTTCTACCCCTAGACTCGATGTAAGAGCTTTCAGGGCATCATTTGTGCATTTATCATAAATGTGAAAGTGTACAAAATCAGATAAAAAGTTTAATATATTTCTCGCATTGGTATAAATCAAGTCCACATATACTATGTATAAGACCCCCCCCTCTAATGTGTAATTTAGATATAAAAAATACACTCCTTAAACACATCAAAGAACGTCTAATTTTAAAATATAATAATTTCATTACTACCTGAGCTTGTTATTTTTTTTATTAGGATATGTCATGAAAAAGCTGAATCACCTTTTCTTTTCATATTCCGTGTACATTAGCCCAGCAAATGCCTTAGTGCAAATGCCTCGTCATCAAAATATTCTGATTTTTGATGATGTAGAGATTAAAATATGTGGACAATTTTGCTAACAACAAGATTTCTGGTCAAAAAAACCCACCAAGAATTGACTTCTTAAAGTTAAAAATCAACGCAAAATTTAGTTTTCATCAAAATTTATGATTCACATTTAAACTATCCACATTTTGAAGTTAGATCTAGATCTGGTCAGTTTTTCATACTTCAGAAGCGAGATATATCGTTTAGCATTAAGATCTGGTCAGTTTTGCTAACGCGAGAAGATATCTTGTCGAGACAACCACCAGAAAGGTTAATTGCTTTAAACTGTTTCGATCCATGAACTATTACTCATCAAAATAATCAACACGTAATTCAGCTTCATCAAAGTAATGACCCACATCCAAGCCATTCAAACCTCGCAGCTTTGTGAAAAACTTCAAAATCAGAGCGTAGTTTAGGGATTAATTTCTGGTGAAAAGGGCCGAAAGTTTGTTAAATTTAATCCGATTTCCACTTGTATTCAAGTTACCTTAATGATTAACCACCCTGTTTTTCGAAAGTTTTAACGTCTAATTTTAGCCAGTTCACTCACTACACGAGGATTAGTTCTTTGCTCCCCACATCTTGTTTTAAATCCACTACTAGGAAAAGGATTTGGAAAACCAAGTTTTTAATTAACGTTTTGCGCTACACAACCGACTCGATAAAATCCACTTTCAAACTCCCGCTTGATTTAGGGCTTTTGCTGCTTTTAACGATACACAAATCTCTGTTTCGTGAAGGCGGGGAAACTTTCGACAACTCTGGCGAAGAAAATTTTATAGCCTCTACACACACACACGCCATCAAAGCAACGCCATACCTATGAGAAGAAGGATGTCACGAAATTTTAATGCTCGTTAAATAAATGACAATTTATGTCCATAGCGTAGATTGGTGGTACCACACTGGCATCTTTTCCAGAACTGCCGAGTAACTACATTAAACGAGCAACTTCACTAATTTGCGGTGCCATTTGGGTGAGCTTAGAAATTTATTGTTGTCGCATAAATTAAGTACAGGTTGGGATAGGAAAAGATGTATTTCAGGTGGATTAGGTGAAAGTTACTGAGGGAAGTTAGCTGTGAATCCTTTGATAAGAGAACTTTTGTTAGAAGGCAAATAGAATGGTTGGTTGCGTTTGGAGGCACACATGCCATATTTGGGCAAGCTGCACCAAGCATGTAAATAGACATAAGCACAAGTAAAGCTTTATTGATGCAGGAGATAAATATGCCAAGGGAGGAATCGAACATGATATAATTCGAATCACCGAAACATTCAACTGGCAGTTTACTTGCGTAGTCGGCAAATTAACTGAGCCATGGTGATCCAATAAGGCAAACAGGAATCATCAGGATAAGTAGTACAGTAGTCAAGCTAATCCGAGTCCTGTTAATCCGAGCTCCGCTTTATCCGAGGTAGTTTTTTTCCCTAACACCTTATCACATAACGTTTAATTTTTGAAAAGCTTGCGAGACAACACAGCAAGAAAGAGAGTTTCTGATCAAAAACAAACAACTTTCGATTCATTTTTTAAACATTAAATCAAGTAAGTGTGATGTTGTTTAAAATACATTTTTATAATTTGCAAATCTGTGTTCTCGTTATTTTGTCGCTATTTGATCTCTCTATTTTTTAAGTTACATATATAAAACTGCCAAGCAACCAGTATAGTGCTTAAGGTTTTAGCCTTTGATTGGAAAATTCCTGGTTCGAATCCGAGTCCGGGCATGGATGTTTGTAAGCGTATGGTATAGAGGCGGCTGGTACACCTTAAATCTGTCGTGGCCGAAAGTCCTCACGTTGGGTTGGTGGGGAAGTTTGGAGAGTGGGGTGTCATCTGAGGTATTGCCTCGTCATCTGACCGTGGTTCAAAATTATGAGGCGTTGCCCTCGGATCTATCCCTTAAGAGATTGATCCCGGACCGTCGTCAATAGCCCGTTGTGTTGCTCTAGTACGACTTTAATTAAAACATTACCATTTACCGTACATAAAACTGAATATTTCTCTTCGATTTTAATTCGTAGTTTGCATAATCCAAGTTTTCAGTAATCCTAGTTGGTGTCGTCCCGATTAACTCGAATTATCGGGACTCTACTGTATATATCAATCTATATATGAGTATTTATCACACAATCTATATAAGTAGCCCCATATACTAATTAAAGCATTTTGTACAAAAATCATTGAATATATGCGGCTCAGAGATTAGCTAAAGCATTTGGTACAAAACCTATTGCAAGTTAAACAACTAAAAATCGTTGAGACAAAGTGAATAACCGTAAGGTTTTTTTTTCTGGCAAGCTTACGGTACTGCCACAAACATCATCAACAATTCCATTGAGTAATTCGTATTTTACCAGTGAGAAAATACAGCGCATTGTTGTCGTATAAACTATGCAAGAGTTTGGCCAGAAAAAGATATTGTCCATATGGAGTAGGTGAAAGTCACTAGGTCGAGTTAGTTGCGAATCCTCTGACCAAAGACTTTTCATTAGAGCTGGTTGGGTTTGGCTGATTGGGTTTTGAGGTACAAGAACTACATTTAGTCAAGCTACAACAAATAAATAGACATGCACACGAAGAAGGCGTTACTGACACAGGAGAAAAACACGTCCATAGAAGAATCCAATATGACAGAAATCGAATGCTTTCTGCCCACAACTCGCAGGTTGCTGTTGTAGTGGCCAAAAATCATTTGAGCCACAGCGCCCCAAGAAGGCAGAAATCACCAGTTTTCACTACTCTCGATTGTTTCACTTCCCTTTTATGGCTTGTGTATTTTTTAATATCTAAATATCGCCATGATTTGTTCAGGAAAAGGCATATTCCTGGTCGATTATGCATTCACTAGGTGAAGTTAGTAACGAATCATCTGACCAAACCTTCGCCAGAAAGCAATCAAAAACCAACAGGAATATTAAATGTTCGTTTGATTAACTTCTATGTAACAGTTCCTTAGATTGAATTATTTTGTTGTCGCATAACTTATTGTTGAATCAATTACGCACAGGTTTGTCCGGAAAAAGGTGTATTATAGGTGGATTAAGCTAAAGTCACTATGGGAAGTTGGTTACGAATCCCCTCTGGACCTTGGATCCTTGACCAAAAAAAAGACCTTGGAAAAAAATCAATTGGAACTCATCAGGAATTTTTATGTATAACACTTGATTCACTTCCGCTTTACGGTTACTCAGGTTTAAGTGTATTTTGTTGTTGCATAATTGTTGCTGCATAAATGTGTAATGATTTAGGCAGAAAAGGGCGTTTTCGAGGTGATTAGGTGACAGTTACTAGGTGGAGTTTGTATCGAATCCTTTGTTACAACCTTCTTCAGAAACAAATCACGAGTCATCTAGAATTCTTATTGCTATCACTTGATTCACTACCCCTCGTCTTCTGACCATAATTCAAAATTACGAGTTGTCCTCGGATTAATTCTTCTTTCTTCGTCCTCGATCAAAGACCGTCGCCAATAGACTGTCATTCTGCTCTAGTGCAACGTTACATCAACTACCTACCTTATTCACTTCCCCTTTACGGCTTCTCTTGTTTAAGAGTGAGTGTATGCTTTGTTGTCACATAAAGTACTGTTGTTGAGTAAATTATGCACGTGTTTGGCTATGAAAAGGTATAATCTAGATGGACTGGTTGAAAGTCACTAGGTAGAGAAAGTAATGAACCATCCGATGGAAGAACTTGTATTGGAAATCGATCAAGATTCATCAGGATATTTTACTGCTCTCTCTTGATTCATTTCCTCGTTCTGGTTCCCATAGTTTGAGTGTATGCATCACCAATTTCGTGAATGTCTGCAAATGAATTATTAGGTGACAGACTTGTATGCAGTGTTGGAGAGAGAAATATAGACGTTGGTCATTTATCAGTCACGGTAGTAAATATGTCGGATAAAATGCCTGGCGGGGCTTGGAAATATCTTTTTCAAAGGATGGGAAGGGTTGACAGAACATATTTCTTCTCTATTCTCTTTTATTCGTCTCTGAAAGACGTGAACTCTTTCGTGACCCTTTTGAACACTTTTATTCAATAGATTTACATTTGTACTCATGTAACATCTTGGAATTTTAATCCATCGATAGCACGAACGATCCTTTTTCAAACAGAATTGCTCATTGAATATAGTTTACAGAATACAGATTAATAAAAATGTTTTCTACAAAATATGTGACCATAAATAGAATTTAAATCGATAATAGAATTAATTGGGTTATGATAAGACTTTGTGATACGTGTGAATTTTTCTTCTGTAAGCAGTTTCTATGTATAACAAACTTTTTCTAATAGATTAAGCAAACATATTCCTTAAAATTGATGGATTTTTATTATTGAAGTTGGTATGGTGGCCGAGTTGATAAAGCCACAACAAGGGAGTCTCGATGTTAATCTGGTACTGAGATCAATACATCATACTGATGCTGAATCTATATTTGAAACTTATTTTTCTGATTCTAGATCAAAACTAGATTAATTACATGATGTCCTTCCTGCGAAATATATCGAAAGGATGTTTCTCACGATCCTAAATGTTCTTCCATGATACTCCGAAACAACGTACTACCTAGTGAGGGCCAGACAAGCTGTTAGTCTCACTGTTATGACAGTCAGGGTAAATATTTTCTTGCCTCACACTTAATTGATTTAGCGTTAGTTCTAAATATTGATAACGCTGTTTGTTCTTCTCTACATAACTTAAAGATGCTATTCTGCTATAGACTTTAGGTATTATTTTCAATACTGTTGTGGCGCCCTCTCCTTGACTTTCTTTTATTTTTTGTACGACGAATATCTTTAAAATTACAGTAGGAACTCGCATACTAAAACTATATGTCGCAATAGCAGCACACATTTTCAGCAGTATTTTATTTATTTCAATGTTTGAATGTAGGATTTATTAGTGTGCTGTAAAAAGTTACCTTTGGATACAAGTTAGTCATTCAATGCTTATTGTGAACTTTATTGAAGTTATTTTATTAAGAGCATATTTCAGTAGTCAGATGGCAAAGTGTTATAAGTCACATCCTGGAGTCTTTTTTGTTAATATTTAGCAGGCGGTAAAATGTTGTATGTCTTTTCCTTTAAGCTTATGAGAAAACAAAGGTGGGAAAATTGTAATAAATCAAAAACCACAGACCCACATGTTAAATCTTGAATCTTAAAATTTCTCTCAGTAAAAATTTAAAAAAAGGGACTTATATCATATTGCCATGTGAGCAAAGATTTATTTCCTCTATAAATACAGAGAAACTAAGTGTATTTATTCCTTCTCTTTTAAAAGGAATATGTGTTTTTTTTTCACCTTTTGGAGGTATTAACTTCATGAAGAAAAAAAAAGGTTTTTATTCCTCGCAGAAGGGTTACGTAGTATGTACCCAACAAAAACGAAACAGTGTGTTCGTAGACCAAGTGCAGTGGTACGCATTTCTGAGTTTTACACAGTTTCTTATATTTGTAAGCTGTAGCCACTTAATATTAGGAGGTTACGAAAAACCCGAAGTCTAGTTATTAGAACCGGTTTTACTCCACCAATTTTACTGTGGATCTGTTTGCTCAAAATTCTGTGGTGTTTGGTGATAAGGTTTTAGGTTTGTATATGTTTAAATACCTCCTTGTCGTGTTGTGTAAGTTTCAAGAGAGGGGTGTTGACCTCCACATCTGACCGTGGTTCAAACTTACAACATGCTGTCTTCGGACCTGTCGCTTCGGGATTGATCCCGGACCACTATTAATAGTCCATTGTATTGCTCTAGTGCTACGGAAAGTCAACTATTACTGTTTAGTGTGTACATTTCATTTTCATTTTAATTCTTTTCGTTTCATTGAGGTAAGCCACATTAACCTCGGGGATACGTTACACCTACTCGTACGACATTGCGATAGTTGATTGTCAGCTCAGTAACATTTGACATTGTTCAAAATTAAGAGGTGTTATCCTCTGAACTTTCCCTTTGGGTTGTTCCCAGATCGTCGCCAATAGCCTAAACAAAGTTTATTCTAATGACGAGATATCTCTTTCATCAATATCTGGACAGATTTACTAGTGACGAAATAACTCGTCGAGAGAACTATCAGCAGGGTTAAACAAAATTTAAATGTTCCTCCATGTTTCCGTTTGTCTAATTCCTGAACTGGATGTCAGAGATAAAATACGATTCTCTAAATAAATCCGCTTCATAAGTACTCATTTAACACATTTTTATCTGAGTTTCCAACATTTTATTTATCCACTTTTCAATCAAGCTCCTCTTTCTGGACGTATGCCACAACGTTTCCTAGAAATCTCAACTTTTAAAATAGAGATTTTCCCCATTCTGCATACATAACTTCAACTCAGCGAGTACCATTTTGATTCACCATTAACAGCTCCTTAAACCATCCTCGAAATCAAGATATCCGATTCATTCCCGATAAAGCCATCACTGAAAAATTTATTCTGGCACACGATTTGACTTAAAAGCACTAATGCAAGACTCGTATCTCTCAGGCTGTAATGAACTGCTAGAGGTTCATTTTGTTTTCCCCTTTTTATCTACGTCCTTACTACCCTGAAACTTTATTTTCAGTGGATAAAAAATATCTTCTAGATGTAGCGCTATGGCGAGTCAGTAATAAGATCGCTTCCTTAATGTCCGCCATCAATCAAGTCGCGGCTAAGGACTCGATTATATGAAATATAAGAGATAGCGTTTAGTTTTCCGAGATTATTGACTGCACGAGGAGAAACTGTTTTTTCGTGAGTCGTTCTTGATTTAATGTTGTTTTCTGGAGAAGCCATCAATCTTTTGATTGTGTTTCTGATTCCGTTTGATGTGTACTCTGTCATGTCTAGTTTTTTCATTAATCAGCAACTAATATTTAGGTTTTTTTTTATTTCATCATCAGAATCAATTAGTTTGAATATTCGTTCGTTTTATATAAAGTTATTCTATTTAGAAATTATAATTACATTTTGTGTTAATCATTAGTTAGTTAATTTATTGTTTGGAAGGGTTTTATATATGTATGAAAAAGTTCTCTGCCTCTTTTTGAGTAGTTTTCTTCATTACATTATTTTCTATAGAGGTTAAATTATACAAAGGCAATTTGATTCCAAGTACCTATAATTTAGTAGAGTATAAAACGTTTCAAAACTAAGAGTTTACAAAATAATTTTCTGTACTTGTCTAAGCATTAAAATTGGTAAAACTCTTCGAAATGCAAGGAGGTAATTACAAAAAAAATTGATAAAATGTTTACAAAATATTATTTTTCAAAGAAAATGTATTTAAATATATGCATGTAAGATTTAACTGCTAACACAAATTCTTAAATTGTCTTATAATTGAAAAAGTGTATTAGATAATGCTTTGAACAGATGTTACTTAATACACAATATGGAAAATAAACCTTGAGTTTAATAAAAAAATAAATAAATATTATTACCTCTATGCAAAAATGTTATGTTTCTTCAGCAACGGTTAAGGTACTAAGCTGTTCCATTAAAAATATTCATAACTAATAAAACTATTAAGTATAAATTTAAATAATTAATTCTAAGCCTTACTCAATGATTACTAGTATTTTTTACATAATTACAGTTGTGAAAATAGTTTAAGTTCTTTTAAGCTACATAATCTAATACAATTACTTCATTTAAAAATGTTTGAATACATTCATCAGTTCATAACCGCAAACATCATTGCGCTCAACCAATTTATTATTACAATTAAAATTTTAAGCAAATTTAATTCGTTAATGCATTTTAGCCTCAAACTAACAAAAGATGTGCTTCTAAAGGTTCGTTTCGTGGTCGGAGGCCAAAACAATCTTGCTGAATGAACTGAGCACACAATACATTGCATTGCATTCTAATACGGATGTTTTCATGAATCATGAAATATGTTCAGTATGTGAGACGACGACATCTCGATGTAAACGTAAATATGAAAATATTATTTCTGCTGGAACGTTTCTCGTATTATCGTACAAAACCGATATCGCTTTTGAAACGAAAGTCTCACGTTGTAACTAACATACACGGTACAGAAATCGACATTATTTTCATATTGACGAATGGTAACGAACGAATGTAAACAACATAAAATGAATCGTGCTTCGGGATTCATTAGCCAATTGATCCACTTAGTTTAAATGTTCTTCATTTGAGCTGTGAGCTTCATATGTGCCATGGACAATAGCGTTGAAAGTATATAGAATATCCTATCACTAATGAAATTGGTCACCATAGCGTATAACAAATTAAAGAGAAACAAACAACACGAAATGGATCGACTTGTACGTCGTTGTTGCATAGTGAATTATTATAGGAGGGGTAAAGTAGCCACAGTCACTGGATGTGGGAGGCGTGGACTTGTTGTCATTGGTCAGAGCATTAAGTATGAATGTGTATTATATTGGAGGGTATTGTAACAGACAAAGACCGAAACTGGGAATCTCTCGGCGAGCACCAGAAATTTTAAAAATGCTGAGAGTGGTTGACTAGAAAAGAATAAACTCCTCTACTAATCGAAGTGAAGCTTTTAAAAGTGTTTCCAGGGCCCCTTTGATTAATCCTAATCTCAACGAGCCCTTTATCAGCGACTCCCCAAAGCCCAATGTCTAGACCAGTCTTTTGAACTTCCTATCCTCACACATATTTGGCCCCTTACCAAACCTGTTTATAACTCTGATGGAACTTCACACCAATACTACATATTTCATGAAGTATTCGCGAACTTGGTGATTGATTTATCAGTGTGGAACTCAAATCAGATGTGCATCTTGATTTGACGTAATGACAGTCTTCTGTACATACTATATGCATAATAGAAAATAGAAAATGCATAAGTGGATTACTTTCTAAATTTATAATGCATCGTACTCTTCTAGAACAAAATACTTCCGAACTCTGGTTACGGAAAGCAATGAAAAATCAAGACGATATTAATCAGCGAAGGAAAAAAAATTTCGAGCAAGCAGAGAAATGATTTAGACGTCAGAAAATACAGATTTACCTGTAGCAAGTGAATGAGATGCAACTGAAGTGGATGTTCGAAGCTAATTGTGACAAGATGACTGTGTTGTGAACTTTTTACCATGGGCTGAATGCGAAATATGAATTATATGCAGCAACCTTATACCTTAAGAAGTTCACGAAATGCGGCTTTATATTTTTGATTAATATATTGCATTGGAGGTACGATATATGTGTACGATGGTTATATTCATTATTAATGTATTAAAATACGACATAAATTTGAGTAATCACTTCCGTCAATAGATACGAGCAGTAAGAAACTTTCACACAGCTGCTGTGTGTGAGTTTGCTGGTTAAAGGTATACCAAAAGCAATAGTGTTGTTCTTGATCTACGGATTATGACGTTTTTCAAGTGTTAGTAAATTTAAGCTTTTTTATCCTCCTTAAAAAGTGAATGTGAATAATAATAATAATAATACAGGAAAGCAAAAGTGAAAAAAAAAAGTATAAAAAGGGTCCATAGGTATATAACAAATAAAATAGAATGGAACATAGAGATATAGGCAAAAAAAAATCGAAAAATAGACAAAATAAGAGAAAACAAGAATTACAAAGATTACAATAATTATTTAAAAGAGAGGTAGAGTGGAGTATTAATACATAGAGGTAAGAAGTGAAAAAATATTACAAAAGTATATAAAATTAAGATGGAGTGAAACACAGACACATAAGGACAATCAAAAGTGAAAAAAAGTCCAAATGAGAGAAAACAAGAATTACAAAGACTGCTAAAGTATATGAAACTAAGAAATACATGGACACATAGATACAAGCCAAAGTGAAAAAGAGATCAACTGAGAGGAAATAAGAATTAAAAAGATTGAAAATTATATATAACGTGAGACATAGAGGGAAGCAAAATAGAATTAAAAGAGTGCAAAGGTATATAACATTGAAATAGAGGTAAAAATAGACACATAGAGACATTCAGAAGTGCAAAAGAGACCAAATGAGAAAAAACAGGAACTGCAATAATTTAATTAGAATTTAAAAGTGAGATAGAATGCAACATTGAGACACACAGACTAACAAAAGTGAAGAAATGATCAAATAAGAGAAAATAAGAACTACTAAAAGTGCAAGAGACAATATAACAGAGAGATAGACACAATTGGAACGGAGTGTATGAAAATAAAGCAACGTGAAAAAGAAGTTTAGAATAGAAGTAGAAATGGAGAATAAAAAAAGTGATCTAAACAAGAGTAAACAACAGAGACGTGAATGGAGTGAAAAGTAAATAAAAGAATTGTAATGCCCTGAAAAATTTAGAGAGCAATAGTATTTCTACTGGACGTTAAGGAAAAGGGAATTTTTGTACTGGAACAATCGAAAGAGTGTTTCTTTAGGTTCAATCATTTGGGTTGAAATAAAATAGAATAACTGCGACCATCAATGGACCAGAACCACCGAAACATATATCACTGTAATCAAAGCAGAAAACATGTGTAAGTTTTCAAGGAATCAATATCGGTTGCAGAATGATTTACGACTTACTCTAACCAAGGAAGAAAAATGACCCAGAGTGAGACTTTTATTTTGCCATCGAAAAGTAGTTACTGTAGTAAAATATATTTCATAAACGTCGCGTGTTATAAGAGTCATTTTGAGCACTGGCATCTCATCACTTAACGCTGCATACGTGTTCAGTAAAATTTCTTCTACTTCACAATATGCAGAACAATTTATTGTTTTTCTTTTCAGATTGGCTACGCACGTAGTTTTTAAATGCTGTTTTATTTCGGTAAAAATATAAAACCGACATAAAATCGCATCCATCATATCTTCAAACATGAATATATAAACTTCAGTTGAAAATTCATTTCAAATAAAGGACGTTTAAGGCAAGCCACACATTTATCGGAGGTACGACAAAACATCCAGCACACGCATGCGTTCACCGTTTCAGTTCAGAAAACATATATTACAGGTACGCATGCGTATTTTAACCTACTTAGCGTGGCAGGAGAGATGGACCAATGTATTCAGAAAACATGTCGGTACGCATGGGTATTTCGACTTACTTAGCGTCGCAGGATAGATGGAACAATATATTCAGAAAACCTGTCGGTACGCATGGGTATTTCGACCTACTTAGCGTCGCAAGTTAGATGGACCAATGTACAGAAAACATGTCGGTACGCATGGGTATTTCGACCTACTTAGCGTCGCACGATAGATGGACCAATATGTTCGGAAAACATGTAGGTACACATGGGTATTTCAACCTACTTAGCTTCGCAGGATAGATTGACCAATGTATTCAGAAAACATATCGGTACGCATGGGTATTTCGACCTACTTAGCGTCGCAGGATAGATGGACCAATATGTTCAGAAAACATGTCGGTACGCATGTGTATTTTGACCTACTTAGCGTCGCAGGATAGATGGACCAATATGTTCGGAAAACATGTAGGTACACATGGGTATTCAACCTACTTAGCTTCGCAGGATAGATGGACCAATGTATTCAGAAAACATGTCGGTACGCATGGGTATTTCGACCTACTTAGCGTCGCAGGATAGATGGACCGATATGTTCGGAAAACATGTCGGTACGCATGGGTATTTCGACTTACTTAGCGTCGCAGGATAGATGGACCAATATGTTCGGAAAACATGTCGGTACGCATGGGTATTTCAACCTACTTAGCGTCGCAGGATAGATGGAACAATATATTCAGAAAACATGTCGGTACGCATGGGTATTTCGACCTACTTAGCGTCGCAAGTTAGATGGACCAATGTACAGAAAACATGTCGGTACACATGGGTATTTCAACCTACTTAGCTTCGCAGGATAGATGGACCAATGTATTCAGAAAACATGTCGGTACGCATGGGTATTTCGACCTACTTAGCGTCGCAGGATAGATGGACCAATATGTTCGGAAAACATGTCGGTACGCATGGGTATTTCAACCTACTTAGCGTCGCAGGATAGATGGAACAATATATTCAGAAAACATGTCGGTACGCATGGGTATTTCGACCTACTTAGCGTCGCAAGTTAGATGGACCAATGTACAGAAAACATGTCGGTACGCATATGTATTCCGACCTACTTAGCGTCGCAGGATAGATGGACCAATGTATTCGGAAAACATGTCGGTACGCATGGGTATTTCAACCTACTGAGCGTCGCTGGATAGATGGACCAATATGTTCGGAAAGCATGTCGGTACGTATGGGTATTTCAACCTAAAAGCCGTAGGACTGATGTGGAACCAATATGTGGCTTTCCAAAGAGAGTGAGTACGCCCTACCGTATAAAATTGAAGTGCTCTACAACCATATTTATTTTACCATAGCACTAATCACCTTTTATATGTGAAGCACGTTTGAACTATATATTATTCAACAATGACGAATGAAATAATTTTATCCGTTATTTTTAGTTCTATGTTTAAAATAAACTTATCTAACTGAATAAAATGATTATATTACATTTTGATACATGAGTCTGGCGTAAATTCACGATGCCTAAGATACAACCAGCGAACTAAGATACATACAAACATTAGAAAGAAACATTAAAAAAATTCATATTTTTGTTTTCTTGCTGATAATTCTAAAAAGTATATCTTAACTCTAGAAGCGTTTTTGGGGTCATTTTGACCATTTTCCAATTTCCTACGCTTTTTTTTTTGAACATACAATTGAACAACGAAGCTTGTATTTGTTTACTTTTTTTTTAAAGTCTTCCAATTTTAATGTGACAATGTTTCATATTTCTGTGTTAATTACTAAATTAAATAATCTAAGAAATACCTAGTGCAGCCCATAAGGGTCATTTTGACCCCCATAAGAAAAATGACCGATTTTCAAGTGAAGAAATGTTTTCGAATTCCCGATGTCTCAGTTTTGTTTTCTGCGCATGGGGAAACTCGCACCGCAACATTTAGTTTGATTGCGATGACTATACGGATTGTTAGCGGGTTCGCGCTGAGCACTCTGACTGTTCTCTGAAATGAGCTCGCATCCTAGCAGAATGGTGGGCTACAGAATTTTTGGAGGGAAAACAGTCGTGCTGCAGCTGCTATCAAAAACGAAACTCGACGCCACTTCCCACAGTTGTGTTCTCGGCGTTTTTGATTTCGACCAGTGTGTGAACATTTTCCGTAAAAACAATGTCGAGAGGATTGGGTAGACAGGAGGTCCTTGTCCTTCCAAAGCCGTTAGATTCAGAGATCAGTGATTCATACTTATCTATATACGGTATATATAGATCTGTATGTATCAAAATAATGTCACGATTCTTAGCACCATGCACACGTATGTGCTTGGCAACAGCGCAAAGAAGCCCAACATTGTCACTTACTACAATCATACTAAATGTGGCGTAGATGTAGTAGATCAGATGCTAAGGAAATATTCTACAAGATGTGAAACTCATAGGTGGCCTCGTCATTATTTTTATAAACTCCATGACACTACTGCACTCAATGCTTGGCACATTTTCAAGGCTCCAAAATTTTACATAGATAATTTATTCTTGTGCTCGTGGAAGAACTACGGATGGTGCTTTGCGCAACAAATGCCACCAATTGTTCAAGTACAGACCCCAAAACGAAATAAACGTGCCCTTGAACTTTGCAAAGGACAGAATAAGACTTCTGCTAGTTGTAAGGGATGCAAGAAACCAATTTGTGGTAAATATGCTGATATCACTGTCAAGCGTTCATATTGTTCCACCTGCGCTAATGTCTATTGAATTTTGGAACACATTGTGTTTTTTCATATTTTATGTTTTTTGTAATCTCACTTTGAAACATGTTGTGTGTTAATTTGTATTATTTGCATTTGTATCTTGTTTGTTTCTTATCACGTAATCTTGCTAAAGAATATTATGTAATATTATTCAATCCAATATATTATAATGTAATGAATAATACTGTGCAATATTATACATTTCAATATTGTATAATATTATTTAATATTTTTAATATTATACATTAAATTATATACTGTCATATATTATCATTTTTTTTGGTTTCCACTTCTAAAGAATAACTATTCAAGCAACAAAACTAACTTGAAAAACTATAAAAAAAAATAACTATAAATTTTTTTATATATTGTCATTTCAACATCCTCTATCAATAACAAAATATTTAGGTTGATTATGGCTTGCATTTATTATTAGGGTCAAGTTGACCGCAACGGCGGTTTTAGGTAAGTCTAAAATCCGACTGTTCTAGTGTTAAGTGTGGTCGAACAAAACATGATCCAAAGTCCTTTTCTCATCAAGGTAAATAAGACACTTGTTGGAATCAGCCAAGTGAAAACGATTGAAGTAGTTATGAGTTGCAGTGTGCTTTATTCCGAGTATATAAAAATACCATGACTTATATCCATTCCTTTTCAGATTCAACACAGTTCAGATTGACATTTCAAACTGATGGCTACGTTGGTCTTAATTCTCATAATCATACAAGGATGTCGGATGGATCAATGAATAACGAAGCAATTAAAAAACATAAAGGAACTTTAATAAAAACTATTAAAAAAACATAGGCCTGGCTAATTTACCAACGCATTGACATTCCTCTAAATAAAAGTTGTAAAATGAAAACTAATATGACTAAATTGTTCTTGATCGCTGCATTCCAACGAAATTTTTAATCTTCAATGAACTTTCGCAACATGACTGAAAGAAATGCTGGCCCATTGCCAGAACCACACGATTAAGTTTTAAAAGTATAGCCATGCCACCACAAACTTAACGATATGAAAACCAACTAGTTAGGTACATATTTGGTTAAAATCTCATTGGAGCAACACAACGGGCTATTTGCGACGGTACGGGATCAATCCGAATAAAAAAACCCGAAAGCACCATGTAATTATGAACCATAGTCAGACAACAAAAACTAGACTGGAAAGTATCTACTGCAAAAATTATACAGAATTCAGTAATAATCCTAAATAATCCTTTATAAAATTTTACATTTTAAGAAAAAAGTACGTTTGTCTACGTAACTAAAATTATTTTAAACTACTTAATTTTGAGCAAGCTAACTCAAATTTTGGAATTCATTAAGGCAAGCAGAAAAGCCCAATGTACCATAACGTTGGATTTCGATTTATCTGTCATTGTTTGCATTCTCTCTACCATTCTATAGCGCAGTGTACTTTGGATTACTAGAAGATTTAGATGGATCATGTGGACTGAGAAATAGGATCCAATCAATCACCAGCGGGGTACAAAAGGACAGCTGTAAATCCTAATGACTTGCTGCCTTCAATAGAAGTTAAATTCATCCAAAATATTCTTCTCCATTGCTGTGTAACCGAAATATATAAACACCGAACGCCAAAGTTTTACCAGATTAACATGCATAAAACTTTCTCAATTCTCTGTTGAATTTATTGGTATAAAATATGGATATCGGGTTACTTTTCTATTAGCATTTAGTAAATTCAAAATAAACTAAAAGTTTTATTTTTATGGATTCTCTGGTTTGATCCCGGACCGTCACAAAATAACCCGTTTCATTGTTTCAGTGCGACGTTAATTAAAATGCTTTCCTTAAGCCCGTTTCCTGTAAGAACTCCAAACGTGAACGTGTCGAATCTATAGCGATAAATAGCTTAGCGCAGGGCTCGAAATACCCGGGTGCACAGGTGCACTGTGCACATGAAAATAAAATTGTGCACCTAATTTTCCCGCTAAATACATGCAGTGCACCTAACGTTAAAAAAAGGGGGTTAAACGTGTTATGCTATTTTGATGTTTGAACAAAATATTGATAATGACCTCTCTAGCCGTTAATTAATTTACTACGTTTAATTAGTTAGTTAATATTGACCTAATTGACTTCTCTACTAAAGGAACGTAATTAAAATTTCTAAATACACACTAAGTGAAAACAAAATCGCTGGGCCGTAACGAGTTTGTACAGGAGAAAGGTTTACTTGTGCCACTGACACCAGAACTTTCCGATGATCAAACATTTGCTAGATGGCTCTGTTGAAGCGACTATCGCGACAGCCGTGCGCCGGAGAATTTAGATGTTTAAAATTTTTTATTTACTATCTACTGCAAACCTATATAAAGATACCCAAATAATAAAGTAGTTTACACTACATTAATGCCCTTATATTAGGTTGTTATTTTTAAATGTGCACATAAAATATAACCTATGCACCTAATTTAAAAATTTAGGTGCACAAGGTGCACCTGCATTTAAAAATCTATTTCGAGGCCTGGTTTAGCGTTCAGTGTTTTCTATGAATCCTAGACCTATTAAAAGTACACATCTAAGGAAATGCACTTTTTGAATTGTGGCTCTATTAAAGAGGGAGAGCGATATGTATACATTATGCTAGCTTTAATACAAGATGACATTCCTTTGGAATTTTACATTACCCTGGATTAGAAAAATAGAAAAGACAAACCATCGATACAGTAAATATTAGCGAAATATCCTCAATAACAATGTCTATCTACTGCTAGATTAACTGTTTTCAGAACAGACATCTCCAACTACTATTCGATACGATGCACATGAGATATCTAGAGCAGTATTATCAAACTACTGTCAACACACACAGATCCTGCATTTCCTTTGCATATCTATGTCACGAATCGCCTTATTGACAGATGGTCAAACACAGCAGTAGTTACGGATACTAATACATAAGCAACCATCTATCCAACGCGAATTAACAACCCAGACACTCTGCTCGCAAAACATACTGAACTAAACTTTTGCAAGCTTCAGAATTACAAATTGTATTTACTACTTGAAGCAATTGATGTAGTTAGAGGTTGGATTATAGCTACGTTTGTCAACACTCACCTTTGTACTTAATCCGGATTGGTATTAGTATATTTTAATTAACATCGTAATAGAGCAACACAACGGGCTACGATACTTAATCCGGAAGAAATAGCGGATTCATTATCTTCATAACGAAAGAGATTCTATGAATTGTTTTAGTTTTTTTTCCGTTTTAGTTACAGATTCATTAATAACAGAATATTTAAAGATTTAAATTAAAGTCATCTTTCTTTGTTAGGCGGGCAGTTGAATTAACATTGCGTCGCAACAACAGAACGGACTATTGGCGATGGTCCGGGATCAAAATCGACGGGAAAGATTCGAGGACAACACTTCGAAATTTTGAACCATGGTCAGATGGCCAATCACCACCAGAGACGTCAACGCATTCTCCAAATTTCCACACCACGCTAAGTGAGAGCATTTGGGACCACGACAGATTCAACAGGCACCAGTTCCCGAGTACACTATGGTCTTTGTCTGAATCGAGTCCAAACGAGTAGAGTATCGAGTCTCGAAATCGCAACCTTCTAGTTACTGGTTTGCTCTTCTACAAACTGAGCCCCTTCAAAATCTTTTGTCATTTTTGACTAGAAAACTAGAAAGATCTATAAAGAAATAACATGAAATCCTATCGGAATAAGTTAAGGGAATCGAACATTATAATACCTATGTCAGGGCTCGAAATACCCGGGTGCACAGGTACACTGTGCACGTGAAAATAAAATTGTGCACCTAATTTTTTTCCCGCTAGGTTCGTGCAGTGTACCTAACGTTAAAAAAATGGGAAGGGGGGGGGACGTGTTTTATGTTATTTTGATGTGTGAACAAAATATTAGTATCTACCTCTCTCGCTCTAAAGGAACGTAATTAAAATTCCCAATTACACACTATGTGAAAACCAAATTGTTGGACCGTAACGGGCTTATACAGGAGGAAAGTTTACTTGTGTCACTGCCACCAGAACTTTCCGATGATCGAAACATTTTTCAGATGGCTCTGTAAAAGTGACTGTCGCGACAGCCGTACGCCTGAGAAGAGATAATTTCGATTTTTAAATATTTTTATTTATTATCTACTACGAAAAAAAAAAAACCTATATGAACATACCCAAATAATAAAGTAGTTTACAATACATTAATACTCTTATAGTATTACGTTTTTTTTTTAATATACCTAAAATATAATCTGTGCACCTAATTTAAAAACTTAGGTGCACAAGGTGCACCTGTATTAAAAAATCTATTTCAAGGCTTGACCTATGTGAATTATAGCTGAATAGCTATGTATAGCAATATCTAACAATGGATTCAGTTATCATAACTGGACAAGACATCATTCGATTACCACTCAACTCGATAGGAGCCAAACGAGACTTATAGACTGGTGTAGTATAGACCTTATCTGCGTATCCTACATTTCGTTTGATTATCTATGTCATGAATCGCCTCATTGACAGACAACCTTCGGAGCAGCAGTTATGGTTGCCAACACCCTCTGCCACCAATAAAACGCCATTCAACCCCAGCTCTCAGCCGTTACCAATCAGGACAAGCTGGACTCCCTCGCATTGTGTGTGGCTTCCAACTCCAGACAGTCCAAGAAATTCAATTACTACCTGCAGCGATTGATATTGTCAGACGCTGGATAATGGCCGCGCTCGCCCTCGCCCACCTTGGCACTTAATCCGGAAGAAATAGCGGATTCATTATCTTCATAGCGAAAAGGGTTCTTTTCTTTTCCGTCCTTTCCGGAGGGATACTTGGCGAAAACTTGTCGTTCTTATCGTTGGAGCACTTTGTGGAGTGGCCTGGCCACTTAAGGGCTGATGGTACTGGCCGATAGAGAATGGGAGAGCCAAGATGTGTGCTGTCAGAGATGGAAAAGAATAAGGGAGGAGAAAATAAGCGAGGGAAGAAAAGATGGCAGTGAAAAAAGAAGTTGGCTTTCTACACGGACTTAGCGTGTTCTTTGGCGATGTCAGGTAGTTAGGAAAAGGGTGTTTTGAAACTCGGTTTTAGTGTGGATAAATGTTCTTGGTTAATAAGTGGTATTAATTTTGATGCTGTTTGGGATAATTATTTTACTATTTATTGCATTCGATAAAGAGTTTGGTGATAGAAAAGCAATCTAATGAAGTATCTTTTTCTATGACCCGAGCCACCCAGCCTACCATTTAGAGGTTTAAGGCCGAGCAAGACGTGGAAAGGAATGATATTATTATACATTAAACCTCCTGGTGGATGCCGATCAACCGGTCTAGTGGTCAAGATGTTGGCCTCTGGATCGGAAGGTTCCTGGTTCGAATCCGGGTCAGGGCATGGATGTAAATTGTGCTGTCCTTTGTTAGGGACAATGATGGTCCACCCACTGGGTGCCACTTCACAAGTGACCATCACTTCTGGCCTTATATAAGACTACAATGACTTCGGTCAATTCTGTGCTGTATTGTATTTCTGTATTGTATTTGTCTTTGCAATCTGTACCCAGCCTTGCCATTGGAAATTAAAAAAAAAACTCCTGGTGGATTATCTTCGTGTCGAAAACAACCCTATAGTAGCCAGTCTCCGGTTAAAAATGCTGTTCCAGTGTGTCAACATTTCTCGGACAATGCTTCCCTACTTGTATTTTCATTACTCCTCTGAGCAATAGGTCAGGTTTGCCTTAACGAAGTACATCGTTATTAACCCTCCTGATCGTTGTAGCGGCGAGGTATCTCGGCAATAGCAAAATTGACTAGATCATGATGGACGAGATACCTCGTTCATCGTGATCTCGTCGTCTGTCATTATTAGGAGAAAACTGACCACATCTTGACCTCAGAATCATCAAAAAATTGACTAGATCTAATCTTGATGGATGAGCTATCTCGTCGAAACGACTTGGGGGTTAACAAAACTGACAAGATCTAGATGGACGAGATATCTCTGATCTAAATGAAGTATCTTGTTTTTACGGTCCATGCCACCTACTCTACCGACAAAAAATTTAGCTGGGAAAGTGGAGGGCTAGAAGGGTGATAATATACTTTTAACCCTCCTGGTGGTCTACCTTCGTGTGAGATTTAAATGATCTCTGATCTAAATGAAGTATCTTGCTTTTACGGTCCATGCCACCTAGTCTACCGACCAAAAATTTAGCTGGGAAAGTGGAGGGCTAGAAGGGTGATGATATACTTTTGACCCTCTTGGTGGTCTAACTTCGTTAGATTCTCTAACTTCTGAGATTTAAATGATCTCTGATCTAAATGAAGTATCTTGCTTTTACGGTCCAAGCAACCTAGTCTACCAATAAAAAATTTAGCTGGGAAAGTGGAGGGTTAGAAGGGTGATATAATACTTTTGACCCTCCTGGGGGCTTACCTTCGTGTGAGATCTAAATGAGCTATGATCTAAATGAAGTATCTTGTTTTTACGGTCAAAGCCACCTAGTCTACCAACAAAAAATTTAACTGGGAAAGGGGAGGGTTAGAAGGATGATAATATACGTTTGGCCCTCTTTGGTCTACCTTCGTGTGAGATTTAAATGATCTCTGATCTAAATGATGTATCTTGCTTTTACGGTCCAAGCCACCTAGTCTACCAACAAAAAATTTGGGAAAGTGGATTTCTAGAAGGGTGATAATATACTTTAAACCCTCCTGGTGGCTTACCTTCGTGTGAGATCACCACCCTTAACTGCAACCGAATGTGAGACCACCACCCGTAACTGCAACCGAAAGTGTGTAGTGCGTTGTGGGTAAAAATTGCGCGGGAAATAAGTAGTCTTCCGGTTTTGTCTGAAAAAAAGGGTGGATGTGTTGTCCCCTGCTCAGGATATGTCAAGCCTATTTTGTATACTGTAGATATTTATTTAATTTTCAACTCTAATGTCCGTTGTCCGTGTTTTCATCAAAAATAAACGTCGTATTTTTAAAGCTCAATGCTTCTTAACCAAATGCCAACTTATCAAACGAACCAAATCCTAACAATTCGTATAGAAAACTCCCCTATAGTGGCCATCCTCTGGTGAAATCTGTTCCAAGCTCAACAGTTCTAGGACACGGTTATTCCAACTTGAATGTTAATTCCTCTTGAAGTAACAGATATGCTTTGCTTCAATACGATGCCTGGTTATTAGCAAAACTGAGCAGATTTAGATGGACGAGATATCTTGTGGTTAACAAAATTAATCGGAAATATGACGAGATAGCTCTTTGTATTTAGGTAGCGGAAGTTAAATCTTCACTTACGTTTGGTTTATTTGTTCACACTCAAAATTCGTCTCATAAATACAATATCGTCGCTCAAAGTGTAAAAGGTCACATGTCAGAAAACTTCTCTATAGTGGTCATCCTCTAGTGCAAAAATCTTTTCCAAATCAACAGTCCTAGGACGCGGTTATTCCAACTTATATGTTCATTCCTCTTGAAGTAACATATATGCTTTACTTCGATACGGTGCCTCGTTATTAGCCAAATAGAGCAGATCTAGATGGTGGCAAAATCTGTTATGTCATCAGCTGATCCAATAAGCTGAGAACAACACCCAAAGTATATAATAATCGATTGAAATCTTAAGAAAAATAAATTTTTTTTTTGTTCTGAAAAATGCAGTTCTTAGACTTTTGTTTTTAGCCGATCGTTTAGCCTTGGAATTACATTTTGATATGTTATTTATTTATTAATTTTTTTAAAAAGTAGAGCTATATTTATAGTATTTTAATACATTATTTATTTATATTTATATTAAAAAATTATTTCGGACTATATTTATAATATTTTATTTCTCTTCATAATTTTTGATGCAATAATAATAACTCTAGATTTTAATAAATAATGTAATAGTAAAAGTTCTAAAGGATGAATTACGAATTAATATATGATGCTGATTATGACACTAATCCAATTAAACACCAAAATTTCCTAAAACGGTGTCAAACTACATTTTACGCCATCCTCAATATGAATCACGTAAGAGAATTTGAATAGCAGAAGTAATATCTTTCCAGACAGTCTGTTTCTTTGCTTACACTGAAACTCCCTCTCATTAAAAATGTTTATCTGTCACATTGAGAAGTTTTTAAATTTTTGAGATAGTTGCATATTCAATGGAGCAGACGATATTTTTAAAATTCCAAAACAATAATCTTGATGTGTGGGGATTAACAGACTGTGACTCTTTCTAAATGAATTATCACCTCGAAAAGTGTTGTAACTAATCATGAGTTACGATACCACAGGGTAAATAGAGGTGAAAAAGAGACGGAGAGACATACTCTTCCATCGATAGAAACTTCGGTCGGAAACCTCCCCAAATGTGTCCTGAAAAATATTCGCCGAGCGAAGCATTTTTACTGCGACATTAAAAAGAGCTGAAACGTTCCACCATAAAAATTCTAAACGCAACTTCACATTCGAATTCCTACAGGAGCAGCGGCCATTATTGCTTGATGTGTGCCAAGAACGAGAGGCACGATTCCATAATTTCTTCTCCTATTTATTTACTACTTTTTCCTGCGTTCGCGGTTCTTGTAGAAAAATCGGAAAATCGTGCTGAATGTAGGTTGAGTGCTCCCTCTGAGAGGACGGGAAAAATATGAGCAGTGAAATACCGGGGAAAATATCGTCTGTTGTCAGTTCCTTTTTCTGTCAGTTGAGATTATTTATTGCGTATGAGTGGCAACTGCCTGTGAGTCAACTTGACAATGTCGTGGATTTTCTTTCGTTTGAAGGGCTGGGGGAAATGGGATGCTTGTTATTACGTATTTGTCCGTTCTTTGCCATCAACAGCTGTAGCTGTGCTACTCGGTGACGTTTAGTAAGTGTTCTTTTGTCAGGTATGTAGTGCGAAAACATCGTCCAGGCTTTTATGAATTTAGAAACTACCGACGGGGATTTGATTTTGGGGGATTTGAAGGTCTGAGGGTATAATTTTTTCTTTGACGCATTCGAGGGGGGACTTAACTTTGCGGAAGCAAAACAGCAAAGCAAAAACCCCCTTGCATTTGCTTCAGTGAATATGAAATCGTGAAGAGCAAAGAAAATCAATATTAGATGTAAATTGAACCGTGGTAAAACAAAGACATGCGAAGTAGATGTATTGTAGATTCAGTTTGCAGGTCTATCTCGTATTTCCCATTTGACTTCAACATTGACTGTATATCACCGATTTGCTACCAAAACTTCTCAAGTCATGAAATAAAATTATTTCAAGATACATAAAAACGTTCATTCTGGATTGTAGATCTGAGGTGGTACGGATTTTAAAATATACAGAAAACTGCTCTGTAGTATCCAGCCTTTGGTGCTCAAATCTGTTGCAAGCTATCACCAGTTCTGGGCAAAAGACAATTTGTTGGGTCATCATTACACCTTGGAGTAATAGACAATTTTGCCTTGCTGATACCTCGTCCTTTTGAAAAATTACAGATAGAAGAGATATCTCGTCGTAACACATAGTTTTTATACAAGATTCGTATCGATATTTGTAACCAAATAATGTTAGAATCTCGAAAATCATAATAAACTGGTCTTACGAGGTTTTCATAGTAAAATGACGATATACCGGATGGCTCAAAAAAAGCTACCACACTTAATTAGCTGGTAAAACGCTGAATTTTATTTTTGTAGCAGATTTAGCGATTAAGAAATAATGGACCAATCCAGATTGGGCTTACGAGGTTTTGATAGTAAAGCGATGATATGCAGGATGTCGTAAAAAATTTTACCACATTTTATTAGCTGGTAAACAGCTAAATTTTATTTTTGTTGCATATTTAGCAATTAAGAAATAATGGCCCAATCAGATATGGGTTTACGAGGTTTTGATAATAAAGCAATGATATGCAGGATGTCGCAAAAAGTGTTACCACACTTTATTAGCTTGTAAAACGCTGAATTTTATTTTTGTTGCAGATTTCGCGATAAAGAAATATTAGCCCAATCCAGATTGGTCTTACGAGATTTTGATAGTAAAGCGTTGATATACAGGATGTTACCACACTTTATTAGCTAGTAAAAAGCTGAGTATTATAATTGTTGCAGATTTAGCGAATAAGAAATATTAGCCCAATCCAGATTGGGCTTACGAGGTTTTGATAGTAAAGCGATGATATGCAGGATGTCGCAAAAAATGTTACCACACTTTATTAGCTGGTAAACAGTTGAATTTTATTTTTGTTGCAGATTTAGCGATTAAGAAATATTAGCCCAATCCACATTGGGCTTACGAGGTTTTGATAGTAAAGCGATGACATACAGGATGTCACAAAGAAATTTTTACCATACTTTATTAATTGGTAAAACGCTGAATTTTTTTTTGCTGCGGGTAAAAAGGCTAATAGGTTATTGGGGTATATTAAAAAGACTGTAACCTCAAGGGACAAGAATATAATCTTGCCGTTATATAAGGGTTTAGTAAGACCACATCTAGAATATGCTGTACAATTCTGGGCTCCATATATGAGAAAGGATATAGAATTAATTGAAAGGGTTCAGCACAGAGCTACAAAAATAATAAAGGGGATAGCAAATCTCGACTATAATGAACGTTTAAGTAAGCTAAACATGTATACACTGGAAAGAAGAAGGAGGGGGGATTTGATTCAGCTTTTCAAGTTGGTAAAATAAGGGGACAGAGAGGACTTAAATTTCAATAGGGATAACAGAACAAGGGGCCATGGATATAAATTGAATAAGACACATTTTAATCGGGATTTAAGGAAAAACCACTACTTTAATAGGGTAATAGACAGTTGGAACGTGTTGCCAAAAAATATAGTTAATTCAAAGGGAGTGTACGAATTTAAGATACAATTGGATAGTCAGTGGGAATTGGGGAATTCATAAATAAAGGATCAGCCTTGTTAGGCTTGAGCCTGTAGCTGGTCGTCAATATTTGTATTTGTATTTGTATACTTTTATCCTCAAGCTTAAAGTATCGAATGATGTATGCTGCCAAACATCAAACTCACCATGCATTACTCTCAAAGAACTAGAGATTTTACAGTTGGTATAAATGGTATAAAGCTGTTACAGACAGTGCATATCTAACATCTTTGAAATTAATTTCTTATTTATACGATTCGTCTTTTGACGTAATCTGTCCTACATTAATGAAAATAACAAAATAAAAAATTTCTTCCTAGCACTTTATTCGTCTTTTTCTACGCATCCATTCATCAAATAGATCTCTCATTTTATTGAATCTTAAGAAACGAAGGAAAAGCAAACATCCTTATTACTTTGCCATCACAAATCATAAGAAAGAGCTCCCATTCCAGATTCATAAAACACCCAAACTAACGCCACATTTCCCAAAAAATCCACAGTCGCCACCCAGATGGTAAAAAAAAAATTGCATCCGATGGTTATATTTCAAGCTTTGTTACTTCCAACCATAAATTAATCTAGTTTTCCCACCGAAGAATAACACCTTGAAAAGAGCGAAATTAAACTTCTTTCTAGACAACGATTAGTCTCAATGAAAACATTTGTTCGTCAAATTATTCACTCCTCCATTGAATACTAACAATTGAACCAGAAACAAAACAACCCAATTGCTTTCCCATCATTTCTGCATAAACCACCTTACAATAATCGTGTAATTTGGCAATTCGAATCACAAAAGAACAACCCGTTCCAGATTGATAGCACCCGAACCAACTCCATCTGTCCCAAAACATCCGCAATCGCCACCCAGATAGTAAAAAGTTAGATCCGGTGGTCATATTTCACGCCTTGTTACTTCCGAACATAATTAATCCAGCTTCCCCATTGGAGAATGACACCGTTGAAAAGAACGGAATTAAAATTATATTTCTGGCTATTAATTCGTCTCAATGAAAACATCTGTTCGTAAAATTAATCTCTCACTTCATTGAATGCTAAGAAGCGAACGAACAGCATAAAACATCCTGATTACCTTGCCATCAATACTGTTTTAATTCCCATCACAATAATCGAGTAATTGGCAATTCAAATTACAAAAAAATTAAACTCCAATGCCCATTCCGGATCCCAAACCAACTTCACCATTCCATACAGCATCCATAATCACTACCTATATGACAAAAAGTTATATCCGACGGTCATATTTCACGCTTTGTTACTTCCAACCATAATTAATCCAGCTTCCCCACTGAAGAATTTTAATAGCTGAGCGGTTTATCCAGGGAAGATAGTGGCTTTTCATTCGATCGTAAAATTACTCAGTTTAATTAATGGCAGCAAAATAAGCAGCAAATTTAACTGGAGCAAGATCTTCATCCCGGTATTCTTTACATCGCGCTTGATCGTGCAAATTGCAACAGATATTAATCACTCTTACCTTAGTATCTCATACTCGCACCTGCATGATAAATGTCTTCCACGTGTCAACATCGTCGTTAATAACTTAAGCGAGAGGTAAATCATATTATGGAAGGTATCATATTTATTCGCACGACTGCACTTCAATGTAATGTTTTGGTGTGGTGCTGCATAATGTTGTCATGGTTTTCGGATGGAATCAGTAACCAAATCGCTAGGTTTGAATAGTTTGATTGATTATTGTCTAAGCGTTTATAGCAATTTTAACATAAACATGTTCCGTTTGAAATCATTTTCTGTCTTCAAGTAGTAAATTTAAAGTTTTCTGTTCGTGAAATACAATATTTGATTTGATTTGTATCTGTACGTCATTTATTACTAAAGAGTAAAAGATGGAAAAATACTGTTGTGAACTTTGATCAAGAAAGTACGAGAACCTCCAAGAGAAGCCCAGGTATTCATACAAATTTCATAAATAATTTAATGTTTGACGACACTTTAATTTAAGTGATTCATTTCATATTCAACAAATTTACAAAGGGGTAACATAGAGTTTCAAAGCGAAGTTACCATCTTTGGTATGGTTTTTATGAGATTGGTTCAGTCCACACACAAGTTTTTTCTGTTCATTTCTTTCCTCGGGAAAAATTAAGACTTTCTTTTAGAGGCTGAACTGAATTCTTTTATTGTAAAAGCCCTTGGAGAAGGCTGAATTATTTTTAGTGGTCTTGACTTTGTTCATTCATTTTCAGCTTTATGTTTAAACTATGGTGTGATATATATGAAATAATGAAATAACAGTGACAAATGGTTTTTAAAAATGCTAATATGGATGTATTTTTAATTGTACTTTTGTTTTTAGATAACTCACACAAATTATTCACAGTTGTTCGTCTTGAACTTTGCTTCCTTTACATGGGCTTTAATATGCGAGATGTAGATCTCTGTAACTACCCATCAAAATAACTAATGTCCTTTCGATTTTGTATGTTCCCATTGTCTAACCATCTTTTAATTTCAGTCACAAGCAAATACCCTAACAAAACACAAATCAAAGCCCACTTAAACTTCAATGAGCTAATAAATACGTATAATGCCGCTCTAATTTCTTGTTTGAAAACAGTCTCATGATATTCGTTCACTTTCTGTTTTTGCATTACCACGAATGAGATCTTCACTTGGACGAGATGTCGATATGTTTTAATCAGTCATTAAAAAAACACTAATACCCTTTCGATTCTGTAAATTTCCAATGTCTATCTCTTCAAATTTAGTCACAAACAAATGCGCACCAAAAAAACAAAAACCACTTCAATTTCAATGAGCTCAAAATTATGCACGATGCCGTTCTAATATCTTCATTGAAAATAGTATTATGTTTTGTAACCACTTTTTGTTTGAGAAACGTATGAAAATTTTAAGCTCCATTTCATAAAACTGAATCAAATTGCCTATAGACAAACCATTTTTATAAATTTTCATGTCCTTTAAAATTCTTTAATTTCTTTATCAACAAAAACTTGTAACACCTTTTGATATGTAGACTAAGATGAATTGATTTAAAAGGTACGTTTTAGGTAATAAAGTGGTTCTATGATTATTGTTCTTGGTAAGTATTCTGTTCTTCGTTTCATAATTTAAAACCTCGCAAAATTTTAAACTATCAAATTTCATCTCAAAGTGAGAAATGTTGACTTCAATAAATTCCACTTTAATAAACCTTAATTCAATTGCTTGCTGAAACAATGTATATTTTATCCATGATAAATTCTCTCCAGTCTTAGGCAGTTCAAGTAATGACTGTAATGACGGTAAGAAACTACCACGTAGAAGTAAAACTCTTAATGGTCATGGTCAAACGTAATGCTTTTCATTCATTGTGTTTGAGAAAACTACATTAAGTCGAGTGAAGTTTAACACTAACGCCACTGAAGTAAATTGAAATAATTCATATTTATGCAAACCAATATTAAATGAAATAAAGTATATTGTGTAACATTCATTTTGATTTACCATACTCTCGGTTTAATTTTACTTAATCCTAACCGCGTCATTTTTCTTTCTCATCGTCTTGGGTATGAAACCCTTCCCTTTTACTCTGAATTAATAAAATAGAAAATCTGGTCAAACTCAAGAATGCGTCACACTCAGAAGCAAATCTCCTTTAAGCGTGTACGAGATTCACGAATTCTTTCTTTTCTTTTGGGGTTCCCTACAGTTCTTAGTAAACAAATGGGATCCCGCTCCCAGGCGATCTTTTACTGCTTCCATCTCACTACTTTGATCCTCACAATTAATCTTTTCCCTCTTCTAACGACATTTTCCACTTCATTTTGTATTGTATTTGCCGTAGCTTGGCCAAATTAGCCCTTGTGATTTAATACTCCAAAACAACCAATAACCAAAAACACGGAACAGGCCTTCTCGCCAAATTAGCGATTAACATTTTTGTTCACAAACGGTTATTTGAATAGGCCGCCATATTGGATACCTTCCACTTTCGCCCGCATGCCAGGCCTTCTCGCCTAATTGGCGATTACAATTTTTGTTGACAAACGGTTATTTGAATACACCGCCATATTGGATGCCTTCCATATTCGCGCACGTATCATATTCTAGAGTTCTTTCTGATTTGGTACTGTGGTAACCCGATTATACAGGAAACGGCACAAAGAACATTCTTATTTGGCAGAAACGTTGCCTCGCTCATTGTAGGGATACAGCAGTGGGCGGTTGACGGTCGCCATTTAACTGATGTACTCTTCAAAACTTAATGGATGACAATGGCATTCTGTGTACTTCTTAGGTATAAAAGATTTATTTCTCTATCTTGCTTTGTATTTTTTTTAATTGACGTTCCAAATCAGAACGTTCTTTTAGCCGTACCCTTGACGTTCCAAATCAGAACGTTCTTTCTGACGCATCCTTGACGTTCCAAATCAGAATGTTCTTTCTGCCGCATCCTGTATAACCCTATATCATACCAATTAGATAGCCGTATAGTAACCCGTTGTAGCACACCTAGGTTACCCTATGCCTAAAGTATCGCCAATTGGGACTGTACTGTGCTCACGTGTCTAACAGGAAATATCTCGCAGTTTTAAAAGATCACATTTCCTTCCAAAGTGAGAAATGTTGACTACAATAAATTCCACTTTAATAAACCTTAATTCAATTGCTCGCTGAAACAATGCATAATACATCCAAGATGAATGGTCTCCACTCTAAGGAATAGTTTTAAACTACCCCTGATGGCCCTCCGAAACGACGGTAATGACAATAAGAAACTATCCCGTTGAAGTACAACTGAATACTTTAAGAGGTCATCCGCAGTGCTTTGTATTAACTGCGCCAGAGGAAACTACAGTGAGTTAGGGGAGCCATGAAGAAGTGCTTCGATGCGAATGCCAGAACCCAACACTTTCTTAACGGGTGTAATTACGTTTAATATTTAAGTTCCTTTCTTAAGGGCGGTTTAATTTCACTTGCGGTGGCAACGACGGACTCGAGAACTTGATGCTGCCCCGGAAAGAAATCTTATTAAAAGAATTCGTTCCCATGGTCGGCTGGTTAAACGAGAGCATTTCTGGAAACATTCCTGTAGTATATTTGTTGCTGCGTGTGGCGTGGAGATGCTTAACAGGAAACTCGGTCAATGATGATTGCGCTCTTTCCATTAAGGCGTTTAAAAAATTTCAGAGAGACTGTCTGTTGCGTTTTGCGAATGGTTTTGTTAAGTGTATCCACTTTGTGATGTTCGCATGTTACCTCCTCGTTAGTTACTTTTTCATTGTGTTACGCATTGTTGCGCATGTTTAGTGAGTACTTTGCAAATTGCGGTGTAATTGCTGAACATACATTCAAGTCATCACCGAAAAAAAGGAAGTGCGAATTAATAAATCTCTTAATAAACAGCGCAAAAATTCGTAGAGAACACGGTTGAAATAAGATATTTTCTACCAAAAAAATGCGTTTTAGAGAATCCAAAAATTGAGAACTAAGGAATTGAAGTGAACGCACATACTCTATTAAGGTAAATAAATGGACCAACGCTTTGTGTAAATGTTTTCAGTAAATCCTTCTAAAATGTGCTGGCAAGTTTTTGGTACATTTTTTTATAAACATACAATACAATTTTCTTTCAGTCTTCAATAATACAGAAATCCCTTTTTACGATCTTTTGTATAATACACATAACGGATACTTGTCTATATAATACAATATACTTTTTTTATATCTAACGATCAGCTAGCTAAAGTACCAGATGTTATTTGTGTTTCTTTCTCATTATTTTCAAGAAAGTTATACATGGATTTCCAATTTTATAGTACACGGTCATGCTCTGGTCAAAGTGCTCCAGAATCATGCATGTAGAAAATTATAAAGCGAAAATCTTACTTGGATTTGCACTAGGATATAAAAGCTCACCTTCAACGAATTTCGCTTTTTCATTCACACATTATTTATTTTTCACAATGTAACGTTGATGTAAATGAACAATATAGGAGATGAGGCTAGTGCAAATACAAATATTTAAATGTCATAATAAACCAATTATTTTTCTCTGCCCCAGTAATCAAAGAAAATCCTTAAAACATGATCGCAATCTCCAGACTCTTTGCTAATATCTTCAAATAAATCTCTTATAATATCTTGGTCCAAACTTACCATTGATGCAGGCTTGTAAAGTAAAATGTTTCCACACTTGCCCCACACGATGGGAAAAGTACATAACCATCGACTGTTTTCTTGTTTGCAATATCTATTGTGAGGCAAAAGCATATAATTTCATATCCTGCCCCTCTATGGTTTGTACAACTTCCCTTCTTAATATGGAAGCACTCTATTAGTGAAACCAATACAAACACTACCCTACAATAATGGAGCGAACAGCAAGATCTGATGGTATAAGGAAAAGAACACATGCTTTAATAGGGGGTTGGTCCCCCACGTGCTACAATTACACTAGCAACCCTTCTGGGCATATTTCAACAAGGTTTCAGTACACAGCTATAGGTATTTGTGTCCATTCCTGCTGCAAGAATGTCGGCAACTCAGCTGTAGATTTCGGACGTGGTTCCCTAGAGTCGCTCTAACTAGTCCCACAAATGTTCTATGGGGTCTAAGTCAGGACTATGAGCAGGACAGGGAAGACGTTTTACATCCATATCTTGATACGACTTCTTGACAGAGGCTGCATCATGACATAGAGAGTTGTCGTCCTGGAAGTAACATTCGCCTATTCCATAAAATTTCTTGAGCGTAGGAAGAACCTAACTGTCTAAAGTGTTCATGTAGGCGTCGGCGTTCAATTGACCAGGAACAACAAGCTAAGTTCCCAGGCCATACAACGAAAAACACCCCCAAAAAAGTAGTCGGATTTTATGTAAATCCGCTGGCGTCCGGTCTATTATTGAAAGTTAGTATAGGTCTTCTTCAAGCATTTTCTACAGGTAGCAGCCTTATTTTAATAACAGACGCATTTTGTATTCGGTGGGCACATTTATACGTTGTATTTCTCCCTGGTTGTATTTATCTTTTCTGTGTTATTAAAACTTTTATGTACGCGTTTTTCTATTTACTTGATGCTGTTTGGATCATGGCTAAGTAAAGTCCTTGTGTCATAAAAAAAACCCAATCCACTGTGGTTAAAATCCAAGTTTTGTCCTACACTATATTGACAAATAAACTTGGAAATTAGATGTATTTCAGAAGTGCTTTATTGTTATATTTAGTACCGGATAGGCCCTCCTTTTACTTGTATTACAGCTGTAATACGTCGAGGCATTCAATTTTTAATATTAGTATTAACTATATTTGTATACACTACACTACAATAATGTACCGGACGCCAGCGAATTTGCTTAAAATCCGACTACTTGTTTGGGGGTGTTTTTCGTGGTATGGCCTGGGACCTTTACCAGTTGTTCCTGGTAATTTGAACGCCGATGCCTACATGAACATTTTGGAGAATCACGTTCTTCCTACGCTCTGGCAATTTTATGGAATGGACGAATGTTACTTTCAGGACGACAACGCTTCATGACATGCTGCAGCCTTTGTTAAGCAGTGGTATCAAGATATGGATGTAAAACGTCTTCCCTGGCCTTCTCAGGATCCCGACCTAAGCCCCACAGAATATTTGTGAACTAGTTAGAGCGACGCTTACGGACCATGGAACCACGTCCGAAATCTACAGCTGAACTGATGGCATTCTTGCAGAAGGATTGGCTACAAATACCCATAGCTGTGTACCAAAACCTTGTTGAAAGTATGTCTATAAGGGTTGTTAGTGTAATTGCAGCACGTAGGGGACCATCCCCTATTAAAGCGAGTATTATTTCCCTTATACCATCACATCTTGCTGTCCGGTCCATTATTGTAGTGTTGTGTATTTATTTGCATGCCTTCAAATGGGTGTGATAGAATTAGTAAGTTTCGATACTCAAACATTTCCCCAAAGCAACCTACACCTGGAATTAGTCTTGTTCAGATGCGCACGGGCATTGCAAACACGCTAATTTAGAAATTAAAGTATGATTGGTCAGATTACTACGGTTGGTCACCCATCTTCACTCATAACAATCTCTTTTAACAGCCTTGCATGAGGTATGACCAGCTATTCCTGCCCAAACTTACAGAGAATTTGTGGAAAGTATGCTGCAGCTTTAATACAAGCAAAAGGAGAGTCTGCCCGTTACTAAATAAAATAATAAAGCACTTTTTCTGAAAAACATACAGTGTCCAAATACTTTTATCTATGTAGTGTATATTCTTGAAGTTAAATTTCAAATATTTTTATGAATGCCTCGAGATGATTTATTCGATATTTTGAAACATGGGGATTATGTGTCTGGACTGCACACAATATAAATCCTTAAAATAATACACCCCGGATTGAAATATGAAGCGGCTTCTCGCCCTTACATAATCCGAGAAATTTCCAACGTGGATCAATATTTCCCCACGTTGGCTAGGTGAATTTTTCTAGGATATGTCTCCATGGAAAACTTTTATGTTTCATTGATCAATTCTATTTTATTGGATTGTACTTTTTTCCATTCTATTTACTCTATTTTGTTGGCTGTTTTGACAGGAACGTCGTTTTTTGTCTGAAAATGATATATCGACGGAATTCTCAGAGGTCTGTTCAGCCCCCTGGTGTCTTGCATTGTACTCGTGACGCGTAACTTATAACTCTGGAATTTTTCCTCCTTCTGGGCAGAAGAAATAGACCGGGGCATATTTTTCATGGAACGAAACGTAAATTTATGCCAAACAGACGGAAACGTCTTGCTCGTGCGAGGCGGCGTGTCTGCAATTAATTCTCCGAGTTGACAGTTTTCTGGAACGGCCCTGTAAAATGCGTTTCAGAAAATGGCGTCGAAGTACATGATTCGAATTATGATGCAGCTATCATGGAAACGGTCTTCTGGCAATGTTTCAATGGGTTATTTCATTGATATGGCGTGTGGTGTGTTGTGGTTTATAACAGGGTGTAAAAGTTTTAGACAGTAGAAAGCCATAGACAATATCATCAATAGTTTTCAAAAAACTTTCTGAGGAAAACACATGGCATTTTCCCAAAAGTTATACGACCAACAGTGCTTTAATAGGTAGGTATGTTTTCAATTGAAATGTGCATCATGCTTGAAGTTGTTCGTGCAATACAAAGTCAGAAGTATATTTGTTTAAAAATTTAAACCCATGACTTGGATGCAGTTTAATATCCTATGCGATTTAGAAAAGAATAGATGAGTTGCATGACGCAAGGATCATATTAGGCCAAGCACAAAACAAAGAAAATAAACTATGCAATTTATTTAGACAACAGAGTAAAGGGTCTAAAAATTGTATGAAATGTTTTCCGTTCTAAAAAGTCGTTGGGCTTCTTTAAAGAAATTCTGCCGACGATTGAAAGATTAGTGTCAAATTTTAGAACCTCTGAATTGAGAGACTTAAAAGTAAATAGAACCAAATAGGCTAAAGGACAAAACATTGAAAAAATTGATGATAACATTAAATAATTAAATTACACAGTTGTTAAAATTAGTTAAAATTATGAATTAAAGGAATGACTTGACATTTAATATGCTTTTCAATAGTTAGTTTTGATGGAAATACGTTCTTCAGATGGAAAATTACAAGTTAAGTTAATATAAACGATGAAATTAACATGTGACTGCTGTAAAGACAATTCTAAACTTTTAAAATTATTGATACTCTGTTCATATTTTGTATAAGAAACTTTCTTCGAGTTTGGCGGACTAAAAATGTTTTGTTAGTTGAAAACAGGTACATAAAAGGTACTGATTTGATTGAGAAAATTCCTTTAATCGCCAGTAATTTTCAGAAATTTTAAAGTTATAACGTTGGATGAACTGAGGATTTTAAAATCAGGTTGATGTTTGAGGCAATAGCAAGGCATTCAGGGATCTTACTATTGTGTTTTAAGTTCTCACACCCAGAAAACGTGGGTTCGAAACCTCATCGCAATATCCGTAGTCTTGAAGACTTATAAATAATTCTCAACATTCGTATACTCAAGAACATGTTGTTAACTGTAGATTCTTTCCTTTGTGATATAATGGTGTCCTTCGAGATATTGCTTTGATAACATACTTTAAACTTTTATTTTCGAAAATAAAGCAAGAAGAATATCCGTAGTCTTGAAGACTTGTAAATAATTTTCAACATCCGTATACTCACGACCATGTTGTTAACTGTAGATTCTTTCCTTTGTGAGATAATGGTGTCATTCGAGATATTCCTTTGATAACATACTTTAAACTTTTATTTTCGCAAATAAAGCAAGAAGATTTCTTCCCAGAAAAGGCTTACCAAATCAGTGAATCCTCATAAAGATAAGGACGAGGAAACTATTTGTATACCATCTGGAATATTTGACCAAAAGATATGCATCCGGTTTCTGTTTCGAGTTTTTAGAGCCACCATTTTAGTCGGTTTGCTTATTGTTGTGAGTTGTAGGCGGCGCTAATTCAATTCGTTCCTAAGTAACCTGTCTTCTGTGTCATTAAGCTTTCATTGTGTGTGTATCTCCATTTACTTGACTGTGTTCGGTGCACTGTTACCTAATATGACCCTCTATCTATACATAAAGAATGTGCGTGTATGTATGTGTGTATATTCTCTATTCAAATCCACACCGTTTGACCAATCCACACTAAATTTGGTACACTTATACTGCGGAAAACATACTGTACAAAACACTAAGGAAAACATAGGGCTTTACTTTCCTGTCTTCAGACCAATCTGTAGCTACGAAAACTGATATACAGGTAGTCTTAAAGTGCCCCTCGGAGCCTCCATTTTCAAATCTCAAGTCTGTTTCTCTGCAGTAATTGGACATGGACAAGGAAACACCTTCTACAGGATTTGTGTATTTGACCTAACACAGGGAAATGTAGCGGGAGGAAACCCGTTCTACAGGATTTGTGTATTTGAGCTAACACAGGGAAATGTCGCGGGAAGAAACCCGTTCTACAGGATTTGTGTATTTGACCTAACACAGGGAAATGTAGCGGGAGGAAACCCGTTCTACAGGATTTGTGTATTTAAGCTAACACAGGGAAATGTAGCGGGAGGAAACCCGTTCTACAGGATTTGTGTATTTGAGCTAACACAGAGAAATGTTGCGGGAGGAAACCCGTTCTACAGGATTTGTGTATTTGACCTAACACAGGGAAATGTAGCGGGAGGAAACCCATTCTACAGGATTTGTGTATTTGAGCTAACACAGGGAAATGTCGCGGGAGGAAACCCGTTCTACAGGATTTGTGTATTTGACCTAACACAGGGAAATGTAGCGGGAGGAAACCCGTTCTACAGGATTTGTGTATTTAAGTTAACACAGAGAAATGTCGCGGGAGGAAACCCGTTCTACAGGATTTGTGTATTTGAATTAGCACATGGAAATGTCGCGGGAGGAAACCCATTCTACAGAATTTGTGTATTTGAGTTAACACAGGGAAATGTCACGGTCATATTCCAATAGCTGCGGTCATAATTTAAAACCGAGCAACGCCGGGTTATTCAGCTAGTTGCGTTATAAAAATACAACAGACCCTTTCTAGTTTCATTCATGTTTCGTTTCTCAGTTAATAGTATTTTGTAACCCTCCAAGTGGTTTTGACGAGATATCTCGTTCAAAATCTGGTCAAATTTGCTTATGGGACGGGATATCGAGACCAAACTGCCATGTAGATCCAAGGGGAATGAAGATCGTTTTTTCGTCCAGAACTGATGTCAGTTTGGAACAGGATTTTGCATCAGAGGCTGTCCGCTACAAGACAAACCACCCGGAGAATAAACCAAAACATAACCAGAAAAATCTGCATGAAGCTCCAAGAGGAATGAAGATCGTTTTTTCGCCCAGAACTGATGTCAGTTTGGAACAGGATTTTGCATCAGAGGCTGTCCGCTACAAGAAAAACCACCCGGAGAATAAACCAAAACATAACCAGAAAAATCTGCATGAAGCTCCAAGAGGAATGAAGATCGTTTTTTCGCCGAGAACTGATGTCAGTTTGGAACAGGATTTTGCATCAGAGGCTGTCCGCTGCAAGACAAACCACCCGGAGAGTAAACCAAAACATAACCAGAAAAATCTGCATGAAGCTCCAAGAGGAATGAAGATCGTTTTTTCGCCCAGAACTGATGTCAGTTTGGAACAGGATTTTGCATCAGAGGCTGTCCGCTGCAAGACAAACCACCCGGAGAGTAAACCAAAACATAACCAGAAAAATCTGCATGAAGCTCCAAGAGGAATGAAGATCGTTTTTTCGCCCAGAACTGATGTCAGTTTGGAACAGGATTTTGCATCAGAGGCTGTCCGCTGCAAGACAAACCACCCGGAGAGTAAACCAAAACATAACCAGAAAAATCTGCATGAAGCTCCAAGAGGAATGAAGATCGTTTTTTCGCCCAGAACTGATGTCAGTTTGGAACAGGATTTTGCATCAGAGGCTGTCCGCTGCAAGACAAACCACCCGGAGAGTAAACCAAAACATAACCAGAAAAATCTGCATGAAGCTCCAAGAGGAATGAAGATCGTTTTTTCGCACAGAACTGATGTCAGTTTGGAACAGGATTTTGCATCAGAGGCTGTCCGCTACAAGAAAAACCACCCGGAGAATAAACCAAAACATAACCAGAAAAATCTGCATGAAGCTCCAAGAGGAATGAAGATCGTTTTTTCGCCCAGAACTGATGTCAGTTTGGAACAGGATTTTGCATCAGAGGCTGTCCGCTGCAAGACAAACCACCCGGAGAGTAAACCAAAACATAACCAGAAAAATCTGAATGAAGCTCCAAGAGGAATGAAGATCGTTTTTTCGCCCAGAACTGATGTCAGTTTGGAACAGGATTTTGCATCAGACGCTGTCCGCTACAAGACAAACCACCCGGAGAATAAACCAAAACATAACCAGAAAAATCTGCATGAAGCTCCAAGAGGAATGAAGATCGTTTTTTCGCCCAGAACTGATGTCAGTTTGGAACAGGATTTTGCATCAGAGGCTGTCCGTTGCAAGACAAACCACCCGGAGAGTAAACCAAAACATAACCAGAAAAATCTGCATGAAGCTCCAAGGGGAATGAAGATCGTTTTTTCGCCCAGAACTGATGTCAGTTTGGAACAGGATTTTGCATCAGAGGCTGTCCGCTGCAAGACAATCCACCCGGAGAGTAAACCAAAACATAACCAGAAAAATCTGCATGAAGCTCCAAGAGGAATGAAGATCGTTTTTTCGCCCAGAACTGATGTCAGTTTGGAACAGGATTTTGCATCAGAGGCTGTCCGCTGCAAGACAAACCACCCGGAGAGTAAACCAAAACATAACCAGAAAAATCTGCATGAAGCTCCAAGAGGAATGAAGATCGTTTTTTCGCCCAGAACTGATGTCAGTTTGGAACAGGATTTTGCATCAGAGGCTGTCCGCTGCAAGACAAACCACCCGGAGAGTAAACCAAAACATAACCAGAAAAATCTGCATGAAGCTCCAAGAGGAATGAAGATCGTTTTTTCGCCCAGAACTGATGTCAGTTTGGAACAGGATTTTGCATCAGAGGCTGTCCGCTGCAAGACAAACCACCCGGAGAGTAAACCAAAACATAACCAGAAAAATCTGCATGAAGCTCCAAGAGGAATGAAGATCGTTTTTTCGCCCAGAACTGATGTCAGTTTGGAACAGGATTTTGCATCAGAGGCTGTCCGCTGCAAGACAAACCACCCGGAGAGTAAACCAAAACATAACCAGAAAAATCTGCATGAAGCTCCAAGAGGAATGAAGATCGTTTTTTCGCACAGAACTGATGTCAGTTTGGAACAGGATTTTGCATCAGAGGCTGTCCGCTGCAAGACAAACCACCCGGAGAGTAAACCAAAACATAACCAGAAAAATCTGCATGAAGCTCCAAGAGGAATGAAGATCGTTTTTTCGCCCAGAACTGATGTCAGTTTGGAACAGGATTTTGCATCAGAGGCTGTCCGCTGCAAGACAAACCACCCGGAGAGTAAACCAAAACATAACCAGAAAAATCTGCATGAAGCTCCAAGAGGAATGAAGATCGTTTTTTCGCCCAGAACTGATGTCAGTTTGGAACAGGATTTTGCATCAGAGGCTGTCCGCTGCAAGACAAACCACCCGGAGAGTAAACCAAAACATAACCAGAAAAATCTGCATGAAGCTCCAAGAGGAATGAAGATCGTTTTTTCGCACAGAACTGATGTCAGTTTGGAACAGGATTTTGCATCAGAGGCTGTCCGCTGCAAGACAAACCACCCGGAGAGTAAACCAAAACATAACCAGAAAAATCTGCATGAAGCTCCAAGAGGAATGAAGATCGTTTTTTCGCCCAGAACTGATGTCAGTTTGGAACAGGATTTTGCATCAGACGCTGTCCGCTACAAGACAAACCACCCGGAGAATAAACCAAAACATAACCAGAAAAATCTGCATGAAGCTCCAAGAGGAATGAAGATCGTTTTTTCGCCCAGAACTGATGTCAGTTTGGAACAGGATTTTGCATCAGAGGCTGTCCGCTGCAAGACAAACCACCCGGAGAGTAAACCAAAACATAACCAGAAAAATCTGCATGAAGCTCCAAGAGGAATGAAGATCGTTTTTTCGCCCAGAACTGATGTCAGTTTGGAACAGGATTTTGCATCAGAGGCTGTCCGCTGCAAGACAAACCACCCGGACAGTAAACCAAAACATAACCAGAAAAATCTGCATGAAGCTCCAAGAGGAATGAAGATCGTTTTTTCGCCCAGAACTGATGTCAGTTTGGAACAGGATTTTGCATCAGAGGCTGTCCGTTGCAAGACAAACCACCCGGAGAGTAAACCAAAACATAACCAGAAAAATCTGCATGAAGCTCCAAGGGGAATGAAGATCGTTTTTTCGCCCAGAACTGATGTCAGTTTGGAACAGGATTTTGCATCAGAGGCTGTCCGCTGCAAGACAATCCACCCGGAGAGTAAACCAAAACATAACCAGAAAAATCTGCATGAAGCTCCAAGAGGAATGAAGATCGTTTTTTCGCCCAGAACTGATGTCAGTTTGGAACAGGATTTTGCATCAGAGGCTGTCCGCTGCAAGACAAACCACCCGGAGAGTAAACCAAAACATAACCAGAAAAATCTGCATGAAGCTCCAAGAGGAATGAAGATCGTTTTTTCGCCCAGAACTGATGTCAGTTTGGAACAGGATTTTACATCAGAGGCTGTCCGCTACAAGACAAACCATCCGGAGAGAATAAACCAAAACATAACCAGAAAAACCAACTTAACAAAAGTTCAGAAAACGCGTTTGGCGACTATACAGCGCCCGTTTCTTGTTAAGATCTCCGGCGCATACAAGACCTCCCCAACCGACTCCCTTAACACCCTTTGTGGAATTCCTCCGCTCCACATGACTCTGCTGTCGCTATACAAAAAATTTAATATTATCAAGAGACGGCAGCCCGACCCAGAGCTGAGACTATCCCCACTCCACTACGATTATCACATACCAATAGCAGGTGTCCCTGTGTCCGACCTTAGGTTGGACATTCGGGACACAATTGACAATCCAGATTATGAGGTGTACACCGACAGCTCGGGCATTGATGGCAATGTTGGGGCCGCGGTGTGCATCCTCGATGATAAAAAACTAATCAAAGTTCTTAAATTTAAATTACTTGCCGGCAACTCGGTGTTTCAAGCCGAGATGTCGGCTATTTTCAAAGCAATTGAATGGGCACACTCGGAAGGGAAAAGAATAAATATATATACAGATAGTCTCAGCTCAATTCAGGCCTTGAAAACAGCTCAAAATAAATCAAATTACCTTTTCACAATTAAACAGAAAATATATAATAATACTAATAACTTTGGCCTGAGTTGGGTTCGGGCACATGCGGGGCTTGCCGGAAACTAGCTAGCAGACGAACAGGCCAAACTTGCCTCGGTCGACGGTGAGACGTTGGATATTCCCTTTCCTGTCAGCCTTTTAAAAAGAAAAATTAAGAACTTTATGAACAAAGGCTGGCAGGAACATTATAAAAACTCTCTCAAGGGAGTCCGTCTAAAAGACTACATACCAAAAGTTAGAACCGACACCCTCATCGTCGACCGTTCTCTTGTTTGGTTCCTTACAGGGCATGGCCCGTTCTGGGCCTACCTCAATAGATTCCATTTGAAGGACACCGATAAATGCGTCTGTGGGGAGGTGGGGGACGCTGATCACTACCTATTCGACTGCATATTCACACAGGCAAACCATATTACAAGACCAGCTAACGAGAATAAGGCCAATTGGCTTGAAGGTGTTCTTGGTAATAAAATGTCTCGCGCAAAAATCAAGTCCTGTGTGAAAACAGCCATGGGTATGGTGGCGGGGCCCTCCCTCCCCTAGGTCAACAGACACACCCGGAGCGATCCTCTCTTTCAAACTTTTGAAATTTTAAAGTTTTAATCTTTTATATATCATGTGTGTGTAGATCATTCTAAATATTATTTTTAAAATATGACTCTCTTAAATTTTTAACTTATTTTACGCATGTTCATTTCACAATATAATATACTTATTTCATAGCAACATACCCATAATACGGCATAATTTATTTATTTCACCCTTCATTTGTAAATAAACATAATCACAATCATTATATTCACAGTTCATATTCACAATCGTGTCTTACAGTTCTTGTTTCAATTTTATATATTGTTCTAGAAATTCCATTGGTTTGATTTTGAGTAAACGATTTTTTTTTCTCTGTTCTGTTCGGTTATTCTCAATACTCCCGGTGTGCCACCGGTGTTTATTTTCTTATTTCCGGTGTGCCACCGGCTCATTGTTCTGTTTTGCCCGGATTTTCCGGAGGTTTTGTTTATTTCTTAGTTTTAAGGTCGCTTAATGCGTGCATGATGTAACTCCAGATCGGGTAATGTAACCTGCCCCATACCATCTCCCTTTGAATCAATAAGTGACCGTTCGGCCGGCGTGGGTCCCTATGGACCTCCTTGTGCTGCGACGGAAGTCGCCACCCTTTCCCCCCGGATCTTATTACACTCTAAACCTAACGGTGAGTGGATTCGGGGAGGGTCTTAAAAAAATAAAAATAAAAAACCACCCGGAGAGTAAACCAAAACATAACCAGAAAAATCTGCATGAAGCTCCAAGAGGAATGAAGATCGTTTTTTCGCCCAGAACTGATGTCAGTTTGGAACAGGATTTTGCATCAGAGGCTGTCCGCTACAAGAAAAACCACCCGGAGAATAAACCAAAACATAACCAGAAAAATCTGCATGAAGCTCCAAGAGGAATGAAGATCGTTTTTTCGCCGAGAACTGATGTCAGTTTGGAACAGGATTTTGCATCAGAGGCTGTCCGCTGCAAGACAAACCACCCGGAGAGTAAACCAAAACATAACCAGAAAAATCTGCATGAAGCTCCAAGAGGAATGAAGATCGTTTTTTCGCCCAGAACTGATGTCAGTTTGGAACAGGATTTTGCATCAGAGGCTGTCCGCTGCAAGACAAACCACCCGGAGAGTAAACCAAAACATAACCAGAAAAATCTGCATGAAGCTCCAAGAGGAATGAAGATCGTTTTTTCGCCCAGAACTGATGTCAGTTTGGAACAGGATTTTGCATCAGAGGCTGTCCGCTGCAAGACAAACCACCCGGAGAGTAAACCAAAACATAACCAGAAAAATCTGCATGAAGCTCCAAAAGGAATGAAGATCGTTTTTTCGCCCAGAACTGATGTCAGTTTGGAACAGGATTTTACATCAGAGGCTGTCCGCTACAAGACAAACCATCCGCGGAGAGAGAATAAACCAAAACATAACCAGAAAAACCAACTTAACAAAAGTTCAGAAAACGCGTTTGGCGACTATACAGCGCCCGTTTCTTGTTAAGATCTCCGGCGCATACAAGACCTCCCCAACCGACTCCCTTAACACCCTTTGTGGAATTCCTCCGCTCCACGTGACTCTGCTGTCGCTATACAAAAAATTTAATATTATCAAGAGACGGCAGCCCGACCCAGAGCTGAGACTATCCCCACTCCACTACGATTATCACATACCAATAGCAGGTGTCCCTGTGTCCGACCTTAGGTTGGACATTCGGGACACAATTGACAATCCAGATTATGAGGTGTACACCGACGGCTCGGGCATTGATGGCAATGTTGGGGCCGCGGTGTGCATCCTCGATGATAAAAAACTAATCAAAGTTCTTAAATTTAAATTACTTGCCGGCAACTCGGTGTTTCAAGCCGAGTTGTCGGCTATTTTCAAAGCAATTGAATGGGCACACTCGGAAGGGAAAAGAATAAATATATATACAGATAGTCTCAGCTCAATTCAGGCCTTGAAAACAGCTCAAAATAAATCAAATTACCTTTTCACAATTAAACAGAAAATATATAATAATACTAATAACTTTGGCCTGAGTTGGGTTCGGGCACATGCGGGGCTTGCCGGAAACTAGCTAGCAGACGAACAGGCCAAACTTGCCTCGGTCGACGGTGAGACGTTGGATATTCCCTTTCCTGTCAGCCTTTTAAAAAGAAAAATTAAGAACTTTATGAACAAAGGCTGGCAGGAACATTATAAAAACTCTCTCAAGGGAGTCCGTCTAAAAGACTACATACCAAAAGTTAGAACCGACACCCTCATCGTCGACCGTTCTCTTGTTTGGTTCCTTACAGGGCATGGCCCGTTCTGGGCCTACCTCAATAGATTCCATTTGAAGGACACCGATAAATGCGTCTGTGGGGAGGTGGGGGACACTGATCACTACCTATTCGACTGCATATTCACACAGGCAAACCATATTACAAGACCAGCTAACGAGAATAAGGAATCAAGTCCTGTGTGAAAACAGCCATGGGTATGGTGGCGGGGCCCTCCCTCCCCTAGGTCAACAGACACACCCGGAGCGATCCTCTCTTTTAAACTTTTGAAATTTTAAAGTTTTAATCTTTTATATATCATGTAGATCATTCTAAATATTATTTATAAAATATGACTCTCTTAAATTTTTAACTTATTTTACGCATGTTCATTTCACAATATAATATACTTATTTCATAGCAACATACCCATAATACGGCATAATTTATTTATTTCACCCTTCATTTGTAAATAAACATAATCACAATCATTATATTCACAGTTCATATTCACAATCGTGTCTTACAGTTCTTGTTTCAATTTTATATATTGTTCTAGAAATTCCATTGGTTTGATTTTGAGTAAACGATTTTTTTTTCTCTGTTCTGTTCGGTTATTCTCAATACTCCCGGTGTGCCACCGGTGTTTATTTTCTTATTTCCGGTGTGCCACCGGCTCATTGTTCTGTTTTGCCCGGATTTTCCGGAGGTTTTGTTTATTTGTTAGTTTTAAGGTCGCTTAATGCGTGCATGATGTAACTCCAGATCGGGTAATGTAACCTGCCCCATACCATCTCCCTTTGAATCAATAAGTGACCGTTCGGCCGGCGTGGGTCCCTATGGACCTCCTTGTGCTGCGACGGAAGTCGCCACCCTTTCCCCCCGGATCTTATTACACTCTAAACCTAACGGTGAGTGGATTCGGGGAGGGTCTTAAAAAAATAAAAATAAAAAACCACCCGGAGAGTAAACCAAAACATAACCAGAAAAATCTGCATGAAGCTCCAAGAGGAATGAAGATCGTTTTTTCGCCCAGAACTGATGTCAGTTTGGAACAGGATTTTGCATCAGAGGCTGTCCGCTACAAGAAAAACCACCCGGAGAATAAACCAAAACATAACCAGAAAAATCTGCATGAAGCTCCAAGAGGAATGAAGATCGTTTTTTCGCCGAGAACTGATGTCAGTTTGGAACAGGATTTTGCATCAGAGGCTGTCCGCTGCAAGACAAACCACCCGGAGAGTAAACCAAAACATAACCAGAAAAATCTGCATGAAGCTCCAAGAGGAATGAAGATCGTTTTTTCGCCCAGAACTGATGTCAGTTTGGAACAGGATTTTGCATCAGAGGCTGTCCGCTGCAAGACAAACCACCCGGAGAGTAAACCAAAACATAACCAGAAAAATCTGCATGAAGCTCCAAGAGGAATGAAGATCGTTTTTTCGCCCAGAACTGATGTCAGTTTGGAACAGGATTTTGCATCAGAGGCTGTCCGCTGCAAGACAAACCACCCGGAGAGTAAACCAAAACATAACCAGAAAAATCTGCATGAAGCTCCAAGAGGAATGAAGATCGTTTTTTCGCCCAGAACTGATGTCAGTTTGGAACAGGATTTTGCATCAGAGGCTGTCCGTTGCAAGACAAACCACCCGGAGAGTAAACCAAAACATAACCAGAAAAATCTGCATGAAGCTCCAAGGGGAATGAAGATCGTTTTTTCGCCCAGAACTGATGTCAGTTTGGAACAGGATTTTGCATCAGAGGCTGTCCGCTGCAAGACAAACCACCCGGAGAGTAAACCAAAACATAACCAGAAAAATCTGCATGAAGCTCCAAGATTAATGAAGATCGTTTTTTCGCCCAGAACTGATGTTAGTTTGGAACAGGATTTTGCATCAGAGGCTGTCCGCTGCAAGACAAACCACCCGGAGAGTAAACCAAAACATAACCAGAAAAATCTGCATGAAGCTCCAAGGGGAATGAAGATCGTTTTTTCGCCCAGAACTGATGTCAGTTTGGAACAAGATTTTGCATCAGAGGCTGTCCGCTGCAAGACAAACCACCCGGAGAGTAAACCAAAACATAACCAGAAAAATCTGCATGAAGCTCCAAGAGGAATGAAGATCGTTTTTTCGCACAGAACTGATGTCAGTTTGGAACAGGATTTTGCATCAGAGGCTGTCCGCTGCAAGACAAACCACCCGGAGAGTAAACCAAAACATAACCAGAAAAATCTGCATGAAGCTTCAAGAGGAATGAAGATCGTTTTTTCGCCCAGAACTGATGTCAGTTTGGAACAGGATTTTACATCAGAGGCTGTCCGCTCCAAGACAAACCATCCGGAGAATAAACCAAAACATAACCAGAAAAATCTGCATGAAGCTCCAAGGGGAATGAAGATCGTTTTTTCGCCCAGAACTGATGTCAGTTTGGAACAGGATTTTACATCAGAGGCTGTCCGCTACAAGACAAACCACCCGGAGAGTAAACCAAAACATAACCAGAAAAATCTGCATGAAGCTCCAAGGGGAATGAAGATCGTTTTTTCGCCCAGAACTGATGTCAGTTTGGAACAGTATTTTACAACAGAGATGTCCGCTACAAGACAAACCACCCGGAGAGTAAACCAGAACATTACCAGGAAAATCTGCGTGAAGCTCCAAGGGGAATGAAAATTGTTTTTTCGCCTAGAACTGATGTCAGTTTGGAACAGGATCAGAGGCTGTCCACTATAAGACCCGGAGAGTAAACCAGTATATTACCAGAAAACTCTGTATGAAGTCTCGACATTAGATAAACACGAATGAAAAGTTAATATTCAAATAGATTTTACAGTGAAATGAGACAATGCCTTACCTTTGCTGGTGTCGAAGAATAAGGCTCATCAAAGAGAGCCCACATTTTCGGCTTCAACTTCTGCCAACAGGACATCGTCCCTGCCTTGAACTCATCCTCCATCCCAAACTTCATTGCGATTTCCTCGTCACTCGGCTTCTCAGTGTCCAGGTCCAGCCGGTCAAGTACAGCCAACGTCTCCTTTGTGTCTCGGTGCTGAGTGTAGGTCATCCAGCAGCAAGGCTCGACCTGATTCGAGTCCAGACCCCAGAACTCGAGCTCTTCCTCGAACAACGGCCCGCACACGTCAGTGGGGTAGTGGAGCTTGCCAGATCTGTAGTAGTTGAGTATCTGGGCAAATACTCCGGGGTGCCGATCGAAGAAGTATTCGTTCAGCACCGGATCGTAGTTGGCGAGGGCTTCGGTCAGTCTGGACAGCCTGGTGGCTGGGATTTTCTTGAGGGTGGCCTTGTAGGTCTCGTGCCTGATGCCACCCACGTTCAGTACCACTCGGTTCTCTGCGTCGAGGTTCATTGTGTGAGGTCTATGAGGTCGAGTCTGTGAGATGTTCGAGTTGGGCGTCCATTATCGGGACTTTGGTGGGGTTTCGAATGGAGTATTTTTGAGACGACACGCTTTGCTTGCAAAGTCTTTGGAAAATTTTGAAAGTTGCGCAACTTTTCTCACCTTACTGTTATCATGGTTGGTACAAAATGTGGTCCACATTGAGGAAGCGTAAAATAATTTTCATGTGCTTCGGATATAGAATATGATTTTAAATATAATAAAAGTTATCTTATGTGTCATATTAATTAATCCATCCTCTAATTAAAAATAAAGTTAAATTTGATGTGGTAATAAAAGTTTGAAAAATTGGTACGATTTTCAGGGTTATCTAGATCTTAACGGAAAATATTAAAATAAAGTTTTTATTAATTGTCTCAATTTACTCTAGGGCCCCACATAGATTATCCTCAATACAGCACTATGATTCTGTAAATCGTACCTTCAGCAAAAACATTTGATACATTCTATTGTTTATTATGCCATATTTTATAAATTTACTGCTACTTTACTGAAATCGTTGCAATGACTTAATTAAAGATTTAACACTTTTAATATACAATTGAGAACTTTAATAAGTTGATAAAATTTCATTTTAAGTCATTGATAAAATTTCGAAGAGAATTCTAGTAAATAAATATCAATGCTAGGAAAATGATTCTAAAATCATTTTTTTTAAGTTTAGTGTACTTAAATTTTCAGTAATGGTGGCGAACTATTCAAATTTTGATAATGTAATATAAAAAATCCAACTTTTACATAGTTTGTGTATAATTTAATTAATAATGGTAATAAATTATTGCAAAAGCTTTTGAATCTACAGTTAAAATTATAGACATTCTTACGCAAAAATTTATAAATTAGATGACGCTATAATATAGGATCCTCTACTTCAGATGAAATACTTTACTTGTGCTTTGATGTATAGTTCGAATATTCGTTTCGATCTCAACAGACCTCATTCCAGTGTAGTGATGAAGTTTTGATAAATATCTGCAAAAGAAATAATTGAAAGTCTTAGAAACTGTGTAATAGAATAATAATTATGTATTCATATAAAAGGATGCAAATAATATAATACAATTTAATTTCTATGATTTTTTAAAGCAAAAGTCTTCAAAGCTTTTCTTGAACTCCTTTAGTCTTAGAATTGAAATTAATAGTACAAAATACAGATGTACTTGATGTACTTTTCAAACATGTTTATGAAAAGAAAAAATACCATTTTAAGCGTTTGTCAGAGTGACCGAACTATGTCTAATTTTCTAGACAATGTGTGTAGTAGTGGTCAAGAACAAAGGGACACTGCATACTTAAATTGGACACGCACAATTATTTTTACAATATTATATGAAGTTTCCGATACACACACCGCACCGTGCGGTGCAAAAAAAACACGTCTACTCCAAGTCCGCTGGTTCCAAGGTCTCCCCCGCGAACTATCCTTGCTGTCTTCACTCCCTTCTTTTTTCGTCCCCGGGGTCAGGGCCGACTAGAGTGCCTATATATTAAGAGTGGCGACATACGGGAAACACTTTTTGATTGGCTTTTTGACCTTTTCTACCGCCCGAGGCGGTCTTTTCCGAGCTCCCGTAGACTTAACATGGGAACTTTTTTTTGTGTTCGAGAAAAACGTGTGTATATTAAATTAAAAAGAAAATATAGCTTATTCATGTTCCATTTAGTGTTCTAGAATGTTTATTTATTATTATTTTAGTGTTTTGTCTGTATAAATTTGAAGACTTTTTAGGTAAATAGCTTTTTTTGAACAACATGGTGTTTCCCGCAATCTAAGTTAGCGCATTGTGAAATCCATCTCATCAATTACGTATGTAATTGAGCGTTTTTTTATTCATTTATACAGAATGTATTCATATTATAACAATCATATTATTTTTGTTCTTCTTGAAATGCTATATTAATTCGCCCAGCAACCTTCTGTGAGACGATTCTGGTAGAAAAATGGCTGCCGCGCATGCGCATAGGGCCAAATTTGGTCCCTTGTCGCCCCTCTTATTATATAGGCACTGTAGGGCCAACCACCGAACACCACGTGGGGGAGGAATGTTGGCTGAGGAAGCCATACAACAGCAGCAATCAGAACACAAGAACGACCGTTCTTATCTCTGTCCATAACACCTGTCAGAAGACCGTAACAGTGTTTAAAATTAACAATTTAATATAAATAATAAATATAAGCTTCAAAAGCGTACACTTCATAGACGATTTCAGAGTACTTGTGTTAGGCTTTGGTTTCTTAAAATGTATTTACAGAACTACAAAAGTACTCTGAATAAGCAAATCTGTTGAAAACAACGAATTATTTGAAAAAGAGCATGTTCTCCTATTCGTAATTATTTAGCAATGCTTAAATGACTGCAATATTTAACTGTTTTAACTCAAGGAAGAATAATTCGAATTCGAATCGAAAAATAAGGCATTAATTTAGGCGCTTCCAAATACCAAATTATTTGAATATCAATTAAGTGTTTCGCTTGCGCTTTTTGCATTAACGGTTCATTTTCCTTTCAAAAAAGGACCGTGGTATCGCACTTGGAAAATTAGCGGATTAGGTACCGGAAGGTTGCGAGTTTGATACTTGGTTCAACCAAAGACCGTCGTGTACACGGTGACTGGTGCACGTTAAAGCTGTCGTCGACTAATATATCCTCACGTTGGCGTGGTGTGGAAGTTTTGAGAATGGGAAGGTGTTGACATTGCCATCTGACTGTCGTTTGAAATTCCATGATGTTGTCCTCGTATTTTCCCTTCGGGATTGATTCCCGACCGTCAGAAATAGCCCGATGTGTTGCTTCAGTGTGACGTTAATTAAAATACCCACATACCTACTTACATCACCCCTCAAGGAAATTTACCTTTCTAAAAGGTAGAATTGGAGAAAATGGTTACCAACCTACTTACCTCATAAATTTAAATTAAAGCAGTTAGGTAAAATACTACTCATACATACACTACCCTACAATAATTGACCGGACTCAAGCGGATTTGCGTAAAATCCGACAGTTTATTTGGGGGTGTTTTTCGTGGTATGGCCTGTTACCCTTGCATGTTGTTCCTGGTCAGTTGAACAACGACGCCTACATGAACTTTTAGACAATCAGGTTCTTCCTACGCTCTGGCAATTTTATGAAATGGACGAATGTTATGACGAGATGGGACAGGTGGCGCCCGGGAGATAAATGTGCCCCCGAATACAAAATGCGTCTGTTATTAGAAAAAGGCCGCTACCTGTTGAAAATGCTTGGAGACTTACACTCCCTTACAATAATAGACCGAACGCTAGCGGATTTACATAAAATCCGACTACTTTTTTGGGGATGTTTTTCATTGTATGTCCTGGGACCTTTGCTTGTTGTTCCTGGTCAATTGAACGCCGATGCCTACATGATCCCTTTGGACAATCAGGTTTTTCCTAAGCTCTGGAAATTTTATGAAATGGACGAATGTTACTTCCAGGACGGCACCTCTCTATGTCATGTTGCAGCTCCTGTTAAGATTTGGATGTAAAACGTCTTCCCTGGCCTGCTCAGAGTACCGACCTAAACCCCATATAACATTAGTTAGAGCGACGCTTACAGACCAGGGAACCACGTCTAAGATCTACAACTGAGCTGGCGACATTCTTGCATCAGGAATGCACACAAATAGTCCTAGCTGTGTATCAAAGCCTTGTTGAAATATGCCCAGAAGGGTTACTAGTGTAATTGCAACACGTGTTTGATCATCCCCTTATTAAAGCATATATTCTTTCTCTTATTCCATCACATCTTGCTGTTCAGTCCACTGTTTAAGGGCGGTGTATCTTTAAAAGTAATTTCTATCGCTATAAAAGTTGTATTTCAATTAAAATACTGTGACGACTAATCGGTCTGATGGTGAGGTGTCAGCCTCTAGATAGGAAAGTTCCTGGTTCGAATCCGGGTTAGTGCATGGATATTTGTAAACGTATGGTGTAGAGGCAGTTGGTACACATTAAATCTGTCGTGGCCGAAAGTCCTTACGTTGGGTTAGTGTGAACGTTTTGAGTGTGGAATACCAGCTCAGGTGTTGTCGCGTCATCTGATCGTGGATCAAAACTATGTGGTGTCGTCCTCGTATCGTTCCCTTAGGGGATTGATCCCGGACCGTCGTTAATACCCCATTGTGTTGCTCTAGTACGACGTAATTAAAAATTACAATGATTACCATTAAATTCTGTTAAAATAATTTTGAAACAAATTGATTTTCCTGCAATGTGTTATTTGGTAATTTTAATCAACGTTATACTGGATCAACTCAACTGTATATTGGTGACGGTCCGGGATCAATCCCAGAAGAGAGACATCCGAGGACAGCACCACATAATTTTGAACCAAAGTCAGTTGACGTCCGGAAATGAAGTAATGGTAATTTTTAGTTTACGTCGTACTAGAGCAACACAACGGGCTATTGACGACGGTCCGGGATCAGTCCCTTAAGGGAAAGATCCGAGGACAACACCTCGTAATTTTGAATCACGGTCAGATGACGAAGCAACACCTGAGCTGGCACCCCACTCTCCAAACTTCCACGCCAACCCAACGTGAGGACTTTCGGCCACGACAAATTTAAGGTGCACCAGCGGCCTCTACACCATACGCTTAAAAACATCCATGCCCGTACCCGGATTCGAACCAGGAACCTTCCGATCTAGAGGCTAACACCTTTACCACTATACCGGTTGGTCGGTTACGGAAATGAGGAGGTAGCTCTGAGGAAAAACGAATCAATCAAACGAAAAGTGATTTTACTTCTACTATCTAAATGCTCTCGCATATTACATATCAGGGTTGCTTTAAAATGTAGTTTTGTCGCCATTTCTGCAACTTTTGGTGTTTAATTTAATTTGCATTGACCAACAGATCGCATATCAATTGGTAATGAAATTTGAAATATTTTTATTGGCAAAGTTCTGGTATTGTATTTGAAAAACAAGTAGGGGCTTCATGTTCAGAATACTTACAAGGAAGATGTTTTGCTGTGGAAACACTGTAACCACCGATATTTAGCTCGAAAGAAAATCTTCTCTTACTGCTAATACACTATGAGTTTGCAACTGTAATCGAATCGCTACTCAATATTAAATAATGTTGTAATTTCAAATTTTTGGGGATTCTTCTGAACATTCGGGATAAATTCATCGTGAACAACATGCGTTTTTTCTCACTGTTCTCTAGAATAAATGTACTAACAATGCGCTAGTGTATTTAGATCAGTATAGAGTACATACAGACACAAACTTTTATTTATAGTATGTAGTGAGCATTGTTCTTAATCAAAATTTATGTATAATTAATTTAGAAACTGTAGACCTGCATAAAACATGCTAAAGAAGGTTTTGGTAGTATGAGAAATAAATTAATTTATTTTTCTTTAATTTCGATAAATTGAGCTTTGGTACTACTTGAACGAAATTCGGGAGACTCGAACAAAGAGATCTAGTGTGTTTGTTTAAATATCCCTATTTAAAATCAATTTCATCCTATGTTCTTTTAAGGCGACACCACGATTATTGATATAAAATTGCAGAAGTGGTTTTGTATGTTTTATAGATTGAATTGTCAAAGGATTTACCAATTCTATTTTAAAGATGTCATACAAAAATAACTTTGACGATTAACCCTTCTTTGCATGATTTTTTCTTTATTGGTGAAATAAATCAAGGTGATATAATTCTTGTTCAAAATTAAAGGAAAAATGGTTTAAAAAAAGCTTAGTATATATTTATAGTATAAATTTAGCAAAAAACAATATGATGGTATCATGTGGTATTTTTTAAATTAAACGCAAACTTTTTCAGAAATTGCTCTAAAAATAACAGAAACACATGTTACAAACCTTTCTTCCACTCATTTTCACTTTTTTAGCAATAGAAACTCAAATATAATAAAACAAAATTATAAACGAAATCATACGTTTATTGCAACTACAACAAACAGCGGAATGACAACTTCAAGCTCGTTTTACTGATAGTGACACTTGCTTATTTTTGACAGCTGTGTGTTTTTTATGCAATGGACATTAAAAAGGTATCCAGACACGATCAACTTAAAGTGAACTTGTTCTTTTATATAATTTTTGGGCATTCAATGTTATGATGGAAATTTCCACCATCATGCAAAGAAGGGTTAAATAACATACATTAAAAAGTAGGTTAATTAATTTTTACGTCGCACTGAGTTAACATGGCTATTGCTGGTGGTCCGAGATCAATCCTGATGGAAGATATTCGAGGATAACACCTCGTAATTTTCAACCACGGATCAAATGACGAGATCGCTCCTGAGCTACCCCACTCACCAAATTTTCCCACCATGACAACGGGAGGAAATTTGAAGCCACAAGCTTACCAGTACTCACGATAGATTTAACGTGCACCAGGCCCTTTTGTGTACGACGGTCTTTTATTGGTTTCGAACTCGCACCCTCTGGTTGATAATCCATTACTCTTCCAACCGGACTACCGCGGCCTAAGACTACCACGGATTTAACGTGCAAGAATGTCCACGTACAAGAAGCTCTTTGATCGGATAGAGTTTTGAACTTTACACCCTCTTGTTAATAATCGATATATGTGAGATGTAAATAAACTATAAATTACTATACTGAAAGGAGCTTAAGAATGTGTGACCATCCTGTCGACTAGTGTGATCATCCTGTCGACCAGCATGACCCTACTTTGTGAAAAATTGACTTTGTTGGCCAATTTGTCATATTTCCCTCGTTTGGCGATATAACATGGGTAGTTGTGCGAGTATTTCCATGGCGCCGACAAAATTGGCGAAATCACCAGTCTACCACTATCTCGCGAGGACCAATGAGATGAATCGACTGTCTTCTCTCGTTTCGTGAACCAATCACATGATGAATTTCGGTTCCACCCAATTGATGAATGTAGGCTGAGTGTCACGTTACAATTAGTTTTGGTCATATCGCACCCCGGCAAGAAAAGTGACACAAGTCAAAAAAAAAAATTGTAATGTTATATCATTGAAAAATATGTATGAGGTGCCCCAGCACGTTATATTATTACTCTACAGAATATAATAGAACATTCCACCATAAATACTAACTTAAAATTTAAAAGAGAAGCTTATACTATTTCAATATAAGTTTTATAGCATCCTTTAAGTTGATGTTTCTCAAATTCTACAATTTTGATTTGTGTAATTTTTCTTGCCAGGGTGCGATATGATGCTGGTCACATAAAATGGTTACCAGAACTCACACTATTTCCGTATTTCCTTTGTGATTCCATCTCGAAAGATGGTCACTCACAGAAGGATGGATGAAAGTGGCTCACAAAAAAGACGTTATTTGTTATCGCGTTTTGGCAACACTGTACGATTGTTTGTATACCGCGAAGCCTTGTGCCTCAATTGAATTTATAGCTTTATCGGATGAAATTTTATTTAAAAAAATGAACATTAGTCGAGCTGTTGCAGCTTACAAACAGCATGTTGGGTATTCAATTTCCAAAGCAGCGCTCATATTTCGAGTCAAAATTTACTCAAAGTTTTCACTTGAATTCCAAATTGTTCCAGTTTTGATTCCAGAGGTACTGTATAACTTTTCAACAAATTTATGTTTGAAAAAAATATTTTTTTTGGAATATCATATTTTATAAACAATTCCTTCTTCTACAGCACATGTCTTCATTGATTCGAGCGAAGCGAGTAAGACTTGCGCAGCGAACCAATCAGGATTGCAAAGCAATCCTCAGGGGGTTGGCGAACGTTAACGAGCAGGGGGCGGCCCTCCAAGTAAAAATGAAAAACCGAAATCAGTTTTTGGAAACATGGACATGCCATCTTTTCAAAATAAACTATTCAAGTTCAATGCTACTCTCAGATACCTTAAAATGAATTCCATTCTACTTCCCACATCGCACGTAGTCCATAAAAACGACCACTACCTGAATCCAGTCACTTCCACCCAATTGATTAATATCCCGTATCTCACCATCCGGATATAGAGTGTTGCATGCCATTATAGTCCAAGAATCAATGATTAATAGCCTCCGACGGTGTCAAAGCCCTTTTAGATTAGGCTCCTGGACAGAGCACTCTTTCGTCTGGGAAAAAGTTTTGAAAAAATATTCCACGGAATTAAAAAAAAAGCGTTCTGAAGGAAGTCCAGCTGCTGTCACGGCAGGCGGAAATTGGTTTCTTAAGGACACAAAAATGGCTTTACTTCCAATCGCTCTAAAAGGGTAGGTCATTTTTTTGTCTTTTTGTCGAGGCGTGGACAGAATTTTATATAGAATGGTGTGACTTGAAAAGCCCGTTGGAGGTTTTTCAGCTTTCTTCAGGTCGGCTTTCGTCTTGGACTTTCGCGTGAAGTTGGGGATCTAATACGAATAGTCATATTTTTTTTAAATAAGGAAGGATCTTTAAGGATAAAGTACTTGCTTTATACCAAGAGTGCTGAGGCTTTTGTAGTAGTTATAGTGTTTTGATGGATTACTACGTGAATAGACTGATTGGTTAGTGTTGAGATGGTTTTATTTGTAGAACTCTTTGAAAACTCCTCATGGCTATGCTGGGTTAGCTTTTTAAGAATTAATTGTTTCCACTTTTTGTTCTTAGGTGCAACGAACAAGATGTTTGCGTTCCTGCTCCGTTTAGAACGAGTTTGTGCTTCTGTTCCGTTAAGAATAGGATTGCGACCATATTAATACATATAAGCTTTGAAAACATTCGGAGTTGTAGAGAGAAGAAAGTGAATCGATTGTTGAAAATGGATTTATCTGAAACATTGTACGTATAAATTTACCATGGGTCGTCGATCGAACATAGGTCAACGCGATATGATCATGATAATACGGGGAAGTGGACTAGGCCTAGTAGAACCTTCCGGTGCCCTCACGAAGGACTAGGCCTAGTGGAATTTTCTGACGATATCGCAATGGACTTGGTCTAAAATAGTATCCCGGAGACAGCGCGAAGGACTTGGTCTAAAAGGATATCACGGCGACATCGTGGACATCTTGGGAGAGGATCCATTTCTAAATCCGGGAATCACGCTCTTCCAAGGAACGTTCCGTTGGTTTTTCTGTGTACTGTCACTGCCCCTTTTATTTGACCGCTAGTTTGGATACTATTTCATACTACAGTTCTTCTAATAAATTCTCTTTTAAATTTTAAAAGAACTGTGTTCAGTCGAATTATTGTTCATATGGAAACATTTCATTGTTTAAGCTAAAGATTTTCCACTATACGAGCCAAACTGTTATTTTTAACTCAACAGCTAGAAAGCGAGATATTTATTTTACACTCAAACGTTATGTAACTTAAAAGAACTGAACATACAAAACGGTGTATTTTATGGAAAGGCCCTATTTGGTTTTAGAATAAAATTTTAATAAAACATTTTTAATCTAAAATGTTCTTTATAATTATAGTGTGGTCTCTTTGTTATGTATGGTATACTCGGCCTACAGGTAAAACATGTGTCAAAAGTTTCACTATTAGAGGCTTTAGTTTCTCTAGACCAAATTGAGTCACTCTTCCGACTGCTGAAATCCTTTAAGTCAATTTCAGTGAATGTCCTATTTCTTCTTTATAAACACACTTAATGTGAATAAATGACTAACTTTTCACTATTTATTAAAATTGCATTTAAATAAGTTGTTATAGCAGTACATAACAATAATGAAAATATTATCCGAATAATTGATAAATTGTTAAAATACAAGTATAATACAAATTGCTTAAGTGATAACATTTTTTGATTGTTTGAAAATTATAATTATTTTTCTATGTTTTATCAGAACTCTTCTTCTGACTCTGTGTTTTACTTGTAAGCCGATGATAATGTGTGGTTTACTTAGCAAAAAGCAACCTTTAAAAAGTATTAAACATTGGAAACAAATTTCTAGGATTTGGGCCCTTCTCTTTAAATGCTGTTAGCTAAGGCCCAAAGAACACTGTAAAACTACTTGACATATCTAATGAAATAAATCAAAATAATTTCCAAAAACGGTTCAAAGTAAAAACGTTACGCAATGTCAATGATGATACATATTCATAGGTCTCGAAAGCAAGCTGTAAATTTTATTGTTTCAGACAGTCATACCATTAAACGGATGTCAAAGAATGATATTACAAAGTTATGTAAAGATAACTTTTTCGAAAGCTGAAATTTGTTAAACACAACTTTACACGTGAAAGTGCAGTTTTTTGATTTTATAATAAAATGTCAGGAATAATAAATGTTGTCGAATATAATAAATGTTGTGGAAAAATATTCAAAATGATGTCTGAAACACCAGTTTGAGAATCAGTAGAGCGAAATTTATAACTTGCATAATATGGTGCTGTCTAGATCTTAGCTCAGGTATTGATATCTTTAGCGTCTTAGTAAAACTAATTATGGTTGGGATTTTTATGATGCAAAGCTAGGCCAAGCAATGTTTTCCCGTCAAATAAATGAATATCCACAAGTTAAGTTTTAGTGATGCAGAATGGAGGAATAAATCTTGGATAGCCTTCATTACACGTCTTTTAACAAGTTTTAATTTTTTGAAAAACAGAAGCTTTCACAAGATTCTTTCAACCAATGGTTATTAGTCATAACTAGGACAACTTTTTGCAACAAATGTAACTTTTTTTCACACGTTCTACGCTGCGTGTAAAGTACTAAAACCGAAATTCCTCCTTACATGGGGTGTATTGTAAGTGAGTTATAACCGCAACATAAATGCAACCTTCGGCATAAATGCAACTTTTTGCATAAATGCAACCACTTGCAACTTTTTAAAGTTTAGCTTAAAATTGATTAATATGAAATTACTATTTGATATTTTGCCCTCTTAACCAACCCTTCGATTTAGTGTGTCTGATCTTGCGAACGCCAAAGTATTGCGGATCAAACAAGAAGTTCATGGAAAGAAAGTGTTCGTCCTAACAGACGAAAGTGAAATAAATGGCAAGAGGTAACTTTAACACATTGGTTGGCACTCTTGATAATCCAGAGGAAACTTGCGCAATCGACTGCAGGGTTTACGAGGTGAGTGTCTATCATGTTGTTCACCTTGTAGGTGACGTTTTAAATGTTGAACAAAAGGATTTTGTGCTTCTGCTATCCGATATAGAATAATATAAGACTCCCGAGATGATTTTTCCACCAAGTCAGTATTTGCTACTGCTACAATGTCAGGCAACATCAGTCTCTGTTGGGTAAAAATTTTCAATGTTGAAGAAATTACTGGCCAAGGATCGACCATTCAATGACATCAACGTTCTTCTGAATTAATGATGTATTATAATACTGTTGTACACAGCTAAAATTGTCAATATTTTTTTCATTGTTTACAAATAATTTATTTTAGATTTTAGTGTATCAAAAATAAATGCAACTTTATTTTCATAAATGCAACTTTAGGGAATGATAAATGCAACTTTTCCCAGTTTTACTGCAACAAAAAAGTTGCCCTAGTCGTAATACATGCTGCAAATCTCATATCCCTTAGAAGAAGTTGAGAGCATTCAAGTTTTAGTATTTATAATTAAATGTTGGGATGTATTTGTGTAAATAAAACATTAAATATAAAACCCATGAACCATCAACTTATGAATAAATAGGGGAGAACAATTTATAATTTAAAAATCGAGTGCCGTGGAAATTTTAGTACAGCTATACTCATCTTTAGTGTCTTAGTAAAACTACCTACGGTTAATTGGCGTATTTTTATGGTTCAAGGACCAGATGTGGTCTAATTGAGTCATACATTTCTTCGTTAGGTAAATGGATATAAACACGCAAAAAAAGCTACTGACAAAGAAGTTAGAAAAACACCCAGGGTAGTTACAGGAATCGAACCTATGCCGTATACAGCTTGCAGTCTGTTTGCGCTGTGGTCAAACCCACTGAGCTGCGGCGGCTCCAAAACTTCCTAAAGAAAAGATACAATTTTCAAGCTAAGGTCTAAAGCGAACTGAAAATTAAAAACAATTAACTGTCTTCTTTTTGTACTAGGCAAAACTAATTTTTCAACTTAGATTTCTGAATTGATTTTTAAAAAAACATACAAATTTTGTTTCCCTTTCTTGAAAGGTATACAGTTTTATTAAAAATCGGGTATGTTGTGGTATTTTTTAATAATATCTTTTAATAATTAGAAATACGTTTTTTACATAAAACGTTACAGATAAAACATGTGACCTGATTCAATGAAAGCTCAAGATTTTATTGAATTTGAATCTCAACAAATGCAGTTCGTTTAGAAAAATAGCAGCGAATTAAAGTTATGAAATAAACTATACTTCGTAGGTTTGTCAAGGATTTAAATATTTCGTTGAATTAAATTATCGGCTGATGTAAACTACAGGTCTACGTTCCATTCAAACGTCATGGTCAGATGACGAGGTCAAGACCTTAATTTACAACATACTCTCCAAACTTCCGCACTACATCAAAGTCAGAACATTTGAAGCCACGTCAGATTTAACGTGCAGAGATCCCCACGGTCTTTGATTTTATCGAGTTTCGAACTGGCAAACCTCTGTTTACAGCTGACGAGGAAGCTATGGATTATTTAAAAAATGCACAGTTATATATTTATAAATTCTTATTTTACCAGAGTTATTTCCAAAAAATTTGGGAAAAAGAATCACTGGTGAGAAAGAGATGTTAGCCGCACTAAACTCAAGCACTCAACACACAACTTTTTTTTAAATCAAATTTCATAGATTCAGTTGTGTCAAATTAATTTCTCGTAGTAGCAGTTTACTTTTCATTAAGAGCTCTTGTAAAAAAAAACCTCAAAAGTAGCAAGTATATTTAAAGCTCAAAGATTATACAATTTCAAAATAATATTCACAATACTTCTCTGAATACCAATAAAGATAGTTGTAAGGATATTCAACAGAAAGCATACTGTCACTTAAAAATTGTTTCGAAAATAAAACTGGTGATTTATTTTACTACATCGAAAGTTTAGCAGAAACGTGACTTCATTAGAAAAGAAGAATGTTTTAGGTATTGAATTATTTGTTTTGGTACATTATAGAAGCTATCAAGCTTCAAATAAGCGCATTATTAATTAGTGAGATAAACAGAGAAACGTGTTTTCAAATTCAACGAAAGATTGCTTCATTTCAAGTCAAAGTTGCTAAATGACCATTTGCTTGATTTATGCTCGCCTGTTACAATAGCGGTAATTTAAAGCAGACTATAATAAAATCAATGTTATCAATCTTTGAGGTATACGTATTTTATTTCCGTTATTTATCCATTTATTATATCAAAAATTCAATTCCAAGCGCACATTTATATAGATAGGCAATTTGGAAGGATTGAAAGTATGCCATGGTAGTGATTTTATTCAAAATTTATTCGAAACTTGCAATAGAAAGAAGAACTTTATAAATGGGGTTTCCATCTCTTTTCAAAAGAAAACTGCAAGGAAATCGCCCATAAATATTCTTTCAAAAACGATGTGGAGCCATTTTTGCATTTTCCACAGCTGAAAATAATTTGACTAGTTTTAGACTGTTATCTAAATTATCATCTAAGATAAATATTGATGCTATTGATTGTTTTTGAAATTTAAATTGTCACCCCTAAAAAATGATTCAGTATATTTTTATACCAAACTAGCAAAATACCCGACCTTACTCGGTTTGAATTGGTTTACTCTAGATTGAAGAGATAATCAAAATATATAATGACTTACGTTTTTTGCAGAATAAAAATTTATTTTAACATCTTTCGCCATCTTTATATTTTCTACAACTTACTTTGGACACAAATCCTACACATGCATATCCATTCATGTAATACATTTCACATACATCGCACAATTGCTGTATGACAAAGCTACAAAATGACGAAAGGTGATACTAAGGTTACTACTATAAAAGACGATTTGTAGGAAGATTTGGAATTCCCTTTCTTAAGTTCTTTTCATGTTCAACTCAATTAATTAAAATTACGATTTACGGCGAGTGCTCTCGCACTCATAGTCAACAAAACAATATTTTTTTACTTGTGGCACTCTTGCCTCCGGTATGCGACATTGTGAAATTTTGCAATCTTCTAATGTCATTATTACAACGAATTTTTTAATGTTTGAAAAAGTTCCAGTTTGGATTAATAAACATTATTATTCTTTCAATAAAGGCATTATTCTTTAAATAACGGCATTATTCTATAAATAACGGCATTATTCTTTCAATAACGGCATTATTCTTTCAATAACGGCATTATTCTTTCAATAATGGTATTACACTTAAAATTTACTGAAAATTTATACTGACTTACCTAACATTTTTAAGTCTGATACTTTGTGGTGCTGTTGCGTGTGATGAGAAGGAAAACACATTTATTAAAATAATAAATATTTAAAACAGGAAACAGCGAAGTAAAACAAAATAAAAGATGTCGCAAAAAATTTTTCTAAAGATATTAATTTGTGATTCAATTTTATCTCTTGATCTCGCACAGTTGCCACAACTTACAACTAAAAGTGTACAAAATTTAGAAATGTGAAATTAATTCAGAGCGAAAGAAATAGAAAAAATATCACTGCTCGCGCGATCTTGTTCATTCACGTTTAATTGAAAAATATCGTCTGTCCCAAATATTCTTAAATCGTTTTCATTGCGCAAAGAATAAAAATAAGACTCGAAATAAATGAAGTATCATGCAATTCCATAAAAAAATTTTTTTTTTGAAGAATAATTACTTTTTCAGCAGTACTGGTAAAGCATTCGAAGTAATCGTAATATTCAATAGACATTCCAATTTTTCCCAAACTACCAAATTATGGTTGATTTAAGTATACTTACTCAGGTGTTTTAGCATGAAACTCAACTAAATATAACAATAAAGAAATGTTTAATAGTGTATTCACTACACTAATAAATAGTGTATAATATAAAATACACTGCAATCAAATATCTGGAATACAATTCATGTGATGCCTACACAAACACACAAACAAAAAATCGAGCATAGAACAGAAAGACGGACAGACAGACTTTCGCAACCAATTCCAGTCTCTAAATGAAGAAAAGTACTCACTGTACGCAAATTTCCATGAAAATATCTTAAACCGCGTGGACGTGTATAGGGCACAACATACAGACAGACAGACAGACAGACAGACAGACACCAAACGAGAAAAAGGCGGATTCGGAATCAGAAGGGTCCAAAACGGATAGAAAACTTGAAATGGGTCGAAAATATTGAATGTACAAACAAACACTCCATTCTTATTTATATAGATACACAGCATTGTGGTAGAGAAAATATTACATGTTGGTAAATGTGGTTATTTTAATAAATGAGAAATGTTTTACGTTAAGTATTTAAAGATTATAATGACTTGTGTCTAGCTTTAAGTTTTCGTTTTAGGACTAAATAATACATGACATTTTAAACTTCCTGTAGAATGTTTATTAGCATCTAGGATAAATATTGATGCTATTGATTGTTTTTGAAATTTAAATTGTCACCCCAAAATAGTGATTCAGTATATTTTTATACCTAATACACAGCATTGTGGTAGAGAAAATATTACATGTTGGTAAATGTGGTTATTTTAATAAATGAGAAATGTTTTACGTTAAGTATTTAAAGATTATAATGACTTGTGTCTAGCTTTAAGTTTTCGTTTTAGGACTAAATAATACATGACATTTTAAACTTTCTGTAGAATGTTTATTAGCATCTAGGATAAATATTGATGCTATTGATTGTTTTTGAAATTTAAATTGTCACCCCTAAAAAATGATTCAGTATATTTTTATACCTAATACACAGCATTGTGGTAGAGAAAATATTACATGTTGGTAAATGTGGTTATTTTAATAAATGAGAAATGTTTTACGTTAAGTATTTAAAGATTATAATGACTTGTGTCTAGCTTTAAGTTTTCGTTTTAGGACTAAATAATACATGACATTTTAAACTTCCTGTAGAATGTTTATTAGCATCTAGGATAAATATTGATGCTATTGATTGTTTTTGAAATTTAAATTGTCACCCCAAAATAGTGATTCAGTATATTTTTATACCTAATACACAGCATTGTGGTTGGATAAATATTACATGTTGGTTAATGTGGTTATTTTAATAAATGAGAAATGTTTTACGTTAAGTATTTAAAGATTATAATGACTTGTGTCTAGCTTTAAGTTTTCGTTTTAGGACTAAATAATACATGACATTTTAAACTTCCTGTAGAATGTTTATTAGCATCTAGGATAAATATTGATGCTATTGATTGTATTTGAAATTTAAATTGTCACCCGTAAATAGTGATTCAGTATATTTTTATACCTAATACACAGCATTGTGGTTGGAAAAATAGTACATGTTGGTAAATATGGTTATTTTAATAAATGATAAATGTTTTACGTTAAGTATTTAAAGATTATAATGACTTGTGTCTAGCTTTAAGTTTTCGTTCTAGGACTAAATAATACATGACATTTTAAACTTCCTGTAGAATGTTTATGATGATGGCGTTCCAATTGTAGGAAATTAAAAGTAACCGTATTGAAATAAGATGTATGTTCTCAAGCGCCACCTGGGTATTCTAAAGGGCGCTGTGTGCCAATCTGAAGCTGTGGGCACATGCTCCGTCTATTTCATCTCAAGGTCGATGTTTAAAATACTGCAATAAAGGTTGTTTGGGACACGATTTAATGTTAAATCTCTTCCTCAGTTTCCTCTAAGCACTTCGGTACAGCTTCAGTCTATGTTTATCGTGGTGGCACCGGCTTGGCGCTTTTTTTATGGCGCATTTCTAATGTCGTCAAGGAAATAATTGTTTCAAAAACCTTTTCTTTTACAACGGAAAGTAACAAGCTTCAGACACACATTTGTAAACGTTTTAAAATATATATTGCATACGTAAATAAGATCAATATATACGTAAATAAATGAAAAATATATAAAACACAACCTGAGACGACAACACTGTTCCGTGACATAAATTAATATGAAAGAAAATTCCACAACTGGCGAAACACCATTAAAAGAACCAATGAAACCAAAGAAAAAAATGTAAGGAAAAAAACACTGAAATCAAAGAATAGTTTAAAATTAAATGAACCAATGGAATATCAAAGAAAAGATTTCAAACGAACCATTGAAATCAAACGATAATTTACAGGATGTTGAAATAGAACTTTGTAAATAGCCATAATGAAAATTTATACTTTCCGCTTACCGGAGGTTGCCTTAAAAAACGAAATAACCGTAATAAAATTGTATTGTGTGTCTTAACCCATTAACGACTGACGTTGCGTTTTCGCAACATTAGTGAAAACATTTTTTTTCTTCTTCTGTATTGCGTTTTTTTTATATACTTTTTTTGTATATTGTAGACAAAGCTTCAAAGTCTCCAGGGAAAAAATTTGTTTTTCTCTCATTGCAAGATTTTATAAAATAAATTTCTAAAATTGTAATTTTTTTGCGATTTTTTTACTTTAATTTTGAAAAAATTTCACACATGGCAGAACAATTCAAAGGACTTCATGAAGAGACGCTTATAATTTACAAACATAAGTCTGCAAAATGGCATAAAAAAAATAAGGCTACTATTTTGTCTTTGTTTGTATAAATATGAATTTTTTGAAATGTTGCGAAAACGCAACGTCAGTCCAAAGCAGTGTCTTTATGAACATTTGTCCGAAAATAACGGTTGTCGAAGAAAGCGGTTTTTAATTGTGAATGAAGCATTTGTGTATATATGAAAGTTAGATCATGAAGATATTTCTGAATTTTCATCGGATGAAGACTGTCAAGGTCAAGCAGATATAGTAGTGTCCCCCCCCTCCAGACCTCCTAACTTACTGGCCGACGAGGAATGCATTGATGACGCTATGTTAGGAGATAATTTGCCGAGACCGAAAGACATATCTGGTGATATCAAACTTTTTTCTTCAGAAAAATTTTAAAATTTATCGTATTCATCACAAAATGATAAAAATTTGTCTAAATCACCTAAAAAAAATATTGCTTGGAGAAATTTGCCTCGCGTATACACACTAATGCCTGCTGACAAAGAAACCGTAGAAAAGGCAAAAAAGGAAGTAATCTATATATATAAAACACTAACGTTCGTGGACCCGAAATCGACGTTATTTGTGTATCGTCGAATGGCAACAATCAAAGTAAATAAAATAACCCAGATATTTTGAATTCTTGCTGTCGAAGGAAGTCGATATTCAACACGTTTGAATAGATACGTACGTGTCTTTTTTTCAGAATTTTGCATTTTTTCAGGGATTGGAATTTTTGTTTGCATTATGTGTTCCGGTATAATACCTATAGCAGAAATATTATTTAGGAGTTAGAATTTAATGATATGTCTATTTCCTGCAAAATATCACTAGACATGGGTAATTTTGTAGTGGTATATGTATATTTCGACCAACTTTCCTTAAATATTTGATTGAATACGCAAAGATTAAGAATTGTCTCATAAAAATAAATAAAATATACAAATCAAAACATGTTTAATTACGGTGTCTATAAAAAAGTTTAAAAAAAAAAGCCCTATCACACACCGCCGAGCGCTAGTCGGCGCAGCCCGGCTAGTTATACAAAAATTGCATTATTTAGAGCCAGTAGATGTATTTTTACAATTGTACAATCAGAATCTTTTGGAATATATTACTCAAAAAAGTATAAAATATGCAGAGCAGAAAATCTTCAAAATTTTTCCTCTTTCTGTTCCTATATTGAAGCGTTTTATAGGATTTCTGCTTTACATTGGCTATATATGTCTTCCTCAAGAGAGACTTTACTGTTCAGTTGCAGAGATGTCAGTTGTCCATTAGTACGTACAGCACTAACACGTTTTATGCATACTACTATCAAACAGAATTTCCATTTAACGGATAGCAATGTATTGGATAAAACAGATAAAATGGCTATAGTATGTCCGTGAGTAAATATTTTAAATGCCAATTTCATGCAGTGGTGTGTGTTTTTCATCAAATATTTTTATCGATAAACAAATGATACCTTATTTCGGTAGACATTCGTGCAAAATGTTTCTGAAAATAAAACCCGTTCGTTTTGGGTATGAAGTTTGGCGTTTGTGTTCTTCTGAAGGGTACTTAAATCATTTTGATATATACTCAGGTAAATATGGAGATAAAACGATGGATCTGGGTTAAGTGGAAACGTCTTTTAAGTGTAGTCGAAGTTCCTTCAAACCACTATGTATACTTTGACAGCTTTTTACATCACATATGTTGTCGAAATTGAAAAAGTCGTGGTTTCATGCCACTGGAATGATCCGTGACAACAGATTAGGAAAATGTCCTATTACACCTGTAATCAAAATTTAAAAAAAACAACGTGGAACATATGACTTTGTTTTTGATAAGGAGCATAGTATCGCAATAGTTCGTTGGAACGCAAATTCCGTTGTTACTCTATGGCCACCAACTTTGATACAATCAATCCATCTTCAATGGCCAACTCAAGAAAATAAAGAAATCCGCATTTATAAAGCAACCTAAACTCATCGGGGATTACAACAAACATATGGGTGGGGTGGACCTGCTTGATAATTTCGTTGCAATGTATAGAGTGCAAGTAAAGGGAAAGAAATGGTGGTGGCCTAGGATCCCACAAGTCATATTATCGAGAAATATCCAACAAACAAAAGAAAAAGATGCAAAAACTGCAGTAGCCAAACAATAACTGAATGTAAAAAATGTAATATGCTGTTACATAGCAAGTGCTTCAAAGATTTTCATCTTTCCCAAAAGTAGTCGGTTTTGACTGACGTTGCGTTTTCGCAACATTTTGTATATTTTATACAAATAAATGTTTTTTTCATGTTACTTTATTTTTGTCTTAATTAGACTCTAATACGTCTAAAAATGATTTTTGTTCATTTACTTCATTCGAAAAGTAGTGCGGTCGTTAATGGGTTAACCTGCCATAACTCGCTATTAAAAGTGCTCCAAAAAAAAATCGACAAGGCTTTTGCCATCACGATAAATGTAGACTGAAGCTTTACCACCACTTTATTTGTTTTGTGTATGTCCACATTATCATCATTCATGAAAAGAAACGTGTTACACCTACGAAGTCAACGTTAAAGAACAATAGAACAACATATGGAAGTTAGGCCTTATATGCGTGTTGCGGGGTAAAATAAATAAGACACTTCTCGGAAAACTCACAAAACCCTCGTACTTTCATTGAAATAGACATGTCTGTTCTTCATGTCTACGAGAGATGTAACAAAAAGTAGTCATTATTTTGACCGTCTATCCTGAAAGAATTTGAAAAACAAGGTTAAATAAACTCCCTTACCTAAAGCAAAAGCCTTTTGTCATACTAACAATCTTAGGGTAGTAGCTCTAAATATGTCTACTTTAGAACTTAAATTATACAAGAAATGGGAAACTATGGCTTACGAAATAACAGTTCTATAGTTGATAATGATAGGGTACACAAACGGAAAGACAAAAAACTTTGAAACGTACAATTTAAAGGTTTGAAGTATATTTTATAATGGCAAAAAATATACGACATAAATATTCAAATTTTGTTCATTGTTATTCTGCTGTGTAAAAGGACGATTTTGTCATACAATTTAGGCAGCGAAAAAAAATGGCGCAACACATGGAACAGTAGAATGTTTTTCCATTTACACCAATGCTACCACATATCTTTAGAAAATAGTTTTACAAACCAACAGAGTTCAAGGATTCACATAGAAATAGGGAATTCAAAATTCCACAGAAATATCGAATGTAGAATATATTCTTTTTAGTATAGTTTGAAAATGATATTGTTTCTTTCAACTTTTGTGGAACCCAAATTTTGAGAACTTCAAGTAGATATCAGAGTCAATGTTCACACATTTCAAAGTATGATTTTTCCATATGTTTGGAAAGAAATTTAAAACTTCAACTTGAATTTGTTCAGATTTCTCTAAATTCTATATCTACTTCGTTCAAAGAGATTGTAAAGTGATAGGTATGAGGTTTTAAGTTTCCTCAGGTGAATGATTAACTTTTCAGCTACAAACAAGCAATTTATATCAACTTGAAGAAACTGATATCAAGTATACTTGGACCTTTATTTCCACTTTCGATAAAGTAAAAATGAGCATTAGCATATTTGAATTTTTTGTAAATATTCATTTATACCCAAATGTTAGCACTTAAAACTCGATATTAATTCATATGATACTTTTGAATTATGTTCAAGAATTTATACGTAATTATTAATATTTTTAGAATCTATAACTAAGTGTACAGAAAATAATTGTAAATATGGATTTTAATTACAAAAATTATTCATTAGTTATAAATATAAAATCATAATTCTGTCAGTAATAAATTTAAAATTTACTCCGGTATTTTTTGCCTTTCATAATTTTACAAAAGTTCTGGTTTTCTGCGATAAAATTTCAATTTTGTAACCAAATTTCTACACTTATCAAATACTTACAAAGGGGTTGCCGTGACTCAGTTGGTTTGTCCACTTTGTTAGCAACCTGCGTGTTGTGTTCTTATAACCTAACCAGGTATTATTAACATATTCTGTATCAGTAAAACTTCAGTGAGCGCATGTCCATTTACTTGCCTTGTCTTGTGTTGAAAGCAGTTTGTCCAAATATACCAGTTATGGTATAACCCCAGCCCAACAAATTTGGTAATAGCCAGAATTAATGTCTTATTTTTAAGTTCACTAAGAATTATGAGATTCTACATCAGGATTTAGAAATCAAAATGATCTTACTTCCTTTTACCTTCATATTAGGAGAATTTATATGAATTATTTTTTGAGTTACTTTTGAAGATATTGTTACTTTCGTTATTGTTACGTTATTCTTCGTTATTGTTTCGTTATTCTTCGTTATTGTTTCGTTACAATTACTTTCATATTGGAGAATTTATATGAATTATTTTTTAGTTACTTATGAAGATATTGTTACGTTTGTTATTGTTTCTTTACTGGTTTTTTTTATCGGTACTTACTTCAAAGTATGTTTTTGAATTTACCTACTCCTAAGTAGATTCGAAGTTGAAATTCGGTGTGTTTGCTTACATCTTTCAATTTCTGGAATTCTGCACTCTGTTAAGCCAAAGAGTTTTGCGTAAACGGAGACTGGTGCACATTAAATATGTCGTGGCCTAAATGTCATCATTTTGCCTGGTGGGAAAATTCGGAGGGTGGGGTTGCTAGCTCAGGTATTATCTTGCCCTTTGACCGTGATTCAAAAATATGTAGTGTTGTGCTCGGATCTGTCCCTTTGGGATTCATCATGGACCTTCGCCAATAACCCGTTATGTTTCTCCAGTAGGACGTTAATTAACTATCTACCTACCAGAATTACATTCTGGAATTACCTAAATATAATTTATATTTGTTTACATGTGTTTAATTTAATTAATGTTGAAAATAAATTATTCAGGAGTTACATTTTAACCAATAACAAGATAGGTAAAATCAGTAAAACACACATTTCGTTTCGCAATTAAAATTAAATCAATGAGCATTATTGAAAGTCTGAATAGATACGTGATTTCCATTCAAAAACTGAATCTTCGAATCAAAAAGTGCCAAAAGGATTCGATTCTAAATTGCATGTCAGTTGGACTGAAGAGTATTTTAAATGAAACTTCGCTAGTTCCGGATGATTAAAAATATTAAAAAATATCCGAACTAGGACATTTAAAAATTTAGAAAATATATTTATGAAAAAAGGACAATATTGCTACTTTACGAGATAAATATATTTTTTATTTAGTTACAGTTGCGTGTAAATCGTTTGTTGAAAACAGTGATTTTCTCACAAAAACTGAAGCCAAGCAATCTAACATTTTCCGAGAAATTCTAATCGATAACATTTTATTTGTCTGTGAGATTTTCCATGTAAGCCTAACACCGGAAGACGAGGATTTTATTTCCGGTTATACAATACAAAACGACGGGAATTTTCAGTATAATCAAACAAGCCACTGAACTATTAAAATTTCACACCAGTACTGAATATCTATAGAAAGTAGATTCAACCACAAAACACTAGCATCATCTACATTAAGCTTTACCAATAAAGCCTTTTACTCGGAAAAAAATGCAATTTAAAAATAAACTCTTTGTTATTTCATGTACCAATTAATAGAAATTTCCAAGAAGGGAATTTTCTTTAAATTAAGTAAGTTAAACTAATTAAGAAGTAATTAGTTATAAATATTATATTAAATTAGTTTGATTAATGATGAAATTCGGATACATCTAATTCCCTTTTGGAAGAGTGCCAGAAGTCAAAATATTGATAGGAAAACAGATAAAAAGATTTTTTAAAGATTATCATTAGATTCGTCATTTCAATCCGATTAATCCTGGTAATATTCTGTTGATAAGAAAATAAAAACCACAATCTAGGAATGACTTTATATCTAAAATAGGAAAATAGCCTTTATCCTCTATTAACAGCATACAAGTACATTTTTTGCATGCCTTTTTAGCCAAATAACTTTAGCAAATAGTACTTTCGTGGCCTAAATTCTTGAAATCAATGGAACTGTTCAATTCTCTATAATAAAGAGAGCTGCGTTTCAGCTTCAGGTTTTCCACAAGTCATCAGTCAAAGCCTAATCTTTCGAAACATCGTTTTGCACTTTGGCGTTCGCACTGAACTCAATTTCAATCAGCATGACTTTTATAATAGAACTCAAACACTGACTTATATTTGGTGCCTTTCAACAGACTCTTTTGACGTCTCTGATTAAAGTGGGATAAATATCTAACAAAGAAGCACCATGACACCTCTAATATCAACTGACACATCATCTATGCCATAAAATATAGCACGTATTGATTCAACATTATTTCTCAACTACAATAGCAATAATTAATTACTGCTGTCGATTATATATTTCTGAAGAAAATAGAGATGACTCATTCTAAGCAATTGAAGGCCGCTACGTCTTATTGATAAATTTGATATAGGTTGTAAAATTTAAGAAGATACCATGCCTAAAATTAATTTTTATTGAAATGGAATAAATATGGAATGACGACTGATAACATTGTGTATAGAATGACGAATTAAAATAATAATTAATTTTTAAAAACAATTGAATAAAATACCTTTAAAAGAAAGTGTTTACCACGGTGTCTGTTTTAAATTATTTGTAAAAGTAACATAGGTTAATTCGTGAAATTGTTAGACACACTTCAGGGAAAAAAGAAGAAAAAATTAAAATTTGCAGTATTAATTCTAAAATAACGAAATGGTTTTTTTAAATGAATTTTTTAAATCAATGTTTATGTTATAAAGCAAATTATTTGATTCCTTAAGTAAACTTATGGGTGTGAAGAGTGTACTAAAATATGATTATTGAGAATCTATAAATATTGTTTAAACTATTACTAAAGACATTTAACAGTATATTAAATTTACAAATACTTAAAAATGTATTTATTCAGTGATATAACAATTATTTACAAATCCGGAAAGAATTACAATATGTTTCGGGTTTTTAAAAATAATAAGCATCCTGGTTTTCAGAGATCAGAGTACAGTAGCAGAAAGGAAAATATAATTTTTCAGCACTTTCGGTTGACTTAGTAAAAATGTGTATTACATACAACAAACCACATTGTGATACAAACTTGTAATCTATATAGTATGTTAAGGTGACAAATCTAAATATTTTTCATGCAGTGAAATCATCGTAAAAATAAAAATTATTTGATCCGCACTTTTAGTTAATTATCTAAATTGCTTTCAACAGTGAATGTAACGAATACATCAATACAGAACTTTGTCAACTCTTATTTTCACTCTTTAATAATTTAAGTTTAGCCACTCTTCCATTAGCATAATAAAAAAATTGTAACACATCCGAAAACATGAACCCATATTGGAAACTGCTATTATCATCAAGCTTATCTGTGTTTGAGAAATCAATTGCTTTCTATTGCAATAGAAGAAATTAAATAAGTGATCTAAATCCAACCTTCTGTAATTAAAATGAGCTTTTATTCGAGTATTCGAAGAGATACGTAATATCCATTCTATAAAGATTAATAGGTGCTTATGTTTTGACGACAATAGAAAATTTAGCAACAAAGAATCAACCAGTATAAACATTGTTCTCCAAAGTTTTCACTTCATCGGGAATTACCATCAAATAAGATCTGATAAAAAGTAAATGCGTTACTTAGCAGTAACAACGTAATCTTGTAACACTAAATGTGTTAGCTTATAAATCAAATCAAATAAGCTGATTAGCCAAATAAAAAGAAAATGTAATCAGATAAAGGGATCACTTGCTTAAGTTTTGAAAGCACGGAAAGCAATTACTGTTCCACTTGCAAGAGCTCAAAACTATTCTTGTTTATCATATCACTTCTAGGTTATTGTTAAATTGATTTGGGCTTGGTTCTATGTGGAAATCTGCATTATCTTGTACAAGGAGGGACTAAGCAGATCTTAAAAAACTATAAAGGGCCCAAATATATTGTTAAAAGTTACCCGTTAAGGTGATTCCACTGTTATCGTCTTTTATGATTACATTGGTAAAAACAGGTAAATACCTTTTTCAGCCTCAGAAAAAAATTTACATTGAATCGGAGATTGGTGGTGAATTTACATAATCCGAAATGCTTCACCATATTTAGATACTTTGATTTTAACGCTTATTTCCATGGAGTCTTTCTTAATATCTTTAATGGCATGATGTGGAAGTTTGGATAGCCCACTCAGGTGTTCACTTCATCATCTGACCGTGATTTAAAATTACGAGGTGTGTCCTCGGATCTTTCCCTTCGGGAGTGATCTCGAACCGTCGAACAGTCCACTAAGTTCTTAGAATGCGAAGCTATCTAACTACATATCGACCTTTAGCACCTCTTATCTTTATCAGTCTCAAAAAGAGATTTTCATGCTATGAAGGTTTTGTGGTCAACTACATAATCTGGAAATATGTAACCATAGTTAGAAATTTAGAATGTGATGGATCATTGCAGGAAGTCTTGTTTAACATAATTTACCTATGCTTAATTATTTTTCACCAAAATGTGTTGTTATGTGGTATTATTATAATGTTCAAATAATTAGTATTTGTGAGGATTTATTTGAGTTTTTTCCCATAATTATTCAATAATGATATAGTTTTATTTGATTTAATAGGGATTTAATATATCTTAATACTTTACCAATGAAGCTTTGATTACTCTTTCGTTACAACTGCAATACTACTAAAATATAGGTGAAGAGCATGAATATTACAGGTTCACACATCTAAAACTAATGTGTTCCATATATTCCTTGCAAATATTTTTGAAGAATTATTATAATTGTTCATTGTTAAACTAAAAACAAATACAAATTGCAAAACAACCTCGAAAATGTCAATAAATAGTGTTTTATGTACCCATCTGTCGGACGAAACCTTTATCGCTTGACAAGTACCATCAATAAGTTATTCATGAAAGAAAATATCGCTTAGAGAATTTATAATTACCGCTATAATACCGTACAAGCTTAATTCAGTTACACTACATATCACACAGGCGCTGGAAGAGTTTTATGTAAAAAAAAGTCAATTGTGAGCTTTTGAATGTTTATCAATGCCCTATCATGAGTCAGTCTTTTGTTAGGTTTTCATGAAAGTGTCAAATCAATGGCGGCTAACTGTTTAGCACTTCGTGTTTTCTATGGTATTAAAACTTTTTAAATGCTTCACCTGAGAAAGTGCACTTTTTGTTATGTGGCACTTTTGCAGCGTGAGTGCGATACATCCTTATACCATTTTCCCTGTTTAAGGAATATATGGTGCTTATTGTTGTATGAATAAGATCTTTACATCCTTGGTGTAATGATCTTAAAGAAAGTAAACGTGGTTCAATTTTCTCTTTTCGGTAAGTTTTTTGCTATAAGTGGGCTCATTAGATCGCGACATATGGCTTCAAGTACCATCGTTAGTCTCAGTAGAAAAGAAAGAGGAACATTGTACAGTTATTGGGAACTACGTTTAAAACTTCTTATAAATTTCATTCACCTAAACTGTACATACAATTTTTTCATTTCTATTACTTAAGAAATAAATTAAACTAATTTCTTAAGAAGTTTATATAAAATACAGCTGTGAATAAATACAGATATTTGTAACATTTATTGTCAAAAGTATAGTCTTTATTAGTTGTATACTATAGTAGAATTATGAAATTCTCATATCATGAAATTAGAAACAAACATTACATATAATGCATGTTTAAAGAATTTACAATCTAACTATATGGAGAAGGTTGTGAATTAGTTATGAATAGTATATCGATAGTTTATAGAAATTAATATCCATTGGTATTTATTATAAAGTTGTAATAAAATCGCTTGTCTTTACTATTTATTTGTGCACTACTTGGTCCCAAACTTACAATCAACCCCAATGTATATTAAAAAAAACACGATTTTTTAAAGAATGGATTTTCATGAATTACCGAATATTGTATATAATATACATTTGTAACATTTCTTCTTAAGATTTGATTAGTCTTGTTTATACATGAACACATTATCACGCCCAGAGCTTGCAATCACCAATATTTTGCAATGCACATTAAGGAATTTAGAACACTACTTCTTTAACCCTCTCAATGATCAAAGGGGGCTGGTGCACGCTGCATCTGTAGTGGCCTCAACTTTCCTGAAGTAGGCTTGGAGTGGGAAATGCAAATGCCTTCTGGAGAGTGGGGTGTCAGCTCAGGTGTTGCTTTGTCATCTGACCGTGGTTCAAAATTACGTGATGTTATAATCGGATCTTTCCCTTTGGGAATCATCCCGGACCGCCGTCAATAGACCGTTGTGTTGTTTCTTTCTTTCAGACGTTAATTAAATACCTACTTACCTCTCAGTGCTTTCGATCAGTCCACGAAGATCTGACCAACTGTGTTTATGTCAAAATACTTCGTCGTGACAGCCATTACAAGAGGGTTGAAAGAGGGAATGGAAACGTTATGAATTATATAAATGCATATGTACAGGTATTTAAATTTCAATCTTAAAAGAACCTAGTCTTTTTGTAGTTATAATTCATTTGAATAATACCCAGGTCCCATACCTACAATCAACAGTCACCCAATGTATATTTAAACGACATTCTTTCTTGAACCCACCAGCTTTGACGTCATATGACGTCAGTGAAGATCGACCAATTTTATTAATGATGAGATATCTCGTCACACTATTGCCCTATTTTTCAGAGGAAATGAAGACCCGATCAGTTTTTTCAAAGAATGAGATATCTTCTCCATTACGATCTAGCAAGTTCTCCCCTAATGGCAAGGTACCTCAAGCAGAGCAATCATCTGGAATGTTAAGGAATGGATTTGTATGAACTATAGAAGTGAATATGCTTGCAGAAAGTCACTGTTAAAAACCGTTTAGTCTAGTTTATGGATTTAAACATTACCAGTTCCCGAGCTCACCACGCAACATTACCAAACCGCCCAACTTCCAAGTTCACTCTCCGACAGCTAATACACATCGACGATGCAAAAGTCTTCGTATGAAAAATCTTATGGCATTCCCTATCGATGCACAAAGTTCGATTCATTTCTTTTTACGATTCATAAAACCGGAGCATTCTCTCCCGCATCCTCCTTTTTATGGGAAGGAATATGAAATGTATTTTTCGGGAAAACTTGTTTGGAGGTAGTGCTGAGGAGACGTATTCCTAGGAACATTGCCATATATCGTGCTCTGTGTTTTCCACATACTTGATCACGGTATACGATCGTTGATCGGAATGCCAACCCCCGCTGTTTGTAATAACCAGCTACTTTTATAGCCAAAGTGGGCCAAGTGGTTTATTTTTTAGTGAAATCTGGAGGTATTTTATTGGTGTTGGGAATTCACAAGTTTTGACGAAGAGATGCTTTATGGGGTGGGGCAATCGATGGAATGGTGGGAGATATGTCTGCCTTGATCAAAAAGGAATTCTGCTTGTTAGGATTTAACACTGTGCGAGAAGGTATCTTTGAGTTAGATAGATTTGCATATGATGCTAATTCAGCGATGATGAATTTTGGATGCCTAATGGAGTTCTGAAGATTTCAAATCTCCAAAGGACTGCATGAAAAGCTAACGCAAAAGGATTTGGTTGGGGGGTTTTGTCGTTTTATGGTCATGTTTCTGCAGATCGCGCATATTGCAGGACGTACGGCTATTGCAAGTTAATTAAAATGTTGTATGTAAGTAAAAAATTAACCGTTGGAGTCACCTGCTCATACACTTAAGAATACACCGGATGATATGGTTTATCTACGGTGAGTTTTGAGTCCAGTGGTTTTGAACGAGTTCAATTTTTAAGTTAACGAATAAAGTTAAATCTAAACAATGCTATTTTATAGTTGGTATCTTTATCTTTCCTCGTGGTCGTCTCAACGTATCGTCGTTATTCCGTCATTAGCAGAAATAACCCGATTTCATTAGACGATATATCTCGTTATTAGAATTAAAAGATAGCGCAAAAGGATTTAGTTGGGGGTTTTGTCGTTTTATGGTCATGTTTCTGCAGATCGCGCATAAATCATTGAAGGACGAACGGCAATTATAAGTTAATTAAAATGTTGCATGTAAGTAAAAAATTAACTGTTGCAGTCACCTTGCTCATACACTTAAGAATACACCGAATAATATGGCTTATCTACGGTGAGTTTTGAGTCCAGTGGTTTTGAACGAGTTCATTTTTTAAGTTAACGAAGAAAGTTAAATCTAAACAATGCTATTTTATAGTTGGTATCTTTATCTTTCCTCGTGGTCTTCCCAATGTATCGTCGTTATACCGTCATTAGCAGAAATGACCCGGTTTCACTAGACGATATATCTTGTCATTAGAATAAAACATGATCACGATGATCAAAAAAATTAAATATAAACATTGTTAATAAATAAATCATGTTTTACTCTAATGATGAGATATATCGTCTAATGAGATCGGGTAATTTCTGCTAATGATGGAATAACGACGATACTTTGAGACGACCACGAGGAAAGATAAAGATACCAACTATAAAATAGCATTGTTTATATTTAACTTTCTTCAGACCAACATGTCTAGTGGTCAAGGTGTTAGCCTCTGGATCGGAAGGTTCCTGGTTCAAATCCGGGTCAGGGCATGGATGTAAATTGTGCTGTCCTTTGTTAGGGACAATGATGGTCCACCCACTGGATGCCCCTTCACAAGTGACCATCACTTCTGGCCTTGTATAAGGCTACAATGACTTCGGACAATTCTGTACTGTATTGTATTATGTATTGTGTTTGACTGTGCAATCTTAACCCAGCCTTGTCATTGGAAATAAAAAAATATATATTTAACTTTCTTCGTTAACTTAAAAAATAACAAAGTTAACAAAGTTAAATATAAACAATGCTATTTTATAGTTGGTATCTTTATCTTTCCTCGTGGTCGTCTCAAAGTATCGTCATTATTCCGTCATTAGGAGAAATTACCCGATGTCATTAGACAATATATCTCATCATTAGAATAAAACATGATTACGATTATCAAACGGAAGCTGATCAGTTCTTTATCTAATCGCCATTATAAAACAACAAAATATTCTGATGATGAGATATCTCGTATTAGCAAATTTGTTCAGACTCTACAAGCAAATTTGTTAACAACCAAATGATTTACTTCACTGTCCTTCAAAGGCAAAAATCACGTTCTGACATTTCTTTTACCATTGAACTGGAGATCTTGACTGTACTTAATAACGGGTGTTTTCACGCGTTGGTCAAAGTAGAGTCAATTCAAACTTGACAGTTGCTTCTGCTTAGAATAGTCTTTGGAATATTTAAAATTGAAAACATTTCATCTTTTTCGAGACTCAGCTCTTGATAAACCCACTTCTTGCTGAGTTCAAAACTCCCCATTTTATAAAACACAATAAATATTACCCATCCGTTATTTTTCTAGCGACTGCATATCTCGGGGCCAACATACTCCGCAAAGTGTTCGGCCCAATTTTTACTTAAAGATATTTTTGCAATTTCCGCAGCTCCAACAAAGTAAAATAAACTCGAGATAAAAATATTACCTGCCCGAAACTAAACAGCTCCCAATTAATACCGACGTCAATTTAATTAAAGCCTTAATTGGAGGCCCTGACGATGAAAAAATATTTTTCCTTGAGCTATCTTCTCGGATAATAAATTCTGAGCTATACTCGCTTTAATCTCAGGAGGATATGCGAATATTGATTGCTCACCGAAAAACACGATTAAAAAGATTCTGTGGTGCTGGGTTATAAAACTCTCCTTATTTAAAAATTGGAAGGTAAAAATTGATCTAAAATTTTTATGACGGAAGTATTTAAAAAACCTGCATTTATATCTCGCGAAGAGAGTGTTCTGAAATGAGTGTTTCAAAAGCAGTAATTATAATTCGTATTTGTAAAAATAAATAAATTTGCGTTGCCGCGTGGGAAAAGACATTCCATGCTAAATAGATGCTCTTTTTAAGGTAGATTGCATTTCTTCCAAGTGTGTGAAATGTATTGTGATGTCGGTAACAAGGGACGGGTGTTTTTTGCTGAATACCCAGCCAATGGAATACAACTCATCTTGGAAATAGAAGGGGGCATTTGTGAACAGCTTTGCGTTAACCTGGTGTACCACTATTGTGGGTCACGAGATTCTATAACGTTGACATGTCATTATTATTGGTGACATGTTAAATTACTACGTATAACTAAATATTAAATCAAATTTTTAAAACAAGTGTAAATGAAAAGAACGAAAAATTAATGTTTTGGAACTACTAAAAGTACACTAGTACAATATGTACCAAAAATATTCTATCAAAATTACATGGATATAAATAAGAGTAGGAAAAGCGTTATTTTCTATTTCTAGCAAAAGGGATCATTCTACAATGAGATTTTTGTTGGATATTCTTCTGTTCTTAACTGTTTAAATATATTCAAATCAGGCTAGATTTGCATTTGAAACGCCCATTTAATTTAGTCAGAGCTTTACATATAAACGAAGCCAATTTATATTCTGCTCTTCTCTGCCAAATACTAGATGCTTATATGTTCTCTTATGAGTAGCTATTTTATCTGTAAAGTCTTACATTTTTAATAAACTTTTAAATCTCACCGTTTCTTAACTGTTTAAATATATTCAAATCAGGCTAGATTTGCATTTGAAACGCCCATTTAATTTAGTCAGAGCTTTACATATAAACGAAGCCAATTTATATTCTGCTCTTCTCTGCCAAATACTAGATGCTTATATGTTCTCTTATGAGTAGCTATTTTATCTGTAAAGTCTTACATTTTTAATAAACTTTTAAATCTCATCGTGGCTGTCTATTTTTAAACTGTGATATACTATGCATCCTGCACTTCTCACCTCTGCTAGATTTTTAGCCCATTAACATAACAATTTTGAATTTGGTGTTCTTGGTGATTTACTAATGACAAAATGTGATGTGCATTGACATATATTGATACAAATAACGAAAACTGATTTTTAAAAAAAACATGGAAAATAAATAAATAATAAAAATAATTAAGAAATGTTTGTGCATACGAGAACATTTAAAATACAAAATTCGTGTTACAAACAAGCACATTTGAAGCGTAGTTCTGCTATGGACAGTGGAATGTAGGGGATAATATAAGCTTATATGGTCAATTCATTGAAAGAGGCAATACGTTTATTTTAAAAAGTTATATCAAAGAATCATCCCAAGCTAAAATCTAAGTTAAGCTGCAGATTTTGATTGCTTGCACGGATTTAATACTGTAATCTCCAGGTTGGATACCTGTTCCACCGATCATTAGTTACATCCTCAAATAATTCGAACATTTTAAATCAAAATGCTTGACCTAATACTAAAAAAATCAAGACACATTTCAAACACAAAGCATTAGGTACCACTATAATTTAACATTTTCCAATTTACTGCATTTGAAGATTCTCTGTGAATTTATTTACTTAATTATCGCTCGCATAGCAGAAACTGACTGTTGATCTACAAGCCAATCTTGAATTTATTGATTATAAAAGTAAACACGTCTGTTTTCAGTGTACAGTTACCAAACAAGTTTAGTATTTCACACCTTCCATTCCCCGGCTGTCTGAGAAAAGATATCACTAAACATATTTTGTTTGTTCAGACACATAAATCAGTCGCTGCATCTTTGCAAACCGAGTGAACTTCTTGAAGCGAAACGAGCAGAAGCAACAAAACACCTCCACCCACTCCTATTCCATGGACTAGCGGTGTGTGAGCATACATCTCTGGACACATCTAAATTTCGGAAACGCTGTCAAGATCTCTCTTTCAGTGCAATTCATTACCTCTCAACCTCGAGCCGTACCGTTAATGAATTTTCGAAATTCGCCTGACAATAATTAACCCGCGAATGGCAACGGCCCCGACGTCTGCGTTGTTTCTGAGTGCGCGCACTGGTCGCGAATGTTAATAATCACTGTCGATGCTACCAGTCGGCGCTAGATTCTGTTGCCAGATTACGGTCAATAAATGTATGCCATTTGAGACGGGGAAAACACAGGCGTTCCCATGACAACGCGTGAAAACCGAACAAAGAACCACGGCTTCGTCCTTGAAAGCGATCTGTTTTGCAGGGGCGGGTGGACTGTTTGGCGATGCCTTTCCCCCCTTCAAATTAATTTGCAGAATGAATAGGTGTATGTTTCGGCGGAATCGGAAGCCCTGAGGCTTAGCCGGTAGAGTTGTGATGAGAATTCGGCGTACGTGAAACGAAAAACTAACAAGAGAGCAGAGTTTTGGAATTACGCCTGATTATGCTAATCGCCCGATTTGTTCTCTGGGAATGGCAGCAATAACTGGGATTAAGAATTTTTGAAGTTTCGTAACGACTGTGGGAGAGGGCCGTTAGGTTTTTTTCGTTGAAAGGTACTAGAGTAATAATGGAGTGTTGGGGATGAAATTGAAGGGTTTTGAAACGTATGTGTTACAAGCTGTGTGCGAAGATTAAATGATAAACTGAGGATCGAGAGCATTTAAGTTGTGAAAGAATGAAATAGTGGGCTATAAAGTGACGTAGAAGATTAACTGAATTTAAGGAAAGATAGTATGTTTCGAGTTACTGTTTGTTTAGATCTCTCGCTGAATTCTTTAACTCAACTATTTTCAGTACTATTGCAGTGTTGGTATCTGGCTCACTCGTATGACATGTTAGTGTCTAACTTACAATTCGACATGCTGGTGTTTAAGACCATGTTGCTGTTGAAGGTGTGTTGGTATCTGGCTCACTCGTACGATATGTTAGTTTCTGGCTCAGGTGTAAAACGTGTTAGTGTCTAGCTCATGAGTAAAACCTGTTAGGATCTAGCTCACACGTAAAGTGTGTTATTGTTTGACTCATGTGAAAGTGTGTATGCGACAACATGTGAGTATTAGCTGAGAAAAATTGTTAACACGGTGTTAAAAGCCCTCCCCTGTTTGCGAGTCGAAAGAGCGTAAACCGTCCCTTAGGGGCAAGCCGACGCGAATTAATTCACTTCCTGCTTTCTGTAGAAAGTTAACGCGTGAGGAGTGGAGGAGAGGTTTTTTTAAAGAGTAGAGTACACCAACACACTTTTATGTGAGCCAGACACCAACACACTTTACGTGAGTCAGATACTAACATGTCGTACGAGTTAGCCGATACTAACACACCTTCAACAGCAACATGTTCTTAAACACCAACATGTCGAACTGTAAGTTATACATTAACATGTCATACGAGTGAGCCAGATACCAACACTGTAATACTGAGCCAGATACTAACATGTCGTACGAGTGAGCCAGATACCAACACACCTTCAACAGCAACATGTTCTTAAACACCAACATGTTGAACTGTAAGTTATACATTAACATGTCATACGAGTGAGCCAGATACCAACACTGTAATACTGAGCCAGATACTAACATGTCGTACGAGTGAGCCAGATACCAACACACCTTCAACAGCAACATGTTCTTAAACACCAACATGTTCTTAAACACCAACATGTTGAACTGTAAGTTATACATTAACATGTCATACGAGTGAGCCAGATACCAACACTGTAATACTGAGCCAGATACTAACATGTCGTACGAGTGAGCCAGATACCAACACACCTTCAACAGCAACATGTTCTTAAACACCAACATGTTGAACTGTAAGTTATACATTAACATGTCATACGAGTGATCCAGATACCAACACTGTAATACTGAGCCAGATACTAACATGTCGTACGAGTGAGCCAGATACCAACACACCTTCAACAGCAACATGTTCTTAAACACCAACATGTTGAACTGTAAGTTATACATTAACATGTCATACGAGTGAGCCAGATACCAACACTGTAATACTGAGCCAGATACTAACATGTCGTACGAGTGAGCCAGATACCAACACACCTTCAACAGCAACATGTTCTTAAACACCAACATGTTGAACTGTAAGTTATACATTAACATGTCATACGAGTGATCCAGATACCAACACTGTAATACTGAGCCAGATACTAACATGTCGTACGAGTGAGCCAGATACCAACACACCTTCAACAGCAACATGTTCTTAAACACCAACATGTTGAACTGTAAGTTATACATTAACATGTCATACGAGTGAGCCAGATACCAACACTGTAATACTGAGCCAGATACTAACATGTCGTACGAGTGAGCCAGATACCAACACACCTTCAACAGCAACATGTTCTTAAACACCAACATGTTGAACTGTAAGTTATACATTAACATGTCATACGAGTGATCCAGATACCAACACTGTAATACTGAGCCAGATACTAACATGTCGTACGAGTGAGCCAGATACCAACACACCTTCAACAGCAACATGTTCTTAAACACCAACATGTTGAACTGTAAGTTATACATTAACATGTCATACGAGTGAGCCAGATACCAACACTGTAATACTGAGCCAGATACTAACATGTCGTACGAGTGAGCCAGATATCAACAGTGTAATACTACTATTGTCATGCCCTTTCAAATCTGAAATTTTCAATTTTCCTAATTCGACATCATTCCAAAAGATCTGAGGTATTCAAGTGACAAATATAGAATTCAATAAACCTAATCTGCATATTCTATATGTTCTAACAACAAAGGTTTTAAAGAATGCTTCAAGGAATGAAAGGCATTTTATATCAAATTAAATGTATAGGGAACAAGTGTTTCTTTGAAGAAATGTTTCCATTACGTATTTCGAACTAGATGTCAAGTACTTAGTTTTACGAATAAAATTTTCGAATTTCTCGTCATAACAATTTAAAAAAAAACACAAAATTTGAATTGACCCCGCACAGCACCTGCGTTGCCGCCTATGTTTCTCAATATTACAATACAATTACACTTACTATCATGGGATGGGCTACGATAGATCTTCTAGTCTTATTTCAATAAGTCGATTGGCTATGATCTTATGGCCTTGTCTTGACTTTTTACTTGTCCAAAGTTGTTTTCTTTCTAATTTTGGTACAGCTATACACTCTATGTTTATGAGTGATGGCAACGGCTTGGTGATTTTTTTTGGCACACTTCTAGTAACCAGTTAAGATAAATTAAGGCAACCCATCTTTCGTTACGGTTGTTGTGATTTTCATGGCAACCTCGGCAAACGGAAACCTTCAATTTTCATTTTGAATATTCTAGAAAGTTCTTACAAAATCCGTTAAAATCGTTTGATTTCATTGATTCGTTTGAAATTTTTTCTTTCCTCCCATTGGTTATTTTGTTTTAAAAATATCCTTTGATTGCATTGGTCCTTGTAAATCGTTTTCTGTGATACCATTGTCCATTTATTTGTATTTTGACAGTTGTAGAATTTTATTTTATTATAATAGTTTGTGTGTGTGTGTGTGTGTGTGTGTGTGTGTGCTCGAAAGGATTAAGAGTTTTGTTTTTTTGACCATTTTCGTTTTCATTATTTTTTTACGAAAGAATTCTGACGTTATCAGGTTGTATTATTTCTTGCTTTTTGTCTTTTGTAAATCTTTTTCTTTTTCAACATACCCACTGTATTTAGTGTAATTGATACGTTTCAGGGTATTCTTACTAGTTTCTCTGCCTGTTCACAAATGTGTTTTGATATGAGCTTAAGCTTACTACTTTTTGTGAAAGTTTTTAAAAAATATACTTTTTAAAACTCTCGGATATTTTTTTTAAAAAGTGTGTCGTAAAAAGAAAAACATTTTGACAGAAAAAGAGTTAGGAAATAATTTTTTCCTTGGTGACTTTAGAAGTGCGCAAAAAATCGCCAAGGCTGTTGCCATCGCTCATAAACGTAGTGTAGATGTTCCCTAATTTTTTGTGGTCACGAGGAAATAGGTTTTTTCTTATGTTTTCCCACAGTTTGCAGTCGTAAATTACATGGTCAACACTTTGAATTCCTTCTCTACATTCGCATTTGTCTTCCTTATTGAATAAACGTTTCTGGTGCTTTCCAAATACGCCGTGCGTGGTTCAAAATTACGAGGTGTTGTCCTCGAATCTTTCCCTTAAGGGACTGATTCCGGACCGTCGTCAATAGCCCGTTGTGTTGCTCTAGTACGACGTTAACTAAAATTACCATTACCATTACCAAATACGCCGTGACCAGTGATATATTGATTGATCTCAAAAGATCCTAGAAGTCTCGTCTGTGATATGTCCTGCTATTCTGTATGGACTACTCTTCCCTTCTCTGAGTAGTCCCATCGCCTTTGCCACATCCCTTCTGCTTCTTTGTTAATTTGGTTCCGGATGTATTACTTGTCCATTTGTTGTGCCTTGTCGATGTACTCTTTCTCTCTTGCTTCTTTTGCCAGATCATTCTGGGCAAGGGAAATTTTGTTTATCCTAGTTGGATCTTCACTCACCTTGGAGGAATAGAGCAGTTTTGTCAATACAAGATGTATCATCCTTAGCAAAAATGACCAGATCGTGAAAGAGATGTTTTGTAGAAGCTCTTGGACGGTCAAGAGTAAAAGACCAAATCGAGAAGAACAAAACTGGAACTGGTTATTTGGAGAATTTCCAACTTTGGTACAGCTACACTCTACGTTTATGAGTGATGGCAACGGTTTGGCGATTTTTTTGGCGCACTTCTAGTAGCGAGTTACGATAACTTAAGGCAACCCATCTTTCGTTACTGATGCTGTGGTTTTCATGACAACCTCGGCAAACGGAAACTTTAAATTTTCATTTTGAATGTTCTAGAAAGTTCTTCCAAAATCCGCTAAAGTTTGATTTCATTGATTCGTTTGAAATTTTTTCTTTCCTCCCATTGGTTATTTTGTTTTTAAAATATCCTTTGATTGCATTGGTTCTTTTAAATCGTTTTCTGTGATACTATTGGTCCATTTATTTGTATTTTGACAGTTGTGGAATTTTTATTTTACTATAATAGTTTTTTCACGATAGGATTAAGAGTTTTTTTTTTTTTAGCACTTTCGTTTTCATTATTTTTTTACGAAAGAATTCTGACGTTATCAGGTTGTATTATTACTTGCTTTTTTTCTTTTGTAAATCTCTTTTTTCTTTTTCAACATGCCCACTGTATTCAAAGTAATTCATAAGTTTCCGGGTAATCTTACTCAACATTCGTAGCTTAGTTTCTCTGCTTTCACAAATGTGTTTTGATATGTGCTTAAGCTTACTACTTTTTGTGAAAGTTTTTAAAAATATGTACTTTTTAAAACGTTCTGAAATGTGTTTAAAAAGTGTGTTGTAAAAAGAAAAAAAATTTGTGACAGAAAAAGAGTTAGGTAATAATTCTTTCCTTGGCGACTTTATAAGTTCGCCAAAAAAATCGTCAAGGCCGTTGCCACCGCTCATAAACGTAGAGTGTAGCTGTTCCCCAACTTTTCTAGCATCATCTTTCTATCTATCTATTATAAAAAAGCTGTCTTTCCTTTTCAGGTTTATTAGCTTTGTGATAGCGAGTCACGTGATAGTGAGTCTTGCGGTTCAACGGGCTATTTAATTTGGAGCACGCGCATACGATAAACACAGTTATATTTTTCAATTAATTCATTCATAAAATTTGAGAGAACGCGCTAGAAAGTTGGAAACGTTTACTAGGATCCTTTGTACATTAAATACTATGTCTCATTTATGTAATTTTTTTCTTCAGTTTTCACTGTAATCTAATTCAGAACAATAGAAGTAAAGCCGTTGTCTTTGCACTATGAAGCACAAACTTTATTGACTTTTGTAATACTAATAATTTACCTTTGAATCCTTTTAGCAAATAAAAATGGGCCGTCCAGCGTTGTCACACGATGAAAAAATGCGAATTAAGGCTGAGCGAGAGTCTGCCTTAATTGAAGCACGATTGAAAATAACAGCCTTAAAACTGAGGCTGTTGTGTTAACTGCAAAAATTAAACCAGTAATTAGATATTGGAGACATGAAGAAAGAATGTTCTCATTATGGTGCATTAAGTTTTAAATCTACCATAAAAATTATTATTTTTTATTTGGCGAGAAAAGAGGCTGCCTTTTTTCACTGTGTTCTCCGAAGTTTTACCGAGAAAGTACAGATTATTAAGTTACGAGAATAACACGGTTTATTTAAAAGCGTACAGGGAACAAGATGGAGAAAGTTTTTTACTGATGTGGCTGTTGTTTAGGGTGAATTAAGTGTTAAAGTAAAAAAAATCAGGAAAATCACATGCGAAAGGAGTCTTGGTTTGCGAAGCAAGCCAAATGGGATTGCGTAGCAATTACCGGAGGTTGGCGATCGTCAGCGAGCAGGGTGCGAAGCCCTCGCTGTGACATCATGGATCATATTATTAAGATAGTTTCGCCGTCACAGGAGTTGATCTGAGAAAGGAATGTTGGTTTGCGACGCAAACCAAATGGGATCTTAGAAAGGTGTGTTGGTTTGCAAAGCAAACCAAATGGGTTACGTAGCAATCCCCGGGGGTCAGCGAGCGTAATCCAGCAGGGTGCGAAGCCCTCGATCCCAGGGTGCGAAGCCTCGTCTTGGACCGGAAAGTCAAATCGGGATTATACGAATTATTAAGATAGTTTCGCCGTCCTGGAGATTCACTCTGCGAATGGAATGTTGGTTTGCGAAGCCAACCAAATGGGATCTATGAATGGAGTGTTGGTTTGAGAAGCAAAACAAATAATATTGAGTAGCAATCCCCGGGAGTAGGCGAGCCTAAGGGAGAAGAGAGTGGAGCCCCCTAGTATAAAAAATTATAAATTTCTGTAAAATTAATAGCTTTTTTATTAACAGCTTTTTAATTATAATTCTAATGTCTAAAGACTGAAAAAAATCTAACCGAAAGATTCGACTCAATGCACCTGCATTAGACAGCAGGCGTTACGATTCACCCTCTAGGCTAACAGAGAAGAATAGGCAATCAGTTTTTGAATCATAAGGAAAAACACTTTTCCGATTCAATGTAGTCTCAGATCCAATTTAAAAGTCTTTGGAAAACCGCTTTCAGGATCTGGAATAAGTTTTATTTGCAGGGAGTTTTACACCGACGATGTGCTGCAAGCTGACCACAATCTTTTTTCCTTCGCTCTTTGTTAGAGCTTGAGGCCTTTTTTAGAATTTCGCCTTCGAAATTGCGTTACTTACTCTGCAGCGATAGCTGTAGTTACTCTTTTTATGGAAGAAAAATGTAGTTTTTAGATGGAGTTGATCTAATGAAATGTCTTAGAGAACATGTGCGTTCTAACTTTTCCAATGAAATTCCTATTTGTAAGATCGTACTTTCTCAAATTTCAAGAAGAAATTCCGATTAAGGAACTTCTGATGTATAATAATTACGTCCTGAATGATTGTTAGGTGATAGAAATATTAAGTTAGGCCATCCACCTTGTTTTTTGGGCCTCTATGGTTTTAGAACTGTTTCAGGATTTTACAGATTTTACACCTAAAGGTGCTTTATTTTCGCGTCGAAAACTATCGTTCTGGCTTGGGAAAAAACTCGTTACAAACTGTCACCTAATCTGGGTGAGTGACAATTTGGTTCACCTAATTGTATCTTCACTCTCCCTTGGAATAATAGGGAAGTTTTGTCTCCACGAGATATCTGGTCCTTACCAAAAGTTATTGGATCTTGGACGAGATATCTGGTCTTTAGCAAATTATTTCAGAACGTGGACGAGATATCGGTCCTTAGCAAAAATTATCAGTTCTTGAACGATATCTGGTCCTTAGCAGTTATCAGATCTTGGACGAGATAGCTAGTTCTTAGCAAAAGATACCACATCTTAGATATACCTGGTCCTTAGCAAAATTATCTGTCAATAGATCTGGTCCTTAGCAAAATTATATGTCAATAGATCTGGTCCTTAGCAAAATTATATGTCAATAGATCTGGTCCTTAGCAAAAGTTATAAGATCTTGGACGATATCTGGTCCTTTGCAAAAGTTATCAGATAGTGGACGATACCTAGTCCTTAGCAAAAGTTATCAGAACTTGGACGATATATCTAGTCCTTAGCAAAAGTTATCAGAGCTTGGACGAGATATCTGGTCCTTAGCAAAAGCAATCAAATCTTGGACAAGATATCTCGTCGAAATACTTGGAAGGTTAACAGAAATATCAAATTGATTCCTAGATAAGTTTTCATAAATGTTTTACTATGACACTTGGCAGGATTATTTATAGCTGCGATACTTAACCTAAACATATAGCACGGGTTTAATTAATAGAGGTCCAATTAATAAACTATTTAATTACAAAATTATTAAACTGTTTATTTTGAAGTTCTATATCTTTTTATGCGGTACATTAAATTAACTTCGTTAAAGCAACGCAAGATCTCAGTGAGACAAAATAATATCCACACATTTGCTACAAGAGGTTTTCTTTTAAGAAGCTGAATGGTTGGTGGCGTTGGTGTTTTTAAGCTCATGTGCTTCCTGTTCGTACTTCGGACGTAATGTCACAGCTTGTTTTTCAAATAGTATTCAGCACATTTTTAGAGATGCCAAAGAATGTATTTCGAATTAATACATAATTGTTGAGTGGTTAACGCCAATTACGTTAAACGAAAAACCTCACTAGGGCAATAGTATATGGTTAAAGAGTTGGAGGATTAGCAACCGATGAGTTACGAGTTCGAAACTCGATCCAAATACAATTTGGTATGGGAAATGGTGCTCGTTAAATTTGTCGTAGCTTCAAATGCCCTCATGTTGGATTGGTGTAGAAGTTTCAAAAGTGGGAATATAAAATATATTTGTAATATTTCTTGCTAAGAGTTGATTAGTCTTGTTTATACATGAAGATTTTCATGCCCAGAGCTAATTATTCTTGTTTATACATGAACATTTTCATGCCCAGAGCTAATTATTCTTGTTTATACATGAACATTTTCATGTCCAGAGCTGATTATTCTTGTTTATACATGAACATTTTCATGCCCAGAGCTGATTAGTCTTGTTTATACATGAACATTTTCATGCCCAGAGCTGATTATTCTTGTTTATACATGAACATTTTCGTGCACAGAGCTGATTATTCTTGTTTATACATGAACATTTTCATGCCCAGAGCTGATTAGTCTTGTTTATACATGAACATTTTCATGCCCAGAGCTGATTAGTCTTGTTTATACATGAACATTTTCAAGCCTAGAGCTGATTATTCTTGTTTATACATGAACATTTTCATGCCCAGAGCTGATTAGTCTTGTTTATACATGAACATTTTCATGCCCAGAGCTGATTATTCTTGTTTATACATGAACATTTTCATGCCCAGAGCTGATTATTCTTGTTTATACATGAACATTTTCATGCCCAGAGCTGATTATTCTTGTTTATACATGACCATTTTCATGCCCAGCGCTGAGTAGTCTTGTTTATACATGAACATTTTCATGTCCAGAGCTGATTATTCTTGTATATACATGAACATTTCCATGCCCAGAACTGATTAGTCTTGTTTATACATGAACATTTTCATGCCCAGAGCTGATTAGTCTTGTTTATACATGAACATTTTCAAGCCCAGAGCTGATTATTCTTGTTTATACATGACCATTTTCATGCCCAGAGCTGATTAGTCTTGTTTATACATGAACATTTTCAAACCCAGAGCTGATTATTCTTGTTTATACATGAACATTTTCATGCCCATAGCTGATTAGTCTTGTTTATACATGAACATTTTCATGCCCAGAGCTGATTATTCTTGTTTATACATGAACATTTTCATGCACAGAGCTGATTAGTCTTGTTTATACATGAACATTTTCATGCACAGAGCTGATTATTCTTGTTTATACATGAACATTTTCGTGCACAGAGCTGATTATTCTTGTTTATACATGTAGGAATACTAAACAACGGTAGTTGTCTACTAGTCTGGAAAGAACTCATTATAAGAGCAACGAGACTGGTAGGAGTCAGTTGCATTGTAGTAGGAATGCAAGGCAAGACTGTCACGAGCCATTCACATTCTGGTATTCAGTTACGAGAAAATTAATAGAACAGACACTTTTTTCCCCTGGACGCCATTGAGAGCTGACGTATTTTTTCCGAGCAGAGACGACTGCTGCCGATAATGACGGAACTTTTTTGAAATATAACTCAACTGTACATAATAATTGTATATATTTATTCATTAAATGTCAATGTGCTGTAAGATTCAAAGTCTTTAATATAGACCTTACCAAACAGAACAACACGAATCTTACAAAAAATGAGGGTTCGACCGCGATGTGAAAAACCGTTGACGACCGCGACGATTCTCCTCCTTCGTACGAGGGCTTGAACGACGGATTAGCAGACCCCGAAAGCAGTGACGATTGAACCGGCCGGCGGAATGTTTTGACTCCCTATGCAAACCTGGACTTGTGTTTTAATCATCTGCAAGAACAGTTTCATGACTTCTCCTGACGTGGTGCTGATGATAGACTGAAACGACAAAAAAGAAAACGCGTAGACGAAAAAACGCGTAGACGAAAAAACGCGTAGACGAAAAAACGCGTAGACGAAAAAACGCGTAGACGAAAAAACGCGTAGACGAAAAAACGCGTAGACGGAAAAGACGAGTTGACCGAAAAGACGGATAGAAGGAACTTTCGAAACTGTGTGAAAATGCGAAACAAAGAAGATCTCAAGATTGTCCAGCTTTTAGAAGAAGAATATACTGAAGTTTTTCTAGAGAAGAGGAAGAAATTAAGAGACGATGCCAAAGAGAATATCCTAAAAATTCAGGAAGAGAATAAAAGAACGTATGATAAGAAGAGGAAGAAACCTCATCAATACAAAGAGGGCGATCTTATTGCTATTCAGCGGACTCAATTTGGTGTCGGAATGAAATTACGACCGAAATTCTTAGGACCATATCGAGTGAAGAAAGTGAAACCCCATGATCGCTATGACGTTGAGAAAGTTGGAAACCATGAAGGACCGAACTTGACGTCGACAGCAGCTGACCATATGAAGTCGTGGTTCAATAACTAATACTGAATCAATGTATTCCCAGATACTGTTTTGTGTTTTTTTTTAGGTTTGTCGTGTTCCTTTCGAGGACGAAAGATCATCAGGATGGCCGATTGTAGGAATACTAAACAACGGTAGTTGTCTACTAGTCTGGAAAGAACTCATTATAAGAGCAACGAGACTGGTAGGAGTCAGTTGCATTGTAGTAGGAATGCAAGGCAAGACTGTCACGAGCCATTCACATTCTGGTATTCAGTTACGAGAAAATTAATAGAACAGACACTTTTTTCCCCTGGACGCCATTGAGAGCTGACGTATTTTTTGCGAGCAGAGACGACTGCTGCCGATAATGACGGAACTTTTTTGAAATATAACTCAACTGTACATAATAATTGTATATATTTATTCATTAAATGTCAATGTGCTGTAAGATTCAAAGTCTTTAATATAGACCTTACCAAACAGAACAACACGAATCTTACATACATGAACATTTTCATGCACAGAGCTGATTATTCTTGTTTATACATGAACATTTTCATGCACAGAGCTGATTATTCTTGTTTATACATGAACATTTCCATGCACAGAGCTGATTAGTCTTGTTTATACATGAACATTTTCATGCATAGAGCTGACTAGTCTTGTTTATACATGAATATTTTGAAGGCCAGAGCTGATTATTCTTGTTTATACATGACCATTTTCATGCCCAGAGCTGATTAGTCTTGTTTATACATGAACATTTTCATTCCCAGAGCTTGCAATCACAAATATTACGCAATGCACGTTAAGGAATATAGAACACTACTTCCTTAACCCTCTAAGTGATCAAGGGGGATGATGCATGTTAAATCTGTCATGGCCGCAACTTTCCTCAAGTAGGCGTGGTGTGTAAATTTTGGAGTGTGGGGTACCAGCTCAGTTGTTGTCTCGATATCTGACCGTGGTTCGTTCAAAACTACGTAGTGTTCTCCACGGATCGTTTTCTTTGGGGATTGAACACCGACCCTCGCCAATAGCCCGTTGTGTAGCTCCAGTATGACGTTAATTAAAATACCTACCTATCATATAATTCTGAATAGTTGTGAGAAACCATATCTCCGTAAGAGATATCATTCGATGGAAACGAAAAATAAAAGTCATCGATGGATTCCTGAGGGAATACCAATCTCTTGATTTGAAACCATTCCCTTCTCTCGGCTTTTTCCCCCGAAGTGCAGACACACAGACAATGTAGCATTTGAAAACGATGTTCGCACCGTTTTGTTCCTCCTTCCTGTTATCTCCTTCCTTCCATCGCAGACTTCAGCTGTCCCCGAAGCATCGCAACAAACATTGCGCTATTTTACTGTCAGGAGTAGCGAGCAGTTTTTGCATGAATGAATTTGAATGATCTGTTGGAAATACCGGTCGATTTTTCGCGAAGCTATCTTCTCTGAGCTTGTCTCGACGTTGAGCTTTGAATGCATTATAATCGAGGTGCTGTGATGCGTGCGCTTTCAAATTACGCTCGCAGCTATGCGAAAAATTTAATCAAAAACTTGAAAACAGCGAAAATTCGCTCTGTTTGCATAACAAGATAAAATTCCCAAAAGAAACATTGGATATTTATTCTCCCGCTATCATGATCTAAGGTTGGTATTTAAAAAAATAGCTAGCTTTAATTTTTAATAACATGTATCTTTACGTTACTGACTTGCAAAGATTGATCCCCTTGTAGATATCTCGGCCAGGTATTGGAATGTCTCTGTTGTCCAGATGTCTCTGTTGAAGCGACTGTCGCGACAGCCGTGCGCTGGAGAGGGGAAAATGTAGACGTTTAAATATTTTTACTTACTATCTACTACTAACCTACCTAAACATACCCATCTAATAAAGTAGTTTACATTACATTAATGCTCTTATATTGCGTTTTTTAAATGTACTCCTAAAATATAATCTGTGCACCTAACTTGAAAACTTAGGTGCACAAGGTGCACCTGTATTAAAAAATCTATTTCGAGGCCTGAACTAGATGTAAGAGCAGTAGTCTGTATGCTTTCTTCGCGCGATTCTTATAACTTTCAAGGTACAACTGATGTAGTGGTCGTAGTCTAAATTCTTTTTTTGTGCGATCATGGTACAACTGCTGTATCAGCCTTAGTCTAAAGGTTAATCCAGTACCTTATAGGTATAAATATTACTCAATAGTAGTGAGAAATATATCCCCGTAAATAAGACATCCTATCACTCTGTAGAAACGAAAAATGAAAGTGATCGATGAATTCATAAGGGAATGCCAATCTCTTGATTTGAAACCATTCTCTTCTCCAAGTCTTTTTCTCCTCACTGGAAACACACGGACAAAGTAGCATTTGAAAACGATGTTCGCACCGTTTTGTTTTTCTTTCTCGTTCCCTTTTCTTTCCCATATCAGACGGCAGCTGTCCTCGATGCAATGCAACAAACATTGCGCTATTTTGCTGTCAGGAGCAGCGAGCAGTTTTTGCATGAATGAATATTTGAATGATCTGTTGCAAATGCCGGTCTATTTTTTGCGGAGCTTTCTTTTCTAAATTTGTCTTGACGCAGAGCTATAAATGCGTTATAATCGGGTTGGTGTTGTGATGTGTGCTTTTTCACATTACGTTTGCGGCTATGCGAAAAATTTAATAAAATACTCGGAAACACATAACTTTGCTAACTTTTCTCTAAGATGGGATTCCCCAAGGAAGCATTGGATATTTGTACTCTTGCTGTCTTAATCTAACCTTTGTATTTTTAGAAACAGCTAATGTTAATTTTTTACCAACTTTTATCTTCACATCATAGGCTTGCAAAAGGTAACCTCAACTTCTTATAATTAGCAAAACTGACTAGATTTTGATGTCAAGATATCTCGTCAGTAACATATTTAGTCAGGTCTTGATATATTGTCAAAATCACTTGAAGACTTAAGGAACACCATTTTGTCTAAGGTCTACAACCTGAAAATAGAATGAAACAGCCAGTAACGAATTACCGAGTGGACCATCACCATCATTATAAGTTGATGCATCTTCGAATTTTGGATCGTGAGGTCAGAGGATCTAACATAGAAAATGGTTCTGTTACCACAGAAATTTTACCGTAACCTCATTATTTGTATGTAAATGTGGTGTAAAGTTTACCGCTGTCTTTGAGAAGGACATATAGCCTACAAAGGACCCCTCTCTTTTCTAACTTTTCATAGTTGCCCTAATGTCTTATGACACGAAGTACAGTTACAATTTCAGTTAAATAATTTTTTACTCTTTGCTTCTGTTTTTTTTTTAAATTATTATTTTGTTTCCACACATTGGTTGTGTAACTCCCGACCTGCCTTTTGCATAATTTTCCCGCATCAAGATCACTTCACAGCGTACTTTGCTGTGAAGTAGTACTAAAGTAAGCAAAGTCAATAATTTTGTTTTCATATGTAACATGATCCCAGGCTGTACTTGATCCATCTGTGACTTAAATTGTATTTCATTTTTATACAGAAAACGACATCTTCTAGATAAAGTGGTCAATTTATTTTATACTTTGTATATACAAGTGTATGATCCACTGCTCAAAATTATTTTTGTAAGATTTAATTAATTGGAATTGTATTAATATATTCAATTTGACAAATTTGATTCATTTCAGGTCACAAAATACATGACTAATGACAGCTAAGTATTTTTATATAAGTTTGTTCAATAATGATGACATATTTGTATAAAACCATTCCTTAAACTACAAGGATGCAATATCGAATAAGACTTTATCCAGGCATTCCATTCGTATATTGATATATTACAAACAAGCCCGTTTTTAACCCTGATAGGATATATCACTCATCTTCAAGTCGCTCACTGTTACTATCTTCCAACTCCAGCCCTTTAAATAGGTGGTTTGAGAAAAGTACTTTTTACTACTATTTTTACTAATGCTATCGTATGGTTTCACATACCTAACACGTTTGAACAATTGTAAGTAACACATGTCTTAATAATAGCACGACGAGATCACACCCTTCTATATCTCTTTATATATAATTCTCTTACGTGGCACACAAAAAAGACGTTATTTGTAATCTCGTTTTGGCAACACTGTACAATTGTTTGTTTACCACGAAGTCTCGCGCCTCAATTGAATTTATAGCGTTATCGGATAAAATTTTATTGAAAAAAAAATGAATAGTTAAAGTTTATAGTACAACTTTTTTTCAAAAGTCAAAAACAATAGCCCTTTTCAGGGCCATTTTTAAAGCCAACAATCTCAGTTCAACAAGACTCCTTCACTATAACTTACGACAACAAACTCAATGAAAAAGTGTACGGGTGGCTCAAGTTCTGAGGAAATGTACACACAAACAACATTCTAGGGATTCGATTTCAAAAGCAGCAATCAACATTTGGAGTCAAATTTCCTCAAAGTTTTCATTTGAACTTCAAATTGTTCGAGTTCTGATTCCATAGGTACTGTATAACTTTACAATTTACAAATTTACAATTGAAAAATATATTTTTGGAACATCATATTTTGTATACAATTTCTTCCGCTAGGACACTTGCAACGAGCACTGTTCACGCGGCAAAACAATGAGGATTGCAAAGCAATCCTCTGGGGGTTGGTTGGCGAGCGTATGCGAGCAGATGGCTGTCCCCTTAGTATTTTTATGTTTTACTGGTGCTAATAATAACTCTTCATATCTTGTCTATCACTGATCTCCAGTGTACAAAGTCTAATTTCTTTTTTATAAAAGCAGTGGTTAGAGAGAAAGAGAGTTCACAAATTATATCTTAAATTATTTACACAAAATATATTTATTCCAAATTGTGTCCCCTGCGCCATAAAACCCCAACATCCAATCCAATCCAAATTGTAGTCTTCCAAATTATCGCAACACACTTTGTCCAAGTGATACAACAGTCTACGTTCTTCAGTTTTGTTAACAAAAATATGGGTCATTCCACCCGCTTAAATATCTTCAATTATTCACGCCAAATAATAACCTATTCAAATTTTAGAATTTCCAATTACCACTGGCTATACAACAGATTAATTTCTTTAGTTTCGTTTCACAAGACCGTGGGTTGGTGCACTATTACTCCGACGTCTCAACTACTCCAGCGACATAATTAATTTCTCCAAGAACGAGTCCTTCAAATTATCACATCGCGCATTTTCATTAAAAAACAACGATGATTAAAGTTCCCTATAAAAACAATCCAACTCATTAAGGTCATGGATTAAACGACCGAGCATCTTCTACCATTTCACCTACGATTTGCATTTCTCCTTTTGATGCCCCAAACTCATTAACTTTCCTTCCTAAGGCCGATCGCAATCGGAGAACTAGACGACCCAAGAAGAAGAAAGGAAAGAGGGAAACTAATTTCTTTATTGTTCATCGTCTGGCGCAGGACGACAGATGTCGACCCTAATCGAAAAACAAAGACGTCGTACCTCCCTTCGATGTAGGGTCCGTTGTCAGTTAACTTGGAGAGTAATAGAAAGGAATAGCAGAAGCCCATGGATGGGTTGGACCACCGTACGTGGATGAATCACGATGAAACATCGGCGTGTCTTATTTGTCCACAAACGATGGAAGTGACACTTTGGTAAGAAGTGAAACGTTTAGAGGTTGGTTTTCTTGACATAAATGCCATGGAAATGTGGTATCTAGACTTAGGTGGATAGAAGAACACTGCTTAGGAAACTGAGTCCTGCGGATAAGAGGATTTGCGTGCCACATCGATCTGACATATTATTTTAACTATTCAAAAAATTCTAATCAGGTTCCTTTAAAATATCGATGATCACCCATATTAGTGACTTTGCACAATTGTCTTTGAAAGATTATTCTAGAATAAATTATAGAATAATAGTGTGCGGAAAAATTGATTGGTAAACTTACGAAGACAAAAAATATCAACGATTAATATTCAAGCCTGTACTTTACAATCGAACATCATATAAAATCTGTAGTTTAACCCACCTGGTTTTTTTTTGTCATAAAGCAAAACTGACCTAATCTTGATGGCCAAAAGATCTCGTCATTACAAAAAAACCGAATTGATCATGGTTTCGTAACCATAAAAATATCTTGATGACGAGATATCTAGTCAATGTTAAAATTGGTTAGATCTTTATTGATCAAATTACTCGTCAGAACCGCATGGAGGTTTAATATTATACACTTAGCAAAAATTGTATTTTGAAACAATTATACTATTTGTAAAAAAACAGTATGAAATCTTTTTAAAAATGGGTAGATATTTTTAAATTGTTAAAATTGTTTGTCAGATTTTTGTGATCTACCAGCCAGCCTTACAGTACTAGGACTGTTAATTTCCACGAAAGTGTTTTTCGATCGACACTAATGTAGAAAATGGTATGTAGATTCTACAAGGTATGTACAAACGTGGTATTATATAGAATACAAATTCAATTGTTACCAAATGGTAAATATTTTATTACTTTTATAATACCTTATAAACCTTTTGACTACGGTTATAGATATAACAAGCGCTATTCTTTATTGGCACAGTTCTTATAAGTTTTAAAGTACAAGTGCTGTAACGGCCGTTGTCTGAATTCTTTGTTGGAGCGATTCTTATTACTTTCAAAGTACAACTGATGTACTGGCCAAATGTCTAAATTCTTCCTTGACGCGATGATGGTACAAGTGCTGTACCGGTAGTAGTCTAAATGTTAATTACCATGCATTATATTTACCTTGTACAGTTGTTGAAAACCTCAAAAGTATAGTTGTTATGAGGATACTAATGAAAAGATTATGTGGATGGATCAAGGTGAATCTATCTACAGAATCTTTAGTATCATAAACTTTTCTGACGTTAAGACTACTTTTTTTTACTATAAAAAAATAAGTAAACATACGAGAAAATTAATTCCTACAAAAGTGCAAATAAAATAAACTGGATCTACGCATTTTAATTTGTGATTGTATTTTTAAAATGTTTTTTTTTTATATTACACCTTTTTTTACCACTTTTGCTAAATCAAAGCTAACATGCCTGTGATAGTTAATCATTATAGTTGAGTATAATATTTTAAACTAGGGGGCCCGCCCCCTGTTCGCTAACGCTCGCCAACCCACGGAGGATTGCTTCGCAATCCTCATTGTTTCGCTGGACGAACCTATGCTCGCTTCGCTCGCATCAATGAAGACATGTCTCCTAGCAGAAGGAATTGTTTACAAAATATGATATTCCAAAAAAATGTTTTTCAAATCTAAAATTACTGTATTACAGAAAACATATATACAGTACTAAAATGTGGACAAAAAATGAGCAAATTTGGACTCGAAATGTGAGCGCTGCTTTGGAAATTGAATACCCGGCATGTTGTTTGTGTACATTTACCCTGCACTCGAGCCACCCACGCTTTTTCATTGAGTTTGTTATCGAAAATTGTAGTGCAAGCGTCTTGTTGAACTATAATTGTTGGCCTTGAAAAGGACCTTTTTTTTTTGGCTCTGAAAAGATCCTCCGCTTTCTTTGATTTCTATTATTAACTGCAACAGCCCGACTAAATTTCATTTTTTTTTCAATAAAATTTCATCCGAAAGCGCTATAAATTCAATTAGGCTTCGTGATAAACAAACAATCGTACAATGTTGCCAAAACGCGATAACAAATAACGTTTTTTTAGCGTGCCACGTAAGAGAATTATCTATATAGATTTACTCTTATGGTCCACAACTGATTTAATATTCAATTATTTTGGGATCCTCTGTTAAATTTTAATTTGTCCTACTTTCGATCCTCACCCACTTCCACTATTTTCATTGGACATGTTATGCGTATCATCATAAGCATTCTATTGTATCATCAGCTATTTAAAGAGTGTTTGGTAATATAATTACAAGGAGTATGAATTAAGTACTTTTCTATTAACAACGTTAGTAATGAAGACCACAGAAAACGCACACGATGACATTAATTCCCAGCTCAGAAGTGAATTTTTACAGTGTATGATACACCTAAATTTTTTGTGGAATACAGTATTACATACCTCCCTCTCTCTTTATATTTTTTTGATGTACGTGCTACAGAAATAGATTATTTGTGCATTGACAGATTAAGACAAATGCATATAAACAATTTAAAATCAGCCCTCACGGTATTCATTCACCCATATCGCCTCTAAGTTTATATATGCTTCATTCAATTTGCCGTTGGTAGAAAGTTTAACTAACGCAGCACTAGAGGAGCGCTACGGTCTATTGGAGATGGTTCGGCAAAATTTCCAGGACAGGGAAGACATTTTACACCGATATCTTGATACCACTGCTTGACAGAGGCTGCAACGACATGGAGCGTTGTCGTCCTGGAAGTAACATTAGTCCATTCCATAAAATTTTCAGAGCGTAGAAAGAACCTGATTGTCTAAAATGTTCCTGCAGGCGTTGGCGTTCAATCTACCATGAACAACATGCAAAGGTCCCAGGGCATACCACGAAAAACACCCCCAAACAAGTATTCGGATTTTATCTAAATTCGCAGTCGTCCGGTTCATTATTGAAGGGTAGTGCAAGTAATTGAGAAACGTTAAGGCCACGGTGTATTTTCTAGTTTACGTAACTCACTATTATGTAAAACGTGATCGGTTCTGTAGGCCCTCAATAGAAAACTAGACTTTATTCTTCATAATTGTTTTCCAGCTAATAAAGAAAATTTTTCTTTTGTAACTATTCGTCATCTGACCGTGGTTCAAAATTACGAGGTGTTGTCCTCGGATCTTTCCCTCAAGGGACTGATCCCGGACCGTCGTCAATAGCCCGTTGTGTTGGTCTAGTACGACGTTAACTAAAATTACCATTACCATTACCATCTTTTGTAACTATTCGATTGTATAATTTTACCATTTATGCCCTGGAAATCTAATATTGTAATCATAAAATATTTGAATACAGTTGATGAAATGAAAAGATGGAAACGAAGGTAGTTCACGACCAGCGTTCAAAATATATTATTTTCTATTCTTAAGCAGAAGATAAATTCAAATTCGGCAGTTGTAGCAATATATTCTGCTACATCTTAATTCGTGAGCTCCCAGTATTGCATTGCTACTGAGAGGTTCAAATTTACATTGTGTATACTGCATTAGACTGAAATCCTTCAATCCTATTGTGCCAAATCCACTCGGCCCATTATCTGTTATGAACGCCAAAATAACCAACACACAAAGAGTTCATTGTTACACTTGCTAACGAGATTATGACAGGGTTTCGGTTTACGCCGGAACCTTGCGGGGAATCAAATTACTTGACATCCTTTCCTTAAAGAATTGTTGAAGTGGAGATTTTTGAAATTGTGGGACAGTTTAAAGAAGATACTGTATATCTTCAGTTTCCGAAGATGAATGAACGAAAAGCTTTCAAATCTAATAGCTCGTGTGGTTTGACCGAGTTAGGAAATAAAAGGGAAACTTTTTCCTCATAAACTAATGTATCTTTTTTCGACGAAAAGCAACTTGGACATCGATAACTCGGACACAATTTTTATATATAACTGGATACTTTTTCAATCCATCTAATGTTTGCGTACTTTTAAGACTTTTGGAAACAAATATTTTATGTAGTTATTTTATGACAGGAATAGATATATGATCACTTGTTAAGAGTTAAGAGAAATAAAAATGATACAATTCTTTGAAATATCATAAAATAACCAATATATTTTAAGACTTGTTGTCTATATTTTGTTATTGATTCTAAATATTGCAAAAGAAATATTTATTATGGAACTCCTTGTCTTGGTTCCTGATATACTATATACTATCAGAATTACCCGACGTTGATCGGGTTAGAATAGTTAAATGTTGATTGAAAAATGAATTACAATAATTTACATAGAAAAATGCAACCATTTGAGTTGTGTAGAAAATACTTTTTAAATGCAATCATATAAGTTTTTCAGAAAATACTTTTTAACTTCATTTTAACTTTTTTATAGATTCTACATATGCAAAAGATTAAGACCTATCCAAACAGAAACAAAATTACGATGACAAAATGCAGAATTCTGAAAAACGAAAGATGTAAAAAGTGTCGAATTTCGATTTCTGAACTGAGCTAAAATTGAGCAATTAAAAAAAATGACAGAAAAATACTGATAGACACGATGATGATTTATAAAATTTAGTAATACTCAAATATGACTGCGGCATTTCGTTGTATTAACACAAATACATAAACCCTATAGAAAGTGTTTCCTTGTCAATATTACGCTTATGGACCAGGGAACCACGTCCGAAATCTACAACTGAGCTGGAAACATCCTCGCTACAGGAATGGTCACAAATACCCATAGCTGTGAGAAGCAGAGCCATACCTATAGCAGAGAAACCCAAACTAAGTGAATTAATTTTAACCTCTTCAAGTTATAGGTGGAGCTGTTTTAATTCTTGTCAGGCCTATTTCTCCCTGTGTATATTTCTCTCTTCTGCATCAGTAAAACTTTCATTGTGTGCGTCAATTATTCGATACTGTATGTCTTCTACCTAAAGCAACAATGCCAAATATGGCCCTTACGCCATAAAAAACCGCCGTACCTGGAGCAACAAGGTCAAATATGGCCCTTACGTATCATAAAAAACCGCAGTACCTGGAGCAACAAGGCCAAATATGGCCCTTACGTCTTACCGCCGTACCTGGAGCAACAAGGTCAAATATGGCCATTACGTCATAAAAAAACGCCGTATCTGGAGCAACAAAGTCGAATATGGCCCTTACGCCATAAAAAACCGCCGTACCGGGAGCAACAAGGTCAAATATGGGCCTTACGTCATAAAAAACCGCCGAACCTGGAGCAACAAAGGGCCCTTACGTCATAAAAAAACGCCGTACCTGGAGCAACAAGGTCAAGTTTGGCACTTACGTCATAAAAAAACGTCGTACATGGAGCAAGAAGGTCAAATATGACCCTTACGTCATAAAAAAAAACGCCATACCTGGAGCAACAAGGTCAAATATGGTTCTTACGTCATAAAAAAATCGTCGTACCTGGAGCAACAAAGTCAAATATGGCCCTTACGCCGTAGAAACACCCAACAGCCATTTAATACTCCTGGTAGCTATAGCTCGACCTGCATCCTATTATTAGCAAAAACCAGACCTGGTCTTGACGGACGTGATACCTTGCCATTAGAAGTGAGCTGACCAATCTCGGCGTCGTCAAGAAACGGAAGCATCTTGATGACAAGATATCTCGTCACTGACTTATATAATTGTCAGATTTTGATGGATAACATATCTTGTCAGATCCACTTCAAGGGGTAAAGAACCTGTTATTCATTTAGAGTATTTATTGAAAGAAATTATCAAATGTAAATTTTAGTAAATAGTGAATGACCATACAGAAAAGACAGTAAGTAAATATCCTTTGAAGCATGGTGATTTTAATAAAATTTGCGTAGTTAAAAATAACACATCAATACGACAGGATTAAAAATATGTAAATAACCTGCAACATACTTATAAAATTATAGAAAGAAAGTAAATTTTGATAGATCTAAGTACATGAAAAAGGTTGTAGAACAATACTTAAGTAAGGCTTATTTAATATAATTTCTAATGATATTAAAGTTCGGAAGAGTGTTTGCATTATTCTACTTTTTATCGACGAGTTTTGATGGAAATAAAATATTTTGTCTCTTAGAGGGATGTACTGTTAACCTGATTCTTCATAAAACCTAAATAATAATTATATTTTCCTGGATTAAAAAACAATTTTAAAAATATAGTTTACGAACTCAGCCTTTTTCGAGTATAGTAATAATCAGAAACGACTCCCTTACCTATGTATATTATACATTTAATGGAGGAGATTATTGCGCCGTATATCCCAAATACATAAACGTCCTGTGTTGATCAACAGCATTTATATCTTAAATCAATCGAAGTTTTATCGAAACAATATAATTTATTTACATTATAACTGTAGAACTGTACCTTGTTATGAAACTTGTTAAAGAGAAAAGAGGTAGGATAAGTTTATAATTCTTACTTGATAATTCTACAATCAGTCAATTTCATAATTATCAATTTTATACGATGCTCTTCATGAATTCTTATGAAAATGTTTCGACATTTTATAAGGACTAGCCTTCGAATATTTTTAATTTACTAAATGTCTATATATCAGGGTGGGTCACCTTTATATGGAGAAAAAAATTTTACTGCTCTCTATCAGGCGCAGCAAGAAGAGAGTACAAAATGATGTGTTTAGTTCACATATAAAATTTTATTAAACGGGATATCATCTTCTGTGTTAGATAATACATGTTTTGAAAAAAAAAACTTTCTGATGAGTTGTTACAACAAGGTTAAAAAAAAGGTTTAAAAATGTGTGCCTATATAAAACAAGTTTGAAATTGTAAGAGTAGCGTTTATTTATTACAAGAAAAAGTTCACAAAAATCACATTTTTATTTTTATAATAATATTTCATAAAACGCGGAAATGTTTCTTGCTATCGAATTTCGGCATTACTTTTCAAAACTACTTGGTTTTCTATGTGAAGCCCGTTCTCTCTCTTAGATATTTTTTGCTCAATGAAGCTCAGGCACGTTGAACAAAGGCAACAGCTTAGGCCCTTCCAATGGCTTGTTAAACGTGGCAAAAGCACATTGAGCAGTAGTAAGGACAGTTTTGATTTTGCAGGGGACATACAGTTGGATGTCTTTGTCAGATATGGACTTAAATATTGGTGGATCAGATATATTCTCCTGCCAGTCAATGAGATCGGTATAAGTTGATGCCTCATATTTTACAGTAGGAGGTAGAAACAGTAGGAGACAATTTTCCTGCATGCTGTGGTCTTTCAAAATGTGACGGGCTACCATTTAACGGTTGTACAATTCAGAGTCGATCAGCATTGCGTTCAATGAATTTTCAGGGTGTCTGTTTCTTTGCATTACGGAATCTATCTTGACTTTTTGTTCTGTCAGCAAATATATAGTTACAGCGATGAGTTTGAACAGGTGCCGTGCTCCATCTTTACAGGAAGGGTGAATTTTGAAAGCAAACCAAGTTGGAGCATAAACTTTGACGACATACGTTGCAAAAGTTACTAAGTTTTCATAAGAAGAATCCATAGAAACGTACAAACGTAGAATTCTATTCGCACGAGTTAGCCATCGGGCATGAGACATTTTGTCTGATGATTTATTTATAAGAATCCTTAAGAGATTTACCTGTTCAAACCACTGAGATTATTCTTTACAAATATGTTTGGTCTGTGCCTTGAACAAAAAACTCAGGTTTGAAATACGTTGAAACCGAACAATGGGCATGATTTCAGACATTGTAAGATCTTTGCCGATTCTCCCTGAAAATGTCCCGGTTCCCTATTTCCTGCCATCAATATGTAAATATAAAGGTATAGGAAGGGTAATTCATAGATAATCCACGCCGTATATATAGGTTGGTAGATAATGCACGCCGACGTTGAGGCTTGTAATTGTGGCTGGAATACACTGTCATTATCCGATTGAGCAGATTCAGATGAAGTCGACACATTAAGCTACTCTGTGCTTTCATTTTGAGACTGAAACTTTCATTAGCATTTTTCTTTCCAATGTTTTCGATATTTTATTTGTTGTAATAATATCTACGGTTCCGATCACCATTCTTCTAGTAGTTCATTGGTCGATTAGGAACTTTTTTTTTCTGGCAGGTAAATTTTTTTGTGTCTCGGACAAATGAACTCATCGATGTTCTTACCCTTGCAGGATGAAATGTCTAATAATACTTTACTTATACGGCGAATCTCTTCAAATTTCGTCTTCGGTATTTAAGGGTGAGATTTTAAAAGATTTTTGCCTTTCAGATTATTTTTATTTCAGATGACATTAGGAATGGAAGCTCTTGACAATATTTCTTCAATATTTTCCTATGTCCTCAATTTTCTTAAAAGTGAGTTCTTTATTTGTATCATTGTCACGTTTTATCTTATCTAGTAACAGTGCATTTAATATATCTTTAACCACCAAACAACGGTAGGTTGGTATTTTAATTTACGTCGTACTGGAGCAACCCAGTAGGCCAAACAACTAAGTATTACCATAAAACGGACATTTTTTTCTCTGAACGAGTACGATCCTTTACAAAAATGTCGCAAACGAGCTCAACACAACCTTGCCTTATTACAGCCGTACTATTTATACGTGGGCGGGGCGTATACGTGGCGTATACTTTAAACGTGGGCGGGGCGTGCGCAGGGTGTTCCTTTTTGGTATCAATCCGGAGGCAGTTAGACTTATCAGAATGTAATAATATTTCACACATGTTGTTTCGAGACCATTTAGCACCTTTTAATCGATGTGCCACTTAGAAAAGTAGAAAAATAAAATGACCCACCCTACTGTGTATATGGTCCATGAATATCTGTTTGCGAGACTCAAATATACTCTTATTGCTTAAGAGTAGTATTTGGAAAGTCAAAAACATACTATGAATGCATTACAATCGATAAAACAACTATGCAAATAGGTAACTTCTAAATGTTTCTAATATTCATTCCCTTATACTCTACTTATAGTATTTATTCTTTCCTCCTAGAAGTATGCGTGATATTTCAATAACACCCATCAATTCCGTCACGTGTTACTAGGCACCTAACAATGAAGTCGTGTAAACAAGGCAGTCACAGGACTACTTCTGGACTTTAGCATCGTCTTAAGGAAATGTCAACTCACAGAAAACCCATTTACTGTTGACCATATCGAATTTAACTATTAGTCTGCTATTTTCAAGGCAGACGAAATGACCAGTGTGATGCTTACAGTATTAGATGTATATATACTTATCTGGAGCCAGGACTAATGGATGGAGCGGTGTAGGACGCCGAGTTGGAGTCATGACAAGAACTTAACACAAGAGATGCCGTCCTGGAAGTTAAGGGTGTACTGATTCATATCTGCATGTCGACTTAACTCTACTTTTGGTCTATCTTGCCAAACCAAAAGGGTGCGCAAGGTTAACACAAACTATTTACAGAATTAAGCAGCTGGGGGAAGATTTGCATTTTACAGTGGATGCCATCTCATGTTAGAATCGTGGGAAATGAGAGGTCAGACGAATCGGCCATAGAAGCCAGACACCTCAGTCACACAAATCTTGTATCGATCTGCAGTGATAATGCCGGGGCAAGGTACAGACTAAGAGGTAAATAAATTTAGAAGAGACAAGTCTAGGAAACGTATGCGAACATCGCAGTCGCCAAAACTATTATATGATTAGGAACTTTCCATCATGTAAAAATGCAAATAGAGATGGATGATATCATCAAAACTGCATAAATTGCCCTGAAACTAAACTCACTCCGGAAAAAAATTTTCACGTGCCCGGCCATTCTGACAGTTTTGCAACAATATATATGAATTTCTTCGGGAAGAGCTTTATTTAAGCGAGATTCAACATATAGATAACTTAGTATTATATCCTGTCATGGTTAAATTTGACTACAGCAGTGAACACGGCACTAACCGAGTTAAAAACAGGAAAACAATCTGATCACAACTCCGATGAGAAACGGATTCACTATTCGCAGGTATCTCAATGTTTCATGAGGAGCTGACGTTGAGCCAGTTAGCTACGAGTGAGTCCATACATAAGACAAAATAACCCACAATTTAAATCACAAATTATTTTACCTATATCCATCTCACATATCTGTTTTGAACACTATAGGCAATGTTGATTTCGTACATTATACCATAATCTAAACAATTGAACCACTGGAGCAATTTGCATCCAGAATCTAGTATCCTTCCTCGAAAGGTGCAAACATGTCGAAGACCATGACATTATGATCTAGATCAGTAATGGCAAGTAATGGTGACACGCTAAGACATTATAGGTGACACGCATCGTTTACTAAACTTAAAATCTAGCAATGGCCTTACTCACAGTTTTTCCTTCTACGTACGTTGTTGAGACCTTATTCTCGGAGTTAAGTATTATTAAAATCAATAAAAGAAACCGACTGACAGATGAAGTTAATAGCGCTTGCTTAGGCTTGACTTGCACGAAATACCAATCTTCAATTGAAGCAAATGCAGCAAATGCAATACAGCAACAAAAAAGTCTCTAATGTAAAGAATTTTTTGTTTTAAAATAAATACATATAAAAAATATGACATATTTTACTATGGCTGTAAATATTACAAAATTAAGGATGTTTCTAGATGTGACACGAAACCCGAGTTAAGCTAGATTGTTTCGGTTTTTGATGATTCACCGAGCTTAAAAGGTTTGCCATCACTGATCTAGATGTACGTTCATATGAATCCAAGTTAATATAAAATAAGAAAACAAATTGCCCCTTGCCTAGAACTGGTGACAGGTTTGGAACAATTTTTTACACCATAGACTGACCACTGTATGCCAGTTTTGTACGAGAGGATAAACCACCAGAATAGCTATAGAAATCGGGAAACTCTAAGCATCCAGCCCGATGGAGACCTAACCCAGTTTACACCATGCATATAATCTGATCACAACTCCAAAGAGAAACAAACTCACTCAATTCAAGGTCTATCATCGATACTGGCATTTAGCCAATCGCTTACAAGAGCAACGATCGATGTGACAAAATAGCCCAGAATTTAACTTTAATTGAATCACATCGAGTTTCATTGCAATTTCATCTTCTAGACGTATATATCCTCTAGACGAAAGGTAAGGGTAGACCGAAGGTATTGATATCGTGATCTAGGTCTACGACAGGGTGACCAAGAAATTACCTTTCAGTGTCTCATGCCCAACCACATTGAACTGATTTTTATAGTAGTTCTATTTCATCGCTTAGCTTAGATCATTATACTACATCTATTGTATTGTAAAAATAAGGTAGATTGCTGAATTTACGTCACCCTGGAGCAGAAAAGTAATTATAAAATGAAGAAACGGACAGACATAGAGACCTAGACGTCTATGTAAATTACGGATAAATATGCATTTTCACATCCACCAGGATCGCAACTTCAACATTTAGGTATATTCTGAGCCGCTCAAAAGCCAATGAGGTTAAATCTATGTTTTGATGCATACTTATTTTTGTTAATTTTAATGGAATAAATAGCATTCGTTTTAGTTATTAAAGGACTCATTTTTTCTTGGTCAGAAAGTCCTTCTTTTTTTAGCTTCTGAATATGTTGTATTATAATTTCAGAAGCCATTGTGAATAAGTCTACCTTTCTCAATATTTCGTTACATAAACTTTGAAATAAAACTGAATTCTTCTTTAGATATGTGTTGGTAACACTAGGGATGTGTTTGTAAACAATTACTCGAAAGTGTAAACCAGGAAATAATCCGTCATGTGACCTCCGGTTCAGCAGTTCTGAAGTTGCAATTACGAACGCTTCCATACATTACGACATGAACGGATGAAACACAGAACAATCTCCAACAATCTATTTTTACATAAATTATTTACGTTTTTATTTGCACATCCTGTACATATCTTGTATTGTTGCAGAGCCTGTCCTTTGAAAATAGACTTTATATACTTTTGTGATCAATTTAATAAACCAAATATTTTAAAACCAATGTATTAAAAAACATTAATTTTCTCAATTTTCGTTTTCATGACGTAACCGCACTGGATTTTGAGAGACTCATATATAAGTAACGGATAATACGGATGACAATACGGATACTCATGACGGATAAGTAACTCATCTTGTTACATATTACCACTCACCTTACAGCGAAGTCTTGTTAAGACTATTGAAACATGACCCACTCTCTATTTCTGCACCAATAATTGTCTTATTGCGGTACATCCACCATCACCTCCTCACACCCATCCTTAGGTAAACACCGGAAAAACCAATTTAGTCCTATTTACTGTCCAACATATTAACGTAAGTCACCGGTTCGCTGTTCTCGGGCAGACCAAATGGCCTACGCGATGCTAACAGTATATCAGGTGGATGTCAATTAATCTGGAGCCGGTGGTAATGGATGAAGTGCTGTAGGATGCCAGAGTCTCTTGTGTCGGAGGTTTAACAAGGACTTGGGGACAAAAAACGGCCGAGCTATAATTTTTAATGGTGTTCTTGAAATGAGCGGTAACAGCTGGGGTGAACTGTTGGAAGAAGAAAGAAGGTGAGTTATGTTCAGGGAGGAGAGAATTTAGTTAGTTGATAAATTGTTAAGGTGTGTCGAGTATTTTTTACCAGGGTGTGATGTGTTTGTAATTTTTTACGAAGAATGGTGGGTATTAAATTAAGTTTATTTTTACGTCACGAGAAGTTTGAGATGCTAGTCGAGAATGAAGTGTCTGAGCTATGTCATTTAAGAATGACAGTTTTTTCTTGCAGTCTATAGAAATACGGTGAAACCTCATGACGCTAGAAAACACTTTTTGATTGAATGGTTTAATAAGTCGCGTATGATTGGACTGTAAAGATACACTAAATAACGCTTTGTTAGATACTATTATAAAAGTACCGTCAATAAGCAGTCAGTTCATTGGACTAGATAATCAAAACATAACTCTAGAAAGCACATTTTATATGAGGGGTTTTGAATTCAAGTCGTCTATGGAAAGATTTAGGAAGAGATTGATCAATCATACATTGAAGGTCTCTCTTCTCTCTCCTTAGTACATATGATTAAATTTTAAATTAAACCTTGTAACAGAAATGTTTGTAGTACTTCTAGATGCCTAGATTACAAACATAAAATAATTATTAATCTCAAAGTGGTAGAGTAAACAGACTGTTCTCCAATGAGCTTTCCTGTGAAATCGTAAGAAATACAAGAATGATCTATGCATACCTTATAATGCAATCAAGAATAATGGTAGAAACCAAAGTTTGCTGCAACGATACAGTCATGTAACCACAATTTTCAGGTGAATTCAAAAGGAAAGTCATCACTGTGTTCCGCCGATGCTACTACACAAACATTGTACAGGTATCGTCACTCAGCAGTTTATCAAGAGATCATCACTGTGGCAATGTGCAAATATACATACAGCAGATATCTGTAGTAACTTCAAAATGAGCAAACGAAGGAACTGCATTTTGGAATTCTAATTTTTTTTTTGGTTTAAAGGAGTGAACCAACAGAAGGTAATATTTGAATTGGTTGTTTAAGAAATCCCATAAGTTACTTTCTATTGAAATTGAGGTTTTAGTAAAAAGTCTATTCTTTAGAAGTAGACGAATCTTTTAGTAGCTTGACCCCACGAGTTAGGTCATTCGACACGGAGTTGGCCCGTGTGAAAGTTTTCGTTTGTTCGAGATAGCCTATAAGTCAGTGAGTTATGGGGTTTCTCGAATACACGCCCGCATCGCTTGCGCCGAGCAGGTGTGAAAGTTCCCTTTCACTATCAGCGCAGGTGTAAATTTATAACACGTCTTTTGTTATTACCGGTGTTTGTTCTTCTTGCTTAGTACATCTTGAAAATTGTTCACTTTATCGTATAGTTCGGATGTTTAGTAATGGATTCTAGTATCGAAATAAGTGATAATGAGAGAAACACCAAAGAAACAAATGAAAGGGCTTTAAAGACCCTTTGCTTCCAAGTGCAATATTATCAAAATAGCTGGAGTTAAAGGCTCAGCGTACACAAACTAGAAAGGAAAAAGCGTCCCATCCATACCCAGAGGAGTTAATAACAACTGCAAGTAAATCTTCTTTCCTTTTTTTGACACTATGTGGCGAAAACATGTTGTTTTATCATGTTGTTTAAATCAATATTACTCTCTAGTTGAATATACACTCAGGTACATTGAAAATAGCGCACCAAGAAGGAAGAAAGGTACAATCGCGAAACTTTGCAAATAAGTACAGTGAGATCCGATATGCAAATGATCCAAGTTTGCGCATGACCACACACCCTGCAGTGGCGCTGCAATCAGGAAGTGGGACCGGTGCATAGCGGAAGATTCATAAACGTGACGATCACAATCCGACTTTAGGAGAACTTTAGTTAGTCAAGTGTGCCAGGTAGACGTATTAGTAGACATTAGGGGACCTGCCCCCTGCTCGCTAACACTCGCCAACCCCGGGAGGATTGCTTCGCAATCCTCATTGGTTCGCTGCGCGAACCTATGCTCGCTTCGCTCGCCTCAATGAAGACATGTGTCCTAGCAGAAGGGATTGTTTACAAAATATGTTACCAAAAAAAGTTTTTCAAATCTAAATTTGCTGTATTACAGAAAAAATATATACACTATCTCTAAAATCAGAATTCAAATGAAAACTTTGTGCAAATTTTGACTCGAAATGTGAGCGTTGCTTTGGAAATTGAATACCCAGCATGTTGTTTGTGTGTACATTTTCCCAGCACTCAAACGACCCACACTTTTTCATTGAGTTTGTTGCCGAAAGTTGTAGTGCAAGCGTCTTTTTGAACTATAATTGTTGGCCCTGAAAATGACCGTTTTTTAAATGGCCCTGAAAAGATCCTCCGCTTTCTTTGATTTCTATTATAAACTAACTGCAACAGCTCATTAAAATTTCCTTTTTTTTTTTCAAAAAAATTTCATCCGATAACGCTATAAATTCAATCGATGCGCGAGACTTCGCGATAAACAAACAATCGTATAGTGTTGCCAAAACGCGATTACAAATAACGTCTTTTTTGCGTGTCACGTAAGAGAATTATATATATATATATATAGATTTTTCATAGTTAATTGAGTTTGAGAGGAGCCTCATCATCGGCTTGAAAACCGCAGGCTGGTCGACGCGCCGTGTTACTCGCCAGGTCGATCGTTCGGAGTGTGCCGTCAGAACAAGTTGGGAGCAGTGGACACGAAATGGTACCCACGTGTGGGGTACCGGGTCTGGAGCGACCAGGAAGACGACGAGGAGAAAGGATCGTGCGGCAAGCGCTCGTGGATTCCACAATGACTCGTTCCACGCTACAATCAAATGTAGGGGTGCCAGTTGTTCTACAAACCATTTCCAGAAGCCTTGCGGAAGCGAATCTACAATCAAAGTGCCCTTTTCGTGTACTGCCTTTAACACCGAAACATCGACGACTCCGTCTACAGTGGTGCCAAGTCGTCAAAGTGGTGTTTAGTGATGAATCCCGGTTCGTTTGGGGGGCAGATGATAACCTCTTACGGGTGTGGAGGCGCCCTGTTGACTGATTCAATTCCACCCACGCTGTCGCGCCACACACTGCCCGCACAGCCGGCGTAATGGTCTAGGGGGCCATAGCCTATGATAGCCGGTCCACTCTAATTGTGGTACATGGAACCTTAAAAGGCCAGCCTTATGTTGATGACATTCTTAAACCCCATGTGTGACCTTTACTAAATGTGGTCTTCCAGGGGCAATTTTTCACCAAAATAACGCTGGTACGCATACAGCTCGAGTTGCTCAAGACTTCTTACGTCATGTTCAGACTCTCCCATGGTTGACCCGCTCCCCGGACTAGTCCACTATAGAGCTTGAGTAGGACCAGCTGAAACTCAAGATGTCGCCGTGTCACTCTATACATGATTTGGAAGTGGCTGTTCAAGATTTGTGTTCCCATTTGCCCCAGGACAACATCAGACGTCTAATCAACTCAATGCCGGACATTGTTGCGGTATGTATTGCAGCAGCTGGCGGTCCGATGCGCTATTGAAGTTGCATTGTATTTGTCTGATTGTACCCACTGCATACGTTTAATTGTCTTGATTTTGGGATCAAATGAATATCTCATCTGTATCATTATGTGTATTAAATTTCTTTTCAAATCTGATGCTCCCTTCTTGGTGCGCTATTTTCAATTCTCCTAAGTGTATATCCACTTTAAAAATATGTATTTTTTCTAATTAGTATGTAGGTACATAACTGGGTCTTGAACTTTTGACCTTCAAATTATTGCATTTTTCTATTATGCGGAAATTTCGATTTTCCGGAGTTGGGCTGATCCTAATTAAATCGGATATTCGTGGTTCTACAGTACCATGTATTCACAAATGACCGGTCTCATTAAAAATATTCTTTTATTTTTACCTCAGATACCGACATAAATGCTACTCCCTTATATCAAAAGGGGACAGGCAAGATATACTTGACCGATCATTCAGATGCTTGCAAACAAAAAATTAACAGGACTGTTATCTACAAAGCCTGATTGCTATAAGCGAAGTGAAACATTTGTGTAGGAATAGGACCCCCGAATATTCGAAACCATCAGGAGGGTGCAGTTATATATATGAGGTTTCATCTTCCACCAGTAAAATTTGTGTCTGCAAAACTGCTTTTATAAACATTTATGAAATATCACCTGATAGGGTAAGAAGACTTTGTTTACTGCTAACTGTAGTAAAGTTACCCATTGATAACAGTGGAAAGTCAACCCCTGGAAATACTATTCCCGTTTACATAATGAATGCCGTACAAGAACATAGCTCATCATTTCCTGTAACAATGGCACATTACACAACTAGATATGTGCATTATTTGAGTGAAAAGCTTAATATTACTATTAAGCACAATTTGCTCAAACAAAAGTATCCTGATCTCAAAGTAAACTATTATAATTATAGACAGGTATAGATTTTAAGGAGAATTTCACCTTGTCTTTCGGTAGACTACAAGTGGACACCTGTTGCTTGTGTGTAGAACTTTGTGTCAAAATCAAGAGATGAAAATATTCAAGCTTTCTACAAAGAGATTGTTCATCAGTGGCCTACATCTGATTCTGAGTTGCCAGATATCTACGCTAATGACGAATAAATTTTACTTCGCCATTTATACCATTCTTATTTATAGAACTAAATAATCTTATTTGTGTTTCATATTTAGTTAATGCTTCTACATGTTTTAGAATACATTTTTGAGGTGTACTAAGTGTTATTTTTATTTTATACATTTTAGAATGCAATTAATTTTTGACAAAAGTATATATATTTGAGAAACCCCATCAGTCAACTGACTGTGATGGGGTTTGAAAATCCATAATAATTTAATTATTTATCTTTTGATACCTCCATTGAGCACAAAGATTGTATTTAGCTCCAAATAATATATTTTATTGGAAATAATAATATAGAGGTTTCCGGTTAACGCAGAAACAGATTTTTCTCGATTTCCCAAAAGTTGCTCTCACCTGACTTATGGGGTTTCTCAAACAACCGATTCATTTCACCATTACGATGGAATATTTTTATGTATTTCAAACGTTATTTTATAATTCCAACAAATTGAACTTTGACGCCGCTACGAAAGATGGATTATAAGATTAATTTAAGCGAGGGAAAGAAAAAACAATATATAACCGAGTGAGAAAAGCACATGTAATAAAACGCAAGTATAGCTTAAAGAACAGTTTCTTCCAGAGAAGAATAACTTAGAAGTCAAACACGCGATCTTGCTATCAAGAGTTTGTGGCTAGGTGCGCCAAATGGCGACCTTTCCAAAGCAATATATGATACAATCTGTATATAGATTTATATAAGTTTGCTTGTAAAATTTCAGCATAGGTGTTTGCAAATAACGCTAGGCTCCGATTTGCTCCTTTTTTAATATACAGGGTGTCCATAAAAGAATGTCCCAGTTTCAATAGTATATTATAACATTTTAATTTAGACTATATACAACAAATCATATATCAAATTGAAGGTAAACTCACCGTTTTTTTACAAGTGTTCAATATGTGCTCCTTTAGTTATACGGCACACATTCAACCTAAAGTCCAATTCTTAACAGGGGTGGCTAACCTGGGTATGTTGAAAGAATGGCTCTTTGCCTAACCAGTAGAGGGTGAACCTGTAAACTTTATTTGGCAACAGGATGGAGCCCTCCTTATTGGAATCTCTTTGTACGAGAGTGGTTGAACGTCGAAGTCCCCGACCGTTGGATTGGTCGTAATTGTCGAGACGACAGAGCTCTTTTTCGCTGGCCTCCACGTTCACCTGGCATAACGCCATGCGATTTTTTCCTTTGGGAATATATAAAAGATCGTGTCTACGTTCAGTCCTACCTAATGATTTTCCAGAGTTGAGACACAAAATTGAAGAGGCTATTGCTCCGGACTTGTTATCCAAAATGTTCGAAGAATTGGACTTTAGGTTTGATGTGTGCCGCATAACTTAAGATGCACAAATTGAACATTTGTAAAAAAAAACTAGGTGGATTTACCTTCAATTTGATACATGATTTGCTGTAAATAGTCTAAATTAAACTGTTATAATATACCATTGAAACTAGGACATTCTTTTATGGACACCCTGTATATTTTTTATGATTGAGTATCTACTCAATACTCTAGGAATATCTAGTGTTCGATATCGGGTCAGCATACCGGATAAATTTGTTCGGAAGGGCAAAGAGAAGTTATTAGCCAGTGGTCCGGATGATTAACCTATAAGGTCTATGGGAAGGTTAATTTTTTCGGAAAGCCGTATTTTGTCTGCGAGCTCGATTAAAATATTTTGAGTTCTGTATCTAGCCTGCGACCTGGATAAAAAAATGTCCTATCTTGTATCTCGTCTACAGTGTTTGCAAAACTGTCAAGAGGGTCTTATTATTTGGTCTAAGATACAGATAAAAATACTCGGAGGGCCTTATTTAATCTCCAGGCATGATATCAGTCTGTTCTCTACAGATTATTTACCTCAAGCGTACAGTCCTTTAGCTTAAGTGTAACGATTTCTGTCTACGAGCTGTTTAAACCTGACCTCTCCGATAACAGTAACTATTCACAAATGACTCTTAACCCTTTCAGGGGTTCCATTAATAAAGTAAAGTCTGGCAAATTTTTTCATCCTCTATCTTAACTATACAAATATCAAACGACGTAGGATTTTTATTCACTTCTCCATGGGACTGTAAATTCGTAATCGGTTACGACATAACTTTATCGTTCATAAGTACATAAACCAAACTGGAGTTTACAAAAATTGAATAGAATAAGGGAAAGATCTAAAACCTTGCAGCATTCTAAATCTTATTAATAAAGTCACCTTAGTTGGGCCCTAGCAACCGGCGAGTTGTAGACTGAGTACGTCTGAATCCCTTAATTAACTCTGGTTGTATTTATCTCTTCTGTGCCACGAAAACTTTCCTCTTTAGTGTCTGCAAACTTTGTTAACATTGTGAAGCAAACTTTGTTAACATTGTGAGGCAAACTTTGTTAACATTGTGAAGCAAACTTTGTTAACATTGTGAAGCAAACTTTGTTAATATTGTGAAGCAAACTTTGTTAACATTGTGAAGCAAACTTTGTTAACATTGTGAAGCAAACTTTGTTAACATTGTGATTGGAGCAGCTTGTCTGAAGAGGCCCATTGTGTCATTTAACGTACCAACCAACTTATACCTAAAATGTCTTTACTCCTGGAAGTTTTTTTTAGACCAGGTATGTATTTCCTCTATATACAGTTGACAGTTTCTCTTCAGTGAAATAACAATATTTCTTGTTTTCGGTGTGTTATAATGGTGTGGGACGTTATACCTCACTAAATCCGGTTTGCTTTAGTTGTGGGTTAAAAGAGGTTTGACTACAAAGTGATACATCCAGCAGATCCTCTAAAGTAGTTTGGTCTTTCACTTCATGTTTTTAAGACTCTATTTACAAGCACAATAATGTTAGGCCACTCACAGATTGGATCTACCAAGAGAGCCTCCATGGTTTTAAATCCATGGCCAGAGAGATTCCCAGAATTACCTCCCTTTGAGCATGTCTGGTATATGCTAAAATGTCCGATGTACTACACATGGAATATACTGAAACTGCGGAATTATTGGCGTCATTTACCACTTGGTATTACAAAGGTTTTGTTTAACTCCATGTATCCCCCCATGTTGTTTAGTTTAACTCCAACCGTATATAGGCATGTATCTCTTCAAAAAGGAGTTATAAGTAATTAATTATTTGTGATAAATTCTACAATAATAAAGGGTCTATTGAATTTAAATTGTTATAATTTTTTATTTTTCTTGTAGATCACATATAGTAAGTGTCATTACCATTGGCTTCGGTGTGTCTATTTTTTATTTCTACTAAGTGCATTTGTTATTATACTTTTAGATCAAGGTGTTTGCTTCCCTACTTAATCTATCTTCAAAAGGAGAAAGCACTTTTACAGAATTTCTCTTCATTTACGATATTTGCAGTCGCGGTAGTCATATTAATAGAACACAGAGTTTGTGAGTAAAATACACCTTGTTTAATCGATTTAGAAAATTATCGATATTCCTTTCTATTTTTCTTCGACTTCGTAAAGCTAATGAAGTATATTTCCATCCCAGGAGGATACTTCAGCTTCGTATAGGTCTTGTACCAAATCGGTACTTTTAATTCATCACATAAGCATACCACAATACGAAAATGCGAGGCAATACCATCAATCAGAAAGTCAATCGAAATGTCTCCTAACACAAACTCGACAAGTAACTTCGTCTTTAGGAGCTGAATAAATGAATTCACGAAGCAAGAGTGACAAATTACCGGGCATCTATCCGTCAGGGGAATTAAGCGAAGAAACTGACTTTCAAGTGCGGCTCTGTATCTGAGTCATCAAAATACTTTTGGGACAAAATGTATCTTTCAAAATGTACCTCAAATATCTTTTCATCCCAGAAGGATAATTCAACTTTGTTTAGGTCTCGTTGTACCAAATCGATACTTCTAATTCATCACCTAAACATACCACAATACGAAAATGCGAAGCATAACCATCTATCAGAAAATCTATTAAAATGTCTCCTAACAAACACAAACTCAACAAGTCACTTCGTCTTTAGGAGCTGAATAAATGAATTCACGAAGCAAGAGTGACAAATTACCTGACATCTATCCATCAGGGGAATTAAGCGAAGAAACTGACTTTCAAGTGCGGATCTGTATCTGAGTCATCAAAATACTTTTGGGACAAAATGAACCTCAAGTATCTTTTCATCCCAGAAGGATAATTCAACTTCGTTTAGGTCTCGTTGTACCAAATCGATACTTCTAATTCATCACCTAAACATACCACAATACGAAAATGCGAGGCATAACCATCTATCATAAAATCAATCAAAATGTATCCTAACAAACACAAACTCAACAAGTCACTTTGTCTTTAGGAGCTGAATAAATGAATTCACGAAGCAAGAGTGACAAATTACCTGACATCTATCCATCAGGGGAATTAAGAGAAGAAGCTGACTTTCAAGTGCGACTCTGTATCTGAGTCATTAAAATACTTTTGGGACAAAATGTCAAAATACTCTGATTATGAGCTGTCCACAGATTGCTAAAGAAAGTTAAAACAAAAATTAATATTTTTTCCTGTCAATATTTTATGAAAGTATAAAAATATTGAAACGCTTTTTGTTTACTTAGAATTGAATATAAATAAAAAGTACTAAATCAAGTATCATAAATACATAGTGGTCCTCATTCTCCCAAGGCACATATTCATTTTACGACTTCATGAAGCTAGCATAGTACCAATATACTCCAGGAGGTTAGTTCAGTTCCGCTTTACGAACTAAATATGTGTATCTAATGTATCACCTAAACTCATACTACAAAGAGAAAATGCGGAACATTACAATTAATCAGAAGGTTAATAGAAAAGTATCCTTGCAAATACAAACTCAACAAGTCACTACGTCTTTTGGGGCTCAATGAAAGAACCCACGAAACAAGATTGACAAATTACCAGACATCTATCAACCCGAGAATTAAGCGTAGAACCTGACTATCAAGTGCGGATCTGTTTCTGAGCCGCACACATACTTTTGGGACAAACCGTAGTTTACAAATGACGCCAAAAGATAAATATATTTCTGTACCATGGTAGATGAAGGACTATTGTCCCAATTTGATGACTTTAAGTTATGTGTACGAATCACACTCTTCCAGGTAAAGAAGGTTATAACAGTAAAAAGACCTATGTCTTCCTGTCGGTAAATTATGAACAAATCAAAACAATAAAAGGTATTTTTGTACCTTGAATTAAAAACAAATAAAAATTGCTAAAACAGGTTTCACCCGAAACCTGACATTTCGACATAACTCCCTTTCTGCAAAGGTACTGATTTGTTCTGACTTCATCAAGTTAACGAAGTATGTATAAGCTCCAGAAGGAAGTACAATATCAACAAATTCTAGAAGGTTAGTTCATTATCCATTTACGTAGTAAATCTGTACAGATAAATCAAAACAATAAAATGTAGTTTTGTACCTTGAATTAAAAACAAAAAACAAATAAAAATTGCTAAAACAGGTTTCACCCGAAAACTGACATTTTGACATAACTCCCTTTCTGCTAAGGTACTGATTTGTTCCGACTTCATCAAGTTAACGAAGTATGTATAAACTCCAGAAGGAAGTACAATATCAATAAATTCCAGAAGGTTAGTTCATTATCCATTTGCGTAGCAAATCTGTACATCTAATTAATCACCTAAACACATACCCCAAAGAGAAAATGCGGGACATTACAATCAATCAGAAAGGCAATCGAAAAGTCTCCTTGCCAATACAAACTCAACAAGTCACTCCGTCTTTCGGAGCTCAATAAAAGAACCCACGAAACAAGAGTGACAAATTACCAGACATCTATCCGCCCGGGCATTAAGCAGAGGAACTGACTCTCAAGTGCGGCTCTGCATCTGAGCCATGCTCATACTTTCGGGACGAACCGCAGTTCACAAATGAGACCGAAAAGATCTCATAACTCATAATCTGGATCTGAGAGATAATGCGTGTCGTCGGCAGATGTCGTGAGATCTCGGTGGAAGCCGAAGCTGGTGAAATCGATTCGTCCAGTCGATACGGTTTTCATATCTCTGGCAACCTTTCCCACCTCTTTTGGGATCGTTTGCGATCTGTCTTCGTGATTTTCGCCTGCGATAAAAACTTGGGAGGGGGAAGATAGATTATATGTGGTGTTTTCCCCTTTCTTTAGTTTTGTTTTCTCTTCGGAAAATCTATTTTCGTTTTCTGATTTTAGTTTTGCTGTTAATCATTGTGATTATTATTTTCGTTTCTTTTTCATGTTATTTTTTCGCAGATATTTTACGTGGAGATAAGAAGAATATCCTCGTTTGGTTTCTTCGACCGAAATAGATGGGATTTTGGGGTTGTGGACCTGGAATTTAAGAAGAAACTGATGTTAGTTTCCCTGAACTGGACGAAATCGCCGATTGACCATTATCCAGTGCAAAATATAAGAACTTGAATATATTAACTCACGAAAGTATAGCTATTTTACAAACTTCCAATAAAAAAGGAGGACTTTTCAGAAAAAAATAATTACTATTTTCGTTTCTGCTTGATGTTTTTGGGTTGTTATTATATGTAGAGAAAATAGGAAAATTCAAAACTTCGTTCGGTTTCTTCGAACGAAATAGATTGGATTTTGGTGATTGGAAACTATTACTCACTAAGCAACTGATGTTAGTTTCCCTGAACTGAGCGATAGCACCGATTGACCATTATCCAGTGTAAAATATTAAAACTGGAATTTTTTAACTCACAAATGTAATAGCTATTTTATAAAATTACAATCAATAAGGAGGACTTTTTAGAATAAATAATTACTATTTTCGTTTCTTCTTGCTGTTTTTTGGTTGTTATTTAATGTGGATAAAAAAGGAAAATTCAAGACCTCGTTCGGTTAATTCGAACGAAATAGATTGGATTTTGGTGATGCAAAACTGTTACTTACCAAGCAACTGATGTTAGTTTCCCTGAACTGAGCGGAAATGCCGTTTTAACATTACCTGTTACAAAACTTAAAAACCTGAATTCATTAACTCACGAAAGTAAATAATAGTTATTTTATGAACTTACGAACGGTAAAGAACAGTTTTTTCTGAGCACGTAAATACCTTATGAGAGGGTAGTTTGATACGTTATGTAAATGTATATGAGATGGTGATGTCACGGTTAGTGAGTGACACTTTTTGAACAAGCTCAGGCTATATTTCAGCTAGATACGATACTTTTTTGCGTTCTACCGTTGTTTGAAGCAAGCATTGCTGCGGTTTGCCACGAAAATGGGAAATAGTGAGTCCTGTTCAATAGTAAAACATATTACTTTAACGAAGTGGATGGTCTCCCTATTCTCCAGACTTGGCCCCATGAGACTTCTTATTTCCTAATTTGAAAAAAAAATGGCTCAATGTGAAGAAATTCTTGTTGAATAAGAATGTCACTGTCGCCGTTAATCTGTACGTTAAAACCTTTACGAAAGTTGTTTTTCTAACTATTTAAAAAATGTTTAGAAATTCGTGGAAAATTGTGCTACTCTCAGTGGTGACTACAATGAGTAAAAATCGATTGTTTTTCCAAAATCAGTGTTGTTGTTTTTTACAAACACACACTTATCAAAGAAATCCTTTCGGTATTCTGCTCGATATTATATTTAATTTACAATGATAGAAATTTCTGAATGTAGGTATGATTACACTTACAAAAACACGAAGAATTGTAAAAGTAAGTTCTTAGGTAAACATCGATTTTAGTTAATTTAATAATAATTACCTCACGATTCAATTCAATAACGTCATAATATTAAGTAGTAAATACTTCATACTCATCAAAAACACATTCTGATAATTTTGGTTATGTATTTAGAGGGAAGACTACACATTCAGATACTAATCACTATATTTATCAAGAAAATTAAATAAAAAGTTTTGTTGCTTTAGGAATTTCACTTCGCACACTTCAAAACGATATGTTCATATCACATTTAGCATTATAAAACTAAATGAATGAAACAATAGGTGTCATTATTTCCATCTGTAATAAATACCAAACGAATAAATTGAACTTAAACGATTGTTATGTTCGTTTAAGAGTTCATTACGTTCATTTTAATCATTTAAAGTATTACTAAAGTTTGAACTTGTAGTCAGCTTAGTTGTTTTAACTTTCTCGTTTCGAGATTTAAAAAAAATTGGACATTTTAATTTTGCCTTTTCAATGTGCAAAATATTTAAGTTCTAACTGACCCTTCACATTCATCATTTAACATTCACATGACATGTTCGTTGAACATTTACATGACATGTTCGTTGAACATTCACATGACATGTTTAGTGAACATTCACATATGACATGTTCATTGAGCATTCTCATATATGACATGTTCATTAACCGATTGCATACTGACATGCTCATTGAAAATTTTAATAGTGACTTGTTCATCGAATTTTAACAAATGTGTATCCATAGTTACCATAAAGACTAGTAGATTTTAGTAGTCAATATACTTTAGGTTTGATTTCAATCCTCTAAGTGGTTTCAACGAGGTATCTTGTGTATAAAGATCTGAATAATTATGCCTATGACTAGATATCTCATCATCAAAATATTAGATCTTGATCTCATCATCCTGAAACCTTGTAGAGATGATAGCCAGTGGAGTTTAGAGGCAAAATCAACGGTTTGTATTATGCGAACCTCTAGAATAAAGTTTAAAATTCAAGAAATCATAATCGGCAATTGTAAATTTTACAAAACTCTCAATATCTATTTATTTTATTGTGCTGATGCACTTCAGCCCCATTTTTCGCGCTACATGACAGAATCCGAGATGTTATCAACTTTATGCGTGTAAAGTTTTGATGTTGTTCGAAGGAAGGAATTTCAGCGGGTACTTGGGAAAAGCGTGTGTTTTTTGGTTGTGGTTTTTAAATTTTAAGCATTAAAAATTGCAGAAAATATGAACCATTTTAGATAGATTATGCTCTTTTATTTTCGAAAACGTAAGAATGCTTCGCTGACGCAAAATATATGTGTTGTGTATGATGAGAGTGCTGTTGACAATTCTACACTAGTGTCCAAAATTAAGGTTACATACACGTTTTTCAAAATAATTCAAAATTGCTACCAGAAAATTTAATAAAATTTGTATTTTATATATTTTGAAAACCGGGGTAGCACAACGTTAGCTTCCAGTTTAAGATAAATAATGTTTGGCGTTAGTTTTGTTGAAAAACATGAAATTTGACCGTTTAAGCATCTTGGATTTTCTTTTCAATGTTGTGAATAATGCGTTAACACTAGCAGGTTTGACTGTTTGCTGCGAGAATGAGTTCTCATCATCGTTTAGATGATTTAAGAGACGGAGAGCCGTTGACAGGCTTGAAGCTGGGCGGTCTCAAGCAGAGGTGGCTCGATGGTTACAAGTGGCACCAAAAGTGGCATCCGGGTTGTATAATCAATTCCAAACAAGTGGTACTATCACCAGGAAGGCCGGCCAAGGCCGCCCAAGAGCTACGACACCTGCACAAGATCGCTACTTGGCATTAAGTGCACGATGGCATAAGCAGACAACGGTTACAGAGCTTTTTAGTGACCTTGCTGCTGCGTCTGGAAAAGAATTTCCAGCCAAACAGTACACAGACTTCTAGCAGAGAGAGTCCCCTTACGCTCGGTGTCCAGTGGTGTGTCTACCTACGAGCGCATTACACAGGAGAGCCCGATTGTAGTGGAGCCAAACACGCCATTCTTGGACACACCAAGAATGGGAGCGTGTTCTTTTCACTGATGGGGGGGGGAAAGAGATTCAGCTCACAGAAATGATTATTGGCGAGTCTTCATCTGGAGAGAACGTGGAGCTCGCTATCATCCCTCCAACGTAAGTGAAATCGACGAATTTGGCAGAGGAATCTTTGTCTGGGGCGGCATCCTATTGGGCAGTCGTACACCACAGCACGGCTTTAATAAGAGTAGTGTTACCTGCACAGCGCTATAGGGATGAGGTCCTTGAACTCTATGTTCCGGGGTACTGCAGCCCGCACTTTCTTTTTATGGACGATAATGCGCGACCACACAGAGCTCACATTGTTGATGATTTTCTTGAAGAAAAAGATATTCGCCTTATGAACTGGCCCGCGATGTCTCCGGATCTCAATCCTATAAAAAAATGTTTGGGATGGTCTAAAAAGAGCTATAGCACGACGTTACCCCCACACAGGACCCTCCAGGCGTGAAAAGTCGGGATTTTGGAAGAATGGGATTTATTTCCGCAAGCATTTCTCGACGCCCTCATTAACAGTACGAGGGCTCGTTGTGAGGCTTGTATAGCAGTGCACGGTGGCAACACTCCATATTCTACGGACCTATCCCGAGATAAATGCATCATGACTTGACCTCTTTTGATATAACCTGTATCTTAACTAACAATTCAACTCTTTTTCATATTGTTATGCTCTTATATGCTTTCTCTCATAATAATATATCTCTGTGCCAAATTTCGTTGCAATAAAATTAATATTTCTCCAGTTCTCACATATTTTATGTTCGTGACCTTAATTTTGGACATCAGTGTTTATACCTGCCGTAAGTGTTTCAGAAAGTTTCGTCACCTAGATCAGTTTTTTTAGCCAAAACCCCCAGAACTTCCATGAGTGCGGGATTATGCAGTTCCCCGAGATATTTACAGAAAGACACATACTATATTGAATAAATGCAATTTTTAGTAAATAAGATAATTGGCCTTCAATTTTTTGTCAAATAAACGGAACGAACGTATGCATGTGAAACCAATAAATTATTTATTATAAACATTTGGCGCGGAATTAGTTTTATTTGAGCCCTTTTACGGCGTCATCAAGCAGTGTTCCTGGTATCCAACACCCTCAAGCTGAATTAAACTGCGCAGAGGCGGCAACATGAAAAGCAAAGTGTAATTAGTTGGTCCCAGCTTGACGCAAGAAATCAAAATCTTCCTGAACTCATGTGTCCCACCTGTAATTAATTACGAGCGTGGGAGTGAATAGTGTCATTTTGAGTCAGCAAGTTTGCACTCGATGTTAATCCATCAAAACGTCGTACCAGAACACGCCGGTTAAATGAAACGTAAGGCTGAGACAGGAGTCAAGATAAATTGGGGAAAAACCAATCTGCACTTTACAAAACGGGCAGTTTTGTAAAAAGGGGCACTTCACCTGTTACGAAAAGTTTTTGAATTTAAAATAGAAGTGTGGTGTTATATTTAACATGATTTAAATGAAAAATTGTTGTTTTCTAACGTCGAAATTTTTTCATTTTAACCATGTATCGTGACTTCCGTTTTTGTCTACGTATATTAAATTTTTGACTTGAGATATGGATTCGATTTGTCTCTATTTTCTCTCTATTTTATGTTTCGTCTTTTCGTATATTACATATGTACTACCAATATGTGCAACTCTACTGCAACAAAGTTGAAACTTTTATTTTAAGGAAATGGATTATATTACTCTACTCTTTTAAGTTTAACCCTCTGTTCGTCATGAAATCTCCAAGGGTTATAGTTGCAATTTTGTAACATCACACATGGCTAAATAACCACATCTATTGGTTGAACTAAAAGAATCTTAGAATCCTTTTAGACTAATGGAAGACTAGAATCCTTTTTCACTAATGGAAACCCCTATAAAGGATCCTAGAATGGTTGAATAAGGGCATCCTAGAAAGGATCATAGAATGGATAAATAAGGGAATCCTTGTAAATGATCTTACAATGGATGACTAATGGAATCTTAGAAGAAGACAAAGGGGTTTCCTTCAAGAATCCTAGACTGGATCCTTGAATGGATGACTAATGGTATTCTTGATAGGATAGCTAATGGCTGACTAACGGAATTCTTGATAGGATGGCTAATGGAATCCTTGAATGGATGACTAATGGAATGCTTGATAGGATGGCTAATGGAATCCTTGAATGGATGACTAAGGAAATTATTGATAGGATGACTAATGGAATCATTGAATGAAGGACTAGAAGTCCTAATCCTAAACGAATCCCGAATCCTAGAAGTCCTAACAAGAATCATAGATAGAAGAATGGAAGACTAATGAAATTTTAGAACGTATCCTCGTATCGATGACTAATAAATTTAATAAAGGATTCTAGAATGGATGAGCAATGGAATCCTATATAGGATGACTAATGAATTCCTAGAAAGGATCTTAGAATGGATAAATAAGGAAATCCTTGTAAATGATCTTACAATGTATGACTAATGGAATCTTAGAATGGAAGACTAAGAGGTTTCCTTCAAGGATCCTAGATTGGATCCTTGAATGGATGACTAATGGAATTCTTGATAGGATGGCTAATGGAATCATAGAATGGATGACTAATGGAATTCTTGATAGGATGGCTAATGGAATCATAGAATGGATGACTAATGGAATTCTTGATAGGATGGCTAATGGAATCATAGAATGGATGACTAGAAGTCCTAATCCTAAAAGAATCCCGAATCCTAGAAGTCCTAACAAGAATCATAGAATGGATGACTAATGAAGTTTTAGAACGTATCCTCGTATCGATGACTAATGGGTTTAATAAAGGATTCTAGAATGGATGAGCAATGGAATCCTATATAGGATGACTAATGAATTCCTAGAAAGGATCCTAGAATGGATGACTAATGAAATCCCAGTAAGGATCCTAGAATGGATGACTAGTGAAATCCTAGAAATTATTCAATTCGACACAAAGTTTAAAACTACTTTGAAGTCATGTAGGGAAGACTGGCAATTGCAGATGTTCTAACCCTCGGAGAGTTAAGGAATTAAATAACATGCAAAACATTACAAAATCCGAACTCCGATTTTTACATGTACAGTAATTTTAATTGAGACTTGATTATCAGAGGTAAATGTAGAACATGACCACCTCAAATAATATGGGCGTATAATCACAAAAATGCCTATATTAAATGCAGAAAATATTTACTCTTCTACATGTTACTGACATATAAATGACATAAAGCAAGGATACTCGATATGAAATACTGATCGGATAGCAAGTGTACTCGGTTAATCGGAACAAGAGATTAATCGGTTGATAGGTAGATAATTAACATACACTTGAGTGAAACAGCAGGATATTGGTGACAGACCGGCATCAATCCCTAAGGAAGAGATCCAAAGACAGCCCCTCGTGATTTTGAACCACAGTTAGAAGATGATATTAACACTTGAGTCGGCACCCCACTCTGCAAACTTCCACCTCGTGCCAACGTGAGAACATTTGAGGCCACGATAAGTTTAACACGCACCTGCTCCGTATACGCAACAGTCTTTGGTTGAATAATCAGAACTAGGATAGTCATAACCTTACCGCATTACATTTTCAAAAGGTTGATTACAAGTATATTTACAGGTGACACTAAACTTTTAAACAATTCAATCACACAATTCATAAACACTGAAATAATTCAATACTAGTCGCATTTTATTTATCTGAAGATATATTCGGATTGCCCATTAATTTTAAGGAGTGAACAAACATTGAAATCTCAAAACTATTATTAATTCCACGTTTCAAATGAATGCATTAGATTTTCAAAAGGTTGATTATAAGTATGGGTTACTGGTGACACTATGCTTTTAAACAATTCCATCACACAATTCATAAACGCTGAAATAATTCAATACTAGTAGCATTTTATTTATCTGAAGATCTATTCTGATTGCGCATTAATTTTAAGGAGTGAACAAACATAGAAATCTCAAAACCCTTATTAATTCCACGTTTCAAATGAACAATGCAACTTCGATTAATCTCAAGTTAAAGGGAATTCGAAGCTGTGCCAAATATTTTAGCTACAAGTAAATGAAAACTCGACAGTGATAATTTACGAAACTTCGTGTCTGAAATATAATCTCCATTATCTCCAACGCAAGAGTTACATTCTGGAAGCTGAAAGTATTATATTAAATGATATTTACTTGTAATATCTGCATATGCTTGCGTCTCGGTTTAGCTGTCAAATATAAGATATGATATCCACTTTAGTTAAATGTGCCACCATTTATCATAAATTTCTGCGATGTAGCGTCGCTGTGGATTAACTTTTATTTCAGAAACAATTCCATCGAATGAGTATTTAGTCTTTCTTATAAGTAAGTAATAGAGGATGATAAAGTTTTACTTGTTTCTGTGCTTATCGCATCGATTTGATAATTTAATCTTTTCTTATAAGTAATTAATAATGATAAAGTTTTACCAGTGTATGTGGTTATCGTATCAATAAATAAAATATTAAATGTTACTCTTTTGGATAGATAGTAGTGAAATATAAATATTCTAATCAATCCCTACTCTTATTAAATGTTACATTTCTTACATTGTTAGTTTCAAATGTAATGATTTGGTAATAGTTGAAATACGATGATTCACGATCTGCTTGCTTTTTCAGCTATTTACTATTACTAGGTGTCGATTTAAGAATATAGTCATTCTTCACAAACTCATTTATATTAACACTCTTGGGGGGGAGGGGGGTTTGAACGAGCTATCGTTACTTTATAAAAACTTACCTTTCCTTGAAGGACGAGATATCTCGTCATTAAGAAAACAAACCAGATCTTAACCCAATCATTCTCAAAAATTCGGTCCAGAAAAAGGTTAATAAAATACTATATTTTTGAGTAAAATACTATATATATTGAGACAGATAGTATTTAACCTTCTGGGGATTAATACGTATACACTCGTTCTTCGAAGTCTACAACGACTTCTAACCAATTTTGATGATATTTGATTGACATAATCTTTCCTAATATTACTAAGTCATCCGTAAAAATCTGCGCGTTTTAAAATCGAAGTTAGCTTTGTTATTATTATTTTCCTACCGCTGATAAGGATTGACCTTGATTGAAGCAATTTCAGCCTCGAAGATTATGCCCGCTCTGGACGACACATACTAGTAGAAGACACTTTAAAATTCACCAGGTGGAGTGGTGTAGAATGCCGTGTTGGAATTATGACGAGAACTTAAGACAGATGATGCCTTACTGGTCCAGATGGAATATTACTTATATTAGCATGTTGACGTAAAAAATCAAGGTACTTCAAATCATCTAACCCAATACAGTAGACAGAGTCAAGTTAATAACCTTTGAATATGTAATATGCTTCACTAGATGATGTAGACTAATTGATTAATAATCTTGTGCGACTAAAACACCATCCTTGAGAAGATACAGGAGGGATGTTCAAAGTTAAACCTCACAGTGATTTTGACAAGATATCTCGTCCACCAAGATCTGATTTATTTTATTTATGACGAGATATCTCGTCATCAAGGGTCAATTTTTTGACTTTGACGAGATTAAGATCTGGTCAGTTTTTTTCTAGTGGTGAGAAACCTGTTGAGACCACCACCAGGTGAGTAAAACTATTTGCTATTGTTATTTGCGGACATTAAAATCTTCGCATTGGAAGTGTTGATGTATCCACAATAAAACCTAACTCACCTTCAGTATGTGTTTAAATTATGAATTTTATCAAATTAGATTTTTTTATTTTTTTAAATATTTCAGGTAGGTAGGTATTTTAATTAACGTCGCACTGGATCAACTCAACGGACTATTGATGACGGTCTGGGATCAATCCCCTAAAGGAAAGAACAGAGGACAACACAATATAATTTTGAACCACGGGTCAATTGACGATTAAATGTTTCATATTGTATGAAATATGTATTCTCTAAGACCAGATTCGATGGATATCTTTCATAAAAAAGGTTGGAATTTGAAATTCATATCAGTTGAAAACAGACTACAATGGAAATATTTCTGCAGAAATATTTTTGATAGAAGACTCCCTATTCAATGATTTTGAATAGAATATTTTTTGGAAAAGGTCAAGTTCGGATATCTTTATTATTTCCTGGTAGTATAGAAAACGGGTGAACCGTTGAATGTATGAATGGTAGTCAGGACGTAAATGTTGTGTAAAAACACTTTTTTATAAAAATCCTTAGGAAATCCAAAAATATTTTAAAAGTATGAATAAAAACCTAAGTAAATAAAACGAATTAGCACACTATGCTGTGGAACGAAATTTTGCAGTTTTGCCAAACATCATCTAACGTTTAGACAGTTTAATATTTTGAGACATTTGAAAATTTTTCATTTAAAGCAGGAAGAAACACTAATGTGTGTGTTAAAATGGTCTGTGGTCATTTATGGTACATATGTCGACACATCTGTTTGATCAAAAGGTATAAAACTTTTTTTATTACGATAAAATTCAATTGTTGCTGAATCACCAATTAGCAATTTGAGAATGGTGATTTAGATCCAACAGAAAACCGTCGGGTACGGGAAAGTCACGTTAAATCTGTCGTAGCCCCAAATCTTCGCGAGTTGGCGTGGTAAAACATTTTGGACAGTAAGAACAGTTGATGGAGTTGGTGATTTAGACGTAGGAGAGTTCGAACGGGGTATGGAGCTCACCCGTAAGTGGTTCTTTGGTGAGAAATCATTTCTGTTTTCAGAAGGATAACAATATTGACTGTGTTTATTGTTTCGGGATCAAACGTTTTGCTGTACATAGAAACAAGAAGGCAGAGAATTCAAGAATTATATATCTGACGAACGGACAGAGGGATCGGGATACAAGAACCCACTCTAAAGTATATTTAACGTGTGACATTTTGTATATTTAAAATAACCAGCTCAGGTGTTGATATCATCTGACCGTGGTTCAAAATGTTGAGGTATTCACCACGGAACATTCCCTTCCGGATTGATTCCGGTCCATCGCAAAAAGCACATTACTTCACAAAAGTGTGAAAGGAATTCAACTACCTACATTAATTGTAGCTAGAGTATTTATACGGATGTTTTAAGAATCGTTAATATTTGTATGAACACATTTTTACAATCATCATTTAGATTAGATTTCTGCTTGGAGAATATCTCCCTGGTTGTATTTCTCTCGTATGTGACAGTAAGATTTTCATTGTGCATATGTATATTGCTTGATAATGTCTGTCTTTAGTCTGTCGCAGCGTGGCCAAGTATGGCCGTAACTCTATAAAACGCCACAACCATCTAACCAACCTAAATTTATCGATCCTTAGAAAAGAACGCTGTAAATCCTCACATTTCAGAACTGAATTCAAATAGAAAAATCTAGCTTCTTAAAAACGTTATTTTTCTCTCTTAAAATTCTCCTTTCTCGCTTACGCATATGCGTGAAATTGAACCGAATTTAAATAAAACGCTCGATGTCTTTCGTTCGTTTTTACAACTGTCCTCTGACCACACAGGAAATGCACGTATACTTCTGAAAACATATCGTTCTTTTATTTGGCCTAGACCCAAGCACTTCAAAAATTCTTCCAGCATCGAAACGGCTATCGTTTGCGGAAGAAAAATAGAAGACGCGTTCTGGCATGATGCCACCTCGGAAAGCATAACTTAGCGAGTTTTCTTTTCCCCGGGAGATATTACTATTCCACGTCAACTTGTTTAATGCAGTCCGGTGTAAACTGTAACTAAAATTAACGTTGTTTTTCGAATCGTTGAGAGGTGAAATATTTTCGTCCCCGCGCGCGGTTTGTTTTTCCAGCTTTCATCACGCGCCCAAAATAATGTGATCCGTTCGGTCGTAAACGCGTTGAAGTAATCGTAAAAAGGCTTCGTGTTGCTCGGGCTGATAAGAACAGTTGATGGAGTTGGTAATTTCGACTTAGGAGAGTTCGAACGGGGTATGGAGCTCGCCGTGTAAGTGGTTCTTTGGTGAGAAATCGTTTCTGTTTTCAGAAAGATAAAAATATTGACTGTGTTTATTGTTTCGGGATCAAACGTTGGATGCTGTATATAGAAACGAGAAAACAAAGAATCCAAGAGTTGTATCTCTGATGAACTGACAGAGGGATCTCGGGTGTGCAAGAACCCCACTCTAAAGTATAATTAATATTTTATTTTTTAAATGGTTTTATGAATAAAATACGAAAAATGTGTGACATTTTGTACAGTAAAATAACATTAATTTTGCAATTTCATCTCAACACACGAAGCCATTTCGGAGCCCTGTCGGATGAAGAGCGGAACTGTAAACAATGGGATGCGAGTTCAAAATTTCTTGATGTAACCAAATATCGTCGTACACGTGGGGGCTTTTGAACATTAAAGTTGTCTTAATCACAAATATCTCCACGTGCTAAATTTGGAGAGTGGGCTGTCAGGTGTTGATCTCGTCATCTGGCCATGATTCTAGGTTGGTTGTTGGTAGGTATTCAAATAATGTCGCACTAGTGAAACGCAATGGGTTATTGTCGACGGTACGCGATTATTCCCAAATGGTAAGATCCAAGTGCAACGCATCCAAATTCCGAACCGATGCGACGAGATGATGCTTCAAAATTACTAAGTGTTGATCTCGGATCTATCCTTTCGGTATTTATCCCCTACCATAACCAGTTGCGTTGCTCCAGCATGACGTTAATTCAAGTAACTCAACCTTTGCATTATAAAACAATATACACTACCCTACAATAATGGACCGGATAGCAAGATGTGATGGTATAAGGGAAATAATACATGCTTTAATGGGGGATGGTCCCCCACAGGCTGCAATTACACTAGCAACCCATCTGGGAATACTTTGAACAAGGTTTTGATACACAGATATGGGTATTTGTGTCCATTCCTGCTGCAATAATGTCTCTAGCTCAGCTGTAAATTTCAAACATCGTTCAATTGTCCATAATCTTTGCTCTAACTGGTCCCACAAATCTTCTATGGAGTTTAAGTTGGGACTATGAGCAAGTCATATCTCGATAGCACTGCTTGACAGAGGCTACATGATATGGAGCGTTGTTGTCCTGGAAGAAACATTCGTCCATTTCATAAAATTGCCAGAGAGTAGGAATAACCTGACTGTCCAAAATGTTCATGTAGGTGTCGGCGTTCAATTGACCAGGAACAACATGCAAAAGTCCCACGCCATACCGCAAAAAACACCCCCAAACAAGTAGTCGGATTTCATGTAAATCCGCAATCATCGGTGTCTGTCTGTAAGGGATGATCGCAAAAGTCAATTGAAGAATTTTGTAATTGGGTTTTCAACATGCCATAGATCATTTGTCATAACTGGTTTAAGTATGTAGAACATCAATTTATAACTAAAAAAAGCTGAGCAGTGATGATTTTAGTGAAGCAAGCCAATGAAAACACAGCCTCCATTGGTAGATGTTGAGGGGTTTCATGCTACGAGAGAGTATACACGACGCCTAGCCACAGAAGATGCGTCTGCTATAGCGTGAATACGTTTCTGTTTGAAGTTGCATTTAATTAAAGTTAAAACCTTGTATTACTATTATTGGAGATGGAAATTGGATACTGGAATGGGGCAGTCATTTAATACTCTAAGTGGTTTTGATGACAAAAAAGAAAGCTTTAATTTCCATGAACAAGGTTTTAATACTTGCTGAGTTCTGTGAATTTTATACAGGCGTTCCCATCCAGAATTCAGCCAATACTGAATTCTTTAATGGAAGTATTGTGTTAATCTAAGCCATCACTACAAAAAAAAATCATTTTCTCTGCTGTTTACACATTCTGCTAAAAGGTAAGAAAACAAGTCATCTTGAACTGCAAAATAGCTTAAGCTATCTACTTTGCATTGTATGGTATTAAAAAAGTAATCTGAAAATTAGATCTTCACCTCGGGTAATACGTTTTGTAGGCAACGCTTAAAGCAGTCCCAGACTGTACTTAAAGAAAAAGTCATTTTCAGAAAGGTTCTACAACCTAGTTTAAAGTTTCTAAAAGATCTCACTGGCTTCAGAATATAATCACTTAAGGACGAAAACAGATTTACATTCACCTCGTTGAAGTACTAAATTTTATAGTAGGCACTTATTATAGTTTTACGTAAGGTTCTATAAACAACACTTGTGTCTGTACGTTAGAAAAAAGAACACACCAACAAAAGACAATGGCACTTAACTTGGCCATTGTGGTATCGGTAGTATATCTAAAACACAATATCACAAAAGAAGTTATGAAACAAATCATTTCAATGTTTATGAATAGATAATTTGGTAGTTGAAACTCGGGAATTAAGTACCGAATCTACTAAACAATTGAAAGAGGTATTAAAAATGTGCAAAGAAAGTTTGATCATTTGAAACTAATTAATGTAAAAATTAATTTATTTTGTATCATTTTTAATCCAATATTAAAAGCATCGTTATAGTGCAGATCTGCCGAGGTCTTGTTAAATATTAATCATAAGTCTGGCGCTACAAATAAAAAATCTATCCACAACAGAATAAAGTGAATATTTTAAGAGTTTTAAATCTATGGTAAGTATTAGTTTGAATCTGACCCATCCTAAATTTTTAAGCCGACCAACCGGTATAGTGGTTAAGGTGTTAGCCTCTAGATCGGAAGGTTCCTGGTTCGAATCCGGGTCCGGGCATGGATGTTTGTAAACGTATGGTGTAGAGGCGGCTGGTGCACCTTAAATCTGTCGTGGCCGAAATTCCTCACGTTGGGTTGGCGTGGAAGTTTGGAGAGTGGGGTGCCAGCTCAGGTGTTGCTTCGTCATCTGACCGTGGTTCAAAATTACGAGGTGTCCTCGGATCTTTCCCTTAAGGGACTGATCCCGGACTGCCGTCAATAGCCCGTTGTGTTGCTCTAGTACGACGTTAACAAAAAATTACCAATTACCTAAATTTTTAAATTATTAATGACTTTTAACAAGACAAATTCCACAAATTTATTTATTGTCGATTAAAATTTTATTGGTTATATAGCTTGAGAAAATTGCTACATACTTACAGTTCCCTTCAATGCAAATTGAAAGTTGAACTACTTTCTCAAATGCACTGATCCTTCAATATACCATCAATGAAAGGATAATCAACTATTCTGAAGTTTCAAACTTTCATTTTATACAGCTCTTTAAAATTCTGCCTAAATTTTAAACTCGAAATGTAGTTAGTGATTTTAAGTCACACACAAACATATTACACGCTGGTATTAACGTTTCATGGTAAATTAATTAAATATATTGACTTTATATATACATATTAACGTCTGTAAACGTTTTAGTAATTTGAATATTTAGGACTGGGGACTAGGAAATCTTGGATTTCTTTTCAAATAAGTTTCTTGGTTTTTTGAAAACTTTTATAATATATTTACTCTTTTCTTATTTAAAGCATTTTTGCTATTGAAAATATATGGTAGGTAGGTAATTGAATTTACGTTGAGTTGGAGCAACACAATAGGCAATCGGCGACGGGTTAAGGATAAATCCTGAAGGGAAAGAATGGAGACACCTCGTAGTTTTGAACCATGGTTAGATGACAATCTCAATACCTGAGCTAGCGACCCGTTATCCAAACTTCCATACTAAGCCAATGTGATGACTTTTTAGGCCACAACGGATTTAATAAGCAACAGTCTCTACGTTAAGTTGAATCGAATTTAAATTCGCATTACCTGATTGGTATTTTACCACTTTACAAACTAGTCTATTGAGGCTCCAATTGGAAGTACTACTGTAATCGAAAAATACCTGGAAAGCTATCGTCAAACAAAAGGTATCAATTTATTGATCAAAACTTATTACATCTCCTTCAAAATAATTGTCATGATCCGCGCATGCGCACTTTAAGCCCAACTGGAGCCCAACGCTTCCCTGAGACTTAAGAAAAACGAGGAAGGATGGTCGTCACAATAGAGCGCTGAGTGTCGTCTATTCGGCTAGAAAAGTAGAATGTGTAAATGATTGTTCCTATCACTTTAAGTCCATTCTGCTGTACATAGATTTCCTGTGTATGTGTCGTTATTAAATAAAGGTGTCATTCATCTCAAAATAGTATGTGTCAGTAATAAGTGTACGCTAGGAATAATTACGCTATTAAAGAACCCAATCCTGATATTACGAAGAAAGATATTCACAGTAATCTCCTCCGACTTCAATGCACATCTGCCAACGTTTTTTTATAATCCTCAAAACATGCCTTAAAGTCGTATTTGTGAAACCTCTTCACGGTTCGTATCAAATTTTCTTTTATTGCATTAATGGACTCAAAATGGTGACCACGAAGAGTGAGTTTCACCCGTGGAAAAAAGAAAAAGTCACACGGTGACATATCAGATGTATACGCAGCTTGTGGAGCCGTATTTGTTAAATGCTTTTTCAAAACATCACGAATAATAATGACATGTGAAAAGGAGCATTATCGTGATGCAAAAACCGTGAGTTAAATCGCCAGAGTTCAGGTCGTTTTCGACTTGTCGTTTCGATGAATGATATAAGAATTTGTTCAAGAGTGTCTCTTTCTGTTAAACGACGATCACTAATCACCAATTCTGACGTGATTGACATGTTGATCATTAGTCCAAGTGGATAGTCTACCAGATCGCGAATCATCTACGACGAATTCTCTACTTTCTTTAAATTTTTAATAACAATCAAATAGTGTCGTTTTTGATACACTGTCGTCTGTAAAAGTTTTTTGCAACATTTCAAATGTGTTTGTAGCATCAATTATATTGCGGAAACAAAATGTAATGCATGTTCTTTGATCAATTACATTCAACATTTTGGAAAATCAACGAAGTGAAAATTCTATTCTCACTAAAAACAAATTTATTTTCAGACGATAAAATTAAATAAATCCCTGATTGCTGCCACTTGTTTATATAAGTCGCTAAAATATTTGAGAAATGTTTGCAGACGATATCTACTATATATGTATTTTAAAGGAAGGATTCCGGATAGTTTCTGATCACAGTAGTATATACTTACGACTAACAATTCAGGGAGTATATACGTATTGTGCAACGATTGTAAAGTAATCTGAATTAATGCATCGATTTCTATGTAAATTCATACTTATCATTCTGATTATTGTTTGACCAATATTAAATGAATTCCTCTGTGATGCTACTTGTTTTTGTAATGTTCTAACCAGTTCTACTTTATAATAAAGACAAGCATATCAATTAGCCATTGTTGTACTTCACAAACCGTTCCAGATGATTCAGCACCTTTTGCTGACAAAAAGGATCTAATCTCTATGAGATTTCTAATGTAAAAAAAAACACCAGGAAGTAGGATTTTGCTTTTTATTACACTATACGGCGATGCATATAGGAGGCATGTTTAGTCATTAAACTGTAGTGCCATCTACATTTAGCTTAACAGAAAAAGCCTGTCGTAAAATATTTACTAAATTATCTAATGCTGCCACATATTAAACAAAACTTAGAAAACTATGGCAGAATAAAGGACTCATAATTATACTGGTGTCCAAAATTTTCTTTACATGCATAGAATCACGGATTTATAAAAAACTGTGAACTATAATTTTATGAATTTGTCTGGAATGAGACATAGCGTCATAATACATGAATACTAATGGAAACAAATAAGAACACTTAATGATATAAAACTAGCATGAAACCATAAAAAGAGCAATAATATGTGACATGGAGAGTTAAAAAAACTATGAATAACTCCTGAAAAAATTAAGGCTTTTGAATTTAATATAGAATGTGTTATCGCCCCTATCTTGTACACGCATATCACAACGTGACATCATGCTGGCCATAATGTTGTTAACCACAGTTTAGGAAATTAAGTTCCACTCCTCCATCAATTCAATCTTCAGGGCATTTATATGTCTAGGAGGATGTCTCCGTGCAACCGCATTTCCAAGGCAGTAGTACCATAATTTATCTATCAGATTCACATCAGGATATTTTGCTGACCACAGTATTCGCTCACTGGCTTCATTTTCAAGGAATTCGTCAACGAGGTTTGCTCGATTTGGAAGAGTATTATCGTCCATAAATAAAAAATCAGTTTCATATGCACTTCTGAAAAGTCTTACATAACGTTCTAAGACCTCATCCCGATATATCTGGCCGGTCACAGATCCTCTGTTGAAAACTTGGAGGATCGTACGTCTCCAACGATCATTATTTCATCCCACACCATCACACCTGTATTCACACCTAAAATTCCACAATGTTCTAAGGGAGATTTCGCGTCCCTGACTCTCTCATTTAATTTAAAAACATTTAGAATCCGATGATAAACTAAATCTCAACTCATCAGTAAAGAGAACGTGGGTTCAATAGTGTTGATTCTAGTTCTGGTATGAAGACCAACCGGTCTAGTGGTCAAGGTGTTGGCCTCTGGATCGGGGTCAGGGCATAGATGTAAATTGTGCTGTACTTTCTTAGGGACAATGATGGTCCGCCCACTGGGTGCCCCTTCACAAGTGACCATCACTTATGGCCTTGTATAAGGCTACAATGACTTCGGTTAATTCTGTACTGTATTGTATTTCTGTATTGTATTTGGCTTTGCAATCTGTACCCAGCCTTTCCATTGGAAATAAAAATAAAAACAAGTTCTGGTATTCTTTGCAACAATTAAAGAGATCCTTCTTGTGTTGTGAAGACAGTGAAACACATACCTTTGGCTTTCTGGCTTAAAAGCCTTTTTCATTAAGCCTTCTGTAAACAGTTTGCTGTGATACAACAGTTCCTGTGGCGGCTGTAAGCTCTGAACTTAACTGTCGATCAGTAAGACTTCCTGTTAGGACGGGCAGTTATTGGTATATATCGATCTCGAAAAGCAGTTGTTAAAAGTTTACGACCTTCTCCAGGCCCCCTTACAACAGTTACAGAGTTCTAAAATTGTTTACGTAGCGCAGAGACTGTCTGTCTTGAAATATTCACATATCTCGCTGCATCCATGATTGTCCATCCTGCTTCTAAACGTGTGATTATGTTCCACTTCACAGATTATCCAAATGATACTTCGGAGTCATAACAAAACGTTTCGAGTCCTTCACACTGAAATCAAACGCTTTGTCACTTTCAGCAAAGCGCGTGATTCACTGTCGGATGAAGTAACAATTTCCGTGTCATAAACCGTTTGAACACATTTGATTGGATAATTCTAATAGGCATGTCTTTCGCACATTCCCTGCAAAAATGGATTACATAGATTGGGTGTTTCATGGAATATAATTATTTTTGGGTATGTAAAGATAGTTTTGGACATGATTGTATTTTAAAATTCCAAAAACATAACAGGCAGTGTAGAGAAATCTAGTGTACGTATTCTTGTCTGAAATAACATACTAAATACGTGCAGGACATTAAAAATACAGAAATTGTAATTTTAATCTTAGATAAACATATATGTAGAATGCTAAATATTGAATTTACTAAAAAAATATTTTTTGATATTCATTATTTTCTACATTATCTATTTCATTGTTCTAATACAGTTTAAGCAATCAAATACATCTAACAATTTGTAGGCACATAAACATGTGTGCAAACATGTTAATCATAATGTTCCTCATCCTAATAATAAATTTTTTTTAATGTAAATATTATCAAACATTTATAGGATAATTTCTAGTTACCTTTCAAACGCTCTTTTCATAGAACAATATAAAAGCCCTTTTCTGTCCATAAAATCATGAATATTTCATTAATTTAAAAACATTATTCGTAAACTCGAAATCTACCAATAATAATTTTACATTAATGATCACTCCACCATAACATTATATATAAGTAAACATAACACAGTATGTTTACGCATTGTTAATTTACTAATTATAAAAAATCATTCATTCAATTTAATATTTTTTGCATAGTGTGTACCATTTCAATAGTTTTTATTCATTCGTATATTTTTTATTCTCACTGTGATCCTTTCGGTCTACGTGGTTACAATCACTTAATAATTAATTAAAAATTAACCTAAGAATAACGTCGTTGCTTTTTTTTTGTTGCCAAAGATGAAAAAATGTCTCTATGTAATACAGTTATATTTTTGCCATCCTTGTATTAATTAATGACTGAAAGTAATTATTATGCATTTCCTTTCAGAGTTTTGTATTCAGCAAACTACAAACAACAAACAAAGCAGCTTCTTCAAGAACTCTTGCCTCGCGAATCCCGACAAAAGACCCTTTAATAATCAGGAGTACGAAAGGACTTGAAAAAGAAAATATTGGCCACTCTAATTAACAGTTTAGTTCTCAGAGACTCAACTAGCCCTTCATTATTGCGTGAAGTTTCTTTTTGTGTTTTAAAATAGCGCAGTCAAAAATTTACTCGGGTCTTATTGTTTCAAAGAAAACAAACTTGCTAGCACCCGGTAGTGTGGTCCGTTTGAGCATCACTTGCTTACCTTTAACGATTAGATGTTGTTTTGAAAGACCTTTTGGACAAGAAAATTGTAAGTGGAGGTTGTGTGTTTGCGAAGAAACGCGTTTTATGTCCGTATTCAGAACGTAAAGTCAATTGGATTGTTTTTCATCACTTCATGATTTCATCACTTCGGAAAACAAAATTCCAGGCTCAATTTTGATTAGATAAATGGTATTTGATTGGTCAACGCGAATTACGGTGAACTGACACGTCACCGGACACATGGAGTAGAAACAAATGCATTTATTTCGGGGTGTGACAAAAGATTTAAAATTTCAAATCAAAATTAAAACCACATGGGTAACTACAGAGCTGACTACTAGTCAGTATTAACTGAAATGTAAGAAAAGAATGTCCTATGGAATGTTTTATGTTTTAAAATCAAAATCTAAACACTGAAGTGGCAGTCATTTTATTATTCCTAAATATTCATATTTAGTAATACTAAGGGCATCATATTGCAAAATATATTTACATAAGAAATACGTACAATTATGAGTATAAGTTCTAGTGGATTGAACCATTTTTGCTAAATAATAATTTTACTAAGGGGAGCCAGCAGGAGTTCAGTTCCATATGTCATGTGCTCTTGATGACATGTTTTTATTATCTAAATAAATATTTAGGAATAATAAAGTGACTGCTAATAGGTTGACTGTGATATATCTCCATTACTTAGTAGTACTTATCTTTGTAGTTACTTACGTGTATATGATTTCTGAAAATGAAAATGAATATAAATTAACAGTCAGACCACCAAAATAAATTCTGTTTGGTTTCAACTTCAAATGCTTAACTTAATGCTATCAAGTATGTACTCCAGGTATGCAATGCTAGTATACATGAAGTTCATGTAAGTAATTCCAGTATTGTCCAAGTAAGCAATACTAGTAAGTACAATATTTATTTTAAGTAATGTTAGGGAAAGTTAGTATTTAGATCAATAATGCTAGTAAGTATATAAGATTCAAGTATTCTAGTTAGTATGTAGTTCAAGTATTCTAGTTAGTATGTAGTTCAAGTATTCTAGTTAGTATGTAGTTCAAGTATTCTAGTTAGTATGTAGTTCAAGTATTCTAGTTAGTATGTAGTTCAAGTATTCTAGTTAGTATGTAGTTCAAGTATTCTAGTTAGTATGTAGTTCAAGTATTCTAGTTAGTATGTAGTTCAAGTATTCTAGTTAGTATGTAGTTCAAGTATTCTAGTTAGTATGTAGTTCAAGTATTCTAGTTAGTATGTAGTTCAAGTATTCTAGTTAGTATGTAGTTCAAGTATTCTAGTTAGTATGTAGTTCAAGTATTCTAGTTAGTTTGTAGTTCAAGAATTCTATTTAGTAAGTACTTCAAGTTCAAGTATGTAAGGATAGTAAGTAATTCTAGTAAGTACTTCAAGTAAATAATGCTAGTAAGTAATTCTAGTAAGTACTTCAAGTAAGTAATGCTGGTAAGTAGTTCTAGTAAGTAATACTAGTAAGTACTTCAAGTAAGTAATGCTGGTAAGTAGTTCTAGTAAGTACTTCAAGTAAGTAAGGCTAGTAAGTAATTCTAATAAGTACTTCAAGTAAGTAATTCTAGAAGTACTTCAAGTAATTATGCTAATAATAAATTATAATACATATATTGTTGCGTCACATAAAGTTTATTTAACCCATTTGTTGGTTATATTGAAGAGTTATCTTGTTGTCAAAATTAAAACTTGATGGACGATATAGCTCGTTTTTAGAAGAAAACTGACTAGATTTAGATCTCATCATCATACAAAAATCGGTAATATCTTGAAGACGAGATATTTCATCATTAGCAAAATCGGTCGGATCCTGATAGACGAGATTTTTCATAAGCCACTTTGAGGACAAAACTAAACTTCTCATTTAGTTTCCTGATTGGATTTGAATCACATATGCAAATTACTTGTGCAGCATTATCTAGAATTCTGTGATTCTATTCGATGAAATCGAAATAATTAACTTCTGGAAATGGAAATAATTTACTTTAGAAACACAACATTTTATCTTTTACGTTTGGCACGTGCAGATTATTTAGAACATATACAAGACGTTTTCTGTTGCCGCTATTGAATACCTTGTACTTTGTAAAATATATATTCTGAGGTTCAACAACGCATACAACAAAAGGCAATAGCAGTAGACGCAAGTAGAAAATGGATAAAATTATATGAAGCAAACCACTAGAAACAAAGGCGATAGAAGAAATTCGATAGCAGTAAAAAGGATTTCAAGGATTCAAATAAAGGCTCTTTTAGTCTCAATAAACCCTGAATGTCTGGGTAAGCAAGAAATCAGGAGCCGTCTGAAACGCTTTTGAAGCATCTTTCCCTTTCAAGAAAATCTTACATTTAAAAAGATCCCAGACGTCTTGAAACCATTAATGGAGTCTCCACAACTATTCGATTCAAGCCCAAAGTTGTTGAACTAGCTTTTCAAATTTCCATTCATAGTATTGAAGTACTATAAAATATGTTAGATCTTTTGTTTGATCTAAAATGTATAAAGCAGTTTTTGGTTCTGTATTTGTATTTATAACGGCGGGTATGCTAGTATGTAGAAATTATGCTATTAATGGATTCATAGATATTGACCCGTCACATACTGTTTACGTAACCCTCTTGGTGATTGTCTCGACGAGGCATCTCGTCATAAGCAAACATGACCAGATCTTGATGGACGAATTATCTCGTCGTTATACGAAAACTGATTGGTCATAAAAAATCTGCAATATCTTGATGACAAGATGTCTCGCCATCAGCAAAATTAGTCAGATCTTAATGGACGTGTCAGTTCTGACAAGTTGTTATTATGCTACAACAGTTCCAATTTGAACAAGCCTTTTCGTTAAATTAGGAGGGTATTAAGTTTAAATAAGGCATTTAAGAATTATATCCCTCATGTTGATTCTAACTCTAATTTTGTTTGTTACCAGAAGCAATAGGCAGTGAATACGAGTTGGTGAAGAAATAATCACCATCAGTGATCACTATACATGATTTTTGGTACGTTACCCGTGGCTATTTACCACTCTTCTATAAATAGACTTATCTAAGGTCAGCTACCTTCTCACTAAAGCTTTACTAGGCTACCCACCAATCTAAGGAGTTTTGTTATGATATAACTGATTCTATTCCGCAATAATTGCAGAATAGAATTATGTTAATTATCTGTAATGTTAATTTATGTTAAGGTTAAATTATTCAACTTTGCGTTTAATATCTTAAAATTTTCTTCTTAATAGATTTAAAAATGACCTTAAAATCATAAATTAGTGAATCCTTTTAAAAATACAATGTCATTCCAGGATATTCAATGTACCAAAGACAGCATTTAACCTACAGAGTATGTTTTTGAGGTGATTTTTAGTATGTTACACGTGGCTATTTACCACTCTTCTATGAATAGTCTTATCCAAGGTCAGCAACCTTCTCATAAAAGTTTTACTAGGCTACCCGCCATGATTCTATTCCGCAATGATTGCAGAATAGATTTGTGTTAATTATTTGTATTGTTAATTTATGTTAAGGTTAAATTATTCAACTTTGCGTTTAATATTTTAAAACTTACTACTTAATAGATTTAAAAATGACGTTTAAATTATAAATTAGTGAATCCTTTTAAAAATACAATGTCATTCCAGGATATTCAAAGTACCAAAGACAGCACTTAGCCTACAGAGTAGGTTTCTGCGCAATATATTACCTCAGTGAAAAGCTACTTGATCTCATTACCGAAGTAACCCCGTCAGCTACCTTACTCTTTCAGTATTTCTTTCACCTCCATTCTCATGAACGTACCCTAACACATGGCACAGAAAGAAGATCTAAAGATCCAGACCGACGAACAGGGCAGCGGAATCCCTCCCCAAAGCCGTAAACTGACCACCAATAGCCACCTGAAATTATCCTATCGTAAAAGCCCTTACTGCACCGTAATTGGTCTTTTTATGATGTTCGTGATCACCATAGTGAGTGGTCCTCCAAATGCCTCATGATTTATCTATTGATTTTTTGTGCATCTGGTTGGTATGGACATACTACACTATTGAGCTCCTAGACCAGAGAAGCTTTAGGTGTAGCTTTCATAAATAGTGTATTGAGATTGGAGTCAATATTTAATAAGGAATAAAATCTATAGATGATTCTATATATTATTGCGGAACGTGTGTGTGTGTGTGTGTGAAATAAATATTTTATGCGTTCAATTATTGAGATCATATTTCATTCCTTCTTATATGGATGAAAAAGATTCTATATGGTAATTGATATCACATTTATGCTTTGGGCTTTACTTAAACTTGAAATATGCATTTCGAGCAGTCAGTGTTTAACTTATATCAAATGTAAATCCTTTCATTTCTTTTGCTGTTTAAAAAAAAAATGTAAAGATGACAACGCCTCATGTAAGGGTTTAAAAAGGATTTTGTGGTTGCTTCATTTTAAATCTACCATATAAAACAAGTAAACATAATGATAGAATTTTAAAGGTTATAAAAATTTATAATTTGGAAAGATACATTTTTTACGCTTGCTTGATGTACAGGAATAGAAGCATTTTAAGTGTACAGACCGTCTCTTTATTTATTTTACAATGTTCGTTAAAATATTAAGATATTTTAAAAGCAAATCTCAGCACTGGAACTATCTGGAAGAAATGCTTCCAAGCAAAGCTAGATGTTAATATCTTGAATGTTAAAAATTAAAGATATATATTTTTAGAATATCCACTGGATTTTGGGTAAGTACATATCACAAATGTACTTGATTCATCAAAACGCATTTAAAAAAATGAATATTAAAATATGAGAATTCAAAAGGGAAGCAATGTCAACTAGATGATATTTTTTTCATTCACTACAATAGGATACATATGTTATTTAACTAATGTACACAGTCCAGTCACATTAATATGAACACCTGTCAAAAGCAAGAATAACCACCTATGGCATAGCGGACCGCTGCGAGACGTGCAGGAAGAGAGTCAACTAGGTTTCTGATGATGAGTGCACCCAGTGAATGCCAGGAAGACATTCCCCAAACCATAATGCTCCCTCCTCCAGCCTGGATCCTTCCGGCAATCGTTGCAGGGTGTTTACTTTCAGACGTTTCACGCCGTATACGCCAATGTCCATCTGTCCGATGGAGCATAAAACGTGATTCATCGGAAAAAACCACCTGCCGCCACTCTGTGGACGTCCAGTTGAGGTAATGGCGTGCAAATTCCAGCCTTCATCGCCCATGAACAGCAGTCAGCATAAGTGCATTAACCATACGCAGCAACGTTCGCTGAACCGTTGTTGATAATACACTCTTGGTAGCCCTTTGGTTCATCTGGGCGGTCAGTTGCTCAACAGTTGCACGTCTATTCGCCCGAATGCACTTCCGTAGCCTTCGTTCGCCTCTGTCATCTATAGCCCGTGGTGCACCACATGTGCCACGCCTCTGATTTTGGATAGTGCCATTTTGCCATGCACGGTATACTTTTACCGCGGCGGCACGTGAACAGTTCACAAAATTGGCCGTTTCCGAAATGCTTCCACCCTTGGCCCGAAAGCCAATAATCATGCCCTTTTGGACGTCGGATAAATCGCTACGTTTCCGCATTACGCTAACGATTGAAATGCTTTCCGATGCCCTAGGACATCATTTATATACACTCCACTGCAATGTGCTGCCACCTGCCTTTTGTGATTGGTTATTTCACGTTTACGTCGAAGTTAGGTGGTGTTCACATTAATGTGACTGGACTGTGTATGTTGTATGTTGTAACATCAATACACAGAAGAATAGCCCAATCCCAAGTATTTAAGAAGGTAGGTTGCTCAGATAACACCACATTGGAGTAACAAATGTGCTATTCGGGATTAATACCAAAGGAAAATATTCGAAAACAAGACCTCGTAATTTACTCGCAGGAAAAATCTATGGAAGTGATCATCATCACATGTTCTAAGTATTAATTTAGTAGCATTAATTAAAATAGTAGGATTTCTTTCAACATGAAACTGTTCTAGGTTTATTAAATTAAAAACATGTAGCATTTATTTAGTATAACCATTTGTAAAGAAAATGTTTTATTGAGTAATTTATTGAAGAAAGTTTCAGCAACGATGAAGAGGATTTTTCGAATAATTACACCATAAGTACATAATTTGATGCAACCTTATTTCGTTTAGAGAATTTTATACACGTGAAATGCAATGGTCATAAAATACGAATTGGATGAGAAAGAAACTATAGAATATGTCTTACCCAGTCTTGTCAAATATGCTGTTAAAGTACTATCCGATGGTGTAGGAAAATAAAATACTCTCCAGTGTCCCTTCGTCCGACAAAAGCAAACAAGCCAGTTGTCCGAGTCCACAACATGGAACTTGTTCAAATACGCTTGGGTAACTATATGATCAATTCTGACCTTTGGCTGCAAATGTAGCTGCAAGGCGAAAGACCTTTGTAAAACAGACAATCATCAGGCTCCTGTTGGTAGGTATTTGAATTAATTTCAGGGAGCAATACAACGGGATAGTGTCAAAAGTCCGGGATCAACCTCGAAAGGAAGACCGAGGACAACACCGTAATTTTGAACCCCTAGGCTCCTGAAAGAAACACAAAAGGTGGCGACTCGTTTCAGTACTTCTCCAGGTATCACACCAACTGTCTAAATCATTTTGATCGAGTTTAGGTTCCCTGATAGTGACGTCTAAGACGAGGACTAGACCTGGATATTGAAGATAATTTATCCAATTCGTCTACCATTTTGTTGACATAGACCACACAGAGCACCTTGTGCAAAATTTAGAAGTATTGGGAAACTAGTATTTGAGGTCATGATGGTGAATATATGATATTCGTACAATCGGTCGAGTGGTGCTGGTTTCTCAATCGAAAGATTCCGGGATGTTTGTCCTTCTAAAATTAACCTGTGGTCACTGCATTAAAGGGTTCGGCCTCGAATGTGTGGTACAGATGAAGGTGTAACGTTAACCCACCTCCAGTGTTGCACCAGGGTTATACTAAGTGATACCCAAATCTGTCCGTTAGTGCCATACTGATTTAGGTCAATTGGCCGGCCATTAACAAAATAAATATTTGCACAGGTCATTTCTAGAACTTAAAATCGGTATTGATAGGTATATAATTAGATGGCCTGCTAATGTGTAGTTGGAATTGATTCAATATTCCCTGGTGAAACAAAATGAAAAAGCAATATTCGGAATCGAAAGGTTCTTGGCTTGAATCCGGGATTAAGACGCTACTGTTTATTTATTTATAATGGACTTGTGCCAATCTATAAGGGATTGTGCCCAGAATGTATGGTACACATGTGAGATGTAACGTGAACCCAACTCTATGGTGCACCAAAATAAAGCTAAGTGATTCGCAAAACTTCCATTGTAGAACTATAACGATTAGGTTAAGTAGACCAGGAGAAAAATATTCGAAAAAGATGCTTTTAGTATTTATAGTAATTTTTTAGAAAATAAACACACTCCAAGAAGTCTTGAAGAAATATCTCGTCCATGATCAGATCAATCATGCTAACAAAGACATGCCACATCATCATGATAGTACCAATTTTTTTTAAGGTGACGAGATGAGACCAGGTGTTCTTTCATGTCGAAATACCTCGGCCGTCAAGATTTGGTCAATGTTTTCTTCTGACGAGGTACACGGTCAAGACTTGGTGGGTTAAATAGGTGAAATGGTTTGAAGGAAATTGTATTTCATTCATTAGTTCCTTTTAAAATAAAAAAACTCAAGAATTGAGCTATAAAAATGGTTTAAGAAACGTGATAAATTACCAAAGGCAGAAATTCCAACCACTGTTCTGTTCCAGGAATTCTCTTATATAACCTTACTATTTTATTAATTAATAAATCTACGTGTCTTCGGATATAAATAACGAAACCAAGAAGAATACAAAATGTCCTATTCTTTTGGCAACACTAAAAGCATTTATAACCTTATCTTTTGCTCTTGATACGGAGTCAAGAACATTTTATTTTCAAAGCTCTTGATGCTGAAAGCTTTGCTTTTTAAGAACCCCATTCTCGACTTTAAAATGCGACCCCCCTTGAAAAACGCTCTCAAAATGGCCGCAAAAAAGAGTTCTCAGCTAAATTAAAGGCCTTTTGTTTAAAGAAAACGGGAGATATATGTATCCAGGGAATCATCCATAATGATGCAGGGGGCGGGGCTAGTGACAGTTTTAAAGCACAACATGACAAATAGCGAGGCAAGAACGAGAATGAATGGTTTTCGATATTACAAGGCGCACAGAATGGAAAGAATATGCCTCAGATAGATCTTTTAATGTTGGGGTAATTGAATTTGTATTCTGGAAATAATGGATCAATCTTCCCTTACGATATTTCAAAGTATAAAATGATTGAAAACTTACGGTTTTTACGCATGCGTTATTCAAGCGTTTGAGGAGCCGTAGAATAGAACAACATTCGCCTGATTCCAACGTAAGATTTCATTTGTTTGTATTAGTATTTTTTATGGTAGCGCACTTTTTGTATCATTTGTTAAAGTTTTCTTGATTTCTTTAGCAGTCTACTATTGTGTTTCAGAGGGAATAGTAGCCAACATTAGGACTGACAGTGCATCAAGTATCGCCGCTCTTGGTAATATCTTCTCCCACAACCAGATCGTCAATGAGGTCAAGGAAAAACTGCTGGAAGCCACTGAAATACCCCAAATTAACATCTCATGGGTTAAAGCACACGCTGGCATCGAGGGAAATGAACAAGCAGACCTACTTGCGAAATCAATTGCTTATATAGAAAGTTATTCAAACTAATCACATTATGAATAGTTGTTCGAATCTAGAAGGTTTGTTTGTCGGAAGGAGCGAAAACCTCCGAACGCTGACTATGGTGTCATGGCATTTGCGCATCTGTATCCATCAGGAATTTCTAGGCTAATGCAACTATACTTAGCTAAGTTCTAAACCTTTAGTTCTTAGAAACATAAGTCCCGTGGTTGCCCAGTTGGAAGAGTAATGGATTAGCAACTAGAGGCTTGTGAGTTCAAAACTCAGTCCAGTCATAGACCGTCTTATCTACACGTAGGCTAATGTACATTAAATTTGTCGTGGCATCAAATGTCCTCGCGTTGTCGTGGCGTGTAAGTTTGGAGAGGGGATTGGTCTGTCGAGTGTTGTTCTCGTCATCTGACCCTGGTTCAATATTACGACGCGCTGACCTTGGATCTTTACCTTCATGATTGGAAAGCAGAATAAACAATCGCTTCCAGGCTATGTCTAAACTTGCAAATACTACCTTTTAAAATCTTTCGAAAATGTGAATTATAGATTGATTATATGTAAAATTTACGTGCAGTATACAGTCATAACTCTAGTAATATATTGTTAGTCTTTTGACTACGGCTATAGACGAGGACGGATATTATAACTTTCGAGGTACCACTGCTGTAATGGCCTTAATCAAATACTTTCTTGGCGAGATTCTTATATTACTTTCAAGGTACAACTGATGTACTGGCCGTTGACTAAATTCTTTCTTGCCACGATCCTGGTACAACTGTTGTAGCTGTTACAACTGTAGTTAAAGGTTGAAGACTTCGCCAATAGCCTGTTGTGTTGCTTCAGTTCGATGTTAGTTATCTACTATCTTAGAACCATAAGAAAAATTGAGTAATAGAAGTGAAATTTAATATAGAACATTAAGCTCGAATACACCAATCAACACCAAACGTAAAAATACGTCACGAGCCAAACAATCGGATGAGGACATAACACAAGGAAGTGAAGTGGACAAAGCTCGAACGCCTGTTTGACGTAGTGATGCGAAATCGACAGCAAAACATCGATGTTCAAAATTAAAACATCGATGTTAATAATAAATCGACCCAAAAACATCAATGTTTTTAAAATTCAGTGTATTTAAACTTTTTCCCCCATTTCTGAAAACTGGTTTAGCAACTAGTGATGCGACATCGACAGCAAAACATCGATGTTCAAAATTAAAACATCGATGTTGATAATACATCGCCCCAAAACCATTGATATTTTTAAAATTCAGTGTATTTAAACTTTTTCCCCATTTTTCAAAACCATCGATGGTTTTAAAATTCAGTGTATTTAAACTTTTTTCCCCATTTCTTAAAACTGGTTTAGCAACTAGTGTTTACATAGATGTTTTTTATAAAACATCAATATCGATGTCGCATTTCTACTTTTTAGACTCTTCAACCTTGGCCACTTTGGTCTAAAAGTATGTTCAATTAGTTGATTGTAATAATTATGCTCCTTGGTTATTTTTAAAATTTTTATAACGGTACTTTTTTATTTAAAAATAAAACATCGACAAGTATAAACATCAATGATACAAAAACATCGGATCCAATACATGGTTGTTTTTTTATAAAACATCGATGTTTTGAAAATATCGACATCGATGTCGCATCCCTAGTTTGACGACGCAAACGAATTTTTGAAAAATAGGATCTACTTGGTCTGTCAGCTGAGGCAAAAAGTCACAAACGCTGAGCTCTAGCTTCATTAAATTCGACGAGCCTATTCAAAACGGACGTTCTAGGTCAATGCAACTACTTTCAGTTCTAACGGTTCCGTTCGAGTTATAAAATTAAAATTTAGTGGAGAACAGTTCGCACGAGAACAATTTTTTTATCAAACTCGTTCCAAAACGTCTAAAGTTGTCACAAGTCGAGTAATAGGAAAAGGGAAAAAAACACCTGGCCGGACATCGAAACTGTTCGAAGACACTACCAGAGTACTGAGACAACAGGTGCGATTTGGTTTGTCTCAAGTAGCAAGAACTTTTGAGATGAGTCAAGTGGTCAAAAAATTTGATTAAGATTAATTTATTTTCAATTGTTTTGTATAGTTACCAATGGTATCATCAGTATGACTTTAATTTGTACATAAATTATTTTAATCAGTTACCAAAAACTCCATTAAAATATAATGTTATTCTACTGATGTTTTAACAAATAATTTGATTTTATATTATTAAGTTTATTTACGACTACGTTATGCGTAACATTTTATAAAGACAAAATTAAACTAAACTTTAATATTTTTGACTGTGTATGTGTATTGTAATACATTTATACCATATATTTATAGACCTTTTACCAGAATTGAAGCCGTTTAATAACATGTAACCAATACATTTTCTGTTGCTAATTATATAATAACATCTTTATGTAAACATACAACTACGAAATTAATCATAGTTTTTATATTTAGAGATAGATTTAGGCCAATCATCAAAAAGTATACCGATTTTTAAATGCTCATATTACTTACACATTTAAAAAGGGCAATTAATTTAACTATACAGTAAAAGGGTTCTGTTATAAGATATATCAAAATGCAAATGTATTTTTAAACAGATATTGAATAGGAGCTCTGACAATAAAAACGCAAATGTTCTTAATCAGATAATTATAATTCATTATTAAGGTATCCAAATACCCAAACGCAGAACACTCTCCCTAAAACGTATTTAAAAGGTCTCAGAAAGCATTTAAAATGAAACATTACTTTAAACAAAGTCAAACCAGCCTACAATGGCGAGGTGCAGAGATAGATACAAAACGTAATTAAAATTCCTCCTCGTCGAGCTCCACCATTCAAAACCAAGCGAGCATTATTACAAAAAACAATCACCAAACATTATCACCAGATTACTTCCACCGACTCAGAACGCCAAAGAGACAAAGAACAAAATAAACGATCCAGCACCGAAACGACAAAATACACTCCATTCTGTTTAACTGGAACGATTTTATTCATTAATGTTTTAAATATCGTCTGCTTTTTTGACACGATCCGGAATTCGAAATGGGCTCCATGTAGCGTGGAAGGTAAATGACAACGAAAAAGAACATACCCTCGATAATAAAATTAGGGAGGGTACCCCTGAAAGTCGATGCGGACTTGGAAGCTGATATATTATACATGAGCAAAAGCAAACAATACGGCATTTTTCCGTCAAGAAATAATAATTTTATCATCATAAGGTGTGTTGGTGCCTCGGTATAATCTTTTAAAGGTTTGCGTTCGGGCGCTTTAAGAATTCAGGACGGCAATATAATCTGCGACCGTGTTTTTTTTTCCTTCGTTCGTTTTAGTCGGTAATCATGCCGTGCAAATAGCATTAAGCGTTGTGTGTTTTTTTAAATATTAAAACCAATCTTTAGAGACAGTCTTAGTGAGTTGCGGTTACAAACAATGGATTTTGACTTGGAGTGAAAAAAATTGTTTTCAGTTGTCGTTTATTTTGAAGTTTTGCTTCGAAACTATGCAAATTTGGTGTACCGTTTTTATTCAATTTTTTACTGTTCAAACAAGGGACATCTTTTTTTTTCATTACAGATAAAACAAATAAGAATCATAAATATGAAACAAATATTGATGGTTAGAAAAAATATAGTAAAAAAGTCGTATCGTTTGTTGTAAGTAAGAATTTAATTCTTAACCTCCTAACTCAAATACAGTGATGATCCCCCGGTGTTAAGACTTTTTTCAGTGTTCTTAGAAGCGATATGGTGTAGCGTTATTCGCTGTGAAGTCACGTGATGTCTTTGCAGCACTGTGTCAATATTCCTTATCACACGTATCTACCATACCATTAAGTGTCAAGACGCTTATAACCGGATAAAATATTTGAAATTATTTTGTTACCTTGTCATTCACATTGTCAAGTTTATACATGTACACTCAACCCACACATATATGCTTACGCTATAACTATTCAGAAGCAAATACTCAAATTCGTTGATATTGAAAGTACAAGACAATCTAATGAGAATCTTGACAGTGTCTTGTCTGACGAGTTGCAGAAATGTTTGCTGAATACCTGTACTCATTGTGTACCTAATATTCCTTTTCAAAGATTCGAGGATAGAGTTTTAACTTTTTTAATATCTTGAATCAGAGTTGATCTGGACATGAATAATAAGTTTTAAATGCCCGATTTTAAAGTTGAGATATCGTTGTCGTCGATGGGAAAACGTTCTCATGTACCTTATAGAAGAAAATTGATTTTTTTTTTCAAAATTGTAGGCATAAATTTGGTTTGGTTTGCTGTTGTATTGTCTTTTTTGGCCATACAAGAGCTTCCTGCATATAGGATCTACGACTTTACGTCAGGCTGGTGAAAAAAAATCTTCAATTTTTCACTTGTCAACAGACATGAGTTTGGAATTGATTGTTTGCAAATTTAATCTTCCTGTTGATTTACTTATGCTTTGAAATCTGCCTTTTAGTAGCTAGCCTCTGGACCAAAAACCTGTCGAAAATTGCCATTTGTTCGACCTTGTAGTGACTACCCTAGGTAGCAAAAGCCTGTTCATAATTTCCTTTAGTTCTGCCCTGTAGTAGCCACTCTCGAGAGCAAAAACCTGTTCAAAATTGTCTTTAGTTCTTGAAAAGAAGCAATTCGTTTTTACTCTGGTTCATACAATCGCCTTGGAGTAATAGGCCACGTTTATCTCGACCAAATATCTCGTGATAGAAGCGTATGGTTGAAATATTTAGCTATTAGAAAAATTACCAAGATCTTGGGCGAGAAATCTCGTCGAAACCAGTTGGAAGGTTAATATAACAAAAATTGTGAAATGAAATGGTTAGATAGCCTATGAATACACACACGCAGCAGGTTTTGAATTTGAAGTTGATGTTATTTCTATGTCGATTTCGAATATAACTAAATTTGATATTTCGTATCTCGTCTCGCTCGTGTCATCACACAACCAATCGAAACAATTAGAAACTCCACCTACTCGTAACGTCCCACAACCAATCAAAACTTTAATAGCCTCGGAATCACAGGAAAATCTAGCATTTTATATAATAAGATGTTCACCAACAGTAATATAACTACGCCATTAACTTGTACGTAATGTTGACTTTCGCTATAAATATGGTTGTTATAAATATGGGTTTTAATTCGCAGTTTATCTCGTGCTCGGCAATACTTGTGATTGGAGAGTTAAATGCATTAATATAAAGTTCAATCTGAAACAGAGCGAGTCGTGCTATATTTTAAAGAAAATCCAGTAGAAAAGAACTATCGATTCAAACGGAAATCAGAAGCACAGTTACCGGATTTGCACAAAATGAACCCGGTTTCTTCGGTTTTTCTCAACGACCTCAAGCTTGGTGCACGGCCCCGATGCAAATCCAATAACGCAGAAATGACGAAATCTCGTTAGTCGTCGAGATTGGATGCGGAACCGCTATTAAACTTAATTTCCAACTAAAAAGTTTAAAGTTCGCTGAAGCTTTTCCAGCGACGCGCGCTGGGATTTGTTTAATTCGGTAAACAAGGCGTGTCTTCCGTGAGAGAGACTCGTTCTAATAGGCTACTTCCTCTTCAGTAGAATGTTTCCCAAGTACGTAACCACTGAATTCCCAAATTAGGTATGCGGATTAATGTTCCCGGGAAAGAAAATAAGCAATAAACGTTTTGCTACCAATTAGGCTTATGCTTGGTAAATAGTTTATTTTAATGCAAGGTATTGTCGACGGTTGAGATAATTAACAATAGCTTTGTTTCATAAACAAATTATGATGATAGTTCTTGGATTTATATTCTTTTGTACCCTTGTCTGAAAAAAGACTTATTAACTAAGATTGGTAGAATAATTTTAATGGAAAAGTAAACTGTGAATACATATTTTTTAATTTTCTTAACTTTGTCATTAATATATACAGGGGTTGGACAAATTAACGTGAATACCTGCGAAAATAGAATATTTTTTTAATAATAGACCGTTGGTCCGACTTTTGTATGAATTACAGCTTGTATCCGACGTGGAATTGACAAATACAAGTCGCATACAATATTCATAGAGATACGTTCCCACTCAAATTGTAAAAAAGTCCCTTATTCAGAAAGTGTCCTTGGAAGGGGGAATGCACAGCGCACCTTGTTTTCCAAAATACCCCAAAAAGGTTCAATTATATTGAGATCAGGGGACTGTGGGGGCCAGATGAGGTGCTCTATTTCATCGTCGTGTTCATAAAACCAGTCTAGGGCAATTCCACTGGTGTGAATGGGGGCATTATCATCTTGGAAGACTGCACTCTTTTGCGCACTCTGTGAGTGTGTTATCATTATTATATTCCTAATATGTTATTTCCATAAAACTCACTTCTCACGAATAAATCCTTCATGTAAAGTAATAAAGTAAGATAAAGTGTATTTATTAGTATCAACAATTACGCCACCGATGACTATTTCTATTTCGACATTTCCTCTGAGTCATTGGTGTTGGCGTTTTGTTGAACTGAGTGAGCAGTGGCATTTGATGCGATCTTCTGGCTTGGTGTTGCCGGTCTCTAGACTGCTGTTGCAGGTTTGATTTAAATTTTCTTATTTCAATCTTTTGTTTTGTATAGTTGCTTTTAATTGTCTTTGGGGGAGTATATGAGAAATTTCTTAGCATTTTGCTGCTCATATTCGTAGAAAACACCATATTGTGTTGTATGGGTCAGGCTCCTCCCTGATGACGCCCTGATCCACCAACACTTTCGTTTTCAATACATTCCTTTGGGGTTTTTATTTTTTGAATTTCCTCTTGTTTTAGAATTTATATTCCTTACCATGCTATGTCTGCAGCTTTCAGCTCGCTCGTATGGTTAGTTTTAACTTGTGTTTAAACTATCCTTTCTGGATGAATACCCATGCTTTTTATTTTTGTTTTGATCTTTCATTAAATTACGTATTTGAATGATATAAATATTTACCTGTCAGAGATAGTTGCAGCTTTAGCGCACTCCTCTGCCAATGTTATATATATATATATATATATATATATATATATATATATATATATATATATATATATATATATATATATATATATATATATATATATATATATATATATATATATATATATATATATATATATATATATATATATATATATATATATATATATATAAATAGATTCTGAAAAGTATGATTTGCTGTCACTTGTTTTTCCAGCGTTACTTGTGCCCCATGTTATCAGTTTCAAATTAATTTGTTTTAACTGGTTTTTCTAAAACCATCTTTCGATACAAAAGCGGTTTTCATTCCGGATCCTGTATTTTACAAGTAAAGGTAGATATGTAGGTATTTGAATGAACGTCGCACAGGAGTAATACAACGGGCTATTTATTCCTCGAGTGAAAGAAAACCATGTGAATATTTTTCTATGGCAAAGATCTGTCAACATACTACTTAAATCACAAGGTAACTAGGAATACCTTGTCGATACACAGGGACACAGACGAATTTTAAAATTAGTGGTGGTTTTCGAATTTTTATTTCTTTAATGCTACGCACCCCTGAACACTATAAACACAAAAAGTTCTAAGGCTTGGTTTGTTGCTCTACGGTCAGTTTTTATGCACTAGAGTTAATAAAAGAAAAAGTACCATTAAAAAAATTCAAGTATGTTTTTATCCAACCAAGATTTTTAAAAATATTACGAGTATGTGACAATAACTGCTGAATTTATTTTATTTTTTGTAATTACTCAATACATTTTATTTCCTTAAAACTGGCAACTTACTGTATTTTTAGCATAACCCCTAATTGTACAATGCGTTTGCTCCATCATTGCACAATATCTTATACTCTAAGAAAAGCAAGAAATGCAGGCATCTCTCGATCAAAATCTTGGTCCATGGTGAATTACTACTGTTGAACTTCACCGCACTTTAATAGTACCAATTAATATACACTACGAATTGCCTTGATCGTTAATTATGGTTGCGGACAGCCATCTGGCTTGTTCATGTGTTTCACATTTGTGACCATTTTCGAACTTGTATTTAATTTGTAAGCACTGATGCGGTAACAGTCTATTCCCCTACCGTGCTGAGGTTTCAATGCATTTTGATCCTTGAGGAACTTTAAGACCACAAGAAAAGGTTTAACTCATAGCTTCTCTTTGGAGTGCGATTACTTACAGAATGCATAGCTGTCATGGTTATCCGTCTGAGCATTACGAATCTTCCGGGTTGCGAGTTCGAATATATCCAAAGACCGTCCTGTACAAAAGAAGCTGGTACGACTTAGATCTGCCATGGCCTCAAATGTCCTCAAGTTCGCGTTTGTAGAGGAGGTTGCCAGCTTAGATGTGATCTCGTCATCTGGTAATGGTTCAAATTGCGTGGTGTTGTCCTCGGAGGTTTTCCTTTGGGTTTGGTACGGAACTTCACCGATAGCCCGTTGTGGCGTCCCACTGCTGTTTAGTGTCTGTATGTATATGTATGCTCTTACAGCTGGGTAAACATTCAAGAAACTTTGCATACTGTGAGTACTCTTACATTGCTTTAGTGGTTCAATTCGTTTTATTAGTCTGTCTCTTGTTTCATGTCTGTTTTTCTGTCTTTATGTTTGCGAAAAGATGGCATAAAACTTATTCCATTATATATTCCAAAACTCGTAAAGTGTTTATGAAATAAAGATTCGATTAGTGAATGCATTATTTATATTCCCTCTTTGCTTTCACTTTTAAGGAAGTTTCACTCAAACAACAGCTGAATACCCATACTAAAATCAGCTTTCAATTCAGCAGTTTTAGAGAAGCTGGGATGAATAATGAGTACTGCTATTACTCAGATAGTTTTACCAGTTTTGCTGAAAAAGCGATTATTTTTCCAAAAACGTACGTCTGGATATACTTTCATGAAACTTTGCATACTGTGAGTACTTTTACACTGCTTTAGTGATTGAATTCGTTGCATAAGTCTGTCTCTTGTTTCATGTCTGTTTTTCTGTGTAAATGTTTGCGCAAAGATCACATCAAACTTGTTCCAATACCACTTCATAAACTCTTAAAGGTTTTATGAAATTAACGATTAGAGAATGTATAACTTATATTCCCCTTAGCTTTCATTTTTTAAGAAAATTCACTCAAAAACAGCTGAATACCCATACTAAAATCAGCTTTTAATTCGTCAGTCTTAGAAAAGATGGGCTGAATAATGTGATTACTCAGATTGCTTTATCAATTTTGCTGAAACTCTATTATTTTTCCCAAAAATTTTTTTACGGAATTAAAATTCTAAAATTTTATAATGTTTTCCATTCAAAACTGAATTTCTGAACAAAAAAAAACTGTATTGGATATAACTCATACGTAGAGAAACGAAAACTCGTGTTCGTAGATCCACGTGTTTTATTAATTTCTTATATTATTCTTAATTTTTTAATATTATTTTCGTTTTATTTCGATAGGAATTAATCTCGCCTTTTAAAAATTGTTTTATTATTAGTTGTCAGTTGTGGCAACTCTCAGAGATCACGAGACAAAAAAAAAATCAATAATTAATCTTAAAAACAACTTTTCTCCCTACAACTTCAACTTTATTTCGCTGTTTTCTATGGTTGTAAATTTGAAACATATTTTTTATTATATTATAATTCATATTCACCACACGCAACAACAGCTTTATAAAGGAATTTATTTAAATCTGAATGCAGGTTAGAGAAAAGTAAATTTTAAAATAAACTTTGTCAATATTGAAATAATAATAATGTTAGGAGAAATCAGAATTTGGTACTTTTGAAGTATTAAAAATTCTTTATGGTAGTGACATAGTGTCAAGAGTACCTACTTTGCGAGTTGGAGCTACATTTAACAACTTATACCTGTTAGAAATATGTTGAAAACAGCGATTTTCCTTTTCAAAATAACGCTTTCAAATCGAGCTCCCATTTTGTGAAATAGGTTACCTTTTCTTTGTATATACCGTATATATTGAATTTTAAAATAAGCTATTTTGTTGCACATCCAAATAAATGAAATTTTTTTTTTAATATATCCGCTTTGAAAGAGATTAGTTATGAATATGATATTATACTTCCCCTTCTGTCATGCTTCCCTTAAAGATAGCGAAATTCGAAAATGTCGCATGCCTTGTGCAAGAGTTCGACAAAGAGGTTACTAGAATATGAATGCAAGAGTGTTCGATGTCATTTTTACGAATTGAGTTACTTCAATTTTACAGGAAATGAACTAAAGAAGAGGCCTTCCAAATCCATCCCAAGAAAGGCTGAAAGTTGACTTTAGTAACAGTCACTATTTCTATTTTTGACATACTATAAAGATACGATGTATGTCAAATGTGATATATGGATAGATATGCAAGTATTAGATTTTAGTCCATACTTCGAGTTGCGTTCAATAAGTATCAGAACTTCTCCACTTTAGATGAATAGCCAAAGGTATGGCGGTGATTTCTTTCAAAATTTTCAAATTGATCAAAATTTCTCGTGTTAAAATACTCGGTACAGCTACACTCTACGTTTATGAGCGGTGGCAACGGCTTTGGCGATATTTTTTTTTGGCGCACTTCTAGTAGCGAGTTACAGTGGATTAAAGTAACCAATTTGGCTTTACGGTAATTGGGGTTTTCATGGCAACCTCGGCAAATGGTAACTTTCAATTTTCATTTTGAATTTTCTAGAAAGTTCTTCCAAAATCCGTTAAAGTCGTTTGATTTCATTGGTTCCTTTGAAATTTTTTCTTTGCTTCCATTGGTAATTTTTTTATTTTAAAATATCTTTTGATTGCATTGGTACTTTAAAATTTTTTTTCTTTGATACCATTGGTTCATTTATTTGTATTTCTACAGTTGTGGATTTTTTATTTTATTTTTTTTTCACGTCAGAGTTTTGTTATGTATTATTTTTTTGCCATTTGTGGAGTATTCTTATATAATAATTTTTTTTCTCGGAACAGTTATGATGTATCAGGTTGTATTATATCTTGCTTTTTTTCTGTTAAAAAACTTTTCCATTTTCATCATGCCCACTGTATCTAGTGTAATTGGTGTTCCAGGGTTTTCTTACCCAACAAATGCAGTTTAGTTTTTCTGCTGGTTAACAGTTGTATTTTGAAATGTTTTTAAGCTTATTATTTTGTACGAAAGTTTTTAAAAAATATACTTTTCAAAACGTTGTCAAATTTGTTTTCAAGCTTTCATTTTCCGTTGTAAGAAGAAAAATATTTTTAATATAAAAATAATTTTGAAATAATTATTTCTTTGGCGACATTGGAAGTGCGCCAAAAAAAATTGCCAAGGCCGTTGCCACCACTCATAAGCGTATACTGTAGCTGTACTAAATACTCTAGTAATAAGAGTTGTATTTCCAGACACTTAAATGGATGCTGACATTTGTTCTATGAAACAGAAAAGTGATTGTCCTGGTCGCTTTCACAAGATATGTGAGGAATATTATATATATATATATATATATATTTCGTGGTAGGGCCGGGGAACTTTGTATGTTGTTGACATTTTGGGCAATAAGGTTGTGTTGTTTCTTATGCCTACACTGGCAGACCAGAGGAGTGCCAGGCCCGTCGAAGACGGCAAGAGGCGAGGGGGGTGCGCCTTCCATGTTATTGAGCCCCATTGGGAGGAAGTCCGACTTTGCTCGACATACATGACACATCCGTTTTACAGGAAGGTCCCTTTCATACATCCATTCACTCACACACATGGTAATTTAGATCCCAATCAGAGGCCGATAACCCCCTGATGAGGTACCCCCAGAGGTATTGATTTGGTATGGGAACATGGTGGACATTGTGACCACGACCTATTTAACGTGCCCCAGTCACCATTAGTGAACACGACGGTCTTTAGCCAGGTCTAAGCGCCGATCTCGCAATCATCAGAATTGGAGGCTCCGCCGAGGACAGAACCCACAACCCGTCTGATGCGAGCCCGACGCTCTACTGACTGAGCTACCGCGACTCATGGGCAATAAGGTTCTTCCTACTGTCTGGCAATTTGAAGGAATGGGCGAATGTTACTTCCTGGTCGAAGTTCCATGTCATGTTGCAGACTCTGTCAAGCAGTTGTATCACGGTATGGATGTAAAACGTCTTCCCTGGCCTGCTCAGAGTCCCGACCTAGAACCCATAAAACATTTGTGGGACGTTAGAGTAACACTTACGGACCAGAGAACCATGTTCGAAATCTACAGCTGAGCTGGCGACATTCTTGCAGAAGGAATGAACACAAATACTCATAGCTGTGTATAAAACCTTGTGGAAAGTATGCCCAGAAGGTTTGCTAGTGTAATTGCAGCACGTGTAGTACCATCCCCCTACTAAAGCATGTATTATTTCCCTTATACCATCACATCTTGCTGTCCGATCCATTATTGCAGGGTAGCGTATATATTAAATAAAACTATGATACAAAGCGTTTGTATTTCACAACTTTGTCAATATGTAACTAGTTATTTTAAGCAAGCAATATAGCTTGAACGTTACTGAATAATACGTATTAATCTCCATCCCAAAATAACATTACTTCCAATTGTTACTTTCTTCGAATTCGAATCAAGCAACAAGCAATTTAAATAATCCAACCCAACGCGGTTAAGTTGTTTAGACAGCCAAACTCTGCTCTAGACATGGCTTCAACCTAATTTGCATTTGAATTTGTATTACACTGCCGATCTGCCGACTTCATTGATTTCAGTGGCAAGGTCACCCGTCACAATAAATAACCAACAACGATAGACACACTACTCTGAGTGGCTAAAGCAGATCTGCGAAGGCGTAATCAAAATGAAAATTTTACTTTCATATGGGCCTGCTCTTTTTCGAGCTATCAACTTCTTTTATATATATATATATATATATATATATATATATATATATATATATATATATATATATATATATATATATATATATATATATATATATATATATATATATATATATATATATATATATAATATATATATATATATATATATATATATATATATATATAATGAAACTATTTTTAGTGAGAAATAAAGTGAGAGTTTTATTGAAACCGTACTTAGTATTATGAACATTTCACCCAACGTTTGATTAATTTAACACGAGTAAACCTTAGCATGTGAGACATTTTGAAAGAAATCACCTCAGTACTTTTGGCTATTCATCTAAAGTGGAGAAGTTCAGATGCTCTTGTATCGATATGTAAATACATCGCGGTTTCATTTACACAAACTGAAATAACAGTAGTGTACGTGAGAAGAAATATGTATTTTCTTAGAAGAGAAACCATTTGGGGTTCGAAAGATTTTGCTGTACGCTATCCGCGCAATTTTGTTTTGCGATTTCTTCTTTTTCAAAGAAGGAAATTTCGTATTCAGGTTCTGTAGAAGGTTCTTGCTGTAGAAGGCTTTTAGAATTTACGTTTCTTTTCATATCGAGAGGTTCTTCTAAATAAAATAAAAACCTTCTCGCAATGCAAACGAATTCCTGCTACGGAAAGGGTGTGTGAATAAGCATATTTCTATAGGGCAAGTTTCTGGAATTTTGTAAAATCTGAAAGTTTTTATTCTATTCGTTGGGTAATAACCTGTACAAACTATGCGATTTTAATGGAGAAACATAAATATAAGCTTCGTAGCAGTGACCAACAACAATTTATTTCAGAATCCGTTGTTTAACACGAACGCTATAAATAGTCTGCATAACATTAATCTAAAACTCTTTAAAACCGCAGTTCACTTAACATATTTAACACCTGCATGATAAATAAAATTAAATATTTAAATTACAAAGAGTATATTTTAAAATGAATAAAATAGAATATAGACTAAAATTATTGTAAATAGGGATATAATTTACAAAAAATGTGTTGAAATAATTTGGAAAAAAATGAAATTCCGATATGATCTTAAATATATAGATAATATACTACAATAGTAAAATTATTGTGAAAATGGTTACTAATACTATATTTCGTTGACTAGATATTTTCAAGGAAGTTTGACACAAAATGGTCTCATTCGATATTTATTCGAACGTTAAGCATATATATATATAAATATATATATATATATATATACATACATATAATAACACAAAATCCACAAAATAACCAAACAGCCGGGTTTTTTATTTGCTTGCTTTTTGGTGGTGTTTGGGGGATTGTATGAGCAATGTTTTCATCCTAATGCTGCTCATATGTAGAAAACACCATTTTATGTTGCCTGGGTCAGGCTCCTCCCTGATGACGCCCTGAGCCACCAACATTTCTTCATTGTTTAAGACTTTAGTTGTAAATATTTTGGAAATTCCTGTGTACTTGAAATTTATATATATATATATATATATATATATATATATATATATATATATATATATATATATATATATATATATATATATATATATATATATATATATATATATATATATATATATATATATATATATATATATATATATATATATATATATATATATATATATATATACACGATAGTAGTATAACCTTTATTATTGTAGTAATGTGAACCGAGGCAACTTCGGATAGCCAGAAACGTCCTATATGGTAACCACAAAACAGCCCATATGAAACATAGAAAACTTCACTGGCCATTCTATTAGTATTACTAATGCTACAAAAGATTAAAAAACCAAGGAAACTCGTCATGCAATTCAGCTCGGACAAAACGGGCACTCGATTAATCAAAACTCAGATGTCAAGGTAAATCAAAGGTCGGATAGTCTTAGTTCTTTTGCAAAAAAACGGTTTCTTATAATTTCCAAAAGGAATATGGATCATTGGTATGGAATTAAGGCGTTAGGAACTTTTTGCTCCTTGAAAAAAACGTTATTTCAAAATTTGTAATAACACCTCAAAGTTTTCGGCATTAGAATAGTCTAGTTATTTTAGAAATACTTTTAGAAACGATTCTTTGAATGCAGGTGCAAGCTGCACAGAATTCAAAGAAATCTTGCTTCGATATTTAAATCACCTGCGTGCTGTATACACATAGGATTTTCCATCTAAACACACTTCTTTTGTTTTGCATGTTCAAACTTCATATCTTTACTCTAAGGATCCATTCTCTAAAATCCCGCCTTCACTTGACAGCTTCTCAGCAGTGAAATTTAAATTAGTTTTTAATCTACAGATTTGGTGCCATCATCCCATTTTATTTATTTGAATACTATTTATAATTTGTGATTTAAACTGATTTCCATCTTTACTTGACTTGACTTATCCTTACACTGCATTGGTATTTTATGCTAGGATTATCTCTCCAATTGTTTTTGACGAGATATCTTATTGACAAATATCTGAAATATTTTGTCAATGACGAAATATCTCGTGATCAAGATGTTAACGGCAGTGCAATTTAAAATAGTTTTTAATTTACAGATTTGGTGCCATCACCCCATTTTATTTATTTGAATCCTATTTATAATTTGTGATTCAAATTGATTTCGATCTTTATTTGCCTTGACTTAACTTTACACTGCATTGGTATTTTGTGGCAGGATTAACACTCCAATTGTTTATGACGAGATATCTTGTTAACAAAGATCTGAAATATTTTGTCAATTACGAGATATCTCTTGAGCAAGTTGTTAACGGCAGTGCAATTTAAATTAGTTACTAATTTACAGATATGGTGCCATCATCCCATTTTATTTATTTGAATCCCATTTATAATTTGTTATTCAATCTGATTTTCATCTTTTTTTGCCTTGACTTATCTTTACACTGCATTGGTATTTTGTGCCAGGATTAACTCTCCAATTGTTTTTGACGAGATATCTCGTTAACAAAGATCTGAAATATTTTATCAATGACGAGATATCTCGTGAGAAAGGTGTTAACGATTTTTATGATGAAGAAGAGATAATGATAGGATCTGTTTTCTTCGATTAACGTGATATCTCGTTCATTATTCTGGTCGGTTTTGCAAAATTGATACCTCGTCGTGACAACCACAAGTAGAGTAACAATACTTAGTATGGCATTTTAATGAATAATTTTACTGCAAGGTCCATAATGCAATAAATGTTTTGTATAGCCAATAGAACATTCAAATATGTCAAATGAAATCATAGTATCCATGTTTCGTTACTTAATGAAAATCATCCATAACTTAGCGTCTATCAGGAAGACAGGAACAAAACATGAAATTCGAAAGGAACTACATTAACTCTTAGACTTTTTGTACAATAATATGAATTGGGGGAGTATATGAGCAATTTCTTAGCATTTTGCGACTCATATTCGTAGAAAACACCATATTGTGTTGTATGGGTCAGGCTCCTCCCTGATGACGCCCTAATCCACCAACACTTTCGTTTTCAATAAATTCCTTTTGGTTTCCATCATTTGAATTTTTTCTTGTTTTAGAAAGAAAAAAATAATTTAAAAAAAATTAATATATATATATATATATATATATATATATATATATATATAAACTAAGTTAAAGGTTGAAAGTTTCCAGAGTTAATGCTTAGGTAAAAGACAAGAAAACAAAATTATTTTTCCTCTTTCTCTCTTTCCTAAGAATCTAATACAATTATGCATGTTATTTTTTCAAATGAAGCTAATGTTTACAAATCGAATAACATCTTGCTGCGCCACTTTCTGTTACGTTTATTTTTTCGCCAATTAGCGTATTCACTTAAGGCCATATGGAGGTTCATATGTTCATTGCACAGCATTTTAATTGAATTACGTCATCTGATTAATGAATACGAGATCTGAGTTCAGTCAACTAACAACCTTTCTTGGGAAAATATTGAAATATTCATTTAAGTGAAATAGAAATTTCGTGAGGACTGTGGAGATTATTAATTACATTTATGCAACAGTCATAAGCACATTTCTTTCCTTAATTCTGTACTTTATGCCTTATTAATATTTATGACTTATTTTAAAGACTGGCACACAATAAGTCATATTATAGATTCTTTGCAAACTCAGGGTGTCATTTAGATAAATTATTAAAAAGAACGTAAATAAAATCCTTCTGATTTTTGTGACAATCGATGCATGCAGCTTTTTCTAATAAAACTGCCCTTTTAACTTCTAAATACCCTGATAGTTTGTACCCTTTATCATATTGTATTCGACATATTTTTATCAGAACAGAAGTATTTGTCATTATAATTGTGGTATTAGTAAAAATTAAAGATAAATGTATAAAAAAACTTATATATTAAAAATTATTATAATTTTTGTATCATCTAATACATTTATAGCATTAAAAGTAATTGATGTTTGGTGTAAATATATTTTTACCTTTATAGAATGTATGAATTCATAAACACTTTGTAGGAGAAAAAGAGCATGAGTTATTGTAGTTTTCGAAACTTTTTCTTTAACTAGATATAAAGAGTTGATAAAACGTCTTTCACAAGGAAGACTTCTGACTCTTCCTACTCTCCATTATTATTATATATGGCACAGCTGGTCTGTATTTAGACCTTGCGCCATAAAACCTTAACTTCCAATCCAAACCTCAGTTATTATTATATTCTTCTCGATAAAATATATCTTCTATAAAATATATTCTTCTCAACTCAGATGATTGGAAGTATTAAGCTTTAGATTGAAGTTCAATCATGTTGTCGACATCTGTTTTGAACTAAATTGTTAAATACGTGTCAATTTTCTCAACTATAGTGCTTGAGGCGTATGACAGGGCTTGTTAAACAAATTTTGTTGCTCATTTAATTTTTTACTTTGTCGATTTCATGGTTATTTAAGAAAAATCGTTTGATTTTTTTTTCAATAGGCAATTTAAGCGAATTAATACTAAATTAATTCACTCGAAACGATTTTTCATTTTGTAGGTTTTTATTCATTATTTAAGGATAACTTTTCCTTTTGTTGTAAGAGTTTGTTAACAAGCTTTAAAAAGTTTAAAAAATTCTAATAGTATATCATTACCTTTTTACAAATGAAAGGTACTAATTCAAAAATTTAGTATTGAGAAAATGAGGGCAATAATTCTAATTTTCAGGCTATGTTAAAATTGTTTTTTTTTTCACTAAAACAATTATTTTTTTTTACTTGGTATTTACAAAATCGTCAATTATTCAGAGATAAGTACTTTTATGGTAATTATGTACTGCGATAACAACGTTTTAATAAATTATAATAAATAATACACGATTATGTCTTTTGTTTCACAAGTGAGTTTTTCAAGAAATCTAACCTTCATACAAAGAAAAATGACTTAGTAGGCAAGCACACTTGAGAAGTCTTCAGATCACCACATGCCACATAATACATATAATATTTCTTGGTTAATCATACTGAGCAAATGTTTGGAGAATTACGAAAACAAAGTTTCACTAATTTTCATACAATTTTACAGAAGATTAAGTTTTGAAAAAAAAAGTCTATGCTCAAATGTTTTTAACTTAAGCATATTATAAATATTTCAGATGTGATCTATTATTTTTAATAAAAGTTTTGATGTTTTATAGTTAAACCTTTAATATAATTAACAAATTATTCATATATTCTATTGACATTTACAATTGTTCTGCTTTGATTCAAGTAATTGAATAAAGCAACAATAAATGTTAACGATTTCTTCAAATATAATCGGCATTCCAGCTGTCACAAACCTATAGATCATTTTAAAGAAAACTATTATCTTTTTGAAGGATACTTATAACGGATTTTCTGTTACGAAATAATACTCTCATTGTCCAGAAAGTATTTAGATTGTTCTTTCACAGTAAAGAAAAAAAATTAAGAATTGCCAGAACCTAAATCTAATTTATGAAATTCACACTTGACTCAAAATATCCCTGGGGAGGTACAAATTAATATAACGGAGAATGAGGTAAAATAACCCCCGCATATCTATTTTAAAATACATGTAAACTACTATTTTCAGTTTGCTTGTTCATGAACAAATGACAAGGTATTATATTTAATTATTTCATAAAATACACAAATGTTTTAAAACTTCTGATACGATTTAATTTCGTTTTAGTTCTTGTTTGTTGATAACTTTAACCGGAAGTTAATCCAGTTGGAGGTTGTCTCGATGAATGCATCTCGTCACTAGTAAAAGTGATCAGATCTCAATAGACAAGGTACCTTCACAGCAAAAAAAAACTGACCAGGTCGTGATCTCGTCCTCATAAAATCCCTAATATCATGATGACGAGATATCTCGTCTCTCGTAAAGTTGGTCAGATCTTTTGAAAATCAGGTATTTCATGGAAACAACTTGGAGGGTAAAATCAGTGTTTATTTCAATGTATACAGATCCCGAAAGCTTATTGAAGGTATGTTTCACACCTTCCGTATAATTGAAGTGTAAATTCACACACATATTAGAGCATTCACTGAAATTGTAAAAACAAAAATGTTTCCTCATACCTAACTTAGGTTGAAAATATTGTAAATACTGAAATTGTCTTATTCAGGTTTGGCATGCTTCTGTGTATTTTTTTAGTGTTAAGTAAAGACGATATGTATATTTAGCAATTTATTTGAAGCGTGTAGTTCACGTTACGCATATATAGTTTCCTAATAATAGTATGTGTTCATTTGAGTTAATGTATGTATTGACTTTAACTCATAATCTTAGCAAAATGCTACCAGATAGCTTATACTTTGTTGTAAAATAATTAAAAGAAAAAAATATAATCTACTAAGCTACACTTTTGCTGCTAGAATTATTACGAACTATTTTAACTGTTTAGGTGCAGTGTCCATGAACTAAAAATAAAAAATAAAACAGTTTTTGAACATCTTAAGACACGTTAATATTCGATTACTTTCTTCGATCAAGTTCTGTCAGTTTTCACCAAAAATTACAAAAATTGCTCTCTTAGCAATGGAACTATTTCTACTAGTAATAAAACATTGTGTTCGATTAGTAACATAAATTTGTATTTTAATAGTATTTACTTTTATCGTAATATTTTAGTAATAATTAACGTCTAATTGCTCTCTTAGCAATGGAACTATTTCTACTAGTAATAAAACATTGTGTTCGATTAGTAACATAAATTTGTATTTTAATAGTATTTACTTTTATCGTAATATTTTAGTAATAATTAACGTCTACTTTCATAAATACAAACACAATCAGTCGTTTTAGCTATTGGTTATCAAACGTTATTTTAAATTAAAAATAAGATAAACAGTATTCGAACATATTCTAGAGATACGTGTTTCTACTTTGATTGTTTTTATGATGCCCGTTTTGTCCGTTTTCCCCCAAAATGTACTGAAATTAGAGGTATCAATGAAATTTTAGAATGTGTGATTTTCAAGTAGTATAAAAACGACCCAAGATAATCACACATAATATCATTGGAATTCAAAGTAGAATACTTTATCAGATTGAAATATAACTCACCTCTTTCACATTCACCATAAGTATTCCAAATTCCCTTCGAACCAAAACCGAAACCAAACCACCTTCTCACACAACCCCTTTCACGTTCACACACCAACCAGTTTCGTATCCACAGACCTCAGCAAGGGAACACATAATAAAGAAGCCAAGAACCGCCTGTTGGATTAGGAAAAATCCGAAGGACAGAGTCTCTCTCTTCCGGCGCCAATTCGATTATCCGATCACCCGTCACCAGAACCGGATCTGGAACCAGACTTCGATGGCCCGGAGAACGGACCGAGGTTCTGGTGCACCACTCTTCCTGGGTTTTAAAAGGGAATTCTGCATCTTCTCTCCTGAAGTAGGCTCGGTTATTATGCTAGAGAAGGTGGAGGGAAGCAGGGTTGCTTGAAACGGCAGCCGCACGGGACTGCGCCAGTTCGGTCGCCAAGGATCGCCAATGGCATGCAGCCGAGGTGGTCAGTAGCAACAGGCAGGGAGAGGCCTACGTGACCCTTGGACTGTGGAGTTGCTGTGATCGATTTGGCTCTGTTACGGAATTATTACGCAGTGGGGAGTTGCATACGGTGTGCTTTTATTAGGAGGATTCCTGTTTGCTAAGGTGTAGCAGGAATTGGAAGTAAAATTATTTTATTAAAAATAACGAACAACGGAGCTCTTATATATAGTATAAGCCGACCAACCGGTATAGTTGTTAAGATGTTAGTTTCTAGATCGGAAGGTCCCTGTTTCGAATCCGGGTTCGGGCATGGATGTTTGTAAGCGTATGGTGTAGAGGCGGCTGGTACACCTTAAATCTGTCCTGGCAGAAAGTCCTCACGTTGGGCTGGTGTGGAAGTTTGGAGAGTGGGTGCAGGCTCAGGTGTTGTTTCGTCGTGGTTCGAAATTACGAGGTATTGTTCTCGGATCTTTCCATTAAGGGATTGATCCCGGACCGTCGTCAATAGCCCGTTGTGTTGCTCTAGTACGACGTTAACTAAAATTACCATTACCTTATATATAGTATCAACACTACTAAACATTGAAAATGTGAGAAAATTTAATGAAACTCTATCGCGTTTGTTAAAATCCTGCATTGCACCATATATCTTATGAGGGTTTATTGGTTTGTCGATCAAATTTATTTTAAATTCTCTGATGAGATTTGCTAGTTGTGTAGTATTGTTTTTATCTCACAATATCTATCATGACTGAATGGGATGGAGGAAACCCAGGACAGTTTATATGGTCAAGAATGTGTTAACTAGTTAGAAGTTCTACGAGGTAGACTGCTGGTTTCAGACCAGATGTGCGCGTGAGCCTCTATGTCATCTCCTACACGAGAGCTAATCAAACATCACATCTGGCGACTACTAATATGGATCGTTTCGTTTTTGCATCATTTTCTGCTCAATGAGGGTTAATCACTTACTTAATATTTATACTTAATACACTTAATACTTATACTTAATACACTTAATACTTATACATAATACACTTAATACTTATACTTCATACACTTAATATTTATACTTAATACACTTAATACTTATACTTAATACACTTAATACTTATACTTAATACACTTAATACTTATACTTAATACACTTAATACTTATACTTAATACACTTAATACTTATACTTAATACACTTAATACTTATACTTAATACACTTAATACTTATACTTAATACACTTCATACTTATACTTAATACACTTCATACTTAATATACGTAATAAACTTAATTCACTTAACATACTTAATATACTTAATACACTTAATACTTAATCTACTTAATAAACTTAATACACTTCATACTTATACTTAATACACTTAATACTTAATATACTTAATAAACTTAATACACTTAATATTTAATATAATTAATAAACTTAATACACTTCATACCTATACTTAATACACTTAATATTCTTAATACATTAATATACTTAATACATTAATATACTTAATACATTAATATACTTAATACATTAATACTTATACTTAATATACTTAATATACTTAATACTTATACTTAATGTACTTAATACGTATACTTAATGTACTTAATACTTAATATACTTAATATACTTAATACACTTAATACATTTACTTAATACACTTAATACGTTTACTTAATACACTTAATACTTATACTTAATACTTATACTTAATACTTATACTTAATACTTATACTTAATACTTATACTTAATACTTATACTTAATACTTATACTTAATACTTATACTTAATACTTATACTTAATACTTATACTTAATACTTATACTTAATACTTATACTTAATACTTATACTTAATACTTATACTTAATACTTATACTTAATACTTATACTTAATACTTATACTTAATACTTATACTTAATACTTATACTTAATACTTATACTTAATACTTATACTTAATACTTATACTTAATACTTATACTTAATACTTATACTTAATACTTATACTTAATACTTATACTTAATACTTATACTTAATACTTATACTTAATACTTATACTTAATTCACTTAATACTTTAATACTTATTTTTCAATTATATTACTAAAAGATGTTAAGATCGCTATTTTTTCATGATTACTAAAAGATGTTAAGATCGCTATTTTTTCATGATTACTATTTTAGGGGCCCTGGTAGCCCAGTTGATGGACACCAACCCTAGGGTTGCTAATTCGAAACTAGATCCAACCAAAACCGTGTTGACATGGTGTGTATGTTTGAAGAGTATTGTGCCAACACAGGTATTGATCTGACCGTGACCTCGTCATCTGACCGTGGTTCAAAATTACTAGTTTTACTCCGATTTTTACCTTCTGTGTTGATCTTGGACCATTACCAATATCCCGTAGTGCCGTTCCAGTGCGACGAAAATTCAACTATCTACCTATTTATTAATATTTTTAACCAGATAGTTTAACAACATTTGGTTTAAGCCTACCTAATTGGGGAATCAACGGTATAAGCAATTGTTAGCGTTGAAATTATATTTCAAGTGAATATGAATTATATTGGTCTGCGTCGCATAATAAATAATTCGAAGGTTAACTGTATTACGTGACTCAAATTATCATGTTTACCATAAAATCCAAACATTAGTAATGTATTTTAATGGTTATTTCTTCTTATTGATTGTTATTCCAGGAAATTATCACTTCACTGGCTTCTAGAATATCGGCAAGGAACTGTTCACTATAATCACGTTTGGAAGGTAGCCAACGCATCGTTATTAGCTACCTCATTAGTTTTAATTTTTAACAAGTGGGAAAATCTTGCTCTGCTACTGCTTTAGTGACATTTCGAATATTTACTGCCATTTGAATGCCATTTATGTTTATGAACTGAAAACTCATAGTGTGTTTAGATGCATGAGATCCGTCATATATTGAGTTTGTTTCTTTCAATAATACGTAATCTCACTGAACTACGTTAATGGAAGAACTTGAAACTGGAGTAAGAGAGAGAGAGAGAGAGAGCATTGCAATCTAGCAACAGTATGGGCTATTGGATTCGAGATTAATCCGGAAGAGAATTATCCGAGTACAACAGATTGTAATTTTGAACCAAGGTCAGATGACGAGGTCAATACCTGAGCTTACATCCCACTCTCCAAACTTTCATAGAACGTCAACGTGAGCACATTTGAGGTGATAACAGATATCAAGCATGCACCAACATCCACTGACATGACGGTCTTTGCTTGTAACTTTCTGGTTGTTAATCTACTACTCTTCCTACACGGATACTGAGGTCTTCAAGTTAATGGAAGCAGAAAAGTAAAATTATAAATTTCATAATACAATACGAAGGTAGTTGAATTTATTCCTCACATGCAATAGAATGGTTTATTGTCGACGGTCCTGGATGAATAGCGAAGGAAAAGAGCCTAGTAGTAATTTTCAGTCACAGTCATATGACGAGGTCAAAACCTGATCTGCTACTCGACTCTCCAAACTTTCACAGCACGCTCTAACATGAAGACATAACGGATTTAAAGTTAACCAGCCTCTATGTGCATGTAATTTACATCTTCAAAATTCATTATTACCATGCGGAAAATAATTACAGTCTTGACAATCCAACAATATTTATTCACTTCAAGTCTACAACCCGGAATGGCAGCCACAATTCCAAAATTTCCCAATCTAACAATTTCACGCCTACAGTTGACATGTAAAACAGATTTCCTGAGCGTGAACATTGTGAATAATAATTATTCACCGCGTAATTGGGAAATTTGCATCCGTTATGAGAAACGACAGAAAGATCAACGACAAATTAAAATACAGAAAAATATATTATGTTAGATTCAAATAGCATATTTGTCTCTATTGTTGATGTCTGTGTAGAAGGTGCACGCTACTGAGTACCTTTGGTCCATTTGAAATATGGCCTGTAGCGCCATTAAAATCCAAAACCAACCTCGAATCAATTTGACCATGTCCCATTCGAGTCATTGATCCCGTATCATTAGCCCGTTGTGATATTCTAGTACGACGTTAATTAAAAAAAATCACCAATTATTACAACGGAAAGTAAAGTCGATTTTCTGTAAATGCTGTTTTTCAGTACATCTCGTTACTCAGAAGAAAAGAAAACATACCCAAGGAACACCACATAGAAAAAGTAAAAGTCTGCCTAATAGATAGAAACACGGACGATAGATTGTAAAACATTTTATTGATTTATATGAATATTATTTTCTAGGAGCTTATGTTATTCAGTAAAACTACTCTGACATCTATATTGTGTGATATTATAATATGAATTATCATCATACACAAACTCATTAAAAATATTATACTACCCCAGCGTTTCTCAACCTTTCATTATTCGCGGCCCTGTTTTCAATCATAATTTTCTTCACCCCCCCCCCACGCATACAATAAAATGTATACAACAATAATATATATTGAGTATTTTGATTTCTGTTTTTAAATTATGTTTAGCTAACTGCCAAAACAAGAGTAAAAGCGAGCCAACGTTGGCGAGAAACCACATCTGGCATTTTGCAAAGCGAGTGGTGAACAGATGAAGCGAATGGAAGCGGGGAAAATTTAAATGTTATATTTGAAATCAAAGCCAAACAGGGAGATAACGTTAAAAGAATATGAAAGTACAAAAATTCGTTAATGAAAGTTAACCTAGACGGGGTGAGCTAAATTTAGAAACTGGGAATACTTTTTTTTGGAATAATAAAAGAAATAAAACAGAAGCATGACTAAAGAAAAGAGAAAAAATAAGTAATATGGTTATGGAAACCGTCTAGAGCATGCGCAGAGCAAATGTTTTCTCATAGGAAGAAAGAAAATGTTCGATAACGCAAGTTTCAATTTTCATTCGAGTCGATCGCTATCAAATCTATCGTATGTTATACAGGGTGGTCCCGAATTCATGGTACAAACTTTAATGGTAGGTACAGGACATTGTAACAATGATTTATTGTATAGGAATGTATAGTCGCAAGTGACGCGGTGAGGCGTAAACAGGGGAAATAAAAGGAAAGAGAAATGGAGTGATCGGTTGGTATCATTGCCGGTAGAGGGCAGTAGATGTCTAGCCGCTGTTGAACATGATGCATCGCAGTAGGGAAAAGCGCCATTCACAATTGTGCTGCCGTAGACGATGGGTGACTTTACGTATGCAGAAAAAGCAGACATGCATTACATGTACGGCCGTGCAAATGGTAACGGCAGAGCTGCGTTACGAATGTATCGCGCGGAGTATCCTGATCGACGAATGCCGGATCATAGACTGTCAAGCATGTATCGATACTGGTAGACGCAATTTTGAACAATTACTGTAAACATGACACTTGTCAACAACGCTTTCAATAAAATCTTTGTTTTTCCTTTCAGCCGTTATTTCCCCTGTTTTCGCCTCACCGCGTCACTTGCGACTATACATTCCTATACAATAAATCATTGTTACAATGTCCTGTACCTACCATTAAAGTTTGTACCATGAATTCGGGACCACCCTGTATATGTTTTTGTGTTAATTGCAATCACCATATTAAATATTCACGGCAGCAGATTTATGCAGACCCATGGATAATTTTTAACCGGGCGTAAACGAGCATTAGACGATAGTCAAGCATCAACAAGTACACAGACAAGCGTGGTTCCGAAAATAAAATCAAGAAAATATTCTAAGAATACTTAAATTTGGGGTTTACCAGTACTGAAGTAAATGAAGAAAAAAGGCCCCTGAGTATCATTTGCTCAAAAATGTTGGCCGCAGACAGCATGAAACCTAATAAACTTAAGCGATATTTGGAAACGCTTCATAGTGAGTACGTCAACAAACCCAGATAATTCTTCTAATTAAAATTAAAATCATATGAAAAGCAAAAATCAATTTTTAAAGAAACTTTATCTGTGAATAAGAAAGCTTTAATTGCATCCTACAAAGTTTCATATAAAATAGCCAGATGTAAAAAACCTCACACCGTTGGTGAAGAGCTTATTTTGCCAGCAGCAATTGAGATTGCAGAAACTATGTTTGGAGATAATTTTTCAAAACAATTGCAGTCCATACCTCTTTCAAATGATACTGTTGCTCGTCGAATTGGTGATATAGCTGAAGATGTAGTGTCAGCTTTTCTCGAAATTGAGTGACAAATTGTTTTCAATACAGCTTGATGAAGCAACAGATAGTTATAAAGATGCTCATTTCATTGCCTATGTTCGATTTTGTGATAATATGTCAGTAGCTGAAGAACTACTTTTCTGCAAACTGATAGAACTCAAAGCAACAGCGATCGCATTATTTACTATTTTAAATGATTTTATGACCGAGGCAAACATAGAATGGAAAAATTGCGTCGGAATATGCACCGATGGTGCTCGTTCAATGTCCGGAAGATTCCAAAGTATACAAGCACTTGTAAAACAATAATCGCTTCAGTGCGTCTGGACACATTGCATGATCCACAGAGAAGCTTTGGCTTCCAAAGAAATGAGTCCTGGTCGGAATATTGTGTTAACTACAGTTGTAACCGTAGTAAATAATATCAAAATGAGACCCTTGAAATCAAGAATCTTTTCCGCACTTTGTAAAGACATGGGTGCAAAGCATTCAGCTTTACTATTTTATTGCGAGGCAAGATGGTTATCACGTGGGAAATTCGTGCAACGTGTTTATGAATTAAGAGAAGAAATCGCCTTTTTCCTGAAAGAAGAAAACAGACCGGAAGTCAAGAATTTTCGCGATGGTTTATTTGTGATGAAATTGAACTACTTGGTCGACATATTCGAGAAATTAAATAACTTGAATCTTCAACTCCAAGGAGCAAATAAACATATGTTGGATACGAGTGATAAAGTTAATGCTTTTTGTAGAAAATTGGAATTGTGGAGCAGAAATTTAAAGCAAAAAAACCTAACAATGTTTGCAAATGTGAATGATTGTACTAAAATTTACAAGGCTGAAGAACATGTAAAAGTTGTTTTTGTAACCATTGAAAATCATTTATCCACACATGCTGGCAAAGAATTTTAAAAAGTATTTTCTTGCTGACGACAAACTGATAGCAAGTTACGAGTGGGTTAGAGATCCATTTCATAAGACTCCCGAAGGACTCTCAATTGATGAGGAATAATAATTCATAGACTTCACGACAGGTGGCGAAACCAAAAGACAATTTAGTAATAAATAACTATTTGAATTTTGGTCAGGAGTAGAGGATTATATATATTTTTCTGCACTAAAAACAAGGGCATTTTGCATTCTATTACCATTTTCAACATCCTACCTTTGTGAAACTGGATTTTCTGCTGTGGCTTCTTTGAAGACAAAATATAGAACTCGGCTACCTATAGAAACAGAACTGAGAGTGGCTATTTCTAATATTAAGCCTTCCTTCGAAAAACTTTGCTCGGCAAGACAATCCCAAGGAAGGCACTAATAATTATTAAATTTGTTTTTAATTTGGTATGTTTTGATTAAGTAAGTTTTGATTTAGAAGTTGTTTTACTTTAATAAGTTAATTATTAAATATGTCGAAGTGTATTTTTGTTCAATGTGTATGTGTGCTTTCCTTTAAGTCAGTTAATCAATTTTTTAAACAATATTTTCTCTTGGATATTCTCGCCCCCCCCCCTCTAGTGTGCTCGCGCCCCCCTAGGGGGGGGCGAGCCCCACAGGTTGAGAATCACTGTACTACCCGATAAACGGAATTTGCCTTTTTCTCCGCATTCTAACACCTGTAGGCGGCAGTTTTAATGCTGAAATGTCTACGTTTTTCATAACATGCTTTTTTTTATTCATCTGATGTCTTCAAATTAGGACAATTTTAAAATACATCAAGCCTTGTAACTCACTTCAAAATTCTAATGTCTTCAAATTATGGCAGTTGAAAAATTAATGAATTAAAATTTCTCCCGTTATTTATAACATGCGTTTTTTTATTCATCTATTGTCTTCAAAATAGGACAATTTTAAAATTCACCATGCCTTGTAGGTCACTTTAAAATTTCAATGCCTTCAAATTAGGGCAACTAAAAATTAATAACCTTAGTGGTTAATTATCTTGCTGCTTCCCTATTTATATTCATTTCCCAAAAGGATTAATGAACGTTGCTATGATTTAGTATACAGTTTTGAGTCTAAATTTCAATAATATGTCAATGATGGTTTAAATTGTTTGGGTTCAAGGGTTAGGGTATTGTTATTTTTAATATACGGCCGATCAACCGGTATAGTGGTTAAGGTGTTAGCCTCTGGATCGGAAGGTTCCTGGTTCGAATCCGGGTCCGGGCATGGATGTTTGTAAACGTATGGTGTAGAGGCGGCTGGTGCACCTTAAATCTGTCGTGGCCGAAAGTCCTCACGTTGGGTTGGCGTGGAAGTTTGGAGAGTGGGGTGCCAGCTCAGGTGTTGCTTCGTCATCTGACCGTGGTTCAAAATTACGAGGTGTGGTCCTCGAATCTTTCCCTTAAGGGACTGATTCCGGACCGTCGTCAATAGCCCGTTGTGTTGCTCTAGTACGACGTTAACTAAAAATTACCATTACCATTACCATTTAATATACGTCGCACTGCAGAAACACCGGGCTATTGACGAAAGTCCGGGATCAATCCCGAAGGGAAAGATCAAGAACAACACCACCTAATTTCGAATCTTGGTAAGATGATGAGGCAACACGTGAGCTGGCACCCCGCTCTCTTAACTTGTCAAGAAATAGGGACCCTTTCTTAGTGAAATCAAAATTCGGTTTTCTTATAAAATTAATTTATCTTATAAGCCGTATTTTGTGTTAACCCTCCACGTGGTTTCGATGAATCATCAAAATCTAATCAATTCTGGAAATGACGAGATATCTCGTCATTAAGCTTTGACGTTTTAAGATAACGACGACATCCAGATTTGGTCAGGTTTTTTTTCTAATTACGAGGTTTATCGCCCATCAAGATCTGGTCTGTTTTTTATGACCTCATACTTCGTAGAAATAACCACTAAGAGTGTTTATGTATAGAAACCAGATCTTAGCGAGTACAGACTTGCTATTAGAAATGGTAAATGGAAAAAAAAACAGACCAGATCTTGACGGATGACGATCTCGTTATTATGTTATCTCGTTAAATGTTACTATGATTCTACAATTATAAAATGAAGTTTCTGTGTGTGCGTGTTCGCAGTGTACTGAAGAATTTATTGCACTTACAATTATAAAATTTGGCACACTGGTAGTTTGAATTTTTTTCAATTTTATAGTCCAGCCCTTTTTTTAAAATTTAATCTTGAACATTTTTAAATGAATTTAATGAAAATTAATTATTACTGTTTTCTTTAGAATGGCAACAGCATAAAGATATGACAGATTCTAAATTTATTTTTTCTGTTTCCGCTATTATTTTGAATGGAAATTTTGGAATGATTTTCAAGCAGACGATAAAAAACTTTAAGTTTTAATTTATATATGCAGTTCTTTTTCTATCTCCTAGACCGTTAAAGATAGAGTAAAAATTTCTACGGATTCGAAAGTTGCGGAAAATTTCACATTAGATCGATACTTAAAAATATGATTTTCTTTAAATAAGTAATATTTTTAATTGAATATCTTTAATATGTTCGCAAGAGAATGTGACGTCAAGCTAACATTCAAGTTCCAAAAATAATCAGATTACATTTCCTACCCTTTTACGACTTCAGGGAAAGAAAGCGAATAAAAAAAAACATTTTGGCTGGTATTATTTAGTTCTTTTTTGTAACATAGGGATTGTTAAAGATAGATAAGAAATCTTAACGGATTTGAAATTTACCGAAAATTTGACACCAGATAAATACCTTATATGTCTAATTTTCTTTTAAAAAATAATTCTTCAATTGATTTTTAAAACCTTTTTGGTTTTTGAAGCAAACCGCCACTCGGGAAATGTGACCTCCAGGAAAAGAACCACGGGTTTGCGAAGCAAACCAACACCACAGGCAATGTGACTCCCACGAAAAGAACTATTTCGAGCAACGCCCTTTTGTTTTGCGAAGCAAACCAACACCACTTACAACTCCGTTATGGCTGTTATCCAATAGGCTACGAACTCCTACTTGGTTTGCGAAGCAAACCAATTACACCACTAAAGCAACTGCCACGCCAGTGTCTAGTTTACTATATTACAGATTTTAATCATATTTACATCTCTCACATGGTTTTTGCTAAATAATTTTAATTAGTGAAAATTGATTTGAAAATTCATAAAAGGAAATGCATGTTTGAAATATGACTGGATATTCAATGCGTAAGTTACGAACCAATGAGCAAGATTCTTTAATCGAGTGAAAATATTGCTTTTCCTTAACTGCGGACATTCCGCGAGCGCGACGAAGTAAAGTAAGTGAAAATACCAATTCAGCAAAAATAATTAATTAATTAAGTGCTTAATTAAATCTCTAACAAATGGACAGTGGAACATAAAAAATGTGTGCTCATACCGTTCGATTTTCTTCAAATTTAAAAGTTAAACAATCACAAAACTATTCTAAAAGTTCACGTACTCGCGACTTCAAGTTACTAGAGACAGAAAAGTGTTGGCTGTAAATAATATATGTTAACTCAGACAAAAAAAAAAGATGAAAAAATTCTTTTAAGTCTTTGATGAAGACCTTTTTTGTCGGCTATTTGGCACAAGTGATTAGTTGAAGCATATTTTTTTTTGAAATACTAGGGGGCTCCGCCCCCTGCTCGCTTACGCTCGCCAACCCCCGGTGATTGCTGCGCAATCCCATTTGGTTTGCTTCGCAAACCAACCATCCTGTCACAGATGCCATTTGGTTTGCTTCGCAAACCAACATTACTTTCACAGAGTGAAACTATCTGAATAATTCGTATTATGCTGATTTCACTTTCCGGTACATGACGTCACAGCGAGGGCTTCGCTGCGTCTCGCTTACGCTCGCCAACCCCGGGGATTGCTACGCAATCCGTTTAATTTGCTTTCTCAAACCAATACTTGTTTCGCAAGTGATTTAACTTTTTTTTTGCTTTAACACTTAATGTACCCTAAACTAATAGCGCATCAGTAAAAAATCTTCTGCATCTTGTTCCCTGTACAATTTTAAGTAAACATTGTTAATATCCAAACTTTACAATCTGTACTTTGTTGGTAAACTGTCTTGAGAACAGAGGGAAAAAAGCTAGCCTTTTTCCTCGCCAAATAAAAAGAAATCGTTTTTATGGCAATTGTTGCTACGATAAATTTGATATCTGGCAAACCCGATAGTCGAAAGTGCAACCCACTACTGCTTTCGGAAGCAGCTATGCGAACTGAAAAATACGAAATTTGTGACACCAACTTTTGATTGCATCGAATTTATTTATGAACCAATTTTAAAAATAATTGTACCGTAAGAAAGAGTATATTCTGAGGTATACTGCAATATTTTTAAAATTAAAAACTAACAGTAATACTATACAGATATGATCATTTTAGTTTTGTATCGGAAGTTACGATCTGAAAGTTCCGAAAATTGTATGACCAACTTTTAATTGCAACGATTTTATTTATTAACCAATTTGAAAAATAACTGTACCATAAGAAAGAGTGTAATGTAATGTATTCAGTGATTTTCAAATTTAAAAAATAATGGCTTTTGCCGTAGACAAAACGGTTTTAACAATAAGTAGCGAAAATATCCAAAGATTCCGAATTTTGTATGACGAACTTTTGATCGCATCCAATTTAATTGTTAACCGATTTCAAAAATAATAGTACTGTAAGAAAGAGTATATTCTGAGGTATACTGCGATATTTTAAAAATTAAAAATTAATAGTAATTAGATATAGATACGGCAGTTTTAAAAAAAAGTAACAAAAATGTCCCGATTTTTCCTGAATTTCAAAAAAATATTATCAAGAACCAAATTTAAATTTCAAAAAAAACTCGACGAGCTGCAAAAATTTACGTTGAGAGGTACTCTTAAAAAAAAACTCACGACTGAAGACTGAAAATTTGAATGTGTTTTGCTCACTCGCGGAAGAAATTTCGCTTCTTCAACTTTAACACTTAATAAAACCTAAACTAATAGCCGCATCGGAAAAAAATCTTAATAATTATCCAGGGAATACGATGAAGAACAAAGCATGTTAATTTCATTTTTTTCCGATCAGTACTTTCTCGGGAAACCGGCTAAGAATCGAGCTAAACAACACAGTTTTCAATTCTTCGGCGGCTGCGGCGGCGGCGGTAACATTTTTTTAATATAGAGAGATTCAACTTTGAAGAAAACGGACTCAAAAACGTGTAAGCGGTTAACAAATAAATCAATTATCGAGCAATAAAAAAAATAAGTTAAATAATTTTTACATATTCAGGCAAATCAGTGTCATAATGAATATTCATAACACATTTTATGCAAAAATTTAACCAAACTTTCATATGGTGTAATATTAATCAGATATTTTTCGAGAAACTAAATTTTTTAAATGTTCAGTAAATAGTACTCTTACAAATCGCATACGCGGACTATCATAATATTTAAATATTCCTTTATAAAGGATAGGCATCAAAATGAATTTCAATCTATAGTTTCTAAGAGGTGGAAAATTACCTTTTATGAAAAAAACTAGGATTTACTGTAGCTTTTGATCATTTTTTCAATTTATTTACACACCATTTTACAAATTCATAATAAATTTTCTAAAGATAAACCACATCATTTAAACCATATGAGCTGTTATTTTATTAAAGTGGTATAGGTCCACTTTGAAAGAAAATGAGTTTATTTTCTTTAACAATTTTAATAAATATTATATCTTTTTTTTTTGTTTACAGTATATCTCTTTTTATTTCCTTTAAAGTATATCTCTTTTTATTTCCTTTACAGTATATCTCTTTTTATTTCCTTTACAGTATATCTCTTTTTATTTTGTTTACAGTATATATCTTTTTATTTTCTTTACAGTACATGTCTTTTTATTTTGTTTACAATATATCTCTTTTTATTTTCTTTACAGTATATCTCTTTTTATTTTGTTTACGGTATATATCTTTTTATTTTCTTTACAGTGTATCTCCTTTTCTTTCGCAGGTAGTACTGCGCATGCGTAACTCTCAACCGAGAGTTAATTCGCCGATTTCGGAGGATCAAAATGTAACACCGAAACGGCGGTTTAAACCTCGGATCAGGGATTGTGAATACGGTGTTTTCGATAATCCGAGGATTATCGTTGATACGAGGTTTAACTCAGATTTGTGAATACGGCCGAAAGTTTTACGAAACTCAAAGCATGTTACCCACAACCCACATAATGGCAAAATAACCACATTGGATTGGTCTGATAGCTCTATACAGGGTGGTCCCGAATTCATGGTACAAACTTTAATGGTAGGTACAGGACATTGTAACAATGATTTATTGTATAGGAATGTATAGTCGCAAGTGACGCGGTGAGGCGAAAACAGGGGAAATAACGGCCGAAAGGAAAAACAAAGATTTTATTGAAAGCGTTGTTGACAAGTGTCATGTTTACAGTAATTGTTCAAAATTGCGTCCACCAGTATCGATACATGCTTGACAGCGTCGGTGGAGCGATTGGCGTACACGTTCAAAGATGCCTGGTATTTCACGCACACCTGCAGCAGCTACAGATAAGCGAGCGACGAGATCCTCATCTGAGTCAACTGGAGTCTCATAAACAAGATGCTTTAGATGTCCCCATAAAAAGTAATCGAGGCTCGATAAATCGGGAGATCGGGGTGGCCAAGGGACTGGTCCACCACGCCCAATCCATCGAGTACCAAACGTGGCATTCAGGTAATTCCGTACATCAATGCTGAAGTGTGCTGGCGCCCCATCGTGCTGAAACCACATGCGGTTACGAATGGCGATCGGAACATCATGCAGCAGTTGTGGTAACACTTCTTTCAGAAAAATAAGATAGCTTCCGCCAGTGAGCCGCGTGGGTAGTAAGTATGGGCCAATCAAAAAGTCGTTCACAATACCAGCCCACACATTAATACTGAAACGTTGTTGAAACGCATGTCGACGCGTTGCATGTGGATTATCGGTTGCCCACACATGGGAATTGTGCGCATTAAAGACACCCTCGCGTGAAAATGTCGCTTCATCTGTAAATAGCACATAATCTACGAAATCCGGCTGCAACGCACATTGCTGCATCACCCACAGGCAGAAGTTCACGCGGCGAGGATAATCTGCCGGATTCAATGCTTGTACTTTCTGAAAATGGAAGGGGTGTAAGCGATTTTCGTTTAACACTCTGCATACAGTCTGATGACTCACACCTACGTCACGCGCAACAGTTCTTGTGCTTGACTCGGGTCTATCAGCCACAATGTTCAAGATGCTTTCTTCCAGCCTTGGAGTGCGTACAGCTCTTACTCGACCAGCGCCATGTCTGTTGACGTCGAACGCACCTGTTTCACAAAGTTGACGATGTAACCGTTGAAAAATTCTATGATCCGGCATTCGTCGATCAGGATACTCCGCGCGATACATTCGTAACGCAGCTCTGCCGTTACCATTTGCACGGCCGTACATGTAATGCATGTCTGCTTTTTCTGCATACGTAAAGTCACCCATCGTCTACGGCAGCACAATTGTGAATGGCGCTTTTCCCTACTGCGATGCATCATGTTCAACAGCGGCTAGACATCTACTGCCCTCTACCGGCAATGATACCAACCGATCACTCCATTTCTCTTTCCTTTTATTTCCCCTGTTTACGCCTCACCGCGTCACTTGCGACTATACATTCCTATACAATAAATCATTGTTACAATGTCCTGTACCTACCATTAAAGTTTGTACCATGAATTCGGGACCACCCTGTATATAGTGGACTGTATTTTAATCAATGCAATTCGTTGTAACAAAAATAACTTTTATTAACAACAAACTTAACAATGTTGTGGATGGACCACTCTCATTAAGGCTACGAAAGCCTAGTACTAATTAGGGCTAATGAAGCCATTTTTCATCAGGTCCGTGTCTGGAGCCTGAATGTCACCAACGCGCTCACACAGCGACCTCAACAGTATGTGAGAGACAACGATTCCCGCGCTCACACAACGCCCTTTAAAATATATGAGAGATTTAACACACACACACCTTCTAGTTGAAATAATCGCTGGAAAGATTCTATTGACCAAGAAGATTCAAAATGGTTACGTCATGCATGGAAGACTGCAAATCACGGATCGTAAATGTGCGTGAAAATCTTTCACAGGGTTAAGGTCATAGAGAACATAGTCAGCTATAAATAAGATAATCCCAATGTACATTCATTCTTAGAATTTCGTTCTAGAAAGGTTAGGGGATGTCTGGTTGGATATTGGCTGAAAGGATGGAGCAGGAGATAACCCTGGTGACAATTTCCGGGTTAGAAACACCGATTCTTCAACAGTCGTGTGAATTCAAGCAGCAGGATCTGGGGCAGACGGGCATAAATTTCCGGATCTATGCATGCGTGGAACTAAGCTTAGCTCTGTTGGATTGGCTCATTCGGAACACGAGGCGCGTTGTAAAAGTGAGAAAACTACTTTGACATCAGCGGTCTGCCTCATTTGCGTTGGTGACTAGCGAAGTTTCGATGTTTCAAAGAGTTTTGATTCGACTATCGGGTGTCGTAAATAACGTTACAATTTTTTGTGGGAATGCAGGTTTCGCGGATAAGTGTGTTTATCAGCGGTGATACCAGAGAGTAAAGGCCATTCCACACCAAAAGCGTCGGTTTATCTTATTTTATTACAAAAATATTTATAAAATAAGTATCATGAATGTATGAATACTTTTGCAATATTCGTAAGGTGACATAACTTTAAGAGCTGTTCAGTGAAAACGTTTAAGCTGCAAGTTGTGTCAGAAAATAGATTTCAGTGGATTTGTTTTTCATATTTAGGAATATTGAAGTAAGGTTTTTCGAAAATAAAACACTAGTGATGCTTTTAATTACATTACTGGATATAAGAAAAATAGAATATATTTTGCCCTAAAAAGTGCTAATTTTAAAGCTTTTCAATCCACGAGATAATTAAAATTATTATGTATGTATTATTACGTATCTAGATTACTCTTAAATTTGAAATACATATAAAAACTTTGTTTGAAATTGGTTCTGAAATGAACTATTCTTATGATCTGAACACAAAATTATTTATATTTTTTGCAATTGTTGTCTTATGTCTACAATAATGGGGTACGATTTTTAAAATATTTAATAAATAATTCTAATTAGTCTGAATATATCATTTTAATTATAAATCCAGTATGGACATTTGACTGATGGTTTATCTGTGTCCTGTCAGTAATAAATGAATTAAGGGGGTCCGGGACACATTGAAAAAAAATTTTTATTAATTAATTTAGAATTTTGAATTTTTTTGTACTGTTTACCCATCTAACTAATAAGCAAAATCCCAGCACAAAAGTTTTTTAAAAATTTTAAATTAAAATTTTTTGAAAAAAAGAGGGGTCATTTTAAATTGCTAAAACTTAAAATATTCTGGATCAATTTTCAAAATTCTTGCAGTAAATTATTCACAAATTTATAAACTTTAATTTTGACTCAGCAATTTAAAAAATATTAATTTAATAAAAAATAAAAAATATTTGAATGAAAATTTCTGAAAATTTTAAGGTACTTTTTTTTTAAGTCATATTTTTAAAGTAAATATTTGTTCCAAATTTGCTGAATCTAAATTAAAGTATGCTGTTTGAAAAAGATGTATTCCAAATTTCAACCCTTAAACTTTATCGGTTTTCGACTTTTTGCAATTTGAATACAGGACATCTTGAAAAAAAGTATCATGGAGAAAAATGCATTTAAAGTTTTGAAGACAGATGTTGTTGTCATGACAACAACTGTCAAGAGTGTTAGATTTTCAAAACAACGCACCACAAAAATTATTATATCTCTAGTTCTTATTAAGATAGAAACATGATTTAGACGTCATTTTAAGCAGAAAAATACAGAGAATTTCTTAAAATAATAAAAAAAAATTCGAAAATGTGACGATTTTTGTGTCCCGGACCCCCTTAATGGGAATCACATCGGTGTAGTTTATATGTTACAATAATGAATGTAAAGAAAAAACTGAAGGGATTTTCAGAATGGCAGACAAAATTTTGAGCATCAGCTATCAATACTTACTTTTCGAACTTAGTCAAGAATCCTCATAAACATACAATAAGCATTGCAAAAATTGTACGGATCAGAAAATTACGAAATTAACATGATTTGTTCTTTATCGTATTCCCTGGACAATTTTGAAGATTTTTTTGTTCCGATTCGGTTATTAGTTTAGGGTTTATTAAGTGTCAAAATTGATAAAGCAAAATTTCTAATGTTTGAGGTGAGCAAAAGGCGTACTAATTTTCAGTCTTAAGCCGTGAGTTTTTTTAAAGAGTACCTCTCAACGTAAATTTTTGCAGCTCGTCGAGTTTTCTTAGAAATTTCAATTTGGTTCCTGAAAATAATTTTTTGAAATTCGGGAAAAATCAGGACATTTTAGTTACTTTTTTAAAACTGTCATGTCTATAGCTTAATACTATTAGTTTTTAATTTTTTAACATCACGGAAAAAATTATAATATACACTTTCTTATGGTACAATTATTTTTTAGATTGGTTAATAAATAAAGTCGATACAATTAAAATTTGGTTAGACAAACTTCGGAACTTTTAGATTGTAATTTCCGATACAAAATTAAAACTGTCATATCTCTAGCTTAATGCGAAAAGTTTTAAAATTTAAAAATACCACATGAAAGCTTAGAATACACTCCTTAGTATGGTAAAAAAATTTTAAAAAATTGGTTCATAAATAAATTCGATGCGATAAAAGTATGATATAATTTAGCAATAGTGCAGAAATGTTTCTCTGCGTCAGTGCGCGTTGGAACGTCAAACGCCTTCGATGAAACCAAGGTCAGCTTGCTGTGACGTCATAAAGGAGTAGAAGTGAGGCAGGGAGCGTAGGTTTCGTCGTCGCAGGAGGACTCTGCGATAGGAGTGTTGGTGTGGGTTCTCTTTTTCCCTCAATTCTCAGACGATTTCCCGAGAAAGTAGAGATCACTAAATTACGAGATTAACATGGTTCATTCAAAATTCTACAGGTGAAAAAATGGAGAAGGTTTTTTACTGATGCGGCTATTATTCTAGGGTGCATTAAGTGTGAAAGTTAAAAAAAAAAGGAAATCACTTGTGAAAGGTGTTTTAGTTTGCAAAGCAAACCAAATGGGATTGCGTAGCAATCCCCGGGGGTTGGTGAGCGTAAGCAAAGCAGGGGGCGAAGCCCCCTAGTATTACAAAAATAGGAAGGAATACTTTTACAGGTATCTAGCGAGGTTGTTGAATTATTATCGCTCTGGAGCAGAGCAACGGGGTTTCAGGGATCAATACCGAAATGAAAAATACTAAAAAGACTAAATAATATTATAGCTACTAAGAATACTACTTACATTTAGTTATTGGAAGAACATTATAGATTGGCCAAAATAATGTTCAACTAACGAGAAATAAATCTTAAATTCTTTTTGCAGTTTATCAATTCATTTATATAAGTATTTAGGACCAATATCAAATTACTTATTTAGCTGTAATCGAAATATTAATTGGATAATGCTAAACATTATCTCCAGTGCATGTACACTTGTCTAAGTACAATAAAAAAATCACTAAAGTAAACATTGTAGAGCTTCAGTGATCATCGGAAATCATTCTTGAAAGTTGTTTCAAAAAATAATCTACTAAAGTCTGGAATATGATCGATATCTGTATCTACTGTATTCATATTAAAATGATAGTCATCAATGATTCACAAAATTTTGTGGAATATACTATTCTTTCATTGCTATTGAATACTCGTGAAATTTAGTCTACGTTTATGAGTATACATGGAAGATTGATGAACCCTATCATGTGTATAGGATTCATATATGACGCAGCAAAGCATTATTAATCACAAATGCATAAGTAAAGTTTGCACGAAATTCCATTAGTTTTTTATTAAATTACATGTTCTTAACATTTACATACTCAGCTCCAGACGGCTGGATATTTTTGCTTAGATCAAGAAACTCTGAAGTTTGAAAAATTCGTCTGACAATCCTTCAGATCTTTTGATCTCTTACACTCAGCAATAGCTCTGGCAATATTCCTTTATTCTGTTTTGCCTTGCTCCGAAATGCATTTAGGGTTTGTAGACTAATCGTAGATGATTGCGAACAGTGATAGAGAAAGATTTGAGGAAGTTTTTCATCTTTCATGTCATTTTTTTTAGAGTTGAACCATATTACTTGAATTTTAATCTAACGTAAATGACAGCCGTTTGAAAATGCCTTTCACAGATTCATGGGCACAATACATTCTACTGTAAAAAATTCTGTAAATAGTTTGTATATTATGTAAATTGTTTTCTGCTTTTGATTAACGAATATGCTTGCTGTGATGCGTATTGGGATCATTAAGTCTTTGCTCCTAGTAAATACCTTTTTTTCCATAACCTGACATGTTTGACGACGGCAGTATATTTTGGCTAAAATGTAAAACATACTTAAAGTATAGGTTACTTGCATTGACCGTTTGTCAAGACATCAATTGAAAATAGACATGTTTAAATTTCCGTAGGTTTGTACAATATTGAGAGTTGCGGTACATTATGAACTGAGTTATAAAATTTTACATAAGGAAATTGAAATAAAAGACGAAATTGGGAGATCTGGTAAGAAGTACATACTTCCTAAGCGTGTTCTTAGTACCGAAATGTGATTGAAGGGTTTTAATAAAGTATTAAAACGGTCTTCAAGTCGGTATGACATTTTGTTCTTTTCTGAAACAAAATAAATTATGAGTTAATTTGTATTTTGTTAGTTTTAAATGACTACAATCAAGTGTGTACTGTCCACTTTTTAATTTTCAGGTCATCGAGCAATTCCAAGTCCACACACTCGAAAATAAGAGTCAATTATAACGATTCCAGCGGAATAGTATAGTTAAGTGAATGTCACCACATACTAGGGATGCGACATCGATGTCGATGTTTTATAAAAAAACTTCAATGTATTTAACATCGATGTATTAGAGCCGATGTTTTTTTAACATCGATGTTTTTAATTTTAAATGAAAAATGTACCATTATAAAAATTAAAAAATAACCAAGTAGCATAATTTCAATAATCAGTACTTTTAAGCCTAAGAGGTCAATTGTAAAGGATGTGAAAAGTAGGGATGACACATCGATGTCGATGTTTTATAAAAACATTGTTGTATTTACCATCGATTTATTGGAACCAATGTTTGTTTAACATTGATGTTTTTACGTTGTCGGTGTTTTTATGTTGTCGATGTTTTATTTTTGAATAAAAAAACCACCATAATAAAAATTAAGAAAAATAACCGTTCAACTAAGTATTTGTCAGTGATGGCGACATCTGTTCCATCACAAAGAGCTTTTTCACTAACTAGTGAAAAAAGAAGTCGGCTTAAGTTAGATAAAGTTAACAACTTCTATTTTTACAAACTGTAACTAGCATCTATTGGGGCTTATAATAGTTATAGGCCCCAATATTTTTATTTACAGTAAATAAAAAAAAGTTTGTTGTGTTTCCCCCTAATAAGTTGATAAATAATTAATAGTAAATAACAATAAGTATTGTTATGTACCTATTTAACCTAATTATACTTATAGTTAATAGTACCTAGTATGTCAAATTGTTGTAAATACTACTTTTTTTTTATATTATTCAATTTGAAAATAAAATATTTGTTAATTGTTCTTATTAATTTTTTTGACTTATAAATTAATAATAAACACGACAAATTAAATCTCCCCCCCCCCTCCCGTGGAACATTAATGTGTGAGGTTGCTAAACCAGTTTTAAGAAATGGGGAATAAAAGGTTAATATACTGAATTTTAGAAACATCGATGGTTTGGGGGCGATGTATTATCAACATCGATGTTTTCATTTTGAACATCGATGTTGTGCGGTCGATGTCGCATCCCTACCACATGCATGAATAACTTTTTTAAAGCAAGACTTCAGATTGTCCAATGCTGTCACGGGATTTGCTAAACAGTAATTACGTAATGCATAACAAGGTTCACTATGTACAAAAATGTCCTTCCAGGTAGCTAATGGTTTTCTACAAAATGTGCTTTTGTGGTCTGTCACAACTGACAGCAGGTGACTCCATTCAACCTGTTTTTAATATTGTTTTATTAATATTAAATTTTAAAGAAATCCGAATGTATTAAGGCACTTGATAGTTCAGTTGGAAGAGTAACGGATTAGTAACCGGAATGTTGGGAGTTCATATCCAATTAATGCACGTTAAATCTGTCTAGACCTCAAATGTCCTTGCTTTGGAGTGGTGTTGAAGCTTAGAGATCGGAATGAGAGCTCAAGTGTGACTTCGTCATCTGACAGTGGTTCAAATTTTCGTGGTATTTTCCTCGGATCCTTCCCTTTGGGTGGGATCCAGGAACCGTTGTCGATGCCCATTGTCCTACTCCGGTGCGACTTTCATTAAAATACCTAATACCCTAAAATACCTAATACCCTAAAATACCTAATACCCTAAAATACCCAATACCTTAAAATACCTAATACCCTAAAATACCCAATACCCTAAAATACCCTGGTCACATTCTGGTCTAGAAGAACTAAAAAAATTATATTTTATTTCAGTTATATTTTTTATTCTATTTATTCAATTTATTTAATTATATTTTATTTCAACACCACTGTTAATACCATCATTTTTACAAGTATTGCTGAAATCCTTTGATTTCTTGATATTTTACTTGGAAGAGCTTTACTGGAAACCTTTTACCTTAATGATTACTTGGGAGAATACTACAAGCCTTTGATCTCAATATTTTATGTGCAGAACTTTACTGGAATTGTCTAATCTTAACATTTTACTTTGAAGATCTTGTTCTACTTTGAAGATTTTGCATCATATTTTACTTTGAAGATCTTGAAATTGTCGAATCTTAACTCTCCAAGTGGTAGAGACGATATACCTTGTCCTTCAAGATCTGACCAAGCCGATATATCGCAGATTTTTATGCAGTTTTTTAAATAGCGAGATATCGCATCCATCAAGATCTGGTCAGTTTTGCTAATAAAGAAATACTCTGTCGAGACAGTCACCCGTAGGTTAATATTGTACTTTACTGTTTCAGTCAACCAGTTTTATATTACTCGTGTAGTAGCTCGATTCCTCAACTATGGGATCTGTCAAATAACATCCAGTCCCTGTAAAAGCATCAAGAGTTAGCAAATTGTTGAGCAGTGACAAAACCGTGAAGGAAAATGGAACAGGACTGAGTCATTATCCAACATCAGCATGTTCATTGTAACAGGTAAAAAGAACTTACCCCGTTTAGGTGATAATAGATGAAGGGGAGGAGCTAGTACGTTTACATAGGGATTCGTCTTACCCTCATTCTGTCACTAGCCTGTCACGAAAATGTCTATGTCATGTTCTTAAAACAGGAGTTAGATTAATACGTTATTCGGCATATACGCTGTTTTCTTTGAATTTTGAAACAAACACGGCGAAACTGTACTGTGTGTGTTCTTTGGTTTTTAATAATTATATTACGTATTGTTTTTTAATCTTTTGTTTGGATCTTTTCATGAACTCTGGAAAACTGTTTCATCGAATAATAAATTTCAAGGGTAGCTGTGTCTATATCGTTTTGGATTTCACAAAAACAGTTACGTGGGTGGGTGTAATTTTAGAATTTCAAAAAGCTAGTTCAGAAAACAGCAATTTGGAATTGAAATTATAAACTTATTTATTAAAATGAAATACAAAAATAAATTCCACCTTGACATATTAGGTTGTTCTCTATTATTGGTTATTAATTGATTAACACCCTGTTTTCATACATTTTGTTAACGGTGACAGCTCTGGAAAACTGCTTCAACGAATAATAAATATCAAAGTTAGCTGTGCCTATATCGTTTTAGATTCCAGAAGAACAATTATGTAGATGTGTGTAATTTTAGAATTTCATAACGCTAGTTTAGAAAAAAGCAACTTGTAATTGAAATTATAAACTTCTTTATTAAAATGATATACAAAAATAAGTTCCACCTTGACACATTAGATTGTTCCCTAATATTAGTAATTAATTGATTAACGCCTCTTTTCATGCATTTTGTTTTCGGTGACAACTCTGGATAACTGTTAGGGTAACTATACCTATATCGCTTTAGATTTCACAAAAACAGTTATGTAGATGTGTGTAATTTTAAAATTTAAAAGTTAGTTTAGAAAAAAGCAACTTGTAATTGAAATTGTTGTTGTTGTTTCTCATGCCTACACTGGCAGACCAGAGTTGTGCCAGGCCCGTCGAAGACGGCAAGAGGGGTGCGAATTCCTAGTTATTGAGCCCCATTGGGAGGAAGTCCGACTTTGCTCGACATACATGACACATCCGTTTTACAGGAAGGTCCCTTTCATGCATCCATTCACTCACACATATCGTAATTTAGATCCCAATCAGAGGCCGATAACCCCCTGATCAGGTATCACCCCCGATCTCGCAATCACCAGAATTGCAGGCTTCGCCGAGGACAGAACCCACAACCCTTCTGATGCGAGCCCGACGCTCTACTAACTGAGCTACCGCGGCTCATTGAAATTGTAAACTTATTTATTAAAACGAAATTCAAAAATGTGAATTCCATCTTGACATATTAGATTGTTTCCTACTATTGGTAATTAACACTAACCAAATCAGTATAGTTAGAAGTAATCAGATGAATTAGAGCCTGATGTCGTTCTATAAATGTTAGATTTATTATCGTATATGTTAGGTATTTACTATCGACAGCAGCATCCTTAAGAAAACACAGTACTTTCAAAGAAGCACAAATACCGAGATTTTGAAATTTGCATCAAATTTCACTCAACTATTTCCAGTCGGTTACTCCTTTTAGTGACAGCAATGGTAATGCACCACTGTAACGAATATGTCTGTAGGGTCGAATGCATAAGTGTTTACATAACCCTCATAGAAGATGTCTCAACGAGGTATATTATCAATAGCAAAAAATGAACAGACATTTATGGGCAATATATGTCGTTATTAGAAGAAAACTGACCAGATCTTGATCATGTCATCATAAAAAGAATAGACAATACATTGATGACAAAATATCTCCTCGATAGCCAATTTATGCAGATCTTGATGGAAGAGATATTTGGTCATTAGAAGAGAAATGACCACATCTTAATCTCATCAACATGAAAAAATTAGCAATATTTTGATGTCGAGACATCTCGTCATTAGTTAAATTGGTCAGATCTTAACTGACGAGATATCTCGTCAAAACTTCTTGGAGGGTTAAAATATGAGACTATTAGAGCCAAAGTGGTTTAACTCCACTTTCTTAAAAATCCGAGTTAATGCTGGTAACAAATTCTGAATATGGTAAACCACTTATAAGAAAGGTGGTGTAACTCATAATTCCACAAATAACCACACAGATGGCAGTACAAGATAAAGCAGTCCATTGGCTATCTAACTAATATTGTACTAAAAGTGTTTATCTCGTAGCAAAGTTTAATGAACTCACACCACTTTGGCTTTAAACGGCTCATATTATTAGACGACAAGTTTGTATTATCTTCTTACCATCCACTATTGCTCCTCACGCTAATTATTTCCTATGGAGTCATCATTGCCACCTTAGTCTTCAACACCCAGAGGAGATGGTATCGCCCAATTTAGGAAAATTTGATATAAAACTCTTTGCAGACATTAAAAGATGTCTACAAATGAGAGTTAAATTTTAAGTAGTCTCCTCAAAAAGTATTTTGTTTAGTATTAGATAATTTTATTTATAAAATAAAAACACGATTCAAACTATATATATATATATATATATATTAAGATATATTTTTATATGTTTATTTTGTAGAATGAGTTTACTTTAGGAATACATAGTATTCGTATTCGTGATATGCTTGCCAAATAAACATATTCGGTACGAAAGATTGTGACATTTGTCGGCTCTTGACCCAATGTCATTATCTCAAAGATTTCTCCACAGTACAAGGTTTCTAACAGTCCAGATCATAAGTATTCCAAACAAAAAAAATCCATCCGTTCAACTACGTCAATCTTTCTTTCATTACAATGGAACGGTTGTGCATCCAAATAACTTCATTTCAGTTTAAACGTGGAAAAAAATCAAAATATATCCAAACGATTGAAACAAATTCTGACTAGAAAATACTAACTGAATCTAGGACAATCTACCGATATAGTATATCTTCATATCACTCTGAAAAGTAAATTACAGTTCAAAAATTTCAGATCTACATATGTTATACTTCATTAAGTATTTACATTATAGAAATTCATTTGTTAACTATTATTTACAATTTTCAGTTTCCGATTTAAAACGAGACTGAAAAGTGTTTGATATGATTTTATGTTTTAATTGAAGTCCCATTAACACTATCAAGATCTTTATCTCGCATCTATCTCAAACACAACTCCCTTATGTGAGGACTCTAATAGTCCGGATAGTAACTACCCCAAACAAGGGTTGAATCAACGTCACATAGCAGCAAGACAATGAGATATTGGAGACGGTCCGATATCCATCTCGAATCTTAAACAGGAAAATCTCCCATCCAATTACTATGGCTTCTATTTCATTAAAACAAAATAATCACGTCCTCAAATCATTTACTATAACTCCCTACATACCGGAGCGTACCAATTACTATTATGATCAAGAAATATTTTGACTAAAAGGGAGACATGTTATTGTTATTGTTGCACCTACGATTGTAACCTGAAATAGGGTGATAAAAACACGTACTTAGGTTCTTGATACTGTTCTAAAGCAGGCCTCGAAATAGATTTTTTAATACAGGTGCACTTTGTGCACCTAAGTTTTTAAATTAGGTGCACAGATTATATTTTAGGTGCACATTTAAAAAAACGTAGTATAAGAGCATTAATGTAATGTAAAATATAAAGGAAACTATTAGGATTTTGGTTCGTTTGATGAATTGGCATCTTGTTAAGAAAAACTAAGCTTTGAACATAAAACGTTTATTCTTGGCTAATGACAATTTAAACAAATATACAGAAGGATTAATATAGCCTGAGCAGGGGAACACACATCCACCATACTCCAGACACAGCAGCAAGACTCCCTCCTTTCCCGCGCACTTATTGCCCACCCCGCACTGTAGCCTTTCGGTTGCAGTTACGGGTGGTGGACTCACAGTCGGTCGCAGTTAGGGGTGGTGATCTCACAGAAACATTATCCTTTATAGTCTAATTCCCCGTTAACTGCTTCAAAACAAATTTTTATCTAAGGTTCTAACCTGGAACGGGCAAGATCCAAACATGCGTGTATTTTTCTTCATACGATTTTGAAGTGAAAGTAACACATTTTAGGTATACATTTGTTAAATATTACTTGCCATCACCAAATAAGTTCGATTTAAAACCAGACTAAGAAGGTATAACACGATTTTATGTGTTTTAATCAAAGTTTCATTAGATATCAATATCTCTATCCATCATCAATCTCAAACACAACTGTAAGGATTCTAGTTGTCCATATATCACAATAATCCCAAACAGGAGAATCCATCAAACAACTGTAGTTCCCCTTTAATTAAAACGAAATTAGTCATGGATTCAAATCATTTACTGTATCTTCCAACTTACCTGTGCGTACTAATTACTACGACGATCAAATAAATAGTTTGAGTAAAGGGAGACATTAACCCTCTTCCTTTTACTGCTTCAAAACAAATTATCACCTAAGATTCGAACTTGAAATGGACATGTTCTAAAAACGTGTGCAATTTTCACCATACGATTCTGAAGCAAAGATAACACTTTTTAGGCATATATTTGTTAACTATTATTTACCCAACTCCAACAAAACTTGATTTAAAACAAGACTAAAAAGGTATGACAGGATTTTATGTGTAATCAAATCCCCTTTAACTATCAAGGTCTCTATCCCGCATCTATCTCAAACACAATTGTAAGGATTCTAACAGTCCAGATATTAATTATCCCGAACAGGACAATCCATCGAACAACTGTAGTTCCCCTTTCATTAAAACGAATTTAGTCATGTATTCAAATCATTTACTGTATCTTCCAACTTACCGGTGCGTACTAATTACTACGACGATCAAATAAATAATTTGACTAAAAGGAAGACATTAACCCTCTTCCTTTTACTGCTTCAAACAAATTGTCACCTAAGACTCGAACTTGAAATGACCATGTTCTAAAAACGTGTTTAATTTTCATCATACGTTTCTGAAGTAAAGATAACTATTTTTAGGCATATGTTTGTTAACTATTATTTACTCATATCCAACTAAACTCGATTTAAAACAAGACTCGAAAAGTATAACACGATTTTATGTGGTTTCATCAAATCCCCATTAACTATCAAGCTCCCTATCCCGCATCTATCTCAAACACAACTGTAAGGATTCTAATAGTCCAGATAGTAATTATCCCAAACAGGAGAATACGTCCAACAACTGTAGTTCCCCTTTCATTAAAACGGAATAGTCACGTATCCAAATCATTTACCATGACTCCCCACATGCCGGGCCGTTGAAACTTAGATAAGATGAGGAGGGGCTAAAGCAGCGACGATTTTGCATCATAATTACACATCAATTACATTCCATTGTCTGTAGTCTCTTTACCCCCGGTAGGGTCCTGTCCGGGATTTAGATCCGGCCAGGTCCAGTTATGAGCAGGCAGAGTTCAGTCTTTATGGGGATGGTTAAACGGAGCTTGGCCGGTGTCCGTGAATTAGTTGATGTCTGGGTGTGTTAGCGAGGGGGTGTTGTTTTGTGTGGATGGGACGTTGCGTAATTGGATGATTTCTAGGTTGTAGGGAGTGTGGTGTGTTTGTGGAGGAGTAGTTAGTTGGCTTCTATTAGCGAAGTTGGATTGTAATGTAAGTTGGATGAGAATGTTAGCGTGGGTGCTTTGCTTTTCGATTCAAGCGCGTTTGAGCAATTTGACTTCAATAATGTATCCTAACAAGAAAGTACGAAGACAGAATTCTTTTCTGCTGAGGCTTGTTTAACTGGAGGATTTCTATGTTGGAAGACATTTGTGGTGTAGTCAGCTTCAATTTTCGAAGAATTTGAAAAATTTAGTTTCAATAATGCATTTTAACAAGAATGCACTAAGGCTAATAATTGTTTTCTGAGGCTTATTTAACTGGAGGATTTCTATATTGGAAGGCATTTGTGGAGTAGTCAGCTTCAAGTTTCGAAGTTGTATTGCAATGTAAGTTGAATGAGGATTTTAGCATATGTCTTTTGCTTTTAGTATCAAGCGCGTTTGAACAATTTGATTTCAATAATGCATCCTAACAAGAAAGTACGAAGACAAAACTATTTTCTACTGAGGCTTGTTGAACTGGAGGATGTTGTAAGGCATTTGTGGAGTAGTCAGCTTCAATTTTCGAATTTGTATTGCAATTTAAGTTGAATGAGGATTATAGCGTATTTGCTTTGCTTTTAGTTTCAAGCATGTTTGAAAATTTTAGTTTCAATAATGCATCTTTCCAAAAAAGTACGAAGGCTAAGAATTATTTTCTGCTGAGGCTTGTTTAACTGGAGGATTTCTATGTTGGAAGGCATTTGTGGAGTAGTAGTCAGCTTCAAGTTTCGAAGTTGTATTGCAATGTAAGTTGAATGAGGATTTTAGCATATGTCTTTTGCTTTTAGTATCAAGCGCGTTTGAACAATTTGATTTCAATAATGCATCCTAACAAGAAAGTACGAAAACAGAATTATTTTCTACTGAGGCTTGTTGAACTGGAGAATTTCTACGTTGGAAGGCATTTGTGGAGTAATAATCAGCTTCAATTTTTGATGTTGTATTACAATTAAGGTTGAATGAGGATTTTAGCGTAGGTGCTTTTAGTTTCAAGCATGTCTGAAAAATTTAGTTTCAAGCATGTTTGAAAAATTTAGTATCAAGCATGTTTGAAAAATTTTGTTTCAATAATGCATCTTAACAAGAAAGTACGAATAATAAGTATAGTTTTAGCTGAGGCTTGTTTAACTGGAGGATTTCTATGTTGGAAGGCATTTGTGGAGTAGTCAGCTTCAATTTTCAGAGTTGTATTGCAATTTAAGTTGAATAAGGTTTTAGAGTAGGTGCTTTGCTTTTAATTTCAAGCGTGTTTGAAAAATTTAGTTTCAATAATTCATCTTAACAAGAAAGTAGGCTAAGAACAGTTTTATACTGAGGCTTGATTAATGGGAGGATTTATGGGTTGGGAGAGATTTGTGCTGTAGTAGGCAGCTTCAATTTTCGATGTTGTATTACAAAGTTGAATGAGGATGTTAGTGTAGGTGCTTTACTTTAAGTTTCAAGCGCGGTTGAACAGTTTGATTTCAATAGTGCATATTAGCAGGAGAGTATGAAGACTAAGAATTGTTTTCTGCTGAGTCTTGTTTAATTGAAGTAGTTCAAGGTTGGGCGGGATTTATGGAGTAGTAATCAGTTATCTTCAATTTTCGAAGTTGTACTGCAATTTATGTTGAATAAGGAAGTTAGTGTAGGTGTTTTATTCTTAGTTCTACGCGTATTTGAATAAATTGATTTCAATAATGCATCTTAACTAGAAACTACAAGGAATGATAATAGTTTTCTGTCGTAGCTTATTTAATTGAATGATTTGTTGGTTGAAAGGGAGTATGGTGTTTTTATGTAGTAGTAGAGGCAGTTAGCTTCAATAACCGAAGTTGGATTGTAATGCATATTGGCTTCGTATAATGGTCGATTGTAAGATGTTTTCGTTTTATATATAGTCTTTGGATGTATGACAACATTCGTTTCACAAATGCACATTAAAAAGAAAGTATGTTGACAAAAGATTGCTTTGTGTAGATTGGCTGATATTTATATTGATGATTTTTGAGTTGGGAGAAATTGTGGTTTGTTTGTGGAGTAGTTGTGCGATTGCGCGCTTTAATTATGGAAGTTGAATTGCAATATAGGCTGACTGCCAATGTTAAACCGCGTTTCCAAGAATCAAGTTTAATTGACCGATTATAGTTGATCAACTTAAGTTGAATAGAAACTAAATGAGCACCTTTGTTTCAATAGAGTTGATCAACGTTTTCATGGATCAAGAAAAGTTTAACCCATTCAAACTTCATAGTTCAATTGATGAGTCATCTGTCATTTGCTTTCAAGTTGAAACTTGTCTTGAAACGTTTAAATTACGGTTGACTGTCAAGTTCGCTTTCAACTGGTCACACTTCGCATGCATGTGTTTTGTTATTAGATAGTTTATAATACAAAATAGTCAATTATATAAAATAGTCAATAATAAAAATAAGTTAATAATATAAAATAGTTAATAATATAGAATAGTTGATAGTATAAAATGGTTAATAATATAAAAAAGTTTAAAAATGAGCCTAAAGTGAGATCTCAAAGCGTGATGCTAACATTGTTAAAACTGTATCATAAGCATGATTGTATTTGGAACCAATGACTGCATAAATATAAAAATAAAGATGCAAGAGAAAATGCTTTGGGTTTTACTGTCAAAGAAATGGAAATTTACAAAAGTATTTCACATTAGTAAATTTAATTCTTGAAGTTGACATTAATGAATTCAACTATTGAAGTTGGCATTTATAGTTCAATTCTTGAAATTGACATTAATAAATTCAATTCATAAGAATTTCGTTAATAATATTTTTATCCTTTATAGTTTCTTACAAGAGTTGATTTAATGTGATTTAATTTTACTTCTAGGTATATGTGAACCACCATACCAATGTGAAGTAGCGTTATTTATCTGTATGATATCTAGATTTTTTGCGAATGTGATATCATTAATAGCCATTGTCAAAAGAGTTAATTATGAAATGCATAAATACACATTGCCTTTCGTATTTTTATCATGCTAGTTTCTATGGAATCTTGAACCAACTTCCGTCCCACTGGGTATATCGTCAGCTTATCAAGGGAAACTCCCTAAATCAAAAATTTCAAGCCATGAGTTCCTTAGCTTTCATACACCAAAAAGTGGTGATCATTAGATAGTTGTTGGGTGAGGGGAACACTAAATTAATTTTCTTTGTGTGAAGGTTAGATTTCTTTTTGAGAAACATTATTTGTGAGTAAAATCTAGGGAGTAGAAAATTCCCTCCTCCCCCTTCATTTTCCTCGAACTTTGTTCTTTCACAGAGCTACAGCCGTAAAAAAAACGACTCACCCGATCGCAATTGCACAATTTACATCACAGAACAAAACGGAAGGTAGTTCAAGAAATGTAACGACTATCAAATGTAACAATGAATATAGAAAAAACTCTTTTAATTGTGAACAATAAATTGCTTTCAATTGTAACAATATCCATATTTTTCCAAGTGCCTTGAAGATGGTCCGGCACTTCTATATGCACCCATGTAAAATTGACAAACTCTGGGTGCCTCTCATTTATTCTTAAATTGTTTAATTAATCTGAAAATTTTACTGTGTAATATATATTTGAATACTTTTGAAGTTTTTGACACTAAATAAAAAAAAAATTAAAAATTGACAAAATTGTAAATTATTTAAAAAGTGACAAAAATTGAAATTTTTTAGATAAAATATTTTTTTAAAGTGTGCATTTTATATCTTATTGCATGTGTCAAAGTGTTTAAATGTGATTCATAACTAAGCATAAAAAGTTTCATGAATGTATCTCAAGTAGTTTTTGAGTAATGTGCCCCCAAACATGACAAAAGAATATGCTGCGAAATAAGGCTTTAAACATCAGTGATGGTGGATATTAAATTCATTAACTTTGGGGGAGTCTCATTTTTATTCATAAATTATTCTATCAATTTGAATTCTTATAGTGTAATATTTTAATACTTTTAAAGACATTTACCGCAGACTTTTTAATTTTATTTTAAAATTAACAAAATTATAAACTTTATAAAAAAATGACAAAAAACGTGAAATTTTTTCGATAAAATATTTTTTAAAGTATACATCTTATATTTTATTACTTGTATTAAATTGTTTAAATGTGCTTCTTAAAATATCAAAAATGTTTCAAGAATTTATCTCAAGTAGTTTTTAAGTAATGCGCCTCCAAACAAGAAAAAAATACGCTCTGAGACGTTCGTCGCGGTAATAGTGCATCTACTTAAAAAAAAATATTTAAAAATACTTTCAATTAACGGATTTCTGCAAATGGGGTGTTGTTATAAAGATGACAATTCAAATGTTTATGAACAGTAAATATCTCAAAAATTATTTTTTTCCGAAATTTTAGGTGCCAGGCTCCCTTAAACAAATAGGTTAGAAACATTGTATTACTTTTTCTATTGTCAATCAACCATTATGTTGTAGGTAAACAGTATCGCTTACAAAAATATTTCTTCATTCATGTTATATCTTTCAAACTGATAACTGGCGATTTTTAAATCTTTGATCAAGTGAGATTATAAACGTTTGATTAAAGCAGCTTTTTGTATTCTGTAATAGTTAAACAGTACATTTTAGTGCTTTTTGCAATAAATAGTACTTTTTGTGCTATCTACAAAGAAACAGTACTTTTTAATGCTATCTACGTCATTAGACGTTTTACCTACCTTTCAAGACGCTGGATTGCTACAGGAATCAAATGTAAGAACGCCTTGTACTCTTAAACCTTTTTTCATAAATTTTTGTCTTACTATTACTTACTCTATTTTAACATAGTTTTAATTCTATTTCTCTTCGCTGTGCCTTTTAGGGAAAAATAGTTGATTCTAACATCCTGTTTCAGAAAGAAGTTTCGAGAAAAGCGTAGTAAAAAGAAGCAAGTTAGGAAAGAGGCAAAGAAACTGAAAGCAGAAGAAAAGCCATACGTCGAGCGCGACTATGTCGAAGAGTGGAATGCCGAAAATCCCGAAGAATTTATGGAATTGCGTCTGCGTACCATCGAAGACGAAATGGCAGAACGGGCTTTACTCGAGGCGCAGAATGCTCAAAAGTCCTGCTCAGGTCAAAAGGTTCAAAGAAATAATGCACTAAATTCTGTCCTGATGAAGCGCAGTGCTTAGGTCTGTCTCACAATAGGGAGACTGAACAGGATCTGATATTGAATCGACTTAACCGTAGACTTCTAATTTTTTGGACGAAATGATACCATCATAACCAACAATGCCGACATAGGATACATAATTCTTTACCACAATTTCTTGGTGCTAGAAATCAAAACAGATAAAGAGTTACACAAACCATGGAAAGACAATGCTTTGACTGGAATGAAGATTAAAATTCAACGTTTGTTCAACATGCAATATCTTCATTAATAAGAATCAACTAAAAGTACATAACTTTCATTCTGATCACGAGATACCTCGTCCATAAATATCTGACCATTTTTCTGATGACGAGATACCTCGTCCATCAACATCTGACCAATTTGCTTATGAAGAGATACCGAGTCCATCATCTAACCATATTGATAATGACGAGATACTTCGTCCATCCGCATCTGACCAATTTGCTAATGACGAGATACTTCGTCCATCAACATCTGACCAATTTGCGAATGACGATATACCTCGTCCATCAACATCTGACCAATTTGCGAATGACGATATACCTCGTCCATCAACATCTGACTAATTTTCTAATGACAAGATACCTCGTCCATCAACATCTAACCAATTTTCTAATGACGAGATACTTCGTTCATCAACATCTGACCAATTTGCTCATGACGATATACCTCGTCCATCAACATGTGACCACTTTGCTAATGACGAGATAGCTCGTTCATAAACGTTTTGACCATCACGATCCTCCATAGGTTTCTCTAGTGGCGAGATATCTCGTCAATATAACAAACAGAAGGGTTTAGCATTTCTTCAGCATATCAGCACTAAGTCAGAAGGTGGACCCAAATAAAATAAAATTATGCACCGTCTTTCTAGTGGAACACACTGCCAAAGTTTTAAAATATGAGTTTTAAACAAGAATGGAATCTGTAGACTGACTAGTTCTACTGCATCATTTTTTTTGCATGCAGGTTAAATAACACCTTGACAAATGCACTTATAGACTTAAAAATTACACCTTGACACCAAATAAAATTACATCTTGACAAATGCACTTAAAGACTTAAGCATAGGGAGTAGAAATTCCCACCCTTTGTTTTCACACAACTATGTTTTTCTACTTATAGTGTTCAACCAGTAACCGAGTATACATCGCAATACTCAATTTTTTACACTCACAAATGAGATAGATTGTTTCTTAACCTTAATTTAAGTATACACTATTAGTGTACCCGTAATGAAATTATTTTTTAGTCAAGAAGGGGATTGTATGTTGGGTGTTGAACTAACGACGAACTGGAGCAATATAATGGGCTATTTCCAAGAAAATAATTTAAAGGAGTATAAGTCACATTACGGTAGTAAATGTTCCCGAGTCCTTTTAGGTATCAATCACTGGTAATATAGTACATCAATTCCCCTATGCATGGATCCTACATTGAACATATTACGATTCTGGTTGACAAGACTGTCAATCTCACAGTGCACAACACTCAACACCTGAAAATATGCAGTCAATAATAACGGTATATTTTCAGATGTTATTTTGTTAGCATACATCTCTCTTGAAACGAAATTATCGCTAAAACTTTCTGAGCATCAACAGATTTTCGAGTAGTTTAATATTGTCTTTACCCCACAGTACGCATGGCTAAATAACCTCATGCATAGGTTGAAAAATCATGGGAAATATTCAATTTTGACCAATTCAAAGTGGTGATTTCGCAAGTGGTACGTGTGATTCTGTTTCTGTGAAATATTTGGTTTTGATTTTTTTAGTTTCTCACTCTATCGTCTTACTTTACAACGCTGGTTAATATTAATGTTTCCAATAAATTTGTAGCGATTCAGTCAACCCCACAATACTTAGCTTATGACATAGTAGTATGTATGGCAATTCCATGAATCTGAACATACTTTAAACCATATATATGATTTTGACGAGATATCTCGTCCATCAAGATATGACCAATTTCGCTTATGACGAGCTACCTCATTATTTACAAAATATTCATCAAGATCTGGTCATTTTTGTCCTTACGGCGAGATATCTTCTCCATAAAGATCTAGTCAGTTATGTTGATGACACCATACCTCGTCGAGATAAGAAACAGGAGCATAATGGGTAACCAGTTCTTCTGTCTTTCAGGAGCTTTGCTAGAAATTCGACAAGGTAAATAAATCAGACTGGCATATCTCAGAAATGCTTTCTAAATGTTCCATAAGTCTTATATATTCTATACTATAATTGATTGCCTTTGATCTCAATATCTGTTTAGAAAGAAAATCATAGAAAACTACACGTGTTTTCATTCGGGCTACAAATCGGAAAGAAAATAATCAATTCGAATTCAATCTCGCTTCGTTGAATTAAAGATGAATCTAAGCATCACTGACCCCTATCTCCGACTGAATGGGTTAACAGTGGGTAAAGAAGTTTTGAATGATGAAAGAAAGAGGAACGGTTGATCTTCCTTAACCGATGACAGTTTATTCAATAGTGTAGAAGAAAAGTCTTACATAGTTGATAGTTGACGATAGTATCAAAATAAGTAGGTAAAGAAGATCCGAAATGAATATTTCTGGATTTAAATTGATATATCTAACCAGAGCGTGGAGAGGAATAAGAACAGTCCATATGCAAAGATTTTTAAAAATGCCGAATCAATTAAAATGTTTAAAATTATAAGACGTGAAACATATATTTGTGTTTTTAGGACAGCTGGATCGGAAGGTTCCTGGTTCGAATCCGGGGTTAGGGCATGGATGTAAATTGTGCTGTCCTTTGTTAGGGACAATGATGGTCCACCCACTGGGTGCCCCTTCACAAGTGACCATCACTTCTGGCCTTGTATAAGGCTAAAAAAATGGCCTCGGTCAACTCTGTACTTTGTGTTGTATTGTATTTGTATTTGTCTTCGCAATTGTACTGCCTTGCCATTGGAAATAAAAAAAAGGACAGTGAATATGTTTTGTCTTGCGCCAGACCTAATTTTCTTCGGTATAAATCTCTGGTATCCCAATATAGTCTTGAAATTGATAAAATATGAAACTACATCAGCAGTAATATTCATTTTTGCCTCTATAAGGTTAGAAGAATTAGTGAGGTTGATTACTATCGTGTTTAAAACGCCAAACATTAGGAAAGCTGGAGAATTTGAAAAGACGATTTCGAATATATCATTTTGGAGGTAGCCCAGTGACTAGTCTATAGTCTTGAAAAATATATGATATATGGATCAACCAGAAGTATTAGTCCTGCAACGTCAATAAGAACAGGGCAACTACTGCTGCAGGTTCCTGTCATGTACAAACACCATACAGTGGGAATGTCGGAGAGTCTGCCATGGCAATTCTGCAGCAATAATTTTTCAGGTAATCATGTGCAGTGAGTAGGAATTCAATTCACTCATAAAAGTGAAAAAATTTGAACCTGTATCAAAAGTATTATTCATTGGAATTTCAGTAAAATCAGTGCTATTGACGTGAGTTCTTGTCATGTCTGAAACGCCACATAGTGAGAAAGTTGGAGATTCTGGTCAGTCGATTCGGCAGATGATTTTGTAAGTTGTCGAGTACAGTGAGTGAAAATCCCCACTCACAATATAATCTTGAAACAGAAATAAAATATTTAAATCTACCAGCAGTACTATTCATTGCAGCATTGGTTAGATCAGGACAATTGTTCAGGTGAATTCCTGGCACGTGTTCTCATTGAACATGACTATTAGCAAAATCATGGCCACTGAATTGGCTAGTTGGACTCTCTAACTTGCTCACTGTGTAGCCTTTCAGCCTTGACAGGATCCCACCACAAAGTTGAAATATTACTTACGTAGTAGTCGATATAACACTCTTTTGATTGAGTTACATATTTTATTTAGATCTCATAATTAAATTAGGCTGCCACTCATTACACACTGCAAAATCTCCTCTCTCATATTGACTAGATGCCGTGATCGCAAATCAATGAATCAAACAATCAAATGAAGTCGAAATCAATCTTATTTTTTCCTTAATTTGTACCATAGATAGCGATATTCTTATGTATCAAAACATTTAAAAATTACATTCCAAAAAATGTTTATTTCAATCTTTATCGTCAGCTTTTTAATCATTATTTTCAAGGAGACATTTTTATATTTACATGAGTACGAAGTGGTTTTGACGATATTCTTTTCCATCAAAATCTGACCATTTTTGTTTATGATGAGATATTTCGTCATCAGAATATTGCCGATTTTTCTATGATGACGATATCCAAGATCTGGTTAGTTTTCTTCTATTTACGAGATATCTCGTCCATAAAGATCGGTCAGTTTTCTTCTAATGACAAGATACCTCGTCGAGGCAACCACCAGGTGGGTTAATTTGACATGAGTTGCTAAAAATCACACGCTAGTTTGCTTTGAGAAAGTATTCTAAATACAAAATATTGTAATCCTAGAGAGCTTCAGAAATATGTGACTACGTTATAGGAAGTAAGTTGTTTTTGTAAATGTATTTTTATCCACAGATTCTAACTTTCCCTTTGCATCAGACCCTTAGAGATTTCAATAGCGGATGTCACGTTAAAAGACAATTGTAAAAACCATATCTGACGTCCATAGACAACGTGTGGAAGGAAAAAGTACCAACGCAAATCGATATTTGGCTGCATTCCGCAGAAATTGCTTTTGAAACGGACGTAAAAGAGGTTTTCTGTGGGTCGCTTTCTCACATGTATGCAGATGCAGAGAGAAATTGAAACGTTGGAATTGAAATCGCTTAATGCTTTGTTCTAGAAAGATGAGTGTTTTGAACCATTTCCAAAATCGTGTTAGATCCTTATTTCAGCAGCTACCCATTTGTTTTGTCTCTTCTAAACTACATGATATTCGATGTTTATTCTTTTATTAATGGACTTTTATGATTTGTTTATAAATTGTGCTTGTAATTTTATAGATGATATTTTCAGTTAATTTTTTCAAACTCTCTCATCGTAAAACTTCAATTTGTATGTATATATTTTGCGAAGTTCAAAAAAGAAATTTTAATATACCGTTAAGCTATAGGTGAAAACTCACGCAGATTTGAACTGAGTATTTTATTCTGTTTTTGGTAGATGTTCTTTTTTTTAAATAATAAATATATATGGATTTTACTTTGATAATTATTCAGTTAGTTATAAGGAAGGATTTAGTAGTGGTAAATCTATTGCGTCAACACACATTGTGATTTAATTAGGCATTTTATTATAGTTTATTTCCTTACTGAGTTGATTAAGTATTTTTATCTGGTGATTAAGTATGTTATCTGAGTTTGTGTATCTATTTCTTGTAAGTCAAATGAAAGGCCTTATTCGTAAAAATATGTATATTTGCAACACAGAAAACACTTTTCAAAGATTATTTCTAAAGGGGAAATAAACATTGATATCGATAAGAATATAAAACCTATATTCGCTGAAATATGCACATTGATACCTACAAAGCACTTTTCAAATTTCATTTCTGAGAGACGGAACATATTGATAACGATAAGAATGTAGACAACCTTATACATTCGTAGAAATATCCATATTGATACCTAAAATGCATTTTTCTGAAATGTTTACTTCTGAGGAACATTTTCCATTAATATCGATATAGACAAGCCCTACATTTGTAGAAATATGCACACCTAAAAGATTCTTTTCGAAGTTTATTACTGATAAGTAGGTAGTTAATTAACGTCGTAGAGAAAAGCAGCGGGCTATTGGCGACGGTCCGGGATCAATCCCGAAGATTATTTCTTATCTATATAACCACGACGAAACAGTTAACCCCTTGGGTGGTGGCGACTGAGACTCGTCATGCACTTGTTTTGCCTAAGTTACGGATGACGAGTCTAATTCGTTATTCTGACTAGGACAAAATTAAACACGTACATTATTGTTCATGGCAAGAGTGATTGGTGTTAAGCGACTCTCCTTGAATCAAATAATTCAATCGTTCTATAGAAAAATACACTTTATTTAATCCGACTCCATACAAAGACATATTTACATGGCTGCCTTATCATACATTCTCTTTTGGAATGAACGCGGAGATCAGAAGCTGTGCGATATCCCTTATAGTGTTGCCATTCTTATCAAACGAAATTATACGAAAATATAACAGTAACTAATGTGCAAACGATAATCCGAACTACTTTTTCAAAAAAATCTGTTCCCAAGGGGTTAAGATGGTTGTTTTAGGTTCCATGATGCAAGGGCCATATTTAGCCAAGACTCGTGAACGACATTATAAGTCATTTAATGAATGTACACACACAAGCAACAAAATTTAATAAGAAGAATAGAGATCCTTATTCATAGAAACATGCTTGTAAGTCATAGAAACATGAACATCGATACTTGAAAGACACATTTTCAAAGTGTATGACTAAGATAGATCCACATTAATATCTTTCAGAATATAAAATGAAAAGGTAGATAAGGTACTTCAATTAACGTCGCACTGGATCGACAGAACGAATTTCAGAGACCAGCACCGAAAGGAAGGATACGAGAATTGACAAACATATCGTACTTTTAAGCCACAGTCAAGTCACGAGACCATCACCTGAACTGGTATTCCACTCTCTAAACTTCCACACCAAGTCAACGTGGGAACATATGAAGCCATGACAGATTTAGCCTGCACCACCCCTAACGTACAAGACGGTATTAATTTCTTACAAGTTTTGAATTCGAGACTCTGTGGTTGCTAATCCTCGATTCTTCCAACCTGGCTACAACGGTCAATAAAATGGAATTACGCAATGAGTGTAGTAAAAAAGACGCAAATAGCAGATTATAAGATTTACTTGTATTTAGTAATTTTAGATATTAACATCAAACAGACAGAACACATGATGCAATAAAAAGCTTTAGAGATAACAACGCAGGATCTTTTTTCCGATGAGCTAAACATATATATACCCTAACAAAAAAAAAGCCTGTACAAGAAACGCAATAACTAAAAATGTGTAATAAATTCTATAAACAAATTCGACCCCCCCGCCAAGGATTTGTTTGTTTGCTATAAAAATTTGTGTAAAACTAAACATATTTATACCCTAACAAAAAAAAGTTTGCACAAGCAACGCAATAACTAAAAATCTATATGTATAATTCTCTTACGTGGCACGCAAAAAAGACGTTATTTGTTACTAAGTTTTGGCAACACTTTGCGATTGTTTGTTTACCAAGAAGTCCCGCGCATCAGTTGAATTTATAGCGTTATCGGATAAAATTTTATTGAAAAAAAATAAATATTAGTCGAACTGTTGCAACTTATAAACGACATGCTGGGTATTCGATTTCCAAAGCAGCGCTGACATTTCGAGTCAAAATTTGCTCAGCTTTAATTTGACTTCCAAATTGTTCGAGTTTAGATTCTAGAGGTACTGTATAATTTTTCTGTTAAACAACAAATTTATTTTTGAAAAATATTTTTTTGGAATATAATTTTTTGAAAAAAATGTCTTCATTGATGCGAGCGAAGCGAGCAAGGTTCGAGCAGCGGACCAATGAGGATTGCAAAGTAATCATCCGGAGATCGGCGAGCGTTAGCGAGTAGGGGGCTGGCCCCCTAGTGTGTTATAAACTCTATAACAAAAAAATCGACCCCCCCCCCAAAAAAAAAAAAAAAAGAGTTGTTTGTTTGTGATAAATAGTTGTGTAAAACTGAACATATTTATGCCCTAACAAAAAAAGTTTGCTCGAGAAACGCAATAACTAAAAATGTGTAATAAGCTGTAACAAAAAAATCGACCCCCCCCCCCAAGAAGGAGTTGTCCGATTGCGATAAAAATTGGTGGATGGTGAAGAACATATATAGAAAAACAAATTATTTAAATTTCAGCACAATGAGGAACTTGTACGTTTTCTGTTTATATTTTTATAATATAGAAAATAAAAAAATACGATGAAAAGTATCTTTCTTTTTTACTTTTATAGCCCGAAAAGGTAAAATAAAAAAAATTTAAAGTTTGCACTATTTACTTCATCTCAGAAACGCTAGTTTTCCTACGCCGCTTCTTGTGACGTCACTATGCACTATGACGGTTTGTTTACTTTCATTGCAACGTTGAAATAGCAAGAAAATTTTTTTTTAATTGATTGTTTAAAAATTAAAAGAGCAAACAATATGAAATTTCAACGCGCTAGGCAAACGTAAACATTACATCGTGGTGCACAATGACGTCACGTAGCGTTTTGAGATCATGTGCTTTTGCCGTACTTTGCGGTTATTTAAACTTGAACTTTTAATTTATTAAATTCATTTTATGGGTTCTACTTGTTTTGTTTTTTTTTTAATTTTTTTTTTTAACATTTGGACGATCAATCTATTAATAAAACACAGAAATGAGCATTTTTCTCAAAGGTGCAAGTTCCTCAATGAATGAATTATTTCAGAGTTTGACCGTTACAAAGGGAGGAAGTCAATAAGGCGTTGGTCCGCCTCTGGCTTGGATGCAAGTAGTCCCCCGGCGTGGCATAGACTGAAAAAGTTCCCGGATAATGTCCTGTGGAATTTCTTACCAAATTGTCTCCAACTGCCGGATTAAATGGTCAACATTCTGGGATGGTTGCAATCCCATAACGCCCCAAATAAGCTGTATGGGAGAGAAATCAGGAGACCTAGCTGGCCAAGGAAGTGTTGGGAAAGCTGGAAGACAATTCATAGCAACACGTGTCGTGTGCGGCCGGGCATTATCTTGTAGAAAAGTAAGTCCGGGTTGTCGCCAAAGAACCGGTAGCACTACCGGTCTCAGAATGTCTCTGTGCTGTAAGTGTGTCATAAATGATTACCAAATGGGTCCAACTATCAAAGGAGATGGCACCCCAGACTATAACGCCCTGTTGTGAGCATGTGTGACGTGCGATTAAAGGTCCTCACGCTGCTTTGGACGTCTCCAGACAAGTCTGCTGTTGTCATCAGGACACACTCTGCCTTGTTACAAGTTGATCTAGCCCGGCACCACTGTAATTCTGCACCTTCTTAGTACGTCTATTTTGTTTTTGTTATAGAGTAGATTTATATTAAACATCAGTGAAGAATTTCATGTTGAAAAGTAGTTTTAAGGGAGTACATGTCTAGAGAAAAATAAGTGATCAAGCTTATCAGTTGGTAGCGCAATTTTTTATCCAGATAGTTACTGAGCGAAACTCGTAATAACATTGTCAATGATAATACACAATTATTTTCATAGTACTCTTTTTGAACTTGCGATTAAACGCAAATTCTTTCCTGTTAGAAAAAACATTTCGATAGGATGGACACAACCATATTGAAAATTAAAAGCAGCTATTTGGCGGTCTCAAAAATGAGTAAGGTTGTTGTTGTTGTTGTCGTGTCTATGCATACAGTACTAGTGCAAAAGTTTAGAGTCCTCCAAAAGCCTTGGTGACAAGATCTGCAAGTTCTGGAGCTCGATGGCTATGGAGGATTTCGATTGGGGGGTGCTCCAAGTTGAAAGAGGGAACCAATAATGGCCTGACAGTCGAAAACATGATCTGGAGTTAGTTGCGATTGGGGACAGTACCTGCAGATGGGATAGGATTTTATATTAGTTCGTGAAATCTTCATGCCTTTGAAATGTCCAGTACGTAGCCTAGCTATTGTAGAGGAGAGGTTTCTTGGGCAGTTTAGATCGGGGATTGTTGCCTTGCTAAAATGCTGGTTGTAGATCCTTCGCCTGGCGACGGCATTCGCATCTGCACAGGTGACTACTCGAGGTTGATCTTTGTAGCGTGCTTCCTTTGCAAGGTTTATTCATATCGCGTGGCGAAAATTGTATAATTTTCTATTCGTATATTCAACTCTAAGTGTCTATACTGACGATGTAGTTTTGGATTTCATTTTCGGTCACTAAAGTGACATTGAAATTATTTAATGCTTTATTTATAAAAACGCAATTTGTATGCTAAGTAGAAAATCTGTTTGTCTGTGAAGCGGTAAAATTTCTGCAAAGTTGAGCTCTGTCGTCATTTGTAGCGAGTCTGAAATTTCTACGTCAAGGTAAATATTTGCTGTTAGAGTAGAAGTCATAAACAAGTAAAATTACATCTAAAACATTAGTCAAAAAAATTATTCAACACAAAACCTTAAAAGCTATGAGCATTTGATGTGGACAAATTTCAAAAAGCCGTTTCCAAACGCAACAAAACTGCTGCTGCAGAGGAAACAATGCACAATTTGGCCAGCCCAACACTTATACGTTTGTCTTTGGATCATGTAGTGAACATACTTCCCTCCCGTTGCTTATTCTCTCCTCTTTGAACCGAACTACCATGGTGTGATACTGAACCAATTCTGTTATACAGAACATAAGATGGAATAAGAACCAATATAGACGCATTGGAAGAAATGTTTATCTTCCAATCTCCTGCTTTTTGATAGCTCATTAGTCTGGAGGTAAGATAAACAGAATAGTTATTTTATAGATATTCCATATTATTAAAAAATTTAGCGTGGACAAAACGAAAGACATTTTTTCCTCCACTATCAGAGCAAATCATTTTCTCAAGGTGTAATAAGGAGCATTTCTTTTTCATATCACACGAAATGAAATGAGAACCATAGATCTGGAGCAACACAACTTGCTATTGGCGACGGCAAGGAATCAATTCCAAAGGGAAAGAACCGAGGACAACGCCTCGTACTTCCGAATCACACAGTCAAATGACGAAACTAACACCTGTACTTGCATCCCGCTCTTGAAACTCCCACATCACGGCAAAGGACATTTGACGCCACAGCAGATTTAATGTGCACCATCTGCCCCGCACACGACGGTCTTTGGTTGGATAGAGTATCGAACTCGCGCCTCATAGATTGTTAATCCTAAACACCACCAACTGGGCTACCGCTGCCCCTGATTCAACTCTCCAATCTCAAACATCCCAATTTGATCTGACCCTTGTTAGCCCATTTGGAGAAGTGACCGATTAGCAACCAAGGGGTCGCGAGTTCAGAACTCGGTCCAACCAAAGTCGTGTACGCGGGAGCTGGCTCAAGTTAAATCTGTCGTTGCCTCAAATGTCCTCAAGTTAGCGTTGTTTAGAAGTTTGGAGAAGAGGTAATTAAGATGTTACCGTGTTATAACCGTGATTCAAAATTACGAGGAGTTGTCTTCGGTGCTTTCCCTTCGGAATTTACTGTCGTCTATTGGCAGAGTTGTGCTGCTCCAATGCAACGTTAGTTAACTAACTACCAACCCAATAAATTCAAAACAAGGCAATCTATTGTAAACCCACTAGGCGCACCCGGTGCAAATGCACCCACAATGCGTATCGACGAAATCGGAAGGAAATAAAAATCCCCGAGATCTCAGTTTCTTCCCCTTTCCGGGCAATTAAAGGCCAACGCGGCAACCCTGCGGAGGTAGTTGGCGCAATCTCAGTGCTTCCTTGCCGTGTGTGCCGAGGCTTCTCTATTGCACGATTGCTCGTTCCTGTGGCTCCTGGTACTCGAGCACGTTCCTATGGCAACCAGGAGCGGAAGCATGAAGAAAACGGGGCAAATGTTTTTCCACTGCATTTTTTCCCGCCTCCCACTCGGCTCATGCAAACACGAGAGATTACCTCAAACAGAATCTCGGATGATTGTATCCCTATCTTTCTTCCACCAGGCGAATGGGAATTTTTATCTTCTGGAAATGTTCATCACGATAGATTAGTGATAAAGGATTTCTGTAGGTCTCTCACGTGGTACCAGATCCTCGTCGAAAACCTCAAAATAGCTTGACGAGATATCTCGTCCATCAATATCTAGCCCATTTTGCTAGGGACTAGCGCTTGTCTCTTCATGAAGATAGTGCTGATTTTCGTCCAATGCGAGATATTCGTCAAGATCTAGTCTGTTTTTCTGTTGACAAGTCATACAATGACAGATGTGTTATCTTCTGGAAATGTTCATCACGATAGATTAATAATAGAAGATTACTCCTGGTCTCTTAAGTGGTACCAGATCCTCATCGAAACCCTCACAGTGGTTTCGATGAGATATGTCGTCGATCAAAATCTGACACATTCTCATCAAGAAGACAGAGACGATTTTATTTTGTGTGACAAGGCCAAAATATCATGAGTTTTCGTCTAATGCGAGATATTCATCAAGATCAGGTCAGTTTTTCTGTTGACAAGTCATGTCATGACAGATATGGTCAAGGAAACCAAGGTTAGAATAGTATTTAACACAGTAAATTGTACCTGGTCAAGGAAACCAGAGGTTAGATGACTACATAACGCAGTAAATCTAGATTCAACGAAACAGGATAATGGAGAACAATCATCAATTTTATGCCCGAAAAGCGGGTACATCCACATACATGATCTATATATATAATTCTCTTACGTCGCACGCAAAAAAGACGTTATTTGTAATCGCGTTTTGGCAACACTGTACGATTGTTTGTTTATCGCGAAGTCTCGCGCATCAATTGAATTTATAGCGTTATCAGATGAAATTTTATTGAAAGAAAAAAGGAAATTTTAATGAGATGTTGCAGTTAGTTTATAATAGAAATCAAAGAAAGCGGAGGATCTTTTCAGGGCCATTTAAAAACGGTCCTTTTCAGGGCCAACAATTATAGTTCAACAAGACGCTTGCACTACAACTTTCGGCAACAAACTCAATGAAAAAGTGTGGATCGTTTGAGTGCTGGGAAAATGTACACACAAACAACATGCTGGGTATTCAATTTCCAAAGCAACGTTCACATTTCGAGTCAAAATTTGCACAAAGTTTTCATTTGAATTCTGATTTTAGAGATACTGTATATATTTTTTCTGTAATACAGCAAATTTAGATTTGAAAAACATTTTTTTGGTAACATATTTTGTAAACAATCCCTTCTGCTAGGACACATGTCTTCATTGAGGCGAGCGAAGCGAGCATAGGTTCGCGCAGCGAACCAATGAGGATTGCGAAGCAATCCTCCGGGGGTTAGCGAGCAGGGGGCAGGCCCCCTAGTACCATTGGTTTGTCACGACGTGTCTTGATTTAGACCGATAAGTTGTTTTATACAACGTATAATTCCAGCGACAATACATCTGTGTAGCGAATGTGTCTATATGGTCAGGTGAATAAGTGTTTGCTTAAAATATTTTCTGGATCTCAATTGTTTTAAAATCTTACTGCACACTCTTGCTCTCCAATCTATCCCATTTCCACTGAGGCCATTATTACCCTCATGATTAATTCTGATCCAACTTCAGGAAACAATGTTGTGTGGTCTTCATTAATTGGATCGAGTCCTTCAAGAGATAGATATTCGGGAAAGCGGAATAAGGAGAAATATATAGTTTGGACTATGTTGGAGCACGACTGCAAGGTTTTACGGGAATCCATCTCGTTTGAGCATGGTATTTATTTGAGTGTATTAAATGAAAAAATACAAATTCAGTAATCGATTCAGTGTTTATCAGTTCATTCGATGTATTTATGCTTGGTTTTCCCTAAGTACATCACGACAATTTGAAGTTTTCAAAAATTTTCAACTGTGATCCTAAGTTTCACAACCAGTTTCTCTTCTAATGTCTCAAATAAATAGATCTCAAGGTTAGCTCTTGTTTCAGACCAACTTCGACGTTGATGCGCTTTGAAATTGCAATGCCTAGTCCTAATATGAAATTTGCTTAGCGCAGCGTTAAATTTCCAATATACGCCCCCGACCCCACCGTTCCTTCCTGCTTAACGCTCAAGGTCAAGGTCAGTAACAAGATTCAGTTCCCTCAGCTCTATCGAATGCCACTAGTTTGTATTGTTTCGCGATGTTTCTTAGAGCATCGGGACGTTTGAAGAAACAACGGATTAGCAACCCGGCTCAGCCAAAGACCGTTGTAGGAACGGGGGCTGGAGCATGCTAAATCTGCCATGACTTGAAATGTCGTCACATTGACTTGGTAAGGAAAATTTTTAGAGTGGGGTACCAGCTCCGGTGTTGACAGCGGCATTTGACCGTGGTTCAAAATTACAAGGCGTTGTCCTTGGATATTTCCCTTGGAGATTGATCCCATGATCCGTCTACGTTGTGTTACTCCAGTGCGACGTTAATTTATGACCTTCCATACTGTCCGCCAAGTACTGGTCTTATTTTAAAAACTCCAAATGCAGAGATCACAAGAGAGAAATAAATTCAGTACAGTAACTCCATACAAATATGGTCCAAAATCCAAAACATGGTCCAAAGCCAAAAATAGTCCTAAGCCACAAATTTGATCCTAAGCCACAAATTTGGTCCTAAGACACAATAATGGTCCGCGAAAACACCTGTATTTGAAATATGAACGGCATTTACTGACAGAGCATACATTGAATGATAATGTTACGACATAGGAACGCACTTTATCTGTCTTGCTTTTCACGTATCAACTGTCGGAACTATTATTAACCGGTATGTTACAAGAATCCCACTATTGTGCCTCACAGATAGGGAAAAGACTTGGATTGTGTTAGATTTATTTCATTTCAAGGGCTTGGTTTTGAACTTTTGACAGGTGTGCTATAAACTATTTCCTGTGGTACTCGTATTTCTGATACCTCTAAAAATAATTTTGAGTTCTATTTTTCACTATAAAATATCATAAAGGAATTATCGGAAAAGCATTTTTTACTGACAGATGGTAGGTAATAACTTTTTCTGTAAATTAATAAAAACTTTATTTTTTCAGATCGGCAAAAATATTTTTTGGTGTGCCGTAGCATTTTAATAATTTGTTTGTGTCATTAGATGAAATGGAAAGATAAATTTCAGGTCTACCCAAGGGCACGAAAACACCAATGTTTGAAATTTGAAAGACATCAACCGAATTTCTTAGTAACTAAATGACAGAGCATAGATTGAATGTTATTGTTTAGGTAAAGAAACGAACTGTATCCTTTTTTCATGTCATATGAACTGTCAGCTAAGGACTTATTGCAAACTAACCTAATACAAATCAATCTCTCACTTAGGGTATCTAACCGATTTATTAAATATAATATTCGGTAGGGACTTGATTATATTAGAGGAATATTTAAAGGCTAGGATGAATGTGTGTGTTTTGAAAGAGAGAGAGATTTTCAAAGGAAGCAAATTATTTAGACGGAAAACGGAGATGTTTCTTCCTGTTGCACAGATGCTCTCGCATAATACGAATTGGAATTGCCTTAAAATACAGCTTATTTACTACATCTACAGCCCTTTTAGAGATGTTTGGCGCTTACCATTATATACAATTTCTATTATATATTCCCATAACTATATGATATGGAATTTCTATTTTCGACGTGCTAAAACGGTATTGAAAAAACAAATCAATAGACGTCACCTACAAAATACATAGAGGAAGCACGTTTCGTCTCAAAAGCACCACAACCATCAACATTTCTTTTTTTCTTCCAATGGCGGGCACTGGACTTTTTCCTTGGCCTCTACAAGGCTGGAAGTGATGGTCACTTGTGAAGTGGTACCCAGTGGGTGTTCCATCATTGCTCCTAACAAAGGACAGCACAATTTACATCCATGCCCTGACCCCGGATTTAAACCAGGAACCTTCCTATCCTAGAGGCTAAGACCTTAACCACTAGACCGGTTGGTCGACAGCTATCAACATTTAGTTTGACAGAAAAAAGCCTCTTACGACAACGGAAGCCTAGGAACCTAGTTAAAGCAGATATAAGTAGAATCATGATTCAAAACACACAGAAATTTAAGCACTGTAGCTTGTTGGTATGGATCAAAGCATAATCACAGTCAAGCAAGCACATAAATTATAGGTTCAAATTATGATCATGGGCCAAGAGACACAGAAAAAATGTGGCGTGGTAACAGCTTTGCGTAGGTCAAAGTGTGATCTCTGATAATTAGATACAAACAGTACCTTGTTGTGTCTGGTCGAAGTATGATCATGGGCTAAGCCCTCTCAATGGCATAGGTCCAAATACGATTTACGGGAAAAAAGGTACACAAACTGTCGTTTCTGGTAAAGGTATCCTGCTCTAGGTTAAAGGGCATGGGTTACCCTCCGAGTGTTTCGTCGAGATATTTCGTCCAAAATCTGGCCAACATTATGAACAAGAAATAGAAATATCGCCAAGACTCAAAAGTGTGCCATTACTGCCAGGCGTGTGAAGATTCAAACAGAACACTAGGACAAGGTTCCAAAACCCAGAACTGAGGACAGTATTACAATATTGAACATGTTTTTGCACAAGAGGCAGGTAACACAGAGCATGTTTCGACGCGAAGACAAACCTCCAGGAGGGTTCACCCTGCAAGTGGTTTCGACGAGATACCTCGTTCATCAAAGATCTGATCAATTGTTATAATGATGAGATCTCGTCATCAAGATATTGCTAAATTTTTGATGATTACAAGATCAAGATCTGGCCAATTTTCTTCCGATGACGAGACATCGTGTTGATCAATATCTGGTCAGTTTTCTTCTGATGGCATCGCGTTGATAGATAATCTGGTCAATTTTCTTTTGATGGTGAGACATTGCGTTTATAAATATCTGGTCATTTTTTTTCTGATGACGAAAATCGCATTGATCAATTTTCTGGTCAGCTTTTGTTCTATTGATGTCTTTGTTATACTTAGGTCAATACCTCGTCGAGAAAACCTTTTAGTATGGTTAAAAGATACAGATAAGTGTGAAGCAGTATCCTGTTGTCTTGGTCAAATTATGATCATGGAATGCACTACGATGGATTAGCAGAGTCACAAAAAGTGTGGCTTATCTTTTCAATACATGTCAAAGTATATGATTAACATTCTGAATATTTCTGGCCCATCCGTGATGAAAAATGACAATAAAAAGCTTTTCTTATAACAATTTATCAATCTGGTCAAATGCTGAATCGCAGTAAGAGAATCGTCAATCAAATAAGTAAAACATCAGAAAGATAATGGAAAGGAAAAATTGTTACCCACAGAATCATACAAGATAGATAATAGTTAAAGTTAGAAATATATGATCGATAAAAGCACTGGACTTTCAGACATTGTTTTTGTCTCTAGTTAAAATCACAAAACAATTTAATAATTTTAACTCGAAAAAACCGGTTCCTCCAGAATGCTACGTCTTTCTTATCCAACGCTTACAGTTATCATTCTCCACAAGATTGATTCTCCTCCATGCTTACGCTTTTTTCTTGCTATGTGCCTTGTTTGAATTTTTTCCCTCGCCGAAAACAAAGTGATTCGGTATTTCCTGATAAAAATATTCTCCCCTCTCCGATGTGTCTTCATTACTCAACTTCAAACACGCTGTCGGCATTATTCTTTATTTCGGACTCAACCGATGGCTTCTTTTTTACTCAGTGCTTCAAAACAAACCATTTGCATGCAGGCTCTACAGGCTTTCTCAGGAACGTGATTTATCGTGTTTGAGTTGTGTTTTTAACTAATCGGAAATCCGTATCTGAATCGCCATCTGTTTATAAAACGAAGAAATCAAATTACGTAACCTAATTGTAAAATAGGTTAAGCGATTTTCTGGATGTTGTTCCTTTTTCAAGGGTGGACTATTTTCAGATTGCTTTCAATGATCTTATGCCATAGATATTTCGTCACGAGAGTTTGATAAAGAAGATCCAGGATCCTGAAATTAATGAATACACTTTATAAATTCTAATACATAAACAGTCTATTAGGCTTGAAGGTAGGTAGTTGAATTTACGTCGCACTGGAGCAACAAAACGTACTGGAATAAATCCCAATGGGAAAGTTCCAATGACACCGTAATTTTTAACCATAATCGGATTACGAGTTAACTCTTAAGCTGTTTACGCTGTATAAACTTCCACACAACGCTGACGTGAGGTCCCTACATGCTTAGGTGCAGTTTTATATTTAGTGTTCTGCAACACAACTCCAAGCAATTGCAATTGTTTTGCAGCCATTTTGTCCACATTTTGAAAACTACAGTAAAATCAAAAACAGACGTAAAACACAATTATCGGCTAAATATATATTACATATTTATAATAAAACATCAAAATTAATTAATTTATTTTATGTACAACCAATGCATACTTTCAGAATTTGCAATTCTGTCGATAACTTTTAAAGTTGAATATTTTGTCATTGACATAGAAGATGTGCTATTTATAAAGTGTTTAAGGTAATTTGGTCGGTTTAGGGAGGTTGTTCTGTAGCTAAAGAAGAAAAAAAGTGAGGCAAGGAGCGAATTTTGCACTTCAGAACATCGGAACTTATGATTGAAAAAAATAGCCCAAAATTTTGATAAAATTAAGGACAAATTGTTCTACAAAGACTTTGTTTGGTCTGCGACGTACGTGAATAGATTGTTATATAGTGATATAGATTGTAAATTGTGATATAGATTCAAAATTGTGTGTCGAAATATGTATGAAAAGTCGGCCCCTTATTTAAAATTTTTTAATTTGAATTAATAGACGTTAGTTCCTGTCAAACGCCATCTTTAAATTTTCTCAACCGTTAAAATTGCTCGATAAAAGAGGGGTGGTACCTTTTTTTCCCCTGCGACTGTACATAAAAGGATATAGAAAAATAAAGAAGAAAGTAATCTGTATATAAATAGGTATAAAATTAAGAGATTTCTGAAGAATGTTCTCCTTCCTTGATCTGACGAGTGCTTATAAAATATAAATCACAATTCTCTCTGACTCATATTTTTTTAAGTTAGATATTTCACAGGCACAGCCTTTATTCCGTCGCAAACAGCTGTTCTTTATAAATCTCACTACTTTTTTTTGCGAACGCATCATAAAAAAAGGATTTAATCCCACATCAGTGTTGTTTTTGGTCTGAAGATCGCAACTCCAGAAGAAGTCTAAATCTTAGGTTTAGTGGATATTTACGGCAGTTCCCTAGATGTTATTAAGGCATTAGTTTCATAAAAAACACGAGACAGAGAACCAATGTAACATGAAAAAGTATTCCCTATCTTCTTCAAATCTGGTGCAAAAGCTGCAATGAATCTCTGAAGACTTCAATTGTTCCCTTGGGTGTACTGGGAATGATGAAGGTTGTTGTCTTGTGGCCTCTGAAATTTTTTTAAGCTTACGGGTGGTTATGAGAAATTGGATAACTAAATTAGGTTTATTCGTTTGCTTTTGGGATTTAATGTATAACTTCTACCGCTTTGTTTACATTGGTTTTTATTTCATTTCATGTTATATGCAAGAGAAATGCTGTTTATCGCAACTTAAGAACAGGATCCACATATAAATGTAGAGTGGGGGTCAAAATGTCTTCTAGTTTGTCTACACTGGATGTCCTGTCAGGTTTATGCTTATTCTAGCAGAAATACCCGGATTTGTTCTGGTTGAATTAATAATACGTTGATTGAAAAGTCATCAATTATTCTTCATAAAAGAATGTTAGCATCATTTAAGTGTATAGAAGTTCCAATTATTGCAAAAAATTCAGAATTCTGAAAAGAAAAATTATAATCTAAGGTATTAAGTTTCTATTTCCTGAATATATTCTGAAATAGAACAATTCGTCAAAAGACGAACAATATTGACAATAACAATAATGCAAATATAAAGATAAGCAAAAAAAAAACATTATTTTTTATTTTTGGGAATCCTGAAATATTTGACCGCAACATCTCACTGTCAACTCGAATACCCAAACTAAAAAAATTCTAAATCAAATTAAAAAATTTAAAATTTATTCTGAAGTTGACAGATACGAAAAACCAAAATTACGCTTTTATGATCAATGAGTTTTTTTTTTTTTAATTCGTGTTCCATTACAAAATGTAAGTTATGTAAAATCAAATGCTATAAAAGTTTTTTTTTTCATCAATCAAATATTTATAAATATTTTTTTCATCATGGGAAAAAGAGAGAAGTCATTTCAAACATAAATATTATAATTTAATTTGTTTTTCGATCAACACTGGTAAAGCAATCTGAGCTACATACAGCAATCGTTTTTATACTCAATGTTATTTCGATGGCGATTTTGAATTTCTTTTGACTTAAACCTTAGGTTATTTTTAGACCTCTTGGGAGTCGAATTTTTTAAAATCCTTTCTTAGTATACCTCTACGGTATAAGTATAATCGCCCTGTAAAATTTCAGCTTCCTAGGACTTGTAATTCTTGAGATACAGTGATGAATGAGTGAGTCAGTCAATAAGTGAGTGAATGAGTGGGTGAGTGTGGTATTTGAATTTTATATATTTAGATTATAAATAAAATCTTTCCTATCGGACTGGCCTTGTTTTATGACGCCGGCGCTGTTCCAGAGGTAATTCTTTTCGACATGTAATCTAAATAATTAGTCCTATTTTCACACCACACATCTATTATTCTATTTACAGGTAAAAACCGGAAAGGTTCAGTGCCTACTGAAATATTATTTGCAGCTATCGGAATATTATAACAATTCGAGTAAGAAGCCGCTCAACGTCACACGTTGTCAATCTACGCAATTATACGTGAAAACTAATTCTTTAGTAAAATCAAAACCACAGCTAAAAGTATTAAACCGTTTTGTTTTCATACCAAAACTCTAAAGTTAAATTAAAAATCGTAGTACGGCCCGTCACCTGACGCAAGAATGTGTCACTGGATGTTATTTAATTTCCTATAAGATAACTATTCTGTACATCGTACCATCAGAATAACGACACTTAAAATAAACTCAGGATATTTCTTCTTGTTTGTCTACATTCGTTCTTATTCCGTCTCATGTTATGTGCAGCAGAATTGTTTCTTTATCACACCTTAGGGACAGAGGTAGCTGGTTTGGAAGAATAACGAATTAGCAACCGGAGGGTTGCGAGTTCGAATCCAAACAAAGACAGTCATGTAAATGGGGAGCTGATCCCATTATATCTGTCATGGCCTGAAATTTCCTCAATCCCAGCATCTCAAAACGCGTTTCTAAAAATATGCGAAAACGATTTCAGCTTTGCCTCCAAGTAAAAGGGGAAAATTTTGAAAATTTATTATAAATATAAGTTTAATTTTTTTTCCTAAGTTAGGTTAAAAGTGCTTTTAACCATTGGCATAAAAATAATTGTTTTAAAGTTTGTTGTTTTTGTATAACAGATTCACGAATCGTCAATACGGAAACTTTTAGGACACCCTGTATATAACATAATGTATTTCTTCTTTCCTTTGTGTATTTTCACCAATTCAATTTTCATTTAGGGCACAATCCTACTTCTTAATTGCATCTGTGAATGAAACAGTTCAAAACGTCCTCAACGCTCCCTCTTCAGCCGTCCTCCTTGTCACCATCATATTCATTCTGCGCCATCATGAAATAGTTTTGCGATCCTCCGCATAGCCTGACTCGCGACACTTTCTCAAAAATAATCACAAAGTAAAGGTACGATATAACTCAAAAACACTTTCTTTCGACCAGTCCACATCGGCGTGTTAAAACGTAGCAGTCACTTTTTAGCCTTACCGGTGGAGATTCAGTGAGGATCGAAGAGCTTTCTCCCAGATAATCCCGGAGTGGAGCATCATAAAATGTGGAATAAATTCTGAGACTTTTAAAGGGAAAGAGTGCGTCGTCACCCTCTTAGTTATTTCTAAGAATCGGACGACTCAGACAAGACACAGTAGCGAAAGGAAAGTAAGTTTATTTTTCTATTAAAATCCTCAGTAAGGCCCGGTGAACACATCCGGTTTTTCAACGTGCAACGCCGCTGCCGTAACGGAAGTGTGGTCTGAGATACATTAGATCCAATAGAGTAATGCCAAAATGCACACATACCTCCGGCGCCGCTGCGGCGACGCACGTCCACCTTGCGTGCAATTTGTACCGCAGTTCCCCACAGCGCCGCAACTCGCCACACATGCTTCTCCGGTCTGAAGTACATTGTATTCATAAATAAATGGAATATCAATAATAATTAATAGATGGATGTATCCAGTAACGTCTACTTTTTGTTTCAAAGTATTATTTTTTTGCACCAAATAAGCGAAATAAACTTTTTTTCTTAGATAGAATATTTATCGCAAATGGCACGAAATGAGTACTTGCGTCATTCCACAGTTATGCGTGCATAGTTGGGCTTCGGTGCCGCAGCGGCGCCGCATGTTGAAAAATCGCATGTGTGCACCGGGACTAAGGTTGCCTGGGGAAATGGTCAACCATAAAGCTGCGTACTTGAACTAATATGTCAGCCTCAAGCAACTCAATGCGCTATTGTAGACGATTGGGATCAATCCCGAAGGGAAAGATCATGGAACGACACCTAGTAATTTTTAATCACGGTCAGATGACGACGCAACCTGAGTTGGCACTCCACTCTCCAAACATCCGCATGATGTCGATGTGAGGACATTTCAAGTCACGACATATTTAACGCACACTAGCCTCCACGCACATGACGATTGGAACATGTTTTCCAATCCGCAGGTTTCTGACCCGTTACTCTTCAAACTGTGATGGCACGGCCTTTAAACACAACGGAAGTTCGAAGTAATTTAAACGAGATATCTCGCCCATCACGATCTAACCAATTTGTAGTTATCACGTCAGTTTTTTAATGACGAGATATCTCGTCCATCAAGATTTGGCCAGTTTTGCAAATAGCTGGATCACTACCACAAGTACTAAAGGCAGTTTATTGTTGAGATAACCACCAGGAAAATTAACAGGCAGAAAAACAGGTATAGTGAATGTTACAGAAATACACTCCTGTTCAAAATTATCTTTACATACCCAAAAATAATTATATTGCAGGAAATACCCAATCGATGTAATCCATTTTTGCAGGGAATGTGTGAAAGACAAGCTTAATTAGAATTATCCAATTAAAAGTGTTCAAACTGTGTCTGATATGCAAATCAAGGAGTTACGTCATTCCACGGTGCATCAAGCGCTTTGCGCAAAGTGAATATCAGAGTGAATTTCTGCACTACAGCGTTTCATTTCAGTGTGTAAGGACCCGAAATAGTTTGTTATGGCTCCGAAGTATCATTTGGAAGAATCTGTGAAGTGGCATACTATCGACTGGAGCAGTACAGACAATCAAGGAAGATGTGTGAATATTTCAAGACAGACAGACTCTGCGCTATGTAAATAATTTCAGAACTCTGGAACTGTTGTAAGAAGGCCTGGACAATATCATAAACTTATAACAACTCCTTCTAAAGATCGATGTATGGCAATAAGTGCCCGCCGTAACAGGAAGTCTACAGCTCGGCAGTTAATTTTAGAGCTTGCAGTCGCCATGGAAACTTTTGTATCATGGCAAACTGCATACAGAAGGCGTAATGAAAAAGGCTTTTATACCAGAAAGCCGACGGTATACTTTCACTGTCTTCACAACACAAGAGGGATCGCTTTAATTGGTGCGAAGAACATCAGAACTGGAGTCAACACCAGTAGACTCGTGTCCTCTTTTACTGATGAGTCGAGTTTAACATCTGATTCTAAGCGTTTTTACATCTGGAGGGAATCAGGAACGCGAAATATTGCTTCGAACATTATGGAATGAAGTGCAGGTGTGATGGTGTGGGATGGAATATTTATTTTTGGACCTACGCTCTTCCACGTTTTCAACAGAGAATCTGTGACCGGCCAGATATTGGTATGAGGTCTTAGAACGTTATATAAGACTTTTCAGAGGTGCATATGATACTGATTTTTTACTTATGGACGATAATGCTCGTCCACATCGAGCAAACCTCGTTGACGAATTCCTTAAAAATGAAGCAATTGAGCGAATACCGTGGCCAGCAAAATCTCTTGATCTGAACCCTATAGAGAACTTATGGAACTATCTTGGAAATGTAGTTGCACGGAGACAACCTCCTCCTAGAGATATAAATGCCCCCGAAGACCGCATTGCTTGAGGAGTGGGGGAACTCAATTCCTATACTTAGGTTAACAACATCATTGCCAGCATGGAAGCATATTATGATATGTGAGTACAAGTGAAGTCAGGGGCGATACCATACCATATTAAATTCACAAGCCTTCATTTTATTCTGAGTTATTAATTTTTTTCGGAACTCTCCTTGTCACATACTGTTTCCCATTTTATGGTTTAATGTAATAGTTTTGTATAATATACAGTGTTCTTTAATGTTTTCCTTTGTATTTATAAGTTATGATGGTATGTCTCATTCCAAACAAACTCATAACATTATAGCTCACAGTTTCTGAGAAATCCGTGACATACACAGTATGGACATTTTGTATATAACGTGTATGTACACAGCATGGATAAAAGTATTTGGACGCAGCAGAAATTTGGTTGAAGATGCAACTTAGTGTGGGGTTGTATTCCTGATTAGGACTCGGCCCATTGCTTTATGTAGCTGGTACCATGAACGCCCGCCTGTACCTCAACGTTCTGAATAATTCGGTCTTGCCTACACTAGGGCAATACTACGGCGATGATGGTTGCTTCTTCCAACAAGATCGAGCTCCATAACAACAAGCAACGTGTTACCATAGTGCATTTTGAGTGATTACAAAATAATTTTCATGGTTTAATTTTTTATTGTCAATGGCTTGCTATAATTGCAAAAGACTAAATAAAGTCAAACAAAAGAACAACTAAAAATGACAACAAAAGAAAATGTCTTTTGATCCCAGTTCAATACCTGACTTTCCATTACCCCTCTCACATTCAAGCAGAAAAGAGCACAGGACATTCGTGTTGTTAATTTACGTCATACTGGAACAAACACAAGAGGCGATTGGCGATTGTCCGGGATCAATCCCCAAGTACGATGCCTCGTAGTGACGAGGTCACACCCGAATTGGCATCCCACTATCCAACACAGGGCATTGGAACAGTAGTGCTCGATTCATATCCTCCTGTATATCACAGAGCTTACAAAATGATTAGTTACTATATAAACTGTGTGAGATGTTTATTGATTCAATCGCGATGAGTAACAAGGCGGAAATCAACTAGGGATCTCTTCCTTATCCAATCAGAAGGTCTGAGACGTAGCTACACCGTGTTTTCATGGAATTCCTTCTCAGAAGTCCATGGAATGTTCAAAATGTTTTTTTACTGTTTTTCATCTCATTTGGGTCTGAACCATCCATAACAACGATTAGAGTAAATATCTGTGATTCGTTAAGCTGTTCTCGAAATTGTGACGTAAGGGAAGACTACTATTATACAGTCCCCATAAGTGTAGGTCACTGGAGCTACAGAATCGACTGGCCATTTCGTTATAGAAGGGCAAACTAGAGATTTTCAACACTCTCGTCAATTAGTTCAACATCCACGTGACCCCACCTTCACTCCTGAGTGGCCACTTCAGCCAAGACCTCACCACCTACAAGAAGCTTCCGTCAACTCAAATACCCAGCACAGCAACAGATTAAATCGGAGATAGAGAGCTCCCGCTTAGGTTCTCCAGTCAAAGGCAACGCCCTTCAAGAGTCCAACATTAGGATTCGTATTTTCTTCCAATAAACCAGGCTAATTTCAACTGGAGATCTTCAATCCAAGCGGTCGGAAGAAATAACATGTAGAAGCGCGCCCATAGTGCATCATTACAAGGCCAATGGACCAAAGAACTAGAATGATACGAATTCCCAACCTAGTCTACCAATCGTTCAAAAAAAATGCTTTTAGTTATTCTGTTGTTGCCAGTTGAGATCATCTTACTGAACAATATTCATAATTTGAATAGATGAGAATTATGTGCACAAGTGCAACGTTGTCTAGATGTTAAAAAAAATCATTTTGTCTGACATGGAAGAACACATGAATATATATTTTTTTGCAACACGTTTTCTGTACAAGTATGACCATTTCTTATTCCAATAGTCCTCAGAAGTAATATCAGAGTTTCTGCTTTCACAAAGCCCTCGAAAAGATCGATACAAGCACAAAAACCCGTGCATTTTTTAGGGCCAAACTAATGTTTATCGCTATCTAGACAGTGGAAATGTCGGCACTGCATGCCACTGCTTTGTTGCATAATCAATAATCTAGCCTCTTTCACATGATGGTACCCTTACTTATTCCCAAAGAGGTGCCAAAATTGAAGCTGAATGGAAGAAAGGGAAATTCCCAGGAAAAGATTCCGATATCAGAAATTTCGCTACAGAACTTTCAATTTCGTTCTCACATCAGTTTCTGGAGGGATTAACTTCGGGAGAATTATTTTTATTTCTTTTTCTAGATATACTACCAGAGATCTACTAAAAAATCGATATATTCTAGGAAGTATTTGCGTGGAGGGCATATATATTTCAGAAATGCTTTAATACGAGCGCTTTCTACTGTCGTGGCAATATAGCTTGGTTATTATTCGATATATTGATGTCATATAGATTGAATTTACATTGGAGATGGGACGAAAGTTTTTGTGTGTGCAGCAATTTTTCACGGAGGTGAGCCAACGAAAATCGAAAATCCCACCTTCTTAAAATTGGAAAATCTGCCGTCTTATAAATGAGAAATCGTGAGCTAATTTATTATGCAACCATCGTTCTTTAATAGCGGAGAGACCTAACGGCAAGACGTTTCAATTTCTACCACTAGGTATACTTAAGAATAATTAGAGGGTGGAGCCGTGGATATATTTTAAGTGTATTTTGAGGTTTATGGAAAACAGATTTGTTGACTCTATATGCGTTTAACAAAGGCATCACTTTTGCTTTTTCGTGACTTGCATCAATTGTTATTCCGGGTGACTTAGGTTGTACAGCTTTCATTAATATTGCTTAGTCAAAACGGGAATAAACAGTATTACTTCTCTGTGCTCTATAGAAGTAAATAAAATAGTGGACTTGCTAAGAAAATGCATGTCACACAAGAGGTTTAAGAAGAACGTGTGCGCTTAGTTCATTTCGACTGACAATGTTCTGTTTTATTAAGTTGTACTGTAAAGAATGTATTAAAAGGGGTATATCTCTCAATGCATTCCTCTTCGTATCAAAATAACATTTTTTGGACTGACAACTAAAATTGAATCTTTTTGTAGTACAGTAAGTGCCTTTTTCTTGCAAAACTACAATATTTCTGTGTATGACTAATTTAAAAAATGTTGTTTTTATCTGAAGAACGAAATTTTTTTATGTGCGCTGTTGATTATTAGTACAAGGGTTATGTCATGATTGCATCAAGTTATGTCACAAGTTATAAAAGGTTACCCAAATACTAGCATCTTTTGTACTTAACTTTAGAAGAACACTGTAGTATCAAGTCTTCTCGGAAAATTTGACATTTCAGTTAACCAGTTAGAACATCGAAAGCTACATTTATGAACACCCTTTCAGACCATTGAGAAAGTATAGGTGTAGAGTGAACAAGGTAACATTTTTATGTACCCAGGATCATATGACCGGAACTAATAGTAACGTGACCAATGTTCTACTTCCGTCTTGCTGTTAGAAACCAGCATTTATCAACTGATTGGTCCAAAGGACGAAAGAAGGCGATTATCCACTGCTTCATGATCTGGTTGATCAACTATATAGTAGTAGACATTGTCGATTTCTCCACTTTTTCGACACTATTGAAATTTTCATTCAGCATCTACCATATCATAAGATTTTTATATTATCAAACGAGGTGATAAGATGCAAAATTCGTCAAACAAGTGAATTTATCTCAGAGGTATCGCTTGATTACTAATTGACATGCTGGTCACAAATTTTGAAGCTTCTATTAACAACGCTCAGTCTTTTTACGTTTCAAATATGTTTTAAATCTACTCATAGTTACTTGTAAATCAAGAACGCTTATGTTAAATTTTTCCTCAGAAGTATGTTGACAACCAACCCAATAATCTAATATTACCCTAGTTCTGCGATCACACTTCTAAATAAAATTGTCATTTGAATTAATCACTTACGACCCCTAAAATTTCATTTGTATGCATCCTTTTGTTTCTTCTTATAGTTACTAATAAATCCAGCACATATTTCTTAAATATGTCCTCAGAATCATATAGCCAACCAATCCAATAATCTAATATTGCCTTAGTTCTACAATCACACATCTAACTGAATTTGATACTTGAATTACCCCGTTACGACACTTAAAATTACCTTTATGTATACTCTTTTGGTCCGACTCATAGTAACTTGTATATTCAGATCACATTTTAAAAATTTACTCTCAGAAGTATGTTACCGACCCAATCCAATCAGCCAATATTACCTCTATACTGAGATCACACTTCATCTGTATTAATCCCACCCTTAATAGAGCACAACGAAATACCAATAACACTTCTTAATGATATCGAAAGAAGCAAAAGAAAATGCAATTCGAAAAAGAACTCCAATACGAATGTAATTAGTTCGGGCAAACGAAAGAAAAGGGGTGGGCAGTAGAAAGGTTGCCACACCAATACCGAAGCCCAGAAATTTCTTGATGAAGATTATAGCAGCTCCTTCCTTTCACCAAGAAGCCGTTACTTGTCCCCAGAGAGGCGTTATAAGCGTGTTTCTTCGCTTAAAGGTCAAAAGGTCGCATGCCATTCATTGTCTGCTGCGAGAGACTTCTTTTGTGAATGTTTCTGAGGAATAATGCATGCTGGTACAGCAAAATTACGAAGTGCATCAAATATTGACTAAAAATAAAAGCCCACAGCGATGAAAAATTGAAGTTCAATGCTATCTAACATGGAAAGAGTTGCGAAAATCCAATAGAAATAAAGTTCGGACTTTTTTTAACATAAACTGAGTTAAAGGATTTTTTTAGGATCGTTTTTAGGGTGGTGAATGCTTTGGGAATGGGTGCTTTTAGCACGGGATGGGAGAAGGTATATTTACATACTATCTCTGGATCTTTGTTCAGCCGAAAATCATTGCTGACACATAACACTGTCGGAGAAGCAGTGTTTGTTTTTCTCCAAATGCTTCGAAGATTAGATTGAGTTTTGTTTGAGTTTAACAGTGAACAATGTCCTGGGCTTTTACAAAATTTTGTTGGCATGTCGAAACAGAAATGATTTTATGGATTGAGGAGGGAGAAATCGCTTGAAAGAAAAGTGTACACAGAGCTTTAAACTGATAAAAGAGACATTTTGTGTATGTAGTGCTTCAAATGTCCAATCGCTTTCAGCTTTAAGAGCTCGGCTCTGACAATCAAATTTTAACACTTGTTAGCAATTCAATTTTGAAAAAGTGCATTTAAGAAAATCTTTCACATTGCGTTATAAGTATAAAGTTATATTTTTATATGTTATATGGAAAAGTTAGGATAATGGGGTGCCAGCTCTGGTGTTAACGGGTTACCTAACCATGGTTCAAAATTACGAGATGTTCTCTTCAGATTTTTCTCTTCGGGATTGATTCCGTAACATCGCAAATAGCTGCGTTTCTCCAGCGCGACGTTATTTCAACTACCTACCTCTATTTTTATAGGCGTATAAATAATAATTCGGAAATATATATTTGGATGGAAAACATGATTAGAGATTTTATGTAAAAATACTAATATAGAAAAATTAAAATTAATTAATTTTCATTGTGTTTACTTGTTTTAGAAAACTTAAAGAAAACCACTTCTTGAAATTTAATTCAATTTAATATTCGTAGGTAGGTGACGTTGCATTGGAGTAACATATTGAGCTACTGGTGAGGGTCCGCTATCAATACCAAAGGGAAAGATGCGAGAACAGCCCGTAATCTTCAACCACAATCAGACTAGTTCAACACCTGTGCTGGCAAAAGAACTTCCGCACCAAGTCAACTTGATTGCATTTGAGGCCACTACAGATTTAACGGGTATCAGCCTCCCACGCATAGGAAGGTCTTTGATTGGATTGGGTTTCAAACTCGCAACCCTCCCATTGCTTATCCGCTATTTTCCCAACAAGGTTACTGCGACCTTATTAAATTTAGGAATAGATAAAATTTGGGCAAATAAAATTCATAAATGCTATAAAGTTAATTATCACGAAAAGAAAATACAAAAATACTCTAAATTATTCGTTAACTATAGTTATTACTTGATAAATAAACACGAGAGTTTACTGATTGAATGGTTTTTGGTAACTATGACGACTGTAAAAAATAACTTTCGCTTAAAATGAATTTTAAAAACAACTTTGAACTAATTAACTTAAAATTTTTGTTTGAAAGTAATTCTGTCGGGATTCTTTTCCCGATCAATCCAGTTTAATAAATACTTCATTTATAAGTATTACGATAAAACAAAAAAAGCTTCCATGTTCAATTCAACAACTAAAAAAGATTAAAATTCCAATTTGAAATTTAATTACGAGTATTTCTATTTAAACAAACATCCATTACAAATTGGAATGATTATTTCAAAACTCCATTCTTGTAAGCATTATACAAACAGCTGCGAATAAAGTGAAATTTACTCCCCACTCTATCTATAACTTAAAAGTAAAGAACAAAAACATCTTTCTGGGTTGTTTTTTATTGGAAAAGAAATCAAGAATAAGAACTGGGAGTTGCCAGCTTTCCTTTCTTCTTCACTGCATGATAACGATCAGTTCGTTAAGTTGGCTGCGTTCTGTAGCTATGGCAGATAACCCCCTGGTGTTTGAACCCATCGAACCTCGAGGAGGGTAAGACAGAAAACTTTTTCTCACTCACTTTGAGATCAGAGAAGCTAATTAAAGCTTCCAGACAGATAAGGGAATTTAAATTTCTTGAGTTTTTCTTTCCCTTTCTTTTTAAAGGAAACAAAATTATTTTCTCAGACCGAGTCAATGAAGGAACAAGTGAAAACATTTCGTGGAGAGTTTAAAATAAAAATGTAATGGGAGAGAAAGGAGGAACTCTATCAATTACAGATACTTTTAAAAACAATTTAGGCCCTTAAGTGGTTTTGACGAGATATCTCATCAAAACCACGATCTGGCCAATTTTATTACTGACAAGATATCTCGTTCATCTAGATGTGACCAATATTAGTCATGACGAGATATCTCGTCCATCAAGAAGTAGACAATTTTATTAATGAAGAGATATATCATCCTTCGTGACTAATTTTTTTAATCACGAGATATCTCGTCCATCAAGATACGACCAATATTATTAATGACGAGATTTCTCGTTTATCGTGTTGTGACCAATATTATTAATGACGAGATATATCGTCCATCTAGATGTGAACAATTTTATTAATGACGAGATATCTCGTTCATCAAGAAGTGACCAATTTTATAATGACGACATGTATCATTCTTCAATATGTGATCAATTGTTTTAATCACGTCATATCTCGTGCATCAAGAAGGGATCAATATTTTTAATGACGAGACATATCGTCCATGAAGATGTGACCAATATTATTAATGACTTGATATCCCGTCCAACTTGATGTGACCAATATTAGTTATGACGAGATATCTCATCCATCAAGATGCGACCAATATTAGTCATGACGAGATATCTCGTCCATCAAGAAGTAGCCAATTTTATTAATGAAGAGATATATCATCCTTCGTGACCAATTTTTTTAATCACGAGGTATCTCGTCCATCAAGATACGACCAATATTATTAATGACGAGATTTCTAGTTTATCATGTTGTGATCAATATTATTAATGACGAGATATATCGTCCATCTAGATGTGAAATTTTTTATTAATGACGAGATATCTCTTATTCATCAAGAAGTGACCAATTTTATAATGACGACATGTATCATTCTTCAATATGTGATCAATTGTTTTAATCACGTCATATCTAGTCCATCAAGAAGGGATCAATATTTTTAATGACGAGACATATCGTCCATGAAGATGTGACCAATATTATTAATGACTTGATATCCCGTCCAACTTGATGTGACCAATATTAGTTATGACGAGATATCTCATCCATCAAGTATTAGTCATGACGAGATATCTCGTTCATCAAGAAGTAGCCAATTTTATTAATGAAGAGATATATCATCCTTCGTGACCAATTTTTTTAATCCTGAGATATCTCGTCCATCAAGATACGACCAATATTATTAATAACGAGATTTCTCGTTTATCATGTTGTGATCAATATTATTAATGACGAGATATCTCGTTCATCAAGAAGTGACCAATTTTATGATGACGATATGTATCATTCTTCAATATGTGATCAATTGTTTTAATCACGTCATATCTCGTCCATCAAGAAGGGATCAATATTTTTAATGACGAGACATATCGTCCATGAAGATGTGACCAATATTATTAATGATTTGATATCCCGTCCAACTTGATGTGACCAATATTAGTCATGACGAGATATCTCGTCCATCAAGAAGTAGCCAATTTTATTAATGAAGAGATATATCATCCTTCGTGACCAATTTTTTTAATCACGAGATATTTCGTCTATCAAGATACGACCAATATTATTAATAACGAGATTTCTCGTTTATCATGTTGTGATCAATATTATTAATGACGAGATATATCGTCCATCTAGATGTGAACAATTTTATAAATAACTCGTCCATCAAGAATTGACCAATATTATTAATAACGAGATACTTCGTCTATCATGATGGGACAAATGTTACTTATAACGATATATCTCGAACATCAAGATGTCATCAATGTTATTGTTGACCAAATATTGATGATGAGATGATCTGGGATTAATCCCGAAGTCTAAGGTCCAAAGACAACTCCACGTAGTTATAAACAAAGAAGAGGTCAACACATGAGTTGGCAACCCGCTCTCCAAACTTACAGACCATCAAAACCTGAGGACATTTGAAACCTCGATAGATTTAACGTGCAACAGCTCCTGCGTATACACGATGGTATTGGTTGCATACAGTTTGGAACACGCAACCCTCATTGTTAACAAGTCACTACTCTTCCAATTTTACTACCGTGCCCACGATTGAAGATAGAAGAACAAATTCACTACCCTACAATAATGGACCGTACGCCAGGGGATTTGCATAAAATGCTACAACTAGTTTGTAGGTGTTTTTCGTGGTATGACCTTGGACCTTTGCATGTTGTTCCTCATAAATTGAACACCGACGCCTGCATGAACATTTTGGACAATCAGGTTCTTTCTGCGCTCTGGCAATTATATGAATGGACGAATGTTACTTCAAGGACGACAGAGCTCCATGTCACGTTGCAGTCTCTGTCAAGCAGTGGTATCAAAATAAGGATGTAAACCGTCTTTCCTGGTTTGCTCAGAGTCCCGACCTACACCCCTTAGGACATTTGTGAGATGCGTTAGAGCGACGCTTACAAACCAGGAAACCTCGTTCGAAATCTACAGCTGAGCTGGCGACATTCTTCCAGCAGGAATGAACACAAATACCCATAGCTGTGTATCAAAACATTGTTCAAACTATGCCCAAAAGTGTTGCTAGTGTAATTGCAGCAAGTGTGGGACCACCCTCCTGTTAAAGCTTGTATTCTTTCCCTTATATCATCACATCTTCCTGTCCTGTCCATTATTGTAGGGTAGTGTACTTTAAGTTAGAATTACTTCATTTAATTAATATGTGGGATGCGTGACGCTTTATTCACTTTTTGAAAAAGAGAGTAGCTTTCCCAATTCTTTCCCAAATTGAAGACTAACAACCCAGACGAGTGGGTGTCGTAAATAATTATTCAATTCTTATATGTTAGATGTAATTGATTCAAGTCTAATAGTTTAACTGCACTTTTGAATAACGTTTAATTGCTTATGAAGAGATATAAAAACTACATATATGTGACTTTTATTATGATGTTGTTGTTTCTTATGCTCCAAATGATCTGACGAAGTCGAACTCTAATTTGACGGTCATTTAACGTTGATTATTAAAATACTTAATGTACACAGATATATACTATTTGACAACATACAAAGTAGAAACCAAAGCTACATTTTATTATAAATTCCATCGCAGCTCAAAACCAAAACTTCTGACCCAAGAATAGAAGTGCAGAATATAAAATTCGAGTATTGAAACATACATATATTGTGTTAACAATGCATTCAAATATTGTGTGTGAATCATATTTCAAAATACAGGTTGATTTCATAAGTACGTATACAATTTCCAGATGCTGTAAAACAGGAATAGTTTAAGATACGGACCCCAAATGCAAACTGTTCGCTAGGAATACTCATAAAGTGTGTGTCCCCCTCCCGAGCGAAGTGACGTAAGCAATAGCGAGCGTGTCACGTGACTATTCAGTGGAAATGGCTGCGTATGTAGTGGAGAAAGCGTTTTGTGTTTTTGAATTGAGCAAAACAGAATCTGTGACCGTTTTACAACAGCTTTTCGATCACGATTTTGAAAAGAACCTCCAACCAAAAAATTCATTTACGATTAGTTTGAAAAGTTTGAAACTACGGGCTGTTTGTGCAAAGTTCCAAAGCCAGGACGACCGAGTGTATCGGCAGATGTCAAATATTTTATTCGTCCCAATTGGTGAATAAAGTTGAAAAACTTTATTCTCCAATTGGATAGTGCACCACCACACTGGTCAGGTGATATCCGAAATCGCCTCTATTAACATCTTCGCCGATGGATTAGACGAACCGCCGACTACATATGCCACTAACCCAATGACTACCCAGATGGTCTGACTTAACACCATGTGACTTTATTCTTTGGTACTACATAAATGGTAGCGTATTTAACCCTCCTCTTTTTGTTGATCTGACGGAATTGAAACAGCATATCGTATCCACACTGCACTTGTTTCAGGTACTCTAATACACGTCTGGGTGGAAATGGGTTACCAGTTCAAATACGTGTAGTGTGATTAAATCTGCACACATAAAACATATGGCACTGTCTCTAATAAAACTTAAAACATTCACCTACACTTCTGTTACAGGTAACTTAAAATATATTACATAGTCACTATTATGTAGTGCGTTAAAATTGTATACTTACTTATGAATTACCCTGTATATATAAAATCAGTTTCCTTGTGACTTTGTTGCATAAAATATACAGAAAAGGCATAATATTTCGCAATCGATTGCTACTTGTAAATTCAACGTACATGGTAGCGTCCGTACTTATTCAGCAAAATGAAAAACAAGATTTTATGGAAAGTTGGATGTTGTTGAATAGAATATAAAGGGTGTTTAGAAAATTGAATTCCAACCATCTTTTATGTAGTTCGTAATAGAATATACGCCGCATGGGGAGTAACCACAATGGACTGGTTTATTCTTTAGAAAGCAATGATTTTTACAAGTATGCCAAATTTCATATGCATACTGTGAATAGAGTTTTTTTCGCACCTTGGTTCAATCGAAGACCGTAGTGTACTTGGGGACATGTACACGTTAAATCTGTCTTCTCTTCAAATGTCCTCATGTTGGCGTGGTCAAGTTGAGTAGTGGGGTACCATTTCCGGATGTTAACTCGTCATCGAACTATGTTCCAAAATGACGATGTGTTGTCCTCGATTCCTTCCCTTTGGAATTCATCGCCAGTAGTCCATTGAGTTGCTCCACTGCAATTCAATCCCCCTCCCTCACAAAAAAAGAGCTTATACACTCTACACTAGGCCAACATATAATGATCTTTAAGAAAGTTTAATTCGCTTGATATAAATAACTTTGTTACCTTAACATCATGATGAAGGTGAGAAAATGTTATTTATACAAGGTAGCAAGTATCTAGATTCTACTGATGGCTATTGGCAGAAAACATTACTTATATACAAAAAATTAATTTTTTTCTGGAAGTTTCAAAGCAAACTTTTTTTACACACTTTTAGAAACTTGAATCAAACAAAAATATGAAAATTGTTCTTTATTATTTCAAAACAATAGTAGAATAGTTATTTTTTTAACATAAAAGCTGCAACCGTATTTTTAACATCAGCAACCATGATATATTTCTCTTTTATAGTGTCGCTATAGGTATTATAGTTTTCTGTGAAATATTTCTACACACTCAATAACTAACCCAGTATATAATATATAGTCTCGTATATAGTACGTCTTATATACAGAGAGCAGAAACTCGTTAACTTATATTTATCGAAAGCATTAAATACTTATTTCGTAATGATGAGAAATTCATTGCCCTTCGTATTGTAACATGTTGAAATTATATATATCACAATCAAAATCATGTTATATTTTTTTACATAACTAGGGGGCTCCGCCACCTGCTCGCAAATGCTCGCCAACCCCCGGTGATTGCTGTGCAATCCCATTTGGTTAGCTTCGCAAACCAACACTCCTTTCGCACAGTTTTCAATCTCATGCGACGGTGAAACTGTCTTAATAATTCGTATATTCCTGAATGGACTTTCCGGGCGATGACGTCACAATGAGGGCTCCGCTCCCTGTTCGCTAACGCTCTACAACCCCCGGTGATTGCCACGCAATCGATTTGGTTTGTTTCGCAAACCAACACTTCTTTCGCACGTGATTTCGTTTTTATTTTACTTTAACACTTAATGGACCCTGAACTAATAGCCGCGTCAGTAAAAAACCTTCTCCATCTTGTTCTCTGTACAATTTTGAATAAACCATGTTAATCGCGTAATTTTCTGATCTGTACTTTATCGGGAAACTGAACTTTTCTGAGAATAGAAGGAAAAAAGCGTGTTGACCCTTTGGACTTTACTAACTGGCCTTGCTTTCCAAGCCATTAGGTCACATCGAGTTTCAACGGCCAAATAAAAAGTATCGTTTCTAAGGTAATTATTGCTAAGATAAATTTTATAACTGACAAACAAGTTAGTTCGAAATGTAACCTTTAATTTCCGTGAAGAAAAGTGCACGTTTTCACAAAATGTTTAAGTTATAAATTATACTTTCAATCGCATCGAATTTGTTTATTAACCAATTTCAGAATTAATTATACCATAAGAACAAGTATATTCTAAGGTTTCCAGCGATATTTTCAAATTAAAAAAAAATGTTATTTAGCTATAAATATGACGGTTTTAACAAAAAAATAACGAAAATTTCCCAAAATTCCGATATTTGTATGATTAACTTTAAATCGCATCGAATTTATTTATTAACAAATTTCAAAAATAACTGCACCGTAAAAAAGAGTACATTTTAAGGTTACTCGTCAGGTTTCCAAATTTAAAAACTAATAGTAATAAGCTATGTATTTAACAGTTTTAAGTAAAAAAGTAACGAAAATGTCCCAATTTTTCCCGAATTTCGGAATTCTATTACCAGGATCCAAATTGAAATTTCTAAAGAAGACTCGACTAGCTCAGAAAATTCACGTTAGAGATACTCTAAAAAAACACGGCTGAAGACTTAAAATTCGTACGTGTTTTGCTCACTCGCGTTAGAAAATTCGCTTTTTCGACTTTGACGCTTAATGCACACCAAACTAACAGTCGCTTCGTGGAAAAAAAAAAAAAAAAAAACTTCTTTTTCTTGTTACATGTACAATTCTGAACAAACCATGCATTTCGTAGTTTTATGATCCGTACTTTCTCAGGAAACCGTCTAACAATCGAGCGAAAAAAGCGAGTTTTCATTGGCGGTAGCGTCGGTAACTTTTTTTTACATAGAGAGAAATTTAACAATTTTGTTTTTGTCTTTAAACAGCTGTGCTGTAAAAAATAATCTTTGTCAGTTAATTTTGTTTCTGCTCAAAGCTGATACTTATACTTATAATTTCTATGAGAGTTAAAAAGATCTTTATCAATTCTTTCAAGATAAGATAAAGTTTAATGTAAACATTTATTTTTAAAAATGCTTTAAACTTGCTTTCCCCGTATATCTTTTTCTTACCCATTAAACATTACTGAAAATGTTTAGGGCCTTTTTACACGTCTTGCGGCCCATCGAACGTACGAATGAAATAGACTGAGGATATGGACGGAAAATCGACCTTGTAATGATATAGGCTTAAGCAACGTGTTATTTCATCCAAACGCTCTTTTTTTTTTGAAAATCTGTCATGTGGTTGTAGAAAAAACATTATTTTTATGTGGGACAAATCCTCCCACTGGGTGCTCCTTCACAAGTGGCCATCACTTCCGGCCTTGTAGTGGCCAATGACTTCGGTCAAATGTGCCCGCCATTAGAAAAAAAAATGTGGGACAAATTATCGATCTGTTAAAGTGATTACACTAGTTTTAATGTACTAATAAAAATATATAAGTTTTGGTTTTGATAGCCAATCAGCCCAAGTCGATTCGTCATCCTAAGTGGCTTTAATCCTGGGATCTTACGATAGCCAACTAAGTTCACAACTATTTCATTAGAATGTTGATGGACGTCTTTCACACATGCAAATGCGGTGCCGGTAACTTGTTAATATTTAGTTGTAATTAAAGAAACAGTTGTCATATTTAATGAATAAAATAGAAATTTTCACAAGTAGTTTGGACCTTCAGATTTGCACTAACCGGTATTTTCAGCCGGCGTTGAACTCGACAAATAGGATGCCCGAATGTTCCCATTGGTAATCAAGCGCTTCCTGGTTACGCTGTATCTACTTTCTGTTGCTTGGTTTTTTTTTTAACTTTAAGAACAGTGCGTTTCTTTGTTTTATTTTCGAAAATTCTTGTAATCTAGCAAGCAGAAATGTATTCATTTTTCTATTGTTATTTCGATAATTTCCTTTGTAGAAATACGTATTACCTATATTACCCTGGTGTTTCATACTATTTTCGAGAAATTCATATGCATTCGTACTCATCAGAAATTAGTTAAAGATTTTGAAATGATGTTTTCTAAGGTCTATAAATAAAAGGGTGAAAATTTACATTAGTTTACAGTATACTTGATATGCTTAAAACATTAAGTGTAACTACCACTCATTAAAATTCCAGAGCCATATTTACTCAAAAATAGCAATCCTTTTCATAAAGTATGTACAACATTTATTATCAAACTTTTAATACAAACACATCTTTACACAAAATTTTACTTGACAAACATACAGTCCAGCTGGTTACAATTTTACTTTTCAACGTATAACATTATTAGAGTATCACTTGAAAGAATAATACGAGTATATACAAACTGTCAGTTTGATCAAAAAAGTTTCCAATAACATCTCTGAAGGAATTGACAAGAAATAAATGTTTTCAATTATAGAGTCAAAATGAAAATATTCACTTATAACATCAGATTTAAAGGGTTGCAGTAACTGATCATATCACATTCTCTATTTGCAAACATAAATGCATCTAGCACCAATCTCATGATAAGGTGAATATTGAGAAAACAAGTGCGAGGTTAAAAATAAACTAACAAGTATAAAGTTGTGGAGAACTGTAGATTATCCCCCCCCCCCCCAATGTAATATGTACAATGTTTAAAATTCAAATCCTATTTTTGTAATGTTACAGCAATTAAGACTGTATTTCCTTCAGAAGATTATTTGCCCCTTTTTTAGCAAGCGATCAGAGTATTCGATCAACCTAAGCTGGATAGCATGTTCTGGAAGGTTTTTGAAGCTATAGGACACTTGCTCTGGGCATTGAAGTATTCACAGTCGCCACCGGAACCTCCAAAGTCACGTGCCTGAGTCAGACCTCCCTTGGACAGCACCTTCTTTACTGCTGGTAGACTGCAATAAACAAAATAATAATTATCTATAAAAAAATCATCTTTCACATGAGAGAGTATAGCGTTACGGTATCTGAACGATTAAATGAGTATTAACACAAGTAAACCAAAGCATCATTCGAAGGGGTGAGGTAGGTAAGTAGTTAAATTTACGCTCACTGGAATAGCCCAATTGGCTATTGGCGACTTAGAGGGAATGGACTAAACCATGTCTATCTTATGAGAGACTTTTTACAGTTGAGGTAAATGGAGGTAGCTGTGGTTTCTGAAGCGGAATTTGTTTCCTGTATGTATTTCGTAATTAGTTGTTTTTTGAATACGATTTTCAGCTTATCACCAGAAAAACTCAACAGGATTAATTGCTTATAGATATACACTACCCTACAATAATGGACCGAAAAGCAATATCTGATGGTATAAGGGAAATAATGCATGTTTTAATAAAGGGATGGTCCCCACGTACTGCAATTACACTAGCAACCCTTCTGGGCATACTTTCAACAAGGTTTTGATACACAGCTATGGGTATTTGTGTCCATTCAAGCCGCAAGAATGTCACCAGCTTAGCTGTAAATTACTGACGTGGTTCCTTGGTCCGTAAGCGTCGCTCTATCTCGTCCAACAAATGTTCTATGGGGTTTAGGTCGGGACTGTGAGAAGGCCAGGGAAGGCGTTTTACATCCATATCTTGAAACCACTCCTTCACAGAGGCTGTAACATGACATGGAGCGCTGTCATCCTGGAAGTAGCATTCATCCATTCCATAAAATTGCCAGAGCGTAGGAAGAACCCGATTGTCTAAAATGTTCATGTAGGCGTTGACGTTTAATTGACCAGAACGAACATGCAACTATCCCAGGCCATACCGCGAAAAACACCCCCAAACAAATAGTCTAATTTTATGCCAATCCGCTGGCGTCTGGTCTATTATTGTAGGGTAGTGTATGATAGTAGATTGAACCGGCAGTTAAAGTAGACGTCAAATGCTGTCAAACGTCATATTCAAAACTACAGTTTAAGAATATGCTTTATACAAGAGCATTTGAGTCAGAAGTAAAATCTTCGCTTTCCATCTTTTTTCCTTGTTTTACATTGAAAATTCATCGCATATATTTAATGTGGTATTTTAAAAATGTCTTGAGAATTTACTTTAAGGTCTTTGACTTCAAACATTATATTAATGTACACGGAGTCGTATGTCAGCTCTAATGTTTACGCAAGTTTAATGCATAATTCACGCAATGTGTTATGGCTCCCAGATACTAATAAAATAAATATGTCAAATGTCTCGACATCAGATTCGTCCTCGATTAGTATAGTAAGCACGATGTAGACTTCAAGTCCTTCTTTTGGATACATAATTCCCAACACCAAATTGAGAATCTATAAACCACTTCAACCGACATATTACACGAATGGATCGTTCAACGAAAAACTGTAAAAGTCCGGGTTTAAACCTAGTTTGCACCTTTACCTGTGTTCGTAGATGCCTGTAACAATAAATGTTGATTAACGCATTCCCTTCTATTATGGTGGCAAGCCGTAGCTAAAAGTTTTTCCCACACACTGCGCTTAGTAGCCTACAAGATGTATGCTATGCAGGTTCGCATCCTATGACTTACTCTGACTTTCTCTCTTCTGTGTTAGTAAACATTCCTTTTGTGTATGCACAATAGAGTATAACGTCCTCTACAAATTCAAATTCAAAAATATTACATAAGGGGACGTCTTCGTATCAAATTTTGCGCAAACAACGAAATTTCTAATAGAAACGCCATGTTTTGATGCCATAATAAGATTTTGCATCGTTAAATAGATCTGAATATGACATTAATACTTAATACCTTTATTTCCCAAGATAATGACTTAAATACCTTTATTTCCCAAGATAATGACTTAAATACCTTTATTTCCCAAGATATTCAGTTCTACGATTAGTGTAAATTTCAGGGTTCATATCGACATAGAAAGTCGTTTTTTGTCGATCGAGACTAATTGTAGTTGTAGCTACCCGATTTTCAAAATTTAACACTATTTTAAACGTATTTTTAGCTACGATTTATATTTATTATGCAAGTGCAAACAATTTGAGAATTACACTATTATATTTCTATGCAAGTGCAAACAATTCGAGAATTATTTTCCATAGTTTTTTAAACGTTTTCTAAATTTTTGGTAGCTTTCTAATATTACAATCATAAGTAAAATGTAATGTAGCTCAAACACTAATCATTGGAATGAGTAGAAATTTCCATGTTCATACTAGATGTCCTTTTAAACCGATTCCCATCAAACTAAGGTTCCAATTCATAGTTTTTTAAACATTAATTTAATTATTATCATTCTACACTAAAAACTATTTTTAGAATAAAATATACGTTAGATTTTGTCTGATTAGTTTAATAATATAATATAGTACACAATATCAGCACAATAGAAATATTATTAATGAAGATATCCACAAGAGTCTAAGAAACTGATTAAACTTTAAGAGTTCCAATATTTCAGTACCCAGAACTTTGAAATGATAAGACCTAATAACATGAAATATAGAATGTGAAGTTAAATTTTGATATATTCGAGATTTTGTGTCAAAATAGTGATTTTCTATTAAAAATTATGAATTTGGTGATAAATTTCATATGAAGATCCCTTTATCCCTTTAATAAATTTTTTGCATTTGAATTTATAGCATACGTTAGTTCCTGTCAAACGTCATCTTTGAATTTTATGTACTGCTAAAATTGATCGATAGAAGTTGACTGGTTCGTTTTTTTCAATGACTGTACAATACTATATGTGTTGTGTTTGGCACCGCTTGGCAAAGTATTGCACTTGCACAGTAAAACCAACCAACCCTTCTATTATGACTGATTCCGTTTCATGCTGTGAAAGGTGGTACTAATGTTATGTAGAGTTTATACTAGTACTATATTTGCTGACATTAATAAGCGTATGTTTCTTAAATTACTTTTGTTCTACTGGAAATCTTAACTATCTTTATTTATTAAATTTATTTATTATTTATTAACTTTCAAAACATCCTCTACTTCTATTTTCCATACTTTTGTGTATATCATGCATTCCCTTTGCTAGAACTATGTACTTCTCAACATTTCAAATGCAATTTTCGACTTTCGTACTCGGAATTAAACTACTCTGAGGAGAAATGTTACATTCTGTTTATATAGTATTTTTTAACATAAATGAAGTAGAAAAGAAGAAAAATCACATATCTTTGGCATAGAGCAGAAACTTATTAATTACACATTAAATGACCTTTTTTTTATGAGGATGATAAATATATTATTCTGTTGAAATATGTTTATAAGATACATAACACAATACCAAAATGTTTATACAAAATTTATTTTTTGTCCAAAAAACTACTAGTTAGCCTTTCAGCAATTTTTCAGGGAACTTTTTTCTTTGTAAATTAAAGAGTTTCTACTTCAAGCCGTCGATATGTCATAATAAAAATACGTATCATTATTTTTTTAGGTGGAATGATAAACAGAGCGAGATGAATAAATTTGCAAAATCCAAGTGCATTTGTAATTTCGTGGTTCTTACTTCATGATGTCTTCAACAATATCAGCAGGAGTACTGGATGATGGATCTCGTCCTCTGGTTCTCTGGTGTTGTCGGTTAGAATTTCCCAGAGAGCATAAGGCTACCTTCATGCAAGACTCACCATCTATGTTGAATTGACCGAGAACACTGTTTATATTATGGAAAAAGTCATCGGCGCCGTTTCCTGAGAAAAGAAAATTATGATGATCAGAACTTTGAACTCTGAATTTAAATTTAAAAAACAAAATTAAGGGGTACTTGGTTTTGTTTTATCTCATGTAGTGTAAAGTTAGGTATGTTGCAATAAACCATCCTTTATGTACTATGAAACTGCTGGTTTATTTGTAGACAAATACTTCAAAAACATCAGCAAAGTCGTTACAACCACAAAGGAAATATAAAAGTAGTGTAAGCAATGGTAACCTTTTTATATGCCCAAGATCATGTGACCAGAACTAGTTGTAACGGGACTCTTAAATTACTTTCCCCGTCTACCATGTGGAATCTAATATTAATCTTCTCATGTGTCCAAGGGACGGAATTAAACGCTTTTCCCTTCCTTCATCATCTAATTCGCCCACACGACATTTCGTGATTTCAAGATTTTTGTCTCCATTATAAAGAAATACACATTCACACACCTACTCTGTCATAAGATGTTATATAGCCGAACGAGGCGAAAATACGCCAAATCGGCAAACTAAGTCGATTTCTCTCAGAGCAGTCACGTGACTGCTAGTTAAAGTATTGGTCACACGGCTTAAAGCTCCTCTCAGTAGCAGTCCTCTGTCTACTTATATTTCATGTCTATGGCCACAAACATTACAACGTTTAAGAGACAGAATGCAATACTGGGCTTCAAAGAAGAATAACTAAATTACATACTCTTATGGTAATTTGAAAGGAATTACTTTACTTAAATGTGTTTAATACGCGAATTTAGTCTCTTTCTATTATCTTCTGAGATATCACTTAATACTTATGTAGGATTTGTTAATTTAGGACCATACTTTAACTACAGAAGATTAATATGGTTTGCATTTCTTTTGTAGGTTTTACAATACAGATTTTAGAATGAATAAAATATTCTATATCGTAAAATTATTACTTAAAGTGTAGGATATAATTAAGGTAAGCACCAAATGCATATAAGCACTTTGTAATTTCATTAAATAGTTCCTTTACAGGTACAATAATCTTCAAAAGTAAACTTATAATTTTAATAGGACATACTGGAAACGTAATGCACAAGGAAATCTTTAAAATTGTAGGACATTAATTCGAAGTTACACGCCTACTGGTAGTATTATTTGTAGCTTATTTGAATAGTTGTTTTAATGATACAATTATCTTCGAAGATCTATTCCAAAGCTATATAACCGTAATAATTAAGTAGAATAGGTAGAACTGTACAATGTAGAAATATCTTAAAGTATAGGAGATTAATTCTAAGCTATACACCTCATATGACTAACTGTAAGGTTAAAATATTAGTTCTTATACTGATCTAGTAATCTTCAATTTGTCTACTTATTATATTATTTAATAGGATTAGTTAAGATAGAATAAAAATAATTTAATAATTGGAAGTTTTTTAAGGTGTAGAATATTTAATTCTTGTCGTTGTAGCTTGATTGAACATTGCTTTTATTGATGTAATAATCTTTGGAAGTTTACTTATTAAATTATTTAATTGGAATAATTAAGAGGAAAAGTATTCTGAATTTTCTTTAATTCTAGGATATTAATTCTAAGCTACATATATAACCTGACTAGTCTGTGTAGCTTATCAAAATAGTTTCTTAATAATCCAAGTGGATTTGACGAGATATCTCGTCCATCAAGATCTATCCAAGGATTCTACGATATTTACTCTAAGCTATATATCTGACGTGACTGGCTTTTGTAGCTTATTAAAATGGTTTTTTAAACATCCAGGTGGTTTTGACGCGATGTATCGTCCATCAAGATTTCAGCAATTTTGCTAATGACGCGATATATCGTCATCAAGAATGCCAATTGAAATCCGATTGTTGAAGATGTTATGTTTTTTGTTGATGAAATCAAGATCAGGTCAATTTTTTTTCTCTAATGACGAGATATCTCGTCCATCGAGATCTGGCCATCTTTGCTGATGACAAGATACCTCATCGTGATATCCAGGCCATTACCAAAGCGGACCAGACCCTTATGTACGAGATATCTTGTCATTAGAAAAAATTGACAAATTGTGATCTCGTCATAAAAAAATTGGCAATACCTTGATGACGAGGTATCTAACAAAACAGCAGTCGTCAGCAAAATTGGTCAGATCTTGATGTATGATATGCATTGAATCTAGCAAAATTGCTCAGATCTTGATGGGCGAGATGCATTTAGCAAAATTGGTCAGATCTTTATGTATGATATGCATTGAATCTAGCAAAATTGGTCAGATCTTGATGGGCGAGAAGCATTTAGCAAAATTGGTCAGATCTTAATGTATGATATGCATTGAATCTAGCAAAATTGGTCAGATCTTGATGGGCGAGAAGCATTTAGCAAAATTGGTCAGATCTTAATGTTTGATATGCATTGAATCTAGCAAAATTGCTCAGATCTTGATGGGCGAGATGCATTTAGCAAAATTGGTCAGATCTTAATGTATGATATGCATTGAATCTAGCAAAATTGCTCAGATCTTGATGGGCGAGATGCATTTAGCAAAATTGGTCAGATCTTTATGTATGATATGCATTGAATCTAGCAAAATTGGTCAGATCTTGATGGGCGAGAAGCATTTAGCAAAATTGGTCAGATCTTAATGTATGATATGCATTGAATCTAGCAAAATTGCTCAGATCTTGATGGGCGAGATGCATTTAGCAAAATTGGTCAGATCTTAATGTATGATATGCATTGAATCTAGCAAAATTGCTCAGATCTTGATGGGCGAGATGCATTTAGCAAAATTGGTCAGATCTTTATGTATGATATGCATTGAATCTAGCAAAATTGGTCAGATCTTGATGGGCGAGAAGCATTTAGCAAAATTGGTCAGATCTTAATGTATGATATGCATTGAATCTAGCAAAATTGGTCAGATCTTGATGGGCGAGAAGCATTTAGCAAAATTGGCCAGATCTTAATGTTTGATATGCATTGAATCTAGCAAAATTGCTCAGATCTTGATGGGCGAGATGCATTTAGCAAAATTGGTCAGATCTTAATGTATGATATGCATTGAATCTAGCAAAATTGCTCAGATCTTGATGGGCGAGATGCATTTAGCAAAATTGGTCAGATCTTTATGTATGATATGCATTGAATCTAGCAAAATTGGTCAGATCTTGATGGGCGAGAAGCATTTAGCAAAATTGGTCAGATCTTAATGTATGATATGCATTGAATCTAGCAAAATTGCTCAGATCTTGATGGGCGAGAAGCATTTAGCAAAATTGGTCAGATCTTAATGTTTGATATGCATTGAATCTAGCAAAATTGCTCAGATCTTGATGGGCGAGATGCATTTAGCAAAATTGGTCAGATCTTAATGTATGATATGCATTGAATCTAGCAAAATTGCTCAGATCTTGATGGGCGAGATGCATTTATCAATTGGTCATATCCTGATGGATGAGGTATCTCTTTGAAACCACTTGTAGTATTAACTAATCTTCCATTTATGATATTGATTAATTAAAAATTAGTTATGGATATATGAAATTACCATCTCTGAAGACACCTGTTCCATCAAGACTGAAGATATTGCTGACCTTGGGGTACAACAACGCAGCAGTGACGGCCATTGCAGCCATAGTGGCCACGCTGCTTCCAGAACCCAATAGATTTGATGTGAGAGCGCTTGTTACAGGGCTTGGGTAAGATGCACCGGATCCAAAGAAGCCTCCTCCCCCGACTGAGGGTGCCGATAAAGCAGAGAACATCTTAGCATAGGGAATGCTGAAGAAAGGCAATTTGAAGTCCAATCCAACCTGTTAAATACAAAGCAAAATCAGTGAATTCTATTGTCAATATGCTTACACAATTGAACTAAGTGGTAAAGTAGTAGCTAGCATCAAACACAATTTGAAATGTTTTGAGAATTTTTCTACAGCGTTTCATCCATGAACTGAAGGTATATGTCAATCTACTATCAAAGTTATAAAGGGGAACTTTTATATCTGGACATACGTTCACAAGTTTCTGTAAACATCGGAACAAATATGTGAAGCCTTAAGATTGTGGAAATAATATCATTCATTTACAAATTATTTTGTTTGGATTATAAAATATTTAAAAGGTTGAATCATATCGCACCCCTGTAAAAGAAATTACAGAGGTCAAAAATAAAATTTTGGGTGTTATGTAATTGAAAAATATATACGAGGTGCCTCAGCGAGTTATATTACTATTCTATAAAATACACTCTATAGCAAAAAAATCAACGCACCTAGAAGGAGCTGTCTGATGGAGACAAAAATTGGTGGATAGGAAAATTATGTACAGAATAGAAAATGATTAAAATTTCAGAACAATTGAATGATTTATTTCAGAGTTACAGTAACGAGCTCAATAAGGTGTTGACCCGCCTCTAGCCTGGATGCAAGCTGCCACACGGCGTGGCATAGACCGATAAAGCTCCCGGATGGTCTCCTGCGGTATTTCTTGCCAAATTTGCTCCGATTGTCGTACTACGTCATCAACATTCCCTACTGGATGCAGTCGCCTTCCCATCATATCCCAGACATGCTCGATGGGAGAGAGATCTGGTGATCTAGCTGGCCAAGGAAGTGTTTGACAAGCTTGAAGATAGTTCATAGCCTTCTTGGTGCGTCGATTTGTTTGTTATAGAGTGTATAATCGAAGTTGACACCACAAATACTTACCTAAAATTTAAAAGAAGGTTATACTGTTTCAATGTAAGTTTTATAGTTTCCTTTAAGTCGGTGTTTTTTTTTTTTCTCACATTCTGCAAGTTTGAGTTGTGTCATTTTTCTTGCCGGGGTGCGATATATGTCCAACGCTTCATTTGTATTCATATTCCTATTTTATGATCAGTAATTTGTATTATTAACTTACTATTTTCAAGTATTATATGAGAAGCATCTTCTGCGAAGCTAAATATAGATGACGGTAGAGTTTCTGCTGAGGAACATGTTTCTACGGACTACGAACAAGACGTGACTAGAATTGTTATCCTAATAAAATTTGAGCACGCAGCCAAAAATAATGCAAAACACGAAGTTTGAATTGATATTCTAAAATTGTCAAAGTAAATTAGATTAAATCACCTCAAAACGGTGATAAATAATATTTTAAGGGTACCCGATATGTATCATGCGAAAATATTCGGGCCACGAAAGTAAAATTTTCGTATCAATTCAAGTTTGTTTTTTGACGCTTAAACTCACTCTCACATATTAATCTATTAAATGTACGATTATTAGTACTGTTAAAGATTTTATTGAAAATCGCTACGTATAAAAGACGTAGGTATGATAGGTATTTTAATTAACATCACATTGGAGCAATACAAAAGACTGTTGGTGACGGTCAATTCAAGTTGGAAATGAAAACAAACCACGGAGATTAAAATACACGCTTCAAGGATAAAGCATTATAATACAGATTCAAAACTCGTTTATCGAACTATTTGTTTCTAAAATTCTGAAGACAATTATTCCTTTTTAACTGAGAAATTCAAAATACGTTGATAATTCTCCAACAACATATAAAAAACATTCATAGAAGAAAATTTAGATCAGTATCTGGTATTAAACTAAATTCAACACCAATCAATTCGGTTAAGTCATTAGCCTCGGCATAGAAACAGCAATATAAGTTCAAAAAGATCGATGCGCACAGCGAATAAAATAAACCTTTTCCAATTAGTGGTGAAACCTCTTTTACTTATCTTCGAACATCGCATTGGTGGTATAATAAGTAGGCTGAGATTCATGTACGTTAGCTCGCATAAACAACACAACCTTGGTAATTTAGATCTAGTTCTCAGTGTCAATGACCTGATTCCTCCCTACGATGCACGATGGTGATAATTAACTTTCCTCTATAAACAAAGTTCTTCAACCTGGAATGGACACTGTTTACCACTTTTATTTTATTCAACCTCTTTCTAGCGCCTCGTGCGAAGTTGTTTGTGTATGGATGGGTATTTCAATTTAAAGCTATGATAGGTTGAATGAACCTAATTTAATGACATCAGGCAACAAATATATCATGGATATCTTGAAAATATTTGACAGTTCAGATTTTATTTCTTGGAATATTTTTCTCGCTAAGCTGTCACGATTATTTCTGTAATATAAGGATAGAAAAATGTTTTCAAAGTATTAAACCGTCCAAGTGGAATCAACAAGATATCTCGTCCATTAAGCTCTAACAAATTTTACTAATGACCAGATATATCGTATTTTTATGAGGACAACATCAAGATTTGGTCAGTCGTTCTTTTAATGACACGTTCACCAAGATCTGGTTCGTTTTCTTCGGATGACGAGATACCTCGTCGAGATAACCACCAAGAGGGTTAAAATTACAGCTTCAGATTATTGAATATTGATCTGTCTCGATTATTTCCGTAATTTAAGGATAGAAAATTTTTTTCAAAGAATAACCATCCAAGTGGAATCAACATCTTGTCCATTAAACTTTGACAAATCTTACTAATGACCACATGTCTCGTATTTTTATGAGGACAACATCAAGATCTGGTCAGTCCTTCTTTTAATGACACGTCCGCCAAGATTTGATTCGTTTTCTACGGATGACGAGATACCTCGTCGAGATAACCACCGAGAGGGTTAAAATTAAAGCTTCAGATTATTGAATATTGATCTATCTCGATTATTTCCGTAATTTAAGGATATAAAAATGTATTCAAAGTAATAACCATTCAAGTGGAATTGACAAGATATCTCGTCCATTAAGCTCTAGCAAATTTTACTAATGACCAGATATATCGTATTTTTATGAGGACAACATCAAGATTTGGTCAGTTCTTCTTTTAATGACACGTCCACCAAGATCTGGTTCGTTTTCTTTGGATGACGAGATACCTCGTCGAGATAACCACCAAGAGGGTTAAAATTATAGCTTCAGATTATTGAATATTGATCTGTCTCGATTATTTCCGTAATTTAAGGATAAAAAAATGTTTTCAAAGTATTAACCATCCAAGTGGAATCAACATCTCGTCCATTAAACTCTGACAAATCTTACTAATGACCACATGTTTCGTATTTTTATGAGGACAACATCAAGATCTGGTCAGTCCTTCTTTTAATGACACGTCCACCAAGACCTGGTTCGTTTTCTTCGGATGACGAGATACTTAGTCGAGACAACCACCAATAGAGTTAAATATTAAAGCTTCAGATGATTGAATATTGATTGAAGGAGAAAAGAAGATGGAGTCACAATTTTGAGTACAGATTACTTATTAATATAAGTTTCAGATAACCAGAAATGAAGAGTACCTCTCAGTCACCGTAATAAATTACATTTATTAATAACTATGCAATGTTTGTGAAGATGGGTTCTGAGTACTTCCTTTAGAAAATTCCTCCAACCCATAGTTGATATCAGAGAATGTGTCCTCACATTCGAGTGTGATAGAGGTTAGCAGAATCTCATCTCTAGACAAGCCAATGGGTATTTGAAATCCATTTCCTTTGATTAAGGTATTAAAGGTTTACAGGTCTGTCGTAGATGGAATATGAAGTAAGCCTTGGCTGTCAAGGGATGATCTGAATATTAAATTCTATATTTATAATGTATTTTCTGAAGGTGAACGAACTCATGGGGACTGTGCTGATTGTATAAACAAAGTAGGATATGAAACAACATTTGTGTACTCTTCTGGTGATTGGCTCGACGAAGTATCCCATTGAAGTCACGAATCTACTAAATTGACGTTTGTATGAAATGGGTTCAAAGTTCGGATGCTTCGGGGAAAATCGAGTTACCTCTCAAATAATATTGCTTTCTCATGAAAATCGGAATTACTACTAAGATTGTGATCATGATTCGTGACTTTTTCAAAGCATAAAACATGAAATGGGGACTCAATAAATGAAGTAAGGTGAAAATTACCAAAAATGCAGATTCGTGCCTTTGGCATGGTAATAACAATATCTCGTTACCAGAAGAAAACTCAACAGATCTTGATCTCGTCATCATAAAAAAAATCGACAGCATCTTGATGACGAGATATGTAGTCATTAGCAAAATTCTTTGGATTTTGATGGACGAGATATCTCGTTAACGTCATTTGTAACTATAACAGGCCGAATGCAGTTTCCAGTTTCTTCAAAATTGAACAACCATTTAGTTTTATAAATTTCAAATCAATTTAATATATAAAATGCATCGAAAATATTTTTATTTAAATAGCGTTATTTGAGAGTTAGAAACAAAGTTGAAAATGTGTAGCTATTTCATTCGTAGTCACTCTGAATTTATGTTGCTCTTTTTTTGTCTATGTGTCGCATTCGGGATTGACGCTACATATGAGCGACAAAAATACGAAGTCTTCCAAACGTTTGTGATTTATTCGTACATATTTTATACGAGAAGCCGTAAATCGTTTTGTTTCAAGCTACAAAAAGTCTAGAACCCTGAGCTATGGCGTCGTGACGTTTGCACATTTCTGTCTAGAATTTATAGATTAAAGCATATATTTTCATATTGGTTAGATTTTCCCTTTAGTAAAGTATAATGAAGAACATAGCTCAAAATCATCTTTTCACTTTGACTATCATATTTGTGGTTATATTAGGACATTTATAACAACTATATTAAATATGGGCAAGCCAATAAAATTTAAAATCCCATTTAACCGTTGTGAACAGTTTTGGACAAAAACAAGAGACCAATTTTTAATTTAAAACGAATCAACATAAAACGTCACAAACTGTCACGAGCCGAGCAATTGGAAGAGGTAATGGTAATTTTAGTTAACGTCGTAATAGAGCAACACAACGGGCTATTGACGACGGTCCGGGATCAATCCCCTAGAGAAAGAACCGAGGACAACACCTCGTAATTTTGAACCACGGTCAGATGACGAGGCAACACCTGAACTGGAATCCCAATCTCCAAACTTCCACACCAACCCAACGTGAGGACTTTCGACCACGACAGATTTAAGGTGCCTCAGCGCCTCTACACCATATGATTATAAACATTCATGCACTGTCCCGGATTCGAACCAGGAACCTTTTCATTTAGAGGCTAACACCTTAACCACCAGATGATAATGGTAATGGTAATTTTAATTAACGTCGTACTAGAGCAACACAACGGGCTATTGACGACGGTCCGGAATCAGTCCCTCAAGGGAAATATTCGAGGACAACACCTCGTAATTTTGAGCCACGGTCAGATGACGAAGCAACACCTGAGCTGGTACCCCACTCTCCAAACTTCCACGCCAACCCAACGTGAGGACTTTCGGCCACGACAGATTTCAGGTGCACCAGCCGCCTCTACACCATACGCTTACAAACATCCATGCCCGAACCCGGATTCGAACCAGGAACCTTCCGATCTGGAGGCTAACACCTTAACCACTATACCGGTTGCTCGGCGCTATTGGAAGAGGAAAGAACACAATAATAAAGAATGGACAAAGTTCGAAAAGCTGTTCGGCGAAGCCACGAAACTCGTGAAAAAACAAGGGTGACTTTGACTAAAGCACGAAAATAGCACGAGATGATCGGGTCATAAAGCTACACTATAAAATTTATAAAATTGCTGTGTGTTTGTATGTGTGACTCAATAAAAAATTTCATTTCACTTTGAAATAATTCAGTTCTACATTCACATATTTCTGCTTTAAAAATTTTTAACATCATTAATGCAACGTTATTGAGGTTTCTGAAATGTTAGGTATTTTTACATCAAAGAGAGGATTAACTTAATGTGTCAAAAATCTGGACAGAGGATTAAAGAAGAGACATCAGAGAAAAGTGTCACTTTAAGCCATTAAAATATATCCGTTAAGACCTATTCCCTAGTTAAATTACTGATTAAATTGGTAAGCAAGCAAAGCTAATTTGATTAGAAAACAGGACAGTGGATTTATTGAAAAATTATTTCTTAAAGAGTCTTTTAAGAAAGTAATACAAAAAACCCCACGCTGTATAGATTGCAATTTAAAAGCATCATATATCTCTCCAGCTTATCAAATACAAATTTAAGAATACTTCAAACAATTCATTGAACGATCACAAAGATTTTTTTAAACATATCTTATTATAGTGTAATGATACTTCCAGAACATCACTCCGAATATCTCTAGCCATCCAAGGAAATCCTCGGTGATTTAGAAAAAATGAATAAAATACCGACTTGTTTCGTTGGTAGACTTCTCCATTAAACAGACTTCTCTCGCAAAAGCAATTTAGTATTATTTCTGACATTTAATGGTCCACATTTCGAAGCAATAGAGCTGCTAAAGATTTCATTCGTGACAATCCCAAGCCATTGTACTCTGAGAAGTTTAATAATGCTCTGTATTACGATACATAGTTTCGTGTATCAGATTACTTACTCTGATTACCCACTTGTGGATCTTACTATCTCTTATATGTTTGGTTTAAATACTGCCCCAATATCAAAGCAATTGCTGAAGCGCAATTTTTAACAGCTTAATGGAAACATGAAATAAATTTCTGTATTAATATGTACAGAATTTCGTGTATCAGATTACTCAATATGACTACCCACATGTAGCTCTTCCTATCTTTTATTTTGGTTCAAATACTACCTCAATATCAAAACAAGTGCTAATAGAATGAAATTTTAGCAACTGAATGAAGATCTGAATTAAATTTATGTATTAAGATACATTATTTCGGGTCTAAGGTTATTTTGATAACCCATTTGTGACTCTTCCTGTCTTTTACTTTTGATTCAAATACTACCCCAATATCAAAACAAGTGCTGGTGGAGGAAATTTTTTAATAACTGTTACAATCCAAAATTGAAGCCTGTATTACATACCAAGACCAAAGTTCTGATTAATTTTTGTGGCTTAGTTAATTGAATCTATTCAAAAACTGACTGACAAAATAGTGCTACTTTAAATAGCTTATTATATACCTGCCTAGTCAAACATTCAAGCAAGATAGAATACGATATTGGGTTTTAAATGAAACACACTAAAATATAATTTTCGAAAAATTAGTTTTCCGACTTTTCTAGACCAGAATATGGTGACCTTTATGTTGGTTAAGTTCACTAATTCATTCGTTTCTTTACATGAAGGGTTAATTTATTTTTGAAAAAGACCCTTTCAGCGTAGAATATTTCAAAATTGACCAAAGGATATAGATATAATAGCTATCCATAATTTACGTAGAATTTATTGAAATCGTATCACTTAGTGATACGTTTAGTTCATATTTTTTCAATTATTTAAAACTAACTTAACGGCTATTTGTGAAGGAGCTCACAGTGAGGAAGCAGCTCTAAACGCGGACATCTGTAACACACATAAGCTTACAAAGAGGGATTCAAACACTCACGAATGGATACCAGGTTGGTGGTTGGTTTACGTCACACTGGAACATTACAACGGTTATTGGTATTAGTCCGTGAGCAATCCAGAATTGAAAGATCCTAGGCCATAACTCGTAATTTTGAACCACGGTCAGAAGACGATGTTAACGCCTGAGCTGGCACTTATCTCCAAACTTTCACACCACAGCAACGTGAGGACATTTGAGGTCATGACAGATTCAACGTGCACCAGACCCCGCATTCACGACGGTCTTTGACTGAACTGAGCTCGAAAAACCTCAGGTAGTTCTTCCAACTGTGGTACACCGGCCCTTCAAATAAGGATACGTATTAAAGAAACATTGCATTTAACGTGCACCAGTCCAGCTTGCACGACGGTCTTTGGTTGAACTGAACTGAGCTTTGAGCTCTCAAACCTCAGGTAGCTCTGCCAACTGTGGTACACCGGCCCTTCAAATAAGGATACGTATTAGAGGAGCATTGCATTTAACGTGCACCGAGTCTGCATGCACGACGGTCTTTGACTGAACTGAGCTTTGAGCACGCAAACCTCAGGTAGCTCTGCCAACTGTGGTACCCCGGCCCTTCAAATAAGGATACGTATTAAAGAAACATTGCATTTAACGTGCACCAGTCCAGCTTGCACGATGGTCTTTGACTAAACTGAGCTTTGAGCTCGCAAACCTCAGGTAGTTCTTCCAACTGTGGTACACCGGCCCTTCAAATAAGGATACGTATTAAAGAAACATTGCATTTAACGTGCACCAGTCCAGCTTGCACGACGGTCTTTGGTTGAACTGAACTGAGCTTTGAGCTCTCAAACCTCAGGTAGCTCTGCCAACTGTGGTACACCGGCCCTTCAAATAAGGATACGTATTAAAGAAACATTGCATTTAACGTGCACCAGTCCAGCTTGCACGATGGTCTTTGGCTGAACTGAGCTTCGAGCTCTCAAACCTCAGGTAGCTGTTCCAACTGTGGTACCACGGCCCTTCAAATAAGGATACGTATTAAAGAAACATTGCATTTAACGTGCACCAGTCCAGCTTGCACGACGGTCTTTGGTTGAACTGAACTGAGCTTTGAGCTCTCAAACCTCAGGTAGCTCTGCCAACTGTGGTACACCGGCCCTTCAAATAAGGATACGTATTAAAGAAACATTGCATTTAACGTGCACCAGTCCAGCTTGCACGATGGTCTTTGGTTGAACTGAACTGAGCTTTGAGCTCTCAAACCTCAGGTAGCTCTGCCAACTGTGGTACACCGGCCCTTCAAATAAGGATACGTATTAAAGAAACATTGCATTTAACGTGCACCAGTCCAGCTTGCACGATGGTCTTTGGCTGAACTGAGCCTCGAGCTCTCAAACCTCAGGTAGCTGTTCCAACTGTGGTACCACGGCCCTTCAAATAAGGATACGTATTAGAGGAGCATTGCATTTAACGTGCACCGAGTCTGCATGCACGACGGTCTTTGACTGAACTGAGCTTTGAGCACGCAAACCTCAGGTAGCTCTGCCAACTGTGGTACCCCGGCCTTCAAATAAGCATACGTATTAAAGAAACATTGCATTTAACGTGCACCAGTCCAGCTTGCACGATGGTCTTTGACAAAACTGAGCTTTGAGCTCTCAAACCTCAGGTAGCTCTGCTAACTGTGGTACCCCGGCCCTTCAAATAAGGATACGTATTAAAGAAACATTGCATTTAAAGTGCACCAGTCCAGCTTGCACGATGGTCTTTGACTGAACTGAGCTTTGAGCTCTCAAACCTCAGGTAGCTCTTCCAACTGTGATCCCCCGGTCCTTCAAATAAGGATACGTATTAGAAGAGCTTTGAATTTAACGCGCGCGTGCACCAGTCCCTGAATACACGAAGGTCTTTGACTGAACTGAGATTTGAGCTCGCAAACCTCAGGTAGCTCTTCCAACTGTGGTACCACGGCCCTTTAAATAAGGATATGACCTCAAACTTTTATAATTATCAAAATATATGGGAACAGAAAAAGTTTCAATAATTTTTAAACATCCTGGTAGTTGAACTTCATGTCGAAACAGACTTTGTATAAAAAAATAGGTATCAAAGTGTAGGTTTATCGAAGTAATATCACTTAGTGATACGTTTGGTTGATATTACTTCAATTGCAAATCACCCGACCATTAACATATTCGGCTTTCGGCTCTACAAGGGGCGAACAGCAGCTATTTGTGAAGAATCACCCGATGGGTAAGCAGCCGTTACTCTTAACAGGAAAATTACGTACATCCATAAGCTTACATACCGGAATTCGAACCCGGAATGACGGTGGCAGAGAAGAGTTATGACTACTGAACCAGTTTGACCCCCAGTTTTACTTTAACATGAATAATGAACACAACAATAAATCTCACAGCTGTTTCGACGAGATAAGTTTTCCTTCAAGATCAGACCAATTTCGCTAATGACGATTTATCTCGTCATCAAGATACTGCCAATTTTTGATGATGAAAGGATAGTTTCCGCTCTCGTTGATGCCGAGGCCAAGGGTCATTTTTGTCTAATGACGTTATATCTCGTCTATCAAGCTCAGGTCAGTTTTTACAATGACAAGATACATCATAGAGATAACCCTCAGTAGGGTTAACTTCCGATTTGGTAATGGTAATTAATTTACGCGCGCTGGAGCAATAAAACGGGCTTTTGTTGCCTTTCCGGGATCTATCCACAAAGAAATAATCCCAAGAAAACTCCACGTAATTTTTAACCACGGTCAGATGACGAGGTAAATACCTCAGCAGTCACCCCACTCTTCACATTTTAAAACATTGGAAGCCATTTAACGTTTACCAGCTCCCGTGTATGTGACGTTCTTTGGTTGGACCCAGCTTCGAACCTTGCAACCTCCGATTTCAAATCCGTTACCCGTCGTCCCCTTCCTATTTGGAAAAAAATTACAACAAATGACGTTCTCAAAATTGTCTATCACCTTCTAAACACCTCACTTCCGAAATTTCTTAATTCAATTTTAATGTCCTAATGTTTCACGTACAGCGCCATCTTCCGACAAAGAAAAAAACACGAGACAAAAAAAAATGAAACGAAATACTTTTCTAATCTCAAAAGTGTTACGTCCTCTTCCGCTCTATATATATTTCTGTACTCCGCAAATATTATTCTATAAAATCCCCGACGCAAAAAAAAAGCTAAGACGGGAAAACTTTTTCCCTCCAGTTTCAATATTTCCCTCTTCCGAATTCGATTTCCCCTCTGCCCAGCGTAAAACTGCTGAGCTCGGCGCAAAAGACAATTTAAAAGTCGGTAGAAAGACGGTTCAGACGAAATAACGTTAAGTGCTGAAATGAGTTGAGAGGTATCAATGCTACTCAACGCGCATCGGTCGTATCGTTTTATTGCTTTCGATTAGCCCTTCGGTAAAAACCCGCTCTCTTGCCCTCAAACATATCATCTTGGCTTATTGGATCCTTTGTAGAATACGTGATCGCTTTGGTACGAAATGGTGGATGATTTAGAGACGGCGAATAAGACAGATAACAAAGTGTATGACATCTAGGTATTGTGATATGGTAGTCTTGAAATTGGAATAACATAATTCATGAATTGAATAAACTTTGAAATTGAATAGATACAAATGGAAGCCAGTGAGTGGGGAAGTATAAGTATTCTGTTGGAATTGTATTACGCAAAGCACAACACAAATTAGAACAATGTATAATGGCTATATTATCTACCACCTTTTCTCTGTTATTTTTGGAAAGGGAATAAATGTTGAAATCAAATTTATCAAACTGACAGCTAGTAAATGGGGAAGAATATGAATTCTTTTGGGATTAAGTTAGACTAAGCATACTGCAAATTAGAATAGTTTATAATGGTCTTTTGTAACCTGCCACTTCTTTTTTTGGGGTTTTGAACATCGGTTATAAACGTTGAAATCATATCGATCAACATGACAGCTAGCAAATGGGGACGAATATGCATTCGGTTGGGATTGAATTAGGATAAAAAAAACCGAGAACAACTTATATTGACCATTTAATCTGCCACTTCTTCCCTTTTTTTTTTTTAGTTTTTAACATTGGTTATAAGTATTAAAATCAAATCATACAAAATAACAGCTAGTAAATCGGGAATAAGAATGCCTGTTGGGATTGAATTAGTCTAAGCAAATCGCAAATCAGTACAATTTATAATGTCGGTGTAATCTGCCACTCTTCTCATAGGTTTGGAATGGGAATAAATATTGAAACCCAATAGATCAAATGAGTCAGTGGATTATAATATGCACACATTGTGTTGGAATTAAATCAGGCTAAGCACAATAAAACCGAGTACAATTTGTGTTAGTTTAACCTGCCACCTTATCTCTTAGGTTTGGAAAAAGAATAAACGTTGAAATCAAATCGATAAGAAATACATCCAAAGGCAATGCTAAACATATCGTTAACTTAGAAGTGTAACACTAAGTCAAAAACAGTTACGAGAAAATGAATGTGGAAATGACTCACGATGCAGACAGAATCATGCGTTCGATTTATAGCATATATGCAATCGTGGTCAATGCACGATGAATAACATTCCTTTACTTTTAAATAGGCACTTTCACATCCCTTACCTTACCCTAACTAACCATGGTACTGTTTGCCATAATCTGTGAGTTGAACGTATTTCCCCACGTAAGTTTAGGCTCGTAAATGTTAAGAGAGAGAGAGAGGGACATTCAAACCACAATCAGAATAGGTAAAAGGGAACTCAGCATTTGGCAACAGCTGATGTCGTGGTAACGTTTGCATCCGTTATATAGCATGCATTCATTGTGATACAGCTGTGTTCATACTATTAATATGTGCATAGATTTTATTTCCTTCACTCCAGTTTAGGCTATTAATTTATTTGCTAAGGGCAAAATTAGATTCAAACACAATAAACATATGTAGGAAAAGGGTATGCAGCCTTTTGACAACTGTTACTTTCATGGAAATGGTTGTATATGCTATATAGCATGTATTCACTGTTTTTCATCCGTGATCCAAGCATGATGTATTCTATTTCATTAATTTAAAGAGAAATTTTCAGATCGCTGTCCCTCACCTTACCTTACTCTGTAACCATGATACTATTTGTCGTCGTCTATCAACTTAACGAACTGTCTCACTTCGCTTTAGGCTAGTAAGGGTTTAAAGTTAAGTTGAGGTTCAAACACCAAACCACAAGTAATAAAAGTTTACTCTGTAATTTGACAATAGATGTTGTCACAGTAAAGGGAGTAATAGAGCAATTTAAAGTAATGAACCTGTAAAGTAAAAGTTTCTATGAATAGTACCGGGGGACACTATAATGAAACAATGATGGATAGTGGACGGTGAACATTGAATGGTAGGATCGTGTTATATATACGAGACTTTTCAAGAAATACTATCTCGATATCTGGCAAGTGACGTAAAAGAACCATCACAAATGAGTTGTATGACGAAATGCAATGCAAAATCGACTTCCTTGACCTGTTTGTCACATGATTTGACCCAGAAAGTCACTAAGCAGCGAATACTTAATTACTCCAAATTGTTTCAACGAGATATATCTTCAATAAATATCTAATTAATTTCATTAATGACAAGATATCTCGTTATCAAGATGCTGCCATTTTTTTTATAATGACTAAATTTCTTGTCATCAATTTACTAATGACAAGATACTTTGTCAATAGCAAAACTTACCACATCTTGACAAGCCCCTGGAAGATTAAATTTTGAATTTGTCTGAACATGCATGACAGGCATGTACATATTCGATTCCAGTACCTTATTCTAGAAAAATTTTTCTCTTCTATATCAATAAAACTTCCTTGGTTTGTGTAAGCCAATTTAATTGATTTTGTCATGTGTTTGTCGTAGTTTGGCCAAATAAGGATCATGCGCCATAAAACTCTACCAACCTTCTCCCGTTGCCATGCTAGTAATCTATCCAAATGCCGTGAACTTATTTTCATACTTCACTTATTTAGATTTAATCTTAAATTCTAACAAACGAATCACTTTCCTTTAATTGGTAAAGTAAGTTTGAAGTGTCGATGACGAGAAACGTTTCCATGGTTACAAAATAGGGTTGAAGGAGAGCGTGACCTTGAAGTACCGATTTAAAAGTAATGGAATACAGTAATAGTGTCATTAATCGGTGTTTATATTGAAGAGGATGTAGAAATTATCTTGAATGTCTTTTAATTTGATTGCCAACGAAATGTGATGTGCATTATACTTCAGTATAATTTAACTCCACGCAGCAGAGAAATTAATTCAGAATAGAACATAATATTTATAACTATGAGAGAGTTTATAAATGCAAACCATACAGTCTGGGATGATTTTATTTCTATGCAAATGCTCGTGCATAATACATATCGAGAGCACCTTAAAATATATCGCCATTTAGGCGACGTTTGGCACTTGATGTAACTGGCATCGACCAATCAGCTATCATATTCCCATCATTAATTGGATTCCCCTTAACAATCCCCTTCATTAATTGGATTCCCCTTATCAATCCTCTTAATTAATTGGATATTTTTTGAAGCACTACCATCACCTACAGTTTACTTGACAGCAAATGCCTTTCACAGTATGTATTTAACCTTCATGTGTGGAAAGATTTCAGAGTATCGTAGTATTGTTTCGTTTTTCACTTCAATGAAAGTCCCTGTAAATGTGAATATTCCGACATGTAATGTCCAAATTGGTTGAGAGGACTCTAGGAAAATTCTACGAGTCAAGAAGGCTTAAACTGGTTAGAATACTGCAGATTGTAGAACGAATATACATATTCGTGTACACTCTCAAAAGGTAAAATTGCATGATTAAAAGGTAAAATACACACCTGCATTCCATTGCTTCCAAATGTTGGCAACAAAGACAGAAGGCGGTTTTCGTCAGTGATGCTAGCTGCAGAGGACGATCCTTGTCCTCCAAACCTGTCCTCTGTTTCATAAGGAGAGGATATCACATAGGCGGGTTGGTGAGTCCTCGAGTCTTGTTGTTGTTGGGAGGAGGATCCTGGGAAAGCAAACACTCGGGCTTTGCGGCCATCTTTTGAGGTAACTTCTTTTGCGGCGTCTGAGTCTGGAAGTTGGCGGGCTTCGGCTCCAATTGGTGCTGGTTGTCCGAAGAGGACTTTTTCCGCAGAGAGTGCTGAGTTGATGAACAGTGATATGAAGAGAGGAAGATACAAAACGGTTCCCATTGTTTTCTTTCTAAAAAAAAAGACATCGTGAGCAGGAATTGAATATATTGATGGTCGCCCCTGAAAATGAGTTCCATGAGGTATCCTTCCATAAAAGACCGACACGTTTTTCTAATGACAATATATTTCGTCATTTAAGATATTGACAATTTTTTATGAGATCATGATATGGTCAGTTTAATTCTAATGACGATACATCTTGTCCATCAAGATCTGCTAAGCTTTTTATTCTAAGAACGGGGAATCTCAGCAAACAAAATCTGGTTAGCTTTTTATTATAAGAACGGGGAATCTTAGCAATCAAAATCTGGTTAGCTTTTTATTTTAAAGACACGATATCTCGTCCAAAAAAACAAGATCTGGTCAATTTTGTTGATGACGAAATACCTGGGGAGACAACCACCAGGAAGGTTAATCCTCCAAGTGGTTTCTTCAAGGTATCTCATCAATAAAGATTCCCAACTATCCTCCCCCAACTATCCTTAGGGCGAGCTGTCTTGTCATCAAAAATTGCCAACATTTTATGATCAGTAGATGAAGATTCGTCACTTATTTTTTGTGATATCTCGTCCATCAAGGATTGGTAAATTTTGAGACAATCTTCAGAAGGGTTACCTTCTCATGCCCAGCCTAGAAACAGTATTTTATCTCTTGGCTTCTGAAACGGCTCTAACGGCTCGTCGTCCAAATTAGGATATGCCTCCACTTGCAATTTCTAGTCGCGCCATTTTTCAGTCGCAAAAATATTTTAAAACTCATTGTTTCAAATACAAGTACAACAACTTGTGAATAAACAATCTCAACAATTAAAAAACTGCAACCTGTGTGACGTGAGATGACGTTGCTCTACCCAATGAATTACACTGACAGGCATGGACATGCACCCCCTTGCGATAGTTTAGTCGCAGTTCTGAAGCAGTGTTGTTCTGGTCTCTGTTTAAAACACTGCAAATACTTGTCTAAATGTCAGACACCGAATCTACCGGAGGTGATGATCGACGAATATTAATAGTAATTAATACTGAGTAACTTATTTTTAAAACATTGAAAAAAAGAAGAAGAATTTAAGTAAATTGAGGATTGTTGTTGATGAACCAATTGTTTCCAACAATTCATTAAAACTACATTTTGTCATTCGGTAACATTGGAAAAACTTTTTAGGGTAATTCTATAAATCTTCAAAAAACTTGTAAATTTGTTATTTCAATAATCTTTGACTTGTTATTGGATGTACCCAATAATGATGCTTCCTCCGTTTACTTCTCTCTCGAAGCAAAAGAGCGATTACACAAGTAGTGTCAATCGTCTATTGGAAAACATCGTCAATGATCAATGACATCTATTGGAAACCTTAGATCTGATCTTAAATCAAGATCTGTCATCGTCAATCGTCAATGACATCTATTGGAAAACTGTTCTCATTCAACGATTCATAAATCGCAGTGTGTGCACCTCGTAGTTTTTTTCTGAGGCAGCGATTTTTTGGTCGCCACGACAAGAAATCGCAAGTGGAGCCTAACAGAGATGTTGGCAACGTTCTTGGCGCTCCCCAAGTACATAAAGATTTCGCCAACTAGGAAAAGCGCCAAAAACTCTGACGTCACGAAAAGAAAAGTGTCATTTTACAAAAACGGAATATGAAATCTATATTGCAAAGAGCGATTTACTTAAAAAACGACGGTATTTCCATACATGCGACAAGGTTTTGTCTTATTGCACTGTGTTATCGATGTTATTGCAAGTAAACATAAATAATTTGTACAAAGTGGCAGGCGTTAGGAAAATACATTTCCGGCAAACTTTTTCCAACACACCCACGCGAAATCTTCTCAGCTCGGGTAAACATCCATGACTAACAGTTTCTCCTTCTATTAAGGTGAAAATTAAATCAAATTCATTGATGAATCGAGATTGTGATTAAATGAAATTTTAATCTAAGTTCTATTGAAAAGAAAAACAACTGATTTTTTAGATTTGCGCCATTATTTGATAGAGGCTTACAAACTTTTCAACCTTCCAAAAGATTTTGACGAAATATAACGTCCATCAAGATCTGGTTAGTTTTGATAATGACTAAACACCTCTTTGATACATTCATCAGGAGGGTAAAAACGTTTAGATAACGGGGAATCTTTGAAATGAACCTGTTATGGGAAATGCTGCTTCATAAGAAAAATTTAGTTTTCTATTATTTATTCTGCTTTGAGGTACACTCGCTTCCTTTTATGAGTTCTGACAAGTTTTACCAATTAGGAAATATCTCGCCTGGACAATCTCATCAGGAGGGTTAATGTATAATCCGTTAATTTTAATGGATTTTAAGGGGGTCCGGGACACAAAAATCGTCACATTTTCAAAAAATTTTATATTATTTTAAGAAATTCTCTGTGTTTTTCTGCTTAAAATGACGTTTAAATCATGTTTCTATCTTAATTAGAACTAGAGATATAATAATTTTTGTGGTGCGTTGTTTTGAAAATCTAACACTCTTGACAGTTGTTGTCATGGCAACAAGAACTGTCTTTAAAACTTTAAATGCGTTTTTCTACATGATACTTTTTTTCAAGATTTCCTGCATTCAAATTGCTATAAGTCGAAAACCGATAAAGTTTCAGGGTTGAAATTTGGAATATATATTTTTCAAACATTATACTTTAATTTTGATTCAGCAAATTTGAAACAAATATTTACTTTTAAAACTATGACTTTTTTTTTTAATTAACTTAAAAATTTCAAAAAATTTCTTTCAAATATTTTTAATTTTTTATTGAATTCATATTTTTTAAATTGCTGAATCAAAATTAAAGTTTATAAATTTGTGAATAATTTAATGCAAGAATTTTGAAAATCGATCAAGAATATTTTGAGTTTTAGCAATTTAAAATGACCCCTCTTTTTTTCAAAAAAAATAATTTAATATTTAAAAAAAACTTTTGCAATAATTTTGTGTTGTGATTTTGCTTATTAGTTAGATGGGTAATCAGTACAAAAAAATTCAAAATTCTAAATTAATTAATAAAAAAAAATTTCAATGTGTCCCGGACCCCCTTAAACCTATATTTCATAGAAATCTCATCGTTTACAAGAGAATTAATATCATCGTAACTGTCAAAGATCATATTGCATGTATTTTTAAATGCTATTCTAAATGTAATCGTATTCATTACATACTTTTACAAAATTTTAAAATACGATTCATTTACTTAGTTATCTCGAACAAAATTTGAAGAATATTTTTCATTAAGAATTAAGTTACAGTAGAATTACAGTTATACAAAGGATCGCCAACTATAAGGATCGCTTTGAGAGATAAAGAACTCAGCAAAATCCGCATTTTAAAAGTTTCTTATCAATGAATGATAAAAGCAAAGAGGACGAAGTGTCATTTGAAGACATAGGAAACATCATAGTGAAAATTCCTGGATCTTCCGAGTGCACTATAGTGGATGTAGGCGAGTAGTTGGTATGTGATTCTTCAGACCCTTGGATTCTCTCCCTCTCTCTCTAAATTCTCAGTGACGATGGAATCATACAAAGTGTGAGAGAACTCATTGATGATCCGGAAGATGACGATGACATTACTACTCAACTAGACGTAGGGTAGCTTGTAAGTCATTTGAGTGCCTAGACACAGCACTAAAATGGAATGAGCGGCAACCTCAGTTCGACCATCTACAGCTACTCACCACGGATACTTTGCTGAAGGGAAACGAGTAAAGACAGCGAAACAACGAACTTTGACCGATATGTATCAGCAATGATGCATTTTTACATAGTGTGTAAGTACAAAATGTAAACAAATTGTTGCCATGGTCATTGGATTACAAAATGCATACTAAAGCGAAATTCGAGTTTTTACTGGGAAATAATCTTTTTTTTCGTGAACTATCGAACTATCCGGATATTTAATTATCCAGTACTGGTCCCGATTGATCCAGATAGATGGATTCTACTGTACTTTTTAAAAATAAAAATAGAAAAAAAAAACGTGACTGCTAGGCATTAAAAATCATACAAAAACATTCTTCTCGATTTCAATAAAAAATGGGCACAAACATCGATGCCCTAAGGCTCAAGAAATACAAGAAAATTTAAAGTTAGATTAAAATAAAACTTTTTCTGAATATTCGACTGAGAATCTTTCATAAATCTTTAATTAATAAAATTTAATGAAGAAACTCGATGCTTTACATTTATTATTTTTTTTATTTATATATGTTTCTTTTCAATACTTTCATTGTTTATCTGGAAGATTGATAAAAAAAAAAAACTGAAAATTAATCAAAGAAAATATGATTTATGACATAAAGTATCCTCATTAGCAAATTGTTTTTAAATTTAGAGAAAATGAGTTTCCTGTCATAAAATCGTCACTTTTTTCTATGAAGTGGCAAAACAAAACAGTATATTTTACACATTTCTATTATTTTTTAGAGTACTCCTTTAGAGACTGTCAGGACGACTTTAATTGGACAGGCCAAGTTTGAAGTAAAGTTAATATTGTAAAGAGTTTTTTAATTTGGGCAGTAAAAATGGTTTTAAAACTGCACATACAAACATGCCTTCATATTAAAAAAAAATCTAATATTAATTTTGCTTAGTGAAACATAACCGTACAGTAACAAACCTAACGGAACTTTATTTATAAGAACATCAATCGAATTAACGGCCATTTACGGTGATAAATGCGATATGATAATACTTTGAGAAAAGAAAATGCGACATAGTTACAAACACAGCTTTATTGAGTGAGATTTACGAGATGTTACACGTACTACGCTCATTCTGCGAGTGCGATATGTTGCAAGAACAACTGTTCTCTTATCCTAGTTGTTACTTATTCTAGTAAGTGAACATCGATAGATGACAATGCACGAATTCTGATACGATTAAAAATATGAAATATTGGGTGCGGTTACAGAAAAAAGAACATAAATTAAATACAAATATTTTACAATTTGGAAAGAGGTGTTAACACCTTTAAAAATACACATTTTACAATGACAAATAATAAATTCGCCTCTTCTACATTCCAAAATTGTAATATTAATCTCGTTAAAAACCATGACACTACAACTACAAGCTTAACGAAACTTTATTTTCTGGTCAAAAGCCGATCATAAAATGGACATTTTTAAATGACAAAAAAACATGCCTTTTATTTTACAAAATATATATATATATATATATATATATATATATATATATATATATATATATATATATATATATATATATATATATATATATATATATATATATATATACATATATATATACATATATATATATATATATATATATATATATATACATATATATATATATATATATATATATATATATATATATATATATATATATATATATATATAATTCTCTTACGTGGCACGCAAAAAAGACGTTATTTGTTTTCGCGTATTGGCAACATTGTACGATTCTTTGTTTATCCCAAAGCCTCGCGCTTCAATTGAATTTATAGCGTTATCGGATGAAATTTTATTGAAAAAAAATGAATTTTAGTCGAGCTGTTGCAGTAAATAATAGAAATCAAAGAAAACGGAGGATCTTTTCAGGGTCATTTAAAAAAAAGGTCCGTTTCGGGGCAAACTATTATAGTTCAACTAGACGCTTGCATTACAACTTTCGACAACAAACTCAATGAAAAAGCGTGGGTGGCTCGAGTGCTGGGTAAATGTACACACAACCAACATGCTGGGTTTTCAATTTCCAAATCAACGCTCACATTTCGAGTCAAAATTTGCTCAAAGTTTCCATTTGAATTCTGATTTCAGAGGTACTGTAAATATCTTTTCTGAAAAACAGCATAAAATTTAGATTTGAAAAATATTTTTTTGGAATATCATATTTTGTAAACAACTCCTTCTGCTAGGACACATGTCTTCATTGATGCGAGCGAAGCGATTATAGGTTCGCGCAGCGAACCAATGAGGACTGCGAAGCAATCCTCTGAGGGTTGGCGAGCGTTAATTAAATATTACTAGGGGGCGGGCCCCCTAGTAATATTTATCTCGCGTGTCTAAACAAGACAGTATAGCAATAAGCATAACGAATTTTTATTCTTAAGATCGTCAATCGAATAAACACCGTATAAAATACGTATTTTTCAACTGCACATAATAAATTTGCCACACAAACATACATATATTCCAAAAATCTAATATTAATCTCGTAGAAAATCCATGACCGCAAAGCAACAAACCTAACAAAACTTTATTCTAAAAAACTTCTGTTTAGTAAATCGATAGTGTAAAATACTCATTTTGAAATACAAATGATTTCTATATTCCAAAAACCAATATTAATCTCACGTGGCTAAACATGACCGCGCGCGCGCGCGCGCGTATAGTAAGAAAAAAAAAGCATTCTTCTAAAGAACTTTAATCGCATAAACACCGATTAGTTATATCGATATTAAAATTCGATTCAAGAGCACACAGGCGACTTACCGGTTACGGGTTCGTTGGCGCGAAAATCTGAATGACCGTGTCCTACAAAGCGGAGACAAAGAATGAACTTCGCTTGCTACGGTGACCGAGTTTTTATACGGCGGGCTAACTTTCCAGATACGGATTCGGGTTTTTCTCATTTCAAGAGTGGCATCACTTTTCTTTTTTAGGAAAATCGGATCCAGGTGGAAGAGGTCATTCTCTTTTAAATGTTATGGAAATTCGGGACAGTTTGGCGCCGATTTCGGCGAGGGTTGTAGCCCTTTCGCTCCTTACGTCGCTGCGAGGCTTTCTTGCGGCCGCAAAACAAACTAAAAACGAAAGTATTTTTTCTTTTGGTGAATAACAATGGGTGCAAGAGCGCAATAGTTTGTTTACTTGAAGTCTAATGGTGTTTGTTATTCATTTTGTGTAATACTCTCTTCTGCGATTTTTGTTGTTGAACCCTGACGCTTGTTTTCATATTAATACAAGTAGAATTTCATAATATAAGGAGGTACTAAAAATGACCAGTAAAAATGTGTTTATTTCTTGAATAATATGATGTGTGCTATATTAAAACTTGCCCCAAATAATCTGTTTTTCGGCAAGAAATAATCATTACGATGTAATTTAACTTTTTAGTCTAAATTGCTGTCGTAGATTTCTTCAAAACAGAAGTTTCCTTCTAAATGATTGAAAATTTGATTACAAAAACTTCTATTTATACCATTTTTATTGAATAAGCAATTTATATAGTGTCTTGTAAATAAAAAGTTGCCTTAAAATGTCAAAAACAAAAACAAATTGGTGTACATCACGAAACATGCTAGATAATGTATTCAGAAAGTCCTATAGATCAGCTTACAGTTTAAGAAATGTATTCATTTTACTTTAAATTATTACTCCAAGAAAATAAAGATCTATCTATTCTCAAAAATATCACAGCCCACTTATGCTGTTAAAATATTACTGTCCTCTGACCAAGTTGGATTTATTTTATTTGGAATGAACATTAAAAGTATACCCCCAAATATATATGTCCAAATCAATCCCGAACGAAAACTTCTAGAGACAACACCACGTAATTTGAAACAAATTCAAATTTCGAAGTTGATAGATTTAATCTATATGCATGAATTTGTTTACATTTTACAAACATATTATTACTGGAAACATTGATCATTTTAAGCGTAACTTTTGAAATCCAATCAGTGCCCTTAATACAGGTCAGTTCAAAAGTCCTTTTACCATTCATTTCCAAATTATTTTTAAAATTCTATTTAACTTTTATTCAACCTGAATATATTTTTGGAATATTTTCTATCAGTTCGGAAAATTAAATCTTTGAAGTGGCTACCATTTCTATAATTTAGACTTTATGTGTTCTCTAGGTAATGAATCTTCGATGTTCCAAGCAAAAATAAATTATTTTACAGATGTTTAGGTTATATATTTCTCCATAAATTACCATCGTCTAATTTTCAACAACATGTATCAAAATATCTGAAAATTATAAAATAAACAAGATAGACAAAGTCCGTTGATTGATGCAACTTCAAAAGGTCCAAAACCAGCAAAGTATTAAAAATAGATCTTCCCTGGACAGTCTCAAACAAACAAGATGAACAGAAATGGATTGCTCCATCTTGAGTTTCTTACATGTCAAGTAAAACGTATAAACCATGATGGAATTATCTGTATTTCAAATGTCCACAGGCCAGTCTAAAGATAGCAGTCAGTTGATTACAATCATCCTCTAATTTGTAGGCACCTTACGATGTTTTCGCTGGTATCAGAGATGACTTGGAGGAATTTTCCAAGAGATATTGCCTTGAAGTTTCTCTCTAACATGGTTCCATCTTGGTTGTTGTCTGAATGTCGTATCTCGTCACTGGCAGAAATGACTAGATCTCAATGGACCAGGTATCCCGTCAGAGCAAAAGTGGTCAGATCTTGAAGGATTGGGTACATCATCTAAATCAATTGACGGGTTAATATGATAGAGAAGCATTTGATTACAATGACTCTGAGATGCCCTCTTTTACCTAGTTTTCCTCCATTTCAAATCCGCTGAGATCTACATTAAAAGAGAACTAAAACGCCCGACCTAAGTTCATCTAGAATATCAGTTCCGATCATATCGCCAGTTTCAACCACGTTCCAGTTTTTTTCATATTGGATAGTGCTACTTAAAGAAGAAGGTACATGTTATTATTATTAACTAAGGGGCTGTACTTTAAAACAAATGGGAATCCCTTATTCAATTACCACTTATTAAAAGGAGCTCCCTTATTGAATGTAGCTCAGTCCCTTATTTGAATAGAGCTAGGGCAAAGGAAAAGCAAAAATGGTAGAGTGATTAAATAAAAGATTGTCCCTTCTGTCTCTCTTTAGAACAAAAGACGTATGATTAACGTATTGATGAAATTTTGCGATGAACTTTACGATAAACTTGCTCTTGTATCAAGCTTATATATCATTAGCAGTTTGATTGTAATCTTAGATGCCTTTAACTTTATACAAATGCAATTGAGTCTAATGAAATAAAATACGACCTCTCTTGAAAAGCAGTTAAACTACTAAAATGATTCGTTTTAATCGACATTTATTGCCACCGCCTCCTTTTAATCGCCTTCAAAGCTTAAAAGCTAATTAAATGCATCAAACTATAGTATGCGCCTTGAAGTTTACGATATTCAGTTATTTAAAATGGAAATACATTACCTTTAACATGGGTCTTTTATCTCTTCAAAATTGATTGAGTTGGATTCGCCTTAGAATGCAACGTTATAACTATTCACTTTTGATATAAAATGGAAATTAGATGGATACATCTTAATGGATTTGAGATTTAATTCTTATTTTATGAATTCGTGAGGAAGAAAACTGTATAAATTTATGTCACAGCATTATGCTTTACGACGTCTAACTGTATGGACTGAAATCCTTGCGACTGTCCCGAATGTAGGTATGTCTATGGAAACTATGTTAAGGGCTGAAGTAGGTATAATGGCTTCTTGGAGCGCTGCCAATCCTCGTTGAAAACGAACTAGTAGATGCAAAGGGCGTTGAATTATATTTTGAAAATTCCATTTTGCTTACAGGAAGGTGAATGGATCGTAAACAGTGTACTTGTCGACCATCTTCTTCTAAAAGTCCTTTGTGTTTGCAACGTTTAGTTTTGAGAGAGGTAATTGGTCATTGTTTTATATAACTCATATGGATAGTTGCCTTGACTAGGTATTTCGCCTTTAGCAAAAGTAAAAAGATCTTGATGAACGAGGTACCTTGTGACTAGCAAAACTGACCAGATCTTGATGAATGAGACATCTCGTAATTGGAAAAACACTGACCAAATCTCCACCTCGTCATAAAAAAACGATAGGCAATTTGATTGATGACGAGATATCTTGTAATTGAAAAAACACTGACCAATCTTCACCTCGTCATAAAAAAAGATAGGCAATTTGATTGATGATGATATATCTTGTAAATGGAAAAACACTGACCATATCTACACCTCGTCATAAAATAAAATGATAGGCAATTTGATTGATCACGAGATATATCATCATTAACAATATTGGTTAGATCTCGTAGGTCGAGATATAACTTAGAGGATTGAAAAAAACTATATTTATGACGTAACTTGATTGAACAGAATAAAATAGTATTTTAAAGGTTTGGAGATTGCGTAGATAATTGTACAACGCATTTATATGAGATAAAAGATTTCACATTCAAGTCTTCTGTGAGTGAAAATAGTAAATTAGCATCGGCGAGCATCACTTTGAGGCATAAAAATGCAACTAAAGTTGTAACAAGGGATTTTCAAATAAATACACAGTCATTGCTAGAAGTTCTTCTTAGGTCCAGAGAGACGTAGGTTTTAAAGATCACACTTATGCTAAACAACTGGGTGAATATGACGGCGCTTAAATCAAGAATATACACGTATACAAAGAAAATCCATAAATGAGGGGTTTTGAAGTGTTCGTGTGTTTGTTTATGTCATTGCACAATAAGTTACCTATATTTACTTTTCATCAATTTTAAACACAAGTTTATATCGTCATCTGACCGTGGTTCAAAATTACGTGGTGTTGTCCTTGGTTCCTTCCCTTAGGGGATTAATCCTCCCGGACTGTCGTCAATAGACCGTTGTGTTGCTCTAGTACGACGTTAATTAAAAATTACCAAATAACCAATAACAAATTTATATTGTAATTACTTATTGAGCTTTACTTACTTATCAAATTTGAAATAAAACAAGAAAAATTAAATTTAAAAACGCAATATTTAAATCTATTTACTTTGAACAGATTTTTAAAACGTTTGGTATTGTTTGCTGAATTTATTTTAATATCTGTACTTTAATCTCATGTAGCAAAACATGACCATAGAGGGACAGAACAATCTTGATTCGTTTGTACAAAAACTCATTAACTAAAATTAAAAAATTAAAGAAAATATGTATTTTCAAATAAAAACTAATAATTTGGAATGCCTAGATCATTACATAACATCAACTATATACGTCAATTAAATAATAAAAATGTTTTTAATGACACCCAAAATTCACGCCTAAAATACAATTCTCAACACGTGCAAGGCCTTTAACCGTCTGGAAAGAAAACATGCTCCCAGTAAATTTTGTAACCCCTTTCACTTTTTGAAATGTTCCCAACTCAATAACCATGGCTTCAAACAGACCAGCGAACTCGAAATCGACATTATTTGTACGATGAAGAATGGCAACAAACGTACACAAACAAACCGCTACAGAATTTATTCATCAATTCTGCTACTTGGTTTACGCATGTTTGATTTGTGCTATGGAACACCGTGACGTTATAATCTAAACGTTCTGTTAGATATCTTAATCAGTCTGGTAAACAAGGCAAAGGAGAAATCTTTAAGATGTACGCACACACTAGAAGTTTTTTTTTAATTTTAACTTTAAAAATCCAGTATTTTCACAGTAGGTTATTGGTTTGTGCTTAAAACCCTTTCAGTGAGAAAAAATCAGATCGAACTAATTATTAATTAGCTAATTATGATATAATGACTTAATTAGCATGTTTTTTGAACAATTATATCTCAAATTCTAATTTGTCTAGAAAGACAATTCTAGTTGGAAATTATTTACAGTATTATTCTTCATGCTTTGACTCTCAATCAAGTTTCTAGATAGAAAAGTTTTTATGGTACACCTTTTTTCGCCAAGGATGCATAAAATAATTATTTTGGAAATTGAGGATTAAAATTAATTAAAACATCATTTCTTAACTAATAAATCTGATTGAGGCTCAAAACATCCGTTGTATTATATCATTTATAATGATACAAAAATAATTATATGGTAATTTATTGTTGAGTTATCACTGTTGGAACAAAGTATCGTGTTGCAAAAACGTGTTTATTCAGAAATCGAGTTTAAAGTTTTGGAAACATGTCTGTTAATGTGACAGTACCAAACAAAACCCCTTGTAACTAGAAAACTTTTTCGAATATTTTCAAGATCTTGCTGTTGTTTGAAAGCTAAGGAATTGAAGAATATTTTGAAACAATAAAAAAACCCAGACTTTCTGTTAGATTTTCAGGATTTCTACTGTGTACATACACCTTAAGATGCACTGATTTCGATCTTCCAGGTTATTCATTGCTTTCTGGGATCAGACTATTGAAGAATTTAATTAGAGGGGCAAGTTCTTCCATTTAGTTATAGAAATATTAGATAGCTTCATCTCTCCAATCAAGCAATTTTTCAAATAAGCGTCATAGTTGGAGATTGAATCCCGTAATGATCAAAATTCTTTATTCTTATCTAGCTGAATAACCCGGTGTTTCTCAGGTTTCAAATATGACCGTGACATTTCCCTGTGTTAACTCAAATATACAAACCCTGTAGGACGTGTTTCTACCGCGACAGCTAAAATATGACCGCGACATTTAACGGTGTTAACTCATACACAAACCCTGTAGAACATGCTTCCTTATGCATGTCAATCTATTGCAGAAAAACAAACTTTAGATTTTCAAATTGGGGCTTCTAGGGGCCCTTTTAGGACTACCTGTATGCCAATTTTCATGACTACTGATTGGTTTGAAGAAAGGAACGAAATAGCATATGCTTACCTCAGTGTTCTAAAGTATGTGTTCCAAATTTAGTGTGGATTGTGGTCAAACGGTGTGATTTGTATAGATAATATACATGCACACATCCTTTATACAGGGTGATCTGAAAAGTCATTTGAAGCCCTTTAATTTTGAAACCGCGTCTCGTAGAGTCAAGGTAGTAGCGTGTACCTACGGTAAAGTGACCATGCTGACTTTTTTTAGACTGCTTACAGCGTTTCTAGCGGTGAAATAAGGAAGTTGAAAAAATAACTCGAAAACTAAAGGAGATTGGCCAAAAAGTTCAATTAGAAAAATGTACCCAAAAGAATAATAAAGGCACAGCAAAACGTTTCATGGAGTTATCTGTAAAACTGAACTTTTCCATGCCTTGAAAAGGGGTTCGTCCTGAAATAGTAAAACGTGTTCTCCGGTGTTGTCATTCAGTTTTTCTGAGGTAAGCAATGAAGAATTTTAATTCAAACAACAACAAAAAATTAAAAAATAGATCAATTAAGAAAAACTGACTATCCGAAATTACAATTTTTCCTCAACAACTAACTTACACGATTAAAAACCTCTCGGCTATACAACCACGAACTAAGATTTACAATTCATATATAATTATATATATAATTCTGATAAACTTTGAGTGAGATGCGAATATGTCAGAAACAAATGCGCGTTATTCAGTGTGGCACATTGGAAAAGTAAAAAACACAGATGAGCAACAGCAAGAAATTCATTTCTAAGCAAAAACATGGCAAGTGTGTTGAAAAAGGTCACCATCGGCTACAATACACATTGCGTCAATCACGCCGGCATGCTCATTCCTCATCATCTGTGATGGGACCGTAGCGCAGCATCGATGAAACTCTGCCAAAGATCTAGCAAACTTGTCAAAGAGTTTCATACACCCGATCTTTGATGTAACCCCAGAGGAAGAAATCCAGTGGGGTAAGATCTGGTGATCGTGGAGGTCATTCAACACAGCTACCGTAGCCGATTACTTGTTGGCCAAATCGGTTCTTAAGAAACTGTTGCACAGATTTGGTGTTTGTGCGGCGGAGCGCCATCATGTTGGAACCACATGGAAGACAAGAACTCTCGAGGAATATCATCCATAAAGTCAGGTAACACATATTGTAACAGCTGGAGATATTTCGGTTCATTTAGTGAACTGTCATAGAACACGGGTCCTATTAGACGATCCTTCCAAATTCCGCACCACACATTCGTGGACGACTGCACCTGCTGCCTGACGTAAACTCCCCATGAGGGATTTACTGGTGCCCAGAAATGGGTGTTGCGTCGGTTCAGCATCCCGTGTCTGGGAAACTTAGCCTCGTCCGACCATGATATGTTGGAAAAAAATTCTGGGCTAACCTCCAATTCGTTCAATGCCCAATTGCACCGGTCAAAGCGTCGTTGATGGTCTCCCGGTAACAATACTTGTTGCGGAATTGCATGATAGAGATGTGCATCATTGTTGTGCAGTATTTGCCATACTTGGCTTTGTACTAAGCCAGTCTGGTTGCTGATTTGTCTAGCACTGCTGTAGGGATGGGCTAAAGCGTACGCCAGTATATCTTCTCTTGGTATTCTACTACACATACGTGGTCTGCCCGAACGAGGTCGACTTCGAGTGCTACTTGTGTCTCTGAGACGTCGAACAGCGTTTGCAATGGTTGCCGAAGTTGGATGTGGACAATTTGGAAACCGAACGGCAGCCTGGACTCCATTGCGTTGGCCATTCGCCATAGAAAAGCACCATCTCACAATACTTACTTTTTGTGAAAGTTTCCATTTCCTCACAGCGTAATGTATGAAGTAAGAACACCAGCTCGTGCGGTTTTTATCCGATACATAAAGGATGACGACACAATATGAATTTGCATACATACGAAACTGCAGTAAATGCCCACTGTTTTGCACCGGATCGTGGACATGTTGGAAACTTTGGTTACTGTTTCAATCTACAAATTTCGTATTCAATTTTATAAGAATGTTTAATTCACGCTTTCATCTTATTCGTCTACCCAAAATACATTTCTTTTACAAATGATTTTACTGTTGCTGTAGATTTACCAATCATCCACTGAAATAAACTCATTTTCCCGTCCACGTAAAGTTTATCAGGGAAGGGGGGAAATAATTTTCTTCGTACTGGATCTACAGAACGGGCTTTGCGTGTACCAAGCCCCTTTTTACCCGTCGGTATTTATTCGGCACAGACGAGGATCGAACTCACAACCCTCTGGTTGGCAGTCCGTCACCAATCGGGCTACCACGGCCTACAAAGTTGAAATTAAGTATATGTAAGTCAGGATAAAAATATTAAATAAATCTTCGTTTGTATCTGCATGGCCCAGAAGTTTTCATTCGTGTATTTTAATCGTTGCGCGAAAATTGTGAGTTCGGATCTTTATTTTCCGGAGTACGTTTTTCAGATGTTTTTTTATTCATCTTTTATTTTACTTTCTTTGTTGTTTGAATTTAAATTCGTCGTTGCTTAATTCAGAAAAACTGAATAACACTGGAGAACGCGCTTTTCAATTTTAGGACGGCCCCTTTTTAAAGCATGGAAAAAGTTCAAATTGCAATCGCAAATATCTCCGCCAGTTTTACAGGAAACTTTTTTCTGTGCCTTTATTATTGTATTAGGTACATATCTGTAATTGAACTTTTTGGCCAATCTCCTTTAATTTTCGAGTTATTTTTTTAACTTCCTTGTTTCACCGCGCTGTAAGCTGCTTCAATAAATTCAGCATGGTCACTTTACTGTAGGTACACGTTACTACCTTATCTCTACGAGACGCAGTTTTAAAATTAAAGGGCTTAAAGGGAATTTACAGGTCACCCTGTATATAGTATATACGTTGATATCCGCTATTGCCATTCAACAATAAACAAATAACGTCGATTTCTGTGCATGTACGTTAGTGAAATACATATACAGAGTAATTCTGAACTCATGGGACATACTGCAAATGGTGGTAGTGCACGTTAAAAGAATCATATTTGGTATTGCAATGTTTATTTACATAACTCGTTTGTAATAACTTAGTTGCAATAATTTCGTACAATAACTGCTGAATTGGGCGAAAACCATTACTGTAAGCTTGGTAGCGTAGATGCATGGATTGGTGGACTTTTTAGCCGCTATAGTGCAGTTTGGATTGGCAAACTTGAACATCGTTCTTTTGCTGGAACCGACATTTGAAAGGCGGGTTTTACAAGCTTGTCACGCAGACAAGCTTGCATTAATATAGGTGGTGGCCACCTTGAGTAATTGCAAACAATTATTGTGTGAATACGTAATTTTAAAATAATGTAAATAAACATTTTATTTCCTGCTCAGTTCTTGCGTTTGCGCCGAGACGCGCACTTGCGCCAGTGTATTACTGCACAAAAACTGATTATTTTGGTGTGCTCCAACACCTCTTGAAGCATGTCGCACGATTTCTGAATCACCTTTCATAGAGTTTTCAACACGAGCATGAATGTACGATTACCACTCTAAAATGTTTTTAAGACTAAACTATAGAAGCAGAATTTCATATATCCGATCACATGGCATGCGTAACAAATTAAATCCACCTCAAAAATCCTATTTGATTTATGCACTCCTATAATGCGTTTTGTTAAAGCATAATTCGAATGATAATTCTGTTTTCGAGTGCCCTCTAAAATGTTTAAGACTAAACTATAGAAGCCTAATTTTATAAATCCGATCACATGGCGCGAGTAACAAATTAAATCCACCTCAAAATTTCTATTTGATTTATGCACTCCTAATGCGTTTTGCTAAAGCATAATTCGAATGATAATTCTGTTTTCGAGTGTAAACAGAGCAAACGAGCATAAATAAAGAACAGATACACAACTCCGAAGAATGCCATGGACCGAGGCATTCGAAAATAGTCTGCTCACATCGGGTAATAAATTCCGGCTTTATTACCCAAGTTGCGTGGAGAAAAAATTGTAATATCCCCGACGCTTTCGAACGACATTCTGAGTAAGCAAATAGTTCCAAGATGGCAGTAAACAGCTCTTTTGAGAGGTTTAAAAAATATTTAATTCCCCTTTCCGAGAGTGCTCGTATTAAAGGGAGTGCCATAAAAAAAAGGAAGCGGCAGGTGGAAGTCTTCTATGCATGTGTTCCTCCTCGGAAACAAAACATGTTTAGGGAATTTAGATTATGGTTTCGCACTTCGTTTCACGTGTGTAATAGGTAATAATATTTCTATCGCGCAAGCAATATTCTTTGCGTGCCCATTACCTTTTATGCGTATTACTGCGGTCATAATGCCTGTCGAATGTTAATAATGAGATGATTTTATTTTTAATGCCATGGTGAATAAAGGGGATTTTTATTGTTCAGGAATTCAAGTTTGACGTCAGAAGGGTTTCAAAACTGAATAGAAATAGAGAGATTCGTTAGCCATTAAAGTTTTGATTTATTTTATCGATGTATTGATGCATTTTTAAGGATTCACCTATGAAGTAGGACGAATGTATAACAGTAATATACCAGTAGTTATTCATCTAAATACGTAAAGTTATTTTGCTTTCATTACAATAATGAAAAAAGAAAATTGGTGTTGTTCAGCAATTCATATTTGATATCACCGAGTGGACTCAAAACAGAAGCGAAATATATACAGAACTCTTAACTAACGAATGTTTAATTTGTTTTCACCGACTGTCAAAGAACTTGTAAGGATTCACTCATAAAGTTGGACCAATGCATAACAGTAATATATCAGTTATATTTCATCCAAGTAGAATTGTGTGTGTTTCTATTGCCATTACGAAGAAAAGGAATTTGTATTGTTTAACAATTCAAGTTTGAGATCAGAAGGGATTCAATACGTCGGACTATTAACTATCGAAGGTTTATGTTGTGTTTTCGAGAATAAAAAACTCATTTGCAACAGAAATCTTTTCATATGCCTCCGTGGATCAAAATTACGAGTCTTCGTATATTCCTCTTCTTGATTGATCCTGGACTCTCGTCAATAGTCCTTTGTGTTGCTTCACAGTGCGACGTAAATTCAACTAACTACCCATCGTTTGTGAAGATATTCCTGAAAGTTTCTTAATCATTGATTTGATATCATCATAGGAGAATCTCAGCATTTAATGTCTGAGAAATCTCTGCACCCTTTTTCCGCCGGCATATCGCCACAATCATTGCCCGTAATACCGCAGTTACTAGTTAGCCACTTAAAGCGAACCTCTTTGATATGGTATGATGTGATTATAAGAAGATAGTGGCATTTCTGAATGGCTGTTGAAATAGGTAGGATTCAAACATAGCATTGCGAAATCTTGCGAAATCTGCAGCAAATGGTATCTCTCACGAAACAACCAGTCTAAAGTGGCCTAAGTGTAAACTATCTATTGATGCATTGATCTTGAACCAATGGCAAGCAGAATGGGGTTCTTCTACCAAAGGAAGATACACTCATCAATTCTACCCGAAGATTTCAACCTTCCAAAAATACCAGAACTCAAAGCTGGTACAATTTTTCGCAGGACATGAACCATTTCCGGCATATCTAGAGCGTTTCCACCTTCTAACTTGTGCGCTGTGTATCTGCGGCCGAGAAGGTGATTCCATCCACTACCTTTTTGACTGTGATCTCACAAGTCAGTAACAATTGTTGAAACCTTCTGCTCACATTGGTGCCAAAATACTACCAAGAACAGACACTGTCACCACAAAATCCTTAAATTGATGGAATTTCTCAGCTCCAACATTGATTACATATGTGAGAGCTGAGAAGTCTAAGTCGAAAGTTCTCAAAATAACTTTGCCTTTCTTTCGAAACTTATATGTCATTTTGGCTGTCTTTTAAACGTTCGGACTTCTAGATTTAACATTATTATAATTATTTTTAAATGATTTTATGTTTTTATGTTTTGAATTTTTTTGTTTTGTTTATGTTTTTATGTCCTCATTTTGTTCTGTGTCAATTTTTCAAACTTTGTCATCCTCTTCTTTTGTCATTTTGTACTTACGTGTTTTGCCCTTCACTTGCCTTTCCCCTTCTGTGTACTTAAATGTTTTATGCATGTATTGTAGATTGCTCAGCTCTCCCTTATCCTCGAATCTCTTCCGTAAGGCGGACTATACAGCTGAAAGCCGTAGAGGTAAAGCAGTGTCAGACTACGGCGTCCAATCCAATCTAAGGGTTATATGTGTGCAAATTGTTATCCAAAAGTGCCAAACTTTATAAGTTGAATGACTTAAAGCTTTTTAACTCAAAGCAATATGCACATAGTGGAATGATTGATGACAATTATTTCCAACATGAAAGATAAGCTATTTTCGTATCAATGATAATCTTAGTATAGAAAGCAATAAAAGTATTACACTTTGAGATAGTATGTTAATTGATAAAAGTCATCGCCAACTTGAAGGATCCACACTTCAATACCTCTCGCTGTAGCATGCAGTAAAAATATTGCAATTTAATCTTTTTGTTAACCTTCCGGCTAGTAGCCTGGATGAGGTATCTCGCCATCAACAGAACTGACCAGATCTTGATGATTGAGATTTCTCGTCATTCAAAACGTCACCCTGGAGCAAGACAACGGGATATTGGCGACGGTCCGGAATCAAATCCAAGGAAAAGAAGGATCAGAGGACAAATAATCTTGAACCTCAGTGAGATGACGAGTTGGTACCCCACTTTTAAATCTCCCACACCATGCCAATGTGAGTACATTTGAAGCCTTTGTACACAACTGTCTATGATTAGTTTCGATCTCGCAATAGTTCGGTTGCTTATATGTTACTCTTCCAACCGAAATACCGTTGACTATTCGCAAAATTAGTCAGATCTTAATCGACGAGATATCTTGTCAAAACCGCTTGGAGCTTTAAGTTTACGAAATAAATTTTGGTACTTTTTACTTAAAGTGTATATGCACACTAGAAATCCTGAAACTCGAACAGAGAGTCTAAATTTTTTGTATTACTTTAAAAATATTATTCAATTCTTTAGCTTTCAAACGATGTGTGTGACAGGATATTGCAAATATTCGAAATAGTTTTCTATTTACAAGGGTTTTCGTTTGGTACTGTCATCATGAACAGACATATTTCCAAAACTTTTAACTCGATTTCTGAAGAAACAAGATATTGCAATATGATGCTTTGTTAAACAGTGATAACTCAACACTAAATTAATCTATTACAATTATTTTTGTATCATTATAATCCATATAAAACAGTGGATCTTTTGACCCTCAATCAGAGTTATTAATGCAGAAATAAATTTTTAATGGATTTTTAAATCCTAAATTTCCAGAAAAAATCTTGATTTTTTATGCATTCTTGGCGAAAAAAGTTGTAACAGAAAAACTTTTTTCTCTAGCAACTTGATTGAGGATCAAAACATGAAGAATAATATTGGAAATAATATCCAACTAGAATCGTCTTTCTAAGCAAATTATAATTTTAGATACCACTGTTCAAAAAACATTCTAATTAGCTCACTATATCTTAATTAGCTAATTAGTTTAAAATTATTTTTTCTCACAGAAATGGTTTTAAGCATACACCAATGTAATACTGTGAAAAAAATTGAATTTTTAAAGTTAAAATTTAAAAAAACTTCTAGTGTGTATGTATACCTTAAAACTTTTGAAAAATGTATTGGAAGATGTAAAATTCCTATGTTGCCGTATCAAAACATCTCCAGGTCATAGACCGCAAATAATTCCACAAGACCTAGAAAAACAATATGTACGTCTTTCAACATAAATTGGTACAAAGATATCACTCAACAAAAGTAAAGGATACTTAAAGTAAATGGAATAAAAGCTATACGAGGATTTGAGGGAGTAGATATGCTAATAATAGCATCAGTATGAGTTAAAAAATCCCTATTTTACAAAGAACTCGTGCGGTTTTAGCATAATTACCCAGACAATTGCATTTATTTTGTTATGAAATCTCTTCAAAGGAGGTCATGGTCCTCAAATCATCTGTTGACATTTGAAGCAGTAAAAATTGTGTTACAGAGTTCTGCAAGTGAGAAGCGAAAGATTTTTTTTAGTGGAAAATACCCGGGGAAATAAGCCAATTCTGAAAAGCACCTTACAAGTTTCTACTTCATTACTTAGCTTACAAAAAGTAATCTCCTTTTTTTTAAATTTATTTCAGTGTTTCGTTTTATACTATTCTCATAAAGACAAACTCCAGACAATCAAGAAAGGACAGTCCCGTGAAATAATGTGAATGCCTCTCAACGAATGACATACAGTCCCCCAACAGACAACATGGCAATTACCAACAACGGTATCTGCAAATTAAGAACTTAATTAATTTTCAAAGAAAACCTGTGTTAATCAAAATTAGCATGATGGATAAAGTAATTAATTACGTAACCCAATGAACTATTGGCGGCGGTCTGGAATCAATCCCGAAGGGTAGGTAATTTGGTAATTTTAATTAACGTCGTAAAAGAGCAAAACAACGGGTTATTGACGGCGGTCCTGGATCAATCCCCTAAGTGAAAAATCCCAGGACAACACCACGTAATTTTCAACCACGGTCAGATGACGAGGCAACACCCGAGCTGGTACCCCACTCTTTAAGCTTCCACACCAAACCAACGTGAGGACTTTCTGCCAAAACAGATTTAAGGTGACTATGCACTGACTCGGATTCGAACCAGAAACCTTCTGGTCTAGAGGCTATCACCTTAACCACCAAACTGGTTGGTCTACTCCGAAGGATAAGATCCAAGGACAACGCCTGGCTATTTTAAACGATAAGAGCAACACCTGAGCTGGCACCCCACTCTCCAAACTTTCACTTCACTGCTAAGTGAGGACATTTGATGTAACGACGGATAGTAAAATGCACCAGCCACGGCGGTCTTTGGCTAGACCTAATTTCGCAAAATTACCAAGACCACTGACTTGTCACTATCATTGAATCTCGCCAAAGAGGGTGATAGTCCACAAGCTCTGGTCCCACATCCGGATTGGGCATAAAAATTGCTCTTCAAATCTCCGCAATATAGGAAGAGGCGCATGGAATGAGAACGGTAAAAGCAAATAAAGGAAGAAAATAGGAACTTTCTTCATTGTTCTTTTTTGTTCCCCTCTTGCAATTTGCGGCAAACGGCAGGGCGCCTCGAATAACAAGGTTGGGCCGTCTGTGGCCAATTAAACCCTAAGATCCGTGTTATAAGAGATTTTCGGATTGCTGATTGAATTTTTTATTATCTGCTCCTTTACTGTTAAGGATAAGTTCAAAATGTTTTGCTATTTTTACATATTGTTAAGCGAGGTAGATCCGTAATTTTTTAATGAAGATTCGTTCTTGGTATCAGTTAATTTAGCATGTGGTGTGGGTACATGTTAAATCCATCTATTTTTAAACAGGCGATCTTGGGTAGTTCCTCGTGTCAAATGTCAATATACTTTTTTGTCATGAAATTACATTACTTCTTTGGTGCATTGTCACCGACACCATAGTGTCTACTTTAAACACAAGACGCATTATGAATGAAAGACAAGAAACAATGAATTCTGAAACACATACTCCAGATAATGTCCCAAAATCCCTAGGGAATAGAAGAGCAAGATGTACTCCGAGATATATCTGTACTTCATCCAAACAAGACATTTAACTGAATCAGCAAAGTGGAATCTGTACAAGTAGACCTAAATAACAATATAGCTTTCTTGTTTTCTGTTCATACTGAACAGTAAAAAGTTGGTTTTAAAGAGAGCGCATCTATATATATAATTCTCTTACGTGGCACGCAAAAAAGACGTTATTTGTTATCGTATTTTGGCAACATTGTACGGTTGTTTGCTCACTAAGTAGCCTCGCGCCTCAATTGAGTTTATAGCGTTATCGGTTGAAATTTTATTGAAAACAAAAATGAATTTTAGTCGAGCTGTTGCAGTTTATAATTAGAAATCAAAGAAAGTGGAGGATCTTTTCAGGGCCATTTAAAAAACGGTCCTTTTCAATGCCAACCATTATAGTTCAACAAGACGCTTGCACTACAACTTTCGACAACAAACTCAATGAAAAAGTGTGGGTGACTCGAGAGTGCTGGAAATGTACACACAAACACCATGCTGGGTATTCAATTTCAAAAGCGGCGCTCACATTTCGACTCAAAATTTGATCAAAGTTTCCATTTGAATTCTGATTCCAGAGGTACTATAAATATCTTTTCTGAAAAACAGCATAAAATTTAGGTTTGAAAAATATATTTTTGGAATATCATATTTTGTAAACAATTCCTTCTGCTAGGACACATGTCTTCATGGATGCTAGCGAAGCGAGCATAGGTTCGCGCAGCGAACCAATGATGATTGCAAAGCAATCCTTCGGGGGTTGGCGAGCGTTAGCGAGCAGGGGGCAGGCCCCCTAGTAAGTATATAATTACATTGATTAGTCTTAATATCACACGTTAATTACTGAACACATAGGCAAGTCCTATTTTTACAACTATAGTTAGAGAATACTCTACGAATGATACACGAGTTTTTAACATGCGCAAGCGTGATATCGCACGTTATACTTTCTTGCGTCTCATATAATTACACAATCATCAGTAGTACATATATATATATATATATATATATATATAATGCCGTTTAAGTTTTTTACAAAATCTTTAAATTGTTAATACCGAATAGCCTTCGAGTTCTTTGTTTAATGAACGGTTTGATATGCACTTGGGTACCAGAAAAACTGACGTAGCAGTCTAATACTTGGTAAACCTCACATAAAGATTTTCGGTCATTAGGTCATCGCACTTTATTCCTTGATACCTTGTACAACAGTAACGATTTGATAGTTTTTTACGAAGGCAATTGTGAAAACTTAATTTTAAAATAACACTTCGATTTGTTAAAATTGAGTTATATACAGGCGTAAATAATCACTCGAAGGAACTAGAGCGCTACAGTTTAGGTACACAATATTATGGCATTGCAGGAAATACACTATAAGGACATAAGTATTTGGACACCACAGAAATTCGCAGGAAGATCCATCTTAGTGTGGGGTTGTTTTTCCAGGTCAGGACTCGACCCATTGCTTTATGTACCTGGCATCATGAACACTTATGTATACCTCGATGTTCTGGATAGTTCGGCCTTGCCTACACTATGGCAATGCTGCGGCGATGATGGTTGTTTTTTCCAACAGGACCTAGTACCTCTTCATACTGCAAAAGGTGTGCTGAACTGGTTTCCTGAAAATGAGGTGCATTTGCTTGATTGGCCTGTTTAGAGCCCAGATCTCAATCCGATCCAGCACTTGTGGAACAAACTGAAGCGACGAGTACCACACCGCCATGCACGCCCATCTTAAGAAAAATCTCTTTTCACAGCCTTGTAAGAGGCATGACGAGCTATTCCTGCCCAAACTTACAGATAACTTGTGGAAAGTATTCCTCAATGTGTTGCATCTATAATACAAGCAAAAGGAGGGTCTACCCATTTTTAATGGAATAATAAAGAACTTTTTTGAAAAACATGCAGTGTCCAAATACTTTTGACCATATAGTGTATGTATTAATCCTGAAAGGAAATGATTATATAAAAAGACTTTGAGTTCTCACATAGGGAAACAGGGAAGTTTATGTCTTAAATAGAGTATTAGTTAAGAACCACTCTAAGATCAAATTAGGGCTTGGGATATGCTACAAAATGCGATGTGATTGCTTTTGAAAAACGAATTGATCATAATGATGCATGGGAAAGTTAGAAGATTAAGGAATTGGGCTTAGTTCGAAAAGATAAAAGTGTAGTGAAAAGGAAACATTAAACTAATATTAATGTAATAAACTTCGTTACTTTTAACTTTATGTTGGTCGTTTAGACGAGGTACCTCGTTATTAGAGACAGTGACAAGACCTCGACGCACGGTATAACATTCGAAAAGAACTATACACAGATCTTGATTTCATCAATATAAAAGTATCAGCAATATCTAAATTGACTACGAGGTATCACGTCATTATCAAATTTATGGACGAAATATCTCGTCGAAACCATTTGGAGAAGGAAATTGGATAGGCAGTCCTATTTTATAGACGTTGGCAAAGCAGATGTATGTTGAGGTAAACGTAGCTCTTTACATGATGAAGAACTATAATTGTCTTCTAAAATAATAGTCTTATATAACAACTAGGATAAATGGCCCGTCATACTACGGGTGCTTAACAAAATTTATTTATTTTGGTCAAACTGCATTTACATATTTTGTAACCTTACGGTGCGGGATCACTTGCTATGTATAAACCTTTTTTCACTACTATCTGTTAACTTGCCTTGCATATTTTTGGACAAATTAATTTTTGATCAACACTGGTAAAACAATGAGCTGCGTATGGCAATCGTTTTATAGTCAATGTTATTTCCATGGATATTTAGAATGTAATAATTTGTGATATTTCGTATCCCGTTTCGCTTGTCACATCACACAACCAATCAAAATAATTTGAAACACCACCTACTCGTTACATCACACAACCAATCACAATTACTTTAATAGCCACTGAGACACAGCCGAATCTAACATTTGATGTTATAAGATCTGTTTAAAATTACACAACTGTATTTGCTGTCCTATTAGTTGAGCATTGTTGGTAGTTCCATAATACATTATTGCTCAGGGGTTTATTTCTTTAAGTAAACATGGGTTTTACATAACCCCAAGGTACCCTAGTGAACTGTCCTCTCCTGTGTTTTTAGTTTAGCACCACCTGGTCATGGGCCTTGAAAAAAATCAACCATCCTCCACTTTTGTTATAATACTCATCAGCTTTCAAAAGCATTCAATCATTGAGCATTCTTTATAATGATGAACAACACATTTTATTCTCGTAAATACTGTTTTCAACAAGTGTCCCCATGAACAAGCCAGGAACCTTTAAATCTTTATTTGGTGTATTTGGTATTTTTCTTTTCATTTTCATTTTTTCTTATCATGTATCATATATCTTGTCATTTCATCTTAACTCTGTTTTTACCATAGAGGAAACACACAAGTAGAGGGAGCCATGGTAACCTTCTATGTGCACAGGACCATGTAATTAAAGCTAATAGTAATGCTAGACTTGTAGTAGTTAGACTACACTCGTCTACGTGGTGGAAAATTAAGATTCATCATCTGATTTTTAGACGAAATGGGAAATGACGCGAATCTATAGATTAATCATTCGATTTGTCCGTGCGACATAAATTAGACTGGCGATTTCAACAATTTTTGTCACTCAGTAGAAATTCGCATTCACACACCTACCCAGTCGTAAAATATTATAATGGAAATTCAGGTGGAGTAGCCTCAATTTGGCAATATGCCAAATCGGTCATCTTGCATTGGATGATGCAAATCGGTCATATTGCTATTAAATGATGCAAATCAGTCATCAACAAAGTCAATTTTTCACAAAACAGTCCCACGATTACTAGATTACATGTTGAACTAACTGTTAGAAGTTTCCCTCAATATAACAGTGTTGAGACTACTTATATTTTACGTCTATGATTTCTACTGGTTTTTTTTTACCTATGCTACTTGTTCTTTTCGGACCTTGTGTCTTAAAATCCAAATTACCAACCATCCTCAAAGGTCACATAAAATTTATTACATCAAAATCAAAAAGCGAAGCCGAAATGAAGGTTGCGAAATTACCCCATTCATAACCGTAAGGTAGACAATATCCGTTTTCGATCTCCATGTGTGTAGCCAACATGCTGCGTTTCAGTGTCAAAAGTTCCAAATTTTTTTGTTCCCCAAGCTGGGCATGCCATAACATTCACTTTGATACATAACCTTGCCTTAAAGAATTTAGAACCTCATATGACCTCTCGAAGACACTTCAAGTTCAACATCTGACACGAAGCAAGGGCTGGGGTTTGATGTGCATGTTCTAATGACCCATGACCCTGGATTAAAAAAATATACTGACGGGCTAGGAGGACCTACAAGAGGCCGAAGGGGCGCACAATTTTGATAGATGCTTCGTATAACACAAGCAATTCTTGTATCTCTTTCAGATTAAAAGGTCGAATAGTTTGATGGCTCCCCGTGATTTTACTCAAAAATAATAAAAAAGAACAATAAAAGAAAAACTGAAAGAGTGTAGGTGCAGTCACAAACTGTAGGAGATACTGATAACTTAGGGAGTAGATCAACGTATCATCTCGTGACTATTACTGAAATCCTATCCTACTCTATTGGTTTCTCTTTGCCCTTATTGTGTGAAGATTAATCTAAGCCACTCAGAACCCAGATGACCTAAAGGAAGCTGTATTTGGACATTCCGTAGTGGATAGAAGCACTTTCATGTCCATCCCTATGAACTTTATGGTTCCAGTAAACCCTCGCTCGGTGTTGTTACAACGAGGAATCTCGTCAAACAGATAATCTTGATCTCTCATCATCAAAGAATCGGCAGTGTCTCGATGACACAATGCCTCGTCATTAGCAAAATTGATCAGATCTTGATCTCTCATCATATCAAAGGATCGGCAGTATCTTTATGACCCAATTTCTCATAATTAGCAAACTTGTTCAGATCTTGATCTCTCATCATCGAAGAATCGGTAATATCTTGATGATCCAATGTCACGTCATTAGCAAAATTGATCAGATCTTGATCTCTTATCATCAAATAATCTTCAGTATCTTGATGACCCAATGCCTCGTCATTAGAAAATTGTTCAGATCTTGATCTCTCATCATCAAAGAATCTTCATTATCTTGATTAAACAATGCCTCGAAATTAGCAAATTTGATTTGATCTTGATATCTCATCATCAAAGAATCTTCAGTATCTTGATGAAAAAATGCCTCGTCATTAGCAAAATTTATCAGATCTTTATCTCTCATATCAAAGGATCGGCAGTATCTTGATGACACAATACCTCGTCATTAACAAAATTAATCAGATCTTGATCTCTCATCATCAAAGAATCTTCAGTATCTTGATGAATCAATGCCTTGTCTTTAGCGAAATTGATCAGATATTGATCTTTCATCATCAAGGAATCGGCAATATCTTGATGGCCCAATGCCTCGTCATTAGCAAATTTGCTCATATTTTGATATCTCATCATCAAAGAATCTTCGGTATCTTGATGAAACAATGCCTCGTCATTAGCAAAATTTATCAGATCTTAATGGACCAGATATCGCGTCTGAACCACTTAGGGTTAAGTGGCATACATTTTTCGAAATTGTCACAATTGCTAAGTACGCACTATGCAGTAAATCGCTTTGGCCTCACTATGTAACCTTAGAGTTTTCTTATCAGTTTTACACAACGATTATGGTTTTAAAATGAATCTCCTTCACTCCAATTCCAGATGATCTTAGGGAGGTTTGATTTGGAAAGATTTCGCAGAAGGGTGGAGCGTGTTTTTGTAAACATGAACGGTGGGCGTGCCCTTTAATCCAAATCTTAAGTGATATGCACTATCCGAAAGTTCTGCAATATATATATATATAAACAGAGAGAGAGAACTTTTGCATGCCTAGTTATGAGAATGAGATCCTCATTATTGTGGCTATCTTCTCAGTAAAAAGTGGAATATTTGAATTTGGGCTCTTTATGTAGGTTAGTAGTTAATTAACGTGACACTGGAGCATTAGAACGTTATCGTTACCACACATCTTTTATTTTGAAAGAACTATCAATAAAATCCATGGTGGTACCAATGTTTTAAATAGTGTACAGTGTGTTTTTCCTTATAGTACTTGTTGACTCAAACAAAAAGAAGACAGTTAAAATTTTCAGCTGGCAAATGTATTTTTTTGTGCAGGGATAAGAGAAAAATTAAACAAGCCCCCATAGTTAAATATCTGAGAAAAAACTGTGTAGGGAGAAAAATTTTATGATCGCGCGATTTGTTTTTGACAAAATTTATAACCTTCGAAACGAGTATGAGCTATATAAAAAGTAATTACTCTCTAGAAAAACCGTTTTATCAAAGAAAGAAATAAAACATGGAACATTTTGCAAAAACCTTCACTGAAACAAGCCTGCTCCGTGCATTTCTAAAATTATGACCTGGTTGATAAATTAGGTGTAAAAAGTTAATTAAAAATTCTGATCAACATCAAATCGCTTTTTGTTTCTCCTTTTTTCGCGAAACGATTTCTTTCAAGTGAGTACTAAATGAAAAATGCAAATCAAGACAAAAAGTAGAGATCCACAACTTTCATAAGGACAATATGAAAGGTGAACTTATGAAAAATGGCGTGTTTTTTAATGGAAAAATTAGTGCAGCATGTCTAGAAGACCCGTTCATAGCATTCGTGTTAAAAATTCGTATCCTTCCAAGTGGATTCGTCGAGATATTTCGTCCATCGTGATCTGTCAATTTTGCTAATAAAGGGCTATCTCGTTATTGAGATCTGGTCAGTTTTAACAGTACATTGAGATAACCACCATGAAGGTTAACTGCTAATATCTATTAACGCCATTGTCGTTACGCACATTTTATACTTTATTTAAATCTATTATAAAATTAATATAAGCATAGATATAAGCATATTTCATACCTCCAGATGAAATAATAGTCAAAAATAGGAAGTCATTTTGTTTACGTTTCGAAAATGTTCTCCAATTGTTATTGATTCGTTTTCCCAATTTCCCACAATTACTTTTCCTATTTGTGGAATTTAATTCCATTTCAAAGCTTGCAAATATGTCTACAGAAACATGTTTAAACTAAGTATATTGCTAAAGGGCCGCAACTCTTGGTGTCTCTCTCTTCCAAGCAAGGCACTTTTGACACAACTGTCTCGTTGGAGAATTTTATTCCTACCGATCATATGCACCCTAATATAACGTAACACATCGACGTTTACAGGCAAGACCATCTACATTTATAACTTGAAGCTACAATACAGGACGCCAGCGGGTTTGTATAAAAAAATTTTGGATGGCTTTTGTGGGATGGACTGAGACCTTTGCATGTTGTTCCTGGTTAATTAAACGCTGACGTCGACACCTAGATGAATATTTTGGACAATCAGGTTCTTTCAACGCTCTGGCAATTTTATGGAATGGACGAATGTTACTTCCAGGATGACAGAGCTCCGTGTCATGTTGCAGCCTCTGTCGAGTAGTTGTATCGAGATATGGATGTAAAACGTCTTCCCTGGCCTGATCAGAGTCCCGACCTAAACCCCATAGAACATTGGTGGAACGAGTTAGAGCGACGCTTAAGGACCAGGGAACCACGTCCGAAATCTACAGCTGAGTTGGCGACATTCTTGCAGCAGGAATGGACACAAATACCCACAGCTGTGTATCAAAATCTTGTCGACAGTGTGCCCAGAATGGTTGCTAGTGTAATTGCAGCACATAGGGGACTATCCCCCTATTAAGCCATGTATTATTTGCCTTATACTATCACATCTTGCTGTCCGGTCTATTATTTTAGGGCAGTGTATATGTCTCCATTATGTTTGAATGAATGCTATCATGGTCGCTTAATAGATACGGCTATATCTTATGATTCCTTATAGAATATCATCTGCAGTTTGTAATTTTTTCTTCGACCTGATTGATTACATTAATTTATACTTTCAAGTTTTTAAACATAACCCACCTGGTGGCATTACGTTTATAAGTAGTGTTGCTGTCCGGTTGAAAGAATCTTATAAGTCATACCATTGGTCGAGAAGTTCGAAACTAATCAGAAGTTAAACGAGGAAGACTGAACGTTGCATAACGGACATATAGATGTGAACTCCTCAGAGGGTTAGAGGAATAAAACCGCATGACTCAATCTTCAAAAATCCTAGAAACGCATTGAAATTCTTAAAAATACAGCAATCTCCAGCCAAATAAGCAAGTCTAATACCCTCTAAAACAGCACATAATATTCGGATTGGTGCGTCCTCAGAGGACCATCTCCTTTGGTGTGTTGACTCCACGGACATGAGGTACTATAATGAAGGTTTCTTTTCCCACGGGGTTTACTGTCTGCTGTAAACAAGGGAGTCCCTCTCCCTGGGCAGACAAGCAATCACTCTCTTCTTCGTCTCATTATTCTAATTCAAATCCCTATTTGTTTTGTTTCCATTACCTATATTTGAAGTTGTTGTCTTGTGTTTTGCACAACTTGGCCAAATGTGACCCTTGCGTCATAAAATCCCAAAGCAACTAACCTAATCTAACTGTGTTTAAAATACATTGGCAACTTGTGCAAGCATCCAAACTCCTAAACACAATAACTATTCAAATGTTATGCATAAGATACCCATTATAAGCCTGTATTAACGCATCATATGATGCAAGACTAGGGAGAAACTCAAAAATGGACAAATTGAACTCTTTATTGTTTATTTGTTTTAATGATTTCTTTTATTAATTTCTTCTTTCTGTTCATAACAATTTTTTCATGTTTTGTCATTCACAATAAAAATAATAAAAATGTGAAGGCGCGATTATCACGTCTTGACGCATACATTCTAAAAACACATGTACATAGCGCCAAAATGTGTTATTTCATTAATAATTTATTTCCTTAAATCTTTAATAACACCTACTATGCAAGACTATGGAGAAAATTAAAAATGGACAAATTGAACCCATTATTGATTACTTGTTTTAATGATTTCTTTTAATAACTTCCTCTCTCTATACAGTTAGTTCGTGTTTTGTTACTCACAATTAAAATAATGAAAATGTTAAGGCACGATTAATTTTCGAGTCTTGAAGTACACATTCTAAAAATACATGTACTTGACGTCAAAATATGTTATTTCATTTATCAAGACCCTTTCTAAAACACCATATTCCACCACTTGCAGTCCAAGTGGTTTCGACGAAGAATCTCGTCCATCAAGATGTGACTAACTTAGCCGAAGACGAGATATTGCTTCATCAAGGTGTTGTTATCGACCTTTTAATGAAATAGACGGAGCTTCTAATGAATGGGTGGAATCGCTGTCCCAAGATATCTGAATGGTAAATCACGTCAGCTTACGAATTGACAAAGCCGTTTGGCTGTCGAATCACTGACTGGTATTGAGATTCATACTTTTACCCACAACTACGTGACTAATCTCCAAACCGATCAAGTGGAAGAAATAACATAAAGCCATGAGTATCGCACATGCACAGTCTATTTCATTATAAGGTGTATGGGTATTGTTGAGTTTTAGATAATGACGAAATCAGGATCGAATCTATTTTCTTCTAATGACGACAAGCAACAAGAGCTTGAGGGACAAGATATTTCGTTCATCAAGATGTGGCCAACTTCACCGAAGACGAGATAACGCGTCATCAAGGTATTGTCAACGACATTCTAATGAAATAGACGGAGCTTCTAATGAATGGGCGGAGTCGCTGTCGAAAGATATGTAAAGGGTAAATCAAGTGGGTTTACGAATTGGCAATATCAATTGGCTGTCGAATCGCTGACTGGTGTTTTAGATCACGCTGGATAATCATCACTTTAACCAATACAAAAGTTAGGATTCATACTTTTACCCACAACTACGTGACAAATCTCCAAACCGATCAAGTGGAAGAAATAACATAAAGCTATGAGTTTCGCACATGCTCAGTCTATTTCATTATAAGGTCAATGGGTATTGTCATTTTTTCGATAATGTCGAAATCAGGATCTAATATATAGTTTCTTCTAATGACAAGAGTCAATAAGAGCTTTAAGGACGAGATATCTCGTCCATAAAGTTCTAAATTTACATTGTATCGATTAGAAATACACGCTGAAGCGTATGTACATATCATTAAAGAGGTAGGTCTTTAGAATAGGCAAAAATCGTAACTGCTTTTTGCAGTAAAACATGGTTAAAACTTTTCCTTAACTGCGTTAAGGGTGTAGTATAAAGAACAAACTTAATAATATACTCGGAATTTTTGTTTAGTCTTTTCTTTTACTTGAATTTCGAAATTAATATATATCTTGTAAGAAACATCGCTATGAAAATTGAGATTCTTTGTTAATTTCCTGTGTTAGTTGATAGTAAAGTCTAGTTCATTTTTATAGTAGGAAAAAGCTCTTGTGTGAAATTTCGCTGAAAATGATTTTTTTAACGATTTCCTCTCTCTTTTCATATAATGTTCTCATGTTTTATCATTCACAATTAAAATAAAATAAAAATGTGAAGGCACGATTAATTTTCAAGTCGTGACGTATACATTCTTACAATACATGCAACTTACCAATGAGCACGGAATAATAATTTAAGTATATACAGACTTGGTAACTAATATATATGAGTAAATGATAATGTATTGCACTACAACTAATGCAATGAGTCAAACACTTGATTTTTTTTAATCACATCGCAAAAAGAATGTATTGTAGAAGTATTCGAGTCAATTAAAGAAATTAAATGTTTCTATGAAAAATTTCTGAGAAACTGAGCAGTAATTCTAAAATGATAACTACAAACAGTTGATGCATGCTGCAGTAATGCAGAGAAAATACTTCAACAGAACATTACAACATAAAATCTCCCAATACTGCTCAAATTGTTTGATTTTTTTACCTGCTGCTGACCAGTATAATCGTATATATCTGACAAAGTTATTTATATACGTGTCAATGCCTATTTCATAAATGAATGACCGTATTACATGTCCGTCCAGTCCTGATTTCGTACACATCCAAATGTGGTAGCCAAGTTCCATTTTCTTTTTAATCTGTAGCATACATAATATTAGATATTTTAACTTAATTCCATTCGGTTTAACCCCCAAGTGGTTTCCCAGAAGCATCAAATCTTCCGGTCAGCATCAAATCGCATTTTATTTCCGCTTTTTATGATAATCGATTTCTTTCAAGAAAGCACCAAACGACAAATACAAATTGAGATTAAATGTAGGAATCCACAAGCAAATAGAAAAGATGCAATGATAAACCGCGTTCTTTAATGCAAAAATTACTGAAGCAAAAGGCGTTATCTCAAAGTGGAACATCCAATGGTGTTTAGATGATGGGGAAAATACTTACCTGATTATTGTTTTTAGACAAGAAACATCCGAAGTAAAGAAATTCAAAATACTAGCCGGGCTATGCCGGCTAGCGCTCGGCGGTGTATAATAGTGCTCTTTTAAAACTTTTTTACACACCGTAATTAAACATGCTTTGATTTGTATATTTTATTTATTTTTATGAAACATAATTCTTCAAAACATTGCGTATTCAATCAAATATTTAAGGAAAGTTCATAAAAATATACATATACCGCTACAAAATTACCCATGTTTAGTGATATTTTGCAGGAAATAGACGTATCATTAAAATCTAACTCCTAAATAATATTTCTGCAATAGGTAATATACCGGAACACATAATGGAAACAAAAATAAAATTCCAATCCTTGAAAAAATGCAGAATTCTGAAAAAAAAAACATACGTATCTATTCAAACGTGTTGAATTTCGACTTCCTGAATATATTGTAAAAGAGAATAATACGACAAAAGACTTTTCAACAATATTGACAAAGACAATAATGATTTATTAACAAAAAGGACACATATTTATATTACTTGGGAATCCTCAAATATGACCGCAACAACTCGCAGTCAACTCAAATACCCAAACATGGAATTCTAAATCAAATTAAAAAAGTAAATATTAATTCTGACGTGGCCAGATACCGGGGAGTAAAATTATGTTTAAATTATTTTTACATCAAAGAAAGAAATAAACAGTCAGTTCAAACATAAATATTACAATTTAATTCATTAATTTTGCATAGAAATTGACCTCAGCTATTTGAAAACAGCAAGAATTCAAAATATCTGGGTTATTTTATTTACGTTGATTGTTGCCATTCGACGGTACACAAATAACGTCGATTTCGGGTCCACGTACGTTAGTGTTTTATATATATAGACTAGCATACGCGCTCAGAGCATTGGTGCTATCCTTTTATTGTGTATGTTCTGAACCCTTCAAGAAGGTTTGACGATATATCTCGTCCATCGAGATATGACCGATTGTTTTAATGACGTAATATCTTGCCTTCAAGATATATAAGTTTTTTTTTAGGATGACGAGGTTAAAACCTCTCCAGTTTTCTTCTAATGAGATATCTCGTCCATCACGATCTGGTCAGTATGTTTCTAATGACGAGATACCTTGTCGAGTTAACCTCCAAGAGGGTTAAAACTGAAACACACAAAGCCAAAAAACAGCTATCAGGAAAGGAAGATTTAAAACCTTCTCCCTCAGCTTTATTAGCTGTCAAGAAGAAATCTAACATCCATGCAAGAATGAATGGCTTACTAAGACATACACACTTCACTAGTCCAACGATCATCACATTCGGGTCTGTAAAAGCTAAAATATTCTCATAAATGCTTCGACTTAGTGTGTTTAATTTTAAAGCCCGTACAAATAAGGAATTCACAGAAAAATTCCAGAATCGTGCGGTTTGGACGATCTTCCAGCGTTCAAGAAGACATACAATTCCAGTTCCAAAAACAACGACCTCATTTGCTTAATGAATTTCCCAAAACCTTTCAATTTCACTCACCAACTCCAACCTCTCATTCCAGTGTCCCTATTCTTCAAAATTTCCACCGAATCGCGAAACCCCGCTCCCTTTCGAAAAAAAAAACCGAGAACAGAAAGAAGAAGCAAAATCCAAGATATCCAGGAATGGGCACCAAAGCTCCGACCTCAACCATGGACAAAAAAAACCAGCCGCTATTACGCATATTTCAATGGCAACAGTAAGAAGATTCGACCTCATTTCCATTTGCAGGTCACCCCAATAACGTCATCTTCTGGGCGTGATATCTTGGGTGTGCGCTCTACAATAGGTGAACGTCCTGATGGGCATGGAGCTGGATCATAAATTGACAATTGGAGGCGAAACGAGTCGGATTTTCTCCCATCGTAAAAAAACCCCACTCGCCCCTTCAACGGACTTGAAGAGAAGACATCTCTTATTGTTATTTGGGCTTATTTTAACTCGGTGTCTTTTATTTTAAACGAACTGGTTTTTAGGGCAATCTTTGAAGTCACTTCTCGCCCGAGGGCATTTCTAGAAACGGCGTTTTTTTCCGCCTTATACATATGGGGGTGGGGAAGTAAAGGTGTTTTACTTCCGGGTGACATTAAAGGTGCAGATCCTTGTCTTGTTTTATGTCATTGCAACCGTTGTGGATGATCCTGTATCCGGTTGTAGTCGTTGTGGTGGAGAAAATCCCACAGGGTTCTTTACGCAATGTTGGTTAATTACCTGGAGTTTGTATGATTGTTTCGAGGTGATCCGATCCGTTATCTTTCGGAGGTATCTCAAGTCCATGGCATTTGGCGAAAATTTCCTTATTGGCGCCTAAGTACTTCCAAGATTGGACGCTACCTTCACAAAATCCTTTAAGTGATCTCAGTTTCAACAGTAATTATATTTGTGAGAGCTGAGAAGTCGAAAGATCGAAATAACCGGCTTTTCTTACGAGGTTCTTTAATCCATATTTTATAGCATTATTTTAAGATGTTTAGCTTTTAAACTTTTATTAATTTGTGTGTCCTTGTTGATTGTATTTTGTTCCCCTAAATTGGGTATAGTCTGTGTTTTTATTAGCATTTTACCTCCAACTTTTGTCATCATTTTATTTCATAGCGTATTTCTATGCTTATAATTGTTACCCTTCACTTACCTTATGTTGTTTTATATTACCTTAAATGTTTTATATGCATAGTGACTTTTTTGCTCTGCTTTTCCTAATCCACGAGCCGATCAAATGGTCTGGTGGGTAAGGTGTTAGCCTCTAGATCGTAAGGTTCCTGATTCGAATCATAGAGCATAAATATTTGAAAGCGTATGGTGTAAAGGCCGCTGGTGCACCTTAAATCTGTCGTAGTCGAAAGTCCTTACGTCGGGTTGGTGTGGTAGTTTAGGGAATGGGGTGTCAGCTCAAGTGTTACCTCGTCATCTGACCGCGGCTGGAAATTACGTGGCGTTGTCCTTGAATTTTTCCCTTAGGGAATTGATCACGGACCGTCGTCAATAGCCCGTTGTGTTGCTTTAGTACGACGTTAATTAAAATTACCAATTACTCTTACCAACGAAACTCTTCAGTACGGCGTAATACATAGCTGAACGTTGTATGGAAACAGTGTCCGCTTACGGCGTCCAATCCGAAGTCTTGTGGCAGAGAGAAAAAATTATAATAGGTAGGTATTTTTCTTAACGTCACACTGGGAATATCACAATGCGCTATTCATGACGGTCCAGGATCAACCTCCCATGGGAAAGATCCCAGGACAACACCACGGTCAGATGACGAGGATGACCTGAGCTGATTATAATTTGGAGGCTAAGAATTATAAATGCGAGTAAACTAGTACAACTTGTATAACATGGTCTTTAGATGTATGGACTTGATATGAGGTTTACTTTTGAAAATGGTAATGGTAATGGTAATTTTAGTTAACGTCGTACTAGAGCAACACAACGGGCTATTGACGACGGTGACGGTCCGAGATCAGTCCCTTAAGGCAAAGATCCGAGGAGAACACCTCGTAATTTTGAACCACGGTCAGATGACGAAGCAACACCTGTTATGGCACCCCACTCTCCAAACTTCCACGCCAACCCAACGTGAGGACTTTCGGCCACGACAGATTTAATGTGCACCAGCCGCCTCTACACCATACGTTTACAAACAACCATGCCCGGATTCAAACCAGGCACCTTCCGATCTAGAGGCTAACACCTTAACCACTATACCGGTTGGTCAGCTACTTTTGAAAAAGATCTGTACTAGTAACCTATATATTTCACCTTTACTATTCACTGAAAATAAATTTCATCGAACATTGACGACAAATCTATCTAAACAGCTGTTTCGCCCGAAAACCACTGGTATGTTCTTGAATTAAAATTATGAACTGGTCATTACGAAAATGTGCATCATCATAAAATATAATTTTTTGTCTCTTAAAGAAAACGGTCTAGTTGCCAGGGTGCTGACTTCTGTATCGAAAGGCTTCGGGTTCAATCCAGGGTGAGGCATGGATGTTTGTCCGTCTAGAATGAATGTGTGGCCTCTCTACAAACGGGTTGTGCCTCGAAGGTGTGGTATGTGTGTGAGGTGAAATGTGATTTCACTCCAGTTCTGTACCAGGGTATACCGTAATGAGTATCGTTTTTTTTTTAACTTTGTTGGGTGGTTGAGTTTTATGGAGCAAGGTTGTGCATATTTGGTCAAGATAATTTAAACACAAGACAAACAACGTCAGATAATGAACATACATACGAACATAACAAAGTTTTACTAGCACAGAATACAGCAAAGCACCCGAAGGAAATCGCAAGAATCAAAAGTGCACCTCTACAACTCGCAGGTTGCTAACGCAGCGGTCCTCTCTGTCATGGCTGCCCCTTATGATCTCGAGGGAACATTAGTAAAGGAGCCAGGATGACATTCGCATCGTTTCCTATTTTTTAATTTTGTTGGGCGGTTGGGTTTTATAGGGCAAGATTTATAGTTGGTCACATTTGGTACCAAACAAACGACAAGCAACGTCAGGTATTGAACATACAAACGGAAGATTGTTTCACTGACGCAGAACAAAGAAATACACTCGGAGGAAGTCACAAGAATCAAACGTGCACTGCTGAAAACTCGCAGGTTATTAGCACATTCTGTAAACCCATTGAGTCACAGCAGCCTGTATGATTGCTAGACGACATCATTAGTAGATCTAATATGATATAGTTTTCATATTTACAATTTCATTGTTTGTCTGAGTCGAGTTTCAAACTCGCAACACCTCTGGTTGCAAATCCGTTGCTCTTCCAAATGGGCCACCGCGACCCTGGTACCAATTCAGAGTTTATTCTTTGGAATTCTTGACATACTGTTGAAATTCCATTCGAAAGAAAAGCCCATTCAGAATGAGTATCGAAATCACTTTCCACCTCCGAAAAACACTACCGGAAATTACAATTAGCTTGATAGAAAAATCCTCTGTTGACTATAGAATCTAGCTGATTTATAAAATACTGACTAAAGGAACAGAAAGCAGGTAAACTTAAGGTTACCAGAACATCTTTTAAAAAGAACATGTCCCCTTTTCCCGCTCTGATATTTTTTCCACTCTCTTTTGTAAAGTCTCTTTTTTTTTTCGGTTGTCCACTCTTTGTTCTCTTTTTTCATCACTTCAGAATGCCGCTAATTATATATATATATATATATATATATATATATATATATACTTATATCATTCAAATACGTAATCTAATGAAAGATCAAAACAAAAATAAAAATCATATGTATTAAACCAGAAAACGAAAGTGAAAACGAAAGTTAGAAGAAAAGTTAAAACTAACCATGCAAGCGCGCTGAAAGCTGCAGACATAGCATGGCAAGGAATATATTTTTCTTAAACAAAAGGAAATTCAATAAATTCCGTTTGGTTTTTATTTTGTGAATTTCCTTTTGTTTAAGAAAAAAAAAATATATATATATATATATATATATACCAGAAATTACAATAAAATACAAAAGATATATATCACATTTCAAACATTACGTGCAAACTTTACGATATTCACATTGCCTACTACGTATATGGTTATGTGTAAACCCCAGTTATTCAAATACGAACTATTGTAGATCTAGAACTCTGTACGAAATTGTACGCATTATTAAAACGCATCAAAATGTATAATAGAAAGTTCAACCTCTAGTGGATATTGAGCTCCATGTTAAAACGTCTCATTTATGACATCAAATAGTAGATAAGCAATGAGAATTTAGATTCGTGTTAGAATAATAAGAATAAGAAACCTAATGTTCTTATATCAGAAACAATAGCAAGACGGGCAATTCTTAGCCTTTTTTAGTTTGGAAGGAAACGCGTTGCTAACCTAGTCACCTTTTTGTGAGCATTAATTCGAAATCGATAACTCAAATATGATTTCTACGCCAAACAAATATGAAAAGTAAAATGTTTAAATTCTATTAATTAGATATGTATCTATTATTATTTTCCTGTTATATGTTTGTTGTTTAAAAATTGGATTCTGATTCTTTTCAACGTTTTGAAAACAAGTCTTAAATAAATGGTCAATTTTTTACAGTATAATTTTAAAGATTATTCTTTTTATTAGATACCTAACAATTAAACACTATTAATGCGTGGTTTTCGTGTCCTCTTTTTTTATATATATATAATTTTACCAAATGTTCTTTCTTTTGATATTCATCTTCTGGCAATTCTAGGTAAAATAATGTTCTGTTTCTAGACCTAAAATCGATATCTCGGAACGCATTGATGGTAAATCGCATCCTCAAATGGCATATTGATCTGAGGACATTGACCAAACCTCATTTATCTTCGGTAATGCATTTCCTGAATGACACGGTGCTCGTATGACTTGTTTACCGAATTGCGATAGTAGGCCCACTTTAACGCATGACAAATTCATAGAAGAAATGTGTTGCCGGAATATTCGTAAAGTAGATCAAAAGATTTATTTTCAAATAAAATATATTGGAGACAAGAAAATTTATAGTTTAATGTTTCCATCTGGAACAGGACGTTAAAAAAATCTATTTTTAGGTTGGTTGATTAGGGTTCATGACACAATGACTAATATGGGAGCCAAACGTCAAATAAATGAACATACACACAAAAAGAGTGTATTGGTGACACAAAATATAAAAATTCACTACGAAGAGATTTCTCGTCAATATCAAAATTCTTCAGATCTTGATGGACGAGATGAATGCATTTTTTCAAGTTTAAACTGGAATTAATATTGTTTAGCAAACAAATTTCAGAATATGATTAGGCCATCACCAAGAATCTTATCTTTTCTTTCTATTATAAAAAAAAATTGTTCAATATTTTTCAGGTTTATTCGTTTTGTGATTGGTAATAGAGAGACACGTGATAGTGAGTCTTGTGGTTCAACGGACTAATGAATTTGGAGCACACACAGACGATAAACACAGTTATATTTTTTAATGAATTCATTCATAAAATTTGAGAGCACGCGCTAGAGAGTTTGCAATGTTTTCAGAAGAACCGGCAAATTCGGTAGCCGTTTCCATAGCAACAGTCAAATATGAAAATATTAATACTACTTCTCTGTGTTAAGAAGTACTATTACAACAAACAACACGAATTAGCTGAAACATTTAAAATTATGATGAGATTTCCTCTGAATTTTAACAATATGTTGTGCTAAAATATTTCCTTTTTTATGTGGGAGATGTTTTGTTCTTGACATTTTTCAAAACATTTTGTTTTTATTTACACTATATTTCCGTGTATGAGCCGATAATTTTTGGAACGTTTACAAAAGTTAAAGTTCTGGGGTCGGCTTATATACAGATTTGCTAATCTCGCAAAAAGAAGTAGGCAATTTTCCGTTACTCGGCGCTTGCGATAAATATCGCAATGGGAAGGGAACCTTCAATTAACGTCGTACTAGAGGTCAGGAATCAATACAGAATTGATCCATATGAGGATGGATTGTGCAGCAATCCTCTCCCCCTTACTGTCGAAAAGTATAGTCCGCAAAGAGAGAACTATTATAAAAAAAAATTTCAATCTTATTCAGGTTTATGTGGTAAATACTAATAATAAACACATATTTATTAAGGCCCCTTTCACACGAGGCACGAAAAACGCGCGCTTGGCGAGGCTAGTGAGGTTCCGCTCTTCAAGGTCGCAAAGTTAGTAACTTGAATAAAAAAAATAAACAATTTACACAATTGTTAGAGAAAGTGAAGTACCAGTATTCAGGGATTTTGGTTCAGTTCCGGTCAAGTTCTTAATCGGTTTGTCATTTTATTAGAAGAAATTACGCTCTTTTTGAATAAAAAACAATAATTTTGACGAATTTTCAAATATAGATTGGTTGAATGATTTTATGTTTTCATGCGACATCACACTCAGCATTTTAATGAACTGAATAAAAAACTCCAAAATAATGGACAAATTGTTTTAATGATGTTTGAGAATATTAGGATATTTATGATGAAACTTGACATCTTTACTAGGTATTTGGAAATGAAAATCCTGAAATGTTTTCCTCAATTACAGAAACATTTTCAAAACACAATAACAATGGAAAATACTCTTGACATTCAAGAAAATTCAATCAAAATATATATATATAATGATTATACAGTAGATAAAACAAGCCTTTGATGATAGATTTATCAATTTAAAAGTATAGAAAATACATTTCGCTTTGTTTTATATCCATACAAAGCGAAATTCGGAACAATGGAGTTAAACGAATTTAAGTGGCTAGGTATTCATGATTTAGAAATTGAATTACTTGAATTTCAAAGCAGCATAGTTTGGAAAAATAAATTTTATAACTTTACTTCCGAAGTAGAAGGGAAAATGTCTTAAATTACTGCAAATTAGAATGATCCCACACATATTATATTAAACGTATGGGATTCTTTACAAAACAATTTTATATCACTGAAGAAACTTGCTAATGCTCTTTTAACGATGATTGGATCCACATATTCATGTGAAAAACTGTTTTCTTCGATGAATTTTGTAGTCTACCAATATAAATAAACTAGAAAATGAATTGACTGCAAAATGCGTTAAACTAATAAATACTGAATATGAAACTAATATTAAGAAATTATTTGACAAGACACAACAACAGATTTATCATTAAATATACTTTAACTTTATTGTACACCCGTCAAAAAAAAAAAAAAAAACGTCTCATTCGATCGCAATTGCACAATTTACATCGCAGAACTAAACGGAAGGTAGCAATCGATAGTGATGAACGTCTTCTACAAATATCAATATTTGAAATTTGTCTAAGGGGCCGTCTTCATATTAAATTGGGTGCTTGCTCCAAAAATTTCAATGCGAACCCCCATCTCTTATCACAAATTTAGATTCAACACAATTTCAGGCGGAAATTTAAAAAGTTCATCAATATTATTGGATTTTTCACCGATTTGTAAGTTTTTGAAAATTTGATCTCCTAATGTTAAATTGATGTTTCACGTTTTTTAGTGTTTTTTGCTGAAACATTAATATTTTTTGGAAATTGTTTTTATCATCCTTTGCTAGCCAAAACCCCAAACACAATCTATACACACTTTAATTATAAAACTAAATTTTACTATTTTTTATTAATAATGAAATTAATATTCATAAAAATTATGAATAAAAACCTGGGCAAATTTTGACTTCATGCGATTTAACTGTTACTGAAACATCGGAATTCCATTTTCAGCACATCACGTGCATAATTAGTAGCGCAGTGAGACTGTTTGCAAAATTCGATGATCATTATCGTTATTGGGGATTGTTCACAAAGTGAAGACAGAAATTTCTGCCTACCGATCCTGGGATTCAATCAGAATGGATTCTGACTTTGTCACCATCTTAATGGACTCCATACCAAGGCACCTGCAACAAGTCATTGACTGCGATGACTTATTACACGTCTTTATTAATATTTATTATGTGATTGAACTAAGAACATTTACATGCTCCCTTAATAGTTTTTATGTATTTTCTCGGTCAATTTTACAATGTTTTTCACTATTTTTTTCATCAAATCGCCTGAAATTGTGTGTATAATCCAAATCTGTGATAAAAGATGGGGGTTCGTATTGAAAATATCAGAGTAAGCACCCAATTTAATATGAAGACGACCCCTTAGACAAATTTTAAATATTGATATTTGTAGAAAACATTCACCCCTATCGATTGCTACCTTCCGTTTTGTCCTGTGATGTAAATTGTGCAATTGCGATCGGATGAGTCTGTATATACACCTGTGACAATATTATCTCTTAAAATGTTCATTGAAAACTCAGTGCAGGAGTGCTGGGTATGATTTCTACCCGTTTATATCTATTTTTTGCTCTTCTCTTGCAAAAGTAAAAGTTGTAAAATAAAAAGGAATCGTTAACTTATTAAAGGATTAACCTTCTTTGCATGATTTTTTCTTTATTGGTGAAATAAATCAAGGTGATATAATTCATGTTCAAAATTATAGGAAAAATGGTTAAAAAAATCTTAGTATATATTTATAGTATAAATTTAGCAAAAAACAATATGATGGTATCATGTGGTATTTTTTAAATTAAACGCAAACCTTTTTCACAAATTGCTCTAAAAATAACAGAAACACATGTTACAAACCTTTCTTACACTCATTTTCACTTTTTTAGCAATAGAAACTCAAATATAATAAAACAAAATTAAAAACGAAATCATACGTTTATTGCAACTACAACAAACAGCGGAATGACAACTTCAAGTTCGTTTTACTGGTAGTGACGCTTATTTTTGACAGCTATGTTTTTTTTCATGCAATGGACATTAAAGAGGTATCCAGACACGATCAACTTAAAGTGAACTTGTTCTTTTATATAATTTTTAGGCATTCAATGTTATGATGGAAATTTCCATCATTATGCAAAGAAGGGTTTGTGGTGTTCGTTGGTGTGCAATTAATACAACATGAATTAGAACACAACAATTTATTCCACAAGACGAAAAGAGACTCAATACGAACAACATCTGAAAGGGAAAAAGTTAAGAAGTCAGAATATTGATACGCGCTCCGTTCGCAATGCTTCGCGCATGCGCATTACACACTTGCGCCGAGAGAGAAAGAGAGCGATATTACGCGAATCATCTGCTTCTGACAAGAACAACGAATTTCAATTCGTACTCTCCACAGAGTATCCTCCCAGTGAAAGAGGGATACCGAGGAACGATATACAATCATAATAGAGGATTATATACATTGAAAATATAAAAACACAAATTTAAGAAAAATACGCACATTTTCGTAACAATAGAATGTGCTAAAAAAATTGAAAATGAATGAGTAAACACAAATATACAATGATAATCGTTAATATGTACAAATATAACATTAAATATATTCAATAAGCCTTTTGGGGAAATGTACAGTTCTTCCACTTCTTGTTGTGAGAGGTTGAACAGATTCCCTGGACTCTGTAGATTTAGAAGGCAAAGATAAGTTAATGTTGCTATCGTCACGCAGAATATGAGCAGGTTTTACTCTGTCTAACATGACAGAAATTGTTTTGCCATTCACAATAATCCGACAGTTCTTTTCTGAACGATCGAGAAACGGATGTGGTCCAGTTTAAGGCTGAGACAATGGAGGTTTGTGACAGTCCACACGTAAAAACACATGAAAACATGTTTCCAATGAGGGATGAATATAGATTGAATCATTGCAATGTTTTGATGTTGCAATTGGATTTAAAGTTTGCATCAAGGTGCGAAGTTGATCTACGTATGATGGAAAGGCTGTTGCAGAAACTTGTTCACTTAATAAAATGTCAGATGGTAAACGAAGTGTTGTTCCATATACAAGTTCTGCACACGTAGCGTTAATATCGTTCTTTATTGCAGATCGCAATCCTAGCAAAACAATTGGTAGTACCTCGGTCCATTTTGTATGCTCATGACATTTAAGAGCACTTTTGAGGTGACGATGAAAACGTTCTATTAACCCATTAGATTGGGGTCTATACGCTGCGGAATGGATGTGGTTGGTTCCAAGCACTTTAGTTAGCTGTCTAAAGAGATTTGATTCGAAACTTCTGCCCTGATCTGTTGTTATTGTTGTAGGACAGCCGAATCTGAAAATCCAACCACTTAATAGTGCTCGACAAACTGTTTCGGCAGTCATGTCAGTAGTCGGGATTACTTCAGGCCAGCGAGTGAAACGATCAGTTATCGTGAGACAATAACGTTGGCCGTCAGATGATGGCAGTGGTCCAATAAAATCCAGATGTATATGGGAAAATCGAGCATCTGGTAGAGTGAATGTACCAAGTGGAGTCTTGGTGTGGCGATGGACTTTAGAACGTTGGCAAGGAATACAACATTGTACTTGCTCTTTAATCCATTTGTTCATTGCTGGCCAAACATATCGAGAAGTTATCAACTTATTTGTAGCGAAGATTCCTGGATGGGAAAGTCCATGAAGTTGGTTAAATATGATTTTTCGATATGATTGTGGGACAAATGGTCGAGGTTGTCCGGTGGACATGTCGCACAACAGTTCCAAATTAGCGATTGGAAAATAAGTCTTTTCCAAAATTAGTGAAGTGTCGTTTTTGGTTAGAATCGCCTTTAACTCTGAATCATTCGCTTGGGCTGAAGCAAATTCTTGAAAATTTAATGGAGAAGAGATAGTGTCAATTTCTATGCGAGATAATGCATCAGCGACGACGTTGTTAGTGACTTTTGTATGGCGGACCTTTTGTATGGCTGTTGAAAATTGAGATGTATAGTCCATATGACGGAGTTGTCTTGGCGAACACTTGTCTGGCTTTTGCTTGAAGGCGTAAATCAAAGGCTTTTGATCGGTGAAAATGATGAAATCACGACCTTCGAGCATATGTCTGAAACGTTTGACGGATGTGTATATTGCTAATAGTTCTCTGTCATACGTGGACCAGTTCCGTTGGCTTTTGGAAAGCTTGGCAGATAGAAATGAAATAGGCTCCCAGGTATCTTTATTCAGTTGCATAAGAGTACCACCAACAGCTAAATCGCTTGCATCGACCCAGACCTTCAGCTTCGCTCCTGGTATCGGATGTTGCAGAAGAGTTGCACTTGCTAAGGCATTTTTAGCATCCGTAAATGATTGCTCTGCCACATCAGTCCATTGAAGTAACTCATTAGGTTTGGTTACTGTAATTCGTTTAGATTTCTTTTTATTTTTGACGCCTTCTAAGAATTTATTTAAAGGGGCTAATATATGAGCTGCTTTGGGCACAAAACGTCTGTAGAAATTAAATAATCCAAGGAAACGTCTTAATTGTGTGATAGTGGTCGGCTTTGGAAAAATTTTTATGCATTCTACACGTTCTGGCAGAGGCTCAATACCCGATTCGGAAGCTTTAAAACCTAAGAAATCAATGGAGGAGACTCCAAAAACGCATTTTGATGGTTTTAAAGTAAGGCCATAATGTTTTATTCGTTCAAATAAAATCTGTAGATGTTCGATATGCTCTTCTGATGATCGAGAAGCCACTAATATGTCATCAACAAAAGCATAAACGAACGGGAGGTTTCGAGTTACTTCATTGATAAATCGTTGAAAAGTAGATGCGGCGTTACATAGACCAAATTGCATACGTAAGCTTTCGTATAAACCGAAGGGTGTAATAATGGCAGTTTTATGAACATCCTCTGGATTTATAGGGATTTGATGATACGCTTTAATGAGATCTATGTGCGAAAAAATTTTGGTTCCATGGAGTTCAGAAGTAAAGTCTAATATGTTAGGTACTCCATAATTATCCTTAATAGTGTTGGCGTTAAGTGCTCTATAGTCCCCTACTGGTCTCCACTCAATGCTTGTCTTTCTTGGGAACCATATGTAAGGGGCTCGCGTAGTTGCTTTTACAAGGACGCATGTGACCTAGATCAATCATGCTTTGAAATTCCTCCCTAGCTATACGCAAACGATCAGGTGCCAAACGGCGTGGTTTGGCAATTACAGGAGGACCAGTAGTTTCGATATAATGAACTACAGAGTGCTTTATTTCGTGATCAGGACGTGGTGGTTTAGTAATTTCTGGATATTTCATTAAAAGTTTGTGATAAATACTATCTCCAGATACAGTTTTAATGGAATGACAAACGCTGGTGCATAATTTACAAGGAGAACTAATATTGGTTTGAGAATCTATGAGTTTTCTTTTAAAAAGATCAGGTACTAAATTAAAGTTATATAGTAAATCAGCACCGATAATAGGGTTGGAAACATTACCAACTAAAAATGTTCATTTGTAAACACGCCGGAGACCAAGATCTAAAGACAGGGTTTGAGTAGTATGAACGTGAATAGGAGAAGTATTGGCCGCATAAAGAGTCATTTGAGGATTGTTTCGTTTTTGCAATTTAGATGCAGGAATAATTGAAACGTCGGATCCGGTATCGATCAAAAAATTAACGTTGGTGCGTCTGTCACGCACGAAAAGGCGACGCGAATGCTTCGGCAAGGCGCAGGTCGCTTCTACGCCTGGCCGTTCACGTTTTTTATAAAATTACATGGGGAAACACATTTTTTTTGCTTTTGGGCCAAATTTATGATGGTACCAACACATCTCAAAGGATTTAGTTTTAGATGTGTTACGTTCCCGTTTACTGGAATTTCGATTTCGACTAAGGCTTCGACCTCTCGAAAGTGCATCTATTCGCTCATGCAATTTTCCCATTTCCCTCAGAAGTTTACTTTTAATGGAAGTGACTGAAGTAACAGAGCAAGAACTTACTGGAAAGGGTGCGACTTCAATGACACGGTCCGCAATTTCAGCAGCTTTGTCCAATGTAACATCAGTGACAGCAGCAAGAATGCTTTGAACTGAAGTTGGTAGTTGTTGAAGAAGCAACTCCAACATCAGTTCGTCAGGAACATTATGAGCCTCGGCGCGACGTCGCATGGCACGCAACAGCTCCGTCGGCTTGCGATCGCCAAGCTGCTCTCCGACAAGCAGTTTCCTTATTTCTTGTTGTGACGATTTCCCACTGAGCTTAATAAGCTCCGTTTTCACGTGGAGGTATGGATCGTCTTTCCTTGGATTTGTTATTACGTCTCTGATTATTGAGGCCACTTCTGCTGGTAAATGCGAAACAATATAATTGTACATTGTTCTGCTTTCGGTGATCGGTTTCGGTGTGCCCAACTCAAAAGTACTCTCGCAAATGCGGAACCACAGAGCGGGATCTCCGAAATTGTACGAAGGTATTTTGATCGCACAGGTCTCCGTCATGATGAAATTTAAAAGTAGATCAAAATCGCATAAGTCCCAGTTGCGAACATGGCGAGTTGTTGATGAACGTACGCGTGAGTTCAGAGAGAGCAGTCCGAAACAAAGGAGTAGGCGAATTCCAAAATCATGTTTCCGAGTAGATTAGAGTCGTATCCACTGGATGCTTTTGAAGATATCCATTTCTTGTTCAAACGGTCCGGTAGTCACCATTTTGTGGTGTTCGTTGGTGTGCAATTAATACAACATGAATTAGAACACAACAATTTATTCCACAAGACGAAGAGAGACACAAAACGAACAACAACTGAAAGGGAAAAAGTTAAGAAGTCAGAATATTGATACGCGCTCCGTTCGCAATGCTTCGCGCATGCGCATTACAAACTTGCGCCGAGAGAGAAAGAGAGCGATATTACGCGAATCGTCTGCTTCTGACAAGAACAACGAATTTCAATTCGTACTCTCCACAGGTTAAAAAATTGAGATCCAAAAAAAGTTTTTTGTCATGCTCCCTTCCCCCTGTCCAAGTTACCCACGAGCTAGTACTACTAAAATAATGAACAAAATTTGACCAACTTCTTAAAAAAGTTCGCCGTCTATGCTCTGGTGCAGCATGCGATAAATATCGCATGTTGCTATTATTGTAATGATTGGTCCTTGCTATTATTATAATGATTGGTTGTGAGACGTAACGAGTAGGCGAAGTTCCTAATTGTTTTGATTGGTTATGTGATGTTACGATCGAAACGAGTTACGAAGTATCAAAAATCATTATATTCGAAATCTCCATGGAAGTAACATTGAGAACAAAACGATTCCCGTACACAGCTCATTGTTTTACCAGTGTTGATAAAAAATTAAGTTGTTTTCTAATAATATTGTTTTTCCACTATATATTTTGCTCTAAAAACAACATTATAAGGGCATGAAGAAAGCGAAAGCAAGGCAAGTTGACAGATAGTGGTGGGAAAAGGTTTATATATAGCCAGTGATCACGTTCTGCTAGGTTTTAAGAAAATATACACCCGTCGTGTGTTATACACCCGTCGTATGCAGGGAGAAAGAAAGAATGATTGTAAATAAAAGTAAATCATTCATAGCTACTAAAATCATTAAAGTAAAACATGTAACCTTTTAGATCATTCGTAGGTACGTTAATCATACATCATTAGTATATACTTGTATCATAAAAACACAATATGTATTTACATTAATCATACAAGAGTAAAATATACATAGTCACGTTCGTAATAAAAGGAAAATATCCGTAGATACTTTATTCACACAAGTAAAACACAAATCGTACAAGTAAATCATTCGTAAATACGTTAATCATACGAATAAAAAAATTGACACATTAGCGATGGGCAAGCAAACTGTGTAGTGAGAGATGATTAAGTTAAAACCGAAATTATTTTCTGAATACTTCCTTAGCAAGAGAATTATACAATCGTTGCGATATTGTATAAAATTATACATAAATATATAACATCGCAGATTTTACCGTCCTGAAGGTTATCTACAAGACGTGTATTGTCATTAGCAATACTGGCCGTGTATTGATGAACGGATTATCTCGTCATTAGAACAGGTCTCGAAATATATTTTTTATTTCAGGTGCATCTTGTGCACCTAAGTTTTTAAATTAGATGCACGAGTTGTATTTCAGGAGCACATTCTAAAAAAACGTAATATAAGAGCATTAATATAATGTAAACTACTTTATTAGTTGAGTATGTTAAGATAGGTTAGTAGACAATAGTAAATAAAAATATTTAAACATTTAAATTCTCCCTTCACCAGCACACAGCTGTAGCGGCAGTCGCTTCGACAGAGCCATCTGGAAAATGTTTTGATCATCGGAAATTTCTGGTGGAATGGCACAAGTAAAACTTCCTTCTATATAAACCCGTTACGGCCCAACGATTTTGTTTTCCCTTAGTAGTCCGAGAGCTGATGACGAATTTGGAGAAGGTATTTTAGGCACTATGAAATTGTAAAATAATAGAAATTCAATGTTAGTTGAATAGGGAATCGAAGGTCGGGAACGCCGTTTGCGGTTATTTCGCTACTGCGCAGCATAGGATATTTGCAAAAAATTCATCCCAGCGAGTATCCTTTAGGCACTTAGAAATTTTTTTAATCTCTTAATTTAGCATTCATAGAATGCAGAAATAACACTCCCAGACTGTTTGGACGGTTTTAAAGTACAACCCGACTGCCCTGAACTTGTATTATAATGAACGCAAAAAATATTCTTTAGGCACTCTGAAATTTTTATAGCATGTTTATTAATTATTATTGAAAATATGTGCAAAAAGCCAGACGAATACGACGGTTTTAAATGACTACCCGACGCAAATAAAGATTTTACATAAGTATCAGCTGGATGCCGGCAGCTGCCAGGGCCCTGGCTTGCCGGTGTGTGTGATTGATTGCTGAGTAACCACGTGACTCTAGTTTATTGTACAGATCAGGCTGCTTTGCAAAGCATTTTGGAGAAGTTTATTTTTTTTTCACGAAAATGTGACCACGCTGAAAATTATTTTGAGTTCACTGTCATACTGTTTTTTGAGGTTTTTTAAAATCTAGTTGTGTTATTAACATTTTAAGTATTGACATATGCACATGCATATAACTATGTATACATGGAAATAATCAATTATTATAGAGATAATATTTGTTTTTATAGAGACTACGTATTTTATATGTGTTATATATCATTAATTTATAATGGAACTAAAAACTTTGAGTTGTGTAATTTGTAAAAAAAACAATAATGATAAAGTGATTATTTTTAACGGAAAAAAAAACTAGCACAATGAAAAAACATTTTAAAAATTCGCCAAAAAACCGGCTTGAAATTTGCTAAAGTGATTCTACCATAAAATGCAACAACGACAAAAGGGTACCATGTTCGATGTTACAGAAATTTTTCAGCTGTGATGAAACAACAAATTTACAGCTTTCAAGATGTTCATCGAGTCACAGCCCCGGCAACTTCAGGCGCAGACGATAAACGTTCTCTCGTACTCATATCTACCCATAAGACTTTTTTGTCGCATTCATGTAAAATCTTTATTTGCGTCGGGTAGTTATTTAAAACCGTCGTATTCGTATGGCTTTTTGCACATATTTTCAATAATAATTATTAAACATGCTATAAAAATTTCAGAGTGCCTAAAGAATATTTTTTGCGTTCATTATAATACAAGTTCGGGGCAGTCGGGTTATACTTTAATACCGTCCAAACAGTCTGGGAGTTTTATTTCTGGATTCTATGAATGCTAAAATCAGAGATTAAAAAAATTTCTAAGTGCCTAAAGGATACTCGGTGGGATTCATTTATTGCAAATGTCATATGCTGCGCAGTAACGAACTAACCACAAACGCCGTTCCCGACTCTCGATTCCCTATTCAGCTAACATTGATTTACTACTATTTTACAACTTCACAGTGCCTAAAATACCTTCCCCAAATTCGTCATCAGCTCTTGGACTACTATGTATATACATAGTTATATACACATGTGCATATATTAATGCTTAAAGTGTTAATAGCAAAAACCGTATTTAAGAAACCTTTAAAAAAAATTAGAATGATCTCAAAATAATTTTCAGCGTGGTCACATTTGCGTGAAAAAAAATTAACTCATCCAAAATGCTTTATAAGGCCCGGTGCACACATCCGGTTTTTCAACGTGAGGTTCCACTGCAGTAACGTAGCCCAACTATGCACACATATTTTTGATCTGTGCATAATCAGCCTAATATTACTTATACACAGTCCAGTCACATTAATGTTAATGTGACCACCTATCAAAAGCCAGAATAACCACCTTTGGCAGAGCGGACCGCTGTGAGACGTGCAGGAAGAGAGTCAATTAGGTTTCTGAAGGTGTTCACTGGGATGTTGAGCCATGCCGACTCCAGTGCCGTGGCCAGCTGCGCTAGATTACGCGGTTGAGGATCCATGGCGCGAACAACCCGATCCAGATGGTCCCACAGATTCTCGATTGGGTTTAAATCCGGTGAGTTTGCTGGCCAGGGGAGTACGATAAACTCATCCTGGTGCTCTTCGAACCACGCACATACACTGCGAGCTTTTTGACACCTCGCATTGTTCTGCTGGTAGATGCCATCATTCTGAGGAAAAGTAATTCGTATGTAGGGGTGGACATGGTCCGCAAGGACAGATGCGTACTTGTACTGATCCATCGTGCCTTCCACAATGATGAGTGCACTCAGTGAATGCCAGGAAAACATTCCCCAAACCTTAATGCTCCCTCCTCCAGCCTGGATCCTTCCGGCAATTGTTGCAGGGTGTTTGCTTTCAGACGTTTCACGCCGTATACGCCAATGTCCATCTGTCCGATGGAGCATAAAATGTGATTCATCGGAAAAAGCCACCTGTCGCCACTCTGTGGACGTCCAGTTGCGGTACTGGCGTGCAAATTCCAGCCTTCGTTGCCGATGAACAACAGTCAGCATAGGTGCATTAACCAGGCGGCTGCTGCGGAGGCCCATGCGCAGCAACGTTCGCTGAACCGTTGTTGAGGATACACTCTTGGTAACCCCTTGGTTCATCTGGACTGTCAGTTGCTCAACAGTTGCACGTCTATTCGCCAGAACGCATCTCCGTAGCCTTCGGTCACCTCTGTCATCTATATCCCGTGGTGCACCACATGTGCCACGCCGCTGATTTTGATTAGTGCCATTTTGCCATGCACGGTATACTTTTACCACGGCGGCACGCGAACAGTTCACAAAATTAGCCGTTTCCGAAATTCTTCCACCCTTGGCCCGAAAGCCAATAATCATGCCCTTTTGAACGTCGGATAAATCGATACGTTTCTACAGTACGCCAACGATTAAAATGCTTTCCGATGCCCTAGGACATCCTTTATATACACTCCACTGCAATGTGCTGCCACCTGCCTTTTGTGATTCGTTATTTCACGTTGACGTCGAAAGTAGGTGGTGGTCACATTAATGTGACTGGACTGTGTATATAACTATCATTTTAATTTCATACTTCTGTACACAATACATAAATTAAATTTTATTTTATTTCTTATATTATTTTCACCTGTCAAGTGGTTTAAAATTATGAAGCGTTGTCCTTGGATCTTTTGAGTTAGAATCGAACCTATGACCGTCTCGTACAAAGGTGCAGGTGCACGTTAAATCTGTCGTGGCCTCAAATGTACCCCCATTGGCATGGTGTGGAAGTTTGAACTGGGTTACCATCTTAGGAATGACCTCGTCATCCGACCGTGGTTCTAAATTACGCGGTGTTGTCTTCGGGTTCTTCCTTTCGGAGGTTGATCCCGGACAGTCACCAATAGTGTTACTCCAGTGTGACGTTGATTAAATATGCCAAAAAGTACCTCGGATAATTTCCTTCGGGATTGATTCCGGACCGTGGTCAATGGTCCGATGTGTTGCTACAGAACGACCTTTATTAACTACCTTCCTTCTTATGGTATTCTATCGTTTAACTATTCAAGCGTATTCATTAATTTTTAATTTACTATAAATATGGAAAAATAAACGCTTCCAAAAGTCAGTGGGGAGGGGTACAAAAATTTGAATTCAGTGTATCCTCTTTTATACAAACGAGGGCATTTCAGAGACAATTCAAGACAGGAATTTCCCTACAGGCAGGACAAAAGCAGATTACTTTTAAATGTATTTAATGTTATGTGTGACTAGAAACGATGATATTTTGATCGCACACTGAACGCATCGAATGAGAAAGAATAATAAAAGCTTTTGCGAAAAACCTGTATCTTCCAATAAACCTTAAAAAATACCGATTTCCTATCATTCGAAGCATAGAAAGTAGCCTCGGGAATCCATTTCAACAGAGCACATAATTCCAATATATTTTCCATCTTTGGAATGCTTTTGAAATGGCATTCTTTCCCGGGCAACCCCCTGTAAATGCGTTGCCATAAGGAAATCTTTTCCCACTTATAATTTAAGAACTCGCGCCATTTTGCTTCGAATAGTTCGAACCTCCTGTTACAGTACATGGGGTGCGGTTGCTGAGTTGGAAGAGCAACAGGTGTATTGCGAGTGCGAACCTCGGTTCAGTCAAAGACCGTTGTGTACGCGGAGGCTTGTGTACGTTAAATCCGCCATGGCCTCAAATGTCCTCGCATTGCCATGGTAAGGAAGTTTAGAGAATGGGGTGCATGTTTAGGTGTTGTTCACGTTATCTGACCGTGGTTCAAATGTACGATGTGTTGTCCCTAGATCTTTCTCTTCGACATTGTTCCCGAATCGTTGCCATTCGGTCGTTTTGTTGCAACAGTGCTATGTTAATTAACTACCTTCCTATCTACACCTAATTGATTTGCAAAAGTCGTTTGACGTTCTGTTCTAGTTTCTTCAATTTGTTGTCTTAGGCCCGGTGCACTCATCCGGTTTTTCAATGTGCGGCGCCGTTATCGCAACGCAAGTGCGGTCTGAGATACATTAGATCCAATGGAGCAGTGCACACATGCCTCCAGCGCCGCTGTGGAGACGCACGTCCAACGTGCGTGCAATTTGTACCGCAGTTCCACACGGCGCCGCACGGTCGCCGCACATGAGTCTCCGTTCTGAAGTACCTTGTTTTCATAAACAAATGGAATATAAATAATAATTAATAAATGGTTGTATCCAGTAACGTTTATTTTGTTACAAATTATACTTTTTTTACACCAAGTAAGCGAAATAACAGTTTTCTTCGATAGAATATTTATCGCAAATGGCGCGAAATGAGTTCGTGCGTCATTTCACGATTATGTGTGTATAGTTGGGCTTCGGTGTCGCTGTGGCGCCGCACTTTGAAAAACCGGATGTGTGCACCGGGCCTTAATAAGCAAATTCGATAGGCAGGATATTGCATAACTTGAAGGATATTTCGTAATGTAGTGCTGATTGAGTAAATAGGTAGGTAGTTATTTAACGTCGCACTGGAGCAATACGATGGTGACGGTTTGGGATGAATCCCAAATGGAAAGACCCAAATTATAATACTGATTGGATAAGGTAAGGCAGATGATTAACGTCGTACTGGAGCAAAGGGATATTGATAACGGTCTACGATCAACCCAAGGGAATAATACAAGACGCAACTTTATTTAGAACCACGGTCAGATGGCGAAGACGAAACCTGAGATGACACCCCATTCTCCAAACATCCACACCACACCAACATAAAGTCATTTGAAATCACGACGTATTTATCATGAACCAGTCTCCTCGTACACGTAGTACTTTGGCTGGAGCGTGTTTCAAACACGCAACCGTTCGGTATGTTACTTGTCATTCTTCCAACTGGGTTACCACTGCCCAGTACCGATTAGAATACAAACTAGGTTTAAACCTAGTTTGCGTATAAATCCAATATATATTTGGAGGGCCACGGTACTCCAGTTGAAAAAGCAGCGGATTAGCAACAAGGGTGTTTCAATTTCGATGATACTTGGTCCAGCCAAAGATCGTTGGGTTCTTCTCGTCATCTGACCCACCAGGTTCTGGTGCACGTTGAATATGTCTTGGCCCCAAATGTCCTCACGTTGGAGTGATGTGAAAATTTGGTGAGTGGGGTGCCAGCTAAAATGTTGCCTCGTCATCTGACCGTGATTCAAAATTACGAAGGATTGTCCTTGGCTCCTTCTTCACGTTGGGTTGATGTGGAAGTTTGGAGAGTGGGGTGCCAGCTCAGGTGTTGTTTCGTCATCTGACCGTGGTTCAAAATTACGAGGTGTTGTCCTCGGATCTTTCTATTAAGTGATTGATCCCAGACAGTCTTCAATTGCCCGTTGAGTTGCTCTAGTACGAAGTTAACTAATAATTACCAATTACCTTTTATCCTTCATTCCGGATGCCGACCAACCGGTATAGTGGTTAAGGTGTCAACCTCTAGATCGGAAGTTTCCTGGTTCGAATCCGGGTCCGGGCATGGATGTTTGTAAACGTATGGTGTAGAGGCGGCTGGTGCACCTTAAATCTGTCGTGGCCGAAAGTCCTCACGTTGGGTTGGCGTGGAAGTTTGGAGAGTGGGGTTCCAGCTGAGGTGTTGCTTCGTCATCTGACCGTGGTTCTAAATTACGAAGTGTTGTCCTTGGATCTTTCCCTTAAGGGACTGATCCCGGACCGTCATCAATAGCCCGTTGTGTTGCTGTAGTACGACGTTAACTAAAATTACATTGCCTTCATTCCGGACTGTCAATAATAGCCCGTTATATTGCTTCAAGTCCGACATTTATTAACTACCTACCTGATAATATGTTTTCAGTCTTTGTAATGCTTTTGAAACCGCATTATTTCTCTTTCAGCCTCTTATAAATGCTTTGACATCAGAGAAAATCTTTACCCACTTATAATTTATGAACTATCACCCCATTTTACTCCGAATACGTCATTCCTGTAACACCACAACAAGGATCGAAATGCGTAAGAGGTTGTTTAACGTTCTGTTAAACTTCCTTCGATTTATTGTCTTACTTCGTGAGATTGAACTTGTGGGATTTTGCATAATGTAACACCTATTGGGATTCAAACTAGGGAATCTGTTTTAGCGAGATCTTTTTCCTATAAGTGAATGTGGGATGACGGGTGTTGTACAATTGAATTCTTAGAAACGTATTTCCCGCTGACTTCCCACCGTTCCGTGATCTAAAATATTCAGGCGTCGTTTTGATTTGCTTCAAGAGAAGAATATTTGATCACAGCTGTGGTCTGAATGTTTCGTGGAACTGGAAGTCTTTCCAATATGTATTATTTTCTTTCGTGTTTTATGCTAGTAGTCAGGTTGAATTTAATGAAATGTTTAACGGTTAACCCCAAGGGGTTCATATGCACATATTATTTCTGCAACCAGAAATATTCTCTGTATGAACGTCAAATCGGATTCAAACTTCTTGACTGATGTTACCTTTTCTCAGATTCTTTCAACCAATAGGTGTTGTATTATGCATCTGGCATTTAGTCATTATTTTTGTGATTTATTATTTATTTGTGCACGTGTAAGTTGCTCCTAGTATTCTAATAATATGCGTATATGTATTTTAATTCATTCCTTAACCCTGTAACTTCAATAGAGCGATTAATAATATATTATTCTGAATGCAGAAAAATCGTTTGCTACTGTGTTACTAGTTTTGTACATTTTTCTGTGTGATACATCTAAAATATTTCATGTAGAACATTACATCTGAAATAGTTCATGTAGAACATTCCATCTAGAATATTCCATCTAGAATATTCCATCTAGAATATTTCATGTAGAATATTCCATCTAGAATATTCCATCTATAATATTCCATCTAGAACTTTCCATCTGGAATACAACCTCAAAATTCTCATGACAATCTGAGGGTTAACTGAAAGTAGATAATATTGAGGAGGTTCAGAAGCATTTCGTTGGCTTACAGCAGAAACTCAAAAAAACGAAAAGTTTTTGGAGACATCAAATGCTTATTTTCAGGATGAGAAATACATTTTCGTATTATAATGTGTTTAAAAAATATTATAACACTAGCACAATCAAAATGATCTTATAATTTTTATTTTTAAACCTTGAAATGAATATTTAGTCTTTAAGCAGCTGCACAGTAGAAAAACGTATTGTCAGGGAAAGAGTTACAGATCTAAACCAATGAAATATCTGTTTTACAACTTTTCCTGCGTGACTTCAAACCAATTTTGACTTTTATGGCGACTAGGATTCTTTCAATCAATAGATGTGATTTATTTAGTCATGAGTGTTATGGGGTATAAGCAATACTAGACTACTCTCAAATCTCCTTACGCTCAGAGAGAACATAGGTAGTTTCAATTTACTGAAACGGAATGTTGACAATTAAGTACTAGACTTTTGAAGTCCTTGACCCTCCAATTGGTTTTGACAAGTTATCTAGTCCAACAAGATTCGGCGAATTTTACAAATGATGGTATTCCTGAACGAGACAAGACTGTCCTATTACTCCAGGGTGATTGGAGATCCAAATTGTCCTCTGCCCAGAACTAGTGACTATCTTGAACATTCTTACATCAGAGGCTGGCCACTGCAGGGCAGTTTTCAACACGATAATAAACATTCGGGAGGGTAGTCTTTGTATGAAGTCAAATAAAATAATTCTATATGATACTTTTAAGCCATATTACAATAGTACAACACATTTTGTTAAATTGTAGTCATTATGTCGAGGTTCACCATTACACTATTAAAGTTGTTTCTAATTATTTTAATTTAACATTTTTTTTTCCAATGGCGGGAACTGAACTTTTCCTTGGCCACTACAAGGCGGGAATCGACGGTCGCTACTTCCTACAGCGAGCACTAAGGACTTGTATTTGGCCACTACAAGGCCGGAAGTGCTGGTCATTTGTGAGGGGGCGCCCAGTGGGTGGACCATCATTGCTCCTAACAAAGAACAGCACAATTTACATCCATGCCCTGACCCCGGATTCTAACCAGGAACCTTTCGATCCAAGAGGCCAACACCTTGTCCACTAGACCGGTTGGTTGGAAACCATCAACATTTAGTTTGACAGAAAAGGCCTCTTACGACAACGGAATCCTAGGAACCTAGTTAATGCAGATCTAAGTAGAATCATGGAGGAATTTTAGGATTAAAAAGTAAAATTACAATCAAAGAGAAATTATATATTTGCCCCCTCCTTCCTTCAACTTGAACACTGAATAAAACGGTTCATTGGCATCTCGCTGCTTATATCCCTCACCTTTGCCTATCACAAACACTATATGGACAAAAGTATTTGGACACTGCAGAAATTCGGAGGTGCATCCATCTTTGTGTGGGGTTGTTTTACCTGGCTAGGCCTCGTCCCATTGCCTTATGTACCCGGTACCATAAGTGCTGACGTGTACCTCGACGTTCTATATAATTCTGCCTTCCCTTCACTATGGCAATACAATGGTGATGATGGTTTTTTCTTCCTACAGGACAGAGCTCCATGTCATACTGTAAAACGTGCGCTGAACTGGTTTTCTAAAAATGAGGTAAATTTGCTTGACTGGTCTGTTCAGAGCCCCGTTCTCAGTCTGATCGAGCACTTGTGGTACAAACTGTAGCGACGAGTACGACACCGTCACGCGTGCTCATCTTGACAACAATTTCATCTCGCAGCCTTGCAAGAGGCATGGCTAGCTATTTCTTCCCAGATTTACAGAGTTTGTCAGGTAGATTATTAATTAGCGTCGTAATAGAGCAGGGGTGAAAACCTGTGGCGCATTGCATTATTGCGCCTCCTTATTCTTTTGATGTAGGCGCCATAACTGAAAATATCTTCATATTTTCAACACCATAGTACTCTCAGTTCAATTCATAGAGCTTTCTTACTCTTCATTTCGTCGCAATTTTTTTGAGTTTGCAATTTATATTCTGTGTGATACGACGTACTTGTGATCTGTTTGTTCTTTTACAAGATTTTGTGTACTTTTTAATGTTTATTTTTTACATTCCTCTTATCTTTCACTGTGCAAAAGAAAATGAGCAAAAGAAGCGCAAAAAGTGTTAGAGAAAAAGTGAATTTAACGAACAGTAAGAAAATGAGTTTTTTACAGCATGTCCATCAGGAAAATCGTTTTTTGCATTGTTTGTGAAACTACTCTTTCACAAAATAGAAGACATGATCTTAACAAACACTATAAAACACAGCATCAGGCTAACATAGCAGAAAAAAATTAAACTTGTTCTCGGGTCGGAGTTACGAAAAGAATATGTGACTAAAAAAAGGAAGAAATCAGAAGACACAATATTTTTGCTAATGTAAGTTGTGAAGACGAGGCGATGACAGAAGCGTCCTATGAAATTGCTTTAGCATTGTCGGAAAAAAAAAAAACCTATTCTGACAGAGAAACCTTATTTCCAAATATGTGCACGCCATCTTGGTTATAAAGGTATTGAAAAGAAATCAGACGAAATTGCTATACCAAGGCAGACCAATGCGAGATGTATCGTGGAACTCTATCTGGATGTATTTCAACAACTGGAAGACTTTTCTCTAGCTTTGGATGAATCAATGGACATATTTGATGTAGTCCAGTTATAAGCATTTTTGTAAGAGGAATTTATTCTAATTTTAATGTCTTTGAAGAACTTTCTAGTCTGGAGTTATCGCATGATGAAACAAGAGGATCAGATATATTTAAAATGTAAAATCATGCCAAGAAAATCTAAATTAGATTATTGTACTAATCAGTATGTATACTGACGGTACGCCGTAAATGGCACTACAACTTTTGCTTGGAAATTTTTTTAAATCGTACTGCAATAAAAAATCAATGTATTATACACCAAGAGGCACTGTGCGTAAAATTTAAAAAAATGCAGCATGTTTCGTTACCGGTTGTGAAATGTGTGATTAAAATTAGAACAAGAACATTAAACAGCCGAGAATTCAGAGAATATTGAATTATTAGATTTCGAATATGGTGAACCTTTTCTTTATTGTGAGGTGAGCTGACTTTCTAGAGGACAAGTTCTGAGTAGATTTTAGAAATTAAAAAAAATACTATTTTTAATTTTTGAGAGCAGGAAATTGAACTTTCTTGTTGAAAGAACCCTATTATTTGATAACAACTGTCTATTTGAATTGGCATTTTTAGTTGATGTACTAGCCATCTTAATTATCTAAATTCGACGCTACAAGGCAAGGAATTCTTTCCTAGCTTAGTAAATAGCATTAATTCATTTAAAATGACATTAAATCTGTTCATCTATCAGTTAGAAAATAAAGATTTGAGTCAATTTCCACAGTTGAATGAGCAGAGAGGATGTGCTGCGGATAATAACAAATTGACCAAATATATTAAAATTAGTTATTACAATTTTCATTTGAAAGTAGTTTTCTTGATTTGACTACAGAAGAAAACTACATACTCGCATTAATAAAGCATTTTCACTTAGTGAGCAAAACGTAATGAAGATGCCTAGTAACATAGAAATGGTACTTATTGATTTAAAAACAAATTCATTATTGAAATTGAAGTTTCATGAGCTTTATTATTCAGATCAAAATGCTTCTGACATGATTAATTTTTGGCGTTCATTACACTGTAAACACTTTCCGGAACCAAGAAAATTTGCAATAGTTATATACGTCGTGTTGGAACGACATACAGATGTGATCAAGCATTTTCTTCCGTGAAATTTATTAAAAGGAGAAGAGGTCGCGAATGACTGATTCAAATTTGAAGAATTCTCTGTAATCGACATTGTTTTACAAACAATATAGTTAAATCATTTAAAAATGTTAATTATGTCGATAAACATACTTTTATTAAAAAAGTTACTAAGGATATGGCAGGACCATGAACGTAAGGTAGAAAAGGTGATTGAATTGTATGGCGCATCTGAACTCGTATGTGAAAAAAATTGGCGCATGGTATGAAAAAGGTTGGCCACCCCTGTAATAGAGCAACACAACAAGCTATTGACGACAATCCAGGATCAATCCCATACCCAGATTTACAGAGAACTTGTGGAAAGTATGCCTCGGCGTTTTGCAGCTGCAATACAAGCAAAATGAGGGACTACCCGTTACTAAATAGAATAATAAAGCACGTTTTATGAAAAACATGCAGTGTCCAAATACTTTTGTCCATATAGTGTATTATATTGAGATCTGAATTTGCTAAGACTTTAATTTTCTCCAAATAGAAGTACTTAAATTTTAAGATTTGTGTTTAGTTGGAAAGTTTAAAAGTCATCTTACAATAACTGTACTGATTTTTCAATAAAGAAAACTAAGCATAACAATGGTATTCAGAACTCAACGAGTCACCGTCCTTTCTTCAAGTTGTCATCGTTTGTAGAAGGCGACGGTCGTTTATTCCAGTCATTTTTTTCTGACGAGGCCAGTTCTTTTAACAGGGTCTTCTTTTTTTCCTCATACATATCCACACACGTTAGAGAAGATCTCATTTGAATAACTAAAATGGCTTCAACACACTCGATTGACATTGAGGACTTTTGATACTCTAAAAAAGGGGGAAAATCTCGCTAATTTATAAAAAAATTCTCAGCTTTAGTGTCGCCCTCTACTTGTTGTAATCAAAAGTATTTGAATCATCCTTGTAAAGTATATACTATTGTATTACAGTAATCTCATTTATGAGGTTTCTTTACATTTTCCTTTCGTTTCTATTTTGCGATATTACAAGCATTGCAAGAAGCATAATTTAAGCGATTTTTTTGGAATAATTTTAAATTTAAATTAATTAATATTTTAGAAAAGCAGACAACTCCACTTATAGTGAAATTTAGTAAATATTTTAACAAATATTGAGATAATTAGGTAACCAAAGATATTGTTTAACCACAGTAAAAGTAACGTCTGACCCCTTTTTATCTATATGTAAGCAGACCTCAAATTTTTCTAGAGAATAATGATTATTTCATATATCTGTAAAAGAAAAGTTTTACAGTAAGATTTTAAATACGATTTTTAAACAACAAATATAGCACGAATTTTCAATAAAAATAGACTTATTAAATTTAACCTGTCAAGTATTTTGTACCCTTTTACAATTTTAATTTATTAGAACGATTTAATTTATTAAGGTTTTTGGAACAAAATCTATCCCTTTATCGTCTGAAACCTGACCTAAATTCTACGCAACATTTCCCGATCTGACAGCAATTTTAATCTGTTAAAAGTACAAAATTGTATTCGATTAAACGTTATTGCAATGAACTAATATGTAATTTTTAGACATTTTTTAAACGAAGTTAAAATTAATATTTAAGAGCATTTATTTCTCACTTTCCACAGATTTTTTGTTCCACATGTCTTTTGACCTTCTTCATCAATTACAATTGATGTTCTAATTATTATAAAATTAACATAAATAACCACCCATGAGAGAGAGAAACTAGTTTTCACACGGTTCTCAAATCACTACAACAAATATTTATGAGCTGCCATCTGTATTTATAAAATGGAACTAAAACGTATTTATATAGTTTGTAGTGTTCGAATTATTGAATTGTGAGATTATATCTCTCTATATTAAAAAAATGTTACCGCCGCCGACGCCGACGCCGCAGGATTGAAAACTGTGTTGTTTAGCTCGATTCTTAGACGGTTTCCCGAGAAAGTACTGATCGGAAAAAAAATGAAATTAACATGATTTGTTCTTCATCGTATTCCCTGGATAATTATTAAGATTTTTTTCCGATGCGGCTATTAGTTTAGGTTTTATTAAGTGTTAAAGTTGAAGAAGTGAAATTTCTTCCGCGAGTGACCAAAACACATTCAAATTTTCAGTCTTCAGTCGTGAGGTTTTTTTTAAGAGTACCTCTCAACGTAAATTTTTGCAGCTCGTCGAGTTTTTTTTTTAAATTTAAATTTGGTTCTTGATAATATTTTTTTGAAATTCAGGAAAAATCGGGACATTTTTGTTACTTTTTTTTAAACTGCAATATGTATATCTAATTACTATTAGTTTTTAATTTTTAAAATATCGCAGTATACCTCAGAATATACTCTTTCTTACGGTACTATTATTTTTGAAATCGGTTAATAATTAAATTGGATGCGATCAAAAGTTCGTCATACAAAATTCGGAATCTTTGGATATTTTCGCTACTTATTGTTAAAACCGTTTTGTCTACGGCAAAAACCATTATTTTTTTAATTTGAAAACATCACTGAATACATTACATTACACTCTTTCTTATGGTACAATTATTTTTCAAATTGGTTAATAAATAAAATCGATGCAATTAAAAGTTGGTCATACAATTTTCGGAACTTTCAGATCTTAACTTCCGATACAAAACTAAAATGGTCATATCTGTATAGTATTACTGTTAGTTTTTAATTTTAAAAATATTGCAGTATACCTCAGAATGTACTCTTTCTTACGGTACAATTATTTTTTAAATTGGTTCATAAATAAATTCGATGCAATCGAAAGTTGGTGACACAAATTTCGTATTTTTCAGTTCGCATAGCTGCGTCCGCGAGCAGAAGTGGGTTGCACTTTTGACTATCGGGTTTGCCAGATATCAAATTTATCGTAGCAACAATTGCCATAAAAACGATTTCTTTTTATTTGGCGAGGAAAAAGGCTCGCTTTTTTCCCTCTGTTCTCAAGACAGTTTACCGACAAAGTACAGATCGTAAAGTTTGGATATTAACAATGTTTACTTAAAATTGTACAGGGAACAGGATGCAGAAGATTTTTTACTGATGCGGCAATTAGTTTAGGGTGCATTAAGTGTTAAAGCAAAAAAAAGTGAAATCACTTGCGTAAGAAGTATTGGTTTGAGAAAGCAAACCAAACGGATTGCGTAGCAATCCCCGGGGTCGGCGAGCGTAAGCGAGACGCAGCGAAGCCCTCGCTGTGACGTCATGAACCGGAAAGTGAAATCAGCATAATACGAATTATTCAGATAGTTTCACTCTGTGAAAGTAATGTTGGTTTGCGAAGCAAACCAAATATCATCTGTGACAGGAGTGTTGGTTTGCGAAGCAAACCAAATGGGATTGCGCAGCAATCCCCGGGGGTTGGCGAGCGTAAGCGAGCAGGGGGCGGAGCCCCCTAGTTGTTATAAAAAATATGTGAATCTTATACATTTTGAACTGTCGTGTACATCAACACTAGTAGCTCTCAACCTTTTCAGAATCACGGAACACTTAGAATTTTACAAGAATTTTGCGGAACAGAGTCGTAAAATAAACCAGCATATATATATTTTTTGTATTGCATCAAAAATAAAATTCACATACGTAACAGTTTACATATCAGTCAATAATAAATAAAATTTTAAATAAAAAGAAAATTGTCACAGTATTTTTAATTAAATATTTGGGACTGATAACTTTACAAATGTTTTCAATATCTTGTCTTATGTGTGTATGAGAGAGAGAAATAGCTACTCTCATTTCCTCTTCTATACTTGTCAGCCTTTCTAGTTTCTTTGTCTTAATATTCGTTAATATTGTAAAACCAAGCTCGTATAAGTACGATGCTGAAAATGTTAATAAAATTTTAATCCCTTCTTCAGAAAGAATTTTAAACTCGGTTTGAACAGAAGTTCAAAATTCTTCAACTGTTACTTCGGAAAATATCCTTTTGAGAGTACGATCCGTTGACAACGTTATGGCAATTCTTCCTTTTGTAACGAAAACTCTTAACTTGATGTATTGAGTGCATAAAATGGATTTCGTATCCAATTATAATTTTAGGTGTGTGCATTTTTTAATATTCAATGATGGAAAGTATTTCGCAATTTTTTCTTCTAATAATGCTAAATGTTGTGTTATAAAAAGAATTATTTCATATTCATTGTTATTTTGGACTGAAGGTAGCATGTCTTATGTCTTTTTTCAAATTATGCGTGTTCTCCAAACATAAATATAATTTTTAATGATGACAGTTTGTTAGCGAATGTTAGAATGTTTTCGTTTTTACCTTGCATACCGGTATTCACGTTAGTTAAAAAATGATATCAGCTAAATATTCCATTTCAATACACCAAATATCGTTTGTAAGAAAAGTTTTTAAAATATCGTTTCCTTCGTTTTGAAAAGACGTTGAAAATTCATCCGTAAGTTCGAAAATTCGGTTCAGAACTTTACCTTGCGATAACCACCTGATCTCAATATTTAAAAATAAAGATTAATGCTGAACTTCCATAGATGCACACATTTTTTTAAATAGGCGTTTTTGTAAGGATCGCGATTTGATGTAGTTTATCATATTTACAGTTTGATCTTATACGGATTTTAATGTTGGAGGTAATGTTTTTGAGACAAGTGATTCTCGGTGTAGAAAACAGCGTATAGATAGTATATTAGGATTTTTCTTCTCATAAGTAATAAATCCTTTAATAGAACCAACCATCGAAGGAGCACCATTGGTACAGATTCGTACACATTTTTCACCTTTTATGTTAAATTTATTTAAATATGGCGAAATGTGTCCAAAATATTCTGCCATGTTGTGTGTTCGGTAAAATATCTGCAATGAAAATTGATTCTCTTTTGTTTTCATCAATGAAGCAAACAAATCGAAGTACTTGAGCTATACCTCTGATATGAGCGGTCTTATCAATTTGTAAAGCAAAGTATTGTTCAGAAAGCTTATTAGTAATTACAGTGCCGTAACTAGCCATTCCTGTGCCTCGTGCAAGAATTTACATTTAGGCCCTCTCAATTAATTAGGTTTGGGAAAACAATAAAACAGTAAATTACAATAGATTTTTAATAAGATTTATTTTAATTGCACTATTCTAGCTTTCAATTCAGCAAATTCATTTATTACATCATCACAATTAATATTTTTAACGATATTGTATTTTATTGAAATAATTGAAAGATTGGATAATCGTTCTTGTCCAATAGTTGATTTAAATAACTTTTTTTTTTAATTTTAACTTGCTAAAATTTTTTTCGCACGAAGCAACAGAAACGGGAAGCGTTAGAAATATTCAAAGACCGACACACATTAATATTTGGGTAAGACTCAAATAAACCCAAATCATAAAAAGCTTGTAGAGTATTAAGCGGAGATGCAGTTTCTATATTTTGTATAAGAATCGTTACTTCAAGCTTGAAACTTTCAATTTCACATGTGAATTTGTACTTTTTTAAATATTTGCTTTATTTATAATAGCGGGATCTGCAGCCGCATTTTTTAAAATTAGCAACACTCATGTGTATATTGTAAAAACAAGCCATAGAGAAAGTAAAAATCGTCACAGATAGTTTTCATTTTTGGATTACGTACATTTATTCAAGACAATAGTGTCAAGAACACTGTAAATTTGCATTTTAAATAATTATTCGGGTGTCAATTTTCTTCTTTCATCTAGTGCAGTGGTTCCCAACCTTTTAATAACTGCGTACCACTTGAAATTTATTTTTGGCGTATCACCAGTCATATTTTTTTAGAAACATATATCTAATGTCAGAAAAGTTCCCAATGGCTTGTTTTATTTTAATTAAAATACTAAGAAAACTTCATATTTTATGATTAATGCACTTGTATTTCGTATTAATGATGTTTTAATAAAGGAAAAAATAAAACGATTATTGAAAATTACAGTTTTATTTTTTATTCACAGGTCTAAAAACAACTAATTTTAAATAATTAGTACAAACTAAGCAAACAAAGATTAACGTAATCAAAAATCAATTTTTAGTGCTAAACTTGTTGTTTGTTTGTCTTTTATTGAAATATAAATATCAGGAGCAATAGAGCTTAACTTCTCTCGAAAGTCCTCTTCAACACTTTCTCCGTTTCAATATTTATTTTTTGTGTACAAAAGTTCAGAAAAACCACTCACACCCAAGTAACTAGTAACAAATGGCATAAGAAATAGCGTAACGTGGTTGTACAAACGAAAAAATCGAACAAACTTCGTAGAATATTTGGGTCGCTCGTATCATCCTTGCGTACTACCTGAAACGTTGCCGCGTACCAACCATCGGTTGGGAATCCCTAATCTAGTGTTTCATCTGTTTCCATTATCTTAACTTTTCTCCGTCGTTAATTAAAAAATCCCTTCTCTTTATCTATTTCTTCAGTCAAATTTTGTACTTCTTGGAAATTTTGTTCAAAACTTGTACCTCGAATTCCTTGTACTGTACTACGTAATTCAGCAATAATTTTGTTCCAAAATCTATTGACAAATCTGTCTGTTGTAATGCTTTATATGTTCGATCGATGCACTGTAGAATTTTATTCAACATAGAAGTAGTACATATAAATTTATAATTAATTTGATTGATAAAATGATAGTTAACTTTTGGATTTGAAAAACCTTTTGCAATAGTTTGCAGTCCTATCATTACTTCAGATAATTGTAAATACATCGCCTCTATTGCACTGGCCTTTGAAGACCAACTTGCATCAGAAAAACCTTTAACTGATAATTTTAAGCACTTTATTAAATGTCTCAACGTGTTGTTGAGGATTATTTCCAAGATACGAGCATTTTCCCCTCATATTTGTCTTGTTTATTGAATTAACTACATAATCATCAATTGCATTATCTGATTTTTCATTTCACATACGAATTTCGGTGCTCCGGAGAATTTTCGTGTTGGGGAGTAACAGGATGAAGATGTCTCCAATCAGGAAATCCTCTTTGGGAGTCTAAAAGATTATGCGATTTGTGTCCTTAAAACATGCAAGGAAAACAAAAATCTGCATTTTGATTAATCGAATATAAAATCCATTTGCTTCAACCAGTCTCTCCATGAATTTGTTTGGCCTAAAAATAATAATTATTTGCAAATTTTCGCCCTTAATCGCTTTCAACGAGTTAAAGTTAATGTTGTCGCCTTGATCTGAAAAGGGAATATATTAATTTGTTTATAATAGCAGGCCAGGAATGAGGATCGTTGTAATTAAGCAGTATTTCTTCTGGAACAGTATGTAGAGCATATATTTTGTAAGGTATTATTGATATGTGAAACAGTACTTTGTGTAGGCTCGTCCTCTTTTGAAATATTATGGGGTAACTGTACTATAATATACTGTGAAGCAGTAGCTATTTCTTCTTGCATCCTCCTTGGCTCCATTGCAATGGCTCCTTGTTTTTATTTCTCTCAGAATTGTCGTTCATCGAAGGGGTAGATATGAAATGTAGTGTATCATCAGCTTGTGAAGCAGTAGTAAATTTGACCTCTTCCGCAATTCCTCCGTTATTTGGTGTCTCTGTTCTTAGCCATTTAACAAATTGTTGCGACATTGACTTGCATTCTTCTAATTTTAATTTCCTTACATTTTTTTGTGCACCCGACAGTTGCTAAGGCATTTTAAAACTAGAACTAAACAAAAATATTATTTTTAACATGTTGCCTGTACTTTACATTGTTACATGTTGCCTGTACGTTAGTATACAGTACTTTATAACACTGTTATAAAGTATTGTATACTAACTATTATTTTTAGAGCGAATGTAAGCAAATGAAGAGATATAATTTGCTTGGATGTCCTCATATCCCATATTCCTATGTTTTTTCCAACCAAACATTTTACAGAAAATAATAAAAACCTAAAAATTGGTTGTATATGAAATTAAGTATTAAAAGTTTACTATAAAACTCAAATGGTGCATTAAACAGTACTATAAACGAAATAGTCTCCAAATACATAAAAACTTAACATTGCAAATCACTTCACTGAACAAATACAAAAGTACAAAATTACCTACAGAAATAACAAAATTGACAAGGTAATCCAAGCACGTGTGTCACGTGTCTGTTAATGAAATCCTCGATATATTGTTGTCAAAAAATCTTAATATTATTATTTGCGTTCTTACCTATTTCCACAAACACATATACGCGAAAACACAAGTATAGTGACTACAATGCTGTATTAACACTGTAACCTAACCTAAGGCAAGTTAATCTAGGCACGTTGAAAAAATAGGTCAGTGCATTCATTCATTCGAATGTTCATGTTGGTGAACAGAGACATCAAGGGTTTAAGTTAGGCAAAATCTAATCGCCAAACCGGGCAGTAAAAAGGCGAAAAAAAATTTTAATAAAAAATATAATGTCTTGTTACAGCATTTTGCCCCCCCCCCTTACTAGTGGGTCCCGTCCGGGTATCTGTTGCACCTGCCTAGTTAAGTACTGAGTAACTGTTTTATCAATACCATCTGGCATATGCATAATTCTGTTTTTATTGTGTCGTCCGAATGAGGAACTTTCATAATTTCTTTTTTGCATCATTATCTAACATAATTTGAAATATTAAAGAACATGTTTGTTTAATCAGACGCTATGCTATGGTGTGTGGTTTTAAATTTTCAGCGAATATTTCGGCAACTTTATACGATCCAATTTGTGTTTTATTAGATATTGTTACTATTTAAAAAAAAAATTTCCTTGATTAATTTGATTATTCTACAATCTTTAAAATTAATTATTGTCTTTGAACTGGAGATTGGCGTGTTTGAATGTAAAATGCCGTTTTAATTTTGCTGGTATCATTGCACTGCTACGAAGCGTTTCCCCATAAACCACGTAAAAAAGGGAATTTGACATTCATTTTCGTCAATACACGTGAACCCGTAATCTAAATAATATTGGAATTTTGTCTATTGACATTTTTATTTTGTTCCCTCAATTGTGAGTATCATTATTGATAGTGCTTATACTTCCAACTAGCACTATCAGCGTGACAGAATCATATTTTCGTTTTAGATATTTGTGTGCTTTGCCGTTTCTAATAATTATTTTTAATTCTTTGGAGGGTAATTAGAGCTATTTTAATTTCTAGAAGAGCAGTTTGTCGGAAATGAACTTCAACCTACAATTACGAAACTATGCATTTTATAACACTGACGATCTGTGTAAACATTTGGACATTATTTCCCACCAAATTCTGCACAGATTATTCATAATAACGTAGTTAAGATAGAATAATTTGAACATTACTATAAGGAAAAACAAGACTCTCAAAATATATTCTACAAAACGTAGAATTTAACTGATGCAAAATTTTCATATACATTTCAGTATAGATTATTATTTATTATTCATCAACGTTTGTATAGTATTTGTACAATTGTTTGAAAATTTTCTTTAAAAATAAAAATGAACGTTTGAACAGACATTTCAGTTCTTCAGTTGAAGAACGGATTTTGCTATTGAATGAATGATCAGATGAAGCCCTTTTTATCGAAGATATAGTATCGAAAAATATTGAAATGCCGAACAAATTAAGAATATTCAAGGAATGTGTAAGTATCTTCTCTGCAGCAACGAAGTCAACATAAATTCGGTCAAGATTATAGTTTCTGTCAAAAAAAAAAAGCCCAGTTGAAAGAACAACGAATCAGAGCAACAGGAATGTTGCGAGTTCAAAACTCGGCCTAGCCAAATCCGTAGGCAGGGAGTAATGTACGTTAAATCTTTCGTGGTCTCAAATGGCCTCACATTGCCGTGGTAGGTATGGAAGTTTGGATAGTGGGCTATCAGGTCAGATGTTCTCGTCATCTGATCAAGGTTCAAAATATGATCGGGACAACACCATTTCTACCTAAACAAGTTTAGATTATTTGCATTTTTCATCATTCAATATCAGAGCTCTTCAATTTAAGAGTAGTTATGAATCCATTTTCAGGATGGTGCCCTGAATTCAATGACCACCTTACAGAGCTATTAACTTTAAAAAGTTTAGTTTCTCTAATGGGGGGGGGGCAAAATCTGCCATAAATTCTGATGAATACATTATAATCGAGATTCATTCTGTGAAGAGATTCAACGAGTACTATCTCAGAAGCTCCTTATGGATATACACATTCTGGAACGGAATTAGGGACCCACAAGCCCTTGGTGCACCGAATAAAAGAAGGTCCCTTCAACAATTTGCCGTCGCTGCATTGGAATAGGACTTTTGTGACATCCTTTATGATCAACAGAAGAGAAGGGTCATTGTCCGTCTTGATTTCCCGACATTCTGGTATACTTGGATGCGTGGATCCTAATGAAAAAAAAGGCGTATATCAAAATACACACATACAGAGATTATCTCTAATCAAAAGAGCAAATTTTACTATTTGTTCGTAGTTTTTAACAAACCTTATATACAAGGTGATTAATCAAATAAAACTAACTCACATGCTAATAACAAATTATTTGAAGTGAAAGTAATTGAATCTACGTCGCACTGGAGCAACACTACGGGATATTGGTGACAATCCGGGACCAATCCCGAATAGAAAGATCCGATGGTTATACTTTGTGAGTCCGAACCATTTTTAGATTACGGGATAACACCCGAGCTGGCACTCACTCTCCAAACTTCCGAACCTCTCCAACGTGAGTACATTTGAGACCCACAACAGATTGTGCACCAGACCTGGCATGAACACGACCGTCTTTGCTTGGATCAAGTTTCAAGCACGAAACAGTTTTATTAACTTGCTACCCTTCTAACCGGACAACAGCTGACCTACAAATTATCTCAGTGATGTCGATATACAATAATATCTAGTTGTTCCATACAAACTGAACTTTAATAATGCACAATTGAACACTTTTCAGAGAGAAGTCTGCTGAGGTAAATAAATAATTTCCAAAGTTTTTTTATGAACAGCAAAGGTATAGAAATTGTCAAATATGTACTTAATAAAACATTTTTTGATTCCAGTTAATGTAATTGCTTCACACGCTTTTCAATTACAAGGCCATCATTCCAGTCTTATCAACATGACATCGAAGGACCCTTCTCACTCCATTCCTCTCCTTGTAAAATCCTTGGGGTTCACTGTGGTTCAGTGGGTTTATCCATTGCATTTACAACCTGAGAGTATTAGCCTGTAAAGGCTTATTTCCTTGTTGGGCGTATTCCTTTCTTTTGTGTCAGCAAAGGGTAGTTGTGAATTTACTTCGCACTGGAAGAAAACAAAGTACCATTGACGACGCAAAGGTAGTAGGTAAAAAGGAGATTATGGTTCAGCAATCAAATTACTTAAGTGTTTGTTTTAAAACTTAAGCCAACGTCCAGCGAAATAGTTTGATTTGAACTCCAATTTTTTAGCACTTTAGAATGTTGTTCATAATATTTCGTATCAGAACAAATGACTCGGATGAATATTTTTCCAAGATCTAGCAGTTTTCACTTTCCAAGTCTAGAAATTCGTCTGGATTTGGTGAAGAATTTGGTGAAAGGGCAGTCTAAGAACGGAACCTCCATTGGAAAGCATTCCCATATTTTATCGTTCGACTATATACCTCATCCAAGATCTGGTCAATTTTATAATAACTAGATACCTTTTCGAGACAAATCTGCCTATCCTTCAAGGGAAATGTAGATTCAAGATGAGAAAACAAATTATCTCTTGCTTAGATATGGTGACTGTAATGAAAAGGTCTATGCATCAGAGGCTGGTCATTATAGGGCAATTTTCGACTCAAAGATAAACCACCAGGAGGGTTAAAATGTTTTTCAATTGAGCAATTCGTTATCTAATATTTGATGATGCCTTTGTGCAGAAACTTTTCCGTGGTTTACTTAATGCAAAGAAACTATCATGCGTATTCATCTTTTACTGTTACCAAACTCTGAATTTGCACGGAAATAAACTCTGAAGCACAATAAATGCACGACATATTCTAAGTAATTTCTTTCTGTTAGGTATTTTGTTGTTTTGGGGGTTTTATGGCGCAAGGGCCATATTTGGCTATACTGAGCCAGACACGACATACAACATCAAGCAATAGACATACACACAGTGGAAGCTTTACTGACATAGAAGAGAGAAATAAACCCTGGGTGGATTACCCTTGACATACATCAAACCTGCACCGCCTACAACTCCAAGATTGCTGGTGCAGTGGACATATCCACTGATACAAGACGGCTCCTCTTTCTGTTAAGTAAAGAGAAGAATCGAAAATGCAGCACTTACTTGACACGCATATTGGTGGAGTGTCCGGTTTCCACAACCCCTGCTGACACTGAGTGTATCTAGATCCAATCAGTCTTGTATGTTTCGCGCACGAGAACATCAACTTCTTATCACTGTTGCGTCGTATCAACACAAGGTTCGGAAAGTCGTCAGGTGATATCTCTGCACATCCCCAAAATAGCCTATCTGTAGAAATCGTAAATGAAAAAAGTAAGGTAAATTTTACGAGTAGCTATCACACGCATATACCGCAATTAATCTAAATATTTTCGGAATTTTGAAAGACATTTAAAAATTTAAGAAAAAACACTTGTCTTGGTGGTAATACTAGATACTTTAATTGATAATGCAACATTTGCCTCACATCAATTTCCAAAGGATATATACATGTTTTAGGATCAATACGGGGGCAATTGAAAGCATTTAGTATCAAGCATAGAGAAAATTTAAAAGTAGACTGAGCAATGGCAACCTTTTATGCGCCCAGGATCATGTGACCAATACTAGTAATCACGTGACCCTTTGAGTACGAGTACTTTCGTTTACCGGAAGGAAACAGACATTCATCATCTGATTGGTCCACAGAACTGTGGCGTAGTAGTAAACATTAGCTATTTCATCATTTTTTGACATCTATTTACATTTTACGTCTGTGATATCAAGCATATCACACTCCGGCAAGAAAAGTAACACAAGTCAAAAAATAAAAATTTTGATGTTATGACATTGAAAAATATGTATGATGTGCCCCAGTGTGTTACATTACTATTCTATTGAATATAATAGAAGTTACCACCATAAATACTTGCCTACAATTTAAAAGAAGCTTATACTATTTCAATATAAGTTTTATAATATCCTTAAAGTTGATGTTTCTCAAATTCTGCAATTTTGAGTAGTGCCACTTTTCTTGCTGGGGTGCGATATGTTGAAATGGTTTTTTATCTGCAGAAAATGAAGTTTCGTGTTTCAATATATTCTGCATACTAATTCTACTGCAACAAAACGCTATTGTTTCGTTGCGTACAACACATTTCAAGGAACTTCGACGGAATTTATCATTTAATGGAATTATTGCCTTTTAAATTGAAGAGTGTTTTTAAAATTACATTCTGAGTGTTGTTTCGATAACACAGACCTGATGCCCAAACTAATCGAAGCAGTTTGCTCTTGCTTTTGCACGACTACAATAGCCTGTTTTCATTAACTGTTCGTTACTGAAACTGCATGATACAGCGACAAGACAATGTATGATACATACCAAAGTTAAAATAGCGACACTTTCGTTTCTGTACTCTGACTCGTTAAACATATAATGTGGTTCGTCCACAAACAAGCACATAGAGGCCGTCCGGGCTGATCCCGAGAAAGCTCTTCACAAGCATATCGGAAATGCAAAGTACCTGCCAATCACTGTTTTTTTAATTGCCGATTGATCAGTGCTTACCTTATAATCCGCATCACTGTAAAACATTCATAGTCATATACATTCTCTTAAGAAGCCAGTGCTGATTTGTAACAAAATGCAATTATCAGTGACCTCACTCTTAGCTCTCCTGATGGTTGTCTAGACCCGGTATTTCTCGTCATTAGCAAAACTTACTGGTTCTTGCTGGACGAGATATCTCGTCATTAGAAAATAACTGTGATCAGGTTTTTATATAATCGTTGCCCAATGCTCATATTATCTTATATCAGAAACTGAACAATACTGTTTTAAAGTAAATGCTTCTGTGCAAGGTTCAACCTGCAAGAATTTTCAAAACGTTCTTCTAAAAACGTCTATCCGCCTAGTGGTTGGTCTGCACGAGATACTTCTTGTCATTATCAAAACTGGCTAGACCTTGGTGGGCGAGATATCTCGTGTTTAGAGATTAAATAACCATGTAATCATCATACAGTCGATTCCCATTGCTCATATTATCTAAACAAAAGCAGAACAATATTGTTTTAAAGCAAATGTATCTGTAGAGCAACTTACAAAGATTTTCAAAGCGTTCTGCACAAACGTTTCATCTCCTGGCGGTTGTCTCGTGATTAGCAAAACTGACCAGGTATCTTAACAAAATTGATTAGATCTTGATGGACGAGATCTCGTCGAACACTTGGAGAGTCCAAGTTTCAAAGCATTGTAAAGAGTGTGCAGTAAAATGTGCACAAACAGAGAGAAATTTTGTGTGATTACAAACCTTGCATCTTCCTCTTTCTTTCGTCTGTATATATATTAACATTGTTCAGACTGTTTTTAAGTGTAGGATATGACGACAAAGGTGTCCGGTTACTTTGAAGTGGAACACATGACGTTCTTCCTTCAGAACAGTTTGAGGTCCACTCAGTTTCGATTTGTTTCACTTGATCCGTCAACTTCTGGCTTGCATTCAAGGATGATCGAATTGCTAGGTCGACTAAAGTTTTAACCGCGCGCTCAGTCTTATCTAAAAAGAAACTATCAATTATTTTTCAAAGCGAATGCTACAAAATCATAAAATTAAAATAAAATAAACTGCGAAGAGTGGGATAGTGGGGAAACAGGCCGTCGAGTTTACACGTTTTTACCTAAAGTTAACAAAGAAAGACAGTCCTGTGGAGAAAATCTAACAGCATTCTACACTGGGCATGGCCCATTCCCCACCTATCTGTTCATGTTCAAAATAAAGAATAGCGACCAATGCATCTGTGGGGAGGTTGGCACTCCAGATTATTACATTTTTGAGTGGCCACTCACAGGTAGCAATCACCTCAAGAAACCAGCAATAACGCACTACCAAGCTTGGGCCACCAACACTATCAACAACAATCAGGCTCGAATAAAAATTATGAATGTTATGAAATTCCTAATGGAAAACATTAACATTGTCACCAACTAACAATCAAAAGACTCTAGGAATGTGTACATTTGTATTTTATTGTTAATTTTTAGTTTCTGTCTTTTAGCTGTACATAATTAATGGAATTAATCGTTTACTATTTAAATATTAGTGTAATTTAGATAGGGTCAAAAAAGATTGTTACTTCGTTAAATCAACTTTGTGTACGTGAGGCTGGTGGTAAAATCAGGACTACACCTGACATTTTAATTAAAAATAGGGGAACTATTAGCCTTGCCAAAAGAGGAAAACTATACTAAAATTAAAGCTCATGCAAAACAGTTAGGGAAAATCCTACCGGCCCTACCGGCCAATGTCTTAAATGTACTATCAAAAGGATATTTAATCATTATTTTCAAAAGGATATATAACTAGTATTATCAAAAGGATGTATTACTCATGAAAAATGTACATCAAATGTATTTTCAGAAATTTGATCACGGGGTTGACCAGATTAGTCCGGTTTCCTTTGACGGGTTCATTCCATTTTTCCGTGGTTGACTAGTAAACCCTTTAACCTGACTAAAGTCGGGAGGTGAGGGGGTGACCTGCGGTGACCAACCAGCCAAGGTGTTTAAACATTTTATGCAAAATTTTTAAGGTAGGGTATCGAACACAATATTAACCCTCCTGTGGATGTCTCTACGAGGTATCATAAGGAAAATTAACCAGATCTTGATGTACTAGATATCTAGTCATTAGAAGCAAACTGATAAGATCTTGATCTAGTCATTATCAAGGGAAGATATAGATATAGAGTGAAGAATGGGAACCTTTTTATGTGCCCAAAATCGAGTGACCAAAACTAGTAGTAACATGCCCTTTAGACAACTTTCGTTTGACAGGAGGAAATTGTCATCATCAGATTGGTCCACGGTACGCGTAAAGGCAACCAATCCATCCATTGATTCGTCATCTGACTGGTCCGAGAGACATGGTAGTTCACTGGCGATTTCACCTTTTTTGTCACAACTTTAGAAATGCGTATTGGAACATTCCCCGTCATCAGATGTCATATCACCAAATGAGGCGATGGAATGCCAATTAAGTTAACCAATACAATTTTACACGTATGAGCGCAGCGACTACTCTCTTGGGACTACCGCCATTTTCGATACGTGTAACGTATCACTTCATCAGTATTGGTAAGTAATTGAATTCACATCGCTCTGGTGTAACATAACGGGTTATTGGGGATGGTCCGAGATAAATACCGAAGTGAAAGATCCGAGGACAAGACTGCAGTGTCGTGTGGAAGTCTCGAGACTGGTGTGCCAACTTAGATGCCATAGGCTACTGGATACAAATTACGAAGTGTTATACTCGGATTACCTCATGACTGATCCTGGATCATCGCTTAATTTTCGTTGCCGTTGCTCTACAGTGACATAAATTCAACTAATAAATGAAACCAACACCTGGTAACTTTAAACCTCTGTAGCACGGTCAGATCTCAACAATGAATACTAAGATAGCTGACATGCACTTACCATCTGGGATGTACGTAAACGGACGAATTGCTGTAAAATTATAATATGATCCCAAGTAGGGATACGACATCGATGTCGATGCTTTCAAAACATCGATGTTTTTAACATTGTTGTATTGGAGCCGATGTTTTTACATCGATGTTTACACTTGTCGATCTTTTTACATTGTCGATGGGTTTTTTTTAAGTGAAAAAAGTACCATTATAAAAATTTAAAAGACAACCAAACAGCAACATTTTTATAATCAGTAAATTGAGCATAATTTTAGACCTAAGTGGCCAAGTGTGAAGGGTCCGAAAAGTAGGGATGCTACATCGATGTCGATGTTTTCAAAGCATCGATGTTTTATAAAAACATTGTTGTATTTACCATCGATTTATTGGAGCCAATGTTTGTTAAACATCGGTGTTTTTACGTTATCGATGTTTTATTTTTGAATGAAAAAAAGAACCATTGTAAAAATTTAAGAAAAATAACCGTGCAACTACGTATTTGTCAGTGATGGCGACATCTATCCCATCAGAAAGAGTTTTTTCCTAACTGGTGAAAAAAGAAGTCGGCTTAAGGTGGAGAATGTTAACAAAATTCTTTTTTTACAAGCTGTAAATAACAAATATTGGGGCCTATAATAATTATAGGCCCCAATTTTTTTTATTTACAATCATTAAAAATAAGTTTGTTGTGTTTTCCCCCTATGAATTGATAAATAATTAATGATAACTAAGAATAGTTATTGTTATGTACCTACCTAATTATACTTATAGTTCGTAGTACCTATGTCAAATTGTTGTAAATATTATTTTCATTTATATTATTCATTTTGAAAATGAAAGATTTGTTAATTGTTCTTATTAATTTTTTAAAACTTGTTTTGACAGTTAAAAAATCTTAGTTTTAAATTAATAAACACGGCAAAGGACAAATTAAATCCCCTCCGCGAACATTAATGTTTGTAGTTACTAAACCAGATTTAGGAATTTATTTATTTATTTATTTGGGGGAGGGGGGGAATTAAATATACTGATTTGTTTAAACATAGATGGTTTTTGGTCGATGTATTATTAACATCGATGTTTTAATTTTGAACATCCATGATTTAATTTTGAACATCCATGTTTTAATTTTGAACATTCATGATTTAATTTTGAACATCCATGTTTCAATTTTGAACATCCATGATTTAATTTTGAACATCCATGTTTTAATTTTGAACATCCATGTTTTAATTTTGAACATCCATGTTTTAATTTTGAACATCCATGTTTTAATTTTGAACATCCATGATTTGTTGTCGATGTCGCATTCCTAATCCCAAGAGACATGCTCTGTAAAAGTTGTAGCTGCTAAAGCAGTTGCAAACCCATTGAGCTGCAGCGACCCCTTGATAATTAAACGCTGTTATTGTATTCTTGCTCAGTACGTGGGGAATCACAGGTTCTAACCACAGACGTGAAATATAAGTAGACTGTGCATTTCTATTTCGAGAACCTTCAAAATGTATAACCAACATGTTGACTAATAATCAAGTGATCGCTCCATGAAAACTCCGACTAGATCCATGGAAATTCTACTATTATGAAATTTTTTATTTTGTTTTGCTTTTTACTCTTTTATTACTGAACCCATAAATATAATCTTGTGTAAAAATAAATATAATTTTTCTATCAAAAAAAGAAATATGGAATTCACAGGTTATGACTAAGCTAAGCCAAAAAAAAGTGAATGGACATGCTCACACACGGAAGAACTGCACCCAGAATAAGTTATTATAATCGAACTCGCATTGCTTACAATTAACAGGTTGCTAACGTAGTTCTAAACTCACTAAGACATTGCATGTCATAGGACCATTTTCTAACACTTTTACAGCTCAAAATCTTCTTCCCCACTCCTTGATAATACTATAAACCCTCCTAGAGATCTCAAAGAGTTCTCTCGTCCAAGATATAACCAATTTTGCTTATTACTAGGCATCCCGTCGTAAAAAAAAATGCCGATGATTTTTATAACATCAAGATCTAATACGTTTTCTTCTAATGACGATATATCTCGTCTATTAAGGTCCAGTTAAATTTCCTAATGGCGAAATATCTCTGCAGTGTAATTTCCAGTAAAGTTAAAGGTTAACTGCATTATAGTTTTCCCATATTTATGGTGGGAAAATGTTTTAAAAGTCAATAATCGTTTTTAATTACTATACGTACTTTCATTATCTTGTATCATATAGTGAAGATCTACTAATCCGTCTTGAAGAACTGAAGTCGAGCTGCTTAAGAATCTGACTTGTTCCTCTATATTTTCTAAGTTATTAATCCTATAACTATGCACATCCAGGACACTTTGACGAAGCATTTCTGCACGCATGTTTTGATACAGTGTCTCATTTATATTTTCCAAAGCTTTTCGAAAATTGTTAATCTGTGTAGACATGCGTGAGACTGATTTAGAGTTTGTCAGATCGGACAGATTTTTCTCCACAGAATCCAAACGTTCATTCAATTTTCTGAAAAATAAAGTTTTATATTTAAATGCTTCTTTTTCAAAGACATAATTTCCGTAAATTTCCAATTTAAATAGATAGTCGAAAAAACGTGATTTTTGCAATATTCCAGACACCACCAGGACTAGGATTTATTTAGTTCTTCGAAGATAAAGATCAGATCAAATAATTCGCTTTACAGGCTGTTGATTCTTGTTGTAAATTATACATGAATTTTGATACTGAGGACATTATTCGAGGGTCTAGTGTAAAGTTTCTATTTTTCCTAAGTTTTAAACAAAATTTTGTTGAATAAACCTTATTCTGGTGGTTCTCTCAATGAGATGTCAATTAAAACAAAACTGAACATATCTTTACCTGAAAAGATAGGCAAGCGATGGCAAGATACCTCATCATTATCAAAATTCATGGAAGTACTACATACGGTACTATGCAGAGAGAGATAAATGGTAAATACATGTAGAGTATGTCCTTAAAAGAATGTCCCAGTTATAAATTTTAATTGTATCAACTGTAAGCGTTGTAGAGTATTAGTTCAAGGCCACAATTAAAGAGTAACTCAAACAGTTTTAGATAAGCGCATGCGCGAGTACTGTTTTGTTGTTTTCTCGCTTGCAGTGCCACGTACACAAAATGGCGAGTCCTGAGCATAAAGAGTTGAATTGGTCGTAATGGTCGATAAGACAGAGCTCTTTTTCGCTAGACCCCACGTTCACCTGACATAACGCCATGTGATTTTTTCCTTTGGGGATTTATAAAAGATCGTGTCTACGTTCCGCCGATACCTAATAATTTGCCTGAGTTGAGACACAGAATTGAAGAGGCTATTGCGTCCATTACTCCGGACTTGTTAACTAAAGTGTGTGAAGAATTAGACTTTAGGTTGGATATGAGCCGTATAACTAAAGGTGCACATATTGAACACTTGTAAGAAAAACTAGGTTAGTTTACCTTCAATTTGATTTATGATTTGTTGTAAATTGTCTAAATTAAACTGTTATTATATACCATTGAAACTGGGACATTCTTTTATGGACACCCTGTACTATATCGAAGAAGTTTAGAGACAAATTATAATAATAACTAAACCCTGAATCAACAATGACGACTTTTTCAAGAAAACTTGAGAATGTGACATCAGTTTCCCTTTTAACAATCTAAATAGTAGCCGCATGATTTCTCAATTTACGATCTGCACATTTTTTCAGTTTGACTTCTAAACAGTTTTGATCTTGTCCAAATATGTTTCCGAATGATTCGTTTCGAAGGAAAGAACCAGTAGAAACATTTCCAAAGGACTCTATTCTAAGGAAAACAGCTATACAATCTTTCCAAAGGATTCCATTCTAAAAAGAGGTATTTTTCTATAAGGGTAATCCTCCTGTTGGTTGTCCCGATAAGGTGTCTCACCATTAGAATAACTAATCGTATCTTGATGGACGATATATCTCGTTATTAAAAGAAAACTTCCCTGATCATAGTCTCGTCATCTTAACAAAATTCGGCCGTATCTTGATGACGAGATATCTCGTCATTAGCAAATTGACCAGATCTTGATAGACGAGAAATCTAATCTCGAAACCACTTAGAGAACTTTCTGTTATCTAGCTCTAAGACATCGTTTAGATAATCCATACAGAGTTTCGAAGATTGTGCCTTTTCAGCTCTTTTTTATTCTTAGTTAAAATATATTTGCTATTAGAAAAGAAACGACGACAAATGGAATTGACTCAAAAGGTTTGTAAAGGTTCTTCGTGTGGTTTGTGAATGGCAAAAGAAACGAGAACACTGAAAACTTAACTAGTGTTCATTTAAGTAAACGTTTTACAAATCTGCTCTCTATAGTCTCAGGAAAGAGCCTTCCAAAGAACGTACGTACGGACCTCAAATTCCGCCGTCTTCCTCGGTCTATCGTTTCCCTGTCCTTGTCTGCCTTTCTCTCTCTTCGATCACCCCTGAACAAATCCCTAGTAGCGTCAACTTCTGTCTCTTATCACATGACACTTGCGCCTCTGCTTTCTCCACCAAGTAGGGGTAGAGGGCATAATATTATACTATACAAGGTTGTCCAAAGCCAAATATTAATTAATAACCATAAATTACTTATTTTGCTTTCGATTCAATTTTCGCATACCCAACTATTAATGCTACGCGAAGCTACTGATAATAATGTCCATGTTTTCAACACGGTTCCATTCGTATTACCATGCTTCAGTGAGAACTCACTTGGTATCGTTCCTGTACACCACTCCTTCGAATTTGTTATGCAGCTCGTTTATATCATTTTCGAACAGAGTCTCTTTCATATCCTCAAGCTTTGAGTTGATCCATTCTTCTATTCCAAGTCCTTCATCAAATGAGGTAACATTTTGCAATTTGTTCTCCAAACTCTTGATGCTATGCCACTTCTCATTTAGATCTTCCTGTTGAAATGAAAACATTAATTCCACAAATTACTGTTCATTTGCTATCTGGTTGGTGGATTATGGCGTTTAATGGTGCAAGGGCAATATTTGGCTATGCTGCGCAAGACACAAGACATACATCAAGTTATGGACACACACATTGAAAGTTTAACTTACACTCAAGTGAGAAATACATCCAGAGAGAGAGAGTGGAAGGCATCTGACAAGAATTGAACCTGACCAATCTGCTATCTGGATATATATATATATATATATATATATATATATATATATATATATATATATATATATATATATATATATATATAAAATCCTCATCTGTACTGGATGTTTTCAATTAAAGCCTTCAGTTTGATTTTGGAGTTTAACTTCTAAATAAAATTCTTTTGATTTAAAGTCTTTTACTTACTATGTTTGCTTAATTCATGACAATTGGTAATTTGAAGAGAGAATATAAGCTTAATCTTCCAAATGTTTAATTAGATGTTTATTTATTTTTAATGAATTCTAATTGCTTTTTATCACACGCAACACCAGACAGTATTTGATTTAAAGCGGCACATGTAAAAATAAAACACATTTTAATTAGAATTTTGCCGTTATTGAAAGAATGCATGTTTATGTTTATAAAAATCCGTACAAGGTCTTTTGAGGTATTGAAAATTGTTTATGTAAGTGACGGTTTTGAGTTAAATGCATATTTAAGCAACTTTTTATAAATGGTAAAGTTTGTTGGAAAGTATTATTTTCTTTAACAGGCGGTATCAAATCGATTTACCATTTCTTTTAAAAGTAGTAATAGGTTATATTTGTTTTTATTTTGTATCGAAGACATTCACTTTTAAAGCAAGTTCTTTTATTATTGCTCGTGAACAAAAATGAAATTTTCAAGTAAAAATCTATTAGCTTAAAAACATTTAGTGATAAATATCTTATGAAAATAATTTTTCAACCTTTTATTAAAGATGGCGAAATTCAAAAATCTCGTATGCTTGCTGAAAGAATGGCACGTGTAAAAAATACAATAAGATAAATTATTGATGCGAGACTATTCGCCCTAAATTTGTCAATTTTATGCATTGAATTAATCAAGTTTACAAATAAAAAACTTGAAGAAAAGCATTCCTAATCCACTCCACCCAACTAAAAACCTCTCCGAAGTATCGTCTTTTGTAGTAGTTACCTTAGTGTCACCTTTCGTCATTTTACAGTTTTGTCAAACAGAAATGCGATGCACGACAAATGAATTGCAGGGATGTATATGCATCTATAGGATTTATGTCCAAAGTAAGTTGTAAAAATTATAAAAACGTGGAAAAGGCGTTAAAAATTATTTTTCTCTCAGTTAAATGATTTCAGATTTTTTAACGAATGACAACAAAGATTGTAATATTCCAATCATTTCATCAATCCACAATTAACTAATTCAACCCGAGTAATGTCGGGTAATTCTTCTAGGGGTATGATAGCTATCTACTTCAAACTATTTTTAACAGTTACAAACTCAAAATTATATTATTTAATGTACTATTACAAGAGAATATAATAGATTTATGTAAAAAATTAAAAAGAAATTTAGTAATTATTGAAAACGGAACAAATTATAGACTATTACTATTACAATCAATTGTAGATCTACTTGAACTGTTTGTATGCTACGGTATTTATTTACTTCCCATCTTATTACAGAATCTTATTGAAGAACTGATACTCTTTTCACGAATTAAATGTTGATAATCTTTGTATCACTATTCAATTGAGTGCATATAAACTGACTTAATGAACCACTAGACTTTATTGATTTCTCAATGCATCGTAAATATGATGATCAGATAACATATATGTAAATATGATTTTTGTCAGTAGTATCAAGATATGGATGTAAAACGTCTTCCCTGGCCTGCTCAGAGTTACGACCTCACCCCAATAAAACAGTTGTGGAACACACAAGTTAGAGTGTAGCTTACGGGCCAGGGAACCACGTGGAAATATACATATATAACCATATGTATATGTATACAGTATCCACTCTATTCTGAACACTCATGGGGAGCGGCCAAATAGTTCAAATTAAGGGGGTGTTCATTGTAGAGGGAGATCGGGAAATGCATGTACGTATTGAGTTTATGACTATATAATACTTAGCCTGGTTAGCCATGCCAGTTACTGAGATGATGGAGGTGCTGAATTTAGATTTGGCATCTAGTGCAATGTCAAACTAAATTCAGTCGGACCTGTATTGTACCATCTCAGTTTTTTATCAAAAAAGTTTTACAAAACATACTACAGTACAATAAAATTACATACTTACAGTATACACATTTTTTACAGCAGCATATTAGTACTACATAGTATACTATGCATAATTAATTATTTTATGAAAAAGTGAGCAATTTTAGTCTGTTTTTGCATTGCGTATGCTCGTGCAACGTACATGTTATCTAGTTGTTTAAGAAGTGGAAAGGTTTCCGGGTGATGTACAGCAGCATAGTTCATCAGGTCCTGAATACCTTGGTCACATTGCTTGAAGGTAATCGTACTTCTTGTTTCATCGGTCTCTTTTGGTTCTGCTTCTTCTTCACTGTACTCTTTCTCTTCAACGATATTGTTGTCGCAAATCGGAAGTCTTCCGTCGGCTTTGAGATAAGCTCCAAGTTCACTTTCAATTTGTAGCTCCCGAAGAATTAACCCCAAGTCACTCACAGTTGTTGCTTCTTGGTCCCCTATTATTAATTGCTCCTTCTTACACAGAAACCCTACTTTGTAAAAGCATCTTTGAATGGTGTAGTGGTTTTTTACTTTTTCCGATCACAAGTAGTTTAAGCTTCTCTCCCGTAAAACTGGCATAGAGCATGAAGGTAAGTCTTTCTTTCAACATTTTCCCACCCACGCATTTATCGCTTTTTTGTGCTAGGGTTTTATTTGGAAGAGCTTAAAAACAGGCCGGTTTCTTCGGCATTGAAAATGTCAGCGGCGTCGAAATCCTTCGTTAAGTTCGGAGGTTTAGCTTTCCATTCCTCCACAGTCTCCAAATTTACGTCTGCAGCTCCAACATTGGTAACTTTGAATTCGGTGTTTTGCCGACTTTTGAAGCGAGTCGACCATCTTTCTGATGCCTTGAATTATGTGATTTTCTCCTTGTCTGCAAAATCCATAGCAATCTGCTTAAGCAGGGGTCCAGTGATAGGAAGATGTTTTGGTCTCATTTGGCAAAAAACTTCCACACGTGATTGTTTATGTTCTCGTTTCCTGTTTTCTTTTCGAAAATTTCACTCTTAAAGGAAGGTTAATTTGTTTCAAAAGCGTCTATAATTTCTTTCTCTTTCTAGCTGATGGCGTTGATTTGTCGTACTGAAATTCCAAACTCAGATGCAATTTTCGTTTGAATTGCTTTTGATTTTCGAACAAGTTTGTATTTTTCCTGAAGCTTCAGTTATTTCCGTTTTTTCGTTTTCCTACTTATTTCTGACATACTGTAGCCTATCTGCGTAAGTGCTATGCTTCTTTGCCTGCAACAATAGCGTAATGGCGAAAAAAAAATTCCTTTGCCGAACAAAATGGAAAGAAACATAAGTGAAAATGCTGTCCAATCAGAAGGTCGGAAAAGAAAGCTTGACCCTTTTTTGACCACTCCCTCTAACACGTGTTGAAAACCTGTTGTCTATTATCTGTAAGTAGGGGCGGGGATCGTGGCATTTCTTCGCCGAAATTCCTCCGATTGCAAACACACCGTTCAGTTTAAGGGGGAATGAGGAACAAAAGTAGCGTTCGTAACACTGGGGTGTTCAGATTAAAGGGTGTTCAGAATAGAGAGGTCATCTTAGGATAAGTCTAAGAATAAGGGACGTGCCAACGTTTTGAATAGAGGGGGGGGGCGACCCTAGGCGTTACTAGGGTTGTTGAATTGGGGGGGGGATCCTCCCGAAAAGTACCCCTGTAAAAAATGGAAGGAATAAATTAATTATATTAATATTGATTAATTATTAATAATAAATTATAAACAGTTAATTAATTTACATAAAAAGATATTCATCAATTAACACTTGAATTTTAAAATCTTATTTTTTTCTTCATACAATATTTACTAAATGACTTTAAGGTGAATTTTAAAACTTACAATACATTTAAATTAGAAATTAAAACGTCAATTTTTTCGTAAACGTCTCGATTTTTCAGAACTTTTTAGATTTATATTTGATTTGCTTGAAGCACATGGGTAAAAATTATCTCGATTCTGACTCTGCCGCCTATGAGTGCTCATAATTTTTTTAACAGAATCTATATTTAAAAATTCGGTTTCAATGGAGCACAGTAGGCAATATTTTTAAAAACCAATGAAATAAGATAAACATTAATTTTAAAAAGTTAAAAACTAATAACAATAATTAAAATATAAGATGTATTTGAAAATTTGGTTTAAAAAAACACAATTGACGATATTGATACAATTGACACAATTGACGACGGTCCGGGATTAATCCTTTAAGAAAAAGATTTGAGAAAAACACCTCGTAATTTTGAACCACGGTCAGATGACGAAACAACACCTGAGCTAGCACCCCACTCTCCAAGCTTTCACACCAACCCAACGTGAGGTCGATAGATTTAAGGTGCACCAGCCGCCTCTACGCCATGCGCTTACAAACATCCATGCCCCGACCCGGATTCGAACCTGGAACCTTCCGATCTAGATGCTAACACCTTAACCACTATACCGGTTGGTCGGCGGCTCATATATCGGACGAAAGTTTGGAATATAATGGTTCAGGTAGCCAATTTATTAGATTTATTATTGTCTAACATTTATCAAAAATTAATTTTTACTGCTTAGCGACCGCAAATTTTGTTCATACTACTTATATGAAAATAAGAATGTTTTTGTTAACTACAACTTGGAATAGGTATTTTTATTGGAAACCCGTTTTTCAACAATTGGGTATTACTGTTCTTTTAAGTTAGAAATATTTAAGAATCTCTCTATATTAAAAAGAGTTACCACCGCCGCTGTCGCACGATTGGAAACTGGGTTTTTTCACGCTGTTCTCAAGATGGTTTGTCGATTGAGTACAGATCAGAATATTACGAGATTAACATGGTTTATTCAAAATTGTACTGGGAACAAAATGGAGATGGTTTTTTTTACTGATGCGGCTATCAGTTTAGGGTGCATTAAGTGTTAAAGTAATAAAAAAAGCGAAATCACTTACGACAGGAGTGTTGGTTTGCAAAGCAACAAGTTTTAACAATGCACTGTTCTCACTTAATTACTTCACAAATTCAAGTGTTCACTTTCAAAACATTATTCTCGGAACCTCACTCGTCAAGGAAATCCGTAAGACTAAATTATCCATCGGGCAAAAATTCAGAACAGTTCACTTGCAGGCAGTTTTCTCGTATTTACTTCAAATAACAAAGCCGACAATTTAAAAGACCCAAAATTGTAAATCATCAAAATAAGCAATGACAGATTTGTTGCGATTTCCGGAATGCCCTTATCTTCAAACGATATTTCAGTCAGTTGGTCAGGCGCTTTTTGTCCAGTTTGAGACCTAGGGCAATAAAACCCTAACATACAATCCCTCAGTCGGTCATAAAAATAAATCGCTTTTCTCAAGACATGCCGTCAAAGACTTGGTCGAGCCCTACAATGCATTTAAAGGATTCGAAAATGAGATAATCATCTCGTAGCATTCAAGTGCGAGCACCACGTGCATTCATTTTGGGGGTAGAACCACTTTAAAGCCGTAAAACAAAGTGATAAAGTATCGGTATCGGCCGCCTATCTCCACATATTCAGAGGAAGAATTTAATCTTTTGGTACTTTGGATCTTTGAAACAATTTTTTTTTTCACTTTTAGTTAAATATAAACTTTAACTACACAAATAAAAAAATTTCGAAGTTTCTTGATAAACTTTTCATACATTTACGTGTTAGAAACTTTCAAATTCGTTATTTTCAAAATCTAATTTTGTGTTGCCCCTTGCCCCTTCATTTATTACCCATTTCGTGGAATATATCGAAGCTCTCATAATGCACGCTGCCCCCTATGTGCTTCTTTCTCTCTCTCTCTCTCTCTGTATATATATATATATATATATATATATATATATATATATATATATATATATATATATATATATATATATATATATATATATATATATATATATATATATATATATATATATATATATATATATATATTAATGGAAGGGAGGCTGCTAACTGCATAGTTTATACAAAGGGCACCCCCCCCCCCTCCCTGTGCATTTTTTTACAAAAAAATGTCCAAAACTATCATTTAAACAATTTTAAATAAATCTATTCAACAACGCGCTGGAGAAAAGTCATAAACCTTTCTGATAAAACCTTCGTAAAAAGTTTTTTATGTTTATGGATATGGATATTGAGGGATGTGTGTGTGGAGATGTACTACGGAAATGACTGCGGTAGTTGTTTTGTTTTAATTAAATGGTTTGCAGTAATTTGTCAATGTCGTCGAAGGGTCCCCCAACTATCTTGAGTACATGCAGAGTGTTGACAATGTACGAAAATCTTCATGTACTACAATTTTTTATTTGTTTTCATACATTACATATTTTTTTACACTAATTTTGCGCCTCACCCACGAAATCGGCTGTCCAGAGCAAATGCCAAGTTTGCACTCCTCTAGATCTGGGCCTGCATCTATTGACAGGAAATGAAATTAGTCCCAAATTTGCTTTAACTGTACTTTTTAATGTTACTTTTGAAGTTAAAATGTTGATAATGTTTCTTGATAGTGTGTGTGTGGGGGGGGAGGGCTAAATATGGCTTTCGCCCCTTCTCCTCAATGACGGGAGGGACCAAATACCCTCTGCCCCCCCCCCTATTGGCAAATGCCTGTTTGCCCTCCTCCAGATCTGGGCCTGCATCTATTGACAGGGAATGAAATTAGTCCAAATTTGATTCAACGGTGCTGTTTAATGTTACTTTGAAGTTAAAGTACCCCCCCCCCCGGACCCCCCTTGTTGGCACGTGCCTGCTAAGAATGCATGCTTTAATAGGGGGTCGGTCCCCCACGTGCTGCAATTACACTAGCAACCTTTCTGGGCATACTTTCAACAAGGGTTTGATACACAGCATGGGTATTTGTGTCCATTCCTGCTGCAAGAATGTCGCCAGCTCAGCTGTAGGTTTCGATCGTGGTTCATTGGTCCGTAAGCGTCGCTCTAACTCCTCCCACAAATGTTCTATGGGGTGTAGATCGGGACTCTGAGCAGGCCAGGAAAGGCGTTTTAAATCCATATTTTGACACCCCTGCTTGACTGAGGCTGTAACATGACACTCCTGGAAGTAACATTCGCCCATCCATTACATGGCAAGAGCGTAGTAAAAACCTGATTGTCCAAAATGTTCATGCAGGTGTCGGCGTTCAGTTTACCAGGAACAACATGCAAAGGTCCCAGGTCATAATACCACGAAAAACTCTGCGATATCGAATCCATAAGAAGTCGAATTTTAATGAAAATCCGCTGGCCCCCGGTTCATTATTGTAGGGTAGTGTATATATATGTCATAACTTGGGCATTTTTCTTTGAATTTATAAAGTCTTAAAAGATTGATTTCAACTCTGTCTTGTATAATCGTATTCTTATTCTAGCACATCTTATTGTATCGATTATTCGATCAGAACAGAAATACATAAGTTTAACTTTAACCCTCCAAGTGTGTTTCGACGATATTGTTCGTCCAAGATCAGTTTTATACTGAAAAAAATACTACAAAGTTAATTGTTTGAATATCTGTCACTTTATATGAATGTATTTTGTACATAAAAATATCTGGTTTATAAGAATGAGGTGGACTTCCTTACATTTCACCACCCATATGAGCTCTTCTAACTATATGAATATTTATAAATAATCTAAGTATATTATAAATAAATATAGTTTGGATCATTTCAAGGACTATTTACTGTCATGAAGTGGTTAACCCTTTGGGTGGTTGTGTTGATGAGACATCTAGACATTATATATAGCAAAACTAGCCATATTTTGATTTACGAGATATCTCATCATTAAAAAAACAACTGATTATATGTTGATTTAAGAGCTATCTCATAATTAAAAAAAAACTTGACCAGATCATGATTTAAAATATATTTCGTCCTTCAAAAAACAACTGAACAGATCTTGATTTAAGAGACATCTCATCCTTAAAAAAGAAAACTGACCAGATATTGATTTAAAAGATATTTCAACCTTAAAAAACAACTGACCAGATCTTGATTTAAGATACATCTTATCATTAAAAAAATAACTGACTAGATATTGATTTTATTATTGATTGATAGATATTGAAAGATATTTCATCCTTAAAAAACAACCGACGATATCTTGATTTAAGGGCACCGGGAAGTCATCGAAGGCCAGAAATCATGAAAATGTGACCAATATTCGAATGCATATAAAATTTAATCTATTATAAGTACCAATATAGTTTTTTGCAAACATGTTTGTAATGCATTTTAAAACTAATTGAAGCTAAAACTAAAAATTTTAAAAGTCAAAATATTTTGTAGAGAGCATTTATATAGAACTCGGTGAAAAAAATTCAATACACTGAGTTCACTTTGGGTGCGCTCTGTAAAAAAACTTTAATATATATTGAGTAGCAACTTTTTTACCAACCACTAGAAATGTTTCTTAAATTCATTAACATATTTTTTGTTAAAAATAACCAGGAAAAAAAATTGTGACACAATTTAAATCAGCTCATGAAAATGTTGTGATTTTATACCTACTAATTACCCATTAAAAATATTTCTGTACATATTTCCTCAATAGTTTATATTTGAACATAATTGCCTAATATAAATACACGTGCATACAAAATTTCAGACTGGTAGCTTTAATAGTTTCTTCACAGAGCGCACCTGAAGATAAAAATTTATCATTTTGAGAAAACGACAAAAAACTTCAAAAAAGCATCTCCTTACCTTATCGATAAGAACTTTCCAAAGCACAAGTAGACAAAATTCCCAGTTAAATATAATAACAGTCGAAGTTAAACCTGTGTCCAATCGAATAAAATGTATATTTATACAAAAATATACTAAAAATATAAAATATTATAAAAAATATAATCCATCGTCGGCAAAACCGAAACCAAAAAGGATGATCTCAAAATTAAATTTTAGTAACTTAAAATGCATTTTACATAATAAGTGATACATCAATCGATTCGTATTGGTGCCCTCTATTGAATGCAGTTGAAATCAAAAATTATATTTTTTGAAGAATTGTGACTTCCCAGTTCGTTAAGAGACATCTCATCATTTTAAAACAACTGACCCTATCTTGATTTAAGAGATATCTCATCATTAAAAAAACAACTGACGAGAACTTGATCACGTAATCATAAACAAAATCGGCAAATATGGATAACAAGATACTTTTTGACTGGTACAATCGATCAGATTTTGATGGACGCGACATTTAGTCGGAACCACTTGTAGGAATTATAACAGTGCACGTCTGAAACTTACCATCATTTTTGGTCCCGAAATCATGACCGCGGGTACTGGAGACGATGTAAGCTTCCGAATCTTTTCCTCGAAGGTTTCCATTCTTGCATTCATCTCTTCAAAAAGCAAATTCATTCCTGCATTCCTCGTTTCCAACTGTGTTATGTAATCCTTTCGTATTTCCAGCTCGTTCAAAACTATAGACAAATGCTGACACACCGACTTACCTCTCAGTGAGATCTCCAAACATGCGCAATTACAGATATCTCCGATCCCTAGTGCCACTTGAAATGCACACACAACGACCATTGCAACGAAATTAGAAATCGTCAATTTCCTTAGGATCATATTCAAAAGAAACGGCTCAATTAGATTGACAATGGTGAAGACCAGATAAAAGGCTCTGATTTTTTAAAATTCCTTCCTGTGCTTTGATGAAATTTGTAATTCCTAAGTCTTCGAAAATAATTTGAGGTGCTGCATAAATATTACTTCATGTTAAGGTGTTACACATAGTTTCTTCCTAAACTTCTGTAGAATTTTATAGAATAGTTCGCGTTCAGAACAAAACAAAAATGTATATAAAAACTTCTTGGAGTTTGTTAATAAGAGCAGAAATGTAATATTTAGGATTTACCTAAGTTTGGAGGTCAAAACGCATAGAGTTTAACAGAGGAAGCGTATTTTCTCCTGACATTTAAATCGCGATTTTCATATTGTCAGCAATGCAACTCAGACCATGGGGCACAAAGAAAATATTTGTAGGAAGACATTTGTATCAGGAATACGTGAAATCAGAGTTGAATGATCAGATTAAAGTTTACCTGTAAATAATAAGGAACAACCACTCTTCTATAAGCGTGTATTGGAAGAGATATCTTCAATGAAGGAAGTATAATTTTGAAAAAGGTTCTGTTTTCCTTACGACTCGGAAAGTACAGGTGTTGAGAGAAAGGAAATGAGAGAGATAACTTTATGGTGTTTTCCAAAAGGAAGAACGTTATTAAACACAAGGCCGGGCTTGGAATGTGTAAATGGCTAGAACCGAAAAGATTAGGTATGGACGTGCTATTATTTTTGTCTAGAGGGAAATATTCACAAACTATGGATGTACTCTACGCATAGAATCATTGCTACACTAGAGAGCATTTGAAACGCTAAGTTTTCGAGTTGCTACTTTGCTGGAAGTGACCTAGATGTGAGAACATAGTACAAAGGTACTGATACTATGTGAGAAAGTACAAAAGGTACAATAACAGAAGTGAACAGTAAAAGAACTCATTGAGTTGGAGTTGTAAATGGCAGGGATGTACTCTGGGGTGCTGGGGTGAGAGATCGTTCTCCTCGTATTCTTCACAAAATGGTCTCGAAATTAAAAAGCCATCAAAAAAGCTTTCTGAACAACAGCGAAAAATTGAAATTTCTTATGTCACACCGGTGAAATGATATTTTACTTGCGTGTGTGACTTGCACCAATAGTTTGAAAATAACCGAATACGCCAATAACGCCGACAGTCTAAAAATTTTCAAACACTCCAACAGTACAGAAATAGTGGAAAACGCCACTGACGCCTACAGTTTAAAAATAGTCAAGCACTCCAACAGTACAGAAATAGTGGAAAACGCCAATAGCCTGAACACGCCAATTGTCATGGAATAGTCAAATACGCCACAAGTTTAAAAGTCGTATTCCAAGTCTCAAAATTGTCAAATATGCCATAGTCTGAAAATAGTTAAAGACGCCAGTAATCTGGACATAGTCCCTTACGTCAACAGTCTGAAATAAGTCGAAGAAGCCATTAGAATCCTGATAATAGTCGAACAAGTCAATGGTCTAAATACATCAATAGTCTAGAAATAGACGAAAAAAAATCAGCAATCTCGTATTGCTCACTCAAAATTACATTTAGGGAACCGGGAGAAAGAAAACAGGGACATCAGTTATTTTGTTAGATGTTTGATGAAGGGTGTTGTTTAAAAAAAAATGTTTTTAAGAGGGGCTTCCTGCTCAAGCGTGCACGCGGGCAGTTAACAATTTTGGGCAGAATTTTGGGGCAGAATCGCCACCAAAGACGCTTGTAAAATAGCACGAGTTCCTAAAAACACCGCAAATAGTAACTAACGATTATTTCAGTAGCAGTTTAAGTAGTCCAGACATTTAATAATAACTAGATATTTTCCTATTTTGAAATCCGAAATTTGTTCAGTCAAAAGTGACAGTGACTAATACCTTTTTAACTACAATAGCTAGGAGAAAAACTTACGGAACGGTTAGGTTTCAAGAAGAAACAGTGATCGGAAGTGACCTAGATGGGGGAAAATGTTGCAAAAGATAACTCGAGAGTTTCCGGACAAATCGATAACATAAACAGAAGTGAACAGTAAAAACCGTGTATGAACTGAAGTGGTGATACTGCTTTGAGTGATACGAGACAGAAGGACAATTGTGATAACTTAAATAAAATGAGAAGTCCGTCCTTAGTACACTGCATGACCAGTTGGTCAGTAAATATCAAATTTTCAACCCTCTAAATGGTTACAACGAGATATCTCGTCCATCAAGATCTGATCTATTTCTCTAATGAAGAGATAGATTGCTTTCAAAATATTGCCGATATTTTTTCATTATGACGAGATCAAGATCTGGTCAGAATTATCTTCCATTGATACACTCACTCCCCTACAATAATGGACCGGACGCCAGTGGATTTGCATAAAATCCGACAACTTATTTAGGGGTGTTTTTCGTGGTATGGCATGGGACCTTTGCATGTTGTTCATGATAAATGAATACCGACGCCTATATGAACATTTTGGACAATCGGGTTCTTCCTTTGCTCTGGCAATTTTATGGTACGGACGAATGTTACATACAGGACGACAACGCTTTGTGCAGCCTCTGTCAAGCAGTGGTATCAAGATATGAATGTAAAACGTCTTCCCTGGCCTGTTCAGAGTCTCCGTAAAACATTTGTGGGATAAGTTAGAGCGACGCTTATGGACCAGGGAACCACGTCGAAATCTACAGCTGAGCTGACGACAGTCTTGCAGAAGGAATGGACACAAATGCCCATAGCTGTGTATCGAAACCTTGTTGAGAGTATGCCCAGAAGTGTTGCGAGGGTAATTACAGCAAGTGGTGGATCATTCCCCTATTAAAGCATCTATTATTTCCTTTATACCATCATATCTTGCTGTCCGGTTTATTATTGTAGGGTAGTGTTTTTCGACCATTAAAATCTGGTCAGTTTTGCCTCTGGCACACTGTTTTGGCTAGGCATTTTTTTTAACATAACCACCGGGAGGGTTAAGCTCTCTGGAAGGGACTTTATCCTCCACAGCACCTTCCGTAGGTCATCCCTGCCGTCTAACACTGATGTATCATGTGTGAAATATTAGTATGTCCTTGGGAATGAGTTCCTGCTGTGTGTAGGAGTGTCCATTTCAGCGTCAGTCTCTGGAAGCATTATTCCAAAATTTGAATGTGCACCAACTTTCTATTGATTATCCTAGGATATGCAAATCTCCGCTTGTAGTTTTGCTAATTTTGAGGCTATAATCTTTAAAAATAGTACTATTGTTTTGTTTCTGCAAGTCATTGTAGTGATCAAAAAGTACAAAATGTAATTTCGATTGCTTTTACAAAACAAATATATGGCGCTATGTTTTCCTGGAATATCGAATAAAGGTTTTTTGTAAAAATACTAATAAATCTTATGAATTAGGCAAAGAATTCACTTAAAATTCCAATTTAAATTTACTAAAGTCTCACTCTTGTATAAGGGTGTGAACAAAGAAATTCTATGATGTTTTAGGGTGACAAATTGGCACCTTTTTTCAAAATGTAGGAAAGAATTGTATTGTAAGCACACTGACTTTGTGATTTTAGGACACTGGGAGTAATAAAATACTGATTTGAGCACATATTTTACAGTTTATAGTCAGTACTTAACTGCGAAAATATGCTAAAACGAATGATCAACTGTGCCTAGAGTTGTAAACATGAAATTTACTTAGATTAATTATTAATCGTATTTTTTTGCAATTTCATACTAATATACAGTCACGTAAAAAACCCAAACCACCTCTCTTCATTCGAGCAATTTTAACAGAATAGAAAATTCAAAGATGGCGTTTGACAGTAGAAATTATTGTCCACTTGTATCATTTCAAATTCATTAAATTTGCGTAAGGCAGTCTTCATATGAAATTGAGCATTAATTTTATAATATCAAATAGGAAACCCTATTTCCCCTATTTCGACACACAATTTCAAATCTATATCAAAATTTAACTTCCTATACTAAATTTCATGTGATTAGGTTTTACCGATTCGAAGATATGCGAACAGACAGACTGGAGATTAATTAGGTTTTGGGCTATATTAAATTTCCCTCATTATGGAAATTTCAAGGGTCAAGGAAAAGTTTAAAAAAAAAAAACGCGTGACAAACCTCGAATAATAATTGTTGGATCGTTTGCACTTTTTCATAGTAAATATAGCAGTGTAATTCTCAAATCGTTTGTACTTCCGTAATAAATATAACTCTCGGATAGCTGAAGAATACGTTTTAAATAGTGTTAAAATTTGAAATTCGGTTAATTATAACAACAATTTATCCCAATCTATGAATAGAGACTTTCTATGTCGAGATGATCCCTGAAATTGACACGGATTTTAGAATTAAATATCTCGGGATATGAAGGTAGTCTAGTCGTGAAATTTTTTATTTAGACTAATTTATAATCATGCAGAATCTGATTATGGCATTAAAACATTATGTTTCCATTATAAATTTCATTCCTTGAGCAGAATTTTATACTAAGACGCCTCCTTATGTAACATTTTTGTATTTAAATATGTAGATGACGTTATTCCCTATTGCATGATACCTTTGAATTTGCTCTAGTATAAATATTGCTCGAAATAAAGGAGGTGGTTCGATTTTTTTTCTGTGACTGTACACATGTGAATATTTTTCAGATGTACCCAAAGCTATTTAAAGTTAATAATAAATTAGATATATGTAAAATAGAAAAAACTAAAATGAGTAATGTTTACTTGAAAAATATTTACAAAATTTTTACTCTGAATCACTGCTGCCTAAATAGTCTACTGATTGATGTATTTAAATCAAATGAAGGTTTTTCCAAGATATTAAATACTTCTCAGAACATTTGACCACTTTTAGATTTAGGTTTAACTCAAAAACGTGCAATTAGTGGATCTGATGTGATGAGTAATTGCTGCATAAAATCTGTCCGTTCTTGAGGTTTTTAAAAAATAGTTCCTGCATTGCATTATTTTTATTGCTGATTATTTATTATGTTTATTGCCTGCTATAATTGTAGCGCAATAAGGGGGCTTGTTTCTTGCACTTTTTCTGAGAACGATCCAATTGGAAATACGCAAGACGCTATAATATCCTTTCCATGGATCAGTACTTTATATATAACTGCAGGCATTAGGTAGCAAGAATACACTTTGAGGTAAATATCCTGTACTTGCTTCGAGTACTCAAAATTTATCTTATTATATTTTGACCTCGTAATTAAAAGTTATTTTTATTATTAAAAATTGCTTAGTTTTATTCGGTACATTACATAAAAAATAGGAGATTTTAACATATTTTGTGGAAATACTATAATTAAAAAAAATTGTTCTGTTAAAAACTTCTCTTGAATAAATGCGAATAAAACTAACCATAAGAGTTCTGGAAACTGATTGCAAAATATTGCCCATAGTTATATTATATCGAGGGTCAATATCATTTTCAGGATGTGGCAGTGTGTTTATTGTACTGGTTTAGTGGACAGTCATGGGGAGAAATCAATACAGAAAATGTTTCGAAAATAATCTTTATCTTTTCATGCACATAACACACATATATGTGACACCATAGATTTATGCAGATAAATCTATGGTTTTGAGGTGTATAAATTCTTTTTGTCCTAAGTGTATTTTGCTGACACATTTTGTGATAAATAGTTTTAAAATTTCCATAACATTTTCAAATTTGAATAAACATTTTCTAAAAGAACATATGATTTATAATATACAGATATAATTTAAAAAACAGATTATTCTAAATCTAGGCTAATGCTAACTACAAATGTTTTGCACTACATAGGATTCATAAAATCAGTTACTGTAAAGTACAGTCTTCAATCTAAACTCAGTTGGGAGTTAGTATAATAATAGTCCTTTAGTATAATAAACGTCACAACTATAAAAGCACCAAAGGCAGGAAAATAGTCTTCAATTTAAGGGATATTAAAAAATAAATCACACAAAACATCTTTTTACCAAGCATGTACATGCACACAATGCAATAGATACAGCAATACGTTATAAAAACTAACATCACATTAAATATACTTCAAGTGACAACACATTGGACAAATGCAATCATAGTACCATTGGATCAGTGGAAATGAGGACATGTTATTTATCGCTTTTCCAGAAGCATTTTTTCTTACAATGACGGATTTTCTTTTTACACCTTAAGCGCTTAAGTATACATACTTTAGTGTGACACTTTCACACTCATTGCACAAATTCGTTATGAAACAGAAAAAAAAAACATTACAAATCCATCAAGATATGTGGGTCTGAATCGTAATTGTGATACTGCTACATGCTTCACAAAACTGAAATTAATGTGTATACTTAGTCAGACAAAATCTGTAATATTTATAATGGGTTTTCTTCGCAGGCAACGCCGTGATGCCAAAAAATTAATTAAAAATTATTTTAGATTAAAATCTAGAAATCGGGCTGGACACATTAAATGTTACTGGTACTTTAAACATTAACAAGATAAAACAATGATTTTAAGAATGAGTTCCGCAGATTTTAAATTCGTTGAAATTTTCACTCTAACTTATTCGATTGCGAAGATAGAAAACCTCAAATCGTCTTTTCAAGTCACAAAGTTTAAATCGCTAGCAAGAAAGTCATACTAATCAACAACGTAAATCCAAACACACTATAATCGGAAAATTTGGCGAGCGGTCGAAAATCGCAGAATTTGCTTGCTTCTTCTTTCGAGGTACGGGTAACTTCGCATTCCGGAGAAAAGAACGAATAGTGAAAAAAAATAATAAATTAATTTTAAAAAATGTTATAAATTAAATTTTTAAATTCGGACTGGACACAAAAATCGCAAAATATTCGGACTACCTGTGTGCCAAATTTCATTATTGTAAGTGTCATAGATCCGTCAGGACACTTCACACCGAACACAAAGACACAAACACTTTCTTTTATAATAGTAGAGCTGTATGCTATATCTATAAGCATTCGTAAAAGAAACATCCACAAGAATTGAGGTGTTGTGGATACAAAAGGCGAACTCAATATTGGGCGAAAAATTTTAATTGCCTTAATTGTTATTTGGTAACTTAAAAGTCGAATTGTTCACAGCACTGTATTCTGTACCACATGCGGTTTGTAAGCGGTCATTTTTTTTTTCTTTTCTCTCATGTGTGACTTGACAGCAGAGTCTATTTCCTTTCATTCCGGTCCTGGTTTGTGAGCAGTAATTTATCCTCTCGTCTTTATAAATGTCCTTGTTGGTTACTTTTGATGATATTAACCTTTTACAGATGAAGGATCTGAAAAGTATCCAAATTATACATTGCAGATTAGCAGTACTCAGATGGAATTGGATTACTAGAGAACAAGCAACCGAAATATATATTCACTTTTATCTTTTACACAAAATTCAAATTTAATTTAACCCTCCACGTGGCTTTGATGAGACATCTCGTCCATTGAGATCTGTCCAGATTTGCTAATGACGATAGGTATTGTCCATTTGGTTGATAAGATATTGCCGATTTTTTGACCATGACAACATCTAGTCAAGTTTTTTCATTAGGAAAAGATATATCGTCCATCAATATCTGGTCAGTTTTTCTATTGACGAGGTAATTTGTCGAAATATTCACCAAGATGGTTTAGGGGCTACCAATAATTTAGCCATAATTAATAATTTACCAATAATTAATTTAATGGCTAAAAATAAATTTTTAACGCCATCTTAAAAGTTTTTATAATTTTTCCAATCCAGTTTGGATGCAAATCATATCTTTATCGTATGGAGGTATTATGAAGGCCCCAACTTCAGTTCATTTCCTGCAAAATAACAGCACCTCAATTAGTAAAAATGACTACTATACGGATATTAGCCTTGCATTTATTCTCCATATCAATATTTTACTTCTGTCCTTCTTATATCAGCAATACGAGCAATCTTATATTAAGGGAAAAGAAAAAATTAATTTGAAACCATTCTTATGACTTCTTTTCATGCGAATACATTTTTTCTTAACAATTATGTTTAATGACACGTGATGAAATATCAAAGAGCTCGTTTTAAAACGAAATGTTTTCAGTACAGACAAAGCAAATGCAATAGTTTGCCATTTTTTTTAAATAAAATAAATTTGAAAAAATTTGATAAATTTGAAGTAGATTTTTTTTTCAAATACAAAGAAACACTGTTTTCAATGCTTATAACGGATAGCATAAACAACTTAAGAATGCTTCAACTCGTAAAGTAGTCAACATAGACCTGCTGTCACTACCATAAAGAATTTATAATTTTTAATTGGTCATATCAGATATTTTCTATTATCTGATAACATTTTTTCAAGATCAGCTAAGTTCCAATTTTCGTGTTCTTTGCTCTAACTGATATTCAGTTTCAAATAGAAGTCTTATAACCTTTTTTTTCTAATTCATCGATTGTGTTCCTGAATGGAGAATACGTATCTGATCATAATGAGAACAGTGCTGTTACTCCCTTCAATGAAACATAACATTTAATTTGAAACGTGTAAAGAAAATGTAAATTTTAATGAATTAGGATAAGGATGCCTTGTAATAAAAATATATCGCACTCCGGCAAGAAACTTGACACCAGTCAAAAAATAAAAATTTTGATGTTATGTCATTGAAAAATATGTATGAGGTGCCCCAGCGTGTTATATTACTATTCTATAGAATATAATAGAAATTATCACCATAAATACTTTCCTAAAATTTAAAAGAAGCTTATATTATTTCAATTTAAGTATTATAATGTCATTTAAGTTAATGTTTCTCAAATTCTGCAGTTTTGAGTTGTGTCACTTTTCTTGCCGGGATGTGATATGTTAAAATTTAAACAATCTGAACAATTACAAAATACGGTGATTTCATCCACCAGTTCCATTTGTGCTTTGGTGTATTTTGTGCTTTATCTATTACTTCTTTCACAAAACGGATTTTTACAATCGCCAGTGTAAAACCGAAGTCTTACAGAGGACTTCAAAATATACGTGTACCATTAAGAAATAAACACACGGTTTTGACAATATTGGACCTTGAATAAATAAATAAAAACATAACTCCAAAATCAATTCATTTACGATACAGAATAATGAAACACATATTTATCTAAAACTTAATACTAATATGCATGACTGTCTAGGCTCTAAGGGCGAAAACAAATTTTTTTTTCCTTTGCCAGATCTCAACCTTTTAGCCATAAATATTTGTCTGGCTGCACGATATGGTCTTGAAACAGAAATAAAGTATGAAACTCAATCACCAGTAATAACCTGCGTCGTCTGTAAGATAGGGGCAGCTAATTGAAGTGGGTTTCATGTCATGCAGAAATGGCACTGAGTACAAGTTGGAGCTTTACAAGTCAAATTGGTAGAGATGACTTTGCAGGTAGTCGTTTCCAGTGAGAACACGAATACAAGTGACTCCTATATCTCTCTTTAGATCCTGTGACAACTAAGACCTTAACAAGGAATAGAAGTAGTTAAAGTTTGCAGAATAAATTTCACTGCGCAGAATGTATTGCACTGCGCAGAATTTATTGCAATGCACAGAATGTATTGCAATGTGCAGAATGTATTGCAATCTGGCAATCGAGGCTGAGAGACACATACAATCGCCTTCCTTGTGGCTTGAGAGCAAACAAAAATGATAAACTTAGGCTTGTTTATTTTCCTGATAGCCTCTATAGCCATGAAAACAACAGCCAGATAGCAATCAAAATTGACTCAGTACATTTCAACAACGCTAGCTACAAATGACGACGTGCCTCAAATACACCCCTGATCAATCATTATTTACGCCATCCATAGCAGACACATCTATGCAGACATGGAACCAAGATTCAGCGAGGTATTTCTTAGTAATAGTTACCTCAATAAATAATCCAAATTTAGATTTCTTACTATCTTTATATAATTTGTATCATATATATTTTACATGTCCATTAATTTTGAAACTGTCAGTTAATTTGGATTCTGGACTCCGATACCTGGTTAATTCGGATTCTTCGCTTCTGCATCCGGTTCACATGGTTAATCGATTTCGGCATACAGTTCTTGTTAGATATTCCTTGAAAATGAAATCCAACCTTGGAAATGAAAAAGCAGACTTGGCGGTAAAGAATGCATCTATGCAAATAAATTTTAAAATACCGCTAGATGATATCGACTCGACCCTAAAACGAGCTATACACTTATCATGGCAAAACAATTGGGACCTCGAAACGTTAAATAAACTCCATTCCATTCAACCGTCGATTAAAAATTTTTAAAAAGTAAATTTAAAAATACACCATGACGTTAAATTGACAAGGCTTCGAATCGGACATTCATATTTTACCCACAAACATTTGTTAATCAGAGAACCTGCTCCATTATGTTCTATTTGCCATCACGTTTTTTCAGTAAGACACATTTTGACAGAATGTTCCAATTTCAGCAACCATAGACTGTTTCAATTTGGTGCTCCACTTTCTTAACTTAACAGACCTCTTGATGGATCCGTATCACAAAAACTTATTTTTATTCCTCTCTGATATTGGCTTTCAATCATATATAGCTTTTATTCGATATAAGTTTAGTTTTGGAATCGTGTTATGTGTTTAACCATCTCATCGTTAAAGCTATAGACCTTTTAATATAGACAACGTATGTCCAGATCTGGACATTGCGCCATAAGAAACCACCGAACCAAACCAATCTTGTTAGCCTCACAAGCAAAAGTGATATGGTTACTTTGGAGTAAATTTGACATACAATCAGTATTAAATTTCTTCAGATGCTCCATTAAGGACTCAAAGACGAAAACTAACCTCTCCCCAAACTACATCAGGACTGTGACTATAACCACCTTCTCAGTCTAACCATAGAAATAATGTTTGAATGTCGATCAACAAGTAATTGCATGACATGCGATTAGCTTAGAATCTAATGTTCTTCAGTTTAAACAGGGACCACTATACTAATAGCAATCGGTAAAAATATAAAAATAATACCTTGAAACCTACGGATAATTGGGTTCAATCCTGGCATCTAGTTAATTTACTTCCTTCGATTTCGGCATCTGATTAGTTGGACCCTTAAATGTCAGCATCTGGTTAGCTCCGTTAAACAACAGAGGGTTTTTGTTCAATGCAGAATCTGAAGCAAAAGGGTTCTGGAGAGTTTTCAGAAAATTTGAGGTCCATTCATTCTCGGTTGTCGTCTCCGGTTCCTTCCAAAATGATCGAATCACTTCATACAAACGTTGTTCCATGTTCACAGTCTTATCTAAAATAAAACAGAACATTGGTGTTGTAGAGCAAATGTATCTGTAAAACAATCTGCAAGAATTTTCGATAAGTTCCGTACAAACGTTAACCCTTCTAGAAACTGTCTCGATGAGTTATGACGTCATTGTCCACACTGGCCAGATTTTGATGGAGGAAATATCTTGTAATTATTAAAACAGCTAACCAGATATGGATCCAGCCATTGTTAAAAAGTTGTTAGAGTGAGTTGAGAGTTAGAGCCATTGTTAGAGTGAGTAATGGTTAGAGTGCCTATATAATAAGAATGGCGACATACGGGAAACACTTTCTGATTGGCTAAGAGACCTTTTCTACCGCCCGAGACGGTCTTTTCCTAGCTCCCGTAGACTTAGCATGGGAACTTTTTGTGTGTTCGAGAAAAACGTGTGTATATTAAATTAAAAAGAAAATATAGCTTTTTCATGTTGCATTTCGTGTTCCAGAATGTTTATTTACTATTATTTTAATCTTTTGTCAGCATAAATTTGAAGACTTTTTACGTAAATAGCTTTTTTTGAACAACATGGTGTTTCCCGCAATCTAAGTAAGCGCGTTGTGTAATCCATCTCATCAATTACGCATGTAATTGAGCGTTTATATGATTCATTTATACCGAATGTATCCATATTATAACGATCATATGCTTTTTGTTCTCCTTGAAATGATATATTAATTTGCCCAGCAACCTTCTTTGAGACGATTCTGGTAGAAAAATGGCTGCCGCGCATGCGCATTGGGCCAAATTTGGTCCCTTGTCGCCACTCTTACTATATAGGAACTCCAGTAATGGTGACCTTTGTGTTCAAGGTCATGTGACCAAAACTAGCAGTAACGTGACCCTTAAACTACTTTCGTCAGCTGGTTGGGACCTAAATTCACCTTCAGATTGATCCAACAGGCGGAAGAAGGTATTATACTGAATGGGCATTAATTGATTCACTTGACTCGTTCGCGTGACAGTTGTTGATTTTGGCAGTTTCAACACTTTTGTCACGACTTTAAGAAATAGCGCATTCACAGACCCTGCCTTAAGATCGTACATCGGGAAACAACGCTATAAATTGTTAAATCGGCCGAATTAGTCGACTTTCCAGAGAGTAATAACATGACTACTAGTTGACAAGTTGCTCACACATTTTGGTTCGCCTTTCAATAGCAATGCTCAATCTATTTATAATTCAAGTCAATGTTTCATACACTCTACCTTCCCTTCAGGCTTATACTTTAAGTTCTGTAACATCCTGGCAATATAATGGATCGAAAAAAATATCTTATTTGCATTCGTTGCATGACAATAATTGTATCTAGCATCGTGAGATTATGTTAAGGTTGTGTGGTTATGAGATTATGTGGTTATTCTAAAAGTAGATCTTAGTTCTCTGAACTATGGATTTGTATATGAGAGCTATAGTTTTTTATTTATAGATCCATACATAACTAAAAAAATTTCAAAGTTGACTTATTTAAAAAATTTTAATTTTTATAAATATTTGTACTTTAAATATCACAAATTCCTTAGTTCATAGAATTAAGACTTTTATGTGCTTCAATTTGGTGCAAATATTTGGGTTTTACAGTGCATCTTTTAAAAGTTATCTTGCGGGAAAGTTAAGTGGGTAAATTTCAAAACGAAGAAATTGTGTATAATTTTTGATAGGTTTTATAAAAATAAATGTTTTTAATTACAAATATGACTGCAGTTTTTTAAACGCCATACAGTTAACTTTAAACTGCATCAATTTTATAATTACAATATACAAAACTCAATTATTTATGATGAATCAAAAAAAGTATGTTTTCGCGAGCAACGCAAGTTCTAAAAGATACTAACTCCCCTTAATGCAATTTATAAGTTCGTTATACTACTAGGGGTCTCCGCCCCCTGCTCGCTATCGCTCGCCAACACCCGGCGATTGCTACTCAGTCAGATTTAGTTTGCTTTGGGAACTATACTTTTCAACAATGAAGGGGTGGGGATAGCTTCACAATCCATCCTAATATGGATCGCTGCTGGATTGATCCCAGACCTCTAGTACGACATTAATTGAAGGTTCCTTCCCTTCCCATTGCGATATTTATCGCATGCGCCCGAGTATCGAAAAAATGCCTACTTTTTTTGCGAGATAAGCTGATCCGTTTGTAAGCCGACCATAATACTTTGGGTTTAGAAAACGTTCCAAAAGTTCACGGCTCATACACGGAAATATAGTGTAAATAAAAAAAAAATGTTTTAAAAATTGACAAGAACAAAACATCTCTCATTTCCACATAAAAAAAGAAAATATTTTATCACAAAACTATCGTTAAAATTCAGAGGAAATCTCATCATAATTTTAAATGTTTTAGCTTCTTCGTGTTGTTTGTTGTAATAGTACTTCATAATATTTTCATATTCGACTGTTGCTATGGAAACGGCGACCGAATTTACCGGTTCTTCTGAAAATATTGCAAACTCTCTATACTAGATTGCAACCTTTCTTGGCACAGACGGCCCCGCCCTCGCGGAGGGGTAAAGTGAGTAATCCGTCTCCTGTTGGGTTACATGGAGAGGTTTCGAGACGTCACTTGGCGCATTAATCTAATTTGGCCTTAAATTTAGCACATAAATGTTTTGACAGCTTGCCTGTCAGTTGATATAAGAAAAGCATAATTATAGTAGTTTTAAGACATTTTTATACAGTTAGTAATAGATAATATCGAAAGATATTTTTTGAATTTGCAATGGTATTTGTTTATGTTATTGCTACCTAAAAATTTTCAAAAAGAAGTATCTCAGGTAGCAAATGAAATTTTTAAAGTTGTCATTGAAAAATATGTATGAGGTGTGCCCCAGAGTGTTATATTACTGTTCGAAAGAATATAATAGAATTTACCGCAATAAATACTTGCCTGAAATTTAAAAGAAGATTGTACTTCAGTTAGTTAAAACTTATATTTTAATATAAGTTTTATAGTATCCTTAAAGTTGTGATTTTTCCAAAATGCTGCAATTTTGAGCAGTCACTTTTCTCGCCGGGGTGCGATATGTCGGTCAATATTGCCCAGCGTAAAAATGACCTCCTGGCAATAATACTAAATATCGGTTTTCGATATTGATAAATATTTTTTTTCTGACATTGCTCTATGAGTTTTAGGTCATTGCTCAATATTAGCTTTACGATACTGCTCGATGTTCTTTTTAACATTACTCAATATCTGCTTCACAATATTGAGTTATTTTCATTCAATATTAATCAATATACTTCTTATGGCTAATGTGATTGTTTATTTAGAGGGTACACAAGATTACAGCAATCTTAAATTTTAAGAATTCTAAAAATATTACTCATTAAAAAATATAATAGTTTATAAAATTGAAGAGAACATATCATTTTTTTTTTTAACTTTTAATTTTTAGAACTATATTTATAACAATTTTTGTAAGTAATGTACGTAAATACTTTTTTAATGATTATTGTTTAACATTACTACAAACTTTTAATAAAATAAAAAATGTAATAACTTTGTAAAATAAATAGAATAACCTTGAGTGTCCTCTAAATAAATCATCACATATTCCATAAATAGGATATGAACCTCCTTAAAAACCCTTATGGGAAGGTTGTATTCTTCACAATTTTATAAATTCGTGATATATATAAAATTCAGCGAAATTTAGTTAGAATCCGGAGTTAATTTCATAATTAATCACGAAATACACAAATGTAGCTTCAAATTCTAACAACAAATGCAACGCACGTAAGCTGAAAGATAAGTAAATACTAAATATCTGCCAATGTCGCCAACACGAATCGAGAGCGCGCGGAAAATGCTGGTTGGCTCTTATTGGCTGGCGCGCGCGATTCTAAATGAAATTACTACGCTCCACGTAAAAGGCAAAATATTCAATATTTCACGCTAATTACAACAAAAAATCATTATATATGTGTGGGGTTAACAAATTAATCACATTTATAAGTTGCAGTGCCTCATTGCACTCAAATATCGGACAAGGCGCTGGGAACTATTTGTTTCGTTTGCTCTCAGCGTATTCCTATTGTGCCAAGTAAGCCTGTAACTTAGTATAGTGCGTGCTCTCAAATTTTATCAATGAATTCATTAAAAAATATAACTGTGTTAATCGTCTGCGCGTGCTCCAAATTCATTCGCCCGTTGAACCACAAGACTCGTTATCACATGACTCGCTATTACCAATCATAAAACGAATGAACCTGAAAAGATTGCAAAATTTTTTTTATAATAGAAATAAAGATTAATAAACTATATTTCCTTAATCACAATTTTACATTTAAGAAAAATTTTGTATTAAAAGAATTTGACGGCTAGAGTTAATTGTGAGCGCAGTTTGGCGTGAAATCTTATGAAACGAATGACAAAAATACAAAATGCAGATGTCTTTGCCTATTTGGAAAGAACTGTACTCCTCCTATATTCATCACGTATTGTACACTCGAGTTTAAACTACTTACATTTTATGTTCGCTCTTCCAAGTTCTTCATTCCAGGTATGAGTACGAATAGTTGTTATCCCTAATGATACAAGAAGCACTGGTATCTTTGAAGATAACAACAAAGAGGTGACGAGGTAGATAGATAATTGAAATAACGTAGTGCTGTAGCACTATAACGGGCTATTGTAGATGCGACGAATAACGAAACCAGTGTGACTACATTGAATCAAGTTGTCTGCAAGGGTCCACTGTTACAGAAGATGTTACTGTTTGCCACACGGGATGAAAGTTTTGCATAATTGTTTACTTTATCCTGACGATGGGTGAATAGACAATGCGAAATAGCCATCCACAGTAGTTGAATTTTTAATCAGTTATTAGACGTCTCGTAAAGTTTTACCCATTAAACTACGAGTTTGGTTAAACTAATACACCATATTTTCTCATACACATTTTTAACTCTGAACAAAATTGATACATCAACCTGTATACTCGATAGTTTAAACAAACGGTTTACGATACCATAAACGTGATAGTAATTATAATGAAAACCATATTTCAATTTATCCGTTTATCTGTGTTTTAAGAATATCAGAAAAACGACTAATAATTTTTGGTACACCCTATGTATAAGAAAAGTCTGATGATACATACTTTCAACATCTTGCATCACATTCCGGAGTTCTTTTAATTCAATGTTTAAAACGCTCACTTGTTCTTCAAGCTTTTCTAAATCGCGAAGCTTATTACTGTGCTTCTCCAGGAGACTTTCACGAGAGTCTTCAAAACGGATATTTTAATGAATTGTTTCATTTATAATTGTCAAAGCTTTTCGCAAACTGATCATCTGTTCAGTCATCTCTGAGTCTGATCCAGAGTTAGTCAGTTTAGACAGCTTTTTTTCCATAGAATCCAATCGCACATTTAAATTTCTGAAAAGCAACAGTTGCCTACATAAATGCTCCATTTTCAAACAGACACAATTTTTGTACTACAAATACCATTTTAAATAGACATCACTAAAATAATTTTTTTCCTTTGAAATACCTGACACATCATAAGGTTCAAATCGTGATGATATTCCATCATTTTGTAATAATTTTGCAGACAGCGCTCGTATAAAAATAAATTGATTGAATACTTTTAAAATAGCAAAATACTTCCTTTTCAAAAATTATATTGAAAGCTAGGAATAATCATATGGAAATTTCAAAGGGTGTGTACATTAAGGTATGGAAAATTCAGGAGTTATTGTTTTTAAAAGTAGCACGTACATCCATGTAAGCCGAAAGGGTCGATATCACCTGATCAAAAAATTAATATTTTGGAGACAGATGACTCAAAGAAAAAAAAGCATTAACCTTTTGACTACGGCTATACATGTAAAAAACGCGATTCGTATAACTTTTAAGGTATAACTGCTGTAACTGCCATAATCTAAATTATTTCTTAGCACGATTTTTATGACTTTCAATGTACAAGTAATGCATTGGTAAAAATTCTTAAAAATTCTTAATAATAAATTCTCTCTTGGCGTGATCATGTTAACACTGCTGTACCTACTGTAGTCTAAAGGTTAAAAGTGAAACAAAAATGAGGATTTTCAAAATAAAATCTTAGTGTGATGACAGTTCCTAGTCCATTTGATATATCTCTACACGGGACTACCACAGAATGAGGATGCCCAATCATTTCAGTTTTGTATGGTGTTCACTTCTGGTTAATGGTGTTTGTCACGAGCAATTGGTATTTTAATCATTCGAGTGGTGTTGACGAGTTATCTCGTCAACACCACTTGGAGGATTAAATAACCAATCGTTAATGGATAGATCTGGAAGACGAGATATCTTGATATCCCGTCATGAAGATAACAATGATTATGATGATTAGTCACCGATTATGGTTTGGGGTCACACCAGATGATGACGAATCAAAATCTGGTCAGCTTTCTAATGACAAGATGATGAGATATCTCGTCCATCAAGGTCTGGTGAGTTTTTTTCTAGTGATAAGACAACTCGTTCATTAAGATCTGGTGAGTTTGCACATTTTGATCCTTCTCTTCTCAATTCCTTTTTCCAAAAGGTTTGCCTCAAATCTACCTCATCGTATCGATCATTCAGAGTTCCCGAGAGTATATGACGGGGTTTTCTTTCCAACTTAAGATTAAAATAATGTGCATTGCCTTTGTGGAAAAGTTAATGAAATAGACTTCTAAAGGTTTTTTAAAGAAAAGCTCTAGATTATGTTTTTTTCATCGTTCCGATCTAGGTCATATCAAGTTATGAATGCAATGTGTCTTGTTTTCAGTATTGTTAAATTTGTATAACCATGCTTCAAACACGACTTACTTCGCATGCGTTACGTCGACCACTCCTTCCACGTCAAGCTTTTGTACGAAAGAGGTGACATTTTGCATTTTGTTCTCCAAGTTCCTGATGCCATGCCACATCTTATTCAGTTCCTGCTGTTTAAAAAATGAAAATATCATAGTTTACTGTTGGTCAGCATCTATGTATTTACGTTCCCCCAAAATGAGTAGTTGTTGCTTAGCACATGCAATTGTGGAGCAGCATACAATTACTATCGCTGTTCAAATTGGCCGTCATTTTCTACTGATTTGCTTACAGAAGACAATAATAAAACCGGTAGATAGAAATTAGAGCATAAAAGAAAAGGAGAGTCGACACGAAAATTTGTTTGGTATTAAATAAATAATGAAATTCCTTTGAACAAATGAATGTAAATGTTCTGAAACTACGTTCGGAAGCTGATTGTGGTGTCATGACTGAAGTGGATCTTTTACGGTGAATTTTGTTGTAAATTAGAATAAGCACCATTGAGAGTACGTTTGAAAAATGTAAGCAGAACGCAATTTTGTACTTTAGACTATGTTTTTTTATATTTGGACGTATGAAATGTACATATCGATGCTAAGATTCGTTACAAATTGATTTTAATAAAACATGAAATATGATTAACGACAATGCCACTAATACTAATTTTCCATTTGTTTAAATGCAATGTCAAATTCAATATCTTTTAATGAAATCAAACTTTTTTTAACCCTGACAAACGAAATGTGGCCAAATAAAGGTTTTTGTACGACCTTATCATTGAAAATCTATCACCGTATATAATTGTATGTCACACATTACCAAAAGTTTGGTTCATTGGGGTGGGAAGACTACTTGTCATCTTTCAATAACATATTCTCATATAACTTTAAAGTCTTGTGGAGAACAATTTATGTTGTAGGCACATCGGAATTGCTACAAGGCGCTAGGCTTCAACTAATAACTGTAACTATGCGTGAGCCTTCAAATGGATGTTAACCACCATCTGCCTATCTTATTATTGCATTTGACAGTCTAGTGATTGAGGCTCGAATAATGAAGCCGTAATTGTAATAGAAAGCGTTATCAATTGTTGGAAATTGAATGTAAGGGTATCGTCAGTAAATTTGCGCATCTTGTTGGAAAATTGTCCACCACGGCAAAAATGAACGTTCAGTACAATAGGGTACACATTAATGTAAGTCAACTCTACCAGGAAATACTTTTCGGTAGACAAGTTTGCATTGCCTTTCACGAATTTTACTAGAGTTAATACATCAAAAATATTAAAGGGCCAGTTGTAACGATTTCAAGGAAATTAGACGTCAGACATTTCATTAACCTGGGTAATATAGTGAACGGTGGAAACTTACCATTATTGTTTGTCCTACATTCAAGATAGATGGGTCTGGAACATACACTGGCTCAACATTGACTCCATGTGCTCTGTAACTGCCCAACTGTGATTTCAGCATACTAATATCTTCCTCCTGTAAAGCCATTCTTGCCTGTATGTCTACCAATTCCGTAATGTACTGCGTTCGTCGTTCCTTTTCTTTAATAAGTGTATACAAATGCTGGCACACAGAATGTCCATTCAGTGATTTCTCCAAACATACGTGATTCCTGTTATTTCGGGTCTCTACTGACACGTGAAAAATAAGCACGATGACCAATGAGAAAGAATGGAAATTCGTAAATTTCCCTAGGGCCATGTTTACGAACAGATTGAAAATGGTCAGCCTTGAATTCAACGCTGTGATGTTTAACCAAGCTTGGCCTTATGCCTTTTATTTTCAACTGAAATAAAATTTCGAAATTTTAAGATCTGAGTAAATAATTTAAGGTGTTGCGAATAACAATACATTCCCTTCCTTGTTTGTCTATACTTTTATAGAATATTACGAAGATTTTCAACACTAAAGTATCTAAATTTTTCTTAGAGTTTATATCTAAAAACAACTGAGATTGAATTTTTATAACCTACCTAGATATACATGCAGTTTGAATGCTTTTAATCTGAGAATGACTTAGTAGACATAAGAAAACTTAGAGAACAAGGCTTTAAAGCTTAGATGTAAACAAAGTAAACGTAAAAAAGCAATTGCCAGACTATTGAAACACAATCTTCCAAATTTTCAACAATAAAACAGTTCAAACAATTTAAATTTATTGTTTACTGATGGAAATTACAGTGACTTTAATTTTATTTTTAACGCTTTCTCCTTACTCTGACTTCAAGTTATTGCAACAGACGTAAAATTTTGTAATTCTAATTTAGGGATTGGAATTTTATGGTGCAAGGTCCTAAGCAGGACATGCTGCTCCATCTAATTTGAGGAGTAACAAATAGAATATAGTTTCATTGCAACTTTCTATAAATTCCAAAAAATATTTCGGTCTATTTCAGCACAAAAAAAAATTAGGTTCTCGAAGCGTGAGAATGAAAACTGAAAGAGGATTTTTAAGATCTACCAAGAACTATGTGCAGTTTGAGGATTTTTCTGCAAGGAGCCAGACAGAGCAAACATAGGTATAAGTAAAATCACAAGGCCAATTATGATAAATTGTCAACCATACATCCTCTACGAGGCATAAAGAAAATCTTTGTCGGAACATAATTGCGTCAACTATGTCTGAATTAATTTTGGAAGGAACAAATAAATATTTAGTGAAAAGAGGCGACAAATGAATTACCTGGTGATCATTTATACCAATCACTCTGATCTATGAGTGCGGTGTAAACAAGAGCTTCGATGAAGGGTGTTTATCTTAGTCACATATTACGTTTACAGTGCAAGATCCTGGAAGTACGGGTGCTAAGGGAACGGAAATACGACAGAAATTTTTGTGATGAAAGGATGTGAACAATATTAAAATAAATGTCGTGCTGAGAATACAATAATGACTGGAGCTCTAGAATAGATCTGGGGTGTGTTTTGGGTTGGTTGATTGTCTCATGGCACAAAGGTCATACTTAACCAAGCATCGCCAAACGCAAAACGATCAACGGCATATAATACACAAGTCAGAGGGTGGAGAAGGTATAGGAGAGAGAGAAAGAGTGGTGGGGAGAAAGAAATTATCACTTGGGTGTCACAGAAGCGCGTCTTCTGGGTTTACCAAAGACAGAGAATCCCATGGAGTAAGGACAGATCTCTAAGATTTCTAGGGTTCGTGAAGTCCGTACCCACCTCAAGGGGGATCTGTCTCGGAGGGCATTTATTTTAGGAGAAAAGAAAAGAGTCACGAATTATTTTGTGTGTACATTCCGCACTTATAACCAATTGTAACTTATTAAAAATTGAATACAAATGTAGTTTTGAGATATCTTTCAACATATTCACAACCGTGCTTACCTAAAATATGTTAATTAAAAAATTTTATGTCCTAAATGAATTAGGGGTTCTGTCGAGGTCATAGCAAAGAGAGCGCTTAGATATAAAGTTCTCCAGATTTGAATCCCATTAAATATGTCTACGATTTGAAAGGCCGTCAGTTGTACCCCCTACCGAATATAAAGTATCTGAAGCATTAACTTTAAAATGAATGGTATAATGTTCCATATAATAGCATGAAGGGTTTGAGTGGAACTTCTGTGATGTCATGAAACGAGTCCGGGTTAGCAAGGTAGGTGTGCAAGGTCGTTTGACAATACTGATATATTTACTGCAGTTACTACTACCTGTTGTGTTGATTTTCACGTAAATTGTCTAAAGTGCCATTTACCAACATGATAGTGGTTCAAAATTATGTGGCGATACACATATTGGCTTAGGCAGGGACGGTGGTAACTAGATAAACTAACAACATGGTAACACCCGGTCATACATTCCTCACCTGTCTCTGGAGGCTTTCGTGGTATAGGAAATATTCCTTAGCTATAAAGTTCTTCAGATTTGAATCCCATTAACTATGTCTACGATTTGAAAGGCCGTCAGTTGTACCCCTAATGAATATAGAGGATCTGAAGCAGCAACTTTAAAATGATTGGTATAGTTTGCCACATAATAGCATGAAGGGTTTTGATAGATTCTATGCCACGCTAGATCGTAACATGTTTCATTGTCAAAAGGGGTTTTTAACTTATTATGTTATAAACTTTTTGATGTTATTTTACAGTGAGGTAGTTAGATAGTTAACTAACATCGCACTGCAGCATCACAACGGACTATTGGCGACCGTCCGGGATCTATAAGAAGAAGTCTTCTATATTTGATGTGATAATTTTTTATCGTTTCATCTCCATAACACAGTGTTTAAGTTTCATTCTGATCGAACACTGGCTTGAGCAGAGCAGCAACTTTTTTGACTTGTGTGCACTTTTATCGAACAATTCGAATAAATGTCGACAAAACTTCGTTAACATTTCCAAAAGGAACACGTAATGATGTATACAATGTGCAGATATAACATTTAAAACATTTTATTTGAAATCTAAGCGAAAATTTCTTACAAACGTTTTGCACTATGTTTTATTCATCAAATGAGTTGCATATTCTGCAAACAAGGCACACTCAATTGTTGTCTTATAATAAAAGCAAACACTAAAACTAGGAAATTACAAGACAGGATAATAGTCTTCAATTTAAAGTATATTTAAAATTAATCGCAAAAAAAATGATATATGTATAAATAAAAATATCGTACCAAGACAATGACATACTCAAAGTATTTTATTTTTAGAACTAACACCACATAAAATCTACTTCAAATCACAACATTGGACAGATAGACTTATTGAACGGATGGATAAGTAGAAATAAAGACTAATAATTTATTATTTCTTCTCCAGCAATATAGTTCCTAGAGTGATTTCTTTCTTTAGGCACTCAAGTATAGGTACATACGTTAGTATCACGCTTTCACACTGATTTCAAATTCTTAATGAAAGAGTTAGAAAATATGTAAACTCTAGAAAGCCTTCACGATCTGTGAGTCTCAAGCGTAATCAACTTACTACTTTACATACTTCATAAAGCTAAAGTGAATGTGTATATTTAGAGCAGTCCAAAATCTAATGTATTTAGAACGTATGCTATGACAATAAGCTTTCGGATAAAACGTATACAAAGATTGCTATTTGGTAATATTAAAAGTCTTATTGTTTATTTACAGTCATTTTCATTTTTTTCTATCACGTGATTTTCCATCAGGGTCTTTTTCTTCATTCCTATTTGAACTGTCAGCAGAACTTCCTTCACTGCTGTCCTCTTTATCAATGTTCCCGACTTCTTTCAGATGGAACTGCCGCTTTCAAATCGAGATTCTGAAAATTCATCACCATTATATATTGCTAGCAGAATGCAGTAAAGCTGCTGATTGAAACAACGCAACCAGAATAATCACTTCCTTCTCTTTTACAGAAAATACAAATATATAACCCTCCACATGTCTAAATTAAATTTTGTTTCAACAAACGAAATTTTCTACTACCACATTAGTTAAACCGAAAACTTAAGAAGGACTTTGGTCAGTATATACACGTCTTTAGCAATTCTAAACACAATATTATTTTAAACGCTCTATACTCAATATAAAATGATAAAAAGCATATTTATCTACATTTTTCTGCTGATATGCATGAATAACAAGTTCCTAGGAGAGCGAATAAAATATATATTTTTTTATGTTTCGTTAAATCTTAGCCTTTTAGCCGCAAGTATCTGTCTGGCTGCCCAATGTAGTTTTGAAACAGAAATAGAGAGTATGAAACTTTTATCAGTATTATTCAGTAGGATAAAGTCAACCAATTAAGTGGTTTTCCTGTCATGTCCGAGAGGCCACACAATGGGCATGTTGAAGAGTCTGATAGACCAATTCGAATGAGATGACATTGTTGATAATCAGGTCCTGTGAGAATATGAAACAAGTGACCTCTGTAGCTCTCGATAGATCCTGTGAAAACTAAGACATCAGCAAGGAATAGAAAGTATTGCAATTTCTGTAGAATTTATTGCAACCTGGTAATTGATGCTAAGCAACTACTAGAGGCAGATGGAATTGCATTGGTTGTGGCTTAAAAGTGAGCTAAAATGATATAACAATGTTTGTTTTTTTCCCTGATATCCTCTAGTGTCATGGAAACAGCATCACTTTGCTGTATACATTTTTGCAGTACTTTCCACTACTAATCGGAAACCTAAAAGACACCCAAATACCAGTATTCTTTATTGAATCTATAGCACAACCGACGGTGTTAACGTGGGACAATGATTCAGTATATTGTCTAAATGAAGTGTTTCCAAATTAAATGCTTTTTTTTAACTTTGGGTCATTTGAGCCAATTATATCATATGTGTGTACAAACCATGAAATCTGTGGTTTATTTGGGTCATCGTATGTGGCATCGGGGAAAAATTGCTCAATCTCGGTGCAAACGGGTTCTGGTTACTTCCATGTAAGCTTGATATCCATTCAGCCTTAAATTTCTCCAGTTGATCCTTCGTCTTCTCGCCTTCCTTTTCGAATGATTGAATCATTTTATCATATAGTTCTTGCCCTATTAGCTTAGTCTCCTCTGAAAATAAACCAAACAATGTTATTGTAAAGCAATTGTATCTAAAATATTCGGTAGGGTTTTTTCGTAAAGTTTAACCAAATTCACATAGGAATGTACACAATATAGACAAAAGCATTTGAACACTACATGTTCTCAGAAAAAGTTCTTTATTATTCTATTTAGTAGCGGGTAAGCCCTCCTTTTGCATGTATTACAGCAGCAACACGTCGAGGCATACGTTCCATAAGTTCTTTGTAAGTCTGGGGAGGAATAGATCGTTATGTTTCTTGCAAGGCTGTGTGTGTGTGAGAAGAGACTTTGTAAGGATGGACCTGCGTGGTGGTGTCGTGCTCGTCGCTCCCATTGTCCCACATTTGCTCGATCGGGTCTCTAAACAGGACAGTCAAGAGATGTCACCTAATTTTCAGGAAAATAGTCCATTATACGTTTTGCAGTTTGACATGGAGCCCGATCATGTTGGAAGAAACAACCATCATCGCCATGGTATTGCCATAGTGTACACATATATTGCCATGGTGTATACAAGGCCGAATTATCCAGAACGTCGAGGTATACGTCAGGGTTCATGGTACCAAGTACATAAAGCAATGGGTAGAGTCCTAATAAGGAAAAACAACCACACACTAAGATGGATCTTCTTTCGAATTTTTGCTGTGTCCAAATACTTTTATCCATGTAGTGTGTGCCCTCGAATGCACGGTATTCTCAACTGTTGGGAAACGTGGCAATTGGTCAATTGGAGTCAGAACAATGTCATTCTAGACGCTGCTTCTAATGGACAGATTGAATCATTTCACCAATTATGATGCAGATAACATGCACCAAGCATATCGGGGCTGTTAGAGGATTATGGTTGTTGTGAGACTAGTGAACTGACGACAGATGTATGCCAATCACAAGAAGTTTGCATCAGATTAATTCTTAACCCTTAACTGCTGTGTCACAAACCGTCTCGTAACTAGTGTGGAGGGGTCTCAGACCTCGCTCACTAAAGTGCGTATAAAGTTGGTTAATATAATATATTAATGAAAGATTCTTTAGATGATGATTATTTATGCATTTTAAATTTAGATAATTGAATTCTTAACGTGAAATGCATTTTATATTACTATATAAGTTAAGTAGATTTCATGTCTCTTCATACTCAGCTTTTGGACCGAATTTTGCACAGGACGTTAAACCCTGGAAATTGAAAAACTATGGTGTGTTTTGGTGTTCTAACGGCACGATTAGCCCCCCGGGCATCAAATTTGAAGTTATTTTTTTCCGTAGTAATACTATTCTTGTGAAGACACACTTGAAATGTCTTCATCTGCCTGTCGTGTTCGCTTTCAATAATATTATCCGAAATTTCACTGCCCCAGTTCTCTATTTCCGACCAATTATCAACAATATCCTGAATTTCTTTTTGTGTAAGATACACGGTTCGTTTTAAGAAAAGTTTGTTGCCACTTTAGGCTCTCTGCGGAAATTCCCTAATCAAACTTAGACGATTTCATTCAACAAGAACGGTAACGCAAATGCTGTGAAGGGGTCTAAGAAACCATGCTGAAAATGTAAATGGTGTAAAACACGAAATAGTTGGGACAGCCAAACCAGTCTTGGAATGTGGCTTCTGTTGGACGTAGTAGGAAGGTACTGAATAGGACCGGGACCAATATTCACTTTAAGGGGTGGAAATGACCTGTCAAAAATGACTCGGGTTTTGTGAAACCCATGACAGCATTTAACTCTCAAGCTGTAAAATTAAAGAAACGAATCCTTTGACCTCAAATGTCCTCACATAGCTCAGATGTGTCTTTGAGGTGCTTCCATCTGATCATGCTTCAAGATTACAAGGCTTTCCCTTTGGTAATGATTAAGAACCGTATTCACTAGCCATTTGTGTTGCTCCAGTGCGACGTTGATTCAACAATATACCTAGGCAATCAAAAACGTTATTTCACATACTTTCTGTCTTTTTCATACTCCTCAATGTGCCTTCTATCTTATCCGGATGCATATAACCTACCTTTACTCGAGTAGAAGCCATGGGAAAATTTAAAAACCGCTGATTCGTTGGTTTCTCACCCCGTGATCTATGACGTCACTCACACAAAGTGCGCATTTGTTAATTTTATCAATATTTACTTGCAGTGCCAAGTCTTGGGCTCATTACGTCCCATCATGACTGATCAGTGGAAGATTTTATTAATGATTTTCAATTAACTGTTCTGAATACCTTATACAATAAACAACGAATTTTCAAGATTGCAATGAACATTTTTTTAGTTCGAAAACATAGGTATGTATTTACAATTGAGTACCTCAGAGTAAAAGTATCGTAAGTGCAAATTTGTCGATAGTGGAGTTTTCATCGTAAGTGGCATTTAAACTGTAACAAGTAGCAACCATTTATATATGTCTTTAAAGCATCTTACTATACGGATGGCGATTACTAAATTACATAGTTATGTGAATACGATTTGATATCGGGAGCTTCATCTCCACTTCAAGTTTGGGCTGGAATATAAGAAACATCCTGCACGTGTGGATGGCTTGAAAAATGCCTTATTTGCATTTCTTCAACAAATACAAATAGGGCCTGACAACTGGATCTTGCAACCGAATCAAATTTCTGTGTGATGCAGAATGCGCAAACACTTCCACAGGATTTAAAATAAAGGAATGCATTAAGTACTTTTGATTTCGAACGTTTTTAAAATAAATATAATTTGTTTTATCATCTATTATATAATATCTATAACACAATTGAAGGTATAGTTTTCCAAATGAGCTCTACGACGTAAAGTGAAAAGAAAACAAAAAGAAATTAATCTATTAAGTAATTAATTTATTAATTAATCAATTTTGATAATGACAGCTGCCAATTGTCAATTTTCTGATGACATTGATATCAACGACGAGATAACTCGTATAAACAATCAGCAGGAGGGTTCAAATATTATGTCGGATGTATCAAATATCCGCAATTACTTACGTGTATAAATTTATTATGGCATCGGACTGTTCTGGATCTGTGGTCAATTTCTTGAAACCTTTAATGCAATTGGTTTATATCCTTTTGCTATTGTAAAATTACATATCTTTTATTTACTACTTTATTTTGAAGAAATATTTTGCGTGTTGAAAAAATTTGATGGATAGAGTTAATTTTAAGCGTAATTTAAAGCGTGAAATTTCATGAAATGATTGATAAAAGGTTTAAAATGCAACTTCTATTTGTCTATTTCGAAACAACTTTACACTTATTGTAATAATCACGTATTGAAATCTTGAGTTTAAATTCTGCATTTTGTGTTCACTCTTCCAACTTATCTATTCTAGGCTATAGTAACGAATTTTTTTACGATGATGAGATCAAGATCTGGACAGTTATCTTCTAATAACGAGATATCTCGTCTATCAAGATCTTGTCAGTTCTACTATTGATAAGATTCCTCGTTGTGCAATGACCTCAATTCTTATGGCACTAGGTTATTCTGCATATGTGGTCAATTTCTTGTGAAATTCTTAATACAATATGATGTAGTACGTTATACATCAATAATACTATGAATTTATTTATACATTCTAATCATCTTTCATTTACTATATGGATAAAAGTATTTGGACACGTATGTTTTTCAGAAAAAAAGTGCTGTATTATTATAGTTAGTAACGGGTAGGCCATTCTTTTTGCTTGTATTGCAGCTGCAACACATCGAGACATACTTTCCATACATTTTCTGTAGGTATTGCATGTCTCTTGCAAGGCTGTGAGAAGATATTTTTGTGAAGTTGGACGTGCGTGGCGGTGTCGTATTCGTCGCTCCAGTTCGTCCGAGAAGTGCTCTATCGGATTGAGATCGGAGTACTGAACAGGCCAGTCAATAACTCGTTCTTATACCTAACGACACGAAAATGACTGGTATCCTTCGAGGTTTTGGGATATGTGGTACAGATGGGACGGATAACAAAACCAGTGCTTCCACATTTTTGAAAGTGCTCAGTAAGGGTTGACTTGAGAAAGTGTAATTGGTTTGCTAAACGGTATGCAGAAGTTAAAAATTTATTATTTCATAAGCAACAACTATTTAAACCTGCGGTTAATGGACCTTAAAAAATACTCATAGACAATGTTTGCATTTTTAATCTGATATTAGCCGTTTCATGAAGTTTCACCAATAAAAGTACAAGTTGTGCGGAATTATTTTTTCTTTGGTTTCTCATTTGAATGTACCAATCGGAACTAAATTATGACATCGACCTGAATAGGCGATGATTCAAACAAATGTTTTACACTGCCAAATGTGATAATAATCATAATGCAAACCATATTTTAATACATCCGTTTCTCTCTGTATTATGAATATCGGGAAAACTTCTGACTTTTGGAACACCATGTATAAAAGAATATTAGTGATACATACCTTTAACAGCTTGTATCTTTTTCTGGTGTTCCCTTAATCCATTACTTAATAACTTCACTTGTGCTTCGATAATTTTTAAGTCGTTCAGTTTATTACTGTGCTTCTTCAGGAGAATTTCATGAGAATCTTCAATACGTATGATTAGATAAACTGTCTCATTTATGGATTCCAAAGCTTTTTGGAGCTTGCCTACCGCTTTAGACATGTTTGAGTCTGGTTTAGAATTTGTCAGTTTGGAGAGTTTTTGCTCCATAGAATCCAAACGTTCATTCAATCTTCTGAAAAACATAGTTTCACATTTAAATGTTAAATTTTTAAATACAAAATATTCTGCGTATTAAGTACCATTTTAAATAGGCGAACGTAGTATTGTTTCGTTTCTGAGAATTAACAGACATACCATGAAGGTCGGATTATGCTGACATTCCATCGGTTTTAAAGCGCTTCGAAGAAAATGCTCAATGCATTAAAAATTGCAAGGATTTTCCTTTTCAAAGATTGTAATACAAGCTGGAATTATGAATATGGAATTTTTAAAGAGCGGATAAATAAAAGACGGAAAACTGAGAGTTATAATCATTATTACTAATGTGACTTATGCTCTCATATGAGCCTAGAATATCGAAATCAACTTTAGAATTAAACAATTAAAATTTGTTAAAAAATTGGATGACACAAAGAAAAAATCAACACAACTTGAAAAAAATGAGGATTTTAAACCCTTCTAGGTTAATCAAAAATGAAAACATAAGCAAAACTGACCAAATCTTGATGGTTGATATATCTCATCACTAAAAGAAACTCGTCATATTTTGATTTCGTTATCGACAAATGACTAGGTATATCGTTTGCACGATTCCCTGTCTTTTATCACGTTGGTGACGAACACAGATATGGTACAAGAACAGTTGTTCTTGTTTTTTAGTTGCTACTTGTTCTAGTGGACGAACATCGATGGATGACAGTGCCTGAGTTCTGATAGGATCAAGAACATGAAATATTGGGTGCTCTTCTGAAAAAGGACACGAATAAAGACAGATTTGTTGTACACTTCAGAGCAGGGGGAGACGTGTTTTCACAACGGACGGTGCGGCGTGTAGTATATTTGAAACTACATATATACACTCAAACCTGTTTTTGCGCGATCTTTTTTTGTGCGGTACATAAACAAAATTTATTCAGTACAATCTACTTACAGTCCTTTCAAAATTTCAATCAAATTAGAACATAATTGACGAAGCTATCAATAAAAATTACTTATATAAAAAAATTGTATTTCGAGTCTTATTTCTGTTCTTTGTGAAATGTAACCGATTTCCGAATATTTGGGACAGACGATATTTTTCAACGATCGGGAATAAAACGAACACTCGTGTTTCTTTCGCTCTGAATTAATTTCGAATTTCTAAACTTTTTGCACCTTTTAGTTATAACTTGTGGCAACTGCGAGACCAAGAGATAAAAAGGAATCACAAATTAATATCTTCAGAACAACTTTTTCCCGACGTCTTTTATTTTGTTTTGTTTCGCTGCTCATACATCGCATGGCAATTGGTTCATTGCATAAGTTCTATCCTTCTTTAATCGTACTATATTTTTCTTAAGACTGGCTCAAGCTCTAAGGCAGGGTGTAGATCACCCAGAAAGTGTAGCTGAGAGTAGGCGTAATTGCACCTGTTATGTTTCATTTTTTACTTAGGGCTGAAATTATTTGTATCAGATTGATAGAAAATAAATAACGTCGAACGGAATCGAGGTGTAAGATTGTGTGAGGTTTATGACTAGATTTACTTAATTTGCTTTACTACTAAGTCTGTCGTGTTTTCCACATTTTTCAATTCACATAACCATGCTTGAGATTGGACTTACTGCGTTTGTCCTGGATAGACCATTCCGTCTACATGAAGACCATGCACAAAAGAGGTAACATTTTGCAATTTGTTCTCCAAATTCTTGATGCCGTGCCACGTCTCATTTAGATCGTGCTGTTGAAAAGATAAAAATATTATTCCAAGAGTTTCATGTTAATTGTATATACATATATAGGCCATCACCAAACATCAGACGAGAAAACCAAACAAAAACAAAATAACGAGTTTTAGGTCAACTGCACTTACTGCCGGAGGGAACATATAGAGGAAATTAAATAAAAAGTACCAGATTTTTCATGAGAAACAAGAAAATAAGGTGTGAAATTTTGGAGGTGGGCGAGCCTTCTTACTTTGTAAAGGAGAGTAAACCTGGAGTCTTTTTTAAGAGAAGAAGCTTTGTTTTTTCTGTATTTGTGTGAGGTTCAGCCGAAGAAATGAACACGTTTCCCAAAGAAGACTAAAAATAAATACCGAAGAAGAGGGGAAAATTTAAATTGTAAGACATAAGACCTCATCTGCGAAATTTGAAACAATGATAGAACAACAGTCAAAGGAATAACTGCCAACAAAAATATAGTCCTACCATTCAGAAATGCAGCCCTATCAAACTACGTTGTAAATCTGTTACCAGGAGCAGAATAGCGAAAATCGAGAAACTATTTAATTCAGTTTAATGCTAAATAGTAAACAGAAAATTTTGTACATGGTGTGAAAAAAAAGAGGTAAATGGTAATTTGTAAACATAAAATTAAAAGTGTAACAGGGATGAGTTTAAAGGAATTGGGGAGAGCTAATAGTATAAATTGACGAAAAATTTTATTTTTAATCTCTACTACTATAAAAGGAAGTGTTTGTTTGGTTGTTATGTACAAGTTTTATCTACAAGAATCTATGGCACTTACAGTAATAGGATTCGGCACACGTCTAGTCCGAATTTTTTGCAATTTTTGTGTGAAGCACGAATTTTAAAATTCAATCTAGAAAATTTTAAAATTAATTTAATGACAGACTTAATTATTATTGTTTTCCGTAGAATGGAAAAAGCATAAAAGATCAAAGATTCTAAATTTATTTTTTTTCAGTTTCATTTTGCTGAGGAATAATTTTTTAGTGGACGATAAAACAAATAAAATTTTAACTGGATTTATATAGTTATTTTTTTCTACCTCGCATACCATTAAAGATGGAGTAAAAATTTCAACGGATTTGAAATCTGCGGAAAATTTCACATCAAAACGAACAAATAACCTAAAAATAGGATTTTTTTTAATAAATAATTTTAAAATTGCAACTTTTAAATTTTTTTAATACGAATTTGATCTTTGCTATCGAGATCACATATTCCATTTCAAGCTTTTTCGATTGTTATTTTTTTTATTTTTGCAATACGAATATGGGCGCATTAGACAATGTCGTTTTAGGTTAGTTTTTGGTAGGTATTTAATTAACGTCGCTCCGGAACAACACAATGGGCTATTGAGATCGTTTTTTGGAATTGCGTAGCAATCACCGGGGGCCGACAATCGTTATTTTTTTTATTTCAGCGATGCTCACGCCGATTGGATCTTTTAGCAATCCGAATTTGACCGCATTTGACAGTGAGCGTTGCCAGTGGCGTTAGTTTGCGAAGCAATCCAACGCCACGTGCAACGCCGTGATGACTGTTTTCCAATAGGCGTGTCGTAGCAATCATCGGTGGTTAGCGAGCAGTGGTCACACGTGACCCTACGAAAAGAACTGCCACGGGCAACGCCGTGTTGGCTACGCAGTGGCTAGTAATAACAATATTTCCGAAGTAGATTCTTTGACTTTAAAGATCTATTCACTAGTATTCCCCTCCATAACATTATTGATGTTCCTAATTTCGCTAACCTTCCCCCCTTCCCTAGCTCCAATACTTTACTTAATATTTATTAACAAATTAGCCTCATTAATCATTGTGTTCTCCATAATTTTATCTTAAATGGTGAGTATCAATTCCAACAAGTACAGGGGACGCTAGAGAATACCTTCTTCTGCATTCTTATTAATCTGCTTCTATTTCACTAAAAGATCTTACTCATTTTAATTTGTTAGCTCTTATCACTGCATAGATTACTTGATAATTTTCAACTCGCCAGAGTTCACTGAGGTTTTCCAAAGATATCTATTCCACTAAACTTCCAAAAAACACTGTCGTCATTTAACCATGGTTCAAAATTACGTGGTGTTAACCTCTTATCTTTCTATTTGGGATCGATCTCGGGCGTCGTCAATAGCCCGAGGTGTTGCTCTAGTACGACGTTAATTAAAAATAACAAATACCAAAAAAAAAATAACCTCTATCTTCTAATTTACTTGACATTTATATAACTGTCAGTACAAAATATTTATGAAACAATAAATGACTTTGAGTTTAATATTAATAAGCTTTTTCCCTCAGATTATAGCATCTCTAGTAGTATTTACAGGAATTTAATTAATAATAATCTCTATAGAATTTATCATATCTGCAAGGGACAAATTACTTTTGATAAGCAGCTTAAATGTCTTTAAACTCTGAAGTCTAACCATTTTCCCAACAGTTTTTTTTAAAGCATTATTTGTTTAATTCGTTCCTATTTTACCTTGTTTATTTCTAACCGCATAAAAAAGATTTCCTTTCTCTCTTTTTTCCCCACCCCTAGAGGGCACTATATTTTGTTTTCATTATGTATCATTAATTATGTACTTTTCTAGTTTTTAATCATTTATTTCATTATATCTCCCCTTCACATTTCACAACTTATTCTCTTTTTTCTCAGAAAAAATAATATTCTTTAAACGTTTTATTTTGCATCTGATCAACTAAAATTACTGCTAAAATAGTGTTTAAGAGGATAATTTATTTGCTATATTTAAAAAATTATGTTCTACCGTAGCAACTAGTTCACCTGTGCTTGTTCAGGGGCAGCCTTTCTTTATAATTTCACCTTTTTCGTCTACTGCTCCTTGCCTAATCAAAGTCTAATCATAGCGTCTTGTACCATTTCTTTTTATTTGATCAGTTTGGAGGATTGCACCTAATTCTTGCAAAACAATGTCAATAGGAAACAATAGGGAATATGCACTATGTAACAAAACGTCCTGAAATGGTACTTATTATACAAATTCGATCATGAACAATCCGAAAATCAACTTTAAAAATCACAAAAAGTTTTAATTTAAGCGTTATAAGCGACTAAAAAACGCGTCAAAGTCACGTGACTGAAAACGGGGTGGAGCTTGGTGTGACGTCATAGTACTTGAAATCTCGCTACATTCGCCGGCTGCATGTTATTTCAGGTTGTTTCATTGATTTTACGCTAATTTTATTTTTTAAATAATTTTGAACAGTTGTTGGAAATTGATTGCATTCAAAGGAAGTTAAACTATTCCTTGTGAATCGGCAATGAATCTGAGCATTTTGTGGGGAACTGGGCCACCACTACAAAAATGAACGTTCAGTACAATAGGGTACACAGCAGTGTAAAACCACTCTTCCAGGAAATACTTTGCAGTAAGCAAAGTTGCACAACCTTTCACGAATCTTAAGAGAATTACTATACCTAAATATTAATGTATTAATGTATCCAGCTGTAACAATTTCGAGGAAATTAGATTTTAGACAGTTCACCGACCTGAAAAGGGAATATAGTGAACGGTTGAAACATACCATTATTGGTTGTCCAATCATGTTCGATGTGTCTGAGCCATCAACGGGTTCAACATTGACTCCTCGTGCTCTGGAACTGACCGACTGTGATTTTAGTATACGAATCTCATCTTCCTGTAAGACCATCCTTGCCTTTATGTCTGCCAATTCCGTTATGAGATGCCTTCTTATTTTCTTTTCTTCAATGAAGGTGGACAAATGCTGACACACCGTCTTCTTTTTCAGAGATTTCTCTGAACATACGCAGTTACAGTTATCTTGGCCCACTACTTCCGCCACTTGAAGAACACAAACAGCTGCCATTGCAAAGAAATGGAAACTTGCCAATTTCCTTAGGATCATATTTACAAGAAAACAGTACAACCAGAGTTATAATGAGTATTGCCTCCTTCAACTGAAATAAAATTTCGTAATTCAAAAGCGTATGGAAATAGTTTGTTTTTAATAATACAGTACAGTTTATTCCTTATTTGTTTACAGAGTTTTGTAGAATGTTCTGTAAATTTTATAAACAAAGGCATTTTTCTTAGAGCTTGTGTCTAAATTCAGAAATATGACCTTCCTAAAGTCAAGTGAAGATTGAATGTTACTAAGCAGAGTTTGACTGAGAAAGAATAAGAGAACGTAAACAGGAAAACTGAAAATACTTGAGTTAAAGAATATAAATGGAAAGATAATTGGTTGACAATCGGATCACAATCGTCAAATTTACAGCAATACTACAGTTCAAACAGAAAATCTTTGAAGGAAGACTACTATGTCAAGAATATCTGAGTTCAGTTTGAAAGAAAATTTACGTAAATTTATTGTTAATTGAAGGAAATTACTGATACTAAAACTATGGTTTAACAAGTTTTGTTAAATCCCTCTCTTTGCATTATTATAATAGAAATTATAATCTGTTATTTTAATTTTTTTAACAATTTTATAAATTAAAAACAGTTTTTTTTACGTCTTTTTATGAGATTTCATAGAACATTTCTACCAAATTCAGCACAAAATATTACTTTTATGACCTACCTAAAATTATGTGCAATCTGAAGATGCTTAAGCACAGATCCAGATAGAGTAATCATAAGGAAAAGCATTCACAGGACTAAATAGAGTAAATAACTCAATTCCCTGACAGTTAAATCACAGTCGGTTAATTGTCAACAATACTTCAGTTAATGAAATGAAACGAAAGTGCATGTAAGACAATTGTTCCACCAAAATTCGAATTTAATTTTGAATTAACATAAAAATTTATTGAAAAGGAGGAAACAGATTACCTGTTAATCATTATCACCAATCACTCTTCTCCAGAGTATAGTGGAAGACGAACTGCGATGCAGGATGTATATCTTTATCACAGATTACGTTTACTTTGCAATCCGGGAAGTATGGGTGCTGAGAAAGGAAATAAGAAGGATAACTAATTGGTGGAAGGATGAGCTGTATTAATAGGAATGTTGTGCTGAGAATAAGTTACAGGCAGGAGCTAAATATTAGAACAGGGTGAGCTTTTGTACTTGGGGTTGGGTGGGGATTATTGTGCAAAGATTTTTGTGGACCATTCTGAGCACAATTAATCATAAATTATGACAAAAAAGAATGGGAAGTTCTCCGTGGCCTCACCAGGTTTGGGTAGGGGAGTTGGACACCACAGGGGTCCCTCTTTTGGATGGGGAAAGAAACCCGTTTGGAGAAGAGGAGAAAAGAGGACTTGCACGAAGGCCAGCGAGGAAGACAGACGCGTTGGTTTGTGCTGGAGAGTGATGGGGATTATTCCCGACTGTGTATGATAGACTGAATGATTTTGTACACATAATTTGCATAGTAACTAACCGAGGAGTGGTGTAAATAAATGTTGAAATATGCTCATGGATCAGTTTTACTGCTTGAGGGAGGACAAGGCAGAGGATTAGGAAATCTGTCAAATGAAAGAACTGTCACAAATACATTTAATTTTGAGCTATTTATCGAAATAAAAAATATTCGTAACTGCTGATGACTACAAGTTTTCAATTTATAAGATGATCAATCAATTAAAGCAGTAGCTCTGAAAGCAGGTTTGGCCACTTCCATCGGGATGAGAGTAGGTCTGAGCATAGCATCTGTTACGTCATGACAATGGTCCGATAAACATAAAATCAAAAATGTAACAGAGATGAGTCTAAAGAAATTATGTAGAGCTATAGCGATACATGTATAAACCAATTATATTTTTAATAATAACAATTTTTCCTAAATAGATTTCTTCAACTTTAATTATATCTTCATCACCTGATTGATATTAGTTCTTACTGCCTTGGATTCAATCCCCTGCTACTGCAAGGGATACCAGAGGATACTTTTTCTTTAGTATGCTTGATGATCACTATATCCATTTCTTTGAAAGATCAGACACATCTAAATTTGTTAACTTTTATCGCTTCATAGATGACTAAATCATTTTTAACTCATCGTAGTTGACTTATTTTTGGAAAGGTATCTATCCCACTGAACTAATATTCAAAGAAAAATAGTATACGTAATTTAATTTACATTTATATTAATGTCAGAACATAATCAGCTAATGATATTTATGAAAGAAGAAATGATTTTCAATTTGATATTAACAAGATTGTTTCCTGGGAATCTAAAAACTTTATTAGTTTTTACAGGAATTTAATTTATATTCTATTATAAATTATATATTAATTTAATTTAATTTATATTATAAAAAATCTCAGAATTTACCTTATCTGCAGGAAACAAATAGTTTGATAAGCAGATTAAAACAACCCTAAAAAAAAAGAGCAACGATTTTCCTAACATTTTTCTTAAACCTTTTTTTTCCATAATATTTTCATTTCACCAACCAGAAAGGGTTGCAATAAATGGTTCAAATTTAGCATTATTGTTTGTCCTGCATTCAAGTTGGATGACTTTGGAACATACACAGGTTTAACATTGACTCCTTATACTATGGAACTAACCAATTGTGAAATAAGCATAAGAGATTCTCATCTTCCTGTAAATCCATCCTTGCCTTTATGTCTTCCTAATCCATTATGTGATTCTTTCCTTTTCTTCAATAAGAACACACAGAATGCCCATTCAATAATTTCTCCAAACATACGTAATTCCTGTTATTTCGGGCCTCCCTCCACTGACACTTGAAAATTAAACACTATAACAATTGAGAAGGATAGAAAATTCGACAATTTCCTTATGATCATATTTACAATCAGAGTGATGATGGTCCGCATTGAAGTCTGGTTCAGACGCTATGATTTTTGATAAGGGTTTTCCTTTCTGCCTTTTATTTTCAGCTGAAATAAAATTTCGGAATTCTAAGATCTGTATAAATAATTTAAGCTGTTGAGAATACAATAACTTTTGTTCCTTATTTATATAGAGTTTTATGCAATATTCCAAACATTTTGAGAACAAAACTATCTAAATATTTCTCAGAGCTTATATCTAAAAAAACTGAGAATGTACAATTGTAACTTACCTAGCTTGCAGTTTGAATGTTTTTTAACATATATTTTCTAGAAAACATAAGAGAGTGAAGATATGAATTCTTAAAAGCTTAGATCTAAACAATGCAAACGTATATGTAATTGCCAAACGATTGATTAACTATCTTCAAGTTGTCAACACTACAACAGTCAACCATTGTGAATCTACATTTATTACCATTAAACCATTAAACATGTCTACGTAATGATAGGACATCTGTTGTACAACTTATGACTTATGACACTTGTAGAAGGGGTTACTCCGAAGAGTACCAGTACAGCGATTGGTAGTCTATTGTAATGAGACCCCTGCTAATCCGCTAAAGACCGACTGCCAAAATAAATTTCAGAAAACACCTGATTGGAATGTTTGACAGTTCCCTGTGTTCAACACAATGGTATGACAAATATTCAAATCGTTGTTCGGATTAATAGTTAAATTCACATAGAACGTGTATAGAACTCTCCTTTACCATCCAGCAACTACATAATGGGTCATCTATAACACCCATAATGTTGAGGTGTCTATTCAGGGTACAGTGGCCAGTTAGGAGGCCAATAGCTATCCTGATTTCTTTCCTGCTCAAATTCAGCAGTACCCTCGATCTATCCCAGAGAGATTGCTGATTGAGCTCTTTGGCTTGTCTTTCTTTGATCATTAGAAAGAAGCCATGTATGAAAGGAACTCTGTAGGAAGGCATACCCCTTATAGTCCCTCTAACCACATAGTGAGGCAAACCCAAACCAGGTTCTTGTCCAATAAATGATGTTTCAGATCCATGTTTTGCTAATTGGTCCGCTGTTTCTTTACCCTCAATGCCACAATTACCAGGGACCCTGAAGCGCATTGTGACATTCCCACATTACTTTGAAAAGAAACAGTAGCTTTACAAAGCTGACTGGTTATTATTTCACGCCAGATGCTGTTCTTTCGTCATGTGCTTTACAACAACTTTAGAAGAACAGGTGATTTACGTCCAGAAGATTTCTGATTGAATATCGACTTTTACCGTTAGGTTCTTTTTGAACTACGTACGAACGACGGTTAAAGAGAACGTGAGAGACGACAGAGAGAGACAGAAGCAGAAGGTGACGTTGATGACCACATTGGATTCTGAGGACAAATATTAGTATGCAATTGTGTAATATTTCGAACGTGATGATGTAAATACTGTGCATATTCTTACGTTCTTCGAATAATAAGAACTTAAAAATCTTACCTGTTGGTTGCATTCTCCTTGTGTACGTTTTGTACTGTTTTCAGGCTACCGTTTGGGGAGACGACACTACAATATACACACATTTATACAATAATCGGAACTTATAAAAATGGTTTATTGAGAAGACTTATGCTAGTGTAATGGTGTGAGGGAAGCCGTCACTTAAGGTCTCCTTTAGTAATGGTACTTGGTAGTTAGTGAGCACTGCGATATTTTCTGGTCTAAAAAGCCGTTCATCAGCACGATAAAGCATGGCCTCACGCAGTTCGTCTCTCTCCAAAGGATTCCCTGTTGTATAAACCCTTCCGTGGCTGAAGCGATTCGCAGATCTGACTCAAATTGAGCATTCTTATGATATACTAGGGCTAGAATATCGATTCCACACACCTTTCTAGGATCTGGAGTAAACCAGAATGACTGGGATATTTTGCCACAGGATAGCAAAATGATTTTTGATTGATTTCATACCACACCAGTTCGATATGGATCACCGCCCCGGCATCTTAACTTATTAATTTACGACCTTCTCGATTCCTTCGATTTTACAATAAGAATAATAATGTAACTGACCAAGAATCTGTATGATTTAAATGTTACTTCTAATACCCACATTCATACAAAAATCGAGCTTGTGTAAAAAACTTGGTTTGTTGAGAAGACTTACGGCTGTAACTGCATGTGCAATAGTGTAGGGAAGCCGTCACTTACTAACGCCGGGTACCTATGGTAATGTACGAGGTAATTTGGCAGCACTAACATATTTACAACAGATTATATGACTTGTTGCTTTCATGTCACTTTTCTAAGCCACCTATTATCAATATGACAACCCCCGTCGGAGAACGGCACCCCTCTCCCCGCAAGCCTTCGTGGTATATACAATTATATATCTGGATAAACATCCAGTTCTGACACCCATTTAGCATATTTGCTATATATGCTAGACCGTCATTTACATCATCTACAGAATATAAGGTATCTGGTGCTGCAACGACAAAATGGTGGTAATAATTTACCACAGGGTAGCAGAATGCTTTTGATTTATTTCACGCCATGCCATTTTTCGACATGTATCAACCCCACGACTTATTACTTTATGCACTTTCTGATGTTATTTTACAATATGGACTACTGTAGGTTTTATAATATGATTTCTTTATATTCTCACGTACGTCACAATTTCATTCCGATCAAACATTAACTTCGGAGGAGGTTCAATATTTTGCTGGTGCATTTAGGAATAGATATTGTAAAACGTCGATACCATTTATTAAAAGAACACATAATAATGTGCAATGTTCACAGATATATTTTAAAAAAAATATTCTAAATCTAAACTTAAGTTACGGATGTTTTCCTCTACATGTTATTCGTAAAATGAGCTGCAGAAGTATAAGAAGTCCTCAAACGAAACGCAGCTAGTATTTTTCTTTTAATAAAATTTAACGCCCCAATTATAAACTAACACGACAGAAAAATAGTCTTCGTTTTAAGGTACTCGTATATTCAAAAATAAATAGCAAAAACGTACGAATAAGTACAAATAAAAACATCTTGACATACACAGAAATGCAAACAATGGAACAGATAAAGCAATACATTATTAGAATCACCATCTGCTTCATATTTCAACACAACGGACAGTTACAATTATAATAATGCGGTAGTATTTTTCCTTAAATGAAAGCTTTCCTCGTTATATCTTAAGTTAGTGTCACTCTTTAAAACACTGACTGTGCAAATTCTTAACAAAAGCGTTAGAAAATACAGAGACACTGTAAAATATTCAGAAAACGAGTTTACAACGTAATCTTCATACTGCTACATACGTGTCAAAATTTAAGTGAATATGTATGCTTAATGAAGACAAAAAACTAACGTGCTTAAAATGCGTGCCATAAGTATAAACCTTAAGAAATAGCATTCACAAAATTACTCTTTGGTATCTTAAAAGTATATTGGTAATTCAGCAGAGCCGTCTTCTTCACTGTAGTCATCTGGTTTGTCAGAAGAGCCTAATTCTTCATTCCTCAGAGACGGTTTGTCATCAGAGCCGTCTTCTTCACTGTAGTCATGTGGTTTGTCAGAAGAGCCTATTTCTTCACTGTAGTCATCTGGTTTGTCAGAAGAGCCTAATTCTTCATCCCTCAAAGACGGTTTGTCAGCAGAGCCGTCTTCTTCACTGTAGTCATGTGGTTTGTCAGAAGAGCCTAATCCTCTACTACTGAAATATGGTTTGTCAGCAGAGCCATCTTTTTTACTGCTGTCATCTTGATCACTGTCTCCAGTTTCTTTCCGATGATATTGGCCTCTTTCCAGTACGTCTAAAAATAGCATAAACATGATAACTAGCATAATTACCCTACGAGACTAGGATTGAATTGGAACACTGACGATTGTAAAAATGGCTAAAATAATCTTTATTCTCTTTTAAAGAAAATTTTAAATGTTTGGAAAATAATTTTTAACAACTTTTCGACATTTTTATAAAATTTACAGTAAGGACGCAAACTATATAAATAGAGCCGCGGTAGCTCAGTCAGTAGAGTGTCGGGCTAAGATCAGAAGGGTTGTGGGTTCTGTCCTCGGCGGAGCCTGCAATTATGATGATTGCGAGATCGGCGCTTCGACCTGACTAAAGACCGTCGTGTTCACTAATGGTGACTGGGGCACGTTAAATAGGTCGTGGTCATAAAGTCCCCCATGCTCCCATACCAAATCAATACCTCTGGGGTACCTGATCAGGGGGTTATCGGCCTCTGATTGGGATCTAAATTACGATATTTGTGTGTGAATGGATGTATGAAAGGGGCCTTCCTGTAAAACGGATGTGTCATGTATGTCGAGCAAAGTCGGACTTCCTCCCAATGGGGCTCAATAACATGGAAGGCGCATCCCTCGCCTCTTGCCGTCTTCGACGGGCCTGGCACTCCTCTGGTCTGCCAGTGTAGGCATGAGAAACAACAACAACTATATTCATGCTAAAACTAAAGCAAACAGTAGGATAGTTGTAGCCAATTTTTAATATGCAACACAGAACAAAGTGTATGACACTCGAGGTGACATAAGCTCAACCTTGTGCATGAGTACATTTCTACCCCTCATGTCACACGAGGTAGTGATGCTCATAAATACAGTTCGACCACCTGCGAATTAACAGCGTTTGGCAAATCACACCGCTTGGCCAGCCTATTGTTTTCTTACGCAAATGATAACTGAGGCAACTAGGAAAGAACAATCAGAGTTCGTTTTTAATTCCTGACAGGGGAAAAAAGCTATCCGATTCCGATTAAACCACTCAGATCACCACCACCCAGGTCACGATTTAAATAGTGACAAAAGAGGAAAAGTGACCAGGGTCACGTTTTACAGGCCTGGGCTCAGAAAGTGCTTAAAACTGCGACATACAACGAAGAACAAAGTCAATGCAGAAAAAAATTTTCCTTAATTTTATCAAAATTGTGTCGGGTTTTTTTAATCATAAATTACGAGGTTCAGCAGTGCATAGGGCGCTCCTTGCCTCACCTTTTTTTATTTTCTAGCTACGTAACAACCACCATACACCGCCCAAAATACCACAAACAGTTTATAAATAACACATCTTCTGTGTCGATGACAAAATATTGAACTTCAAAAGCTATCGACAGAATTGCAAATTCTGAAAGTATGCCTTGGTTTTAAATAATAATGTCAGTTAATTAATTTTGATGTTTATCCATTTTGATGTTCACTATCCTACAATAATGAACCGGACACATTAAATCCAAATGTATTTTCGACTGAGATTTCGTGGTATGGCCTGGGACCTTAGCATGTTGTTCCTGGTCAATTGAACGCCGACGCTTGCATGAACATTTTGGAATATCAGGTTCTTCCTACGCTATGGAATAGACGGATGTTGCTTCCATGACAACAACGCTCCAGACCTAAACCCCATAGAACATTGGTGAGACGAGTTCGAGCGACGCTTACGGACCAGGGAACCACGTCCGAAATCTACAGCTGAGCTGGCGACATTCTTGCAGCAGGAATGAACACAAATACCCATAGCTGTGTATCAAAACCTTGTTGAAAGTATGCCCAGAAGGGTTGCGAGTGTAATTGCAGCAAGGGTGGGAAACAATCCTCCTATTAAAGCATGTATTCGTTCCATTATACCACCACATCTTGCTGTCCGGCCCATTATTGTAAGGGAGTGTATATGTCCCCATTATGTTCGAATGAAGACTATCATGGTCACTTAATAGATACGGCTATATCTATATGTATTTTCGACTGAGATTTCGTGGCATGGCCTGGGACCTTTGCATGTTGTTCCTGGTCAATTGAACGCCGACGCCTATATGAACATTTTGGACAATTGAGTTCTTCCTACGCTCTGGAAATTTTATTAAATAGATGGATGTTTCTCCAGGACTACAACTCTCCATGTCATGTTACAGCCTCTGTCAAGCAGTGGTAGCAAGATATGGATGTAAAACGTCTTCCCTGGCCTGCTCAGAGTCCCGACTTAAACCCTGTAGGACATTAGTGTGACGAGTTAGAGCGACACTTATGGACCATGGAACCACGTCCGAAACCTACAACTAAGCTGGCGACATTCTTGTTGCAGAGATGGACACAAATACCCATATCTGTGTACCAAAACCCTTGTTGAAAGTATGCCCAGAAAGGTTGCTAGTGTAATTATAGCACGTGGGGGACCATCCCCTTATCAAACCTTGTATTATTTCCCTTATACCATCATATCTTGCTGTTCTGTCCATTATTGTAGAGTAGTGTAAATATGTAATACATATTTAGCCGATAATTGTGTTTTAGTTGTGCTGCAGAACACTGAATATAATTCTGCACCTGGAACCCTGTGCAACACGAGTAACGTGGTCACCATCCTAAAGGGTGTGAAACCGCTAACTGAAAGTAAACCAGCATTGAATTTTTCTTAATTACCTATGTTTATTGTTTAGATTTGTCCACTACACTATAATTCTTCGAGTTGTGATTAGTGCAGATCCATCCATATATTTTATCAATTCACAAACTCCTGTAATAATCTTTCTTAAATTGCTATTTTTTCTTGAATTTATATACCTTATATTTTTACAAAATATTTTGAGTTTGTGATATGCTTTGATGCATGTTCGTTGTGAGCTTAATGTTTAGCGATGTTTATAAAACGTCAAATAAATGGTCTGAAAGGGATGAGATTAAAGAGTGAGTGTTTGCAACACTGGATTGAAGAAAGTTTAAACTTGAGTTTTCCTCAATTACTTATTTGGTTCTGACTGTGATAGATGTGTAATTCTTCCAAAATAGCCACCAATAAATTTTGCATTCTAAATATCTTATTTGAGGCTTGTCATCGTGAAAGGGCCTATATCCACTCCATGTAATTTCCAGTATTTACTGAAAAACTGTTGCAAATAAGTTATTGTAAGTGGTAATAGTTATTAGACTCTTTTAGAGTTTTCCTCAATTACTTATTTGGTTCTGACTGTGATAGATGTGTAATTCTTCCAAAATAGCCACCAATAAATTTTGCATTTTAAATATCTTATTTGAGGCTTGTCATCGTGAAAGGGCCTATATCCACTCCATGTAATTTCCAGTATTTACTGAAAAACTGTTGCGAATAAGTTATTGTAAGTGGTAATAGTTATTAGACTCTTTTAGAGTTTTCCTCAATTACTTATTTGGTTCTGACTGTGATAGATGTGTAATTCTTCCAAAATAGCCACCAATAAATTTTGCATTTTAAATATCTTATTTGAGGCTTGTCATCGTGAAAGGGCCTATATCCACTCCATGTAATTTCCAGTATTTACTGAAAAACTGTTGCGAATAAGTTATTGTAAGTGGTAATAGTTATTAGACTCTTTTGAATTATTCTTACCTACTCATAACATAGCCCTCTTGGACGCATCAACAATTTACCAATATATGCATCGAGCTGTTGCAACTCATTTCCAACCGAAAATGATATAGGCCTCTACGCCTCATTCGTCGTTTTGTGCAAATTTACTATTTTAACAATCTGTTTGTCGGTCGAGGTGGACCAGTTGGTAGAGTCGCAGATTAGCAACCGGAGAGTTGAGAGTTCGAAACTCGATCCAACGAAAGATCGTCGGGTATGTAGGGGCTGGTGCACATAAAATCTGTAGTGGCCACACGTGTCCTCCCGTTGTTGTAGTATGGAAGTTTGGAGTATAAGAGTGCCAGCTCAGTTGTTGACATCGCCCTCTGATCGTGGTTAAAAATTAGGAGGCTTTGTCCTTGGATCTTTCCCTTCGAGTTTGATCCCGTACCATCGTTAATAGCTCATTGTGTTGCTTCAGTGCGATGTATATTTACTTACTTGCTTTTCTATACAAAGACTTCTTGAGCACCGTCATTACTTATTTTAGTAGCTATGTCAGCGTTGCTCCAATTATAATACAGAAATTTTACTCTATTATCGTTCATGGTACACTATATTATGTTAATGCATTTAGCATTATACTACATAATAATTGTAAAGAATGCCGCATTGGGGACTGTATCACATAAAATAAATAATTCAGGTTTCAGAGTAACATTATTTAAAAAAATATATTTTTAATGAAAGACCTACAGGCTTCTAGATCACCTTGAACGCTTAAGTAAACGTATAATGCAGGGTGACGTAATTTCAACTACAAAACCTGTCTGTCTGAATTGCAACCATCGTTTTCGTTTAAGTTCGTTTAACTATTTTTTCAAATCCCAGAAGCATCCGCGATTATATTACTTTTTAATGTACCCATTTCCTTTCATTTTTTTTCTTAAATCTGCGGGCTTCTGGGGAAGCCCTGTGATAATAAGATCTATCTATAATACATACTTTCGACATTTTTAATCTTATTCCTGAGTTCTTCTAATCCGCGTTGAGAAACTGAGTTTGCGATGCGTAAGAACCCCACTTGTGCCTTGACATTTTCTAAATCCTGAAGTTGCTCACTGTTCATCTCCAGGAGACTTTGACGAGACTTTTCTGGATTGATGTTGTCTTGAATTGTCTCATTAATATTTTTCAAATCTTTTCGAAAACTGCCAATCTTTTCAGACATTTGTGAGTAAAGGTTAGAGTTTAAAAGGTTGGACAGTTCAAACTCCACAGAATCCAAACGTTCTTTCAATTTTCTGGAAAATAAATAAATGTATATAAATATATATCTTTAATTTCTTTCCTGTTAACTGGATTTCTGTAACTTCCGAAATAATTATTGATGTAGGACGTAAAGTTCAATACCTCTAAAAATACATATAGGTGAGTAGTTATCCTATTCTGTAAAAAATGGACATGTGTTTTATACCTTCGAGGTACATAAATATACAGGGGTTGGACTAAAATATGGAAACACCTAAAAACATGTAACTTTGTTTAATATGGTGTAGGGAAACCGTTGGTGTTCAAAACAGCTTGCAGTCTTCTTGGAATGGATAAATACAGTTCCTGTATGCTTGCCAAGGGAATCTTGTACCATTCTTGTAAAACGGTGGCAAGTTCAGATAACGACGATTGCTGTGGATACCGATCACGCAATTTACTCTCCAATGTAGACCACAAATATTCAATAATATTGAAGTCTGGTGACTGTGCTGGAATGGGGAGATGTACCAAATCATACTCGTGCTCAGAAAAGCAGTCCTGGACGATGTGAGCTGTGTGAACAGGGGCTTTGTCGTCTTGGAAGATACCATCACCATTGAAGAACAAAGTTTGTAGCATGGGATAGACTTGATCGGCCAAAATGCTCACTTAATACTTGGCATTAATGTGCCCTTGTAGAGTAAACATAGGGCCCACAGTAAACCACGATATGGCTGCCCAAACCATCACAGAACCCCGCCGCTCTTGGTAACAGGCAGTCTGCATTATAGGCTTGGGATGGCGTTCGCCTGACGTAAATTCGGCCATAAGAGGGAAACAGTGTCATAAAAGACTCATCCGACCAAATTACTGTCTTCCATTGCTCCATAGTCCAGGCTTTATGACTTAAATACCACTTTTTTCTGTAACAGGCATTAGCATCACTGAGGAATGGTTTATGAATTGCAGCTTGGTCAGAAATACCCTGCTTATGAAGCTCCCTTCTTATTGTTTTGGTACTCACAGGGTTTGTGAGCACGACATTCATTTCAGCACTAAATTTTGCAGCTGTGGTCTTATTTTTAGTCACAATCCTCCTTAAAGATCCTCTATCACGATCATTCAACAAACATTTTCGTCCGCGCTATGATTTAGCGGATGATGTTAATCCGTTTTTCAAATATGCGGAATAAATCTTAGATACAGTACCTCTTGAAACACTAAACAACTGGCTACCTTGCTTATGGAAGCACCCACCAGACGAGCTCTATTAATTTACCCACGTTCGAAGTATGTAAGTGGAGCCTCCACAAAGTGGACATTGACCACAAAGGGAACATGATAGTGAAATCTCCAAATGGGGAGGCTCCTCGGCTTGTGGTTGGCTCAAAAAAAAAAAAAAACACGAGCAATGAGTCCGCCGGTATGGACAGCCTGCCGTGGTGACGCTATCCTTGGGGTCCAATAGAAAAATAACGAAAGCATGACGCGGTCTGGAGCGTGCCGAGGGTTGAAGGCCAAATGGTAGGATATGTCAACAAGTGTGCCAAGTGATGAGAAAATAACTTTTTTTTGGGGGGGGGGAATTCTGACTCGGGGCCTCTGGAAGCAACGGATGATATTTTTGGGTACTCACCACCGAAGTGCCGGGGGATGGATTGAACACCAGACAGGTCTTTGAAGTGAATTTCATTCTTATGTTTGTTAAATTAAAAATGCAGTAGTTATTTCTATTTTGTATTTGATCAATTGTGTAAAATTTCCTTGAATTCTGTGACAATATATTTCCTTCTTGATTAACTGATGTGTCCTGTTTTTTTTTTTTTTTTTGCATGATTTTAATTTACTTGTATGATTACCACCTCGATCACGGATATATATATATATATATATATATACACAGAAAGGATCAACTTACTTCGTATTACTCCTGTCCCTGTTCATGCTCTCTTCTATGATTTTAAACTTTGAGTTGACCAGCTTTTGCATGTCAAGGCTTTCCTCCAGGAAGGTGACATTTTGCATTTTATTCCCGATAGCATGCCACGTCTGATTTAGACTAGCCTGTTTAAGAAATTTTTGTTTTAGAAAAGTAAATATAATACATACAACAAAACCTTTTAAGTAAGGTATGTAACTTTTTATTTTAAAATTACTGGTAAAGTTAAAGTAAATTTACTGTAAAACAAGATTGATTACCTTAAATTTAAACGGGTTGCCATACGGTGTAGCTCAGAGATACTTCGAAATCGACTTTTGAAGTAGTTAAATTACGAAAAGCTTTTGTAGTTTGTCTTTCAGCGATGAATATAAATGAATTATACGAATGGATATACAGTGCTCAAAAAAATTAGGGAAGCACATGGTTTTAACGAAATTATGCAAAAAATTAAACTTAAAATTAATGTAAAGCAAAACAGACATAGTTTAAAGAGTAGCAGATAACAGGAGACGAAAACTGATGCAAATCAACTTTCATGACGTCAAATACCCGAAAAAAGATATAAGTGCTGAATTCGCGATTTCACAGAAGCTTCTTTTTGTCACTGTATCATTCATAAAACGCAATTGCTGAAAGTTTTTTTTGAAAGAAAGTGATTTAAAATGTCACAATAACATGATTTACCGGAATCTCTGGCTTGTCGAATTATCGGGAGACTGGAATCCGGACAAACACAAAAGAGTGTAGCGTAATCTGTTGGAGTGGCAAGGAGTGTCCTTTCAAGGATGTGGAATCAATTCTAAGAAATAGAGAATGTTAGACCTCGGTCTGGGCAAGGTCGCCCGCGTCCCACTACAGCAACTGATGACCGGTATTTAATGTTAGCAACTCTTCGAGACAGAAGACGCAATGCTACTCAGCTGCAGAGACAGTTTATTTTGTCAACAGGATGGAGGGTGTCAAGCCAAACAGTCCGAAATAGGCTTCATCAGGCTCTATGCATTGTAATGAATTCTCTGGGTAGCGTGCAGATGAAGAATCTACAGAGAACAGTCTAGCTTAATTAATATAAGAATTTTTATTTACAGTTTTCTTGAATAATGGTTTCTTATATACAATGCTCTGAAAGTAGACATAGGTCTATAATAATTAGATTGGACAGGTTGTCTCAACTCAATTCTAATCTAGCAGAAGAAAAGTCTACACCGAAGAACAGTTCTAGAGTAGTATAACGGCACTACGCTCGTACAATTTTATCTCGGGAGGAGATCACTTCGTCGGCGACACAGAACCACACAGACGTCTGGTGACGGACTACACCAGGAACTCTAGGTCGTTCCTCCTAAATAAAGTCGCGGGGACTTTAGTGTTCAGCCTTTCAAGGCTTCTGAGTTGGTGTCCTCTCAGGGCGAGGTCACACCGAACTCCAAAATAATTTCTCAAAAGGGAGAAATTTGGCCGACCTGTAAGGGTATCTGAGAACGACGCACCTCAGGATGAGATCAAGTCAAAACTGATATTTATTCTTCTCCTGATTCCTCGGCTCGGATTTTGGCGCGCTCCGGCCGCTGGGCGGAGCTGGTCCTCGATTGGTCCTGGTTGGTTCTGATGTCACTCCGTTGGGTCTGTCATTGGCCTCGTATCTAGCGTCGGTTCGTCTAACCCTCTCGGCTGTTTCAACCCAAGCTGATGACAGTAATCCATAAAGGCGGGGTAGAACTACATTTCCTTTATAGTTTTACTGTCAACAGTCCAGACAGACTGGCGACTCTCCATTGTCCGCAGTGGTTCGCACCTGTGCCTCTCGGCGAACTCCGTCGGGGGTTTAGATTTCGCATTAGGAGGATCAATGGATGGCCTTCATCAATGAATCCTCACAGCATGTAGGCCAATGGTGTGTATTTCTTCGGCCTCAAGACACCGTGCGGTTCGAAGAACTTGGGCTGCTGAACATCGAGATTGGACGCAATGGGATTGGAGTCAGGTGCTGTTCACTTACCAATCCCGATTTAGCCTGGAGTGTGACACCCGACGTGTTATGGTATGAAGGGAAAGAGAAACTCGAAATATGAAATACAACTCCACTTTCGTACAGGAAAGATCACATTACAGACAAGGTGGAATGATGGTATGGGGCAGAATCGAAATAGGTGGACGTGCACCTGTATCTTATTCGCAATGGCACTTTGACGGGCCAAAGGTATCCAGACGAGATAGTGAGGCATCATTTCGTACCTTACGCTGCAGACATTGGTGATTCCTTCTTTTAATACATGATAATGCCAAACCTCATACAGCTCGACATGTGGAGAACATGCTTGAAACGGAAATACTACATCGTATGGAATGGATAGCATTCTCTCCTGACTTAAATCGACATTCCTGGGACACATTAGGATGACGCATTGCAGCGAGACTTATTCGTCCGTTGACTATCCGGGACTTGTAGATAGCACTTCTTGAAGAGTGTAACATAAGTCCTTAAAGTCTTATCGATAACCTTATCGCATTTATTGAAAACTGGTGTGCAACAGTCTTATCAGTTCGAAGGTACCACACACCATATTAAAAAATCCTTTGCCACCTTCAAACTACACTTTTTTGTCATTTACATGTGTCCAAATTAGTGTCTTGGAGCGTCTCTTCATGTTCTTGACATCATTTCAAAGAATTAAATTTCCCATACGTGATAATTTGGTCTCGTTTTCGGTACCATGCTTTAATATGTATGTACTTCCCATTTTATGTCCATACATGACTGTCTCGCATGGTTTTTTTTCACTTTTTTGCCTGTTAAAATTTTTTAGCAGTGTATTATGTATGCATATTTGCGTCATAAGTAAGTTTTAGAAACTCTGAAAAAGCTAAAATCAATTTTAATTTTTATCCCCGTACACTTAATGATGGTTATATTTTACTGGCAAATCATTTTCATTCAACATTTCACGCCCGAGACAATGGGTAATTTTGCTAGTATATATATATATATATATATATATATATATATATATATATATATATATATATATATATATATATATATATATATATATATATATATATATATATATATATATATATATATATGAACAGAACTGATGATGGTCTGTCTGGTGTACTCTTTACAAATTTAAGCCGACCAACTGGTTAAGTGGTTAAGGTGTGAGCATCTAAATCGGAGGGTTTCTGGTTCGAATCTGGGTTAGTACAAGGATGTCTGTAAACGTATGGTGTAGAGACGGCTGGTGCACCTTAAATCTGTCATTGCCGAAAGTCCTCACGTTGGGTTGATTTGGAAGTTTGGAGAGTGGGTGCCAGTTCAAGTGTTCGTCATCTGACCGTGGTTCAAAAATATGAAAGGAATGATGTTGTCCTCGGATCTATTCCTTAGATAATTGATCCCAAACCGTCGTCAATAGCCCGTTGTGTTGCTCTAGTACGAAGTTAATTAAAGATTACCTACCTATTACCTTTACAAATTTAAACCGTTTGATTAATCAGCATCAAATTTAGTATACTCATTCTTTAGAGCACTGCGGGAAGCGTAGGCTGCATGTAAAATCCCCGTTCGATATGACCTGGGTATGCACAGGGGCCTATAATTAATTCGAAATACCCATAAGAATAACATTATTGTAACGGTCATTGATAAATTCACACCAAATTTGGTACACATATGCTTTTGAACTCTGCGAGAAACCTATGCTACATTTTAACCCCCATTTGACTTGTCCTGTGTGTAGAGAGGAGGCTAAAATTAAATCTATATCACCATAGAAGTAACATTGAGTAATATTACAACCAATTCAACACAATCAACGACGGTTAATTCTGCTTGTACAATATACAGAGAAGAATCAAATCCACATTTCCAATGGAAAATTAAAAAAAAAATTAAAAATTATATATTGAAAACTGAAAAAAATTATAGATAAATACAATCAATCGTAGATTCAATTGTTAAGCAGCTCCAGACGTTCTTTATATGCCATCTTTTCTACAAACATGGAATCTAACTCTTTGAAGATCATAAACTTATACCTATTAATTTAATGTTCCTAATCTAAACAACACTGAGAACTACAGGCATAAACCGACTTTCTATGTCGACCTTTTTGATGAATCAATGCATCATACATATGGTGCACTATCTGATTCGTTACGAGTGTCGGTAAGGTAAAACATTAAAACTTAATTTAGCCGTTTATAGTTTTCGAGTGATGACATGTGTAAGGTTCAGATGGCGATCCACGTCACGCCGTCAGAGCCATCAACCTCCAAGTTGGAGCGGGACTTTTCTCCCCTAAGACCAGAGGGGTTGAAAGGAATGTGAGGGGTCAGAACAAGGGTAGAAGCGTCTCTTAGTGGTTGTGCGCTGACGTTACTCTTAACCGATATGTTGTCGGGTATTTTCGAAACTTGTAAATTAAATGTACATAGATTATTTTAATCCTAAATAAAAGGTTTGGACCTTGTAAATGTAGTTGTGCCCTTTATTCGAGATGGAAAAACTTCAGTACATGATAAAAACGTCAAAACGTCCTTAAGAAGTTTAACTCAGATATAAGAAACCTACGCTAATTAAAACTATGAATGAATAAAACATTTTCAATAAAATGAATTAAGATTCTTGTAGATTCATCACATCTCAAACGCACACTCAAAACCAGTTATTTCAAATGACACCCTCCATGGAATCTTCCATGAATGAGTAATTTTTCTGAAGAGGTGAGCTATTTCTTCCAATATTTTTTGTAGCAAAAATCCTAGTCTGATGTAGATTATTCTATTGGATTTTGATGTGATTTTAACTTCAGAATAGAGTATTTTAAATATACATACTCCAATAGTTATTTAATTGAATTTTAAATAATCTTTACTATTAAAACTAATTTAAATATTTCAGCTTAATTATAAATGAAGGGTATGGATTAAATTAATCTTGCAGATTTTTCTCTAAAATTGCCAACATAATAATATTTTTAAGTTCTAATTCTTACTCTATTGTGTATTATCTATCATAACGTTATGCAACGAAGCGTGCAATAGATGAGTACAGAAATAAAATAGTATAAATTTAGGTTGAAAATACATCACCTTATATGAAAATAATTTGTGCATAACAGAAATGTAGTTTATCAATACACCTAGAATATTTCTGCCTCTTGATCGAAAAAGGGCCAATGTCCCAATTCGCTGATTTTGAGCTATCACAAATCATTTCAAGGTAATTAAAATAACGATCGAAAATTTTTCCATCTTTTCTTTGCAAAAGGGGACATGATCTTTTTCTACCAAGGTATTTATTTATATAGCTGGTGTTAACCAAATATATATTTACTGGCCTGAAATGAATACCGATATTATTTGACTGAAACTTACTAGCATTTTTGGTCCTGGAATCACGTTTGATGGTTGCATTTGCAATTCCATTACTGCGTTCATCTTTTCATCAAGCGATTTCATTCTTGTATTCATCTTTTCAGCAAGCCTATCCATTCTTGCATTCGCACTTTTTTCAAGCAATTCCATTCTTGCATTCACATTTCCTTTAAATGATCCCACTATTTCATACCTATTTGTCTCAAACCATTCCATTCTTGCATTCATATTTTGCTCAAGCGATTTCATTCTTCGATTCAAACTTCCCTCGAGAGATTCCATTCTTGCATTCGTATTTTGCTCAATAGATTTCATTCTAGCATTAATATTTTGTTTAAGGGATTCCGTTCTGGCATTGATATTTTGCTCGATCGATTCGATTGCTCTTGCATTCGCATTTTCTTCAAGCAATTCCATTCTTGCATGCATCGTTTCGAATTCCCTTATGTATTGCGTTCTGCCTTCCAACTCGTACAAAACAGCGGACAAATGATGGCACACAGAATGGCTATACAGTAATTTCTCCGAACATACGGGATTCCAGTTTCTTCGGGCATCTACTGTCACTTGAAAAATACACACAGTGGCCATTATCAGGGAATAAAGACTCGCCAGTTTCCTTAGGACCATAGTTAAGAGAAACATTAAACTCAGATCTACCTCAATCAATCTCAAATATTCTGAATTTTAAAAAGTTTTACCTTTCGGCTTTCATAAAGATATGTTCAATAAGAGTAAAGCTGTTAAATTAGTTAAATTATTGTTATCTTCTTTTCAATAAAGTTTTCCAAATCGGATTAACGTATGTAAATTGGTTAGGGTATGACAAATACAGTTCCTTCGCAGTTTCTAATAGAATTTTACCGAAACTTTCCTACGTTTTCAGAGCAAGAATGTCTATGAATTCTTATTAGAACTTCTGAATAAAAATCGAAACATGTTTATATATATTTTTATGACCTACCTATACATACGTTCGGTTTGAAGATCATTAACACAGAGCAAGACAGTGAAAACGTAAACTCAATCCCCTGGTATTTAAACACAATAGGCAAATGGCATCCGGCTTGAAGGAAGACAGTTATGTTAGGAATATCTGGATTCAGTTCGAAAGGATCTGATAAATATTTAGTTAAAAGGAACGAACAATTTTCCGAGTAAACATTTGAATCAATTTCACTTCTCTAAGCTTTTAGTGGAAGACTTCGATGAAGGATGTATAGCTTTGTCATAGATTACGTTTGAGATAGTATCCGGAAAGCACAGGTGCTGAGAGAACGGAAACGGGAAGGTTAATTTTTAGATATTGCATAGATATATGAATAATATTGAAATCAATGCAAGATGAGAAATAGCTAAGTGAATGTGTTGGAAAAGAGGGTGGGGACCTGCTTTTATTTTTGAAGAAAGGGAAAAATTCACAAATTAGCTTTAGTGCACACTCCACACGTGTGATCAAGCTTTGCTTATGACTGTTTTTCCTTATGTCCGGCGGCACTTCGGAACTACAAGTGTTTACTTGTGTAACCACCTTTGGCCGTATTCAAAATAGGGATGTGACATCGATATCGATGTTTTTTTTTAAACATCGATGTTTTTTAAATCGATGTATTGGAGTCGGTGTTTTTGTAGCATCGATGTTTATACTTGTCGATGTTTTATTTTTAAATGAAAAAAGTACCGTTATAAAAATTTAAAAAATAACCAAGTAGCATCATTTTCATAATCAGCAAATTGAACATACTTTTTAACCAAAGTGGCCAAGGGTGAAGGGTCTGAAAAGTGGGGATGCGACATCGTTGTCGATGTTTTCAAAACATTGATGTTCTATAAAAAACATCGATGTATTGGAACCGATGTCGCATCACTAGTTTCTAAACATCGATGTTTCGCTATCGATGTCGCATCAATAGATGCTAAACCAGTTTTTTGAAATGGGGAAAAAAGTTTAACTACACTGAATTTTAAAAACATCGATGGTTTGGGGGCGATGCATTATCAACATCGATGTTTTAATTTTGAACATTGATGTTTTTCTGATGCTGTCGCATCATTAGATGCTAAACCAGTTTTAACAAACGGGGAAAAAAGTTTAAATACACTGCATTTTAAAAACATCGATGTTTTGCTGTCGATGTCGCATCACTAATTCACAAGTCCAAGTTAAAAAGCGGATAATTACCGGATTATCGAAGAGACCATATTCACAATGCCTGATCCGAGGTTTAAACCGTCGTTTCGGTGTTAAATTTTGGAGTAGCTGAAAGGTATTATGTCCATTGCAATTACTTGGATAGTTTTTCCCAGTACTGCTGAAAAATCAGTTTTTTTTTCAAAAACTATTTTTACTTAATTTAAATTTTGATGTATTTGTATTTTTGAGCTCTACTTATGTTCTTTTCAAAATATAAATTTTTTCTGAATATTTGGGGCAAACGATATTTTACAATGAAACGAAAAATCTTGTTCGTTTGCTACGTGCAGGGCTATTTTTTTTTTTTTGCTCTGAATTAATTTCGTGTTTTTAAAGTTTGTTTCATTTTAGTTGTATGTCGTGGAAACTGTGCGAGACCAAAAAATAAAAAAGAATCACGAATTTATATCTTTAGAACAACTTCTTATCCCGACAAACCTTATTTTGTTTTATTTACTTTTATGTTGCTTTCTGTTTAAAATACTTATTACTTTTAATAAATTGCATTTCTTTTTCATCACATGCAACACCTCCACAAAGTATTTTATTAAAAGTGGAAGGTAAGTAAGAATAAGGCAAAATTTTAAGGTAATTTTGTTGTAATAAAAAATATTGTTAAAACGTTCCAAACTAGAATTTTTGAAATATCACAAATTAAATATCATAGCGACAGATCAGGTTGGCTTATTTACTATTCAATTTACCGTTAAAAAAACTGGACGGGACTGTGTCGGGACACGGTCGATATGTTTAAAGGGTAGAATACGTCAGTGAGGCAATATCTATATAAATAAGAATGGAGTGTTTGTTTGTACATTCAATATTTTCGACCCATTTCAAGTTTTCTTTCCGTTTTGGACCCTTCTGATGCCGAATCCGCCTTTTTCTCGTTTGGTGTCTGTCTGTCTGTCTGTATGTTGTGCCCTATACACGTCCACGCGGTTTAAGATATTTTCATGGAAATTTGCATACAGTGAGTACTTATCTTCATTTAGTGAGTGGCATTGGTTGCGAAAGTCTGTCTGTCCGTCTTTCTGTTCTATGCTCGATTTTGTGTTTGTGTCTTTGTGTACACATCACGTGAATTTTATTCCAGATATTTGATTGCAGTGTATTTTATTTTATACAGTATCTATTAGTTTAGTGAATGCAATATTAAACATTTCTTTATTGTTATATTTAGTTGAGTTTCATGCTAAAACACCTGAGTAAGTATACTTAAATCAACCATAATTTGGTAGTTTTGGAAAAATTGGAATGTCTATTGAATATTACGATTACTTCGATTGTTTTACCAGTACTGCTGAAAAAGTAATTATTCTTCAAAAAGTTATTTTTTTTTATGGAATTTCATCTCTGATACTTCATTTATTTCGAGTCTTATTTTTATTCTTTGCGCAGTGAAAACTATTTCCGAATATTTGGGACAGACGATATTTTTCAACGAAACGAGAATGAACGAGATCGCGCGAGCAGTTATATTTTTTCTGGTTCTTTGGCTCTCAATTAATTTCTCATTTCTAAATTTTTTACACTTTTAGTTGTAAGTTATGGCAACTGTGCGAGATCAAGAGATAAAATTTAATCACAAATTAATATCTTTAGAACAATTTTTTGCGACATCTTTTATTTTGTTTTATTTCGCTGTTTCCTGTTTTAAATATTTATCTATATAAATAAGAATGGAGTGTTTGTTTGTACATTCAATATTTTCGACCCATTTCAAGTTTTCTATCCGTTTTGGACCCTTCTGATGCCGAATCCGCCTTTTTCTCGTTTGGTGTCTGTCTGTCTGTCTGTCTGTCTGTCTGTCTGTCTGTATGTTGTGCCCTATACACGTCCACGCGGTTTAAGATATTTTCATGGAAATTTGCATACAGTGAGTACTTATCTTGATTTAGTGAGTGGAAGTGGTTGCGAAAGTCTGTCTGTCCGTCTTTTTGTTCTATGTTCGATTTTGTGTTTGTGTGTTTGTGTACGCATCACATGAATTGCATTCCAGATATTTGATTGCAGTGTATTTTATTTTATACATTATCTATTAATATAATGAATGCAATATTAAACATATCTTTATTGTTATATTTAGATGAGTTTCATGCTAAAACACCTGAGTAAGTATACTTAAATCAGCCATAATTTGGTACTTTTGGAAAAATTGGAATGTCTATTGAATATTACGATTACTTCGATTGTTTTATCAGTACTGCTGAAAAAGTAATTATTCTTCAAAAAATTATATTTTTTAATGAAATTTCAGCTCTGATACTTCATTTATTTCGAGTCTTATTTTTGTTCTTAGCGCAATGAAAACGATTTCGGAATATATTTGAGACAGACGATATTTTTCAAGGAAACGAGAATGAACAAGATCGCGTGAGCAGTGATATTTTCTGTTTCTTTCGCTCTGAATTAATTTCACATTTCTAAATTTTGTGCACTTTTAGTTGTAAATTGTGGCAACTGTGCGAGATCAAGAGATAAAAATGAATCACAAATTAATATCTTTAGAACAATTTTTCCGACATCTTTTATTTTGTTCTATTTTACTGTTTTCTGTTTTAAATATTTATTATTTGTAATAAATGTGTTTTCCTTCTCATAACACCCTACAGCACCACAAAGTATTAGACTTGAGAATGTTAGGTAAGTCAGTATAAATTTTCAGTAAATTTTAAGTGTAGTTATGCCATTATTGAAAGAATAATGCCGTTATTTAAAGAATAATGCCGTTATTTAAAGAATAATTCCGTTATTTAAAGAATAATGCCGTTTTTTAAAGAATTATGCCGTTATTTAAAGAATAATGTCGTTATTGAAAGAATAATAATGTTTAAAAATTAAAACTAGAACTTTTTCCAACATTAAAAAATTCGTTGTAGTAATGACAGGAGAAGATTGCAAAATTTCACAATGTCGCATACCGGAGGCAAGAGTGTCACAAGTAAAAAAATATTGTTTTGTTGACTATGAGTGCGAGAGCACTCGCCGTAAATCGTAATTTTAATTAATTGAGTTGCACATGAAGAGAACTTAAGAAAGGGAATTCCAAATCTTCCTATAAATCGTCTTTTATAGTAGTAAACTTAGTATCACCTTTCGTCTTTTTGTAGCTTTGTCATACAGCAATTGTGCGATGTATGTGAAATGTATTACATGAATGGATATGCATGTGTAGGATTTGTGTCCAAAGTAAGTTGTAGAAAATATAAAGATGGCGAAAGGTGTTAAAATAAATTTTTATTCTACAAAAAACGTAAGTCATTATATATTTTGGTTATCTCTTCAATCTAGAGTAAACGAATTCAAACCGAGTAAGGTCGGGTATTTTGCTAGTTATTTTAATAAATGTGTTTTCCTTCTCATAACACGCAACAGCACCACTAAGTATTAGACTTGAAAATGTTAGGTAAGTCAGTATAAATTTTCAGTAAATTTTAAGTGTAGTTATGCCATTATTTAAAGAATAATGCCGTTATTGAAAGAATAATAATGTTTAAAAATCCAAACTAGAACTTTTTCCAACATTAAAAAATTCGTTGTAATAATGACAGGAGAAGATAGCAAAATTTCACAATGTCGCATACCGGAGGCAAGAGTGCCACAAGTAAAAAAATATGTTTTGTTGACTATGAGTGCGAGAGCACTCGCCGCCGTAAATCGTAATTTTAATTAATTGAGTTGTGTGAACATGGAAAGAAATTAAGAAAGGGAATTCAAAATCTTCCTATAAATCGTCTTTTATAGTAGTAACCTTAGTATCACTTTTCGTCATTTTGTAGCTTTGTCATACAGCAATTGTGCGATGTATGTGAAATGTGTTACATGAATGGATATGCATGTGTAGGATTTGTGTCCAAAGTAAGTTGTAGAAAATATAAAGATGGCGAAAGGTGTTAAAATAAATTTTTATTCTACATAAAACGTAAGTCATTATATATTTTGATTATCTTTTCAATCTAGAGTAAACCAATTCAAACCGAGTAAGGTCGGGTATTTTGCTAGTCTATATAAATAAGAATGGAGTGTTTGTTTGTACATTCAATATTTTCGACGCATTTCAAGTTTTCTATCCGTTTTGGACCCTTCTGATGCCGAATCCGCCTTTTTCTCGTTTGGTGTCTGTCTGTCTGTCTGTCTGTATGTTGTGCCCTATACACGTCCACGCGGTTTAAGATATTTTCATGGAAATTTGCATACAGAGAGTACTTATCTTGATTTAGTGAGTGGAATTGGTTGCGAAAGTCTGTCTGTCCGTCTTTCTGTTCTATGCTCGATTTTGTGTTTGTGTGTTTGTGTAGGCATCACATGAATTGTATTCCATATATTTGATTGCATTGTATTTTATTTTATACATTATCTATTAATTTAGTGAATGCAATATTAAACATTTCTTTATTGTTATATTTAGACGAGTTTCATGCTAAAACACCTGAGTAAGTATACTTAAATCAACCATAATTTGGTAGTTTTGGAAAAATTGGAATGTCTATTGAATATTACGATTAATTCGATTGCTTTACCAGTACTGCTGAAAAAGTAATTATTCTTCAAAAAGTTATTTTTTTTTATGGAATTTCATCTCTGATACTTCATTTATTTCGAGTCTTATTTTTATTCTTTGCGCAGTGAAAACTATTTCCGAATATTTGGGACAGACGATATTTTTCAACGAAACGAGAATGAACGAGATCGCGCGAGCAGTTATATTTTTTCTGGTTCTTTGGCTCTCAATTAATTTCTCATTTCTAAATTTTTTACACTTTTAGTTGTAAGTTATGGCAACTGTGCGAGATCAAGAGATAAAATTTAATCACAAATTAATATCTTTAGAACAATTTTTTGCGACATCTTTTATTTTGTTTTATTTCGCTGTTTCCTGTTTTAAATATTTATTATTTTAATAAATGTGTTTTCCTTCTCATAACACGCAACAGCACCACTAAGTATTAGACTTGAAAATGTTAGGTAAGTCAGTATAAATTTTCAGTAAATTTTAAGTGTAGTTATGCCATTATTTAAAGAATAATGCCGTTATTGAAAGAATAATAATGTTTAAAAATCCAAACTAGAACTTTTTCCAACATTAAAAAATTCGTTGTAATAATGACAGGAGAAGATAGCAAAATTTCACAATGTCGCATACCGGAGGCAAGAGTGCCACAAGTAAAAAAATATGTTTTGTTGACTATGAGTGCGAGAGCACTCGCCGCCGTAAATCGTAATTTTAATTAATTGAGTTGAACATGGAAAGAAATTAAGAAAGGGAATTCAAAATCTTCCTATAAATCGTCTTTTATAGTAGTAACCTTAGTATCACTTTTCGTCATTTTGTAGCTTTGTCATACAGCAATTGTGCGATGTATGTGAAATGTGTTACATGAATGGATATGCATGTGTAGGATTTGTGTCCAAAGTAAGTTGTAGAAAATATAAAGATGGCGAAAGGTGTTAAAATAAATTTTTATTCTACATAAAACGTAAGTCATTATATATTTTGATTATCTTTTCAATCTAGAGTAAACCAATTCAAACCGAGTAAGGTCGGGTATTTTGCTAGTCTATATAAATAAGAATGGAGTGTTTGTTTGTACATTCAATATTTTCGACGCATTTCAAGTTTTCTATCCGTTTTGGACCCTTCTGATGCCGAATCCGCCTTTTTCTCGTTTGGTGTCTGTCTGTCTGTCTGTCTGTATGTTGTGCCCTATACACGTCCACGCGGTTTAAGATATTTTCATGGAAATTTGCATACAGAGAGTACTTATCTTGATTTAGTGAGTGGAATTGGTTGCGAAAGTCTGTCTGTCCGTCTTTCTGTTCTATGCTCGATTTTGTGTTTGTGTGTTTGTGTAGGCATCACATGAATTGTATTCCATATATTTGATTGCATTGTATTTTATTTTATACATTATCTATTAATTTAGTGAATGCAATATTAAACATTTCTTTATTGTTATATTTAGACGAGTTTCATGCTAAAACACCTGAGTAAGTATACTTAAATCAACCATAATTTGGTAGTTTTGGAAAAATTGGAATGTCTATTGAATATTACGATTACTTCGATTGCTTTACCAGTACTGCTAAAAAAGTAATTATTCTTCAAATTTTTTTTTTTTTTTTTTATGGAATTTCATCTCTGATACTTCATTTATTTCGAGTCTTATTTTTATTCTTTGCGCAATGAAAACGATTTCCGAATATTTGGGGCAGACGATATTTTTCAATGAAACGAGAATGAACAAGATCGCGCGAGCAGTGATATTTTTTCTGGTTCTTTCGCTCTGAATTAATTTTACATATCTAAATTTTATACACTTTTAGTTGTAAGTTGTGGCAACTGTGCTAGATCAAGAGATAAAATTGAATCACAAATTAATATCTTTGGAACAATTTTTTACGACATCTTTTATTTTGTTTTACTTCGCTGTTTCCTGTTTTAAATATTTATTATTTTAATAAATGTGTTTTCCTTCTCATCACACCCAACAGCACCACAAAGTACAGACTTGAAAATGTTAGGTAAGTCAGTATAAATTTTCAGTAAATTTTAAGTGTAGTTATGCCGTTATTTAAAGAATAATGCCGTTATTTAAAGAATGATGCCGTTATTTAAAGAATAATGCCGTTATTTAAAGAATAATGCCGTTATTTAAAGAATAATGTCGTTATTGAAATAATAATAATGTTTAAAAATCCAAACTAGAACTTTTTCCAACAATAAAAAATTCGTTGTAGTAATGACAGGAGAAGATTGCAAAATTTCACAATGTCGCATACCGGAGGCAAGAGTGCCACAGGTAAAAAAATATTGTTTTGTCGACTATGAGTGCGAGAGCACTCGCCGTAAATCGTAATTTTAATTAATTGAGTTGAACATGAAAAGAACTTAAGAAAGGGAATTCCAAATCTTCCTATAAATCGTCTTTTATAGTAGTAACCTTAGTATCACCTTTCGTCTTTTTGAGCTTTGTCATACAGCAATTGTGCGATGTATGTGAAATGTATTACATGAATGGATATGCATGTGTTGGATTTGTGTTCAAAGTAAGTTGTAGAAAATATAAAGATGGCGAAAGGTGTTAAAATAAATTTTTACTCTACAAAAAACGTAAGTCATTATATATTTTGATTATCTCTTCAATCTAGAGTAAACCAATTCAAACCGAGTAAGGTCGGGTATTTTGCTAGTGGTGAATAAAAATGAAAGGAATTAGTACTATACACTGTTTTAATTACACACATCATCATCCGCACATGTATCACAATTAGTGCACTCGCTGCGGATGTTGAAGGTTGGGGCTCATTGCCGACCTCAACGGTTGAACAGCATTCGATTATAAAACGTTTAGATCATCAGATATGCTATTTGCGACAAACTGAGCGATGAAGGTACTTGGCGCACTCGTATCAGGCATTTGTTTACCTTGAATGTGTGACGATTATACTTTCAAGAACTCCCTCTGATACATGGCCCAATGACAGCCCAGCGGTACGTCCATGACATCCTTCAGCCACATGTGATGCCACTCATGGCAGGGCTCCCAGGAGCCATTTTTCAACATGACAATGTTCGGTCACACACAGCAAGGATATCACAAGACTGTTTCCGCCACATTACCACCCTTCCCTGGCCTGCTCGATCCCCAGATTTGTCACCAATCGAGCATATCTTGGATCATTTGGGACGGTATGTTGGACACCCTACGAATTTGATCGAACTAGAGGCGCGTTTACAGCAACTGTGCAACGAGATGTCTCAGGACATCATACGGAACTTGTATGACTCGATGCCCGCTCGTATTGCGTCGTGCATTCGCGCTAGAAAGGGGCCAACAGAGTACTAAAACTTCCGTTCATTTGTACTTTTTTCTGCTATAAATGATCCTTTTTCTTTGATTTTCTAATCACTTACTCATATCAAAGTAGTACCTACATGTGTAAAATTTCGTTTCATTTTGATTACTTTTTCTTGGTGCGCAAATTTTTATGGCAATGAGTGTATTAACTATCTCTTAATTTTAACTTTCCTTTTGTTTTATTTCTATCTTGTTTACAATGGCTCTAATGCCTGGATTTGTGAAAGGGCAGTCAAATAGAAATACCGCTCGGTATTCCAACGTCGCTATCAAAGTAAACAGACCATCATGGGGCACAGTGACGTCACAAGAAGCGGCGTAGGAAAACTAGCGTTTTTGAAATGAAGTAAATAGTGCGAACTTGAATTTTTTTATTTTACCTTTTCGGGCAAAAAAGGTAAAAAAGAAAGATACTTTTCATCATATGTTTTCATTCTCTATATTATAAAAATATCAACAAAAAACGTGCAAGTTTTTCATTTTTTTGGTGTTTATTATGCATATATTAGAACATTTTGATAGGTTTGAGAAATTCCCACACTTCGAAGTCTGATATCTAAACAAGTAGTAAATATTTAAGTTTTATTTCTATTATTATTTATTAAACGCAAAAAGACGAAACAAAGTGTACCTCAAAAAATCACACAAAGGATGCCGGAGCTATACAAAATTTGTATGGAAATGCATGTACAGGATTTGTATCCAAAGTAGGTTATAGAAGTTAGTAAAATGTCAAAAAATCATTACAAATTATTTTACACTTAAATGAGTTGGTGTTTTTCTACGAAAAAAGTGAGATATTATTTTTCTTGTCACTTTTAATCTATAGTTACCCAATTCAACCCCACTGAAGTTGGGTATTTTGCTAGTATGAAAATAAAAAAACAGGAATAAGAATAATCATTTTAATTCTTGGCATTAAAGTAGCAAAATAAAATAGTTTCATGATATTTTGCTAGATGATCATTTTTGTACTTGTGTGTGTATCGTTGTTTTCCCGTCGAATAATGAAATTATTATTTTTAAAAATTGAAGTTCACTTTTATTCTTTACAAACATCGACGCCTGCATACCGACTAAGGATTCTCAAATATTAGGTATAGTAGTTGAGATTGGTACCGAATTTATAAAATTTATTCGTGTGATGAAACTTGATGTTGGTGTTGCGTTGTGGGATGTGTGGTGAAATGTGGATGTTATTAGCTTTCGAAATCGCTGGGAATAGTTCGGAATGTAGGATCAACAAGCCAGTAATTAACCAATAAATGCTCATGTTGCATTGAAAACATTTTGCTACAGCTAATTTGTAATTGTGATTTTGTACTTGCAAGATTTTTTGTAGTTAGTATCTTTTAAAGATAGTTATTAAAATATGCAATAGAATTCATTATCCAAAATATTTTTATAGAATTTTTTAGTCAATTACAGGAACACATGCAGCTTTGTTCTACCAGTGGATTGACTACAATGTGTGTGTTTATGACAAAATTAATTTAGCTAGAAAATCTAATATGTAGAATGTCTAATAATTTAAAAATTGTTCGGTTAAAACTTACTATAAATAACTTACTATAATTGCGATGCAGTAGTATATATAACAGTATAACACAGCTATACCATAAAGTACAGTTTGGCAGACAAAGGTGCACTGTTTCATTCCGGCTTGCTAAAAGCTAAAGGAATCGAGGGATTGGTGCTATATGGTTTTGGGGTTTTTATGACCTAGGGACAATTGGCTGTTAGTCATGGTAACATATCTTTGCTCGGTATAATTACCAATGAAAATAGCGTTATTGGCACTTTTTGTAGAATGTCTAATAATTTAAAAATTGTTCGGTTAAAACTTACTATAAATAAGGCGAAAAGTAGAATAAGCATATAAATTTCCAAGAAATGTCACTAGTTTTATTAGAAGTCAATTTGTTTTAAGGACTACTGACAGTACGTTTTTGTATTCGTTTTAGTAGTGGCAACTTTACTGAAGGACATTGAACTCATTTTTGAAAATAATAGTAAGTTACTACAAATATTCATTTCATTATTGAAAATGCTGAAACAATTGCAAATATCTTTGCAATTTAATTAAATTATTCGTTGCATTTGATTCCCTCCTCGTCGTATTCGAATATTAGAGTATTTGTCCAAAGTATTCGAATAATAGAGTATTCGTCCAAAGTATTCGAATAACAGAGTATTCGTCCAAAGTATTCGATGGTAAATTCATTCAAAGTATTCGATGTACGCGATTCCTCCTCGTTGTATTCGCATACTAAAGTTTCCCTCCGAAGTATTCGATCTGCGAGTGTTCAAAACGGCAGCCACAAGATGTGGAGCATTTGCTTTTCAGTTGTCCTGCATTTGAAAATTTTAGAATGGGACTTCAAAATGATTTTTGAAGATTGGGTAAAATACGATGAGTGAAACTCAATGTTTTTCTTAAATCTTATCTGCTTTTCGACTCATTTGTTAAAGTCATCAAATCTTCAAATTTTAGTTAATTTTTTCATCTATTTTTCCTTTTTAATCAACTTACTTATGTTAGCCTCGTGTTGCACTTCTTTGGTGCAAGGAGAGTTTTATTTTGTTCGATAAAAAGTATTCGATAACTTAAGTATTATCGTCCAAAGTATTCATCCAAAGTATTCGAATACTAAAATATTCCTCCCAAAGTATTCGAAAACCAACGTATTCTTCCTAAGTATTCGAATACTAATTCATAAGCGCCTTATGTCACAGTTGAATGATTCTTATATTATCGTTTAAGCGTCTTTTCTTCGATATCGGGAATACTTATTCGATTTTCAGGTTGTTTTACCCTCGGTGCAAGCTGAAACACCAATTACTTTTCTAAAACTTACTTTTACCGAATTTTAATTTTAATACTTCACTTTTTTTAGCCTATTTTTCCTTGCGAAATACAAATACTTTCGAATTTTATAGCAGATAATTTAACGAAAGAGTATAATTCATTTAATTTTCCACTAGTGCTTGTTAGAAAATAGTAATTTTTTGTCCAATATTCTAAATATGTGTGTTTATTTCTAGAAGGCATTTATACCATTTCAAACAGCGTTCTTTAAAAGTCACTTTCAAAACGTTGAATTTTTTATTAAAAGTATAAAGTTGAAGTTTTTGGTAATATTGAGCCTCATTTTCGGTCGAGTCCGAAACAAACAGTCGAGAAATGTGCAAGTAAATACTCTACAGCAGCAACAAATGTAAGATCTACAAAGAAAACCCGATGGACAGAGCACTAAGATATATCCACTCCCAAATATCCAGCCAACAATGAGAAGTTGTGGCTGTTGTATCAATGCCAGTAGAAACTACACCTAATCTGTCTGCAGTCTTGAAGGTAATGAATTGGATCAGAATAACGTATTAACCCTCCAAGTGGTTTCAACGCAATATTTCGTCTATCAAAACCTGACCAATTTTGCTGATGACAAAATCTATCGTCATCAAGCTATTGGGAATTGTTTTTCATTATTACGAGCCAAAGATCTAGTCAGTGTTCTTCTAATGACGGAACATCTTTTTCATTAAATTTGCTAATGGTTTTTCTCTGGCGAGATACCTTGTCAAGACAATCAACAGAAGAGGGTTAAACTAAAACAATGTCAATGCTCAGTAGACTGGAAACTGGGGTTAACAGGAAAAGGATACCCACAATATATTGAAGCATAGTTATGTAATTTTCAAAAAACATGTATTCTAACTTTTGTGACTTCTGTTTATCTTTCCCCTGATTATTTCTAACTTTTTTTCAGAAGCAAACTTTTGATATTTTTATGATACTTTGTTAGAAAAATAGTCGTGGTATTATTCATAAATATTCTAATCCATAAAATATACGTTTAATAGGAATTCCATCGTTTTTAGTGTAAAATATCTCACGAAAACCTGGGTGTATGCTATTGTACATGTTTATCTATGTTGATGTATACGTTATGCCATAAAATTCTTATCAAAATTAACATGAGTATTCTCCAATACAAACAAGGTTACAAAATTTGAAATCAGTCTCTTTATTTAAAAATAACACGCTTCACACATCCATTTGTTGGACATATTTGAACTGCCAGCAGGTGTTTCAATGTGTTGTTTCTGCTAGGCTTTTCCACTGACTCTCTCTCTCTCTCCAAGTACAGTTCACTACTTATCTGTCTTCGAGTGGCAGTCATGGAAGAACCTCAGTAGCACTCCGGGACTCGAGTCGTTGTCATGACGACATGTCTCGTCATACAAAACTGGCCTGTTCTTGATGAACGAAACATGTCTTCAGAAGAAAAAACTGATATGTCCTCACCCAAAAGTGTCGACATCCTCATCAGTCAGAAATCAATCGGCATGCATCGTGATGAACTATATCGTCATTACAGAATTGGTGAGGTCTTGAAGGACACTGTATGTCGTCAAAACGACTTAAAAAGTTAACCCCCCCCCCAAAAAAAATAAAAAAAAAAAATTCTATTTAAACCAGCACTACTCCCCAAATTGTTACAAACGACTGAGCACCATGTTAAAAAATACACAATAATAAAGATCATGACTCACAATAATGACTCAAAAGATCTGCATTGGAATATACAGAGTGTTTCGAAAATATTTGGCCACATTGTAAAGGGTGGTAAAGGCCCAAAATAAAAATATTTTGTCAAAGAATGTGTCCAGAAATGCCTCGTTTAGGGGTAGAGGTTCAGGTTAGTCAATTACACCATTTCTGTGGCGTTCTTTGACAAAACATTTTATTTAAGGTCCTCTACCACTCTTTTGAATTAGATATTTTGGAACCACCTTGTGTAAAGTTTTTCGTTTTTTGTTCGTTTTTCCACATGTTTAATACGATCAAGAGAATAAATCGAGTTCGACATTCTTGTGAAACTAATACATTCAATTCTTTAAGTAAGACCTAGTTATGGAAAAGAAGTTCCAGAAGGGAATTTCTTTAATACAAACGTACCCTTACTATACAGAATTTCGGATTGTGACTAATTGTTGGTCTTTCTAGGAGCAGGAAGCATTTCTTTGGCACCTTTAACATTTTCCGTCGTATGTATTAAAACAATTATCTATCCCTTTTTATCTAAAAAAATTTGAATATATATTTTGCCATTTTCATCATTAATTATCAGTGCTCCTCAATTTTAGAGTAATGCTATAATGAATACGACTTCAAGTTTGTACTCCTGATTTTAATGAGACATTAACTGTTTAAAGTTTAGTTTCTTTAATGGGGGGGGGGGAGGAATCAACAAGAAATTGTGACCAATCTGGATTAAATCGAAATTCGGTTGAATATAAACTGATCACCAATTTTTACCAAAATTTCAAAAGTCGATATTTTGCAAAAACGAAATTTCTTCAATTTTTTCTGCTATTTGGCCCCCGTTGGGGAGGCAGAAGATATGTACTGATCTAAACAATTTTTTACCGTTAATATTGAATGCATTTTAGCTTACTTTTGCGCACTATTAGAAAGTAATTGTGTAAACATTTATATTTTTTATAAAAAATGCCCGAATTTTGATCTTTTTGGAGGGTTTGAACACCTTGGGGAGGCAAAAGATATCAATAAATCGGGATAAAATTTTTGACACATTAGTTTTACTGCATGAACCAACTTTTCTGCACTTTTAGAATGTGAAAGCAAAAAAAAAAAAACCTTTTTTCGGCCCACCCGAAAAACATTTTTTTTCGAAATCACTATTCTAATAGCTCGGAAAGGGTTCTCTCTGGGTTCAATAAACACGGTGTAAAATATTTTTATGATTGGATAATATCTTCTGCCCCCGCATCGCACTTGAATTTTGGAAATTTGGGTAAAAATTGGCAATTTTTATTCGGCATAGGAAATATAATTATTTTCAATATTGCTATTCTAATAGTGCGGAAGAGGTGCCCACTGGGTTCAATAAGAAAGGTGTAAAATATTTTTTCGATCGAATAATATCTTCTGTTCTCGCTGTTATGGTTGCCGACAGGTTTGGAGTCTCGTACGGACAGGTCTGTGGCTTCAATTTCTTCAAATGTTCTTCACGATGCCGTACTCATAACTAGAAACAACTCAGATTTGGTGGTTGGCAAAAACACACACAAGCTACGAAGGGAAAGGCTAAAGTTAGAAAGGATTTAAAATTTCAAGTTTTAAAGCGAAGCTCAGGCATTACCGTTGAAGGGGCTGTATTTCGATGGACGTAAAGATTCTACATTGATATAGGAGAGAGTAGATACTAAAAGATACACGAGAAAAGCAAAATAGGAACATTTATCTCTTATTGAAGAATCGGGTTCACGTTACATTACTCATTTGTGTCCGTCATTTGGCACCGCAAAACAGATTTCCGCGACTATTATCAGATATTTTTAAGGGATCACAAGAGATCTTTCACAGCTTCTGGCAATCGGCTGTGACTGCACATCTGTTAATACCGAATGAAAATCCGATGTAATTCGGTTTTCGGAATTGAAACTTGGTAAACGTCTGCAGTGGGTAATATGTTTCCTGCATTTTAATGAACTAACTCTGAGGCATCTGTTTGAAACGTTGGATGCGCCAACAAATGGTCCAAAATCATATTTTGGAAATATTGGGAAGGCGCTCCTTACATGTGAAAATTTGCCAGTGACAACTTTCGAATTTATTGACGGCGAGTTACCAACAACTGATAGACGTGACTTAAGCAAGGATCAAATGTACTTACTAGAAATATATCAAGCGGTGCGATTGGGTAAGTGTTCTGATGAACAGGCTAGACGCAGTCCTGATCCATTTTTCACATTCACGCTGGCTAACAACAGCGAACAGAGTTCTAAGTATGTTAGTTCTCCAGATCCTTCTTTGAAGTTGAAACAAATCCCTGAATTTGTTATGAAAGTTTACACTCCAAACTGGTTTAGTATAAAGTCTAAACATTAGCTGAAAGATGGAACTAACTAAGCATGTGTGGAATACTATTTCTAGATCCAGGTATTTATCTCAAGACCTCGCCGACAAACCGGTCTAATGGTTAAGGCGTTGGAATCTGGATCGGAAATTTCCTGGTACGAATCCGAGTCAGGGCATGGATCTAATTGTGCTGTCCTTTATTAGGGACATTCATGGTCCTCCCACTGGGTGCTCCTTCACAAGTGGCCGTAACTTCCGGCCTTGTAGTGGCCAATGATTAAGTTCATATGTGCCCGCCATTGGATAAAAAAAATCTCAAGACCTCAAGGACGTCGTTGATGGAGTAATGTGTAGAAATTCGTCCTTTGCTCTTGTCTGAGTATGTTGAACGATGAAAGACCGCACATCAGAGAACTTGCTGCACGACGTATAATTAAGTCTAGAGAGTCATCTTCTAAGGTAAAGTCAGTACATGTATTTCTCCCACCAAAACAGAATTTGGTAGCTGCTGACTATACGGAATTGATTGACTGGTCATTAATTACTATTACTTCTCCACCAATCCTCCGTGATATATCCATTGCCGTATTTAGTTCCATTGTTCGTGATAAGAAAAATCCAGAATGGTGAAACTTTGTTCACTTCCCATGTCACACACACAGGCAGTTGTCAAGTTAGTGACAGAAGCATCCGCTAAGGTTTATGGATTTCAATGTAGAGACGGGTTCATTAGATCCACATTCTTTTCCCGATTTATTATGCCTGAATTCGACCATATGGCTGATTTCAAGCCTCTTCTTGCTGATGAAGTGTTAGTAAACTTTTGGTATTGGCATGTCATAACATTTCTATGGTTACAATATTCTTAACAAATATTATATTAATATTTTGCGAACCAGCTATTATTTAATAATTTTCAGGCAATATAATCAAATGTAAAATACAATACAGCAATAAACAGTACTTGTACCCATCTATATTTCGTGTTTGATTTACTTCTATAACACATAAAAAAGTGCAATTTTCTTCAAAAACTGCAAACTTTTAATTGCGATGCGAGAACAGAATATATTATTCGATCGATAAAATATTTTACGCCTTTCTTATTGAATCCAGTGGGCACCTCTTCCGCACTATTAGAATAGCAATATTGGAAATAATTATATTTCCTACGCCGAGTAAATATTGCCAATTTTTACCCAAATTTCCAAAATTCAAGTGCGACGCGGGGGCAGAAGATATTATCCAATCAAAAAAATATTTTACACCGTGTTTATTTAACCCAGAGAGAACCCTTTCCGCACTATTAGAATAGCGATTTCGAAAAAAAGTGTTTTTCGGCCCACCCTAGTATACAGTCTAAGAAGTTCAATAGCGATATTCACATATTGGAATAGAGTTAGGGACCCATTTGCCCTTAATGCACTGAGTGTAAGAATTTCCTCTCAACATTTTGCCGTCGCTGCATAGGAATAGGATCTTTTTAGTATCCTTCACAATCATCAGGAGCGAAGATTCCATGCCCACTTTGATTTCCGGACATTCTGGTATACTAGGATAAGTGGATCCTGTAGGAAAAATGGTAAAGATTAAGAAATAGTAATCATACCTGATATTTTAATTATAAATGACCATAATATGTGTCTATTTCAAAGAAAATTAACATTCACCAGATGCCAAATATCGTTCAGAACCAACACAAACCCTATGTATGGAAACTTGAGGTTTTAATAATAAACTATTTTGTGCTAATCTATGCTAGTTCAAGCAAACTTTGTCGGGACAAGAACTTCGAATGGAACGAATGTCTTACTCTGAAAAGCTTTTTTTTAACTGATTGTTTGTATGTTTAGACTCTCAGAATAAATGACTTCTTAATTGGAAATGATTGCTTAGTGTTAGGTTGCATGGGAGCTGATTTCTTTGCTGCATTCTGGACTATTTTGGAAGGGTGGGAAAGCCTGTGTCATAGTCCTCAATCTCATGTGAAGTAGCTAGTAGCGGAACAGAACAGGTGTAAGGTTGTCAGATCTTTTTGTAGATTCTGTTGTGGTAATTGGAGAAGATGTATAGCGGGTTGGGATTGCTGCACCAATCAGAAGGCTTGCTTCCTCTCAGTGTGTGGAGCTTGTAAAGGCTAGTAGTGGGACAGAACAGATGTAAGTTTGTCAGATCCTTTTATAGATTTTGTTGTGTGTGGTAACTGGAGAAGATGAATAGAGGGTTGGGGTTCGTGCACCAATCAGAAGGCTTGCTTCCTCCTCAGCGTGTGGAGCTTGTAGACACATGGAAGCTTGTCATTTCAATTTTATCGAGTAGTTATTTCACCTTGCCTTGGAGTTAGTTCATAACATGTACTAAGAGTTATGATAAGCTTTTATAAATACGCACAAAGTAGACTTTCGGGGGAGACTTGCTTTAATTGCCTATGTGTAGGTAAACTGATTCTGCCGACTTGGGTGACTAGGTGTACGTTATTACTGACGTTAGTGTAATTGGTAATTTTTAATTAACGTCGTACTAGTGCAACACAACGCGAAATTCACGACGGTCCGGGATCAATCCCCTATTGAAAAGATCCCAGAACAACACCATGTAATTTTTAACCACACTGACGTTAAGTAAAAAATTATACTAAATTAATTGAATTGTTGGATAGCGGATTTGTTAGTTGGTTTAACCCATGTAAATAAACAATTTTAATTTTAAAGTCAGTCTTTCTTGAGATACCTGTTCACACCATCCCATTGGAAACACTACATTCGCCTCTACATTAGCCCATTCGATAATAGAGTAATAAAGAATAAAATTATTTACTCCCGTGTATGTTGTTGTAAAAGTAAATATGACAACATCAAATGAACTATTTTACTTAAATATGTTATTAGCAGACTATAACTGCGTTTAGTTCTATTGTTTACAATGTAACGTCTAAAGACAAATGACGCCCTTAAGTCTTTTTTCCAAATATAGTGATCTTCTTTTTTATGTTTAGAAATCTCATGGGGAGATCTGGGGAAAAGAAATGCATAATCTTGCAGGTGGTTGTCTCGCAGAGGTGAAGAAGATATCTCGTCACTAAAAAATCAGTAATATCTTGATGACAAAGATTTCTCATCAATAGCAAATTGATTGGATCTTGATGGATGAGATATTTCGTCGAAACCACTGGGTTTGTTTTGTATCGTGCAAACGTCAGATTTTTTCCAAGCTGCGTCACACGCAGTAAATAGTTAAGATCAGCATTCATTAAAAAATAAAAACAATTCTTTGTGTTAGGGATCTGTTTAAAGGTAATTTAATTTAGAGTTATAAACACCAAATCGGATGCGTTTGGTTTTTAAAATTAGGGCTAAGATGTGTTTAACAGATAAAATAACGCATTAAAATTGTTTCTGTCGTTGGGAAAGGAACTCAGGCTGACGCCGTGATGACAAACAGAAAACAAGATTTAATAACAAAAGAATAAATGAAGACGCGCTTGCGTCCTGCTTGTTGACAATACAGGAGCAGGAACTATAATGCGCATGAAGCGCCAAGGGAAATTAAAAACAAAAGCATCGCCCTCTGGCGGATTTGCGCGTCACATAGATGGAGGCTGAACATACTCCCACCCTCAGGACCTCAGTCCTGATACTTGGGTAAGGGTATCACTTTCATGGTTGAGCGCTTGAAAGTTCCAAGCCGTGTCTGTATGGAGACTGTCCGAACTAGTCCGTCTTGTCTTGGATGGACTGCAACAACACGTCCCAGTGGCCACGTCAGTGGAGACGTTTGCTTGCGTCCTGCTTGTTGACAATACAGGAGCAGGAACTATAATGCGCATGAAGCGCCAAGGGAAGTTAAAAACCAAAGCATCGCCCTCTGGCGGATTTGCGCGTCACATAGATGGAGGCTGAACATACTCCCACCCTCAGGATCTCAGTCCTGATACTTGGGTAAGTGTATCACTTTCATGGTTGAGCGCTTGAAAGTTCCAAGCCGTGTCTGTATGGAGACTGTCCGAACTAGTCCGTCTTGTCTTGGATGGACTGCAACAACACGTCCCAGTGGCCACGTCAGTGGAGACGTTTGCTTGCGTCCTGCTTGTTGACAATACAGGAGCAGGGACTATAATGCGCATGAAGCGCCAAGGGAAATTAAAAACAAGAGTATCGCTCTCTGGCGGATTTGTGCGTCACATAGATGGAGGCTTAACATACTCCCACCCTCAGGACCTCAGTCCTGTTACTTGGGTAAGGGTATCACTTTCATGGTTGAGCGCTTGAAAGTTCCAAGCCGTGTCTGTATGGAGACTGTCCGAACTAGTCCGTCTTGTCTTGGATGGACTGCAACAACACGTCCCAGTGGCCACGTCAGTGGAGACGTTTGCTTGCGTCCTGCTTGTTGACAATACAGGAGCAGGAACTATAATGCGCATGAAGCGCCAAGGGAAATTAAAAACAAAAGCATCGCCCTCTGGCGGATTTGCGCGTCACATAGATGGAGGCTGAACATACTCCCACCCTCAGGACCTCAGTCCTGATACTTGGGTAAGGGTATCACTTTCAGGGTTGAGCGCTTGAAAGTTCCAAGCCGTGTCTGTATGGAGACTGTCCGAACTAGTCCGTCTTGTCTTGGATGGACTGCAACAACACGTCCCAGTGGGCACGTCAGTGGAGACGTTTGCTTGCGTCCTGCTTGTTGACAATACAGGAGCAGGAACTATAATGCGCATGAAGCGCCAAGGGAAATTAAAAACAAAAGCATCGCCCTCTGGCGGATTTGCGCGTCACATAGATGGAGGCTGAACATACTCCCACCCTCAGGACCTCAGTCCTGATACTTGGGTAAGGGTATCACTTTCATGGTTGAGCGCTTGAAAGTTCCAAGCCGTGTCTGTATGGAGACTGTCCGAACTAGTCCGTCTTGTCTTGGATGGACTGCAACAACACGTCCCAGTGGCCACGTCAGTGGAGACGTTTGCTTGCGTCCTGCTTGTTGACAATACAGGAGCAGGAACTATAATGCGCATGAAGCGCCAAGGGAAGTTAAAAACCAAAGCATCGCCCTCTGGCGGATTTGCGCGTCACATAGATGGAGGCTGAACATACTCCCACCCTCAGGATCTCAGTCCTGATACTTGGGTAAGTGTATCACTTTCATGGTTGAGCGCTTGAAAGTTCCAAGCCGTGTCTGTATGGAGACTGTCCGAACTAGTCCGTCTTGTCTTGGATGGACTGCAACAACACGTCCCAGTGGCCACGTCAGTGGAGACGTTTGCTTGCGTCCTGCTTGTTGACAATACAGGAGCAGGGACTATAATGCGCATGAAGCGCCAAGGGAAATTAAAAACAAGAGTATCGCTCTCTGGCGGATTTGTGCGTCACATAGATGGAGGCTTAACATACTCCCACCCTCAGGACCTCAGTCCTGTTACTTGGGTAAGGGTATCACTTTCATGGTTGAGCGCTTGAAAGTTCCAAGCCGTGTCTGTATGGAGACTGTCCGAACTAGTCCGTCTTGTCTTGGATGGACTGCAACAACACGTCCCAGTGGCCACGTCAGTGGAGACGTTTGCTTGCGTCCTGCTTGTGGACAATACAGGAGCAGGAACTATAATGCGCATGAAGCGCCAAGGGAAATTAAAAACAAAAGCATCGCCCTCTGGCGGATTTGCGCGTCACATAGATGGAGGCTGAACATACTCCCACCCTCAGGACCTCAGTCCTGATACTTGGGTAAGGGTATCACTTTCAGGGTTGAGCGCTTGAAAGTTCCAAGCCGTGTCTGTATGGAGACTGTCCGAACTAGTCCGTCTTGTCTTGGATGGACTGCAACAACACGTCCCAGTGGCCACGTCAGTGGAGACGTTTGCTTGCGTCCTGCTTGTTGACAATACAGGAGCATGAACTATAATGCGCATGAAGCGCCAAGGGAAATTAAAAACAAAAGCATCGCCCTCTGGCGGATTTGCGCGTCACATAGATGGAGGCTGAACATACTCCCACCCTCAGGACCTCAGTCCTGATACTTGGGTAAGGGTATCACTTTCATGGTTGAGCGCTTGAAAGTTCCAAGCCGTGTCTGTATGGAGACTGTCCGAACTAGTCCGTCTTGTCTTGGATGGACTGCAACAACACGTCCCAGTGGCCACGTCAGTGGAGACGTTTGCTTGCGTCCTGCTTGTTGACAATACAGGAGCATGAACTATAATGCGCATGAAGCGCCAAGGGAAATTAAAAACAAAAGCATCGCCCTCTGGCGGATTTGCGCGTCACATAGATGGAGGCTGAACATACTCCCACCCTCAGGACCTCAGTCCTGATACTTGGGTAAGGGTATCACTTTCAGGGTTGAGCGCTTGAAAGTTCCAAGCCGTGTCTGTATGGAGACTGTCCGAACAAGTCCGTCTTGTCTTGGATGGACTGCAACAACACGTCCCAGTGGGCACGTCAGTGGAGACGTTTGCTTGCGTCCTGCTTGTTGACAATACAGGAGCATGAACTATAATGCGCATGAAGCGCCAAGGGAAATTAAAAACAAAAGCATCGCCCTCTGGCGGATTTGCGCGTCACATAGATGGAGGCTGAACATACTCCCACCCTCAGGACCTAAGTCCTGATACTTGGGTAAGGGTATCACTTTCATGGTTGAGCGCTTGAAAGTTCCAAGCCGTGTCTGTATGGAGACTGTCCGAACTAGTCCGTCTTGTCTTGGATGGACTGCAACAACACGTCCCAGTGGGCACGTCAGTGGAGACGTTTGCTTGCGTCCTGCTTGTTGACAATACAGGAGCATGAACTATAATGCGCATGAAGCGCCAAGGGAAATTAAAAACAAAAGCATCGCCCTTTGGCGGATTTGCGCGTCACATAGATGGAGGCTGAACATACTCCCACCCTCAGGACCTCAGTCCTGATACTTGGGTAAGGGTATCACTTTCATGGTTGAGCGCTTGAAAGTTCCAAGCCGTGTCTGTATGGAGACTGTCCGAACTAGTCCGTCTTGTCTTGGATGGACTGCAACAACACGTCCCAGTGGCCACGTCAGTGGAGACGTTTGCTTGCGTCCTGCTTGTTGACAATACAGGAGCAGGAACTATAATGCGCATGAAGCGCCAAGGGAAATTAAAAACAAAAGCATCGCCCTCTGGCGGATTTGCGCGTCACATAGATGGAGGCTGAACATACTCCCACCCTCAGGACCTCAGTCCTGATACTTGGGTAAGGGTATCACTTTCAGGGTTGAGCGCTTGAAAGTTCCAAGCCGTGTCTGTATGGAGACTGTCCGAACTAGTCCGTCTTGTCTTGGATGGACTGCAACAACACGTCCCAGTGGGCACGTCAGTGGAGACGTTTGCTTGCGTCCTGCTTGTTGACAATACAGGAGCATGAACTATAATGCGCATGAAGCGCCAAGGGAAATTAAAAACAAAAGCATCGCCCTCTGGCGGATTTGCGCGTCACATAGATGGAGGCTGAACATACTCCCACCCTCAGGACCTCAGTCCTGATACTTGGGTAAGGGTATCACTTTCATGGTTGAGCGCTTGAAAGTTCCAAGCCGTGTCTGTATGGAGACTGTCCGAACTAGTCCGTCTTGTCTTGGATGGACTGCAACAACACGTCCCAGTGGCCACGTCAGTGGAGACGTTTGCTTGCGTCCTGCTTGTTGACAATACAGGAGCAGGAACTATAATGCGCATGAAGCGCCAAGGGAAATTAAAAACAAAAGCATCGCCCTCTGGCGGATTTGCGCGTCACATAGATGGAGGCTGAACATACTCCCACCCTCAGGACCTCAGTCCTGATACTTGGGTAAGGGTATCACTTTCATGGTTGAGCGCTTGAAAGTTCCAAGCCGTGTCTGTATGGAGACTGTCCGAACTAGTCCGTCTTGTCTTGGATGGACTGCAACAACACGTCCCAGTGGCCACGTCAGTGGAGACGTTTGCTTGCGTCCTGCTTGTTGACAATACAGGAGCAGGAACTATAATGCGCATGAAGCGCCAAGGGAAGTTAAAAACCAAAGCATCGCCCTCTGGCGGATTTGCGCGTCACATAGATGGAGGCTGAACATACTCCCACCCTCAGGATCTCAGTCCTGATACTTGGGTAAGTGTATCACTTTCATGGTTGAGCGCTTGAAAGTTCCAAGCCGTGTCTGTATGGAGACTGTCCGAACTAGTCCGTCTTGTCTTGGATGGACTGTAGCAACACGTCCCAGTGGCCACGTCAGTGGAGACGTTTGCTTGCGTCCTGCTTGTTGACAATACAGGAGCAGGAACTATAATGCGCATGAAGCGCCAAGGGAAATTAAAAACCAAAGCATCGCCCTCTGGCGGATTTGCGCGTCACATAGATGGAGGTTGAACAAAAATTGTGGCACATCGTAGCATGTTGTCCAAACCGCTAGGAGAATTAACACAAAGTTTAAGTCTTAAGCTGATTGGAAATTATAACCATTCTTAACGCATATCACCATTAAGAAATTTACCTAACATTTGAGGATACCTTTTAACTATTTTTAACTATGCATGCACTTAGTTTGACTTAATACATGGCAACTGCAGTGACAAATTATCGCGTTCACGTTTAACTCACTCAACCTTATAAAAGAACTGCTGTTTCACATTGTCAATTTAAACAGTTCTATTGCAAAATATCATTAGAAAATGTTATCGAAAATGTAAATTTATAATTAAATGTATTATTTTATTAACAGTAAAGAGTAAAAATGCGATTACATTTTAATATTTAGAATATTTGACAGAAGTAAATTAGAAAAATGAGGAATTTTTTAAGCACTAATGACGAATTTATCAGTTTACGTCCAGCAAAATTAACCATTAATGTCTCTTTCAATTAATGTCTCTTGTTAATTATAACCGTTAAATTTAGTTCACAAGGGATAGCAAAATTGCTAATATTAACAGTTTATCAAAAGTAAACAAAAGTAAAACAAAAGTAACAGCTAACACACGCTGTTATCGTAAAATAACAGCGTTAACCGAGAATAAGCATTTTAATGAACGTCGGGCTGGAGTAACACTTTGTTTTGTATCGTGCAAACGTCAGATTTTTTCCAAGCTGCGTCACACGCAGTAAATAGTTAAGATCAGCATTCATTAAAAAATAAAAACAATTCTTTGTGTTAGGGATCTGTTTAAAGGTAATTTAATTTAGAGTTATAAACACCAAATCGGATGCGTTTGGTTTTTAAAATTAGGGCTAAGATGTGTTTAACAGATAAAATAACGCATTAAAATTGTTTCTGTCGTTGGGAAAGGAACTCAGGCTGACGCCGTGATGACAAACAGAAAACAAGATTTAATAACAAAAGAATAAATGAAGACGCGCTTGCGTCCTGCTTGTTGACAATACAGGAGCATGAACTATAATGCGCATGAAGCGCCAAGGGAAATTAAAAACAAAAGCATCGCCCTCTGGCGGATTTGCGCGTCACATAGATGGAGGCTGAACATACTCCCACCCTCAGGACCTCAGTCCTGATACTTGGGTAAGGGTATCACTTTCATGGTTGAGCGCTTGAAAGTTCCAAGCCGTGTCTGTATGGAGACTGTCCGAACTAGTCCGTCTTGTCTTGGATGGACTGCAACAACACGTCCCAGTGGCCACGTCAGTATAGACGTTTGCTTGCGTCCTGCTTGTTGACAATACAGGAGCATGAACTATAATGCGCATGAAGCGCCAAGGGAAATTAAAAACAAAAGCATCGCCCTTTGGCGGATTTGCGCGTCACATAGATGGAGGCTGAACATACTCCCACCCTCAGGACCTCAGTCCTGATACTTGGGTAAGGGTATCACTTTCATGGTTGAGCGCTTGAAAGTTCCAAGCCGTGTCTGTATGGAGACTGTCCGAACTAGTCCGTCTTGTCTTGGATGGACTGCAACAACACGTCCCAGTGGCCACGTCAGTGGAGACGTTTGCTTGCGTCCTGCTTGTTGACAATACAGGAGCAGGAACTATAATGCGCATGAAGCGCCAAGGGAAATTAAAAACAAAAGCATCGCCCTCTGGCGGATTTGCGCGTCACATAGATGGAGGCTGAACATACTCCCACCCTCAGGACCTCAGTCCTGATACTTGGGTAAGGGTATCACTTTCAGGGTTGAGCGCTTGAAAGTTCCAAGCCGTGTCTGTATGGAGACTGTCCGAACTAGTCCGTCTTGTCTTGGATGGACTGCAACAACACGTCCCAGTGGGCACGTCAGTGGAGACGTTTGCTTGCGTCCTGCTTGTTGACAATACAGGAGCATGAACTATAATGCGCATGAAGCGCCAAGGGAAATTAAAAACAAAAGCATCGCCCTCTGGCGGATTTGCGCGTCACATAGATGGAGGCTGAACATACTCCCACCCTCAGGACCTCAGTCCTGATACTTGGATAAGGGTATCACTTTCATGGTTGAGCGCTTGAAAGTTCCAAGCCGTGTCTGTATGGAGACTGTCCGAACTAGTCCGTCTTGTCTTGGATGGACTGCAACAACACGTCCCAGTGGCCACGTCAGTGGAGACGTTTGCTTGCGTCCTGCTTGTTGACAATACAGGAGCAGGAACTATAATGCGCATGAAGCGCCAAGGGAAATTAAAAACAAAAGCATCGCCCTCTGGCGGATTTGCGCGTCACATAGATGGAGGCTGAACATACTCCCACCCTCAGGACCTCAGTCCTGATACTTGGGTAAGGGTATCACTTTCATGGTTGAGCGCTTGAAAGTTCCAAGCCGTGTCTGTATGGAGACTGTCCGAACTAGTCCGTCTTGTCTTGGATGGACTGTAGCAACACGTCCCAGTGGCCACGTCAGTGGAGACGTTTGCTTGCGTCCTGCTTGTTGACAATACAGGAGCAGGAACTATAATGCGCATGAAGCGCCAAGGGAAATTAAAAACCAAAGCATCGCCCTCTGGCGGATTTGCGCGTCACATAGATGGAGGTTGAACAAAAATTGTGGCACATCGTAGCATGTTGTCCAAACCGCTAGGAGAATTAACACAAAGTTTAAGTCTTAAGCTGATTGGAAATTATAACCATTCTTAACGCATATCACCATTAAGAAATTTACCTAACATTTGAGGATACCTTTTAACTATTTTTAACTATGCATGCACTTAGTTTGACTTAATACATGGCAACTGCAGTGACAAATTATCGCGTTCACGTTTAACTCACTCAACCTTATAAAAGAACTGCTGTTTCACATTGTCAATTTAAACAGTTCTATTGCAAAATATCATTAGAAAATGTTATCGAAAATGTAAATTTATAATTAAATGTATTATTTTATTAACAGTAAAGAGTAAAAATGCGATTACATTTTAATATTTAGAATATTTGACAGAAGTAAATTAGAAAAATGAGGAATTTTTTAAGCACTAATGACGAATTTATCAGTTTACGTCCAGCAAAATTAACCATTAATGTCTCTTTCAATTAATGTCTCTTGTTAATTATAACCGTTAAATTTAGTTCCCAAGGGATAGCAAAATTGCTAATATTAACAGTTTATCAAAAGTAAACAAAAGTAAAACAAAAGTAACAGCTAACACACGCTGTTATCGTAAAATAACAGCGTTAACCGAGAATAAGCATTTTAATGAACGTCGGGCTGGAGTAACACAAATGACTGTTGGTAACGGTCCGGGATGAAACCCGAAGGGAAAGATCTGAGGACAATACCACGTAATTTTGAACCATGTGAGATGACCAGGTCACGCCTGAGCTGACGTCTCACTCTCCAACAGCTATATACTGAAAAAGTAAAGAATCGGTCCTAATGTTGTCATAAAATAAAAGAGTTTTTCCCCATGTCTAATTAAAGTTAAATTATAAAATTATAAATTATTAAATAATAATTAAATTATAAATACCATGTAAAATTAAAGTTATTCATTCAAGAGGGGCTTGCTTCCAGAACTGCTCCAAACACAACGGTCACTAAGGAACAGGTCTAATACCTTTTGAGTTAGTTTTTGGTCTAAGTCTGGTGGAGAATTTGAAGGTGAGTATTTTGGACTCGGGATAAAATATAATTTTTCTCACAAACTCCTTGAATCCTAATTGTCACTAAGAGTTGCCAATACGACAAACTCTAGTACCTTTTACTCAGACTTGTAAAAGATAATGCGACTTAGTCTACCAAAAATACTGCATCGTGGACATAGTCTACACTGCTAGATATAGTACGGTATTCTAAGATAATGGCTGACCAAGTTCACAATAATATTCCCCCTCCATAAATGAGCAGTGACTAAATTAAATCGATGCTACCACTAGCTGATAGATCCCCACCAATTCCATGAGACTGTGAAAGCTGTATTAACCCTCCAACATTGGTTTCGACGAGATATCTCGTCCATCAAGATGTGACCATACTAATGATGAGATTACTCGTCATCAGAGTCGCAGTAGCTCAGTCAGTAGAGCGTCGGGCTCGCATCGGAAGGGTGTGGGTTCTGTCCTCAGCGGAGCCTGCAATTCTGATGGTTGCGAGATCGGCGCTTAGACCTGGCTAAGGACCGTCGTGTTCGATAATGGTGGCTGGGGCACGTTAAATAAGTCATGGTCACAAAGTCCCCCAAGTTCCCATACTAAATCAATACCTCTGGGGGTACCTAATCAGGGGGTTATCGGCCTCTGATTGGGATCTAAATTACGATATGTGTGATTGAATGGATGTATAAAAGGGACCTTCCTGTAAAACGGATGTGTCATGTATGAAGAAGTCCAACCCTCCGGGACAATGGCACCCCCAATTGGGCCATATATGGCCCGCACGACAACAACTCGTCATCAAGACATTGGGCGATTATTTTATGATACAGTGATCAAGATCTAATTGATTTTCTTCTAATGATGAGATATCTCGTACATCAAGATTTGGTCTGTTTTGCTATTGATCGCGTTTTTGATAAGACTTCGTTGAATCAACCACTGGGAGGGTTAAGATCATGGGTTTATTTTCGTATGCATGATCATGCAATAGATGATTGTGACCATGGATTGCTCTGTGTGTTGCGTTCAGCAGACAAGTGTGAGTAGCCGTGTGCATTGAAGGCTAAGTAGCAAGGAAGAGTAGAACTGTGATAGGACTAGTAGCAGTGTTTGTTATCGCATGACTGGACCAGTTCAACGTGATTATCATGCAACGACATTTAGACTGCTAATCTTGGACCATCCCTCTACGTGTGGTATCTGGTATTCGTCATAATCGCCACCTGGCTTGTCTGAAAGTCTACAAGTCACTAATTTAGCAGAGCGTGTGAAAGATAATGCAACCTTTTTCTACTCAAATGTATTTTATGGTGGGAATAGATTGCTTTATATACAACAAAACTGTAAGTCGTAGTCTGTCTTAGAGAATCACTCCTAGAAGCTGGAGAACAAGTAACAGACGCTCCTTGACATCTACAAATTCTATGTTTTACCGTCTATTAACATCGTGGACTTTATATGTTTTCAGAAACATCTGAAATACCCGACTGCTCTCGGCTCACACCCCACTCACACACACCTTCGCTAGCTAACGCTTTCTAATGTTCTTGCTGAGTAAAGGTCAACAATGTCATGTTGACAGTGATACCCTCTATTGAGTGAGTGAGACATTAATAACACCATTGCTACAAAATTAATTTTTGTAGCGGTGGCTAAGTTTATCGGTACTTCGACAACCCTTCGTACAAAATGAGCGAAGTCCCGTTTCAACTGCAACAAACCGGTATAGACCTTAAATCCGGACCAGCTATCGTGAGAGACAGGCAATATTCGAAAATTATGAATTCCAACATTTTCAGAAATAATTGATTTTTTTTAGGTAGAAAGATGAATCCGAAATATAAACATTACTTGTCACGCATATGGGTGGAGTGTCCGGTTTCCATTTCCCCTCATGGCACTGGGTGAATTTAGTATTTCCATACAGTATAGTGTTCTCCACACAAGAAAAGACCAGTGTTTTTTCACTCTCAATTCGTGTTACCATAAGGTTGGGAAAGTTTTCAGGTGCTATTGGAGCACATCCCCAAAAAAAGGTTCCTATAGGAGGGAGATAGTAAAGAAAACAGATTAGGGAAATTTTTATAGGATGCCTTCTCCCCCACACGCGACAATTAATGTACAAAATTTATGTATTTTGAAACATCTATATGTATTGAAAAAAATGTGTGTGTGTGTTTATATTCACTAATACAAATCTACACCGTTTGACCAATCCACACCAAATTTGGTACACTTATACTTTAAAACAATGCGGCGGAAAACACAGGCTATTTCTTTCCTGTCTTGCGACCAATCTGTAGCCATGACAATGGGCCCACATGTAGTCCTAAAAGTGCCCCTCGAAGCCCCAATTTTACGATCTAAAGTTTACTTGTCTGCAATAAATGGACATGAATAAGGAAACACCTTTTACAGGGAAATGTCGCTGTCATATTTTAGCTGTTTAATGGCTGTTCTAGTTTAGCTATTCGGCCCCTTGTTCTGATAGCTTCAATTAAAGTCGATTGCTGCCATTAGCTCTAATTAGTCCTAAGCCGACCAACCGGTCTAGTGGTTAAGGTGTTGGCCTCTGTATCGGAAGGCTCCTGGTTCGAATCCGGGGTCAGGGCATAGATGTAATTTGTACTGTTCTTTGTTAGGTGTAATGATGGTCCATTGGGTGCTCCTTCATAAGTGGCCATCACTTCTGGCCTTGTAGTGACAAAAAGATTACAAAATCAACAATGCCCGCAATTGGATAAAAAATATTTTTTAGCTGTCGCGATCATATTTTAGCTATTGCTGTCATATTTTAGCTATTGCTGTCATATTTTAGCTATTGCTGTCATATTTTAGCTATTGCTGTCATATTTGAAACTCGAGCAACGCCGTGTTATTCAGCTAGTACATGATATATTTTTCAGTTTACGACTTTTCTCTTACTTCATTTCAGACCTCAGAAACACAAATCTATTGGGTGTGAACGGGCTCAAGGACACAAGATGATCAAGCGATCTTTTCTTTTAATATGGGGTTTACTGTTCTTAGTAAATACGGCGGTTGTGCTCAATTGATACCCAAGTTATATTTTCTTCATTCATCCCACTACCCTGTTCCCGGTCACTTTCTGACCCTTTCAAGAACCAAAGTTCCCCCCATAACACGCAAAAACAACCAACCTTCTTAACAGATAAGTATGGAAATCTGTTAAGATTCCAGAAAACGAATACTTCATCGTACTCCATCCCCCCGTCATGATTTTTTTGTGTCCTAAATTCACTTCCAAATACAAAAGTTTGTTCCCTAATTTTTTCCATCGCACCATCTTTTTGACTTGACCCCCCCTCCTGGTGGTTATCTGGACGACTTATCACGTCAGTAAAACTAACCATATATGGGCGAGATATTTCGTCATTACAAAAGGAAGATTAAAAAAATTGACCAGATTTTGACCACGTCCTCATCAAAAAATCGGCAATGTCTTTATGACAACATATCTCGCCATCACGAATATTGGTCACACTTTGATTGAAGAGGTATTGCGTCGAAACCACTTGAAACGATAAACGGGAGGACTCTTGAACCAAATGTGATGTCTAAGGGGGTAAGAATCCCCCCTTGTAATACTAAATACACCAGTACCAAGCTTATGCCCACCTTCTCTACCCTTCCCAAAGAAAATATATGGTTGTACGCCTGCAAGTAATGAAGAAAATCAAAATGGCCTAGTTTCCAATATTCCGAGTAAAGGTGGTCTAAGCAGCGAGTAATAAAATGAACAATGAACAAAAATTGAAAAGACAGACCTATTTTATAAGCACAAACCTTGTAAACTCCAGTTAAATTGGCGTTTCAATTTCTGTATATAGTTTTTGTCCAATGTAGGATCGGAAGCCAAAGGCGTGTGTTTGCTTTCAGGAGATACACATGGTGCTATTCCTTTAGAACAATTTAAGATCCATTCTTTCTTGAAATTCTCCAGTTGATCCATCATTCTCTTCCTTTCATTCAAGGAGGATTGAATCACTAAGTCAGCTAATTCTCTCCTCATGTGCTCAGTCTGATCTAGTAAAGAAACCAGCCAATTCTGTTGTAAGGCGAATATGCTACAAAACTCTTGTTTAATACATTTAGAACAATTTCAAAGCTTTTCAAGACTTTTCAACAAAACAAAAGTTTAAATTAATTACTACCGAAATGAGCGGTAATTCTGGTCTTTTAATCAAATTTCATTTATTTCATCGGAAAACTCGAAAACAAAAATTATCTGGGATACATCAAGAAAGATTTTCTGCAATAACTGTTACTACAGTTATATCATAGCACGACTAAAACTAGATTGTCATCACGTTTTAGTAGCAACTGTCCGAATGTCTATTGGATCTGTGTAAAGACCGTAGTAACTAGATTGGTTGTTTGGAGTGCTAGTCACCAATCTTTGTTGAAAGCGAAATAGTAGATGTATAAGATGTTGAATGATATAAAATTCGAAAATTTCTTTCTATTGAAACGTGAACGGGTATTTAAATAATATATACATTTCGCCCATTGTTCCTAAAAAGTCTTCGTGTTTGCAAGTAATTTTCTTTGTTTCATTTGTTTAAAATTAATCAAAAACATTTTAAAATCAATTTTAAATTAAAAACTAATAACTTTATAATATCATCTGATTCAAAGCAATCAAAAATGATTTTGAAATTGGAAAATAATTGCAGAACGCATTTATGTGATATGAATGTTCTAATGGTCAACTTTTCTCTGAGTCGCAACAGTTCAATGAGTTGGGTAGTCAGCGCTTTCAGGCATAAACGTGAAACTTTGGCGGTAACAAGACATTTTCCAATCCGGACATCCGCTCTAGAAGTTTTAAGTCAGTCCACTTATCTACCATTCTGTTTTTAGGGTAAAAGACAATATAAGTAAATTAGGGCCTCTCCCATTTTGAAAGTGAACTTGAAAGAAATTCTGTTTGTAACACGGGATGGAAGAAATATTAAATTAGATTTTTCCAAACAAGATATATTTGGAATTCTAACACGTTAATTTACTTATTTCTATGTTGGATCGTGACTGGACTATAGATCTCTAATTTGGGATCCTTTTTAATCTTCCAGGTGGTTCGACGATATACCTCGTCTAAGATCTAGTAGGTTTTGCTATGGGCGAAATATCTCGTCGAGAAAAAACTGCCCTATTATTTCAGAAGGAACGTAGATTCCAGGAGGATAAACAAATTGTTCCTTGGCTGGAAATGGTGAAAGTTTGGAACAGGTTTTTACATCAGAAGTTGGTCACTGCAGGATGGTTTTCAACACGTAGATAAACCGGCAATAGGGTTAGGACTCCCATATCATGAATATGGGAGTCTTAACCCCCTTGGTGGGTTTCTTAACTCTCCAAATGGTTTGGATGAGAAATCTCGTCCAAGATCTAGTAAGTTTTGCTATGGACGAAATACCTCGTCTTGAAAAAACTGTCCTATTACTTCAGAGGGAACGTAGATTCCAAGAAGAAAAACATATAGTCCCTTGCCTGTAATTGGTGACAGTTTGGAACATCAGACGTTTTTGCATCAGACGTTGGTTACTACAGGATGGTTTTCACTTCATAGATAAACCTCCAACAGGGTTGGGACTCCCATATCATGACTACCGAGAGCATGCATTTTGAGATATCGTAGGTAAGCAGCATTTCATTAACTGACAAACCAAACATTTTGCTGTACATGTTTCGACCAACTATTTGTTTTCAGGTAAAAAAAAAGGTTCAGTGTGTTTTAATTGTGTTATACGAGACTCGTATAGTTTTCAAATAAATTTCATTTGATAAGGTGATTCTTATCATGAAAATCAGCATGTAGTATCTCCGAAAAAATGTCAGTTCATGAGTTTATTCTTTAAGCCGATTTCTTACTTATTTTAAGAGTTAAAAAACTTTAAGCGCATATTCTTCTGAAGTTGCGAAATTGTTTTGATTTCATTGCTTTAACATTTGTTTCCATCTTGCGTAACAAAAATGTATAATCTTATTATTTTCTTGTATTGGATTTAATGTAAATAGGAATAACACCAGAAACTGTTGATTACTTTTTGTTTAAACTTTAACCTTCTTAGTGGTGTACCTTCAAGTCAAAATCTGTCCTGTTGTGGCCAGCCTCTGAAACGGAAACCTGTTTCGGACGGTTACTAGATCCTTATCACGTAACAATTTGTTTGTCCTTCTCATACCTTCTTAGCAGTAGCATCGTTTTGTCTCGACATAGTGTCTCAGCATTAAGAAACTTGACCAGATCGTGGACGAGATATCTCGTCGAAACCACTTAGAGGGTTTAAAAAGAAAGTATATCACAATTTTGATATGTGAAAGATATTGTAAAGTGAGAACCATTATGTGTTAAATAAACTCTTCGGTTGCAACTTTTAACCCTATTCTATAACGTTTTTAGTCTATATGCGTGTTACTGTATTCTATGTGTTCTTGTCATTTGTGCTCTGTGTGTATGTTTTCGTACAGTTGTAATAGCTATTTGTGCTATGAAAAAACCAGCCATTACAAATAAAAAAAATTCCATAAATAGATTTTTTAAACTATAAAACTCTCTATAGGATATTGATATAATTTTAATGACTTAAATTCAATAAGTTATCTGCTGGAATAAAGTTTTTTGTTTTATCTATTATCTAACTACATTTATTGGTCTTTGTTCTGCATATTTTAAATCATATTTTTTGTTCTAATTGGATATTTTTCTGAACATACAACTTTTAAATAAATAAATAAGCGATTATTTTGTCGTAAAGATCGTTGACGCTATGTCCTTCCCAGATAGCCAAGGACATAAGTTTCATTTTAACTCTTTTATTAATTGTACAACCGTTTTATTCATTTAACTACCCGTTTGGCTGAGTTATTACAGTGGTTTTCACATTTCATATCTGACACATGAAGCATGTGGTATAGCGTCCTCTATCAGTGAATCTTTGAACACTTTTTACAACACCAAAAACACGCAATTCTCGCAATGCAAACCTTATTATAAAATACACATTTTCCTGAGTTTTTTTTTAGTACAGACATTTGAGACTAGTATATGAGAATATTTATCTATGATACATACTTGTAACATCTTGTATCTTATTCTGGAGCATATCCAAGCCGTATTCCGTACCTAAGATTACGTTGCGTAAGGATTCCATTTTTTCCACATGTTTTTGCAAATCAGTGAGACTATTATTGTACATCTCCAGGAGACTTTGATGAGACTCTTCAGAGTGGATATTTTGATAAACTGTCTCATTTATACTTTTCAAAGCTTTTTGAAAACTTTTTATGTTTCTTGACACCCGTGAGACGGGTACAAAGTTGGTTAGGTTGGACAGTTTTGTCTCCACAGAATCCAAACGTTCATTTAATTTCCTGAAAAATAGCAATTTTATATTTGAATGCATTTTCTACTCTCAAAAAGACACTATTTCTTTCAAACGTGTACAATTTTTTATTGAGCATCATTAAATTATTTTCCTTTCCTCCAAATACCAGACGTATATAATCAGGACTGGATTTTGCTGACATACTACATTTTTGTTAGAGCTTCGTAGGTTATGTCTGCAATGTTTGAAATTCTGTTTGAACATTTACAACAGGCTTTGTGTAGAAATGCGACATTAAATGAATTCTAGTCTACCAGAGAGTACTTCATACTTGTGATTTTAGGTTAGTTACGATACGCTATTTATGCTGATATAAGGTATTTAAAGTCTACCAGTACAAACTCTAAATAAAATTATTTAGGGATTGCACATTGGCGAGCATCATGGAATTATTTTCCTTTCCTCCAAATACCAGACGTATATCATCAGGACTGGATTTTGCTGACATACAACACTTTTGTTGGAGCTTCGTAGGTTATGTCTGCAATATTTGAAATTCTGTTTGAGCATTTAGAACAGACTTTGTGTAGAAACGCGACATTCTATGAATTCTAGTCCACCAAAGAGTATTTCATAATTGTGATTTTAGGTTAGTTACCATACGCTATTTATGCTGATGTAAGCTATTTCAAGCCTACCAGTACAAACTCTAAATAAAAATATTTAGAGAATGCACATTTAAACAGTTGTTAAAAGGGATATATATATATATATATATATATATATATATATCAACCCGCACCACTTTGATTTGTTAATGGCCGTTTGAAGGAATTTACCAGCTTGAGCCAATGTCATTTTATCATTTTAAACGCTAACATCGAAGGAAGTTAAAATATCCTAGCTGTAGAATGTTAAAAACGGTCCTAGTGTTTTTTAGAGAATTAGAGAGGACACCATCAATTAAATGGTCTCGTGTAATATCTCCCTCTTCCTGAAAATACGCGTGCATTTGAACTTAAATAGTTGTGCCGTGGGATCTCTACTTTGTTCTAAGGAGGAGATCTTATTTACATTTTCTAGTACCAAGTATTTACTACGGTTTTTATAAGTTGGCCTCGGACCTATTGGCAATTGGTTTCGTAATGCATCTTGTCCTCGCCTTCCCTAGTAGTGTATTAAACATTTTGTTTGTTCGGGTGACCTGGTCATATGTGTATCAATGCTGCGTTTTACTACTGATGATACACGTTTTATCAAGATCCACGCATTCATCATTGTTCCATTCGTATGAACATGCTCCAGTCAACTTACTCTGTATCGTTCCTGTACACTAGTCCTTCGACTGTGTTATGCAGTTGGTTTAGGTCATTCTTGAAAACAGTCTCTTTCAGCTTCTGAAGCTCCGAGTTGACCACTTGTTCTATGTCAAGCTTTTGCACAAAAGAGGTAACATTTTGCAACTTGTTCTCCAAATTCTTGATGCCATACCACGTCTCATTTAGATCGTTCTGTTCAAAATATGAAAGTATTATTCCAAGAATTTTAAATCCATCAACATATATGTACTTCGCTTATATTTTTGTAAAAAGAAGCACCAAATGTGTTTGATGGGAGCAACTAAATAGTATGCTCTGAATTTGACAGTATATCAAATATTGCACTGACCGAACTTTGATTTGAGCTTCTTCAATTAAAGTTTCCTCGTGTGTGTAAAATGCCAAGAAGAGAGAGAGAGAGAGAGATTAATTCAATATTGAAAATTCCTTTTAAGAACTACAATCCATTATTGGAAATCCGTTATTCCTTTAAAAGAATCTCAAATCAAAGTTTTTCAGTTTCCACTGTCAAATTCAGATAATTTTCTGCAATAATTTAGGTTTGTGTATCAGAAGTTGGACAAGATACACTCGAATGTATCGCTACTGCTAAGGTTTACTGAGCATATGCTGATCTTTTAAAAAGAAGTATAAAAAATTTTGCAAGTAAATTTCAATTCACTCTGCCGGTGCTTTCGACGCGATATCTCGCCCATCAATATCTGACCAAGTTTGTTAATGGGTAGAAATAGCATCATCAAGTTATTACAGTTTATTATGAAGATCTGGTCCAGATCTGGTTAGTTTTATTTGAATATCTCGTCCATAAGATCTGGTCAGCTTTGCTAGACTATGTTACTCGTCAAGATCTACCAGGAGGGTTAAAATACATATTTTGGTCCAACGTGGAGGTAGTCTAAAACGTAGTTCTTTGTGTACATAGGTCTGGTTGATGTATCAAAGGTCAAAACGAATTAAAATATGACCCCAGTTTAAAGAGTCGTATCCAATCATTACCCTGATCAGTGAATCTGAAGATATCACATATTTATTAATTTGCAAAACAGACAAATCTATTGACAATTAACAAATGACCTGCACTAATGGTTTTAATACTACTGAGGGTAAATATTAAAGAGAGCGTGGTCTAATGGCCTAGCTGCCAAACAAACGCTATTTGTCAACATCGTATAGTCTTTTCTGATCGTTTTTAACCATTTTCTGTACTTGGTTTTCTCCAAACTTACTTATGTAACCTAGGACATTCAGTCTGGTGAACTTTTGAACGAATGCCCTGTACTAGTGATAGTTAATTGTACCGTAAAAAAAATATTGGAGAGCGTATGGTCGGATGGCATATCGACCAAACAACAGATATTTGTCAACATTACAATACTCAATTTTAAAAACCTCGTGTGCGAATGCAAGGATAAATTCCATAACGTTCTCAAGCTAAACAAGAGGAAATTAATTTTCTTAACTTCAATCCATCTGCATAATTATTTGTTCAAAACTGAAATTCTAACCTCCAACCAACGAAAACTCTAAGAAGACAATCTAGTAGAGCATTGACATTCATCACTTGAATTCTATTTACGCTTTAGATAGTTACAATTTCCTTATAAACCAAAGGGCAACAAAAGTTACCCTTTTTTCGTTTACTTTTGGACGTTATTTCCTTTACCTTATAATGGCATCACGGTAAAAGCGATCCGCAATTTAACTTTTAGACTACGGCCGGTACAACAAATGTGCCTAGAAAGAGTTATAAGAATCGCGCCAAGAAAGAATTTAGACTACGGCCGATACAGCAGCTGTACCTTGAAAGTTATACGAATCGCGCCAATAAAGAATTTCGACTACGGCCGGAAGAGCAGTAGTACCTTGAAAGTTATAAGAATTACGCCAGTTGTATCTATAGCCATAATGAAAAGGTTAATTTCCTTCGGAAATGGCTTGACGGATATTTCTCTCATAACTTGGAGTTTGTAGACTATCTACTCAGAGGAGTATCATCTGTTTTTATAAGATTGTGTGTTCATTTATGTATGATGTGTAACATGATTGTTCGCTTTATATATTATAATAATGCTTTTTGCACAGCAGCCATTAATAGTGCTTAAATGTGACCAACATTTTTCAATAAATATTGTCTGTGGTCGTTCGCTCGTTACTGTGTGTACGGGATGTTCCTTTCCCACCCGGTGTAGGGTGGTCCACAGAGCCTCTTGGTGTTAGGATCACCTCATTCCCTCTCCCACCACTGAGAACATTAACCTTCTGATGTGTCGGAGAGACGAGGGTATCGAGAGTAAATAAGCAATGCAATGCATCCTGTTCATCATGTTCCATGGGTCTGCATGTGCAATGCTTTCAAATGAATTCAAAATGTGGGCTGCTTTACATAGAAACCTAACTCTGGTGTTTTGTCAATAAACCATTTGTCTGGACTCTGCGACATCTAAAACTGTCTCCAGGTCTCCAGTCAGTGCATTCGATGTGTTTTTTGGGTGGCGTCGGGCACTTATGCCACACACTGGTCTTGCCATGTTAATGTGACTTTGACCAAACTGCCTTCAATCATCTTCGTCAGTTTGAAGCCGTCTTTCCAAAGACTACTTTTGACCCTTATCAGAGTATTCAGTTCCTGCAATACTTGCACCTGAGTATTGCCAGTTTACATTTTCCCATTGATCCTGCCACTCATTACTTCATCGATGACATTTTTGTGGTTAGGTATTATCTAAGATCGTCTTTGGGTTTAAAGGCTATCGTGATGATTTCAGGTCCAAACCACTGTACAAGGTCCTTCATTCCTTCACTACCTGACGTGACTTCAATCGGAATAAACCCACCAGGTGGTTTCGTTGAGATAGCGCGTACATCAGGATCTGACCAATCTTTCTTATGACAAGACATCTCATCCATCAAAATTGGACAACATTTTCTAGTGACAAAATAACTCGTCCATCAAAATCTGGTTAGTTTTGCTAAAGTCTAGACAACCATCAGGAGATTCAAAGAAATTCTCTTGTCGCTAACTTTGCTAAAGCAGTGTAAAATATCCGTAATGGCGAATTCCTTAACTTCTGAATATGAGTGTAATTCAACACAAATCAAATCAATTTTTAACGGAAAATAAAAAGAAATATAGTATTAGTTTAAAAACAGAATAAATATAAGACTATTTTTACAGTTATTACAATCAATTGTAGATTACTAGATTTGCTTAACTGCTATAAAAGTTCATAATCTTATTAATATAGAATCTAAATCCTTGTAGAAGGTACTATTTTTATGTCTTATTGAATTTATATTAGGTTAAATAAATAATTTTAGAAGCTACTAATCTTTGAAAAAACTCTGTTTTACTGAGTGAAATAATCGGGTTTCTGAACGACTAGCTTTTTTGATGATTCAGTGCATCGTAAATTTAATGGACAATATTATTTGTTAAGATTGTAAACAAAGCACTAAAGCTTAATGTATTTAACTGTTTATAATTTTTGTAAAATACACAATGCAATTTGCTCTATGTAATATTTAAAAACAAATGAATTAATCCTCCTGGTAGTTTTATCGATGAGGTACCTCGTCATTAGAGAAGAGCTGACCAGATCTGGCTATCGCCATCGTCAAAAAATGGGCAATATCTTGATGACGAGATATCTGGTCAGATCATTGATGGACGAGATATCTCGTTGAAACTGCTTGGAGGATTTAGAGGTGGTGTGGCTCCTTATATCTCACTGTCCATAGCACTGTGGCATAGCACTACGATATGCCAGTACATAGATCATTGATGGACGAGATATCTCGTTGAAACCGCTTGGAGGATTTAGAGGTGGTGTGGCTCCTTATATCTCACTGTCCATAGCACTACGATATGCCAGTACATAGATCATTGATGGACGAGATATCTCGTTGAAACCGCTTGGAGGATTTAGAGGTGGTGTGGCTCCTTATATCTCACTGTCCATAGCACTACGATATGCCAGTACATAGATCATTGATGGACGATATATCTCGTTGAAACCGCTTGGAGGATTTAGAGGTGGTGTGGCTCCTTATATCTCACTGTCCATAGCACTACGATATGCCAGTACATAGATCATTGATGGACGATATATCTCGTTGAAACCGCTTGGAGGATTTAGAGGTGGTGTGGCTCCTTATATCTCACTGTCCATAGCACTACGATATGCCAGTACATAGAATGTGAACATTTAAAAGCTTATAAACCTTAAGGTATCTAGAAATATTTTAAATTATTTCAAAGATTAAGTTATTTTTACAGTCCTGAAAGGGTAAATAACAGTGTACGACTGAAACTTACCAAAATTGTTGGTCCTGGTGTATAGTGTAATGCTTCTGGTTGTTTTGATTCTTGGTTTCGAATCTTTTCCTCAAGCGATTCTATTCTTGCAGTCATCCTTTCCAATTGTGATATGTACTGCATTCTTTTATCCAGCTCCTCTAAAACGGTGGACAAATGTTGGCACAACGACTTCCCATTCAGAGATTTCTCCAAGCATTGGCAATCGCAGTTATCTTGTGCCACTACTTCCACTTGAAAAATACACACAAATGCCATTGCGAAGGAATAGAGGATCGCCGATATCCTTAGGACCATAGTTACGAGAAAACTGTACAGTCAAATAATGGCCTGCCTTCAAGGTCAAGTTCAAATGTTCTGATTTTCAAAACGTTTTACTTCAATTGATAAAATTTTGAAATTCTAAGTTCAAATTTGAGGTGTGCAAATGCAGTGTTTGTATTTCAATCAAGTTAAATGTTCTGAATTTTAAAAAGTTTTACCTCCAGTGACTTTTTTATTTTTTATTAGTCCTATTTCGTTTGTGTATCTTTTTAAACAAAATCAAATTTTACAATTAAAAAGTTTAAAAATTGTTTATGCGCCGCAAATACAGCAGTTGTTTCCCAGTTTTCTAGAGAATTTTATGAAATTATCGTGCATTTTCAGAATTAAAGTATCTGTAAATGTTTTTAAGGATTTTAAATAAAAACTGGGGTAGGAATTTTGTAAACTACCTAGACTTGTTTGTGCAGTCTGAAGGTTTCTGAGCAGAAATTGATAGAGAAAACATGAGAACGTAGAAAGGAAAATTTAAGAGCTTAAAGCTAAACAAGGTAAACGTAATTGCGTGACAATTAAATCGCTATATTAAAATTGTCAACATTTCAAAGGTTCTAGGAAAAAATATTTATTGGCAGACAATTTTTTTCAGGAATATTTGAATTTTGTTTCGAAGGAAACTAATGGAAAATTTACGGAAAGTAACAAACATTTTACCTGGTTGACATTTGCACTAATCACTCTACTCTGAGCCAATCGTTGTAGAAGGAAAGTAAAATGCACTACTTGAATTAATCACAATCACACATCAAGTTGTCATACCACGGTCCAAAAACAAAATATTTGTCGGAAGACAAATTGTGTCAAGAAAATCTGAATTCTATTTCGAAGGAAACTGATGGAAAATTTGCTGCTAGAGAAGCAAACAATTTACCTGGATATCATTTGCACTAATATCTCCTTTATGAGCTATTCTTGCAAGAAAGAAAGAACTTTGTTTCAAAGGAAGTACATCTTCCTCACAGATTACGTTTGCCATACGATAAGCAAAGTACAGGTTCAGAGGGAACGGAAATAAAAAAGTTTTCTGGTAATTTACGGAGGGAAGAACTGGGTTGAAAATATCGCAGCGCAGAAAACTAACTGATTATGGACAGTATCTGGAATGAAAATAAATCCAGAGTTTTATTTCTGGAGGAAAGAAAATTCCTTTTTTTTATGTATACACTTCACACATGGAATCAATAGTAACTGGTGTGAAAAGCTTAAGGAAGAGTAAGGTAAGATTTACAGTTGCTACCTTGCTGAGTTTGGATTGGATTTTTAACTTTATGGCGTACGGTTCTTAACAGTACAAGCTGTGTCAGACGCAAGATTATAAAATTAAACTATAAACAGTAGTATTTTGCTAAAGGCTAAAGATTAGGTACTTAAGAATTGAGACTGAAGTATACAAGTTTTATTTATATATCTAAAATTTTGAAAGTTTGAAGTATGAAAAATTGAATCGTAAAAGAATCTGAAAAGATAGACTAATGAATCATATTGAATTTAAAAGGAAAAAATAATTAAATGAGATTTTAAAACCCAACAGCATGTAAAAATGCTAAGAGCTTTTAATAGGGATTTTCTTCAATCAAGTCTTGCAGATTCAAAATTTGCAGTTTGAAAAAATGGAGAAATTGTTGATGTGACCTGGTGTGGGGAAATGATACAAAACGGACTTCGTGAGTTCAAACTTATAAGTAAAAAACAAATCGATAACAAGAACAATAGATAATAATACTAATTTGTTCATATCTAATAGACTTTTACTTCGTGTTTGAGTACCCTATCAAGTATAACATAATGCGAATCAGACATATGCTTTGACTAGTACTTGTGTGTGTGTGGACTATCGTTTATGGGACTCAATGTTACTATGTTGTATTGTGCAGCAAATACTAGTGATACCTCTTAATAACGGTTTACCTGTGTACTTCCACTTAAGAGTTAATTTACTGAACATTTCAATGAATGAGAACATTAATTCAATACTTGTTTGAAAAAAAAATAAAAATGCAATTCATCAAAACAAAGACAAGTCATCAAAACAATCGTTTATTTATTGAATATTTCAATGGAGGTGGGAACATTAATTTCAGACTATTGTAGGAAGTATCCGTAAAAGTTCATATTTCTTGTTTTTCATCCCTCAATTAAAGTTGTTTAACCCAGGAACTTGATCTTGACGTCGGTCATACACATGTTCTCGGTGAGGAGCTCAGTAGGGTTGCGGGCTGTGATGGGTCTATCGAAGGGGAATCCCATTGGCTTCTTGTCTGGGTACTTCTGGTCCTTGGCACCGCAGTAGCTCACAGCGTCATTGCAGATAGTCTTCACGTTAGCGCCTTCAGGCTATAAAGAGAAAGCGATTGAAATTAATAGAAGATATTTTCAAGTAAGCATTATTGCTATCAGATTAATAAACGCTTTGAAGGGTACACACGCATAATTTCATCTTGTAACCTGCAGTCGTCCCCTTGTATGACTTCTAATCAATTTGTGACCTTATTGACCAAAATATTATTTCCAAAGGATTCTATTCCAAGGAAAGGAACAATAGTCTTCACGAAGGATTCTATTTCAAGGAAAATAACAATAGTCTTTAAAAGGATTCTATTTCAAGGAAAATAACAATAGTCTTTAAAAGGATTATTTTTAAGGAAAGGAATAATAGTCTCTCTCGAAAGGATTCGTTTCCAAGGAAAGGAACAATAGTCTTTCACCGAAGGATTCTTTTCCAAGGAAAGAAACAAGTCTTTCCAAAGGATTATTTTCCAAGGAAAGTAAGAAGTATTTTCAAAGGATTCTATTCCAAGGAAAGGAACAATAGTCTTTCCAGACGATTCTATTCCTAGAAAAGGAACACTGGTCTTTTCAAAAGATTCTATTCGAAGGAAAGGAATACTAGTCCTTCCAAAGGATTCTATTCCAAGGAAAGGAACACTAGTCTTTTCAAAGAATTCTATTCCAAGGAAATAACAATATTCTTTCCAAAGGATTCTATTCCAAGGAAATAAACAATTGTCCTTCCAAAGTATTCCTTTCCAAGGAAAGGAACACTAGTCTTTCGAAAGGATTCTACACTAAGGAAAAGAGTATTAGTCTTTCCGAAGTATCTATTGAAAGAAAGGAATGGGATAATCTTTCTAAAGGTTGAAAATATCAATGAATTCTCTCAACCAATTATGCAGTTATTTAGTCCTTAAGTTTATTGTGGGGTAAAAGCACTATTAGAATATTCGTAAATCTCTCCATACACAGAGGATTGATAGTTCGATGAATGATTCTGCATGGTATATTGGAAAACTGAATTTTATGGTATGAATTCCTTAAATCCTTACCCTTAATTTGCTCCAACCACTTAGTATTAAAGATTTTAACGTAAGTGCTTTAATAATTCTCACAATAGAAGAATAAGATATTGTGTCTTGAGGCGAATGCTTATTTCTGCCTTCGTAGTATTGAAAACGTAGAACCCATGACATAGGTCCGGTGTCTGTTTATTCAGTCATTGAATAAACAAACAATCATATTTTTCTCAGTACAGTTTGATATAAAGACATTTTGGAAAGAAACTATGCTAGTTACTTTTTGATTTTGGCGTCTTTTTATAGCGAGTTGTGTTATATAACAGTAACCCCGCTTTATTAGGTTTACAGAAACCTTTATAACTTAAATATATTCTTTAAATTTTTGTAAACCATAATCTTTTATTTTTCCATGCCTAAATAACTCTATCTAGCTACAATCAATGCGATCTATAAAATTCGTAGTAAAAGGCCTACTTCCATTAGACTTAAAACGAATAAATTATTTAATTATGGGCAAAATTCTGTAACAATACTTCAGAAAATGTGAGGATTTTATCATTAAAGTAAATCTAAACTTAGTAGTAAATTGTACCAATTCATTACAGTGTTTTTTTTTTCTGATAAATTCTTGCTTGGCGACATAAAACGCACACCACAATATTTGTCACAGAAACAATTTCGTATCAAATCTGTACCATTTCCACAATTACTAACAATTTGGTGTTTCACTTACATTATCCTCAGAGTAGTCGGTGAGCATGACGAAGAGAACGAAGTCCATTCCCTTGGCGGTACCTTTGGGCACGAGCATGTTCTCGGGCCATCCGCAGCTGCAGTATTCACTGGCATCGGTAGATCCACTCTTTCCAGCCTTGAGCTCTTCGAAGGTGTACGTGTGAGCCAAAGTTACACTTGAATCAATAGCATTGCGGTTGATGACATTGTTTCCAGGAGCCACTAGAGGACAAAGCTCAATTAATTTGAATGAAAACAATGTGTTTGTTTGCCTTAAATGGGAAATTTTTTTGCATTGAACCCTCTTGGTGGTTGTCACGGAAAAGTGTCTCGGCAATTAGCAAAACTGGCCAGGAACACGATGGACGCGATAACTCGTCATTAGAAAAACTGACCAGATCGTGATCTCATTATCATCGAAAATGTGGCAGTACCTTGATGACGAGGTATCTAATCATTAGCAAAATTTGTCAGGGCTTGTTTGACGAACTGTCTTTTCGAAACCAATTGAAAGGTTAAGAATCCTATATAAACTCGCAGTATCGTGCATATATCAACGCTAAGCTTCCGTAATTGCTTACATCTATATTTGGTAATGTCGTAATTCGCATTTCATATCTTATTTAAATTCATTTATTCTGACGTGCCTTCCATTTTCACATAAATAGATTTAATACAACTAAAATTAACCAAAAAATGTATAACAGCATTTCATTTACGTTTACGGGAATCTCCCTTCTTTCATTTTTGTCATTTTTTTTCTTATTTTCAATAAAGTGAATGACAAAATGCACATCTCAGTAATAACGTCACATGAACCAGTACCAAATAAAAGGATTTGCATCAATATGACCATAAGAAATTGGGAGGTGTCAAGCATCCGCAGTGATTAAATATGGGATGAGTGTACTTGCTGGAATTGGTCAAAGCATTGGTTATGATGCTGGGACTAATTAAGCGTAGAGAAAGTAAGTGAAGAAAATTGGTACTGATGGGAGAATACACAGAGATCTTGTGACTGTCAAGAATGCAAAATTGGTGAAGAGTATGTTCCTTTAAGAACACAGAAATTTAATCAGTACCTCTCGAGCCCCATAAAATGATCGTAAGAACAATAGCCTCAAACAACGACCTTCCAGCGATCAAATACTAGTGACCAAAAGTCACTAATACTCTTTAAAACTCTCCATCACTTTATATATGAACACCTCAAAATACCTATCAAATCTTCACGACATTCTCACAGTGCTGTTATGACAGAAAACATGAACTGTTAACCGGACTGGATTTCTATGATCACTGGTGTATTTAATTTTACTTGTAGTTGTTTGCACTAGGTATCTCGTCATTAAAAAAACTGATCAGATCTTGATCTCGGCATCATAAACAAAATCGGTAATATTATGATAACGAAGTACCTCACCATTAGCAAAATTAATCAGGTCTTGATGCACGAGATATCTCGCCGAAACAACTTGGTTCAAACAATTATTGTACAAGAAGTTTCCTTCAATGTCATTGATAATTTTTACCGCAGATATAATTTGCAATTATCAAATAAAATTTGACCTTAAACCTTTAGTAACATATACACGCCTCTATCACAGAACCACATCTATCTACATGATAATGAGTGAATAAAACGTTGGCACGAAAATAATTCAGCACAACGCGTCAAAATGTATATTAAGTACCATTTTTGAAAAGAAAGGATTAAATCTTACATTGCTTGTGGAATTTGTCTAATTCAATGTAGAGTCTTCGTCGCTCATCAGGAACCAAAAGGTTTCCGAGTTCGTCGAATTTGGGTCCCAAGAACACGCGAACAGTGGCGTGCTTTGAATCTCCACTTGTGTTTTCAACGTTGATAGAGATAGAGAAAGGTTCATGGTCCAAGTGATGGTATTTCACCTTTAAAAATAAAAATAATAATCTTATTAAAAGGTACATTTGGAAAAGAAACACATTATCTGTTCATACTAAAAGAAAAGATCACCAATGTTTTCTTTCTCCAAGATTTTTCTCCCAAAATATATTTATTTTTAACGCGCTGAGGTTTTCTAACGTGTAATTCCACCTGGTAATGCTCACTGCTTGACTTCTGTCAGTTATGCCCTTCTTCAAAAAATAAGATATTTTAAAAGAATTATATTCTAAGGAGTGGAGCAAAAGAATCTTCCAAAGGATTTTATTCTAAGGAAATGACTCATGTAAATCTCTCTCTTTCTAAAGGATTTTATTGAGATGAAAATACCAAAAGAATCTTTCCAGGGAAATCCTATCTAAGGAAAGAATCAATAGAATATTTTGAAATATTTTTTTTCTAACGAAAGAATGATTAGAATATTTTGAAATAATTTTATTCTAAGGAAACAATCAATAGATTATTTAAAAATAATTTTACTGTAAGGAAAGAATTAATAGAATATTTTGAAAAAATTTTATTCTAAGGAAAGAACCAATACACAATCTTTTCAACCGAGTTTTTCGCAAAGAAAGAGCTAATACAATTTTTTTAATGATATTCTAAGAAAATGAGCAATAGAATATTTCCAAAGGATTCAAAAAAAGACCAAAAAGAATTTGTAGAATCCATGGATTGCTTCGACCAATAGATGTGGTTATTTAGTCATTATGCATGTTGTGGAAGAAAAGCAATACTACACATCTTATAAATCTGGTGATGCTCTATGAGTTCATTTTTGAGTAAGTTTTTTGTCCATCATTTGCTTCTCATGACTTAAACTTTCAATTTGAAAATATTTATAAAGGTTAATTTTATATTTTAACAGAACGATAAATAGCAAAGAAGAAATTTTCTCAATGCCTATAAAATTTCACTATCAATCGTAAACAGACGTCTTCTTTCGTGTTCTGAGAATAAAATGGCTGATCGTTCGATTAGATACTTTGGGATTGATTGAAAAGATAATTTGACACCATTAGAATTTTAAAAAAGACTGCTATTACTCTTTGTGTACAAAATAGGATTACCTTCCAAATAAAAACTAGAAATCTTTTAATTCCTAAGTTTTTTCAATGAATTTATGCTGTGTGTGTTGATTATACTTTTGATAATTTATGATAGTCTCACCTTGACTTTGTTATCAGTGCCGAAGTTAATTCCATGGGAAAGATCCAGTTCATCATCCTTCATGAAAGTTGTCACTACATTGGTCTGTTTTGCCTTGACTTCAGCGCTCACTACCTTTACACCACTGAAAGTAAGCTAAAAACAAAAAAAAGGAACTTGAGCCTAATCCTCTTAAATTTTCGAGAGAACTAGTGTAACTTATAAAACTTCACCCAGTAAATGTAATCTTACCTGGTCCTTAGTGTATTGCGGAAGTGTTGCTTTGTATTGTTGGAAAATGTTATCAACGAATCTGTGCCATCTGTAGAAAATGGGATCCCTAAGGGAGGTTGAGGTGTCGCTCATAACACCTGGGTTTTCCTAAAATGTGATTAGTACAGTCAGTTATTATACATATTCACGAAGGGTACGATCAAGTAATTAATTTGTTGGACTCAAGAACACGGTACCATTGATATTTGGTTATACTTTGCCATCGCAATAGGCGATAATTTTGGAATATGGTAACCCTTCGAAGGTCTGTCCAAATAGACGTTTGGTGGCAATTTTAGAAGCCTATTTGGCAATTGGCTGATATCGTGCTCTTGAGTTTTACCGCTATTTGTGCACTCCGTCTTCAACTATATCATTTTATTTTACAATGTTCTAAGAAATTTGGCACTTACTTGGAATCTGCCATCAGGATCGTGCATTCTTGCCATCATAACATGTCCCCAGTTATGGAGAGATCCATAAAATCCCTTGTTGGGAGAGCTTGAACTAGCTTCAATGATGGTTCCCAAAATGTTAGCACCGTTAGCTTCGTCCAGTTTGAGTTCGTTGCCCTTAGAATCATGGACATGGCGAAGATCAATGGCTTCGAGAATTCGTTCCCTCCACCTTTCCATGTCTTGCACATCGACATCTGTGAGATCCCGAAGTGAGAATCCTTGGGGTCTGGAAGCGTAATGCAATCCACTCACAAGGGATGTCAAGTGAGGAGCATAACCTTCAAGTCTCTCTTCGAAGTTGTGGAAAGGCACCATACGTTGCAAACCATTGGACAATCTTTCGCAGTCGTATCTTTAAAACAGAAAATTTGTCCTTTCAGTACTTGTAATACATAAATGGATTGACTACTTCGTCATAAATTTGTAATATTTGCTATAGAATTGATTAAATGACAAACAAAAGCTTATTTTTATTATTGCATATTAGAGTTATGGTACAGCTACAGTCTACGTTTACAAGCGGTGGCAACGGCCTTGGCAATTATTTTTTTTGGCCCACTTCTAAAATTGCCAAGGAAAGAATTATTTCAAACTCTTTTTCTTTCAACCGTAAAGACAGATGGGTTGCCTTAATCTACCGAAACTCATTACTAGAAGTGCGCCAAAAAATCGCCAAGTTCGTTGCCTCCGCTCATAAACGTAGAGTGTAGCTGTACCAAAATTATGTAATGCTGAGCTTAACTTACAGGTTGGAATACCGGAATAAGTATGGATGTCCCGGTCTAATTCGCCCTCGGGTAGCAAAAAAAATGACTGACAAACCACTCGTTGCTTCACAACACTAGTCAGCAAAACTTCCCTCTTCTACTAGATGAGGATTTTGCCTGTGTTTCGTTAATTAAGAAAAACTTCTAACTAAATAGTTAGAAGTTTTAGCTATCTAGAAGCTTAGGTAAGTCTCACTTACCTCTGTTTTCAGTCTTGCCTTGGCTGGATATAATTGCCCCCATAGCAATTGCACACGTGGAGACAAATACTTGTTAGAAAAATTTAAACATTTATTCATAAACTAAGGACAATACAAAACTATAAAGAACACCCGAGAAACTCCTTCATACACACACTCATTCACTTTTCAAAATATTGCTGAAATTATCTTCCCCTTTAAGGAAACAAGATGGCTGTATAGGATTGTGGTGGCTTTTCAAGGAAAGTGGTCAAACAAGGTGGCTTTTCTCATATTAAACTCGTGTAAATATCATCTTCTTTTCTTTCTTGTCTTGATAGATTAGGGGATTATAGCTGAATTTTGTGAGCAAGCTTTAGGGTGTCATTCCACCGATCTTTTATCAGACCCACACCTGTTATCAATGTTGCTAAATTCTTCTCTAACAGAGAATGAGAACGATACGGTTCGGACCAAATTATCCCATTTGTTAGGTAGGTATTTAATTAATGTCGCACTGCAGTAATACAGCGAGCTATTAGCGACAGTCTGGGATCAACCCTCGAAGATTCTCACATTAAAAGGTCTATCTTCAAATCTGCAATAATTTCTGTAGTTCTGGACTGCCATGCTGTAACCTTACTTCATAGTCAAAGATATTACTCAACTGTCCATATAAAAGGATTTGGCAAGCCTGTTTCATCTGACCATATAACCTAGAACAATGATTTTCAACCGGTGTGCCGTAAGACTAGCACTCGCATGCTTTTTGGAGGGTGAAGAGGTTTAAATTGTGGAAGATTTATTTAATTTTAAGTCATTTCATTTTATTTAATTTTAAACATTTAAAAAATATGTTCATAAATCTTTTCAAGTAATACTCGTTTTAACAATTTTAAGTATTTTTAAGGTATCACAAATAAGTCAGATCAAAAATATTTTTACAAGTCACATTTGAGCAAAAAGGGTATAGGTAATGACAATTGTAAATAAATCAAAATCATACCTATTTTCTTGTCAGATCGGCAAGAAGATTCGTTCTATTGGTCTGTAGCATATTTAGTAATTAATAATTATTTTTAGCAATTAATTTATGTGTGTTATGAAGTTAAAAGGATTGAAAATCACTGCCTTAGAGAGTTGTTGAAAGGTTACGGCACCAAGTAAGAAAAGGTTACCGGTAACATCAAATTTCGAATCCATTAACACCAATGCAGATGACCTCTGTCATGTCGAAATGCCACATTTCCACCACAGAGAACACCAGTAAACACGATTTTCTGACGGATTTTAATCTGCTAAAACGCTTTCCCCAAGTTTGTCACGGCACATTAGCGCTTTTCTTTGTATTGAAACAAAATAGATGAGATCTCCTCGATAAAATCTCTCATAAGACACTCATTGAGAGAGGGTGTTCCAGATGTTTGGCAAGAGGAGTTGAATACAATTCTGATAGTGTAACTCGCTATCTTCATTACTGGATGATGGGAGAGAGGTAATGGTCTTTTTTTCTCTAATTCTTGTTTGGACACAATCCCAATAATCCCTTCTTCTCTCCACTCTTGGAGTATATCATATTTACAATATCTCTTTGAAGTTTTTAGTCTTTTTAATAGAACAAGTACGTATGTGTATTTGGAAGTATTACATATAAACCTCTTAGTAGTATTAGTAAGTATGTATTTAAGTAGTATTATAACATATAATATCATATTTACAATATCTCTGTGACGCTTTAAATTTTTTTAATAGAATAAGTACGTATGTGTATTTGGTAGTATTACATATAAACCTCTAAGTAGTATTAGTAAGTATGTATTTAAGTAGTATTACATATAAACCTCTAAGTAGTATTAGTAAGTATGTATTTAAGTAGTATATTACATATAAACCTCTAAGTAGTATTAGTAAGTATGTATTTAGGTAGTAAAATATAAGCCTTTTAGTAGTAATAGTAACAGTCGTCTCTGAAATATTGCGATTGAATATGGAAGGCATTATATATCCAGCCAAGGAAGACCTACACAATGAGCATCCAGTTTGCGATTGAAGGACTGATTGAAATGATCATGTGTCATTTCGTCTTTATAAATTTTTTGTCAACGTTCCCAACAGATCTCTAATGCTGATTGTTCCTAAGCTCACGATCTTTTAAATTTCTTACAGCTAAATTTGTAATAACAACAGGCAAATATTTCGCCTGTGGTTCGTTAATTAGAAGATAAAACAACTTCTAACAAGATAGCTAGGTAAGTCTCACTTACCTCGATTTTCAGTCTTTCCTTGGCTGGATATAATTGCCCCATAGCAGATGCACACAAGGAGAAGAACACTTGTCAGAAAAATTTAAACATTTGTTAATAAACTAAGGACAATACAAACTACAAAGAACACGGAGCAACTTCTTAATGCACGCACGTCTTCGCCTTTCAAATTAGAGTCCATCACATTCCATACAATGGCTAAAGTTTCCGCGTGCATATTCAAAAACACATTAACTGTATATAATAAACATAAAATAAGACACGACAATATGTAATAGTACACTGGTGACATTTGCACCGTCCATGAAAAAAATTAAATTGAGATACAACTCTCAACTTACCTTTGTGTCAATCAAATGTACGCATCAATTTAGACTAGCAGACCCGTACGCAAAACATCTGCGATAAAGTTTCTGTAAACTTATTAGTAGTGTCTAATAAACTTATTAGTGTAAATTTTTATTTATACTTAAGTTGCAAGATAAAAAGTGTCCGCATCAATCCTGTTACCAAAATTAGCTTTTGAACAGTACATTGCAATTACATTACATTCATTTGTTAAACGCGATTCGGTGGTTGTTTTTTTAATGTTTAAACTTAATTTCTTCTTTTTCTGGGGAGTGCTGATTTCTGTTTTCCAAACTGCTCACCACCTTCTGTAATCACATAGTTGAAGAATTTCAATAGAGCAACAGGCTTCTTTTTATTTAGCTAACGAAATGTATTTTGGATTCTATAGTTCACATCAAAAGCATATTTTAATTAATCGGCAAAATCGATACATAAATCTCGTAGCGATTGATTTGAAATTATATAATACACCTATTTGCTGCCATTGCCAGCATGTAAATAATGTCGGTTTTTGAACTACCTACATTAATGAAATATATGGTGATTTTACTATCCACTTAGAAAACTTATGTTCAGTACAATCTTAATTTTCTTATTTATTTGGTAATCTTATAAAATATTTAAATGAATCAACTGACCACTTCAAGTGTAATTTAGTATTAGATATAAAAGTTTAAAATTTTCTGTTGATTTCAGTTTTTCATTTTCTAAGCAAATGTTTTTAAGCATAAAATTTATCCATTTTTCGTTACACGATAGTTATTTACTAAATATGGTACAGTTGGAGTTCCATTTGTGAATATCAGTATCGTAAAACAGAATAAATTCAAACATCATTAAGATACATTCTTAAAATTAAATCCAGACTTCGAAAAGTAATTATTTGAATGATGCTTAAGTAGCACTAAAGAACATTGTACTGGCGTATCTCCAATTTGTCACCAAACTGCTATTTAGTTACCATAGTCCAAAATTATCACCATTAGCGATAGTGGTACTTTTAGAATGTGATAACCTTTTGGAATACTGTAATCACCAATTCATTATAAAATGTATCGCCAATTGGCGGTGGTACCTAGTTCTTGAATTTAAGCTTTACTTGGATTAGTGTATTATAGGGTTAGGTGTTCCAAATATAACCCCTGCGCTTAGTATCGCCTACTCGTGTTTGCAAGCGCGACATCTATGAGTTTATGTAGTTACCTTGACGGTCTAGGGTTTTGCCACACGTAGCTCACCGGCAAGGTTCCTATAATTTATATCAACAACACTATTGCATCTAAAGTATCTGAGACTGTAATCACAACGTATTTTTTGTCTCCAATCCATTCGGTGAATATCCAGGTAGTGTTTCCAAATCATAATTTCATTTATATGACTTGAAAGTACATTCAATACTAAAGGTAGGTATGCATGTTCTACTAGCAGCTCGTTTTTGATAGTAGCTCCTAGTTTCGCCTGGTGGGTGGTAATAGGAACAGGGGTTGTCGATATTAGGAACCCACTCTACCTAATTACCTTGACGGTCTAGGGTTTTGCCACACGTAGCTCCACCGGCAAGCTTCCTATAATTTATATCAAACAACACTATTGCATCTAAAGTATTTGAGGCAGTGATCACACCGTAATTTTGGTTTCCAATCCATTCAGTGCATATCTAGGTAAGTGTAACATCATAATTTCATTTATATGACTTCAAAGTACATTCAATACTAAAGGTAGGTATACATGCTCTACTATCAGCTCTTTTTTAATAGTAGCTCCTAATTTAGCCTGGTGGGTGGTAATAGGAACAGGGGTTGTCGATATTAGGAACCCACTCTTGAAAATTCTCATGGGAAAGTTTTACTAGTTAACTTAAACTGACATAAGTAAAGAAGATATATATCTGGAAACCAAAGGATAATAGTTCCTAGTGGTATTCATTTTGTTTCCAGCTTGATTTCCCAACCCAGGAGGCTAAGATACGGCGAAATAGTTAGGGTAGGCGATATTTGGAACACCTACCCTACTATTATTATTCATAGTAGAGACGAATAATGGAAAATCTGTGCATTGAAGTTATTGAATTACCTGGCGCTCATCTGTTGATGCATGTAATAGAAGAGTTCTCCTTTCCTGTCTTTTATTTTTTTGGTAAGATCCTCGTTCCAGTTGGCTGGATATACAACGTGCCAGTACCAATGATGAGCATTGATGCCAATGTCTTCACGGAAGTATGCCAGCTTGTATTCGGGCTCCAGAATGTTACCCGTGTCTTCAATTTCCACAACAATATCCTATTCAAGACAGAAGATTTGAAATAAGAAAATTGAATGGTCAACAATAAGAAGGTTAAACGCTAAACGTTACCAAAACGGCGATAAACTATGCTTTAAAGTGTCTTTGATAAGTATCGTTTGACTACAGAAGTGAAATAATCCTCGGATTGTGAGAGGTTTGTCTGTTTACTCTGAAAATACCTCTCATAAAGTCGAATTTGTCTTTCTCAAAACGACGATGTTGCAGATTCGTGAGGAAATAATGCTTAGAGGTATTTTCTATCAAGCTAAATGTAGGTGATGTAAGTATCTCTGTGGCGATCATGTTTCCTGGGAACCTATTCTGAACTTGATGGATGACATTTGACTTATCTTTCAAAATACAATTTCAGAATGTCGCCAGTGAAAGTTCCCAAGAACAATTTTTTGATTGATATACAATAGTTAATTGGTCAACACCAATTAGATCTAACGTAGCAAAAGTGGTGATAAAGTATATTTTAAAGTAACCCCAATATCTATCATGCGAGAGCATTTCAACACTAGAGGTAAAGTATGATTTGCTTCTTTACACTGAACATTCCTCTCATGACGCGTGGATTATGTATCTTTCTCAGCTCAACGGTCTTACAGAATTGTGCCGAAATGGAACTATGATGCTTACTTCAGTTGGCTTGTTCTTTGCTTCTTTGGTTGCCAGGTTGATGGTTTCAGCTGGGATAAACCTGTCAGGGAAGACTTCCTGGATGGGTGGCAAAGTGATGCCTCGGCAGTCATCTCGGTGGACTACCGCTACAGACAATACGTAGACGAAGAGACCTTCGTTTACAATATCGCGGGCTTGCTGGGCAAGTTTCAAGAAGTCAGCGAAGTCGGTGGCAGCTGAAAACAGAATTTTAAATCTCAAAAAAATATCTTAAGAGAAGGTACTTTGGACTCGGATATACATTTTTGAAAAAATACGTCCCCAAATGGGTACATAACCTCCAAGGTTCAGAACATTGAGACATATTTACCCTTGTTGGTCTATCTAAATCCGTTATCCGTTTTTGGATCCGTCGAACCAATGAACGTCGAAAGCGGGAATGATTAAATCCGTCAAACATGTAGTTCATTAACAATTCCGTTCTCGTTTCTCATTGGTTCGACTGATCCGAATAAGGAGGGCGGATTCAAATGGACGTACAAGTGTATATGAACCTTTAATGATGTAGCTGAAGGAGGCTATATCTTAACGTTTTTGGGGGGAAAAGTCCAGGAATGAAAAGGTGGATTTCAATTCATTCACTGTTTGTCAGTCATCGAATGATAGATTTCAGCATAATTCAGATTCAGTGCTTACTGTAATGTACCCCGTTTGGAAAATTCATATGTAGATCGGCCGATGAGATCCGAGCTAGGTGAAGCTACCACTATCGGCCCCTCCTGGATTGGTGGGAATGTCACTTGTAGATGTTTGAATAAGATCTTAGTGTGGCTGTAAAATCTTCACATCTCTGTGCATATGTAAATAGCTTAATCTTCAATTATCTGACGTGTAATCCAATCAGTTATTTAAGATGGTAAAATTAAATAATCAAATCAACAGGTTCCACTGCCAATTGTACCATTATGACGACACCCCGTAAAAAATTATCTCTGTAAGTCGAAGTACTTGAGAATATTGATTTGAATTGTGAATCTGGTTTCTTGCAGGTTCGATAATTGTTTAGCACTTCTTTCAGAGTCGTGCTACTAAATTTTCTTTTCAATCTGCTTTATAATAATAATAAATATTTTCACTTTGAAAATGCATGTAAGGTAAGGTGAGGTAATTTTAATTTACGTCATACTAGAGCAACACAGCGGGCTATTGACGACCATCCGGGATCAATCCCCTAAAGGATTGATCCACGTAATTTTGAACCACGGTCAGATGACGAGGCAACACCTGAGTTGACTCCCCATTCTCCATACTTCCATACCCACGTAACATGAGAAAATGCATGTAATGTGGGGAACTTCAAATTTAGATAGGTAGGTAGTGAATTGACGTCGCACTGAAGCAACACAACGGGTTATTTCAAGCTTTGGATTTCGGCTGTATACCAATATTTTTTACTTATCTTCTTACCACGATAGTGTTACAAAACTAATATAGAAATGTTTATCTTCAATTCTCAGTCGTAACTACATTTAGTCCTTGATAAAGAGTAATTATTTTCAACAGTTCGTTTCCTCAAATAATAGCTTTTAAAAATTATTGAGCATTTTAAAACATACTGAAAATTTTTCTTTACTTTAGAAAATGGAAAACGAATTTTAAAAATGAAGATATTTGTTTGTAATTTAAATATAATTTAGTAACTATAAATAGTTTTGTAAAATTGAATTGTAATTAAAATTTATTAATTTTTTATTGATTACACGAAGAATTACAGAATAGTAACTATAAATCTCAACAATGAATAAATAATATAAAAATTAGGAAAGAGGTTTTTCTATGCTCAATGATAGAATGCTTAATTCCGATAAACTTTTACTCTGGATAAGTTCAAATTATGTTTAAGCTAACAAATTTTTTCTTGCTTTTATTTTGTCGAACAAGAGTTTACAGCTTTAAGAGTGTATTAATGTGAGGTAGACCTTTTAATGTTATATATTGTCTAATTGAATAATACTAAAGAGATAAAAAAATATTTGTTGACTGAGCATTATTTTTTTACAAATATTCAATATACTTAAAATTAAATATTTGAATTTTCACTGTTTGAAAATAATTTTTGATATCATGCTATCTATTTGCCAGTAACACTGCTGTTATCCATTAATGGTTAATTACACAAATATTAACTGAAAATAAGTTAATTCCTTTTAAATGTCAGTCATTAAATAATAATGTAATGAGTATTTCAGCTCCAAAAGTATAAATTTATTCTGTAATGAATAGATGTAAATAGAATTGTTATTGGTTTGTAATGAAATACAATTAAAAAGGTTATTTATTAATTGAAAGCACTTTTTGTGTATTAATCTATTGTTAAGAACTTTAATGAATAACCCTTGTGTTATGATTTAGTATGCTAATATTTAATTTATTTGCCCTCTTTTATCATTAAATTATGCAGAACTAAAAATAGCCAAACACTTAAATTCTCTCACAAAAAAATGAATTTTAAAAAAATATGCAGTAATTTAGGTTTTCAAACACCATAAAAAAAATTCTGAACCTGGGCAATCATCATTGGTCTCCGGTGTTGTCACAGCAAAATCAACAGTAATTTATTTTGTAATAGTTGTTAGTTATTTATTTTGTATTAGTTGTTATTTATTTATTTTGTAACAGTTGTTAGCTATTTATTTTGTAATAGTTGTTATTTATTTATTTTGTAATAGGTTTTAAATATTGTACATCTGTTTTTTCAGTATGTACGAGATTAAAAAGAAATGCTTTTTAAATAAATACTAGCGCATAGGATCTGCGGTACTTTTTTTAGATTTTAAATACCTATTGATGGCCGTGACTCATCATCTCATGTCTAAATTAAATCCATTTAGAATACCAGCATCGGTATACTGAGTTAATACTTTCAAATGAAATAAAAGCTTAAATACATGAAAATACATTTAGTTTACATTTTTCAAATATATTCTTAATGGTGTGAATTCTCATTTTCATAAAGTGCATAGCAAAAGATTCACACTTGTCATGTTACCACAATTAGCTTATGAACACTCATTTAGGTTATTTTTTCCCAAAGGCGATTCGATATTTTTTTACCTTTAAAACTATTTTTTGGGCTGACTCAGATTTTCTTTACTGAGTAAATATTTATCTTCCAGATATCTCATCGCCTTCCGATCTCAGAAGCTGAGGAATTTAACTCTTACGTGCAGTTCCAGCAATATTACGGAATTTCCTAGCTCAAATTAAGCATGCCTAAACGTTGCGGCAAAATTTGCGAATCAATCTATAGCGAATGATTTTATTTTGTTTACATAATTTCAGTGACCATTCGCAAATATTCACATAACTACGATTTATGTTCCACGTACTTGTTAAATAAATAGATATATAGAGATATATAGATATCTAAAGAATATTTTTAAGATACATTCTTATTAAAAATTTGAACTGTTTGGAGAGCGTAATGCAGAAAGTTTGTTCTGTCTGTTGATACGTTTTATGGTCATTCGCAACTATACAAACATCCCCGATTTCTGTTCCACCTACGTTAGTTAAATGAATATATATAAAGGGATATCTAAAACTGAATATCCTTTCATATTATTCAAGAAGTTGAATTGTTTGGAGAGCATTATCAAGAAAGTTTGTACTGATTGTTAAGGATACGTTTGGTGGTCATTCGCAATTATACCAAAAATTCCCTATTTCTGTTCCACCTACAGTAGTTAAATGAATATATAGAGAGAGGGATATCTAAAACAGAATATCCTTTCATATTAATCAAAAAGTTGAATTCCTTGGAGAGCATTATGGAGAAAGTTTGTTCTGATTGCTAAGGATACGTTAGATGTGGTAATTCGCAATTATACAAAAATCCCCGATTTCTGTTCCACCTACAGTAGTTAACTGAATATATAGAGAGATATCTCGAAATAACTGCGAGCGAAGAGAGATCCTATCATATTATTAAAAAGTTGAATTGTTTGGAGAGCATTATGAAGAAAGTTTGTTCTGACTCTAAAGGATACGTTTGGTGGTCATTCGCAATTATACAAAAATCCCCGATTTCTGTTCCACCTACAGTAGTTAAATGAATATATAGAGAGATATCTCGAAATAACTGCGAGCGAAGAGAGATCCTATCATATTATTAAAAAGTTGAATTGTTTGGAGAGCATTATGAAGAAAGTTTCTTCTGACTCTAAAGGATACGTTTGGTGGTCATTCTCAATTATACAAAACTCCCCGATTTATGTTCCACCTACATTAGTAAAATGAATATATAAAGAGAGAGATGTCTAAAAAACCGAAAAGATCCTTTCATATTGTTAAAAAGTTGAATTGTTTCGAGAGCATTTTCAAGAAAGTTTGTATTGATTGTTAAGGATACGTTTGGTGGTCATAAGCAAATATACAAAAATTCCCGATTTATGTTACACCTACATTATTAAAATGAATATATAAAGAGAGTGATGTCTAAAAAACCGAAAAGATCCTTTCATATTATTAAAAAGTTGAATTGTTTGGAGAGCATTTTCAAGAAAGTTTGATTCTTGATTGTTAAGGATACATTTGGTGGTCATTCGCAATTATACAAAAATCCCTTATTATTCCTTAAATTATACAAAGATCCTTACATATTATTAAAAAGTTGAATTTTTTGGAGAACATTATGAATGAAGTTTGTTTCTTCTGACCTTTTAGGGATGACTACAAGAAATAAACTTTTTCAACTTTGAAAAGTACTCACCGAAAAGGATTTCGAACAGCTTTGTGGCTTCCTTGAGGTGCCTCTCGTGGAAACACGAGAAGAGAGTGCCTCTGGGCAAAACCCCAACTCCTACAAGCCTCGGGTCCCTCTGGTCCGGAGGAATCTGTGTCCTTGTGAGAGTGGTAAGCTTCTCGAACAAGGGCAAGAGCTGGTCGAGCTTCTCCTTGATAGACATCCTTGGAAGTTTCAGTGAAGCCCAGAAGAATCTCACAAGCAAGCCGGTCTCTGTGCGATAGGTGGACTGCCTCCATACCCTAGTCTGACCGTGATTTTATATACCCATGCTTTGGCTCCAATAGGCATATTTTCTGAGAACTATTGTGCGCTCAGGTTCTGCGTATCAGGCATTCTGATCAGAAATAATCAGCTGTCGGAACGATTCCTTTGCTATAGATAGAGCTTTCAGGATGGGTGTAACAGGAAGCGTACTCTCCACGGGGCACTGGGAGCTGGGAAAGGATCGATCTAATTGATTTGGATGTGTTTCTGCTTGTCTCGTTAACTGTTCATGTTTTACTATTCATTTACTGTTTAATTCAGGTAAAAGACTTGGTAGAGGTCGTTAGGTTATCGCAATGTTTCATGTTTGGGACCGGTCTCCCAAAAACGGGAGTGGTTAAGGTGTTAGCCTCTAGATCGAAAGGTTCCTGCCTCGAATCCGAGTTAATGCATAATTTTTGTAATCGTATGGTGCAGAGGTGACTGGTGCACCTTAAATCTGTCATGGTCGTTGGGTTGGTGTGGATGTTTGGAGAGTTGGTACCAGCTCAGGTGTTGCCTCGCCATCTGACCGTGGTTCAGAAATACGTGGTGTTGTCCTCGGATCTTCCCCTTAGTGGATTGATCCGAGACTGTCGTCAATAGCTCATTGTGTTGCTCTGGTACGACGTTAATTAAAAATTACCATTACCACCAACTGTGAGAAATATATTTTTAAATGATCGTGATAAATTGATTTGGAAGATAGATAGGTATTTTAATTAACGTCACACTGGGACAACACAACCGGCTATTGGAGACGGTCCGGAATCAATCCCGAAGGGAAAGAACCGAGTAATTTTGATCCGCGGTTATTTTACACATCGTAATTTTGCACCACGGTCATATGTTGAGTCAACACTTGAGCTGGCACCCCACCCTCCAAACTTACACGCCACACCAACGTGAGGACATTTGAAGCCATGACAGATTTAACTCGCACCATCCCCCTTTGTACATGACGGTCTTTAGTTGGATTCGAACTCGCAACCCTCCAGTTTCTAATCCGATGCTCTTCTAACCGGGCTACCGTTGCCCTATTTTGTTTTGGGTGGGCTTTGCATGCGTTATGGAACTCAGATTAGACTTTTTAGTAAGAGCCGTTTGGTTCTCGCTAGTCTCAAAGCTGTGAGGAATACGTATTACATTTTTCGATGAACTCGCGAATTGATTGGGTAATTGGTAATTTTTTAGTTAACTTCGTACTAGAGCAACACAACGGGCTATTGACGGCGGTCCGGGATCAGTCCCTTAAGGGAAAGATACGAGGACAACACATAGTAATTTTGAACCACGGTCAGATAACGAAGCTCGAATTGACTGGGACTTTACGGTCTATAATTATGATGAAAGACTTCTTAGTAAGGACCGCTGTGTTACATCACTAAATTTAGTGTGGGACAGACCTCCCCAAATCGTGAGTAATGTATATTAGATTATTTTTCAATGATCGTTGTTGTCGTGCGGGCCATATATGAACCAATTGGGGGTGGCATTGCCCCTGAGGGTTGGACTTCTTCACACATGACGCATCCGTTTTACAGGAAGGTCCCTTTCACACATCCATTCACTCACGCATATTGTAATTTAGATCCCAATCAGAGGCCGATAACCCCCTGATCAGGTACCCCCAGAGGTATTGATTTGGTATGGGAACATGGGGGACTTTGTGACAACGACCTATTTAACGTGCCCCAGCCACCATTAGCGAACACGATGGTCTTTAGCCATGTCTAAGCGCCGATCTCGCAACCATCAGAATAGCAGGCTCCGCTGAGGACAGAACCCAAAACCAGTGCTGTAGTCTTAAATAAATCAGAGAGTATACCATGGGGCCCCTGCACTAGTATAGGCAGGGCCAAATGGTATACCCTCTGATGGTACACTCTTTGTATCGTACACTCTTTGTATTGTACACTCTGATACCCGCAGATTTATTTCCTTGGAGAGGAGAAACACGTACTTACTACTTACTCTTTCCACGGGGGGGGGGGGGGTATTTATATTTTATGGATCAAACATGGATATATCAGTCAAAAGTTGACAATTTTCTTCATTAAGATCAGAACAAAGTCTGAATTTCATTCTATTCTATCGACAATACTTTGAATGAATTACTTTTGATTAATAGGTACGATTTTGGAATTATGTACCAAGGGGATATCTTTAAATAGAAACTTTTCTTTTGCTACTACAGCTATCTGCGTTTCACGTGCTGTTTCGCGCGATGTTTTCTAGGAAAAACAAAGTGGTGTTCATAGCTTTCAATAAAAAGCTGAGGGTATACGGAATTTGCTGGAAAAATCAGAAGATATACGGCGTATACCGCCGTATACCCTCCACTACAGCCATGCCCACAACCCTTCCGATGCGAGCCCGACGCTCTACTGACTGAGCTACCGCAACTCCCAATGATCGTTTTAAATTGATTTGGAAGTGCTTCATATTTGCTTGATTAAGATGAAATACTTCATAATAAGTTCAGTTGGGATATCGCAATGTTTTTGGTTTCGAACCGGTCTCCCCAAACCATGTAGAACACATATTGCAAGGATCGTGTGAATTAATTTGGATTTACACTACATGGACAAAAGTATTTGGACACTGTATGTTTCTCAGAAAAAATGCTTTATTATTCTAATAGTGGGTGGCTCTATTACACTTGCAACACGTCGAGGCATACTTTCCACACGTTCTCTGTAAGTCTGGGCAGGAAAAGCTCGCCGTGCCTCTTGCAAGGCTGTGAGAAGAGACTGTGATGAAGATGTCCGTGCGTGGCGGTGTCGTACTCGTCGATCCAGTTTACTCCACAAGGGGTCGGTCGGATTGAGATCAGGGCTCTGAACAGACCAGTCCAGCGAATTCACCTCATTTTCATGAAACCAGTCCAGCACACATTTTGCAGTATGACGGAGCTCGGTCCTGTTGGAAGAAGCCACCAACATCGCCATAGTACTGTCATAGTGTGTGCAAGGCCTAAGTATCCAGAACTTCGAGGTGCACGTCAGCATTCATAGTAGGGATGCGACATCGATGTCGATGTTTTCAAAACATCGATGTTTTTTAAAAAACATCGATGTATTTAACATCGATGTATTGAAGTCGATGTTTTTGTAGCATCGATGTTATACTTGTCGATGTTTTTACGTTGTCGATGTTTTATTTTTAAATGAAAAAAATACCGTTTTAAAAATTTTAAAACTAACCAAGTAGCATAATTTTTAAATTCAGCAAATCGAACATACTTTTAGACCAAAGTGGCCAAGTGTGAAGGGTCTGAAAAGTAGGGATGCGACATCGATGTCGATGCTTTCACAACATTGATGTTTTAGAAAAAAACATTGATGTATTGGATCCGATGTCCCATCACTAGTTGCTAAACCAGTTTTAAGAAATGGGGAAACAAGTTTAAATACACTGAATTTTAAAAACATCGATGGTTTGTTGACGATATGTATTATCAACATCGATGTTATAATTTTCAACATCGATGTTTTGCTGTCGATGTAGCATCACAAGTTGCTAAACCAGTTTTAAGAAATGAGTGGAAAGAGTTTAAATACACTGAATTTTAAAAACATCGATGTTTAAAAATCTCGATGTTTTTGGGTCGATGTATTATCAACATCGATGTTTTAATTTTGTACATCGATGTTTCAAAACATCGATGTTTTGCTATCGATGTCGCATCCCTAATTCATAGTACAAGGTACATAAAGCAATGGGCCTAGTCCTAACTAGGAACACAATCCCACGCTTAAATGGATCCTCCTCCGAATTTCTAATGTCCAAATACTTTTGTCCAAAAGTGTATGTGGTTTACATGTACCTTTTTAATTCAAATGAGACTTCTTAGTAAGGGTCTTTGGATTTCAGTAATGTTTTTGTTTGGGGATCGGTTTCCCAAAATTATGAAGAATACCTGCAACATGTTTCAATTATAGTGCGAACTGACATGGGGTGACCTTTACTGTACGGTCCCCCTAGATTTCTCGCCAAATCTGGTAACCCCGCTCTACAAATTAGTTTTTTTGGCAACCCAATATTTGAAAACCGTGATATCGTGCCAATTTTGATTTTTGTCGCCAAACACGCGAATATCACCAAATGTCTTGAATTTTGGTTATATTTAATCAATGGTAACCCTATCCCAGTCCCTTCACCCCGGGTTTTTCAAAAACCACCCACTCCTTTTCGACCGTTCCCTTCTTTGGCAAGTGTGGTTTTTTTTTTTTTGGATCGCTGTATGTGATTTCCGTTACCATCACTTTTAAATGCTAATGCAGCATCGCTTTTAGACGCTTCATTTCTTTCGATTTTATTGCTGTGGGAATTACACCATCGTTAAATAAGTATCGACTGCTCCCTTCGTTAGCACGTGCGTTTTTTGGATCGCTCTTTGATTTCCGTTACCGTCGCTTTTCGACGCTCCGTTCCTTTCAATTTTATTACTGTGGGAATTACACCATCGTTAAATAAGTATGTCTGCTCCAACTGTAAATATATCTCGTCGAAAATGTGTGGCGAAAAAAATACTTATGCCTTTCGTGAATGCAAAAATGCGTGTTTACCCACCCTTAACATGCGATGAAGGCGAAGGGAGCAAATAACGTTGACAACCAAAACAGCGGAGAAATCGTATGGAGCTAGCGGAAGTGATGGGCAAGTTAGTTTTCTTTAGATTTTATTGTTTATTTGTGCATTCCTCATTTTCATTTCCATATTTGCAAAAGTTCACAGTGTCGATTTTGCTTATACAGAATCAGAAAATTGGATGGAAAAGTTCTGTTTACTTGTTTCTCTGTATGTTGTATTGATGACGCCATCTTGGATATGGACGTCATTGATGCGATCTTGCATTTGGCGATGTTTTGGAAAAAGTCGCCAAGGGGGACCGTACAGTAAACAATAACACTGACATGTATTTGCTTTAGATAAACTACTGATTTCAGACAAATGACTTCTTAGTAAGGTCCATTGAGTTATCACAATGCATGTTTGGAACCCGTCACTCAAAAGCTTGAGGAATGCATATTACACGGATCGTGCGAATTGATTTGGTTGGTTGGTTTCAGGTTTTGTGGCACAAGGGCATATTTGGCTAAGCTGCTCCACAGATGGCAAACAATACAACGAGGGAGAAAGAAAAAGCAATATTCAGAAGGGTAGGTGAGGTTAAAAAGAAAGGTGTAGTCAGTCTTCGAGAATCATTCCTTCAAGCTGGCGAACAAGTATCACTCTCCTTGACATATTCAAATACTTTATTTAACTACTATTTACATCGTTGGGTCACCATACCCACTTTTACATGATTTCAGAAACATGCGATCTCTCTAGGATCTAATGCCACACACACACACCTTCGCTAGATAACTCTTTCTAAAATGTTCTTGATGAGTAACGGTCAAAATTTTCAATGTCATGTTGACTGTGCGGCCCTCTATTGAGCGAATGAGACATTTATTACATCATTGCTACAACGGAAGGAAAGATCACTTTGGTACCTCGGATTGTGATGCCCGTGCACACCTAAAAATGTGGCCCTGAAGTCGCGAATTGATTTGGTAGTTAGTTAATTAAGGTCGTACTAGTGCAACACGAGTATTTGCGATGGTCAGGTATTCAAACATCAATCCCAAAAGGAAAGACCAACTATCAAAATAATAGTTGACTAAGTCAACTATTGTTTATCTAGAAGACAGTGGATGGAAACATGTAGATGACCAACTTTCAGACATTAATTTAATGGTAATGGTAATTTTAGTTAACGTCGTACTAGAGCAACACAACGGGCTATTGACGACGGTCCGGGATCAGTCCCTTAAGGGAAAGATCCGAGGACAACACCTCGTAATTTTGAACCACGGTCAGATGACGAAGCAACACCTGAGCTGGCACCCCACTCTCCAAACTTCCACGCCAACCCAACGTGAGGACTTTCGGCCACGACAGATTTAAGGTGCACCAGCCGCCTCTACACCATACGTTTACAAACATCCATGCCCGGACCCGAACCAGGAACCTTCCGATCTAGAGGCTAACACCTTAACCACTATACCGGTTGGTCGGCATATTAATTTAATGGAGATTTAATCATAAAGACTTTGAACATTTTTAGCGACGTCACTCATTTTATGTAAAGTACAGGCGACTGTACAAAATAAGCACCTACAAATTTGTAAGTTTCGTTGTCCTAACATATATGTATTTGTCCATCGTCCAATGATGCTTCAGAACTAACATTTGTTTAACGTGTTTACATTTGACACGCCTCTTAAAATTGGGGCTTTCAGAGCAAAAGTGGCCTAAAACACAAAATTCCGAATCTTTTATTATTACCTTTTATTCCGACCTTTTACTTCTTTTTGAAATACGCAGGTTCAAATCTTCTAAAATTACACAATAATTTATTATTGATCACTGATAAATACATTTTCAGACTATCAACTCATATTGTAGATAAATGAAAGTATATTAAAAAAATCAGAGCAAGAAAATTACGTTTTTCTCCATTAAGTATGTTGGTGTGTTAGTCCACTCTTGCTCTCAAAGCCTCAATTACAGTCAATGGTTCCCATTAGCTCTGATTTAACTACTCCTAAGTCGACTTGATACCTCCATTTATTTCTCATCTGTGAAACTTTAGTATGGACATTTGTGTATTGCATGCGTTAGCAGTGCCTAAGATCTTATTAACGTTTCTCAGATCAATTTGTATCTTAAATCACCAAAAATATTACTCAACCAATTTTGTTCGTACCTTTCGTGTAGATTCCGGAAACTGTTATTCCGCTGTGCTAAACTTTCTACATTTTATTCTACCTAGTATTTCCATATTTATTGTAAGAAGGTAGATATTTTCGTTAGTGTCGTTCTGGAGCATCACAGCATCACAACAGGCTATATGAGAGTCCGGGATCAAACCCTAAGGGAATGATAGAAGACAACACCACGTAATTTTGAACCACGGTCAGATGACGAGGTCACACCTGAGCTGGCACTCCATTCTCCAAACTTCCACACCACGCCTACGTGAGGACATTTGAGGCCAAGAGAGTTTTAACGTATACCAGCCTTCTTTGTACACGGCGGTCTTTGGTTGGATTCCATCTCGCGACTCTCTTGTTGCTAGTCCGTAACCCTCCTACGGCCGCCTAGATAGTTATAGATGAGTACCTCTAAGTCTGTCGAGTAATGACATTTGGTATTGAAATGCATTTGGTGGGCAAAATAAAAATTTCAATTTCACGATCGTGATTATGTATGAAAGATTTGGAAGAAGTTGAAGGTCAATACGGTAGCAGGAAGGATCCACAATGATTAGCTCTAAAACAGGAGCACTCTCAGGAAATACGGGAGAGTTGGTCAATGTAGAGACATATTGCAAACGCACAAATGGCATTTGATAATGACAAATAATGTCGATTCCACATATTAAAACTCTACACAATACTGTTATAGCATATAATTTTGATTTTTAATTCTTTCAGATCATTGTTGAACCATAACAGAAGGGTTTCAGAATGTGTTTTCAACGTATCTGTAGAAAGTACTCTTTATTAGCGATTTGAGAATAAATTTCTGATATATTTTTTCTATGGTATCTTCAAAGGTATCAATTTAACTCCTCAAATGTATCAATTTGTTGAGGTGTCTAAGAAATTTTTGATATCCTCAATTATTACACGTAAGTATAATGTTCCAATTATAATTATTTTTCAATTAACGCATATAGTTTTCAAAGTTTTTAAAATGACAAAAGCATGTATGAAAATTAAGAATCTCATTTCCCTTTAGTCAGCATTCAATCCAAACTTTTATTTCTTGCAGGTTAGATGTAAAATCCTAAATGTTTGATTATACAAACAAAATAAACTAAGATATACCAAGTTTAATTTTCTTATTTAAATTATTTCGCCACATTTCATCATCTCAGGCAAGTGTTGTAAATTAAGTTAAGTGTTAAATGTTCATACTCTTTTTTAAAATTATGACTTAGAGTTATTTTAATCCTTTCTTGGGTGGGGTATATTGAAGCATTTAGTAACAGAAAATCAAAACAAGGTAGAATTTAGGCAACAATCTTAAGTTCGACATTGCAAAACGTATTGAAATTACACCGCTCGCTATCGAAAATTCAACATCTTGAAGGACAAGTGATATCAAGCTTTATTTATGGCAAAAATAAGAAAAGATACAAAGGTGAAATAATTGAAATTACAGCTTTTTTCAATTTGCGGTACTTGAAGAAGGTATTTTGTATTCAAGCCATGTGAGACAAAAACTGCTGTCACACGCCTCGGCATAGAAAAATCCCGCCAGATGAATATAAATATATATAGAAAGTATTTGTGTATACGTCTCAGTATTGGAAGATTCTCCTCATACATATAAAGTGTGTCTGGGTGGCATGGAAAGAATTCTCCAGATGAATAGATATAACTATATGCAGAAAATGAGTATGTGTTTGTATGCGTTCACGTCTCGGTGGTATCGAAAGTATCCGTCAGATGAATATAGATATATTTATATTGATTTATTTAAAGTGTGTGTATCTGATGTGTTTTTGAATTCCCGTCCCTAAATCATTAAAAATCTGCCCATGGAGTGACGGTCAAACAAAAATTGCCCTTCGACTCGAATAATGCTTACTGTAGTAAATGTGCATTTCATTTGGATAAGAATTCGTCTACAATTGTGTTAGTTATTTCCAAGATTTCAAATATAAATACTCCCTTTTGATGTCAATAGTAGATTTCCCATACCGAATACACCCTATTTATAAATTTTTGTACAAATCTGGTCATAATTTCCGGAGAGGAACTATAGGAGAAAAACTATTCAGGGTTCATCTGAATATATAGAAATGTTAAATAAAGGTCACACTTGACGAATATCTTGACTGTGCTATTTACTCTTGATTCTCAAGTTCCTTTGACTTAAATGTAATTATCATTAATACAAATGCCTTTATCTGATGAAATATTAAACAAGGTTTCAAAAAATGACTGGATTGAAAATTTTTTGATTATTTATTCTTAACAATCGAATTAAAATGGTCATTAAATGTCTAAATAATTTACATCGATTAAAAAAATTTCTGTAATATTGTACAGTTAATCGACTTTGTAAAAATAATAAGCTATAGACATTTCTTTTTAATCCTTTTTTTTATACCCGTGGTTGCATAAAATCGAACTTTACGCAAGGTCTCGAAATAATTAGTGTGAACCATAAGCTGATATCAGGTCATAGGTATTTGCTACCACCTATTTTATTTGATTATCGACTAAATATTTTCTATTGTATCAAACAGCTGTATTGTATTGAATGAAGACATTCATTCGCTACTTTAGACTACACACTTCGTGGATATTCATTATTGTAAGAAGTCCAACGTTATCTGAGGGTTTGATTCGTTCTTGAACCTGTAATCGTATCTGCGTGACCTCTATTCAGTTTGATCTTTTGACCAACCAAATATTTCCTAGGAATCTTTCAAACAAACGATGTGGTTATTTAATTATGAGGTAAAAGCAATAGTACACTACTTGGAAAATCTCGTGACATTTAGAGGGTTCAAATCGACACGAAGTACACGGCAAAAAAATAGACGAAGAACACGACAAAAATATAAACGAAATACATGACGAAGAAATGAACGAATTACACGACAAAAAAAGAGACGGAGAACATGACAAAAAATAACGTACTAGACTAATGTGTTAAAAGCTTCGGCTATATTCATCAAATTTTCTTTCCAATGAACTGAATTTTAGGATGACCCTCAAGACCACAACGATGCAGAACAATATCTCAAACACTACTCATATGAATAAAATAAAATTTTACACACCAAAGTTTGAGACATTGTATGAGTCATTTGTACTCAAAATTTAGTTACGTTTCATGTTTTTTACTAACAATGGGAAAATATTACAATGAAAAGAAAAATGAATACATTATGTTTTGGGTTGTTTAAAAGGTAGCCTTGATATTACACTAGACATAAGGATTAAATTGAAACGCTTATTTAACATTCGGAGCTCTGAACTTTAACCAATCATAAATCATCATACATTTGGTTGAAATAAAAGTACTCACTTTGAATCCCGTCTATTTTCATATAGAAATTCAGAATCTACTATAAAAATAAGAATTAAGATGGTGCAAATGTTAGTATTAAGACGGACCCTTATGAAAATGAAATGTCTTGCATACTTATAGTAGATATCATTCCAAATGTAATGATACTATTTGGTTGTTTATATCACTTCTCAGGGATGACTCTGACTGTACAGTGCTAAACAACTGAAATTACTTATTTATAATATTAGTCATTTATAGAGGTTTAAAATTATTATTTTTTGAAGGGTTGCGTTTTTTATGATGCAGGGCCATATTTGGCATTGCTGCTCCCAACAATTAAATGAAAAGGAAGATGCAAAATCCGTAGTTTGTGTTTGCACCCTTAGCAGTTTTTACTACTTGCACACTGCGCGACGTTCACTGATAAAGATTCTGGCTGGCTGACGTGAGCAATATCTTGGCCCAATCCCCTGAAGTAATATCACGACACGTCTTTTCACACAACCGGATATAAATCGTTCGTATCGTCAAATGTTCTCACATTATCTTGGTTTAAAGGTTTGGAGGGCCAATTATTAATTTTTAGCACATTTTAATTGTTTACTCTTGATCCTCAAGGCACCCTTATTCCTCTGGGTTTGACATTTCCCCGAAAACTCCTTCAATGCATACATTGGAAACTTTGGGACATCTACGACTACCGTTTGATGAATAAAAGTTCATGTAGGGGAAAGTGTCGTACCTTCGGACAGTTTTAAACAAATATTTTCCTGAGGCTATAATGTAGTTGTAGATGCAGTTTGTTTTTCCATTAACTATTTACATTCACAACTTTTGAAAGAAGTTAAATTTTTTATTTATTTATACCTCGAACACAATAATACAGGTAAATTGTTTTGTTAATCTATTCAAATGTCCCAAGGTTCAACGTGGTGTTGTACCTTGGGATACATGCTGTTGTACCTTGGTATACATGTTTTACCTTGGAATACATATCACTTTAAGATAGTTTAAAGTAGGCTACAAAACAAATCAATTCCACGCATACTAAATTCCGTATTTATTAAAAATTACACATAGTTTCAACATTTACAATAGTAAATAGTTTACAGCACTCTCCAGTGCGACTAGATCAATCTTCTTCCATTCCAGTGCGACCGATCAATCGAGTCATCCCTGCCTTGCTTTGTGGCATTTTATGTAAATAATGGAAATAAGCTAATACACTTTTAAAGTATTACCAAATAATCAACTCAAGCAAAAACATTACAAAATTTTGAGTTCTAGAAGGCATAAAGTAAAGAGTTCTAAAATAAATAATTAATTTCATTTTTATCAGTTTAATACATTTCAAAGAGTTGTTATTATAATTACATTCTAGACTGCTATATTTGTAAGACAGAACTATAGTATCAAAAGACAAAATAAATGTTGTACCGTGGGATCTCTCAAGGTACAACAGGTTGCCTTTACGAGTTAAACAGTCTAAAAAGTAGCATCAGGTTATGTTTACATTAAAATCATACCATCATTGAATTGAACAGATTTTAACTAACTTTACCAACCCTAAAAAATATAACTATAATCAGTGAAATTATAAAAATCAAGAAAAAAATCTAAAATATTTACTTATCAGAGGACGTATTTCAATTAGTTGTTTAGTAAACACAACAAACACCTGTAAAGTGCCAATCTTTGTGAGAAGGTTCTTTGGTGGCAAACTGTAAAATACAATGTGTTGTTTTGTTACTTACTTAAAAGGAGGCAGCACAATATAAACTGTTTCAAGGTATAACTGTCCCTAAGGTACGACACCTTCCCCTATAGGATTATCCTATGTCTTTTGACCTTGACTACCTTATCTTTCGTGGTTTGTTTTAAAAATAGCTGTTTGCATGCGATAATTTGGAAAGTGCCAAATATAAATACAATGACTGGGAGAACTTGTCAGGCATTCTCAATCATATAAATGCTTCCACATGCTATTATTTTCATTTTTAAACGTCTTTTTCACTACTATGTAAAAGACTAGATTTCATCGACCTTCTAATGAAGAAGACTGAGTATGTGTTCGCAGCTTCATGCTATTTCTTCTAGACGCTTGGTTTAAAAATTTGTCACATGGTTGTGCGGAAAAAAAAGCATGAATTCCAGCTATTGATTGGTTAAAGTGATTATCTCTTCCACAGTCAATTTGCCCGTCTATTCGTAAAGCTCACGCGACTTACAATTCTGAGATCTTTTGACAGCGATTTCTTTCACAAGCTGTCTTTTTCATTTGAAGGTCGATGCAAGACCTTGTATGACATAGATCACTTTTATGTAACGAACTTCCAATGATAAAGACAGAGCATGTGGATCGAGTCGCTGTCGTAAGATCTCAGAAGGTCGCCTGGACTTACAAATCGCTACTTCTCCCACACGCTCTATTTGATTTATTAATACGTCGATGCAAGACATGCGATGATTTAGATCATTTTATCCATCGACCTTCTAATAAAATAGAGCACGTGAGTGCAGTCGCTGTCGTACGATATCAAAAGGGTAAATAACACGGGCTTACGAATCGCTACTCATCCCACATGCTCTGCCTAATACATTAGAAGATTGATAGAAGATTGCGAATCGACTTAGACCGATTAATTATTATAGACTGGTGTTTGTAATCACGGTGGATATTCACTTTAGACAATCGATAGTTTGTAACACAGAAGAAATTGTGCTTTTTCTCACAACCATGTGACAGATCTCCAGACCATGAGACTGGAAGAAAAAGCATGAAGATAATAGCCCAATTCTAAAATCGAATCTAATTTCTAATTAATTATCCAAAACTGACCAACTAGGTAATCTATAAATGAGTGCGTGCATTAAAATGTTCATATAGTAGCTTTGAAAGATACACTGCTTGACAATTGCTAAGGAGCAAGCACAACTTTTAAAATAATTAATAATATTCATTGATTAAAGAAACGAAACAGTACATATTTAATTAAGACACTATGCATTAAGTATAATGCAAAATGTTACAGATTTTGGCACAAGGAAAAGCAAGATAAAAAAGAAAAAAATCTGCTCTTTAGAGCAATTTCCAAAGTCTCAAAAAATATTTTTTCAATTCGGAGTCATGACAGATATAGTCACTCAGTAAGAAGTGAGGCCTCTTTACACATTTAGCATTGTAACGTCACAGCTGGGAGGTCCCTCTGACCACAGCTTTCATGGTGGTCCATGAGTTTATGACCGGATGGGGGTTATCCCCTTCTCTTGGAACTGGAGCGGCTTCGGAAGAACGTGTGGGGTCTTCTCTCGAGAAGGGGAGAATCGAAGAAAACGAGAACGTTAGCGGACGCTGGACTCTGCTCCGGATTGAGGCCGCGGGACTGAAACCCAAAATTGTACAGTATCTATTAGCCTCGAAAAACCTTTAACATATATGTATTCTTCTTAAAATTAATTAAATGTGCTGTAATTTTAAATGTCATTTTAATTATCTTCAAGCCACTCGCCACGCAACCTATACCCACGACGTTACAGCATGTGCTATGCATGCTCTCCACTAAACACTCGAGGAGTGCTTGGGGATATTGTCCCATTCCACTCTAAAAACAATTTTGAGCGCCTGTATAGTTTGGGGTAGGTGATTCCCTTGTGAAAAACGCCTACAAATATCATCTCAAGTATTTTCAATAGTATTTAAGTCCGGTGAATACGCAAGCCATTCAATGCTCTCAATATCTTCGCTCTCTAGTGTCTCAGAGACATCAACTCTCCTGTGTGGGTATGAATTGTCACCCATGTATACAAAGTCTGGACCCACTGCACCCCGAAATAAACGATTATGACCCAGGAAAATCTCCGTGTAATACCGCTGTGATGTTAAGGCACCTGCGTCAAAGATGTGTAGTTGTGTCCAGCCATTATGCACAATGCCTGCCTAAACCATGACCCCCTCGGCCATAGCGATCAACCTCACGAGCATTCTGTGGTGTGTAACGGCTACCTCTCTCTCTCTCTACAGTTGTTGGTGTCCAGAATCCCTCTTCACGGTAAATCTTGATTCGTCGGAGAACATGACCCTGGACCACTGTTGATGATTCTAACGTATATGTTCTTTACACCAGCTTAACTGTTCCCGACAATGGCGTAGTTGTAACGGAACGTACTTAACAGGTTTCCGTGCATACAAGCGAGCTTGATTTAATCGCCGTGAAATTGTTTTGGCAGATACACGAGTGCCGGTAGCGGTTGCAAGCTCTGAACCAATCTGTCCCGGAGTGAGATGTTTGTTCCTTATTGTTGTTGGTGCTCCTATCACGACCACCAACATGCTTTCTCAAAGCTTTTCCACCTTCCGCAGCTCTTTATTGCCGCGAAATAACGCTTTCTGACACGCATTGCTGCGGCAACTTGGGTGACATTTTGCCCAGCTTCGAGTCGCCCCAACTGTTCGCCCACGGTCAAATTCACTTAAATGATGCCTTACGGTCTTTCTCCATTTGATACTTGCATCACAAGACGGAATTTATCGGAACGGCTTTCAAATCCTTAAATCGTGTTTTGCTGTAGATACTTTACTGTCTGAAATTTGAATTAAAAAACAGCTCGTGTGCGCTGTTTTTTATACAGATAAAAGACCTTACTCTACAGCACCCTCTGCACTTACATTTTCTACGATCGAGCAGCTTTCCGAATCGCAGTTTTGCATAAATCGTTTGTTCCTTAGCAATTGTCAAGCAGTGTAGTTTTAGAAACAATCTCGCTGCAAGATTGTCGTCATCTCTCAATGATACGAAATATACAAACCTCTAAAATAAATTTAAATAATAAAATATTCGAAGAAAAATTAAACAAACTGAAACAAAATGCGTGAAAAGATTGGGTATTTTATTGTAATTAGAAATTTTACACACAATTATATTTTACTGTCCAATATATGATGCTAAATATTTCAATATATATCTTAGAAGTTTGTTATGGGAATAATTGCATACAATAAAAATAGGCTAAAGAGCTGCCTGTTGAACTAGTTTTTGTTCCTACATCCATAGATTAGTAACTACTAGTAATATGCAGTGCGATATATATAGCAGGACGAATTCCATTTCAAACATTCACTGATTTTAAGCCATTTGTATTTATTATTTGATCAATTTTCAAAAACTAATTAAAATAAAAAAAGAACAAATACCTGACATAGTCAAACAAGACCCATTTACAAAGAGTTTGGCTTTCAGAAAAAAAATTATTTCACCTGTCAGTAAAAATTCAAAACTAAACTAAAATCTCTTTATTATATTGCATTCTTTGAAGGTTATCTTCCAGTAAACTAAATACTTGTCTAAGATACAGATTTATAGCGTCATACTACATCCTTAACATAAAACTATTTATATAAATATGAAATAAAATATATACATAAGTAGTGCAGTCCTTTTCTTGCTGGCACCTTAGATACTCCTAAACTGGGTAAGCAACCACTGACTCTAATCGCTGACTTGCAGAGTGTTGTTCCATTTGGAACAGACGTGTAAAACCAGGCAGGTTGTACAGCCAGTTGGGTCCTGATCCAGTAACGGTTATGAAGGTAGATAGCTAATTAACGTCCCACTGAAGCAACACAACGGCTATTGGTGACGGTCCAAGATCGATCCCCAAGGAAACGATCCTATGTCGATGCCTCGTAATTTTTAACCACGGTCATATGACGAGAACAACACCTGAGCTACGGTTAAAAGCAAAACTGCTCTTTTTAAATTATCAGGATTATTTTATGGACAGAAATCCTTCAAGGCAGGAAATTGCAGGTCTTGTGTGTTGGCGCATCTTGATCAAATGTGGCCCTTCTGCCATAAAACTTAACCAATCATCTTCGAGGATGGTGATGTAGTTTTGCATGAGACTATGCAGTCTTATACACGGCTTTTTTTATATTTCCAATGGCTGAGGCGCAATCGTTATACAAGAGAAATATTAAGCAAAACAAAATGAAAAGCAATGGACAATACCAGTAAAAATATTTTTTGATGAATACAACACCCATTGAGGAGCAGGGAAGAAACAAAGAAAAGACACTAAAGGTTCTCTTGCCTCCTGGTACCTAGACATCGTTGGAGAGTTCTAGCAGCAAAGAAGGTGGTTCTGTGTCCAATACTTCTTCAGAATTACATAGAGGGCAGCTTGCGTCGGTGCAGATACTTAAGCTGTGCAAATGAGTGAAAAGGCTGGAATGTCCTGTTATCAGGTAGAAAGCAGCAACTGCCTCAAGGCCGCGATTTGTCAGGTACTTTCTCTCTTTCTTTTTGTTTATTTTGATATGATGTCTGTCTTTTATCTCAATGGTTTTCAAATAATTCATAAAAATTAATGTTTGATCTATAACCATTGAATACGATATGTACTCCAGTAGACCTATATACTTTTATCACTAATGAGAGCAAGGCATATTCCTTTCTTTTCAATTCAACTCAATGGCCGCGAAATTTTGTATTAATAGTGTCTAGGAATGCATTGTGGGAGAGAGATGTGAGTCCACGTTCCGTTGTAGCATTTAGTATACGTCGATCCAATCAGTTTGTTATTTCCAGCGCATATGAATGTGATCGCCATATCTTTGTCATTCCTTTGCAAGATAAGATCGGGATGCTTTTCTGTATTGATGAGAGGACATCCCCAAATGGTCTCTAATGATGGCCCTAAAAAAATAAGATATGATAACATCTTATCAAGGCTATCTTAATATCATACTGCCGTGATACTCAAGATGGTACTTATTTAGATTTGAGGTTTCGCGAGTTGATGGTTGTTACCACGTTGCGTACTGCTTGGCTACCACGAGGTCTGCCCCAGACACAAAGAAGGTCCTGTCTCTTTCAGTGCTGCCAGTCTCTTGTGAAATAGTAGCATTAAAGTTTTTTAAGTAGCAATACAGTCTCCTCCTAAACCCTTTTTCGTATCAATTTTAGTTGCTCACATATAAAGGAATCGAATAAAGCCTAAATGCGATAGTTAAGCATGAAACAGACATTGAAGATCTGTCCAAGAAATTTAAACTGTGAAATTAAAAAACTAAATACTTTCTTAACCTTTAGACTACGGCCAGTACAGCAGTTGTACCATGATCGCTCCAAAAAAGAATTTAGACTACGGCCAGTAGGGAGCAGTTGTACCATGAAAGTTATAGGAATAGAGTCAAGAAAGAATGAAACTACGGCCTTACAGCAGTTTTACCTTGAAAGCTATAAGAATCGCGTCAATAAAGAATCGCGCCTGTTATGTCTATAGCCGTAGTCAAAAAGTTAATAATAAGACTTTCATGACAATCTCGCAACAATAGATTTCGATGTTATTTTTTCATTGTTGCCATGGCTTGGTGCCAAAACTTCTAAAAATTGGCTCCCATTGGAAAATTTTATCCCTAAAGAAAAAACCTGAAAAATATTTTTTTCGTCCGCAATGAATTCGAAAAGGACTAAATTTTCGGGGACTTTAATTGACGCTACAATAGTAGCAAAACATCGCCTATTATTCGCATGTGTCAGCCCTGCTATTGCCGTAACAAGACCTAGTCCGTTTTCAATAGGAATTCTTGAATGATTCAAGTTAATCCAATAGGCGCACTTGGAGACGACTGGTCTGCCTAATGTTGATCCTAGGCAATAGAATTGTCTTCCTAGGGTTGAGATTCCAAGAAAGAATAGAAAGATTTCAAGTCTGTGTTGTATTGAATACCCCGAACGTACGTGATAAGACGAACCAACGTCTTGTTTTGTGCTCTCCAGATGTTTGTGCGTTAAGAGGATACACGATTACAAGGGGCTACGTGAAAGAAATTAAGGAAGACGAATGGTAAGCAAACTGCTATCGTACCCACACACAAACTACCCACCGCCAAAACCTCCTACATACTCTAAACGAACGAAATATGTTTCCACAATGACCGCCATTACCTAGATACTGTGTCTCGAGCAGTTCTTGAAGTAGACTTAGGGATGCGACATCGATAGCAAAACATCGATGTTTTGAAACATCGATGTTCAAAATTAAAACATCGATGTTGATAATACTTCGACCCAAAAACATCAATGTTTTAAAATTCAGTGTATTTAAACTTTTTCCTCTATTTTTTAAAACTGATTTAGCAACTTGTGATGCTACATCGACAGCAAAACATCGATGTTGATAATACATCGCCCCCAAACCATCGATGTTTTTAAAATTCAGTGTATTTAAACTTGTTTTCCCATTTCTTAAAACTGGTTTAGTAACTGGTGATGCGACATCGGCTCCAATACATCGATGTTTTTTCTAAAACATCGACATCGATGTCGCATCCCTACTTTTCAAACCCTTCATCCTTGGTCACTTTGGTCTGAAAATATGTTCAATTTGCTGATTACGAAAATTATGCTATTTGGTTATTTTTAAAACTTTTATAACGGTACTTTTTTCATTTAAAAATAAAACATCGACAACGTAAAAACATCGACACGTATAAACATCGATGTTACAAAAACATCGACCCCAATACATCGATGTTAAATACATCGATGTTTTTTAAAAAACATCGATGTTTTGAAAACATTGACATCGATGTCGCATCCCTAGTAGACATACAGTATATAGTACTTATAAACATTTGATAACAGAATTGTCACAGAAAAAACCGTTATTGAGATTGTTCGAATAGTTTCCTAGCTTGTTAAGGCAATGTATACTTAATAAAAGCAGTATTTTGACAACCGTTTCCAAATATAAAATTTAAAAGTACTGTCTTGACTGTGTAGTATTGACCTAGGCACTTACCCATTCACAACAGAGTGGACTGGCTAAGTGGGAGTGGGAAAAACGATGCGGAAAGCTCATTCTTGCTGTATATGATGGCTAAATGGGTCGGCTTAGTGACGAACTGTCAAAAGATTTAAAGAATTTGTAATTTTTTCCAACCAATTGAAGGATTTATTCGAATATATTTATTCTGCAATCTTCATTACATGACTTCTCGTCACTTCCCAATTTTCTTGACCAATAAGATCATCTTGAAGAATATTCCCAGAGCAAGTTCTTAATTAACTGAGGGCTAACGGTCTTTTGAACCTGGTCTAGCTCACACTAGGCGAAGTTGGATAGGTACGAAGAAATTCTCAGGGACGTTTATCTTCATAATCACAAGAAAGAGAAGATTATATCCACTTAAATTCTATACGCGAAAATACAATACTAATGTAATTTTTAGAGTATATGACTATTGAATGAAGACAATTATTTTTATGAGTGAATTTACTGATTAGCTTCATTTAAAGCTTCAAAAAGCTTAGTTATGTATAAGACGGACACTCATTCAAGAGATTCAACTGTAAATGAGAAGGTACAGCTATACTCCATGTTTATGAATGGTGGCAAGGGCCTTGGCAATTTTTTTTTTGGCGCATTTCTAAAGTTGCCAAGGAAAGAAAAATTTCAAAAATCTTTTTCTTTCAAAAACATTTTTATTTTTATAACGGAAAATGAAAGCTTGAAAACACATTTGAAAACGTTTTGAAAAGTATATATTTCTTTATTTCACAAAAAGTAATAAGTTTAAACACATTTCAAAACACAATTGTGTTCCAGCAGAACTAAACTTCGAATGTTGGATAAAAATATACTACAATAAATACAGTAGGCATGTTGAAAATGAAAAAGATTTATAAAAGAAAAAAAGCAAGAAATAATGCAACCTGATAACGTCAGAACTCTTGCGGGAAAATATAATCAAAACGAAAATGGCAAAAAAAAAAAAAAAAAAATTTTAATCGTTTCGTGAAAAATGTTATAAAATAAAAAGTTCCACAACTGTAGAAATACAAATAAATGAACTAATGGCATTACAGCAAAAAATATAAAAGGACCAATGCAATCAAAGGATATTTTAAAATCAAAGTAACCAACTGGAGCAAAGAAAAAAATTCAAACGAACCAATGAAATCAAACGACTTTAACGGATTTTGGAAGAACTTTCTAGAATATTCAGAATGAAAATTGAAAGTTACCGTTTGCCGAGATTGCCATGAAATCACAATGACCGTAAAGACAAATGGGTTGCCTTAATCTACCGTAACTCGCTACTAGAAGTCGCCAAAACAAATCGCCAAGCCGTTGCCACCGCTCATAAACGTAGAGTGTAGATGTACCCATTAGAATTTTCCCCACTAAAAACAAACAAGATATGAGTATTTTAGTTACTTGTGGACTGGCATTCTTCCGCAGTAGGTGGTGGTCTCGACCATTTTCCATTGGCTTGACAGTAAGCTTTTATCGTACGTCCATCTTCGCACACGTAATCAACAGGAGTACTTAGAGTTCTGTACGCGCCTTCAGGTACAGGTGAGTAAATAGCATCGCGTAATGGAGATCCATGGCCCAACTCCGCCGCAGGGCACGTAACGGCTAAATAAAAAAGGACGATTTTTAAAATCAGTTCATTTGCATTTTACTGGACTGTGTGTGCAATTATCCGAAAACACTGCGCTAACAACTATAGGTGAAATGTAGGAAAAATACAAATAGAATGAGCAATGGTAACGTTTTTATGTGCCCACGGATGAGATACGTCGTTATTAAGATATTACCTGTTTTTGAATGAAGGCGATATCAATGTGTCAGGTCCGTTTTCTTTAATGTCGAGATATCTCGTCCATCAAGATCTGGTCAGCTTTTGTTAATGACGAGATACCTCATCGAGGGAGCCAACAGGAGGGTTGTATCTCCGGATGTTTGTCTCGATGAGGTATCCCATCATTACCAAAAACTGACCAGATCTTAATGGGCGAGATGTCACGACATTAGAAAACTTATCAGATCTGAAACTCTTCATTATAAAAAATAAGCAATATCTTGATGACGAGATCTCGTCATTAGCAAAGACACAAGACACAACAACAAGAAGATAACGCCAAAAATATTGAAAGAGCTATGATCTAAATGGATGTCGCAGAATCTCACCTTGAACTACCACTGTTATAGAGTTCTGCTTTCCAAAAGGCGAAAGGCACGTGTATATCCCACTGTCCTCTCTGGTATTGGCCTCCACATTCAAAGTCAGGCTGTTTCTTCCGTTTCTCGTGGTAATTTCCTTCACAGTGGTGCTGGGTAGAAAGAGTTCCACGTTCCACTTAGCAGGACCCCACCTGTTATTAGGGAAGAGGCACTTCAGGCTGAAAGTCGTCCTTGGGTAAACAATGAGTTCACCGGTATCACTTCTACCCATTAATCCATATGGCTTGTCAACATTGTTGGGCTCCACAAGAATGGTGGGAGTCAAATTCCAAAGACTTGCAGCTATAGAAAAATATTGAGAATTGGATCTATCACGAGATAAAAGAGAAACAAACAACTATATCTAACTATATAAGTGTCATAATCAAATCCACTGTCGTGGCAGAAGTGGCACAGGTGGTTGGTGAATGGATCCGTTGGAACTGAGTGTAGTGTTCTGGGGATGCCGAATGTTTCAGTAAAACCTTTATTAAGGCATCTGATTGCGTTAGTCCATTTTTTAAATGTTTAAATTACACTATTTTTATTTTTAAAGTAAAACAACTTATAAAAACACATTATGAAGCAAAAAGTCGCTAAAAATTATTGTAATCTCTTTAAAAAAAATAGCACAAATTGGACAATTAAGGTTTTTTTGTTACCTAAAATGTGACGTTAAAGAAAAACTTTACAACTGCAAAACTTACACGTATGAGTACATTTGCATAAATTGCATAAAGTCTTCCAAATATAAGAACTAGGGCCTGAACTAAAAGGTACGCAGTATTTATTTTCCTCATGGAATATTGGGAATAATGTAGAAGAAAACATGAATTTTTGAAACTTTTCCATACGCTACGCGCGCGGCATTGAAATCTCTCGAACATAGTTTTCTTTTCAAGATAACTCTTGTATCTTCTTTCAGGTTCTCCAAAACAAATATGAAAATCAGTATATCAAATTTTATGCAAAAATATACTCTTTAACAAAAAAAAATCGACGCACCAAGAAGGTTTGCAGAATTGCAGTGGTGCCGAGGTGGATCAACTTGGAAATGTGCTGACTGGGGACGTACAGTCCCCAACGAGTCCCTTTTCCAAGTGTGTCATGATCGCAGACCTGTCTGGAGACGTCCAGGGCAGCGTGGGGATCCTGCCCTTACACATGCCCACAACAGGGCGTTGGGGTCTGGGGTGCCATCTCCTTTGATAGCCGGACCCCTTTAGTAGTCGTTTCTGGCACACTTACAGCACAGCGTTACGTATGACATTCTACGACCGGTTGTGTTACCGTTCCTTTTACGACACCTCGGACTTACTTTTCAACAGGATAATGCCCGACCGCTCACGGCACGTGATGCCATGAACTATAATCAAGTTTTCCCAACACTTCCTTGGCCAGCTAGGTCTCCTGATCTCTCTCCTATAGTGCATATTTACTTAATATACTTAATACATTAATATACTTAATACATTAATACTTATACTTAATATACTTAATACTTATACTTAATATACTTAATACTTATACTTAATATACTTAATACTCTTAATACTTATACTTAATATACTTAATACACTTAATATACTTAATACTTAATATACTTAATACTTAATATACTTAATACTTAATATACTTAATACTTAATATACTTAATACTTAATATACTTAATACTTAATATACTTAATACTTAATATACTTAATACTTAATATACTTAATACTTAATATACTTAATACTTATACTTAATATACTTAATACTTATACTTAATATACTTAATACTCTTAATACTTATACTTAATATACTTAATACTTAATATACTTAATACACTTAATATACTTAATACTTAATATACTTAATACTTAATATACTTAATACTTAATATACTTAATACTTAATATACTTAATACTTAATATACTTAATACTTAATATACTTAATACTTAATATACTTAATACTTAATATACTTAATACTTAATATACTTAATATACTTAATACTTATACTTAATATACTTAATACTTATACTTAATATACTTAATACTTATACTTAATATACTTAATACTTATACTTAATATACTTAATACACTTAATACGTTTACTTAATACACTTAATACTTTTACTTAGTACACTTAATACTTTTACTTAATGCACTTAATACTTTTACTTAATGCACTTAATACTTATACTTAATACACTTAATACTTATACTTAATGGAAGGCGATTATGGGAAGGCGATTGCAACCATCCCGGAATGTTGACCATTTAGCACGACAGTTGGAGACAATTTCGCAAGAAATTCCGCAGGACACCATAATGGAACTTTTTTAGTCTATATTTCGCCGGGTGACAGCTTGCATCCAGGCCAGAGGTGGACCTTATGGACTCTCTTTGTAACGGTCAAACTCTGAAATAAATCATTCAATTGTTCTGAAATTTTAAAAGTTTGTTTTTCTATGTATGTTTTTCACGTCCACCAATTTTTATCGCAATCAGACTTCTTCTTGGTGAGTCGATTTTTTTGCTTATAGAGCGCATTATACATTTTTAGTTATCGCGTTTCTAGTACAAAAAAAAATGGCTTAAAATCGCAGAAAATGTACTTAAAGACTTGAAAACTAATTTAAAAAAAAAACAGCTGTCAAGATCAATTCGAATTTCTTTACCTCCAGTTTTGTAACATAAATTCTACTTATTAAGAAATATGGAATAAAATGAATCATGAAACGTTAGTCAAAAAATCGACTTTTTAACGTAGTCAGAAAAATAGCTTAAATCATTCTGCAAATCGTGGTATCATAGTTGAGGTATTTCGTGTAGCGTGTAAGTCAAGGCTGTTACACGCATAAAACACTTGTGAAACAGTAGCATTAGTAGCATAAATTTTAAAAAATAGTAGCGAAGATAGGTCTACTTTTAACCCCTATTTTGCAGCAATTTAGTTGCTCCGATACAAAATGAATCGGCTAAAACACAAAACGTGCTGTTCAGTTATTAACAGAATTTGAAAATCTCACCAGGGAATTAAAATTTTAAAATTTAAAGACAAAATAGTTTCTGAATAAAAGTTTTTATGACAGTCAGCAGCTCGAGTCTTTTTCTTCGTGGTCGCCATGGTTTGGTGCCAAAACTTGGAAGGACTTATAAAATTTTCTTCCTCAAAATAATATTTCTCCGTCCACTAATATCTTTATAATAAAAAATCGTCGTCGCAAACGCAGACGCAGGATTGAAAACTCGCATTTTTCGCTCGATTCTTAGACGGTTTTCCGAGAAAGTACGGATCAGAAAATTACGAAATTAACATACTTTGTTCAAAATTGTACAGGAAACAAGACGGAGAAGGTTTTTTTTCGATAAAAAGCGAAATTTCTAACGCGAGTGAGCAAAACAGGTACAAATTTTCAGTCTTCAGCCGTGAGGTTTTTTTTTTCTTAGAGTACCTCTAAACGTCAATTTTTGCAATTTTTTTTTAGAAACGAACGTATGCGAGCAGGTGGCAGAGCCCCCTAGTGTTAATAAAAGGGAATAAATTTTCGATGACCTTTGGTGAATTTCTAAAAACAAAAAGATGACACGATTTCCGGAAAGTCACTTAAATTTTTATTTTAGTTTTGAGACCATTTTGCTTAATAGAATACTCCCAGTAGCCAAGACTACTGAAAGATAATAGCAAGAAGCAGCCTTGAAAAGTCTGTCGCATCCGTGGTAGAATGTTTGGCTTCTAATTCGAAGCGGCCCGAGAAAAACTGAATAGTTAAAAATTAGCCAGCTATTGGGGCTTAGGAATTAGAAAAAGATTATTGGATAAGGAAACCTATGAAGGAAGTTTATTGGCAGAAAAGGTGGTCTCTATGAAATTGCACGCGCATCTTAAGCGCTCTGGTATAATTGCATCGGCGATCTGAATGGGTAAATGGGATTATTTGTAGCCAATGTTAGCAAGATGGGACAATACACAACATAAGTGGACTCCAAGATGTTGTGGGCAATATAAGTATTGAGACAATGACTAGAAGGTGAAAATGTTAGGAAAAAGGAACGTTGATAAATTGCATTTTAGAGTTTCGTTTTTGGTTTTATATTTATATACATTTCATTAACCTGCGAGGCAAATCATGATTGTTTCATAAAATTCCCAATAGTGTTAAGGAAGGCACAATTTCTGAATTTCCAATTTTTGAAGCATCGTATATGTTTCCGTAATCGGAATTTTAAAGTCTGTTTAGTTTGCACAACAAAATTTCCATACAAAATTATGCTTTATATAACAAATATTTATCTTACAGCATTTCAACCATTTTTTCATTCTCTGTAGATTTGAATACTCATTGGACATAGCATGAAAAAAAATCTTACTTTCTTCCGTGACTTGGGGGAAGCAATTTGCCACATGTAGATAATCGCATCTCTTTGCCTTCTTGTCGAAGTGCTGCAGTGGGGGACAAGACACGATTCCAGAATTCCCGTGCCAACACTTGAAGAAACGAGAACAATTGGTGGGATCGGGGATTTCACCAGATGCGTAAAGACAGGGATTTTTCGTTTCTATGTGTCTTGCAATATCTGAAGGGAAAAAATACATTGTTTGAAATTACTTCTAGTCCTCTTTGTGGTTTATCTTCGTGTCCAGAACTGCCGTATAGCAGAAACCTGTTCCAAAATGTCGCTTGTTTTGAGCAAGGGACCATTGGTTTTTCCTATACTTAGATATTCATTCCACTTGGTGTAAGTAATTATGCAGTTTTGTCTCGTGCTGAGCAAAATTGACCAGATCTTGGACGAGATACCTCGTACTGAGCAAAATTGACCAGATCTTGGACGAGATACCTCATACTGAACAACATTGACCAGATCTTGGACGTAATACCTCGTACTGAGCAAAATTGAGCAGATTTTGGACGAGATAACTCGTACTGAAAAACATTGACCAGATCTTGGACGAGATATCTCGTACTGAACAACATTGACCAGATCTTGGACGAGATATCTCGTACTGAACAACATTGAACAGATCTTGGACGAAATACCTCGTACTGAGCAAAATTGACCCGATCTTGGACGAGATATCTTGTAATTGAGCAAAATTGGCCAGATCTTGAACGAGATATCTCGTACTGAACAACATTGAACAAATATTGGAAGATATATCTCGTACTGAGCAAAATTGACCAGATCTAGGGCGAGATATCGCATCAAAACACTTGTAGGGTCAACATTTGATGAAATATTTAAACAGTTTCCCTAAGCGGTTGATGAAGGAATCTTTTTGGTCATGATAGGAAAATTTTGCAGGTGTTTGAGGAGTAAGTAAGGCAATAAGAAGCTATGAAAATTTGTCTAAAATTGTGTTACAGAAACACATATCCACAAAGACACACACTCAATACAGTAATATCTATCACTGAATCTTTCAACTGAGAAAAGAGGTATCGACTGAAAATAGAACGTGACGATTGAAGGATGCTAAAGAAAATAGATTATACAAATTGGTAACACAATATCAGGCTCATCCTACTCTAGTGATTACTTTTAGCTTTATTGATTTGATCAACACCAATTACAAGAAATAGTGAACAATAATGCGTGCCTACGTGCAATTTATATATTTATATTTTACTCCATTTGGTTAAATATATCTATAATTTTAGTTCCAAGTTGATTTATTTCAAAACTTGCTTTTTGAATTCTAAACATACATACACAGCTCCACATCTATTTTGATGAAATTGAAAAATTATAGACACATTTACATTTGCAATTTATTTTAATCATTAGGATAGTTTTTTAGATGCGGTCGCAGAAATAAATTGTCTTTGAAAAGGGGACATTGAACCAAAGAGGTTTGGGTATTGTTTGATTTAAACTCAAATGGTTCTCTCTCTCTCTCTCTCTCTCTCAACATTTCTACAAACAGGTATCTATAATAAACATAAAAGTGAAACGTATACATATATCAATTTCTGTATTCATATTTATCAATCAATTTTAACTTTTAATTCATCGAGGAATATCAAAACTAGTAGTAATATGATCGTCAGACATCGTGGAAACTGATGTTTATCTGATTGCTCCACGAAACGGGTGAGTACGCCTTTCCATTGGTTCGTCGTCTGGATGGTCAGCGCAACATAGTAGTAGATTTTCATAGAACGTCACACATTAAAACCTTGTATTCATACACAACTTTGTCATAAGATATTACATTGCCAAACGAGGCGATAACAAGCCAAATAAGTCAACCGAGTCAGTTGTTCACAGATTTATACGTGACTACTGATCGTCACTGCTCTGTCTACTTAGGCTCAGTGCACATATCCGATTTTTCAACGTGCGGCGCCGCTGCCGCAACGCAAGTGCGGTCTGAGATACATTCGATCCAAAAAGAGCAGTGCACACATGCCTCCAGCGCCGCTGGGGTGACGCACGTCCAACTTGCGTGCAAATTGTACCGCAGTTCCCCACGGCGCCTCACGGTCGCCGCACATGAGTCTCCGTTCTGAAGTACCTTGTTTTCATAAACAAATGGAATATAAATAAAAATTAATAAATGGCTGTATCCAGTTTCGTCTCTATTTTGTTTCAAAATATACTTTTTTTACACCAGGTAAGCGAAATAAATACGTTTTCTTCGATAGAATATTTATCGCAAATGGCGCGAAATGAGTTCGTGCGTCATTTCACGGTTATGTGTGCATAGTTGGGCTTCGGTGCCGCAGTGGCGCCGCACATTGAAAAACCGGATGTGTGCACCTGGCCGTATATTTCATGTCTGTTTACAAATCACGCTCTTAGAATTTCGGTGCCAACATTTGGAGTTACGAGCATTATTGTTGGGGTTCTAGGGATCAACGTATAAAAAGGCAAATATTTTCAGATTTTAGGTCTTATGCAATACCTAAGAACCAATTTGAAGTAACCATATGGTAAAAATTCAAAGCTTCAACTGTCCAGATTTTTTAACAATTTTAACAAAGTGGAAAATTTCCACAAATTATTTAATTTATGTCCGCATATGTATCCCTAAACTTAACCCGTTAATTCTTTATTAATAAATTAATAAAACATGAATCTTGTAAAAATTGGAAGCAATACGTTGGTTGGTAGATAGTTTTAAAAATATGAGTTGGTGCGAGGAAGTTCGAACTTGCGATTATTTGCAATTCAATTTATTTTGTTTAATTTTTACTGCACGTGGAACTTTTACCACTCATGTTTTTTGGTTGTTTAATTTTTACCTTACCGTAATTAATTTGGAATTTGAAAGAATTGTAAAATTAGTTTTAGTGGTATATTCGATGAAAATGGTCAGTTCTTTTTACCTGATGTGTGCCATGATAAATTTATTCGAACTTGACTCCTATAATGATCACGCCACTCGCCTATGTGGATTAAAAGATTTCTCTTCGATGTTCGTGCACGGCCCTGTATACTTTTATGTAAATTAAATTATTTGTTATTGTCACTTGGGGGTTTACCTTTTTCCCACCCGCTATCATGATTTAGAAACATTCCATTTATTTTCCTTACAATCCAATCCTTTGAAAAGATATTATTGCTCATTTTGTTAGAATAATCCTTTGAAAATATTATATTGCTAATTTCTTTATGCTATAATCGTTTGTAAAAATTATATTACTAATTTCCTTAAAATATAATTATCTGGTTTATTCCATTGGCCCTTTCCTTAGAATAGAATTCCTCGAAAATATTTCCTACTGCGGATTTCCGAAGAATAGAATACTTTGGAATTGTTATATTGGTAAAGGAAGCAAACATTGGTTAAAAGTCATGCAGGAAATACTGAAAGATAGAAATATATGAGTGAAGCACTCAAAGGGGTAACATATATTCTTCAAAAATATGAGGATGATTGATATAACTATTCGTCTATGTTCAAAATTCAACTCCAACTAATTTGAGCCTGAGTTGGACTCAAAGACTAATGCATACCATCAATTTCGTTAGCCGTTAGCAGTTTCATACAAGACGGGAAAGGTCCTACCCAGGTACCATTTCTGCATCTTAGTGACACCGGTCTATCCAAGACGTATGTTCCGATGGGATGACATCCAAACACTAACTGTTGATGACCGTCAGGACCCTCTTCCATTGAAACCAGAAGGTGGGTGTCATTCAAGCTCGGCAATGTGCATGGAATTGTTTCAGCACCTAGAAATCATTTTTAAAATCATTGGATTTCCAAGCAATTATTAGCTAAAGAATCGTTCTCAAATTTGATTTCGGAAGTGAACATAGCTCATATGCTCCAAGCATATTGCAGAGATAAAATGCATTTGCATCCAATGCTAATTCTTGGTAACTTGAAGTCATTACTTATGCATATGAGCTATGTGAGAGAGAAGGAAAACATCACAACGCATGAATCAATGACACTTCAGTTTTACACCTTAGGATATAATATCTTTCAGAATCTAAATATTCGCGATGTCTTAAAATATTCTGGAAATAGACAGTAGCTCGTCGCATTCTCTCTTGCTTGAAAAACTTGCTTATGTACAGCTTCAGTCTACGTTTATAACGGTGACAACGGCCTTGGCGCTTCTTTCCGCGCACTTCTAAAGTCGCTAAGGAAAGAATTATTTCAAAAATAAATCAATGAAATCAAACGACAAGTTTAACGGATTTCGAAAGAACTTTCTAGAATATTCAAAATGAAAATTTAATCTTTCCACTTGCCGAGGTCACCATAAAAAAACCACAATAAGCGTTTTACAGATGAGTTGCCTTAACCTTCCGTAACTCCCTACTAGAAGTGCGCCAAAAAAAAAAAGCGCCATTGCCGTTGCCACTGCTATAAACGTAGACTGTAGCTGTACCTCTTTATTGATCAAAAACCCTTGTCAAAACCTAAATATTATTTAGATATAAAGTTTGTCGGGCGGTGGCCATGAAAACCACAATAACCGTAAATACGGATGGGTTGCTTTAACCTACAATAACTACTAGAAATACACCAAAAAGTCGCCAAGGCCGTTGCCACCGCTCATAAACGTAGACTGAAGCTGTACCCTTTCTTATTAGAATTTAAAGGAGCAGATCATGAAAAACGTGTTTTTATTTAAAGTTTTGAAGTACTACACGTTAATCAGGAATAAGATGGTTGACTTTTAAACAAAAGTAAACAAAAAATTAATTCAAATAAATTCAGTCTCAAACGCAAATACTCTAATGTGATATGTCCTCTCTTCAGTTTTACCCTTACTTCCCCTTCTACTCATCGACCTTTTAATGAAATAGAAGGACCACGTAGACGGAGTCGCCGTCGCGCGCACGTGTAAGATCTCTGAAGGGTAAATCACAACTTAGCGGGTTAGCTATGTAAGCGTAGACTAGTGTATTTGATCACGTTGGTTAATCACTTTAACCAATCAATAATTTAGGATTCATGATTTTACTCACAACCTCAAACCGAGCAACTTTTAGAAATAACATGAAGCTGAGGACACAGTAGCTCCGTCTATTTCATCATAAGGTTGATGCTTCTACTCTTTTGGTCTTTTTTTCCCTTTCTCGTTGTAACTTTAAACGTTTAACTTTCATTTCCTCGCCTTAGTTTTCCCCACTAGCCCTTCTATACTCTTTTGGCCTTTTTCCTTCCTCGTAGTAACTTTAAACTTTCAAAACGTTGATTTTCTCCCTTCTGTGTTTTAATCCAAAGCTGTAATAATTTTAATGGTTTTTTTTCCTTTCCTGGTTGTAACTCGAAACTTTTAAGGTTTATTTCCTCGCCTTAATTTGACTCTCTACTTTTAGCTTTGTTTATTTTCCTTATTGTAGCTTTAAACTCACCTGCGTTTCTACTGTTGCTTTTTTTTCTATTTCTCGATGTAACTTTTAAAACGCTGGTTTCCTACCTTCAGTTTTATACTCAACAGCCAAGCTACCTTTTGCTTTTCCTTACTCGTTGTAACTTTTAACGCTGATTTCCTTCCTTCAGTTTTACCCTCACCTACCCTGCTTCTTTTTTGCTTTTTTCCTTCCACGTTATAACTTAAAACTTTTAAACGTGATTTCCATGTCATGTGTTTTTTGCTCAGATCGGCCAATATATGGCCCTAGTACCATTAAAATTTAATAAACTAAAAAACCTTCACATCAGCATATTAGAAACACGAATCTTCTATATAAATCCAGAATAGTTGCTTGAAACAAGTATCTCCCAATTCTAAAGAAACGAGTTGAGGATTTGTGTTTTTGATAACTTTTTTTAGATATTCTCAAACTAAAAATACTTCGGCTGAAAGGCACAGAACGATACAGTTTTACCTAATACAGAGAGGTCACTGTATACATAATTTTAAGTGTTGTATACAATATGAAAGAAACTTATACTTGAATACTCAATTACTTGTATGAAATAAGTACAACACATACCTTTGCTTCTTGGCCTACCAGACTCGTCTTCGTCAGGCACTGGGCTGTGTTCATTGCTGGAGTGATCTGTAGCAGCCTCTGTTGAATCTTGTTTGTCGTTCTTCTGTTCAATGAAATGTGTCACTATTGCTGCGATTGAAAAGTCCATTGACTCGGTCAAATTGGCAATTTTCCAGTGGATATCTATTGATACATAGGAAGTCTTAGCTTATCAGTCTACAGATTCTCACAATTAAATTAAACACAAAAATACGCGTACAGGATGTTTCAAACCTTTCAGCAGGTTTGAGTGTGTATAACACGGTAGTATGCTTAACAAATTGATTAATTTCACCACCCCCACGAAAGGAAATCAAAATTATCTCAAAGGGATTATTTTTCTTCGGGTATGTTGTCAGATTTTTATTTTTAACAGAATTTCAAAAACTGAGTAAACCGGTACCAAATAAAACTTATGAATGGGTGTTCTGAGGGGAAATTAACAGAAACTATCTATTGGAAAATCTATTCAACGTTCCTTCTCCTGGGTTTTGTCTCGAAGAAGAATACCGTCATTACTAAAACTGACCATATCTTACTAGACTAAAAATTGCGTCATTTGAAGAAAACTGACCAGATTTTGATCTTGCCATCGTCAAAAAATCGGATATATCTTGATGACGCGATATCTCTTCATCGGCAAAATTGATCAGGTATTAATGGTCAAGGAATCTCGTCATTATCGAAATTGGTCAGTTACTGTTGGACGAGATATCTCACCATTAGCAAAATTGGTCGGTATATCATGGACAAGATATCTAGTTATTAGTAAAACTGACCAGATATTAATGGACGCGAAATCACAAATCACGAGATAGAAAACACTGACCATATATTGACCTCGTCAGCATCAAAAAATGGGCAATATCTTGATGACGAGATGTTTTATTATCAGCAAAGTTGGCCGGTTTTTTTATGGACGAGATATCTTGTCGAAATCACTTGGAGAGTTAATTCTCGTAGTGTTTTAACGGGTAATTTTGTGGGACACCAGTGTTGGTTAAAAAGTGAATTGCTTGTCTACAGAAAATACTAACCTTGCATCCTAGTTTCTGATTCAACGGTCAAGTCGTGGACACGGTTTTCTGCTATGGCAATGTCAGCCGCGAGAAGCCGCACTTCTTTTTGAAGATCCAAAAGCAAGGCATTAGGGTTGGAAGCATTGGATTTCAATGCATCAATCTCCAAAGTCAAGTTACCCAGTCCCTTCACACTTTCGGTGACATTGGCAAGCTGGTTGGCTTGGTTAGCCAATTCTTTTTCAAGCTGGGTGGATTGGTTAGACAATGCTTTTTCAAGCTGGGTGGCTTGGTTAGCCAATTCTTTTTCAAGCTGGGTGGATTGGTTAGTCAATTCTTTTTCAAGCTGGGTAGCTTGGTTATCCAATACTTTTTCAAGCTGGGTGGCTTGGTTAGCCAATTCTTTTTCAAGCTGTCTGGCTTGGTTAAACAATTCTGTTTCAAGCTGGGTGGCTTGGTTAGCCAATTCTTTTTCAAGCTGGCTGGCTTGGTTAAACAATTCTGTTTCGAGCTGGGTGGCTTGGTTAGACAATTCTTTTTCAAGCTGGGTGGTTTTATCTGAAACAAAATCCGTTAATTATAAATCCATTACTTAGATAATTTAATGATTTAAAATGCCCAAGTTAAAACATTTCACAAATTCAAAAGTTAATGAAACTAGCAACTACTATTAATGAATGAAATATACGACATTTTATGTGCCTAACCTTCTTGGAGGTTGTCTAAACAAGGTATATCGTCGTTAGCAAAGCTGACCTGATCTTGATGGACGAGATATCTCGTCGAAACCATCCCGTCTTGAAGTGTTAATTTTGCATTATGTAATATTTTAAACTTGTTTGGGCCTTTTTATGGCACACGGTCCGTATTTGGCCAAGCTAAGCCAAATACAAGACTGTCAATTTCAAATAAGACATACAAATACAAAGTTCTACTGACACAGAAGATAGAAATACACACAAAGTAGGTTACAGGAATCAAACCTGCGCCACCGCAGGTTGTTAACACAATGAGCAAACGCTTAGACACGTTTGCTCCTCAAACTTTTTTATTTACTTAAATTTGTATATGTTGTTATTCTATACATACTTATGTTGTTGTTATTATATACATACTTATGTTGTTGTTATTATATACATACTTATATTGTTGTTATTATATACATACTTATGTTCTTGTTATTATATACATACTTATGTTCTTGTTATTACATACATACTTATGTTGTTGTTATTATATACATACTTATGTTGTTGTTATTATACAAGCTATATCTTTAAGTTTTTTAATTCAATTCCTTTTGTCGAATTGAAATATTACTCATCATTGAAAGACCAGTAATGGTTTGATTTTGTAGGTCTGAAATACTTGAGATACATTCATAATATACGAAGTAAAAAAAAGAGAAGTTAAATTTTAATTAAGAAATTCTCAATATTTTTAACCCTGAGGCACGCCCATAATTCCAATTCCCAACCCACAGCTCTCCATGCATCACTTATAAGACAAATAAAATATTTTCAAAGTACTCTATTTTAAGGAAAGCACCAATAGTATATTTCTGAAAGATTCTTTTCTAATAGAATAACCAGGAATTCTAGGAAGTCGACCAACAGAATCTTTCCAAAGGATTATATTAAAAGAAATTGCCCAACAGAATCTTTCCAAAAATCTATTCGAATTAAGACGATAGAATCCGACCAATGAATCCAATTTAATGAAAGAACCAATATACTAATATTTCCATTTTATAATATTGTTTGTAGAAATCCATAGATTATTCCTGGGCAGGATGCTGTCCTGTATAGTAAACAGGAGATAGAGGATAAGTGAAGGTACTCCCTTTGCATAGCTGACAAAAGCCCTTAACTAATCATTGCAAAAACCTCTTTGAGGCTGAAAGAATGAAGCATTAGCATTTTCTAGTTGGCTTTTATACAGTGCAAATCTGATAGTTAAAATTATAGTTTGCGTTAAAAATACCATTGTTCTTGCTTCAATTTTTGTCGATTTTCATTCCGTTTTGTCATTATACTTAAAAAAAATTCAGAGGATGCCCGACTTCTTGGCTTTCGTGAACGCTACTCCACTCATGCCAAGAATTAAACAACCCATGTGAGTTTTGAAACGACGTATTTAATGAATCTTGATTTGAGCGACAAATTACATACTTCGATTGAGCAGAATATCACTCCACTGCTCCGATATCCCACCTTGCATGAGTTCAGTGATATTCAGAAGACTTGCCAATCGATCGTCCACGTCTTCCAGTTCTTCGAGCTTTCTGGTTTTCGTCTCCAGAGCATCTATACGGATCTCCCCTAACGCTAACTTTTCAGACATGGTCTGGTTAAGGCTCCGTAAGGTCTCTGCCAGAGTTTTCAATTCATCCGTGAATTCCTTTACTGCGGTATTATTGCTAACCTCGTGCAGTTCTGTTTCCATCAGATCTAAGCGCTCATCAAGTTTCCTGCAGAAATAGTTTGCAAGTTAAGATACGTTTTCAAGAAGATGTTTAGAACTGGTAAGTCTATCTAGCAAATATTGTCTGTGTATCACGAGGACTGCTCTACGCGCAAGGTCTGGTAATGACGGTTACTATAGAAACCGAGCTGGTATATTTTGAGGAGGGATGAGTCGGATCAGCTTTGGGCGACGATTTGAATGTAGCCCCTTCCAATACTGACTGTCTAACACGACAACTGCCCTAGACACCCGAAGTGGTGCCGGTTGTTATAGAAACAGGGCTCATCCATTTTGGGTAGGGTTTATTTATTTATTTTTTTATTATTATTTTTATTATTTTTTGCTAATGGTCGGTGGTAGAAGAAGTATTTAACTGATATAGATCTTTACGGTTTAGTGAATTTGGAGGTTTGGGGTTTAGCGATGCAAATGTGGGTGGTTGGTGATGGAAGGTGAAAGAAATTTTTTTACCATTCGTCTTCCTTAATGAAAAGTTCTCGTGTTAAACAGACATCACATCAAGATTTCATTATATTGGACGTTTCATATTTACTGTCTTCAACAATTAACTCTTTATAAGCATATAAAATGTCGCTAGATCTTATTATTTTTATATTTAGCCACCTAACATTTAATGAGTGGTAACACTGATTTTGGCACTGATGGATAATATGTAACGGAAACTGAACTGGCATTGTATTCTCCGCTGAAAAAGTAACATGTGCTGTATTTTTGTGAAGACAACTACGGGCTCCGCACCCTGCTCGGCTAAGCTCGCCAAGAAAGAGTACATTCTGAGGTATACTGCGATATTTTTAAAATTAAAAACTAATAGTAATAAGATATAGATATGATAGTTAAAAAAAAAGTAACGAAAATATTTCATTTCAAAAAAATATTATGAAGAACCAAATTGAAATTTCTAAAAAAACTCGACGAGCTGCAAAAATTTACGTTGAGATGTATTGTCTAAAAAAACCTCACGGCTTAAGACTGAAAATGTGTATGTGTTTAGCTCACTCGCGGAAGAAATTTCACTTTTTAAATTTGGCACTTCATAAACCCTAAACTAATAACCGCATCGGAAAAAAAATCTTTACAGTTCTCCAGGGAACATGATGAAGAACAAACGATGTTAATTTCATATTTTTCTGATCCGAACTTTCTAGGGAAACCGTCTAAGAATCGAGCTAAACAGCACAGTTTTCAATCCTGGGAGACCTGCCATGAGTGGCATCACATGTGGCTGAAAGATGTCATGGACGTACCGCTGGGCTGTCATTGTTACATGGATCAATATTAGGGATGACCGTGTATCGTAAGCAATGGCACAACATACCTTCACACCAGCTGTGGGAGCGGTGTGTCGCTGTAAAGCGAAGGCAGGATTGAGGCGTTCACCACGGGGCCTCCAAACACGAACACGATTGTAATCACTGCTCAAATTGCACCTAGATTCGTCGCTAAAGACGTCCTGGTTCCATTCCATTGCAGTCCAATCCCGTCGTGCTCGACACCACTCCAAACAGATGCGTCGGTGGGTGGGTGTCCTAGGCAGCACACGTGATGGGCGCCGCGATACCGGATGGTCTTCAGCCAGTCACCTTGCGATGGTTCGGGAAGACACAGGGGCCCTTAGTGAAGGTGTTGCCTGTGTCTTCATAGCGGCCAATGAGGCAGTTGGCTCTACGTGTACGTTTCGTATGATATGACGGCCTTCTCGACGACTGGTCTGTCGAGGGCGTCCTGAGCCTGGTCGCCGTGTAAATGACGTCTCTTCTGTCCACTGGTCCCAACATCTCCTCACAGTAAAATCAGAACGGCCTACTTGACGAGCTACTCGCCGAGCTGACCATCCAGCTTCCATCATCCCGATGATTCTTCCCCTCGCGAACTCATTCTCATATTGTCTTCGATGGTGGCGTAACGGCATGTCTACCTCAGCGTTTCCTTTGCTAAAGATTAAGTACACTCAAACAAGCTATGTTTAATTGTTTTATACTCCAAGGAGAACGAAGTTCAACGCCCTCTAGTGGCATTACGCAATGCGCAATCACGCTGCATTTCTAATCATTTGCATATCTGGCTGACATGTACCTTCATGCCAAGTTTCGTTACAATCCCACAATTATTTCTTGGTGCGCAAATTTTTATGGCAATGAGTGTAATATGTATTGGTAAATGAAGGGCAAATCTTACTTTGTCTCGTTCTTGTAGACCACTCCATCTACTTTGTAATACAATTTCTGCATGTAGTCTTCGAAAAGGGTTTTTTTGATGTTCTCCAGGGTGGAAAATACGACTTCTTCAACGTGAGTTACGCGGCTGTCCATTGGAGAAGTCATGTTGTACAACTTGTCATCCAAAATCTTGATACTAGAACGTGTCTCGTTTATATCTTCCTATTTAAATAAATGGCATTATAAAAATTTTCAGATAAAAATTATGTAAAATTTGTAAAATTGAGATATTTGGAAATAGTTGGAAACTAAGGAAAGCTTTGGATGTATAGTTAAACTTATGTTTGGTTTCATTTTTGGGTACACAAATCAGCAGAGTTCCTTAACGTTTACAACGAACTATAAAATCAAAAAGTACATCACACAACTTCAGTTTTCAGTTTGATGATGAAATATCAGATTAAAAGGCGCTTGTCTAGATTGAAAAGATGGGAAACTGTTTGGGTCTGAAGAGCAGACGAAAGCCGTTTGGAGTTTGGGAGAAGTTTCGTGAATTGATAAATTCACAAAACTTCTCACACGCACAGATTTCTCTAATTTAATCTATCTTCAAACATTTTGGTGGCTTTAAAATCATATCTTGCTACTTTTGTGGGACACTTCTTGTTATAAAGACAAAAATAAGGGCAAAAGCTCATAAATATATATTGCAAAATATGATAGAACTTCGCATACCTATCGCAGGATGAAATATGCAAATGAAGGCGACATTTTTTACTCCTAAAATTATATTACCTCCTTTTTTAACCTTTTGACTATACGGCTATAGATTATAACAAGCTCGATTCTTTTTTTTTTGGAGCGATATTTATAACTTTAAAGGTACAACTGCTGTAACAGCCGTAATCTAAATTCTTTCCTGTCGCGATTCTTATAACTTTCAAGATACAACTGTTGTAACAGCCGTAGTCTAAATTATGCCTTGGCGTGAATCTTATAAAGTCAACTGATGTACTGACCGTTGTCTAAATTCATTCTTGGCTCGATCATGGTTTTTTAACTGCTATACCGGCCGTAGTCTAGAGGTTAACAAAAGTGTTATGAATTTGCGATTTGGCTATATTTGGTGGTTTGGTATAATTCCCAGATGGCCAAGGAGACCAATATAATATGGTCTCTCAGTATGGTCTTTAGCGAGCGTGTAATGCAACTGCACCATTTTATACTACAAATAGCCACTACGTGGCAAGCCCGGCGTTGTCCGTGCCCGTTGCAAACCAACACCACGGGCAACGCTGTGATGTAAGGTATTAGATAAGGTGTAAAATTTTCCGCAGATTTCAAATCCGTTGAAGATATATTCAATTTAAAATTATTTATTAAAAAAAAATCTGATTTTTAGGTAACAGAAATATTCCTCCGATTTCAAATCCGATGAAATTTTTACTCTTTCTATAACGGTCTAGGAGATAGAAAAAAGAACTGTCCTCGGGCAAAATCAAAGCAGAAACGAAGAAATAATTTCCTCCGCGTTCTGTAGGAGGAGCCAACAGTTGACGTGTAAAGGTCATTTCCGGCGTTTCTTCTCTCTCTGGTAGTAACGCGTTGAAAAACCGATGGAGGATAAAACTATTAAATTCATTTAAAAATCTTCTAGATTAAATTTTAAAATTTCGCCGCGACCCAAAAAAAAAAAAAATTTGGACTACCTGTGTGCAAAATCTCATTGCTGTAAGTGCCATAGATCGTTAGGAGTTTGCGGCCGCGAAACAAACAGACAAACAAACAAACATTCCCTTTTATAATAGTACAGATATCCACGAAATATCTCGGCATTATTAAAACCGATCATATTTCGGACGAGATATCTCGTCAAAACCATTTAATTCGTTAACCATCCTGGTGGTTGTCTCGACGAGGTATCTTGTCATCATAATCACGTAGTTCATTAAATTAGGCCCAAACTGGCGAAATCTTGATGGACGAGACATCTCGTTATTAGAAGAAAACTTACCAGAACAATCTCATTATCATAAAAATATCGGCAATATCTTTATGACGAAATATTTCGTCTTCAGCAAAATCGGTCAAATCTTTATGGGCGATATACCTCATTGAAACAACTTGTAGGGTTACGGCTTAAAATTATTCTTATCCAACCTATGTGCCGAATGAATCGTTATCAAGCTTCTGTGAAATTGTGTGTGAAGTAAGCTACCACTAGAAAAATGAACTAGAATACAATAATATACATAGAAGTGTAATGCAACTCTACCATTTTGTACTTTTTAGTAGACAAAGTTGCACTGTCTTTCACATACCTTTCTGAAGAATAAGTTTTCAATGACCGTTAAATGACATTACCTCTAAATGTCGGCGAACTCGCCGCTCACTTTTCAGCTCCTCTTGGACTTGAGTGGTGAGGCTCTCTACCTCTTCCACCTTGGCGAGCAGACTGGACATATTTTGGGCGAGTTCCTTGTCGTTGTCAGTCATTCGCGTGTCACCACTTGAATCCCCCTGGAAAAACTACAAAAGTGACACATAAAGAAATTTAAAAAAAAAACGTAATTCATAAAATTTGTACAAGATTTCAACAGAAGAACACTTTGCCTCTGAATATTCTTGTCAACAATTCAACGAACGGTGTGACAGTGTAGGGACAGAGGTGAAGTTAGATGTTTAGGACCTGGAGCAAATGAGGCTGATGCTGCTGTGTACAAAACAAAAATTGAGTATTTGAAATGAATATAGAGTAAAGGTTAGTAATTCCTGCCATATTACTTCTGAATTTGTTTAAAATTGCATTAATATTGCAGATATTAATTTTTATAACAATTAATTATTGATGATGCATAAGAGCTAGAAAACTGCCGACTTTTGTTATCCTCTAAGTATCCTGTAATTTTCAAGTAGTGTGGTATGGCTATTGCACCACAATATACGTAATGACTAATTGACATCCATTTAGTTGACAGAATCGATTGATGTTTTCGAGTTTTAAAAATGTTGTATTGATCCTTCCTTCAGAATTAAAACCTTTGGCAAGATTCAATAGGTCGTTTCCTCAGTATATACACTGTATAGACAAAATATTTGGACCCTGCGCAAATTTGGAAGAGTATCCATCTAAGTGCTGGTTTTTTTCCCTGGTTAGACTCAGCCTATTGCTTTATGTACCTGGTACCATGAACGCGGACCGTTACCTCGACGTTCTGGAGAATTCGACCTAACCTACACTATGGCAATACTATGGCGATGATGGTTGTTTCTTCGAACAGGATCGAGTTTCACTGCAAAATGTGTGCTGGAATGGTTTCCTGAAAATCAGGAGAATTTGCTTGACTGGACTGTTCAGAGCCCAGATCTCAATTCGATCGAGCACTTGCGGAATAAACTGGAGCGACGAGTATACCACCACTCACGCCCAGCTTCACAACAATCTTTTCTCACAGCCTTGTTGGAGTTGCTTGACTGAACTGTTCAGAGCGATGATTTCAATCCGATCGAGCACTTGCGGGATAAATAGGACCAACGAGTATACCACAACGCACGCACAGCTTCACAACAATCTCTTCTCACAGCCTTGTTGGACTTGCTTGAGAGGACTGTTCAGAGGCCCGATTTTAATCCGATCGAGCACTTGCGGGATAAATAGGACCAACGAGTATACCACCACGCACGCTCAGCTTCACAACAATCTCTTCTCACAGCCTTGTTGGACTTGCTTCAGAGGACTGTTCAGAGACCCGATTTCAATCCGATCGAGCACTTGCGAGATAAATAGGACCAACGAGTATACCACCACGCACGCTCAGCTTCACAACAATCTCTTCTCACAGCCTTGTTGGACTTGCTTGAGAGGACTGTTCAGAGCCCAGATCTCAATTCGATCGAGCACTTGCGGAATAAACTGGAGCGACGAGTATACCACCACTCACGCCCAGCTTCACAACAATCTTTTCTCACAGCCTTGTTGGAGTTGCTTGACTGAACTGTTCAGAGCGATGATTTCAATCCGATCGAGCACTTGCGGGATAAATATTACCAACGAGTATACCACCACGCACGCTCAGCTTCACAACAATCTCTTCTCACAGCCTTGTTGGACTTGCTTCAGAGGACTGTTCAGAGACCCGATTTCAATCCGATCGAGCACTTGCGGGATAAATAGGACCAACGAGTATACCACAACGCACGCACAGCTTCACAACAATCTCTTCTCACAGCCTTGTTGGACTTGCTTGAGAGGACTGTTCAGAGGCCCGATTTTAATCCGATCGAGCACTTGCGGGATAAATAGGACCAACGAGTATACCACCACTCACGCCCAGCTTCACAACAATCTTTTCTCACAGCCTTGTTGGAGTTGCTTGACTGAACTGTTCAGAGCGATGATTTCAATCCGATCGAGCACTTGCGGGATAAATATTACCAACGAGTATACCACCACGCACGCTCAGCTTCACAACAATCTCTTCTCACAGCCTTGTTGGACTTGCTTCAGAGGACTGTTCAGAGACCCGATTTCAATCCGATCGAGCACTTGCGAGATAAATAGGACCAACGAGTATACCACCACGCACGCTCAGCTTCACAACAATCTCTTCTCACAGCCTTGTTGGACTTGCTTGAGAGGACTCTTCAGAGCCCAGATCTCAATTCGATCGAGCACTTGCGGAATAAACTGGAGCGACGAGTATACCACCACTCACGCCCAGCTTCACAACAATCTTTTCTCACAGCCTTGTTGGAGTTGCTTGACTGAACTGTTCAGAGCGATGATTTCAATCCGATCGAGCACTTGCGGGATAAATATTACCAACGAGTATACCACCACGCACGCTCAGCTTCACAACAATCTCTTCTCACAGCCTTGTTGGACTTGCTTCAGAGGACTATTCAGAGACCCGATTTCAATCCGATCGAGCACTTGCGGGATAAATAGGACCAACGAGTATACCACAACGCACGCACAGCTTCACAACAATCTCTTCTCACAGCCTTGTTGGACTTGCTTGAGAGGACTGTTCAGAGGCCCGATTTCAATCCGATCGAGCACTTGCGGTATAAATAGGACCAACGAGTATACCACCACGCACGCTCAGATTCACAACACTCTCTTCTCACAGCCTTGCAAGAGACATGACGAACTATTCCTGCCCACACTTACGGAGAACTTGTGGAAAGTATGCCTCGACGTGCTGGCACTGTAATGCAATTAGAGGAGGGCCCCTACCCGTTACTAAATAGAATAATAAAGCCCTTTTTTCTGAAAAACACTCAGTGTCCAAATACTTTTGTCCATATAGTGTATAAAGGCGCTGTCGCTAGGTTGAAAGATTATTGTATTGGGAAACGGAGGGTGTTGCGAGTGTGAAGTGTGTCCAACCAAAGACGGTCATAATTTGTAAAATTCGTTCAGGATTACAATTTAAACAAAGCTTCGCCGCTGAATACACAATTGCTGCCAATTCAAAGAACGGTTTGGCACTTTAAAGACAGTGAAGCTAGTTTGAGGCTGGTAGACGTTAAGTCTGTCATGGCCTCATTTTGGTGTAGTGTGAATGTTTGGATAAAGGATTGAGCACAAATTCAGGTGTCGACCTCGTCATATAACAGCGGTACAAAATTACAAGTTGTCTTTCCCTTCAATATTGATCCCGGACAGTCACCAAAAGCTGGGTTCTGTGTGATAGTAATTCAACTACCAACCTTAGATTATAATCCTTTAGGGATATTATATTGGTGTTTTCCTTGGAATAGAATCCGTCTATAAAATTCTATCGTTTCTTCTTTAGGATAGAACCTTTTGGAAGGATCCATCGAACATTTCCTTAAAATATAATCCTCTGGAAAGATTTGGCTGCTTCTTTCCGGAAAACCGAAGCTTTTTAAAAGATGCTATTGCTCAAGATCAAAACTAGACAGAAGCCATGCAGTGCAAAAACAGATTGCGAGGTTGAATTATGCATTTGAACCCCTCAGAGGGTTAATGGGTTCTGTTAATAGCTTTCCAGAGCGAATAAAATGGGCCTACTGTTTTCCTTTGTGCTCACCAAATATGAATAATTTATTGTTTTTTCACATTTCCGAGTAGCAAAAGGGAAATCTCTAGTACTGGACGGGGAATGTATAAATATTGCATTCACTTCGTGCATAATATATTTATGTGACAAGGGCAGGGTTGGGCCTAAAAATATAAAACTTTCAAAACCATAGCCACCTCTGGATGGTTATGGATAAAGATTAATCGCAAATTGAAAACAGGTGATTTACATGCAATTTGAAGTTAAATTATTGAAGGTAGGTACGTAGGTAGTGAAGTATTGTCTCACTAGAGCAAGCTTTTGGCGACGGTCCGAGATCTTTCCCGAAGGAAAACATCCTACGTCAGTGTCTCGTAATTTTGCACACCGGTCAGTTCAAAACAACATCTGTGAGCTGGCACCCTTCTCCAAATTTCCACACCACGTCAAAGTGAGAGTATTTGCAGACAGGACAGATTCAACGTGTACCAGCTTCTTCGAACACGATGGTCTTAGGATGGACCTAGTCCCTCAACCCTCCGGTTTCAAATCCATTGCTCTTCTTAATGGGCTGACACAACCCTAAATTACTGAAAAGACGGCTGCGGTAGGAAGCAATGCAAATTAGCAAACATATTTATGAGTGAATTCTTATGCTATCTTTGTTTAAGAATCCGTTGATGACAGCCAATGATAACGGTAACGTTTATTTTTCTCTCGATGCTTTATGTTAATTAAAACTTCAGCAGTCTATTTATGGATAAAGATTACAAAATCAGAAACGAGAGAAAAAAAAATCTTCAATGCAAGTTAACAGAAAGTTATGAGTGAATGCTTAGTTTATCTCGGTTTAAAAATCCGTTGATAGCAGCCAATGATAGCAATAATGTTTATTTTTTCTTGATGCACTATTAATTAAAGCTTTTTCAGTCTATATATGGACAAAGATTACAAAATCAGAAACGAGAGAAAAATCTTCAGTGACTTCATTGCAAGTTAACATAAAGTTATGAATGAGTCCTTTTGTCTATCCTAGTTAAATAATCCGTTGATAGCCGTCAATGATTGTGGTAAGGTTTATGTTTTCTCAATGCGCTGTTAATTAAAACTTCTGCAGTCTGTTTATGGATAAAGATTACAAAATCAGAAACAAGAGAAAAAAAAACTTATTTGACTTTAATGCAAGTTAACAGAAAGGGTTATAAGTAAATGCTTAGTCTATCTTGGTTTAAGAATCCGTTGATAGCAGCCAATGATAGCGATGATGTTTATATTTTCACGATGCACTGTTAGTTAAAGCTTTTACAGTCTATATATTGACAAAGGTTACAAAATCAGAAACGAGAGAATAAATCTTCAGTGATTTTAATGGGATGAACCTTTTTTCGGAAGGGGAGGGGGCTGTACACAAATAGCATTGAATAAAGTTATAGATTAAAATTAATCTAGTTTTTCGGTAAAAATAGGTTCAAAATATTAAAACATCAAAATTATTTTTGCCGTATGCCTAAATTTAACTATATTTACCAAAATAAATTAGAGGTTTTGTTACTTTGATCTTTTACTTTCGGGTATACAAATGTACAAAATGTTTCTGTTTTTCTAAACTCTCCGATTTCTCCTGGATTTAAAAGGGTTTTTTTTCCCATGGATAGCCATAAAATTCATTAACAGACTGACACACGCTTCGTGTCTGGAACATTTGTCGTTGTAGACGGATAATATGTCCGTTCTTCACTGTTTTCTCTTTTATCAATATCACCCACATATAATGGGTAAGCAAAGTGCCCAGTGATAAGTGGAGTAAAATATAAATCAACAAAGATTCAAAAATTTAAGAACATTTGTTAATTAAAAACTGTAAAACTTCTTATAAAAAGAACCAATTATTTTGAAAAACAAGAGTTACAACTCTTACAAAAGTATAACAAAAATTGTATTCTGACAGAAAAGAACTTCCGTTTTTTTTTCTTGTACATCAAAAAATGAGCATAAATGCCTGAATAGAATAATTGCCATAAACAAAATAATAATACTGTACTACGTAGATGATTAGCCATAATATAACCACACCCATTTATAGTTGTGATGTCATACTGTGTCCAATCACAAAAGCATGGCAACTCAACTTGCTTGTTTGGTTGTTTACATAATCATAACCATATATGAAGAAGGTGAAAACATGTGAAGATTGATTCTAATAAACATAGGTTCTTTAACAGTTATACAGAAACTAATTTTGTTAAGATTTTGAGCATTGAGGTAGAATATTAGTATCTGTGGGCCGGGTATTTGTCAATGAACTGTGTAAAATATTATTTAATACAGTCAACGGCTATTCTAATAGAAATTTTAGCCGGTACTCCCCCAGTTGATTGAATGAATTCTTCCAACAGGATCGAACTCCCCGTCATACTGCAAAATATGTACTGGACTGGTTTCCTGAAAATCGGGCAAATTTGCGAAGTGTTTACAGTTAAATGAATAAAAGTGTACTTGAAAGGGTTGATGTTGACATCTCACAACCGAAAATTTCGTTGTAAGTTCTTTAGTCATGCTCAAATTATAACCACGATTACTGTTTTCACTAGTAACATGTTGCAATGTTTAAATAACTTACGCGGAGCAGTTAACACAACACAATACAAAACTATTTATTTACTATACTAAGATGTTGTTTGAACTAAATTACAACTAAAGTTACCTTTCTAGGTTAATGTTTACAAATACAAAAAAAACCTATTGAAATAAGTGCGGATTACAATATCAGATATGCCTTTGGATTTACATTGCAAAAATTGTAAAGCACTTACCAACTGAAATTTATTAACCCATACGCATTGCACCAACAACAATCCCCTGCGACACAAATTAAATGAAATACACAAGTGTACCGACATGTTTTCTACAAAGAAACTTATTACGCATGCGTTTGCTGTGCATTGTTTTTAGCTTGATTTTCGAGTGTAACCGGTCTAAGCGTTATATACGCTTTATTTCACAATGAAACCTTCAGTTTTACCTATGCTTTCTAAGAAGTTTTGTCTTCTTGACAAACTAAAATTTTTCAAGGATTCTTTCAACTTATTGACATAACTGTTGTCATATAATGAGAGAGCAAATTATAAAACTAATACTCTTTTTAGAGTCTCAATAAACACTCAATAGATCAAATAATTTAAAGTTAGTAAAATACCTTGGTAAATTAAAACATATCTTTAAACATTTTGTTTAGTAAAGTATTTTTTTCACATGGAACATCAAAATTAACTGAACTGAAATAGCAATAATAACTGTTCTGTAATTAGATTCTACTGATAAACTTAACAACAAGGCAGTGCAACGTTAGTTCTAGCGTCCAAAGCAACAGCTCCTGATCAGATGCCAACATCGGGAAGTTTTCCACTGCCCTCCTATCTTAAACTTTTGACTAACAACCAAAGATCTCCTTCATGTCTAGATCGTATTAAGGGGTTCACGACGACCCCCTCTTAAATTAGCTGTCCCTCGGTGTCGATTGGAGTGACGAGAGAAGGTAGAACTGAATTCTCGAACTGAGGGGGGAGCGCGGTTGGCAGCCGTTGTGAGCCGATCCTACACTAATTTTTACAGTGGCCACATCCTAGGAACAGAAATCCCTATTTGCCCTTCTGTTATTTCGTCCCTGACAAAACTGACCAGAACTTAATGGACGATATATCTGCCCATTAGATGAGCTTTTGATCTCGTCAGCTTAAAAATATCGGCAGTATCTCAATGGCGAGATATCTCGTCAATGCAAAATTGATCAGATCTTGATGAGCTATTTACCTGGCATTACCTTACGTGACATTTGTTTACATTTTGGGATAATTGCAGTTTTGAAGTTGCCTCGGGTTGGGGTATGACTTGTGCTGACAACTAGCGCAAGAACCCCTATGTAAATACTTACAACCATCACCAATCCCAAACTAATTCTAACTCATCTGGTACTCATCTAAGGACTTTGAGGCCAAATATCTCAAAACTACAAAAATGTCAAATAACTCCTTCTACTCGCCCCTTCAATTGTAAATTCCTTAAAAAATTGTTTTTTAAATTGCATTTTGGCTATGAAATTACTGACACCGCTTGTCCGCTGCGTTACAGCAGGGCAGTATTATATAAGCACAAAAACAAATAGATTAAAAAACAGATGACTCTTACCAGCATCTCGTGCTCTGGTTTCATGAGTAAGGCATGTGGCGTTGGAAGGTATTCAATGTCGGTTTTCTCCTTTTTGAGACTTTTAATTTCGTCTTCCTGAAGATCCAATCTCTCCTTCAAATCCCGTATTTCATTTATATACTCAGTCCTTTCCTCCATCGTTTCTTTGACAGAAAAAACTTCTTCCTCAAGTCGTTCAAGTTTCTGGCAAAAAGACAGTTCGCGATAGCTTCCCTTTGAAAGGAATTTAGAGCAGTGACAGTCACATTCGGATGAAGACTTGGAGAATCTCTGGAACTTGTGAGATGCCACGAGCGCTGGCAGTAACAACACAATGGTGATCCAAATTTTTGGAAACATTTCCTTCCCTTTTTTCAATTTTGGTTAAAAAATACGTATGTCCAAAAATTTATTTTGGAGCTGTTAACAACTTTTCTGCGTATAAATACTGTAACTATATCGAAGTGTTAGGAAACTAATAACACAAACAAATCTAACACCTATTCCAGAGAGATAATTGTATAAAATTATCCACGTATTTCACAACCGATACAAGGGCAGCTGTTCTTGAACTATTAAAATATTGCTTTATACTTACCAAGAAAACAAATTATTGGAACTATTTAGAATTTGCTTTTTTCTAAGACTAATCAAAGAGACGACTGTTCAAAAACTAAGAACTGTTTCAGTGCTTTATCATCGAAAGAATTGACAAAGTTAAAATAAAATAAAATCTAAAAATGATTAAGCAAAAGAAAATTCACACACGGTATACGTAAGAAATATTAGAATGTAGATTCCTCAATTCTATGTTTATGGATGCGTTTTTCTCCTATTTTCAATTCAGAACTTTTCTTCACATTTGACTTGCAATGAACATCAAGCGTTTGAAAATTTACTAAAGACTATTACCGTTGCTCAAAAGGGCTTACGTTCAATAGGTCTTCGTAACAGGAACTTCCAATTTTACGAATTCCAAACATGCATGTATTTGGTAATTTCTTCATCAAAAGCTATTTCGTCAAAATCAGCAAACATTTTCAGAAACACTATGTGACAAACATAACTTTATCAGCTGTTCTCTGATGAAATATTCTCATCATAAGTTTGCAAAATCAACAATCGTTTACCAAATTTATCCAATGATCACCAATTTTCATCAATCTTGATTTGGTATGCTCTGGAAAAATTCGATCGCACACAATGAACTATAGAACAGAACTGTCAGGTGTGGACGTGAACTCTAACGTGAGTATTTAGCACCAAGAAATCTGCACGACCCGAATTCTTTTTAAAAGAAGATGCGACCAATATTCCTTGTCTTCCATAAACACTGACATCTTGGAAATAATTCAGTGATGGAGTAACTGGAAATTATTCTTTAAAAAAGAATATCTGTCCTCATTAGAGAAAATTTATGACGTCTTCCCCATCTCCATAGCAGTGGTCTAAGCCTGACCAATCACTGATTCTTGGAAATCTTGAGCGATAACTCACGTGGGGGAAAAATCGAACTCACTCTTGTTCCTGTGACGCACTTGGTGGTACTTCCGGTAGTAAATTTGACTCGGCGATTGCCATATTCCTCTTCTTATCATTTTAATTTCTGTGTTGTCGTTTGCCAGTCACAGCTTGTTTATATCGAAGGAGAATTTTCAAAGGCGCTCATTATCTGTCTTAAGTGTCCGTGGATTCTGGTAACAGTGTTGCCAGAATAGGCGCACTTGCGTTCTTTTGGGAATTTTAAATTTATTTCCAATGACGCTTTTATTTCATTTCTAATGTCAAGAAAGAGAGTCAAATACAGAATGAAAAGGAAGAACGAAAGTAAGCACAAATTTTTTTGGGGAAAAAAGAAAGCTAAAAAATTGGAAAGAAATTGCATTTTGCCTATGACGTTACTTGTACCTCACACTACTTGTTCCACTGAGTTACAGCAGGGCAGTATTATATGAGCACAAAAATATATGGATTAAAAAATGGATAATTCTTACCAGCATCTCATGTCTGATTTTAAGAGACAACAAAAAAAGTGGGAACAAACTGGCAACAAAAATATAGAAACAAATAAAAAATCAAAAAATTAGAATTCAACTACAAATATTGGAAACAAATGGACAAAAATATTTGGAAACAAATGGACAAAAATATTTGGAAACAAATTGACAACAAAAATTTAGATACAAATTGACAACAAAAAATTGGAACATTTTTGTTGGAAATTGTATTGGAAATAAAGCTTAACAAAAATTTGGAAACAAACTAAGCAAAAAAATTGGAACAAATTAACAACAAAAAGACAAATTGACAATGAAAAATTGGAACAAATCAACAACAAAAAGACAAATTGACAATGAAAAATTGGAACAAATCAACATCAAAAAGACAAATTGACAATAAAAATTGAAAACAAATCGATGGCAAAATATCTGAAAATTTTTATTGGAAATAAAGCCAAGCAAAAAATTGGAAACTAATTGACGGTAAAAAAAAGATGAGAGAGAAATCAAAATAGATGTTGCCCATCCGTCCTCTAGCCTTCCAGTGTCGTGAGCAGAGGTTCCGATAAAAGAGCTCAGTACATATGTGCAGGTGGCGGAAGTCCATTTTTTGAGATTTAGTACAAAGGATGAAGCAGAGGCGCTTTGCAGTTTTTTGTCTGAATAGGTTGTAAGCGAAAGAATTATGAAACATAAGTTCGGGTTATTGTAACATCTTCTTCCCGTGCAGCATCTCTGATGGTTGATGAACCAAGGTTTAGCTGCTAGGTAGCATTATTCATTTGCATTGGCAGAGTGAATTTCTCAACCACAACTCTCTATTTTAAAATGTTATCTACCTGCCTCAGCGTTTCTTTAAAATGTTATTTTAGCCCTTCTCTCTAGAGGGCATGCCATACTCACTTGAACAAAAAGTAGAAGGTTTAAGGCCCGGTGCACACATCCGGTTTTTTAACGTGCGGCGCCGCTGCGGCACCCAAGCCCAACTATGCACACATAACCGTGAAATGACGCTCTAACCCATTTCGCGGCATTTGCGATAAATATTCTATCGAAGAAAACGTGTTTATTTCGCTTACTTGGTGTAAAAAAAAGCATATTTTGAAACAAAATAGACGTTTGTGGATAAAACCATTTATTAATTATTATTTTTATTCCATTTGTTTATGAAAACAAGGTACTTCAGAATGGAGACTCATGTGCGGCGACCGTGCGGCGCCGTGGGGAACTGCGGTACAAATTGCACGCAAGTTGGACGTACGTCGGCCTAGCTGGGCTGGAGGCATCTGTACACTGCGTCATTGGATCTAGTGTATCTCAGAACGCACTTGCGTTGCGGCAGCGGCGCCGCACGTTGAAAAACCGGATGTGTGCACCGGGCCTTAAGGGAGATTAACGACTGATTCCGGAAAGCTAGGGAAGATGTAATCGCTGTTGCTAAAATTTCTAGCAATCCGTTTTTGTTGTAAAAAAATTTGTGTTTTTGTCGAGTATGTACGAAAGAATTTTCGTGTGCTGGATCCTTAAGATAAATACCCTGCCTCTATTTCTGTTTTAAACACATACCTTTTTGCCACATACACATTTTTATCCTCATAGATATATTTTTATCGATAAAAATATCTATAACACTCCTATCAAGAGTGATTGAGGGTGTATCTGTAAAGTTAAATACAGTAGGCACAAGTTGTTTGTTCGGTAGGTACTTCCTTTTTTACTTTGTATTTCGAATGGGATTTCAAGCAGTGTTTCAGTACCCCGCTTATAGAATTCGTCATAATTGCAAGTGCTGCAAATGGTTACTCCCTCTGTACGAAGTCTCACTCCAAATCTTCCACATTAGAATATTCAGTGCCTTAGGCAGGGCCCGATTTAGAAAATTTGGTATAGTAGGCACCACACGCAGGAAGGGCCCCCTCCCCCCATGTTATTTGTTCATCACAAAAACTAATTTTATAACAATAATTGGTACTTACGTATTTGACTGTTGACCGTTTCACAGATGTCACCAAAATGTTTGAGAAAATCGTGACATCACTTATAACTCTTGGTAAAACGAAATAAAGCAGATGAAAATTAAAAACATAATATTTAGATAATTAATGTAATTACAAGAATGTGATAGTGGGGGAAACGGTCGATGGACATTTACGTAAATACCCAATAATTTATGTAACTACTTAAAAACTTTTTAAAATTTTTAGATGCTTTTGAAACTTAGGGGGCCCTTTAAATTATGGGGGCCCTAGGCCCATGCCTCACAGGCCTAATGGTAAATCAGGGCCTGGCCGGAGGAAATTCACATCTAATGTCTCAAGCATGGCACGCGATAAATCTAATTCGTACTTGGCTGTCATTTCTTCGAATTCTGGTAGTTTGTATTTGTTTATATATGCTCAAAAACTCTCAAATATCGAGTATCTTTTCTGACAAAATGCTTACAATGTTTTGGCACATTCAAGCGTGTTTGGGAGCGAAATCGTGCAGCTTTTCCATCTTGAATCCGGCAACCCTGTTAGTCTATCAAAGGGGAAGATTTCGGCGTCTGACTTGTGTAAGAGAGGTCATCCTTTATCTGATGCGTAAATAATACGTCTAGTGTGTGTAAATAATTATGTTCTACGAAATTATGAATAAAAAGAACAAAACATAGTGAATTGTGAAAATAAATTTATTTTTGGCATCTCATTTCTGCTTCAGATGTATAAAAAACTGAAGGTTGTTCTATTGAAAGTGAAAAAAATACTCTCGTGGGTTCACACGAATAATTACATCTTGAAACCTGCAGCCAACCAACCGGCCTGGTGGCTGAGGTGTTAGCATCTAGATCGGAAGGTTCCTGATTCTAAATCAGTGCATGGATATTCGTAAACGTATGGCGTAGAGGCGGCTGATGCAAATATGTCGTGGTCGAAAATCCTCACGTTGCGTTGGTGTGGAAGTTTGGAGTGTGGGATGGCCAGTTCAGGTGTTGCCTCGTCATCTGACCGTGGTTCAAAGTCACGTGGTGTTGTCTTCGGATCTTTCTCTTAGGGGATTGATCCCAGACCATCGTTAATAGCCCATTGTGATGCTCTGGTACGGCCTTTATTAAAACCTACCAATTAACATTATGGTGGTTAAGGTGTTAGCCTCTAAATGAAAAGGTTCCTAGTTCGAATCCGGGTCAGTGCATGGATGTTTATAATCATATGGTGTAGAGGCCGCTGGGGCACCTTAAATCTGTCGTGGCCGAAAGTCCTCACGTTGGGTTGGTGTGGAAGTTTGGATATTGGGATGCCAGTTCAGTTGTTGTCTCGTCATCTGAAAGTGGTTCAAAAATACGTGGTCTTCGGATTTTTCCCTTAAGGGATTGTTCCCGGACAGTCGTCAATAGCCCGCTGTGATGCTCTAGTATGACGTTAATTAAAATTTACCAAAAATTGTTATGAAACGATTTACGTGACTAGGCCTAAGTTAACCTGTGATCAGATATTTCAAATTACACCTGGCCTTTTAAGCCCGATGTCATAAAACACAATCCAGACATGAATTTCTCTTCCGGTAGAAAGTTGATGGATCAGTTTCTCTCTCTCTCTCTCTCTCTCTCTCTCTCTCTCTCTCTCTCTCTCTCGGTCTGGGAAATTCCCGTACTGAAAACCTTTCCCTTGAGGTTTTTGCACTTCTTGAAGGACAAAGCATGTACGCGCGAAGTGGTCACAACGTGTTGATGTGGTTTGTTAACCGCATCGTAATATGTCAGAAATGATTTGATTTCGTGAGTTTTCAATTTCGCTTTAAATGTGTGGAAGAGGATGGAATATGCTTGAACAGACAGAGCGTCAGCGGTTAGTTGTTTTTAGATTTTATGGTGCTAGGGCCATATTTAGTCAAACCGAGCCAAATACAAGGCCGCGTGTAGCGTTAATGGAAGCCCAAAAGACCGGCATTGGGGAATGTGTCTTCTAGCATTCAAATAAAAAATGAAATTTGTAAAAACTCGATGGCACGAATAAATACAAATCCAATTCAAATACAAGCCGATTCACGCATTCTATCCCTGGTCTTCGTTTCTCCTCCATTTTGTACATATTTCTGTTGCTCGGAAAGCATTCCGCTTCCATAATCATTTTCCATCATCACGGAGACTTGAAGCAGCATGGGAGTGCTTGTAGGTTTCACAGATTTGGGAGCATGCTTGAAAATGGTGTTCGACAAACTATTACCTGAATTCATATTTTGTCCTCCGTTATTCATGTTGATATTTTGACAACCATTCTTAGCAGAATTAATAACAATTTTTGCAGAACTGCAAAAAGAATCAGACGGAGCACAGCATTCGACCTTTCTCGTCAGCTACCGTCAACCACCACCTACATTTGTACCGGAGCTTCGGAGAGCATTGCTTGCTGAGTGGAGTGATCTTGATCCCAAGATCAGCTCGATAATTTGATCCTCAGTACGCCTATGCATTGTACGGACTGTATTTCATTGTCTTGGATACAAACTATGTCATGTTAATTTTTTGTAAGGTCGATATTTTTTGCACTTGCTCCAGTGAGCAAAATCGTAGTTTTTATGAATGGTATCATACATGCACCATCTTTTTGTTCTTTATCTTTTGTTTCAATAAATGGGCTTTATGAATAAGTCACGTTTGTTTTGTTTCTGAACCTTTATTTGCCGGAGCTGGCATTATCCTTAATTTATGGACATGAGTACGCTCTTGATTATATTTCAGTCACTCATTTCCTTTTTCTCCGACTGCAGTGTTTTTTCGTTTTTATCAAAAGAAACGATGCATATTTTAAATTTGGTTAAATGTTATCAATCAAACACTTATAAATGCTTCAAATATTTATGTTTCGATGGTAAAGAATCTAGGTTTATGCAACAAATATAATCACTTAAAATTTACCGAGTCCGTAAAAAACACGATACATCAGGTGCAGTAAGAAGTTTTCAAGCATGTGTCAAAGAAACGAATATGTAATTCAGAACTGATAATAATACTTTTATTCATCGAAATAATCTCTATCATTATCTAATATCTTCTGCCATCGGTCATTTAGTTCACGGATGCCATCAGTATAGAAAGATTTATCTGTTGACACAATGAAGTCGTCAACCCGTTTTCGTACGTTGTCCACTGTCCGGAAGTTTACAGAAGACAAGGCATTCTGTATAGACCGAAACAAATGACAGTCCGAAGGGGCTATGTCAGGGCTATATGCCGGGTGTTCCAAAACTTCCCAGCGAAGTGTTACTAACGTGTACTTGACCACTTTTGCAACATGTGTCCGTGCATTGTCATGGAGCAATTTGACGGGCCGCAAACCTTTGCCAGTAAACGGACGTTTTCGATCGATTTCCTGTTGCAATTGCAGCAATTGTTATTTATAGCGTTCAGCAGTTACACTTACACCCGACTTCAGCAATTTGTAATAGAGTACTCCCTTCATATCCCACCAGATGCATAGGAGAACTTTTTTGCAGTGAATGTCTCTTTTCGGCATTGATGTTGGGATTCACCCAATATTTTTTGCGTTTCGGACTGTCATAACAGATCTATTTTTCATCTCCTATCACGATTTTCCACAAGAAACATTTTCTATGTTGACTATTTAACAGATTCATGCACTTCAAGACACGGTCGTCCTCAATGCATGTGGCACCCATTTTCCTTCCTTCTGAATCTTTCCCATTGCATATAAACGATTAGATATCGTTTTTCGTGATACTCATAACTGTTCAGCAAGTTCATTTTGTGTTTGAGATGCATCTTTATCGAGAAGTGTTTGCAAATAGTCATGGATAGCCTTCAGTGGAGCGCCGCTACGTTGTCGATCGCTAAACCTCAAAATCGCCATCTTTAAAACGTCGAAACCCACACTTACATGGGCTTTTCGATACGATATTCACCCCTAAATCAAACAAATTGATTGGCACTTTTGTGCTGGTGAAATTCGTAACGAATGCAGTGACTAGTAAATGTCTTATCGTATAATCATCTTTCATCTTCAAAATTTCAACTTTACGTTCACTTTTCCCCTAGCTTCTGCGTCGGTTTAATATCTCTAATCCGGTTTCTATCACATGACACAAACGCGGTGTACTGGTTGATATGCTATTTTGCAGTAGACGTCATACAAATCTCGCCTTAAAACTTCTTACTACACCTAATGGAATGCACCTGATTGATTAACCTTACGAAAAACATAAAGATTAAGTTTAATCAACTATAGTTTATCCTCTACAAAAGCAGCAAGTAGCGAGAATCGTAGGAAACGTTTCATACGTTCTGGAAAGCCTAACTGTCGTGACGTCATTCCTTCCGTTGTGAGGCTTTCTTATCTCTAGGAGTTGATTGATCCCGGGCCGTCGTCAATAGCCCGACGTGTTGCTCCAGTGCGACATTACTTAAAACACCTACCTACCTAGCACAATCGAAACTACTCGTACTACCTAGCACATGAGAAAGTTGCACTGTGAAGTGAGACTCCTCCTGGAGGTGATGCACTTTCGGAAATTCATTGTTCCTACTTCACTAAATTAATTCAATCCGTGCGATGCGGACTAGTGTGTGCTAGAGTGCCTATATAATAAGAGTGGCGACAAGGGACCAAATTTTGCGCATGCGCGGCAGCTATTTTTCTATCAGAATCGTCTGGAAGAAGGTTGCTGGGCGAATTAATGTATCATTTCAGGGAGAACAAAAAGCATACGATTGTTATAATATGGATACATTCGGTATAAATGAATCATATAAACGCTCAATTATATGCGTAATTGATGAGATGGATTGCACAACGCGCTAACTTAGATAGCGGGAAACACCATGATGTTAAAAAAAAAAAGCTATTTACTTAAAAAGTCTTCAAATTTATGCTGACAAAACACTAAAATAACAATAAATAAACTTTCTAGAACACGAAATAGAACATGAAAAAGCTGTATTTTCTTTAAAACTTAATATACACACGTTTTTCTGGAACACACAAAAAGTTCCCGTGTTAAATCTACGGGAGCTAGGAAAAGACCGCCTCGGACGTTCGAAAAGGTTTCTAAGCCAATCAGAAAGTGTTTCCCGTATGTCGCCACTCTTATTATATAGGCACTTTAGTGTGTGCTTAAGGTATCTGCATACATTCTGAGCAATTTTTTTTAAATGCTATGCAGAAGCAATTTAATATTATTTTTATAATTATTTGTGTTCAAAATTAATTTTGCACTATCAAGAATTAAAATTTCAAAATTATATATTTAACAAAAAGTGAAATGTTCTGTGTAAATTTGAAATTATTTTTCGAAATTTTGAAAAATTATACAGGGCATACATTTAAATTAGCAGCAAAATAACATGATCAGAGTAAACGTCATGATCTTATCTAGCGTTTATACTAGAAAAAGAAAGGTATTTAAAAAAAATAAAGGTTTTATGACTCATTGAAAAATTGTTAAAGGATTTTTGACCATTTTGCAACATTCATATTCAAATGCAAGCTCATAAATACACTCTATAATAAAAAAATCGACGCACCAAGAAGGAATCATCCGATTGCTTTAAAATTTCGTATGCAAAAATGTTTTGACCAAATATGCAAATGATTAAAATTTGGTGTCCAATGAATGAATAGTGCGATCTCCAGAGCATCGGAACTGCGCATCCAGCAGATGTATATAAGGAGTTGTTCTTGAACTGTTGTTAAAAACTTCTGCTGCATTGCGATTTAGGATACCTTTCAACGACTGAAAAAAATGCCTCGCCGCAGGATTCGAGCTCATTACGAGCAACTTTCAGAGTTTGAAAGAGGTCGTATCATTGGATTGAAAGAGGCAGGTTGGGCAAATCGGAGAATCGCTCGTCATGTGAGTCGAAGCGATGCGGCGATTAGAAGATACTGGCAAGAGTGGGTGGACAGTGGCAGATTTCAGCGTCATGATGGTAGCGGTCGACGTAGGGCCACAACAAATCGCGAGGACAGAGTGATTGTTAGATCAGCTGTCACAGCGCCTGATTAATCGCTATCAACCATCAGTCGTGCGACCCACACACGGGTGTCCACCATGACCATTCACAGACGGCTGAGAGAGCGAAATCTAAGCTCGTACCGACCGTTACGCCACCTGCCACTCACGCCTGCACGCTGTCGAGCCAGATTACAGTGGTGCTTGGCTCGATCAGGCTGGAATGATGCTGACTGGGGACGTATAGTCTTTAGCGACGAATCCCGCTTCCAACTGTGACCTGACGATCATCGAAGACGATTCTGGACACGCCCAGGGCAGCGTGCCGATCCTGCTTTCACTATTGCACGCCACACGGGCCCTCAACAAGGAGTTATGGTCTGGGGTGCCATTTCCCTTGATAGCCGGACCCCTTTGGTCGTCATTAGAGGTACACTTACTGCACAGCGGTACGTTGACGACAATCTGAGACCTGTTTTGCTACCGTTCCTTTCGCAGTACCCTGGGCTTATTTTTCAGCAAGACAATGCCAGACCACATACGGCAAGTGTTGCTATGAACTGTCTTCAAGCTTGTCAAACACTTCCTTGGCCAGCCAGATCACCAGATCTCTCTCCCATCGAGCATGTCTGGGATATGATGGAAAGGCGACTGCATCCGGTAGGGAATTATGATGACGTAGTCCAACAATTGGAGCAGATTTGGCAAGAAATACCGCAGGAGCAATATCGGTCTATGCCACGCCGTGTGGCAGCTTGCATCCAGGCTAGAGGCGGGTCAACACCTTATTGAGCTCGTTACTGTAACTCTAGAATAAATCATTCAATTGTTCTGAAGTTTTAATAATTTTCTATTCTGTACATAATTTTCCTATCCACCAATTTTTGTCTCCATCGGACAACTCCTTCTTGGTGCGTCGATTTTTTTGTTTTAAAGTGTAAGAACAAAATAAAGATATCAATTTGATTCTAGTGTATGCACTAGCAAACACTATTTCGAATGTGCATTAAAAATTTTATAAATATTCATCAATAACTTTTTTAGTTATCATTTCTGGAATTCAATGTTTATGCCTAAAATACAATTCTGAGAAAAATGCTTGTAAGCAAAATCCAAGAGAGTAAAGATAATGCGAAATTCTTCTAACAAATAAGTCATTTTAATTAAAAAATTGTAGTGGCCAATTTATCCAAACGTAATTATTATAAGTTTTAACTTACTATAACAGAAAAGATAGAAATTATGTTAAAAATAGAATATTCTTATTATTAGTACCGGTTTCGTTACGCTACTTCCGGTTTAATTAAAGATTTCGTTCAAATTTTATTGACCTAACTTTTTTTCTATTGGTCGCACATTGAAAGTTTAAACTGTTTTAGAAGCACAAAAGTACAGGGAATCTGTTAGTAGAATTTTTAAAGAATGCACATTTTCGTCAAAATTGGCTTTTTTAACGTATGCAGATACTGCTTATTTCACTTCACGATATTGTAGCACGAGATCTTGGAGGACAAGTCATTGTTGTTTGATTAACCTTGCATGGAATTGAAGTTTTTCAAAAAATTTTAGAAACAGCTTTTTTGTACCTTTTTACGTTTCTGAGAATTTTTGAATGTGTTTCTCATGTTTTGACAGTAACAGTGGTCTTAAAATTCAGCATTTGATTTCCAAAACCGATTCTTAATTACCCTTCTCAGTAGCTACATGTTCTTCATTAAAAACCTGTATCAGCCCCCCTCGGTCTTTTAGAATGGGAATTCTTGCGAATTTCAAAGTAGATTAGTGCTGCGAGCCTTTTCGAGTCGCAAAAGTTTGGACTCAGTCGAACCACTGCCCATAAAATACAGACGTTGTAGTTTTTTCGTGCTGCCATCTATTAGCCATTATAGACACTAAAACTGAAAACCTCTCCAAAGTTCCATTCCAATGTGTTGAGTTTCGATAGACGATCGACACACGAAATTTCCGTAGTTATAAAGTTGCTATTTACATCCAAAAAACAGAACTCACTTTTCCGTTTTCTGAAAAACGTTGCTAATTATAAATATTAATAAATAACTTTTTAAAAATACACTTCCAGATTATAAATCACGTATTTATCTTCATATATGTTTTGTAAAATAACCTAACTGTCAAACATTGTTTGAATTGTCTTAAACTGTCATCGGCAAAATAGGTAATGAGCCTTCACGACCGTCAGTTTGAACTAGAAATGGATTTATCCAAGATAATGGAGAGACGTAAAAATGGAAAAAGTTGCACTCATCATTCCCTAAAGTCGCATTTTTATACACTAAATTTTAAAATAAATTATTCATAAAAAATGAAAAATATATTGACAATTTTTGTCGTATACAGCAGTATTATAATGCATTCTTAAATACAGAAGAACGTTGAATGGTCAATCCTTGGCCAGTAATTTCTTTAACATTGAAAAACTCTGCCAACCAGTCATATAATGAGCTCTGTATCGGATATCAGAAACGCAATATCATTTCACTCAACATTCAGATATTTTAAAACAAGGCGAACAACATATTGATGATCGACACTCCCCTCGCAAACTCCGCAGTCGATTCCGCAAGTTTCCTCTGGATTATGAAGAGTGCAAACCAATGTGTTAAAAAGTACTTCTTGCCATTTATTTCACTTTCGTCGGAAAGGACGAACACCTTCTTTCCATGAACTTCTTGTTTGATCCGCAATACATCGGAAGATCAGACACTCGTGATCAAAGGGTTGGTTCAGAGGGCAAAAAATGAAATATTAATTTCGTATTAATTATTTTTAAGCTAAATCTTAAAAAGTTGCACGTGGTTGCATTTATGCAAAAAGTTGCCTTTATGCTGAAAGTTGCATTTGTGTTGCGGTTTTAACTTACAATACACCCCATGTATGAGAAATTTTGGTTTTAGTACTTTACATGCAGCGTAGAACGTGTGAAATAAAAAGTTGCATTTGTTGCAAAAAGTTGCCCTAGTTATTAGTAAAGATGTATCGATTTTTTCTCATTTTGCTATCTATCGACTGGTTTAATTTTCTGGATGAAGTATAATTCTAAACAGAAAACTTGTTACAGGGATTTTAAAATGGGTCACCAATGTTCAGCTGCGGGTAAAAAGGCTAATAGGTTATTGGGGTACATTAAAAAGACTGTAACTTCAAGGGATAAGAATATAATCTTTCCGTTATATAAGGGTTTAGTAAGACCACATCTAGAATATGCTGTACAATTCTGGGCTCCATATATGAGAAAGGATATAGAATTAATTGAAAGGGTTCAGCACAGAGCTACAAATAGTAAAGGGATAGCAAATCTCGACTATAATAAACGTTTAAGTAAGCTAATCATGTATAAACTGGAAAGAAGAAGGAAGGTGGATTTGCTTCAGCTTTTCAAATTGGTAAAACAAGAGGACACAGAAGACTTAAATTTCAATAGGGATAACAGAACAAGGGGCCATGGGTATAAATTGAATAAGATACATTTTAATCGGGATTTAAGGAAAAACTGCTACTTTGATAGGGTAATAGACAGTTGGAACGCGTTGCCAGAAAATATAGTCAATTCAAAGGGAGTGTACGAATTAAAGATACAATTGAATAGTCAGTGTGAATTCATAAACAGAGGACCAGCCTTGTTGGGCTTGAGCCTGTAGCTGGTCGTCAATATTTGTATGTCTTTTAACTACAGTTATAAATATAACTGACGCGATTCTAATAACTGTTGTACCCCGGCCGTTGTCTAAATTCTTTCCTAGCGCGATTCTTATAACATTCAAGGTACAACTGTTGTACTGGCCGTAGACTAAAGGCTGAGGCAGTTTTATACAGCAACTCAAGAGCTAGAAATTTATGTTCAACGATAAATAAATTATATCTCTTTAAGGTAATTTTTTTTTAAATTTAGTTTTTGTGTTCGATTCTCACAAAAAAAAGCCGATGAAAGGGGAAGATCTCAAAGTTCAGTACCAAATAGTTCGACGATTTGTTTTTGAATCAGACATCAATAATTTCACTTTAAAGTCAACAGCGGAGATGGTTTGGCAATGTTATCCAGTCAATATATAGAAGGTGTTGACACCGTCCTATAAGAGGTGTCCGTGGATCTTTCCATTTGGGTTTGATTATGAACCGTCGCCAATAGCCCGTTGTGTTTCTTTAGTGTGACGTTAATTAAAACACATGCATACAAACCGGCCAGTGCAGGAAATAATCCCACTTTGCTTGTGGAGCGAAATGATTAAAGCGATCAATTCAAATGATTAAATAACCAGGCGAAATCATACATACAATGTACGAAACTAGAATTTTTTGACAGCTTAAAATGCTAGTTAAATGCTTTATTAGGCCTCAATATTTTTTTTTTTTTTTGGAAGGCCGAAGGGTCTGGTTTATTAAAAAGGCTGAACACTGTGTTGTTGGCTTGAGTTGTAAAAAAACCTGAACATTGCAAGGATGTCGTTATATAACCGAAATTTCCATTTCCGACGTCGTTACCTTTCTAAAATTGGTTATTTTGAAGCCTCTTGAAGCATCAGTCTTGTCAGTTTCTCATGTACAAACAAATGCCAAAAAATGTGCGCTTTCATAAAAAGTACAATCCATAAACAATTCATAATTTTATTTCAAACTCTGTACACAATTTTCAAGCAGAAAGCTTGTCATGAACTTTACATGCAATTTCCTTATTTACACATGACTGCACATATAAAAATATTTCTTCGTACAATTTATGCTTATAATTTGAGGACATTTCATACTCTGAAATGGTCAGAATTAGAATGAATACGAACAAATTGTTTGGCACACATTGGACAAAAAATACATAACTTCTTTTAATCTACAGTATCAAGCAGAATTTCTTAAAATTGAAATGCATCGGCACGTAAAACAGCAATTTTCAACCTTTCTCATCACATGGTATAATAAAATCAATATACTATTATGCCACGCCAATGAATTGTATGATCGTGTCGATCTGACAAAGTACAACTTTGATGGATTTATGAAAAAAGTAATAGCAATTACCTACCTTTGTGTTCCAAAGTGGTTTATGAAACAATCTTTTTGAAACCTATTTACAATGCTTTGTAATTCAAAAATACTCAAAATAATTTATACAGGTACTAAAAACTGATATAACTTGAAATTATCAGTGAACACGCTTGTCAAAAATTTAAAACTAAACCATTAAAACAAAATATATTTCAGTTTAAACTTTTCACCATCTGCAATGTAAACTACACTACAATCCACAACTTCTGGCATACTGGCTGGAAAAAAAAATCACTTTTTTAAAATATATAATGAACTGAAATAAGAATATGATAATGCTTATGTATACTATATAAAAAGAGTAGGTGGATCATCAGCATCTCAAGGTATATGTAAGTAGGAAAATAAATTACTGGAGATGGTAAAAAGAATGATTTGATCTGATGAACATAAAAGTTTTTCTGCAGACACTATGCAAAACCTTGAAAAATCAAATCATTGCAACTTGCATTAAAATAAACATCGTACTACTGATAAATACTACTTGTATACTTTATCCAAACTCATAGCTATTAATAAATTAAAACTAAAAAAAAAATTTTTTTTCAATGACATTTTGTCATAAAAATTGTAATATGTTCCAAAAACATTAAATGTGAGATTAGAATGACTGATTAAAAAGTAGTTAGCGTAGTTATAGGTTATTCAAATCCTAAAATCGTTCAACTGTTTTAATCTTGCATAATTTTGTTCATACCTCAGCACTCAATTTTCAAATGCTTTTGTATTCTAGAAATGAATAACCCATTTTGATATTGATGGGGAAAATTAGAAAATCACTAAATATCAGAAAATGCTGTTCAATGATAAAAAAGTATTACTGTAAAAAGACATGTAAAGTTTTGGCTATTAATTACATTGAACATTACTTTGTAATACAACATTTTAAATCATGATTTTTAACTATGATCTTATTTTAAAACAGTTTGAAATGAACAGGAGAACTTAAAAATTACGTAATCATAATACATATCTAGAAATTTTGGATAAAATTCAGCCTGGGAAAAATTTTACTAGGAAACATGAAAGTAGAGTATCAAATTAAATATAGAAAACGTAAATGCTTTTTTGTTTCCACTTTTACTTCTGAGAAATGCATTACTATGTATAAAGCTGTACTTGAACTGACAAATTTTCCAGTAAAATTGTAGTAAGCATTAAAATAGAAAAATGTAATATATATAATGATGAAAATATCAAATAGTTTCTACACTCTATATGCCAAGAGCCTTAAAATTTAAGACTAAATTTAAAATATTCATGTCATTTACATTTTTTTTGAAAATTTAAGTATATGGACAAAGGATAAAAGCATCCCGAGACAAAACAAAGACTTGGACGTAGTACACAATTACATATTTACAAGCTATTTATATTATAAAGCACCATATGAAAATTATTTGTTTTGTGATCAAACTGCTTAGATTAATTAGTAAAAGCTGTATATGTTTTCTGCAAATAACAAAAGTAGTTTTCTTAACAATGATGTGATGAGAATAATGATTAAAATTTTCAGGAAATGAAATAAAGAAATAATAGAAACTTATAATTTCTAATCAGAAATTATTTTTGTTATTATTTTACGAAAGTAATAAATATCACCTATTTTGAAAGTCTGAGAATGACAAGTTAACATCGAAACATCAACTACAAATATTACATGTTTTTAGTTTAACAATCATTCAAAAAATACCATTCTTTGTTGATTGTTTGTGTTTCAGAACCTCCGAAAATCTAGAAATTCAAACTCTTCTGAAAGGTGAAAATACCCACAAACACATCTTATAAATTGTGCCAATTATTTTTATCAAGATTTCTTACATAAAATATGTACATCTGAGTAGAAATATGTGAAAATAGCTATTCAGATTTCTTTTATACTATTAATATAGGAAAACGAATTTTTTATTAAATGTTTGTGTCTTTTAGTTTTTACAAATGCATAAAAATTTTTTCAATAATGAACATAATTTCATTCACACACACACAGCTACACCATTCATATGCAGTAAAACCACATACAGAACAAGAACCACTTGTTTTGATCAAAAATTGCTTAAAAAATACTTTTACAATTCCAACTTTTAGGAATGCCAGTTTGGTGATTTGCTTTTCACAAATTCAAAGAAAAGTTTATAAAATTATATAATCCCTGAAGGGCAGTTATACTTCCATTAACACAAATGGCACTTTAAAATAAATGACAATGTACATGACTTATTTACACTTGCTAAAGTTATTGTTGCAAGACATTAGGCACAGAACCAATTGTCCCTAAAAGCTCATTAAAATATTCACGATTCATCAGTTCACATAAATGCATCATCATGTGACTTAATAAAAATACACTTGATATGTTGCACTCTGTTGTGTATGGCACATTTCTGATAGGGAAATTCTCAAAATTCCTTATCACTTTCTCTGCACACGGCAAAGGACATCTCCAAATGTTCCTAGTTCAATGCTGCACTTTCGAACTTCTCGCAAGAATTTGCGAGAAAAAAACTACACTAAAAATTATCCGATTGCAGTTGCGCTCGCAACGTTCCATTCCTTTTTATTGTTGCCTCTCGAAGAGGTATCTTTTGGGGCGACATGTTACTAGAATAGTTATTTTTCCAGTCGCTGCCTGCAACGTAGGTGTTTGGCTTGACTGGAATCAACTGTGTGGCGACGCGAGAATGTCTGCTTGCATTGCACTTGCGTTTCATGTAGAAGTAGATCCCAAGGGCAGAGATGAGTGTTCCGACTATCACCCCGCACACAAAGGCTCCAGCGATGTGTTCGGCATGCACGCCATCTTCCTTTGCGCCTGCAGACGCAACAGAAGCCATACCTAAAACATTAAACAGTTTTAGAGGTATTTCGTTTAAGGAACCCAACATTCAGTGTTCCCCACTCTATTAAATAAATATCCCTGACTTTTCCCAGACAAATATTTACAAAATTCCAGGTCATACTTAAGCAATTCACAACATTTTTAAGGTGAAAAACCAAGAAATAATTCAGCATTTACTATTTAATAATTAAAAAGTTTAAAATTATACATTGTAAAAACTAATACACAAAACCCAAGTAATTTTGCATTAAAATAACTAAGGTGAAAAACCAAGAAATAATTCAGCATTTACTTTCAATAATTAAAAACCCCACAATTTAAAATTATACATTGTAAATGTTAATAAAATTCAGAAACAAAAGGTTTTTCCTGAGTCAACATATTTGGTTCGCATTTTATGCAAATCTTGTGATCTTTCATACTATTATAAAAGCGGTTACAATCTGTTGTATCAGTATTCCCACTTTAATCAATACCTCTGGGGGTACCTGATCAGGGGGTTATCGGCCTCTGATTGGGATTCAAATTACGATATGTGTGAGTGAATGGAGACACGACATCATCATCCTGAATGGAAGTGTGAAAGGGACCTTCCTGTAAAACGGATGTGTCATATATGAAGAAGTTTTACCTCCGGGGAAATGGCACCCCCAATTGGGCCATATATGGCCCGCACAACAACAACAACTTTAATTCCCACTCGCATTTGTTTGAAAACGTACCAACTTACTTGATCTCTTTGATCAAGTTATTAGATTTACTTTTCAATGTAACCATACGTCGATTGTAATCTTTTAATCACAACTTAAATTCATTTGTTATCTTTTGAATAAATTCTAGTTTGGATTTTAAAGACTTCGTCATGTGTACTTTTAGTAACTTAAGTTTATATCAGCCTAATAGGTGATAGTTTATTTTAATTCACTGCGTGGACACTCTAATTGATCTTAAAAATTCAATCAGCAAAAACTAATACACAAAACCCCAAGTAATTTTGCATTAAAATAACTTATTCAAATAATTTAACATATTTTAAATCAATTTGTTATTTAATCTATTATAAAGCATTAAATTCTCCAGTTTCAGCCTGTGGATGAAACAAAATTCTTCACCTGTTAAATATTAGCCGTTTCTTTTAAAATCGGTTTAAAAATTCTGTTTATAAAATAATGTGATACGAAACTGTGTATGAATCTTACTGGCTACTTTTCGCCAAAGCATCTGTGAAGCCATGATCAATCATTTTCCAGATCATTCAAGCGATTGTCCAAGTTTTAAACAAAAAAATGTTTAAAGAAATTTTTTCAGCAAAATTAAATTTTTTTGACAATTTTAGGTTTTTTCTGACAACAGATAGCACATAAGAAATGTCCTTGACTGAAGAAGAATTATTTTGAAAAGTTTGGTTCGATTGTTTTGACGTATTATGATGCAAGCAGTATATTTGGCCAAACCCAAGATAACATGGTTCCCACACCTTTATCCAAAAAAAATTAAAGGACTTTTCAAAAACCCCCAAAAAAAATTGTTCAAGGACCTAAAATTTTTTTTTAATGACTTAAAACAAGGCATACACAAAAGTTTTCAGTTAAAAACAAATCGAAAACTTCGGTTTCATTCAGAATGACGCTCAAATGCCACACCTGCTTTGGAGGAAACTAGTCTGGACAAGTTGCAATGCAACACGAAATTACACTATTATGTACTAGTTTTAAAAAAATCAAGTACTTTCAAGGACTTTACACCAAGTTCCCTAATTTTCAAAGACTTTCAAGGGCCCCTAGTTAGGAAAAAAAAATTAAAGGACTTTTCAAGGACCATGGGAACCCTGGATAACCTCAATTAAAAAGTGTTGTGCAAGGTGGAAAGGCATTGGGGAACACAGTAGTGCAACGAAATCAGAAAAGATCGCTTGGGTATACAAGAAGCGTAACCCCATTCTTTACAAGAGACAGTAAACCCCATGGTAAAAGAAGAGATCACATGAGAACCTCGGATGGATGAAGCCAGTGCACACTTAAAGGAGAACACATAGAAAATTTAAGTCCTTCACAAGACATTGATCAATATTGAGTTTATTATATTCTAATAAACATATGGAATGATAATAGACTTAACATTAATCAATGTCTTTTGAATGACTAGAAGTTTCTATGTTGACTGAACAACATATGACATGGTGTCAGAAGTCTCTTTGGATGCTTAAGTATTGAATGACACAAGGCCTAACGCTCTCACAGATGGAAGCCTTCAGTCCACCCCAGGAGAACTTATATTCTCGTCTGGAAACCTGAAGAATAATTGGAAAAAGTGGAAGCAGCAGCTGATCAACTATCTTCTTGCAACACAAAAGGATACTCGTCCGGATAAAGTTAAAATAGCTATCCTTCCCAACCTGATAGGCAGTGAAGGTCTAGAATGTTTAACACATTCCATTTAAAAGATGAGGATAAGGATAACTTGGATATAGTTGTAAAGAAATTTGAGGACTATTGCCTACTGAGTTGTTTGAGCATCATAAGGTCTTACAGTGCGTCCAGCAAGGACAAACCATAGATAACTATGTCACACAGTTGAAAACGTTATGTTCGACATATGACAGTCAAGAAATAAGACTTAAATTTACCAGGAGAAAAGAATTTATAGGCAAGATGAGTTAGATATATATTAAGTTATTCAGCATATTTAAATGACAGAATGCTGTTAAATGAATATACAGTAAATTTTAATATTTTTGCTCCCTTAACCTTTAGAGTACAGGTGGCCGATATTTTGGCCACACTATTTTTTTCCAAAAAGACGGGACTGGCCTATATTTTGGCCACTCATTTCCCACCCCTCGTTTGGCGCGTATCTTTTTCAGGGATCTCTGGGGGTCACCGCAGGAAGTCAGCAGTGTAAAGTAATCAATCGCCATGTGGTCAGAGAGAGGGGATTATTTTCCCTACATTTTCCGAAAACATTAAGGGGCTTCGCCGCGTGCGCTCGGCAAACACGTTCCTAGGAGTCCCTACTTCTCTTCCTTCCTTTTGCAGGTGTTTCCACTGAAACTGTGTGACTCCTCATTTCAAGCTATTTGACTTGGGTTCTGTTCTTTTACTCTTCTGCGTGCTCATAGATCTGCTTAAAAATATTATTTTTTTATTCGATTGATCATAAATTTATAATGACAAAGCGTAGTAGAGGGCTCACCCCAGCTGAAATAGAAAAGCTTATGGCAGAATTGGATGATGAAACTTATCACAAAAGCTAATTTTTAGTAACCCAAGTCATGATTTTTCTGTCGTAGGCTTTTCTAACAAACGGCTTTTCTCAAAGCCAACACTTATATGAAATTAATACTATGGGCTTTTTTCAAAGTCAACCATTTTATCTGGAGGGTCAGTATCTTGAGGGTTGTCGAGAAAACTGAGGGGAGGAGGTAATTTCAATTACCGTAGTACTAGAGCGACACTTTGTGCTATTGACCACGGTCCGGGATCTTTCCCTCAAGAAAGATCCGAGGACAATTGTTACCATGTAATTTTGAACCACGGTCAGATGTCAAGGACACACCTCAGCTGGCATCACATTCTCCACACCAAGCCAACGTGAGGACATTTGAAAAACAACGGATTTAACATGCACCGGCCCTCTCTACACGAGGGATCTTCCGTAGACAGGTGCCGGAGTCGCAACCTCAAAAGGCCACAAGCATATTTCCACTGGCAAGGATCTAACTCATGCATTCACTCAGTACACTTGACAAACCTTCCAGTTGCTAAGCCGACACTCTGCGAACCAGGCCACCGAGGCCTCGAGAAAACTGAGGGAATGAATGAGTTCGATCCTCGTTTATTGTAGGTCTGCGAGGTTTGGTTCCGAAGTCTGTCAACCAAAGATCCATCCTATAGAGAGGACTGGTCCACGTTAAATCCGGCTTGGCTAAAATATCCTCACATTGGTGTGCCGTGGAATTATGGAGAGTGGGATGTCAGCTCAAGTATGACCTAATTATATGATTGCATTTCAAACAGGTCTGATGACAGTTCTTGACTCTTTTTTGTGGGAATTATTTTGGTATGTATTTCTAGTACGTCGTTTATTGAAATTCTTTCATTCCCGTCGTGTAAAGGAGACCGGTGTGTGTTAAATCAGTCGTGACTAAATTGTGCTCACGTTGATGGAGTGTGCAAGTTTAGAAAGTCGTTAGTCAACTCACGTGTGACCCAGTCAACAAACCATGATTCAATATGACATGATATTTATTATAAAAAGGAGCATTCTAGAGGGACCGATCCGGGACAGTCGTCAATAGCATTATGTGTAGCTATAGCATGACGTTAATTGGAATTATAGCCTTCGGTTCTTAGTATTTACTTCAATTTTCTCAGATTATTTTATTTTCAAATTTTATTTTTCATCAGTATAGTTCATTATTGTATTAGGTTTCAAGAATGCGTCATTTTTGTTAACCTATATATTATAAAATTTGCTAAATCTGTTTAGTAGGAAGATATAATGACACGTAGGTCGTTTACGTAGAAGGGATGAAATAATAAAAATGTAGCACCTATGATGGCAGCTTTGCCAGTTCTGTCAGGGGTTCAGTACCACCTCGATTTTCCCAGTAATCGTAATGTAACTAAATTTGCTGGCTTGTAAATTTTTTTAAGTAACGATATAAGCTGCTTATATATGTTGTAACGTATCTGAGAAGCACGATGTTGGTTGAAAAAGAGAAGGCAAGAAAGTTGCACTTTTCTAATCTAATTAATATTCTAACCGACATTATAAGAAAAGGAAACAATCTTTTAGGTAACTTTTGTACCTAATGCTGCATTTTATATAAAATTTATAAAAATTAGAAATTTACTTTTCTACCAATTTAATGTTTCATTTTTTTTCTTCACTATTATATCCACTACTTTATTATTTACTTCAAACACACACAAATTATTGTGTAGCATATAGATAACACGAACGTTTGTGGGTAGAATGTTGGGATCCAATCGTGTTTACATACATCATGGTTAAAGATGTATTTTGGATAGTACTGTAAAATGTGAGATTCCAGGTAGATAAAGGGACCCCCACTTCATTTATCTACCCCTGGCCCACGGAAAAAAACCTAGCTATGCCCCTGGTATTGTTCCTATGGAACTTTTTATCTCCATCAGCAAAAAAACAGTTATTTCTAAATAATTTGTTGACTAATTTTTAAAACTATTCAGTAGCCTCAACTGTAAAGCAGTCTCTTGATCCATTAGGCTTCGAGATCACTTTCCAAAATTCTAAGTATTCATTCTCCACATTCCAATTGACAGGATGTGCCCTCCCTGGGACAATGAAATCATCGACCTTGCAGAGGGGCGTAAAAAACCGGTAGCGTGTTGGAAAGCTCTTGAGAAAGATAACATTGGCAGTATGAAAGGGAAATTTCTCAGAAGGACTGGAGAATTTGGAAGAGGTGTCCCTTTCAACTCTCCATGTAGGGACACACGAACGGACCGCCCTTGGTTCCAATTACCGCAGGGGACCTGGCCGTAGTAAAGATAAGGTCAGATGCGCGCAAAAAAGGGGGAAAGCTATTCTTCCATTTCTCCCGTCTTGAAGCGAAATCTGATTGAAACCTCCCCGTCTCGAAAAGATTAAATCATAGCAGCAAAAGTCAAGATTAATTTCACGAGAAAAATTAAGTCCATAATGAAAAAATTACCTAGCTGACCTGGTATGCACATTCTGATTTCTTTTGTAGGGCCATTGCAGTATGTAGTAGGGGTAAGAGGATGTTTACATTTCCGCTTCCTCTGTTGTTCTTGGTTGTCATCACATAAAGACCACACTGACCATTCTTCCCATCCCTCAAGGTCTGAAAGAAAAGTTTTGAATGAATGAGTACAATTTAGATATATTTTTTTGTAATAAGAAGAGAAAGGCTGTTATTCGGATAGATATAAATAACAGTTAGCAAATTGTTATTGAAAAAAATAGTTATTAAGAGATTGGTCTTTTGGGCATTAGGTAATTTTTTTCAGTTAACGTCATACTAGAGCAACACAACGGGCTATTGACGACGGTCCGGGATCAGTCTCTTAAGAGAAAGATCCGAGGACAACACCTCGTAATTTTGAACCACGGTCAGATGACGAAGCAACACCTGAGCTGGCACCCCACTCTCCAAACTTCCACGCCAACCCAATGTGAGGACTTTCGGCCACGACAGATTTAAGGTGCACCATACGTTTACAAACATCCATGCCCGAACCCGGATTCGAACCAGGAACTTTCCGATCTAGAGACTAGCACCTTAACCACTATACCAGTTGGTCGACTTTATGGCATTAGGATTGAATCTAAAACAGATATGCCCAGAAGATTTTTTTTATCATGTAAAATGAACACACAAGGAAAATTTACTGACACAAAATAGAAATACACCCAGGGTAGTTACATCAATACAAAATGTTAGTCATAAGACTGAAAATTCTTTGAGACGGTTTAAATTTTTATAAATATAACTTCAGAATATAGGATAATTGTACAGTTGAAACTTTTCAGAGAATTTTCATCAAAATATACCAAGTACCATTTTTTCTTAACCAAGCAAAGCCTGAATTCTATAGTGGCATTTTTTACTTGGGGGTTGAATACAAATTTCTCTTTTAGATAGTCACAATCCGAGTCCTAGTTACATTGATTTTAATTGTTTTACACGACTAACTTTGAAATGGTAGAATTCAAAGGCTTGACTGAAAATTCTTTGTGAGATGGTTTAAATTTTTATAAATACAACTTCAGAATATAAGATACTTGTACAGTTGAAACTTTTCAGAGAATTTTCATCAAAATATACCAAGTACCATTTTTTCTTAATCAAGCAAAGCCTGAATTTTATAGTGGCAGTTTTTACTTGGGGGTTGAATACAAATTTCTCTTTTAGATAGTCACAATAAAAGTCCTAGTCCCCATATCCTTACCATGGCAAGAATCTGTGTTGCATGGACGATCGATTCTAGCGGGACCACTGCATTCTGCACCATTGCCTGCAGGCTTTGGAGAATCGCAACTCCTTTCCCGAAATTGAACTCCACTGCCACATGACGCACTGCAATAAGACCACGAAGTCCAGGCAGACCAAGCACCATCCACATTCAAAAATGCTGAATGATAAGATACTATTTTATTTCTTCTGGCACTAAAAGAACTATTTTTCCATCATATATAAGACGAAAACAATTGACTTTTCTTTTACAAAACTATACCATATGTAAAAAATTTAAATAAAAGAAATATTTTACCATCACATAAGACAGTTTACTTTCTTGACAAAATTATACTATCTGTAGAAATTTGAAATGGGTTTGAATTAACTCTGCAACTATATACATATAAAATTTAAAATGTTGCTATAAAACATTAAAATCATTTAAAATTTTATAGCAATATTATTCTCATTCCCGTGTCCAATGTTATTATAAAATATTTGTTTGCTGTTTTGCAAACTTTTTTTGTAATAATTTGTAGCAGAGCTTTTATTCTTTTGTTTCATGTGCTACATTATACAATTAGGATTAGTTAAACATGTTTGTTAAAGTATGAATGATTTTTTTTAGTTAATAAAGTTTAGATGCTTAAAGCCAGCTGTCTGTATTCAAATTTCTGATTTGCAACAAAATGAATAAAGATAGTCAGTTGTAGCATAGTACAAGTCCACATGGATATTAAAGTACACACCCGTCAAAAAAAAAAAACGACTCACCCGATCACAATTGCGGAAGGTAGCAATCAATAGGGGTGAATGTTTTCTACAAATACCAATATTTACAATATGTCTAAGGGGTCGTCTTCATATTAAAGTGGGTGCTTACTTCGATATTTTCAAACACTTCCAAATCGATAAAAAATACAATAAAATTGATGATTGTTTAAAAATTCCGTCTGAAATTGAGTGTAGAATCCAAATTTGTTATAAAGAAATAAGGGTTCATATTGAAATTATCGGAGCAAGCACCCAATTTAATATGAAGACCTTACACAAATTTTAAATATTGATATTTGTACAAAACATTCATCCCTATCGATTGCTACCTTCCGTATTGTTATGCAATGTAAATTGTGCAATTGCAATAGGACGAGTAGGTTTGTTTTGATGGGTGTACATTCCATGTAATATATTTTCAAGTCTCTTGAACTGTATGGCACAGCTTGGCCAGATGTGGCCCTTGCACCATAAAAACAAACCAAATCCTTGAACTACAGGTACCAATTTACCAAACTAAGGTTGTCCACTTCTGTACTATTTTAAAACTTCATTCCAGACCAGTTTAAAAAACCCTTTTGGCTGAACACTCCTTTATGAGGACAACTTTGGGCGGCATCCCATCTGGAAAACGCTATAACTAATAATAAATTAAAAGTGTAACTGGGCCAATACCTTTTCAATTTCACCAAACTATTAATGTGGCTGTGGGTGAGTGGGCAATTCCAGAATTTCGAAAATCTGCTTAGGAAATAATGCTTAGACTGAAGAATAGCTGTTTATCAAATGAGAATAATGAAAATAAATTGCACATAAACACACTAGATTGCCCACTCCAGTCAACTACTTGTAATTTATTTATTTTTTTATTTAACAGAATCAAAGACAATGCGCATCACTAGTAAGGTCTAGAGGTCAAATGGATAAGTGTTCATGTAAAACATTTTTTGCGGATAAAGTTTCTAGCATCTCATTACCAACTTTTACTCTTAATTGCCTCTCTCCCTTTCCTCCTGGGTCCAGCACTGCCCCCCAAGATTCCTTTGGCTCTCACAGGGGATTACTGTAACTATACTAGAGTTTAAACTTCTCTACTGCAAGTATTATTCACTTAATTCTAGCAAAAAAAAATAACATTTAATCAAAGCAACGCACCAGAATCAAGGCAATTCCGGCTTCCCTCATGACAGAACCTCTCTTCCTTCCTCATATGACCAATTCTCAGCATGGACTCATCTGGAACATTGGCTCTGCAAGTGAACTTCAGACGCTGCTCAAAGTAACCATCCTTCGTTTGATTGACCCTCATGTAGGGCGTCCAGGGAGTCGACTTCCTCACCTCCGAACAAGGATTTGTGTGACAAAACTTGAAATCTTGATAGCAGCCCAGACATTCTTTCCCGCCATTTTGGGGAGGAGGACTATTGCAGCGCCGCCGCCGAATCTGAATTCCTCCTCCACAAGGCGAGCTACACTCCTCCCAAGTGCTCCATTCTGACCAATGGCCATGGATGGGGGACACTGTGGCAGCTAGAAGGCATAATATGCATTTAAGTATTCCATGTAATAATTGCAGATAAAAACTCATAGGGAAAATATTTTATAGCATTCATAGTAACGGAAAAGCACATTTTCCCCCTAAATCTCAAATAGAATATAATACTACAAACCTGGACAAGGGGGGTTAGAGGTACAATATATTTCATCTCTCTCGGGTCCAATGCATATTTTACCCCCAAAAGCTGGTTCAGGATTACCACAGACGCGTCGCCGAGACTTCACTGCCAAGCCACAAGAGTGCGAGCAAGTTGACCATGGAGACCATTCTGTCCACTGTCCATTTCCTAATATTTTACAATCAAGATATTAATGAAATATCAGCTAAGCTATCCACTTTCAAGCTAATTATTTCAAAATAAAATTTATGTAACGTTTTTCCCAAATATAAAAATTGGGGAATTCTGGAGTTAGATAGTATGACAAATTTTGCTATACATTTTTCATGGTTCTATTATTAGGTTTATGTTTAAACAAAAATATAACAATATAGCTTTTAAATAATCTTTGCAGTTACAACAAAACATATTTAATTAGCAAAAAGATGTGATTGTAATAACTTATGTTCTGATTTTATTTTCCACAAAAAACATTTTGCGATTAATATCTATGCAGAAAAGATCTAATCTATGGCACTCTAGCAATTTTAACTTGTAGTGTGCATATCCTTTATGAGCTGAATGAAGTTTGAAGAACTTATACATGAGTTTACCTCAGTGCAGTTAAATATTTTTAGTTACCAGAACTTCATCTTAATTGAAAAACACATAATATTCATACATGACACAAAAAAAAAAAAGTATAAAAGAACCCAGTCATGCAGAATTCAGTTATACACCATGGCATTTTACTTACTTGTGCAATTTGATACATGAACAGAGGTTCCTTCACAATCTTTGCCACCATTGGATGGTTGAGGGCTGTTGCAGAGACGTTTCTGGCAAAGACACCGATCTCCAGCAACTTCGTGGCCTACTTGTGAGCACTCAAACCAATTACTCCACACGCTCCAGCCACCATCAACTATATTAATTTAAATAATAAATTTTATAAGCCTATAAATATCTGACCAGCAATTTTTATTTAAATTAATCTAAGACGTAACACAAAAAAGTATTGAGTATGTAAGATATTTACATAAGACATGTCAAGAAAAGGAATTATAAAATGTTAACGTAATAGACTATTTTGTTTAGTAAAATCTTAATACCAATACACAGGTTTCAAACTACGTAGAATAAGTATTTAGAAAATGTTATGCATAAAGGGTAAATTGTGTTTTTGCCATACAATGAAAATTTAAACTATAACTCAAAGCAGATAAGAAAATCACATGTGTGCCATTTAAGAGTAAATAACTATAGTAATTAAAAAGATAGGTCAAGGTTTATAGGAATTGTGTCAATATGAATTATTTGGTTTCAGTTATTTATTTACAAGTGAGCAAAACCGTATGTAGCTGTTTATTTCTTTAAATGTAATCTATATAATTAAGTCTCCATTTAATTACTTCAATTTTTTTAAACTTAAATTATGTTTCATCTAGACATTCTGGTTCCAATAGTATTACTATGGACAGAAACTGCCTGTCTATAGCATCTAACATTTTGATCCTATGATGTGTATTATACACCATAAAATGTGTGTGTGTGCTTTTTATGAGGTCAAATATTGAGCAAAATATACAAGAGTACACAGTAATGCAATAATTTGGAAACAAAGAAACAGCAGGGAATATTGTTCTGATCACTTTTAAAACTATTTTCAAAAACCAGAATACAAATAAGTTTTATAAACATGAGTTTTTTAAATTAGATATTTAAAGAGTAGAAATTTTTTTAATCATTATCAAGTGAAAGAGCCAGTATTCATACCTGGCAAGTCAGTTTTAGGACAAGCAGTCTTTTCCTGGTGCCAGAACTTTACAACTGGGTTTCTATGCGATGCCGCAGTACAAGCCATCTTGTTAACATCCCACCCACAGTAAGGATCCATTGCACTCAAACATTTGCTGAAAAAGTAATACTTTGATCAAAACTCATTGAAGGTTTACGAAAATGCAAGAAACAGTAAGTAGTCCCCTCAACATCAGCAGTGAAAGAACGAATATATATGAATTGAATGAAACATTCAAGCTATTATTTTGCTTTGAGCAAGAAATAATCACAAACCTTCTTGTATGCAATCTTTCACACCTATGGACTAGAATTCTTAAAACAGTTTCATCTGTTCCAATATACAGTGAATTCTGAAAAGATAAGACAAATATTGCAATTTACAATGCGGGACTTACATCCACAGCAACAGTTCAACAGAAACGAAGCTAACAATTAGTCAACAGGGGCAGTGGCCCTGAATGCCAATATGGCGCATTTCAAATTCTTTATTCAAAAGTTATTTATTTTCATGGGAAAAAATGTGAACAGGAATAATGCTCTCTCGTCAAATTCCGGAGATCGCAAAACCAGACAAGAGACGCCTTTTTACTTTCATCCCAAGGAACCATTAATGGCGCTTGCCTTCCTGGCAGTTTTAATATAAGTAAATAAAAATTTTCAATCAAGAATAAATACTGTAAAATTATTGTTTAACAAATTAACATGCAACTAATATTTTTACCCACTTATTTTTAAATAAATAGGGTGCTCTGTCCCTGCTTGCCAACATACGAAACTAACACTCCTTTTGCAGACACAATCTCCTGTGTGCAACTGCGAAACTACCTTAATAATTCGTATAATCCCGATTTTCAGACCTGTACTTAATCGGCAAACCATCTGAGAACCGAGCCAAAAAACGAGCATGAGGTCACAGCGAGTTTCATTAGTCAGAAAAACCCATTAGTCAGAAAATGTAACCTTTATTTCCGTGAAGAAAATGCATGCCATAGCTTCGCGATAAAAAAATACGAAATTTGTAGGACCAACTTTTGATGGCATTGAATTTATTTATTGATCAATTTAAAAAATAATTCTACCGTAAGAAAGTGGTTATTCTAATGTCTGTGATGTTTACAAATTTAAAAACTAATAGTATTAAGATGCAGTTATGACAGTTTCAATAAAAGCAACAAAAATGTCCCAATTTTTTCCCAAATTAAAAAAAATTATTATCAGGAACCAAATTGAAATTTCTAAAAAAAAACTAGACATAGTGCAAAAATTCACGTTTAGAAGTATTCTAAAAATATCACGGCTGAAGACTGTAAATTGTAAGTTTTTTGCTCACTTGCGTCAGAAATTTTGCTCTTTCAACTTTGTCACGTAATAAACCCTAAGCTAATAGCTGCATCGGAAAAAAACCTTATTCATCTTGTTCCCTGTACAATTTTGAACAAACTATGTTAATTTCGTAATTTTCTTATCAGTACTTTCTCAGGAAAATGTCTAACAATCGAGAAAAAAAAGCAAATTTTCAATCCTACAGCGACGTCAGCGGTAATTTTTTTTAATATAGAGATGTAGTTTATCAATGTTGAATTCATAAATTTTGTTTTGGATAGAGGGTAGCATAAGCCTCATTTATTCCCCCTCCAAAAAAGTCTTGCTTCGCTTCTATAGTTCAATACTAAAATATTATACTTACAGTATCTTTGAGCAGTTTCAATACTTTTATTTTGTCAGTGCTTAGCTCTGGAAACACTTTTATCTTCTCAATCAAACAGGCTTCTTTTGTGTCAGGAATTATGACGTACTTGCGAATTATACCTTCCACTGACGCAACAAACATCACATGAACGCTTTCAAAGTGTTTGGTTTGTACCGTATCCACAACAATGTGACTGAACCTGTAATAAGGTACAATGCTTTGAATATTGCTTTAGTATTTGAGAAAATAAGTTGAAAGATTAAAATATGTGTGGATGACTATACTAAACTTATATTAAACTTCTTCAAATAAAGTTAGTAACAATAGGTTCCACATAAAACTGTTCCACATAAAAATATACACTACTAGCAAAAAGAAAAATCTTTAAAACTAGTTTAATAATTTGTAGGAAACAAAATAATGAAGTCAAACACTTCTATAATAACGTTACAATCTGAAGGCGTCCAAAGCTTGGATTTATTATTATATTATTTTACTTTAAATTGAGAGTACATACTCTACTATTATATCTCAATATCCCTAAATATTGAATCTTATGTAGTTTAAATGAGAGAGCAGAATCTAAAACTTACCTTTCAAGTTGAAGTTGAAGAATTGGAAGAGATGTCAATGGTTGCACAGCTTCATTCATCAGTTGATATCGTTCTGAATCCAAGACATGATCTGCAGTAGTTGTGGCTTCACACTGCTCAGAGAAATATTGGAATTCAGTTTGCAAGATCAAATGTTACACAATTTGATTCGTCAGTTTAAAAATAAATATACGTTAAGAATGATAAAATCCTTATTTTCCAATGAAACATTAAAAAAAGTAGCCAAAAAACAAGGATTACATTATTTCATGAAATTAAAGATCAAAATGGATGTTTAAAATAGAATTCATTGACCCGGAAATAACAATCGTTCAGCTATTTTGCGATTCCATTAATTTTTAGCTCAGAATGAAAACCTTGGTGATAAATACTGCAAAATGTGCTTAAATTACTTTCAGCTTAAGAACCACAAGACAGAGTTCACTTTCCATAAAAATTGCAGCACCTTATTACCATCTATATATATAATTCTCTTACGTGGCACGCAAAAAAGACGTTATTTGTTATCGCGTTTTGGCAACATTGTACGATTGTTTGTTTATGACGAAGCCTCACGCTTCAATTGAATTTATAGCGTTTTCGGATGAAATTTTATTGAAAAATAAATGAATTTTAGTTGAGCTGTTGCAGTTAATAATAGAAATCAAAGAAAGCAGAGGATCTTTTCAGGGCCATTAAAAAAAAGGACTTTTTTAAGGCCATCAATTATAGTTCAACAAGACACTTGCACTACAACTTTCGACAACAAACTCAATGAAAAAGCATGGGTGACTCGAGAGCAGTGGTAAATGTACACACAAATAACATGCTGGGTATTCAATTTCCAAATCAGCGCTCACATTTAGAGTCAAAATTTGCTCAAAGTTTTTCATTTGAATTCTGATTCCATAGGTACTGTATATATATTTTCTGAAAAACAGCAAAAAAATTTAGATTTGAAAAATCTATTTTTTTTTGGAATATCATATTTTGTAAGCAATTCCTTCTGCTAGGACACATGTCTTCATTGATGCGAGCGAAGCGAGCATAAGTTCACGCAGCGAAGCAATCCTCCTGGGGTTGGCGAGCATTAGCGAGTAGGGGGCGGGCCCCCTAGTATTTGAAATTTATTTTATTGTTGATTTATTTTTATCAAAAGAAAGCTTTCACTTTTCTCCCTGCCCCAACCTTCTCCACCTCTCCTTTTGCGGAACTGCAGGACGAACATAAAATATCAGTTCAAGAAACAAAGAAAACTGCAATATCAGATGGATATACAGGGAAGGAGTTGGGATTGCCTATTGAGTAACAAGGGAAGAATCCCTATTGATCTACCAAGAGAGATGGGAATGGCCTGTTTCCACTTGTTGACCGGACATGACTATCTCCAACAACACCCTACATAAGATTGGGGTGGCTACCTCCCCGATCAGTCTTCTTTGTTGGGATGGTTTTATGAACAGACAACACCTTGCGGAGTGCTCTAATTTACAGGACATTGACACCAGGGATACTTCTCCCCAAGGACTTTATTCGCTATATTGGACGGCAAGACAGCGTATGGCCGAAAGGCCTTGAGCTGGCGTAGGATTAAATAAAAAAACTTTTCTCAACGTTTTATAAGCATTTTAAGATTTGAGAGATCATGACACATACATTTTTATTTCTAGTTATAAAAACAGAAAACTTCGCTGTTCAAAAATCTGGATCACATTATCAGGCTTTGTCTTTTCCATAATAAAAACACAATAAATTACAGAATACATTAAACTTTGTAGTTTCTCACCTGAAAATGCTTGTGAGGTGATGTTTGCCTCTCCCATGCTGAATTTGGATTTTGCTGGTATTTAAATGCACCAGAAAAGGAGTTTATAATCGATGACATGTTGTAAGCACATATTGCAGTTCCATATATGCTGTTTCTGTGTGTGTAAGAGAAAAATATTTATATAAATACCAAAATACCATGTTAATAATTGGTAACATTGCACAAAGCTAAAAAAATTAAAGTGGCGAGATGATAACTTTAAAAACTTACGTTATACTCGGTTAAGAGAAACGTAGAAATAAGTTTTGCACCATTGTAACAGTGAAAGTTGAGGTGCACTGTTATTAAAAAATAGCAATTTGGATATATTTTTACTTTCAACAAAGATATGAATTTTTCTTACGAAACAAAATCTTTATAAACATTCAATTACTGTATCAACTTTCACATGGAAGTCTGCATAGAAAAAGATTTGAGGATAAAGCTCAATTTAGCCACAAAAAAAAAACAGATCACAATCACTGCATATTGTAATACACAACAGAAACTAACAAATCCGTAAAATAATTTACCATTTAATGAAAAACATAAAATTTTAAAGCATTCTCAGAACTTACAAAATCAATATCAAAATAATTAACGTTTTTCAATACATAGTATGCATATTGGGGATTTACACAATGATTTTCACATCGTCTTGGAGCAAGGAACTCTAAGAAATTGTTGAAGCTCCAGTCCTGGATATCAACATTAGGAGACCAACAATCTACTGAGCACCATGAGATATGTGAATTCCAAACATTTTAAAGTTGAAAACAATGAGTTATTTATTTCCTTCCTCTTGAAAAAACAAAATATTTTGTGAAGAAATAAGTTAGATTAATTTCACACATTAGGCATCAAACATTGGAACAAAATGACTAGTTGATGTGCATAACATGCTTTGTGTAGATTGAATATGAAAGCTCATATTGAAATTGTTCGAGTCCCTAATGATTACTACCCAGCTTCCTTCAATATGTATTCAGAGAATAACTATGAATAATCTAATATATCCCTAAATAAGAAATGAATAAAATGATAATGCCTACATAATCTAAATATACTGTACAAACTACCTTCAAATGAAGTACTTCAAACCATGAGACAGTAAAAGAAATGCAGGAACATCTTTAAATTAATTTTAAATATGTAGGCATCGAAAATAATTTTTTTTGATGAAAACCAAACCCTAAAGTAACGTGAAGTAAAATTACCTTTAACCGTTTCACATTATTCTAAATGAGCTTTGTAAATCATAAAATCATAAAACAAAAGAAAAAATAAAGGAGATTAATTTCAGCAGTTCTATTGTAACTTACACTGGTGTAGTAAAGGTAGCATAGAAAATTTCTTCTCGTTCAATATAATGAACACTTTGAATTTCATTGTAATAAAATGGATAATTTCCTGGCACAGAGCAATTCAACCGAGCTTTGAGGAAAGTCGTATATTTATCCTTTAAACCAAACTGGCCACCCTGGTCATTTTTGCAAATTCTTGCCACTCTAGAGTAAATAACCTAAAATGTGAAAGAAGCACATAAATTTTTGATGACAAGAATAATTCTGCAGTTATAATTTCTGTTTTATAACATAAAGCCATTTTTTTTACTCAAGATGCTAAAACAAACATTTTTCAATTACCTTTCCACAGTTTATGTATTCGACAGCACCTTCCCTAAAGAAGTAGTATGTAAAATTGTCAATTTCAAAGGACGCAACAAAATTTGCATCTGAAATTGTAAACAAATCCTGTTAGAGAAGGGAATTACGGATATACTGTATTAAAATTATCACAATGAATAATATTGAAAAAAAACTTGAATTCTAAGGCAATTCAACAATTACAACATAAAACTATGTATGAAATCAGTTGAACTATAATGCTTATTTAGTAGGATCAAATTTGATTTCATCAACATAATTCAGAAAAAAGTTAAGAAAAATAATTTCTAAGATAATTTAAGCAAATGTAAAATTTATTTCAATAATGGCACTCAAACATGATGTGTGCAAGTTTAAATATAAAGAGACAATTTATTTTGTCATGTACATATAAAACATTGAACATTCATCGATGCATTTTTTGATCACACACAAGAACAAAATATTATTAGATCCCTAACGTTTCACATAAAATAAATTCATTCTTTCATGCAATAAAGCATAACAATTTTCTTAAATCTGATCAATACAGAATAATTCATTAAAACAGTTCACTTTTGAAATTTTATCAGTGTAGTTTTATAAGTAAAAAAAAAAAGTATAACAAATGTAAGTAAAAAATCATTAAAATTCCTAATTTCATAAAAAAAACAATGAGCTATTAGATATTTATGTAGCTGATAGTCAATGAATACAAAACAAAATTTATCCTGACGCATAAACTCACTTGTTTCCAAGTTGTGAATAGATAAAATACAAATATAGTAAATTATAAATATTTCATAGTATCCATCTTTGAGTGAGAAATATATATAAGAAGCAGATACTTACCACTAAGCCACTTGGGATCAAACTGCAATGTCCTCAACATGGGTTGCTTTCCCATCACTTTAAATATCACAGGATCCCGACCCGAGAAATCAATTGTGGATGCTATGTAATAGTCTCCTTGAGAAGTCATTAAGGCAGAACTGTTAGCATACGGACTATAAGGACATTTTGCTTCGCCATCTACCCATTCTGTTACAGTTTTCAGAGAGCCAATCTGAAAAAGCAAGGTTTGGTCATTGTGTAATGGTTGGCAAACAATATAATTACATAAATCAAGGCATGTTCCAAGAAGGCTTCAGAGTATCAAGTCCTCCGCAAAGAATTTTCAAGAAAGAAGTTCAAAACTATCAAAAAGGCATGCCGAAGTCAGTTTACAGATTAAGCATAGTTCAAAGTTTTGTTCATCAGACAAATAGTCTAATATGAGAACCTGCTTCAGGTATAAAGTCTGTCCAGGTCAGCTGCCAGAAACGCATCATATCCCATTTTTCCATAGTGGGTAGGTATTTTAATTAACGCCACACTGGAGTGACACATCGGGATAAGGGCAACAGTCAGAGATAAAACCAAGGTCGACACCGCATAATTTTAAACCAAGGTCAAATGATGAGGTCACACCTGAGCTGGCACCCCGCTCTAATCACCACTCCAACATGAGAAAATTTGAGGGCCATGACAGATTTAACCTGAGCCAGCTTCCTTTGTACACCATGGTCTTTGGTTGGATTTAAACTGGCAACCATTTGATTGCTAATTTGTTACTCTTTCCATAATGGGAGCTTGAAGAAAAGTATTTTTTTTTGTCATATTGACGCACTCAATAATAAAAGAAAAACATTTGTTTAGATTTTAACTTGTAGCCGAAATGATCAATACTAGTAAACTAACTCCTGCCTCTAAAATTTGCCAAAATAAAATAAAGCTAAGTCATCCTTGAGAGTCACCCCTACCCTTATCCAAAATGAACAAGCCCCGCTTCTATAGCTTCCACCACTCAGTTTTGGTGTCGAGTGCATTTCTTGTGGTAGACAGACAATAAAATTTATCTAGATATCTAATAGCAGTCAATAAAATATCGTTAAACATATCACTAATTTTGCATTATAGCAATTTGAAAACTGTAAAAGAAGAAGTATAACCCTTAAATTACTTTTTAAATATGAATCTGGTCATTAGCAAAAATACATTCATGAAAACTGACTAAGTAAAGCGAGAGAAACTAGTTTAATTTTAGTTATTTTTTTATAAATAATTCATAAAAAAAAAGTAAGTCTCAAGGCAAACTTATACATAATTAAATAGGAACAGTATGAACACAAATCTGCCAAAACATTTTCAAAGAAGAATTTTTGAACTAATTATAAATGTTTTAAAAAGGGACTTCACTTATGGAAATATTAATAGAAGGAACAAAGAATAAGTTTCTACTTACCTCTCTCCATGAGCATTCTGGTTTGAAGGCATTAGTGCCACACGAAAATAGTCTTACGCCATGATTAACCAATACTTTAATGTAGTTCATGCAGTCCTCCTGAAGATAAAAATACAAATTACCAATTGAAATCTACAAAGTTCTAAAACTGCTAATAAAAATACTGAACACATGAACTATCTTCTTTCAAATACAATAAACTGACTTCTATAGATAAAAGAGCATTTTTAAAATACCACACTTATCTCTGTTTCTATTACAACTGTATATAAAACAAAATCTGGAATACAAGATTCCACTTTATTCCTATGTCATTTTCAACAAATCAATTTTCACATGGAAAATTCCTATGCATTTTATTTAGAAAACTGTACCATTAAAACATCTCACAAGTTTAACCATTCAATAGTTTGTTTCAATCTTCTAATCAAAAGATTATTGAGCCATCTTTATGGATTTGTTTGGGTTTAAAAGTGCAAGATACAAAGATGGATAAGCTGCTCCAGATGCAAGACTAAATAAGATAGAATAAAAATGTAGTTAAAGTGATGTTATCAAAATGTAGTCAACCAGAAGCTCAATATTAAAAGCACGATAAAACATATAAAAAGCATCAAAGCTCAAGATAAACACTTCAAAACTGCTGTAAAAGAAAACATTAAAAATGTATCATTATCATAGAAAAATGTAGTATATAGTTTAAAATGCAGATGTGAATGTTAATTTAAATTGAATGATGTGTTTTAAATGCCATAAAAAGCGAATGATTGAAGATGGTATTTAAATTAGGTGGGTCACACATAAAACATGAATGCTTAAAGAGAGAGAGAGAGAGAGAGAGAGAGAGAGAGAGAGAGAGAGAGAGATTTTCTCAAAAAGAAATAACTAAGATGGAGGTATACTCATCTTAGTAAACTATTAAAATGCCACTATGAAATGTTAAAATATGCTTAGATATAATTACAAAATGGTGAAAAATGTGATGGATGTGGAGGAGGACCTGACAAATTAGATAGCAGCATTGTTTAAAAAAGCATTGATAAAAATGTCTAAGACCCGTAATGGATGTACAAGAGTGTTATGCTGTATAAATAACTGTAATCAAGATGTATGGCAACCCCTAAAAATGTTAAGTAAAAAACTTATGTATCTGGCAACAGTTCACAATGAGTAAGCAATAAACAGATTTGTGTACTATAAGACTTGTTTATTTCCAAAGTAATGTGAATGAATTTATAGATTCATTAACCTGTTTTAGAACATTTTAAAGAGGATGTGTGCTGACTAACACAAGATGTTAAAATAATGATAAATGGTAAGAGGTTGGCAATGTTGACATTATGGAGAGGTTTCATTAAATTATTTATATTTTGTATTTTTTACAATTCTTCAACAATAGGACTTATTTGCCAGCAAATAATAAAAGTGAAAAAATTACAGCTATAAGTGAAAAATCATTTAAATAGCAGAAAGATGTGCATACCTCACTTTTCCCTTTGAGAAGACATGTTCTAACGTCCTCTTCATTAGCAGGCCAGTGAGCTTCTTCAAGTTTCTTTAGACCTTCTAAACTCAAGCGAAATAAATAATTCCTGTAAAAATATAAGAACCATTAGTTTTTTATGAACCAAAGAAAAATATCAAAACCAAAAAGTGCCGATTCTTTTTGCAAAAGTACATATCGCCTGAATCGAAATGTCAGCGCAGTTATCGAATGTCATTGCAGATTTTGAAATAAAAAATTGCTGAACAATTAAGTATCGCGTAAAAAGAACCATAATAAGTTCATTTTACTAATTATTAATACTCTATATCTCACCTAGATCCCACTATCAGCTGAAATCTTTGAATATCAAAGAGTAACTGGCCAAATGACTTGACATTTACTTGACTAAATATTTCTATTGAAGATTTCAAATCTGAAATTGTAAAACAAATTATGAGTTAGAACTATGCACATAAAGATGGATAAATGATTTGTAACAACAACGTAGAATTTAAGAGAGTAAATAGAGTATAACAGTGAATTACTACCAGGAAATAAGCAAATCGCAAGAAATAACTTTTTAAGCGAGTTTTTAAACCAAAATCTCATCAATTTTAAAGCTTGTCATATTTATACTTCTTTCTGCAAACAGCCAAACAATATAAAACATGTACTCAGAAAAACGTGACTCAAGATTCAAAACATTTAAATCTTATGCATAAAAAATTAATGTCCACAAGACAAACTCTGACAAATTTTAATCAGGGGATCTATTATTTGAATGTGTACTCTTTAGTGTTAGTGTAGGATGTTTAACAAAAATGATATAAACCTTAATTATTACGATTTTTGACGAAATCCGAATTCAAACGAAATATTGAGACAAATTGAAGCAAAGATAGTGTATGGGATCCCAAAGATTGTAGTTTTTTTCACTATTCATAACATTTCATTAGAAATATAACAGTAACCAGCTATATAACAGTTCATTAGAAACATTGCTTCAACCTTAAAACAATATTTCGCGGTTCATACAATTTTACAGATATCTGTAAAATTGTATGATCGTATCTATACGATCATTTGAGAAAGAGAAAAATTGGACGTTGTGATAATAAAAGGTGGGACGATTTCGACATAATTTTCTATATTGATAATCCATGACAAATCTTCCTCAGTTATCCGCTTTTGCCATGGGAAATAATCATACGGCGTCTTTTCAAATGCGATTCCTATAGGACAGATCCCGGCTGACACTAGAGTGCCTATATAATAAGAGTGGCGACATACGGGAAACACTTTCTGATTGGCTTAGAGAGCTTTTCTACCGCCCGAGGCGGTCTTTTCCTAGCTCCCGTAGACTTAACATGGGAACTTTTTGTGTGTTCTAGAAAAACGTGTGTACATTAAATTAAAAAGAAAATATAGCTTATTCATGTTCCATTTCGTGTTCTAGAATGTTTATTTATTAATATTTTAGTGTTTTGTCAGTATAAATTTGAAGACTTTTTAAGTAAATAGCTTTTTTTGAACAACATGGCGTTTCCCGCAATCTAAGTTAGCGCGTTGTGCAATCCATCTCATCGATTCCGCATGTAATTGAGCGTTTATATGATTCATTTATACTGAATGTATCCATATTATAACAATCGTATGCTTTTTGTTCTCCCTGAAATGATATATTAATTCGCCCAGAAACCGTCTTTGAGACGATTCTGGTAGAAAAATGGCTGCCGCGCATGCGCATTGGGCCAAATTTGGTCCCTTGTCGCCACTCTTATTATATAGGCACTCTAGCTGACACTAATTATGCATAATTGGTCAAAATCAGACACAGCTCGGGCTTTCATCGGGTCTCTTGAATTTATAAAATTGAAATCCTTGGCTGGTGCCCAATGATCGGACGATACTCTCTACTATTATAAAAGAAAGTCTTTGTCTGTTTGGGGCTGCAAAATCCTGACGATTCTATGGCACTTACAGCAATGAGATTTGGCACACAGGTAGTCTGAATTATTTGCCCTTTTTGGGTTGCGGCAAATTTTAAAATTCAATCTAGAAGATTTTCAAATGAATTTCATAGTTTTATTCTCCATCGGTTTTTCAAACGCGGAGAACTTTGTCTACTCATGCGACCTTGCAGTCGGGGTTTGGAATCATGCCAAGTTTTTTTCAACCGCATAACGCGGTGAAAATTATTTTTTTTTCGTTTCCGCTTTGATTTTGCGCGATTGATTTCCCAGCCAGACGATAAATCTTTTAACTGAAGTCAAAGTTATTTTCTGTCTCCTAGACCGTTAAAGATAGAGTAAAAAATTCAACGGATTTGAAATCTGCGGAAAATTTCAGTTTAGATGGATACCTAAAAATATGATTTTCTTTTACTTTATAATTTTTTTTAACTGAACACATCTTCTACGGATTTGAAATCTGCGGAAAATTTTACACCAGCTTAATACCTTACACCACGAGCACGGGCTAGCCACGCAGTGGCTCGTCAAAGTATAAATTATGGTGTAAACATACATCTCTGAGATCTCAGATGCTTTGCTTGGGTGAAAACAAACCAAGGCGCGGAAAAATAAGACAGTCGGATGTGCCAATCAGGCGACATCCGCAGACCAATCAGACTTGCCGGGGCGAGCGGTGAAAATGCTGATTGGTCTGCGCGTATTTCTACATTTTGCGCTTTCTATTCACATGCGTTGGACATTCGAGCGAGCAGGACACACTGACACCCGCAGACCAATCATAGGTACCGGAAATTTGGAAATTTTAGTTTTAACGTCGTACTAGAGCAACACAACGGGCTATTGACGACGGTCCGGGATCAGTCCCTTAAGGGAAAGATGAGGGGGGGGGGGGAAAACAAAAGCCTGAACTACGTAGGTCAGTGTTTCTCAGCCTTTTTTGGTTGACGGAACACTAAAAATATCTTGAATTACTTGCGGCACACCTGAATACAAAACTGTAAAAGTATATATATACCTTATAAAGAAATTATTATAATTGTTACTAATAAAATTAGTATTGGATTTATGATATGGCTAAGGCTGTTTTCTTGAACAAATTAAATAAAAATGAGGTTTCAAAGTCGCCAGACAAGTTATCGGCGACAAATCACGACACTCAATTCCACGGATAATCGAGAATAATAATTATAAATTTCGTTATTGATAGTATGTATTAGTGGCATTGATTCCAACATTGATTCTTGTTTCTCAAGTTCAAGCTCAAACTTCATTCTTTTCTGGTGACTGTAAGTAATCAATACTATATTATTCATGTTTATATAACTTTACCATTCTACTTTATTAATATATAAAATAAACCTCATCCATCATTATTACTTTTTCACAACTACATATTACCTACGGCCCGCGACTTCATTAATATCCTAAAGTTTAGCCCCCAACTTATCAAAGGTTGCCCATACCTGCACTATCAGGTAATGGACACACACAATGAAAGCTTTACTGTTACAAGAGAGAAAAACACCGAGATGAATGCACCGGCATCGAATCTGCGCAGCACACAAAATTGATATTCGCGAGATGTTAGGTGTTCCGAAAAAGAAAAACCAAGGGAGAAAATAAATCCCTCTTACTGCGAATCTTCTTTGGTTATAAAATACGGCGTTAGAGGAACTTACTTTCTGTACAATCCAAAGTGGTAAGGTAATTATAACTAACGTCATACTAAAGCAACACAAAACGGGCTATTGACGACGGTCCGGGATCAATCCCTTAAGGGAAAGATCCAAAGACGACAACACCTCGTAATCTTGAACCACGGTCAGATGACGATGCAACCACCTGATCTGGCTCCCCACTATCCCCACTTCCACACACACCCAACGTAAGGACTCTTGGCCACGACCGATTTAAGGTGCACCAATACGCTTACAAATATCCATGCACTGACCATGATACGAACCAGGAACCTTCCTATCTAGAGACTAACACCTTAACCAGTAGACCGGTTAGTCGGTAATCCAATGTTCGGCACAGGCGCAAGGCCTCGGCAGGCGTCAGTCTTGCAAAACTGATTATCAGGAAATGATACACTTCGATTCTAACAAAATTTTCAACGAGTTTTCCTACTCATCTTCGAAAATTATAATACAGTTATTTAAATTCAATAAAACCGATACTTTTCAAAGTAAATACATTTTATTGAAATTGAATTAAAGTACAATCGAACTTTTCCAAGAAGTAATTTACCAACGAAGGCAATTTTCTGATAGTTAGCGATATTTGAGGATCCGTGAAACACGTTAGCCTATTTGTTTATTTCCAATGTAGCAGGAGGTAGGACATTAGCTTAACGCCATACAGGGATCGAATACACAAAAGAAAAACAAAGATACCAGAACAGGAACACAATAGAAGAAGGAGCACGAAGAAACAGAGATCAAAGAGTCAAACTGTCCTCTGGCTTCCCAACAGTCTATGGCTCGAGCGATTCGAAGCACTTGACCGCGTCCAATTCGATGCGGCAAATGCCATTTCGTAATATTCATAACATTTATGTAAAGCAAATCATTCGCTTGCCACCTTGATAAATATTTCGATTGCATATCAACTTCCTTTGACACGCTTTTAGAACAAAACCTTGTTGTTAAGCAAACCGCGCAATGATTAGACATGCAATACGAACACATCACGTGTATGTTTAAAACGTCATAAATCGTTTTGAATTCATAATTGTTTGAAAGAGAAAATCTGACATTAATGCAAGTTGAGTACGCGATATAATGTATATTTTTTTATTCAAAGAGCCCTCATCCATTTGGCGATTTTTTTGTTTATTAGTTGTCACTTTGAAGTTTTATGTTTTTTTTTTTACGACCAATTTGACTGAGGTTTACATCTATTATATTATCATCCAAATATATTGAGGTTTTCACTTCAATATATTTAGTTATATAGCCATTGCGAGGGTTGTGGAATAAAAGCTATCCTACACTACTAAGAAATCGTGAAGCTCAGAGGTTAAAGAAAAGAGCATCACATCAATGACTGAAATGAAATAAGACTTCAGCAAAATTGTATCGTTCATATTCAATTATATCGTTCACCGATGTTATTGATGTGCCCAACATTTTGGAGGAAATCGTCCCGCAATGTGTGCAATGCGAATGTTTTCCAATCACTCCATTCAACTACTTTTCGCCAAAAAGTTGTTGGCTCCAAGAGAAAAAATATCGATATCTGACTTTTAATGACCTTGAAATGATTCTCGGAAATCTAAAGATCTCTCTCAGTGCACATGTCGGAACAGACTTATAATTGTGCTTCATTATAATTTCTTTTTGGATACATGAATTGCAAGATTATATGATTTATATTTACTGACTCGGCCGCCGCTGCCAGACTAATTGCCATGTTAACTGACAGTTTTGATGAGGCAGATTCGGATTCATCGTTGGGAACTTTTCTTGCTTCAATTATTTTCGACTGGCCATCGGATAAAGTCTTGTTCGTACTGTTTGTGTAACTCTGTTTCAGCTTCACATCAACATTGATACTTAAAATGTCAGACACTATTGAAATAGAAAAATGAGAAATTTCAATCGCGATATTTCTACTGGAATTAGCATTCGAACAACAAAAAATGGTCGTTGAGAATCAAACAATATTGAACCCTGATCTTTCAATCATTTGAGGAAGGTAGGTATTTTAATTAGCGTCGCACTGGAGCAACACAACGGGCTATAGGCAACGTTCCGTGGTCAAATCCGATGGAAAAGATCCGAGCGATCAACACCACGTAATTTTGAACTACGGTCAGATAACGAGGTAACTCTCCAAACGTCCACACCTCGACAAAGGACATTCATTTGAAGCCATGAGACTTAACGTGCACCTCAGTCGTTTGAGGAAACCGCTACATTGTCTAGCATTATTTTAGAGCAGGGTGTAAAAAAAATCATGATTTTTTCAAAAAAATCTATTAATCGGATTTATTTGATTTAAATCAAAAATCGGATTTTTTTATTTAAATTTCTGTAGGGCCTATAAATTTGTTAAATAAAAAATTGAGTTTCGGACATGACATGTAAACTAATATTTAATTAAGTAAACAATCGGAATTTGTGATATGGTAAATTAATATTTATTTTACTAAATATCATTGTGTGTTACATGACAATACATTTAAAACACAAGTTGACCTCCTCCATAGTTTTTCTTGAGTAAATTAACAAAATCATGTTATCAAATGTATCAGTAAGTGTAAGTGAGACCTAAATTAGTCTGATTAAATAAATATTTGTTATGGGTCACTACTCAAAGTGAAAGGCGACTGTTTCAGGGTGCATTTTGCAAAATAAAAGATGTTCATAGTGTTTAAACTTTCATCCTTTCAAATAGAAAGCTCAGTTGAATTTTTTATTTAATAAATTATTAATCACATTAATTGTGTTATTTTGTATTTATGTCCCAATTAAAAAAAAGTAGTTGAAAAATCACTATAGCTTAGCCATTGGTCAATCAATTAAAGGGGTAACAAGTAGTTTAGGCCTACTTTGTGGGGATTTTCTTTGGTTGTCTTGACATTTACGTAGATGTAGACCTACTGCTTTATTGTTTGTAACATAAAATTATGCATGAACATTGTAAAAACTTTCAAATAGATGTCAACTTATTTTTTACTTCACTGTTTGGCAGAATCCCTGACTCAACACTCAACAGATTACTTAGTCCATAGACACCTCAGATTATTTGCAAGTGTCCAGTGTCAAACATTTTTTTTAAAAGCTCATCAGTACGAGGTGTAGCCATTAGTTCTAAAATCACCATGTGTGCAGAAAGTTCAAAGCATTTGACAAATTCTGTGATTTTTCTAGAGTGTATTTACTTAGTTATAAAAATGTAAGATTGGTTGTGATTTAAATCAATGATTTTTTTTTTAAATCATTTGATTAAAATCATGATTTTTATCGTTGATTTAAATCAAGTGATTTAAATCTTGACACCCTGTTTTGGAGGCTATAAAAAGTATACACTTTATGAAATTCTAAAAGGCGCATCTATTTAACAGAGCTCAGGGATATTCCTGAGTGATGTGCTGGGTGTGCGCTTGGACATCGTCAGGAAAAATAAGAGCTGACGAAAAACGGTCGCGATATCCCCAACTTTGAATTAAAATGTCCAGTAATGTATTTCCCAACATTTATCCGGTTTGGTTTCAATTCATTTTGCTTATCGTGATAATACTTATTTATCTAAACATTTGATTCTATAAATTAAAAACTCAGATTACATTAAAATATCCAAAGCCAATCGTCAAGGGCGTTTGCTAGAAGAAAATGTGTTGTGTAGAGGATTAAATTCGCGCGTGTGGGTGGGGTTGGGTATGGTATGTCCAAAACAGGAAATACAATGACATTTTATGAAGGACTAGCCACTACGTGGCCAGCCCGGCGTTGCCCGTGCTGTTGGTTTGCTTTGTAAGCCAACACCACGGGCAACGCCGTGATATAAGGTATTAATCTGGTGTAAAATTTTCCGCAAGTATCAAATCCGTTGAAGATATATTCAATTTAAAAATGTATTTAAAGAAAATCATATTTTTAGGTATCAATCAAAAATTTAAAGTTTCCGCAGATTTCAAATCCGTTGAAATTTTCAATCAATCTTTAGCGATTTCGATTTTACGAAAAACAAACTGAACAATCCCAGTCAAAGTTTTTTTATTTATTGCCCTCATTTGCGGAAATGGGACAGGAAATGTAAAAATCAAAGCGGAAACGAAAAAAAATAATTTTCTCTATAGTAGGTGTTGGTTCCCCCCGCGATGAAAAATACTTGGCATGTATCCATAGGCTGATTGCAAGGTTACGTGGGTAGAAAAGTCAAGATTATGATGTTTCTTCATTCGCGGAAGAACGCGTTTGAAGAACCAGGTAGAGAATAAAACTATTAAATTCATTTAAAAATCTTCTAGATTGTATTTTAAAATACGCCGCGACCCAAAAATTGCAAAAAATTCAGACTACCTGTGTGCCAAATCTCATTGCTGTACGTGACATAGAACGTCAGGATTTTACAGCCGCGAAACAGACAAACAAACACTGCCTTTAATAATATTTGATAAGAAGGGCGTCTTTTTGAGGTCTGTGCAAGGGGGCCAATGCCTCAGGAACGATCTTAACGAATCCTACATAGGAATGTCATCAGTACTGCTTTATTTAAAATAAGATTGGCTTTAGGACCTAACAGATAAAACTGCGCCAGTACAATGGATTAATATATATGCACAACAAGTACAAAGGTACCGAGAACGAGACTAGCGTTAGTATATCTGGAAAGCTTTGTATTGCTATTGGTTGGTTGCAGTTTTATAGCGTTTGAGCCATATTTGGCCAAGATGCTCCCAACCTCACTTTTGGTACAAATACACACAATGAAAGTGTTATTACCACAAAAGGAGAGAAATACATCCAGGAAGGAATCGAACCTGCGACGCATACAACTCATATTGCTAGCGCAGTAGTCAAAATCAATGAGCCACGGTGGGCCCCTGTACTGTAATATGCACTATGCAGTCTATTTGATAATTTATAAAATAAAAATTCCCAACATCTAACCTAGTATTTATAACCGTCATCTAACTTGGAACTCAGACCCAGAGTGCAGGTATGAAAAACAGACTGCAGTGCAATGAAAACAAGTATTTTTTGTGATACAAGGCCAGATCTGGTCAAGTAGTTTTTTTTGCCTTTAAGTAAATGGAAATACACAAAGAAAAGACAACAGGAAAAAGTTTTGCAAAAAATCCATTCAGGTTTTGATATAATTTGCCTTTCGCGGCAAGCGCGAATATTTTTTTCAGTAATTGTAAGATAATTTTGAAAGAAATAATATTTTATATCAATATATAAATATAATATTTTGTTCATGAAAGGTATGAAAACCGTTTCGTAATCAATCTGGTAATCGCAGAGATAAAATACAACAATTAGAGCGAAATGATTTCAAGTTTCCAACTCAAGTAGATTTTAATTTTTGAACTTTAAAAGGGTTAGACTCCAGATTACGGTGTCATTGCCAATTTGCGAAACATTTGGATTATAGTAACCCGTCATAGGTTTGCCATGTACGCACTTACACCTATTCGCAAGTGGATTTAATGTCGGCTTATCCATATATCCCTTTGGCGATGAAAATTGAAGAACCAATTTGACGAAGCTGATTTCTTGTTTTACCCTTTTTAGAGGACAATATAAGAAATCTAGATGATCGCAAATAGCTAATTAGCGAGGATTTAGCAAATTAAATCACAATTAACATAATTGTTACCAGTCATTCCACCGAAATTTTATTTCAAATGAATAATTTTCATTCAATTTTACAACCATAGAGGCGCAAACAGTTAACTCCATTCAACATTAATTCTATATAAGAGACAATCCTGTTATTTTAATACCATAGTTTTATAATTGTTTCCCATTCCCCCTAGTCCTTTAATACAATTCACGAAGTCATAAATGGGATTCCAAAATAAGTTTCACAAACACTGCATTAAGACTTTCCATCTTTAGAAACCATAATTCCAAGACGAAACCGAAATGCTTTATTCTATTATTTCCTCCTTAATGCCATTGACCGAAAAAAATTTGAAGAATAAAATGGATCACTTCTTCAAAAGAGCCAGAACGTGGAACTGAAATTAAGCAAGTTCGTGACACAATGCGATCCGCCGTTTCAGAGCCTCGACTTAAGAGAAATAATTAAACATAGAAATTAATATTCCAAGTGCTGCTCATCCGTCCCCAGCGGTCAAAGTGCCAGTTGCAGTCAGTCATAGAATTATCAGTGATTCGTACTTCACTATTTAGACCAGGAAGCAGATAAGGTTTTGTTTATTTGCCGACCACGTATCCACCTGTTGGTGAGCTCACTGTTTGCAAGTAATGAGGCCTCACTGACATCAAAATTCTTGGCATTCGAAATTTCGCGGATAGTGAACACGCTCGTTGCAAGGTGGTAATTCGCAGTTCAAGAACACCATACTGGCGAATTCGGTTTAATGGTAGTTAACATTTAACAAGCTGTAAGTGGGAAGGGCTTGATACCTTATGCCAGGTGTTCCAATGGTAATGGTAATTTTTAGTTAACGTCGTACTAGAGCAACACAACGGGCTATTGACGACGGTCCGGGATCAGTCCCTTAAGGGAGAGATCCGAGGACAACACCTCGTAATTTTGAACCACGGTCAGATGACGAAGCAACACCTGAGCTGGCACCCCAATCTCCAAACTTCCACGCCAACCCAACGTGAGGACTTTCGGCCACGACAGATTTAAGGTGCACCAGCCGCCTCTACACCATACGCTTACAAACATCCATGCCCGGACCCGGATTCGAACCAGGAACCTTCCGATCTAGAGGCTAACACCTTAACCACTATACCGGTTGGTCGGCGCCAGGTATTCCAAACAGGTGGTACACAAGGATGATACGAGCGACCCAAATATTCTACGAAGTTTGTTCGATTTTTTAGTATGTACAACCACGTTATGCTATTTATTATGCCATTTGTTACTAGTTACTTGTGAGAGTGGTTTTTCTGAAATTTTGTATATAAAAAATAAATATATAAACAGACTAAGTGTTGAAGAGGACTTAAGAGTGAAGTTAAGCTCCATTGCTCCTGATATTGATATTTTAATAAAAGAAAAAGAAGTTTCGCACTAAAAATTGATTTTTGATTATGTTAATCTTTGTTTACTTAGTTTGTACTTATTATTTAAAATTATTTGTTATTAGACCTGTGAGTAAAAAATAAAACTGTAAATTTCAATAATCGTTTTATTTTTTCCTTTATTAAAACATCATTAGTACGAAATACGAGTGCATTAATCATAAAATATATAGCTTTCTTAGTATTATATATATTGCAAACATGATTTTAATTAAAATAAAACAAGCCAATGGGCACTTTTCTGACATTAGATATATGTTTCTAAAAAAGTACAGGACTGGTGGTACGCCAAAAATTTCTAAATATTTCAAGTGGTACGCAGTTACTAAAAGGTTGGGAACCCCTGCCTTATGCTATAAAACAAAAAAAATCACTTTACAAAGTCTTCTTTTCCCTAATGGTATGGCTCTGTATTGTATCATAGTTGTACACTTCGGCAGTACAAACTTAACCATTCTGGACATATTTCAACACAAAATATAAGCAAAAAATTCGGTAGTTTTTGTCAAGGCCAAACTGTCGTCTTGATGTGAATACTCGGGCATGATGTCCAAATCTCTACTGTAATAAAAGGCAGTGTCTGCTTGCGTGTCCAGATGAATCTATATAGGACTTAGTTTTAAAATTTGGTACACAGGTAATCATAATTTATCTGTGAATTTTGTGCGAAGAGCCCGAATTTTAATGTAGAATGAAGTAGAGGAAGTGTCTGAACTATTGTTTAAAGTGAATATTCTACAATTAATTTAATTTGAACGATTAAAGTTGATATTAATATTGAAGGATACTCTCTTTATTGATTAAAGGCCTGCGATTGTAGCATAGTTCGGTAGATATTGAATAACCACAAACGCAATCCTTACTCCAGTCACTTCAAAGTCACACTGGCCCAAAGTTTGCACAACACCGTAGGATTACAGCATATTGAGGACGACCCTTCCCGCGCTCGGTTCGAAGGTCATGTCAGTTACGTATATCCTTTGTCACGACGCTATATTTCACTTCGTCTAGTTATAAAATCAAAGACATAACAGTTGTAAAGTTTTTTATGTAACGCTCCACTTTTCGTGCATGCCACCCAATACTGTTTCGATTTCAAAGACCCATTCACGTCAAAAAGTTGAATTTCTCGCTTGTGGGATTCGACAGGATTTCTTCGAAACAAGAAAGGTCAATCAAATTAGAATATGAATACAGCTGAAAATTATTTCCTTTTGGATTAGCTCAGATGAAGACGAACTCCAAATTGGACCCGGATGTAAAGTTGGCCGGCCGAATGGATTTATTTACCTGTTGAAGGGCATTTTTCATTTTCTGAATACACTTCCCCCACCCCCGTCACTGTGTTTAACATTAGTCATAATTTAGATAAGGCAGAGGCAACATTATTCGGGTTTTCCCCTTTTATTTACTTGTTGCACAAATTCGTAGCTCATTTTCAGAAATGGAAATGAATTTGCGGATAAAAGGTCGGAGTTCAGCAATTCGCTGTCCACTTGCAAAACAAGTTTCATACGAATTATTTACTTTTATCCATTTTTACCAAAGTAGTTAAGTTTCCATTTATATGCATCTTCACATTTCCCATATTACGACACACTGATGTGGACTTTCCGTTCTATGGAAATGCAAAATGTCGGATTTATTTTGCGAAAACTTCCAAGCTAAATGTGTAGGTGTACACGGTGGATTTTAAACTATGGGAACACTTGCCAATTTTTTGGAAAAAAATTGAAAAATATTTATTTTAATATCTTTATGTTTTGTACTTTTGATGTCAAATTGTGTTGGTCTGGTAACATGAATAAAAATTTAATTGTTACACAAAAATTAACTTTAAAAAAAATTCGAGTGCATTTATCTGGTTGGTAGTTGAATTTTACTGCTCATTGAAGCAACACAGGGGGCTATTGGCGACAATCTGGAATCAATCACAAAGGGAAAGATCGAGAACACCTCGTAAAATCATGCGTACTCCTGTACAGATTACCCGTTTGTGTGCAGGCATACTTCGTTTCTGTACAGAATACCGGTTTGTGCACAAGTATACTCCGTTTCTGTACATAATACCGGTTTGTGCGCAAGCATACTCCGTTTCTGTACATAATACCGGTTTGTGCGCAAGCATACTCCGTTTCTGTACAGAATACCGGTTTGTGCGCAAGCATACTCCGTTTCTGTACAGAATACCGGTTTGTGCGCAAGCATACTCCGTTTCTGTACAGAATACCGGTTTGTGCGCAAGCATACTCCGTTTCTGTACAGAATACGGGTTTGAGCGCAAGCATACTGCGTTTTTTTTTTTACAGAATACCGGTTTGTGCGCAAACATACTCAGTTTCTGTACAGAATACCAGTTTGTGCGCAAGCATACTCACGTTCTGTTCAAATTACCAGTTTGTGCGCATGCATACTCAGTTTCTGTACGGAATACCTGTTGTGAAGAATCAATTGATTCTTCCAATTAAACAGTTACATGACACCTGGCTATCTGGACTTAGGCCTAACTGGCGCCTACGTAAGCTTGCAAACGGAGACCTGTTCCCCCCTTTCGGAAGGGGTACAGAGGGAACGTCGCCGATTGTCCAGCGAATGATCGTACTGATACGTCACGAAGGCTCTCAGCCAATTCGGACGAGGCGCCGACCCTTGAACTTGAATTTGGAAGAGAAAAAAGAGGATTTGACTTTTGGACGTTGGACTGACGGTTGACCAGAGACGGAACAGCGGTTCCTGGTTTTTTGCGTACTTGTGGAGTCCTGAAAAGAGCGAGCGCTCACTCCAACATTTTCGTGAGGATATCTATCCTATTGAGAGGATTCAGGAACACCCAGTTCCAAACTGATTGAACTTTGGGAACATCCTGTTCCAAAACTGCCGCGTAATTCAGGAACATTCGGTTCCAAACTGGTTCAAATTCGGGAACATCCTGTTCCGAACGTCCGTCGTACTCCATCCGAATCCTGTCCCTGAACTCTAAACAATTTGTACATAACTTTATTAATCTAGAATAAAGAAAACTATCTGTAAGAAATCTAGTGATTGATGCGCTACCCTGTTAGATTCAGTTCCTTACAGATAAAGTATAATAAAAAAATGGTGGCAGCCGGTGTTGGATTGCCAGAATAAGTTAAAAATTCTAGCGACCCAAAAATTAATAGACTTAGTGTGAACCATCGAGGATCGACACTGAAGTGGACACCCCGTCCAAAGATTGAACAAGCGGATCAGGACCAGTAGGACTGAGCTGACGCTGGACACCCCGTCCAGAGATTGAACTAGCGGACCAGAAGGACCGAGCTGAAGGTGGACGCCCCGTCCAGAAATTGAACTAGCGGACCAGAAGGACCGAGCTGAAGGTGGACGCCCCGTCCAGAAATCGAACAAGAAAGTGGACGCCCCGTCCAGAAATCGAACAAGAAAGTGGACGCCCCGTCCGGAAATCAAACGAGAAAGTGACACCCCGTCCCGAATTAAAGTGAGAGACAACTATTCCCAAGTGAACGGAAGCCTGTGGAAGCAGTTGATGGTAAAAGAGACTTGCAACAGACAAGGTAAGCCTGATTCTTCATTAGAGGCTAATTTAAATTGTTATGCAAAAGTAAATATTAAATAAAAAAATACCAAGTGGTGAAATAATAAGTGAAGTAGAATATATATAAAGGCATGATGTGTATAATATTTTACTAGTAATAGAAAATTTAAGTATTGTGTTAAATTCCTGAGTTCAAAAAATTACGTACTAGAATCAATTTCAGTGCTGTGTGGGAATGAAAAATTATATTAAATTGATGAATTGAATATACTGTGTTCTTAGAGGATATAGAAAAGAGTATTTTTGTGTATTGCATGTGTTAAAGTAACAATTTAAATCTTGGTAGAACTGTATGCATTGTGTTTAATTACTAAGCCTAAGATAAGTGAAGTGGATCATGAATGTGTATAATTGTATTGTACTGTAGAAAAAAGTTGTTAAATCGGTAAGGGAATATACCATTTAGTTGTTGAAAGTATTCAGGGTTAGTGGTGAAAGAGAAAAAAATAACTTTTCCCCTTCCCCGAGAAAAACCATTCCCCTTCCCCGAGAAAAACCACGCAGGCGAACCAGTTTTGTGCGACCTTGTGTCCCAGAGGTCAAAGAAGTTAGCCGTTTGTTGATTCCTGTAGGGAAAAGTTAGGTATTGTAATCCGTGGTTGTAAGCGTTCTAAGGAATTCTAAAACTTACTGGTTAAAATGGCGTTTCTGAACAAGCACAGAAAAATAGATCTTAAAAATCTCGCATATGAATTAGGGATTGAGGTCGATAATGATGATAGGATTTTCGATCTGATAAAGAAAATTCGAGAGAACGAAAATTTTGAAGAAACAGCCGTTAAAGAGGTTTTGCAAAGTTTAATAGAGGATAGGATGTTAGAGGACGCTGAGGATAAGGAAAGACGGTTAACTGAGGAAAAAAGGTTGGTCATGGAAAAAGACACCCAGGATAGGTTAGCGGAAGAAAGGAGATTGGAAAAAGAATTCGAGTTGCAAAGACTGCGAATTTTGCAGTCTGCGGAAACAAATAGTGTAGCATCGTCTAATTCCGAAAGCAGAAAATCAAATAAAAATATAAAATCCGTGATGCAGCAATACGAACCAGACAAAGTAGATATAGCAATATTTTTAACCCTTTTCGAGCGACAGGCTAAGAAAATTAATTTAGAGGAAGATGAGTGGGTTCATCAATTGTATAGTTTAATGCCCGGAGAAATAATTCAACTTATGGTTAGGGAACCTGAAGAACAAAGTAATGATTATAGGTATATGAAATCTATGCTTCTAAATAGATTCAAACTAGATCCAGAGGCCTTTAGAATCAAATTCCAAACATATCAACGTCAAAATGGGGCGTTATGGAAGGATTTGATTTTCGAATTAAGGAGTTATTTGGAGGGATGGATTGACGGGATAAAAGTGGAGGATTTTGAGACGTTAAAAGATCTAATGATAGCAGATCAGATTAAAAGACGCGTTCCCGCCGATATGAAAGACCATTTTATTGATCAATGGGGAAAATTAATCGACCCAAATCAATTAGCGGAGAAATTAGATGCGTATGAAGCCACCCGTAGGCTTATAAAAAAACCACCTCTTTCCAGACCTCCCGAAAAGAAATTTGGTGATAGACAAAAACCAACCGGAAAACCGGAAATCGCACAGAAACCAGCAGATGATAGGAATGGGGCTAAGGACTGGCGGAAAACAAATAATGTAAATACGGATTGGAGGACGAAAGAATTCGAAAGGAGAAAGGTCCCCACTTGTTACAATTGTTTGAAACCAGGTCACATTCGTCCCCAATGTACTGAACCCAGAAGAAGTGCAGAAATTGTAAACAATATCACTTCGGACTCGAAATTTTCTCCGTCGTTTAACCCTTACCTGAGTAGGGCTAAAATAAATCAGATAGAAGTAGAAGTATTAAGGGATAGTGGCAGCTGCATAGACTTGTGTCCTATACATTTAGTGCAGTCCGAAGATTTTACCGGGGAGCAAGTCTGGGTAAAACAACCCTTGGAGAATTCGTTCAGGTGTTTGCCACTGGCTCATATCGAAATTGAGAGTTCCGAGTTTGGTAGGGTCGAAACAAAAGCTGCGATAGTAGGGAAATCAGTCGAAATGGACCATTACCTATTAGGAAATTTCACCCAGGAATTGATCGAGCTGCAGAAAAAGAATCCCGCGATAATTAACGCAGTAGTGACGCGAAGTCACAGTAAATCAAAAGTTAACGGGAGTCTCGATGACTCTAAGGGAAAATCGGAAACGGGAAAGCAAGACGAAATAGTCTGCCAAGCCGTTGTACCGGATTTAGATGTGGTAGAGTATGCGGAAGAGGTAGAAATAATTTTACCTCCCGTAGAAAAAAAATCCGAGTTAACGTTACTCGATGTTGATGCTAAAACGTTCGCGAGAGAACAAGAAAGCTGCCCTGAGCTTAAACCAATTTGGGAGAAGGTAAGGCAGAATAAGACATCCGAATTCAAAATAGATAATGATATACTCTTCCGGATCTCTAAAGATCACAGGGGCGAAGAACGAAATCAATTAGTGATCCCCACTAAGTATAGAAGTCGAATTTTGAGTCTTTGTCATGATGGTGTTGGTTCACATTTAGGAGTTACAAAAACAAAAGACAAGCTTTTTAGGTATTACTTTTGGCCAGGTTGCGTTAAGGAGAGTGACGAATTTGTCAAAACTTGTGATAGTTGTCAAAGAGTAGGAAAGCCATCCGAACAGAAAAAAGCGCCTCTCAAAATCGTGCCAGTAATCACCGAAGTATTCGCTGATATAAATATTGACACTGTTGGGCCTTTACCCGAATCTACGAAGGGAAATAGGTACCTTTTGACGGCTATCTGTCTTGCGTCCAAATACCCGGAGGCAATTCCCTTAGAAACTGTAAATTCGGAAAATGTGACTGATGCGTTGCTAACCATATTTAGTAGAATAGGATATCCAAAGCATGTGAGCTGTGACAATGGGTCTTATTTTACTAGCCACCTCACAACTACCTTCTTTGAAAAGTTTGGCATCAAAGTTAGGCATAGTTCAATCTATCACCCTCAGACGAACCCAGTGGAACGGTTTCATAGAACCATCAAACGTCTTTTAAAAGTAATGTGTGTAGAATCTGGGGAGGATTGGGAGAGATGCTTGCCTTCAGCACTGCTTGCCCTCAGAAAGGTAACGCATGTATCAACGGGTTTCAGCCCAGCCGAATTAATCTACGGCAAAAATTTACGAGTACCAGAGACGCTCATTTATGAAAGATGGAGTAAAATTCCACCAGACGAAAATATTGTAACTGAACATGTGTTCAGTCTTATTAACCGATTAAGGCGGTGTCAACTTTTGGCCTCTGAGGTAGAAAAAGATTCGAAGGAAAAACGAAAGACGTATTATGACAGAGGATCTGTCAAACGTGAATTCAAAATAGGTGATAGGGTATTAGTGTTATCCGCTTGCCCTCCTAATAAGTTAGCCGTTCGCTGGATCGGTCCAGGAACGATAGAGAGGAAGCTATCAGAAACAAATTACGTTGTTAAAATGCCTGGGAGATTAGAGAAGGTACAGGTGTATCACATTAATTTACTGAAACCTTACCATCAACGCGTTGAGAGCGTAAATATAGTAATGAGCGAGACAGTCTCAAGGGAAACGATTGACTCAGATTTAGAGATTCCGTACCCTAACGCGAGTCCTAATATTTTTGATTTTAGTGAAATCGTGAAAGATAGTCGCCTTGAAGAACGGTGTACGCCCGAACAGCTCGGGGAATTAGAGACCTTATTGGTATCGCACCGGAAATTGTTCTCAAATGATCCGGGCCGGACACACCTGATAGAACATGACATTAACTTAATCAGTGATCAACCTGTAAGATCTAAACCCTATAGAACCTCCCCCAGACAGAACGAGATATTAAAAACCGAAATTAAGCGCATGTTGGACCTAAACATCATTGAAATCGGAGAGTCCGATTATACCTCTCCAATGATACTGGTCGAAAGCCCTGGACGCGACCCCCGTCCGTGTGTAGATTATAGACGGTTAAATTCGATCATTAGAATGGAATACTATCCATTGCCCAACATGGACGATAGAATTGAGAAGGTCTCCGCAGCCAAATACATCACAGTGATCGATCTGACCAAAGGATACTGGCAGATTCCTTTGAGTCCTAGAGCGCAAAGGATAGCTGCGTTTGTAACCACTTTCGGAACATACAGGCCCCTAGTTCTTCCTTTTGGTCTGGTAAATGCCCCTTTTTGTTTTTCGAAATTTATGGCACAACTACTACAAGGTTACGAAGAATTTTGCGTTCCTTACCTTGATGATGTAGCGATATTCTCCGAAACGTGGGAAGACCACTTTAAGCATCTCAATCTTGTGCTGCTAAAAATCGCATCAGCCCGTCTTACGATTAAACCCGCTAAATGTAGGTTCGCGCAGGATTGCGTGAAATACCTAGGACATATGGTAGGAGGGGGGAAAAGGACACCGACTGAAGCAAAAATCAAAGCGGTGGTTGACTTTCAAACACCTAAAAACAAAACCCAAATCAGACAATTCTTGGGATTGAGTGGCTATTATGCCAAATATATAAAAAATTATGCAATTATTGCCGAACCCTTGACCCGCGCGTTAAAAGGGAAAATTAAGAAGGAAGATGTGGATTGGTCAGCGGAGTGTGATGCGGCTTTTAATGAGTTGAAGAAACGTCTCACAGAGAAGCCTGTGTTATACGGCCCTGACTTCTCGAAAGAATTTATTTTGCAAACAGACGCATCTGATAAGGGAATAGGGATAATCATGGCTCAAAAAGGTTCGGATAATACCGACCATCCCCTTTTATACCTAAGTCGGAAGTTTACCGGAGCTGAGTGTAAATTTGGAACTACAGAAAAAGAATGTTCTGGCATTATCTATGCCATAAAAAAACTACGCCATTACCTGGATGGTCAAAATTTCACAATCGAAACAGATAATAATCCCCTTGTATTTCTTAAAACGAATGCTGGACGTAACCCAAGGCTCATGAGATGGGCGTTAGCATTGCAGCCCTTTAATTACAAAATCATTCACAGGGCTGGAAAAGACATTGGCCATGCAGACTGTCTGAGCAGAATGCTACCTGATAATTAAGAAAGCATTGTATTTGAATATTTGATTTTGATTTATTATTTTTGTATTTGTGTACTTTCATTTAGTAAAGTGTAGTATATTATATTTAAGTAGCATGTAGTAAGGTGTTGGAATTGTACACAAGAATTAGTGTTCTGAAGTTTTTCTTTTAAATAATTTTGTGCCTCTAATGTTGTTGTCAGGTGAACCAGGTCTAACAATTGCCTTGCAGATTTTGCCATTACGTCAAAATCTCCCTAAGGGGGGAGGGATTGTGAAGAATCAATTGATTCTTCCAATTAAACAGTTACATGACACCTGGCTATCTGGACTTAGGCCTAACTGGCGCCTACGTAAGCTTGCAAACGGAGACCTGTTCCCCCCTTTCGGAAGGGGTACAGAGGGAACGTCGCCGATTGTCCAGCGAATGATCGTACTGATACGTCACGAAGGCTCTCAGCCAATTCGGACGAGGCGCCGACCCTTGAACTTGAATTTGGAAGAGAAAAAAGAGGATTTGACTTTTGGACGTTGGACTGACGGTTGACCAGAGACGGAACAGCGGTTCCTGGTTTTTTGCGTACTTGTGGAGTCCTGAAAAGAGCGAGCGCTCACTCCAACATTTTCGTGAGGATATCTATCCTATTGAGAGGATTCAGGAACACCCAGTTCCAAACTGATTGAACTTTGGGAACATCCTGTTCCAAAACTGCCGCGTAATTCAGGAACATTCGGTTCCAAACTGGTTCAAATTCGGGAACATCCTGTTCCGAACGTCCGTCGTACTCCATCCGAATCCTGTCCCTGAACTCTAAACAATTTGTACATAACTTTATTAATCTAGAATAAAGAAAACTATCTGTAAGAAATCTAGTGATTGATGCGCTACCCTGTTAGATTCAGTTCCTTACACTGTGCATGCATACTTGCCTCTATTTAGCTTCGCACGTTTGATAGTCTTTGACTAGTTAGTTTCTACGATAAGATAATATTTCGTCCTCGAGAGCAATTATGAACCTAGTAGTCTTCGAAAATTCGAGGTGTTGGCATTAAAGATAATTATAGAACATTGGAAATGGTAGTGTATGTAATTGGTAATTATTAGTTAACGTCGTACTAGACGACGGTCCGGGATCAATCCTTTAAGGGAAAGATCCGAGGACAACACCCCGTAATTTTGATCCAGGGTCAGATGACGAAGCAACACCTGAGCTGGCACCCCACTCTCCAAACTTCCACACCAACCCAACGTGAGGACTTTCGGCCACGATAGATTTAAAGTTCACCAGCCGCCTCTACACCATACGCTTACAAACATCCATGCCCGGATTTGAACCAGGAACCTTCCAATCTAGAGGCTAACACCTTAACCACTATACCGGTTGGTCGGCGGTAGTGCATGTAAAAGACCAAACTAAAAACCCACTGATAGGTATGCAGTTGAATTAACGTCAAACTCGAGAAACAAACCGGGCTATTGACAACAGTTCTGTTTCAATTCCGTAGTGAAAGGCCCAAGGACAACAGCTCGTTACTTTGAACCACGGTCAGAAGACAAAATCTTCACCTGTGTGAGCTGGCACTCTTTTCAAACTTTGACACCACGCCATACAATTCAATAGAATAGAATGAAACGCCATAAACGAGCGGTGAAATTTAAGTACCACTTCATCGACAGTTACTCCACAGAAAAAAAAATAAGGCCAACGAGCTTTAAGTGACCGAAAAAAATTGCTCAGTGAAACTGATGCGTGATATTAGAAACCAACCTAGTTTGTTTGCACATAGCTCATCATTCTGAACCACTGATAACAGATTAAGAGAAACGCGTGCAGATCCAATTTCGAAGATAGTCGAGCGAAAGACGTACGTTGTGTGTTTTTGATTTCACTTATGAATGAGCTCCTTTGATGGGACAGAAGAGATAGATTTCAAATTTCATCGCCCGACTCCAATTCTCAATATTTTAAAAGAAAATAATTCCCGATGCAACTAATTAAGAAACAGAAAGCGTGCTGGGGTAAATGCAGAGTAGAAAATTTCACCGATATCGAATCAATAACTTATCATTTGAAATTTCAATGACCAATATATATAATATTAATTTAATGATGTATGTTTTGCGTTTAATAGATATTATTACTTGAATGATCTGCATGAATTAACTGAGGAGGTTAATATGTGACACGAGTTGGAATATAGGCTCCACGGAGGTTATATTCCAACCTAGGATTCCATGCCTAGATTTTTCTTTCTCATTTAGCACATTTCTATACACCCGGAAAAGTGATTTAATTTTTTTGCTTCAAACGTTCACTTGTGTTTGTTATTATGCTGAAATTTTGAAGGTAAAATGTTTTTATAAAGGTCAATTATTTCGGAAAAAAGTTGCCAATATCGCATGGCAAATGATAAATACATTCACATTTTTACGCAATTGTTTATGTAGTTTACTTTCCACTGTATTACTCTGTACGTCCGTTTATATTTTAAGATAAAAAGATACCGTCAGCTTTAAGTATGACATCCAAATCAAAATTTTCCAGATCAGTGTTTTGGTTTTCTAGACCTGTGGTGATTTTTATAGTGATGAAGTGTTCACTAGCTTTTTCTTCGAATGAAGATTATATTTCTTCTTGAGAAACACTAAGAGGTTGGTTTGGGATTTTATAGCAAAAGTCCCATATTCGACCAAGCTGCGCAAAAACACAAGATAGGAAACGTCAAGTAACTGTCGAAAGAAGGGGAGCAAGAGGAGAAATAAAGATAGCTTGGGTACTCTGGGGTAGAGTGCCTATATAATAAGAGTGGCGACATACGGGAAACACTTTCTGATTGGCTTAGAGACCTTTTCTACCGCCCGAGGCGGTCTTTTCCTAGCTCCCGTAGACTTAACATGGGAACTTTTGGTGTGTTCGAGAAAAACGTGTGTACATTAAATAAGAAAGAAATTATAGTTTATTCATGTTCCATTTCGTGTTCTAGAATGTTTATTTATTATTATTTTAGTGTTTTGTCAGCATAAATTTGAAGACTTTTTAAGTAAACAGCTTTTTTTGAACAACGTGGTGTTTCCCGCAATCTAAGTTCGCGTGTTGTAGAATCCATCTCATCGCATATGTATGTAATTGAGCGTTTATATGATTCATTTATACCGAATGTATCAATATTATAACAATCATATACTTTTTGTTCTCCTTGAAATGATATATTAATTCGCCCAGCAACCTTATTTGAGACGATTCTGGTAGAAAAATGGCTGCCGCGCATGCGCACAGGGCCAAATTTGGTCCCTTGTCGCCACTCTTACTATATAGGCACTCTACTCAGAGGTAGCTACCCCCATGTTTATTCAGAGACAGTGAAGATCGTGGTTGGTTCTTAGGGTATTTATGGTACCATGACCATATTTGATCATGCTGCGCCAGACACAAAACACGCAAGATCAAGACATACAAGGTTTCTGACCCAGAAGAGATAAATACACCTGAGTAAAACCTGACCCGAGTACACCTGAGAAATTAACTACGGAGTAATCGAACCTGGGCCGCCTACAATTCACCGTAAGCCCCAGGAGAAAATAATACATCACTAAGATACCTTGGATTCGTATAAAGCCCGTACATAGCTAAAGATATACCCAGAGGGGAACACATTTAGTGATTAAAGCTTTGGGAGTAGAAACCCCTCCATTCGTTTTCTCAGAACCATTTCTTGACCAAGTGTTCCACTTCTACGTCGAAGATATAACTTTTTATTTTTATGTAACTACTAGCCATTGCTTGGCTAACCCGGTGTTGCCCGTGCCCGTGATGTAAGGTATTAAAGTGGCGTAAAATTTTCCGCAGATTTCAAATCCGTTAAAATTTTTACTCATATTTAACGGTCTAGGAGATAGAAGAAAGAACTGTGACTATAGTTAAAAGATTTATCGTCCTGGCTGGGAAAACATTCCTCCGCGCAAAATCAAAGCGGAAACGTAAAAAATCATTTTTTGAGCGTTCTCCGGGGCGATGAAAAAAACTTCATGATTCCAAGGCTGATTGCAAGGTCACGTGTGTAGAAAAGTCAAGATTGGGGTTGTTCTTCTTTCGTCAGGACGAAATGCGTTTGAAGAACCAGGTAGAGAATAAAACTATTAAATTAATTTAAAAACCTTCTAGATCGATTTTTAAAATTTCGCCGCAACCGAAAAATTGCAAAAAATTTGGACTACCTGTGTGCCAAATCTCATTGCCGTAAGTACCATAGAATCATCAGGATTTTGCGCCCGCGAAAACAACAGACAAACACTTCCTTTTATAATATTAAAGATAAATCACTAAAGTCATGAAAGATAACATTTAAACGTGCAATGAACGACAGGTGGTTTTGGGTTAAAAACAATAATCTCAGCAAAAATACTACAAATCCAAATGCACTCCTGAACTTAAGGAGTGCATTTAGATTTGTATTATTTTTGCCGTGATCACTGTTTTTAATGGATGAACACACATTTAAGCACTTTTATGGAGAATATACGATTACAAACAACATACCTTCTCTGGTTAAAAACAATGATCACAGAATAGTTACAAATCTAATCACAAAAATTTACAAATTTAAATGCACTCCTTAATGCAATGATTGCAGCAAAAATACTCATTGTTTTCAATGGATGATCACCCATTTAAGCACTTCTATGGAGAATATTACAAACAACATACCTTCTCTGGTGATCAGCTTGACGTCAGTTTCTCCTCCAGCAACAGGAACCATCGTCGATAGCACATGACAGCAGAATATCCACAGAAAATTGATTAAACTAACTCCCAGTTTCATCTCCATCGTCGAATATTACAAAACGTCCACTTTTGAGGGTGACTTATTTCAATAACCAGACATCAGTCATCAGCTGGAAATCAATTGCGGTACACGCGTGTATCCTACTGTACTGCACGATCGAATACGCGAGTAGCGTTGTTGAAATTCCATAGTAGCTCTTGCTATAATCACGCCATAGATTACAAGACCGGATCTTCGAAAATCACAGATTCCAGTTCGAGGGACAGAAACAGGAACTTGGGAGACCTGAAGGACAGAAAATAGCTTAATGAGTTTCAGAACGCATTGTATTATTCGCAGATTATAATTCATGGAATAGATAAACTAACTCAATGGTCAATTTTGGCCAGTTCAACGGATACGGTAGTACATAGAGGACGTTCCGATAAGCATTTATCTAGTCGCCAGTTAGGCGATTGATTATAGCAGCGGGGAGTACAGTGATTTACAAATAGTATACGTCAAGGATTACAAATTCGCATCCTAGTGGACCTTCAGTATGGCTAGACAATCCCTGCAAACATGCTGCTTCAATGCTAGGTATTTTGTCAGTGTTTACATACGAATTTTATTAATCAACCAGCCTCGTCGAAACAACCACTAGCAAGTTTAAGAAATGCATCCATTTGTTTCATGTTTTGAATACATCTTATTTGTTATTGTTTATGGTAATCAACATTAACACAAAATAATATCGTGTTCAAAATATTAAAGTTGACTGCTTAAAAATTCAATCACAATATTTTAGTGTTTGATGTCGGATATTTGAATCCAACGTATAGTAAAACTCGTGTTGAGTTATTATCAGTTCAGTTAGTCGGGATCTATGGTCATCTTTCGCAACACAAGGACATTGTACAAGGCCCAGTTTTAAATATACTCAGATGGAGATTTGAAGCCAGGGCTTGTTGAACCGAGGACCAGAGGGCTAACCACTTGGCTACCAGATCGGTGATATTTTTCATTAGAGGTACAATCACGTGCAGTTTTTAAATAATCCGTTATATTACTTTGGCAATCAGAAGGCAAATCAAAGGCAATCTAAAGACAATGCGTGTTCACTTCCTATTGATATTGTACTTTTACAAAATAAATGCATCCAAACCACCACTTAACAGGTCTCAGAGGCCTGGGTTTAAAAACTCTCTGAAGATAAAGTATCAGCAAAACGAGTATAAATCCCATTATCGGTTTTAAAAAAGCCACACAAAAGATGGCAGCAGAACCATTTAAAAGACTATTCAAAATGTTGATTGCTATATTTTCCAAAATGATATCGATCACGTTTCTTCAGTGTAAACAATTTGTGTGGGTAATCAATGTGTGAATACTTCCCCAATTTGTAGGCCGATGGATTTTATGCTAATTCGAATATAATTTCAATGCCAAAGTGCAGCTTATATAACCAGCCTCTTCCTCGCACATACTGAATTTCATTGGAGCCATACATGAAGACATTATTAAGGTCCCATCTGTCAATGCCCGGAAACCTTTTTTGCAGACTTGATAACTTCGTGTCGTTTTTTTACACTGGGATACGAAAGAAGAAAATTAATAATTCCTTGTCGTGTATTTCTTACTCTCATACAACTTCAAACCTGAATAAAGCAGTTGAAAATCGCATATCTAGAAGATGAAGACGCGCGTTACAACTTCTCACCTCCGAAACGCACCGATAACCCCGAGGAAAGAAGGAAGTCCACGCCAACCGAGAATTAAAACATTATCCGAACCAACCGAGTTGTTTTGAGTTGGAAATGAAAGAGGGAGGGGGCGAGGACATGTCACGTACTAACAATCACCTGGAGACGCTATACCTGCATTCCAAATCCCGCAGAGGGGAACCTATCAACTTCTGCTGTTGGCATCAGGATAGGGAGGAAAACGAAAACAGGTACCGACTTGGGAGGTCCCCTCCTTCCCCGAGCTGAGGCTCGTCAAGCTTTTAGCAGAGTTGCAGTAACGAGTCCTCCCGAATCCAGACTGTTATGCAAATGAAATGAATACAATGGTCATGGAGGGTAATACAAACTGACGCTTCCCGTTAAGTACTTTGGCGATATGAGGAAGGTCAACAGCCATTTTGGTGAAAGACGGCACCGTGGTTGGAATGGAAAGAACAAGCTGCCACAAATCAATGTCGCGTTTGGATGAAAAAAACTAGGTTGTGGTTAAAATAGACTGGGTGCTGGATTCAAAATATTCAAATTTCAGCAGATGAATTTTAATGGGTAAATATAAAGATTTGCGCTGCTAGTGTTTGCTCAAACAACCATCCTTTCGAAACTACGAGTCAAATCTGGTATCTAAAAAAACTTAGAAATGTGCATTTTCCCTAAAAACATTCAGTTTCGAATTGAATTTAGTGTGCGTTATTTTCGTCAAATCAGAACACACAAGCTCTGTCATATAACCTACTAGTTTAATCGAACAAATAAAACATTCAAAATTATTTTTTAATATCAAGCCTAACTGCAGTGTTCACACAATTTGAGGGACACTTTAAAATCCGCTGTATAAAAATATTTAAAAGGTAATTATAAAGTCCAGCTGTGTTTAAATGTATCTTAAAAATTAAAGTTTGCACGGATAGATCCTACATCCTGAAAAGTTCGTGGACAGTCTATGTAATTTTACCGTATATAATATCTTAAATTACGTAAAATAATAGAAAAGTTGATGGACATGGAAAAACGAGTTTCGTATATACGAGTATCAATCGCAGCAAATATGAAATAATGAAAATCAAGGAAATATCTATATATATAATTCTCTTACGTGGCACGCAAAAAAGACGTTATTTGTTATCGCGTTTTGGCAATATTGTACGATTGTTTGTTTATCACGAAGCCTCGCGCTTCAATTGAATTTATAGCGTTTTCAAATGAAATTTTATTGAAAAAAAAAATGAATTTTAGTTCAGCTGTTGCAGTTAATAATAGAAATCAAAGAAAGCGGGGAATCTTTTCAGAGCCATTAAAAAAAAAGGTCCTTTTCAGGGCCAACAATTATAGTTCAACAAGACGCTTGCACTACAACTTTCGACAACAAACTCAATGAAAAAGCGTGGGTGGCTCGAGTGCAGGGGTAAATGTACACACAAACAACATGCTGGGTATTCAATTTCCAAATAAGCGATCACATTTCGAGTCAAAATATGCTCAAAGTTTTCATTTGAATACTGATTCTATAGGTACTGTATATATCTTTTCTGAAAAACAGCAAAAAAATTTAGCTTTGAAAAATATTTTTGTGTAATATCATATTTTGTAAACAATTTCTTCTGCTAGGACACATGTCTTCATTGAAGCGAGCATAAGGAACCAATGAGGATTGCGAAGCAATCCTCCTGGGGTTGTTCACATAAATTAAGGGATATTTCAAATTCCACTTTTTCCATATATCTACAAGCAAAATATAACTAAAATACAACCATGCCACTTTTAATCCCCAGACCAAATATATTTGAAGATCTATCACAAAAACAGATGCCAAGCTCTTAGAGGTAGGCGCGGTTCAAAACATACTTTCGCACCTTTTAACAGGTTGTAAACGATGATGCAGAAGTTCCCCCAATAACCAGCCCGCCTTCTTCAGCCCTGGGACATTCATGTACTTTTTCAACAGGAGTAAACTTTTGGTACACTGGGAGAGATCCAATTTTAGAAGTGCAACGCCCTATTATCAGAACCAGGATTTGGCCCAAAGATGCGGAGTTAAAACTACCGAGCAATTACAAGTACCTTTTTGAGATACTCATATAAGCTTAGAGCCTAAGGCTACTCATAATGGGGAGTTATGTCAGGGTATGATCAGCTAATAGACCTGTCGCCTCCCCCATATGGAAGGTCGTTGGTTATCATGGTAACAGACCCAAATACTAGCGGGCCCTTGAAAATTGGAATTTGGAATAGTTACTGTTGTATTGCAAAGTTTGTTTTCCAAGTATATATTTTCACTACGTCCATAAAAAAAACCAAGCTTTACTACTCGGCTTAGCTTGAGGTTTGGTTTCCTCAGAAGTTTCAATGCGTCGTCGAATAACTCTTTGAACTTTGCACGTTTCAAGTGTTTGTTTTCATTACTCCTTTTGATGCTTTTGTCGTGACATCTTTTGATGGTTAGTGTTGATACGAGTTTGATTAAAAATTGGAACCTTCTTGTATTACTATACAACAACCTGAAAAGGTTCTTTCTCACTGGCAACATGCCTACCAGAAGATTGGCAACAATAATACGTTAAGTTGAAGAATATCTCAATGAACAGACTTCTATTGACTCAGGGCACCACAAATACTGATTCTAAAATATATATTATCACTTCATAAGAATGCTAGAATTACAGGAAATAGTGTCTAATAACGTCATGTGATACTCAAATACTTGAATTTGGAGAGGAAACGTAGTCTATAGCTTATTACGAATATTGTTTCCTCGCGAAGATTACCTTCAATAATAATCAAGTTACCTTCAAGAAAATCAAACAAAAGAATACATCCATCATAATTAATTCCTTCTCTACCTTATTAGTCACTTATCAGTTAATATATTCAAATTGTTTACCTCATATAAAACATCGGTTTTTAACGATGTTTTTTAGTCTGCAGTTCATCGATCATTTCTTACTACACGAAGGCGAATTAGACGAAGGTACTGTTTTACCGATAGAGGAACATGGCAACTCATCACTCTTGACCAAATGGTGATTCATACAGACGTTACTTGGAGCAATAACAACTCTTCATGAAGATTCCTTCATATGTAGGGATACCGGATAATGAAAGAGTGAACGGACTTGCGAGGGTCAGATGAAGCTTAAATTTGTTTGAGGGAAACTCATTTAGCTTTGCAGAAATACTCATTGTTTAAGAAAAGAGTCCGTTCGGCACAAAGAGCATTGGTATAGGCAATAAATATGGGAAAAGTAGTCAACTTCAAGTTATGTGCAGAATAGCAGACAATACACTCAAGATTTAGATTAGGAAGCAATGGAATATATGGCAGGGAAACAGATATACCTTAACTCACAACTGTCTAGGTAACAGCATGCCTAGTCCAGTTCACGTAGACGTACTGGAGTGTTTCGTGTTGTCATGGATGGACATTCATGATGATAGGAAACATCTTTTGGTAACGGTAACGGTAATTTTAGTTAACGTCGTACTAGAGCTACACAACGGGCTATTGACGACGGTCCGGGATCAGTCCCTTAAGTGAAAGATCCGAGGACAACACCTCGTAATTTTGAACCACGGTCAGATGACGAAGAAACACCTGAGCTGGTACCCCACTCTCCAAACTTCCACGCCAACCCAACGTGAGGACTTTCGGCCACGACAGATTTAAGGTGCACCAGCCGCCTCTACACCATACGTTTACAAACATCCATGCCCGGACCCGAACCAGGAACCTTCCGATCTAGAGGCTAACACCTTAACCACTATACCGGTTGGTCGGCGAGACATCTTTTGGATATCAAATGGAACTTATCTAATTTGAACCGGGTTAGAAAAAATAAAACGCCTTTTGAATCGTCCTGGTGACTGTCTCGACGTGGTACCTCGCCATTAGCAACTGATAAGATCTAGATGTAAGATATATTTATAGTAACCCGATCTTGGTCACATCATTATTAAACTTGACCAGATCTTGATCTCGTCATCAGAAATGTGACCAGATCTTGATCTCGTCATCAGAAATGTGACCAGATCTTGATCTCGCCATCATAAATGTGACCAGATCTTGATCTCGTCATCAGAAATCTGACCAGATCTTGATCTCGTCATCAGAAATGTGACCAGATCTTGATCTCGTCATCAGAAATGTGACCAGATCTTGATCTCGTCATCAGAAATCTGACCAGATCTTGATCTTGTCATCAGAAATCTGACCAGATCTTGATCTTGTCATCAGAAATCTGACCAGATCTTGATCTGGCCATTAGAAATATAACTAGATCTTGATCTTGTCTTCAAAAAAAAAATTGACCCTATCTTGATGACGAGATACCTTGTCAAAATCACTTGGATTGTTACAATCTCAGTGGGTTTAAACACGCTCAGTCCATGTCTTATCAACATGCATGCTCAAGGGGTTATTAAATCAGATGTGATTTAAGAAACTCGAAACGTATGACTGAATCAAGCAAAGAGTAAACTAGTTTTCACTTGAGTCTCCCTGAAACATGTGTACCAAGTTAACATGAATCGGGTAATTGGATAAGTATTCCAGTTACTTTCAACAGCCAAACAAAATCGTGCTTTTAAACCCCAGTATCGCATAATTGATCAAAAAGGACTTAAGGTTCAATTATTTGGTCACAATGGAAGATATAAGGGCACCAGCTAAAACGTAATTCCACAAGTTGCGCTCGAATCCACTGAAATCACGATGCAAAAAAGCTTCGGCCAATCCACTTTCTAACGTCACGTTTTCCACCTTCCGTCATGACGGACAACGGAACTTCAGGGCAAAAGCGTATTATTACTGATCGGTTGCAACGGTTCCTGCAATCGTGTCATATGATTTAGATAAAGATCTTAACGGTAACAGAAACGCCAGCTGCCTAATTCAGTTTTCCAAGTGGAGACAATGGAAATAACACACTAATGCACACGAAAACGGGGTAAGAGGTATTAGACGTAAGGCTGCATGCTACGAAACAATAAAGAGTGAGATCATACCCCGCATTGAATAAACATGGCTGGGAAGAAGCGTAAACTTCAAAAGGGAACGTTCCGTTTTCTTTTCAGTTTCAGGTTAAAAGTTCTGGAGTGACGAAATGGTCATCGGGTATTTCTTTGTATTGCGACTCAAAAGCAATTTGACACGAATTGCAAATTTGCTACTTAATTTTTCAATTGTGCTCAAATGATTGTTTTCATTTGAATACAAGCAATGTCTTGGTTGGGTGTATGGTTTAAACCTCCTGGTGGTTGCCTAGATAAATATTGTCCCCTATTAGAAAAAAACTGACTTGATCTCGATTTCATCATAAAAAAAACGGCAATATTGTCATCATTCGGCATTCTTGATGGCAATATATCTGGTCATTAGCAAAATTGACCAGATCTTGATGGACAAGATATCTCGTCGAAATCACTTGGAAGATTACGGGCAATATTTGATCAAGCTACGCCAAATACAAGACAGAAGATGTCAAGTAATGGACATACATACAAGGCAAGTAGTTGAATTTACGATGCACAGGAGCAACTCAAAGGGGCATCGGCAATCGTCCGGGATCAATACTGAAGGGAAAGATCAAAGGACACCTCGTAATGACGTATGCTCTTCTGACTTAAGAGATACACACCTCAGGGTTACAGGAATCGAACCTGCACAGCCTACAGCTTGAAGATGCAAAAGTTGCCATGCTTGATCATGCTGTGCCAATCACAAGAAAGGAAACTTCAAGCAATACACGCACAAGGGGTTTGACATATACACTGACATAGAAGAGAAAGGAGAATAACAGGAATCAAACCTGTAGTCTGTAACTCGAAGGTTGCAAGGGCATTGGGAAAACCAACTGAGCCACGACGGGTCATTTTAGGGTTGATGATTTAAGAAAAAGGACAAGTTTCAAACTGGTAAAAATATCCAATTTCATTAATTTATTCAAGAGTGTAAAAGTAGCGCAAACATCTACAGAATTTAGAAGCAGGCATTCGCATTCGAATTAAAAGTTGATAATAATACTCAAGCACATAGGGGTATCACTCGAGCTGAAGCCAGAGTCGTATCTGAAACCCTTCCCGTCCAGAAACCACCTCGGAAACACAAATTAAGTTGACTCAAATGTCAATTAACGTCATTTCAAAACACCGTGCACCCAAACACATAGCCAGATGTTTGTCTAACAAATCGAGCTCGGCGAGATCAGACGCCATTGAAGATGGGAATTCATTATGCGAAGGCTGATTTAGCGTCCTTCAGCCTGGCAAAAATTATGATCCTCGCTAAGGACTCGCGTTAAACAAGTTAAATGTTATGCTTACGTCCATCAGTAGGGAAAACGCGACACATCAAGAACCGGACATAGTCAGCATGACGCTATGAAGTGTCCGTCGCTCCTACAGTCTACTGAAGACGGATGTTGCTTTTCTGTCCCCATAGGCTGGTGATAACACAATTTTGCTTTATTTGTTTAAGCTCCCCTTGCATTTAAAACATGAGGAAATTTGCCCATCCCCGCTGACCCGATTTATCTTCCAGGAGAAATGAAAATACCGGTATTTGAGCATCTCTCTACTTTCTTAGACAGTTTCCAGACAGGGCGCAATTGCGCACAGCTACTTTTTACCTTGTTGGGCGGTGAAATTTTACATTAGGCGCGTTTGTGGGCTAAAAATGTGATTTCAACACGAAATTATAACAAATTTATGATGTTTTACTAAAAATAGGACGCATACATGGGTTGCAAATGTCTGCACCAGGAAGTCTGGCTACAATAGATTCATGCGAAAAATTTAGTGTCAGTGGAAATTATCTTCAAGTCACCCACAAAATGGCTAGACATCAAATTCTTAATTAACCGGAAATAATTTATTAGTCTGCTTTCCGGTGGTTCGTCCATGTTTCCATTGAAACTTAAGAAATTAATTTCTGAGAAAAAAAAAACTTTAAAATTGTTTGGGAGTTTTTAAGATTCAAAGGGGCGTAATTTCCTCGTTTGAATCTTGCAACCCTGGTTTTAGAAATCTCAGTGTTATGACGTTTCTTTTTACACATAAAATGTTGATACTTTTTTAGTTACCTTTTATTTGCTTGTTACTATATAGGTCCTACATATAAGGTGCTAGAATGTGTTCTTAAACCTCTAAAGATGATACATACGTATACTTCCTTTACGAAGAATTCCAAAGTTGCCAGCGATTGAGTTAAGTCTAGATGAGAATTTCAAAATAATTTCTAAAAAGTTTGAAGTGTAGTTTTTGTTCGTAATTTTAAATGAACTATTCCTTTTATTTCGAAATGGTTGCGATAAGACTTTTTCATTCTAAACCGAAAGTGTGTTAATACTAAACTCAGATTTTTATTTACTTTCAGAGTTAATTTTACGCAAAAATTATAAAGCCAATCGTAAGTTCTAAGCATAAAGGGAATAACTTCAAAGGGAATAACTTCAAAGGGAATAACTTCAAAGGGAATAACTTCAAAGGGAATAACTTCAAAGGGAATAACTTCAAAGGGAATAACTTCAAAGGGAATAACTTCAAAGGGAATAACTTCAAAGGGAATAACTTCAAAGGGAATAACTTCAAAGGGAATAACTTCAAAGGGAATAACTTCAAAGGGAATAACTTCAAAGGGAATAACTTCAAAGGGAATAACTTCAAAGGGAATAACTTCAAAGGGAATAACTTCAAAGGGAATAACTTCAAAGGGAATAACTTCAAAGGGAATAACTTCAAAGGGAATAACTTCAAAGGGAATAACTTCAAAGGGAATAACTTCAAAGGGAATAACTTCAAAGGGAATAACTTCAAAGGGAATAACTTCAAAGGGAATAACTTCAAAGGGAATAACTTCAAAGGGAATAACTTCAAAGGGAATAACTTCAAAGGGAATAACTTCAAAGGGAATAACTTCAAAGGGAATAACTTCAAAGGGAATAACTTCAAAGGGAATAACTTCAAAGGGAATACGTTAAAAATAAACCGACAGTTCATATTAGTCAATTCTGCAGGTCAAAGATTGATCATCTTTTTACATATTCTCAATTTGCAATTAGTATAATTTAATCACACCTTTATAAAAAATGTGTGGAATACTTCTTTATTTAGTTACGTGTTCGTTTCGCATGTTGGACTTTTCTATAGCAGTTCGTTAATTGCAAGACATGTTTTAATAATTTTCTGTTGAAATGTTTTTATACATTATCTTTTGTCAAATTTTGATTATTAGTATTAAATTTATGAATAAAACAATAAATATAAAAATTTATTTCAAGTTACGGTAGTTTGGAGCAGCTCGGACAAACCTGGCCCTGGTGCCATTGAAAAATATCAATCATTAATTACAATAATAAAATTATCGTTTTGGTTGTCACTTTTTTTTTAGAAGGTTCCAGGCCGTATTTGGACATGCTGCGCTAAACACAACAGACATAGAAAAGTAATAGGCATACATAGAAGGAAAGTTTTACTACCGTAAGAAATAAAGTAAAAGCAAGTTTGTGCCCCTAAACTTGCAAGTTGCTAGCGCAGTGATCAAACCCACTTAGCCGCGGTAACTCATACGAATTGATTCCGAAATAATTCTAGGAGATCGTAACCATATTGCCATACTATCTTTGACCAAATATATATATTAACCTTTAGACTACGGCCGGTACAGCAGTTGTACCACAATCGCGCCAAGAAAGAATTTAGACAACGGCCAGAACCATGAAAGTTATAAAATCACGTCAAGAATCTCGTGCTTCTTACATCTATAGCCGTAATCAGAAGGGGATTGATTGAATTTTTTTGGCACAGGGGCCAAGCCCGAATATAAATTAAAATGAATTTTAATTTGCTGAATCTAGAATAGCTTGGTTACAGCTAGTTAATAGCATAGCTTAATTAATCCTTTCCACGTACAATATAAAAACTACCTCATACTTCGTGCAGTTATTCAAACAAAAACCTGCTGACACTCAGTTCTCAATCGAAAATGAACATAACACACCAACGACAAAATGAGATCGAAACGAAAAAACCGGAGTGTCAGATTCGTCAAAGTGATATAAGCCATTACAACAAAGCCGCAGATAAGAACGATTTCAATCTCAGCACCAACCACGAAAACCCACAACAGAAGGCAAATCCGAGTAAAACGGGTAGGAGTCATTACAAGACAAGCAAAACCTACCACTTGGAAGTGATGGGTGGATTTAAATGTATTTTTTTTCCTTCAAGTCACAAATAAGGACAAGCTCCGTGTTCGCATTTTCTTTCAAAATGTAGCCAGAAGCCCTTCTGCCATCGATCAGGGAGCTGGAAGTTGATAAAGATAGCGAATTACAACCAATCAAACCGTTGCACACAATTCGGTAAACATGGGTGAAAAACAATCCATCCATTTCCATAAGGGCGTACACAACGTTCCCTACCTAAAACATCTCCCACCAAGAACACTCTCTCCTACGCCCATTCTTTCACAACAGAACTTATTCCGCAGCGTAGGCGTATAGGCCACCGAGCAGTTCCCATAGTCTCACAGAAAATTAAACCCGAGGTGGAAAAGACAGATAACAAGGCAACCGGGGAATTAGAGAGCAGGGATATAAGCATTGGGAGAGGTTCGGTTGGGGAAATTAGGTCATAAAAAGAGAGACTCCAACGTCTGCGGAGATCTTTCTCGGTAGATGTCCAGCTGGGAGCTCTGTGAGATACCGGATGATAGATGGGTATCGCATGATACAGTTACAAATTGGTTGTGATTTGATACCGGGCTGATTGGAGCTGCAATTAGTCGTGGAAGCTGGAGGTCTTTGTCTGGCAAGAAGCAGGGAAATGGTTTGGGTAGGCTGTATTAGAGGATAGTAACGAATAACATTTTTTTACGTCTTTTGAAGAAACGTTGGTCTACATCTTATAGTTTAGTTCAAGTGGAGAATATTTTTTTTTTATTCACGCGTATGAAAATGTAGAAGCTAAATGTGGACCCAGGAGCACAAAGTGCTTAAAAATGCGATTCCTTAAGTGTAATCAAAATTTAGGCCAATTTTTTTAAAATCCTAAGTTACGATGTTCTGCAGTGCGTTGCGCGCTCCTAGCCACACCTTTTGTTTCTTCTCTGCTACGGTACAACCTCCCTACACAGGCCCAAATTACCACAAACGCTTTATAAATAACATCTTCTATGTCAATGACAAAATACTTAACTTCGAAAGTTATCGACAGAATTGCAAATTCTGAAAATATGAAACTAAAACCTTGGTTTTAAGTAAAAAAAAGTAAGTTTTTAATTTTGATGTTTTATTACAAATAGGTAATACATATTTAGCCGACAATTGAGTTTTACGTCTGTTTTTAATTTTACGGCAGTTTTCAAAATTAGGACAAAATGTCAGCAGAACAATTGCGATTGCATGGAGTTGTGTTGCAGAACACTGAATATAATTCTGCACCTGTGAATGTGGATATATAAAGCTATCAACTTCTAAAAATTATTAGAATCATATCGTCGTCTTACGAGTCAATTTGGTTGGTTAGTTCGTTTTTTGGTTTTTATGGCGCAAGGTATAAATTTGGAAGAGTTATGCCAAACACACGACAACGTCATGTAGTGAATATACACACACAAGGAGTTTCATGGACAGTTTTTTGGGTCGGGTATTATTGTACAATGGCCATATTTGTCCATGTGACACAGAAGAGAAAAATATATCCCGAGGAATGGAGCATGCCTGGAATCGAACCTCGGCATCCTATATAACACGCAGGTTGCTAGCACAGAGGGCGAACCTACTAGGTCACGGCACCTGTGCTTGCAAGTTCAAAAACATATTTCTGAGAAAACGAAGAGAAAAAAATATGCTCGCTTGCAAAACTCAGTGTTTAAGAAATACAATCTTCATGCAAAGAAAACATGACTTATTGGACTTGACCAATTAAGATTACCACATTCTGATACCAAAAAGCCAAAACTCAATTCTTGATACTTTTGTTTTAGTTTCTCACTTGTAATGTGCAAGCCGGCCAGTATTCGTCAACAGTTTCTTATAGTGGATCGAATATACATGTAAACACACAATTTCCAAAAATGCAAACTTTCAGCTCTATTTAATTAGCATGGCCGTTCACGAGTGGTTTTCTGCGAGTGCGTTTGCACACCGATGTGGCGGTTTGTCTTCAACTTTAAGCAAAATTATCCACAATATTTGAATTTGTGCATACTGTATCGTCACACAAAGTGCACAACGTGTCTATGTCTAAGCACAATGTCTAAAAAGCTGCAAAAAAAACCTATTTTATTCCTTGTGATTTGATGCCATTATTATATACTTTGGGTTTTAATCTTACTTTATAAGATCAGCTGACGACATATTTTGCCACCAGGTGGAAATCGCAAAATGCGACATATAGCAATAATAAAAGAAAAAATGGAATTTTTGACATACGACCTTTTGCACTTTGAGAGACGATATTTCTCATTTACATTCTAATATTTAAAAAAGCAGTAACAAAGACTGATGACAGTTTGGGAAACCAAGCTGTTGCAAAGAGGTTTGGGTGTTTTGGATTTCGTGTAAGAAGATCCAAACATGGATAATCTGCGCCAAATGCAAGACGAAAATTTAACTGAGACGAAAAAGAATACAAGACTGGCAACCATGCCAATGTTAAAAGGGCGATTAAAAAGGAGGCAAAGTTGAAAGCTACTTTTTTTTTTTTAATCAAGCATATTGAAAGGTCAGATTAAAAAGACATAAAAATGCACTGAATTTGGAATGTTGATTTTAAAATTGATAAAAATGACGAAGCTTAAAACGCATGAGTTTTGGTAAAAAGACGAGATACTTATAAAAATGTCGACTATATATGAAAATAAAGGCTTCTTAACGAACAGAAATGACTAAATAGGGGATTTCCATCTGAGTTTATATGTAGTTTAGTAAGTGATGGATTACAAATTTGCGTTAAAAAGTCCGAGTAATGTAAAAAGTTAAAAAGCGATTAGTGCAGGGGTGATCTGCTAAAATAGGTGAAATATTTTTAAAAAACTGAAGGTGGAAACAAGCTGTAAAGAGGGAAGCTTGTTGATGTTTGTCCCAGCAACGTCCAACCATGTAGGTGGTCTTTGTGTTTCAAATAACGACCGTAGAACGATAAAACGAAAACAAAGACAAAAAAAATGGGAAGCAAACACTAAGATTAATATGCATAGAAAACAGGTTATTTCAAAATAAATTATGTATACACAGGAATAAAACAATACCAACGCGCCATTTTTTTAAATTCTGTCTTAGAATAACAAAATACTGATAAGCGCAGCTTGCAATGAATATACACGGGGTGATTTAACGTTTTTCAGTCAAACACCTGTTCGTTTCATCAGAAAAGATTTACGAGGTTTTGCTCATAACAAAATTTGATGTCACTGTGAGGAGTTACGTTTTGAAAAAAAAAAAAAACATTTACGATATATTTAACTAAAAATGGATCTATACATCAAAAGCTCAGGCAAAAATAATATCGCTGGATTACAAATAAGTGGTATGAAAGAAAATATCGATACGAAATAAATGTATTCAACCGAAGATTTTCAGTGTGAAGCTTCGAAAAAGTTTCAACACCCTCATTCCCAAACAATGATTGCAAAATATTTTGACTGTGTTGATAAGAGGTTGAAGTGAAATAAAAACAAAATAGGAAAAAATTAGATTAAAAAATGTTTAAATTGTTCCTTGATTTCATTGTCTCTAGATTCTACGGAAATGAATGATTAATCTTATAATCCCTTGATAAAATAAATTATTAATATTATTATCCCTATTAATAAATGTTTATAATCTTATCGCCTGATAAATTGATTAATACAATTATGCCTCTATAATAAATAAATCTAACTGTACCTCGTTAATAAATGTTTATAATATTATCGCCTGATAAATGATTAATACAATTATACCTCTATAATGTTGTTGTTACTAATCCCCGACATGGTCTACTTAAATTAGACCAAGTCCATAAACTCCCAAAAAGTCAATACCTCTATAATAAATTAATCTAATTGTACCTCGATAATAAATTATCAATCTTTATACCTCGATAATAAATTATCAATCTTTATACCTCGATAATAAATTATCAATCTTTATACCTCGATAATAAATTACCAATCTTTATACCTCGATAATAAATTATCAATCCTTATACCTCGATAATAAATTATCAATCTTTATACCGCAATAATAAATGATTAATCGTAATATCCCCAATAATAATTATTTAATTTTTTCCTCCTGAAAAAAATATTTACTCCAAATGGTCCAGACGAGATATCTCGATCATCCAATGTGACACATTTTACTAATGACGAGATTTCTCGTCATCAAGAAATTGCACATGTGATGACGAATTCGAGATCTGGTCGTTTTAATGACGAGATACCTCATCGAGACAATCACCAAGCGTGTAAATCTTATCTCCGAAAATAAATAGGATTAATCTTATCCCCTGATAATAAATTGCTATTTTTCAAAAGTTCATTTCCACGACCCTGAGTACCTTTTTGAGAAATAAATTCTAGAAACTTTGTTTTTTTTTTTTATTCGATGTATTTTTACATTTTTAAACTTTACAAAACAAAATAAATTAAAATCAAAGTATTTTTACGATTACGGTACTATTGGAAGGAAAAACCGCTAGTCTATAAAAACCACTAAATACACGCTGACGCAAGTAGAAATAACTGGATAAGTTGAAATAATAGGAAGCAGTTAAGAAACAAACAGAATGCAGCAAACGAAGGGCAACGCTCTTTTCATTGTTCTGTAGGTGTTCTTACGGCCAATGTCATGAACGATTGGACTTTAGGTGGCAGTCAGCGTCCTGATGCATTAATATATACCCTCACCTACATTTCGCCCACAACTGAATTCTTATCTGACAAGAACAGATATACGGCAGTTCGACAGTCGCCTACAAACGGCAATTACAACGTTCTTACCATTGAGGAATTCGTGGGAAAAAGACAACATGCACAAGAAAGAGGCTACTTGATGATCTTTGACCTTATTGGGGATACCGAACTCTAAGATTTTGCATGCCTGCAAAACAAATCCTCTCAAGACAGAAATTTAAATTTACACATTCAATCACGCTGGATAATAATCTTGAACAGCTGGAATTTATAAAACTTGCATGTGATAATATAAACAATCGGACGGGGACGAAATTGCTGCTGAGCGACGAAATTATAATCTAAAACAGGGTTACCATCGTACCAGGTTCCAAGCCGGCTTTAGCTGCTATTACATTTTAAAGAGCACATTTTGTGAAGTTGTGCCAAGCACGACAACGTCAAGTAAAAATTACAAGAAAGGATTACGGATTAGAGTTACGCGATGAAAGTAGAGCATCTGGTATGGGGGAAGATTGGGGTATCCGGGGAGGGCGACCACCGTGTTTACAAGACAGTATAAATCCCATGGGTAAAGAAAATATCACTGGAGTACCACGAGTCTATGAAGCTTGTTTTGACTTGCAGATCACTGTTGTACGTGTGTATATTATCTATAAGTACAAATCTACACCGTTTGACCAATACACCAAATTTAGTACACTTATACTTTAGAACTGCGGAAAACATAGGCTATTTCATTTCTTCAGACCAATCTGTAGCCATGAAACTTGGCACACAGGTAGTCCTAAAAGTGTCCCTCGAAGCCCCAATTTTAAAATCTAAAGCTCGTTTTTCTGCAATAAATGGACATGGAAACACGTTTTACAGGATTTGTGTATGAGTTAACTCAGGGAAATGTCAGTCATATATTTTAGCTGCCGTGGTAGGAAACACGTTCTACGGAGTTTGTCTATTTGAGTTAACACAGGGAAATGTCACTGTCATGTATAAGCTGTCGCGGTCATATTTGAAACCCGAGCAACACCGGGTTATTCAGCTAGTTAGTTATATTTCTAAGTTTTAGAAAAGAGTATGTTGCAGTAACTTCTGTCTCCTCACCACACAAAGCATCTAGCTACAAAGCCAGTATAATTGCAATGCGTCTTTTGCCCTCTTCCCTTTTGCGGTGCACTAAACCTTTTAGGTTGGTTTTGGGTTTTGTTGTGCAAAGTTTGTTGCCCAAGACAGTGTCAAGTAATTGAGAATAGAAAGAATGTAGATGAGAAAGTAGAGAAAGACAGCTTGGGCATCATGGGATCGCGATCCCCCGTGTTTACCAGAGGCAATAAACCCCCTGGAAAAGGAATAGATCACTTCAGCACCTTGGGTTCGTGTACACACCTAAAGATGCAAAGAGGCTAAACTACTTTGGTGAGACGGGGGCGTGGGTCATACATGTACGACAAACCTACTTAAAAACGTCCCGGTTTTGAAAGAATACGGTAACCCTACTTATAACCCTTTCGCGAGGAGCAAATTCGATGCCCTGTTTGAAGTCAGCCCTCTGCCGTAACTCAGCACTGACACTTAACAAAAGCAACCAGTGGTTATTCTTTTGTTTTCGAAGCTTTTCTACCTCCTACTTGGCTTTTCCTTTCCCACTTGATGTCTTGATTCTCGAATGGGCCCCATTCAAAGCAACCTGCCGCGAAAGAACCGGGAACGACTGTACATCCATCTCATGCCCGAAGTGGGGGGAATGAGTTGACCCGGGCAAGGCCACAACGCCCAAACAAGCCCGCACAAAAAAAACTGCGCAGCGAGAAAAATGGCGTTTTCTTAGTTCGAAAGAGGCCCCGGCCCCCAGATCCGATTCTTCTCGACCCCGCGGAAAGAATGATACCGGGCGTGAAAATAGTTTCCAGATTAATTGAAAAGAAAAACGTCTGTGCGCGAAGTGAAAATTGTAGCGATAACGAGGAAAGAATGTGTAAAGGTGTGGGGAGAGATGCTAATAAAAGATTTTCTTTCAATGATTAGTTCGTGCTCTGGAGGTTGGGAATATACTCGCTTGTTATCCATACATTGATACAGATTGACTATCGGTATTGCATTAGACTATCTGTTCGTCTCTGCTTTAGTAGCAGAAATCGAGTACTTTTTGTTGCTATAAAAGTTATATAATTGTATTGTTTTTCGAATATTTAAAGCATGTTTGAGTGGGCGCTATCAAAATATTATTGTGGATGTTCTAAATGAAGTTTTCATGATTATCTTCGTTTTAGAATTGCAGTGGTTTCTTAACTTGACCCGTGGGTTTACCCACTGTGTTAGCAACTGAATTCGCAATGTTTTGGTACATTGAAGAGCCAAGACTCTACAAAGAATTTATGAAAACAATTTTAACGAAATAGTTTCAAAACACAACAAAATTTACGATCCGGAATTTAGCGCGAATTAAAAGACGTTAGCATTCGCATTTTTCTATTTTGACCTACTCTACATCAGTTCGATACTAATAGTGATACAAATTAATAAACAGATGTGTATCGCTGGTCGAAAAAGTTGAAAATACATTCAGCTGAGAAACTTAATTTGCACTTTAAAACCACAGAAGTAAATACTTTTCGCCTCAGGTGACTGGTATCAAAGGGTCAATAACTTTGGAAATAATGAACAGTACAATCTCATGCCGAAATAAATCATTTTAGCTTATTTCAATGCGCAATAATTCGAAAAACAAAAAATGCGTAACACTGGTCACGAATGATCACGAGGAAAAGCTCTATTTGACGTTAAAACCCATCGATGGTCTAAGCATCGACCTTAAAATGAAATAGACGGATCATGTGGGCGGAGTCGATGTCGTAAGATCTCTGAAGTGTAAATCACAAATTGACTTATCCGATTGGCTATGGAAGCGCAGACTAGTGTTTACAATAACGGTGGATAGACACGTTAACCAATTAATAGTTTAGGATTCATGCTTTTACCCACAACCACGTGACACATCTTCAAACCAAGCAACTGGAAGAAATAACTTGAAACTGCGGTCGCATGCTCCGTCTATTTCATTTTAAGGTCGATGGGTCTAAGTAAATATAAAAGAATTTGTAGCAATAGTCATCAGGAAAACTAACCAGACCTCGATGAACGAGAGATCTCGTCATAAAAAAAAACGGCAATATCTTCAATCATTCGGTAAGGTAATTTTAATCAACGTCGTACTACATCAACACAACGGGCTATTGAAGACGCTACGGGATCAATCCCCTAAAGGAAAGATTCGATGACAGCACCACGTAATTTTGATCCACGGTCAGATGACGAGGTAACACCTGAGCATACACCACACTCTCCAAACTTCCACACCAACCCATCGTGAGGACTTTTGGCCAAGACCAGATTTCAGGTGAGTCAACCGCCTTCACACTATATGCTTACAAACATCCATGCATCGACCCAGATTCGAACCAGGAACCTTCTGATCCAGAGGCGGTTAAGGTAAAGGCCTTAACCACCATACCGGTTGGTCGGCTTCAATCATTCGGATATCAATCGGTATTCTTAATGACGAGATATCTCGTTATAACAAAAAAACTCACCAGATCTCGTCATCAAAAAACGGCAATACTATTTTAATCATTCCAAATTCAATCGGTATTCTTGTGATGACGAGATAACTCGTCATTAGCGAAATTGTTCAGATCGGGGTGGATGACACATCGCTTCAAAACCACTTAGGGGGTTAATGTGGTTAAATTTTTTTTTCATGGCGCAACGATCAAGCTCCACAAAGTAATGTTTTCCTGACAAATGGCCAAATACAGGGAAAGTTTTCCTCCCACGGTAAAGAGAAATACATCTAGGGTAGTTACAGTATTTGAACCTGGGCCGTCCAGAGCTCGCAGGATGCTAGCGCAGTGAGGAAGCCAACACTGTCATACACAGTCACCTCACTCCTAACTGTGCATTATATTACCAGGCTATTTTCACCACTTTCAAGGAATATTTACGAAGCAGCGATTTTCAACAGGTGTTCAATTCGCACATTAGTGTATTACGGGCGGGTAATGAAACATAATACACATTATAAAATTATTTCATTCAACGGTTTAATTTTAAACTTTTGACCTATAATTTTCACTTAATTGTGTGTTTACATATCCGTTGAATATTATTTTTAGTTACAAACTATAAATTGTTTCAAAATGATCGTTTTAAAAGCCACTTTAAAGGAAAAAGGAGGACCCGTGTAATACGTACTGAGTTTATCTGTGCTTTGATATGAAAAATTTTGAAAATCGCCATGTACAGCAATCAGAATATGGAGTATTTCTTTTAAAGTTAAATAATATCATACGTTTGACGCGCAATCAATAATTTATTAAATCTATCAAAATCAATTTAATCGGTGAATACAATTAACACATTTTTACGAGATTTTTAACAACTTCCGCGTATTCCTTCGCCACTGCTAAAATCTGTGTTTACGTCATACAGTATCCATGTATCCTACCACTGTGGTCTATCATACATTCTCTTCAGCAAGATCATCGATTCGTTTTCACGCGTAATTCGGAATCGAATTTCGTTTAATTTTTTTTAATTAGAAAAGCAAGCGTCAAAGCAGGCCGTTCGAAAAAGCTTTGTGATTGATGAAAAACATTCCACTACAAGTGTTCTTCAATTCTAACACTGTTGGAAAAGATCCCAGGAGGTAGAACCCCGTCCTTAATCGGATCGAAGTCGAACGCCAATTCAGGTCATTCCATCGAAGTTCAATTAACGATAGTTAACCCTGGAAGCGTTGCGCCCATTGTTATTTGACATTGTAACTTAGAGCACAATTTCCTCATTACTGGATAGGATGGCCATAAATCTTATCTCAAGTAAGTAAATGGAAGAATCGCACGAACTGTCCTTTGCGGAGACTATTGTTAACGAGAGAGGACAAGTTCTTACAATCCTTAACACGGCGGCACCCCCAATAATAAATGTAAAGAATAATTTTAAGCTTTTGTGCCCAGCAGTGCTTGATAAAAACTCACACATTCTTCATGCATTAAGTGACGCCTCAAAATGTATTTACACTTATGCAGATTAATTACATTAAACTATCCAGGCTATTACCCATGTGTGTTGAAATCCTATCTTAGATTTTATGATTAGAGACGGATCCAAGGAAATGTTTGAAGTTTCACGGAAGTCCAATAATGGACAAGCGACTAAGACCAAATAAAATGTATCTCCAAGAACAAGTTATTTTTTTTAAAACAATCAAACCAACAATAAACATTACATAAAACCCAAATGGGTAAACAGAAAAATAAAACTTAAACACTAATCAAACTTAGGAGTAAACGTGAGATTAAAGGTTGCCGTCATTGCCATAAAAAGTATAAAAGCATGATAATGAATTCAATTTAAAGTCAAACGCTTAAATATTGTAGCCCTGAAGCAGATATCTTTAACTGCATCATGGTTAATCAAAACGTTTAAGAGTGTATAAAACGGCATCTCTTTCAATTACGAAAATATTAAATTCCAAATAAATTCAAAGCATTACAAATGATTAAATAAACAAAAACATACACACGTTTCTAAAACACATTGAGGTAATTATCGTTTGGTTGTTTTATGACGCATTGACCATATTACGTAAAGATGACCGTGAGGGATTAAAAAATACACGGATTTTTTATACGGATAGTATAGGAATAAGCCAGAACAAGCCATTTTGAAATAAATTTATTGATACATATTAAAACATGCATTGCATGATTAATTATGTATGCATCAACAGTATTTAAAAACATCGTAGCATTTCGTAAGTAGTGCATATGCTTCTACACCCAAGAGTTCATTATTTATAGTTACACTGGTTGAGCCTCTAAGTGCTTTCGGTCAGATATCTTGTCCATCAAGTTCTGGTTATTTTGCTAATGAAGAGACACTACACCAAGGACGTTTAAGTACAGCAAAACACTAGAAGTTTCTTCCCCCTCGAAGTACAGGTCAATTATACAGAAAGAAAACGTGCTTGAAATCCCACAAAGAATTTGTTTGCTTTGTACTACAATAAAAACTTCGTAAAAATAAAATGTCACAAGACTATTCTGCGGCCATACTAATTCTGATCATAGACATCGTTCTGGCGAATATAGAAAAACTGCAGAAAAAAACCATATAACTGCTTAGGAAGAAAACACAATCAATGTTCAGCGAGTGCAATATTTTGATTGAATGATATCTTCTAGTTAATACCAATGATTGGAATACTAAATGCTTAGGTAATTAGCAGGGCAACTTTTTGCAACAAATGCAACTTTTTTTTTCACACGTTTTTCATTGCATGTAAAGTACTAAAACCTAAATTCCTCCTACATGGGGAGTATTGTAAGTGAGTTATAACCGCAACATGAATGCAACTTTCTGCATAAATGCAACTTTTTGTATAAATGAAACCTCCTGTAACTTTTTAAAATTAAGATTAATATTAATTCATATGAAATTACTATTTCATTTTTTGAACTCTGAATCAACCATTCGATCACGTGTGTATGATCTCACGAACGTCGAAGTCCTGCGGATCAAACAAGAAGTTCATGGAAAGAAGGTGTTCGTCCTAACAGAGACGAAAATGAAATAAATGGCAAGAAGTGCTTTAACACATTGGCTGGCACTCTTTAGACGATTTTTGCTGCACTTTCCCGAAATGATTTTCACCCCAAGTTCTTTTGTATTTAATGATGTATTATAATATTGTTGTACACGACTAAACTTATCAGATTTTAGTGATCATATTTTTTAATTATTAGATTTTAGTGTATCAAAAATAAGTGCAACTTTATTTCCATAAATGCAACTTTAGGGAATGATAAATGCAACTTTTCCCATTTTTACTGCAACAAAAAAGTTGCCCTAGTAATTACCAAGAGCTGCATGAAAACAAAAGCAATTCATGGAACGTTCACTGCATCCTCAGATGTCCTTTCGCGCAACTCAAAGTCGAAAAAACTTTACACTATAATAAGGCAAACAAGCATCTAGGAAAGAGGGCTTTCAACGCTTGTCACCGGCTTTGTCAAGAAATCTCCGCATTATCCACCAGACGCCCTCTACACCAGAGGCGACACAGAAAAAGCCTCCATTCTCCACAAATGCCAGTTTTTTCAGTACTCTATTTGGGATCTCCTTTGTGGTGGGAGAATTCATGCATTCATTGTTGAGTCTATGAATGCGGGGAATAGGACGGCATCGTCAAGTCCATCACCGAACTCCCTTTTGTACAGGCCAGACGAAAACGTCCCAGGGAAGGTGGGTTAGTCCATTGTGTGGCGGAATTATCCCAGAGAAAGGTAGACCTGTTGAAGAAACCGCTGAGAAAGTGAGGGAATATGATCAAGGATCCACCCTCACATTCACAAATGGTAGGTTGAGGGTTTTTTGTTTTTTTTTGTTGGGAAGTTGAATGCTTGTTTTCCAGAGTTATGTTTTCAAAAGTTTAAATTGATTGTCAAAAAATGCACGTAAAATCGGACAGTGAAGGGGTTTGTTGGTTGGGTTTCACGGCGTAAAACTAGTGGACTAAGCAGCGGGACCCGGGTTCACTTTTTCTTCCCTGCCAAGAAGGAAAAGCGAACCCAGGTCACGCTGCTCAGGTCGATTCCCGAGTCATCCACCTAAGATTGATGAGGCCGCACGACTTGTAAAATCGCGGCTGATTCGCGGACGGTCTATAGCGATTTGGTGAGTAGTGCTACCCCGTATGACAGGAGCAATGAAATATTTTCACACACCGGATCGCGCTTCTCAAGTCGTCTCTTGTGTCACCCATTTCACAAACTGGGATTCGAAACCGGGATCTACCAGGTGGCAGACAAACGCTATGACCACGAAGCAATGCGGCTAATGAGTGTATTCTCAGATCTCCACATCCATCCTTTGGTTGGTTTTGGTTTTTATGGTGTATATTTGACTAAATATGGCGATAAGGGGGCCAAAGAGGGCTTCGTCAAACACAATCCAATATCAAGTAATTATGAAAAGAAAGGATAGTAAAATAAGATAGATCGGTTGGGCATCCTGGGGTCCCGATACCAATATTTACCAGAGGTAGTAAACCCTATGGAAAAAGAATAGATCACTAGTTTATCTCGGGTTTGTGAAGCTTGTACGCACCTAAAGATGCTCCCACAAGGAGTTTATATCTATCAAATCAGTTCTGATGATAGAGAGCAAAATTAAAATTACCTGCAACTGACACATTATAAATATGTGTCAAGTCCCCATCCACAAAATGAACGCTCTTTCAGTTTCCAACGCAACACGAAAAACGTCGTTTTCTTGAAATTTGGATCTTTTTTTTGTTGCATACACAGTAGAAAAACCAATGCAAAGAGCCTCAATCTGATGCCATAAATTCGCAAAAAAATTAATGCAAAAATAAGTACCAACCTGTTTTAAAAGTCCGAAAAACCTTCATGTCTCTGTTTAAAAAAATGATTTTTAAAAATAAGCTCCTAACTACCCATGAAAAATAAACAAGTCTGCGAGATCCTGCTGTTATCAAATGGCATAAAACCTGATCATCGCCATGCAAAACAGGTAATAGCCAAAAAACAGCAAGACTAACCCACGCCATCTCTCTACAGATATACTTATTTAACCTTGGGGAACGGAGCGATGTTGTTTTATGGAGGTGGCCGAGGGAACCAAGACGTACTACCAGCCATCAAGTCTTGAGAAACAACCAAGAAACGGATTATTTTATGTCTTCCTCCGACTGATTTAAGATGCGTGGTTGGAGAGGAAATTTTATCTTCGTCCGATGAAAGTGTTGGGAAACAGATGCAAACATAAACAGGCTGCGAGGCGAGGCAAATCGCTCTTGTCGAGTATGTCGAAAATTCAATTGGTCTTTAGTCTGTGCCAAGCCAAGAAAAGACCGAAGTAGTTAGAATAGCTGCGCCAAACACGAGACAACGTCAGGTAAAGTGTCATGAAAGGGGTTTGCTTTAGGTGAAATGGCGCAAGGTCCAATGGTGGATAAGCTGCGCCAGACACAAGATGAAAAGTCATGAAAGGGGGAAAAGAGGGTTTGGGAACAGAGCAGTGGGATGAAAGCAAGTAAACAATGCTTGGGTATCACAGGAGCTTGACCTCCGTGTTTACGAAAATTAGTAAACACCATGATGAAAGAAAACATTACTAAAGGACCAAGGGTCCGAGAAATCCTTACTGTAGCGCAGGGCTCGAAATACCCGGGTGCACAGGTGCCCTGGGCACATGAAAATAAAATTGTGCACCTAATTTTTTCCCTCTAAGAGCACGCAGTGCAAATTACGTTAAAAAAGAGGGAACATGTTTTTTGTAATTTTGATGTTTAAACAAAATATTAGTATCGACTTCTCTCGCTCTAAAGGAACGTAATTAAAAATCCTCATTACAAACTATTCGAAAACAAAATCGCTGGGCTGCAACGGGCTTATACAGCAGTAAAGTTTACTTGTGCCACTGCCACCAGAACTTTCCGATGATCGAAACATTTTTCAGATGGCTCTGTTGAAGCGACAGCCGTGTGCCAGAGAAGGGAGAATTTAGATATTTAAATATTTTTATTTACTATCTACTACTAACCTATATAAACATACCCAACTATTAAAGTAGTATGCATTACATTAATGCTCTTATATTACTTTTTTTTTAATGTGCACCTAAAATATAACCTGTGCACAAGGTGCATCTGTATTAAAAAATATATTTTGAGGCTAGCTGTAGCGTCATAGTCCCCCTACCTCGATATTTTCTCTTACGAGAATTCGCCGTCGATAAGGAAATGGGCTGCCGAGTTTACGACCGGATGGGGTAAAGGAATGTGATATAGCCCCTCGTTTTTGAACTGTCGAGAGTCGTAAAAACGAGGTACAGGGCTAAGTGACGCATTGTTCTGTCCCCTTGAAAAAGGAGACCTGAAACCATTAACAATTTAAGGCAATTTCGAGGCTAAATACGTAGCTGTAAATATGTTAATTATGTAATTAAATGTGCTGTATACCTTAAAGCTGTTTTTAATGGCATACAAGTCACTCGCCACTTCATCTCACGACGTTACAGTACACACATAAAGACATGTCACTGAGGGCAAGATTACGATTCTCCCAGATTGTTTTTATCTTCTGCGTCAGTACAGCTTTTCTTATGTCTATTTACTTGACGTTGTTCAGCGCAGCTTGGCCTCTAATGTCATAAAACTCAACCAACCTTAGAAAATAAGATGTGTACTTCGCTTCCCTTTAAGAAAATCCATTAGGTATTCGTAGCCTGTCTTTATGTCGTAACCACGGTTAATATTGACACTGTTCATTGAATTCAGCATCAGTCTTTGGTGCATCATGCATCAACAGCTTTGAACTTTTCAATTCCCCAGTTTTACACGCGGTTTCAAAAGGCTCTGATCCTCCGAGGCGTGACAATAAGATATTTACTTCATTAACATCTAACCAAATTTTCTAATGACCAGATATCTCGGCTTCAAGGTATTGCCGATTTTTTTTATGATCAGATTCGGTCAATTCTTATCACTAGACATCTCGTCTATCAGGATCTGGTCGTCGTCGAAACAACCACCATAAGGGTTAAAAACCAAGCTGTTGCAACATTCTAGAGTAACGTATTTAAACACTCGTTTTGTTTTGGGACTCGCTTCTGTTTTGACGATGAAAGTTTCACTCCACTGAAAAGGATATTAACAATTTTTGCTCAAAGTAAGGTAAGGTAATTTTAACGTCGTACTAGAGCAACAACAGGCGACTGACGACGGTCCGGGATAAATCCCCTAAGGGAAAGATCCAAGGACAACACCACGTAATTTTTAACCACGGTCATAAATGACAAGCTATTTCCTCAAGAGTTTTTTTTTTATTTTCATTAGTTGTTTTGAATTTATGCATATTAGCAGATCTGATCAATAAGCAGATCTTTTAAAATCCGAGGGATAGAATATAAAAATGCATACAAGAATCGTATTCCCGTCAGTGGATAAAATAACAATCCTAGTTTTATGACGCACCCCTCGAATCTATCAAACGAAAATGAGAACGATAGTGAAAGAACCTTTCAAAAAAAGAATTCTAATGCAACTAAAGTTACGAGAGTCTTTTAATGAAACACGCATATATCTCACTTATATACAAGGAGATTCTACATAAACTACCTAAAGCATATGAAATTGCGCAAGCAATTTCTCCCAAAGAAAAAATATGAGTGGAAAAGAGACCCAGAATCTGTTTTCCCACCGTCATTGCGTGATCATCATCATTTGGTTTATGAATCTACTTTCCGCGACGATGTAGGATAAGAAAAAGAAAATCATAAAAAAAGGAGAGCTTTCTTAATTCTTTGTTGCGAAAATGAAATTATAGCTATCACTGCATAAAAGGCCCGGGGGTTGAATACAGGCACGGGAAAAAGAATATTCTTCATTTATCTTCAGATTCGGCTCACCCACGGTGATTGCCAGACGAAAGACCTCTGTCGTATGTTTCGCTGTTTTCGAGGTACCGAGTTCAATTGCAATTCTGGGAAATTCAATTCGAAGGCAAGAGATTTTGGGAAAGGAATTTGCTCAGGGCTGTTTTCACATGCACTTAAACTATCGAACCTGGAACCTAAGATGGGAATTAGAATTGAAAAGGCAGAAGACTCCTACGTCCACTCGGGTTAGTCTACAAGTGGGTAGTTAATTTACGTCGGACTGGAGCAACACACTAAAGCTATTGACGACGGTCCGGGATCAATTTCCAAGGAAAGGATTCTAAGAAAGTGCCTTGTAGTTTTGAACCACAATCAGATGAGGTTAACACTGAAATGTCACCCCAATCTCCAAACTTCCACACCACGCCAGTGTGAGGACATTTGAAACTACGACCGATTTCATAAACTCCAGCCACCCTTGACCAACTTAGATGACGGAACGCATGGCCATATTGGGACCCGCGAACAGTTTTAGACGACGGGACCCACTCACAGGTTTAGACAACGGAACGCAGATTCAGTTTAATTGGATATAAAATATAAGTTGAAAATAAAACACTTACTATCGAAACAAGTACCTAATCGTTCAAATTACTTTTGAAGCATAAAAAGAGCACTTTAATTTTTGTTTAAAACATTTTTTAGATCTGCATTGGATTGGATGTTGGGGTTTTATGGCGCAAGGTCCAAAAGCGAACAATTTTCAAATCAGAAAGCCTTTCCTTTCCATTTTGAAAAGTTACAAGTTCCATTTTTTTTATCATACCAACAAGGAATGACGACTTTTAGAAAAATTGAAAGAATAGTGCGTCAGTAACCTTGCACTTCAAAGAAAGCCACAAGTTTCATTTTTTAAATGCAGCATTTCATGGAACGCGAACTTAAAACTAAAAGCGCTAGTGTTTCAACAATTCTGTGGTTTGCCCGTGAAGTTCAAGGGACACTATCCAGACATTTCACAAAAATCAAAAGAAATCTAAGCCTCACAGCTTTGGAATCTTACAAAGCGAATTCTCATCCACCAGAGTCCTTCGGCGAGGATTTTTCTCAAGATGTTTGAAACTGCAGAAGGGCAAGATCTCTTCAGAAACACTTGAGCTTCTCTGAAGAGCACTCTATAGCGTCGAAATTCGCCAGAAAGCGACCACTGTTGCCAAACTTCAGAGGGTAAATATCGAACTTTAAAAAAGGCTGCAACTAGACTTGCACTCACTCGGTCTAAAAAGAGCCATTTTCTTCGAGTTTGAGCGAATAAAGGCGTGCTTTAAAATCGAATACGAGTTTCTTGTAATGTCACTATTCCACAGCATTTGTAAGAAAATATAATATTGCTGCAACTATCTCCTGACAGGTGATTACGAACACAGATAAGTTTTAAGAACAGTTCTTGTGTTCTGGTTGCTACTGTTCTAGTAGGAGAACATCGATGTATGACAGTGCATGTGTTCTGGTTGCCACTATTCTAGTAGGCGAACATCGATGTATGACAGTGCCTGTGTTCTGGTTGCTACTGTTCTAGTAGGAGAACATCGATGTATGACAGTGCCTGTGTTCTAGTTGCTACTGTTCTAGTAGGAGAACATCGATGTATAACAGTGCCTGTGTTCTAGTTGCCACTGTTCTAGTAGGCGAACATCGATGTATGACAGTGCATGTGTTCTGGTTGCTACGGTTCTAGCAGGCGAACATCGATGCATGACAGTGCCTGTGTTCTGGTTGCTACTGTTCTAGTAGGAGAACATCGATGTATGACAGTGCCTGTGTTCTGGTTGCTACTGTTCTAGTAGGAGAAAATCGATGTATGATAGTGCCTGTGTTCTGGTTGCTACTGTTCTAGTAGAAGAACATCGATGTATGATAGTGCCTGTGTTCTGGTTGCTACTGTTCTAGTAGAAGAACATCGATGCATGACAGTGCCTGTGTTCTGGTTGCTACTGTTCTAGTAGGAGAACATCGATGTATGACAGTGCCTGTGTTCTGGTTGCCACTGTTCTAGCAGGCGAACATCGATGTATGACAGTGCCTGTGTTCTGGTTGCTACTGTTCTAGCAGGCGAACATCGATGTATGTCAGTGCCTGTGTTCTGGTTGCTACTGTTCTAGCAGGCGAACATCGATGTATGACAGTGCCTGTGTTCTGGTTGCTACTGTTCTAACAGGCGAACATCGATGTATGTCAGTGCCTGTGTTCTGGTTGCTACTGTTCTAGCAGGCGAACATCGATGTATGACAGCGCCTGTGTTCCGATACGATCAAGAACATGAAATCTTGGATCTGTTCTGGAGAGGAACAATAATAAGGTCAGATACGCTGTAGACTTAGAGGAAGATAGACGAGTTTTTGCACTGGACGGTGCGGAGTATATATCTGAAACTTCTGTATTACATTGTAAAAATAAATGTGCGTGTCCAATTTAGGTATGCCGTGTTCCCTCTGTTCTTAGACCCAACTACACACATTGTCTATCAAATTAGACAACGTTTGGTCACTGCCAATTGCTTCATGATTTTCCTGAAAAAATACTGCGCAGGCTCAATTCCTGTCAGATGCATTCATCCCTGGTTGCATTTCTCTCTTCTGTGTCAGAAAAACATTTATTGCGTGTTCCTATTACTTGATGTTGTATGGCTTGTGTCGGGCGCAGCCAAATGTAGCCCTTTGCGCCATAAAACCTCCAAACCAAGCTGAATATACTGAATCATAAAAATTTTGACAGTTCTTTATTCAATGACTTTCCTGAAAATAAAGCTAAGGTTTTCCTAAGGGTAAATTTGAGTTACGCGATTTAAGTAACCCAGTGCTTGTTCCGGTAGTTTTAGAGTATTATACTGCACGGGCCACTTGGTCAAGCTGCGCCAAACACAAAACAATACAAAGTAAAAAATGTCTCGAATGGAAAGAGAGGATCAGAGTAGTGGTATGAAAGCAAATCGTTTGGATATCCTCGGGGCGCAATTCCCGTGTTTACAGTTCACACCATGGGAGGGAATTCGGCAATTTTGAACAACACAACGGGCTACTGACGACGGTCCGGGATCAATCCCAAAAGGTAATGGTAATTTTAGTTAACGTCGTATTAGAGCAACACAACGGGTTATTGACGAGGGCACGGGATCAGTCCCGGGGCACCCCACTCTCGAAACATCCACACCAACTCAACGCGAGAACTTTCGGACGTTCAATAGTCACGGAGGTACAGGGCATAAATGTTCAGAAGTTGAAGAAAAATAGTTACATTACCCCTTGAAATACTGTCCATTTCTTTAGAAAAAAAATTCTCAATAAATCAAACTTCTTTATTGACATTTATATTTTTCTTTATAAAATAACGTCTGATAGAACGTCTTTTTCGCAGCCGGAGGGGTTGATTTGGGGTGGAGTGGCGCAAGGGCCATATTGAACACGCAAGGACAGTTGTACACGCAACAGTTCCACTGACACAAAATACAGAAACATTAGAGGAAGAAGCGACCCCGCGCCGTTTACTATTCGCAGGTTGGAAGAGCAGTAAGTATACCCACTGAGCCACGGTGGCAATTTGGTAATTTGGTAATTTTTTCAATAAACGTCGTACTAGAGCAATACAATGGGCTATTGAAGACGGTACGGGATAAGTACTCTAAGGAAAATATCCGAGGACAACGTTACGTAATTTGGAACCACGGTCAGATGACGAGGGAACACCTGAGCTGCCAATCCACTCTCCAAACTTCCACACCAACCCAGCGTGAGGACTTTCGGCCAAGACAGATTTAAGATGCACCAGCCGCCTTTACACCATACGGTTACAAGTATCCATGCACTGACCCGGTAATGGTAATTTTAGTTAACGTCGTACTAGAGCAACACAGCGGGCTATTGACGACGGTCCGGGATCAATCCCTTAAGGGAAAGATCACAGGACAATACCTCGTAGCTTTGAACCACGGTCAGACGACGAAGCAAGATCTGAGCTGGCACCCCACTCTTCAAACTTTCACACCAATCCAACATGAGGACTTGGAGGCATCAGCCGCCTCTACACCATACTCTTACAAACATCCATGCCCGGACCCGAACCAGGAACCTTCCGATCTAGAGGCTAACACCTTAACCACTATACCGGTTGGTCGGCTTAATCGCTTGTGTTTCTATGCATGTTCTTCACATCCACCAATTTTTATCGCAACTTCTTCTTGGTGCGTCGATGTTTTTTAGTTATAGTGCACATGGACATGCACCAAGGAATGATTCATAGACAGAGGAGAAAAATACACCCCAGGAGCAATTTAAACTAAGCCACCTACAGCTCGCAGGTTGCTAGAACAGCGATCAAACCCACTGGATTGCAGGTATCTGAAATAAAACTTGAAAATGAAAAATGGAAGACACCGAAACACAATATTCATGACCATACAAATCTGCGGCTTTAATAAACGAAATTTACAAAAGAAACCCGCAGCATTAATCTTGGCATTCCAACCAACGTGGCAACGAAACCGTTTTTCAACACATTCGTCGCCCATTTTCGTGCAAAATGAGTAAACACAGCACTAGTTCGCTGGCAAAAGAATTCGATAAATAAAGTATGCACTCGTCGAAATCAAAACATTCGATCCATTTCTCTTGGCGATTCGCTTCCCTCCAATCTGTCCAAAGTGCCGCTTCAATCAAAATTCAAAAAAAAAAAAAAAACACTAACCAGAAAATTAAAAAAAGAAACTCATATTTAATTAGACAGTTGCCGACATCGAAAAGTGGGAATTATACGAAGCCTCTCAAAAGCGCTTACAGGCAGGGGTCGGTTGGAGGTCAATGGCTTTCCCGACGTGATTCGCTATGTTAATTTCGGTATCAACGGCAAACAGAAAGGCACCAGGCGCCCCAACACTGACCTTAAACTCCGGAGGTATTAATCTGAGTCTGATTGACCTTGAGAGATCCTAGTTGAGACGAGGGCTCGATGAAAATGAAGGAGAGTGAAGTTAATCGGGCTCTGAACTGAATTGTATTCCAAAGAATAAAATCCTTGAGGGAAAGCAGAAGGCAGGACTGGCGGCCATATTGGGGAAATTGCTGAGTGTTGGTTCAAATTGGACCTATGGTGTTGAAAAATCATATACCCAACAACCAATTCCATTTTGTTAATTCCATAACCAATGTCGTTTTCATCTGTTTATATATGAGCCTTTTAAAGCCAAAGTGGTGTGAGTTCACTTTCTGAAAAATCTGAGTTAACCCTGGTAACAAATTCTGAATGTGGAAAACTACTTATAAAAAAGGTGGTGTAACACATAATTCCACAAATAACCACATATGGCAGCACACGATTATGCAGTCAGTGAAGTTATCAAAATACTATTCTACTTTCTGGAAACAATCTTTCATGGACTTACACCACTTTAGCTTTAAACGCCTCATATACAAAAAAGGATGTGTATATGTATTATCTATACAAATCTACAACTTGCCACCGATCCCCCCAAATTTGTTACACTTATACTTTAGAACAGTGAAAAACAAGCTTTTTATTCCTGTCTACAGACTAATCTGTAGCCATGAAAATTTGCACACAGTTAGTCCTCAAAGTGCCCCTCAAAGCCCCATTTTTAAAAAAAACTTAAGTTTGTTTTTCTGTAATAAATGGACAAGGACAGGGAAACACGATCTACAGGGTTTGTGTACGAGTCATACGGGGAAATGTTTCGGTCATATTTTAGCTGTCGCGATAGTAAACACGTTCTACAGCAGGGTTTGTATACTTGAGTTAACACAGAGAAATGTCGTGGTCACATTTTAGCTGTCGCGGTCATGTTTGCAACCTGAGCAACACCGGGTTATTCAGCTAGTTTTCAAAAAATTATCATTTTGCTTCTGGAATGTCGGGCCTCAACCATTAACTTATTAGTTAGGCATATTTATGGCACCAGGGCGAGTTTTGACCTTCCCGTGATACCCTAGCGATATTCTACTTCCATCTCACTTTTCTATTCCCCATACCTCTTTATTTCGTTCACATCTTTTGCTTGACGCCGATTGGCCAAATATGGCCCTTGCGCCATAAAACCAACCAAACTAACCAACATTATTTGGTCTGCTGCTCCAAGCAATGTTTTTCCCATTAGGTAAATAGACACACACACAAGGTTGGTAGGGTTTTGTCACCAGACTACGTCAAATACAAAACACTGATGGTTGGCTGAAAATAGTTCAAAAGAACAAAAGCCCCCTTTTTTGGCCAATCTGCGACAAATACGATCTGTTTACGACCGTCTCTTGTGCAAGCCTTACGCCCTTTGAGTAGGCTGAACGGTCAAGGTCCACAGAAAGCTGGTCAACCAACGTCAAGTTTTAAGACAAACACACACAAAGACAAACACCCAAGATAGGTAATAATAACACCACATCGAAGCAACACAACGGACTATTGACAGCCATTCGCGATCAATCTCGATGGGAAAAGATACACGCACAACACTTCATTTTGTTTGGAACCCCGGTCAGATGGCGAGATCAACATCCGAGTTGGCACCCCACTTTCCAAATCTAGCCAACGTGAAAACTTGCAACCTTTAGGTTGCTAATCCGTTACTCTTCCTACTGGGCTACCACGGTTCCCATAAACCCAAGGAGGAATAAAACCTGCACGGCCTACAACAGGCAGGTTGCTGGCGCAGTGGGCAAACCCACCGAGTCACGGCGACTCTTGTCGCTGACTGCCCCCACACTGACCCAAGGTCGATTATTCCCACAATAGAACAGAGGGCAAATCTAATAGGCCACATAAAGTTCAGGGAGGACACATGGGGTTCGGGATGGGCGATTTGTTTTTAAAGCGCAGGGAGTAGATCGAAAGACCCTGCATATCTGTCTTTTCTATTAGTATGTTATCTGTGCATTTATTTTGTCTGTTTTGTAGGTACTAATCACAAAAATATTGGATTAGTTGGTTGGTCTGGGCCGAAGGGCCATATTTGGTCATGCTGCACCAGACACGAGTCAGACGTAAAGTAACAATAGTAAAGCTTTACTGACACAGAAGACAAATACACCCAGTGGAGGTTACAGACTTGCGCCGCTTACAACTCCCAGACTGCTTGTACGGTACACAAATCCACTGCGCCCTGTCGACCCCCTAAAGACATTTTGAAGACACCCTAAAGATTAGTGATTGAATTAACATGGCATATCTGTACATTTATTTTGTCTGTTTTGTAGGTACTAATCATAAAAATATTGGATTAGTTGGTTGGTCTGGGCCGAAGGGCCATATTTGGTCATGCTGCACCAGACACGAGTCAGACGTAAAGTAACACTAGTCAAGCTTTACTGACACAGAAGACAAATACACCCAGTGGAGGTTACAGACTTGCGCCGCTTACAACTCTCAGACTGCTTGTACGGTATGCAAATCCACTGCGGCCTGTCGACCCCCTAAAGACATTTTGAAGACACCCTAAAGATTGGTGATTGAATTAACATCGCATATCTGTACATTTATTTTGTCTGTTTTGTAGGTACTAATCATAAAAATATTGGATTAGTTGGTTGGTTTGGGCCGAAGGGCCATATTTGGTCATGCTGCACCAGACACGAGTCAGACGTAAAGTAACACTAGTCAAGCTTTACTGACACAGAAGACAAATACACCCAGTGGAGGTTACAGACTTGCGCCGCTTACAACTCTCAGACTGCTTGTACGGTATACAAATCCACTGCGCCCTGTCGACCCCCTAAAGACATTTTGAAGACACCCTAAAGATTAGTGATTGAATTAACATGGCATATCTGTACATTTATTTTGTCTGTTTTGTAGGTACTAATCATAAAAATATTGGATTAGTTGGTTGGTCTGGGCCGAAGGGCCATATTTGGTCATGCTGCACCAGACACGAGTCAGACGTAAAGTAACACTAGTCAAGCTTTACTGACACAGAAGACAAATACACCCAGTGGAGGTTACAGACTTGCGCCGCTTACAACTCTCAGACTGCTTGTACGGTATGCAAATCCACTGCGGCCTGTCGACCCCCTAAAGACATTTTGAAGACACCCTAAAGATTGGTGATTGAATTAACATCGCATATCTGTACATTTATTTTGTCTGTTTTGTAGGTACTAATCATAAAAATATTGGATTAGTTGGTTGGTTTGGGCCGAAGGGCCATATTTGGTCATGCTGCACCAGACACGAGTCAGACGTAAAGTAACACTAGTCAAGCTTTACTGACACAGAAGACAAATACACCCAGTGGAGGTTACAGACTTGCGCCGCTTACAACTCTCAGACTGCTTGTACGGTATGCAAATCCACTGCGCCCTGTCGACCCCCTAAAGACATTTTGAAGACACCCTAAAGATTGGTGATTGAATTAACATCGCATTAGTGCAATACAACGGGCTATTGGAGAGGGTCCGGTATTAATCTCGAGTGGGTAGGATCCCAGGATTAGCCCTCGTAATTGTTTGACCATTCAGATGACTAAAAATATTGAAGGGAGGCAAATGGGGCCGGTTCCTACGAGTTGGCGCCCCTAATACACACCAACTCTCATCGAAAGCTTAGTATTATATTTCTTTCAGAGTACTCAACAATAAGACATTATGCCTTTTGTATAACTAAAGGGACCCAGTTCTAAATTAGCAATTAAAGGGACCCAGTTCAGTTGCTTTGTTCCAGAGTTTATTGCCCGTCCACAAACGGATCTCTAATTGTTAAATATATTATGAAAGGGAGAGACGGTTTACGAAGATGGCCCAGTTCTTGGGTGATCCCAGTCCTTCTCAATCTGTCTCCGTTCTAAATAAATACATCGAGTGATATATTCATGCAGGATGGGGGAAACAACCATTAGTAAAGTTGAAGCTGGGAGGAGAAAATGGCGATTTACAGTGGTAAGCTGGGTATTTGGATCTGTGTCACATTTTTAAGGACTCTTTTCTTTGATAAATGGTACAAGTATCTTTCGAAATCAATTACAAGTAACGGTAATTGACATGAAGACAGGCAGAATTAATGTTTTCGCTTTTGTTCTCGAGCTGTTTTGATTAGCGTGATCTCAAACCGTTGTGATGAACGCTTTTGGCAAACCCAAACCAGTCAAATTTAACCCTCCAAGGTGTTTCGACGAGATATCTCGTCCATCAAGGCGTGAACAATAATGCTAATGAAGCATCTCGCCCCATCAAATATATTCCTATATTTATGCTGATGATATCAAGATCGGGTCAGTTTTGGGTAAATATGTAGTATAAGGGTCATGTTTATCGCCAAGCAATTTTTCTCGCCAAAACAAGATGGCCGCTGATGTCAGTATTGCAACTATCTTGGCGATTCGATTCGTTACACATGGAAGTGAAAAGGTTGCCATAAATTTATACCCAGTATCAAGGTTACCATGTTTGGCGAAAAATCGCCGTTGGACCGTATACTAGATACCACCCCAGTTTTGTAGTGACGAGACAACTCGCCCATCAAGTTCGGGTCAGTTTGCTAATGACGAGATACCTCGTTCCAACAACCACCACCAAGAGTTAAAATAAAAAATGGATTAAAAAATTAAAAGAATTAATAATTTTTATTCAGAACACCCCATTTCAAATTTGATTTCGTTTGAAGTACTCAGTAAAATTCATTCTCGGAGGTTGATATATTTTTTAATGATTCCAATTCAGTAAATAATCTGCTTCAATAAACAGTTTTGTTTTACCTCTTACCCAACTGTGTTCCTCTGTTTTCGTGATGTTTTGAATCATACTTATTTTGGTCTTTGTAATCGGATATTTTTTTTTGCAAAGAAACAGCAATTAAATGAATAGATGAATCGCTGAAAGGTTTGATAATTATACCATACCCCCCCCCCCTCCATTTGGTTTGGTGTTTTACGGTGCAAAGGCAATATTTTGCCAAGCTGCGCCAAACACAAGACAGACAATAGGTTCGACAATGAAATCGTTTCAAATGTTGCTAAAACAATTATAATTAAAAAAAAAGAATACAACTATGGAGATTATTATCCATGTGTCACAATTCTGTCTTTCTCCACGTTGGTTACGAATACAGATAGGCTACAAGAACAGTTGTTCTTGCGTTTTAGTTGCTACTGTTCTAGTGGATGGCAGTGCATGGGTTCTGATACGAATTAGAATATGAAATATTGGGTGCGATTACTGAAAAAGAACAGGAATAAAGAGAATTATTGTGGTTTTGCACCGGACGGGGTGCGGAGCATATTTCTAAACTTTATATTATATTGTAAATAAATGTCTATATCCAATTTAGGTGTGCAGGGTTCCTGTTCTTGGCCACTACACACTGTCAATCAAAACAGACATTGATCGGTCACTCTAAAACTATGGTTATATAAATCGTTTCAGACCAAATCTTTTCAAATCATCCACAATATAATCTTAATAGAATAGAAACTATTATCTATATAGACAGAACTATGCATAGGAATGAAACTATCAATTCCTTCTTTTAAACATTTAATAATTGCTAATGTATTTTCACGGGTTCTGTCATACTTGTTTTTTTTTCTTCTTCTAAACAAACCACTCAGATGAATATGCTAGACACTACACTAGAAAGCCCAATGCTGCTTACACTAGAAAGCCCAATCGCGTAGCAGGTGCAGCCAAGACACGGTTGTCTTTAAAAGATCAATTACAAGTAATCTTCAGAAGGAACCTTTCATTTGGGGGCTATCGAGACTCGATTTTTTTTATTCTGGAAGAATGCCCGACGTAAATACCGTTTAAGTGGTAGTTAGTTCCAAGGGAGTGATAGAGATTTTAAAAAGTACGCAGCACTTAAGTTTTCCTCCCATCCTCCGTAGAGGTTAAATTGATTATGTTTCGTTCCCCAAAGATCGATAGCGGTAAAATGGTTTGAAAAACAACCAAACATTTTTACGGTTGGATGAGGCTACTTATACGAGCCCAGAAGTAAAATATTGCAATCATATTTGATGGGTATGTGACTGAGCGTAAAATACGTGTGTTGTGACGTTGTAGCAAAACAGAAGTCACGTAATTTGAGTTTAGCAATCCGGTCAAGTTAAGATGGATGTTGCGTCAGTCTTCTATTGGAGCACGTAGACAGATGGTATGATCAGTCCCTTGACATTTAGACCATTTTATGTCACTAATTAGTGATTAAAGATATTGGTAATCATTTAAGTTAAGCTAACGCTACGAAATTTACACCAAGGGCAAGAGAATGAGTAAATGTTTGATACACGCATTCGTTGAGGAAAACAAAGACATTTAGAATGCGCAAACGTTCCATATATTCGATAAGTAAAACAATAAATGAAAAACGGTCATTTTTGTTGTTCTTTAATTAGTAGAACGGTTGGCTGTTTTAGGTTTTATGGCGCAAGGCTAATATTTGGCCAAGCTGAGACATACACAAGATAAAGTCAATTAATGAATATACACACATAACGAAAGATTTATTTGCACAGAAGAGAGGAATTGAATTTGCACGCCTACAACCAAGTTGTAAGAAGTGGCCAAGCCCGCTGAGCAATTACAATCGCTAAGGGTAGACCTACAAAACCACATTTTAAAAATCTTTATGGTATGGAAGAATTGGAGGCAACATAGGTCACAGTTCTACGTATATTTTCCGCTATGAACAAAATAGAAAACTGAATATTCGAAAGAACTTCTCATTATTTGAATTAGTGCTTTTTTTAAGTTTAAAGAGAACACGACTTCTTAAACATTGGTCCAAGCAGAAGTTTGGAACTTTTTAATACCAGAAAATTGTTCTGAAAAATTGAAAAAGCTTATCACAAAGCCCAATGCTTTTCATATCTCTAATAAGCAATTTGTCTTAATAATAAACTGAAAATTTTAAAAATTGGTTAAGCATTATGTCCACCAATGGCCCTTTTATCTCAACTAACAAGCCGTTCATGCCACACCAAACGGAAAACACGCGCTCGAAGTCTAACAACCGTTAACTCTCATCACACACACAAAAGCCCAGTTTCCACCACACAATCCTCTCCCCTCGTGTAACAATTCTTTCCGGTCTTTTTTTTACAATGTCTTTAAAGCAGCCACGCAAGGCCGGAAGTCAAAATCATCGTCCAGCCACACATTGTCCGTCGCCCACTCCATACGCCGTGATTACAGGGTTGAGGGCATGGAATTAAGTCGATTTAATGGGGCAGCTTAGAGAAAAACATCGGTTGCCGCCTTTGGATAGATCCCCAGTGTGCAAAGTGAGACTTGGTGCCCTTTTCGGAAGGCTGGTCTGGTGTTTTTTTTTATCCCCTTTTACTTCGACAGGAGGATGACCTGAACCTCCGAGGGAAGAACGAACATAAAATCCACCCTTGAACGTGGATGGCGGAACCCATATCGTACGGTTTGACATGTCGTGGGATCGCGAGATGAATGGCGACGCGGAAACCTGGTTTCTCGGGGTATCGCGATGTTTAGATAACCGGAGACTCCATGAAGGGTTTGATTGAGTCGGGTGTATTTGATGTCAAAAGGTAAGTTGGGAACTGGCTGGTGGATGCGCGAAATTTGGAAATCTAATTCGTAATTGTCAAGCTGGAAGTTCAAGGCCGGATTTGTTCTTTTGCCGTTCTGTGGGCTAAGCTGAACTTGCCGCTTGTGGGATAAATGAAAACCTGCTGCCCTAATAGTGATCTAATCAGACCTTGTTTGTCTGCTAAAATTCTTGTAGCAGTTTTGGGTCTAATTTTACAAGACGCCATTGCAAAATCTAATCTGTTTGCTTTTAAACATTTCAAACATTCTTGGTATCTCCACAAGACACCCGTATGTTATTGCATTTTGAAGGTTCAAGACTACCAAACTGCTCTGACAAAACTTAGAAGCGAGCAGATAAGATATGATTTTTGAGAGAAAAGTTAACTTTCAAACTCGTCCATACTCCGCAAGTTTAGCAACTCCCATATTTTAGATACCGGTATCTCTGGGACATCTTCTGGATGAACAGAAGTTGATCGTCGTGCGACTTGTAAAACATTGTATTTTGGACTTGGCCTAGATTATACATTCACCAGGCGATTAGGAATTTTTAAATATTTGCGAGAATTTTTCACAAGGAAATCCAAAATGTACCCCCACCCCCCACCCTAAATATAAAATACTTGAGCGACAAGTAATGGTAATTAAAAAGATCTATATGTGCACTGCTTTATAAACTATATTGTAAGTTAAATTTTGCAGTGGTGGCAAAATTCCCTTGGGGCTAATGCCTCCAAATGTGCAACTTCCCTATTTGGAGACATTACCTCCATTAATCAAAGCACTGGAATGTAATTTAATGAAAAAATCCGAAATTAATTAATGTATTTTAACGTTTTGAAGGTAAAGTTATTATGGCAATGAACTCAAGCGTATGAAAACGTTAAAATAATTATTTTCCTGTAACATTTTAAAATACCCAAGGGTCTTATCAATATAATAATTGAGCTCACATGCAATGCAATATTTGGAAGGGGGGAGGGTACTTATTTTCATAACATCCAAACAATTCTAACTCTCAGCGTTCTCACCACGCAATACAGAACAAAGAACTCTCTAAAAGAAAAAGTACTCAGCCATATTTCAACGCAAAAAGTGTGAACACGAAAAACATTTGACGTTCGAGAGGACACTTCTCAGAAACCGAGAATCAAAAACAAATCAAATCCACTAGAAGGAAAGAGGAGGTTGCAATAGGGAGTAAAGACCCGGGCTCTTCGGCTTGCAAAAGGATTCAAACCATTCAAACTCACTCGAGAGGAAAATTGTTTCCTTTTGAAAGAGGCGCATTCATCAATGGGCACTAAGCATTCGCTTTACTTCACGCACAGATTTGGCTGTCCAGGTTTTATGGAAGGTCCTGGAACTCCAAATTAAATTTGCAGTGCATTGTCATAAAAGGCGCCGACTGAAAATTAGTGGGTAGATGATTTGTCCACAGGACATGTTTACTGACTACCTATTTATTGCATCGTGCGACTCTATGCTAGACTTTCCTTTGGTTTTCTGAAACATGTTGTCTAACAGTTTGAGCAAGAATGTTTCATTTACTGTCCTATGGAACCTACTTTACTTCTCCATCGACTCAAGACCCAGTGCAGATCTTGGCATTCTAGATGATTCAGTTATATCTTGACCTGTAGTTAGAGCAGTAATTCTTCGTCATGGTACTTCATCTTTGGCCATATGATTGTCATTGAACTGGTGATTTTACACCATCAGCCTTTGTTACTGATGTTATTGTTCACTGAAAAAATCTTATTAAACCTCTAAAAAAACTTTTCGAAAGGACAAAGAGAAATTTTCGCTGTTCTATAAATAGAGTACTTATAGATCATAGCTGAAATTTCGTCTCCTAACTCGTCTTTTTCGTCTCTAAAGAAAACCAAAAATGTCTCCAATAATTTCAATTTCTTTTCCCTGCCATTTAGTAAAATCTTTCTTTAACGAATTTACTTCTGAAGTCACCAGGAGCTCCATAACACGTTAATTTAAATAAATCGTTACATAAAACATCGATCATAGCTAAAATTTTGTCTCATAACTAGTCTTTTTCGTCTCTAAAGAAAACCAAAACCGACTCCAATAATTTCGATTTCTTTTCCCTGACATTTAGTAAGTTATCTTTAACAAGCCACCAGGAGCTCCATAACACGTTAATTTAAATAAATCGCCGCATGCACATCTTCTAGTCTATTCATTCATCGCATTCTGTGCATTGTTATGGTAATAGAATTGTCACGGCCAGGTGTTTCAGAAGGGCTTTTATAAGAGCAGAAGGGAAAGAGAGAGTGAAGTACTTGCATCGCACTTGTAGTCTCAAAAAGGAGCCTTTGTTCGTCGAAGCAAAAAGAGCCGGGGAGAGCATTCACGAAAATTCGGAGAAGCAAAGCGTTACGGAAGGGGACATCTCAATTGCTATTGATGGACAATTCAATATGAAAGACACTTAGAAACAAGAAAGCGGTTGTTAAGCACACTTTGGAGTTCTATGAAATGGTTTTTTTGCCACAACCAATTCACAGCTTCCTGCTTTCAAGATACTCAACGTTTATTGAACAAAAAGAATATTATCATTTCTATAAACCAGTTTAAAATGTTCTTTGATAAAAATGTGTTATACTTAGAAGGCAGATCAATAGTAAATAATATAATTTGCGTATTTTATAAACATCTGATATTGGGTTTTTTTGCGCCATTTTTTAAATGATCATGTCATTTTTGTTCTTTTTATTAGATTGAAAATTTTACTTCCGCTGTTCGAAAACTCTTACACGATAAACATTGGATTTTCTTTAAATGCAGTTTATCATCAGTTTGGTGATTAATCAAGTTAATGTTGACCACTTAACAAATTCGGAAATCAGTCTTTAGTATTTTATCAGCCACGTGATGAAATCATTCGAAAAACAAGTCATATGACGTCACGTTCGGAATATGTATGGGCAATACAATCGCAACCTACATTTAGAAAGACAAAAAAATGGCTCTCGTATTTGTCATTTCGGAAGATTTTGTGGATCAGGTTTTTAAATTCTAAAAATTAACAAAAACAAAACTTTTTTTAAACCTACACATTTTACTCTGATCTAGTCTGGTCGACTTTGGAAGAGCAACGACTGTTGTCAAATATCGGCCATAAAAGCAAACAAATAAAGAGAAATGGATTTGAGAACGAGATTAATGGCAGAACAGTTAAAGTTCCATGGTTGCCTTGTTCTTCAGTATTAGTATTCGGGGGAGGGAAGATTTGTACCGTTGTAAAAACGAGATACTAACGAAAACAAAGGGAAGATAAGGTATCTGTTTTCTTAGGCTACAATTATGTTCGAAGATAAAAAGTTTTTCGCGACTTTTCAAAACGTGGCTAGTTTTTTGCAATGCTATTTACCACAAGTAGTGTGAGTCTTGGAGCAGTTTTGAAGCTTTGCTGACACCAGTTCGCAGTATTGAATGTATCTCGAAATTTTTTGATCGAACACTTTAATGAATTAAAATGCAAAGAAAAGATTTGTAGGTAACTAAAACGTCAATACGTAAATTATTTATACTGAGTTCCCAAGATTCTTTTTAAACTTAAGTTGTTGCAAGTACGTTACAAATTTTATAACCAAGAAATTGGATAATGTTTGGAAATAAAAATTGCATTATAGAAAATTAAAAATGTTTTTTTAAACGGCAGAAAATATATGAACGGCTCCGGACAACATTGATGACACAGAAAAATATGTTTTTTTATAATAAAAAAAATTATATTCAAAAGATTCGAAAGAATTGCATTGCCTTGAATGAGCCTTCTTGAAAGTATTACGAAAACATGACCTCCTCAAACATGAATAAACTCTTATAATTTCATTTTTTTTTAAATATGAAAATAGCTCTGAAAAACTTGAAAAGCAGCTTACGTTGTCCGAAGCCTTTTATATCTTTAAAACATAGAGCACCTTAAAGAATATTTAAAAAATTATCGTTAAGAAAAGCTGGAATTGAAAAGTTTTTCCTTCCAAAATTAAATTAGAATGAGATAAGAAAAGAAACAAGTAAATCTAAACGAGAAATATTTAAACGCATCTAATTTTGAAAATAATACTCATAGTTTTGAAGCAGACTTAACATGAAATGAACAGAACGGAAAAGAAATAATGTCCAATAAAATTATCCAATTCTGAAGACAGTAAAATCTGTCAATTATGAAACGGATAATTGACAAGTGAAAGCATTGATGATGTAAGTAATATTGTCCTAATTACATGAAATTCGTCGTATAATTTTTTTTCTTGAGCCTCTTGGTTCATTGGTTGGATCTTATGGTGCAAGGGTCATTTGGCCATGCTGCGCCAGAGTGTCCAAGACAAAGATTTTTTACTGACAGAAGTAACAAATACACACAGGAAAGAATCTAATCTATGCTGACCTCAACACTCAGCATGAACTGCACGAAGTTGTGAAGCTCTAAAAATTTCATCGGAGAAAGTATTTTTTATATTGTATGCGTTACATTAAAAGATCGGAATGTGTTTCATAACACCATAGATAAAAACCAGAAATTGAAAAAGCATATCATGCAGAATATCATTAGTCCTTTCGATATATCAGTAAAAAAGATTTAATAAACCAACTGCATTGAATCAAAAACGAAACACATATTCCATTTTTTCCTCACATAAAAACACCTTCCCGACAACCAGTAGTAGCTAAGAATTACGCATGTCACCTGCAATATCAATTCTTATGGCATTAAATGAAGCATCGAAGGTACGTATGGTCCTCTCTCATCAGCTTTAGTTCTTCCTATCCTTCTTTCGACTTAAAATATACACCATTATCTCACGGGAAATCAGAATTCTACTTAGTATGTACTTCTAAAAGAATCATGAGTGCATTACTAAGGGAGGGATAAGGGTTGTTTATGGTCTGACAAAGAGCAAAAGGGGGCCCAATTTTCTTTTCAGCCCTGGAAAGAGAGTGCGTTAGATAACAGGCGGCGCCTTACCTGATATCTACCAAGACCCATTTGTATGGGGTGGGCAGAAAGACCTTATCGACCCTTAGACTGAGAAGATTCCTATACGAACCGAATATGACCTCTAAATGGAGAGAAAATTGTCAAGAATTCTGAATATCAAAACGAAATCGAAACTGAAAATTTTCTCTGAATAAATTAAAAATAAGTGTTTATTTTGCTCTTCAATATCCGATTCTTGTCACAGCTATGTTTAAAACTGCACTAAGGCTTCAGAACCAAAGTTGAGAACCCTGGAAAACAAGGCCCAGACCCATGATACGAGGGTCGATTGGTTTTGTCATGATTGATCATGGGTCTTTCGTCAATATCACAATAGATTTAATAAAAAAAAACCAGCACCTGTCGGTGTAAAGCGGAGAGCATAGTGGAACACGATCTTCAATTGAAACTTAGCAGAGAACAAAATTACCAAATAACTACATGGACCAAAAACCCTCTACCCACAAACCCCATGAAGAAACGTCATCAGCCATGGAGGGCGTCACAATCACCCTTCTACAGATGGAATTTGACTAAATTTAAGAGTTAAATTCTTACTCACAGGCAATAAAGTACGAATGTTTCCTTCATGTGCCAGGTTGAATAACCTTAGAAAGGATACCAGTTCTACATAATTGCTGCCGAAACCACGGTAGCGATTTGAACTTAATCTTCAAAAGTTGTCGTACCTTTGCGAAACTCAAAGTTTCGTCGAAATTCCAAGACAAGCTTAATTTGACCTTTGACGGGGCACAAGTTGAGTTGAAAGTTCTCTTACGAGAAATACAAAGGCAATATCACAGAATCCAAAGGGCAAAACGTTCATTCCATTTGACTTCAGTATCAAAGGGTCAGTTCGAAATCAAACGATCGAACCATCTGAGATTATCTTACGGCTCAAAGAAGGGCTTTCTTCCTACTAACAAGACATACAAGAAAAATGTTTGAATAATCAAATCAAACCCCTGATTTACGATCGCCAGAAAAATAAATTGTCACAAAAGAAAATTATAATTTTTTTTGTTGAACCTATGAATTATGTTCACGTGCAAATGATTATTGTATTTTTTGTTGATAGTTAAACATTTCAAGGACTTGGGACTTGCCAAATGATACAAATATTTCCATTGATTAAATTAGGAGCCAATTGCAACCTCCAAGAGATACAAATTATGGAAAATTTCTTCGAAAATCTTGGAAGCAATCCGGTCAATGTCACGAATGGAATCAAACCTAAGTGAAAAGATTTGCTCTACGTGGCATTTCTCGCCTCCCGAAATTTATTTCAAATTATTATGCTTCAATCCATCCACAAAAACGAAATTTTTGCAAAAGTAAAAATATAAATCTTACTGTTTTCATGCAACGAATTAAACTTTAAAAAAATAATAATCAATGTAAAAATCATTGTCGATACTACGAGTTAAGTCAAATCGCATTATTTCCATTTATATTATAATTATCTTATATAATATTTCGTCAATAACTTTTTCTCCTTATGTGTATACCAGCTTACAAGTGAGACGCATTAACTCAATGAACATAGTTCTGAAAAAACGAAGGGGAAAAGTATACTTTATATGCTATTGTTACAGTGGTGTGATTTCCAAATGATTGGTCATTAATAATATTAATTCAAACACATTATGTTACTTCTTTTTTATGCTAAACAAGAACTTAAACATTTGTAGGAAGGGGAATGAATGTGTTATAGCACCAAGTCAGCGGTCCATAATTCCAATACTAGTCCACATGAGCCTTATAATCATAAAGTCCGTCGCACAACAGACTTTAATACCTATAATAGGTCGCGGACTTGTAGCCTAATTACTAGAGCTCCCACAGCATTGTGAGAATTTTCCAATCATATAAAGTGTCTCGCATGAGACAATATCCAATTAGCACTTGTAGCGCGCGGACTAGTAGCTGAACTACTAGCACGCACATAGCATTGTGAAACTTTCCAATCTCAAGGAATCCAACATTCATGCTACGAAAAAATGGCCTGGTGGATTACACCCCAATCTTAAGATACTCACATTCTGATCTAGAAAATCTAAAACTTATCTCGAAATTTTGACTTATTGTTTGTCTTTGTAAGTAAAACAAGCCAATAGTACAAAATTCAGATTCGCTTAGGCTTTCACAAATCCATCGCATTATAATCAAGCGATCACATAAAACCACGAAAATCACCGAAGGGATAATGAAGTCTCGTAAGAAGGTTGAAAGACCCCACACAAGACAGTACCGAAATAAATTGAAGCACTGTCAACTAAATATTCAAACCAACCAACACCATACCATTTTGCTTTCATCAATCTATTAAAGGCTAATCAAGGGGCCGCACATAAGCCCCAAAGAGGAAGAACGTACAAAAGTCTATTTCCACACTCCATAAATACTAGTTTCTCCAACAGGTATATATATATTCCTCTATATATCCTCCTCTTCCAACTATATATTCCTCTAAAAATTCAAAAATATAAAAAGCCGTTGGAACACAGACCAAAATTAACTACCAGACCCCAAGTCTCCCCAGCATTGCCAGATTCAGGCCAACTCGCACAGGGGGTAGGCAGGGGTGTTGCCATCTCATACCTGACGGGAGCGAGGTCAAGGAGTCGTTTGCGGGGCTGGCAGAAGGGGCCTTTAGCAGGATCGCCAAAGATAACTTCCGAAGAAAATGTTTGATAAATGGTTAGGTGTGCCGGTACTGCGGGGCAGCAATTTGCGCTGTCCCCCCGGGGGGGAGGGGACGAGAATAATCGGGGTCGGTGGGAAATGAGAAATAAGCGCCCGAGCTATCGCCAATCCATAAAACGTCATAAGTCATAAAATCGCCACGTACGGATGCATCGTAAAGGTAAGATACGCTGACTTTTACTGCCGGCCGTGTTATCTGTCAGCTTTAAGTGAGTGGAACATAGGATTCGGTAATTGGTGCAAAAAGCTAGGCTTAAAAGACATGGATTGAGACGCCAAATCGTGGATATCGAGGGACAAGGGGAGGTACTCCAAAAGAGAAAAAAAAAATCACTAAATTAGAGCGAATCTGGCATAAAAAATACAGCAGGATCGGGACTTCAATGACGTGCGAAATCAACAAAATTTCGCAATGTGCCTCTGATAATATCGTCAGCTTAGAGCAGAAACTCACTGGCAAAAATTATTTTATACGGTTGAGCTGTTTAAAGACAAACTATTAATTTAAGTAAAACATAATTATAAGCCTTTTATAGTGTTAATATACCTTAGATTACAATATGAATATGCATTTCTCATCATGAAAACAAGCGTTTAGGTTCTACGAACAAATGTTAAAGAATTTCTGATCTAAACCGACGTATATATACGACCGATAATATTTATTGTATTCTCAATATATTTCTAACTATATAAAACATATTATAACCAGCCTAGAATCTAGAAAATTGAGGGGTGAAAATAATATTTTACGAATTATATTCCACCTTCTCGAAGTTTAAACTCAATTTTTTTAAAATAAGCCTTTGAGTGACACGAGATTTCAGTATGCTGTAAAATCGTTTCATCTTCCCATACTGTCCACAAGCGAGTTCAACCACATCTATTGGTTGAAAGAATCTTAGGAAAGATTCTTATTGGTCAAGGTCATGCTTGTAAGACTGGTTTGCAGTTTGTTGGTTGAGTTTTTCAGGCGCAATTGCCACACTTGGCCAAACTGTGTCATACCACAAGACAAAAACCGCTAAACAAAATAGACATAAAATTTATTGACAATTTTGAATTGACGCTAGCACAATGTATAAAATAAAAATAAAACTCACAAAACCGATATCAGACATGAATAGCCCACCAACCAGTATAGTGGTTAAGGTGTTAGTCTCTAGATCGGAAGGTTCCTGGTTCGAATCCGGGTCTGGATGTTTGTAAGCATATGTTGTAGAAGCGGCTGGTGCACCTCAAATCTGTCGTGGCCGAAAGTCCTCACGTTGGGTTGGTGTGGAAGTTTGAAGAGTGGGGTGCCAGCTCAGGTTTTGCTTCTTCATCTGACCGTGGTTCAAAATTACGAGATGTTGTCCTCGGATCTTTTCCTTAAGGGATTGATCCCAGACCGTCGTCAATAGCCCGTTGTGTTGCTCTAGTACGACGTTAATTACAAATTACCAGATATGAATAAAAGAAAATTTGTACTGTAAGGATTTCCCAAAATGCAGAAGAGTACGTATTTTAGTTACGTCGCACTGGAGCAACATAGCGGGCTATTGGCGACGGTTCGGGATCAATCCCAAAGTTAAAGATTCGAGTACAACAACACACAATTTTAAACCATTCAGATGACGAGGTCAAACCTGAGCTGGCATATAATATCTAAACTACCACACCATGACAACGTGAGGAAATTTGCGGCCTCGGCAGATCAAACATGCAACAGCCCCTTTTCTACGTGACAGTCTTTGGTTGGATTCAAACCTGCAACCCTCCACTTGCTCATTCGTTACTCTTCCAACCGAGCTACTGTGGCCTAATTTGCAGAACGGACTGTTTATAAGACCCTCAGAGGTTTAAACTTGAATCATGTAACTCAAACATTCTAGAAATATAAATATAAAGATTTTACTGAATCTTGATGGTAATGGTAATTTTAGTTAACGTCGTACTAGAGCAACACAACGGGCTATTGACGACGGTCCGGGATCAGTCCCTTAAGGGAAAGATCCGAGGACAACACCTCGTAATTTTGAACCACGGTCAGATGACGAAGCAACACCTGAACTGGCACCCCACTCTCCAAACTTCCACGCCAACCCAACGTGAGGACTTTCGGCCACGACAGATTTAAGGTGCACCAGCTGCCTCTACACCATACGCTTACAAACATCCATGCACGAACCCGGATTCGAACCAGGAACCTTCCGATCTAGAGGCTAACACCTTAACCACTATACCGGTTGGCCGGCTACTGAATCTTGAAAATGTCAAAGTAAAATGCACTAAAAGATTTTCAATCTCGCTTTTCACTCCTATGAAAAGGTTTGGTTCCTTCTAACGTCTGTAATTTGTATCGTGTGTTAGTAAACACTTTCATTGTGTGCACTTTGCGTTGTTTGGCATAGATTGGCCAAATATTGCTTTTGAGCCATAAAACACAACCAACTCTCATGCAAAGATCACTTTTGAGTCGTCATTTTTCTTGGTGCAAATAATAATTTGAATAGAACTTTGAAAAACATACAGTCATTATGTGCATTTTTATAAGAGCTCAAATAAAGCCAACTAAATAGTTTGAGACCTATGCAATAACCGAACATTTCTTTGAATTCTCAAAAGATAAATATACCACAGAACTGAAAAACATAGAATATAATTCAGACAGATCTCACATTGGCGATAAATCTTTAAAATTGTACGCCAGCTCTCCTCATACTTGTAAAAGAAAATTGCGAAAACATAACGTTCTGGAATGAAACTACTTGAGAACAAAAGAAAACAGATGGAACATCAATCTCCTCCCCTCATGAATAGTAAACCATAAATGTTGCAACTCTAGTATATTTTTACGACGAAACCTATATCGAAATTTATCGGCTATAAAAATACTTCAAACAAAACCATGCTGATAAAACTTTCATGGGTTTACACGCGTGTAGATACTAAACACGAATAAAAAAGAAACTTCTTTTCACAAAACAAACATGCTGGAAAAGCATATTGTAGAATCATCATATTGTAGAGCATGCCAAGAATATTCAAATAACATACATCAAGTGAGCGCACGCACTGTCCTCCAAAGACCATAGGGCACGGAACAGTAAAAAGGCCTAATTCACAAAACTTTGAACTCATCGATGCCAGTTGTCCCAGAAAAACAACCATTGCGAATTAGAGTTTAACCTTCACTCTTTTAACAGTCAGTTTCTGCTTACAGCTAGTCCGTTATTACGGAACATGCCGCTCAGAAAGCCCGAGCCTCGAAGAAACAATAGAAAATGACAGACTATTTTAAAATATGTATGTACGGTGTAGAGCGCAAGTTCATGTGAAAATATATACATAACAATGTACTTACTGTAAATTGTACATTGTTTGTATATGTAAAATAAAATACATGTATCTACAGTGTATTTCTAGCAACATTATAACAAATACAAACTTTTGATAATTTTACAGTTTATGAAAATTTGAACTGTCCTTTTTAGAACAATACCTCATCTGTCGAAATCCGTTAATTGGGATTATTTTTTAATATTTTTAAGAGTTGATGCACTATTACCGTGACGTACGTTTTAGAACATACTTTTTTCATGTTTGGAGACACACACCAAACATTACTCAAAAACCACTAGATACATTCTTGAAACTTTTTTTGATTGTTTATGAAGCACTTTTAAACAATTTAACACAAGGAATAAGACATAAAATGCATACTTTAAAAAAAAAATTTTATTAAATTATTTTAATTAGCAATTTTTTAGTTTAATTTTTTTAATTAAATTTAAATTTAAAAAAGTTTATAGTTTTGGGAAATTAAAAAAAAATAAAAACCTTGTTTTAAAGTCTTTAAAAGTGTTCAAATATTACACTGTAAAAATTTCAGATTAATACAGTAATATATGAATAAATGAGATGCCCCCAACGTTTGTGAAATTAACATGGGTGCCTATGGAGGTGCCTTCCTTCCTTCGAATGGAAGCAGACCCCTCCGTACCGAGTTACTGAAAACCCACAGCTGATTAGCCGAAGCTAGGGAAAGCCTCTAATGAGAAAATAGAGAAGTGGGCCTAGTGACGCGCCGTCCGAAAAACCCTTATCTGCCCAGGATGAACACGATAGGGCGTGGACGTGGTCGACCCCGGAATGTGTGCGCTGAAGATATGTGGTCCGGCTCAATGATATCAGTCAACCTTAGGTCCATTTCGAGCCGGAAAAGTTTTCTTCATAGATTCGTGCTGAGGGGCGTCAGAGGCCCAGGCATCTCAGAGGCCAGGCATCTCCTAGGAACCTCTATGGAGGTGCCAAACCCCCCTTAAGATTTTTCTGCCATCCGTCTATTCGATAAATCGTTATGGTCCCGACAGTAACGGTTAATCGAAGTTTCACTATATTTGGTTGCAATCTATGCAAAATGCGTTTAAGGCTTCTTTCTATAACCAAACTGCAGCTGCCGTTATGCAAGATGCAGAGGATAAAAATTCTGAATGACACATATGTGTTTAATAACAAACGCAAACCTTTTTACTTTACTAGATTTGACAGTGCGATCCGTTCACAATTAAATCATCCAAGCATCCTAGGATTGTTTGATTGATTAGAGTTAAAATGATGCAAGATCAGGAAAAGGATATGCTGTGGCAAACAGGACAATAATGAAAAAAAAAATTGATAGAATAATCTGACTAATATTAGAAGGCAGGCGTATGAAGGTGAGTAGGTATTTTAATTAAATTCACACTGGAGCAACACAGAGGGCTATTGGTGACGGTCAATCCAGAATGGAAAAATCCGAGAACACCACACAATTTTGAACCACGATCAGATGAGCGTATGTAGGCAATTCAAGCAGAGTACCGTCTTCTTGGAGGATAGTGAGTTGGTTTTACTGGGACCCGAAGACCAGCTCTCGTCGAGCAAAATGTTTCGTGCCTCAAAGTAATTGGTAATTTTTAATTAACGTCGTACAAGAGCAACACAACGGGCTATTGACGACGGGTAATTTTGGTAATTTTTTTTTTTTTAGTTAACTTCGTCTATTGACGACGGGTAATGGTAATTTTAGTTAACGTCGTACTAGAGCAACACAACGGGCTATTGACGACGGTCCGGAATCAGTCCCTTAAGGGAAAGATTCGAGGACAACACCTCGTAATTTTGAACCACGGTCAGATGATTATTGACGACGGGATCAATCCTTTAAGGGAAAGATCCGAGGACAACACCTCATAATTTTGAACCACGGTCAGATGATTATTGACGACGGGATCAATCCTTTAAGGGAAAGATCCGAGGACAACACCTCATAATTTTGAATCACGGTCAGATGACGAAGCAACACTTGAGCTGGCAACCCACTCTCCAAACTTCCACACCAACCCAACGTGAGGACTTTCGGCATAATAAAAACGGGAAACATAGGCTATAACTTTCCTGTCTTCAGACCAATCTGTAGCCATGAAAATTGGCACACAGGTAGTCCTAAAAGTGCCCCTCGAGCGCCAATATTAAAATCCAAAGTTTGTTTTTCTGCAATAAATGGACATGGACAAGGAAACACGTTCTACAGGGTTTGTGCATGAGTTAACACAAGGAAATGTCGCGGTCATATTTTAGCTGTCGCGGTAGGAAACACGTTCTACAGAGTTTGTGTATTTGAGTTAACACAGGGAAATGTCGCGGTCATATTTGAAACCCGAGCAACGACGGGTTATTCAGCTAGTTTTCTATAAAATGATTCCTCTCAATTCCAGTTTCGGTTCCGTCCACCAGAGTTCGATATACATTCTTTCGAACTTTCGACTTTTCAAACAATCATTTATACGCACAACATGAGTAAATAACGAAGCAGGTTACAAAGGAGGGAACAAGCGAAATTATCAACAAACACACCCCAGTTAGATCCCAATGAGAACGGTTGTGAAAGTTACGCGTGCTAAAAAATGAATATCAACAATTTTAACTTGTTGCTAATGGATAACAAAGTTGAAACTTGAGTCGAATTTAGTTGAACGCTCAAGAGATTTGCATTTTGTCACGTAACAATAGACGTTTTCGTTCAAGGTTGGATATCAGTCGACCTTGTGCTCGCTTGGTAAAAACATTAAAAATCCATTTACGCATAAGAGCAAATTTACACATCAGGTTTTTGTAGAACCTTATCGATTCTTGATAGATCAAAGTGCAATCCGAGACATCGTAGAAAGTCTTATAATCCTTGACTTCGAATTCGGCGTATCTCACTATCAGATCATATGCAGAATCAAATTTGAAAAATTTATCATTCCAAGGAATCCAATATTTTCAAATGTTCAAAAATATTATTTTAAAGAAATTAATTTTGCGAAAGGTAATTGGTAATTGGTAATTTTAGTTAACGTCGTACTAGAGCAACACAACGGGCTATTGACGACGGTCCGGGATCAGTCCCTTAAGGGAAAGATCCGAGGACAACACCTCGTAATTTTGAACCACGGTCAGATGACGAAGCAGCACCTGAGCTGGCACCCCACTCTCCAAAATTTTGCGAAAGGAATGTGAAAATTTTATAAAATCCAATGCTGTCTTGTAATGTTTTATAAGAGGGCTTTCAGAATTTTAGTTAGTGGTTCAAATCTTACTGTACGTCCGCACAGAAAGGTTTAGATGGATTGAGAACAGAATGAAACAGTTTCTATACAAAGATATACGACCGCGAGTACTTTGGGGGATCGCTAATTACCAATTTGGTCACTACTGTAATTTTTAATTAACATCGTACTGGAGTAACACAACGGAGTATTGACAACGGTGCAGAATCAATCCCCTAAGTTAAAGATCCGAGAACAACACCACGTAATTTTTAACCACGGTCAGATGACAAGGCAACACCCGAGCTCGCACCCCTCTCCAAACTTCCACACCAACCCAACATGAGAACATTCATCCACGACAGATTTAAGATGCACGCGCCGCCTATACACCATACGCTTACAAACAACCCTGCACTGATCGGGATTCGAAACAGGAACCTTCTGATCTTTGGTCACTACGATCACTCGATTTATCTCGCTTTCGTTTCTTCTTCAGTGTATATCGGGTAGGTAGTTGAATTTACGTCACATACTAGATCAACACAAGGGGTTATTGCCGCAGTTCCAAGAGCACCTCGGAATTTTGAACCAGTCAGATGACAAGTCAACAGCTCAATTAACACCCCACACCACGCTGTGAGGACATTTGAGGCTACTGCAGATTTACGTGCATCAACCTCCGTGTATACGACGGAATTTGGCTGAACCTAGTTTTGAACTCACAATCCATCATTGCTCGTCCAAATTGGGCTACAGCAGCCAAGAAAAGCACTTAAATGACAAAAATTTGTTATTGACAAAAATTAAGCATTAGAACTCAATACAACACAATTAGAACTACTTATACAAGCGGGAAAAACAGCCAAGATGGCGGATTTAAAAAAAATGGCCCAAGTTCTATCCAGATGGTTGGCAAGAAGCTTTTATTAACTTGCATATTTTAAGATGCAATACACCCTCGTAAAAAGCTGCGTTTAGTTGAGAAATTTGCAAAATGGCTCTGTAGACACTAACGTTCAGGGCCGCCGAGACACTGCACCCACCCCTCAGCCACCTGTTTCTTCTCCAGGTGAGATACATTTTATGAACCTTATTCTTTCCAACCCCATTCACTCGAATTCCAACAACCCGGGAGCGAAAACCCATTCCAGTCTCGTTTAATTACTGATCCACCAGCGCAGCCCGCTGCAAAACATCTCTTCGAAATGCTGGAATTCTGATTCTCGCAAAAAGTGAAGATCGCTATCTGTGACTCTGGGTACGAATTCCTCTTATCGTGCTTGAACCAGTGGCCGTGGATGGCAAGGGAAAAAAAGCGATCGAAATGAAACAGGTTTAGGGGAGTGAGAAAGAGGAAAAACACCGAGCTCTGCAACTTGCATATCACTTTCAAAAGCGTTTTCGGTCGCTCTGAACAGGGGAGGGTTTTCGACGATTTTCTTTATGATGTTCGTGGAAATTATGGGAAACTTTGTTTCTCACGAGCGGATGATATTCTGGTGTTGTTTACACCAGTGCAATATTGGGAAATTGGGGTATTGAATAATGAAAGTGAAACTTGTAGTGCGTCTAACACTTCAGAGCACCTTGGTGTATTTATTTAATTGGTTGGTTTGGGGGTTTTATGGCGTAAATGACATCTATGTTTGGTTATACTACGCCAGATACAAAGCCATACAAATATCAAGTAATAGACACGTACACAATGAAAGTTTTACTGACACAGATGAGAAATACACGTACCCGAGAAGCCGGTTATTGAATTCCAATACCAAATGATAATCTGAAGTAGATTGTTAGTTTCTGCACTAGGGGGGGGTGCAATTTACAATGGTAAAATAAAACCACAAGCGAAGCACGATCAACTATCAATATTTCCATTATCAGATATTGATACATTGAAATGGAATTCGTAACAAGGGAACTGGATTAAATGGTATAAAATAGTTCTTAAGAGAAGATTTTATCTTCCTGCTAAGACAGCTTTTACATGACTTCTGATAAGATTATGCAATTCAGTCCAAGTCTATTTTATCCTATTCAGTGTCATTGTATTGAAGATATCGTGACATGTGAAGCATCACCTCTAGAATCACGAAATAAAGTTATATTTAATTAACATTCAGTTAATGAATCTGATTTAAATGTTTACTTTTGCGTAAGCGACTGGAATTCTTACAAATCATTTTTAAATCACGTTGTTTTCTACAATCAATAAAATTTTAACAAAATCCCTAAAAAGGTATGGTGCATATTTTTTTTGTCAACAAGACTTTGGTTCTACAAATGTTTTGCTTTTGATACACGAGGGCTTGATATCCTAGAACTCACGACAATTATCCGTCCACTACGTCAATGAGATTTGTCTTAAAATTTTAATTTCATTTCTACAATTTTGATTCATTTTTTTGGTTGATTGGTTTTGAGTTTTATGGCGTAAGGGCAATAATGTTAAGTAATTGTGAAAGGTAGGTATTTAATTAACGCCGTACTGGAGTAACACAACGATTCATGACCAATTAGTGATGGTCAGGGATCGATACCAAGACTAGCTAATTTCAAAGCAACATTTTTCAGGTTTCAATGAACTACGATTTTCATTTTGAACATTGACAATAAGGAATAAAATCCAAATAAATTTTGAACATAACACCAAACATTTATTTCGGTTCCCCGAAATACTTTTATGCAATCAGCACAATGTTATGACAACTGTCAGGAAATAACACTTCCAAAAACACAAGAGAGCAATCAAAACTGTTTCGAAAACTGACCAGGCGCGATTGTCTGTCAATGTCCCATTGTCTATTGGGTCTTCGGTTAACTTGTGAAGTATTTAAACACCTTTCTCATATTGCAGGTGTTTACATTTGATCTTGGCGAGCTCGGGTTGTCGCCAACTGCAAAAACACACCTGTTGCTTACGTTTCGCAGCAAACAGCTGTTTTTTCATGTGATCCCGACAAGCTGTCAGCTGATTTGGTAGACTTTATTCAAAGGCTTGCCTAGTTCTTAATTTTATCTTTCAATCATTTTATAAAATCAAAAAAATGATGCAAGCACGTAAGATAGAAAATTCGGTCCAGCATGGAACACTCAATTCTAATTTGAAAGAAATGTCCGCGTGGAAGTATTTGTTTTGTTTGGATGACAAAAATTGCACAAAAAGCACTGAACTCTATGTGCTTCAATTGATCTACCAAACCAACAATACTTTTAGACACAAATACGGTAGTTATGTAAAAAAATCATTAGGTATCGCTGTTTCGATCTGTATAAATGTCAGGAAATATGTTAATATATCGCTTATAAGCAACCAAATGTTACAAATTGAAAACGCGACTGTAAAATAATTTTCTAAACAGTTGCTATGCTGATGCCATAGAACGTTTAAATAGATATTCATGTTTTAGATTTCTTAACAAAGTCAGAATTCATCTGTCAAAATGAAAAATGGTAATAATTTAGAAAGATCACATCTATTTAAAAGCATAAGATCAGTGTAGCAAAATATGACTGCAGAGCAAAAAAGTATAGTAATTAAACCTTAGTTTTAAAATGAAGAATGCCCGAGTAATGTTTTCGATATTTTAAACATACAGCACAATAAATGGTTTTAGAATGCAATTAAAATAGCTTATTCCTTAAATCTGTACATTAAATTTTTATTGCATAAAAATATCCCCAAGTTTTATACACCAATTAAAATATTCTAAATGCATAATATTTTGATTGGCTCGGTCATTTTCTTCTATGGGCGCCAACTAAACCCAGAATATTTTGAAGTTATCTTGTTACAGTACTTTAAATAACACAAGAATGTTACCTAAAAAGAACGGTATACACCAAAGCACGATCCTAATTTATTCGATGACATATTTAACGAAGATTCATAAATATTGAATTTTGCTCCTTCGAACAAAATTTTTTTTAATGAATAAGCATTTTACCGCTAAAAATTATTCCTTTACTTTCAACTGATGTCATTGGATAAAAATATTCCCAAGTTTATTTTCATTGGATGCTTGGGTTTTATGGTGCAAGGTTAAAACATTGACAAGCTGCTCACCAAGTTTATTTGATATCAATTCTTTCGTATCAGGGCAAAAGGGTTAAGTCTGACTTATGATGGGACCAGAAGTAGGCTGCTTGGTTTTGTGTTTCATGGCACAAGGGGACATGTTTGGCCAAACTCAAAACAATGAGGTGGAGAAAAAGCAAAATGTTGAAGGGTAGGCCAGGGTAAAACATAAGGAAGGACAGAGGAATCACTCGGGTACTTCGGGGTTAATAGACCCAAAGCAGTCAACGAATTTAAATCGCAATTATTTGTAGCATGACACGCTTATTTGTCTTTCTGAATATTAGCGAGGAAGAAATATTCAACTTGGGATTATGAAAAGTATCCATTTTGACTAATCCTTTTGCCCTGACACGTAAAAATTAAAATATGCTAAATACTTCATTTAATTGGTTTATTGCTACACGAGTGCCAAACAGGCATATTTCTGAAGTTCCTTTCTGACATTTCGAACTGCACAAGAATGTTGTAAGCCGAAACACGATCCCTAATTCATGCAATAACACACATGACGAATGCTGAATTTCGTATCTCTTAATAATGAATTGGAGCATCTTACCTTCAAAAACTATTCCATTTATTCCAAACAAATATCGTCAGCGCCACAACTTGTCTGACATACGAGAAAACTGCGCTTAATCCATGAAACCAAAAGTCCAGTTTCCTAAAAAACAGGAACGTAAACAAAGCACGCCGCTCAGATCGAAACCGAACTCATATTCCGCAATCGCCACGAAACCACAGACCTCGACTTCCCAGGCCAGTTCTTCGCCTAGTAATAGCGTCCTTCGCGAAGTTCCCCGGACTTGTGAAGTTCCCGATGCTCGCCAATGGATGCCAATCAGTAGCGCGATGATCTGCTTGAATGGGGATTCCTTGACGAAGCGGTATGCTCGGTTTGGCGATAATTCATCTGTTCCCTCACCGCAAGAAGCCATAACTCTAGACTTGTTTTTAAAGTCTGGGACAGGTAAGATTTCTCAAGGTCATACGTACGCTAGGGTATGCCTGGCGGCAAGGCCGAACGTTAAAAGGGGTGTTTATGTTGTTTTTCGTTGCACGCCCCTCGATATTTTTGCAAAAAACGCCTGGAACGATTTTGTGGTCATTGAGTTTTCTGGAAGTTGGGGGTAGATATTGCGCGCCAAAGCGGAGAACGTACTAGATTGCATTTTAGATCGTTTAATTTTCAGTGCCAAGCTCATCCGAGACTATTCAGACTTGTTGTTTTTCAGAATGCCAAGTAGTTTTTAACATGTTCAAGCTTCAGTTTTAATTAAATTTGTTACTGACTAACGAAAAGATAAAGGAAAATATGTATTCCAAATTAAGGTTTTATTATTTTAATTTGTGGTTATTGTGTTTTCTGGAACCTGAGAGGCGTATTGTGCGTCAAAGTGACGAACTTTATAGAATGTAAATTTTAGATCGGTTACTTTTCGCGCTATACTAATCCAATATAATTCAGACCTGTAGTTTTTCAAATAAAATACCAAGTAATTCTTAAACTGTGCATTCGTTCAACCTAAATTTTTTATTAAATTTACAACTGGCTAGTGAAATGAAAAAAAGAAAATATGCCAAATTAAATTTTTTAAAGTGGAAGTTTGGAGACTAGGGTGCCAGCTCAGGTATTACCTCGTCATCTGACCGTGGTTCAAAATTACGTGGTGTTGTCCTCGGATCTTTCCCTTAAAAGATTAATACCAGACAGTCGTCAATAGCCCGTTTTGTTGCTCTACTACGACGTCAATTAAAATTACGTTAACTTACCTTAATAATTTCAAAAGCCATTTTATTTCAGATACGATTGGACAGTTTGTAATGATGAATACCGATATATTAGTTTGTTAATTGACAGGAAACAGTATTTAGAAGACGTGTGTGATGACATCCATACCTTATTCCAATTTCTACCGCGCGGCCTTTTGTTTGAATTTATAATTTTAAAACAAATTTTGTTCCGCTATTTGGGGGAATTATAAATGACGTTTTTTTTTTTTTTTCGTTGTTTAAATTCTTGATATATTACAGCTACCTATAAAATAAGACCCCTTAACTTCACATAACATACACATTTGGCAATACTAGGCACTGTCCTTCTCTCTTTCCATCGGGAATGGTCCCGGACCTTCGCAAATAACTCGTTGTGCTGCACCAGTAACGTTGATTAACTGCCAGCCACATTTGTTATATACGCACCAAGCGTTAGTGTCTAGAATCGTTTTGAACCAGAGAAAACTATTTCGATTTCTTTAGTAGCAACATAACAGGGGCTGGTATTTGAATTTTCAACGCATTTGAGTAGGGATTCCCAATCATTGGTACGCGGCAACGTTTCAGGTGGTACGCAAGGATGATACGAGCGACCCAAATATTCTACGAAGTTTGTTCGATTTTTTAGTACGTACAACCACGTTATAGGAAAAATGGGATTATATGAAATCAATTTTGTGATTAACGTTTTCATTACATTGTAATAATTAACGCTAACAGTAGCACATTATTTAAAGAGAAACTTTGTTGCTGATTATCTATTTCTATTCAATGGCTATCTCGGCGAAATTAAGTTGATATCTCTCCCTGTCTTATGCCATTTGTTACTAGTTACTTGTGTCGTGTGAGAGTGGTTTATCTGAACTTTGTAAATAAAAAATAAATATAAAAACAGAGAAAGTGTTGAAGAGGACTTAAGAGTGAAGTTAAGCTCAATTGCTCCTGACATTGATATTTTATTAAAAGACAAACAACAAGTTTCGCACTAAAAATTGAGTTTTGATTTTGTTAATCTTTGTTTGCTTAGTTTGTACTAATTATTTAAAATTATTTGTTTTTAGACCTGTGAGTAAAAAATAAAACTGTAATTTTCAATAATCGGTTTATTTTTTCCTTTATTAAAACATCATTAATTCGAAATACAAGTGCATTAATCATAAAATATGAAGCTTTCTTAGTATTTTAATTAAAATAGAACAAGCCATTGGGCATTTTTCTGACAATAGATATCTGTTACTAAAAAAACATAAAACTGGTGGTACGCCAAAAATTTCAAGTGGTACGCAGTTACTAAAAGGTTGGGAACCAATGTACTAGAGCATGAAAATCCTGATGGGAAAGATCCGAGTACAGCTAGTTATTTTGAACCATTAAACGGCAGAACAAAGACGATAATTTGTATTTCGTAAGCCATTGGGAAATTGAAGAGAACTAAACGGTTAAATATGTAAAGGGGACCGGTACAGTCATATCTCCGTAATGTTAAAATGGTCAAATTTTGAGGAACATTTTCTCAAAATCTTTCATTTGTATTGATTTGAAATTTTTATAGAGGTTATTAAATGACATTTTTAAACACTTACACACAGAGATTTTTAAAAACTTAAAATTTCAAATTTTGAGGTTTCTTTTTCTTTAACTCCTTTTCTTAAATGACCAATTTTCAATCTTTTTAACAATCAAAATGAACTTTTTTGAGCAGATGGGAAAAAATGACTACGTTAAAATATGTTAGAGGTTATGACACACTTGTAAACCATTTTTTATATTTGCTTGAATAGACTTTGAAAAAATGTTCCTTTTAGGGAAATAATACACATTTTGAGATATTAAAGTGTCAAGCATAAAATTAACCTCACTTCAAAACGTACTGGTATTTTTCAAAAAAAAAAAAATTTTAAACACTTCTACGCAACGTATCTCCATAAATAATATATAATTTTAAGCAGAATTACACAAACATTAATCTAAATTTATAACAAAATAATCAGAATTTTGATGGATTTTTGTGCACTGGTCCCTTAAAAGAAATAAAGAATTGTTATATTTGACAACAGATCCTTAAAAAAATTTAATGCAATATGTTTTATTTAAATAAGCATTAGAAACCTTTATTCCAACTTTCTGCTCCATATCCTCCATCTGTCCTCTTTTTAACCTTATTTTTACTATTTAACCCTCCCAATGGTTTTAACGAGATATCTCGTCCATCACGATCTGAACAATTTTGCTAATGACGAGATATATCATGCATTAATATTTGGTTAGTTTTGCTAATGGCAAGATATGTCGTCATGACAACCACCAGGTGGGTTTAACTTCAATTGAGGGGGTTTTAGGGTGTAAGGACCATAGTTGGATATGCTGTACCAGACACGAAAGACAGTATTAACTAATGGACACACAAAGATTAACCCACATTGTAATCTAACCCGTATAAAAAATTGCTTTGGTGGTACAGTAGAACTCCAATTATCCGAACTCCGACTATCCGAATCGCTGATTATCCGAATCGTTTTCAGAATTTCAGAACAAAAATTAAGACGGAAACGTATTGCGATTCGCAAAATAATGATTCTGGGTTTCCAATTCTAAATGATGATGAACTTATTGAAAGTTTGAGAGAAGAAAGTGTCGTTGAAGAAGATGACCTTATTGTCGAAGTTGAAGCAGACACGGGACCATGTGCTAGTGAAGCATTTGCCGGCTTTGAAGTGGATGAAGCGACAGCCCGAGTGTGACCACATGCAACTTCTCATTATCAAGCGGATGCGCGACTTGGTTGCCCGAAAACGGATGAAGACAGTCAAACAGCTTACTTTGACCGAGATGTTTAGCAAGCAATGACTTTCATTTACAGTACGGTAAGTGCATACTGTACTAATGTACAGCACTTGTACGTACGCTTAACATGTAAAAGTGTTCCCTTTTCATTTAATTAATTAAAAGCTCTTTTTCTTTAAAAATAGTTTTTTTTTCCTCCCATTTTCAACCATACATACAGTAATTAATTAAAATACAAACATACCCTTTTTTCGGAAACAATCCAATTATCCGAATGGGGTCCGGTCCTAATTGATTCGGATAATTGGAGTCCTACTGTATCTCACTTTTTATATCACTAGTACCATTTGCGTTCTATGCTATGAGCCCTTTTCACATTTCATTTTTGTTCTCCCGTTCACGAACAAGACTTCGTGCAGGAGAAGATTCCGTTAAGAATCAGCTCATGCTTCTGTTCCGTTTCAAATCAGAATGCAACCATTTTTTGTACATAAAACTTTGTAAATATTCATAGTATAAGAGAGATTAAAGTGAATGTAGGGGCAAAATGGATATGTCTGGACGTGACTTACTTTGTGTGTAAATTTACTATTAGACGTGGATAGAACATAGGTCAGAGCGACCACATACACACTCAATGATAGTTTTACTGACACAGAAAAGAAAAATACACTCAGGGGGAATTACACCTGACAGGAATTTTCCTGGGGAGATGGTCTTAAAAGAACTGAAAAGAAAACTCACCCGTATCACAATCTCCATTTTTGCTAATTACACTCCTCATTTCAATATCCCTAATCTTAGAATCGCTAACAAACCACCTGTTAAAATACCGAAAGACAGTTCGAAGAAACCTAACATTACCAAAATCAACAAAAAGGAATTCCGAGTAGTAATTAAGGTTAATCTTTAAACGAAATTTAAAAAGAACGTGTTTATCATTTTAAAACCATTAACTGCAATCCAAGTGAGGCAGAAACAATTTCCATGCGTCTCACAGCAACCATTAGTAACTCCCACCGAAATTTTAAGGACCACGAATTGTGGACTTTTTTTCTTATCCCTGCAGTAAATTTGTCATTCGCTCCATCGAAAATGATTGATTTAGATTGAAACGTCTGAATTAATTTAAAATTAGGGGGTAATGTTCAAAATTTTAAATGATTGATTTCAGATGCCTGGAGGGAAGGTCGTCAGGTTCCTAGAATATTGGCAAACTGTGTTATTAGAGATTAGTTAATAGCTTTCACAGTGAGACTCTCACTCTAGAGTTAGAGAGCAGCTGATCCGGAACTACTTTTCTCTCACTCTGGAGTTAGAGAGCAGCTGCTCAGGAACTCTAGCTCTCTCACTCTCGAGTTAGAGAGCAGCTGCTCAGGAACTTCTTCTCTCACACTCTGGAGTCAGAGAGCATCTGCTCAGGAACTCCTTCTCTCTCACTCTGGAGTTCGAGAGCAGCTGTTCAGGAATTCCTTCTATCACTCTGAAGTTAGAGAGCAGTTACTCAGGAACTCTAGCTCTCTCACTTTCGAGTTAGAGAGCAGCTGCTCAGGAACTTCTGCTCTCACACTCTGGAGTTCGAGAGCAGCTGTTCAGGAACTTCTGCTCTCACACTCTGGAGTCAGAGAGCATCTGCTCAGGAACTCCTTCTCTAGCTCTGGAGTTCGAGAGCAGCTGTTCAGGAATTCCTTCTCTCACTCTGAAGTTAGAGAGCAGTTACTCAGGAACTCTAGCTCTCTCACTCTCGAGTTAGAGAGCAGCTGCTCAGGAACTTCTGCTCTCACACTCTGGAGTCAGAGAGCATCTGCTCAGGAACTCCTTCTCTCTCACTCTGGAGTTCGAGAGCAGCTGCTCAGGAACTTCTGCTCTCACACTCTGGAGTCAGAGAGCATCTGCTCAGGAACTCCTTCTCTCTCTGGAGTTCGAGAGCAGCTTTTCAGGAATTCCTTCTCTCACTCTGAAGTTAGAGAGCAGTTACTCAGGAACTCTAGCTCTCTCACTCTCGAGTTAGAGAGCAGCTGCTCAGGAACTTCTGCTCTCACACTCTGGAGTCAGAGAGCATCTGCTCAGAAACTCCTTCGCTCACTCTGGAGTTCGAGAGCAGCTGTTCAGGAATTCCTTCTCTCTCACTCTGAAGTTAGAGAGCAGCTACTCAGGAACTCTAGCTCTCTCACTCTCGAGTTAGAGAGCAGCTGCTCAGGAACTTCTTCTCTCACACTCTGGAGTCAGAGAGCATCTGCTCAGGAACTCCTTCTCTCTCACTCTGGAGTTCGAGAGCAGCTGTTCAGGAACTTCTGCTCTCACACTCTGGAGTCAGAGAGCATCTGCTCAGGAACTCCTTCTCTAACTCTGGAGTTCGAGAGCAGCTGTTCAGGAATTCCTTCTCTCACTCTGAAGTTAGAGAGCAGTTACTCAGGAACTCTAGCTCTCTCACTCTCGAGTTAGAGAGCAGCTGCTCAGGAACTTCTGCTCTCACACTCTGGAGTCAGAGAGCATCTGCTCAGGAACTCCTTCTCTCTCACTCTGGAGTTCGAGAGCAGCTGTTCAGGAATTCCTTCTCTCACTCTGAAGTTAGAGAGCAGCTACTCAGGAACTCTAGCTCTCTCACTCTCGAGTTAGAGAGCAGCTGCTCAGGAACTTCTGCTCTCACACTCTGGAGTCAGAGAGCATCTGCTCAGGAACTCCTTCTCTCACTCTGGAGTTCGAGAGCAGCTTTTCAGGAATTCCTTCTCTCACTCTGAAGTTAGAGAGCAGTTACTCAGGAACTCTAGCTCTCTCACTCTCGAGTTAGAGAGCAGCTGCTCAGGAACTTCTGCTCTCACACTCTGGAGTTAGAGAGCATCTGCTCAGGAACTCCTTCTCTCTCACTCTGGAGTTAGAGAGCAGCTACTCAGGAACTCTAGCTCTCTCACTCTCGAGTTAGAGAGCAGCTGCTCAGGAACTTCTGCTCTCACACTCTGGAGTTAGAGAGCATCTGCTCAGGAACTCCTTCTCTCTCACTCTGGAGTTCGAGAGCAGCTGTTCAGGAATTCCTTCTCTCTCACTCTGAAGTTAGAGAGCAGCTACTCAGGAACTCTAGCTCTCTCACTCTCGAGTTAGAGATCAGCTGCTCAGGAACTTCTGCTCTCACACTCTGGAGTCAGAGAGCATCTGCTCAGGAACTCCTTCTCTCTCACTCTGGAGTTCGAGAGCAGCTGTTCAGGAATTCCTTCTATCACTCTGAAGTTAGAGAGCAGTTACTCAGGAACTCTAGCTCTCTCACTTTCGAGTTAGAGAGCAGCTGCTCAGGAACTTCTGCTCTCACACTCTGGAGTCAGAGAGCATCTGCTCAGGAACTCCTTCTCTCACTCTGGAGTTCGAGAGCAGCTTTTCAGGAATTCCTTCTCTCACTCTGAAGTTAGAGAGCAGTTACTCAGGAACTCTAGCTCTCTCACTCTCGAGTTAGAGAGCAGCTGCTCAGGAACTTCTGCTCTCACACTCTGGAGTTAGAGAGCATCTGCTCAGGAACTCCTTCTCTCTCACTCTGGAGTTCGAGAGCAGCTGTTCAGGAATTCCTTCTCTCTCACTCTGAAGTTAGAGAGCAGCTACTCAGGAACTCTAGCTCTCTCACTCTCGAGTTAGAGATCAGCTGCTCAGGAACTTCTGCTCTCACACTCTGGAGTCAGAGAGCATCTGCTCAGGAACTCCTTCTCTCTCACTCTGGAGTTCGAGAGCAGCTGTTCAGGAATTCCTTCTCTCACTCTGAAGTTAGAGAGCAGTTACTCAGGAACTCTAGCTCTCTCACTCTCGAGTTAGAGAGCAGCTGCTCAGGAACTTCTGCTCTCACACTCTGGAGTTAGAGAGCATCTGCTCAGGAACTCCTTCTCTCTCACTCTGGAGTTCGAGAGCAGCTGTTCAGGAATTCCTTCTCTCTCACTCTGAAGTTAGAGAGCAGCTACTCAGGAACTCTAGCTCTCTCACTCTCGAGTTAGAGATCAGCTGCTCAGGAACTTCTGCTCTCACACTCTGGAGTCAAAGAGCAGCTGCTCAGGAACTCCAGCTCTCTCACTCTGGAGTCAGAGAGCAGCTGCTCAGGAACTTCTTTTCTCTCACTCTGGAGTTAGATTGCAGCTGCTCAGGAACTCCTGCTCTCTCACTCTGGACTTAGAGAGCTGCTGCTCAGAACTCCCTCTACAGCAGACCCCCGCTTGATGTCTAGGAAGACAATTCTAGTTGAAAATTGTTTCCAATATTACTATTTATTTTTTGACCCTCAATCAAGTTGCTAGAGAGAAAAGTTTTTCTGTTACAAGTTTTTTTGCCATGAATGCAAAACAAAAAAATGTTTTTTGGAAATTTAGGATTTTAGAATTCCTTTTCTAACTAACAACTTTGATTGAGGGTCAAAATATACACTGTATTATATAGATTATAACGATACAAAAAATAATCATAATAGTTGAATTCATTGTTGTGTTACCACTGTTTGAACCAAGTATCCTATTGCAAAAACTTGTTACTTCAGAAAGCGAGTTTAAAGTTTTGGTAACATGTCTGTCCCTGGAGACAGTATCTAACGAAAACACTTGTAACTAGAAAACTATTTCGAGTATTTGCAAGATCTTGGCATCGTTTGAAAGCTTTAGATATGAAGAATATTTTTTAGCAATAAAAAAAAATTAGACGTTTTGATCGATTTTCAGGATTTATAGTGTGTACATACACCTTGACATATATTTTTACTGCAGTGGTAAGAAAAGTGTATACCCCAAATTGCGAGGCCTCTCGCTCTGTAGTTTACAACGGAGACGTTTGACGTGATTTCGTGTCAAGTTGGTGACAGAAATTACTTGTAATGTTGGTTTTCCGATTAGAGCATCGTCAAAAGGACTAGTTTTGACAAAATCCTAGTTGTTCGGAGGGGTCGTGTAAGCCCAGTTGGAAGAACAACGGATTAGCAACCGGGGGATTGCTCGTTCGAAACTCGATACAACCAAAGACCGTCTTGTACGAGGGGGCTGGTGCACGTTATATATAATATGGCCTTAAATGCCCTCACGTTGGTGTGCTGTGCGAGCTTGGAGAGCGGAGTGCAAACTGAGATGTTGATATCGTCATCTGAGCGTGGTTTAGAATTACGAGGTGAGGTTTTCGAATCTTCCCCTTCAGGATTGTTCCAGGACTGGTCGCGAATTGCCCGTTGCTTTGCTCCAGTAGGACGTAAATTCAACTATCTAACTACCATATATACCCCGATGAAGAAATGAATGCGTGATAAATCGAGTGATCGTGTTGAGCAAACAGCGGTGACAAGCCGAATCAAACTTAGGTGACAGCACAATCATCCATTACATGACCACGTTTGGAAGTACACCCGTGATCTTACTACATCTCTCCCGGTCTCATACAATGCGAAAATCGGTACAATCGCGGAAAGTCGCCACACGTTACAATTTGATAGGTACTTCAGAAACACCCTATATTAGGTATTGTATACGGTCCTAGACAATTTCCTTCACTCAATGTAACCCAGGTAAGCCTAAAGTTTTGTCACCCTTGCTTTAGATTTTATAGTCAAACAGATCATTAGTGAGAACATGACATTCGCGCTAAAAATTAACTGTACCAAAGAAAATATTATCAATATTTTTTTTAATTTTGATAGCACATTAGAAACCACTTCAGTGTGTTTTCTGAAGTATGGCAATACAAAATGGAGAGCAACGAATGTAATGCCATTTGTGTGATTTTATATATTGAACCACCTGTACCATCCGTCGTCAATGAATATCTGGGCCTAATTAAACTTATTAAATTTTCCTCAAAACGCGGAAATACGCTATTTGTTACTTTTACATGCTGTAAACCAGGGGTGGCCAACCTTTTACATACCATGCGCCAATTTTTCTCATATACGAGTTCAGATGCGCCATACAATTCAAGCACCTTTTTTACCTTACGTTCATGGTCTTGCCATATCCTTAGTAACTTTTTTTAATAAAAGTATGTTTATCGACATAATTAACATTTTAAAATTATTGAACTATATTGTATGTAAAACAATGTCTATTACAGAGAATTCATCAAATTTGAATCAGTCATTCGCGACCTCGTTTTCAATAGCTTTATAACCAAGATGGCGTGCAAATATTTGGAAACAAGGCTTCTCCGTCAGAATAGGTTTTTTTTTCCGCCAATGCTAAAGCAATTTCATAGGACGCTTCTGTCACCACCTCGTCTTCACAACTTACATTAGCAAATATATTTTCTCTTCTGATTTCTTCCATTTTTAGTCACATATTCTTTACGTAACTCCGACCTAGAACAAGTTTAATTTTTCATTCTATGTTAGCCTGATGCTGTGTTTTATAGTGTTTATTAAGATAATGTCTTCTATTATGTAAAAGAGTAGTTTCACAAACAATGCAAAAAACGATTTTTATGATGGCTGTAAATAACTCATTTTCTGTTCGTTAAATTCACTTTTTCTCTCATACTTTTTGCGCTTCTTTTGCACATTTTCTTTTGCACAGTGATAAATAACAGTAATGTAAGAAAAAAACATTGGATAGTACACAAAATCTTGGAAAAAGAACAAACAGATGACAAGTACGTCGTATCACACATAATATAAATTGCAAACTAAAAAAATTGCGACGAAATGAGGAGTAAGAAAGCTCTATGAATTGAACTGAGAATAGTATGGTGTTGAAAATATGAAGATATTTTCAGTTATCTACTTCAAAAGAATAAGGAGGCACAATAATGCAATGCGCCACTTGTAATCATCCAATGCGCCAAGCTTGGCGCATGCGCCACAGGTTGGTCACCCCTGCTGTAAACAATTCAACCTGCACTCCATTGAATTCTAAAAATTATTCCATTTATAGTTTAGAAATAGTTTAAGTGTCAATATCTTTCTAAGAGTGGTTACCGTAAGAAAACTTGAATGAACGGCTTTCATTTTACTTAGGGACAAACAAATTTGATCTCAAAAACTGACGACAGGCATTGCGTATGTAAGATGTAACGGTAAAACGGCTCCAAGAAATCTTCAAATTTACTATTGCTGCTCGAGTTCTTGGAATTTTCTGGATTCGTTGCACATAAATACATAAATACGAGAAAGTCTCCTAAATCTTCCCTAAATATTTCCAGTTGCATATAGAAAGACAAAAGAATGCAAAATCCGATGAACTACAATGAATTATGCATGTACCTTTGCTTTACGGAAGATAGTAGAGATTCTCCTGTTTGAACTACATATTTAAGAGTTTAACTAGATTTCATTTCAGAACCTTTTCTACTGTTTTCAAACCTCGCACTACGAAAACAAAGACTCAAGAAACCATTGCTCTAATAGGCTGGTAATATAGGTTTCAGTTAAGTTCTAATGACTGTTTTTCTGACAAGGCTAACTGTCCATCCCTGGACAGGTTTAATAAGTGGGAATTATAAGATGAGCTCTTGGAAATTATCCACGTCATATTAAAACGCAGTTGCGATAAGAAAAAATATTTATATTTCCAAGAAGATTCATCGCACTTAACTAAAATTCTATTGACAGTAAGTGTTTCTTTTAAAAGAAAGATTTATCATATGGTTATATATAGATTTCATATAGAATTTGGTTAAGTTCTTAGGGCTGTTTTTCTTACTAGGTTAACTGTCCATCATTGAACAGTTCCAAACGTGTGGATTGTGACATAAACTTGCAATTAATCCGCATCGCATTAAACACCCGGGTGTGACTGGAATATATTCCTATGAAATATCCCACTTAAAAAATATTCAACTGTCAGTAAATGTGTGTGTGTGTTTCTTTTAACAATATATAGATTTACAATATAATAATAGATTTCATATAGAATTTAATTAGGCTCTAATGGCTGTTTTGTTGACTAGGTTGAACTGTCCATCACTGGACAATTTTAAACGTGTGGACTGATCAATAAGAGTGCAAATAATCGAATCCAATTTACATTAAAACGCACAGACGACTGGAAAAGAGATTTCCAAGACACATTTCACTTAACTAAAATTGAACTGACAGTAAATTTTCTTTTAAATAGATTTATCATACATAATTTATTTGGGTTCTTACGGCTATTTTTCTGATAAGATCGATCATGACAGTCAACTGTACGGTAAAGTTGCAAACTATTCACGTCATTTTTAAGCACATAATAACTATAAAAGACTTCCATGAGACATATTCTCGTCTAAGCAAAAATACCCTGTCAGTAGATTTTTTTTAGATATTTTTTTATCACATTGATATAGATCTCATACAGATTTTAGTTGAGTCCTTGGGAAGGTTTTTCTTTCAGATTGACATCACATCACTGAATGGTTCCAAACGAATGGATTGCAAGATAAGCTTGTAAATAATTCACTTCTGATTAAAATGTACGAGCAACTGGAAACGATTTACACATGAGACATATTCTCTCTTAGCTAAAATTCAACTGACAGCAAAAGTTTTTAAAAAAGATAGATTTATCACAAAGATGTAGATTTCATATCAAATTTAGTTTGGTTCGTACTGCATTTTTTCTCACTAGGTTAACCATCCATCACTGGGCAGTCCAAACGCGTAAACTATCGAATAAGATTACAAATAATTCACGTCACATTAAAGCGACTGGAAAAGATTTCATTGCGATATCTTCCCATCTCAGCTAAAATTCACTGACAAACGTCTTTTTTTAAGTTTTTTTTTTATCATATCGATATGAATCTCAGAAAGATTTTAGTTTCGTTCTTGTGGCGGTTTTTCTTACCAGATTGACGGTCCATCACTGTGCGGTTGCAAACGCGTGGATTGTAAGATAAGCTTGCAAATAATCCGCGTCATATCAAAATGCATGGGCGACTGGAAAAGATTTCCACGAGACCATCATCTCACTTAAGTAAAATTCAGCTGACAGCAAATGTTTCTTTTAAAAAGAGTAGACACTATCTCTGACCTTGTCAGAATTGTTTACTCCAAGCAGCAATTTTTAGCTCCCTTCGTTTCCTTCCCCTTCTCCACGCGTGTGATATCTCTTTTTCCAACCGAAGTTTACCTGAGCGATCTATCAAAAAGTCTGAAAGGTGGGCTGTCAGGACAGCCAAGAGGCTGTCACTCAGTTCACCCTAGTTAGTAAGGGTACCTTGCCCCCCGAGTATTAAAAGCAGCCATCCATCCCCCTCTGGAACTACGTCTTCGTTATTGAAATAAAGATTGTGGATAAAAAAAAAAGTTCACGGATGGGAGAATTAGTCATTGGAATCTAGGGAATATTATATCAAAGGAATTATGAAATTAGTATCAATTTTCTAGGATAATTGTTTTAGAGTCTGAATTGCAGCACGTCAGAGCTCAATTTAAGGATATTTTGTTTCATGAACTGTCAACTTCATATCGTTTCATGTTCATTTTTAATTGTTTATGACTACCGCAACACAACTCACTTCTGAACACTGACCTAAAGAAATAGACGAAGCAAGAGGGTGCAATCGCTGTCGTGAGATCTCAGAAGTGTTGGTCACTTGATCTTTGGAATATACTTGGATCTATTGTTGGAATATACTTGGGTCTATTGTTGGAATATACTTGGATCTATTGTTGGAAGATACTTGGGTCTATGGTTGGAATATACTTGGGTCTATTGTTGGAATATACTTGGATCTATTGTTGAAATATACTTGGGTCGATTGTTGGAATATACTTGGGTTGATTGTTGGAATATACTTGGGTCAATTGTTGGAATATACTTAGGTCTATTGTTGGAATATACTTGGGTCGATTGTTGGAATAGACTTGGGTCGATTGTTGGAATAGACTTGGGTCTATTGTTGAAATATACTTGGGTCGATTGTTGGAATATACTTGGGTCGATTATTGGAATAGACTTGTATCTATTGTTGGAATATACTTGGGTCTATTGTTGGAATATACTTGGGTCTATTGTTGGAGTATACTTGGGTCTATGGTTAAAATATACTTGGATCTATTGTTGGAATATACTTGGATCCATTGTTGGAATATACTTGGATCTATTGGAATATACTTGGATCTATTGGAATATACTTGGATCCATTGTTGGAATATACTTGGGGGAATAGACTTGGGTCTACTTGCAATATATACATGTCAAAGGACGAGGAGTCCCAGTAACGCCATGCTGCGCCAATCAGGAGATACCTTCCGTCACCAGCCGTGACTTTCATCTGGAATGGTTATGTATCTCCCTATCATTACCTAGATAATCTGTAGAATAACTGATTGCTGCACTTTAGCGGAAACAGACGATGAATCAATAGATGGGCGTCGCCTCACGTCCCATAGACCAATCAGATGATGAATGTTTGTTTCCACCCTGCACATGAAATAGTTTTAGTGTAGTTTTGGTCATGTGATCCAGGGGATTAAAAAGATTACCATTCCTGACTCTACTTTCTTTATTTCCTCTAAACTAGCAATCCACGAGTTGTAGGCGGTGCAGGTGTGAGTCATGCCGGGTCTGATTTCACTCTGGGTGTATTTATCGGTCTTCTGAGTCAGTAAAATGTTCCTTATTTGCGAATGCTTATTACTTGAAATTGTTCTTGTGCTCTGCTAAATAGGGATCTTGCACCCATAAGAACCAATCAACCAAAACACTCCTTAGAAGGGCCATTGACAAATGAGAACGAAAATAAAAGCTTAACGAATATAAAACTTAACGAAAGAAAATAAAAGCTTAACGAATATAAAACTTAACGAAAGAAAATAAAAGCTTAACGAATATAAAACTTAACGAAAGAAAATAAAAGCTTAAAGAATATAAAACTTAACGAAAGAAAATAAAAGCTTAACGAATATAAAACTTAACGAAAGAAAATTAAAACTAACTAAACGATGTTTAGTTCTGGTGTGGCAGTGACCTTCTCTCACTCCTTATCTTCAACACAATATACTCTCGAGGAGAGACATGACACTGTATCACCCAGAGAAATAATCGCATCCTAAAAAATGACCTTTTGGAAGTTCCAACATGAAAAGATAAGACAAATTTGTTTTAAGAATGTTACACAAGCGACATGCTTTCAGAAGAAAGATGAAATGCGCTTACATCCCTGCAACATCCATTAGCAAGACCTGAAGAAATGAACGAATCTCTTCCAAATCTGAAAGAACAGTCAACGTGAGAGAATAAAACTATTCTGTTGTGTCCTACATTTTCCGGTAAACACGTCTTCGGATTTTAATGATGGTATCATCAAGTCGCATTCATACCGCACTGCCATTCGCAATCTTGGGGATTAAATTTCTCTTCACCTCTTCGAATTCCTCACAAGAAAGAAAAAAAAAGCTTTATGGAGGGATTTTCAGATATAATCTACTTGCAAAGATCTTCACATTGGAATGGGAATGCTCTTTGTTCCAAATCAAGCCACATCTGGAATTTGTTGATAGCATCTTACGAAACTGGACATTCTTCAAAACCAGAAACTAATTCGAAAGGTTTGATTTCTTTTGACGGAATGAGTAAGCACAATGGTCAGGTAGATCATTTTTTATATTATGTTCTCAGTGCACTTAGGAATAGACATTGTGGGTGCAATAATTAAGATTGAACACCTAAATGATAACATTCACTGTGTGTATGGCAAAATAGTAAATTATAAAGTAATGCTCCACACACAATATCATAGGAGATATCACTTCAAGATGGACGTAAAGGTAAACATTTTGAGTAATTGAATGGAGAAGACATTAGCTGAAGTGGATCGGGTAACGGAATATAAACGTTACTAGGGTATTGTATGTAGATTAAGACTAAAAGGCGAGTAAGTTTTCTTTCACTAGTAGTCTGATATCAAGGAGTGCTCTAGATGGGCAGTAGGATGTACGATGTTCCACCATCCTTTAAAAATATTGCAGCTGTCGTGTTTTCCCACTACGCCAGCAACGTATGAGTTGACGACGGAGCAGGTTCAATTCTTGTAGTTATTTCTTTGTTATTGTAGTTCTCTCACAGGTTCGATTCTCTGAGTGTATTTCTCCCTTCTGTGTGTATGTCCATTACGTGACATTCCATCGTGTTTGGTACACTTTGGCCAAATATGGCCCTGCGACCAAAGCAACATAAAAAATATTTTTTGAAGAACTTCATTTTTCTAAAAACGTGAGGTTTCTACTATGAAGTGTTTTACGCGAAGTATTTTTTTTTTAGCATTCTGCCCTTCTTAGAGTTAGCTTAAAACTGATTGAAATTAAAATTTTCTTTCGGTTCCGTGTGTTTAATTATCTAATGAATCCCCTTAGTATCACGAAATTTTTTAGTAGTATAGTATTTCTCAACAACATTTAAATAACTACGAAACTCAATACAAGTAAAAAACTCTGTGTATGTGTACCTTATATCTGTCGTGGCCTTAAATGTCCTCACGTTAGCGTGGTGTGGAAGTTTAGATAGTAGGGTGCCAGTCCACGTTGACCTCGTCATCTGACCATGGCTGAGGCTGACCTCGGTATTCTCGGATCTTTCCTATCACGATTAATCCCGGACTATCGTCAATAGCCCATTGTGTTGCTTCAGTGTGACCATGCATTAGAAGAAGGGAAACTTTTTGCAACAAATGCAACTTTTTTTCACACGTTCTACGCTGCATGTAAAGTACTAAAACCAAAATTCTTCCTTCATGGGGTGGCCGACCAACCGGTATAGTGGTTAAGGTGTTAGCCTCTGGATCGTAAGGTTCCTGGTTCGAATCCGGGTCCGGGCATGGATGTTTGTAAGCGTATGGTGTAGAGGCGGCTGGTGCACCTTAAATCTGTCGTGGCCGAAAGTCCTCATGTTGGGTTGGCGTGGAAGTTTGGAGAGTGGGGTGCCAGCTCAGGTTTTGCTTCGTCATCTGACCGTGGTTCAAAATTACGAGGTGTTGTCCTCGGATCTTTCCCTTAAGGGACTGATCCCGGACCGTCATCAATAGCCCGTTGTGTTGCTCTAGTACGACGTTAACTAAAAATTACCATTACCATTACATCCTTCATAGGGTGTATTGTAAGCGAGTTATAACCGCAACATAAATGCAACTTTCTGTATAAATTACAACCACCTGCAACTTTTTAAAATTTAGCTTAACATAAATTAATTGGAAAGTACTATTTATATTTTTGCTCTCTAAAACAACCCTTTGATCACGTGTGTCTGATCTTGCGAATGCCGAAGTATGGCGGATCAAACAAGTTCACAGAAAGAAGGTGTTCGTCCTAACAGACGAAAATAAAACAAATATCAAGAAGTACTTTTAACACATTGGTTTGCTTTATGATAATCCAGAGGAAACTAGCGTAATCGGCTGCAGAGTTTGCGAGGTGAGTGTCGATCATATATATGTTCTTCGCCTGGTAGATGACGTTTTAAAATCTCTTAATGTTGAGCGAAAGGATTTTTCGCTTCTGTTATCCGATACAGCACATTAAATAACTGCGGCCTGGGCAGTTTTTCAATTTTATAGAAATTAATGCCCAAGGATCGGCTATTCAACGTTCTTCTATATTTCAGTATGTAATACAGAAGTTATACACGACTAAAATTGTCAATATATTTTGAATTTTTTCATTCTTTACGAATAATTTATTTTATAATTTAGTGTATCAAAAACAAATGCAACTATATTTCCCATAAATGCAACTTTAGGGAATGATAAATGCAACTTTTCCCATTTTTACTACAACAAAAAAGTTGCCCTATTTATAAGGTATCATCGGGTATTAAGGTAAGGTAAGGTGTAAAGTATATTAAGATTCAGGCATTGTGGTGATCATGGCTGACCATTAAGGTATCCTCGGATCTTTCCCATCGAGACTAATCTCGGATCGTTGCCAATAGCCCATTGTGTTGCTTCAGGGCGACATAAATTCAACTTCAACACTATCAACCTAGTAAAATAAAATAAAAAGTGAAATTTTCTCCACTTCATTACCGTCAACTGGGGTGATTTTATCCGCCGGCATTTGGCCCAATGTTTTTGTTTTGAGTAAAACTTACTTATTTGATCGTTTGTGGCGCTGCAGTCGTCGAGGAATTCATTTTACATGTAGATGAGACGAACTTATGTTTGGGTGCGTTTCTGATAAGTGTTATCGCCGATCGGCGGTTTTTTTTTCAACCAGATTCAATATCAAGGAAAATTTGAAGACTTTAAACTTTAAATTGTGCAAACTTTTTGATAATGATGCGAGTCCCTTCAGTTGTTATTGTTATTAGTAGATTTAATGAAGATTGTAAAACCATTGGAGTTTTGGTTCCGAACCTTAACTGATGGTCTTTATGTTAGTAAGCAATGTCACTTCAGATTCCATGGGATATTAAGGGTTGTTTTGCCCATTCTTTTTTTATTGATCTTGATGTTTCTACCAATAATGAAGCAATAGGGTGCCAGTTCACTTTGACCTCGTCATTTGACCATGGATAAGACTGACCTCCTCGTGGTGACCATGGCTGACCAATAAGGTATCCTCGGATCTTTCCCATCGCGACTAATCCCGGACCATCGTCAATTGCCCATTGTTTTTCTTCAGTGTGGCCATGCATCATTAAAGTATCATCGGGTATTATGGTAAGATAAGGTATATTAAGATTCAGGCATTTTGTGGGGATCATGGCTGACTATTAAGGTACCCTCGGATATTTCCCATCGCGACTAATCCCGGACCATCTTCAATAGCCCATTGTGTTTCCTCAGTGTGATCATGAACAATTTGTCAGCAGACTAAAAAACAAATACAAATTTGTAACATAAATGAACGTTCTTATTCGTCAGGTATGATCCAAATTAAACAAATTTTCCTTTACTTTTTTCGTCTGAATTTCAACGTACTTTTCAAACAGGGAGAGAACTTCAACCAACAAACAGACAGATGTCCACTTGTTGTACTTGGTTGGGCAGAAAATTGAGGGGGTAGGTGTGTGTTGCTCCCCGCCTCAAAAAATGTTACAGTTGCTATTTAAAAAAAAACGATAACCTCATTGAAAAGAATTAAAAATATAACTATATAATATATATAATAACTATATAACCGATACACAGGAAAATAAAATGACTATATAAGCGGTGTGCTTTAACACATGTGCCCTATTAAGTTAGATGAGACTTTAAAAAAATGACCATAAAAGCGGGGTGACCTTATAAGATGGTGACAATATAGCCGGTACTGATTGTATAATTACCATTTTTACATAATTATTGATATATATTTTGAATATTTATAGCCCATTGGTATTGTTTAATAATACTAAACATAAAAATATCATTCAAATGTTTTGATACCACATATAAAAAAAGGGTCGCGAACGTGTTCGGATACCTTAAGTCATGTGTATATAAAATAAAATTTCATTGTTTTGCTTGAATTTTGTTGTCATTATGGTTCTTTTGACACCCTTAGGGGGGTCACATTGCTATAAATCCACTCACAGCCTTGTTATATACAAAAATCAGGTGGGGGGCAAAGTGATCTCGTTAAGACAGGTGACATGACCCCCTTGTTTTAATTTTTTCATGAAAAGGAGGGGTGATCCATTAAAATAACAACTACATTAATCATCTCTACGAAAAATGAATCAAACGTACAAATTTTACTTTCGACTCTTAATCAATGGGTAAAATGAAAATTTTAAATTTAATTTCAATTGCAAAGTCACCTCAGTTGACGCGGTATATTAAATTTATTTTAATCTGACTATATATAAATCAACTGTAACAACTATTCGGAAATTATTTATGGTTTGGAAAGAAATAAAAGTAAGTTTAAGCATATATGTAAAAATATATATAAGAATTTATAATCTGCATAAATTGTTTTTTTGGGAAAAGTTTTACTTTCCAGCTAAACTGGTAAAACAATCTTTAAATTTGCAATCGCTACTGTACCTATAGTTCGGTTTCGCAATCTGTTACAAATATTAGAAAATGATTTCTTTTGGTAAAAAAAAAGTTAGTTTAAACTTAAGTATAAGAAATAAAAGTGGGCAAAAATAATACGATCCAGACTGTTTTCAATATCTTATTGTGTAGATCCTGGGTGACGTTAGTTCAATTGCCTACCTACAAAATAAGTCACTCGTACTAGTCACACGTACTAGCTACTGCGTGGCCAGTACGCGTTGGCCGTGACAGTTCTTTTCATGGGGCCAGGTGTGACAACTACTCGCTGACGCTCGCCAACCCCCGGGGATTGCTACGTATTCCCATTTGATTTGCATCGCAAACGAACTCCACAGGTAACGCCATTATCAACAACGTAAATCAAAACACGCTAGAATCGGAAAACTTGCCATGGTTCCAAAGGCATTAGAATGAAAAACGCTTGTGACTTCAGCGGTCGAAAACGGAAAATCCTCTCCATTTTCATTGACGTCACATTCCGGAGAAAAGAACGAAAGGTGAAAAAAACACAAATTAATTTTTAAATGTTTTAGATTAACTTTTTAAATTCAGGCGCTACACAAAAATCGAAAAAAAATTCGGACAACTTGTGTGCCAAATTTCATTATTGTAAGTGCCATAGATTCGTCAGGACACCATGTACAGAGACACAAACAAACACTTCCTTTTATTATAGTAGAGATGGGTTGAAAGCAAGGCTAGTACTACAAATGGAAATATTCTATTGGTCAGACGGTTAAAACTGATTACGCCTTGCAGGGAAGCCGCACTTTGAAGTACTGATATATGCGTGTGAACCCCTCAAAGACTTAAAATCATTCATTTACAAATTTTTAGAAACCAAATGGCAGAACGAATGGAATGAACAAACGGAGAACAAACTTCACGCCATCAAACGAAATATATCTGACTGGAAATCGCTACCTTTAAGAAGGCAGCAGGTAATTATAACACGCCTCCGTATTGGACATACTCGGATCACCCATAGACACCTCCTCCTCGGAGAAGATCATCCTATATGTAATTACTGCATTTGCCCACTAACAGTAAAACACATTTTAATTGAATGTTCTCATTTTAATATGCAACGGCTTATACATTTTAATTCATTTACCTTGACTCTAGAAGACATGGTTGGAGAGAATCCTCATCCAAATATTTTTAGCTTTTTACATGACATTGGTTTTATCCATCACATATAACTTTATATAGTATTCATTCATTACGTTTTGACTCGCATAATATGTCCCAAGAGGACTCAATGCCATAAAACCAAATCCAATCCAATCCTCAAAGGTTAAAAGCATTACCAAGCTTATTTCGTGTTTAATGTCAAAAGATATTGGAAGGAAAAAAAAAAACTTCGGTTAAATTTCAAACACACACATGACCTCGTCTGCTTAATAGCATTCAACAATGGTTCAATCTTCTGAAATTTATACGAATCAATATAAAAACTGAAAATATTGCTGGTTTATAAGAAATAATGACACTAGAAATGAACAGGAATTTAATTCATTACAAAAACGTATAATTTTCTCACTTTATTTTGCTCCAACTATGTCATTAAAGGATCCCAAGAATTCCAAAACTAAAAATGGAACATTCCCCAACTGATCTTAATTTTAAAGTTTCCTCGCATTCGTAATAACAGTTATTTGTTAGAAAGACACAGAACGAGGTTTGAAGTAATAGGACTTTGCAGTTTTCATAAAATACGGTAAAAGAGAATAATTGTTATTATGGCCTTTTTACTTTTTATTCACTCTTCGTTTTAAAAATCGCTGTGTAAACAACTGGTTAAGGTATTTGTTTAACATTACGGTGTATTATTGAATCAAATTAAAGAAGCAGAATTACCTTAGAAATAAAAATGACATTCTTAAACAATTGTTTTTCATCTTTTAACTCCAGACAAAGGTTATTTCTCAAATGTGCTGTTTAAGTCATTTGAAAGAATTAGGTGTTTGTGAAGAGTTTTTGATGCTTTTATAGGCACAAAGAAATTGTTGATTATTTTTCTTTCAACCCTCTGAGGTGTTCAAATGTATATTTAGAATTTCTAATCAATATTGACCGATAGAATCTTTCCAAAGGATTATATTCCAAGGAAAGGACCAAAAGAAACTTTCCAAAGAATTCTATTCCAAGCAAAAGGCCAATAAAATCTTCCAAAAGGATTTTATTTCACAAAATGGATTAATAGAATCTTTCCAAAAGATTATGCTCAACAGACTGAGCCAATAGAGTATCCAATAGAGTTCGAAGAGATTCCAAGGATAGGACTCTTTATTCCCCAGTTGATACCAAACATTACAAAAGGTGTCACATTCCATGTCAGCCATCCCCAGCCCCCACAGGACACTTTCACCATAGACGACAAAACGTTGCAAAATATTGTCCAGGCAATCATACTCTGACAATAACTTTAGTTTCTACCAATTTATAGCAAGGGTCCTAAAGGATTCACAAATGGACTCTTCCACTTTTTATGTTTTGTGTTATCAGTAGGGCATCTTTTTGCAACAAATGCAACTTTTTTTTTCACGCGTTCTACTCTGCATGTGAAGCTCTAAAACCAAAATTCCTTCTCCATGGGGTGTATAGTAAGTGAGTTATAACCGCAACATAAATGCAACTTTCTGCATAACTGCAACTTTTTGCAAAATGTAACCTTTTAAAATATTGCTTAAAATTAATTAATATCAAATTATATTTCCTTTATTTGCCCTCTTGAACCAACCCTTCGATCACGTGTGTCTGATCTTGCGAACGCCGAAGTATTGTGGATGAAACAAGAAGTCCATTTAAAGAAGGTGTTCGTCCTAACAGATGAAAGTTAAATGAATGGGAAATATTTTAACACATTGTTTGGCATTCTTGATAATCCAGAGGAAACTTGCGTAATCGACTGCAGAGTTTGCGAGGTGAGTGTCGATCATCAATTTGTTGTTCGCCTTGTAGATGACGTTTTAAAATATCTGAAAATTAAACGAAAGAATTTTGCGCTTCTGCTATCCGATATAGCACATTATATGACTGCGGCTGGCGCAGTGTTTCAATTTTAAAGAAATTACTGGCCAAGGATTGGCTATTCAACGTTCTTCTGTATTTATGCTGTACACCAACTAAAATTGTCAATTTTTTTTTTCATTTTTTACGAATAATTTATTTTAGAATTTAGTGCATTAAAAATAAATGCAATTTTATTTCCATAAATGCAACTTTAGGGAATGATAAATGCAACTTTTCCCATATTTTTACTGCAACAAAAAGTTGCCCTAGTTATGAGCCACTCTAGATTTATAGCTGTAGTCTAATTTATTCCTGATGAGTTCAACTCCAGATCCCAACAGGATACCTTGTTGACAGATGTGAAGGATACATGTCCCCTATCGAGCCAGTAGGTCCATTAACTCGTTTCCTTAATCCTTCAAGTGGCTTCAACGAGATATCTCGCCCAGTAAGATCTGACCAATTTTGACGATGACGGGAAACCTCTTAAAGATACTAACGAGTTTTTTTTATGCTGATCAAGATATGATGATTATGATCAAGATCTGGTCATTATTATTCCAATTATGAGATAACGCGTTCGACAAATTCTGATCACCTTTGTCTTAATGGCGAGTTATCTCGTTCCTCAATGTCTGCCTATCTTGATTCTAATGACGAATATCTCGATCATCAAAATCTGGGCATCTTTGTTCTAATGACGAGATATCTTGATCATCAATGTCTGCCTATCTTGGTTCTAATGAATATATCTTGATCATCATTGTCTGCCTATCTTTGTTCTAATGACGAGTATCTGGGGCATCCTACTCTGGCCATCTTTGTTCTATTCTAATTATGAAATATCTTAATCATCAATGTCTGCCTATTTTTGTTCTAATGACGAGTATCTCGCTCATCAAAATCTGGCCATCTTTGTTCAAATTATGACATCTCGTTCATCAAGTTCTGGACAGTTTTGCTAAATGACAAGATACCTGGTCGAGACAACCACCAGGAGGATTAAGTACCATAATGGGAGGGAATCTTGAGCAGAACAACCTCAATACCCCGAAACGCCCGGGTCTCTAGACAAGTCATTTAGAGATGGTCCTACTTTTAGTATTCTTACATTTTGCGATGGTAGCAGACTCTGGAATCCCGAATGCTAAAAAGCCTGAATTATTGTATTGTTCTCGTATAGGTTTACTAGTTTATGAAGACAACAAATTTTATCATGTGGAACTAAGGCATGATAGACACCAAAGTCGATGCTTAGTCATGATGCTAAATCTAGAGGCGGTTGGAACACACAGTTCTGTTTGAATTTTGACAGTTGGAGTGGTGAGCACGTGCGGCAGGATCCCCAAAAGTATGTTTACTTGGTTTCGAATAGCGTTTTTGTTTGCATTCGGATAAGGAGTTCTCTTATACTGTGTTTATTGACAGGTGATAAGAGAGTGCGAGCAGACGAACTTCGAACTTCTCGGTTTTATCTCAGTGAAAGTTTGCACCGGAGTTTGTTTTTCGTCTTGTATTGGGTTTGCCACGATAAAAGTTTTGTATCTTTGAAAGCCACTGCATGGTCACCACGACGTTTCCCGTGAGTTCTTTTCGTGGTGTCAGGAGTGTCCACTGCTCGCCAATCCCCAGTAATTGCTACACATTCTCATTTGGTTTGCTTCGCAAACCATCACCACAGGCAACACCGTGATGGCCTCGAAATGGCTAGTAATAAATAAATCAATTTTAAAATATTTTAGATTCAAATTTTAAAATCGGGCTGAACACATTGAATCTTATTGATACTTAAAACATTATAAAGAAAAAACAATAATTTTAAGAACGAGTCCCACCTCTACCCGACATGACAAGGGTTGCATTTGAAAAATTATTTATTTTAAGAAAATCACATTTAAGGTATCGATATTGTGTAAAATTTTCCGCAGATTTCAAATCTGTTGAAATTTTTACCCTAACTTTACTCATTACGAAGATAGAAAACCTCAAATAGTCTTTGCCCGTGACAAAGTTGAAATCGCTAGCGAGAAAAGTATAATGAATCAACGTAAATCAAAACACGTTAGAATCGGAATACTTGGCATTGTTCCAAATGCATTAGGACGAAAAAAGTAGAATCTGTCATTTCTTTAATCGAGGATCTATGACGTCACATTCGCGAAAAGAAGAAGGGTAAGTGAAAAAAACTAAAAAATTACTTAAAAAAATGTTCTAGATTAAATTTTAAAATTCGGGCTGGACACAAAAATCGCAAAAAAAATTGAACTACCTGTGTGCCAAATTTTATTATTGTAAATGCCATGGATTCGTCAGGACACTGCTCACAGAGACGCAGATAAACACTTCCTTTTATAATAGTCGAGATGGCTATGGAGCAAAAGTTTCTACAATTGCTTCATAAAAGCATCGAAAAATTAACTATGTAGAATGAAAGCTTGGTAAGTTGTTACGAAGCTCGCTTGGCATAAATTAATAACACCAAGTCTATCAGCTCATGAAACTTGAGGCCGTCAAGAATGTGCTTATGATGGTGAATAAGGTGGTCTGAGCGACAGCCCAAACAGGAGATGATGTTCTCGATTGAAACCTGACCAGAATTGTATTTAGAGTACAGAGGGAATCGCTTGCAACCCAATTCGATCTTTATTGGTTTCAAGCTCAAGCAGTTTGACCTTCGCTGCTGCCAAAAAAGACACCGGACTGATTGCATACGTACTAAATATGTATCGTAGAACTTCTCCAAATTCTGTTCATACACACTTTTAGTTTGGTAACTCTTTCTTCATACACTTCCCTGTAGTCAAAAGGTCCATGGTTTCGTTTCCTTAGAGACCTACATGTGAAGGGTCCAAATTTATCATGTCCCTCACACGACAGACCTGCAAGATGTTTCGAAACTTCCCATACAAACTTTAAAGAACGGAAAATTCTAATGTATTTCACTTATGTCCGCAAGCGCCACCTGGATATGGAAGAGGGCGCTGCTTAGCAACGCGGATTGGACATATTAAGGCATCGTCATTTTAGACGGTGACCCGGTATGGGTGACATGTGTCCTTCCAAGAATGACAAGATGGCTTATATGCACGGACATATGGGAAAACTAACGAAAACGGAAGAGCCAATGTCAGATTGTATCGTAAACAGTATTTTTTTTAGAATAATTTGATGCTTTAGGACTCTTTAAACTGAGGTTTAAGGGATTTGGCCTAGTATGTGCTAGTCCAAGAGAAATGACAAACGGCACTAATGAAACACTGCCTAACAGGTAAACGTTTCTGTTTGAAACAAACTTTATGTAAAACCCAAACAACCCATGGAATTTTGTAAAACACAAACTTCTGTCGAATATGATTTCAGGATAGCCGACGAATTGCGAGAGGAAAAGTCCTATATCTCCGTCCAAATGGCCTTTAACAGCTAATGAATCAGCTATTCCAGAAATTACCAGTCTGCTCCAAGGGTATACACAAACAAACAGCAGCATCCTTATAGCGGAGGAGAAGCGTAAGTTTGACTACGATGGGAAAGATTCTATACTCAATGAGATATCGGGATTTCCGCGATATAAATCGAGAAAAGTAGAGTATACTTATATCGAGAAAAGTTACAAATTCTTTGCTGTTGAGATTATCTTACTTTTGAAGGTTTTTTTCCCACATGGCGGGCACTATACATAATACACTTGATACCATGCACTGGACACCATCCTTGGACAACAAGTCCGGAAGTGTTAATGGTCACTACTTCCAATGGCGGCCACTAAGAACTTGTCCTTGGCCACTACAAGGCCGGAAGTGATGGTCACTTGTGAAAGGGGTACCCACTGGGTGGACCATCATTGCCCCTAACAAAGGACAGCGCAATTTTCAATCCATACCCTGATCCCGGATTCGGACCAGGAACCTTCTGATCCAGAGGACCTTGACCACTAGACCGGTTGGTCGGTAAACCAAACGTATGAAGGTTGGTAGGTAGGTATTTTAATTAACGTCATACTGGAGCAACACAACGGGTCATTGGCGACGGTTCGGGGCACTCGAAAAGAAAAGATCCGACACCACGTAATTTTAAACAACTATCAGATAACGGCCACACCTGAGCTGGCATCTCCATTTCCAAACCTCCACACCACGCCAACGTGAGAGTATTTGAAGTCACGACAGATCTAAAGTGCACCAGTCCTCTTTGTACACGACGGTCTTTGGTTGGATTCGAATTCGCAACTCTCCGGTTGCTAAACCGACATTCTACCCCAACGGGCTACCGCGACCTTGTGTATGAAGGAGAAATATGTAGGAAGCTGAAAATACTCAGGAACGCTGAGCACTGGCGTAATAAAAATTACACTGCTTATACTGCCTGGACTTTTTAGGTCATTTCAACTATTTACAGCTCGCTACATCATTACCAAGGAACCATGAAAGCAGAATTTAAATGCGGAACAATTCACACGAAACCAATATCCAATTCAATTGGAATCAACACAAAACGTCAAAATCTGTCACGAGCCGAGTAATTGAAAAAAGAAAGACCACAAAACGGTACGCGGACAAAGCTCAAAATGCTGTTTGACGATGCAAAGGAATATGAGAGAAATTGTGAGGGCTTTGCTTTGTCTAAAGCAGTAAAAACTGATAGGGGAATCCGGGTTGTCAAGACAGTGCTTGTTAGATATTGAAATTGCGTCTGGGTATCAAACCAATGTCGTTTCTTGAGATCAATATGGGTATGTTCCGAGATGGATAACGGCTGAAGCTCCAGACTTAAAAAAACTAAAAATGACTTAAATTGATAGTGGGATGAATAATACGTGTCTATTTCAGTGAGAAAGAAGAAAGATTTATCAGCAGTTCCAAAACTTAAGCTCCGAATTTGGTGTACTGGTAGAGAAGCAAGTTCCTTCATGCCATCGACTTTTAAACTGTCGTAAAAATGATGGTACTTTCATTAATTTGTAATTAAAAATTAAATTTAAAAATTAAAAAAAGAAAAATGTAATGATTTATTTATTTAAACTGACATAAGTAATTAAAATTCAAGTAATATGAATATTTAGTTTCTTTAAAAGGTAATTTATTGAAATAGTTTTTAATTTGGATGCTTGGATTACGTACTGAAAAATGGAGACGTACGGCGAAAACCGAAAACGTTTGATGAAGGATGAAATACCGATTATGGTTTCAGAACTTTGACACCAAACGCATCAGGACAGAAGGCTGAAGATAATGTCATTTATACGAATAACGTTGAAGTCTGCTACTAGAGTTCAGTGGCGCGCGCGCGCGCGTTTCTAAGGAAAACAACGCCTCTGAAAAAACATCAGACGCCCATCTATCAGACAACTTTTCCATTAATATCAGTTAAAAAGGACTTAATCATTTCAAATTATGACACCCGTGAAAATTATAACTGCACCTTCAGAACCTCAACTGATGCAAATTGGTTTATGATGCGAGCAAAGAGTCAAGCTTCTTTTTTGATGGATAGAGTCAATTCTGGGTGTACCTTAATCCATGGAGGCTCTCAAATGTTAAAGAAGTTTTACCTTGTAAAATAATTTCTCAAAGCTGGTGAAAACTGTGATTATTATTATTCAGGTCTTGATATTTCCATACTAATTCGCCTTCATAGAAACATTCCAAAGGTCAAGTTTTTTATTCATATTCATGGAAACAATCCACTGATCGGTTCTTATTCACTTTCACAGAAACATTTCAAAGGTCAAAAGTTTCTTATACGCCATCATAGACGCATTCATCAGGTCAAAACTTTCTTATTCCACCTTCATAGAAACATTCTACGGGTCAAAAGTTTGGTATTTACCTTCCTAGAAACATTCCACGGGTCAAAAATCTCTTATTCAACATTATAGAGACATTCCTGAGGTCAAATTTTCATATTTTACCTTCATAGAAGCATTCCACAGGTCAATTGTCTCTTATTCACCATCATAGAAACATTCCAAAGGTAAAAGATTTCTTAATCTACCTTCATAGACACATTCCACAGGTCAGAAGTATCTTATTCACCATCATAGAAACATTCCACAGGTCAAAACTTTCTTATTCTACCTTCGTGAAACATTCCACATGTCAAAGTTTTCTTATTCCCTTCGTAGAAACATTCCACATGTAAAAAGCTTCTTATCCATCTTCATAGAAGTAGGAGTATACCATCATACCAAGGAGTATACCATCATACCAAGGAGTTTACCATCATAGAAACATTCCACAGGTCAAAACTTTCTTATTCTACCTTCGTGAAACATTCCACAGGTCAAAGTTTTCTTATTCCCTTGGTAGAAACATTCCACATTTAAAAAGCTTCTTATCCATCTTCATAGAAGTAGGAGTATATCACACCGGTTTTCAAGATTCAGATTCGTACATTTAAGACCTGTGAAGTTTAAAGTAAAAGAAACTAATTTCCAACTTTACACCAAATACATGACTACTCCGGCTACGTCTAAGAACCTTTATTTCTGTATCGAAGTCGCTAGTGTGATTTCATACTCTCAATACTCTTCATACTTTCAGACTCTCAATACTCTTCATACTTTCAGACTCTCAATACTCTTCATACTTTCAGACTCTCAATGTAATCGAGATTACGGTCTTTAGACTCAGTTCTAGCTAGGCTATACCAAGTTAGAAAAAGTAAAAAAAATAAATAGTCTGCACATTACAGTACTAAAACTTCCCATAATACCCGGGTTCGGTACTTAATTTACCCTAGGGCAGTGCTCCCCAACCTTTTTATCGTCGCGGACCGGATCAACGTTTTTGATAATTTTAACGCGGCCCGCTGAGGGGGGGGGGAGAAAGTTGATTGTTTATATTTTAGATTGTTTTGATTTACTAATTTTAATTTAATTGTATTTAAACATGCCTTCACAATAAAATACAGTTACACCAAAAAATGAATATAAAGTGATTTAACATTCTAACTCACTAAAACGCTAAATTAATGAGAACCCTGAGCTTGTTTCGTTGCAACGAGACTGTTTCATCGGGGGTAATAGGAGACAATGACACCCGAAGTGTGTTGCTTATGTCCAGTTTATTCCGTTGTTTTGTTTTGGTTGCTGTCACTACAGAAAACCCCGCTTAACACAGATAGGTTGTCGGGAATGGCAATAGGGATTTAAGTGCTGTGGTGGCAATCTCAAGGTATTCCACCATGACTTTAATCCAGAACACCGGCAAAGTTGTTGTCTCAAACGTAGTTTTAAGGCCGATTTCATTTGCAATCTCCAGCAGTTGATCTTCTTCTTGCACAGACATGCTAGATTCTCCTGATTTGTTGACAAATGGGTTGCGGATCCATTCCTTATTAGTTCGTGGGTATTTTGTGGTTTCCCAACCACAAAATATCCACGAAGCACTCGAACTTTTTTTTTAAAGCAAAGACAGGTGATCGTGCACCAACTAGGAGAGTAAATGTTTAGGCTGAGTCTCGCCTAAAATCTCCGCTAACGTCTGAAACATGTCCAAAATGCCCCTGTTCACGCGCCGTCCCCACAACTTCAAGTTTGACTTTAAATGCAGCTACTTTGTCTGCTAACTTGAAAACAGTTGTAACATTTGCCAAAATTGGAAAATAGAGACATACAGAATTCATAAATCATAATTGAAGCTCTAGTAACAGAACAAATTTCAAGTTCTGATTTACCGCCTCCTAATTTGTGTGGACATTTCATAGATAAGAACCGCACAAACCCGAGATAAATACACCAAAGTAAATAAAATGGTAATAATTTAATATTCCTTGGGCGGCCCGGTACCATTTGATCCACGGACCGGTACCGGTCCGCGGCCCGGGGGTTGGGGACCACTGCCCTAGGGTACCAACACAGGTAATTTCTATGTATATGAAGGTCATTACTGTAATCATATTCATACATACATAGACAACTACTCACTCCCGATTTTTTTTTGCCGACCAACTGGTATAATGGTTAAGGTGTTAGCCTCTAGATCGGAAGGTTTCTGGTTCGAATCCGGGTCCGGGCATGGATGTTTGTAAGCGTATGGTGTAGAGGAGGCTGGTGCACTTCAAATCTGTCGTGGCCGAAAGTACTCACGTTGGGTTGGTGTGGAAGTTTGGAGAGTGGGGTCCCAGTTCAGGTGTTGCTGCGTCATCTGACCGTGGTTCAAAATTATGAAGTACTGTCGTCGGATCTTTCCCTTAAGGGATTGATCTCGGACCGTCGCCAATAGCCCGTTGAGTTGCTCTAGTACGACGTTAATTACAAAATTACCAAATTACCCGATTTTTTTTTAGAAAATATTTTATAATTTTGTGTACAAAATTTTCCACTTCACGGAACATTTTTCCAGCACTCCGACTGCATCCCAGTGCAAATATGTGACCACGGTTTCAACAACCCTTGCATTCTTAGTATCATCCAGAGTACGCGTCTGTATCCACGAAGTTACCAACAGTTACCACAGCAACTGAACGTCCAATTCGTCCATCAAAGCCACGTGCCGAGACCGCATTCGTGATCCCACCAAACGCATCGCTTCACATGGATATCAAACGAGCGAGATCCAAACAACCGCATCTGACATACTTGACACCTCCGCCGGCCGCAGACTCGCTCACTGGATCACGAGCACACTCGAAGGTGCGAACACGGAGATTTACGTTCCTAATCTCCGCCGTGCAAAACGAGGGATCCTGATTGTAATCACGTCGTTTGTTCCGCTCGGAGAGACGGCCTCTGAACCGGAACAGATCCCCTCGGAACATCACTTAGCGAAAGACGCTCAGTGAATATGTTTAGTGTAATCTTTTCTAATACATTCCCCATATTTGCACTTGCATAGTAAGGTAGTATTTGAGAAACGGTACTTTAAACGAAATGATCCAATGATCTTCGATACATTCATAATATTTGATGCTATTGGAGACTTATTTAATCCCTTCTGGTAGTTGTCGAGAAAGACCCGAGGACGTCACTTAATTTTGAACCTCGGTCAGATGACGAGGTCAGACCAGAGCTGGCATCCACACCACGACAACGTGACGGCATATAAGTCACGACAAAATTAACATGCTCCAGCCCACTTTGTACAGCTCTCTTTGGTGTGATTCGAACTCACAGGCCTCCGGTTGCTCACCCGTCACTCTTCCAACCTTGCTACGGCTGCTTGTCCCTTGCCCAGAACTGATGAAATTTTGGTACAGGTTTTTGTACCAAAGGTTGGCCATTTTTCGACACGATAAACAACCATGAGGGTTAATATTTCGAAACGGTTGGTTGAGTTTTATGGCACAAGTGCTTTTCTGAAAATGTTTTGATGATTTTGAACACTTGAAGACGAGTGGTTTCATGGACGTGATCTTGCATATGAGGAATAAGAAGCAACAACCTTTTTTAAAAGACTATGAGCTAAGAGGAGTTTTTCGTGATGAATAATGTATGGCGGTGAATATACAAGTATATCATCTTATGTCAATGCATTTTGCACATCATATAAACTTAGTTCTTTTTGAACATATAAGGGGATTAGGATTCCATGTCTCACCGCCTGTCTATAACACTCCCAGGCATCAGAATACCGAATGGTAACGGTAATTTTAGTTATCGTCGTAGTAGAGCAACACAACGGACTGTTGACGACGGTCCGGGATCAATCCCTTAAGGGAAAGATCCGACAGAATACCGAATGAGACGTATATGTTTAAGTTTTTTTGCCTCATTTAATACAACTCTATACGGACACCATTAGTTGCACGAAGCACATCAAGACGGTACTCAATTTCTCGCCATGTTCGCTGTAGCATACCCTCATCAATGGTGGCAATGGCATTAGTGATCCTCTGCTTTAGATTAGTGATGCCCCGTACCTTTGCTCAATACACCACCACATTGAGGACTGCATGTTCATGGGTTCAGAAATGAAACATTTCCAGACCGGTGGATTGGAAGGGGTGGCCCAATTTCCTAGACACCTCGTTCACCAAATATCACTCCCATCGACTTCTTTCTATGGAGTTATGTTAAAGATATCGTGTATGCCATTGCCATGCCATTTCCACCACTGATAAGGGTGTGCTACCGCAAACATGGCAATAAATCGAGTACCGTCTTGAATCTTGCTTCGTGTAACTAATGGTGCCCATATAGAGGTGTATTCAATGAGGTAAAATTACAAATATATGCGTCTCATTTCGTAATAATTTCCGCTTATCTGTCTTTTCATTTGCCTTTGTAATAAATTTTTGAAATTGTAAAGAGACTTTATGGACACCCTGTATTTCTTAGCCGTCTTAATAGTCTCAGCCATAACCATTTAAAAAAGATAAGATATTTTTAATGAGAGAATATTCGAAGCAATTGATCCTTAAAATATTATTTCGTAAAATTTATCGAGTCCTTCAAAATTCTCGAAATATCTTAATCTGGTTATTATCACTTATTAAATATGTGTCTAATGATTAAAAACATTAGGGACGGTTTACTAATTTCCTAACCATTGTAAATGACTGAAAATTGCAAATGTACTGTCTCAAGACTAGCATTAAAGCAAAGAAAATTAATGATTTTCCCTCGAAGACTTTGCTTTCGTAATTACACGACGATGGAAAAGTGAGCAATTTTGAATTCATTTATATAATTGAATATTTTATGTATTACGCATTACAATAATTAAACTAAGTTATGTTGGTTCCGAAGTAATAAAAGTGTCTCAGTGTAGATGGTTTGCAATTCAAATCAGGATGTAGAATTTAAAAACGGAAACTTTAAGTTAAAAATATGCAAATAAACATACATATTTTAAATAACCACTTATATGCTGTAAAAAACGTATAGTTGGCATAATTATTTGGAATGAGATGGAAACCCTTCCTACAAATCTATTCATGAAGATGTAACTCATGTACATTAGATATTCATGAATTTCATTTTCAAATGAAAACCTCCGCAGTAATTGAAAGTCCTAATCAATTTCGGCTGAAGAACAAACGACAAAATCCGCTCTCAAGGTGAATCAACAATACTTTGACTGCTCAATCATCTGACAACTAAGGAAATTTAAGTTAATTGGAATATTTTCTCTTTTGAAATATTTAATTTTCCGGCACAATTTCGAGAAATGCCTGACCAGCCTTGACAATCCCAGAGAGTAATATGTCATCCTGTCAATCCCTTCTGTCCTCTGTGGCATAAATGTGATGGATTCAAAACAAGCAATTACACTGGTCTTTCTGTAGCAAATGACTCTGCCACGAACAATCCTTTTCACTCATTGTCGTATCTGGAGCTCCATCTCCATTGAAATCTTCCAATGACAGGACAATAAAAGGTAAACACACCTCACGGGTATAAATACGGAAGTGGTTAAAAAGAAGAATGGCGGAAATTTTTCCCGTTTCTGACCATGACACGAATTTTTCCTCTGCTCCGTGAGTCAGAACTTTGGTCGGTCATGACCTGTCCAAGGGTCCGGCGGGTTTCGTTCCTTTCGCCCAATAAGGCCAATCGGTTCGTTGTCTTCGACTTTGGGATTGGCCGAAAGGCCGCTTGCCAGGTTGGACGCGGATGGATACTGTAGCATTTCCGTATCATGCAGAAATGTGTCGCCGCCTGGTCAATGACAAGTCGCACATGGATGGATAATGTAACATTTTCGTATCATGCGGGACGTGCTCGCGGATGAAAAGTTGGTCACTTTCAGATATGAAGTGAAAATTAATCGGGACAAGAGATTGATTTGCGGTTTGTGCTGATCTTTAAATAGTTTTTTCCTCTTGCTGATACGTGACTACGAAAGCAGCTGAAACGAGATTGCGGTTGAAATAGTATCCCTTAGAGATTTCCCAGACGAGTTTTTTCAAGCAAGAAATGGGATGACCAGTGACACATGTGTATGCACGGAAGGAGGAGTGCCACATTTCTAGACAGCCTGAGTAGGCTCATAGGAATACTTAAGGGCAACAAATTTTGATACACTTTTGCACTGAAAAGGGAGATTTCAAAAAAAAAAAAATATATATATATATATATATATATATATATATATATATATATATATTAAAGGATGTATGCGTGTATATCCTCTATACAAATCTATACCGTTTGACCAATCCACACCAAATTTGGTACACTTATACTTTAGAGCACTACAAAAACATCGGGTCTTTCTTTCCTGTCTTCAGACCAATCTGTAGCCATGAAAATTGGCACATAGGTAATCCTAAAAGTGCCCCTCAAAGCCCCAATTTTAAAATCTAAAGTTTGTTTTCTTGCAATAATTGGACATGGACAAGGAAACATGTTCTGCAGGGTTTGTGTATGAGTTAACACAGGGAAATATTGTGGTCATATTTTAGCCGTCACGGTAGGAAACACGTTCTACGGAGTTTGTGTATTTGAGTTAGTACAGGGAAATGTCGCTATCATATTTTAGCTCTGTCGCTGTTATATTTGAAATCCGAGCAACGCCGGGTTATTCAGCTAATGTTAAATATATGCATTACTCCGACCAATAGGTCTAGTAGTCAGGGTGCTGGCTTCTATATTGAAAGGTCTCTGTTTCCAATCCGGGGTTAGGCATGAATTTTTGTCCGTCTGGAATAAATGATTGAGCTCTCTATGAGCGGTTTGAGCTCAGAATGTGTGGCATGTATACGTGATATAACGTGAATCCACACTGGTGCACCAGAGTAATGCAGAATGGTTCACAAACCTCTCCTAGTTGTACCGTAATGAGTAACGTTCAATTGACCAGGGATTATGAAAGAATATATGCTCTACACTTGAAGACGCGCAATAAAAACAGATCTAACAGAATTCGACCTGGCACAAAATCATGATCCACGTCTCGCGGTTTGTGATGAAATCGGGAATAAGGAGATGCGGGATTTCCGTAAAAGCCAACAAGCAACGAAATGATGCCGAGCTCTGACAGGCATAGTTATAAATAACAGAATTTATACACGCGTTCTCATTGTGAATATCAATCTTTCAAATGTTACATACATTAAATACGTTAGTAGAATCCATGTATATGTATGCGTACGTATATCTGGTATATCGTATAGCTGTCATATATTACTATATGTGTACATTGAGGGAAATATTATCCATCCTTGGAACTTTAAAAAAGTTAATGTTGATATTTTTTTTTAAATATACCATCAGTTTTTAAAACTTCCTCACATTTCCTGGGAGCAACCTAAATTCGAGGATAAACTGACAGATTGTTATCACGATCGTCATGTCATTCAGTTAAAAAAAACTAATTTAAAACAAAATAAGAACTACAGCGGCTTATTACATTAATTTCTTCGTATGGCATTTCTAACGGTAAGGGACAGCTGTAATATTCAATAACGGTTCGACATTGTGCAATATCACTGCAAAGGAAGGCATGAAATGTTAATATTATCATACTTATTCATTGACATGATCAATTAAGTTTCAACAAAAACATGCGAAGAGTCAAAAGAAATCTTTGGACATAATTACCACAGATAAACTGAAACTAAATTGAAAACATGATACCATATATCATAGAGTGTTAAATACACCGATTAGAAACAAAAAGTAACAACTACAGTCAGAGTGCTGCATTAATTTCTTCAATTGTTAATCTTCGTGAGATAGTTTCAAAAGAAAAACACCATTAAAGGTCAAAAAAGATTCAAATTTTTTCGAACATTAGCCCTTCCAAGGAAGACAGAGAATGTTAAGATCCACCATACTGATTCACTGATATGCCCAATTGAATTTCGACAAAAACAAGTGAAGTCTTCCTGGTGGTTTTCTAGTCGAGGAATCTATCTTATTAGCAAAACTGACCAGAACTTTATGAACGAGATATCTCGTCAAAAGAAGAAAATTGACTAGATTTTTATGGAGAAGATATCTCGCCGAAAGGAGAAAATTGACCAAAACTAGGTCTCGTCCATTAATGAATCGAAAATATTTTAACGAGATATCTCGTCATTAGCAAAATGTGTCGTACCTTGATGGACAAGGTATTTCGTCGAAACCACCAGCAGGGTTAAATAGAATCTTTCACCAAACAGAAAATGTAGTATAACCATAGAAACATCCAAATTGGCTATTGAAGTAAAAGAGTCACAGGTGCATCTATATATATAATTCTCTTACATGGCACGCAAAAAAGACGTTATTTGTAATCGCGTCTTCGCAACACTGTGCGATTATTTGTTTATCGCGAAGTCTCGCGCATCGATTGAATTTATAGCGTTATCGGATGAAATTTTATTGAAGAAAAAAAAAAGGAAATTTTAATGAGCTGTTGCAGTTAATTTATAATAGAAAACGGAGGATCTTTTCAGGGCCATTTAAAAAACGGTCCTTTTCAGGGCCAACAATTATAGTTCAACAAGACGCCTGCACTACAACTTTCGGCAACAAACTCAATGAAAAAGTGTGGGTCGTTTGAGTGCTGGGAAAATGTACACACAAACAACATGCTGGGTATTCAATTTCCAAATCAGCGCTCACATTTTGAGTCAAAATTTGCTCAAAGTTTTCATTTGAATTCTGATTCCAGAGGTACTATCTTTTCTGAAAAACAGCAACATATTTAGGTTTGAAAAATATGTTTTTGGTACATCATATTTTGTAAACAATTCCTTCTGCTAGGACACATGTCTTCATTGAGGCGAGCGAAGCGAGCATAGGTTCGCGCAGCGAACCTATGAGGATTGCGAAGCAATCCCCCGGGGGTTGGCGAGCGTTAGCGAGCAGGGGGCAGGTCCCCTAGTTTCTAATGAATGGCAATTGGATCAATTTTCCTATTAAAAAGAAACTAATTGGGCATTCTCTGAGTAACTTCTTCCTTGAAGAATATTCAATTCGCATACATTCCAAAAACACAGGGACTCGTAACCACCCCCTTGTCTAGAAAACACCGTCTGGAAAAGGGAAAAAAAAGAAATAACGAAAGGGAAGAGTGAATAGGAGCCAAAAAATAACAGGTTTGCATTCGGTCTCAGTCTGACAACCCATGAAGACATGTCCTCATTAGCTGTGGCGCCAACCTTTCAAACACGCCATAGTTGCAACTTTTATCCAATGGTTATACCCTTTTTGCGATTTTTTTCCCTTCAAGGTATGTTTTTCTGGGTAGAAAGTGGCCTCAAACGGTTTTTGCTGGGACAGGCTTCGAACAGGAATCGAAAAAGAGAAAGGGGTAGAGAGGGAGGTTGCCATAATTCAGGAACGTCATTGACTTTTACTCGGAGATATTCTTTATAAATACGATTTAGTTTTCTTTCAAACGAAAATGTTGCGATGTTGATGGTTGTGTTGTGGTTGATGGGTGGATTGCAATGAATGATCGAGTCTTGAAATGCCTCTGCCAGCAAAATATATTTTTACTTAGGATCTTCTAAGATCTAAATGTGCAACTCGGTCGTGAAAGATCCTAAACAACAGCACAAATAGCAATTTCATTCGCTTTTACTGTTAATTTTATTTCCAATAAATGCATGACAAAAAGAACGCCTCCGTCATATTACCACAATTTGATTTTGAATGTCTACTTCAATTGCATCCCATTCCCTTGTTCAGGTGAAACTCAATGTTCCTCCAGTGTGACGTAAATTCAGCTACCAACGAAACTTATTTGAAGGTGCTCGGCAGGTTTTGAGAGTAAACCTAGACTACCTAGCTTACATTTTTATTTCTGTCTTCCAGGTATCTCATTGCTTTCTGTAAACAGATTACTTAAAATTTTCATTAGAGTGAGGGAAATCTTCTGTAGCCCTTTGAAAACTAATCATGCATGACTGTTCACTGGATTTCTTTTATAAACAAAATATGAACAAACTGAGATGCAAGTCTTAAATGAAAGAATTGTGTGAAATGGGCATTTTCTAATACTAAATATGATCGTCTGTGGCAAGAGTGCTGAAAAATCGGGATATAAATTTTTAAAACAGATATGTGTGGAAAACCCCCAAAATCAAATTTAAATCCTCCAACAAACACACAATAACAAAACTCTTTCCATTGCATGTCGCGTCACGCAGCAGTTTAACATAGCTGTCATTCTTTTCAGATTGCTTGATGTTTTGTAAAAAAATGTTGCAGACTTCTGCTGGCAGGTAAATGTCAATAACCCTAAGATCGTTGTTTTCTGTAAAGGTGGTAAATCATCTAAATAAGACACATATTTAAGAGGGAGGGAACATTGAAAGCTATCTTTAGAACATATATTTGGGCATTCTACCGAGTTTATTTTCTTGTTGCAAATCCTACTTTATTGCCAAGCTGTTTCCGCAATGCACGCTTCCTGGTTCGGTCTATTCGTAAGGGAAATGAGTTGTCTGTCTTCGGCTTTTATTTACTCGAGTTGTATTTGTTTTGAATTTTGTACAGTCCGCGTACACTGCATACGAGTTCATCTTAGGACTGAGTTAAAGAAACATTTAACTCTAAAACAAAACAATTTCTCAGATCGCTTAAAAAATCCAAATGATTTCGACGAGATATCTCTTTTATCATTATTTGGTAGTTTTGCAAAGGACAAGATAACTCGTCGAAACTATTTACAGGAAGGATGATGAGTATGCAAGTACAAGGGTGCTTAGGACTAAAATAAAAGTACCGCTTATAAGACTAAAATAAAAGAAGGTTTGGGAAATAAATCACGATAAGTAAAGAAACTATAATTTTCTTTTATTATAGTCCAAAGAGAAACACTTTGTGTTTCAACAGGACTTTAGTCACATCTACTAACATTTTATGCTATTTTATCCCACCCCTCAACGCAGAGTCTACCAATCAATTCAAAAAGAACTTTTAAATTGATTTAAAACGAACTTTTACAAACATTTTATTTGTTGACGTTTTCAAATGAAAGTGACTACATAGTAAAAAGCAATTCTTGGTATACCACCAACTATCAGGAAATAGTTTTTTCAGTAACCTATTCCTAGTATTTCATTTTTAACACGTTTAACTAGGACCACTGTGTCGTTACACCGTAACAAAATTACGTCACATGGTCACGACTATCTGAATTATTTTGAATTTCAATGGTAAAATCAGCTAATGTAGGGGAGAACTTTAGAAACAAAAAAAGGAATCTGCCAACTATTTTCACACGACCTGATCTGATAAATTAACATCCTTTTTTTTTACCGTTTCCCTTTCCTTTTATCACAAAACTCAATGGGGGTATTTCTCTCTTCTGTGACAGTAAAGCTTTTCTTGTACGTACATGTCTGTTGCTTGGCATTGTCTGTCTTGTGTTTGGTGCAGCGTCACCAAATGTGGACTTTGCGCCATAAGAAACTCAACAAACTTGCATATAAAAAAAGTTAGATTCTCTACAAGTCAGTTCGGAAATTGTTAACGACTGGTGTGTGCTAATTGAAGCAAAGCTACTCCTCTTATACTACCTAGTCCAGGAAATATGTTGTTCGTAGACATTTTTTAAAAATATGTTGCTATAGGTCGTGGCTACAGCCATTTATGTATAGCTTCCTTTTGTGAAATATTTTGCTCTTGAACATTTTTTAAAATTTACCATTATAGGATGACGCTCCATATTTACTCCATTTATTACCACGATTAAAAAATGTGTTTCTCAGGAACACGTTATAATTTTCCACTGACCCTACGTACCAATACCACAGTCGGAAAACATTTTGCTCTATTTTTTAAATTTACCGCCATAGGACGACAGTACCATAGCCGTTACCCCTTGTGTTACCACAATCAGTTTCATAAATTTATAAAAATGTTCCCTAGCCCTAAACACCATCACCACGACAAAGCAATTTCTAGCTCTTAAATCTTTTTCAATTTGCCTTCCAGGAACTCTTTGGCCGTTGCGTCAACACCGTGAAAGTAAAATGCATCACACAGGGAAAACTATCTACTTTCGCTTTGAATTCTACACCATAGGACGACATTAACACAGCCTACATATTGCCACAATCAGAAAATGATTTTTTTTATGAACATATTTTTATTTGCCACTGTCTGGTGTACCACCAACACGACCACGAAAAGTTTCGCTCAGGAGCATTCTTAATTTATCACCATAGAGCGACGCTACTGCATTCAGAATATGCATTTCAAAACCATGTTTTTTACCACAGCTCTACGGTACTACCACCACGACCAGAAAATGTTTAGCTTTGAAATAGTTTTCTATTTATACCATAGAGAGACGCTACCACATTCAGAAAATGTATTTTTCATTATAATATTTTATGTGCCCTTTATCTTACATATCACCACCAAGATCATGAATTGTTTTCCTCTGAAAAATTGTTCAATTTACCATCATAAAGAGACGCTACCACATACAGAAAAGGTATTTTTCATTACCATATGTTATTTGCCATGTCCTACGTATCACACTACAAACATTAATTGTTTTTCACTGAAACATTGTTCAATTTACCATCATAAAGAGACGCTACCACATTCAGAAAATGTATTTTCATTATCATATTTTATTTGCCATGTCCTACGTATCACCACCACGATCATGAAATGTTTTCCTCTGAAACATTGATCAAAATACCATCATAAAGAGATGCTACCACATTCAGAAAATGTATTTTCAAGATTATATTTTATTTGCCATGTCCTACGTATCACCATCACGATTATGAATTGTTTTTCTCTGAAACATTGTTCAATTTACCATCATAAAGAGTCGCTACTACATTCAGAAAATGTATTTTCAAGATCGTATGTTATTTGCCATGTCCTACGTATCACCACCACTAACATGAATTGTTTTTCTCTAAAACATTGTTCAATTTACCATCATAAATAGACGCTACCACATTCAGAAAATGTATTTTTCATTACCATATGTTATTTACCATGTCCTACGTATCACCACCACTATCATGAATTGTTTTTCTCTGAAAGATTGTTCAATTTACCATCATAAAGAGACGCTACCACATTCAGAAATTGTATTTTCAAGATCATTTTTTATTTGCCATGTCCTACGTATCACCACCACGATCATGAATTGTTTTTCTCTTAAACATTGTTCAATTTACCATCATAAATAGACGCTACCACATTCAGAAAATGTATTTTCAGTACCATATGTTATTTTCCATGTCCTACGTATCACCACCATGATCATGAATTGTTTTTCTCTTAACATTGTTCAATTTACCGTCTTAAAGAGACGCTACCACATTCAGAAAATTTATTTTCAAGATAATATTTTACTTGCCATGTCCTTCGTATCACCACCACGATTATGAATTGTTTTTCTCTTAAACATTGTTCAATTTACCGTCTTAAAGAGACGCTACCACATTCAGAAAAAATATTTTTCATTACCATATGTTATGTGCCATGTCCTACGTATCACCACCACTATCAGGAATCGTTTTTCTCTGAAACATTGTTCAATTTACCATCATAAAGAGAGGCAACCACATTCAGAAAATTTATTTTCAAGATAATATTTTATTTGCCATGTCCTTCGTATCACCACCACGATTATGAATTGTTTTTCTCTTAAACATTGTTCAATTTACCGTCTTAAAGAGACGCTACCACATTCAGAAAAAATATTTTTCATTACCATATGTTATGTGCCATGTCCTACGTATCACCACCACTAACGTGAATTGTTTTTCTCTGAAACATTGTTCAATTTACCATCATAAAGAGACGCTACCACATTAAGAAAATGTATTTTCAAGATCATATTTTATTTGCCATGTCCTACGTATCACCACCACGATCATAAAATGTTTTGCTGCAGAATTTTTTTAAATTCTCCACCATTGGACGACGCTACCACAACCGTTACCCAAAACATTACCAAAAGCAGAAAATGTATTTCTCATGAACATGTTTTAATTTGCCTCTGCTCTACGCACAACCGAAACGATCAGGAAATGATTAACTTATAAATTTACGCTAAACGACGTTTCGTCCACTGAATCAACATCAGGAAAAATACGTCACCCGGTCAAAACGATCCGGATTCTAGTGGCAGAAGCGGCTCATGTGCCATGCGCGCCTTTCAAAAACAAAAGAACATCAAAGGGCAAGAACTCGAACCATGTCACCGAGAACACACACATTTCCGTTTTCCGCTTGGCTGCACCGCCCGTGAAATCGAATCCGAAAAGTGGCGTGATTGGCGTCAGGTGATCACACGTCTCGCCATCTCATTGCGCCATTTGGTTGGACCTTTGTGGATGCGTTCTTTTTGGATGGACGTTTTTTTTCCGTGTCCTTTATGGCCACCGCGACGTTGTTTCTTTTTCGCGTTTCCGCCGCGTTCGTGAGAGGGAGGTGCACTTGTCTGATTAGCTGTGGACCACCGCGTTGAAAAATAACTAATTAAAGAACAGTCTTCCGGAAAGAAAAATGTTTCCCGGATTTTTCTTTTCGATGACGGAAATTTTGAAATGACGCCGGGTTCGGCAGTCCACGAAGAAAAGATTTGGGAATCAGGTTGGGCGAGTTGCCGAAAAAATTTGTTTACGCAAGCCGACTTTCTGAAAGAGGTATTTCACGCTTATTGTGAAAGGCAGCCATTTTATAAGTAAGCGCCATTTTATTTGGGAAATTAAAGGACCGGCATTTAAATAAGTTGCGGATAACCAGAATAATTCGCTTAGGACAAGAGAACTGTTGGCGAGAAGAATTTATTTGGGTATCAGGTTGGGCAAACTGTCGAAAAAATTTGTTTACGCAAGCGACTTTCTGAAAGAGATATTTCACGCTTATTATGATTTGAAAATTAAAGGACCAGCATTTAAATAAGTTGCGGATAACCATAATAATTCGCTTAGGACAAGCGAACTGTTGGCGAGAAGAATTTATTTGGATATCAGGTTGGGCAAATTGTCGAAAAAATTTGTTTACGCAAGCGACTTTCTGAAAGAGGTATTTCACGCTTATTGTGATTTGGAAATTAAAGGACCAGCATTTAAATAAGTTGCAGATAACAAGAATAATTCGCTTAGGGCAAGTGAACTGTGGGCGAGAGGAATTTCGCGGATATATTGTGAAAGATTTCTTTTTATCTGTGTTTAAGGCATCTGTACAACTTCAATTTGTTGTGTCTGTTCTGAACTTCGATACTGTTTTTTTATGCCGCAATATTTTTTTCTTGGAACTTGGCAAGTGTGCCACGAGAAACAAAAATGACTAGAGGAATTAGGAAACGCAAAAGGAATCTTAACCTCTGACTGCATATTTTACCAAATTTGATACATAAATTATTTTTCCCATTTAATATTCAAAAGAGTTTTATGTTTTATCCATTGGAACAGATTGTATCAATTTGGAAACAGGAATCCTTATAATTCATATTATTGAGAACAGTTAACAACCACAAGACAAATTCATAACTGAGAAATAGTCCATTTTTAAAATTCGTACTGTCTTTCTTCTAACTTAATAACAAGAAAAATATGTATTTTCCGAAAGTGAAACATATATGGATATACCACACGGATGACCTAGATGGAACATGAAGTATGTGAACAAGATATTTTTACCAGTCCTGATTTCCAAGTTAGATATTCCATGGAATGCTCCAGTTTCGTACAAAGTGGGGTGCAAACATTTTATGATTAGGTTCCTGTTTCTCCGGGTACAATATCACAGTGGCTTGTTCGTTTCCGTTAGCTGATCCATGTGCTAGGTAATGACAACCATCTCAGAATTCGAGAAAGGATACATGCTACCCGTACGGAAACCGTCTAAAATGATGATGGAATAAATTGGCCAGTTGCAGCGCTGTCTAATAGGCTCGTCTAGTACATCCAGGTGGCGCTTGCGAACATCTCTGAGGAAATACGATTTAATTTTGTGTTCCCTATCTCCCCTTAAAAATTAAAACAGAAATTTTCGAAACACTCTGTACCTTTTTTTTCGAGTTATCAATGACATTTGGAATCTTCATAAGAAAAATGTGAATAAAAATAGAAAGAAAATATTTTTGCCTTTGCAAATTTTTTTTTTAATGTTTCCATACATAACAACTCGAGGAAAAGTGTTATAAAGTGCACTTGAGCAAAACAAGGAGGTACTTCAGTTTTAAGAAATTTCTTCGATAATTGAACTCTCTAGAAAAATTCACTTTTACGAGTTAAGTTCCTTTTCTTGGGAAAAACAGAATAAATGAAATAAAAACTGTTTAACTTACCTTTTAGAAAATAAATTGGATTTTCAGGGTTTTGTGGTGCAAGCTTTATCAGCGTCAAGCATAAGATCATACAATTCAGCTATTCAATGCAAGCATAAAGCTAAACGCTAAAAAGAAAAAACAAACATTGGATCAGTGGGGAAATTTTGAAAATTTTTGGATGGGTAGAGTTATCAGTAATGTTGAGTTTACATAAAAATCAGATAATATTTAAACTTCGTATCGTATGTAGAAATATAAAACTACTATCCACTGCGTAGCTAGCCCGGCGTTGCCCGTGCCCGTGGTGTAAGGTATTATAATCTGGTGTAAAATTTTCCACAGATTTCAAATCCGGTGAAGACATATTAAATTTAAAAATAATTTTTTCAAGAAAATCATATTTTTAGGTTTCATTCTAATGTGAAATTTTCCGCAGATTTCAAATTCGTTGAAATTTTCAATCTATCTTTAGCGATTATGATTTTACGAAAAAAAAACTTAATCCCAGTCAATATGTTTTTTTTTATTTATTGCTCTCATTGAAAATGAGAATGGAAGCGGAAATGGAATGGGACTGGAAATGTAATCTGTTTCTTTTTTTAACTCGAAGGGCTCCGCACAAAATCAAAGTGGAAACAAAAATAAATAATTTTCTGAGTTCCGAAGCGATGAAAAAAAGTTGGCATAGATCCAAGGTCTCGTGGGGAGAAAAATCAAGACTGGGGCTGTTCCTTCTTTCATCCGAAGAAGAACCACGTAGAGAATAAAACTATTAAATTCATTTCAAAATCTTCTAGATTAAATTTTAAAATTTCGCCGCGACCCAAAAATTGCAAAACATTTGGACAACCTGTGTACCAAATCTCATTGCTGTAAGTGCCATAGAATAGTCAGGATTTTGCGGCAAGAAACAAACAAACAGACAGACAAACACTTCCTTTTACAAAAGTAGAGATTCGAATGGGGAATTTTTTCAGCCCCCTCTTGGTAAATTTAGATGATTCAAAAAAAAGTTGATACGACAATGATTTTTCCCCTTCTGACGGTTGTCTTGACGAGAAATCTCGTCAATACAAGAAAACTAGCCAAATTATGATGGACGAGTTATCTCGTCTTTAGAAAACTGACCAGATCTTGAATTTTGTCGTTAGAAAACTGACCAGATCTTTAATAAAAAATTAGCAATTTCTTGATGACGAGATATCTCGTCATTAACAAAATAAATCTGTAAGATCTGGATGGACGAGATATCTCGCTGAAACCACTTGGAGGGTTAAAAATAGGAAGTGGGGCATGTTTGACAGATCAGATGCGAGGTCTCTCCCAATAAAATATTGCTACGTTTTAAGCAAATATGTCCGATGCGAAAACTTTCGATGGTAAATCCAGTCTGGGACTTTCCTGATCGGTTTATTACTATTACGAGGACCGTATGAATAGACGTTAAAAGTCAAGGCGTAAAAAAATTATATTTGTTTTCCAGCTGCAGTACAACTTCCACGTGTTTCTCTTTACTTAAAGGGGGAAATATTGCTTTTCCAGGTCTGGCACTTGCGTCATTAAAAACCTACCAACCACCCATAAGTATCTACTCGACGAAACTAGTGACCATTTTCATGCACGCAAAAATAAAATTCAGTTAGATATACGGCAAAGGGATGACAAAGCCCCACTTCATCCAAACCTTGTTCATATCGCAGAATTTAATCAGGCGTGCAAATTATTCACCCCAGTGCAAAACCACATCACTCACAACAAGCGTTCCGTACTCACTATCGCGAGAAATATTTCTTACGAAGAACAGCATCAAAGAAACGGCGGAAACATAAACATGCTTCGCGTTATTAGACACAGAAAGGAAGGAAATGGAGGATCCGAAGAGTCGCTGGTTCCGATGCTAGGAAGTGGCAAAAAAAAAAAAAAGAACCCTCTGATTTGTTGTCTGGAAAATAAAGGACGAAATGTCTTGAAGTATTGGACTGAGGGCGATAAGCAATGGACGTTTTTTTACGCGGCCTTTGTCACCCTTCGAACCTTGTCCTGTTGAGTAAATTTGTCATTTTTACAAAACCACAGAATACCATGGCTGCTAGTCGCGTGGCACAGACGTATCCTGAATATGTTTGATTCGGCTTTTTTTTTTGCTGGTGTAACACTCTCTTAACGTCACCTATCGGAGATTCCTGAGTATATTAGAAATACATCATTAACCAATACACTCGAACACTGAACACGTCTGGCTTCGTTAACTTCGATGATTAGTTATTTGAGTCATGTTGCACTAGACTGGTGACATCCTTTGGCGATTGGAAAGTTCGTGCTGGCGTTTGTTTTGAAGTATCCGACTTGAATGACGACCTATGAAATTTTGTTGGGCTTTTTTATCCCTCCTGGTGGTTTATCAATTATCATAGCAGCCTCTGATATGAAAAACCTGTTCTACACTGTCATGAATTCTAAACAAGGGAAAGTTTGGAGCTATTTCATCAAAAGCAAAACTAACCAGATCTTGATGGACAAGATATCACACCATTTGCAAAAGTGATAAGATTTTGACGAGATATCTCGTCAAAACCACTTTAAGGATAATAGTTTGACTTTAGCTCTCTTCGAAGCTAAATTTCTACCATATACATTAACCTTGAGAAATAGAGCATGTGGACAGAACCGCTGTAGCAAGATCTCAGAAGTGTAGTTCACGTGGGCTAGAGAATCGATATAGTTCGATTGGCTATCGAAATACATTTTAATGACGCTCCATAACTTAATTAACCAGTCAATCAGGCTTGACTGACACAAGCAAAAAGCGGGAACACGAATCCAAATTAGTCCTACACATTAGGAGTCGTCTTTTCCCCAAAACCATCTGACATATCTTAGAACCGCCTGATATGGAGAAACAGAACGCATATATGCTGTAGACAAGATATCTTGATCATCAAGAAAAGACCAACTATACTAATGACGAGATATCTTGATCATCAAAATATGACCAACTATACTTATGACGAGATATCTTGTTCATCAAGATATGACCAACTATACTAATGACAAGATATCTTGATCATCAAGATATGACCAACTATACTATTGACGAGATATCTTGATCATCAAGCTATGACCAATTATACTATTGACGAGATATCTTGATCATCAAGCTATGACCAACTATACTTATGACGAGATATCTTGTTCATCAATATATGACCAACTATACTAATGATAAGATATCTTGATCATCAAGATATGACCAACTATACTTATGACGAGATATCTTGTTCATCAAGATATGACCAACTATACTAATGACAAGATATCTTGATCATCAAGCTATGACCAACTATACTTATGACGAGATATCTTGTTCATCAAGATATGACCAACTATACTAATGACAAGATATCTTGATCATCAAGCTATGACCAACTATACTATTGACGAGATATCTTGATCATCAAGCTATGACTAATTATACTATTGACGAGATATCGATCATCAAGCTATGACCAACTATACTTATGACGAGATATCTTGTTCATCAAGATATGACCAACTATACTAATGACAAGATATCTTGATCATCAAGATATGACCAACTATACTATTGACGAGATATCTTGATCATCAAGCTATGACCAATTATACTATTGACGAGATATCTTGATCATCAAGCTATGACCAACTATACTTATGACGAGATATCTTGTTCATCAATATATGACCAACTATACTAAAGACGAGATATCGCGTCATTAAGGAGTTGCCTATTTTTCAGTGATGAGATATCTCGTCATTAAGAAATTGTGTATTTTTTGGTGATAAAGCGATCATAACCTAGTAATCACCATCATAATCTGGTCATCACTACCATAGTCTTGTCATCACCATCATAATCTGGTCATCACTACCATAATCTGGTCATCACCATCATAATCTGGTCATCACTACCAAAATCTGGTCATCACCATCATAATCTGGTCATCACCACTGGTTTTCTTCTAATGACGTATGATGACATATTGATGGACGATATATCTCGTCCCTCAAGATTTAGTAAGTTTCGCTAATAACGAGATACCTCGTTGAGACAACCACAAGGAGGAATATGAGAAGATTTTATTACGGATCACTTGGGACAGGGTCAGATCTACCTGGTTGGAGATGAGAGGAATTAAGTAGTATTTCCCATAGGAATCTTCTGGCTACTTAACCTACTAAACTGCTCGAATTTTCCGGCATTCATTAATTCCTATTTTGCATTCCACAACTTCAGAACAAAAGTGTTCCCACATGCTCACAGAGAACAAGCCTTACGCAGACAGACGAACATTTGCAACACCGGAACAAAAAAAACTGCACATTCGTCGGCCGATTCCTCTGAAGTTTCATTTATCAAGCAGCAAAAAGCCTTGACCTTCTGAACAAGGAACCGCATTTGAATATTGATTGATGACATGAGCTGCCAATTTGCACGCCTTTTTATGCGCCATTATCCAGCCTTTCCCAACAGAGACTGGGTGCCGCTAATCGCACCTCCTTCAGAGAATCCGACCCGTTCGGCAAATGATCGAACCATCCGGCCGTTCATCGGCGTCACGAACAATGAAACAATGAACCTCAAAAATAAGGATCTGGTTCTAGACCATGCCCGATTCGATCGCCGATAATCTTATCTTTGTAAACTAGAGCTTCTTAGTTGAGCGTGAAGTGAGCTACCAAAAAAGGAAACGTGAAACATTCTAAATTGTTCCGGAGAGGTTAATAGCTTCGATAATTTATGCGGTTGGAATTATCACGGAATCATTGGAATCTTCTCTGCCGATTAATCGGCTAAAATCGCATTATGTGGAATAGATGGGCAGATAATGTGTTTGCTGATTTCATTAATTTGCACATTGTGGTTATTTAAATTTGTTTGATACTGAGAAATACTTAAAACTAAAAATCACACACATATTTTGTATTGTGTAGATTTTTGTTTTTATTCTTAACCCCCGATCACTAATCTCTTCAGCCTTTTGAACTACAAGCGGCGAAATTCCGGTTGGTAAATTTTTAATTAACGTCGCACTGGAGCAACACAAAGGGTCATTGATGATGCTCCGGGTTGAAACCCGAAAGGAAAGATTCTAGGACAACAGACACCACGTAATTTTAAACCACGGTCAAAATACGGATACTTATACACGAGATCACACCCGAGCTGGCACCGCATTCTCAAAACTTCCACACAACACCAATGTGAGGATATTTGAGGCCACGACAGATATAACGTGCATCATCCCCCTTGTGCACGACGGTCTTTGGTTGGATTCGAACTTGCATCTTTCCGATTGCTGAGTTCTTCAAACGGACAGCCCTTCAACAACTGAAATATAAATTCTCAAAAATTTCTATGAGCTTTCTGAGAACCATTTTATTTTGTACGACACGTGCACCCGATTTAAGGAAAAGGTTTAGAGCATCACACGGAAACACGAAGAATATACGTATATGAACGTGCACCGAATAGACAGGCCACGACCTGCATGTGGTCTGGTATGTTTTATGTTCTGTGGACGTTGTGTGTGTGTGTGTGTGTGTGTGTGCATCCACATATGAAGCTGACTACATAACACTGGAGCAATTAGTGTGGGTAAAGAAGGCATTTATTTAGATAGGCGAGCTAACTCACTTTTACATATTTTAACGAAACGGCATTTTCACTATTTCAAACAAAACACTGGAGCAATTAGTGTGGGTAAAGAAGGCATTTATTTAGATAGGCGAGCTAACTCTCACTTTTACATATTTTAACGAAACGGCATTTTCACTATTTCAAACAAAACCTATCATTATTTTAAAGTTTAAGTTCTTTAAAATAAACAAATGGTTAATGAGGAACTTATATGATAAATTCTGTATCTTGGTAGAGAGAAGGTCACTGTAAATTTTGCAAGTATTTATAATACGAAATTGACTCTCCAACTTCCTCTTTATGTGACCTGTCAGACATAACAGGTATGCATCTCAATGTTGCCCAGATTTTCCTAGATTATTTCTGTTAAAAAATAGATCTTCCTGGGCTGACGGGGAGAGACTAGCTCAGATAAGGTCTTTCAAACATTCTACGAATACTCATATACGAATCTCTCCGGCATTGGTTCTCAAATCAAATCAGTACTTCGACGGCCGGTCACACGCTGTTTAATATTCCGGTAAATGGTAGCGGTTTCTAATTTCTAAATGTATACTAAACACCATTGTGCCAAGGCTTTTCCAACTTGCCCTCTATGTTGCATTTCATACATGACAGGCACCCACCCTGAATTGTCCTACCTCAATTTTATATTTCTGTTTCAAAACTAAATTGGGCTGCAAAGCTCTCTTGGATAGTTTTTCAAATGATATCAGTTCGTCTAGGCTGGATATATAATGCTCTCTAAATTTCTGATAATTGGTAGTAGTTGCTAATTTATAAATGTGTACTAAACACCATCAATAATGGATTATCTTTATGATGAGATGTTTGTTAACCTACCTCTGTTCTACAAGTTGAGCCACTACTCGCCAACGTGCCCTCTATGTGGCTTTTCAAACAAGACATAAATTCACACCTCCATATTGCTATGATCTCCATATTTTATTTCTGTTTCATGACTGTATTGGGCTGTAAATATCTTATGGATAGTTTCTCAAATAATATCAGTTCGTCTAGGCTGGATATACAATGCTCTAAATTTCCGGTAAATGGTATAGTGGTTGCTAACTTATAAATGTGTACTAAACACAATCAATAATGGATTATCTTTTTGAGATGTTCTTTTATACCTCTGTTTTAACAAGTTGCGCCACGACTCTCCAATTTGTCCTCTATGTGGCCTTTCAAACAATATATATATATATATTCACACATCCATATTGCTCTGTTTCAAGACTGTATTGAGCTGCAAATATCTTATGAATAGTTTCTCAAATAATATCAGTTCGTCTAGGCTGGATATATAATGCTCTAAATTTCCTGATTGCTAATTTATAAATGTGTACTAAATACAATCAATAATGGATTATCTTTTTGAGATGTTCTTATCTACCTCTGTTTTAACAAGTTGCGCCACGACTTTCCAACTTGCCCTCTATGTAGCCTTTCAAACAAGATATATATTCACACATCCATATTGCTCTGTTTCAAGACTGTATTGAGCTGCAAATATCTTATGGATAGTTTCTCAAATAATATCAGTTCGTCTAGGCTGGATATATAATGCTCTAAATTTCCGGTAAATGGTAGTGGTTGCTAATTTGTAAATGTGTTCTACACACAATCAATAATGGATTATCTTTTTGAGATGTTCTTATCTACCTCTGTTTTAACAAGTTGCGCCACGACTCTCGAACTTGCCCTCAATGTGGCCTTTCAAACAAGACAGAAACCCACACCTCCATATTGCTCTAATCTCATTATTTTAATTATGTTTAAAGACTTTTGGGCTGCCAGACTAATGTAGAAAAGTTGAAGTCAGCCGTAGTATCAAAACATTCGTAGTCCAAGACGAAAAGAACCTAGCGTATATAAGTTCTTTCAAGCACCCTACTGATACGCGTCTACAAATCTCTCCGGGATCGTCTCTCAAATCAAATCAGTTAGCCGAGGCTGGATGTATAATGCTCTTTAATTTTCCGGTGAATGATTGTGATCGCTAATTCAGAAATGTGTACTAAACACCATCAATTATGAACAATCATTTTTAGATGTTTTTACCTACCTCAGAGTTTCCGGACAAATTGCGCCACTGTGAAGCGCCACAGCTCGCTGGTGGGTACGAACTTAAGAAAGCGAACAAAATCTCTGGCTTCAACCGATGCATTTACAAATCAGATCACTACATCTCTCGCAACCACCGCAGCACGTACGGGAACCGGTTGCGGCTGAAGACCCGTGAATCCCGCATTAGAAAAAATCAGAGGCTACCGTCGCTTATCGGAGGCTCGCTTCCTATTAAATTACTTGATGAGGCGGGTAATTACACGGATTGCGAGTAACAAATTACTCCGAGCTGGATAAGGATTAGCTCGCAGGAAAACGCCTAAGTGGATTCCGAGAAAAATCCACATACCACAGCGGACTTCTGAACGTTTTTTCGGCGTTTTCCAATGTGTTCGTGTTTCATGAATTGGGTCGCATTGTTTGTCGCACACGTTGTTTGTAATTAATGGTTTGTCGAGTTTGAATAACTTTATCTTTCCGATAGAACACGGTCTCCTTCGATGTCAAACCTGAAAAGCAGCTTTGTTGTCGATCTGTCCTCAAGATGTCAAAGATGTCAATCACGAAAAGCAGATCTATTCAAAAGATGGGACAGAAACAAGTCCTACGTCTTATTTCCCCATAACTCTTTATTTTAGGGGTGTAATTGCCCCAGCCACACACACACACAAGCATGAGGGACAAATATTACTAAATTAAGGTAATATATGGATGGCCAAATAGTAGATAAAGGTTCAAATAAGTTTATCTTCTCAGTTGAGCACAGCCCCTTTCGATTTGAACTGCAAACCAGCTTCTTGTCTGCCATATATCTGTTTACAAGAGTAGATGGAAACTGGGGAGTGTCCAACTCTTCCAACCGCTTATATTTATGGCTTTAATGGTGTCCATAACATCCCCAATGGCAACTTTGAAAGAGTTCTGGTGCTATGAGAATGCTTGCTAATATTCTTTTCAGCGGCGCCCTATACGTAACAGTCCAGAGGGTTTAAATCAGGTGAGCTAGGTCAAATGTTTAGATGTTCTTACGTACTCACTAAAAAGGAATCAAATATTTGGTAATGGTAATTTTAGTTAACGTCGTACTAGATTGTAGAACTAGAATTGCTAGATTTTGTAACGTCGTACTAGACACAACGGGCTATTGACGACGGTCCGGGATCAGTCCCTTAAGGGAAAGAACCGAGGACAACACCTCGTAATTTTGAACCACGGTCAGATGACGAAGCAACACCGGAGCTGGCATCCCACTCTCCAAACTTCCACACCCGTCTAATATTTGGAGTTACATAAAAACGCGTGAGTGGGGTGCCAGCTCAGGTGTTGCTTCGTCATCTGACCGTGGTTCAAAATTACGAGGTGTTGTCCTCGGATCTTTCCCTTAAGGGACTGATCCCGAACCGTCGTCAATAGCCCGTTGTGTTGCTCTAGTACGACGTTAACTAAAATTACAATACATAAAAATGCGATGATCGGATCACGAGGTTCTTAAAGTTCTGTCTGACACGAACTATCCTCTTCTCATTTAGCCGACCAATTGGTATAGTGGTTAAGGTGTTAGCCTCTAGATCAGAAGGTTTCTGGTTCGAATCCGGGTCCGGGCATGGATGTTTGTAAGCGTATGGTGTAGAGGCGGCTGGTGTACCTTAAATCTGTCGTGGTCGAAAGTCTTCACGTTGGGTGGGTGTGGAAGTTTGGAGAGTGGGGTGTCAGCTCAGGTGTTGATTCGTCATCTGACCGTAGTTCAAAATTACGAGCTGTTGTCCTCGAATCTTTCACTTAAGGGACTGATCCCGGACCGTCGTCAATAGCTCGTTGTGTTGCTTTAGTACGACGTTAACTAAAATTACCATTACCATCTTCTCATTTAATCGAATTTGTACTTGACGCTTAAGTCCACCATGGTCTACTGTTGATGCTGACACATGGAGTGGATTGGAAATATCCATCGTCGCTTCGTCAAGGTGATGCTATGGAATTTCTAACAAACTTGAACTGCCTGACGATTGATAATTTTGTTTTCTTTTGAGCACTGAAGACACATATTCCCGCAATAGACCTGAATGTCCGTGTTGTCCGTCGTGTGTTTGGAGAAACGTGACTAAATATGGCCCTTGCAACAAGGGCCCGAACAAACCAAAACCAAATCGAGGCGATGAGGTGCTAAATCGGCCAAGCAAATCAATTAATTTACAGATCAGACACCTCGGATCTTTCCTTTAAGGGATTGATCCCGGACCGTCGTCAATAGCCCTTTGTGTTGCTCTAGTACGACGTTAACTAAAAATTACAAAAAAAAGTTACCACAACAGTCACACAGTCACGTGACAACTAGTCGACTTGTTGATCTCGGTTTTTGAAGCTCTTGTCAATAGTAAGCTCAGGCTACCGATATTTCACGTCTTAGGTGAATTCGTCCACTGTGCTACAACCTACGAGGCACTCAGCGCAGGTTCGATTTTTCCCTGAATGTGTTTCTTCTGTGAGAGCAGAGCTTTCTTTCTGTGTCTGTGTCTTTTACTTGACGCTATATGTCTTAAGGTTGCATTTCGCAACTTGTGAACCTATCGCCTCGAAACCCCAACTGAGTTTTTAGGCTAGTCGAGTTCAAAGTTTGGTTTGTTGCTTTATGATAATTGTTTTTGCCTTATGAAGGTTTATAAAACCGTAAGGTCACAGAGTCCTGAGGAGAATCTCGCAAGTTCAATACAAAAGAAGAAAGTCGTGACCAGTCAAAAGAAGGATGGCTCCCACAGCAGTAGGACTGTCTGAGACAACTGTAAAAGTTATGTAATAAAACTTCCAGGACATTAATAGCAGAGCAAAAAGCTGTCGTGAATAAAGATAGTACTTGTGGGTTGAAGGGTATAAAAATAGAAAAAAAGCTTTTCTTTGAATGAAATAGCAATTCCACTGCGATACGTGTAGTTGGGAGAACTAGTGGATGTTTTTTCTAGAATTAAATACAGAGGGTCGTTCTGGGGAAAGCGAATTTCCTGTTTTATTCCGGAAGTAAAATACCTGGCGTTTCAGCATGTCTCTGATGAAAGGATGCATCAGCGTAAACAAAAACTACCGGAAGAAACAAAACTCTTCTGGTAAATAACAAATATGATTTATTACCATTTTGACGATTTATTGTTTTGACTTTTAATATGAGAAGGATTTTCTGTGTAAAAAAAAAAATCAAACTGAAAATAAGGATTTTATTTCCGCTTCAACCAAATGCTCCCACATGATGCATATCGCAGGTACCTTAAAATGTAGTTTGTCCCTTTTTTTGCGTTCTTTGCGAAATTTGGCGTTTTATCTTATTAACGTTGATCAATCTTCATTTTTCAGTTCGGATCTCACTTTTTGGAGTTTCATTGATAACGTGCTGAAATTGTATTATAAAAAAAAAAAAAATGACGTTTGAGAAACACGTTTCACTGTACGAACACTACCGTCTCCTACATTTAGCGCGACAGAAAATGCCTCTTTTTAACGACATTAAGAAATCGCATAAGCGATCACAGTGATAACGAGTTGGCGGGGATGAAATCATCCACTGTCTCCATACATGATCTTGCGTATAGAAGCCCTTTCTCTGGAGATCTTAGCACATAGCTACAAAATCTTGTGCCATATAATTGGTGCCACAAAATACCTAAGGTGATGATTCATTTGTCGAATAATAAAAATTAAAAAGCAAACGAAGCACGTGCGCAGTTTGAAATTGTCAGTGTCTTAGAAAGAAATTGCACGACATTTCAAGAAAACAGCGAACTTCCCAAAAAGTTAGAGCAGGAAAATGTCATAATTTTTGGTCTACACAATCTTTCTACCTTAATCAATATGTGGACACTATTATTAGACCATATTCATATGTTTATACGCTTCCCAAATCTTATAAAACAAGATCAATTGTTTTAAAAACAAGGGGCTTTGATTTTCATTGGATGCTATAAACACTTCATCAGGGCTCGAAATACCCGGGTGCACAGGCGGTACTGTGCACATGAAAATAAAATTGTGTACCTAATTTTTTCCCGCCAGGTGCACGCACTGCACCTAACATTAAAAAAAAAGGAGGGGGACGTGTTTTATGTTATTTTGACGTTTGAACAAAATATTAGTATCGACCTCTCTCGCTCTAAAGGAACGTAATTAAAATTCCTAAATACACACTATAAAAAAAATTGCTGGGTCGTAACGGGTTTATGTAGAAGGAAGATTTACTTGGTGTCACTGCTACCAGAACTTTCCGATGATCGAAACTTTTTCCAGATGGTTGTGTTGGAATTTCTGTATTCCCGCATTTCTGTAAACACTTAGTGTTTCAATAAAGTGTAAAGCCGTAAGAATTCTTGAGAATTGTCTCGCCACTGCATATCGTAAACAAATATTTTCATTACTTAACTTTAAACTCAGATTTTATCTGCTTAAAATATTGTGTACTCGTTTATTTTTATGTGTTTTTTGCCCACTGAACTGAATATTTGTATGACTGAATATTTGTAAGTAATATTTTGGCAGATAAAAAAAATTGTTTAAATATTTTTATTTACTATCTACTACTAACCTATCAAACATAATCCAACTAATAAAGTAGTTTATATTAAGTTAATGCTCTTACATTAAATTTTTTTTAAATATGCACCTAATTTAAAAACTTAGGTGCACAAAGTGAACCTGTAATAAAAAATAGACCTTCATATAGGACTGCAAAATCACTAGACCAGCTTGTATCACTCTTCGGGTAGTCATACATCTTTGCGAGATATTTGTTTACTTTAAAATTAATCAAAAACAATTATTTATGATTTATTTTAAAAGCAAATAGGCACGCTCTCAATAAACTTTCTTTAGAAGTCCAGTTGCACACAGAAATAAAAAATGTCCTTTATATTATTATAAGACCATGTTCATATGTTTGTACAGTTCCCAAATCTTATAAAACAGGATCAAATGTTAAAAGGACAAAGGGTTTTAATTCTCATTAGAAGCAAGACACCTTATATAAGACTGAAAAATCACTAGACCAGTTTGTATCACTATTAGGTAGTCACATATCTTTGCGCGATATATATTTTTTACTTTAAAATAAATCAAAAATAAGTATTTATGATTTATTTTTATAGCAAATAACACGCTCTAAGTAAACTCTTTCTTTAGAATTGCAGTTTCACACAGAAATAAAAAAATGTTCTTTATATTTCATTCACTCTATAAAATGTTGCACGCGTTTTTAGAGAAATAACAATTTTTCGATATTTTCCTAAACCGTGGAAAGCAGTAGGTAAATATCATTACTCTTACTTTAAAACCATGTAAAACAGAAAAATATGAGCATCATTTGTCTAATAAATCAGAACTTGCTCCACCCATGAAAACAGTTTTTTTCTTTCTACTGTCTTTGTCACCTGAAGCGAGGAAAATTTACGCCAGTTGAAAACTTTAAAAACAACCCCGTTGGAAAAACCCGGATTGTAGTACAATCGAAAAACCAACACACCAATTTCAAAAATACCGTCGACAAGATGGCAGATTAAATACGTCTAGTCTAAAAGGCAAAATAATATTGTTCGTCTTCCCACGATATTTAAATAAAATCAGCATTTTAACTTGCTAACTTCAAGGTATTATTTTATATTTTTTATTAGCCAAGGTAGTATTTTATATTCAAGGTGAATTTCTCTTTCATTGAGCCTATTTAAATTGCTTCGCTAAGATAATCGTAAATCTTGCTTACGGGAAAGTTTTTGTTTATGTTCTGTTATTTTAACGTAGACATAATTCACTCGCCGACACAGAAAACCACCAACCTCAGTATAATTCTTCGTTTCTTAGATTGTGGAAATCTTGTATTGAGGATTATTATTAAAGTTTGTTCAATGGTAACGAGTTCAGTAAAAGTAATATAATGCGGGAATGGCAATTCTAAGTTCCTTGTTGGCTTATAATTAACCAAATGGATCATTTTGAATTTTTGTTCGACCTCATCATGAAAGCAGACAATAAAAAGCCATTCCAAACGTTGAAAATGCACCTACTTTTTCATGAATAATTTCGATTCAACTCGTTGCTAATACGACGGAAGTTTAAATAAAGAGGTGATTCTTATACCATAAAAATTGGGAATACATAACCATTTCTAGCATTTATAATTAAAAGTAATAATACTTTTGTATTAAAAATTATTAATACTTTTGTAATAAAAATTATAAAAACTTTTGTTTTAAAATTATCAATACTTTTGTATTAAAAATTATGAAAACTTTTGTTTTTAAAATTATCAATACTTTTGTAGTAAAAATTATTAATACTTTTGTATTAAAAATTATAAAAACTTTGTTTTAAAATTATCAATACTTTTTTAGTAAAATTATTAATACTTTTGTTTTTAAAATTATCAATACTTTTGTATTAAAAATCATTAATACTTTTGTATTAAAAAAATATTAATACTTTTGTATTAAAAGTTTTTATTTACTTTTGTAAATTCAACTCTGAAGAACTTAATGACACGTGGATGTATTAACGTCGTGGAATGAACTACACAAGTCCAAAATTTAAGGATAATACTGAGTTCGTATCACGCAAGGTCACTTGATCAATTCAATAGAACATGCTTGCAGTGCACCCGGACCTCTCTCTGCAGCCTACACACCACCAAAGATTGCAGAACTAAGAATGCTCTAGTACGTGAATGGGACTCCCTTACATAGAAATACTTGGACAGTCTTATTAAAAGCATGTCTTCACGTTGTGATGATTTTATTGCGATCCTTAGAAGTTATTTAATCATTTTAGACCGCCGCTACATTTAAACATTGAAAAAATATTTTGAATGTCATTGATGTTTGTAAACCATTCACGGATTTATGTGTACATTACTTGACGCTATCTGTCTTGTGTTTGACACAGCTTGGTCAAATATGGCCCTTGCGTCATAAAACCCAACCTAACTAATATTTGAACTAAAAATACTAGCACCACCGTAAGTACCTTTCAAGCCCTGTCATAGACAACTTATTTACTTGACAAATACTGATATATAAAACATGTCATCATTAGTTAAAGCCATTCACACTATCCTTTTCATTATCATTTACTCATTTGAAGATACTCAAAAAAAATCACAAGGAAGAAGTACTATAAGTTATCTTGAGCGTGGTTTGCTCTTCTGAATCAGTAAAACGTGTATATGTCCATTACCTGAAGTTGTTTCTTTTGTGTTTGACGCAGATTGGTCATATATGGCTTTTGTGTCATGAAACCTAACCAACCATGCGGAAAAGGGTAAGATTTTATGATAAACGTAGCAACCACACACCTCCTGTCCTGTGAGCAGAAAGTGCTTGAAGCTGCGACATACGTCGCAGAACAAAGTCTTTGCGGAACAATTTTTCCCTAATACTGTCAAAATTTTGGCCGATATTTTTAATATTATAAGTTACGATGTTCTTTAGTGCAAAGCGCGCTCTTTGCCACGTCTTTTTTTCTTGTCTAGCTACGGAACTACCTACATACACCGGCCAAATTACCGCAAACACTATAAATAATACAACTTCTATGTCTATGACAAAATATTAAACTTCAAAAGTTATCAACAGAATTGTAAATTCTGAATGTTTGCCTTGGTTTTAAATAAAGTAAGTTAATTAATTTTGATGTTTTATTATAAATATGTAATACATATTTAGCCGAAAATTGTTTTTACGTCTGCTTTTTGTTTTAATACAGTTTTAAAAATTAGGACAAAATGCATGTAGAACAATTGCAATCGCTTGGAGTTCTGTTGAAGAACACTGAATATAATTCTGCACCTGGGCCTCCTATCACAGCTAAACTCTAGCCTTTAGCCTAACATTTGCATGTTTTAATCAGCAAGACCATATCTACAGAAGTACCCTTGTGGCTTTCATGGTCTCACGTAATTACCAGTCAATCAAGCAGTGGTAGTATTATCAAATTCAGTCACTGTCCAATTCTACAGGAATGCAGTGATAGATTTAGTCACTACTACAGAATTAACATTTTAACATTAGTAATATCAATGCAGCCATAGGTACTTCTCATTTTACTGAAGTTGCAGTCTTTCCACGACCTATTCTAAAGCATGATTTTATGGTGAACTTGTGGAGGTGGTCACCCCACACCTCCTTTCAACTTATTTTCGTTTTCGAATGACGATTTGAAACACACACCACTAATTAAGGCGATCTGATGCTCTAATAAGTCAAATCCTTTGTTGGTATTCCATCAAACAGAATAAATAGGTTACGTTATAAACATCACGTGCAGTGCCTGACGTCATGTTCTGGATTGTCAACATCCACAATGACATATCAAAGCCGGAACAAAGCAAAACTTTTCTCACACTTTTTCGGCTGTCAAATCCGTGAGCGAACATGGAATCGGGGTATTTTGAGTCAGCAAAAGCGCAATTGATGCAGATGTATGTGTTCCGTCGGCTCCGGAACGATTACGGCCTTCACCCGACCTTCTCGTCGAGTCTGTTTCGTGGCAGAGATACGACTGGTTTTTGCGAACAATGCGATGTCTGAGTCGCCAGTTTTCGCAAATTGAATAACGTCAATTGAGAATGTGCTGATGTAACAAGGAATAAAATAGTCCATTGCGGTAAATAAAAGTTATTTACTGTTTGAGAAATGGCTCGTCTCGTCGCGATGAGGTTAATCAATCCGTCACAACAAAAACCATATTATTAAGATAATAGACCGTACATCAATATGTATAAAAAAAGGATGTGTGTATTCTCTATAAAAATCTACACCGTTTGACTAATCCACACCAAATTAGGTACATTTATACTTTAGAACACCGCGAAAAACATAGGCATTTCTTTCCTGTCTTCCGACCAATCTGTAGACAAGATAATTGGCACACAGGTAGTCCTACAAGTGCCCCTCGAAGCCCCAGTATTGAAATCTAACGTTTGTTTTTCTGCAATAAATGGACATGGATAAGAAAATACGTTCTACAGGGTTTGTGTTTTAGTTATACCACAGCGAAATGTCGCAGTCATATTTTAGCTGACGCGTCATATTTGAAACCCAAGCAACGTTATTCAGCTAGTATCGAGGTAATGAAATTCATCGTAAACATCTAGAAATTCGTTTTTAGTTCTTGGACTCGCCACTCATAAAAGATGTCACACATTTCTTTATATCGCAAGGTTTTTATATGCTATCGATCCACTTTGGGGTTTTCCGAATAAAATCGCGCTATGAGAGAGCAGCGGACAGATGTGTGAACTTGAAATAATTTTAGGCTTCCAGAAAAAGTGCCCTTCAAAGCCCTAATTTTAAAATCTCACGTTTGTTTTCCTGCACTAAATGAACATGGACAAAGAAATACATTTTACAGGGTTTTTGGTACTTGAATTAACACAGGGAAATGTCGCGGTCATATTTTAGCTGTCGTGGTAGGAAACGCGTTCTTCAGGGGTTTTGGTATTTGAGAGTTTCCACAAGGAAAAGTCGCGATCACATTTTAGATGTCGCGTCATATTTGAAACCCGAGCAACGCCGGATTATTTAGCTAGTGTAAGATAAGTCAGCTGTAATGAATAGATTGATCTGAGACCCGGAGATCAAATATGGCCCTCCAAATATTCTTATCATGCCCTCACACCAGATATGGCCCTTAAATATATTTTATGGGGCCGCAGTCCAGATTTGTTTAACAAAACCCGCAGTCTAGCTACAACCCTCCAAATATTTTATAAGACCTGGTGACCAGATACAGCACTCCATATAGTAGGTTTAACCGTCCCGCACACAGTTCAGATAGACTTCTTTCCACACAGGTTTATGAAACCCCAGACCAGAAACGGCCATCAAAAAGTTTTCATAAGTCTTGCAGACCATATACAGCCCTTAAAAAGAATTTCCCGGTGCGCAGACGAGATACGAATACCATACCTACCAGAGGATACTCATTCATAAAAATAAATATTCAACTATATAGCAAATCGGAACGTAGTATTATTCCGGAATTAGTTGCGTAGAAATTCAAGCAAGCCCCGATCAGAAATATTCTTGATTATCATTTTATATACAAACATATAAGACGCATGCTAATTTAACGGTATTTACAGAATTTTTTAAACCTCGCATATCACTTATAAGCCCCGAATTTTTAAGTTTTTCTTATCTTATTAGGTTTTTTTTGTATGTTTAAAACTTTTATATATATATAGTCTCTAAACAAAAATATCCCTTTAGATCGTGATGTAAGAATAAACAACTTATTTTCATTGGTGTGCTAAAAATTTTTAAACTGTGCACTTGGTTTTTGTAAGTAACATTGTAGAACTTGCAATTTTATTTTGTGTTCATATCGGTTATAGTGTCTGCTGATTAGGTTGGGTGATAACTTATTGATCACAAGAAGTCCAGTATTGGCAACTGTCTGATTAACCTTCGCGAATTGAACTAATTAAAGACCAAGCAAAACTTAGTGGTGAACAAGCTTAGTTGGATATTAATAGTCAGCCAGAAAACAATGATATTCACATGTGTATGTGACCGAATACGAAAATGCCACGAATAAACATCCAAAAACTTCTGTATAGTAGGTATTTATTTATCGAAAAATTAAAGCCTCTAATTAGGCCTGATTCTTATCTCAAATTTTTACTGAACCGTTGTAGACATTCACGAACAACATTCAAACAACAAACAAACTTTTAACTGACGTGCAAACTTTTAATTGATACTTTACTATGCATGAATTATGGCAAACTGATTAGAAGTCGAGTTTCATTGAAAAAATATTACAATATTTTCACTGTTCATTTTTTTGTTTAAATTCAGGGTGCCACTGAACTGAAATTCAAAAAAAGATAAAACTGTTTTTCATGTAAGAGGAACCCGATCAAGTACTTCAATTCACGCCTGCTGGTACAGCATCATGTTCACTTCGTTTTGTCCAATTACCCGCAATCTTTTTTGCATGACGTCACATTTCTCAGACAAAGGAAATCGAGCTATTGCAAGTTATATCAAAAACTGGAGAACAAATGCACATTTCCATTTATATGTCTTACATGTTTACGTGACTGTAAGTCAGGATATTCGAGATTTACGTTCTGTTATTATCCCCGTAAATGTTTTCTGAATAAAGAAAGGGGCCCTCTCTCTCTCTCTCTTTTGTAAGAGACAGAACTCGATGTAATCCTCTTATTATGCAGCTGTATTTGGAGTAAACATAGGCCATGCGATACGCTTGGGTCTTTGAACTTCTCTTGAAAATTACTTCGGAAACGTGAATGTGAACTTTTTCGGGAAAAGATAATTTTGTAGTGTTTTGTATTCATTCTGATTGTGCATCAACAACTGCTTATTTATAACACAGATTGGAAAACGCGGGCATATTTTTATCTACTACTCGGAAATTTCTTCAGACTTCGTGTTTTTCTCGGAATGCAATACGAAGTTTTCTTTGCAAATTCTGCTTCTTTCCATAAGATTCTTCTGAATAGTCTTAAGGCGTTGAAAATTCCTTGTAGTAGACGGAGGATTATGTTAAAAATATTCGTGGTAGTTTAGAATAGAAGAGCAGTGAAGCAATACCAAAACAAGAAATGCCAAGTCCGGAATCAATCCAGAAGGGAAAATACCGAGTGTTATCTCGTCTACCAATATCTGGTCAATTTTGCTAATGAAGATATCTATCGTCATCAAGATACTGCCAATTTTTAATGATTACAGGATCAAGATCTGGTTCATTTCTTTTTTTCTTCTGATGACAAGATATCTGGTCCATTAAGATCTAGTCAGTTTTGCTAATGACGATATACTTCAAGACAGCAACCAGGGGAGTTAAATGTAATGAATCAACAATCGCAGGCACATTCTACCTTTGAATTGTGAACAGGTTGTCGTAATCCTCCCATTTAATAGGGTAGGTGTTCCAAATATCACCCCTGTGCTTAATATCGCCTACTATGCGCGATATCTATGAGTTTATGCAGTTAACGGTCTAGGGTTTTGCCACACGTAGCGCCACCGGTACGTTTACTACAAGTTATATTAACAAATTGCATCTGAGGTTGTGATCAACGTATTTTATGTCTCCAATCAATTCAGGGAAGATCCATGCAAGTGCTTCGAAATCATAATTTCGTTTATGACTTCAAAAGTACATTAAGTAATAAAGGTAGGTATGTATGCTCTACTAGCAACTCGTTTTTAATAGTAGCTTCTAATTGAGCTTGGTGGATGGTAATAGGAACAAGGGAGAGAGCCGCGGTAGCTCAGTCAGTAGAGCGTCGGGCTCGCATCAGAAGGGTTGTGGCTTCTGTCCTCGGCGGAGCCCACAATTCTGATGATTGCGAGATCAGCGCTTCGACCTGGCTAAAGACCGTCGTGTTCACTAATGGTGACTGGGGCACGTTAAATAGGTCGTGGTCACAAAGTCCCCGATGTTCCCATACCAAATCAATACCTCTGGGGGTACCTGATCAGGGGGTTATCGGCCTCTGATTAGGATCTAAATTACGATATGTGTGAGTGAATGGATGTATGAAAGGGACCTTCCTGTAAAACGGATGTGTCATGTATGTCGAGCAAAGTCGGACTTCCTCCCAATGGGGCTCAATAACATGGAAGGCGCACTCCCCTCGCCTCTTGCCGTCTTCGACGGGCCTGGCACTCCTCTGGTCTGCCAGTGTAGGCACGAGAAACAACAAACAACAACATGAACAAGGGTAGGCGATATAAGGAATACACTCTTGAAAAATTCACTTGTGAAACTTTTTTAAGTTACACAAGTTACATATAGAATCCCCCTATTGCATCTGAGGCCGTGATCAACGTATTTTTTGTCTCCAATCAATTCAGGGAAGATCCAGGTAAGTGCTTCCAAATCATGATTTCGTTTATATGACTTCAAAAGTACATTAAGTAATAAAGGTTGGTATGTATGCTCTACTAGCAACTCATTTTTAATAGTAGCTACTAATTTAGCATGGTGGATGGTAATAGGAAGAGGAATTAGGATTCATCCTGAGAGTCCAGTCCAGCCATTTTGACGTATTAACTATTTATTGTGACGTACTCGCATTAACTCTTTATTGTGACGTACTCGTATTAACTATTTATTGTGACATACTCGTTTTTGCTATTTATTGAGACGTACTCGTATTAACTATTTTTTGTGACGTACTCGTATTAACTCTTTATTGTGACATAATCGTTTTAACTATTTATTTTAACTGTTTATTGTGATTACGACGAAATGACTAGCTTTTTCTCAACAGTGGTAGATAATTGTTCAACACTTCTAACAATAACACATTTTCAACTCTGACGATTGGCTTTTAAAGTCTGAGATTTTCACAGAATTTCAGTAGTAGATTTTACTCTATTTGCTCACATTATGATTCTATACCCATTATTTCGGAAAAAAACCCAATGACATTATGCAAATACAAATCCTAAAGCTTGTCTTAAATTGTAAACCAAAAGTAATATCTCACTTGTGAAAGATATTGTCACCATCTTAAGAAATACAAATTTTCAGGATGAATGGTAAACAAAAATCTATTCACATTGCATTAAATTCTGAAGTAGTAATAGCAATTTAAAATTGCTATGTTTGGTACGAATAATTTGTGGTTATTCCTCCTGGTAGATATTGAGAAATGCATCTTGAGGGATTATCTTAAAACGCTCGGTAATTGTTAATTTTTTAATTTATGTCTTACTAGAGCAACACAACGGGCTATTGACGACGGTCCGGGATCAATCCCCTAAGGGAATGATCCGAGGACAACAACACCTTAAAACGCTCGAGTTGACAATACTCTTCTAGAGCGAGGTGTAAGTTTAAATCCTTTTCGAGTCTTACACCATAGATAGAGTTGCAAGTTTTAAATCTTTTTGAGTAGTGACAATGTTCTAGAAGTAAGATGTTAATTTTAAACATCGTTGAACACTTGAACTGTGACGTTATTCCTATAGAGAGATATGTAAATTTTCCCCTCCAAGTGGTTTCGACGAGATACTTCGTTCTTGATTCGATTTGATCAATTTTGCCATTGATGAGATATCAGTCAAGATATTGCCGACTTTTTATGATCACGATATCAAGATCATATCACGTTTTTCTAACGACTAGGTATCTCTTCCATCAGATCATGTCAGTTTTTTGATGACTATTTATGTATTCCATCAAGATCATGTCAGTTTTTTGATGACTAGGTACCTCTTCCATTAGCCTATGTCAGTTTTTCTGATGACTAATAATTTTTTCAGTTATCAGTCAGTTTTTATGCAGTGTGATGATGATATTGTTCGTTTCTGTGACAAGACACTACATTGAGACAACCATCTGAAGGGTAGGTAGGTAGATATGTTAATTAACGTCCCATTCGAAAAACACAACGGGCTATTGGTGACGGTCTGGAATAAACCCCCGAAGGGAAGAACCAAGGGCAGCACCACGTAATTTTGAGCCACGGTCAGAAGATGAAGGAACACCTTGACCCTCTGTCCAGAAGTCCAAAAAAATCCAAAGTGAGGACATCTGAGGCCACAGCAGGTTTATCGTGCATCAACCCATACATATTCAACTTTTTTAGTTTTAAACTCGCAACTCTAGCCGCGGTAGCTCAGTCAGTAGACCGTCGGGCTCGCATCGGAAGGGTTGTGGGTTGTGTCCTCGGCGGAGCCTGCAATTCTGATGGTTGCGAGATCGGCGCTTGGACCTGGCTAAAGACCGTCGTGTTCGCTAATGGTGGCTGTGGCACGTTAAATAGGTCGTGATCACAAAGTCCCCCATGTTCCCATACCAAATCAATACCTTTGGGGGTACCTGATCAGGGGGTTATCGGCCTCTGATTGGGATCTAAATTACGATATGAGTGAGTGAATGGATGTGTGAAAGGGACCTTCCTGTAAAACGGATGTGTCATGCATGAAGAAGTCCAACCCTGCGGGGCAATGGGACCCCCAATTGGGCCATATATGGCCCGCACGACAACAACAACAACTCGCAACTTTCCAGCTGGTTCCTATCCACTGGAGCAACACAATGGGCTAATAGAGACCATCGCTGATCAATTAAATCCATCAACATCGAAAGGGAAAGCTCAATGGACAACACTTTGTAATTTAGAACCATGGTTAGATGACGAGGTTAGATCTGAACCGTTACCCCAATCTCCAAACTTCCACACCACGACATGAGGACATTTGAGGCAACCACAGATTTAATGTTCTCCAGCCTCCTTTGTACACAACTGTCTTTAGTTAGATTCTAAATCTCAAACCTCCGGTTGCTAGTGCGTTACTTTTCCAACCGGGCTGTCGCGGTCCACCATCAAAATGGGAGAAAAACCTACATGAATTTTTGATTCTGACAGTATTCCAGAAATGAGATACAAAACGTAAATCCTACTAAAGGTAGCACAGATGCGAGTCGCTGCATTTCGTCTAAGCAATCAACTGGCTCCGATACGGAAAGTCATCGTGTGCCGTAGAACTTCATCGCATGCAGTCCACGTCCGCTGGCCATTAAGCAAGCCATAAAATACGATTCTAAGCACCCTCGTGAACCGGACCTGTTTGATCCGAGGTGGGAGTGCAGAAACGAGGTGAGGTCGATGAAAGTGAACAGCTTGACAAATGCCCGGTGTCCGGATTAATCAGTGCGAGACCAAATTCCCCAGATGCTGTTGGGCGTTGTCGCCGGAGATCGTGCGCTATTACCAAACGCTTCGAGGATGGCAGCGGACAGTAAAGGATGTCCGATGCCCGGGGACCTGAAGGGTATTTATGTCTGTTGACAGAGGAGAATTGATATCGGTTGTTTATTTAAATGGCTCTTGTACCTGCTCAGTAGGGGTGCGATCCGGTGTCAGCGTGGTCCCTTGTTCTTTGGTCTGTAGCGATGCTTCGTCTCCAGAATTGGGTTTCTTTGTTGTTGGTCTGGATGGGAGGCGGGATGAACTTTATCGGTTTCGATATCGCAAGAAATGGGGCCGTGTAGATGGATATAGTTGGGCTCCTGATTGCATCAAGTGGGAAAGTAAAGATATTTGTAATGTCGGAGGGATAAAAATTATGCTTAGATAACTTAGTTGAATATACAAGTGGACCAACAAACTTTGTCATACAATCCAAGATTGAAAAATACAATTATCTTAGTGTATTTGAGAATTGTTCTGTGAAAGTAAATATAGAGGGCTCTGGAGAGTTCGTGGTTCTTGTTCTTTGGTCTGTAACAATGATTCGACTCCAGAATTGGGTTTCTTTGTTGTTGGTCTAGATGGGAGGAGGGATGAACTTTATCGGTTCCGATCTCGCAAGAAATGGTGCAGTGTAGATGGTTATAGTTGGGCTCCTGCTTGTATCAGATGGGAAGTAAAGACGTTAGTAATGTCAGAGGTACAAAATTTATGTTTGGGCAGAGGTATAAAATTTATGTTTGGGTAACTTAGTTGAATATACAAGTGGACCAACAAAAACTTTGTCAAAAAATCCAAGATTAAAAAATTCAATTATCTTAGTATATTTGAGAGATTTTCTGTGGAAGTAAATATCGAGGACTCTTGAAAGTTCGAACTTCCTATTTCATTCCCGAAGTAAAGTAACTTGGCATATTATATTGTAATGCAATGTCACAGCTTGTAATTTATAGAATTAATAAACTAACAGATCCGGGCATAGAATTTAACCTGACCTTTCTTAATTGCTTATATCTATTGATGGCAATGTGTTTTTACTCACATTCCATTCTTAATTCAGCATTCGTATTCCATAAATCGATTTCTCTCATGCGTCAAAATAAAATAAAATTATTTAAAAATATATATAACATCATTTTGTTTAATTCTACAAGTGTTAATTTTTCCCCAATAAATTGCACATTAAAAATGCACATCTAGTCATGTTACCCAAACAATTAGATTCTGCTGGTCTATTTCAATTTTAATCCATCCCCTTGTTCAGAGGCTATTTGATGTTTTTTCTGTCAATCTGAATAGGTTTAGACGTCAAAAAGTAAGAAAAAAAGCCACACAAAAAAGTGAGCTCGTGGTCACTTACATTTTATTTCTGCACTGATTTCTATTTTCCAGTTTCATCATTGTTTCCTGTAATCATACTGCTAATAAATTATATTAGAATGTCAAGCTCTTCCATGAAGTTTTAGCAGTATTATACAGCTCCATAGCTGGAATCAGGTGTATTTAAATACGAATGAATCACAGTCGATTTTATATTGTTCATATCCTTTTCTTGTAGACAGAACACAATGCCAAGGTTTGATAACAAAGCAATTAAGCTAACGATTCTCTCCAGCTCATCAAAATTAGTTTGACGATTCGCATCAACATTATTCGATGCTTAGAAACGTATAAAAAAACGTTTGTTGCAGTTTTCTTGCTTTTTTTTTAAACATTCAGAATGGCATATTTTACTACAGGCTACTCTAGTATATAGTCGAAGTCTTCAGAATCATCAATAGTCAAATATTGCCCTTGTGACATGAAACACAACCAAATCAACCAACAACCGACGTTCATGGTATCATGAATGATCAAACATGGTATTTGCGTCATAAAACCAAAACTAACCAAGCACCCTTATATCTAGGCCCTTGGTATTATGGATAACTAAATATAGCTCTTAAACTATAAAACCCAATTCAACCAACCATGCAATGTTATACATCGGGCTCTGGTATTATGGACGGATAAATATGGCCCTTGCACCAAACAACTCAATACAATCAACCTGGTATGAACCTACGCCCCACTCTCACGTTTAGACACCCTCAGCTAATTTCATAATTTCGTATGAAAAACATAAATCTCAAAATAACACGAACACCAAATTCTTGGTAACCGATTAGTACCAGTATCTCCGTAACGAGAAAAAGAAATTAGGAATAGTTTTTCCCGGAAAATTTAATTAAAACAAACGGGCTCGGCGTTCACCAAAGCCTGGTGTTGCGTTGAATGATTTATCGGGCCTCCTATTACTCAAAACGGCCTAGATCGAGTACGTTGCTCTTTTCCAGCCACTCAGCGATGGATTTATCACGAGAGTCCTGTCAACGAAACCAATAGGCGGCCACTTCAAGAAACGGAGATCGGCTGTCAATCAGCCGTTTCTATGCAGTCTGATTGGAGTGAAAGGGCTGTGGGCTTTGGAGATAAAACTGCTATCCTTTCGTCGGGTATCGCTGATAATAGAAAATGATAATGGGGACGAAATATCGAGATGTGCAATGAGGTGTGTAGGAAAAATATTTTTTGAGTTTTCAGGGATATTATTGCAAGGATCACCTTCCCTATTTTTTGGGTTGCGGTAGTCCTGTTGAAGAATAACGGATTTGCAAACGGATGATTGTGAGCTCGAATCCATCCAAAGGCCGTGTACAAAGTAGTGATACGACATCGACAGCAAAACATCGATGTTGATAATACCTTGCCCCCAAACCATCGATGTTTTTAAAATTCAGTGTATTTAAACTTTTTCCCCCATTTTTTAAAAACTGGTTTACCAACTAGTAATACGACATCGGCTCCAATACATCGATGTTTTTTATAAAACATGAATGTTTTGAAAACATCGACATCGATGTCGCATCCTTACTTTTCAGACCCTTCACCCTTGGCCACTTTGGTTTAAAAGTATGTTCAATTAGCTGATTATGAAAATTATGCTACTTGGTTATTTTTAAAATTTTTATAACGGTACTTTTTTCACTTAAAAATAAAACAAGTATAAACATCGATGTTATAAAAACATCGACTCCAATACATAGAGGTTTTTTAAAAAACATCGATGTATTTTACATCGACATCAATGTCGCATTCCTAGTACAAAGGTGCTGGTGCAAGTTAAATCTGTCGTGGCCTCAAATGACCTCACGTTGGAGTGGTGTAGGAGTTTGGAGAGTGGAGTGTCAGCTCTAAGGTGTGACGTCGCCATCTGACAGTGGTTCCAAATTACGTGGTGTTGTCATCGGATCGATTTCCTTCGGGTTTAATTCCCGACCGTCACCAATAGACCATTGTGTTTTTACCGTGAGACGTTAATTAAAATACCTACTATACCTACTCTATTTGGGGGTTCATTTTGAGTAGGAACGAGTGGGATAGATGTCTTAGTTTGATTTTGTTTGGACGAATGTTGGAGTTGGAAAGAGGTAGTTTGCTGGTGTACACATCTCCACGAAAAGTTAAAACTGGCAAATATGATTCAAAGTTGTGAATGAACGCCAATGAACGAAATTTGAATGGCATGACATTTCAATGGAAATGAGATAAGGTCTGTTTCTACGAAAACAAACAAGCTCAGATTTAGTGACGGAACCAATTCTCAATCAGCAAGTATATCTCAAATTTGTAATTAGTACGCCAATGGGAGAAACTTGAATACATTTCACCAATCATTTCAAAGGAAAGGAGATAAGGACTGAGCTCTATTTTAGCGACGGACCACTTATCTATCAGCAAATATATTTCCAATTCGTCATTTAGTGAGAAACCAGATTCCTCGAGGTATTTCGATGGATGTGAGATATTGTCTGTTTCTCTATCGCAACAAACAGGCTCAGATTCAACGACGGGATCCGTTCATGATCAGCAAACATGTCTCCAATGAGTCATTAAGTACGCAAATCGAAGACACTCGATTTCTACAAGCATTTCAGTGGAAATGAGATAATGTCTGCTTTTACCGCAACAGACTGGCTCAGATCTAGCGACATGATCAGCAAACATATTTCCAATTCGTCATTAAGTACACCAATGTGAGACACTAGATTTCTACAAGCATTTCAGTGGAAATGAGATAATGTCTGCTTTTACCGCAACAGACTGGCTCAGATCTAGCGACATGATCAGCAAACATATTTCCAATTCGTCATTAAGTACACCAATGTGAGTAATCGATTCCTCCAAGCATTTCAATGGAAATGAGATTAAGTCTGTACGGATTTGCTATCGGAGGGTTGCCAGTTCGAAACTGGATCCAACACAAAATAGTCTCGCACATGGAGGCTGGTGCATATTATACAACTCGAGACCTCAAATGCCCTTACGTTGGCGTGGTGTGGAGGATTAGAGAATTGGGTGCCAGATATGGTGTGTTAACCTCGTAATCTGATCGTGGTTCAGAATTATGAGGTGTTATCCTCGAAATTTTCCCTTTGGGATTGATCCCAGACCGTTACCAAGAGCCTGCTGTATTGCCCCAGTGCTAAAAATAATTCAACTGTTAACCACATTTAATCTGCTATGACCTCAAATGTCCTCACGTTGGCATGGTGTGGGAGTTTGAAAGTGGGGTGCCAGTTTAACTGTTGTCAACGTCATCTGACCATGGTTCAAAATTACAAGTGTCTTCGGATTGATCCTGTACTGTTGACAACAGCGTTGTTTTTGCTCCAATGCGACGAAGTTCGACAACCCCTACGCTATCGAAATTTGAAGCTCTCTAGCGGAAAACTAATCTTCAGGACTCCAAGCATTTTTATCACGTTGGCGTTGTATGGAAGTTTGGAAAGTGGGGTGCCAATTCAGATGAGGCCTCTTCAAGTGACCGTCTCTCAAAATTGCGTATCTCAAAAATGATATGATCCCGGACCGTCGCCAATAGCCCTTTGTGTTGCTCCAGTGCGACGATTATTAAATACCTACTAACCAAAATAATTTTAAGGGTTTTATAGTCAGTAGACGTATTTGCTCTACCTCTACCCAAAATTATTATGATAGATGTTTTTAAATATCATCACAGTGACATCTAATAAAATTGACTCAAAACTCAGTATTTAGAATGTAGAAAAGATCTGATTGGATCTGTAACAAGGAAGGCATGGTTTAAGTTAACCTACGAGAGTAGGTGTTTTAGGAAAACACTGTAGGTGGTAAAAGGGTATGTCCAGTTCTGAATTGTTTTGATTCGCAAACATGATTTGACCCTTTGACAAATAATGTCAGCCCCACTAAATGGGTACTTCAGATTCGTTCACAATAGCAGCGCGGAATAACTATCCCGACCGAAACAACATTTCTGTGCTGTTTTCCGATTACGCAAATTACAGCTGCTCCTACCCATTTGCATACAATGTGCTGACACGGCGTTATGTTACTGGTTTACGTGACCAAATTCTGCTGAGGGTCACTCTATTTTTAGCCGAGGTGCGCTGTTTTTTGGATATTTCGTTAGTCTAGGCAAACTCATCTGTTTTAAAACTAGCGACACTTTACAGGAGGAAGGTAGGTTGCTGCATTAACGTATTACTGGAGCAATACAACGGGCTATTCGCTACGGTCCGGGAACAATCCCGAAGGATAATATCTTAGAAAAACTCGTAACTATGAACCAAGGTCAGATGATGAGGTCACGGTCCGATGAGGACTCCTCAGATGGCAACTCACTATGCCAACATGAGGATATTTGTGGCCACGACAGAGTTTACTTGTACCAGCCCCCTACACAATAGTATTCAGTTGTATCTGGTTTAGAGCTTGCAATCCTCCGGTTGCTAATTCAATTTTCTTAGAACCGGGCTACAGCTCAACGTTACAAAAGAGGACAATTTCTATATGAGAAGAATTTGATACAAATTTATGTGTAATCTAACAAACCAGACGGAAGACAGGATTTCACTTCATCTTATTCAAATGTTCTAGCGTGCTACATATTGGGGTTGTCCTTATATGAAGTTTATTATCTATCCAACGTTTAGAATCCCTTCAATCGATTTCGACCAATTTTCAGAACAAATTTGAAATACACTGCCCTACAATAATGAACCGGACCCCAGCGGATGTGCATAAATTCCGACTACTTGTTTAGGGGTGTTTTTTGTGGTATGGCCTGGGACCTTTGCATGCTGTTCCTGATCAATTGAACTCCGACGCCTACATGAACATTTGGGACAGTTAAGGGTTTTCCTACGTTCTGTCAATTTTATAGAACGGACAAATGTTACTTCCAGATCGTCAACGCTCCATGTTGCAGCTTCTGTCAAGCAGTGGTATCAAGATATGTATCTAAAACGTCTTCCCTGGCCTGTTCAGAGTCCCGACCTAAACCATAGCCGTCTCGAGTAGAACAGGCCATGACAGCTGAAAATGAGTCATCCATTCCGTCTTAACTTTTCTCCCGAGTGCGCGCACTCCAATGCAGGGTTGCAGGATTTTTAAATCCATTCTGTTTTTTTACTTTCACAAACCAAATATTCGAAATATATAAGTAGGATTTATATTATCAGTTTATTACACAAGCTTTATCAGAGCTAAAGCACTATTTATTATCTTTAAATCAATTATTTGGTTATTATACTTGAGTTTTTGATACGAAAGAAATACTTGAACATTCTTTTTTTTTAATAGAAAAATTGCAAATTAATATTTGATGACTGAATTACCTACTCTTGACAATTAGTGATTAATTTTTTTCCAGATTTATTTATTATAATCATGCTAGCTAGATTAATCACAAATATATTGTTTTCCACTTATTTTATTAATATTTTTGTAGAGGTTAAATTTAAAGAAAATATCCAGCTAAGAAGGTATATTTAATATATAATCATCAAAAGTATTTAAATCATCATAAAATAATAAAAAGGAACTTACCTTTTTGAAAAAGAAAATATACTACTACTAGGTATATTTTGATAGTCATGAAAAGCTAAAATAAATTTATGGAAGATATTTCCAGCAGAGTAATAATTTTAAAAGTTAAAAAGGTAGTAAAAACATGAAAACATATAAGAAATAAAAACTTTATTCACACTTCAAAAGCATTTTAGATCACAAAATTATAAATCTATCCAGTTTCTAAGCTTCTTGATGCATTAAGATATTTGTACTTGTCGCACAAAAACATGGTAAATTCATATAATTTAGTACATAAACAGTCACATAAACAATTTCATATTGATATATTACTTATTAGAAAATAAATTTTCTTGATAGTACTTTTAAGTTTGTTAGATTTCAAAAACTATTAATTTATTTTAGATTTCAGTAGATTCAGAAAATAAACAATAATTTTTAACCTAAAACAAACATAGCAACAAAAAAAAACACTTTTTATAATTATGAAAAGCACTAAGCTTTTTTGTTAACAATCCATATTACTGATAAATGTGATCCCAAAAGAATAGTTATCTCATAAAATATAAAGAATAAAAATATTTTTTAAAAGAAAAGTAACTTGCTTTCATGAATGATACTGATGCAAATGTATAAAATATCAATATGTTAATAATACACAGGTAAATTCAAGAAATTTGTTTTTAAATTATCACTTTACACCTTCTTAAACTTTTTCAATTTGCGTTCATTAACACACACTACAATTTTATTATTTATGAGATTGCAGTAATTTTTTTTAAAAATATTACTAATTGTACAAATGGAATTTTCAATTTTATCAAAAAAAGTTACATTACATACCTTACAATTAACATTTTTCACACACCCACTATTTCTCAAGTAATATTTAAATAGTCCAACTAAAATATGGTACTGATTTGAGCTCTTCAAAAATGCAGCTTCAGTATCACCCGACACAAGTTTTTTAAATATGCGTAAACAGTGGAATATAACCTTAACCATCTGTGAAGATGGCTTTTTCAGACCACCACGATTCAAAATATTCAAATATCCATCACTACTTTCAGGAAGGGGGAAATCACCTACATCTACAGCTAAATTAGTGTTTGCCATATAAAGTTTTCGACAAGTCACACGATATATCGAGTTTATGAGTACAATAACCTCCAATGTAGGTAAGAACTTCTATTTCATCTTGAGAAATTTCTAAATCAATATCACTTAAAATATTTTCAAAGACCATAAAGTCTACGAGTTGGTGAGCAGGTGGAGAGAAATCGCAGAAAAGAGACTTCAGAGAAAAAGTTCCGCAACTCATTGATTGTAAGCTTAACATACTTTTAACTCTGATTTTCCTCTCACTTTCAATAATTTCCTGTACAGTAACATGGTAGTTACTGCCTGACATTTGTCGATACATTCCAAACCGAGATTCCAAGAGATCAGTTTGAAATTTTCCAGTCAAAACATATGAAAAACCATCGGTAGTAAGCAGCTTTTCGATTATATTTTTCATACATTTTGTTGTATGAATTAAGGAAAAAAATGTCTCTTCACTCAAGCAGCCACACCTTGGTTTTAATTTTAACTTTTGCCAAGTATCTAACCACAAAGCAAACTGTTCCAAGAAAAGAAGTCTTTCATCTTCAATGGTTGCAAAAACTTTACTGTTTTCATTTCTGGTAAAAATTCCTTTGGTTGAATTGTTAATGTTTACTATATCCCACCATTTTTTGATAATTTGTAGAAATTTCACTGTAGGATTCCATTGCATATAAAACTTGGAGGATTCTCCATATTTTTGTAAAGCAGCACAAGTTGATTCATCAAAAACTTTTAAGGCAAGGGAAACATTCTGTCTCTCAATATTTGTTGGATATACCACTTTGAAGTTTAACTTAGGAGCATATTTTACAATAGAGTCTTTCTCCAGATTGTATGTCCTCCTTATTAATGAAAAAGAAACCTTTTCTGTGGATTCAAAATCATCAAATTTTGGGCATATGAAAGTTTTTTCATAGTCTTTTTGGTTGATCCAGTTGTTCCTGATTGATTTTATCAGATGAACAGTGTCAAATAACAGGAAAAATTTGTTAGTGACTTTGAAAGGATTAAAAACTAACAAATCTAATGTATAACTAGGAGATAATAGTTTAAACATGTTTCTGTTGATTCTATTGTTGTCAGATATTATTGAAAAAATTTCAAAACCAGCTTTTGTTAAAAGCTCCAATGCCTGCTTTGTCAAAGACATCAAGTCCGCAGCAGTCTGATTCTTTACTGGAATTAAGCCAATGATATCTTTGTATGAAGATTTAAGTGAAGAAATCATAAATGCTTGTACTGTGGTAGCGGTTTCCTGTTCCTTGTTTTCTGCTACGCCAGAAAGTTGTTTCCCTTTGTACTGCACATTTTCTTTCACATAAATTTCATCAACCAAAATGTTCACCAATTTGGCATGATTAGCCAATTCTAAACATTTACTTGTCAAGTAGTTCAAGTTTTCTTCGTTATATCTAGAATTATTTAACGACAAAGCACTAGTTATTCTTTTTAAATGTCTAACAGAGGGTAAATGAATAATTTTTGAACTGCATAAAAAATCCTAGCATGCAGCAGATTTTGTAAAAATACTATATGCAAAAGTCATAAGATTGGAACTGTATCTTCTACATTTAGGATTTATATCAGATAACCTTATCTGATCTAACATGAAATGTTTGTCAGAATATTCAGCAGAGTTTTTTTCATCTTGTTGCACAAGGTTTTCCCACAAAGCTAATAATTTCTCTTTGTCAGAAGTCATTTCAGCATTCTCAAAATCCTTTACAAATGCAACAAGGTTGATGAAATGGCTCCATAGCTTCAAACTCATGTTCGAAGATAGACGTTTTACTGTGTCTGGTGATAATAAATTATCTCCATGAAAAATATGTATGTTCATTAAATTGTCCACAACAATACTTTTTTCGACCTTTGGAGCTGCAGAGTAGTTCATGAAGAACATTCGAAAATGTGATGAAGAATTGTTGATCACATAATCACAGTCTTTAATCACATGCCTTATGTGTTCAAAGGCGGTTTCTTGAAAAGCAGTGAAACTTGATACCTTATCTTGCTCAATGAAACTATTCAAGGCATCAATATCCCTCTGTGCTTTCTTTTCATCTCTGCTTATTCTACAGACTGCTGATTTTTCACTTAAATATGCAGGGCATCCATCAAATATGCATGGATAAGCATCTTCTTTGAGAACAGGCTTTTTTCTAGGCACAGAAACAATTTTTCCATCTCTGTCAGGGAAAAAATCCTCGCGAATAATCATTCCAGTTCTAAAATGCTTTTCGCAAACAACAGCACGTTTTGAAGGCACAAAATCAGCTCGAGGAATTTTTTTTAGCCATAATTTTTTCCTTTCTTCGTCTTTTGGGAAAGTGAAAACACTTACATAAGTATCTCCTTTGGTGTAATTCCCCTTACACCCCGGCACACAGCAATGATCAGGCATTGTTCCTATAAGACACACCAATTCAAAGATTGACAAATTGACTTCTACAACGATTTTAAGCGAGAGCGCAGTATTCGTAAACCACGTTTGCTTATCGAATGGTTTCCACGCGGCACGCAGCTTGGAATGAAGTTCGAGAAACGTTCGACGGAATGGATGACTCATAGGGAACGGTGGCGCTGACTGTCATGGCCTGTTCCACTCGAGACGGCTATGCCTAAACCCCATTGAACATTTGTGTGACGCGACGCTTACGAACCAGGAAACCACGTCCGAAATCTACAGCTGAGCTGGCGACATTCTTGCAGCACTAATGGACACAAATACCCATAGCTGTGTATCAAAACCTTGTTGAAAGTATGCCCAGAAGGGTTGCTAGTGTAATCGCAGCACGTTGGGGGACCCTCTCTATTAAATCATGTATTATTTCCCTTATACCATCGCTCTTGCTGTCTGGCCCATTATTGTAGGGCAGTGTACATCCTTTTAATTCTCAACTGGCGATATTTTGAAATCTTATTCGAAACAAACTATGATGTCACGTCCGGAAAACACAAAGGAAGAATGTCTACCATAACAATACTTGCCCCATCAACATTTATATTGGCAGAAAAAGTCCACATGTAATACCATGCTTCATGTATTTAAATTGCATTTTATGTTTGAAAATTACAATGGATTACTGAGAAATGAAATATAAAAAATTGTGTATGGCACTTCAGTACAACTCGCTTATAGCGAGCCCTGTTTTAACGAGAACCCGGATTTAATGAAGAAATCGGAAATACTTGGTTGGTGCAATGTTAAGTCTATGGGAGCATTACTCGCTTTTAACGAGCAAACCCTGGTTAAAATTACCCGGTTACTAATTGCTTCCGTAAGGCTGGATTGGACATTGCTCTAGAGGGGCAAATCACTGAGGAAGAAGTATACGACTTGGAAAATTTGGATATGAGTAGAGAAGAATTTGAAAATTATGTATCTGTTGACGGCGTGGGGAAGGGGGGGGCAATGTTATCACTTCCGAGATACCTACTCCCGGGGATATTGTTGCTGAAATCCAAGCTAAAGCAGATGAAAAAATAATGAAAACGACGAATGTGAAGAATTTAAAGCTGAACCGCCCCCAACATACTCAATGGCTTTTGATTTCGCAGAAAAACTTCTAACTTTTTTCGAAGTCAAAGGTGCAAATGACAATGTTTTTCGGGCTATGAGTCTTCTCAAATGAACAAATAACACAAGAAAGAGACAATAAGACAGTTCAAAGCAAGTTAACCAACTTCTTTTGTACTGTACAGAAATAAAAAATAAATAAAGTAAGTATGTATATGTAATATATTAACAGTATGTATGAATTTTCATGATTTTTTCACGAATCCGTTTTTTACAATCACTTGTTAATAACGAGCAAATATCGCGGTCCCTTCGTGCTCGCTATTAGCGAGTTCGACTGTATATAATCAAAGGTTACAATATTCTTCATGAAAATGTTAAAAAAATATTTTGTGAACATGAAATGTTAGTTGTTTAAAGATTGGAATGATTTGATTGGATACTTTCAACAATAAAAAAATCTCAAAGAGCAGTAATTTTAGCGTAAAAAACTAAGAAAATCTACCCTAAAAATAAATTTTTTTTAATTTTATTGTTGCAAAAGGTTTTTAATCCACTTGATAAGTCTTCAATTATTGTATTTTTTTAATGGCACAGTGCTCTTTAAAGTAGTAAACAAGAGAAGACTCAAAAACTTATAAATTTAATTTGCACTGGAGAACATAGAAAAAATTACGAATCCTCAATTTCTTCTTTTGACTAAGGATTTAACTCCATTTTCCAAATTAAATTAAAACAATCCAGTTGTATTTTGAATTAACATTTCCTTTTTAGTAATCCTCGTCCACATCATCATTTCTTTATCCCATAATAATATCTCCTCCGATAAAACCACTGCCATGGCAACCGAAGGTAAACAAACGTATCCAGAGATAACCTGTATGGAAGATTAGCACCTGAACCGAACTCTTCACACCATCAGGAACAGAGCCCAACGCAGTTTTGATAATTTATTTCCAGGAGAAAAAAGCTGTCAGGAAAGTTGATTGAGTGAAGTGTTGACTTACAGTTAAATTATCAGGCCTCACGTCTTTATCGAACGATAGAGGATCAGCCACGGAGTTGAGGATTGAAGTGCTGATTTCGGGTCATGATATGCGTCTCCCCGCATTTGAACCGTGCCGGCTGTCAAACGTTTTGAAAATAAATATTTATGGTCAGCGGCTCCCCACACACGCAGTGAACTGGAGCGGAAAGCGATAAGAAGTGGTCATTTTACGATTGAAATGTTCCTGCCAACCAGATTAACAATTTTGTTGGTTGGTGTGAAGAAGCTTCTATTCTCTCGGAAACGCATACCAAAATTTTGTATTGGAGGGAACGATGCTAAATTCTTTCACCCATTCAAGATAAAATGAACTCTTCCACCAGTTAAAATGTTCCTCCGAACGGGAGAGACAATTTTGATGGTTGCTGTGAAGAAGTCATTCGTATCGGCAAACTAGACAAACATTTTATATTAGAGAGTTGCCGATAAGAGTGAGGCTGATGCTTAAATTATTTCACACCTTCCAGGTAAAGTGAATTCTTCTGCTAATTGGAACAGACAATTTTATTGATGTTTGCGAATACGGCATTTCTATAGGCAGCGTAGTCAAACATTACATATTGGAGGATTGGTTGAAGAGTTGATGCTTAAATTCCTTCACCCATCAAGATAAAGTGAACTCTTCGACCAATTGAAATATTCCTCCGAATGGAAGAGACAATTTTGTTGGTTGCTGTGAAGAAGTCATTCATATCGGCAAACAAGACAAACATTTTATATTACAGAGTTGCCGATAAGAACGAGGATGATGCTTAAATTATTACACCCCTTCCAGGTAAAGTGAATTCTTCTGCCAATTGGAACAGACAAATTTGTTGTTGTTTGCGAATACGGCATTAATATAGGCAGCGTAGTCAAACTTTACATATTGGAGGATTGGTTGAAGAGTTGATGCTTAAATTCCTTCACCCATCTAGGTAAAGTGAACGCTTCTGTCAGTTTTAATGTTCTTGCGAATGGGAAGTACAATTTTATTGATTGTTGTGAAGTCTTCGTTCGTCCCGACAGCATAGCCAAAAATTTTGTATTGGATGAGTAGTGGATCAAATTCCTTTAACCCTGTTAGATAAAAAGAACTCTTCTGACGATCATCATGGGAAGAGCTTGTTCTTAGGAAGAGTTCATTTTCCATCGTGTAGAGTCACCCATAGTTCTGCAAATGACAGAACTCCTCCAACCTTTCCATATCTGCCCTCGTGTGTGAGACCAGCAATTTTCAGCCCCCCCCCTTTTTTTTTATCTCACGGCACTAAAAATAATTGCTAAAGTACTACGTCACATCAAGTATGTATATTTTTTGTCAATCTGACCAAAAAAGTATGATTTGATTAATTTACAAAAATAATAATAGTAATTATCCCTTCCTTTCATTCCAAAGTGGCTTAAAAATATTTTCAAACAATTTATTTATACTAATAGTGGGCTCCTCCCACTGCTCGCCTACGCTCGCCAAACCCCGGGGATTGCTACGCAATCCCATTTACCTGAAGTTGTTTTTTAACGCAATCGTCGGTAGATCATAATATAAAACCGTTGAGGTTAAATAAATGTCCACCACACCAATGTCAATCGTGCGACATAGAAGTTGAAAATCGCTGTGCCAGTGGGACGTTGAAGAATGAGAGTGAACAATAAGAATATACTAAAAAATGTGTTACCTCTGAAATTGTTTTAAGCAAACACATTCCCTAGGCATAGACGCACTCGCTACAGTGATTATCATTAATTCGTTTAACTAAAAGAGGAACCAACTGCAAATAGCTGATTGTAGAGATTTAAGGATTGAATACACAAAAGTTCTGCACCATAGAAGTAACTGCAGAAACAACAGTGCATGATACCTGTGAAGAGGCGGATGTAGATTTATATATAGATGAAAATACGACTCTATCATCTGTTGTACTGTCCCCTTCGTTCTGAGTGTCATTTGGATCGATTATCGTTGCCAATCCGTGTTACATTGTATCGATGACGGTGTTCTTTATAACGGTTGTGACTTTCTACTGAAAACAGGATAGAACGGTGACAGAATCAGGGTGAATTAATACAAATGAGTGGAATTAATACAAAAGAGAGGAATGTATACAAAAGAGTGGAATTAGTACAAAAGAGTTAAATTAATAGAAAGGAGTGGAATTAATACAAAATTTCCATTCTGGATTGATCCATGGCCGTTGCCGATAGTTGTATTGACCCAGTGCAACGTACATAAAATTCAATTACCTACCTACATTGGCTGCTAAAATGTATACTTTTGACGGATTCATTTAAAGGATTTGTTTTGTACTCAAATCACAAATTCGTCCATTAATTAAAGAATAGACTTCACAGAAAGTTCATTTACAAAATGAGAATCGCCCACCACGAAATCATCACATATATACTACCCTACAATAATGAATCGGACAGTAACATGTGATGGTATAAGGAAACGAATACATGCTTTAATAGGGGGATGATCCCCCAATGCTGCAGTTCCACCAGAAACCATACTGGGCATACTTTCAACAAGCTTTTCAGACACAGCTAAGGGTAATTTTTATCCATTCCTGCTGCAAGAAGGTCGCCAGCTCAGCTGTAGATTTCGGACGTGGTTCCCTGGTCCGTAAGCGTCTCTCTAACTCGTTCCACAAATGTTCTATGGGGTTTAGGTTGGGACTCTGAACAGACCAGGGAAGACGTTTTGCATCCATATCTTGATATCACTGCTTGACAGAGGCTGCTACATGACATGGAGCGTTTTGACGTCCCGGAAGTAACATTCGCCCATTCCATAAAACTACCAGAGCGTAGGAAGAGCCGGACTGTCCAAAATGTTCATGTAGGCGTCGGTGTTCAATTGATTAGGAACAACATGCAAAGGTCCCAGGCCATACCACGAAAAACACCCCCAAGCAAGTTGTTGGATTTTATGCAAATCCGCTGGCGTCTGGTTCATTATTGTAGGGGAGTGTATCTCTCCCTTGTTGTGATACGATCAGGAATAAAGACCACAGATTTTGGGGATGAAAGAGTAGACAACCTTCTTCAAGATTCCAAGAAATCATTTGTACCCGCCTACTCCATAAATGATTTATCGAATAGACTCCAAGTCGAACCAAACTGTTAACACAAACCAAATTTGTTGGTGACAAATTAGGGTAGAAAGATAGGTTAAGCTCGTTTCGATCACGCCAGTTCGGGTAAGGGTTATTCATAATTAATTCATAAGGGATATCATTGGTTGGTATTCGATTTCGTGACTAGTTTCATGTCGTTACAGGGTCACGGTAGCCAGGTTGGATGGTAATGGTAATTTTAGTTAACGTCGTACTAGAGCAACATAACGGGCTATTGACGACGGTCTGGGATCAGTCCCTGAAGGGAAAGATCCGAAGACAACACCTCGTAATTTTGAACCACGGCCAGATGACGAAGCAACATCTGAGCTGGTATCCCACTCTCCCAACTTCCACACCAACCCAAAGTGAGGACTTTCGGAAACGACAGATTTAAGGTGCACCAGCCGTCTCTACACCATACGCTTACAAACATCCATGCCGGGACCCGGATTCAAACCAGGAACCTTCCGATCTAGAGGCTAACACATTAACCACTATACCGGTTGGTCGGCATTTTTTTTTCACAGTAGGAAAAGATTGATCACAATTGGGCCGACAAAACCAAGAATCATTTGAGGAATCAATCAAGAATCGCATTAATTAGGCACGATTCAATGTATTTATATGACATCGTAGAGTTGTTTTGCTTATAGTATGACCTTAGAGAAACATATTTTACAGTCCACCTCTACCGAATCGGGGTGGTTCAAAATTGCATGGTGTTGTCCTCGATCGTTCCGTTAGGGTTTGATCCAATCCCCGTTGTGGTGCTCCAGTGTGACGTTATTTGCCTTACTACCTTCCAGGTGAATCGGGATTTGAGCCACGTGGTTTTAAACGAGTCTACGGGACAAATTAAAGTAAATAATGCCATTCCTCAATTAACATCTTCAGCTCGATTTCAAGCTTAGAGTTTATCGCTCGTTGCCAGGAGCAATATCACTAATGACGAGTTAGCAAAACAAATAATCCCCTATAACGATACCCACCATCCGGTCTTGTGGTTAAGGTGTTAGACTCAAGATAGGATTGTTCCTGGTTCGAATCCGGGTCAGTGTATGGATATTTTTAAGCGTATGATGTACAGATGCACCTTAAATCTGTCGTGGCCGAAAGTCCTCACGTTGGGTTGGTGTAGAAGTTTGGAGAGTGGAATGCCTGCTCAGGTGTTGCCTCATCATCTGACCATTGTTCAAAATGACATGGTGTTGTCCTCGGAGGGATTGATCCCGGACCGTCGTTGTGTCGCACCGGTACGACGTTAGTTGAAATTACAGTAGAACTCCAATTATCCGAACTCCGACTGTCCGAATCGCTGATTATCCGAATCGCTTTCAGAATTTCAGAAAAAAATTAAGACGGTAACGTATTGCGTTTCGCAAAATAATGATTCTGGTTTTCAAATTCTAAATGATGATAAACTTATTGAAAGTTTGAGAGCAGAAAGTGTCGTTGAAGAAGATGGCCTTATTGTTGAAGTTGAAGCAGACACGGGACCATCTGCTAGTTTAGCATTTGCCGGCTTAGAAACTGCGTTGAAGTGGATGGAGCGAAAGCCCGAGTGTGACCACATGCAACTTCTCATTATCAAGCGGATGCGCGACTTGGTTGCCCGAAAACGGATGAAGACAGTCAAACAGCTTACTTTGACCGAGATGTTTAGCAAGCAATGACTTTCATTTACAGTACGTACTGTACTTATGTATAGCACTTGTCAGTACGCTTAACATGTAAAAGTATTGCCGTTTCATTTAATTCATTAAAAGCTCTTTTTGTTTAAAAATAGTTTTTTTCTCCCATTTTCAACATACATACAGTAATTAATTAAAATACATATTAGACCCTTTTTTCGGAAACAATTCAATTATCCGAATTTTTGATTATCCGAATGGAGTCTGGTCCCAATTGATTCGGATAATTGGAGTTCTACTGTACCTTATCTTACCTATCCCTATAAATCTCGCCATTGATTTTGAGTATGGCACAATTTTCCCCTGGTGAGCTTACTACTTTCTAGCATATCGGTTCACTCGAGGCCTTCTGTCCTCTCTCCAGAGCCGGACTCTATTTCGTCGATCATTCTTGGACTTTATTACAAGATCAATTAAGCAAAATGAAATTGCGATAACGTTATTGCAGGGAATGTGTGTAGGTAAGGACATCTTTTATCATTTCACTACAACAGAATCTTTCGTATCATTTCGGAATGGGAACGAACAATCGTTTTCTTGGAGATTAGATAAATGATTGGTTTTACTTCACCTTCAGCATTACTGTATTGGAATATTTTTGCAATAACAATTACGACGCAGTAAAAAGAAAATGCCTTTAAAATCTATACTAACAGCAATGGATATGATTTAAATATTCCTGTGTTACTATTGCTGAAATTTGTAGTATAAGAAACTGCATTGGTGTTTTGCTTATTCTATCTAAATATTGTGAGTGATCTATATACACAGCCTAAGCTATATATAAGATTGTTAACAGGGTTCTCCTTTATTTAAATTTGAATGAAAATATTTTTCACTAGAGTAAGCTTTCTAGCATAACCAAATAGTACTTACCAATAAGAAATTAAACAAGGAATTTTCGTGAAACACCTTCAGGTTTCCTAAAACACTTTACCTAAAAAATAAAGGAATTCCATTAAGCAACAAAAATGTATATTTTTATGTACTCATCAACACGAATAAGGAACTGAAGAATATACCATGTAACGAAAAAAAATCGACGCACGATGAAGGATTTGTCCGATTACGATAAAACTCGGTGGATGTGAAAAGATTACATAAAAAAACAAACGATTAAAATTTCAGAACATTTGAATGTTTTATTTCAGAGTTTGACCGTTACAAAGGGAGGAAGTCAATAAGGTCCAACTCTGACCTGGATGCAAGCTGTCACCCGGCGTGGCATAGACTGAAAAAGTTCCCGGATGGTGTCCTGTAAAATTTCTTGCCAAATTGTCTCCAACTGTCGGGCTAAATGATCAACATTCCGGGATGGTTGCAATCGCCTTCCCATAACGTCCAAAATGTGCTCTATGGGAGAGAGATCAGGAGATCTTGCTGTCTAAGGAAGTTTTGGGAAAGCTTGAAGACAATTCATAGCAACATGTGTCGTGTGCGGTCGGGCATTGTCTTGTTGAAAAATAAGTCCGGTGTGTCGCAAAAGGAAAGGTAACACAGCCGGTCTTAGAATGTCGTCTACGTACCGCTGGTTGTAAGTGTGCCAGAAATGACTACCAAAGGGGTCCGGCTATCAAAGGGGATGGCACACCAGACCATAACGCCCTGTTGTGGCATGTGGGGCGTGTGATAGTAAGGGCGTGATTCCCTGGACGTTTCCAGAATCTTCTGCGGTTGTACGTCTCGGTCAACGCCGTTCCAAGTTGATCAAGCCCGGCAGCATATTAACAACCTTTACCTGGAATAGAAGACATGGGGAAATTTTAAGCCCGCTGATTCGTTGGTTTGAAACTGTCGACTATGACGTCACTACGTGACATCATCATTAATGGCGATGCTTCACGTGAACTCTGTCATTACTCATTACTCGGTAGTTTCTACTTGGACTGAAAGCCGGTGGCAAAACCTCTGCAACATAAATAACGAATCTATACAACAGATCCCCAGTAATAACAAAAAACTCCCGGGTTTCCGCCTTCTATTTTGTTCAAGGACTTAAATGTCCTTTAAAGTTCGAAAATGGATTATTTTTTAATTATGCGTGTAGAATCTATACTGGTATTAAAACTAAACACAAAAATTTACTATCAAATTACGAGTACATGGCGCAAGCCGTTGAACTGTCGCTTGGTATTCATCTAAAAGCTATCGCTTTCTTTTTTATTAATATTCTATTTTCGGTCGAAGCAGTTTCAACTTTTTTTTCGCAAACATTGCAAGTAAATAGTGATACTTTTCACACATACGGAGTGCGCACTGTGGGTGAGTGACGTCATAGATCTCGGAGAGAGATAGCAACGAATCAGCGGGCTTAAAATTTCCCCATGTCTTCTATTCCAGGTAAAGGTTGTTAATATGCAGCCCGGCGCAACTCCTTCTTGGTGTGTCGAATTTCTTGGTTATAGAGTGTACTAAAACCCAAGTGGGTTCGACAAGATATCTCATCCATCAAGATTTAACCAATTTTGCTAATGACAAGATAACTCGTCATCAAGATGCTGTCGATCTTTTTATGATGACGTGATTAAGATCTGGTCCGTTTTATTCAAATGACGACATACGACAAAAGCTTGATGAACGACAAAAGCTTGATGAACGACATATGTCGTCCATCAGTTTTGCTAATTATAAGATACTTAGTCGAAACAACCATCAAGGATTTTATAAGAATACGTAACTCAGAATTTTTTAACACCTATTAAACTTTCAATGTATGTAAAAATCTCTTATATGTTATGGTTTGTTAACCAACCTGTTTGTTGTCTCGACGAGGTATCTCGTCATCTATAATTCGGTTCTTTCCCTTTGGGATTGATCCCAGACCGCAGTAAATAGCAGGTTGTGTTGCTCTAGTACGACGTTTATTAAAAATACCTCGTCATTTATATTCCACTAGCCACTGCGTGACAGTTCTTTTCGTGAAGTCAGGTGTGACGTTTTCCCATTAGGTTTGCGTCGCAAAAAATCTCTGCATGCACACCGTGATGGAATAATACCTAGAAGTGGCTATTATCAACAACGTTAATCGAAACACGCTAAAATCGTTAAATTTGGCATGGTTCCAAAGGCTTTTAGACGAAAAGCGCCTGTGACGTCAGCGGTCGAAATCGTAAAATCCTCGCCTTTCTTCAATGACGTCACATTCGGAAGAAAAAAATGAAGAAAATAATAAATTAATTAAAACAATTTCGTGATTAAATTTTAAAATTCGGTTGCGACAAAAACATCGCAAACAATTTGGAATACCTGTGTGCAAATTTCACTATTGTAAGTGCCATAGATTCGTCAGGACACTGCGTACAGAAAACAAACAAACAGACAGACAAACACTTCCATTTATAATAATAGAGATGAAATCTAAACTTTTAATTTCCATCATTCTGCCACCACGATTCGAAGAAAAAGGACTTGCCACTCAAACTAAAACACACCAATCCATTACGATATCTCAACATCCACTCCTAGGCGTATTTAAACAGTCGACGTAATTCAAGTAAAACGAAGAGTTAACTAATAGAACCAATCGATAACATTTATGTTTGTATATACAGCTTTTAAAACCTACTGCTTAAACACATTAAGAACTGACACTTTCAAATGGAAAACCTTCAAAGGTGCAAGTCATATTTGTACTTGTATTAAACTTTCAATCTGCATACTTTGTGACGCGTCACAGAAGGCATGGTGTTGTGTTGACCTTCGAACAGTTCTGATCTTCCATTATATATATATATATATATATATATATAGTCCTATTGAACTATAAAGAATTCCTCTTTAACCTTCAGGTTAAGTACCATAGTTTTAAAAACGACTCCAATAATAATCCGACAGTTTAAAAGGCACTTATTTATAAAACCAGTCCCTGTGCTGTATACTATCTAAGCCATCATGAGTCCATTAAAATAATCTCCGCCCTTTCGGATCGTCTATTAAGAGGTGGCGCCGCTGACAAAAGAAGACAATGCAGTCTGGACACCTTTAGAATAGGGTGGAAGGAGATTTACATTAACTTTCATTTCTTGATAAGCTTAAAGATAAACGAAATAAGAAAGTTATGGATCTGAAATGGTTCCAAAAAAGACGAAGTAAAAATCCCTTGGAAATTGACAAACTCGTTATACAATGTTGCAAGAATCAAGGTTGGAAATATTTTGGCATATATTATTCGCGAATTAAATCTCAGACTAACGCACTTCTGTTCAGTTAAGTTTTACTTTCAAGAGATTGGGGGCCTTCAACATATGTTCTCCACATTACCCATCATCTATCATATACAATTATGGATTTCAAATATGTTTATCTCACAAAGGAAGCGCGCTAGATTGGAATTGCCCGATTTGAAACATGTTTTCATGTTGAACGTTATACTCCACAAGAGGAATACAAGCATTGTGTTGATGCAAAAGTTCATCCCGTTTTTTCGACACACATTGAAGAAAATTATTTGATTTATCAACAATTACATTGGTACAGCTTCAGTCTACGTTTATAGAGGTGGCGATGGCCGTGGCTCTTTTTGGCGTACTTATAATACCGAGTAATGGCAGGTTGAGGCATTCCATCTGTAAAACGATTATTGCGTTTTTTATGGCAACCTCCGCAAACGGAAAGTTTAAATTTTCATTTTGATAACTCTAGAAAGTTCTTTCAAAATCCGTTAAACTGTCGTTTGATTTCATTGGTTCATTTGAAATAATTATTTCCTTGGCGACTTTAGATAATAATTTGGTAATTTTTAGTTAACGTCGTACTAGAGCAACACAACGGGCTAGGCGACTTTAGAAGTGCGTCAAAACAAAAGCACAAAGGCCGTTGCCACCGCTATAAACGTAGACTGAAGTTGTACCATTACATTTAATCGATATAGCATGCCGTTCTTTTCGATGTGACCTTTTCCATCTCTCTCTCCGGTAGCTGCATCCTCCCGCGCTCATAGAAGTTCTGAGGTTTCTGTCTAAAGAACTGATCCAGGTGACGAAACTTTCTGAATCATTTACAGCACGTGGAATCGTCAGCACCGCCTTCACCATTTACAACACATACCTTCTTTTGCGTCTACGAAGGCTTTAGGAAATAAGAAAGCATAATATATCGAAAATGCTCATGACTTTCTGACATTTTTAATGCTTAACGAAGTTTAAAAACACACAACTTTTTCCCAAGTACACCAGTGAAATTCCTTTTTTCAAACAACATCAAAACTAAAGTAGATAAAACTTCGGTTTTGCAATGCCATCAATTGCCAAAAAACGAGATGAACTTTTGCATCAACCCAATAGAAAGGTATAGAACTACCAAAGAGCTCGATTATCGTAGGACAAGAAAACACGATTTTAAAAATACACTTCGGTACATCGCAGCTACGTGTCCGATCGTCCCACTGAAGTCCTGCATTTATTGAATTTTGACGAGTTTTTAATGCATATAGCTTTACAGTAACTGTTTATTCGAGAGAGTAATATTTCAGTTACGCAACCCCCTAACCGCATTTCTCTTCATTCTTCCAGAATTCACTATTTAAAGCATTTATCCTTCACTATTAACTCAAAAAAATGTATGTAGTTTTTGATGAATCTCCTACATTTGTTTAATCTTTTTGACTTCGATTGAATCAAATTAAGTAAACGTAAATTGTCATTAAAAAAGGGAATTTGGGAACAATGTTGCATAGACTATTGCTCCTTTGAATAACTTTTTTAAATTATGCTGACTAAAATAATAAAGGGGATGGTTGAAGTGAAAAAAAAACGCAATTTTTAACATCTATGGATAGCATAGAGCAGGAATAGGTAAACGCGGCAATTCGTTAAGTGCGGCTCCCATTGGAAATTTAAATCCATTTTATTTTAAATGTTTCATAAATTTTTCCACGAATTTTGTTAAATTGACTAAGTAAGTGAAGCGTTCAAGACGTACTTAATCGCTTCAAAAGTAGATCTTCGGTTGCGTCGATAGGTCGTTATAGGAGTCGTCGATGCTTGTTCTCAAGAACAAGTTTTCAAGAACGTGTCATGCTCAAACACGAGTTGAAGCGTCATTTAATATTTTCCAGCGAGTAAAAGCAAATATAATTAACTAGCCACTGCGTGGGTAGCCCGGCTTTGCCCATGCCCGTCATGTTGGTTTGCGAAGCAAACCAACACCACGGGCAAGGTCGAGATGTAAAGTATTAATCTGGTGTAAATTTTTTTGCAGATTTCAAAACCGTTGAAATTTTTACTCTATCTTTGACGGTCTAGGAGATAGAAGAAAAAAAAGAACAAAGTGACTGCAGTTAAAATATTATTTGTTTTTATCATCTGGCTGGAAAATTATTCCTCCCCGCAAAATCAAAACGGAAACGAAAAAAATAAATTTAGAATTTGATCTCTTTTATCAACACCTCCTATAGCAGGTGTTGTTTCTATGCTGGGGCATTCAATTATGATTTAATTTCGTTAAATTCATTTTAAAATGTTCTAGATTAAATTTTAAAATTCGCCTCGACCCTAAAATTGCAAAAAAATCGGACTACCTGTGTGCTTAATCCCATTACTGTAAGTGCCATAGATTCGTCAGGACTTTGATCACAAGAAACAAACAAACAAACACTTCCTTTTATAATATTAGAGATATCAACGAATAAAAGTTATTTTTCGTCGAATACAAATAAAAATTGGAAGAATTGCTAGTAGATTTCTAAAATAGGTTTAAAGGTATGGAAAGTTTGAAATCTACATTTGCATATTCTGTGAACCCATTTATTTGGGATATTATTGAAGATGGAGTCCCGATTTCTGAAATAGTATTTGTTGAAAAAGCGGCTGCAGAATTGGAGTTATTAGAGACGAAAGAGGTGTTATACGAGACTCTCCTTGAATCAAATTATTCAACCTTCTCTTCTCTACAAAAATACACTTTATTTTATCTGACTCCATACATAGAAATATATACACGGCTGCGTTATCAGTCATACTTTTTTGGATTGTACACGGAGATCCGAAGCTGCGCGATCTCTCTCATACTGTTGCCATTCTTATCAAACGAAATTAAACGAAAATATTATAGTAACTAGTTTGGAAACGATAATACGAAAATATAACAGTAATTAGTGTACAAACGATAATACGAAAATATAACAGTAACTAATGTGCAAACGATAATCCGAAATACTTTTAGCAACGGGATCAGGCATTGCAAATGCAGCACAAATTTAATTCTATAATTGAATTTTGAAATCTCGTGGCAGAATCAAAGTTTCTATAAAGAAAGCTGCTTGCCATCTATGACAAGTTTTGGTATAACATATTGCTGTGAATCTTTTTTCTCCACAATGAACTTTGTGAAATCGAAATATCGTGCACAGTTTGACAACATCTCACAGAATTGCTGCGAACGCCTTTAACAAATTTTACGCCAAATTTCAAATACTTGACCAAAGTTCTGTATATATATATATATATATATATATATATATATATATATATATATATATATATATATATATATATATATTTGAAACAGTTATTTTGTGTATTTTCTTTCTCTTAATTATAGTTTCTTATATGTGTACTTTACATAGCATAAGACTTGTGTAGAATATCATGCCAAATTAAATTAAATTAAATTAAGTTTGAATTTGTGTATTTTTAATGAAACTATGGTGGTGGCTTTTTATAATGTATGAAAAACCGGAATGCGGCTGTCATTGACCTCATGCGTGCCATAGAACATCTGAAAGGTCAAGCTCTCACGTAAAGAGAGGAGTCGGAGTGGTACTATGGTACCAAGATTCGACGGCAAGAGGTGGCTTAAGAAATGTGGAAGTTCGTACTGTAAGAAAGTCCATTATTAAAGTTTAAAAGTTGTTTCATTTCAATAAATTTTGGTTGTATTTTGATATAGCTGTGCGACAAACACGTGAAGGAATGAGAAAACATTGGGTTGCATACAATAAAAATAAAGGAAATATTACTGAAGGAAAACTCTTAATTTTGACCATCTATGGCTGACGTAATGGGAGCACGCAACACGTGTGACAGAGCAAGCTAAGGGAGTCGCCGTCACAGCAGTTATGACAGTTTATTAACAGTTTATTTAAAGAGATCCCATCAATCATAAAATGGCTCACTTATAAAATACGAGTCTTAATAATGTTGCTTGGATTGAATATTTTGGTAATTCATTATACCAACACTTTTATTCAAATTTAAATTACATTTTAATTAAATTCATATATGCATTGGGGGAAGTTTTATCTTCATTTTTAATGATAAACGATTTTGAGCTTGTTAGATGTCTAAATAATCATATAACAAGTTAAACTCATCTAATCTGTTTTGTATGATGAGTCTTACATCGGAACTCATCGCATAGGAATATTTTAATGTCATAAAAGCTATGAATGTATCCGCTAGAAAATGTATCTGTAACTTATTTTAACCATCGTTTTATTTTAATTTCAACCTCCTAATCCGAAATATTAAGTTAAATGCATACTGGGGAGATACGACATCATTTGCGATAGATACTTATAAGCGCAATTCCACGTAATTATATGTTAACGATCCAAGTGGTTTCGACGAGAAATCTCGTCCCTCAAGATTTGACCAATTCAACTAATTACGAGATATCTCGTCATAAAGGAACTGCCGATTTCATATGACGACATCACTTTTAGGACAGTTTTCGAATGACGAAAAAGCTCGTCCATCAAGATCTGGTCAGTTTTGCAAATAACGAAACACCTCTTTAGTTGAACACCAGGGGGGGTTCAAGTCCGCATTTTGCTGCGTCAATTTTGAGTGACGTGTTTACACTAGGGATGCGACATCGACAGAAAAACATCGATGTTCAAAATTAAAACATCGATGTTAATAATACATCGACCAAAAAACATTTTTTTTAAAATTCAGTGTATTTAAACTTTCCCCTCCATTTCTTAAAATTGGTTTAGCAACTAGCGATGCGACATCGGCTCCAATACATCGATGTTTGGATACCTTGGCCCTTTTGGTCTAAAAGTATGTTCAATTTGCTTATTATAAAAATTATGCTACTGGGTTATTTTTAAAATTTTTATAACGGTACTTTTTTCATTCAAAAAATAAAACATCGACAGCGTAAAAACATCGACAAGTATAAACATCGATGTCACAAAAACATCGACTCCAATGCATCGATGTTAAATACATCGAAGTTTTTTAAAAAACTTCGATGTTTTGAAAACATTGACATCTAGCCTAGTTTACACAAGAGCTCTTCCTATGACACTAATAGCACAGATCATAGCTGCTCTTTGAACACAAGAGGGGTTCAATTCCGCATTTTGCTGCGTCAACTGGGTTATTTTTAAAATTTTTATAACGGCACTTTTTTCATTCAAAAAATAAAACATCGACAGCGTAAAAACATCGACAAGTATAAACATCGATGTCACAAAAACATCGACTCCAATACATCGATGTTAAATACATCGATGTTTTTTAAAAAACTTCGATGTTTTGAAAACATTGACATCTAGCCTAGTTTACACAAGAGCTCTTCCTATGACACTAATAGCACAGATCATAGCTGCTCTTTGAACACAAGAGGGGTTCAATTCCGCATTTTGCTGCGTCAATTTTGAGTGACGTGCTTACTCAACAAGAGGGCTTCCTCCGACACTAATAGCACAGATCATGCTTTCTATGTATTCTGTCTCTCAGAGCATTCCATAGATACTAAACGATAATAAATGCCAGTGTTTGATTGTAGGTATTAGTATGATTACACCTGTGACTCAACTTTGCACTTTGAGTATACGATAGCGCAGGATAAATATGAATATTGTCTTTCTCACGATAGTTGGACTTTGTAACCTCAAACAGCAAGCAATGACCCAGCTCGGCTAGGTTAGAGAATCCCCGCATAGCGATAGAAAATGGATTAATGTGAGAAAATTCTGCATACCAGAAAGTGCAGTTCCCAATTTTTTCACTTCTGGGATACCAACAAATGTATAATAGAGCCAGGTTGCTTTAAAGATTTTAATTGTAATTTTATTTTGCAAAGATTAATTAATTTGTATGTCGAACAATAAAAGTAAGCTTAAGAAGACATGAAATGTGTCCTCTCGGTGTATGGATTGTATATAAACGCGACTGTGATTTAAAAAAGTTTTAGCCACCTTCTACCAATACCTGAACGATTTCTATGGACACATTCTACAGCTAGTGCACTTCGAACTTCTTCAATTTCGCAGACAAAAGGAGGACATGAATGAAATTATACACTCTAGCACCACTGATATTGCAAACAATAGTAATGTTTATGGTGTGCAACCAGTTTGCCCAATCATACCGGGAAAGTGCTTCAGATAGTATTTCTCTAATGTTATAAACTAGCCACTGATTGTCAAGCACGGCATTGCCCGTGGCAGTTCTTTTCGTGGGGTCAGGTGTGACCACTGCTTGCAAACCCCCAGTGATTGCTACGAATGCCCATACGAATTCGTAGCCTATTGGATAGCAGCCAGTAGGGAATTCATTCCAATAAGCTACGAATTTCCATTTGGTTTGCGAAGCAATCCAATACCACGGCCAACGCCATTGTGGCTGTTATCCAATAGGCTACAAATTCGTAGCAATTACTGGGGGTTAGCGAGCAGTGGTCACACCTGACCCCACGAAAAGAACTGTCGCGGGCAACGACGTGCTGGCCAATCAGTGACTAGAATTTAAATAAAAATCAATTGCAAGACTATCACTCCTGGTGATTGATGAGGTATCTCGTCTTCAACAAAACTGACTAAATCTTGATGGACTAAATATCTTTGCATTAGAAGAAAGCTGACCAGATCTTGATATTGTCATGATAAAAAAAAAGCGGCAATACCTTGATGATGAGAAGTCTCGTCAAAACCGCTTGGAGAGTTAAACAAATAAGAGAATATAAATATTATTCTCTTCTAAGAGTCTGATAAAAAAGATGATTTTTTTAAAAATATTATACGAATAAAGTAGTAGTTGGTCCAACATGAAGGTTTTGGTCCGCCGTTGCTCTTAAGCAATTTAGGTTAACTTATGCTTCTTTCAGAAACAAATAACCGCAATACCATAAAATTACTCGCTAACACTAACTAAAAATGAACATTTTGAATAACAGTTCTTTCTTAGAGAAATCATTTTTTTTTCAAAATCAACAGAAGCAACTCGCAGTGGTATGATTGGGTTCAAAAACACAAAATGTGCTGATAAAGTATGGAACAGACGTTCACGATTTCGCCAATAAATTTAAATATAAAAATATTAAAAAAATAAAGAATGAATTTTTAATAAAGATTGCATGACAATCTGGCAACAACAGATTCCAATGTTTATCTTTCAATAATTTTCACTTAAAAAAAATTCGATTAGTTTTTCATCCGCTATCAGTTTAAAAAATAGACTCTTAATAGTCTTTTTGACGTTTGGTAAATTTGAAATTTTTTTTTTTTTTTTTTTAAAAGACGCCAAAATTTCAAAAATGTAGCTTTTGCTTTAGCATTTTGCTAAAAAAGATACTACCAGGCCCGGTGCACACATCCGATTTTTCAACGTGCAGGACCGAAACCCAACTATGCACACATAACCGTGAAATGACAGAAGTACTTATTTCGCGCCATTTACGACAAATATTCTATCGAAGAAAACGTGTTTATTTCGTTTTCTTGGTGTAAAAGAAAAGTATATTTTGAAACAAAATAGACGTTAATATTACAAATTTACAACCATTATATTATTATTAATATACAACCATTTATTAATTAGTATTTATATTCCATTTATTTACGAAAACAAGGTATTTCAGACAGGAAAGCGTGTGTGACGAGCTGCGGCGCTGTGGGTAACTACGGTATAAATTGCACGCAAGTTGGACGTGCGGCGCTGGAGGCAGTGTGCACTACTCCATTGGATCTAATGTATCTCAGACCGCACTTGCGTTGCTGCAACGACGCCGCACGTTGAAAAACCTGATGTATACACCTGGTCTTAATAGCCAAGGTTGAAAAATAATAACTAAGGTCACATGTGACAAACATGCCATAGGGATCCGGACTAAGTAGCCCCTGAGTAGAAAAAATTACAGTACATAAACAAACTAAGACCAATAAAAGTATTGTCATAAGCAGACAATAAAATCACAACTTTTAAGCAAGTGAGGGAGAATCAAGTTACTAGACCAAAATCTAATCCCCCACTGAGACCAACTTCTGAATATAGACTAAGACTCCAGAAACAAAGCGAGCGGTTTGGGAAGGTCTACGAAAACGAGGGATGTTTTGTTGAGTTTAGTGCATTAATATGTAGTTACGAGGGGAAAACAATGAACCCGGACGGCGTCAACTCAATTAACCTACCTCTGCCCTATAGGCGACTAGACATAATAAGATGGTGGGAAGACAATAGTGTAGCTTTCAAAACTTGAAACCACAGACAAGTTGGATTGGTTTTTTCATCCCTTGCAGCCAGACAATATTTCTCAATACAATAGAATTTCAATACAATTGAAGCAGGAGTTTAACACCGTTAACGAAAGAAAAGACTTTTTTGACTTTCGTGAAAAAATCTTTAAAAAATATCGATCGCATAGTTTGTATATTAATTCTTAGCGAGACGGCTGAAATGGTTAGTACACCTTGCCTACCAAAAAATACTACGTGCCAGAGATATATTATACTGTTATGTGTGGCAATAATTTAGTATATTAGTTTTTGTAGTGGTGGCTAAGTTCACATCAATTTAGGGTGAATACAAATTTCTAACGTAAGAAAGAATATTTCTGTTCCTTCTACTTCGTTTACCGAACTCAGAACACTTTAGTTTTCATTTTCTTTAGTATGGAAATTCTTCTAAGATATCATCTTCAACCATTAGTGCACAGAGAAAAGATAGTTCATCTCAGATATATATTAAGGTTTATATTTCCCTACCTATTCCGCAAGTTCACTGTGTAAGTTAACCCTAAGGCTCGGTGCACACATCCGGTTTTTCAACGTGCGGCGCCGCTGCGGCACCGAAGCCAAACTATGCACACATAACCGTGAAATGACGCATGAACTCATTTCGGGTCATTTGCGATTTGCGATAAATATTCTATCAAAGAAAACGTGTTTATTTCGCCCACTTGGTGTAAAAAAAAAAGTAAATTTTAAACGAAATAGACGTTACTGGATACAACGTCATCATCTCCGTACTTGTAATATCATCTCCATATGTACTTAGATAGGTAGTTGAATCAATGTAGCACTGCAGCAACACAAAGGTCTATTGGCGACGGTTTGGTAACAATCCAAAATGGAAAGATCCGAGAAGAACGCCTCGTGATTCTCAACCAGGATCAGACATTAAGGTAGCACTAGCTAATTTCCTAAAAATGCCACGTGGAGACATTTGAATTCACAACAGATTTAACCGGTGCACCAGACCCCGAGTACTCGACGAACGTTTGGTTTGATCGAGTTTCGAACTCGCACCCCTGCGGTTGCAAATCCGCTACTCTACCCACCAGGCTACCGAGGACCTCATAGGTACTTTGGATTCGCCGTGGCTCAGTAAGAACTTATTGCGTTAGTCACCCGTAAGTTGTAGGCCGCCAAGGTTCAATTTATGTAGCTTACCGCGAATGTTCTTACTCTTCTATGTCAGTAATCACTTGTGTATGTGTCCATTTAATTGAGGTTGCCTAGACTGTGTTTGGCACAGTTTGGCTAAATATGGCTATTGCGCCATTAAAACCGACCAGTCATAAGAACTTTAAATGCAAAATAGCTTACCTCAGCCATACGCACATCAATCACAGAAAACCAGAGGTTTGAAACCACCATTTGAAAGCATATACTGGAATTAAGTCCCATACCTCAAATTATAGCCCTCACAATATCAAATCATATTTCTCGTAATTCAAACAATAGTTCCCCAAAACATTCCGCCGAAATTGACACTTCATGCCTCCTATTAAGTTGTATTACAGACATCAACCATCTGATATTCTACAGCGCCCATTTTAAGAAGCAGCTAAACGTCTCATCTGGTTGAAAAGATTCGTAGGTATTTTAAACATCCCCGTTTAATTTATTATTACCGTTTTTACGTGACAAAGACGGGTCATAAACGCCTCCAGCAGGCAACAGTCCATCCACAATCAAAGCCATTTTCTGAATTACAAGTCATTACCTATTGCAGCGATTACAAAACAAAAATTCCCCGTCGAGCTATTTGCCTTGTAAATTCAATTCTGATGGAGTTAAGTTTCTTTAATGCACTTTAAAAACGTTAATCTCCTTGCGCGAGCAATTCCGAGCTCTGACTTTGATGGATCTATTGGTGAGAAATTACCACCTGGTACAACTGGATGCCTCAATAACACTTTGGAAACCTTTTTCGGGCAGAATTACTGGAGTGACACTTCAATAGGAGATATGCGTTGAAGTCGTCAGTGATGAATGGCATTAAATAATTTAATAACACCTGCTTGGACAATTAAGAGTTGAGGGGTAAAACACCTGTCTGGTGACTTGAGATTGATTTGAAAAGAAACAAATGTGATGGACAAAAAAATTATTTAACTTTAAAAGTTGAAATTATTTTTTTATTTGCGTCAGGTTAAGGTAATCAAGGAAACGAAAAACTTTTTTGTGCCCGTGAAAATGCATTTAAATAAGAGGTTTTTGAACTGTATGTCGTGGCTCTAGATGGAGCTAAGTAGCAGTGAAAGTTGGACTACACTTGTTTTCTCGTTCTGCACCTTACAACCTGTGCAAGGCATCTGAGTACCGTATTCTGTATATATCAGCCGACCAACTGGTCTAGTGGTCAAGGTGTTGGCCTCTGGATCGGGGTTCGAATCCAGGGTCAGGGCATGGATGTAAATTGTGCTGTTCTGTGTTAGGAGCAATGATGGTCCACCCACTGGGTGCCCATTCACAAGTGACCATCACTTCCGGCCTTGTAGTGGCCAAGGACAAGTCCATAGTGCCCGCCATTGGAAGTAATGACCATCACTTATGGTCTAGTAGTGTCCAGTACCCGCCATTGGGAAAAAAAGTATATCATAAGCTGTGTAAAATATCGTTGTCTCGTATTCGGTATCACATAACCTATAACCCACTAACCTATATCCCGCATTCTGTGTCGCATAACCTGTGTGTCCCGTATTCCGTATCACATAACTTGTTACCTGCATTTGAGTAAATTGTTGGATCTAATTGAAGCCCGTTGTATTGCTCCAGTACAATCTTAATTCAACTACCTATCCACGTGGGTCTCACTATCGCATTTCTATTGTCTCCCAATAAGAGCGATATATACTAGGAGGTTACTACACATTCATCCATTGCTTAACTACAGTTCATTCGATCGAACTGCCGTAGTTCGCAAAGAGTGCTCGATGCTCAGAGACTAATAATAAACAATTGAATTCAAGCAAAATCATTACAGGAAGAATGAAATGGCATGGTAAACTACATGATATGGTAAACTGCAATTATTGTTACACAAAAGAATTAAATAACCAAAGCAAGTACAGATTATTTTTGCGCTATGCACATGTTAAGTTCTTTTAATTTCCAGTAACCGCAAGCAATAAGTAGAGCTAGTATTTAAGACTGGCAGACACGAGATTGAGCCAAGATGTCTGACGCAGTAAATAAGTATCTAATAATTTTAATAATAGAGCAGTGTGAATTTTTATTTCGTTCGGATTTACAGAGTGTAGACGCATGTTATTATATTTGCATGATGGAATTCTATGAACGTTTCCCCAGATAAAAAGTGGACATGCGTTATTGTGTCGCCATATTTAACCCTGACAGAGCTCGTTATAATTAATTTAAGCTGAAAATTATGCTTGCAATTTCCTGTTTTCTTGGATTTTAATCAACCAGTTTTCTTAAAACTGGGTTCAGTTTTAACTAGTTTTACTGATGTCGTTTGTTATAACAAATTAACAGTAAATAGTTTCAATCGATTCCAGTATTTTACTGTAAAGATGAGGAAACACTTTTAGGCTTATCTGATCGAATATTTCAATTTCAGGTTGACGACTTCTGTGTTCAGTTTTAAAGTTACTGGATTTGGTTAAGCCATTCGCCAATTCACGGTGTTCGTGACAGTGAATTGAGGGATGACTAACAAGGGCCGTTTCTGCATTCCCCCAGCCATGTCCATTGAATAATGTACAGTAAGAAGGAATATAAAACATTCTCGATTTAATTAATACCCATGAAAGATATAACTAAAGAGAAAGACAGGAACTGGTCTCAGTTGCCTTAGGATCTATCTAGAGTTATAAGAGTCACGTGTTTCCTCACAAGACGCAACTGTCTACAAAGCCATCTGTACTTATCGACTTGTCAAACTTGCCCTCTGTTTTGCCTGTCGGTTGGTTGGTTGGTGTTTTATGGCACAAGGGCCACACTTGGCCATACTGCTCTAGACAGTACGTATTAATCAGTTTTTCTTAAGACTTAAAAAGAGCTAAAATAAAGACATAATATACTTCGAATAAGGTCAAATTTTAAAATCTAAATACAGTTCATAAAATCAATGTCAGAAAGGAATGTTTGCCTATCGGACATGACAGGAACCTAATAGGATCTTACTGATATAGCAGTGAATAATTGGTGTTGGTTGGTGTTTTATGGCACAAGGGCCACACTTGGCCATGCTGCTCTAGACAGTACGTATTAATCAGTTTTTCTTTAGACTTAAAAAGAGCTAAAATAAAGACATAATATACTTCGAATAAGGTCAAATTTTAAAATCTAAATACAGTTCATAAAATCAATGTCAGAAAGGAATGTTTGCCTATCGGACATGACAGGAACCTAATAGGATCTTACTGATATAGCAGTGAATAATTGGTGTTGGTTGGTGTTTTATGGCACAAGGGCCACACTTGGCCATGCTGCTCTAGACAGTACGTATTAATCAGTTTTTCTTAAGACTTAAAAAGAGCTAAAATAAAGACATAATATACTTCGAATAAGGTCAAATTTTAAAATCTAAATACAGTTCATAAAATCAATGTCAGAAAGGAATGTTTGCCTATCGGACATGACAGGAACCTAATAGGATCTTACTGATATAGCAGTGAATAATTGGTGTTGGTTGGTGTTTTATGGCACAAGGGCCACACTTGGCCATGCTGCTCTAGACAGTACGTATTAATCAGTTTTTCTTAAGACTTAAAAAGAGCTAAAATAAAGACATAATATACTTCGAATAAGGTCAAATTTTAAAATCTAAATACAGTTCATAAAATCAATGTCAGAAAGGAATGTTTGCCTATCGGACATGACAGGAACCTAATAGGATCTTACTGATATAGCAGTGAATAATTGGTGTTGGTTGGTGTTTTATGGCACAAGGGCCACACTTGGCCATGCTGCTCTAGACAGTACGTATTAATCAGTTTTTCTTTAGACTTAAAAAGAGCTAAAATAAAGACATAATATACTTCGAATAAGGTCAAATTTTAAAATCTAAATACAGTTCATAAAATCAATGTCAGAAAGGAATGTTTGCCTATCGGACATGACAGGAACCTAATAGGATCTTACTGATATAGCAGTGAATAATACTGATGACAATCTCAAACCTTTTCTATTTTCTACTATATTGAGCAACAAGAGACTAATGGTGATGAAGCTGAGGTCTGAAATAACGTTCCTACAACGGCCATAAAGGATGCTTTACCTCTCGTGTCCAAGGTCTGCATAAGATCCTTTAGAATTCACCTATGCTCATTACCAAAGCTAGAAGTGTTACAATCCTCACTTTTCATGGAAAGAGAAACACAAAAACAAAAAGCGGTAAGGGACAAGGCATGCACTTGCAAATGGAACTCCGACCTTTCAAATCGAAAACGATTACCTTGGTGCAGCAGCTTGGTGTACGAAGTACTAAAATTCGACCAACCCTCTTGATGGGAGGGCGGCATGAGAGACATACAGGGGCGTTTCCTCCCTTTCGAGTGAGGACTTAGTGCATTTTGGCTTCCTCAGTATTCATAAAGCATCTCGCTGAACACACAGCGAGAAAGATCCGTTTTGTATGTACACGGAATGCCGCTCTCTTGCAAACAAAAGCCGCAGGGAAAAACACTTTCTTCAAAAGATTCCGTGGTGTAAAATATGCACAAGAAAAATTCGGTTCATTACTTCCAGTGTTATCTTGGTGTCATGTTTGCTGGGGTATTAAATGGTACTTGTGTTTGCTGAGCTTTTTTTGTGGCACCTTTTGAGGTGGATTGGTTACGTAGCTCTGCCTTGTTGGTCCGTGTGATTAACGTAGGCATTTGAAATAGCAGCAATGGCTGAAAGGTGTGGATGGCGTGCCGAAACAATTGATAACCTCCAGACCCGTGCCATTCCTTACAAAGCACCATGAAAAACTTCTGGAAAATTTGAAAATATGCCTTCGTAAACAACATTCCATTCGTTTTCTTTGTATGGCGTATTTTGGTTCCATGGGATTTATTTAGATTCCCATGGTTATATTGTGTAGCAGATGTGTTGGTGAACCTCATCTTAACCTTAAGCAAATCTCAATGCTTCTTAAATACTACCAAGAACAGACACTGCCTCCACAGAATTCCTAAAGTAATAGAATTCCACAGCTCTGACATTGATTATATCTGTGAGAGCTGAGAAATAGAAAGTTCTCGGAAAAAACGAACCTTTTCTATTGTAACTTCTTTTATCCATATTTGAAAATAAACTTTTAAGATGTTTTCCTCTTGAACCTTTATTGAATATGTTGGCATGAAGGAGGAAGTTTTGAATATGAATATGAATTCATAATTCGTAACAATTCCAATTTTTAATACATCATAATGTAAATGCCAACTCTATAAGAATATTATTTCTATGTGCACTAAAGAATGTAAATTTATAATATAAAAATTAACTAATCCAAAGCAATTATGTCCGCTCTAGAATGTAACTGAAGGCTTTACTGCGAAAATATAAAGCCTTGTGCATCGCGCATTTCCCTCTAAATTGTATATAGTTTGTATTAATATTATTATTTTGTTCTCGGCAAATTTAACGAATTTTGCAATAATTTTCTTACGTCATTTTCTTTTGTAGTGTATTTATGCGCGTTCATGTTTGCTTTCCTTTTGTCAAATGTGCTTTATGTACTGTATTTTTGTTAATGTTTTATATGTATAGTGAATTACTTCGGCATTCACTAACCTATGTAGCTCCTCTATAAGGTGGACTATAAGCAGTATTGCACAAGTGAAACCGTGTCCGCCTGCTGCGTCCAATCCAACCTCAAGTAAGGCACTGTAACCTACAAACAAAAATGTTGATGGCGTGTGGAAGTTTCGAGAGTGAGGTGCCAGCTCAGTTGTTGACTTCGTCATCGAACTGGGGTTCAAAATTATGTTGCTCCAGTGTGACTTAAATTCAACTACAAACAACACACTATTCAGCAAAATAATATAGAAAATGCAATGAAAATAATTTTTTCCTTGGTGATTACTAATTTTAAGTCTACTTGAATAGCCCTTGAATTGTCTTTTTCTGTGGAATCTCTTCCATTCATTTTGAAAGGTAAATGAACAAAACTAGGAAATCTATTCAATTTAGAATAACACGACAAATTTGTAGCGGAAAAAGTGACGTCTTTGAATTTAAAAATTTTTTTTTTCGATTATTAAACAGCACTTTTGCAGTAATTTGCGAAACATCGCTGTTAACAAACCACTGCTTCTTCAAATAATTGCTGTGGTCAATAGAAATTAATTCTATTTTACTATTGTTTTTTTGTATGTTTACACGATTATTATCGTTTTATTTATAGTTATTTCATTCGTTTTTTCAATTCGAGGATACTGGTTGACCAACCGAACGAGAGGGATTTTCAGTGTAAGCACAAAAAGAAACTATAGGGATCTGTAAATTAGGCCCGGTGCACACATCCGTTTTTTCAACTTGCTGCGCCGCTGTTGAAACGCAAGTGCGGTCTGAGATACATTAGATATAATGGAGTAGTGCAAACATGCCTCCGGCGCCGCTGCGGCAACGCACGTCCAACTTGCGTGCAATTTGTACCGCAGTTACCAACAGCGCCGCAGCTCGCCGCACACGTTTCTCCGGTCTGAAGTACTTTGTTTTCATAAAAAAATGGAATAAAAATAATAATTATTACATGGTTGTATTCAGTAACGTCTATTTTGTTTCAAAATATACTTTTTTGACACCAAGTAAGCGAAATAAACACATTTTCTTCGATAGAATATTTATCGCAAATGGCGCGAAATGCGTACTGCGTCACTTCACGGTTATGTATGCATAGTTAGGCTTCGGTGCCGCGCGTTGAAAAATCGGATGTGTGCACCAGACCTTTAATTCTGCTGCCCAAATGCTCTCACATGAGGTTATCGCAAAGTTTGGAATTTAATTTTATTGGTGTTGGTACAATCAACTATCATATAATATTAATTCGGAATGTAAATTCTACTGTCGAAATGCTGAAATCGTATTCGAATATCAAGTCAACAAACATGACGTTCAGAATGTCTAGGAAATACGTTGTAACATCCCGTTACCCAGAACAGTCGAGACCTCTCAACAGGAGGCGTTCATTCCCTGGTCTAGCTGCGGAAGTGACGAATGGAGGAGGCTGACGGAGATGTTTTAGAGAGGACAGATGGTCGGTTCTAGTCGCAGACGATTGCGGGGATTTTAGCTTTTGGCTGCTGTATTGTATCGGTGAGAGATATCGTCCTTAATTTTAAAACTCTAGCTCGCAGACAACCTGTACAAATACTTCAAATAATTCTTATGATAATATAACTATTTTAACCTCGACAGTGGGTTTTCTTTATCGTCGATATGTTACAACGTATCACCGCATATACACAACCACCGCCTGCATTGAGATTGAAAAAAATACCTCGTACAATTAATTACATGCGTGAAAAATGTAGGATCGAAAACAGTCATTCAAAGATAGAAAATAATGAGACATCAGAGAAAAAATACCAAATGCAACCAGATTATTTTCTAAATTAAGATTTTTTTACTTTGATGTGATTTGTTTTTTCATCTCAAGATGTGACCTTTTCGCATAAAACAAAGATTAGAGCAATTGTTCGCATATAACTCCGAAAATTACATGCTCAAAACTCATTAAATGTGCCCGTGGTTAAGGACGAATACCCCTTTCCACAAACAGTCATTATACCTAAGCGGTTTGAGGTTCGTGATAGTATGGTAATAAAATTATGATGGGAAAATGAATGCTATTATTTAAAATTCAAGGTTTTTGTGTATGAATGTAGTCTCTTAAACAAAGAACTGAAATTGTGAATCGGCATCATTTTGTTGAAGCAAATCTACGAAACGCATAAGCTTTATTCTAAATGAAATTTTCGAAGTTCGATTCTGCTAATAAACAACATTTATTCTGAAAAAACCAGATGTTCTTAACCAGTACCAAAATATTCAAAAACGTATAGTTTTAAACTTTATATGAACTTTTCCCCCATTAGGATTTCCTTTTTAAGCGTAAACTTGATGTATCTTTAGTTATGTATAAGAATATGACTTGGTCAAAATTAAAAATAAATTAGTATACTTTGCATCAGAACGATACATCTATATAAATAAGAATGGAGTGTCTGTTTGTACATTTAATTTTTTCGACCCATTTCAAATTTTCTATCCTATTTAGACCCTTCTGATGCCGAATCCGCCATTTTCTCGTTTGGTATCTGTCTGTATGTTGTGCCCTATACACGTCCACGCGGTTTAAGATATTTTCATGGAAATTTGCATACAGTGAGTACTTATCTTCATTTAGTGAGTGGAATTGGTTGCGAAAGTGTGTCCGTCTTTCTGTTCTATGCTCGATTTTGTGTTTGTGTAGACATCACATGAATTGTGTTCCAGGTAATTGATTGCAGTGTATTTTATTTTATACAATTTTATACATTATCTATTAGTTTAGTGAATGCAATATTAAACATTTCTTTATTGTTATATTTAGATGAGTTTCATGCTAAAACACCTGAGTAAGTATACTTAAATCAACCACAATTTGGTAGTTTTGGAAAAACTGGAATGTCTATTGAATATTACGATTACTTCGATTGCTTTACCAATAATGCTGAAAAAGTAATTATTCTTCAAAAAATTATATTTTTTAATGGAATTTCAGCTCTGATACTTCATTTATTTCGAGTCTTAATTTTGTTCTTTGCGCATTGAAAACGATTTCCGAATATTTGGGACAGACGATATTTTTCAACGAAAGGGAATGAACAAGATCGCGTGAGCAGTGATATTTTCTGTTTCTTTCGCTCTGAATAAATTTCACATTTCTAAATTTTGTGCACTTTTAGTTGTAAACTGTGGCAACTGTGCGAGATCAAGAGATAAAAATGAATCACAAATTAATATCTTTAGAACAATTTTTTTCCGGCATCTTTTATTTTGTTTTTTTCGCTGTTTTCTGTTTTAAATATTTATTATTTTAATAAATGAGTTTTCCTTCTCATCACACGCAACAGCACCACAAAGTATTAGACTTAAAAATGTTGGGTAAGTCATTATAAATTTTCAGTAAATTTTAAGTGTAGTTATGCCATTATTGAAAGAATAATGCCGTTATTGAAATAATAATGCCGTTTTGGAAAGAATAATAATGTTTAAAAAATCTGAACTAGAACTTTTCAAACATTAAAAAATTCGTTGTCATAATGACAGGAGAAAATTGCAAAATTTCACTATGTCACATACCGGATGCAAGAGTTCCACAAGTAAAAAAAATATTGTTTTGTTGACTATGAGTGCGAGAGCACTCGACGTAAATCGTAATTTTTATTAATTGAGTTGAACATGAAAATAACTTAAGAAAGGGTATTCCAAATCTCCCTCAAAATCGTCTTTTATAGTAGTAACCTTAGTGTCCCCTTTCGTCATTTTGTAGCTTTGTCATACAGCAAGGGAGAGATGTATGTGAAATGTATTACATGAATGGATATGCATGTGTAGGATTTGTGTCCTAAGTAAGTAGTAGAATGTATAAAGATGGTGAAAGGTATTCAAATGAATTTTCATTCTACGAAAAACGTAAGTCATTATATATTTTGATTATCTCTTCAATTTAGAGTAAACCAATTCAAACCGAGTAAGGTCGGGTATTTTGCTAGTTGAGAATATAAATTGCAAATACACTAAATATTATTACACTGACAAAAAGGTTTATTCTTGGGAGAAATAATTCAAATATAATTTAATTTACATCGAATTGGCCTTTTCCTGTTATTGTTTTTGCAAATAAAATAGTAGAAAATAGCGTTTGAAATGTGTTTCCTTGTTTAATCTCTAGTATTTTGAAAGGAAGTGTTTGTAAGTGTGTTTGTTTCTTGCACGCAAAGTCATGACGATTCTATGGCCCTTACAGTAATGGGATTTGGCATACGGGTAGTCCGAATTTTTTGCAATTTTTGGGTCGCTGCGAATTTTAAAATTTAATCTAGAACATTTTAAAATGAATTTAATGAAATTTAATTATTATTGAATGCAACAGCATAGAAGATCACAGTCTAAATTTATTATTTTCGTTTCCGTTTTGATTTTGCGCGGAGTTTTGATTTTCCAGCAAACGATAAAAAACAAATTATCTTTTAACTGGTGTTACTTTGTTCTTTTTTCTATCTCCTAGACCGTTAAAGTTAGAGTAAAAAGTAAGGAGAGCCAAAAAAAAAACCACTTTGACTGGTATTGTTTAGATAGTTTTCATAAAATCGGAATCGTTAAAAATAGATTAAAAATTTCAACGGATTTGAAATCTGCTGAAAATTTTACACCAGATTAAGAAAACCAATACCACGGGCACGGGCAACGCCGGGCTAGCCACGCAGTGGCTAATACATATGATATATCAGTTATCAACAAACAATTCTTTCTATATGAAGTATTTCTGTTCTTTTTGAATCAGAAAAGAAAATATATTTGTTTCGCATATTGTAATCTCAAATTTTCAGTGTTGTTTTTTTAAACTGCGTACTAGAGCTGACGCTTGTATAAAATGCCAATTCGTCTATTCATTCAAATTTCAACCACAAACTACAAACAAAACAATCGAACTATCTCACTAACTGAAGTAGTAGCAAAACTTAAATGCGGGAAAATGGAATAGAAAAAAAATTAGTTATCAAATTATTGAGTAAGCAAATTGCCATTCAGGTTAATGTAGTTTTCCTCTACACATATCCAAAAAAAATCGATTTGTTTGTTGAATTATAATGAAACTTCTAAAAAGCCCTTGTAGCAAATGTATCGAATGCATTTAGCTTATAAAGAGTATCGAATAAAACGATATCGATTTTCATTAAACTTTTAAAGTGCTGTTGGCAATAAGATTTACCACTCCAGGACATAAAATAAATTTGCACTACTTGTACTAAAATATGGTACGCGAAAACATAAAATTATCAATGCTTCTCAGAAAATTATCACTTAATAAATCAATATTTTCCTTCGGTAGAAAGTGTATTTTAGTTTTAAGAGTGTTTCGAAATATTTTTGTACTACATACCATTTTGAACAAGTACGCCTTCTTAGAAGTAATGCAAGCAGGAACGTTGTATTTGCAATTATAAAGTTAGGTATAATAGGATTTTATGCTTGACAAACTACTGCATTTATGAACTTGAATTGAAAGAAGGATTTCAATTTCAATTTTTCTACTTCAGTCTACCGAAAAATACTTCATGCTTATTTGAAGTAATTGTGAAGTGTCTGACAACAAAACAGCCGTAATCTTTGATACATTTAATGGACCAGATATTTTGTTTCTATACTCTAAGTCAATGTAGTACTGTAAGTGAATAGTTGCTGTGATGGATAATTCATCACAATACTCATACCTCTCCCAACAATGTATCAGCATCTGAATTCGATAGATGCTGGTTTTCGGTGACTGATTTCCAATCTCGCGAAACCGTGAGAACTATATTAAGATAGTGGTTGTATTTCAGTATGCGTGGTCGTGCAATAGATGATTGCCATCAACTATCTGTCTTGTGTAACCTTTTATCAGCCGAGTAACTGTGAGGCGACGTGTGACGAAAGTCTGAGTGGCAATGAAGTCCTTATAGGAGTAACTGTGTCATCACATAGATCTAGTCAGTTGTTGGAAATGATTTGAAACGCAATGGGCATCCAACTATTCACCGAGAACCATCCTCTGAAGTGCATACCGATTGTTGCGTGTGTTATCTAGCTTGCTTGAAAGTGCGTGTGTTTATAATCCCGTCTATAGTTAACAATGTTGAAGAGCGTGCGAATTACATTGGCTAATTGATCCCAAATTTCTTAAGCAAAAGCTGCATGCACAACTCATTTACGTTTCTAACGTATTTGGCTGATTCTTATCTTCGAAATTATCTGAATAATTATCTATTCGCTCTTAAAATAATGTACCCTAGAGAAATTTAAAACTTTATTGTTCTTTATCTTGAGTTCTCGATCTTTCCTGTTGAAATACCACTTTTAACGGGAGTATGCTGTTTGAATCCCAACAAGAAACAAATTTCTCACAAAACAAACCTATTACTCCAAGTTGAATTCATGAATTACTAAATGAATTGTCTTTGAAAGATGACTATATACGAGTAGTATTCAGAAGAAACAAATTTCAAGAGATTAATGCAAAAATAATCATGTATTAGACATTTTTGTCTGGTTCATGTAGTATATGTCTGTTTTTACTTCAAAGGTATCTTGTTAGAGAGAACTAATTTTCATTGGAACGATTGCAAAGGTCATGCTTTCAACTCTCGTGCTTCTTTATGATTATGATATGCTAGCCATTTTTATATGATGCGTATTTACAAATATGACGTCGCTGTCACAACGCTGATAGCTATCATATAAATATCAGAGAATACATACGAACATATTTCAATAAGCGATTACTTAGAAATAACTCCAGATGGAAATCTATACGGATGTCTACTCAAGTGAGGACAGTTCATATCCTAAAATCAAGGACTTCGGACTTCTTGTGGACCTCTTGTATTGTTTCGGGATTTTCGACTGCAAGTCCAAGAAATTGCTGTTCCGACTTGCTTCTTTCTTTTTTACAATTTTGGTGCACTTTGTTCTAATAGACGTGGTCATAATTACACTCAATGGACTCTCTGCAGACTGGTTTCGTTGGAAAATAAACGTCGCTTTTATTCTGGTGCACCTATTCCACGTATTAGCATGGCATGCGCTGCGCTGCAGAAGACGTCACATATTGCCTTTGCTGAAGACCATGAGATCTATGAGCAAACCAATCAGCAAATCTAAAATCAACGGAATGCTAATATTCCTTGGCCTTCTTTTGCTGACATACATCGGCGTGATGCCATGGGTGATTCATTCGCAAGATCAAGAATACTATACAAATTTGTACAGTTACGGAATAGGCATCGATAACCATTATGCAATTGCTTTCGTTGTACTCAAGCAAATAATCGTCATAGCTTTTCCAATGTTCTACACGTTTCTTATCTTAACACTGTACTTGGTTAACTGCCGTTGCGTCATTTCTTCTCTATCGGACTTCACGTATGCCATTCACTTGTCCTCAAGGACAAGGTTGTTCTGGCCATCTCAGACAAGGTTACTGGAAAGATATGCGGAGATCATTGGTACCTTGCAGCAAATACAGCGTATCTACTCAATACCATCTCTATGTCTTTGCTTGGGATATCTACTGTCGTCTTTCGCAAATATATCGAGTTTTGTCCTGCGACCAGAAGATTTCATAACAGCAGCGCAAATTTTCGAGCACGTTTTTCTGACATCATGCTCTGTGGTGAGCTTGTTTATGTTGTTTTATTTCGCGGGCCAAATACCTATCAAGATGGCTGATGTCAGGATGGAGTTTCACAGAGTTAAGGCAATTTCTGTTTCAAGCGCGGATAATAAGTCAGAGCCCGACGCAGCTTTTGCCCTGAAAGACTTGATAGATGTACCGGATATTGTATTATCCGGTGGGGATATTTTGTATTATACGAAAAGTAGTATTTGTGCAACAATTGGAGGATTTTTCACGTACGCACTCATTTTAATGACCAGTTAATAGCAAATAAAACATAGTCACTATTATCATATCTGTATCTGTTATGATTTAATCGCGTAAAAATGGTTTTGTAGTATATAAATCTGCTCGTTCCGTGCTCTTATTTGCAGAAATAAATATATTTCTTTTGATTTTGTATTCGTTATAATCTATTTACAAAAAGTAATGAGAAATTTTGGAAATGGATATCATCACACATAAAAAATACGAGCTAATGATGAAATAGGCTTAGTCGTGTTATAAAGTATCAATCGTCCTAATCACACAAAAATGCTTGTTTATGTTTCTAATTAACTATATTCCATTTTGAAGTAAGAAATGTGCATATCGATCCATATATTTACTATTAATGGACTTATAAATAAAGTATAAAATGTGAGTGACTACATTTAAATAAATGAATAACTCGTATTGAATTGTTTTGAAAAATTAAGAAGTATCAATTGAAGAGAGGACATATGCAAAATAGGAAGAATAATTTCATGAATAAAATCATTCTAACATCTGTCTCTATCCAATTAATATCCATTAATGCCCATGGTTACGTAAAATGGTGTGCAGATTACGCGCTATGTATGCAAATATTAAAAGTAAACATATACTTTCTTTTTATAATTAAAAATTTCTTTAATTAATAATTATATTCGCATTTCGAAGTCTTTTCATTTCTCTTCTAGTTGTTAAAAATCCGTTGTTTTTAAAGAAATTGAACCTTTTTAAATATATTGTGTTACTTTCAGCATCGAAACGGAAAAATATGCTCAAAAGAAAATAATTTTAATCCCAAGCACTGTGAACACATACCTTCTACGTAAACTCCGACTAAAGTCAAGAGTTTGGTATCCGAAAATTCTTTACAAGATTCTAAACAGTTATAGTCATTTATTTATTCACAGAATAATTCAAAGACATCCTGGAAAAACAGATTCATCATATGGAAGAGACAACATGTTGCGGATCAGAATTATACCACTTCACTTTTCGTAGTTTTAGTGACATATTTTTGAATTCGAAATACGAAATTGAAAAGACGGCCAATTCGTTTACTGTCTTTGTTCCTCACATTTCTTGCGCACTTTTCTCTCGATTTAATGAGACAAACTCGAATAGATTTAGGTTCCTGTGGAAAGTGTAAGCAAACACTCTCCAATACTTTCTGCTTTCTCTGAGTTGCAAGCTAAATCCTATCCTACCACTTCTAAGAAACGTACTAGTACGACCCAACTCGATTAATAAATACAAAATGAATACTCTGCTACTTAATGTTACTAGCTGATTTTTTCTGTTGGATTATATTTAACTCTAGTTGTTGCGTTCAGAGTGTGGTTCTTGTTAAAAGTGTACGCATCATACACTTTGCAATACTTTCAGCAGTACAACTTGATATTTGTTGAGGTACAAAACAAAGCATATCCTATCATATCTCAGAAATGCACAGCTAACTATTTAAGTCGATCAATAAATGCAAAATGAATACTCTGCTTAATGTTACTAGCTAATTTTCTCTGTTGGATTATATTTAACTCTAGTTGTTACGTTCAGAGTGTGGTTCTTGTTAAAAGTATACACATCATACACGTTGCAAAACTTTCAGCAGTATAACTTGACATTTGTTGTGTTACGAGATAAAGCATATCCTATCACATCACGAAAAGCACAGCTAGTATTAAATTCGATCAATAAACGCAAATTGAATACTCTGCTAATTCTTGCTTGCTACCCATCAGACATGCCTTCTATTGGGATGACGGGTTTGGTGTTTTCTTATCACCGCGAAGAAAATGTTTTCACACTTTGAACTATGGGTCGATGGAACTAATCGACAGAAGTTATTTTTGGTATTGTTTATCTCCTCATGACATTTCTCATTGAAAGCGTGTCACATGCAGACTTCATGGACTGCACCTCCAGACTAGATTGTCTCAAGAAAGGACTCGTCAAGAGATGTGCCGGCATCATAAATATTCTGCAGAAGATTAAGAACGGTTTTCAGAAGATGCTCAGTTTCTGTATGGAATGTGAGAAGCGTTTTCAGTTTGAATAATTGCATTTCCAACCTTGCGCATAAGCACTTCAAATGAATAATTAGTCTCATCCTAAGTATCCGAAAGAAACTTTCGTAATGTATAATGCGAAGAAGTGTTCCCGAAAATGTTTGTGGGACCAATCATTTGCCGCTTGTGATGGTAATTGATTTTGATGTTGGAATTTCTAATACCAACAACCGCTGGTAATTTTTGTGGAGTATCTTACTTTATTACAATACCCATAAACAGTCCGATCATTGTCGATTATATTAAATATATACTGTGTTTGACACAACTTGGCCTGATATGACTCATGCGCCATGAAAATCAACCGACCACTGTCGATAAAAAGTTTACTCAGCAGTTAGAGGAAATAATGGACTGAGTAATTGAAATGTTTAGGAAAAGATTTTCTCTATTTATTTTGGTAGTATATATTTTGTTTGGAATGTTAGCCTACGACTCGCAGGTTCCCAGCGCAGTGAACATACCCACTTAGCCACGACAGTCCCACAATGTCAAGGAAAGGAGCAATACAATATTTCAAAAGGATTCTAATCTAATAAAAGTACCAATACGATCTTTCTAAACGTGGAACGAATTCATGGTAGGTAGGTATTTTAATTAACGTCGTATCAGTACCACACAACGGGCTATTGGCGAACGTCAGGGATCTATCCCGAAGTTATAGATCCGAGGACAACACAAATTGAAAGAATTCATGCATGCTTTCGAAAGATGTGGTTATTTTGTCCTTCAGAGTGTTATGGTAGGTAGGTATTTAATTAACGTCGCACTGGAGCAAAACAACGGACTATTGAAAACGGTCCGGGAACAAACTCCGAGGAAAAAGATCCAACGACAACACGTAATTTTGAATTACGGTCAGATGACAAGATCACATCTGAACACCACGCCAACGTCAGGACATTTGACGAAATGACAGATTTAAAGTTCAACAGACCTCTTTGTACACGACGGTCTTTGGTTGGATTCGAAATCGCAGCCCTCCGGTTGCTAATCCGCTACCCTTCCAACCAAGCTACCGCGCTCGAAGGAAAGGAGCTTTTAAAGATACAACCAATATTGATACAAAATACCTAATTCTTGCTTCTAAGGAAAGGAGCAATATAATACAGTATTTTATAGGATTCTAATCTAAGGAAAGAGAACCTCTAGAATCTCTCTAAAGGTTGAAAGAATCCATGAATTCTTTTGAAAGATGTAGTTACTTAGCCTTTAACCCTACAAGTGGTATCCTCCAGTTATCTCGTCCATCAAGATCTGGTCAATTTTGCTAAAGACGATACATCTCCACATCAAGATACATCATCAATATTTTTACTATGATGGCGAGATCAAGATGATTTCATTCTGTTAACGAGATCAAGATCTGGTCAATTTTGCTAAAGACGATACATCTCCACGTCAAGATACATCATCAATATTTTTACTATGATGGCGAGATCAAGATGATTTCATTCTGTTAACGAGATCAAGATCTGGTCAATTTTGCTAAAGACGATACATCTCCACATCAAGATACATCATCAATATTTTTACTATGATGGCGATATCAAGATGATTTCATTCTGTTAACGAGATCAAGATCTGGTCAATTTTGCTAAAGACGATACATCTCCACATCAAGATACATCATCAATATTTTTACTATGATGACGAGATCAAGATGATTTCATTCTGTTAACGAGATCAGGGTCTGGTGTTATTTTTTTCAACGGCTAGATATCCTGTCCACCAAGATCTGGTCAATTTTGCCAATGATTGCGCTTTTGATGAGAGATACCTCTGTTTTCGCATGCGCACCTCTCGTTCCCTGGTCAAGTGACATCCGAGCATCAAATGTTCTAAAACAGACGCTGAAACAACTCAGCAATGAACAGACGTGGATAATTTACTGTATAACTTTTGATATCCGGCTATTTTACCTACACTACACTACCCTACAATAATGAACCGGACATCCAGATGTAATGGTATAAGTTAAAGAATGCATGCTTTAATTTAGGGGGGGGGGGTCCCCCACATGCTGCAATTACATCAACAACCCATCGGAATACTTTCAACAAGGTTTTGATACACAGCTATGGGTATTTGTGTCCATTCGTGCTGCAAGAATGTCGCCAGCTCTGCTGTAGATTTCAGACGTGGTTCCCTGGTCCGTAAACGTCGCTTCAACTCGTTCTACAAATGTTCTATGGGGTTTCGGTTGGGACTTTGATCAGGCAAAGGAAGACGTTTTACATCCATATCTTGAAACCACTGCTCGACAGAGGCTAGAACATGACATGGAGCGTTGTCGTCCTGGAAGTAACAGTCGTCCTTTCTATAAAATTGCCAGCGCATAGGAAGAACCTGATTATCCAAAATGTTCATGTAGGCGTCGGCGTTCGATTTACCAGGAACAACATGCAAAGGTCGGAGGCCATACCACGAAAAACACCCCCAAACAAGTAGTGGATTTTATACAAATCTGCTGGCGTCCGGTCCATTATTGTAGGGAAGTGTTTTTTGTACATATTTGTTGCGTGTGAAATAAAACTAGAAAACATAGCCGGTCGTCCGTCAATTTATTTGTAGGTAAAGTCCAACAACCTCGCCTGGGCCACGACCAAGGGGCTTAGAGTATTGTGGATTAAAAGCAACAACTCTCTCCTAACAAATCTCGCACCGCTGAGAGTGTTAGAGAAAAAACTATTCCACAGTAAGGATGCAACATCGACAGCAAAACATCGATGTTGATAATACATCGCCCCAAAAACATTGATGTTTTTAAAATTCAGTGTATTTTAACTTTTCCCCCCATTTCTTAAAACTGGTTTAGCAACTAGTGATGCGACATCGACAGCAAAACATCGATGTTCAAGATTAAAACATCGATGTTGATAATACATCGCCCCAAAACCATCGATGTTTTTAAAATTCAGTGTATTTAAACTTTTTTCCCCATTTCTTAAAACTAGTTAAGCAACTAGTGATGCGACATCGGCTCCAATACATCGCTGTTTTTTTATAAAACATCAATATTTTGAAAACATCGACATCGATGTCGCATCCCTACTTTTCAGACCCTTCACCCTTGGTCACTTTGGTCAAAAAGTATGTTCAATTTGATGATTATGAAAATTATGCTACGTTAAATAGGTCGTGGTCACAATGTCCCCCATGTTCCCATACCAAATCAATACCTGATCAGGGGGTTATCGGCCTCTGATTGGGATCTAAATTACGATATGTGTGAGTGAATGGATGTATGAAAGGGACCTTCCTGTAAAACGGATGTGTCATGGATGTCGAGCAAAGTCGGACTTCCTCCCAATGGGGCTCAATAACATGGAAGGCGCACCCCCCCCCTCGCCTCTTGCCGTCTTCGACGGGCCTGGCACTCCTCTGGTCTGCCAGTGTAGGCATAAGAAACAACAACAACATGCTACTCGGTTATTTTTTAAATTTTTATAACGGTACTTTTTTCATTTAAAAATAAAACATCAATGTTACAAAAACATCGACTCCAATACATCGATGTTAAATACATTGATGTTTTTAAAAAACATCGATGTTTTGAAAACATCGATGTTTTGAAAACATCGACATCGATGTCGCACCCTAGTCCACAGGTGCATAACGCTCAACAGAAACGAAGATGAAGGGAGTAAGTTTTCTTCTATCCCGTTCCCCTCTCATGCTTTTCAATCCAGGATCCCCAGGGAATGATTGATTTTCAATTTCGTTCAATCTCTTCCCTTCCGCGGCCACCGATTGAGTGACAGCGGCCGGTGTCGCAGGCGTGGCCTCGCCCGAGCCCCCCGTAAACAGACACTAAATAAGAACAGAAGGCCAATCACTTCAACCTCTTCAAGTCGCCGATCTGTCAGTCTCGGGCGGCCGATCCCAAATAAGGAGAAATCGAAATTCTTTTTGCCCCACCGAACGGTAGGGTTCGAATCCAACAGGTGGGCATCAAACGGGTTCCATGAAAAGTGGAGGACGAAATTGTAATTGAATGGAATTCCTCGGCTGTTTTTCTTTTATCGGGGTTTGTTTTGATGCCGCGGTGGCATTAACACCGAAAGAATTCGGAATTTATCAGGTTACTTCCTTTGTAGATGATCCGATTCCAACATCTGTGAATGGCGATACGCTGGCACATTTTATTTCAGAACAGTCCCAAATCCGGAATCCTCCGGCACTCGGCCATCCGGATTTTGGATTATTTGCATTTTTTGTCAAAAAAAACTTTCATCTAACACCATCACCCGCACGAATTTTGCGTTTGTAATAGTAAAATAGCAGATGTATAAAAAGGAATAATTTAAACAAAAGGAAAATAAACTTGTTAACAATGCAACACATTTTACCTACAAATATTCTAATTTTTCTGTGTGGTATTATTCAATACTCTGAGCGTGTCCGTTATTTTCCGTTGTTTCATCAATCAGGTCCAGGTTTAACTCCTTGTTCTTTAAAAAATTGTCGGAAAGATGGAAAAAAGCGAGGGGGAAAAAAAAACGCCGGTTAGCAAAACGTCTGGATTATGGACAATTCCGGATTTCGAACGTCCGGATTTGGGACTTTGTACTGTAGTTAGGGAAAGTAGTCTGGATAGATATAAAGTTACAAAATACAGATTAACAATCTATGAGGTTATTTTGACGAGGTATCTCGTCCGTAAAGATCTGCATATAGATTTGCCAATGACGAAATACCTCGTCAAAACAACCTCCTAGAGGTTTAATCTGTGTTTTGTAACTTTATCTCTATCCAGACTACTTTCTTTAGATTATCATTAGAAGATCCACTTATTTCCTAACTCGAAGTATTATCGAAACTGATCAGATCTTGATGGAAGATATACCTGATCATTGGAAGACTGCCCAGATCTTGATGGAAGATATACCTGATCATTGGAAGACTGACCAGATCTTGATGGAAGATATACCTGATCATTGGAAGACTGACCAGATTTTGATGGAAGATATACCTGATCATTAGAAGACTGACCAGATCTTGATCTCGTCATCTTAGAAAACCATCAATATCTTGATGACGAGAAATCTCGTCAAAAACAAAATTGATTGGAACGTGATGGACGAGATATCGCTTGAAGGGTTAATAATAATTAAGCCTAATTGGGGCTAAAGAAAACAGTCTCACCATCCAAATGTTTTGGTCAAGACCCTGGTCCTGATGAGTTCCTGATGAACAAGTATTGTTCTGTCCAGTTCATTTCGTTTCTTGTGCTGATCATAACATTTGAACAAGATAATAAATATCGGTTTTTCATTAAATGCACCAAAATTATACAAGCACTGCCTATATATTATAGTTGCACAATACAATAATAGGTGAGTATTACAATTCACAGTTAGAAATTTCTCAGAAGTTGAACAAGCCTTTTAGAGCACAGAGTAGAAATGGCACGATGAAAAGATTGGACGCGATAGTCCAAGATAACGGAAATCTCATATATCAAAAAGAATTAAGAGCTAATTCTCGACCTGACATCCAACTGGGTCACCTATCGCTGCCTCGACTAGTTAGTTGCTACTTCAATTACAAAGTTCCCTGTTTTGGCGAAATTAATTGCAATGGATAATTGGGCACGAAAATAGATATCGCGGTGAGACGCATTGTTTTATTTCGCAGTGTGTGCTTTTTTTTCAATTCTTTTATTCAGCAAATTTAGGTTTCAGATCATATAATCTTAGCATCAAATTGGGTAATGGTAATTTTTAGTTAACGTCATACTAGAGCAACACAACGGGCTATTGACGACGGTCCGGGATCAGTCCCTTAAGGGAAAGATCCGAGGACAACACTTCGTAATTTTGAACCACGGTCAGATGACGAAGCAACGCCTGAGCTGGCACCCCACTCTCCAAACTTCCACGCCAACCCAACGTGAGGACTTTCGGCCACGACAGATTTAAGGTGCACCAACTGCCTCTACACCATTCGCTTACAAACATCCATGCCCGGACCCGGATTCGAACCAGGAACCTTCCGATCTAGAGGCTAACACCTTAACCACTATAACGGTTGGTCGGCGCATCAAATTGGGATAATCGAAGTTGCACAGATTATTATGATAATAGCGAAATATAGTTGAAAGTTATTCAATTACTGAATAAGGTTGCTTTATAATGCTTTAAACACGTAGCTACTGCATCCGGAGATGATACTCATGGGTAGGGCAACTTTTTTGTTGCAGTAAAAATGGGAAAAGTTGCATTCAAGGAAATAAAGTTGCATTTATTTTTGATACACTAAATTCTAAAATAAATTTTTCATAAAAAATGAAAAATTGAAATATATTGACAATTTTAGTCGTGTATAACAGTAGTATAATACATTCTTAAATACAGAAGAACGTTGAATGGCCGATCCTTGGCCAGTACTATCTTTAATATTGAAAAACTGCGCCAGCCGCATTCATATAATGTGCTTGGATAGAAGAAGCGCCAAATCGTTTCGCTCGACATTCAGAGATTTTAAAACGTCATATCTACGAGGCGAACAACACATGGACACTCACCTCGCAAACTCTGCAGCCGATTACGCAATTTTCCTCTGCATTTTCAAGAGTACCAACCAATGTGTGTACTTCTTGTCATTTCACTTTCGTGACGAACAGCTTCTTACCATTAACTTCTTGTTTGATCCGCAATACTTCGGCGTTCGCAAGATCAGACACACGTGATCGAAAAGTTGGTTCAGAGGGCAGAAAATAAAATATTAATTTTATGTTAATAATTCTAAGCTAAATTTAAAAAAGTTGCAGGTGGTTGCATTTATGCAGAAAATTGCATTTATGTTGCGGTTATAACTCACTTACAATACATCCCATGTTGGAGGAATTTTGGTTTTAGTACTTTACATGCAGCGTAGAACGTGTGAAAAAAAAGTTGCATTTGTTGCAAAAAGTTGCCCTACTCATGGGTCAATAACCCTCTTTTCCAAAATGCGTAGATTAACCTCACATTGCAAGTTGTTTCGACAAGATATTTCATCCATCAAAATCTGACCAATTTTGCTGAAGACCAGACATCTCGTCAGTAAGATAGTAAAGATTTCTTGATGATGACGAGATCAAGATATTGTCTGTTTTCTTCTAATGACGAGATATCTCGTCCGTCAAGATGTGGTCAGTTTTCTTCTAATTACAAGATATCTCGTCCATCAAGATGTGGTCAGTTTTCTTCTAATGACGAGATATCTCGTCCATCAAGATGTGGTCAGTTTTCTTCTAATGACGAGATATCTCGTCCATCAAGATATTGTCCTTTTTTTCTAACGAAGAGGTAACTCATTAAGGCAACCACAAGGAGGGTTGAGATTCAGCATCTCAAGATTGCAAAATGCTATACATTTATCAAACATGTAATTTTGATGCAACTGCACATTGTTCTTTCATCAGTAACAAACATTTTGATTTTGCAGTTAAAAAATTCGGCATTTTTGATATAGTTGCAATCAAAGTAATTGAGCAGCTAGGTGGTTAATTATAACTATCTGGTATCTATCTGAACTTAACATCAATATAAAATTAATGGCTTTCTTAAATGTTTTTGTTTACCATTTTCCGCTTTATTTCTACTTTCTTAGAAGTTCTTTCATCTTCATTACAGCAGTATGTCATTATCTATATATATCAAATTTGGTACACTTATTCTTTAGAACACTTCGATAAACATAGGCTATTTCTTTCCTGTCTTCAGATAAATGTGTATGAGTTAATACAAGGAAATGTCGCGGTCATTTTTGAAATCCGAGCAACGCCAGGTTATTCAGCTAATATCGAGGTTATAAAATTCATCGTAAACATCTAGACATTCGTATCTAATTCTTGGACTCGCCACTCATAAAAGATGTCACACATTTCTTAATATCGCAACGTTTTTATATGCTATCGATCCACTTTGGGATTTTCCGAAGAAATTCCCTCTATGAGTAAGCAGCGGACAGATGTGTAAACTTGAAATAATTTTAGGCTTCGAGAATTCGTGACCATAAAGGTCGCATTTAGGCAGAAAAGTTCTTCCTAATCGGAAGTAGGTCACCACATATGAAATAAAGAAACTCTTAACTAAACAACTATAGGTTATCTATCTCTGATTTACTGTACGATGTTCTATTGATGTATTTCTATGTAAAAGAAAAACGAACTTCTCTTGAAGATGGTTGTGCCTGGTCAAATACATACATATATCTTTGTACTCAGGAATAGAAAACTGTACTCGGAAAAATGAGGCGTATTTGAAGTTCTGCCACTTCCGGTTTTTATCAAATCTCATCTGTACGAAATGGAATCAAGTAAAAGCAAAATCAATTTTTTTAAATGTATTAATTTTATATTTGAGATCTTTTCGTTTAAGAAACGCTCCATATACCGTATTCGAACGAAGCAATCGCGAACTAGTGGCTGACTTAAATAGGACAGTTTATTAACCCTCTTGGGGGTTGTCTCGACGAGGTATATCGTCTCATCAGCAAAACTGATTAGATCTTAATGGACGAGATATCTCGTCATTAACACATTTTGTCAGATCGCGATGAAAGAAATATCTGGTTGTAACCACTAAAAGAGCATTTTGAATATGATTTAAGAATAGCGGACCCAAGAAGATGTCCGAGCTAGGGGTTAAGTTAAAAGAGATAAAAGTATGTGCGAAAAAAAAAGCAGAGAGTATGAAAAGCACAATCAACAAATTTAGGAGTTGGTTCACTGACTTCTGAGAAAATACTAAACTGGCAGTGAGTTAATAACCTGGGAAGTGGATTGCGTAGGAAAAAATGAAATTAATTTATTTGTGTTTAAGGACAATATTTCAGGAATTCGTCACTTATACAACTTGGGCTTATAAGGAAGGTACACTAAGCCTAAAATTTCAAAAATGAGTAATTCCTACTTTCAAGTCCAAACTCATGTGTTCTATACATAGGAAAAGGCATAGAAATCTCTTCTAATCTTCCTTCAAAATAAAACTTCGCATCCATATTGAATAACAGCATTTCTAAACGAGATCTGTTCAGAAAGCATACAACCAAGCAATTATGAAACAGGATACATTGCACCTAGGACTTTTTTCGTCGCCTTGTACTTTGGGGGTCTTTGGTGCAAAGATCATTATTATAATCAATATTAGCTGAACCATCCTATTATCTCGAATCGAATCCACGGTCTGAAATCTCAATCATTTCAGAGGAGAGTTTAGCTTTGAGAAAAGTCATAACTCGCAGGGCACCAAATCCGGGCTGTACGGGGTGCTGAGCCACACTACGGTGATTTTATATTTAGACAAAAATAGCCTGCATGAGACGTGATGAATGTCATACATTTGATACGAAGATCATTTTTCAAAATCGGGGAACAATAGTTTTCATATTACCCCTATATCATCTTTTAATTCTTGCGCTGTCACGTATATTTGTTGATTGCAGCCCGTATTCGTTCAATATTCTCAAGTGTTCCACTCGTCCAAGACCTTTCAGGACGTGTATCAGTTTCAACGGATATCTGGTTGGCTTTGAAGCGGTTGCACCAAATCTTTGTTTACTTTGATGCGAATTCTCTGCTCTACTCTTGCGGTCATTGTCGGTGGTCTCACAGAACTACAATAACTCAAGGACGTCTAACACCCAACTGATTAGTTCAATGGGTTATTGACTTTGCACACATGCGCATCAATGTTCCTTTTTCTTGAATTTCAAGTTACATCGATACCACGCAAACCGTTCACGTACCATTAACAACGGCATAATACCTTCCGGACTGACAATCGTATCGTATGAACAACGTGACAATATCCTATTAATATCATCACTCAAAGTGCAAAAGGTCGTGTGTCTAAAATCTGTATTTTTCAGAGGAGCAAAAAAATAATAATCACTTTCGTTAAGATTTGATTCTATTATTATAAAATACATTTGGTTTCAATTTTTATTGGATCAGCTGATGACAGAAGAGATTTAGCCACCAAATGGAATACAAAATGCTGTATATGGCAATACTTTAAAAGAATAGAATTTTTGACATACGACCTTTTGCACTTTAAATGACGATATTTATATTATTCAAGGACTCATTTATTTCAAAAGCTTATTTTTGGTTGGCAAGACCCCTTGAGATAGGTCTACTTACAAAATGTGAAAATAAGAATGTGAGCTCTATAATTTCACCGTCTAAATATGGCGTTAAAAACTTGTTAGTTTTATGCAGTTGCTCGTGATGGAAGTTTTATGTCACTTCCATATTTAGCTATTTTCCCATAAAACTTTTAAATCCACAAATTTTCATTACTTTATTCCTCCTTCTAAAAACTATAAAACGCACACTTCGAGAAGTTTTAATTAACTCAATAGGAGCTACACGACACTGTAATGTTATGATGAAACTCAAACGTCTAGTTATGTTACTCAACTAGTAAAAATTCTGTCACCTCCATCTAAAAACAGTATGCACTAATCTATTAACTTTGAGCAGTAAATTGTTCTCTTAGGTGCATGAAGCAATAACTCTGTAGGCATCTCCACCCTAATTTCAGAATCATCCCACCTTTATCAGGACACCGGAGTATAAATAAAAGACTTCGCCCTAACTGCTATCTTCTTAAATCAAAGTTTGCACAGTACTCTATGATTTAAACCCGAAGCAGTGTAGCTACATAAAGGACATTGGGAGCGGGCCGATCCTAGCTTCCTACAGGTTTTCTCCGTGCGACAAATTCGTGGGAAAAGGTCCCAGTCGTTTTTATACCTTTTGAAGATTAGATACCTTTGAAGGTGTGGGAGGCTATAAAAACAAACATTAAAAGATTTATGGTACGCAACGGAAGAGACTAAGGAAATATTTACTATATTCCTCTCGAATTACTTATTCGTTTGACTGGAATTTAGTTTGTTTTGAGTTTCCTTCAACACTGAACATACGACAATGAACTAGGAATATCTCCATATCAATCCTTAGAAAATTTTATCATAGATATCCTGATGGATACTTCTGGGAATAATTGAACTAGCAAAGTATCCATACATGCAGTTGGTTATGTGGGACCACATTTAAAGTTTGCAACGAGGGGACGTGTGTTACTATGTGACTAGGTAGTAGTAAGTCCACTTCAGGCATCGGAAGAAAGATACTGGGAAATATTTACTATTTTCTCTTGAATTACTAATGCATTTGTTTGCGGACTTTTGTCTGTTTGGAGTTGCTAGCAACACTCATTATGTTGTAGAGTCGTTACCTCAAACGGTAGCATGAAAACAGTACGAATCGTACACAAGGAGAGGACAGCTAACAGCTAAGGTTTTAAGTTCTTATTATTTGAAGAACGTAAGAATATGTACAATATTTACATCATCTATATATATATAATTCTCTTACGTGTCACGCAAAAAAGACGTTATTTGTTTTCGCGTTTTGGCAACATTGTACGATTCTTTGTTTATCCCAAAGCCTCGCGCTTCAATTGAATTTATAGCGTTATCGGATGAAATTTTATTGAAAAAAATGAATTTTAGTCGAGCTGTTGCAGTAAATAATAGAAATCAAAGAAAACGAAGGATCTTTTCAGGGTCATTTAAAGAAAAGGTCCGTTTCGGGGCAAACTATTATAGTTCAACAAGACGCTTGCATTACAACTTTCGACAAACTCAATGAAAAAGCGTGGGTGGCTCGAGTGCTGGGTAAATGTACACACAACCAACATGCTGGGTTTTCAATTTCCAAATCAACGCTCACATTTCGAGTCAAAATTTGCTCAAAGTTTCCATTTGAATTCTGATTCCAAAGGTACTGAAAATATCTTTTCTGAAAAACAGCATAAAATTTAGATTTGAAAAATATTTTTTTGGAATATCATATTTTGTTAACAATTCCTTCTGCTAGGACACATGTCTTCATTGATGCGAGCGAAGCGAGCATAGGTTCGCGCAGCGAACCAATGAGGATTGCGAAGCAATCCTCTGGGGGTTGGCGAGCGTTAGCGAGCAGGGGGCGGGCCCCCTAGTAGTATTAATTACAGTACGCAAATACCTATTAGTATTTGTTCTCAAAGTCTATCGTAGTCACCAAGCGTCACCCTATGCCTCCGGCTCTTTCTCTCTCTCTATCTCTCTCTCTCTCTCTATCTATCTCTCTATCGTCTCTAGTGCTCTGTCTTGTCTCTACAACTGTCATTCGTCAGCAGTTCAAAAGTAATCCAACGGTAAAAGTCGAGATCCAATCAGAGATATTCTGGACGAACAACCACCTGTTCTACTTAAGCCGTTCTAAAAGCAAATGACGCGGAATAATTATCAGTCAGAATATATTCGGCATTCCGACAGGTGTGAGAAATTCCGATAGGTAGTGTTCTTCCCAATATGGAATGACTGCACCAGGAATACCCTCCATACCAATACTCAGACAAACTTTATCTGATATGAGTACTTTTGGGAAATAATATAACTAACACAACACCTGTACCATTTGATTATGAGATACCAAAAGCTATTTAATGAGAGGGAATGTCTGTTCCTGGATGACCTGAGCAGAACATCCGCATTAGAAAGATCACTTTCATGCAGCGGAATAAAGACGCTAAGAAATATTTACAATTTCTATTGAATTACTTATACGTTTGATTGGTTTGATTTGACGTCCGACACCCTAATGACACTGCACTTAGAATATCGTCATAACTATCCTTAGAAAATTTACCTCATGTGGTGAGTACTTCTGGGTTGGTAATCTAACCAACACAGCACCCGTGCCAGTCGGCTATAACCCTCCAATTGATTTCGAAGAGATATCTTGCCATCAAGACCTGACAAAATTTTGCTAATGATGAGAAATCTCGTATAATGACAAGATCAAGATGTGGTCAGTTTTTTTATTGACGAGATATTTCGTTTATCAAGATCTGGTCAGTTTTGATAACAACGAGACCCCTCGTCTAGACAACCACCAAGGGGGTTGATCCTCTGAGGGGTGCACACACATATGTATTTTTTACAGTCTGCAGTCTTCCTTGCATGGCACTGTTGCTTTCTTGACCAATACAATCTCTTCTAGGATTCTTTCAACCAATAGATGTGATTACTTAGTTCTATGTAGAGATAGGCCTACTAACCGGTCGGATGGTTAATGTGTTATACTCTAGATCGGAAGGTTTTTCTGGATCGAAACCGGGTCAGTGCATGGATGTTTGTCAGCGTATGGTGTAGAGGCAGCTGGTGCATTTAAATCTGTCGGGGCCGAAAGTTTTCCTGTTGGGTTGGTGTGGAAGTTTGGAGAGTGGGGTTCCAGTTTACCTGTTGCCTCGTCATCTGATCATGGTCTAAAATTACGTGGTACTATCCTCGGATCTTTCCCTTAAGGGACTGATCCCGGACGCATATTAACAACCTTTACCTGGAATAGAAGACATGGAGAAATTTTAAGCCCGCTGATTCGTTGGTTTCAAACTGTCGACTATGACATCACTACGTGACATCATCATTAATGGCGATGCTTCATGTGGACTCTGTCATTACTCATTACTCGGTAGTTTCTACTTGAACTGAAAGCCGGTGGCAAAACCTCTGCAACATAAATAACGAATCTATACAACAGATCCCCAGGAATAACGAAAAACTCCCCTGTATCCGCCTTCTATTCTGTTCAAGGTCCCAAGTGTCTTTTAAAGTTCGCAAATGTATTATTTTTTAATTATGCGTGTAGAATCTATACTGAAATTAAAACTAAACACAAAACATTTACGATCAAATTACGAGTACATGGCACAAGCCGTTGAACTGTTCGCTTGGTAATCATCTAAAAACTATCGCTTTCTTTTTGATTAGTATTCTATTTTCGGTCGAATCAGTTTCAACTTTTTATTTCGCAAACATTTCAAGTAAATAGTGATACTTTTCACACATGCGGAGTGTGCTCTATGGGTGAGTGACGTCATAGATCTCGGAGAAAGATAGCAACGAATCAGCGGCCTTAAAATTTCCCCATGTCTTCTATTCCAGGTAAAGGTTGGTAATATGCATCCCGAACCGTTATTAATAGCCCGTTGGATTGCTCTAGCACGACGTTAATTAAAAATTACCATTACTATTACTTTCGCGGATTGTGGGGTTGAATCAATACTACTCGGAAATGTCGTGGAGCTTGGAGAGACCATTTTTTACACAGCGTCACAAGAATGAATCTTTCGAGTGATTGAAAGCGTGGTGTAAACTCATTAGGTGAGATGTGAAGCTGTAAAAGTATCCCTTGTGATGAAGCAAATTCACTGTTCAGTAATAACTCAACTTTGCCTTTGGAGTTAATACGAGCTGCCTCCTTAGAAAAACAAAAGAATCTGGAGAAACCAGTGGTATTCCAGTTATCTGGATACATAAAAAACGTTGGTTAGAAGCTCCACTTCTGTGAAACCAATATGTGCAAAATTACCATTTCGTTTAATAAATGGCTGTTAAAGCGAACGGAATACTAATATGTTGTGTCAGAGGAGAGATAAACATCGTCTTCACTCCAGCGTTCAAAATAAGATGTTCCGATCGCACTCCGATGCATCATTGCCATACATTTCTTCCGGCTCCAGTCTTCCCCGACGGTTTCAAAGCTGACAGAAACTGCAGACAGCTTTACAAATATTTATTGCTGAAACAGACAACGATACGTGCTCTGGAGGGTCATTTAGATTTCACTTCTTGTTTCATCACATGGGCATGCTGCACGCGAACATTAAAAAGCACGCGGCGTTCGTCTCTTCCTCCTCTCCTTTTATCCGAATATTATTAAGGATATCACGTAGCAGGATGTTGTATGATATATGTGGGCTGAATGCGTTGCGTCAAATTTAACGACGCGCGGTTATTTTACGGATGCTACTTCTGTTGGGTGAAGTTGCTTTCGTTTTCCTGCATTAATTGGCTAAAGTATGGATTTGTTCTATTTGTGATGATAATTGTCTTAGTCTTAAGATTCATTTTGTTTTTTATCGTCTGCTGGAAAATCATTCCCCGCGAAAAATGAAAACGGAAAAAATATTTTGGAATCTGATCTTTCATGCTGTTGCCATTCCAAAGAAACCAATAATAATTAAATTTCATTAAATTCATTTAAAAATGTTCTAGATAGAATTTTAAAATTCGGCCGCGACCCTAACATTGCAAACAAATTGGACTACCTGTGTGCCAAATCCCATTTCTGTAAGTGTCATAGATTCGTCAGGACTTTGCGTGCAGGAAACAAACAAACAAACAGACAAAAATTTCCTTTTATACTATAGAGATTGTGAAGAATTTGCTCAGCAGTAATTGATTTGAATTGTGGATTGATTCCATTCGTTATTAGGTTTTTTGGTTGTGAGAACGTTTATTCATATCTTCTGTTCTGAGCAGTAGCTAGTTGTAATTGATTTGAACTGTGGATTCGTTATGTTTTCCTCAATCGGTTTATCTGTTCATAAGAATTTTCTTACATGTTCTGTTCCGTCGTGTTCTACCACGTTGCTTTTGTTTCTGTATTGATTAATTCTTTTAGTTATGATAATTTTCGGGGTTTTAGGATCTTTTGGTTGCAAGAATGTTTATCCAAAAAAAAAACAGTAGAAGAAAAGCAAGCACGACTGTAGCATAAACTTCAAATGTACAAACAAAATAAATAAATGTTTACCTATGTCCTCTATTTTGTGGAGTTTCTCAACAGCAATTGATCTCAAAGTAATTCATTCCATTCGCTAGGTTTCCCTGATTAGGTTTATTTGTTTTTAATACTGGTCTATATTCTATTCCGTCGAATTCTACCAAGTTGCTTCAGTTTTTCTATGGATTAATTCCATTCGTTTTGATAATTTTCGAGTTTTAAGGTGTTTTGGTTGTGAGAATATTTGTCCATATCTTCTGTTCTGTGGATTTGTTCCATAGTAATGAATTCCATTCAATATTTCTCGATATCGTTGTTCAAAAGAATGTTAACATGTTATGTTTCATCGAATTCTACCAAGTTGTTTTCTGTGGACTGTCTCCATTCGTTATAATATATTTCTTATTAGAGAATATTTTCGCAAAAATGAGCCTATGAAGTAAAGTTCTGCCAAGTAGGTTTCGTTTCTCTGTGAATTAATTCCATTACTTTCGATAATTTTAGGGTTTTTTGGTTTATTTGGGTGCTACAAGAATGTCTGCCTCATTATCTAAAGAAATTCTGGCATTCAAATACGATTTTGTGTTTATGCTTTTTCATTGAACTTTCAATACAATTTTAAATTATCCTTGTTATGACGAGTATTAATAAATGTCAACAATTTGTTCAATTAATTTTGTGACATAAAATATTTAAAACTATTTACTTCGTGCATTGTTACAACTTATAAATAGCTTCTCACTTCAAACAAAAAGTCTAGCAATTTATCCTTATTTGCAACAAAATTAAACATTTTTCGTTCATTATCAAATTACCATTTCATTATCATTTTTCGTTCAAATATCTAACTTTTTTTTTTAAAGTTATATTTAGGAGAGTAGTATAAATGCAGAAAGTTTCATCCTAATAAAAGGGTTTTGATGCAATTTTAAGCCTTTATTTGTGAGAGACAAAAATTCATCAATGATTTACTATCAAAACCTTGAAGTCCAATTTGTTTGAGTTTTTGAGATTTTAACATTATTTGGGAACACGATTTAAACTTGTTTCAAAAGCTTCTAAAATAGATAACTTACAAAGATCTTTTTGATAAATTGGCAAACCTCGAATCCAGTAACTGGTCTATAGTTTAGTATCTAGTTTTCAACGATCCTGAAAAATATTTGTTTCAAGAGTTGGAAGGGTTTTGCAAGTAAGAACGATACTTTAGTAAACAGATTGAAAGGTAGGTAGGTAATAACTTAACGTCGTACTGGAGCAACACAAGGAACTATTGAGGACGGTTCGGGATCTATCCCGAATTATGTATTTGAAACGTCTCAATGAAAACAGTGTAGAAGAAAGCTTAAAAATGAGCATTTAACAAAAGTTCGTGAGTAAATTCTCCCTACAAGTAAATGGTGAAAGCGAGCAAAGTTTTTAAAGAAAAAGTCTACTACGTATTGCATTTTCTAATTATAGGGATACGGGCAACATCTAATTTTTCAGGCTAGCAATTTTCAAGTTTTTAAAAATTTCAAAATTATAATAGCTCAGCAATTATTCAGGAAGTCGTGTTGTCTTGAACTCTCAATTTTTTCGCACGCATTCCATTCCACAGAACAGAACTTCTTTTGATCCTCTTGAACAATCTGTTTTTCATTTCCATTTTTCTCATTATGGAATGGATTATCACTACCTTTTCCAGATTCTTTCACTTCTTTTTCGCTTACCAGTTTACGGAATTTCTTTAAACCGCAGACATAAATCATTATCGTCAGTTTCATCTCTTTTTAAATGCTCTTTAAGGATTACTGTGGTATGACTATAACGCTTATTTGTTTCATCACTTATTCTTTTGCTTAGAGCAGGGCTCGAAATACCCGTGTGCACAGGTGCACTGTGCACATGAAAGTAAAATGGTGCACCTAATTTTTTCCCGCTAGGTGAACGAGTGCACTTATTGCTAAAAGGGGGGGGGGCGTGTTTTATGTTATTTGATGTTTGAACAAAATATTAGTATCGATCTCTCTCGCTCTAAAGGAATGTAATTAAAATTCCTTCATACACACTATGCGAAAACAAAATTGCTGTGCCGTAACGGGTTTATACAGGAGGAAGGTTTACTTGTGCCACTGCCACCAGAACTTTCCGATGAGAGAAACATTTTCCAGATGGCTCTGTTGAAGCGACTGTCGCGACACCCGTGCGCCGGAAAAGGGAGAATTTAGATGTTTAAATATTTTTATTTACTATCTACTAACTATATATATCTATTATACTACTAACCTATCTAAACATACCCAACTAATAAAGTAGTTTACATTATATTAATGCTCTTATAATACGTTTTTTAAATGTGCTTCTAAAATATAACTTGTGCGCTTAATTTAAAAACTTAGGTGCACAAGGTGCACCTGTATTAAAAAATCTATTTCGAGGTCTGGCTTAGAGTATAATCTAGATAATGTCCAAAAGACGGGGGGTGTTTTACAAGTCTCGCAGCAACCAATTCATGTTCATCAAGGAAGTGTTCCACAGAGGCACTGATACAATCTAAAACAAGGAAAGGGCTTACAGGGGTAGCGAACTAATTTATAAATATTTAAACCAGAATACATACGTATGGTTTAGTCTATTTTAGATACAACCTACCTGCTTTAAAAAAAAGTTCAACTTTTATCTACACTCTCTTGAGCTCAACGTCATTGAGCAATGCAATTCATCGCAAATATTTGAGGGGTACCAAATAGATTATGTTCCCAACATTCTCCCTGAACCCTTATTGTCTCGACGATGTATGCAGTCATGATAAAACTGACCAGATCTTTCTGGACGAGTAATCTCGTCATTAAAAGAAAACACGATCAATAGGGAAGAAAACTGACCAGATCTTGATATAAAAAAAAATCGGCGATGTCTTGATGACCTATCTCGCCATTAGCAAAATTGATGGGATCTTAATTGACGAGATATCTCGTCGAAAGCACTTGGAGGGGGGGGGGGTAAAAGTTATCAGGAAACAAACTCTAAAATCAGTCCAACTCCACTTTCACAGTTTCGTTCGCAGAGAGATCATTGAGAAGAAAAGAAACTCACAGTAAAATGTCCCTGCAACTTGGTGGTCGTCTCACGTCTCGTATCCAGGAAGAAGGAACTAAGGAATCTTACCAATCCCTATTCTTCCGAATCCATACAAGACATACCTGCCCCAAGAAGCGGAAAAAAATCCTTCCAAAGCACTGCCGGTCTTTGCGTGCCGGTTAATCGCAATGGTGGCGCCATGAAGATTCCGACTTGATTAATGACACCAGAGATTGTTCGAAATTTTCTTCGTCCCACGCATGCACACCAGAGTGAGGAATGTCTCGGGTAAGGTAGTAACCCAAATTTGCAATACCCTCCAGACTACTTGCAAGGAGCACGGGAAGAGTTGCTTGTGCTTCGTGTTTGAAAGGACCGACTGTTTGCACAAACCCGGAATAAATTGGTCCTCAGAAAAGGTTTAATTAAGTTATTAAAAAGTACTTAATAACCGCCATGTGATGGAGTCGCTGATTGGGTTGATCATGCGTTAATCGGTTTTGATGAAATTTCTTACCGCACTGATAAGACCAAATAAATTTCGGATGAAGTTCTGGAGACAGAATCAATTGGGGTAAGGATAGTAAGACTTCGTTTAGTATGCAAGAGCCATCATCTGTTTTCTTTTGAGTTTAATTTACCATGGATCTCTTTTCATGTGGATATCAGTGAAAATGAAATCTCGGTGAAAGAAGGCATCGCAGTCATCACAATCATATACATTGACGTATTACAAAATATTTGCGAAAAAGAAACTTTCGAACAATATCTCTTGGAAAATTTCTACCACTCGTAGACAAAAAACGCGTTTCATACAACCAGAATAAACACTTTCGAAGACGCTCTGAAATTCGAGGGTGGTAGAGGTTCAGACTTTTATATTTTTCAACTAACCACACACAGTGGATGTTTGAAACAAATTTCATATGTCCATGTTTTAAAGTTTTCTTGACCTATCGGAAATGTAATTCGGAGCAAGCCTCTCCTGGTCATCTCCTTAGTTGTCTGGGGGAATCCGGGGAGTATGTGTATTTCAATCTTTTCCAAGTCTCGGACTTAAGTGCGTGCATTATCTCATAGGCTTGGTCTAACTTGTCTAGACCAAGTGGGAAAAAAAGCAATAACTACAGCATTCATCCGTCGCTGCAATTTGTACAACTTTATTGCAATGTCTCACATTTAATCGTAAAAGATTTCAAGCCGGGTCCTTTCTTCGGCTTACAATTATATTATAATATGGGTGCACAACACATGGCCTTCAAGCTGCTTCTATCCGTTCAGTGTAGGTCTTAAATCTATCAACAATAGACTTAATTAGAAAATAATTGGAATCCCCTTGGTGGTTTATCTTCGTATCTAAACTACTCTATATATAGTCTGTTCAGCCTCCAATCAGGTCCCAACTGTTGTGAGTTCAGGGGAGAGATAATTTTTGTTGATCTTCATTCCCCCTGGAGTAATAGGACAGTTTTTGTCTCGACGAGATATCTCGTTCTTAGTACAATTGATCAGATTTTAGACGATATATCTCGTCAAAACCCTTGGAGATTTAATCGGTTAGGGAAAAATTAATGGGCTAAATTCTCTAAAAGGGTGATATGAGAATGTCGTTGAAATAAGAAGTAAATAAGACGCCCGATAAAATCAGTAAGTTTAGCTGGAAGACGGAGACGGATAATTGCATTTTATGTCTGAGAAAAGCTTTTATTTTCTTATATTTCCTTCCTTTCTCCAGTTCCAATAACAGTACACTTAATCACGAGTATTTTAGGTGTGAATTCTGATAACCAGTCTATATGTAGTAGCGAGTACCAATGACAGGAAAAGAAGTGGACTTGCTTATCATTCAATTTTTTCTTTCTCTATTGTTTGGAAGCAGCATATAAAAATACTATCGTTATAGTTGTAGATTTTCTATCACAGGTGCTATAGCAGTTACCAGAATAATATAGTCATGAGATTCGTGATTTAGATGGTAATAGATTTTCTAACAGCCAGATAGAATAATTTGTTTTTTGATTGGTTTTCTCGAAATAAATGAGACGACAAGGGGTCGACAACGCTGATTGCAGAATTAGAAACTACCCTGTCGTTTTTCTTTTTGTTATCGAACAGCAACACAATGGAGTGGAAATACCTTACTCTCATTAATTGTCTAATGCACTATTACTTTTTTCATCACTAGTAGTATAGTTAGACTGTTCCCATTTTGAACATTAAAACTCATCTATACAATGAAGACATCATAATTAGGGCAACTTTTTGCAACAAATGCAACTTTTATTCACACGTTCTACATTGCATATAAAGTGCTAAAACCAAAATTCTTCCTGCATGGGGTGTATCGTGAGTCATAACCGCAACATAAATGCATGTTTTTCCATAAATTCAACCACCTGCAACTTTTTTAAATTTAGCTCAAAATTAAATAATATACAATTGTTATCACCCAGAGCTGACAAAAGGTTTGCTGAAAATCAAAAGCAGCTACGAATGTTTGATTCGTCTCGTAAGAAAATCGTAATCGAAAGAGTACAACATCGAGACAGCGAACGAGGATATAATATGGATGGGTTTTAAAGAGGTTCATTGCAATCTTAAAAAGCGATTGGGAAAAAATAACGACCTAAGAGCAATTGTTACTTTTCCTAGACGATTTTCCGTGTGATTATTTGCTACAGTAACAATGTCAGGCAACATCAGTCTCTGTTGAGCGCAGTTTTTTAATGTTAAAGAGATTACTGGCCAAGAATCATCCATCAACGACGTCAATATTCTACTGTATTTAATTATGTATACTAATACTTTTGTCTGTCACTAAAATTGTCAATAAATTCTGATTTTTGCTTTCATTTTTTACGAATGATTTTTTTAGATTTTAGTGTATCAAAAATAAATGCAACTTTATTCCAAAAATACAACTTCAGTGAATGATAAATGCAACTTTTTCCATTTTTACTGCAACTAAAAAGTTGCCCTAATCATAATTTAAATTCATTGCAAATCATTTCACTGAGTGTAATAAGAATTTCACAAATAGTTATTGTTTGTTGAGTTTCAGTTGCAGACCTAATGTTGACAAAACTTATAAACTTGAACTACTTCTCAAATTGAACTTCTAATAATATTCAAAATTTTGGTTATACTTGGAAATGTATATTTCAAAAGCGATGACGACAACATTACTATTCAATACGAGTCCAAGTTTAGAATTTTCTATCAAATATTTGTGATATAACATTGCCTTAAGAGAATTATTTATCTGAATTTAAATTAATGCCGTTTATAGATCGTACCATTTCCCAAATACAAACATTTTGAAAATTCGAAATTAATTGAATTCATTCACCAATCATACAAACCCTGGAAACGATAATGAAATATTCAGCCGTCTTTCATAATGTAAACACAAAATACACATAAAGTATTTAATAACTGTCGAAAAAAAGTGTAATAATATGACTGTCAGAGGATGTATATCAGAATGCGAAACAAACTAAAGAATGATAAATCTGTATAAACAAATCATTCAGAGAAAATCATTTTGCCAGTAATTGCTTTTTAATAGCAGGTTAGCCATCTGAATGATTTTCATTCCAAATAATCAAAACGTAATGGAATATATTGAGAGTAGTTTGCTAGCCGACGAAAAGCTGAGTCAATAATTGAACTGATTGTCTATTTTAAGATTCCTCTCACTAAGAAAGACAGTCGGAATTCGATCCTAACTCATTAGAAGAATTGGTAATGAAGGGAACTAAGGAAGATTTCATTGGATGATTTATTTACTGCAATAGTGCGACACCGCTTTATTATCCAATAAGCTCCATGAATATTCATGAGAACATACCCATAATTCATATTGAGGATTTCATTGAATGCTATTTCATTAGAAATTTATTGTTGTGTGTCTTACTGAATATTAACTCGCCTCTGAATGATTTATTTGGTAATTGAGGAACGTGCTAGAAACGCACGTCCTTGTAACATTGTGAAAATGTCCGCCCATATTTTTTGTTCTTCAAAAAGAAAACGTTTTCTGGTTTGCGGAAGAAATGTATATTTTCGGACTTCCACGACTTTCGGATTGGCGAAGCCTTACCTCAGAATGTTTGAACATAAAAGAGAAGGCAGACGGTATAAGAAAAAAATAATTCATTAAAGGTTGGTTTCGGGTTTAGTGGCGCAAGGGCTATGCTTGGTCACCACTAAACCCAAAACGAACCTTTAAAGAAACTTCTGAATTATTTTTTTTCTCATACCGTCTGCCTTGTCTTTTGTGTTCGCAACATTCAGAGGTAAGCATATTGCACAATTGTGCATAACATTGCTAAAAAATTATGGAAAAGCTCGTTGTTCAGTGAAATTTTTCAGCAGTCTGTTTCCAGATGGCAATAAGAAATCGAAATCAGTACAAGTTGGAAATGTAGCGAACGCGAAAATAAGTTTAATCGGGTGGCGTCTTAAAAGTACAAGTGTCAGCATATGCATTCTGAGCCCAAATAAATTTGAATGGCCTTTATGAAAAAATATCGGATTACCTTTTTTAAAGAGTGAACGAGTTGCCATTGATGTGAACATGGAATAAGCTAATTGGGGTAACATGAGAAGAGTTGGAGCTTTCTACATGCCTTTTATTGGGATTTTCACCACAGCAAGGGCGAAATTTCATTTCATTGGGTGGAAATGAAATGTGTACATATATGGATTCTTATATTCAATATAAATGGAGTGAAATAAGTTTTAAAGTGAATAAAGTCAACTAGGGGGACCAACCCCCTGCTCGCTGACGCTCGCCAACTCACGGAGGAGAGCATGGCTTTGAAATCCTCATTAGTTCGCTGCGTGAACTTTACTCACTTTGCTCGCATCACTGAAGACATGTCTCCTAGCAGAAGGAATTGTTTACAAAATATGATATTTCAAAATGTTTTTTAAAATATAAATTTTTTGTACTACAGAAAAGCTATACAGTACCTCTGGAATCAGAACTCGAGCAATTTGTAATTCAAATGAAAACCTAGAGCAAATTTTGACTCGAAATGTGAGCGCTACTTAGAAAATAGAATACCCGGCATGTTGTTTGTAAGCTGCAACAGCTCGACTAATATTAATTTTTTTTCAATAAAATTTCATGCGATAACGCTATAAATTCAATTGAGGCATGAGGCTTCGTGGAAAATAAACAATCGTACCGTGTTGCGAAAATACGATAAAAAATAACGTCTTTTTCGTGTGCCACGTAAGAGAATTATATATATATATGCAACCACAAGATAAAGACTCCTAATTGTGCGATAATCAGATAATTTATTTCTGACACACACACATTTTGCAGTTCCTTAATTTTAGACAACAAGTAGAAGTTTAAAAGACATGACACAACAATTTAAATTTTGTAGGACTACATTAAAATAGATTCGTACATCAAAAGAGTTTATGTTTTGGCCCAGATTTCGTGTTCTAAAACCATAAAGAGACTTGAAGTTTCGTCATGGCTGCCTGCAAAATAAAACTTTTTCGAGAGTCATCCTTGGACCTACGATTCATCCTCTCTTCCCATTAATTCGAAAGCAGCTGCATCTGATTGCGCAACATCGTTGGATGGCTAATTATTCTGACCTATCCCTCACAGAAATTAGTCACCCAAGCCACGAATCCTTTGCCACAAGTGCTCTATCAAATCGAACACCATCTCCGAATACAACACACCCACGCAAAGAAAGAAAATATACGAATGATCCTTCTTTCAATTGATCTCAGTTTGGCAATAAAACCTGCAGGGATCATCAGAACTCACCGTCTTCAAAAGCGCTGCCCAATAAATCTGTAGCATCTAACTGCGCACAAGAGTCAAATTGTATCGTTTCTCAACTTGGACGATGGGGGAGCGTTATAAAGATGGATTTTTGCAATCACGGCCAGTCTCTTTCATGTGTCAATGAAAGGAGTTATTAATGGCACGCCGAAACGATCCAAGCCGGCTGAGCTTTGTCTCTGAGCAATAGCCATTAATGTGGGGGAAGTTGGGAATTGATTGTATGCTGGAGGTCCATGCGGTTGCAGCGTTGAATACATCCAGCCTACCTCAGTGCTTTGAAAGCCTTGTTTTCGGGGGTGTTCAAAATCCACCTCATGCTATTCACCCAAAAATGCTTTACGTTCTTTCGCAGTTTGAATGTGTTAGAAAACACGTTACTTTGCTTGTAATGGTTTGCTGGAAGAAAAAAACTAGTATTATGAAACATTTTGTGAACATTTTAAATTTAGTGTAGTATTTATTCAAAGATCTCTACTAAAATTAAAGAAAGTGTTTGTTTGTTTCTTGCCCGCAAAGTCCTGACGAATCTATGGCACTTACAGTAATGGGATTTGGCACACAGGTTGTCCGAATTTATGGGTCGCGGCGAATTTTAAAATTCAATCTATAAAATTGTTAAATGAATTTATTGTTGTTTTCACCGTTCTTTCTTCTTTCGAGAAATAACGAAGCATCAAAACTTAGACTTTTCTACCTCATGTCACTATTGGCGTCAGCCTTTGGAACCATGCCGAGTTTTTTTCACCTTCCGTCTTGAATGGATTCGAATGACCTTCGTTTCACTCGTGATTCATTCATTTTGATATCCTGAGAAACGCATTCGAGTGAAACAAAAGAAATTATTAAAGTTATCACTTGCGTTCTTTAGTGCTTTTTTTTCTATCTCAGCTATCGTTGAAGATAGAATAAAAATTTTGACGGTTTTGAAATCTGCGGAAAATTTTATACCAGAAAGTTACCTTATACGTTTGATTTTCTTTTAATAAATAATTTATCAATTAAATATTTATATCTTTTGGTTTGCGAGGCAAACCAACACCACGGGCACTTTATGGCTGTTATCCAATAAGCTACAAATTTGCAAACCAAATGGGAATCCGTGATGGCTGTTATACAATAGGCTACGAATTCCCATTTGGTTTGCGAAGCAAACCAATAACCCCACTAAAGCAACTGGCACGGGCAATGCTGGGCTAGCCACGCAGTGGCTAGTAAAAAATGAACATCAAATAAGTCAATAAAATATATCAACGATAAAATATTTTAGATAATATTTTTTCAGGCAATTGAAATTGGTCCTTCAACCCCAGACAGTGAATTCTGAAAGTATCAAAGTATAATAATTGTGGCACTCAAAAGATATTTTAGGATTTTCTTAGGCACTAAGATCAACATATATTTTTTTTAGGCCCCTAAACCCCAAATTTGAGGTGTTATACAGAGTACACATTTTATTAACGACAATCCAAGTCACGAAAATATGATAAGGTTAACAATACAGGGTATAAAACTGTAAAGGTGATAAAGTATGAATCCAGACAAAGCTATAACCCATTGGATTTTAGCAAAACCCGAATCAAGTAAAGGTAACTTTGGGAATCAGAGTATTTACTTTCATGGGTACAGCTTCAGTCTACGTTTATAGCGGTGGCAACGGCCTTGGCGTTGTTTTTTTTTACTTCTAGTAGCGAGTATAAGGCAACCCAAAGCATCTGTAAAACGGTTATTATGATTTTTATGGCAACCTCGGAAAGCGGAAAGTTTAAATTTTCATTTTGGATGTATTCTAGAAAGTTCAACATCAGTAAAACTGTCGTTTGATTTCGTTGGTTCATTTGAAATTTTTTTTTTCTTGGCATCTTCAGAAGTGCACCAAAAAAAAACAACACCAAGGCCGTTGCCACCGCTCTAAACGTAGACTGAAGCTGTACCCATTCGGGAATGAAAAATATGCTAATACCACAAGGGTTTTTGAATAATTATCAACCGAATCTGTCTCAAAATCAGACCAACCTTCCGAGTATTTTGAACTTTAACTTGTCTGGAGTCTTGTTCATCCTTGACAAAATGCCAGTTGTCTTTCCTTTCCAAAGAACGGTACCCACCTTACAATGGACAATGATTAATAGGAATAGAACTTGACAGTTTAACTCAACTGAGGTCGCTCTACATGTCTTCATCAGTCATTTATCATCACTGGATTACTGCAAATTATTTTCAACGAGGTAATTACTGTTGCCAATTCCTAAAAAGCTAATCAGCGAAAATTACAGATCTCGTATATTGGTTTTGATAGGAAGAACACGGAAAATCCGTTTCCACTTTTAATAAATCGAAAAACTAGGGATTATGAATTATTGCAATTTTTTAAAGGTAGACAAGAAACTGGAGAATCTTGATTCAAAAGAGATCGGCTCATTACCGTGTGGTAGTTTGTATAAATATTAATTTTGAAGGTAGATTAAGATTTGTACATTCAATATAAACTTTGCATTTATGAGGGTAATAGCTATCATAATAAATTGAGTCCTAAAAACAATAAATAGGATTGAACATGATGATGATTCAAACACTCATAAAAATTCAAACTTTTATACTTTTGTTGCTGCGAAAATACGAATAAAAACATATCTGCTTAGTTGCATTTAAGAATTATTTGTTAAAAGATGTGTTGCTTTTGATAGGTTAGCCAATCTGTGCCATACCCTTGACGGACAACTTCAAGTAATGAACGTACACGCAAAATGAAAGTTTTACTGATACCGACTAGGGATGCGACATCGATGTCGATGTTTTCAAAACATCGATGTATTTAACATCGATGTATTGCGGTCGATGTTTTTGTAACATCGATGTTTCACCTTGTCGATGTTTTGACGATGTCTTTTTTTTTTTTTAAATAAAAAAAGTACCATTAGAAAATTAAAAAAATAACCAAATAGCATAACTTTTATAGTTAGCAAATTGAACATACTTTTAGACCAAAGTGACCAAGGAAGTAGGATCCGAAAAGTAGGAATACGACATCGATATCGATATTTTCTAAACATGGATGTTTTAGAAAAAAACATCGATGTATTGGAATCATCACTAGTTGGTAAACCAGTTTTAAGAAATGGGGAAAAAAGTTTAAATACACTGAATTTTAAAAACATCGATGGTTTTGGGACGATGTATTATCAAGATCGATGTTTTAATTTTGAGCATCAAAGTTTCAAAATATCGATGTTTTGCTATCGATGTCGCATCAATAATTGCTAAACCAGTTTTTAAAATGGGGGAAAAAATCAATATACACTGAATTTTAAAAACATCGATGTTTTTGGGGCGATGTATTATCAACATCGATGTTTTAATTTTGAACATCGATGTTTTGCTATCGATGTCGCATCCCTAATACCGACTGGGAAGATATACACCCCTCTAGATACAGGAGGCGAATCTGCGCCACCTACAATTTATAAAATGCTAGCACAGTAGAAAAACCGTAATAAACCTCCGTGGTCCCTGTTGCTTTTTTAAAGATAAACTTATAAGATTTTAAAGATAATAAACATACAAGATTTTGAAGACATTAAACATAAGATTTTAACGATAATAACCATATAAGATTTTAAAGATAATAAGTGTATAAGATTTTAAAGATAATAAACAAATAAGTAAACATGGTAGTTATCATATGCAAAGGCTAGAATCTTTGCAAACTTGTCTCACAATATATACATAATCCAGTCAAACCAAGATCATTTATTTCGTACACAAATTTCACATCACTTCCTATGCACACCTAAAATTTAGAATTCACAACACACTTTTTAGGGTTTGGTTTGTAGCTCTACGATAACTTTTTAGAATACAAAATCTTACCTTTTCAAAATATAAAAATATCTGAATGGATTTTATAAGTAGTTTTTTCCTTATTCAAAAAAGTTTGTACTGTGAACTCGTCCGGAGTAAAGAACTGAAACTAGGAAAAGAACATAACTTGGAAGACGGTAATATTTGAATTATTTTTAGTGCACAATCCACACATACTCATACATCAAAGTTGATAGACGGTGTCTTGAGTAGATATGCGACATCGATGTCGATGTTTTGATGTATTTACCATCGATTTATTGGAGCCTATGTTTGTTCAACATTGATGTTTTAACATTGTCGACGTTGTAGATTATTTATTTTTCTTATCAAAAATGTACCACAGTAATAATTAAGAAAAATAACCGTGCACGAAAAAAAAATTTCCACACATACTGATACATCAAAGCTGATAGACGGTGTCTTGAGTAGATATGCGACATCGATGTCGATGTTTTGATGTATTTACCATCGATTTATTGGAGCCGATGTTTGTTCAACATTGATGTTTTAACATTGTCGACGTTGTAGATTATTTATTTTTCTTATCAAAAATGTACCACAGTAATAATTAAGAAAAATAACCGTGCACGAAAAAAAATTTCCACACATACTGATACATCAAAGCTGATAGACGGTGTCTTGAGTAGATATGCGACATCGATGTCGATGTTTTGATGTATTTACCATCGATTTATTGGAGCCGATGTTTGTTCAACATTGATGTTTTAACATTGTCGACGTTGTAGATTATTTATTTTTCTTATCAAAAATGTACCACAGTAATAATTAAGAAAAATAACCGTGCACGAAAAAAAAAATTTCCACACATACTGATACATCAAAGCTGATAGACGGTGTCTTGAGTAGATATGCGACATCGATGTCGATGTTTTGATGTATTTACCATCGATTTATTGGAGCCGATGTTTGTTCAACATTGACGTTTTAACATTGTCGACGTTGTAAATTTTTTATTTTTCTAATCAAAAATGTACCACAGTAATAATTAAGAAAAATAACCGTGCACCTAAGTATTTGTCAGTGATGGTGACATCCGTGCCATCAGAAAGAGTTTTTTCCCTAACTGGTGGGATAGTTCGTGAAAAAAAAAGTCGGCTTAAGGTGGAGAAAGTTTACAAACTTTATTTTTTATTTAATTATAAATAACAAATATTGGAGCATATAATAATTATAGGCCCTAATATTTTTTTATTTACAGCAGTTTTTATTTACTAACAATAATTATTGTTATGTACCTACCTAACTTATAATTAGTAGTACTTTTGTCAAATTGTTGTAAATATTGCTTTCTTTTATATTATTAAATTTGAAAATAATAAAAGATTTGGTAATTGTTCTTATTCAATTTTTTGACTTTGTTTTGGCAGTTAAAAACTATTAGTTATAAATTAATAAACGCATCAAATGATAAATTAAATCCCCCCCCCCTCGGGCGAACATTAATGTTTTGTTTACTAAACTAGTTTTAAGAAATACGAGGAAAAAATTATATACACTGATGTTTAAAAACATCGATGGTTTTTAGGCGATGTATTATCAACATCGACGTTTTAATTTTGAACATCGATGTTTTGTTGTTGATGTCGCATCCCTAGTTTTGAGTTCACGTAGCTGCCTCCTCGTGCACAATTTCAAGAGGAAAAACTCTTCATGAGGGAGATTTCTTTTAATATTAATACAACGGCAAATGTTCTCTGAATACATGTCATTTCTCTTATAAAATGAATATAATTAGGTGTCTGTGACAAATTCGACCGCAAGAAAAACGTCTCATCATGACTAATAAACACGTCTGGATCGAGAATATTGAACTTTTTTTGTTGGATGGAACCACAAGAGAAAATCTTGTTTTTGTAGGACAACATGGATGAGACAGTGGTTAGGGCGAAGAAAATTTGGGCAGCAGTACCTTATTATTTCCTTCAGCTCTAAAATTATAAACCGCATGTTTTTCTCTTAGATTACGAGAGGGGAACCCTTTGCACGAGTGCCAAATGTCACAAACAACTTTTTTCTGGTTCACGATACCAGGGTTCACCTTGAAAATAATTAGATAGATAACTAAACAACTATTGGCGTTGCGTTGTAAGGAGATTTAAAATTAATAAAAGGTCTTTAATTTTATTTTAGTCGAGTAATCTTCAGGTGTACATTCTTCTTAATTGCGAAATAATTTCGGTTTCAATACTCTGAAGCTCACTAAAGATATTGCTTTCAAAGAATATTTTCATAACCGCTTGTACAACAAAATTAATTCCCCCTTCTCAGTGTTGTGTGTTAATTTTAAAGTCCCTTGGTATATCACCAGAAACGGTCAATTAGTTTTTGTTAAACCTGTAAAAAGACTAACTTTTTTTAAGACTAACTAACAAAAAAGACTAACTAACTAAGATTTTGTAACAAACTAGCTGACTATCCCGGCGTTGCTCGGGTTTCACAAATATGACCCCGACTTTTCCTCGTGTTAACTCAAATACACAAACTCTGTAGAACGTGTTTCCTACCGCAACAGCTTAAATATGACCGCAACATTTTCCTGTGTTCACTCATACACAAACCCTGTAGAACATGTTTCCTTATGCATGTCAAATCATTGCAGAAAAACAAACTTTAGATTTTAAAATTGGGGCTTCGAGAGGCACTTTTAGGACTACACGTGTGCCAATTTTCATGGCTACAGATTGGTCTGAAGACCTGAAATGAATAGCCTATGTTTTTCGCAGTGTTCTAAAGTATCAATGAACCAAATGTATTGTGGATTGGTCAAACGGGTTAGATTTGTATAGCGAATATATAACACACACATACTTCCTTACATAGATAGATTTTTAAAATGTGCGATTCTTGATATATTTTTAATTTCAGTATGTAATTTTCTTTAATGGAATGTTTTGTTTATCTTTTATCTAACTGGGTTTTCTTTAATATTTTTCTTGCATTTTTGGGAACATAGATTTTTTTCGTTCTATGTGATTGAATATTTATCTGCAAAGAAACAAAAAGAGAGAGAGAGAGAGAGAGAGATTTGGCACTAGAATACATTAAGAGCACATTGAGAATACTTATGGCTTTTCTTGTGTGTACTTCTCTTTCAGTAACAGTTCATAATGGAAAACGTCTTGCCATTATCGGTCTCCGGCCTCGTAAGGCCAGCGCCTGATGTATCGAACGCATGCAAAAGCCTTGACTATCATAACTTAGTTAACGATGAACAGGGCCCGATTTAGAAAATTTGGTATAGTAGGCACAACACGCAGGAAGGGTATCAAAAAAGACCCCGTGTTTACCCCCCCCCATGTTATTTGTTCATCACAAAAACTAATTTTATAACAATAATTGGTACTTACGTATTTGACTGTTGACCGTTTCACAGATGTCACCAAAAAGTTTGAGAAAATCGTGCCATTACTTATAACTCTTGGCAAAACAAAATAAAGCAGATGAAAATTAAAAACATAATAGTTAGATAATTAATGTTATTTCAAGAATGTGATATTGGGGGAAACGGTCGACGGACATTTACGTAAATACCCAATAATTTATGTAACTACTTAAAAACTTTTAAAATTTTTTAGATACTTTTGAAACTTTGGGGCCCTTTAAATTATGGGGGCCCTAGGCCCGTGCCTCACGGGCCTAATGGTAAATCAGGGCCTGACGATGAAGGCTTGCTAACCACAAAAATCTGTTCACCATACAGAAAAGCCCCACCCCTCTGCTCGACTTCTAAGTCTCAATTAAAGCATAAAAAGAAATTCTACATCTCAAGTTAGTTACGTTTATTCCAAAGCATTCGGGCTGGAGAAGAAGGGCCTACGGACCATGTGCTCCTCACTCACCCACCTTGTATAGCAATACTGATGGCTCACTGATCTGGCATCAAAAAACTAAATATTTAGAAATATTGTTCACGTTTTTGCTAATGTTAAAAATAGAGTCTTTAATTTGTGTGTGCATATATCGGACTCTCGGCAATGTGCAATCGACAATGTGGCTGCATATATCGGACTCTTAAAGGCTAATAATAAATAATCCAAATTAAAATACGAAACGTTTCATTACGCGTCACGGAATTAATTATGAATACAAAATTAATAGGAACCCGGGTATTGAAATTTAGTCGGCTAATGAAGTCGCCGTGTGGGTTATTGATGGACGGATGCAAATTCGGCACGGTTTCTAGGTGGGTGCGATGAATTGAGTACAAGGAACAGAGATGGAAGAGTTTTTAAGTACTTAACAGTTGCATAAATTATAAAGGAAAAAATTATTGTTCTTTTAAACATTAAATCACAAAAGATAGAAAAATTAATCGATTAATATAGATGTACAGACATCTCTTGGTTTTTTTATGACCTGACCACCCAGTCTATCAACAAAGACTTAAGGCTGGACAAGGAGTGTCAAGGATGAAACATGGTTTTACAACAAGCCAGGAGGGGGGGGGAAGACTCACAAGGAGATTGGTTTTGCATGATGAGACTATATTGATTAAGGATTTTCAGTGTTAAACACTGGAAAAACTGTTTGTGAAGAGTAATTGGACAGAAAAAGTAAAGACAGCCTGTGCGAAGGTTTTACTTTTGCTGTCCAAATGTTATGAGCAAAGTGCTGAAATTGTATTCGGTAAATAAGCCAATCGACGTTACGCCCAGAATAGGAACACGAAACACCCATATCGCCATAGAAACCCTATCGCCATCTATATTTAGATTGAAAGGAAGTGCCTCTCATACGATGTGTATTAAACCCTCCAATACAAACTTTAAGGTAGAAGTTAGCTAACGCAAAATTAAACGTGATTGGAAGTATTATATGTCCCTCAAATATATATCCCTCAAGACAGCAAGTATGTGGACAATATTTTTATTTAATTGTTTTCAATTTTAGAGTTGATACTAGTTATTTACTTACATATTCACAGACACACATGTCGCACAACGGCAAAAAAAGTGACACAAGTTTAAAAAAAAAATTTTATGTTATGCCATAGAAAAATATGTATGAGGTGCCCCAGCTTGTTATATTACTATTCAATCGAATATAATAGAAGTTAACACCATAAATACCTATCTAAAATTTAAAAGAAGTTTATACTATTTCAATATAGGTTTTATAGTATCCTTTATGTTGATGTTTCTCAAATTCTGCAATTTTGAGTTGTGTCACTTTTCTTGCCGGGGTGCGATATGTGCTCAAAGTTGCGACCACCACCAACAAACACGCCTACCAGCGTCAATGATTGAATTGCAGTACATGCTCAAAAGTTCCTGTCGTTTCGCGGACAAATTAACTGTAAAATTATCCCATTGACAAAATGCGAATATAAATTATTCTAAATTCCTGCTACATGAATCTTTCAATAGCAGTAGTAACACCATTTTGTAGCTTTTTTCTGTATTTAACATTTATTTGATGGTTGTTCTAAAGCAAGAGTAATAAACATTTTGTAGCTTTTTTCTGTATTTAACATTTATTTGATGGTTGTTCTAAAGCAAGAGTAATAAACATTTTGTAAACTTTTTCTGTTTTAACATTTAATGGTAGCTAACCGAAGGCCATATTCAGACAAGCTAGTGTTAGCTTGTCTAAATATGGCCCTTGAATGTATTGGTCTCAAATAAACTTGCAGGATTGTTACAAAAGAGGAACTGACTTTGGGCCCCACCGCCTTTTAAAAATCTAAAATCAACTTTGATTTTCATGTGCGAAATAAATTCATATAATACTGTAGATCTTCATGCATAAAGTGTTTTATTTTATTTGATTTTAATTTGTTAGCATAGCGTTCTTCAGAGTTTTAAAACTGATCCCATATCCCAAGTATCTTCTAATTTCATCGATAAAATAGGACATATTGTTAATTTTACGCCATAAAAGAAATTTTAAAGTTAGTGTCTATCTCACACTTAGCATTTTAACGTTTCAATTTCTTGTGAACTTGTAAAATGTCGATAAAGCGTTGAAGGTAGGTAATTAGTTAACGTCGCGCTGGAGCAACACAAGGAGGTATTGTCGACGGTCCGGGATCAAGCCTGAAGGAAACAACCGAGGAGTACCCCACACGTTATTTCTAATCAGGGTCAGATGAAGTTAAGCGTTGTAAACGAATCGATTATTTAAATAACAGAGCCTTTGATAAAAGCATTTATAACTGGAAAACTTAAAAACCGTCCTTTATTCCAATATTCTTTAGGAATATCTGACCCTAAGTTCTGCGAATCTCAACGCCGGTGGTGGACGTTCCCCAGACGTTTTCGATTCCACCTCTACAAAATCGTAGAGCACAGGGAATTTCCACAAAACACCTTCTCCTTTGTTCACAATCCTACGACACAACACTGTTATTTCCCCTTCACAATACGCTAAACACTTCCCAGAAGAAAAAAAGGTCCAACAAAAGAGATGCCCCCAAAAACAACCGTCCACAACACACCTTAAAAAACCCGGGGTCCCTTTATAGATGTCTTGGGCGGAGGAGCTCGTACCTGAGCCACAGATGAAACCTTTGACCTTCCCTCCGCTAAAAGAAGGAACTTCTTACCAGCAAAAAGAGGCACTTTTAATAGCAAAAACATATCACGTGCCTCTCTGGCAATCCGCAGGTTGTCGCAGGTCCAATTAGGGCTCGGGACTTTTGGGTGGTGTCGCCGCCGACAATGAAACGTCGTCGTTTCCAGAGGTGGTTTTTTTTATCTCTCGGCATCAAAGGGCTTAGGAGGGCCCGCGAAAGTGGGCCACGCCCTGGCTGAGGACCCTCGGGCTGTTGTCGTCCAGGCGCCAGTCCGGCCCGAGATTATTAAAGGGCTGGATTAAAAGATGTTTCTCGCGCATGACCACCAAATAGAAACATTCTCGGGTGGGGTAGAGGAGTTTTGGAAGACTTGCGCGATGGCAAAACCGTTATTAATTGATCGATAGGTTTGGAAGGGGATTTTGCCGCGCCGCCAGGAGGAGCTGAGGAATTAATAGGTACCCGGGTATTGAAATTTAGTCGACTAATGAAGTCGCAGTGCGGATTATTGATGGACTGATGCAAATTCTTGGCACGGTTTCGAGGGTGCGATGGATTGAGTACAAGGAAGAGAGATGAAGGAGTTTTTAAGAACTTATAAGGAATGTTTAGTTGCATGCATTCAATTGCTCTTCAAAACATTAAATCAGAAAAGATAGATAAATTAATAAAGATGTACAGGCGGCGTGGTTTTTTTATGACCTGACCACCCAGTCTACCAACAAAGACTTGCAACAAGGGATGCCCGGATACAACATGGTTTTACAAGGCGGCGTGGAAGACTCACACAGAGATTGGATTTGCGGGATGAGAGTGATTGAATCGCTGTGGAATTAGTACTGATCTGGGTATTGAAACAAGGATGTACGAGGAAGAGATGAAAAGGTTTTTAATTATATAGCTGGTAGCATAGCTTTCGAAAGTTAAATTGCAATCAATATTGCTTTTGGAAATATTTTCAGTCAGAAAAGATAATTGATACAGATGTATACAGATAGCATGGGTTTTTATGACCTGACCACCCAGTCTTCCAACAAGGACTTGAGAGTGGGCCTGATACAACTTGGGTTGTATCATGAGTGTGGGATATTGATCGACTGATGCAAACCCATGGCGGGGTTTCAAAGGTGCAATGAATTAAGTACACACAAGAAAGCGATTAAAAGGTTCAAAGAAGTAGTTAGATGTAACATAGCTTACAGAAGAAAGTGTCAAGCTGTATTTAACTGATTTGGAGAAACATTTTCAGTAAAAAAAAGTTTTATATACAAACAAAGGTGTACAAACCTATCATGGGTTTTAATGACCAGACCACAAATTCATCCAGCAAGAGTTTAAGGCTGGATAAAGGGTGGTTGTATACAATTTTTTATAACCAAGGTAGGCCTGTCAACATAGGGCTCACGGGGTGGACGGGATACTTTTATTAAATTTAATTATTTGATACATGTAATACAACTGGTACATTTATTGAATAAATAAAATATCACTACAAAGTGGATGCATCCTGCAGCAACAGAAACAGGTACAATTGGAATAGAGCAAACAAAGCATGAGTAAGATTAACTCTATAAAGGAGGCCACCTGGACAAACTCTCGTATTTGTCATACGGAACAACATACAATAGAGTTTTCTTATACCATACCTTCAGTCTACCTACAAGAGCCTTCGGCTCGACAAGGGGTGGCCGGATACATCATGGGTTATAAAAGACAGATTGGATTATTTATGTGGAAGCTGTTTTACAATTGATCGATGAATTTTGCCTGGGGAGACTATATTGTACCGTTGTGGAATTAATTAGCATATAGGTTATTGAAACTCAGTTATTTAATGAAGTCAGGGTGTAGAAAATTTACAGGCTGATGTAAATTATTGAAGTTGTTTAATGGATCATGTGCAAGAAAGAGTTATGAATGATTTTTAAGCATTTAAGTTACTTTTACAAGTTAAGTACAGTTAGAAATCTCAATATTCTTGAATCGCAATGGAAAATAACTGATGTTTGTTGATAAGTCACATATAATGTATATTTGAAAGAGGTTCAAGTTGAAATGATTCTCAAGATGGCGTCCGAGAGAAGCATTAAGCACGATAAAAGGAAAGAAATATTTGAAAAGTGAATAAGGGTATCACAATTACAACACGCACCATTTCAAAACAGCCCCATCAATGCACGAGCGTCTGAAAAGGCATCGATCTTAAGAAACTGCTAGACCAGGGGTTCCCAAAGTGTGTGCCGCGGCACCCTGGGGTGCCACGTATAGATTAGGGGTGCCGCCAAGCCCCCCATGAAGCAGCTGCTTTTATATAAGGAGCAAATATCGTTCGAAAATTAATGCCGGTAAAAGAAATGCGAGTAGCTGTATATCAATTCCACGATTCGAACAATTGTGCAGTGAGAAGCAGGCTCACCCGGCGCACTAAACACGTATATCTACCTCCAAGAGCATGTTGAAGGTAATTTTATTTGTTTTGTTTAAATTTTCACCTACACATATGTTTTCCTATTAAGTACAATTAAAGTATTTGTGTGAATTGTAAATACGAGTTGTATTAATTATGTCTATGTTCTTACCACTTACTTTCCTAATTTCTTCTTCAAAAAGTTGTACAAATATATGTATTATGCATGTAATATATATGTATCCTGATATTTATAATATTGCATGACGAGGGGGTGCCGTGAGAAAATTATAATTCTCTTAAGTGTGCCACGACTTGGATAAGTTTGGGAACCCCTGTGCTAGACAGAAGATTTTGGTTCCGAGTTCGAATCTAGTATGTTCAGAAGTCAAGATGATATCTTAAAAATACCTGGTTTCTTCAAGACAACGCGTAAATGCATGACAACTTAATTAAAGTCCTTCAGGAAGGCATGTTCCACTTTTTGCCCACACTTTTCAGATGGGATTTGATGTGGTAGCACCTCCCATTGGTGAAATGCTGGTCATGCCACGTTCTCGTCAATTAGTGCTTGAAGGGCTATGCCAACTATTTGCTGACATTGGCAAAAACTGTTTTAACAGTTACCATAACGCTCCGAGTGCTCTGACGAGAGATTTTGTCCAAGGCATGGTCATTTTTTATAAGGACAAGATCCCTTGTTGAGTCAAAATTGCCGTATTACTCCAAGAGGAATGGAGAGCCAAGTAAAAAAAAACGAATTGTCTATAGCCCAGAACTAGTAACAGATTGGAATAGATTTTTGCATCAGACTCTACATAACTGTATTGTGGTGTCGTCTCCCCAAAACGATAGCGTGAACCTTCTTTTAAAGTACACTACCCTAGAATCCTGGACCGGACGCAAGCGGATTTGCATAAAATCTGACTACTTGTTTGGGAGAGTTTTCTTTGTATGGCCTTGGAACATTGCATGTTCCTACTGGTCAATTGAACGCCGACGCCTACATGAACATTTTACATAATCAGGTTCTTACTACGCTCTGGCAATTTTATGGAATGGACGATTGTTACTTTCAGTTTGACAATGCTCCATGTCGTGTTGCATCCTCTGTCAAGCAGTGGTATCAAGATATGGATGTAAAACGTCTTCCCTGGCCTGCTCAGAGTCCCGACCTAAACCTAATAGAACATTTCTGGGGACGAGTTAGAGCGACGCTTACGGACCAGGGAACCACGTCCGAAATCTACAGTTGAGCTGGCGACATTCTTACAGCAGGAATGGACAAAAATACCCGTAGCTGTGCCTCAAAACCTTGTTGAAAATATGCCCAGAAGGATGGCTAATGTAATTGCAGCACGTGGAGGACCAGCCGCCTATAAAAGCATGCATTCTTTCCCTTATACCATCACATTTTGCTGTCCGGTCCATTATGGTAAGGTTGTGTATAATTTTTATGAGAAATATCCAGTCTGGCTTTAAGAAAATTGTAATATTGATCGCATGCTTTTCTGCTATCTCCTAAGGAAATTTGTTAAACGGGGAACAGTCATACAAACTTAAAATCTTGTATGAATTTGCTGCACGGCCAAGCTGATACATATATGAATCCTAATTGTATAAATACTACTTCATTCTCCTGGGTTTCCAAATGAGCAGCAATCCCTTGCATTCTTAATTAAAGCTTCATGCCGTCTTATACAGTTTTTATTTCTTCCTTTTATCATATAACTGGTGCAATGCTTTGTTTTTTAAAACACAAGAGCTTAGAGCTTGTCTCGACGAGGTATTTGGTCATTAGAAGAAAATTAATCGCACCTTGATCTTGTCGTCATGAAATAAATCGTCAATTTATTGACGGGGAGATATCTTGTCATCAAGACATTTCCGATTTTTTCCTGATCCACATGGCGATATATATCACCTTGTGCAAAATTGGTCATATCTTGATGTAGGATATGCTTTGTTGTCGCCATTTGAAGGGTAACACAAATTTTCCATAGAATAATTCATAATTTACGCCCAAGTGGGAAGCTTAAGTATTCATCCACTAATATCTTTGCAACAGCGTATTCCACGCAGCAGAGGCGATAACAAATGGATGTATGATGGGCCATAGTAACACAAATATTAAAGTTTATTTATTACGATATGTCTGAGGTGGAACGAAATCTCTCCGTATATTTTTAGGTACAGTAGGACCTTGACTACAATACTGCGAACTCCAATTAACCGAGTGTCAGTTCTATCTGTGGGCCGAGTTTGATACCGAACTTTTTTAAAGTTTAAATAAATCTTCGAACTCAAGTGTACACACTTTGTCTAAAGAGACGATTAAGCGCTTCGAAACAAAGGACTGATAAGGATTTTTTAAGACTTTAAAAGGTACGTAATTCACTTACAGTCTTGTAAAATTATCACAATACAAACTGTGACATAAATTTTTCTTATAATCCTAAATCTTTTATCAATAGCAGTAATTGTAATATGCTGAACAGTATTTTTTTCTGTGGTTCGTATAGGCAGTATTGTGTTTCTACATCCCCATTATCCAAATGTCTGGTTATCCGAGGTCCATTTTACAAATAAGTGAAGAGAGGTCCCCTCGGATGACCAAAGTCCTAATGTATTCCACCGTTATATTTTTAAACTTCCATTTTTAAAATCAAGGATATTCAATATTATTTCAGCGTATGAATCACTTTCGGCGAGTATTTCGGTAAATTGAAAGTTTTCGTATTTAAAGAAATACTTTTTGTGCATGTCCCCTGAGTTTTCTACGAACATTGATTTTGTTCAAATCAATTTTAATTAAATTTCTTATACGTCACCTAATTGGTATAGCAGTAGTAGCGTCCGTCTGACAGCCTCAGGTTCAAATCCCAATTCGTAAGCTCATGGATATTGATGATAATATTGTTAGAGTAACGACGACCTACCATTTGTTTATTACTCACTTTACCAATAGAAGCCAGTTCGTCCTTGTAGTACTAAAAACAGAAGCTATCAGTGGTCGCGCATTAAAAAATTAATTTATTAATTTTGCACACAAATTCCACATACACAATGATTAATTATTTTTCACTTTGTATAATGCACCCATCTTTTATCCACAGTAGGAGAGGCTATTTTGAAAGACCCTGACCATCCAATCTACCCAGAAGGCGTAAGGCTATGCAAGACTGCCGACAGAACCTGGTAGGTAGGTACTTAATTAATGTCGCACTCGAGCAACACAACGGGCTATTAGCGACGGAGCGGGTTTAGTCCCCAAGTGAAAGGAACACCACACCAAGTAATTTTGATCCACGGTCAGATGAGGATACCTGAGCTAGTACCCCCCTCCCCCTCCAAACTTCCTCGCCACGTCAACGTGAAGACATTTCAGCTGGCGGACCCAGCAATTCATTTAAAAGGTATAATCCTCCTAAAAGATATGAACCTGCGGATAAATTTCAACCGCTTCCATTTTTCTTTAGACACATTGATTTGTCTCATTACAACATTTCATCAGTATCATCATTCATGAGACCTATGAGAATATGGGCTATAATACACACATCCATGTTTAAAACGCATAATTCTTCTATTTCCCAAACGGGCCGCGGAATTGATAGTTAATATAAGTTAATTTTAATTAACGTCGTACTACAGAAACACAACGGGCATTTGACGACGGTCCGGGATCAAACCCCTAAGGGAGATTCGAGAACAACAACACGTAATTTTGAACCACGCTCAGATGTCGAGGCAACACCTGAGCTGGAACCGCACACTCCAAACTTCCACACCAACCCAACATTAGGACTTTCGGCTACGACAGATGTTGTTGTTGTTGTTTCTAATGCCTACACTGGCAGACCAGAGGAGTGGCAGGCCCGTAGAAGACGGCAAGAGGCGAGGGGGTGCGCCTTCCATGTTATTGAGCCCCATTGGGAGGAAGTCCGACTTTGCTCGGCATACATGACACATCCGTTTTACAGGAAGGTCCCTTTCATACATCCATTCACTCACACATATCGTAATTTAGATACCAATCAGAGGCCGATAACCCTCTGATCAGATACCCCCAGAGGTATTGATTTGGTATGGGAACATGGGGAACTTTGTGACCACGACCTATTTAACGTGCCCCAGTCACCATTAGTGAACACGACGGTCTTTAGCCAGGTCGAAGCGCCGATCTCACAATCATCAGAATTGCAGGCTCCGCCGAGGACAGAACCCATAACCCTTCTGATGCGAGCCCGACGCTCTACTGACTGAGCTACCGCGGCTCACGACAGATGTAAGGTGCACCAGCCGCCTCTACATCATATACTCACAAATATCCATGCACTGACTCGGATTTTAACCAGGAACCTTCTGATCTGGAGGCTAACACCGTAACCACCAGACCGGTTGGTCGGCAACCTGGTTGAAAGAGATTAGCAACCGGAGGATTGCGAGTTCGAATTTAACCAAAGACCGTCGTGTACAAAGGGGGGCTGGTGCAGGTTACATCTATCGTGGAGTCAAATGTCCTCTCGTTGGCGTGGTGTGGACGTTGGGAGAGTTGGGTGCCATTTTAGGTAGACATAATCGTCATCTGACCGTGGTTCAAAATTACATGGGGTTGTGCTCGGAATTTGTTTGATCCCGGACGCATGTAACCTACCTTTACTCGAGTAAAAGCTATGGGAAAATTTTAAGCCCGCTGATTTGTTGGTTTCTCACCGTCATCTATGACGTCACTCTAGAACTTTAGAATTAAAAGAATGTTTCTTTTCGAATAAAGAATGTTTCTTTTCGAATAATGAATGTTTCTTTTCGAATAAAGAATGTTTCTTTTCGAATAAAGAATGTTTCTTTTCGAATAAAGAATGTTTCTTTTCGAATAAAGAATGTTTCTTTTCGAATAAAGAATGTTTCTTTTCGAATAAAGAATGTTTCTTTTCGAATAAAGAATGTTTCTTTTCGAATAAAGAATGTTTCTTTTCGAATTAAAAGATTGTTCATTGTAATCTCGAAAATGTACAGTGTATTGAATAAGGTCTTCGAAGGAATAAGGTCGACGGAATCATTAATAAAATCTCCACTGATAAATCATAATGGGACGAACTGAGCACGAGACTTGTCATTGCAAGTAAATATTTATACTTCTCACGCATGCGTTCTTTGAGTGACGTCATAGGTCATGGTGTGAGAAACCAACTAATAAGCGGGCTTAAAAGATTCCCATAGCTTCTACTCGAGTAAAGGTAGGTTATATGCATCCCGGACCGTCAACAATAGCCCGTTGTGTTGCGTCAGTGAGACGTTAACAAAAATACCTATCGATCCCCAAAATAGAGCAGTATTAATAGGCTGATGGTGACTACTTTATACAAAACAAAAATTGTAGTATTCAGCCTTGTATTTATTTTAGTATATTGGAAAAATATATGCTAATTTTCATTAAGACATGAAATTCAGCCTACGTATTCGTATCGTGAAGAATGATATCAGTTGAATTAATTTTTTCTTCCGACAACGATGTTCATTGAAATGTAGTTCAGTGAACTCAGCAATCCATTCAAAAGACGAAATCCAGTTAAAACACTATGAACCTCTAGAAAATTTTCGACCTCTCCCCATTTTTACTTGATAAATGACGCATTCATTTTGTCTCACTCAGCAGTATTGATCAATACGTGATACCTATGAGAACATGGGCGATTACATGGACATCCGCGTTTAGACTCGCATATTTAAATTAACCTACACAACTACAGCAGTGAGGAGGACATTAATATGTTCTCATCGCGTCAGAGCCCACCCGTACAGAAAAGCAAACCCGTGGAATCTGAAGAAGGCTTTCATGGTAATTTGCCCCATGAGTAATTACACACAATCGTACAGGCATGTGATGTTATCATTGTTAGCCGTTTGAGTATTGGCGCCTGTGTAGTAAATCCTTGAGCAATATTATCATTAGCAGCAGCGAGTCTGAGGGATGTTTGAGGCGTGGACCTTTCCACTGGCGTTGATAACTTGCCAGAGGAAAAAAAGAGTGTGTCCACTCCCTTCATCGGATATATCAATAGGAGAAATACTTTTCCTCCTTCGCCATTTTTATTTTTGATAACTGATAATGACTCTTTAGTTAATGGATTGGTGGAATGTTCGTTATCTACCCTTTTGAGGTTGATTAAAACGGGTTCTGGACTGCAGTTGGAAGCCATTTGGAAGAAGAGTAAGGAAGAGCTTATTTTTAGGTTCAGGGAATGAGGCCGCGGAATTTTTAACGGAGAGTATCGCGATTTGGAAAGAATAAAACTGATGGGAAAAATTGTACTAGTCATGGGTGGTCGATAAACGGACATTGCTGACGCAGAATGGCGGCATTTCAATGATCGATTAGTTCTCAGTGATATTTTTAGATCTATACAAAAATGACGATTGGAGATTCTTCAGTTAGATTAAAGTTTAATTACTATTTTACACAAAATACAGATGTAGAAAATGTGATTACATATTAATGCAATTGCCCGGTTGGAAGAGTAACGGGTTAGTAACCAGAGGGTTCCGAGTTCGAAACTAGATTCAGCCAAAGACCGTCGTGTACGTGGGGCATGTTGAATTCTGTCGTGGCCTCAACTGTTCTAACGTTGGCGTGATGTGGAAATTTTAAGAGTGAGGTACCAGCCAACCGGAGTTGATCTCGCCATGTGACCGTGGTTCAAAATTACGAGGTGCTGTCCTTGGATTTTTCTTTTAGGGATTGATCCCAGACCGTCGCCACTTTACCGTTGTGCTAAGGTTACTTACCTACCTATTTTTCAAAAGAATTCGCAGCTACGTCTCCAAACTAACAACCTCTGCAGAACGAATTACGCAGCTGAGACTGCTTTTTCTAAAATCTCATTAATTTTCAATTCAATTTGGGCTTATGAAAAACGGACTGAAATTTATGGAATATGCACGATGACATCAAAATATTTACTGAATACAAACCGAATTCCAATATAATATTCTATAAGAAGTTAGAAACGCCCTCTGGTGATTGAAAAAGGCACAACTGAATGAGGTTGGAGAACAGATTACAGGTGCAGTTAACTAGGAAAACCGTATTACGAAATTGATGTCGTTTCCCTCTGCTGGTAAACGATAACAAAGAAAAAACTGCTCGCCAAAAATAATAATGATAATAATAAAACGGTTGTAATTTTAAGCGGCACCTTTCAAGTCCACCAGTTGCCGATCTGCGCAAACGAAATGGTGTATTTGACCTTGAGCAAACCAGCTGCTATCACAGGGAAGGTATTGTACGACATGGCGGCAATTACCCCGACTTGTAATTTATTCTCACACCTCTGGTGTTCGAAACGAGATGGAAAGTGTGCTCGAGTTTTCTTTTTTTTTTCGGCTCAAGTTCTCGGGCATTTTTTTTTTTATTCGCGAAAAAATGACCGGTACTTTAGGATTTGTAGCGAAGTATGAAAACGTGTTTATCTGGGTTTCACTCAAACATCTTGTTTGCAGAACTTCTTATGATGAACCTTTTTCGTGATTATTAAAGCTTAGCGTACAAGCAATTTACACTAAAGGCTTTCACGCCATATAAGAAATGAGTGCACTTACTTTTTTGGCAGTTTTCAAAGCTCTCACTTTGACGTGCAAATCACTTTTCGTGTGTTTTCTCTTCAGTCTTGGACTTTCACAGAAAGTAGAACTGTCCGGTGCCTGGAAAAATAACGCTTTTTCACTAACCAGTTATACAGAGCATTTTATCTGCAAGCTCATTCCAAAAATTAAACGCTACTTAAATAGACAATTAAAAGGGTTTATAAAAGGGGACAGTTAAAGAAACATTTGTTTACATTTTGAGATTATTGCAGTTTTGAAGCTGCTTCGGGGTGTGGTATGACGTGCTGAAAATCGATTGATTATTTTAGCGAATACTTACAACACCAGTCCCAAACTTCTTTCAACTAATATAGTATGATTTACTTTGAGGTCAACTATCTCGAAACTACAAAAATGTCACATAACCCTCTTTTTTCACTCATCCCTTCAATTATATCATTGTTTATTATTCCATTTAGTCTTGACACGTTAGACCAAGTCTGTGAGTTCATGCACTTTTACTGTGTGCAAGACCTAGCATAGGATTAAAATACGTGTTCCCCTTGGACAGCTCCATACAAGGAGATAATCAGGAGACGCTTAAAAAGAATCATCGAGTCCAAGAATGTCTTTTTGTGATTTATTTTGGTACATCCAACAAACAGTACAACGACACAACAAATAGTAATATTAGACTGAAGTTCGAGTTTCTAGAACAAGGAGGGAGCTTATCAAGAAAACTCACACCTGAAGCCGTGCCATTCAGGAAGTCTTATAAATTGTTTTGCATCACATTACTTTTCGAACGATCACTGGTCTCGCTTAGAGTGACAGCAAGAAGCTCCACTCTCAACAACACCTAAGGGGTACATTCCCATTCTCAACAACGCTTGCTCCATATTGTATTTCCAAAAGATTGGGTAAACCTCAAAACCATTGTCAAATTAATTTGATCTCAAATGTCCACTCTCCAGTCAGTTTGGATGACAGTTTGCTGACCTGTATCACTCTCGAATTTGAAGGCACCTATCGGATGTTGCCATTGGTAACAGCAATGGGTTAATCAAATATTATCTGGAATTACTTTTTCGTAAAAATTTATAAGTAGAGGTAAGTGATCAACCCTCCAAGTGGTTTGATTATCTCGTCCATCAAAATATGGCCATTTTACTAGTGACAAGATATATCGTCCATACAGATATGATCAGTTTTGCTAATGCCGAGATACTTCGTCGCGATAAAACTGTCTTATTACTCTCCAAGTAGAAAAAACAAACTGTCCCTTGCCCAGAACTGGTGAGTTTGGAATGAGTTTTTGTATCAGAGACTGGCTACTAGTGGGGTTAATTTTGAATCTGAGATGTCCTTCTTTGCCAAGCTATCAGCCATTTTGTTTTTGCCGAAGTCCTCATTCGAATGGATCCACTTGAAACACGCTTGGAAATAAATTGAAGGAAAGAAGATATGAAAACCTTGAAAACCGTTGTTTCCTGATGTTGTGAAACAGAAATAACTGCAACATAATTTTGTTTAAGCACCTGGAAAGCACTACAACATGTGACTCAATAATGTACGTATATCAGTTGGCATTTATGTTTACACAAACTGAGATTACCTTAAATTCAAATTTAAAAATTGTTCTGTCAGTCTGCCGTAACGGGGAAAAAATTTCATTCCAATTACGGTTAAGGACATTTTGGCAATTATAATTGAATTTTTTTCTGGATGAATTAATTAATCTTTTTTACTGTCGTGGTTGCTGAGTTTTGTGTCATTTCGCGTTATCTCTCTCTTCAAAAAGAAAATAATGTGAGTCGAATGAAAATGGCTATTAAAATGTAAGGAAAAGTAATGAAACTTTGTTCGGGCCTTTAAAAGGTGATTTTAAAGAGCAAAGTGTGAAAATTTAATTCTCTACTTTTAAAAAGGAAGTGTTTGCCTGTTTGTTTTCTGCCCACAAAGTCCTGACGAATCTATGGCACTTACAGTAATGGGATTTGGCACACATATAGTCCAAATGTTTTGCAATTTTTGGATCCCGTCGAATTTTAAAATTCAATCTAGAAAATTTTAAAATGAATTCAGTGAAATTTAATTATTGTTGAATGCAACAGCATAGAAGATGACAGATTCTAAATTTATTATTTTCGTTTCCGTTTTTATTTTGCGCGGAGGAAGGATTTTCCAGCAGACGATAAAAAACAAATAAACTTTTGAATTTCCATTTGGTTTGCGTCGTAGCAATCACCGGGGGATAGCGAACAGTGGTCACACCTGACCCCACGAAAAGAACTGTCACGGGCAACGCCGTGTAGGCCACGCAGACGCTAGTAATTAATGTAAAAAGAATGACTGGGGAACTATCCTTCACTATTCATTTATTTTAAATGTCAATTAAATAATTCATACTTCAGATTTTGAAGGGAATTATATCGTAATTGTTTGCTATATTTAACGTGATAGATATTTCATTGAGCCCACTCATCGACTAATAATAAATTACGAATATGCTGTGCGAGGTTACATATTTGTAAATGGTTACTAGAGGTTTGACTGGAAAATGTATCGACAGTTCAAATAACCGAATTAGTTTCTATGACATATCTAAAAGAAATTATATACTTACTGCCTTGTGATCGCACTATTTAAGAAATGTTTCGGTTTTATGTTAATTCAACCTCTATTAACAAGTTTTGCAATCAAAATCATTATACCTCTTGAAAGCAAGTATATAATTTCTTCATGTTTTGCTGTTAACTAAATGGAAGTAAAATTCTTAAATACAATATGAATAAAAAATAAAGCTGTAATATCAAATTATGTGTATGAAATATCGTAAGAGTGCAGGAAATGTAATATGTTTATTTTTGGAACGTGAAGGTTGACGTGACATCACAATCTCTTGCGGAAAATATAAAAGATATATTCAATTTAAAAATTATTATTTTAAAGAAAATCATCTTTTTAGGTATCGCTCAATTCTAAAATTTTCCGCAGATTTCAAATCCGTTGAAATTTTTCATTTTTTTTTTCAGTTTGCGGACAATTTGTTCCTTTGCTCAAAATGAAAACGGAAACGAAAAAAATAAATTTAGAATCTACAATCTTTTGTGCTGTTACCATTCCAAAAAAAAAACAATACTAATGAAATTCCATTAAATTTATTTTTAAATGTTCTAGATTGAATTTTAAAATTCGCCGCGACCCAAAAATTGCAACAAATTTGGACTATCTGTATGCCAAATCCCATTATTGTAAGTGGCGTGATTCGTCAGGACTGTGATAACGAAAAACAAACACTTCCTTTTATGATAATAAGAGATGCATGTCGAAAAGGATGAAAACAAACGGAAGAACAAACCAGGATGTACAGAACGGATTTGATTGGACAAACAAAAACATTCAAAATCAGTTATTCATGTTTCCATAACGATAATTTAAAACTGCTTCGGACCGATTCTACTTGTTAAAAAAAAATTAGCTCGATGCATTGAGAGGAATGAAAAACTGATAATACAAAAAATGTTCTCAAATCTGACACGATGATTCATTCGGCTGGCGGCATATTTTAAAATATTAATAAATAATTGTACTTTTTAAAGATAATTGCATCGAAATAGAATTTTTGAATATTATAATTATGTATTGGAAGGAAATATTTCGTATCAAAAAGAAGCTAGACGAATATCGTTATGCGAAAAGATGACGCAATCCTGATCTGTTTTACTATTCCTTTTTAAAATACTTTATTTTCATCGATATTTCCTTTTTATGACGTGAGGTAATCACATCAATCCTATTTGAAAACGTGATGGAAAAATATAGTTGTTTAAATTCGATTTGCTTTAAAAACGTGACTATTATATTCACGCTCACGCTTGGCTTATTTAAATTTCAATTTTCCCAAGCTTTGCTTCTTAAGACTTGTCACGATTTTTATCGTAAATTTTTCTCAATAGCGTGCTTTAAAAAACTAAACAAGATTAGTCACGGTTTCTCTTCATTCTTTTCCTGGATTATTCTTACCAAAGTGATAAACTAGTCACTGATGTCAACAAATACTGTTTCTTAAAAATGCTGGCCAACAGAATATTATACTGCTTTATGGAAAGACTAGACACTGCGTGGCCCGTGATGTAAGGTATTAATCTGGTGTAAAATTTTCAGCAGATTTCAAATCCGTTGAACATACATTCAATCAAAAATTTATTTATTGAAAGAAAATCATATTTTTAGGTATCAATCTGAACTGAAATTTTCCGCAGATTTCAAATCCGTTGAAATTTTTACTCTATCTTTAACGGTCCAGGAGATAGAAAAAAAACCGACTTCAATTAAAAGATTTAATATATGGCTGGAAATTTATTCGTCCGCGCAAAATCAAAGCGGAAATGAAAAAAATAATTTTCTCCGCGTACTGCGGTTGAAAATAACTTGGCATGATTCCAAACCTGACAGCAAGGTCACACGGGAAGAAAAAGTTCTCTGCGTTTGAAAAAGCGATGGAGAATAAAACTATTCAATTCATTTAAAAATCTTTTAGATTGAATTTTAAAATTCGCCGCGACCCAAAAATTGCAAATAATTCGGACAACCTATGTGCCAAATGTCATTGCTGTAAGTGCCATAGAATCGTCAGAATTTTGCGGCCCCAAACATACAAAGAAACACTTTCTTTTATAATAGTAGATATAGCGATCTGTGGGTAGTGTGGAAAATTTTGCACTGTTATCTCCAATCCATTTTTGAAGATGAAAACGTTAAATATTTATTCAAGTTTAAAAAGTATAATTGAGGAATATTGCAAATACAATAACGTGCGCCAAGAAAAAATTCTGTACTTATACAAGTTAAACAATCATTGACATTTTTTGGAATTTCGTGAAATTCCGTCATGCAATCTATCAGTTTCTAGGTCCGTCTATTGACCTGTTACTGGAGACAGGAGTTGAGATGGGAGGGTCTGTCTAATATTATTCCTCGAGTTTATCGAGCCGGATATAAAATTATATAGGAGGCTTAAGATTCTGGAGTTGTTTCCACTTCTAATTTCATTGCACTTTTTGGAAGAGTATTACTCTTGTCAATCATAATCTACTCCTTTTTAACATTCTAATCTTCTCCAATATCATTCTCCTTTTAACATACATAACATTCAAATTGCCTGTACGTCCTTCAGTCATTATCGTTTAATTGCTTTTCATAGTATGGTTCTAGATTCACAATATCTGACTGTGGAAAATCGCCATTTAAATCTCTATATTTTTATATAACCTTGGATCTTTAGGTCTCGTCTAAAATTTTACATAAATTAAACCAGATTCAAACATCTATCTTTTCAAAAAATTTGAAATTAAAAAAAATTTCAATCTAAATTTATATATATATATTTGTAAAAATATAAATTTTTCGATTTTTAGCTTATATAGGTTAAACGCTATTTTCAATAGATTAATTTGATTGTTCTTGTGTTTTACTTGTCTGTTTATGGACCTTGTGTCATGAAACCCCAAACTCCGATGCAACCCACAGCATTACAATTGGTAAATTTCAAATGATCTTGCATTGTACTCATTTAAGAACCCAATTTGCTTACGCAGCATTTGATTTGTGCAACAGTTTAAGAAAGATACACAATACTATCGATTCCTTCTGGTGAAAAAAAAATCTTATTTTTATTACCCAAGTTTTTAATCGTTCTGATATGTTCCGATGATAAAAAAAAATTATCTTTAGCTTGCCATTTTTTTCTAAGGCTTCCATGTAGGTGGATGGAACATGTTGGAATTTTTGTGTAGGTCGTTGAGAACGCACTTCGTTTGAGCCTAGAAGTTTCAGAAAATGGTCTTCTACGTAGTTTGCGAAATTTGTCTTTTTGGAACGTTTTCAGTTCGTCGTAATTGTTTCAGAATTGAGTGGAATTCCTAATCAAGCATTTTTGCTCAAGACATGCGCAATTGTCTTAGAAGAGTTGTTATAAGCCAAATTTCAATCGGACAGCTATCGTTTGAATCAGTTAAATTTCTTTTCTTCTGATTTATCAAGCCTTTTTTTACGTAGAAGTAAATCACTTTTTTTATTTATTTATTCATTCTGTCCAACAGATCACACAACGAAATACGATCAAAAGTACATAAAAGGCATCTGTACAATTAGAAAATGAGAAAAAAAATTATTATTTTCCTAACTACGTCACAAAACATACATACCACAAAACTGTGAGATAAAAGAAAATATCACGATCGAATCATAACAACATAGCAAAGAGCCAAAAAAAAAATATCCAAACAAAAAAGTTAAATTAAATTATATTAGTTAAAATAAAATTATATTTTCTGCTATTAATTAAATAGAACTACTATAGTATTCTGTACGGCTAAAATCAATTATTAAAGCCAATTTAAATTATTATTTGAAACATGCAATTTGAAAACAGATTTATTCGTGGTTTTGGAATTCCATTTTTCTTTGTGTGGTTTTGCTTTCTAATTACCAAGACTCACCTCTTATAAGCGATGTGAAGCTTGTTTCTTTTTCAACCGATAACCTTTTATATATACGTTGATTGGGATTTTATGACGCAATTCTAAAAACTGGACAATCTGCGCTTTTCGGTTAGGAATTGAGTCGGCTTATAAAAAACAAATAATCCAAAAATAAAATGCTTTAAAAAAAAAATAATAATAATAATTATTATTTGATTTATTTAACGCAAAGTTTTATTTAATTATTATATTTTTATTGAAGTATTATTAAAGTTTTATTTATTTAACGCAATAAAAAAACGATTTATTTAACGCTGAATGATCGAAAAAACTGAAGCCATGGCGAAATCTTCGCGATTTTTGTTTGTTTTATGGCTTAAGAGCCATATTTTGCCATGCAGGGCCATACGATATCAAATAATGGACATACAGAGTGTTGAGTAAAATGACATAGAAATGAGAAATACACCTAGAGAGGAATCTAATCAACAGTCAAATCTGAGCCGCGTATAACTTGCATGATGCTAGCGCAGTGGACATACCCATTGAGCCATGACGGCCCCTCGAAAACTCAGGGATAAAATCTAAATATCCATAGTCCAACGTCGCCATTTTCCCCCTTCAATCAAAAAATAATAATAATAACATTTCGAGGAAAAGTTCCAGAAAATATTTAGAACTTATATATACGGCAAGTGGAAAACGAAACAAAAGGTGGCAAATTCTTAAGAATCACTTGAAATTTCGTCAGTTTTTTTTTTTTATAGAAATCACAATACTACAACAAACTTTACTTGAAAAATCTGTCAAACGTACATTTACATAATCAATAAATACTCGTTCTTGATTATTAAGCACAAGTACATTTACTGCATATACTAGGAAACATCGACTTTGTAGCCGGCTTCAAAGACTGGATTAGTCTATATAGTTATGGCAAAATATGTTATGGTTAGGTATGGCATAATTTCGGATAGGCACGCTTCTCAATGCCAAATTTTAACAGTTTTTTTTCTCTTCAGGAAGTTGCTATTTTCATTTACATTCATTTTCATTTCACATTCGGTACCTTAATCTATTTGCAGAAACATCAAAATTTCAAGTATTTTCTCAAGAGAAGGCATTTTTGCTTTTCACCAACAACCTCAAACCTCAACAAGAAGTTCCATGTTCAGAAAACTTGGAAGAACTTAACACCATTGCGTAATCTTCGCGGTCTACGGATACAACCGGGCAAAAATCTGAATATCCATTAGTCCTTCGTTGACATTTTGTAAACCTAAACAACACCTTCAATCACCAAAAATTAACATTTCAAGGAAAAGTTCAAAAAAAAAAATCCAATTAGTACAAATCGAAACAAAAAAATGACAAATTCTACGGAATCACCGGCAATTTCCCCAATTTTTAACAGACATTAGAACACAGTTCCGAGTCTAGAATCTGAAGTCGTACACGCATCGTTACTTTTCCACCAAGAACCCAAAAAAACAGCCGACCAAAATGGAAAAAAAAAAAAAATTCCAAAACGCCATCAGCGAAACACTCGAAATATTTTCGCCTTCATTTAGCATAAATAAATAATGATGCCAAAGACAGAAAAAAAAATATCTCAAACCCTCCCCACCATCAGCTGAAGACGAAAGTGCAAAGACACGCGATCCAGCCAGAGAGATCTGCAACCTTGCGGAGATACACAGATGGACACACATCACACCGGCGCCCGAGCTTTCTCGCACCACACCCACTACACAAGGTCTGACACCTGTTCGCCGCATGCCCCGTTACGACCCAATGGGGGGCCCCAGGACCCTCGGAATCAAACCCCTTGGTGAAGAAGTATAGAAATGGGGTGACGACACCCACAAATTGAGGGGTACAGAGGGCTAAGGGGGCTAAATTCGGCTGGTATGCCGGGTTGAAGGGCAATCTCAGCCCCAGAGGTGAACGGATTTGGTTGTTTTGGAAGAGTGCCAGGTATTTTCTCGAGCCGAGACAGCCGCTGTTTGCAATTACAGGGTCACGTGGTCGTGGTGGAATGGAAATTAAATGCGTGTTTTTAGTTTGGTTTTTGGAAGCGGCCCTTTTTGTTTCGTTGTTGGAAAGATATATGGGAATCTGCTTGACCCGGAAGTGAAATAATTGTTTTTCAATTTTTTGTCATTAATTTCAAACGCGTAGATCGGCAAACAAAACGACTTGTCGGCGCGCTGTTGATTTGTGGAAGTATTTTCAATCACAGGACACATTTCTGAGGTTTTATTTCATTTTGCAGGTGTCAGATTCTTTAATGTTATGCCCATTTCTTGCAAAATTTGTGAGTGAAATCATTGTTTTCAATTTCAAACTATTGGTTACTATGTTTATGAGTGAAGAAATGGTTTTTTTTCGCAAATATTACAAACATGTATATAGAATGAATTGCAGTACATTATGCTGTGCGCTTTTGATTTGTTGATACACGTTAGTTCACTTTATAGTTTTGAAATCAAAAGGGCAGCGGTAGTCGGCTTGGAAACGTAACGGATCAGCAATCGAAGGGTTGCAAGTTCGAAGCTCGGTCAAACAAAGACCTCTGGTGCACGTTAAATCTGTCGTGGTCTCAAATGAATTCATCTTATCGTGTTATGGAAGTTTGGAGACTGTGGTGACAGCTCAGGTGTTGACACAAACATCACATGGTGTTGTCCTCCAAACGAAGAACTCGTGGAAGTACACCCAATTCTGTTTTTACACAATAGATACGTTCCTGAAGAATACGTGTAAAACAAATTCGTGTAAAAAAAGACATTGCATCTATGGAATAAAAGAAAACTGGTTCTGGATCTAAAAAAATCAATAAAAATACTTAAAGATAATCATGAAAGTATTCGTTTTGAGTTTACTATTTTATTAAAAAAAATATACACGTAATATGTTCTGAAAATATATTAAATAAAATTTGCATTTGAAATGAAAAAAATTCATGAACAAAAATATCTGTTTTACTAAAATGGGATTTTGTTCATTTCCACTTTATGACAATAAACGACGCAGTTTTCGTACGACTGGACTATAACTGTTGTCACTAGAAATGTTGTCATCGTCTTCTTCCTCTATTAATGAATTTCTTTCTATGATCTATTGAACAAAATCAGCATGTATCTCCTCTGTTACCGGTTCTTTGGAACGAATTCAGCTGTTAATCGGTGTGTTCGGTATTGGTTACGCCGTTATATAATTCTCTGTAAGAGGTTGTCAACAACTTCAGTTCACGTTGAACAATCCCAGCGCCTTCCTCATTAGTGCGTGTCATATAGAAATCTACTATGCCACAAATTAAAAAAAAATCTTAGAATTTAGGCAAAGAAACTTCTTACAAATTGGCTTTGCCCGATCGTGTTAAATCAAAATGACTCGAGTAAAAAGAGAATGAAATATTTATTTTTGGATTAGTGTTAAATCAAATACGTGTAAAAAAAGTTCGTGTAAAAAACAGAATTAAGGTGCAATTCCTATAGCGCGTCTGACGCATGTGGATGACGCAGTGCGTCTATTGCAGTACGGCTGGCGCATAGTTGGCGCTTCCGTAGCTGACGCATTGTGGGAAATAGTTTCATAATCGTCCCGATATAAAAAATATTACAGCACTTTTATTACTCAACGGATTTTCATTTTTCATAGCTCATTTGAAAGAACAGTTTGTTTTCTTTAATATTATTTATCATGTGTAAACATCGGGGGAGGAATGATGCAATTGACCCCCAATGAACATGTAACATCCCATTGTAGCAGTGTTCAGCGTCAGCCGTATGGGTCAGACGAGCTATAGGAATTGCACCTTTAGGTGTATTGAGATACAGAAAACACAAGGTAAGATAGCTTTTCGTTATCTTTGTTTTGAATCTATTTTGATAGAAAACATACATTAGGGTCAAAAGCTACGTTGCTTTTAACAGAGAAAAAGTTTTTTTTCGGAGCTAAAATCTACGATTTGTTCACCTGAGCATTTCCTTCCCTTTGTTTAGTTCCCAGTTGCACCACAAAGTCACATGTGGGTGTTCTTATTTTATTTCCACATAGTTTGTGGAACATTTATTTGTCATTTTAGGTTCTTCGATGAAAGTAATTAACACAGGAATCGTCTCGCTTTCCATTTTTCTTAATTCTTGGATCCAACCGTGATTTGAGCTGACGAGGTGTTGTCCTCGGGTCTTTCCCTTCAGTATTAATTTCGAATCGTCTCCAATAGCCCATTGTGGTGCTCCTGTGGGGCGTAAATTCCTCCCAAGGCGTCCTCACATGTCCAAAGCTAGGCGTAAACCTATCTAGCTTTGGACATGTGGGGGATTTCTGCAAAGCAAAATACAAAGGGCGCTAGTGTATACAAAATCTCATAATTTGTGTCATAACTAGGGCAACTTGTTGCAACAAATGCAACTTTTTTTCACGCGTTCTACGCTGCATGAAAAGTACTAAAACCAAAATTCCTCCTACATGGGGTGTATAGTAAGTGACTTATAACCTTCAACACAAATGCAACTTTCTGCATAAATGTAACTTTTTGCATAAATGCAAACCACCTGCAACTTTTTAAAATATAGCTTAAAATTAATTAATATAAAATTACTATTTCATTTTTTTCTCTTTCAATCAACCCTTCGATCACGTGTGTCTGATCTTGCGAACGCCGAAGTATTGCGGATCAAACAAGAAGTTCATGGAAAGAAGGTGTTCGTCCTAACAGACGAAAGTGAAATATATGGCAAGAGATACTTTAACACATTGGATGGCAGTCTGTAATCCAGAGGAAACTTGCGAAACCGACTGCAGAGTTTGCGAGGTGAGTGTCAGTAGTGGTCCGAGGCCGATGGTTGTTGATGAACTCCGTCGTGAAAGTTTAAAAAAAAAAAACTCAAAAGACACAGAGTCAAAATTCTGTATTTGGAGTATATTTTACTAAATTTAATCGATCGTCACGTAAGTTACATGTAGTATAAAGTAGCAATTACATTTGGATAGGCATTCAAAATTGTAACTTTCCTCCCACCGCTGTATAAAATCTTTTCTTGATCTCCTCTGTTCTAAAGATGGATTTTATCTTTTAGTTGTCTTGGTAACTATAACTATTTATTGCTCTGACTTTTTTAATTGGCTTTTGCCGCACTTCCTCGGCTTGAAATCTTGTGGACGTTTCTTTTAATTGAAAACGCTTTGTTCTTAGGTTGCCAGCTTGGCGTTTTCTATGTAGGGTTGCCAACTTGGCGTTTCACTTCTTGTAAGATGCGAGATGGCGAACCTTACATGTCCCTCCGGGGAAGCACATCCATCACTTAAGTCATAAGTGATGATGCTGCTGCCAATCGCCATCTAGAATCATAACTAAAAGTCATAATTAATTAGCTGGTCTTCATTACGATATCCAGTCCTTCGAGAGAAGCGTGAGAGCTCAAAAAAAAAATATCTACACTAACATTCATGAACTCCCACATAAAATACATAATACAAGACACAAGAACGTTATCAAAATTATCTAAATCAGATTACAGTTTTGAGAAGAAAAAAAAATATATACATATTTATATGAACTGAATAAAAACTAGGGTTCATCAATTTTGATGCGCGATAAGGCATCTGCATTGCCATGCTTACTACCCTTTCTGTACAATATATTCATGTTATATCTTTGCAATGCCAAAGCCCAACGTGCAAGTTTTGCACCCTGTGGCATTCCCTGGGTCAAATAAGTAAGGGGGTTATGATCGGAGACAATTTGGACTTGTGCTCCAAATATCCAAGTGTCAAATTTTTTCAACGCACTTAGAACAGCATACGCCTCCCGTTCGATAGTAGCCCAACGAGTTTGGCATGGGGTGAGTTTTCTACTGTAAAAGGCGATAGGACGTTCTTTTCCGTCTTCGTCTTGCTGAGCTAGACACGCTCCAATCGCTGTTGCAGAAGCATCGGTGTACAACTGGTATGGCTGATCTAACACTGGAGTATATAAGAATGGAATTTCCGTCAGCCTTTGCTTCAATTGTTGGAAGCTTGCTTCCTCTTCATCACTCCAAGGTATTTTGTTGGGCACCCTTTTCTTTGTTAAGTTTGTTAAGGGTAAAACCAAGGACGAGAAATCCTGAATGTACTCCCGATAGTAGCTTGCCAGACCAATTATGCCTCTTAACTCTTTCTTAGTAGTTGGACGTGCTAAGTTCTGCATGGCTTCGATTTTCTGGGGATCTGGTGCATGTCTTCCGGAACCTACAATGTGTCCCAGGAACCTCACTTGTTTTTTACCGAACTCGCACTTTTTAAGATTGACTGTTAATCCAACGGTCTGTAGAGTTCTCAGCACGTCTCTGATGTGACGCAAGTGATTCTCCCACGAGCTGGAAAAAATGGCCAGATCGTCGATATACGCACGGCAGTACTTTCTGTGTGTCTTAAGTACTTTGTCTATGGACTTTTGGAACGTACTTCCAGCATTTTTAAGTCCAAATGGTAAAACGTTCCATTGAAAATGACCAGAATGTGTCACAAATGCCGAATATGGTTTAGCTTCTTCTTCTAAAGGGATTTGCCAATAACCCTTTGTCAAATCTAGAACGCTGATGAAAGGAGCACTACCAATTTCAAATAGTAACTCGGTGGCCTGTTGCATTGGGTAAGCATCCGGGACAGTAAAACTGTTCAAAACTCGAAAGTCGACGCAAAGTCTTACACTTCCGTCCTTTTTGGCCACACAGACGACTGGGTGTGCCCACTCACTGTCACTCTCTTCAATCAGTCCTTGTTCAAGTAACTCTTGGATTTGGCGATCCACCTCGTTTTGTAAGGCGATGGGAACCCGATAGGGATGCATTTTCTTTGGCACACAATCTTTAGTTAGTTTGATTGAATGTCCATCAACTCTGGCTCGGCCAGGTCGTGCACTGAAAATTTCTCGAAACCCTTCCAAGGTCTGAACTAATTGGTGTCGCTGTTCTTCGCACAACGCCTCTGTAGTCTGGAACACATGACCCTTAATATCGTCTGCAGATTGACTCTTATTTCGAGTAGGGGCATAAAAGATTTCCCCAAAGTCCTGATCTTGTTCGAAAATCAACCCCACCTGTTCAACTCGGGCTATATAAGGTCGTAGTTTGTTGAAATGCAGCTCTTTTCGGCTTTTATCTTCCATCTCGACCAACGCAGAATGAGGTCGAGTTAGCTGGATAATAGTTGCAGGTCCTGACCAGTTCTTCAGAAGTTTGTGACTAGAAGATGGAATAAGGATCAGTACCTTATCACCAACCTTGAAAGTCTTTTCTCTCGCTCTCAGATTATATTTAGATGTGTAATAGCCTTGTGCCTTTTCGGCATTCCCTGCGGCACTCTCGTGTGCCGTTTTCATCCTTTGACGAAGGTCTTCTAAGTATTTTTCAACAGAAGGAGATGCTCCCGTTGGAATTTCGGTTTCTCCTAACCAACTCTCCTTAATTAATTTTAATGGACCTGGAGGTAACCTTCCATACACCAACTGAAATGGCGATACTCCCGTGGTACTGTGAGGTACTTCTCTGTATGCGAATAGTAATAAAGGGAGATGAATATCCCATTGTCGACCATTTTCTTGTATGTTCTTACTGAGCATATCCTTCAGGGTTTTGTTCCATCTCTCCACGGCTCCCATGCTTTCTGGATGCCCCGGAGTTGAAAATCTTGGTGACACCCCGATGACTTGCATGAAGCCCTTGGTGAGCTGTGCTGTGAAATTTGTCCCTTGATCGGTACAGATAGTTTTAGGAAACCCCGTCTGGGAGAAAATCTTCATCAGGACGTCGCAAGTTGTTTTCGCAGTAATGTTCTTGACTGGTATAGCTTCCGCCCATCTCGTGCACAAATCCACAGCACAAACGATAAACTTGTGCCCTCTTGAGGATAGTGGCTCTAGGGGCCCAATACAATCTACACTCCACACTTCAAAAGGATTTTCAGGTCTCACAATAGGTTGGATAGGAATTCTGTCATTGTAAGTGGTACCTCTACGTAGCTGGCAGACCTTGCAGCTTTCACAAAAATGCTTGACATCAATCTTGATATTCGGCCAGTAAAAGGAATACTTTATCCGTTGTTTGGTTTTCTGTTCTCCTAAATGACCGGCCAATGGAATTTCGTGTGCCATTTTTAGGACATAGGGCCTTTTAAATTTAGGCAAAACTACCTGCTGAATTTTCTCTCCTCCTACGATTTCTGAGTGTACCAATAACCCATCTTGCACTTCGAGTGCATTTCTTCTATTTCTTGCTAATTCCCAAATATCCTTTAAACTTTCATCTTCCAATTGAAATTGCACGAACTCGTTCCGTTTCTCATTAACCCCAGGGTGATTTGCGGTGTCACTACGGGCCAAGGTAAGTTCGTTTAAGGACGAAACTGAATAAATTTCTCCAACTCGAGAAACCCCTTCTTGGCTAATAATATTGCCATAGAGTTCCACCTTCGAGTTTAAAGCGTCATACGTTGAAACGCTTACGAGCATGTCGCTTACTAATTTTTCAGACACTGCACATGTCACTGGGATTTCTCCGTGTCGTCCGTCATTGATTTTCACATGGATTATCTTGAGAGGTGCCATTTCTGTCTCACCAAATGCGGATACAATTTTAATTTTTCCTTCCCCTTCATTTTGAGAATCCTCAATCAGATCAGCCCGGATGACTGAAATCTGCGCTCCAGAGTCGATAATACCGTCGAAGATATTATTACCGCTTTTTAAACTCACTATCTTGAGCTCATCAATACCTCTTTGGTATTCTACAGGCTTTGTGACTGGAACGGTCACTTTTGCCGTCAACATCGATGGAGGCTCCACCATGTCTTCCCTTGCACATGATGTTGTAGCGTCTTGGGCTCCAATATTGCTCACAACTGCTGAAGTTTGTCTTCTTCCTAGCTTAGGACATGCGTTTCTAAGATGCTGAAATGATCCGCAAGAATAACACTGAATCTTCTTCTTCCTTCCCGCTTCATTTTTCGGACTCGTATTACGTTGATGAGTACTCCTCTCGTGAAACTGTCCATATCTAGCAGGAAAATCGGAGTTCCTTTCTTGAAAACGTCTTCTTTCTTGAAAATGTGAATTTCTTTCCTTATTTACAATATTTTCAGGTGAATGGAATTTCTTCTTGAACCCTCGAACACTTTCGTATTTGTCAAGGAGTTCCGCTAGAGTAGTAGGAGATTTTATTGTGCTCCACTCATCGACAAAATGCTCTCGCATTTCCGGAGGTACCTTACGTTTGAATTGGTCCGTAATTACCAGATGCTTTAACGTTTCGAAATCCGCAACCTCAAGACCTTGAATCCATTCTTCAAAATAATTTGTCAATTCAAAGGCAAAATCCTTCCACGATTTATCTTCAGTCCGCTTGAGCTGGACAAATTTCAATCGGAAGGTTTCTGGGCTTAGTTTAAACCTTTTTAGCAATAACCCTTTCACGTGACTGTAGTCATATGCGACGGCCGCTTCTCTAGCAATTAACTGAGTAATGTCATAGGGTAATAAACCCAAAAGCTGTGACACCCAGTCCTCCCTTTTTATGTGAGCATGTTCTGCCTGCCTCTCGAAAAGAACCAGATATAGACTGATGTCTCCTTCTTTAGGATCGAACTTCTGCATCACTCTTTGTAGATCGTATATGTGCTTAGAGTTGCTCGAATTCCCTTCATTTGATGTTTCTGTATTGTGACGGCCTTCCATTTCGAGCCTTAGCTTTTCTAACTCGAAAGCAGAACGTTTCTCGAGTTCCATCACAAAACGTCTTTCTTCAGTTTCAGCAGCGAGGCGCTTTTCCTCACTTTCAGCCAAGAAACGCCTTTCCTCGGCATTTTTCCGATCTGTTATGATACTGTTTAAAAGATTTTCGGTAAACTCCTGTTCATATTCTTCGCTGTTCAATATTGAGTTCTTTAAATCGATGATTTTGTGTCGCGGCAACACTTCTAACCCCAATTCATCTGCCAACACCTTCAAATCCTCCTTCCTTGCTTTCGCGAGATACGCCATCCCAAACAAATTTAACTCAGGAATTAAATTTACGCCACAGAATGCAGAAATAAAAAAAATAAAAAGGTTGGAAACCTCACTCTAAATAGTCTAAAATTATGATTTATATTAACTTTACGCCTTAGCGACAAGCATTCCCAGAAATCCCCGTTTTCCAAAACGAAATAGTTATTCTCTAACCCAATAACACAAAAAGTATCTAGTTCTGATGAACTGTTTCACAATTAACCATTAATCTAATTAACACATGGTGTGCTAAATAAAATTTGCACTGTGGTGCACATAACACGTAAGTGTTCTAAACAAAATGAATAGCATTAGCTTTCAACAAAGTCTACTTTCGCTCCGTAATTGTGTGGGAGTTGCATGAATTAAAAAAATAAAAACTCAGGATGAGCTCTCACCTTCATTTCCAGGGTTCGAAGATCCTGTCGACTGCGCCAGTAGTGGTCCGAGGCCGATGGTTGTTGATGAACTCCGTCGTGAAAGTTTAAAAAAAAAAACTCAAAAGACACAGAGTCAAAATTCTGTATTTGGAGTATATTTTACTAAATTTAATCGATCGTCACGTAAGTTACATGTAGTATAAAGTAGCAATTACATTTGGATAGGCATTCAAAATTGTAACTTTCCTCCCACCGCTGTATAAAATCTTTTCTTGATCTCCTCTGTTCTAAAGATGGATTTTATCTTTTAGTTGTCTTGGTAACTATAACTATTTATTGCTCTGACTTTTTTAATTGGCTTTTGCCGCACTTCCTCGGCTTGAAATCTTGTGGACGTTTCTTTTAATTGAAAACGCTTTGTTCTTAGGTTGCCAGCTTGGCGTTTTCTATGTAGGGTTGCCAACTTGGCGTTTCACTTCTTGTAAGATGCGAGATGGCGAACCTTACAGTGTCGATCATGTTGTTCGCCTTGTATATGACGTTTTAAAACCTCTGAATGTTGAGCGAAAGGATTTTACACATCTGCTATCCGATATAGCATATTATGACTCCGGCTGGAAGCATATTCAATGTGCATTATACGCAATTGCTACATTTTTCAGAGATGATTTTCCCCAAAAAAAACAGTATTTGCTACTGCAACAATGCGATCAGTCTCTGTTGAGTAAATTTTTTCATTGTTTAAGAAATTACTGGCCAAGGATTGACCATTCAATGACATCAACGTTCTTCTGTATCTAATGATGTATTATAATACTATTGTACACAACAAAAATGGTCAATAATTTTTTTTATTTTTAACAAATAATTTATTTTAGATTTGAATGTATCAAAAATAAATGCAACATTATTTCCATAAATGCAACCTTAAGGAATGATGAATGCAACTTTCCTCAGTTATACTGCAACAAAAAAAGTTGCCCTATATATATAGCAGTGTATCCCAACTCAATCATGATATACTTTTTGGTAGACAAAGTTGCACTGTTTCTCTCCATCTTGCCAAATTGGTGACATCACGCACACGAGCTGCTTGCATAGCTCCGCTACTCAATCAGGAGTGAGTATGAGGTACTATAAATCCCAGGAAAGTTTCCATTGATCAAGAAGATTAGAGGTGCAATTCCTATAGCGCGTCTGACGAATGCGGCTGACGTAATGCGTCTGACGCAGAGCACTGCTACAATGGGATGTTACGGATACATTGGGGTCAATTACATCATTCCTGAACTGATTTTTACAGGTAATACATCGCATTAAAGAAAACAGATAGTTCTTTAAAATGAGCTATAAAACATAAAAATCCGTTAAGTAATGAAACTGCTGTAATATGTTTAAGTCGGGACGACTATGGAACTGCTTCCCACAATGCGTCAGCTACGGAAACGCCAACTATGCGACAGCCGTTCTGCAATAGACGCACTACGTCAGACGCTCTATAGGAATTGCATCTTAAAGCTGGTTAGAAGTCGTTCAGGAAGAGTGGAACGTAGAGATCGAAACTGCACCGCCTGCAACTAGCAGGTAAGGGAATCAAAATTGAACCATATTCCCATTGGGATATACTATATGTCCGCAAGCACCACCCGGATGTGCCAGAGGTGGAAAAATACCAAAACAAAAACGGCACTAAAGTGCAAAAATGAAACGCAGCAGGTCTGTGAACAACATTTTATCGGCCCTAATTTTACAGTTTGACAGTAGTTGTACACTTTCAATTTCACAGCAGGTGTTCAAAGTCCCGACCACCAACAGTGCGCCTGACAGCATTGACGGATGGCTTGGCGTCAATGTTCAATAATGACTGGCCTTTCGTCGACACTTGCAGACACGACAACGATTTTTGCGATGGGGTCAATATCGGAGTCAATGGGGTCTCGTACGCGATGCGTTTGAGGTGTCCTCAGAGAAAGAAATTGATGCATGGTACCTCGGGTCAAGAGTACATTCGCGAACATACTTTCCATGATATGATTTTATGTTCCCTACCTCACTTAGAGTTCAAACAGGATATTTTGAAGTAATCGGTATACGATATTCTTTTCAATCAAATTTTTGGGGTTAACCCAATGACCCTGTAATTTAGTATTGCACATAGAATATACACGTAGTACAGTGCCATACAACACAAAACGACTGCAAAACCATATCTATTGGTTGAAGGAATCCATGGATTTTTTATCCTGTAGAAACATAATAAAGTCCTACAAAAGAAATAAAGGGGATAGCAAATCCCGACTACAATGAACGTTTAAGTAAGCTAAACATGTATACATTGGAAAGAAGAAGAAGGAGGGGGGATTTTATTCAGCTTTTCAAGTTGGTAAAACAATGGGATACAGAGGGCTTACATTTAAATAGGGATAACAGAACAAGGGGACATGGGTATAAATTTAATAAGATACATTTTAATCGGTATTTAAGGAAAAACTACTACTTTAAAAGGGTAATACAGTTGGAACGCGTTGCCATAGAATATAGTTAATTCAAAGGGAGTGGACGAATTTAAGATACAATTGGATAGTCAGTGGGAATTGGGGAGTTCATAAACAAAGGACCAGCCTTGTTGGGCTTGAGCCTGTAGCTGATCGTCAATATTTGTATTTGTATTTGTATTTGTAATTGTTTTATTTTTAGAATAGAATACTTTCGAAAGATTACATTGTGCCTTTCTTTGGACTAGAACCCTCTGTAGAGATTTTATTGGTACGTTCATCGGAAAAGAATAATTTGGAAATATTCTACTGTTCCTTAGGTTAAAATAGAGTAATTTGAACAAATTTTACCGCTCATTTCCTCAGAATAGAATCCTTTGGACAAATTCTCTCTGTTGCTCATTTCCTTAGAATAGAACCCTTTTCGAAACATTTTTTGTTCATTTCTTTAGGTAGGTTGGTATATAATTACCGTCGCACTGGAGCAACACTAAGGGCTATTGGCAACGGTGCAAGATGAAACCTGAAAAGAACGATCCGGAGACAATGCCTCCTGATTCTGAACCACGTTCAGATGATGAGAACAGCACCTTAGCTGGCACTAAACTCTCCAAGCATGCACACAAAGTTAACATGAGGAAATCTGATGGCATGACAGATTTAACGTGCACCAGCCCCTGTGTATACGACCGTCTTTGACTGGACCTAGTTTGGAAATCGCAACCCAACGGCTGCTAATCTGATGCTCTCCGACAAGGCTAACACTGCCCCACATATTGAAAACAATGTAAGAAAAGGTATAAACATACAATTGCAAAATCGTTGGAACAGTTATGAAAAAGGAAGGTATCCTTATAACTTCATCCCAAATGGTAAAACAAAGACTTGGGTCACAGATTTTTGCGTTAACCATATCATCACGTCGTATGGAACTGGGGTTCCATCTCCTTTGACAGCCTGACCCCTTTGTTAGTCATTTCTGGCACACTTACGGTACGTAGACGACATTCTACAACCGGTTGTGTTACCGTTCCTTTTGCGACACCACGGACTTACTTTTCAACAAGATAATGTCCACGTGTTGCTATGAATTGTCTTCAAGCTTTCCCAACTCTTCCTTGGCCAGCTAGGTCTCCTGATCTCTCTCCCATGAGCATATTTGGGGCGTTATGGGGTGGCGATTTTAACCATCCCGGAATGTTGACCATTTAGCCCAACAGTTGGACACAATTTTGCAAGAAATTCCACAGGACATCATCCTGGAAACTCCACTGTCAACGCCGTTATGGCTGTCGTCCGATAAGCTACGAATTACCATTTGGTTTGCGAAGCAAACCAATAATCCCACAAAAGCAACTGGCACGGGCAACGCCGGGCTAGCCACGCAGTGGCTAGTAGAGTATGTTTCTGAAAACTTCTGAAGAATAGAACAGACTTCAGAAATTCAACCCCCATAGACGACATTTTAGAAATAATCAAATACAAAAAAATAATAGAGAACGTATCAAACTTGCAATAGTACATGAGCTAACGCAGTATGTTTTTGCTAATAGAGGATACTGATTTCTTTTCTCATTTTCCATACTGTATGCATACATGTAAATTTCCTGTCTTGTACTTTGTGTATTTGAACTGTAAAATTTAAAAACCCCTTGTCTTTTGACGGAAGATAAGGTTTAAATCCCTCAAAAAAGATTCTCTTATTTACATCGAAGGGCCAACAACTTTCAATTAGTATCTACTGCGGACTCTAACTGTGAAATTGTGAAGATGCCTTACCACGCATAATAGTGGTCACCTTATGCTCTGTAATTAGTAAACCGTCTGGAAAAAACCCAAAGCGAAACTAAATAAATCCAGCTAGTATTAGTGGTAACCATTTTCTGAGAACACAATGAACCCTTCGATAATGCTAACAATTACTACGATACTCGAAGGCCGTTAGAAACCTTTTTTTATGAAGCAAATAATGGGCTTTCCTAAACGAGGATACGAACGTGATTTTTGAGTCCAAGGAACTAACAACTAGGAAAATAAACAATACACACGTGAAACACTGGGTGGCAAGAACAAGAATTAAATATAGAGCTGAGAGAACCAGGAAAAATTTACTTCGTTTCGCCTTACGGGGAAATTTATGAATCGTGATTTTTGTTTTACATACAATAACTCAGGTTTCAAGGCAAAATTTTCCACGATATTTGTTCTTGGCCAAAGGTTCGATCGTCCGCTTCTGGAATTACCCTCTGTTGTAGATCTTCTGGAGCCACATTGCTATGGGCATACTTTATTTGCATACTATCCATCAGTTTCACAGTTGCGGTGGGTGGGACTGAATATTCATAAGTGTTGGTGAAATTTAAGTGGAAGAAAAATGTTTGGAAATGCTGTCATTGGTATTCTGATCGTTGTATTTCATAATTAAAGGGCTGTCAGTGCATCATACCTTCTGCAGCGTTTTTGAATTTTAACGAACATTTAAGTATAGATTGTTCTTTTGAGTGATGGATATGATGGTTAGGAGGAATTAAGTTCCGTGGCCATGCAAATCAGTAAGCATATTCCCTCGATGCACGATTCATCCTTATCAATTCCATGCAGCTCAAGTAATAGACTTGAATAATTTTGGAGTATTGAATGTTCCTGTGAATATTCTTTAATAGTAAATAAATAAAATTTAAGATGTCTAATACGGTGGTAAGCTCGAACTCTTGTGAATTATTTTACGCGGTTTCGCAAATCGAGTAATGATATTACCTCCATTCCAGGCTGAACCCCATTAGTTCCTATGCAACTAAATAAATTTGGAATGTTGAATATTCTCGAACGTTCTTGAATAATAAATAAATAAAAGTAAGGTTTTTAATACGGTGGTAAGATCGAATTCTTGTGAATTGTTTTGCGCGGCCTCTCAAATCGAGTAAAGATATTGCCTCCATTCCAGGCTGAACCCCATCAGTTCCTATGCAACTAAATAACTTTGGAATGTTGAATATTCTCGAGCATTCTTGTATAGTAAATAAATAAAATTTAAGTTGTAATTTTTAATTTGGCTTTGATTGCATTCAATTGTAAATTCGTCAATGACCAACGGAATGAAAAAGCAATAAAGTTTTTGAAAGTCAATGACTCTATGGTTCAGTATTTGCATCCACCACATTCCATCAGTCACCATACAATTCCAATAGCTTTAAAATTTTGAATACTCTCGAACATTTTTCAATAGTAAATAAATAAAATTTTTAAGTTCCAATCTTACTAACAAAAACTATAATAGGCCGGTATAAACGCATTAGTCTTAATATGGTTTATGAAAAAGCATTATATTTAAATGCGACTGGTTTTCAATATAATTTGGTTTTGATCACATTCAATTGTGATCTCGTCAATGACTAAAACCAAATTTATTACAAAATATACCAAAACTGTTGATTGTCAATGACGTCTTTGGTTCAGTATTTGCAAAGATTCACATTTCCAAGAGTATGTTTCGACAGATAGCATTAAATATTTTTTCCATTTGTTGTTTAACGCTCCAAGTGGTTTCGACGAGATACCTTGTTCACCAAGATCTGACCAAGATTTTGCTATGGAAAGATATCGTGTCCATCAAGATCTGACCAACTTTACAATGGAAAGACATCATGTCCATCAAGATCTGACCAACTTTGCAATGGAAAGACATCATGTCCATCAAGATCTGACCAACTTTACAATGGAAAGACATCATGTCCATCAAGATCTGACCAACTTTGCAATGGAAAGATATCATGTCCATCAAGATCTGACCAACTTTGCAATGGAAAGATATCATGTCCATCAAGATCTGACCAACTTTACAATGGAAAGATATCGTGTCCATCAAGATCTGACCAACTTTACAATGGAAAGACATCATGTCCATCAAGATCTGACCAACTTTGCAATGGAAATATATCATGTCCATCAAGATCTGACCAACTTTGCAATGGAAAGATATCATGTCCATCAAGATCTGACCAACTTTGCAATGGAAAGATATCATGTCCATCAAGATCTGACCAAATTTGGGATTAAAACATATTCTGTCATCAAGATGTCATGTTGCCTATGTTTTGGTGAAAACGAGACCAAGATCTGGTCAATTTTTTCTTGATGGAATAGTTATCTCGGCCATCCAGATCTGGTAAGATTTTCCAACGACGAGATTTCTTGCCGAGACAACCAACAGAAGATTAAATCCCAACTAAAATTAAAGACCAATCTAATGTGACTACAGAATATAATATTTTGTTTCGTATAAAGAATGGAACACCCCGAATACATATTTTAATATGATTTGTTGAAATGAAAATATTAACATAACTCGAGGTGGCCAACCTTTTACGTACCATGCGTCAACATATGAGTTCAGATTGAGTTTACTATAATCTAATATTAGATTTTCTCGGCATACATTTTTACTTTTTCAAATATGTCTGATCCTCTTGTTTTACCAAGCAATGACTCCGGACTGGCAAGTTCTTGAAGACATTAAAACTATAATTGATTCCTCTTATAAAAATTCTTAACTGGGCTTACATTCACATGTCTGTTGATTCATCCAAAGCTAGAGAGAAGAAAGTACAAGAATGGACAAGACTTCCAGTTGCTGAGATACATCCCGAGCGAATTCCTCGATACATCTGGAAACCGTATGCCTTGATATAGCAATTTTGTCTGCTTTCCTTTATTACCAAGATGGGTTGCAAATATTTGGAGACTTGGCTTAACAATTTCTGCATTCTGAACAGTTGAACTGAGAGCACTGGTGTTCAAAATATGAAGATAAATTCAGTTATGGTACCTACTTCAAACGAATAAGTAGGCACGAGTATGCAGTGCGTCATTTGTAATAATCCATTGCGCGACGTTTGGCGCATGCGCTACAGGTTGACCACCTCTGACATCTACAGTATAAGAAAATGATATAATCTCAATTCACACAGAACAACTAAATTTAGATAACCTAACTATTCACGCCGAATCGTGACAAGTATGTTACCAGACAAAAATACATATTTTAATATGATTTATAGAAATGAAAAGATTAACAGAACCCATCACCAGTTTAAGAAAATGATATAATCAGAGTTCACACAGCGAAACTATTTTTATGTAACCTTCTTGTTCAATCGAATCGTGACAAGAGTTAAATTTTAAGTGTCTGGGTCAACCCATCGTATATAGGAGTTAAAATGCCTTCATTGAAGGGTTACAAATGATATAACCCTTGAATGAAGTCTTCTTGAGAGTCACCACATTCAACAACGTGATCCGTTTCCCATTCTATGGTCATTTGTAGCTACACAAGGGATAATTAGACCGTATGAAAATGAGAAGAGCGTGAACCCAATCACGTGAATAACGCACGTTGCACTTAGATGAAAAGCACCACAAGAGCAAAACAATAATAATTCGCGTATAAGTGACTGCTTTCAAACGCAGCCACCACCAATGAAGCTCCAGAAGTGGCCACACAAAAACACTTAATTAACCACGCACTGTTTATTACTTCCTACTCGAGTTTCTACCAGTCCCAAACAAGAAATCAAATGAGACTTCTAATTATAGAAACGGTTTACGGGAAACGGACTGAAAGGTCTGTTCCGTGCATAAACCAGGACACCTGTTGAGAGGTGAGACCCTGACTGACCCACAGTTGGCTTGAAAAGCAGAATGACGCCCGAGACATCACAGCCCCATCATTACGCGTTTGAAACAAGTCGGTGTATCTTTTCCGGGAAGGACTGTTACATCTTCCATTGTTCATTTCTTGCAAATTCAAGCAGTTTTTCCTCCTAGACGTTTTCCGCGGAATCCGATATCGAGGAAGAGAAGATCCCCTCCATATTCGGGTTGATGAACTCCTTTCAGACGCTCTCCAAGATTTACTAAAGTCAAGTTTATTGATCTCCGTATGGAAAAATGACGCATTATGTTGCTGGGGGATTATTATTATGCTTAGGTGTTAAGTGAGCATGTCAACTTTTTTTTTGTTGCGTTGCACAGGAGCTATTTGCAAGTGTTGTTCAGTTTGTTATTTAATAGGGGAATGCGGACCTGGTTATTTATGTTACGAAAATAACATCCTTAAGACATGCTGCCATCAATTTAAAAGGAATTGGAAAAATGTGAACGACTAATAGGTTGGCTTAATGTCCTGTTCACACGTGGCGTTATATAGAACGCGTTTGATAAGGTATTTGCAAGCTTTCAACGTGAACAGCAACATTCTGTGTTTCTACAACGTCAGATGCCGTTGGGTGTTAAATTTGCTTTCACATTGTCCTGATCTATATTTCCAAGTTGCTATCTTTGCGATTATTACAGATAGTGAAACCTTTTATCTCTTAAATCTATGGAGAATTTTACATCCGGATTTGCAAATCGATGCCAAACATAAGGGAGCACTCATTTTCTTTACGGAATTAAGAATTTTTCAATATTTTTACTGGCATTTTTTGAAGATATTCCTTATAGTACCCACAAAAGGAAGCATTTATCTCGTTTTTAAAGAGTTGTGTCTAATTTTTTTATGACGCACGGAACCACACTGCTCCAACACAAAACAAACAACGTCAAACAAAGGACGCACACGATGAAATCTTTACTGATACAGCAGAGAGACACCCAGATTAAGTTACAGGAGTCGAACCTGCGCTACCTACACTCGCAGGTTACTAATGCTGTGGGAAGCTCACTGAAATACCGATTATGAAGATAATATAATCAAGGATTTTGTTAACGCAATAACACCATATGTATTTCACATTCGGTACTTGAATTTCGTATTCGGTACTTCGTAAGAAATTCTATCTCGATTAGAGTCCGCCTATTCGCTTTAACATTCATCATCTGATTGGTCTACTGGACGAGAGCACTCAACCATTGATTGATGATCTGATTGGTCTCTTGATTGATTATCTGATATTAGTAGATATAGGCGATTTCACCACTTTTGTCCACACTCTATGGAAATACGGATTCACACACCTACCTTGTCATAAGATGTTACATCGCCAAACATGGCTATAAGATAGCAAATCGGCCAACCAGTCAATTTTTCAGAGCAGTCACATGACTACTAGTCGATTTGTTGGTTACACTTTTAAAAGCTCTTCTCGAAAGCTGTGGCAACTTAGCCACAGATCTTGTGATAATCCCTATGAAAGGGAATTTGTCTTCCTACCCGATGCGGAATTCGCCAGATTGATTTGTAACTTGGTCGAAGGAAGACTACGTTGAAATGGACCTATCCATTCTCTTTGTTTCATTGTCATTGTGTTAGTGTCCTGTCTTTGTTAGTAAATAGATGTTAAAATAGAAATGGAATTGGAATTAAATTTGATTTGAACATGCAACCTTATGATGTGCGAATTTTGGACTCGATATAATAGTTATTACATCACAAAAGCAGTGGTCAGTCTGCTTAGATTTCACGCCTATGGTGAGTACAGTTGTGGGAGCTGAAGAAGTAACTTATCTTTAATTTCTATAGTGTCGCTATGACAACGAATGTAGAGACAAAAGTGATTTTGGCCGAGGTCTTCCTATGGAAGAGTACATATTTAACAATCAAAGATATATAATTTATCGCTTTATGGATCTTTTTCTGAATAAAGGTACGCCATGTTTAAAGTAGATTCTGACCCTTGACGTCGATACATGCGAAGACAGAGAATCAACAGCCTGTTGAACCGTGGGAAATATCGCTATTCTTCTCTCAGGCGGACCAGTGACTCAAAGGGTTCGCCCACTCCCATAGCAACCTGAGAGTTCTAAAAGGTTCGATTCCAGATTCGATTCTGTGCTAGGGATGCGACACCGACAGCAAAACATCGATGCTTTGAGACATCGATGTTCAAAATTAAAACATCGATGTTGATAATGTATCGCCCCAAAACCATCGATGTTTTTAAAATTCAGTGTATTTAAACGTTTTTCCCCATTTCTTAAAACTGGTTTAGCAACTATTAAAGCAACATCGGCTCCAATACATCGATGTTTTTTTATAAAACATCAATGTTTTGAAAACATTGACATCGATGTCGCATCCCTACTTTTCAGAAGCTTCACCCTTGGTCACTTTGGTCTAAAAGTATGTTAAATTTGCTGATTGTGAAAATAATGCTACTTGGTTATTTTTTTTAAATTTTTATAACGGTACATTTTTCATTTAAAAATAAGACATCGACAACGTAAAAACATCGACGAGTATAAAAATCGAAGTTACAAAAACATCGACCCCAATACATCGATGTTAAATACGTCGATGTTTTTTAAAAAACATCGATGTTTTAAAAACATTGACATCGATGTCGCATCCCTATTCTGTCCCCAAAAATCTTTCCTTTTGTGTATGTTCATTCACTTGACGTTGTTTGGCGGATTTTGGCTAGATATGGTCTTTGCGCCACAAAACCCCAAACAACCCAAACGGATTAAGGATGCAGGATATTCAAGAGGTTGAGAAACGTTGCTATCGAAAAGTGATAATGTTGGTATGTCCAATTTAAAAATCGTCAGTTTACAAGTGAAGCACATTTTATCAAAAAACTATTCTAAGAGAGCAAAGAGAAAATAATTCTGTAAATTAATTTCACTTGCTAAAATCTCTAAGTGTCACTCGAGAAGGAATCTAACCTTCATACAAACCAAAAGTGTCTTGGAGCAGAAATACCAGTCTAAAGATCAGCACTTTCTAGTCCAATAGAGCTAAAAATCCAATTTTAGATTCAAATTCTACTCTGACGATATTATGTGTTATTTACTTTTTACACTAAAATTTCTGGCATTACTGTGTGTTATTCCATATTTCACAATGTTTCCGGAAAAATATATTCCTTACATTTCTTTTCAAGGTGAGAAATTTTCAAATGACGCCAAATTTGCCATTGTTGCCACATCGAGGCAATCCGTTATTCTTGCCAAATTTTTTTGTTCTTCCGGACAAACACTTGCTTTTCCGGCTTTCCAAACAGATAAGATATTTTTTTTTTTTGGTAAAAAGTTTTTCTTTTGGAAGAAAATTTTCAAGCAACGCTCAAATTTCAAAGTTTTGGCGCCAAACAAAACAGCATAATTTATCGTTTTTTACGCGAACTTGATACCATTTTGTAAAAAGTATCGCTAAATTGATTTTGCCAAGTTTGCATAGTAGTGCTGTCCTATTGCTGGCACAAGCAACAATAGGATAGAGCAAATTTTGTTGTAATTGCTTTCTTAAAGATTTATTTGGTGCAAATGTTGTCGAATTTTGCACTTTTAAGTAAATTTTGCTCTAAGAAATTTCATAATTTTTATCTCTGACAATTTTACGTAGGTTTTTTTCGTCGCAAAGGTTTCCAGATTTTTTTCTTGGTTGATAGATAGATTTTTTTCTTGGTTGATAGATAGATTTTTTTCTTGGTTGATAGATAGATTTTTTTCTTGGTTGATAGATAGATTTTTTTCTTGGTTGATAGATAGATTTTGTGTTTGATGGCAGCCCGAAGGCCATGTTTGTTTTTTGTTTTTACTTCTTTGGGATTAAATGGATGTGGATGGGAATAATGATGTCCGGAACAAAAGTATTCCTCCGTATGTGTATTTTTCTCTTCTGTGTGTGGTACGACAACAAGGAATGGAAGAAAAGAAGAAGTGTAGGCAAGTATAAAACAAGGGAGAACAGATTACTCGGGTACCTTGGGGTTGTTGATACCTGTTGATACCTAACCCTCCTTTGCATAATGGTGGAAATTTCCATCATAACATTGAATTCCCAAAAATTATATAAAAGAACAAGTTCACTTTAAGTTGATCGTGTCTGGATACCTTTTTAATGTCCATTGCATAAAAAAAAAACATAGCTGTCAAAAATTAGCAAGTGTCACTATCAGTAAAACGAGCTAAAAGTTGTCATTCCGCTGTTTGTTGTAGTTGCAATAAACGTATGATTTCGTTTTTAATTTTGTTTTATTATATTTGAGTTTCTATTGCTAAAAAAGTGAAAATGAGTGGAAGAAAGGTTTGTAACATGTGTTTCTGTTATTTTTAAAGCAATTTCTGAAAAAGTTTGCGTTTAATTAAAAAAATACCACATGATACCATCATATTGTTTTTTGCTAAATTTATACTATAAATATATACTTAGATTTTTTTTAACCATTTTTCCTTTAATTTTGAACATGAATCATATTACCTTGATTTATTTCACCAATAAAGAAAAAATCATGCAAAGAAGGGCTAAAGAAGATGCGGCCCTGATGACTTTATTCTTGGAGTTAGGTTGGTCCGCATTTCAATTTATAACACGTCTGTGATCACAGCACTGGATTCAGCTAGATGAGATCTTAATCACCAATTAAAAGCGACCCGAATTCGACAGAATTCCTCACACCGAACCCACCTCTACGATTCACCCACAATTCATGCCTCTGAAAACGATTACACAAACGGCATCAGATGCACTTTCCTCCGGGGTACAAACAGCGGGTGCGCTAACAACCCCAATTAAACCTTTAGGGTCTACGGACCAGGTGTGCCCACTTTCTCACGCTCTACTCACACATCGTAATGCCACCTCCACCGAAGGAGATCCTTTTAATTAAATCGTGCACCCTGCGGCTTAATGCTCTGCAACAGACCCTCAGCGTGGTTGGGATTGGTAGGAACATCCACCAGCTGTAACAAGACAGGAAGATAAACTCCTCAATGAGAGTTAGATATGGGGTAAAATGCTCTTGGATGAGCCTATATGGGGCATGGATTATAACGGAGTCTTAATACCTTTTTGACCTCTACGATTCATGTGAGCTGTGACTGGTGGGTTTCTGCTTCTTTCGGGATTGAATGGATGTGGATGGGAATCATGATGTCCGGAACAAAAGTATTCCTTCCTATGTGTATTTTTATCTTTTGTGTTCAAACTTTCCTCGTTTGTGTGTATTATTTGATGTCTGTATTGTGCTTGACCCTTGCGACATAGGACCCAAACAACCGAGAACGCAATTCACTAAACACTATGTGGTGAATTCCTGAATCGCCTTTCTTTAGCACACTATTTTTGTTGCCGTGGCCCTGACAAGATCACGAAAATCAGCGGGGATCTACTCAGAAACCACTTTCTGTGTAGTAGTCGAAATACAAAGTGGTTTCTGAAAAGGAACTAAGGCGATATCTCCTATCGCATCAAGATCAGACCGAGAGACATCCTTATCAGACCGAGAGACATCGAGATCAGACCGAGAGACATCGAGATCAGACCGAGAGACATCCTTATCAGACCGAGAGACATCCTTATCAGACCGAGAGACATCCTTATCAGACCGAGACATCGAGATCAGACCGAGAGACATCGAGATCAGACCGAGAGACATCGAGATCAGACCGAGAGACATCGAGATCAGACCGAGAGACATCGAGATCAGACCGAGAGACATCGAGATCAGACCGAGAGAAATCGAGATCAGACCGAGAGACATCGAGATCAGACCGAGAGACATCGTGATCAGACCGAGAGACATCGAGATCAGACCGAGAGACATCGAGATCAGACCGAGAGACATCGAGATCAGACCGAGAGACATCGAGATCAGACCGAGAGACATCGAGATCAGACCGAGAGACATCGAGATCAGACCGAGAGAAATCGAGATCAGACCGAGAGACATCGAGATCAGACCGAGAGACATCGTGATCAGACCGAGAGACATCGAGATCAGACCGAGAGACATCGAGATCAGACCGAGAGACATCGAGATCAGACCGAGAGACATCGAGATCAGACCGAGAGACATCGAGAAATTACGAGTTGGCGACGTTCTTGGCGATCGACAAGCACATGAAACCTTACGCCAATTAAAAAGTGACTCCAACATGTCTGTCATAGAAATATTCACGGAGCGAACACTAACTATTCTTGGGGCAGGTAGGGGAAAAGCAATAGGGGGATTGGAGTTCCAAACTAGGTCCAGCCAAAAACCTTCGTGTACATGGGGATGATGCACGTTAAATCTACTGTAGTCTCAAATGCTGTCACGTCGGCATGGCGTGGAAGTTCGGAGAGTGGTGTGCCAGCGCATGTGTTGTCGTCATCGGACCGTGGTTCAAAATTACGAGGCGTCGTCCTCGTACTTTCCCTTCGAGATTATTCTCTAAACAGCCCGTTTTGTTGCTACAGTGCAATGTTAGTTAACCATCTGCCTTACTATTTTTCTCGTTATTGTGTCTCACACAGACGCTAAAATGAGCGTTCATTTGATAAAGATTGATTCTAACTTTGTACATCATGTGAAGTACATAGAATCTTCCTATTGCTAGTTACTTACCAGATACTGGCGATAGTCAAATTACTTACCAGTTACTGCGATAGTAAGATTACTTACCAGTTACTGGCGTTAGTAAGATAACTTACCAGATATTGGTGATAATAAGACTACTTATCAGCTACTGACAATAGTAATGTTACTCACCAGTTACTGGCGATAGTACGATTACTTATCAGTTACTGGCAATAGAAAGATTCCTTACTGGCGATAGTAAGATTACTTATCAGATACTGGCGATAATCAGACTACTTATCAGATACTGACAATAGTAATATTACCCACCAGTTACTGGCGATAGTACGATTACTTATCAGTTACTGGTAATAGAAAGATAACTTACTGGCGATAGTAAGATGACTTACCAGATACTGGCGATAGTAAGATGACTTACCAGATACTGGCGATAATAAGACTACTTATCAGTTACTGACAATAGTAATATTACTCACCAGTTACTGGCGATTGTACGATTACTTATCAGTTACTGGCAATAGAAAGATTCCTTACTGGCGATAGTAAGATTACTTATCAGATACTGGCGATAATCAGACTACTTATCAGATACTGACAATAGTAATATTACCCACCAGTTACTGGCGATAGTACGATTACTTATCAGTTACTGGTAATAGAAAGATAACTTACTGGCGATAGTAAGATGACTTACCAGATACTGGCGATAATAAGACTACTTATCAGTTACTGACAATAGTAATATTACTCACCAGTTACTGGCGATAGTACGATTACTTATCAGTTACTGGCAATAGAAAGATTACTTACTGGCGATAGTAAGATTATTTACCAGATACTGGCGATAATAAGACTACTTATCAGTTACTGACAATAGTAATATTACCCACCAGTTACTGGCGATAGAAAGATAGTACGATTACTTATCAGTTACTGGCAATAGAAAGATTACTTACTGGCGATAGTAAGATTATTTACCAGATACTGGCGATAATAAGACTACTTATCAGTTACTGACAATAGTAATATTACCCACCAGTTACTGGCGATAGTACGATTACTTATCAGTTACTGGCAATAGAAAGATAGTACGATTACTTATCAGTTACTGGCAATATAAAGATTACTTACTGGCGATAGTAAGATTATTTACCAGATACTGGCGATGATGACTACTTATCAGTTACTGATAATAGTAATATTACTCACCAGTTACTGGCGATAGTACGATTACTTATCAGTTACTGGCAATAGAAAGATTACTTACTGGCGATAGTAAGTTTACTTACCAGATTCTGGCGATAATAAGACTACTTATCAGTTACTGACGATAGTAATATTACTCACCAGTTACTGACGATAGTACGATTACTTATCAGTTACTGGCAATAGAAAGATTACTTACTGGTGATAGTAAGATTACTTAGCAGATACTGGCGATAATAAGAGTACTTATTAGTTACTGACAATAGTAGTATTACTCACCAGTTACTGACGATAGTACGATTACTTATCAGTTACTGGCAATAGAAAGATTACTTACTGGTGATAGTAAGATTACTTAGCAGATACTGGCGATAATAAGAGTACTTATTAGTTACTGACAATAGTAGTATTACTCACCAGTTACTGACGATAGTACGATTACTTATCAGTTACTGGCAATAGAAAGATTACTTACTGGCGATAGTAAGTTTACTTACCAGATTCTGGCGATAATAAGACTACTTATCAGTTACTGACGATAGTAATATTACTCACCAGTTACTGACGATAGTACGATTACTTATCAGTTACTGGCAATAGAAAGATTACTTACTGGTGATAGTAAGATTACTTAGCAGATACTGGCGATAATAAGAGTACTTATTAGTTACTGACAATAGTAGTATTACTCACCAGTTACTGACGATAGTACGATTACTTAGCAGATACTGGCGATAATAAGAGTACTTATTAGTTACTGACAATAGTAGTATTACTCACCAGTTACTGACGATAGTACGATTACTTATCAGTTACTGGCAATAGAAAGATTACTTACTGGCGATAGTAAGATTACTTACCAGTTACTGGCGAGACAATTACGTACCAGTTACTTGCTGTACTTCGACAGCGTTCCTTTTCAGAAACCACAGAAAGTGTTTTCTGATAAGGAACGCTGACGTTATCTCCTATAGCATCGAGAAATCTGGCACTAACTGACGAGTTGCCGCTTAACAAGCACATGGCGCTTGACAAGCCCATGGAAAGTTACGCCCATCGAGGAGTGACGCCATGTCTGTCAAACGCTCAGCTCGAACGCATTCGCTATTCATTTTTCATGGGATCGCTGTAGATTTGTTGGTTGAGTTGGATGGTTAGCAGGGTTGGTTGTTAAAAACTCGATCCAGCCAAAGACAACCGTGTACGTGGCGGCTGGTGCTCGTTAAATGCGTCGTGGCCTCAAATGTCCTCATGAAGGCGTGGTGTGTAAGTTTGGAGCGTGGGGTCCAATCTCAGGTGTTGTCCTCGCCATCTGACAGTGGTTTAAAATAAAAAATCCCAATCAACGTGACATGATGGAACAAATTTGGAAAGTTAGGATAATTTGGTAATTTGTAATTAACGTCGTACTAGAGCAACACAGCGGGCTACTGACGACGGTCCGGGATCAATCCCTTAAGGAAAAGATCCGAGAACAACACCTCGTAATTTTGAACCAAGGTCAGATGACGAAGCAACACCTGAGCTGGCACCCAACTCTCCAAACTTCCACACCAACCCGACGTGAGGACTTTCGGCCACGACAGATTTAAGGTGCACCAACTGCCTATACACCATACTCTTACAAACATCCATGCCCGGACCCGGATTCGAACCAGGAACCGCCCGATCTAGAGACTAACACCTTAACCACTATATCGGTTGGTCGGCTTCGAAAGTTAGAAGCAACTTCTTTATAATTCAAGAAGGTGAAAATAGAATGTGGTTTTTTAAACCTCAAATACCCCTGACGTTTTAATCACTAGTTTAGCTTCTTTACAAGTATAGAATTTATTACACAAAGCACAAAAAGACATTAATGAAAAATCTCAGACGAACTCCAATTAATATGCATATCGTCAATCCATCTCTGCTGCATTATCTGAAGCCATTTTTACAAATTTATAGTTTCCTAGCGGAACAGCATAGCACATAAAATTGCTCATAAATCAACCCTCATTACACATGCATGTAAGCATTTTCAGTAATATTTCTCCGGTAAAATCTTTTACCCTACTTAAGGCATAAATGTATCATGGCACTCATTACTATTCACGTCAGAGAATTCGGAGTCGAGATCTTTATTTTCATTTTACACCCAAATGGGAAATGAAAGAAATGAAGCAGCGAAGTCTTGAAATCATTTCAGCTACCGAATGATGAAATCGTAAATTAATCTAATCGGAAAAACCAAGATCATGTCAAGCTTCGATTTCTTTGTTTGGAGGTGCTTTCAAGGCAAAGCGAACAAAGGAAGGTGGAGCATTCATTGTTATTTAACACCCTTATCAGGGTCGTAGTAAAATAACTTCAACCTTACTATAGTTCACGCTCTTGGGCTTGATGGTGTTCACTCAAATAGCTTGTTAGTAAAATAATCGTGTTTATCTTGTACTGTGGAATATTTGTGGTCTAACAAAAGGTGGTGAGAGGTCGTGACCTGTAATTTCGTTAAAGGGTGGGGTGGCACAACAAAACTTAACTTACAATACATACCGAAATCGTCGTCTAAGAGCAGAAACTCATTAACTGATATGTTTTGACGACATTGCTTATTTTCAGATGACAAATACATGGCCTTATCTGCTTAAAATTTAGAAAACACGAATTTTTGGGAAAACACAGGCGTCTAAAAAACGTTTTTTACCGTCATACCTTAAAAACTTCGTGACTAGGAGTGTTATCTAGTGTTGTCTAAAAAAATACTAATTTCAAAATGTCTATGACTTTTTGAAAAATGTTGGTGATTTGGGGTTTTTTTGTTGCCAAAGATCAACGAAAATTTAGCCTCCTTTTTTAACTAAAGATAGCGGCCAGAAAAATATATATTTCGGATTTTTTTGGGAGATAATTTTTTTTCAAAGAATGCCAACGAAAATCATCGGAATCTCTGGTTGCTGGATTGTCATGAAAATCTTATTAAACTTTTGACTATGGCTATAGATATTACTGGCGCAAAGTTTTTTTGGCGCGATTCTCATTATAACTTTCAAGGTACAACTGCTGCACTGGTCATAGTCTAAATTCTTTCTTGGAGCGATCAAGATACAACTGATGTACCGGCTGTAGTCTAAAAGTTAAGGTGATAAGTTTTTTTTATTTTAAAATTTAAACATATTGGAGAGATCTTCAACGTCTGTGTCATACGCCTTTTGACCACGGCTATATACACTCATTGCCATAAAAAATTTGCGCACCAAGAAAAAGTCGTCAAAATGAAATTTTACACAGGTAAGTACTACTTTGCTATATGTAAGTGATTAGAAAATCAAAGAAAAAGGATCATTTAATGCAGAAAAAAGTACAAATGAACGGAAGTTTTAGTACTCTGTTGAACCCCCTCTAGGCGCGAATGCACGATGCGATACGAGCGGGCATTGAGGCATACAAGTTCCGTATGAAGTCCTGAGACATCTCATTCTACAGTTGCTGTAAACACGCCTCTAGTTCGACCAAACTCGTAGGGTGTCCAACTTGCCGTCCCAAATGATCCCAGATATGCTCGATTGGTCACAAATCTGGGGATCGAGCAGGCCAGGGAAGGGTGGTAATGTGGCGGAGGCAGTCTTGTGACATCCTTGCTGTGTGTGTGGCCGAGCATTGTCTGGTTGAAAAATGGATCCTGGGAGCCTTGCCATGAGTGGCATCATGGTACGATGGTTTCTTGGCGCGATCATGGTACAACTGCTGTATCAGCTGTAGTCTAAAGGTTAATTCAGTACCTATGTATTTTACTGTCTTCAATTTTTAATTTGTGCAACCAAAATGGCGTTTAAGAGAAGAATTGTTGGAACTACTTTCAAGAATGTATGCTATTCATGGCATTATTTCATATTTGCTTTGGCTGTTGCAGCCAGCTGCAATCTTTTACAAATACAAAAAACAAGTAAAAAAGTTTTTAACAGTTTTTCAGTAAATATATTTTTGTCATTTAATGAGTTTCTACGGATAGGAAGGTTCCTAATTTGTATCCGGGTCAGTGCATGAGTGTTTGTAATCGTATGGTGCTGGTGCACCTTAAATCTGTCGTGGCCGAAAGTCCTTACGTTCGGTTAGTGTGGAAGTTTGTGGAGAGGGGTGCCAGCTCAGGTGTTTCCTCGTCACCTGACCGTGGTTCAAAATTACGTGGTGTTGTCCTCGAATCTTTCACTGAGGGGATTGAACCCGGACCGTCGTCAATAGCCCGTTGTGTTGCTCTAGTAGGACGTTAATTACAAATTACCTTACCCTGCTTAGCTACGTTAAGACACTAACCCATATCCACTATAAAACTCTAGTTTACACAGTTTCACTCACTTTTAAGCGTCTCGCCGAATTAGTGATACAGGGATGTTTTGGACAACCTTACTTCCAAAAACAAACCTCCGGCCACTGTAATGGTAATGGTAATCTTCATTAACGTTGTACTAGAGCAACGTTGGGTTGCTGTAACCCGGTTGGAAGAGTAGCGGAACGTCGTACTAGAGCAACGTCGGGTTGCTGTAATCCGGTTGGAAGAGTAGCGGAACGTCGTACCAGAGCAACATCGGGTTGCTGTAATCCGGTTGGAAGAGTAGCGGAACGTCGTACCAGAGCAACGTCGGGTTGCTGTCACCCGGTTGAAAGAGTAGCGGAACGTCGTACTAGAGCAACGTCGGGTTGCTGTCACCCGGTTGGAAGAGTAGCGGAACGTCGTACTAGAGCAACGTCGGGTTGCTGTAACCCGGTTGGAAGAGTAGCGGAACGTCGTACTAGAGCAACGTCGGGTTGCTGTCACCCGGTTGGAAGAGTAGCGGAACGTCGTACTAGAGCAACGTCGGGTTGCTGTCACCCGGTTGGAAGAGTAGCGGAACGTCGTACTAGAGCAACGTCGGGTTGCTGTAACCCGGTTGGAAGAGTAGCGGAACGTCGTACTAGAGCAACGTCGGGTTGCTGTCACCCGGTTGGAAGAGTAGCGGAACGTCGTACTAGAGCAACGTCGGGTTGCTGTAACCCGGTTGGAAGAGTAGCGGAACGTCGTACTAGAGCAACGTCGGGTTGCTGTCACCCGGTTGGAAGAGTAGCGGAACGTCGCACTAGAGCAACGTCGGGTTGCTGTCACCCGGTTGGAAGAGTAGCGGAACGTCGTACTAGAGCAACGTCGGGTTGCTGTAACCCGGTTGGAAGAGTTGCGGAACGTCGTACTAGAGCAACGTCGGGTTGCTGTAACCCGGTTGGAAGAGTAGCGGAACGTCGTACTAGAGCAACGTCGGGTTGCTGTCACCCGGTTGAAAGAGTAGCGGAACGTCGTACTAGAGCAACGTCGGGTTGCTGTCACCCGGTTGGAAGAGTAGCGGAACGTCGTACTAGAGCAACGTCGGGTTGCTGTAACCCGGTTGGAAGAGTAGCGGAACGTCGTACTAGAGCAACGTCGGGTTGCTGTCACCCGGTTGGAAGAGTAGCGGAACGTCGTACTAGAGCAACGTCGGGTTGCTGTCACCCGGTTGGAAGAGTAGCGGAACGTCGTACCAGAGCAACGTCGGGTTGCTGTCACCCGGTTGGAAGAGTAGCGGAACGTCGTACTAGAGCAACGTCGGGTTGCTGTAACCCGGTTGGAAGAGTTGCGGAACGTCGTACTAGAGCAACGTCGGGTTGCTGTAACCCGGTTGGAAGAGTAGCGGAACGTCGTACTAGAGCAACGTCGGGTTGCTGTCACCCGGTTGAAAGAGTAGCGGAACGTCGTACTAGAGCAACGTCGGGTTGCTGTCACCCGGTTGGAAGAGTAGCGGAACGTCGTACTAGAGCAACGTCGGGTTGCTGTAACCCGGTTGGAAGAGTAGCGGAACGTCGTACTAGAGCAACGTCGGGTTGCTGTCACCCGGTTGAAAGAGTAGCGGAACGTCGTACTAGAGCAACGTCGGGTTGCTGTCACCCGGTTGGAAGAGTAGCGGAACGTCGTACCAGAGCAACGTCGGGTTGCTGTCACCCGGTTGAAAGAGTAGCGGAACGTCGTACTAGAGCAACGTCGGGTTGCTGTCACCCGGTTGGAAGAGTAGCGGAACGTCGTACTAGAGCAACGTCGGGTTGCTGTCACCCGGTTGGAAGAGTAGCGGAACGTCGTACTAGAGCAACGTCGGGTTGCTTTCACCCGGTTGGAAGAGTAGCGGAACGTCGTACTAGAGCAACGTCGGGTTGCTGTCACCCGGTTGGAAGAGTAGCGGAACGTCGTACTAGAGCAACGTCGGGTTGCTGTCACCCGGTTGGAAGAGTAGCGGAACGTCGTACTAGAGCAACGTCGGGTTGCTGTCACCCGGTTGGAAGAGTAGCGGAAAGTCGTACTAGAGCAACGTCGGGTTGCTGTAACCCGGTTGGAAGAGTAGCGGAACGTCGTACTAGAGCAACGTCGGGTTGCTGTAACCCGGTTGGAAGAGTAGCGGAACGTCGTACTAGAGCAACGTCGGGTTGCTGTAACCCGGTTGGAAGAGTAGCGGAACGTCGTACAAGAGCAACGTCGGGTTGCTGTCACCCGGTTGGAAGAGTAACGGAACGTCGTACTAGAGCAACGTCGGGTTGCTGTAACCCGGTTGGAAGAGTAGCGGAACGTCGTACTAGAGCAACGTCGGGTTGCTGTAACCCGGTTGGAAGAGTAGCGGAACGTCGTACTAGAGCAACGTCGGGTTGCTGTAACCCGGTTGGAAGAGTAGCGGAACGTCGTACTAGAGCAACGTCGGGTTGCTGTAACCCGGTTGGAAGAGTAGCGGAACGTCGTACTAGAGCAACGTCGGGTTGCTGTAACCCGGTTGGAAGAGTAGCGGAACGTCGTACTAGAGCAACGTCGGGTTGCTGTAACCCGGTTGGAAGAGTAGCGGAACGTCGTACTAGAGCAACGTCGGGTTGCTGTAACCCGGTTGGAAGAGTAACGGAACGTCGTACTAGAGCAACGTCGGGTTGCTGTAACCCGGTTGGAAGAGTAGCGGAACGTCGTACTAGAGCAACGTCGGGTTGCTGTAACCCGGTTGGAAGAGTAGCGGAACGTCGTACTAGAGCAACGTCGGGTTGCTGTAACCCGGTTGGAAGAGTAGCGGAACGTCGTACTAGAGCAACGTCGGGTTGCTGTCACCCGGTTGGAAGAGTAGCGGAACGTCGTACTAGAGCAACGTCGGGTTGCTGTAACCCTGTTGGAAGAGTAGCGGAACGTCGTACTAGAGCAACGTCGGGTTGCTGTAACCCGGTTGGAAGAGTAGCGGAACGTCGTACTAGAGCAACGTCGGGTTGCTGCAACCCGGTTGGAAGAGTAGCGGATTAACAACCGGAGGCTTCTAAGTTTGAATCCAACCAAAGACCGTCGTGTACGTGGGGAACTGGTGCCCGTTAAATCTGTCGTGGTCTCAAATGTTCTCACGCTGGCGCGGTGAGAAAATTTGGAGAGTGGGGTGCCATTTGTGATCTCGTTGTCTTACCGTGGTTCAAATTAATTGGTATTGTCCTCGGATCTTTCCCTTGGAGATTGATACCATACCGTAGGCAATAACTTGTTGTGTTGCTCCAGGGCGATGCTATAGTGTAACATGCGATAGGTCCGAAGAAAAGGGTCCCAATGGTTGATATTTTTACTTCAGAGATACGCCTTCACAAAACTAACGGTAGCTATCTTAACTTTCAATGGATTTAAGTACACTGCATGTACCAAATACATGAGGGTATTTGTAAAGAATAAAAAATAGTTTAAAGATAAGCTTTTAAAAGCTAATTTTTAAATCTGTTTTTATTTTTTCAATGTGCATTTCATGATTGAAGTGGTAGACTACAATAAGGTTTATAATGTTTACATCCACGTTTTCTTGTAATTGTATTTCAATACCGAATCTATAATTAATCACCAAGAAAAGGATTAAATAAAAATCGACCTTGAAATCAAACGTAGTCCAACGCGACTGACATTCATAAAAGGAGATTAGAACCAAGGAACTCCCCCCCCGTTCTTACCTAATCAGAAATTAATTAAAATCCTCAACTTCCTACAGAACTTGGACAATTTCCACTGAGTGTTCTCTTCTCACCCTTGCTAAAATGTATCTCGGAACTCACATTAAAGTCAACGAAGCAGGGAAAATGAAGCAATAACCATTTATTTTCTGACACTCTCTTAGAATATAAATGGCTATTTTATTCATTTATCATAATTTTAATAGCGTACATGCAGTTTGTCATTTTAGAAACCATCGTATCTTCTTGGGGAAAGCAAAAAGAAGCATACGAAAGCACAAAGCAGCAAATGCTACGCTACTAGCCCAGTATTTTGGGATAGCCCGTCGTATTGTTCCAGTGCGACGTTAATTAACTACCTACAAACCGAATATTTTGGGTAATAATGGTAATGGTAATTTTTAGTTAACGTCGTACTAGAGCAACACAACGGGCTATTGACGACGGTCCGGGATCAGTCCCTTGAGGGAAAGATCCGAGGACAACACCTCGTAATTTTGAACCACGGTCAGATGACGAAGCAACACCTCAGCTGGCACCCCACTCTCCAAACTTCCACGCCAACCCAACGTGAGGACTTTCGGCCACGACAGATTTAAGGTGCACCAGCCGCCTCTACACCATACGCTTACAAACATCCATGCCCGGACCCGTATTCGAACCAGGAACTTTCCGATCTAGAGGCTAACACCTTAACCACTATACCGGTTGGTCGGCCGAATATTTTGGGAAAATGGTAATTGGTAATTATTAGTTAACGTCGTACTAGAGCAGCGCAACGGGTTATTGACGACGGTCCGGGATCAATCCCTTAATGTAAAGATCCGAGGATAACACCTCGTAATTTTGAACCACGGTCAGATGACGAAGCAACACCGGAGCTTAATATTTTGGGATGCTTTATACATATTATTAATTAACATGGCACTGGAGCAACACAATGGACTATGGGTGGCCTTCCGGGATCAAACCCGAAGGGAGAGATTCGAGGACAACACCACGTATTTTTGAACAACGGTCAGAAAACGAGGTCAAACATGAGCTGCCACGCCACTTTCCAAACTTCCACGCTATACGCCAACGTGAAAACATTTGAGGTCACGTGCACGTCATCATTTGTACACTACGGTCTTTGGTTGGACCTCTCAATTCCCCGGTTGCTAAAACCCCAACACTTCCAACCAAGCTACCGCGGCCCTTCAATAGTAATTTGGTTGGTTAATTGATATTTTGGGGTTTTATAGCGCACGGGCCATATTTGGCCATGCTGTGAAAAGCACAAGACATACAATATCAAGTAATAGACACACTATGAAAGTTTCACTGGCACAGAAGAGAGAAATACACCCAAGGATGAATGCATCTCGATATTTTGGATATGCAATTAATAAATCTATGGGAAAAGCATCGTATTCTGCAGATAGTACTGAGTGAAGTTGGTATAATCATGGGAAGATCAGGAATATATTTTCACCAAACTGTTTATTGAAAAGTAAAATTTTATGTTAGAGGGATTTTAGTGCAAATATATACAGGGTGTTTTCCAGAATTCGACCGACAAATTAAGAGGGAGATAGAAGGCATCAAGGGGATGAAAACTTACCATAGAACATGGGATCGCAGAGGGTGAAAAGCGCGAAAAACGCATGCAGACTCTGAATCCAGAGGAGACGAAACATGGAGATTAGGGATAGCAATCCGGCACGATTTTCAATCCGGCCGGATTGGAATTTTATTAATACGTCTATCTAACCAGTATGTATTTTTCCAAAATCGGCTGAGTGAAAGCAGGTGAAAAGGATATTATTCCGAATTGACGAACAAAACGTTTATTTTAGCATTAGAGAATCAACTTTATTAATAATTATCCATAGGTAGGAAATCAGTCACCAACAATTAATTATAGTAACTATTAGTACTGCTAGTAGTAAGTATTAAACGATTTATTATGATCAGTCTTACTAGTTTCCACCCCAAAAAACATCAGCTTGTTTTATACGTAGTACTTTTCTATTTATCTAAAATTAAGTAGTGTCTATCTCTAATGTCGTTGAGCAAATGACATATAAATTGTACCTAACCTTGCCTCATACTAATACAAAAATCTATGTTTTGCAGTATTTGTTCAACATAACAAACAAGGAAACTCTTAATTACTTAAATCGAAGTTATATAGTAATGAAAATCAATTGTGAGTTTCAAAGAACCATCTAAGGAAACAAATCGTATTAATTGTGTCATCCCCCAACCTACTTCTCAATGAACTAATAAACTAATAATGCAAATATAACCAGCGGCCGAGAAAAGGCCCTCTCAGCTTCAACACTATTTGGTTTATCCGTCATTAAGTAGTCGTACATAAGACACAAATATTTTCCTTTGACTCCATTTCATATATATCAAGTCATTATTTTCTCAAAATCTGTTTCTTTTCTAAAGTTTGTCTTTTTTGCAATAGTCTTCATTTTCTTGCAGAATTTGCTTTTCTAATTCCTCATTATTAAAAAAATATTATTGATAATTTAATTTATTATTTTTGCTAGAATTCTCCAAACTGATGATTGAAAAATATAAAAACGATTAATTCACAATCGATTGCTTAATAAACGATTTTGCGACTGTAAAGTTGGGTTTGAGCAATTGATTATTTAATTTTTAAAAAATTCGGGTTTATCGGATCCGGACCGGATTTGATAGATGTTGCCGGATTCGGTAGGTAGCTAAATGATGTCGGATCCGCCAAATTACTGGATCCGCCGGGACGGATTGCAATCCGTAGTGGAGAAGTCAGTTGATCACTGAATCCACGCACTGCAAACTGTTGGAGTGTCTGTCCCTGACTTCAGGGTTTTTGTTTTTCACTTTTAGAAGAGGTTGTCAAATGTGTATAACTTAACTGGTAAGTTAACTGTGTTAACTGGTAATAAGTAACTTTTACAACATGGACGACATAAATTAGCGCTATAAAGGTAGTGGACAAGGTAGAGGAAAGGAAGTGTATTGGACGCGCGGGACCCGTTGCATGGCCTCCGCATTCACCGGATCTCAATCCGCGTGACTTTTTCCTATGAGGTCACCTTAAATCACTCGTTTATGCGACGTCTGTGGAGACACCGGAGGATCTCATAGCCTCGGATTGTCGTCGCTGCGGGAGACAACAAAAGCATACCTGGCATCTTCGAGCGCATCCGGGTACCTTTTTACGTCGTTGTAGACTGTGCAATGACGTCAGCGGGCGCCACTTCCAACAATTCTTGTAATAATTAATCAAATAAATCATTTTATAGTTAGTATTGTACTTTTGTCGTTCCATCGTAACGTCGAAACCTGCATGCGTTTTTCGCAATTTTTATCATCTCAACGTGGTTTCCGACCCCATGTTCTATGGTAAGTTTTCATCTCCTTGAAGCCTTCTATCACCTCTCTTAATTTGTCGGTCGAATTTTGGAACACCCTGTATATTACCAATATCTATCACCTACAAGAATACGCTCACTATAAAACACCATTTACATATTGTTTCACAGAAAAATAATCTGATATTTTGTCAAAAGGTAATTATTTATTCTTAGCAAAATTGCAGAGACAGGTATGGGTGGCGACCATGTTTCTGAGCTGGAACGTACTTCCGTTTCGTATTCCGGATGTGACATCACGTGGATTGTTTTTGCAATTAGATTTCAGAACGTTGTCAATCAAAAGAGTGAATTTTGAACTTAAATAGATGATTGGTCATCTCCAAGTAGATTATATGACAACGTCGCCAAAACGGCGATAAACTATATTTTAATGTAACCTCGATGTGTATCAAGGGAACCATTTGGTTAACAGGAAGTAAAATCGTCTTCTTCCGTCTGGTTTATTTGCTACTTCTGAAAATCTCTCATTGATTTAGCAGATGTTTTCATTATCTATATATATAATTCTCTTACGTGGCTCACGAAAAAGACGTTATTTGTAATCGCGTTTTGGCAACACTGTACGATTGTTTGTTTATCGCGAAGTCTCGCGCATCGATTGAATTTATAGCGTTATCGGATGAAATTTTATTGAAAAAAAAAAAAAGGAAATTTTAATGAGATGTTGCAGTTAGTTTATAATAGAAATCAAAGAAAGTGGAGGATCTTTTCAGGGCCATTTAAACAACGGTCCTTTTCAGGGCCAACAATTATAGTTCAACAAGACGCTTGCACTACAACTTTCGGCAACAAACTCAATGAAAAAGTGTGGGTCGTTTGAGTGCTGAGAAAATGTACACACAAACAACATGCTGGGTATTCAATTTCCAAAGCAACGCTCACATTTCGAGTCAAAATTTGCACAAAGTTTTCATTTGAATTCTGATTTTAGAGATACTGTATATATTTTTTCTGTAATACAGCAAATTTAGATTTGAAAAACATTTTTTTGGTAACATATTTTGTAAACAATCCCTTCTGCTAGGACACATGTCTTCATTGAGGCGAGCGAAGCGAGCATATGTTCGCGCAGCGAACCAATGAGGATTGCGAAGCAATCCTCCAGGGGTTGGCGAGCGTTAGCGAGCAGGGGGCAGGCCCTCTAGTTATAAAAGTATAAGACTTGCGTTCATTTATTTTTCTTTATATTGATGTTTGTCATGTGGATAATAAATGGTAATTTTTGGTTAACGTCGTACTAGAGCAACACAACGGGCTATTGACGACGGTCCGGGATCAGTCCCTGTTTGTCATGTGGAAAACACTGAAAAGGAGAGCAGTTAATGAACAGATGGTCACCCAACGTGTATGCCAGAAAAATGTTTTAATATGTATTATTGAAATTAATAATGTGATAGTGTATATATGAATACCAAGTTCTGAAAAAATCCGGTTATCTCAAAGATTGATTGATAAATAAATTGATAATTTTATTTTTTAAGTAAACATATGACTTGAATATTCGAGGAAATCAATTCAGAAATAGAGTGAAAGTAAGTTACGCTTCCGTTTTAAGTCTTTTGTGACTTCAATAAATAACTTTTTTGAGTTGTGCAACTTTTCTCGAGTGTCGCGATGTTTATTAAGATGAAACATAAAATAATACACGAAAAAAATTTAATTACAAAAATAAAACATACTTCTAAAAAAATAATTTTGCGTAAAGTAAAGGGTTGTGAGTATCACACTCGGTCCAACCAGAGTGTCGTGTACTAGGGGCTGGTGCACGTTAAATCGGTCGTATCTTCAAATATAACAGCAATAACCCGTCACTAGTAGCACTGGAGCCTGTGGACGTAAATTCAGCTACCTACCTATCTGCTATTAAAAGTTGGAAAGGAAAAAATATTTTTTCTGGCTCTGGTCTTTAAAAAAAAAAATTCTTAAAATTAAATAGTAGTTAAAAAATTAATTTTGTTTTGGTTCTTTCATGTAACCTAATATTTCTATTTATTTTACTCTATTGTGTAAATTTTCGTGAGCTCATTTGATATATTACGAATTGAAGCTTGGTTCTTAAACAATAAATTTTACATTGTTTCTCGTACACACTTAGTAAATGGATTATGTTTTCAAGTTATATTTTCTATCTAGGATGTATTGATTATCGAAATAAAAACCAAGATGTGAGCATATTCGTGCTACAGGAAGTCATCACTAACCGGCACTTAAAAAAAAAGCAATAGAAGGAGGGAAGGTTTTTCGCAGGCCCTACAAGAGTGCTTGTGTCTTATTCTGTTGAGAAGTGAAGAACACTTGAAGCAAATCGTCAGTTTCCCTCCGACTACGACTGGGTCAAGTGGACAGTCCAGTCCTCACGTCCCTGACGACCTTTTGAAGGACAAGTGGAATCCAGGATCTAGCACTCGTTCTCAAAAAGTATACTGCTGCCATCTGTCGAGTGAGCTGAACACTATTCAAGGACCTCAGTGCTATGAGTTTTTTGTTAGCTAAACCGCATAGTAAAACGCAAGAAAAGTAACTCAGTTGAAAAAGCAAATTTTAATGGGAGCCAACAGTAGATTGAAACCTTTTGGCATGTGTGTCTTCTAAATTTAAAATTTGTAGAACTTATTTGTCTTTACTAAATATTTGCAGCACATTTTCTGATTCCCGTGTGCTAGTTGCAGGTGTCACACGTACGATTATTATCTGGAGAGTATTTCTCTCTGAGATTACACTCCAAATAAGTAAAATCTGTGTGCAGTCCATTTAAGTTTCATTTTGTGGCGCCAAATGTGGCACTTACACAAACTCAACCGAATAACCTAATTTCCATGGTATATTAAATTTTAATCAAGACGTAACATCCAAAAATATTATTACATTTTCGTTTTGAGAAAGGCACTTTTGTCGAGATCAAACACGCTATAAATCATAAAAAATTGACCACATTGGTTCTTTTTTTATTAGAGGTAGATCTACACCAACTAACAATAGCTCCCTTGATTTTCAATGGATTTAAATACATAGCATATTGTCCAAATATTAGGACGGTTATTGAAGATCCAAATAAAGATTTGGAAGATTTCAAAAAAGTGCAGAGATAGATCTGAGGACACTTCGTAAATTTAAACCACGACCCAATGACGAGGTCACGCCTGAGCTGCCACTTCACTCCTCAAACTACCACACCACGCCAACGTGAGGACATTTGAGGCCACGATAGATTAAGGTACACGACGGTCTTTGATTGGAGATTCGAACTGTGAATCCTCCGGTTGCTACCCTGTTACTATTCCAACCGGACTACCTTTCTTTATACTGGAATTCTTTCCTATAAAAAAGATTTTCATTGTGAACAAACTAGTCGGGAGAGGAAGAGTTTGCACTACGCTGTCCAAATGCTATCGCATAATACATCGGAGCTACCTAAAAACGGGACCACATTTGTCGTTTAATATACACCGTCCAGTCACATTAATGTGACCACCACCTACTTTCGACGTCAACGTGATATAACCAATCACAAAAGGCAGGTGGCGGCACATTGCAGTGGAGTGTATATAAAGGATGGTATAGGACATCGCATTTCAATCGTTGGCGTAATGCAGAAACGTAGCGATTTATCCGACGTCCAAAAGGGCATGATTATTGGCTTTCGGGCCAAGGGTGGAAGCATTTCGGAAATGGCTAATTTTGTGTACTGTTCGCGTGACGCCGTGGTAAAAGTATACCGTGGATGGCAAAATGGCACTATCCAAAATCAGCGGCACATGTGGTGCACCACGGGCTCTAGATGACAGAGGCGAACGAAGGCTACGGAGATGCGTTCGGGCGAATAGAAGTGGAACTGTTGAGAAACTGACCGTCCAGATGAACCAAGGGGCTACCAAGAGTGTATCCTCAATAACGGTTCAGCGAACGTTGCTGCGCATGGGCCTCCACAGCAGACGCTTGGTTAATGCACCTATGCTGACTGCTGTTCATCGGCGACGAAGGCTGGAATTTGCACTCCAGTACCGCAACTGGACGTCCACAGAGTGGCGACAGGTTGCTTTTTCCGATGAATCATGTTTTATGCTCCATCGGACAGATGGACGTTGGCGTATACGGCGTGAAACGTCTGAAAGCAAACACCTTCAACAATTGCCGGAAGGATCCAGGCTGGAGGAGGGAGGTAATTTGGCCACGGCACTGGAGTCGGCATTGCTCATCATCTCAGTGAACACCTTCAGAAACTTAATTGACTCTCTTCCTGCACGTCTCGCAGCGGTCCGCTCTGCCAAAGGTGGTTATTCTGGCTTTTGACAGGTAGCCACATTAATGTGACTGGACTGTGTAATTAGCGTTGACCAGTTAATCATCATACCAATTCGGAATTCATTTTTTGCAATTTATTTCGACGTGCTGAAATCGTAGTCGAAAAAACAAGCCACGAGGCGTGACGTCCTGAATACGTACAGGAAATACGTTCCACTTCAGAAACACTAATGTCATCTATATTGTTTTCTACAATTTTGCTGAGGAATATTCATTCTTCAACCAAATATGAGATGTTTGTGCAAAACTAAATGTAAATGGCGGTTTATAGTGCACTTGTTCCTGTATGTAAAAGATGGTGAAAGAGAAAATGTCGTCTGAATCATGACGATTAGAATACGTATAGGAAATACGTTACAACTCAGAAACACTATGCCACCTATATTTTTCTCTTCAATTTTGCTGAGGAATATTCATAGTTTGACAAAATATGAGATGTTTCTGCAAAACTAAATGTAAATGGCGGTTGAACATATTCTTATATGGAATAGATATTGGAAAACTGGAAGTGAAATCATCGTCTGAATCATGACGTTGTGACGTAGCAGACATCGCCACTGACCTTTGATTCCAAATTCCTGAAACATATGCCCGAGCCCTGCTGATGAATGTCGCAGTAGCTGTCCCGTTTGTTTTGGGGTGCCAGTGATTTGTGGCTGGCGGAATGAGGGGTCTGCCGACAAAGGAGATACGTTGGAGAACTCGAAGTAAGCGGAGGTTTTGGTTTTGCGGTGCTCGTTGATGAGGCAGCGGCTGTTTTTTGCGCCTGTTGCGCACCACCCATGTCATAGGGATGCAAATCTCTAGTGTACAATGTGTACAGATAATTAATTGCAAAATGAAATGCAAGTTATTTTTAAACTAGGCTGTTTCATTTTGTATAAAGGCACACCACTCGGATCACTACGTTACAACGTCCAGAATACATACAGGAAATACGTTTCTCCACAGAAACACTGCCGCCACCTATATTTTCCTCTGCAATTTTGCTGAGGAATATTCATTGTTTGACAAAATATGAGATGTTTGTGCCACACTAAATGTAAATAGCGGTCTATAGTGAACATGTTCTTCTATGTATTAGATATTGGAATACCGGAAGAGAAATCATCGTCAGAATCATGACGTCCATAATACGTACAGAAAATACGTTCCTCCGCAGAAACACTACTGCATCTAACATTAAAGAAAATACCTCTCATCCACATATTTGCTTTGTTCGTCTATCAATATCAGCTAACGGTTTCGCTAATGCCAAGATACCTCATCAAGACAATCACCTGGAGGATTAAGCTGCACATAAATTTCAATAGAAAACGTCCGGAAATTCGTCGAACCTAGTCTCTTTTTGCTTCCGTTTCGAACTTCCCCTTGATTCCAAGGTTAAGCCGAAAATTCTAAGGCACGCCACTTCCAGTTTCAATTTGCTCTGGATAAGGGATTTTTTTGTGCCACACGGGGGGAATCCTGACTCGATGGAATGGTATTTTGTTTGTGGAGCACTTCATCCGGGACTTGTGGGCCCACCCAAGTAGAGAATCCTCCCTCCAAGCACCTCTTAAAAAGATCAGAATTCCTGTAATAGTAAAGAAAAGTGGATTGTTTCTGTTCTGCAAATAGCAGTCTGTGCGTGGAGGTATGTCTTCTTTCTTATTCGGATCTGTATTGATTTCATACGAGGGGGGTCACTGTCTCCTGTAGATTTTCTTGCGTCTGTAGGCGTGGGGTATGGCACAATGCACTGTGGAATGCGACGAAAGTGGGTCGCTAAAAATTACGGAAGTGCATCCAAGACGGATCCCAAATCGCATTCTTCAGTTTGCAATATCAATCTGGTAAAATTGTTATTTTCAAGTGACGCAACATTTGCTGTGCGTTCGGTTATTATTATTATTTTTTTGATTGGATTGGATATTGGGGTTCTATGGCGCAAGGTCAAAAACCGTGCCTGTTTCTTTGTTTGGAGTTTTATGGCGTAAGGGCCATATTATTCCATGCTGCTTCAGACATAATCCTTACAATATCTAGTAATAGACATACAGACAATAAAAATTTTACTGAAACCGAAGAGAGAAATACACCCGGGGAGGAATGCACCGCCGTGCGTTGGGAATTTGACGGATAAGGACGAATATTGGCAGTCGCGTCAAACATATGGCAAAGAAATCAAAGTTATTTTTTGAATTGTATGTAATAAAAGATCAAGTAAAATGTGTAGGTACAAGAAATATGTGTAGGTAGACAGGTTGTTTAATTAATGTCGCTCTGGAGCACCACTACGGAAGTGACAGTGCGACATTAATCCATACAGGATATATCTGAGGACAGGACCGCGTAATTTTACACCATGGTCAGATGAAGAGGTCAACACCTGAGCTGGCATCCCACTCAACAAACTTACGCACCACGCCAACGTGAGGTCATTTCAGGCCACGACAGATTTAATGTGTACAAGCCCCTATGATACACGGCGGTGTTTGGTTGGATCAAGTACTCTTCCAACCGGGCAACCGCGCCCCCAAAATATGTATATGATTAATCTGTGCTTAGATAGAAAAATGTTATAAGTCACATTTCCCAAAAAATTAAGTAAGTCCCATTCTGGAGTCTGGTTTGTTAATGTTTAGAAGGTGGCAAAATGTCGTAAGTCTTTTTCTTTCAGCTTATGAGAAAACAAAGGTGGACAAAAATGTACTAAGTCAAAATCCACAGAATCACTTTTTGAATCTTGAATCTTTAAATTGCTGTCACGAAAAGAAAATAACTTTTACATTTTGTCATCTTAGCACGTAATGATACAATACGACCAAGTGGTTTACCATATTTTGATATGAAATTAAAATTTTAAACGCAAGAAAATGTAGAAGTTTATTTAGATAAAACGAGAACTAACTCTTTTAAATGTCTAAGGAAATCCCCATCTTAGAGATGATGAATTACAAATTTAGTAAAAATCATGAATAAAAGAAGATAAAAAGTGACGAAGAAGGCTGGTGACCCAATAAATCCGATAAAATTTGTGATACATCAAAAACAATTGACGACTTATAGGTTTAACACGGGATCGGGATGCTAAAATATGACTTATCATCAAAAGTTGTTGGTATTGATGACACAATGGGACTGTTTCATTCATTTATAAATGTCTATGCAAGATAGTTTAACGGCTACCTTCACAGGTTTGTCCTCGAATGACCACTGCAGGAGTTGAGAGGGCAGACAGAATACTATCCATCTGCTACTTTTCAGATGGACTTCGACATATCCTTGAATGGGCTAGTCGAAACGGGTGTCAGTCTGCGGATTTCTATCACCGAAATGTTCCTTTGGGCTATGCAGCACTCTTCTCTCTTACAGAGTGTTTTTACTTTTAAAAGAAATATATATGTAGTGACCATAATTTAATTCATCTATGGTTTGAGGTAGATAAAATCATACCTAAGTTCAGACAGTTTGAGGTTTAACCCTCCAAGTTTTTTCAACGAGATATCTCGTCCATCAAATTCTGGCCGATTTTGCTAATGACGTCTTCAAGATATTGTCATTTTTTCTTTTGATGGCAAGACCAAGCTCTTGTCATTTTTTTTCTAATGACGAGATATCTCGTCCATCAAAAGCTGGTCAGTTTTGCTAATGACGATGACCAGGAGGGTTGATATATAAATCAATATGAGAAATTTCAGAGAAAATAAATTAACGAAAATAATTCTTTAGATAATAAATGTTGCAAAATTACAAAAAGCACATTTGTATCTTTAAAAACCCCATACGATATGACATTCATACGATATTTTAAAGAAAAATATTTATAAGTTCTATTTCTTCAACTGACACAAAAAAGCATTATTAATGGAGTAGGAAAATTTAAATAGTTGATAATTTCTTATATAGATGGCAGCACGATCATCTAATTAGGAGAGCCCTTATTTTAGTTATCGAAAAGATACCTCGATGTGACGGTCGAAGGGATATAGATGACTGGATATATTTCAGCTGTCTGAGATCCGCCGTCTTTCAAAACGGATAAATGCTGGTAAACCGAAAGGTATGGTATGCAGAAAAAATCTCGGTAAATGGTTTCCTCCTTAATACTGGGGCAATCCTGTAAACCGGAACGGCTTTCAAATAACAAACCTAGGAAAACAAAACGTCTTTCATATCGGTACAATCCTGGTACACTGGAACGATAGTCTTTCGTGATAGGACAAGAACGGTCAGCCAAACCGGAACGTACTTCATTCATGAGAATACCGATGAAAATAAGAAGTCTTTCATATCGGACAATTGCATATCCTGAATCTTTTATCTAGGGCAATCCGTGTTAATTGGAACGTCGTTCATACCGGAAATCTCGGTAAAGGTGGATGTCTTTTATACGGGATAATCCACGTAAACCTGACCACCTTTTTTTTTATGAGATAATCCTAGTAAACCGGGGCATCTTTTTTTACGGAACAATCCCTGTAAACCTGAACTTCTTTTATATGGGGCAATCCTGGTCAATCTGAATGTCTCTTACACTAAACAATTCCGGTAAACAGGAACATCTTTCATCCGAAATAATCATGGTAAACTGGAACGTCTTTTATACGGGACAATCCCGATTAACCGAAATATCTTTAATACTGGATAATTCCGGTAAATTGGAACGTCTTTTAAACGGGGCAATCACGATTAACCGAAATATATTTCATACGGGATAATTCCGGTTAACGAACGTCTTTTATGCGGGACAATCCCGATTAGCCGAAATATCTTTCATATGGTATAATTCCGGTAAACTGGAACGTCTTTTATACAGGACAATCCCGATTAACCGAAATATCTTTCATAAGGGATAATTCCGGTAAATTGGAACGTATTTTATACAGGACAATCCCTATTAACCGAAATATCTATCATACGGGATAGTTGCGGTTAACTGGGGCGACTTTTATACGTGACAATCCCGACAAACTGGAAAGTCTTTTATTCGGGACAATCCCAATTAACCGAAATATCTTTCATACGATATAATTCCGGTAAGCTGGAACGTCTTTTATACAGGACAATCCCGATTAACCGAAATATCTTTCATACGGGATACTTCCGGTTAACTGGGGCGACTTTTATACGTGACAATCTCGGTAAACCGGGACATACGGCAAGCCCACACCTTGGCAATAACAAATGCATTTGGGCGTTCTTCTGTCCAATCCTATCTATACATCGCTTGGACCAAAAAGAGAAGAGCTGACCTCCATTTAAGGGAACACCCCGCTTTCTCACGTAGCATTCGAAACAACAGGACTTTCGGCGCCAAGAACACCCTCCGACAAACCTCTCCAGTGACAAATGAAATCTTTTTCTCTCGTTCTCGAATCGATTCTGGTCACGAGTCGAGTCTTCTTTCGAGGTCGCGGAGTAGCGAACATTATTTTCATTCACGCCTGTTTGTGCAGGACGTCATGTACCGCTATTCATAGTTAAATTGCAGAGAAAGCTAACTGAAAAATTAAGTCACTTTATTCCTATTACAATTTGCTCCCATTGTGAGTGCATTGTTGTGGTTTGGTGATTCAGAAACCGTTCATTCATTTGTTCAATGGAAAATGTACAATGCGTCGGAACCCTACCTTTCGGAATGTTTTCTACAAATATGGGTATCACACCTCACCCTTTCGTTCTATCTATATCTCTGGTGAGTGTGTGACTGTGGTTCGTTTCATCTACTGGAGAGGGCAATACTTCATATATATATATATATATATATATATATATATATATATATATATATATATATATATATATATATATATATATATATATATATATATATATATATATATATATATATATATATATATATATATATATATATATATATATATATATATATATATATATATATATATATATATATATATATAATCTATTTATTCATCACTCTAGGTTAAATAAGAATACATTTCAATATAGTGGAAAACAGCAGCAGAGAGCCCCTCACGTCCGTTTCCTCCGGTCTCCGTGGGTCGAATCTCCTCTTCCTTTTTCCTCTCCCCTTTCTCTCCTCCTGACCCGGGTGACCTATCACAGACACCCCAGCCAACGTCCCTAGAAGATGTCTCGTCCCCCCTGCCAGACATTCCTCCCTGTGTTGGCCGGAGAACCTCCGAGCCTCACAATGGGCACCAATTTTGGTTGTGTTATGGTATTCTACAAATGGGTGGAGAACTTTAATTGATACTTGGGTAGATAGTTAACTAATTTCGCAGTGGACCAACACATGTTATTAGCGACAGTCCTTGATCCATGCGGAAGGGAAATTTCGGGGGACAATACCTCGTAATTTTGAGCCACGATAACATTATAAGGACACCTGAACAGGCACCCAACTCTCCATACTTCCCCACCATGCCAACGTGGACATTTGAGGCCACTGTAGATTTAAGGAGTACCACCTCCCATGTAAATGACGGTCTTTAGCTGGACAGAGTATCCAACTCAAATTTCCTCCGATTGCTAATCCATCACTCTTCCAATTGAGCTACCACGGCTCTGTGTTGTAGCAGAAAATTTTAGCTGTTGCGGTAGGAAACACGTTCTACACAGTTTGTGTATTTGAGTTAACACAGGGAAATGTCGCAGTCATAATTTAGCAGTCGCAGTCATATTTGAAACCCGAGAAACGCCGGGTTATTAAGCTAGTTGTTTTATAATTAACAGCTTCGACCAGCAATAAAAGATTCCTCTTGCAACTCTGTTCAATGTACTTCTATAGGTAGGTAGGTATTTCAATTAACGTCGTACTGGAGCAACGCCGGGATCAATCCCAACGAGAAAGATATTTTTATAATACTTATTATTCTGGTAATTAATATTAATATATTAATATTATTATTAATTATTTTTAAAACTAAAATATTAATATTTATATATTTATATTTAATATGTATATATTAATACTAAAAATAATTGGTAATTGGTAATTTTTTAGTTAACGTCGTACTAGAGCAACACAACGGGCTATTGACGACGGTCCGGGATCAGTCCCTTAAGGGAAAGATCCGAGGACAACACCTCGTAATTTTGAACCACGGTCAGACGACGAAGCAACACCTGAGCTGGCACCCCACTCTCCAAACTTCCACGCCAACCCAACGTGAGGACTTTCGGCCACGACAGATTTAAGGTGCACCAGCCGCCTCTACACCATACGTTTACAAACATCCATGCCCGAACCCGGAACCTTCCGATCTAGAGGCTAACACCTTAACCACTATACCGGTTGGTCGGCTAACTAAAAATATAATATATTAATATTAAAAAATATAATTTATTAATATTAAAAATATAACATATTAATAATATATTTATATTTAATATAAATATATTTATATTTAATATTAATATATTTATATTTAATATTAATATATTAAAATTAATATTAATATATTAATTGTGACCGTGGCTCAAAATTATGTGGTGTTGTCCTCGGATCTTTCCCTTAGGGCAGTGGTCGGCAAACTCATTATTCAAAAGCCAAAGATCAGCAATATGTCAATATGAGAGCCAAATTTCTTTTTAAAGACCATATTTTTAGGAGTCGGTTTAAAGTAGCTACTAATATTAAATAAAACCAGATACATCAGAAAATAATAATCTTATTTTTATTGACAAAAAAAATATTTTTTAGGTTAAAATAAAAATATGACAGAACACGCATTTGATGTGAACAACATTTAATGTGAACAATGACCTTGCTTTTCCTTGGAAAGTTTGGATGTCAGGTTTGTAAGTCGTTGTTTTTAATTTCAAGCAGGATTCCAAGTTCTGATCAATAAGATTGTAATCTCAGTTTATTTTTGATACGGTTCATGCTTGAAAAAGATGGTTCGCATGAATACGTGGAGCCAAAGAGCAAAAGAACTGCAAATGCTAGTTTTTTATTTTATCATATGAGTCAGAAATATTATTTCAGGGGTTGAAAATTATCTCACGCATGTCTTCCTTCTCAAAGCAGACCACTTTTCATGTGAACCAATATCACATTTATTTTTCTCCAATTTTTACATAGCAGCATTAAGACGTTCAAATTTGGATCTCCATAATTCTTTGTTTGCGCCAATGTTTAATGCGCCAATGTCAATATTAAAGATAGAAAAATTCAATTCTTTTACGTCAGCAACTGAGAGGATTTTTGATAAAGGCTAACGTCGCTATGCGACTTCTAAATTCCTGAAACCTCCGTAGAAAAGCTTCTCTCATATTTATCTTTCAAAATATTGAGCAAAAAGGAATAATTTGATTTCGAATGAAATGACTTCTTCCAACATCGAAAAAATTGTGTTTCCGTTCCCATGTAGTTTACGATTAAGATTATTTAGATAAGACTTAACGTCTACCATGAAATAAAATTTTTGGATCCACTGATTGTCCGTTCGTTCAGGTTATAGTCAACACCCTTCTCAAGAGGAAATGCTTTAATGTAATTTCAAATAATAAGGAAGCGAAACGTTTTAAAACGCTTCCTCTTCAAAGCCAACGCACCTTATTATGCAGAGAAGGGAGGGGGGGGGGGGGTCTGCGTATTCACTCTTCATTTCAAATAAAAATTCTTTTCGTTGGCGATGATAAAGAGCTTTAGCTACAATTGTGGTGACAATCTTGATCACTAATTCCATAACATTGCAAATTTCTTCTGGAAATGGCTGCGGACAAAGCGCTTTTTGATGAAGGATGCAATGGTTAACAAGGGTATCTCGTGATTAATGTTTCCTTCAAAATAGAAACAAAACATTTTCTCACTCCAGTCATACTTTTTGCTCCATCCGTTGAAATTGAAACAATTTTATCGAGTGGAATATGTTTCTCCATGCATTCAATGACAGCATTTGCAATATCCTCGCCACGTGTTTGATATTTCAGTGTCAGTAATCCTAAAAGTTCTTCCTTAGGACTCTAAGACGGAGTAAATCGAACAAAAAGTTGATTCGTGGCAGAGCCGCACTCAAGTGGCTAAAGAGCCGCACTCAAGTGGCTAAAGAGCCGCACTCAAATGGCTAAAGAGCCAAACTCAAATGGCTAAAGTGCCCCACTCAAGTGGCTAAAGAGCCCCACTCAAATGGCTAAAGGGCCGCACTCAAGTGGCTAAAATGCCGCACTAAAGTGGCTAAAGTGCCGCACTCAAGTCACTAAAGAGCCACACACAAGTGACTAATCACATTGGGTTGACGTGGAAGTTTGGAGAGTTGGGTGCCATCTTAGGTGTTGCTTCGAGGTTCCGAGGTTCAAAATTACGAGGTGTTGTCCTCGGATCTTTCCCTTAAGGAACTGATCCCGGACCGTCGTCAATAGCCCGTTGTGTTGCTCTAGTATGACATTAACTAAAATTATCATTACCAAGTGACTAAAGAGCTGCACTTCAAGTGGCTAAAGAGCCGCACTTCAAGTGACTAAAGAGCCGCACTCAAGTGTCTAAAGAGCCGCACTCAAATGGCTAAAGTGCCACACTCAAGTCGCTAAAGTGCCGCACTCAAGTGGCTAAAGGGCCGCACTCAAGTGGCTAAAGAGCCACACACAAGTGACTAAAGAGCCACACACAAGTGACTAATCACATTGGGTTGGCGTGGAAGTTTGGAGAGTTGGGTGCCATCTTAGGTGTGGCTTCGAGGTTCCGAGGTTCAAAATTACGAGGTGTTGTCCTCGGATCTTTCCCTTAAGGGACTTATCCCGGACCGTCGTCAATAGCCCGTTGTGTTGCTCTAGTATGACATTAACTAAAATTACCATTACCAAGTGACTAAAGAGCTGCACTTCAAGTGGCTAAAGAGCCGCACTTCAAGTGACTAAAGAGCCGCACTCAAGTGTCTAAAGAGCCGCACTCAAATGGCTAAAGTGCCGCACTCAAGTCGCTAAAGTGCCGCACTCAAGTCGCTAAAGTGCCGCACTCAAGTGGCTAAAGTGCCGCACTCAAGTGGCTAAAGAGCCGCACTCAAGTGACTAGTCACGTTGGGTTGGCGTGGAAGTAAGTTTGGAGAGTGGGGTGCCAGCTCAAGTGCTGCTTCGTCATCTGACCGAGGTTCAAAATTACGAGGTGTTGTCCTCGAATCTTTCTCTTAAGGGACTGATCCCGGACCGTCGTCAATTGCCCGTTGTGTTGCTCTAGTACGACGTTAACTAAAAATTACCAATTACCAATTACTAGCACGACGTTAACTAAAATTACCATTACCATTACCAAGTGACTAAACTGCCGCACTCAAGTGGCTAAAGAGCCGCGGTTTGCCAATCACTGCGGTAGGGGATTGATACCGGACCGTCGTCAATAGCCCGTTGTGTTGCTTTTGTACGACGCTAATTAAAATTACCGTATCTTACCCCCAACGAATCTTCCTCGTCATTTGCGAAATTGGTTAGGTCTTGATGGACGAGATTTCTCGTCCAAACCGTTTGCGGTTTAGATTAAGACTTTATCTACCCGTCGTTCAAAATGACGGGGTGTTGCCCTCGGATCTCCCCTTTCGGGATTTGCCGCTCAAACGGTCTGGTGGTTAAGGTATTAGCCTCTAAATCGGAAGGTTCCTGGTTCGTATCCGGATCAGTGCATGGATACCTGTAAGCGTAAGTGGCGGCTGGTGCACCTTAAATCTGTCGGGGCCAAAATACTCCTGTTGGGTAGGTGTGGAAGTTTGGAGAGTGGGGTGCTAGTTCAGGTGCTGTCTCGGCATCTGACCGTGGATCAAAATTAAGTGGCGTTGTCCTCGGATGGGGATCGTCCTCCTTAGGGGATAGATCCCGGACCGTCGTCAATAGCCCGTTATGCTTCTCTAGTATAACGTTAATTAAAATTACCAAACTTATCTTTTGGGATCGATGCCCTGCAGTCGACAATAGTTGTGTTTCTTCAGTGTGACGTAAATCCCATTATGTATACACTTTTTTAATGTATCTGGATTGTGTCAGCTCATGCGATTACCTCTTTATCTGGCCATGCCTGAAATTTACGAGGCGTTGTCCTGAGTAGAAAGGTATGCAATGAACATTGCACTTTAGCAACACAACGGGCTATTAACGGCGGTATTTCCCTTCAAGATTGATTTCACTAGCAGCCTATTTTGTTGATCTAGTGTGATGTAACTTCAGCTTCCTACATACTTACCTTGTGTGAGTTTGTTTACATAGCGATGTGAATAGTAGCTTGGCCAAACACAGCTCGTGCGCCATAAAACCCAATCTACCAATCGATGAAGAACAGATACTCGATGGATCATATCGTATCGAGACTTTTCATTACCCCGGTATAGCCCGTTGTGTTGCTGTAGTACGACGTTAAACTAAAATTACCATTACCATTACCCCAGTCTCAAGCCGACCAACCGGTCTGGTGGTCAAGGTGTTAGCCTTTTGATCGGAAGGTTCCTGGTTTGAATCCAGGTGAGTGCATGGATATTTGTAAGCGAAGGTGTAGAGGCGCCTGTTACCACCTTAAATCTGTCGGGACCGAAAGTCCTCACGTTGGGTTGGTGTGGAAGTTTGGAGAGTAGGGTGCCAGCTCAGGTGTTGCTTCGTCATCTGACCGTGGTTCAAAATTACGAGGTGTTGTCCTCGGATCTTTCTCTTAAGAGACTGATCCCGGACCGTCGTCAATAGCCCATTGTGTTGCTCTAGTACGACGTTAACTAAAATTACCATTACCATTACCATGGATCCGCGGTAGTCTGGTTGGAAGAGCAACTTGAGGGTTTCACGTTCGAATCCACCCAGAGACAATCGTGTGCAAAAGGGACTGGTGTTCGTTAAATGTGTCGTGGCCTCAAATGTCCGTGGTGTGGAAATTTGAGAGTGGGGTGCGTTTCAGGTGTGATCTCGTCATCTGACCTTGGTTGAAAATTACGAGGTGCTGTCCTAGGATTTTTCCGTTAGGGATTGACCCCGGACCGTTGCTAATAGACCGTCGTGTTTCTAACACGACGTTAATTAAATACCTACCTAATATTGATATTTCTCTGAATCGGATTTATACATCTTAAGGGGGTCCGGGACACATTGAAAATTTTTTTTTTATTAATTAATTTAGAATTTAGAATTTTTTTGTACTGATTACCCATTTAACTAATAAGCGAAATTACAACACAAAATTTTTCCAAAAGGTTTTTAAAAATTTTTAATTAAAATTTTTTGAAAAAAAGAGGGGTCATTTTAAATTGTTAAAACTTAAAATATTCTTGATCCATTTTCAAAATTCTTGCAGTAAATTATTCACAAATTTATAAACTTTAATTTTGATTCAGCAATTTAAAAAATATTAATTTAATAAAAAATAAAAAATATTTGAATGAAAATTTTTGAAAATTTTAAGGTATTTTTTTTAAGTCATATTTTTAAAAGGAAATATTTGTTTCAAATTTGCTGAATCCAAATTAAAGTATAATGTTTGAAAAAGATATATTCCAAATTTCAACCCTTAAACTTTATCGGTTTTCGACTTATAGCAATTTGAATACAGGAAATCTTGAAAAAAAGTATCATGGAGAAAAACGCATTTAAAGTTTTAAAGACAGATGTTGTTGCCATGACAACAACTGTCAAGAGTGTTAGATTTTCAAAACAACGCATCACAAAAATTATTATATCTCTAGTTCTAATTAAGATAGAAACATGATTTAGACGTCATTTTAAGCAGAAAAACACAGAGAATTTCTTTAAATAATAAAAAAAATTTCGAAAATTTGACGATTTTTGTGTCCTGGACCCCCTTAAGGGATTGAACCCGGACCGTCTTCAATTTCCCGTTGTGTTGCTCTATTAATGGTAATGGTAATTTTAGCTAACGTCGTACTACAGCAACACAACGGGCTATTGACGACGGTCCAGGATCAATCCCTGAAGGGAAAGAATCGAGGACAATACCTCGAAATTTTGAACCACGGTCAGATGACGAAGCAACGCTTGAGCTGGCACTCCACTCTCAAACTTCCACACCAACCCAAAGTGAGGACTTTCGTCCACGACAGATTTAAGGTACACCATACGCTTACAAACATTCAGGCCTTACCCGGATTCGAACCAGGAACCTTCCGATCTAGAGGCTAACACCTTGACCATATACCGGTTGGTCGGCGTCGTCCGTCACTCTAAAAGGCCGTGGTTGCCCGGTTGTAAGTGTGAAGTATTAGCAACCGGAGAATCAAAGACCATCGTGTAGACGGAGGATAGTGCACGTTAAATCTATCGTGGTTTCAAATGTCCTCACGTTGACGTTTTGTTTGCAGATTGGATTGCCAGCTCAGTTATGACCTCGCCATCGGATCGTGTTCAGTTTTACGTGGTGTTGTCCTTGTTAACGTCGCACTAGAGCAACACAACGGGCTTTTGGTGACGGTGTCTGGGAACAGCTCCGAAGTGAGAGATCCGAGGACATCGTCCTTCTAATGAAATGGACGAGCATGTGTTCGCAACTTCATGCTATTTATCCCGGACGCTCTGTTTTGAAGACCTAGAGGTTGTGGGTAATGATAATTTTAATTAACGTTGTACTATAGTAACACAACGGGCTATTGACATCGGTCCGGGATCAATCCCCTAAGGGAAAGATCCGAGGACATCACAACGTAATTTCGAACCACGGTCAGATGACGAAGCAACACCTGAACTGGCACCCCACTCTCCAAACGTCCTCACCAACCCAGCATGAGGATTTTCGGTAACGACATTTTTAAGCTGCACCAGTCGCCTCTGCGTCATATACTTGCAAACATTCGTGCCCTGACAAGGATTCGAACCAGGAACCTTCCGATCTAAAGGTAATTATATAGCGATAAACCATGCCAGTCACTATAAAATTTCACTCAGGGTAATGGAAATTAATTACCCTGACTGAAACGGCCGGATTGTTATTTAAACTGTCCTCACGTTGGGTTGGCGTGGAAGTTTGGAGAGTGGAGTGCCAGCTCAGGTGTTGCTTCATCATCTGACCGTGGTTCAAAATTACGAGGTGTTGTCCTCGGATCTTTCCCTTAGGGGACTGATCCCGGACCGTCGTCAATAGCCCGTTGTGTTGCTCTAGTACGACGTTAACTAAAAATTACCAATTACCAATTGTTATTTAAACTCGCACTGAGATTTAACCTCGCAGTACTAAGTTCAGCCACGGTAAGGTAAGATAAAGTAATTTTAATTAACGTCGTACAAGAGGAACACAGCGGGCTATTGACGACGGTCCGGGATCAATCCCCTAAGGGAAAAACCCGAGGACAGCACCACGTAATTTTGAACCATAAGTTCAGTCACGGATTTAAACTACCCTTACGACAGTTCTCGGAAATAACAACAGATGGCGAGACAGTCCTGATAAAGAAAATACGATCACAACATCAGCACACAATCAACTTTAGATAAGTATCTAAAGCAATAAATATTAAGGATTACGGAGGGGAAACTATCAATCCCAATTATGATTGACGTCGATACGGGTCATCCTCGGATCAGTCTTAAGTGGGTGAAAAGGAATTTCTGTCGATGTAATCAAAATACTGCAGGAATGCAGGGATTGAAAATAGCCTCAGGTTTATGGGTCGTGTAGGAGAAGATTGTTAAATAATGGAGAGCTGGGGGTAGCAGTCAATCCCTTTGCAAAGAAACCTTGAGTGTTGTTTTCAAGCAGCGTATATCCTTTAAAGGCAGTGCCGCGGTAGCCCAGTTGAAGGAGCATAGGATTTTCAATCGGAGGACTGCGAGTTCGAAACTAGGTCCTTACGTTGGCGTGGTGTTGAAATTTGGAGAGTGAAGTTGTTCTTTAGGGTTTATAACATCAAAGAGAATATATGAATCGAATGCTTGATGAATCGAATGCTTTATGAATCGAATGAATATTTTTCGAATATATGAATCGAATGAATATTATTATGAATATATGAATCGAATGCTTGATGAATCGAATGAATATTATTATCAATATATGAATCGAATGAATATTATTATGAATATATGAATCGAATGAATATTATTATGAATATATGAATCGAATGCTTGATGAATCGAATGAATATTATTATGAATATATCAATCGAATGAATATTATTATGAATATATGAATCGAATGAATATTATTATGAATATATGAATCGAATGAATTTTTTTATGAATATATGAATCGAATGAATATTATTATGAATATATGAATCGAATGAATTTTTTTATGAATATATGAATCGAATGAATATTATTATGAATATATCAATCGAATGAATTTTGCTTCTTCGGTTGCTTGCTTTTTTTCTCCAGCGTGACGTTACTCAACAGATAGTGCCAGCTTAGAAGTTGACCTTATCATCTCATCGAGGTTCAAAATTACATAGTTTTGTCCTCGAATCTTTCGCTTCGGGTCTGATCCGAGACCGTGGCCAATAACCCGTTATATTGATCCAGTGTGACGTTAATTGCCTATCTCATCATTAGCAAAAAGCCTAACCAGATCTCGATCTCGTCATCATAAAAAATTCGGCAGTATCTTCATGTCTATATACACTCATTGCCATAAAAATTTGCGCACCATGAAATAATTGTGGGATCGTAACGCAACTTGGCATGAAGGTACATGTCGGCCAGATATGCAAATGATTAGAAATGCAGCGTGATTGCGCATTGCGTAATGCCACTAGAGGGCTTTGAACTTCGTTCTCGTTGGAGTATAAAACAGGAAAGCAGAGCTTGTTTGAGTGTACTTAATCTTTTACAAAGGAAACGCTGAGGTAGACATGCCGTTACGCCGCCATCGAAGACAATATGAGAAGCTGTCGGAGTTTAAGAGGGGAAGAATCATCGGGTTGATGGAAGCTGGGTGATCAGTTCGGGGAGTAGCTCGTCAAGTAGGCCGTTCTGATTTTACTGTGAGGAGGTGTTGGGACCAGTGGACAGAAGAGACTTCATTTACACGGCGACCAGGCTCAGGACACCCTCGACAGACCAGTCGTCGAGAAGACCGTCACGTTATACGAAACGCACGCGTAGAGCCAACTGCCTCATTGGCCGCTATCCAGACACAGGCAGCACCTTCACTACGTTCCCATGTGTCTTCCCGAACCATCGCAAGGCGCCTGGCTGAAGGACATCTGGTATCGCTGCGCCCATTACGTGTGCTGTCAATGACACCCACCTACCGACGACTCCGTTTGGAGTGGTGTCGCGCACGACGGGATTGGACTGCAACGGAATGGAACCAGGTCGTCTTCAGCGACGAATCTAGATTCAATTTGAGCAATGATGACAATCGTGTTCGTGTGTGGAGGCCACGTGGTGAACGCTTAAATCCTGCCTTCGCTTTACAGCGACAAACCGCTCCCACAGCTGGTGTGATAGTATGGGGTGCCATTGCTTACGATACACGGTCACCCCTAATATTGATCCATGGCACAATGACAGCCCAGCGGTACGTCCATGACATCCTTCAGCCACATGTGATGCCACTCATGGCAGGGCTCCCAGGAGCCATTTTTCAACAAGACAATGCTCGGCCACACACAGCAAGGATGTCGCAAGACTACCTCCGCCACATTACCACCCTTCTCTGGTCTGCTCGATCCCCAGATTTGTCACCAATCGAGCAAATCTGGGATCATGTGGGACGGCAAGTTGGACACCCTACGAGTTTGGTCGAACTAGAGGCGCGTTTACAGCAACTGTGGAACGAGATGTCTCAGCACATCATACGGAACTTGTATGCCTCAATGCCCGCTTATATCGCATAGTGCATTCGCGCTAGAGGGGGTCCAACAGAGTACTAAAACTTACGTTCATTTGTACTTTTTCTGCAATAAATGATTATTTTTCTTTGATTTTCTAATCACTTACATATATTAAAGTAGTACTTACATGTGTAAAATTTCGTTTCATCTTGACGACTTTTTCTTGGTGCGCAAATTTTTATGTATATATATATATATATATATATATATATATACTCGGGATATGCAAGTGATACAGCTACTCGCATTTCTTTTACGACATTAATTTTCGAACTATATTTGCTCCTTGTATAAAAGCAACTGCTTCAGGGGGGCTTCGCGTCACCCCTAATCTCTACGTGGCACCCCAGAATGCCGCAGCACACACTTTGGGAATCCCTGGTCTAGCAGTTTCTTAAGAGCGATGCCTTTTTAGACGCTCGTGCGTTGATGGGGCTATTTTGAAGTGGTGCGTGTTGTAATGATCATACCCTTATTCCCTTTTCAAATATTTCTTTCATTTATCGTGCTCAATGCTTCTCTCGGACGCCATCCTGAGAATCATTTAAACTTGATCCTCTTTCAAATCTACATTATATGTGACTCTATCAATAAACGTCATTTGTTTTCCATTGCGATTCAAGAATATTGAGATTTCTGTACTTAAATTGGAAAAGTAACTTAAATGCTTGAAAATCATTCATAACTCTTTCTTGCACATAATCCATTAAACAACTTCAAGAATTTGCATCAGCCTGTAAATTTTCCAAACCGTGACTTCATTAAATAACTGAATTTCAATAACTACATGCTAATTAATTCCACAACGGTACAATATAGTCTCCCCAGGCAAAATTCATCCATCAATTGTAAAACAGCCTCCACATAAATAATCTAATCTGTCTTTTATAACCCATGATGTATCCGGCCACCCTTGTCAAGCCTTAAGCTCTTGTATGTAGACTGAAAGTATGGTCATAAAAAAACTATGTTGTATGTTGTTCCTTATGACGATTAAGAGAGTTTGTCCAGGTGGCCTCCTTTATAGAGGACATGGTAAATCTTACTCATGCTTTGTTTGCTTTGTTTCAATTGTGCCTGTTTCTGTTGCTGCAGGAGGGATCCACTTTGTAGTGATATTGTATTTATTCAATATATGTAACAGTTGTATTACATGTATCAAATATTTAAATTTAATAAAAGTATCCCGTCCACCCCGTGCGCCCTATGTTGACAGGCCTACCTTGGTTATAAATATTTGTATCCAACCACCCTTTATCCAGCCTTAAACTCTTGCTGGATGAATGGGTGATCTGGTCATAAAAACTCATGATGGGCTTGTAAACCTTTATTTGTTTATAAAACTTTTTCTTAGTGAAAATGTTTCCCTAAAGCAGGTAAATACAGATTGGCACTTTCCTCTGTAAGCTCTCTCTTTCTCTCTCTCTGTGTGTGTCTCTTTCCTCTGTTTATGAAGAATATTAGTTTAATGCAGTTTATTCCTATGGTTGGTTGGGTTATTTTTGTAACGCAAAGGTCTGTCCAATTTGCAAAAAGCAATGATTTCCTGATGAACACACCCATGCACAGGGTGCATAAGACAGAAATACATCCAAGATATTTACAGGAATTGAAATTACGCCTCCCACAGCTCGCAGGCTGCTAGTACAGGGGGAAAAACCCTAAATCAAGACTGGGGCCTTAGGTTAACCTTTAGACTACGGCCGGTTCAACAGTTTTACCTTGATCGCGACAAAAAATAATTTATACTACGACCAATACAGTAATTGTACTTCGAAAGTGATAAGTATCGCTCCTGTTATATCTATAGCCGTAGTCAAAAGGTTAATTTCGATAGAAACGCCAGATTGTGTTGTGGGTAAGCATTTATATCATGAAATTATAACGATGGGTTCCTTTTATTGCGCAAGGAGGAAATTCCACCTAGACGTTGCACCACACCACATCGAAGAGTGGGGTGTTTCCACCGTGGAAACACCCGACTCTTGTTTATTATTACAGCTAAACTCGTATTTGTTTACTGGGAAGTTTATGGAAAGTAAGTCATCGAGAAATACTCCCAGTGTAAACAACAGATGGCAAGGATATAAACAGACTCTACTGAAAACAGAAATAAACACCCAAATGAAACACGAATGAACACCCTGAATCATCTGTATAGTACATGAGGCATAATGGACTCGAACAAGAAAAATTTTACTGGCACAGAAGAGAGCAATACACCCAGGCAAGGACCATTATCCATTTTGTTGACGTTTTTTGAACAGCTTGGCCAAATGTCCATTTTGTTGAAGTTATTTGGATCAGCTTGGTCAAATGTCCATTTTGTTTATGTTTCTTGAATCAGCTTGTACAAATGTCCATTTTGTTGAGGTTATTTGGATCAGCTTTGGCAAATGTCATTTTGCTGACGTTATTTGGATCAGCTTGGCCAAATGTCCATTTTGTCGACGTTTTTCGAACAACTTGGTCTAATGTACATTTTGTTTCCGTTTCTTGAATCAGCTTGAACAAATGTCCATTTTGTTGAGGTTATTTGGATCAGCTTGGCCAAATATCGCCTTTGTGCATAAAAACCCAACCAACAATCCTGGTTTATGCCGATAACTGAACAGCTGCCCTCGTTGGCAACCTGAAGCACCCACATTTTCAAGACGAGGTAATTATCGTTGAGAAACACTATTAACAAACCTATATTCATGAACTGAATTGTTGAATCAGAACACATGGCAAAGAGCCAAGTCAATTACCTCGGGCCTTGAACTCGGCAAGTAACTTAGTTTCTGAGATTGATGCGTGTTTTACCACCCAAAAACCATTATCAAAACCTCCCCTTTCATCTTATTTGTATATTTATGAATAACGCCTAGAAACAATACACACACTGCTGTTTCTCTCTACAGAATAGAAACCACCAAAGCCTTGGTGAGCTGACAGAAAGACGTTGATTTCAAGACGTTTAGCAGCACTGCTGCAAATGGATAATAAATGAGAAGACGCAAGAAAAGTTAATGGAGTGTGCTGTAGGCGAAATCATCTCAGAAAATTAGTATAATGAACAAGGTCAGAAGGTTATCCTTTTCACTCAAAGCCATAATTAGACTAAGTAATCGTTGGAACAGACTCTTCATGTGCTATTAATTAAAGTCTAATTTAAGGATGTATGGGAAACAAAGTTGCGAGAACTGAAGCGCGGAGTCTTTTAAGTCAATTGGGTTTCTACCCTTTTGTCTGCACTCATAAATTATCAACATTAACTCGATCTCTTGAATACATAATCTAAACGATTTTTGACGGCCATGTGCGAGATTCAATTTTCCACGTTGCAGGTATTTAACTTTGTCATGGAAAACCGAAACCAGTGACAGATATGGATATTTTGTTATACTTTTTAGCTAAATGTTACACCCTTCATGTTTGGAAAGGCTGTATGAAAGTGACAGACAACCCACGGTGGTCCACCATGTTTACAAGCACGAATATACTTACCCTTCTAATATTTTTAACAGAATTAGAGCTTATCTTCCTGGTGGTTGTATGATTGGAGTATCTCGTCATTAACAAAACCGAACCAGATCTCTACAGACGAGATATCTCGTCATCAGAAGAAAATACCTCGTCATTGGAATAAAACTGACCAGATCTCGATCTCGTCATCATAGACCAAATCGGCAATGTCTTGATGACGAGATACTTCGTCATTAGCAAAATTGGTTAGATATCGATGGACGATATATCTCGTCGAAGTCACTTGAAGTGGAATGCGTGCATATTCAATGATCAGAAGCAAAGGAGTATTTTAGCTCAAATTAATGAAACATTATCTTGGTCTTCGTGTATGTTGAGAGATCTAGTTTTTTTGTAAATGTCAAATACCGTGTAATATTTCAAGAAAAATATCTTTAGAATATATTCTAGGCACCTGAATTCAAAAATCTGAATTTGAAGAACTTGTACTCTTAGTTTATGGTTGTCGAGTTGCATACTTGTTCATAAAAAATCTACACATATTTTTGGCGGAATTAAAAGAAAATTACAGAAATTCTGTAATTGTCAAGAATTGATCTTCTATTCATAGATTGTCTTTAAACAATCGGGATCTATTCATTTCACGATAATAATTCTTATAATGACACGTTTTCAGTCATGTTATTTAGGAAGAGGAATTATATGACCTATTTGTATTGTATTTATACGAAGAAAACATTGATCATACCACAAATCTATTTGATATCGTCTTCTACATTCAATGCATTACAGTTCACACTTGTTCGCAGTCATCTTGTTTGGTTGGTTTAATTTTACGTCCCAAAGGGCCATATTTGGACCAGCAGCGACAAACACGTCAAATAACTTCAGATAATGGATGTACAGTAAACACAGAAGGAACGTTTTACTGACACTTAAGATATAAATACCCACAGAGTAAATTACAGGAATAGAAATTTTAGAAGCCTACAACTCTCAAGTGCTGACGCAATGAGTAAAACTCATTCTGACACCAAGGCATCGAGGTTAATCCTCCTGGTGGCTGTCTCTATGACATATCTTGTCATTAGCAAAATTGACCCGATCTCGATGGACGAGATATCTCGTCATGCGTAAAAACTAAGCACATCTTAATCTTTCCATCCTCAAACAGTCGGATCTATCTTGATGATGAGGTATATAGTATTGATCAGATCTTGATGGACAAAACATCTCACCGAAATCGCTTGGAGAGCTTATATCACATTTGTTTCATCACCGTCACTCAAACCGCAAACACGAAACTTACACACCTATGCTCAAAGGTAACCAGGTAACATAAAACCGATCGACCATCCAGATTGTGTCACTTAGTCTCGCTCCACGCTGCCAAGTCCAACACACGTGAATTGACACCTCCACTTTCTTCGGAATTCACAAGCGAGTCTGGGGAGACTTGATTTACAGTGCTTCGAACAGGATGTTGCATTTGACCGTAAAGAATCAGGATTCAACGTCGAGAAAGATAAATGGGTTGCTTTCAGAGACGCTGGCACGTCGTAACTGGAGAAGCCTGGGTACATAAATAAATCCATAACGAGGAAGATAGCTGATGGAAGCACTTGGTCAGTGGCAAAAAGCGATACTCTAGCATTTTGACCTAACTCAAACGAGTTCCTTGGTGATTTTAATAATATATGAGAGTATTAGAATGAAAGCAAGGCTAGTTGAGACGATAAAACTTTCCAAAATTTGTTTTCGGGAGTGTTTTTTGAAACTGTTCAATAAAAACTTGCATGTTCTGAAAAACATTAATTTCTTTACATGTATGAGTATGGAAACGCACACCCAATTCAATTTACTGAATGGGTCACAGTAGCCCATTCGGTAGAGTCGTAGGTTAGCAGTTGGAGAGTTGCGAGTTAGTAACTCGATCTAACCAAATTCCGTCGTGCAGTTGGAAGCTGGTGAATGTAAAACCTCTGCCATGGCCTAAAATGTCCTCACGTTGGCATTGTGTGGACGTTTGGAGAGTGGTTGGACTAACCAAATTCCGTCTTGTAGTTGGCGGCTGGTGAATGTAAAACCTCTGTCATAGCCTAAAATGTCCTCACGTTGGCATTGTGTGGACGTTTGGAGAGTGATTGGACTAACCATATTCCGTCTTGCAGTTGGCGGCTGGTGAATGTAAAACCTCTGTCATAGCCTAAAATGTCCTCACGTTGGCATTGTGTGGACGTTTGGAGAGTGGTTGGACTAACCAAATTCCGTCTTGTAGTTGGCGGCTGGTGAATGTAAAACCTCTGTCATGGCCTAAAATGTACTCACGTTGGCATGGTGTGGAAGTTTGGTGAGTGGCTGGTCTAACCAAATTCAGTCGTGTAGTTGGCGGCTGGTGAATGTAAAACCTCTGTCATAGCCAAAAATGTCCTTACGTTGGCATTGTGTGGACGTTTGGAGAGGGATTGGACTAACCAAATTCCATCGTGTAGTTGGCGGCTGGTGAATGTAAAACCTCTGTCATAGCCAAACATGTCCTCACGTTGGCATGGTGTGGAAGTTTGGAGAGTGGGATGCCAGCTCACGTATTGATACCGTCATCTGAACATGGTTTTTCAGATTAAGATGTGTCTTTTCCCATCTGGATTGATCCTGGACCGTCTCCAATAGCCCTTTGTGTTATTTCAGTACGACGCAAATTCAACTACCAACCAATCAGATGATGAATGTAGAGAATGCTGTTGACAGACTAAAATAGTCTAAAAGTCATGCTACTACTAGCTGCGGCCACATTATTCTGTGCATACAGAAAAGTTGTCATTGCTCATTCTACTTTTAAATCGCAGTTTCGATTCATGTAACTACTCAGAGTGCATTTCTCTGTGCCAGTTCCTTGTGCGTATGTTCATTGTAGACTGAAAAAAACTTGCGCATTAAAACATAAATTAACCGACATGCACTTAATGTGATATAATGTGGTCAAACATGGTTGAAACTCACAGTACTGTCTCCTAGCACACACCTGGTGATACAAATTTCCCCACTGCAAAGCATTAGCCGTCGGTCTATAAATCTCTCCGAACTGATGCGGTATGAAGAGTTTCCAACCAGATGTGGTTAAAGGGTACTCGGTTGCACCCAAAGTTCCTCAGGGACCTGCGGGAACCCCTGCACTAGCAACCTGAGAATTGTACGCAGTGCATCTTGGATTCCTGTCATATCTGTGTCCACCTTCTGTGTCAGCAAAACTCATTGTGTGTATGTCAGTTACTTGAAATTGTGTATTTAGAGTATGTCGCAGCATGGCCAAATATGGCCCTTGCACCATAAAACTCCAACTTTTGAGTGAGAATACATTATTATGATTTTCGACTCCTCGTCAAGGAGACGTACTTGAGATGTTGTCGAGAATGGACTTAAAACATGTCTGCTCAGATAAAACCGTAGAGTTAAAATCTTGCTATAACTTTTTTTTTACTCGGCTTTGAATTCTTTAAAAATATTTTAGTTAATAAAAATACAATGTTATATTTGAATTTTTATCAACATGTCACCCTTGCTTAGCCTTTCAATCGTTTCGACGAGATATTTCGTCCTAGATCTGACCGATTTCGCTGATGACGAGATTTCATCATAAAGTAATTTTAATTTTTAATTAACGTCGTACTATAGCAGCACAGAAGGCTTTCTAATCATAAAGAGGCTGCCGATTTTTTTTTTACGCTAAAGATACGAAGAGCTGGTAAGTTTTTTTCTGATGACGAGATATCTCGTCAGTTTTGCTATAAAAATACAGGAATCGAGACAGCCATCAGGATGGTTAAAAGCAGTATCATCAGCTAAATCTACTCTCTAAGACTTAATTTTATTCCTTTACGTTCCTTTACCTTCACAACGGACATTAGTTTTCTTTCTTTCCACTAACTCCTCTGTTCATTAGAGACGAAAACAATTTGCATAATGGACCTAGCGTAATGAACAGGAACACTATAATTTTCATAGCGTAGCGATAATAGCCTCGTACTGTGGTATTTTCTCAATCAAGCAGCGTCAACTTTGACAATTCGTTTTGATCACTTCATTTTGACTACTGTATCTGAACTTTCTCTATCCGATTACTAATTCAGTTTGACTGCCTTTTAAAAATAAATAACGACCTGAGAATTTCCTAGTCGTTTGTAATCAATAAGTTTTGAGTCTGTACTCGGAGTTATCCATATGTGTTCCAATTTCGTGGTAAAATAAGCTTAGTGATCCTCAGGACCTTTCGTTCTTGATAATTTCCCATAAGTAGCAATTAACACACACACAACTTCATACTATGATATTTTCTCCAATCAAGAAGTGTCAACATTGTCAACAGTTCATTTTTAGCCATTTCACTTTGACTATTGTATTTGAACTTTCTCTATCCGATTACTAATCCAGTTTGACTACCTTTTAAAATAAATAACGACCTGAGAATTTACTAGCCGTTTGCAAGCAATCAGTTTCGAGTTTGTACTCGAAGTCACATCCATATATGTTCCAATTTCGTGGTAAAATAAGCTTAGTGATCGTCAGGACCTTACGTTCTTGATAATTTTCCATAGAGTAGCAATAACACGCACACACAACTTCATGCTATGATATTTTCTCCAATCAAGAAGTGTCAACATTGTCCACAGTTCATTTTAAGCCACTTCACTTTGACTGCTGTATTTGAACTGTATCCTATTACTAATCCTGTTTTTGAATGTCTTTTAAATATAAATAACGCCCCGAGAATTTCATAGCCGTTTGTAATCAATCAGTTTCGAATCTGTTCTCAGAGTCATCCATCTTTTCCAATTTAGTGGTAAAATAAGTTTAAAATGGCTTTAGGACCTTACGTACCCTGTAATTTTCATAGCGCAGTGACAACAACTTAACACTGTGGTATTTTCTGAGCCAAGTAGTGTCAACTTTGATCATTTACTTTTGACCACCTCACACTTTGACAACTGTATCTCTCTTTCCGATTACTAATCCAGTGCGACTTCCTTACAGGTATAAATAATGACCTAAGGATTTCCCAGCGGTTTGTAATCAATCAGTTTGGAGTCTGTTCCCGGAGTCATCCATGCCTGTTCCAATTTAGTGGTAAAATAAGCTTAACGAGCTTTAGGGCGTACCGCTGACAAAATGAAAGCTTTTCTCTATTGAGTAATGGTCCTTAATCATCAATATTACGATACCAGCGCCTGGAGATGGAAATTTCGGTCACGCGTTCATTGGAATCTTTAGTTGCTAAACACATTACTCAAAAATACCTAAAGAGAGAGATAGTTGTATGTGCATGGATATAACATAAGAAACAGTTTAGTCTTTAGTAACAAGGGCCACAAGCTAAACTTCCTAAGAGTATTTGGTAATATCTCCGTGTATCCTGCTTCTTGGGATACAAGAAAAAAAGCGTGGTACACATCTAAGGTCGAAGAAACATTTATCATAAGTATGAGCAAATACATTTTGCATCAAATTACACCTTTAAAATTTTTTGAAATCAGTTTCTCAAACTTTGGCAGAAAACGTGATTTTTACAGTGCAGTATGGGTATATAAGAACATGCAAAATATTATTATGTAAGTATTATTTAAATCTATTTGCACTCTTAACTTTATATATAGACGATTGTGAGAGAAAAACAGAACATATACGAGACAAGATTTCTTGGCTTCGAATGCTTGATACATTTGTTTCATAGTATATTTGAAAAGGCTAGTTATATAAATAAATAAATTTAATTTTAAAAATGTCTCGGCGAAATCTAATGTCAGTTGGCATTAATCACTTAAAACTTACAAAAAAAATCACTAACAAAACGTAGTAAAATAATGTAAACTAACACATCCACGAATAGTATATGCGTTAAACTATTAATTGCTTATATCTATTGATTATCAACAGCGGATACTTATATTTCGAACCATTTGATGAATATAGCATCCATATTCACATAAATGGTTTTCAAGTCTAAATGAATAACATTATCCAAAAATATGCAACAGCATTTCACTTACTTTTGATACTGTTAACGTTTTAACTACGGCTATAAATATAACTGGAGGGATTCTTTCTTGGCGCGATTTTTATAACTTTCAAGGTACAATTGCTGTTTTGGCCATAGTCTAAATTACCTCTTGGCGCGATCAAGTTACAACTGCTATACAGGCCGTAGTCTAAAGGTTAATTCTTGTTTCCATTAAAATACCCCAGTCTTATTATCACAATTAGATTTTGAAAATCTACTTAAATTTCATTCCATTTGCTTTCAAAGGCGATTTTTGACGTTTAATCTATTTTCGCTCCTATTTCCTTTCCTGTGCTGTTTCTATTTCTCCAGGTTTTTCATTGCTTCAGCAATCAGACTGCTGAAAACTTTCAGTAGAAAGGCGAGCTCTTCCGTGTTGTTTTAGCACTATTATGCTGTGACATAGCTAAAACAAAGCATGTTTAAAATAATCTTACGACAACAACTCGTAATTTTGAACCACTATCAGGTAATGAATTGAACACCTGAGCTGGTACCCCACATTCCGAACTTCCATACTACACCGTCGTGAGAGGATTTGAGGCCTGGATTGTTTTAAAGTGCACGCCCTCACGTACAAGACGGTCTTTGGTTGGATCGAATTTCGAACTTCCAACTCTCCTGTTGCTAATCTCCGCGACTACCAAGTAGACTTCCACAACCTCGAAAATTCATTGGGGACACTTAAAGAGTGATTTAGACTAATGCGCGATACTATAAAGTTTTATGTACTTTTTTTTATGTTATCGGATATTCAATACATTTAAATTTTGTATAAAAATTTTTGTACATACTATCTTCTCGACATTTTTAGTACTGTACAATCAAGCATGATCTTTAAAAGTATCAATAAAAATGTATTAAAAATTCCATAGACGAGAAGCTGCTATTGACTTTCAGAACATGCCTTTTAGTAAACCTTCCTACATTCGGGGAAAATGTCTGCTCTCGTACGGTTGAAATTATAGCGAGATCCTTAAAAATATAGATTAGAGAGATATTAAAAATTACTACACATGCCAAATTGATATTGAAATTAGTATGTGTATATTCTATCGTCTTTTCCTGAAGTCATTAATTAGATCAACAATTATATATAATATTTACTATATGTGTTTGTACGTACGGCTGAAAATATAGCACAATACTGATACAACTCTTCATTTTGTTAATATTTTATACTTGAAATTTGTTTGCTAATTTTAGGACATGACGACACAGACGTATCGAAGCTGTTTTGTATACATTATTGAAGGCTTGACAGGAAAATCGAAAACAATATTAATACACAAAAACTCATTGAATATTGTATGTTTCAATTCACGTTCACATGAAATTTAATAAACTTGCTAACTTTAAAATTGTAAATAAATTTTCTTAATATAAATATCTCTATATTTTAAATGGCTTGTAAAAGATGTCTTGTTTCAATCTGAGTTTTTTATAAACTGCTAATTTCTTATGTGTATTTTTCACGAAGCGATTTTCCAGGTAAAATAGAGGGAAGTTCATAACTATCTCCTGATATATCACATGTATGCTATCACACTATTTGATGAATCATTATTTGTTCAAGCAGTGAATGATAACGGGCGGATCTCCTAACGAACTTCTATTGATAGTTAAAATTTTTATTAGATCTACGATCGACAAACTGCATTCGAGTAGATTCATCAAAACCTATATCAGGTAAATAGTCGTTAGCCGTACACTCTATCGTTATCTATCACATCATAATAATCGCATGGAAAGAAATAAGAATACTAAATTGGATTGTTTGGTTTGATGGTTATATATAATGATCAATGATTTGTTTTATTTCGTATTTCTCATCAAAAGGTTTCGACGGGACATTAATCACGCTAATCATAGGCAACCTTCGATTCCATTAATGATGAAAAGGTTAATACATTCAAAGAGAGAGAGCATATTGTGATTCAATTCTTCTAAGCATTATTTTAGGTACTTTTTAAAAATCAAAAAGCAGTATTTTAGGAACATTAAAAAACAAAAACGAATATTTAAGGTACTCATTAAAGGTCAAAAAGGCATTATTTTAGGTACTTATTCTATTTTTTGAATGGTTAAATTGAAATTATTGGGTTCTTCAAAGTACTTCTATTGCTGTAATTCTCCTAAAAACACGATTCAAAGTAATTCAAGTCTATCAATTTTCTATTCATTCTACATCCTTCAGTCTATTCATTCTTCATGACTATTTGAATATTAAGTCGTGAATCCAGCTTTAAGTAATGCCCTTGATAAATTCATGGGCACTAAACATGCTGAAAGACGCGTGTGAGACCCTAATATTTTCCGTATCGAAACGGGATATGCATGCAGGTGTCGGATGTTCGTGTCTACGTGCTCGAAAAATGTTCAGCCTGGCTTATACATCACACCTCCAAATGGTTTCACCGACGTATTTCATCCATCGAGATCTGACCAATTTTGCTAATGACAAGATATCTCGACATCAAGATACTGCCGATTTTTTTTTTTTTTTTAGATGACGAGGTCAAGATTAGGTCAGTTCTCTTCTAATGACGAGAACTGTCGTCCATCAAGATCTGACCAGGTTTGCTAATGACGTTCTAACCAACAAAAACAACCTCACACTAAGATGGATCCTTCTCCGAATTTCTTCAGTGTCCAAATACTTTTGTCCATATAGTGTATACCCATCAGTTTATTCATTCATCAAGAATATTTGATTACTGAGTCATTCAAGTGAATCCATCTTTAAATAAAGTCCCTGATCAATATATGGGCACTAAACATGATGAAAGATGCATGTGCCACCCCAATATTTTCCATATAAAAGCGGAATATGCATGGACGTGTCGGATATTCGTGTCCATGTGCACGGAAAATGTTCAGCATGGCTTATACATTACAACTCCAAGTGGTTTCACGGACATATTTCATCCATCGAGATCTGACCAATTTTGCTATTGACAAGATATCTCGTCATCAAGATACTTCCGATTTTTTTAAGATGACGAGGTCAGGATCTGGTCAGTTTTCTCCTGATGACGAATACTCTCGTCCATCAAGATCCGGCCAGGTTTCCTAATGACGAGATACCTCGTCAAGACAACCACCTGTAGGTTCGTTCGTTTGATTTGGTTTTATGGCGCAAGGGCCTTATTTGGCCATCCTGCGCCAGACATAAGACATAATATCAAGTAGTAGACAAACACAGTGAAATTTTGACTGACACAAAAGAGAGAATTACACCCAGGGTGGAATTCACCTGACAGGAATTGAACCTGTACCGCCGTACAATTCGAAAGTTGCTATCACAGTGGGCATATCCACTGAGCCGTGTAGGAATAAACAAATGCTCAACAAACTCTTTTGTATAACTGGAATAATTGAATCATTTCAATCACTCTAGGTTAGGGATGCGACATCGATGTTTTTAACATCGATGTATTGGAGTCGATGTTTTTGTAACATCGATGTTTATAATTGTCGATGTTATTACGTTGTCGATGTTTTATTTTTAAATGAAAAAAATACCGTTATAAAAATTTAAAAAATAACCAAGTAGCATAATTTTTATAATCAGCAAATTGAACATACTTTTAGACCAAAGTGGCCAAGGGTGAAGGGTCTGAAAAATAGGGATGCGACATCGATGTCAGTGTTTTCAAAACATTGATGTTTTATAAAAAACATAGCTGTATTGAAGCCGATGTCGCATCACTAGTTGCTAAACCAGTTTTAATAAATAGGGAAAAAAGTTTAAATGCACTGAATTTTAAAAACATCGATGGTTTTTAGACGATGCATTATCAAAATCGATGTTTTTAAGTTTGAACATCGATGTCGCTTCACTAGGTGCTAAACCAATTTTAAGAAATGGGGGAAATTTAAATACACTGAATTTTAAAAACATCGATGGTTTTGGTGCGATGTATTATCAACATCAATGTTTTAATTTTAAACATCGAAGTTTCAAAACTTCGATGTTTTGCTGTCGATGTAGCATCACTAGTTGCTTAACCAGTTTTAAGAAATGGGGGAAAAAGTTTAAATACACTGAATTTTAAAAACATCGATGTTTTTGGGGCGATGTATTATCAACATCGATGTTTAAATTTTGAACATCGATGTTTAGCTGTCGGTTTCGCGTCACTACTCTAGGTTGTTTGGTTGGGTTTTATGAAGCAGAGGTATATTTGGACAATATGTACCAAACACAGGACACTCGCTTCCAAAAGAATATAGCTACAGACGATAAAAAATGGGGGACATTTCTAGGGTATTATGTCCCTTTAAATCTGTTACCACAGCCCTGAATGCTAAATTTACTCCTACCTAACCGCATATATCGATTTACGGGAAAATACCGGGGGTCCATTGGAGATTTCGAGAACTCTGACAGTGATCCCACGATGAAAGTAGGCCGCTTAAGACCAGGCGTGGCACAAACGCCTGATTACGGATTCCAGACACAAACCGCTCCCTGACACCTGTGAGAAACGGCTTCTCACCCTATGGCCAGATCCAGAGCACAGTCGCTGCTGCACAGCGAAGACAAATTGAATAGAGGAATTATGAGCGCCAGACGACAACAAGCGGCAAGAAGAGGCGCAATTTACTGCCGAATTGGCGGCGAATTATGCGCCAGGTCTACAGTGAATGCGACGGCTTGATTTATCGGGGAGATTCTGTAAGAAATCAAACGGTGGCTTCTATTTCTTGATCAGCGCACTCAAACTGTGGGTGCCTTCATTATAATACTGAAGCTTATTATCGAAGCTTATAATCGTCGACTTGCAGGTGAAACTCTTAAGTCAAAACATCCGATATTAGTTTTTAGCTTTTCATCCAGAATCTTTCTCCTAACCAGAATGTGCTTGTATAAATCTTTAAATTGGATGGACTTAGTGCGCTGAGTCATTTTATCTCAAGATTTGTTCTTGAGAACCATATTTACTTAGTTTTAGCTCTCTCTCTCTCCAGTGAGTAGAATATTTTTTTCTTAGTTTTCTCAGAACTATCTTGTATGACCATGTTTGGATTTGGTTGGTTTTGGGCCATATCTGGCCAAGCTGCGCAAACACCGTATATATTTAAGATCAGGATTTTTTTAAATTCGAGCTTAATTTTGTAGAGTTGGTAATAATTGGTAATATTTAATTAAAGTCGTACTAGAGCAACACAACGGGCTATTGACGCCGGTTCTGGATCAATTCCCTGAGGAAAAGATCTGTGACCAACACCAGGTAATTTTGAACCACGGTCAGATGACTAATTTTGTAGAGAGATTGAGTAGTTGGATTTTGGATAAAGAATGATTGCTTGGGTATATCGGGAACGCGACCCCTGTGATTACCAAAGACAGTAAACCCTATGGGAGAATAAAAGATCACTCGGCTACCTCGGTAGCATGTTTCAGTTGTAAGCTGACGCTTAGTTGTTTCTGTTTAAAAGATCAAAAACAAAAGGTTTCTCTGCTTTTGCAAACTGCAATACATATTCGGTACAGCTTCATTCAACGTTTATCCCGGTGGCAACGGGGCACTTCTAATGACGCCGAGGAAATAATTATTTTGGTTATCTAGGTTGCCTTCGAAAACGAAATTACCATAAAGCAGATGGGTTGACTTGACCTGCCATAACTCGCTACTAAATGTGCGTTAAAAAACATCCAGGGCCGTTGTCACCGGGATAAACGTAGACTGAAGCTGTACCACATATACTTTTAATTTAACTAAAAATTGAATTTTCTTTCAATTTTAAACTAAGCAGCAAATTATTAGTTTTCGTGGAAATCGTTTGTCGAATGTATCGAAGCCTCAACTTCCCCCCAAATATTCCCCATTTCCTCTCCTATATTTTCCTTCTGCCCTAACAACCTTCGATTGAAGGCGACGTATGTCCTTTGCCATATATGGCCCTTACACCATAACAAATGAAAGTAGGCAACACAAATAGTCACACGCGAAATAAAAACTGAAGTAAAGTTGGCGTGGAAAAACGGTTGTTCTGAAGATATTATTTCGTGACTTTTTTTCCCGGGATCTCGCAGAGTTGATACAATTTAGACGTAAAAATTGGACACAATTTAAAAATTCGAAATAAATTCCTAGTGAAAAAGCAGGAAACATCACTGCCCGTGGTCAGTGAACACTAGTTTCGGAAATCGTTAATATTTATTTCGCTAAGAAAAAATGCGTCTCAAAATTAATATAAAATATATTTGAAATCCCTTTAAAATTATTTTTCGAAAAATTATTGCCTTATCAGCAGTACTGGGAAAACAATCCAAGTAATCGGCAATCTGCATTCCAGCTTTCCAAAACTCTCAAATTATGGTTGATTTAAGTTCACTTGAATGTCTTAGCACAAAACGTTCCTAAATAGTATGTACACAAACGCAATTCAAATAATGTATTCACTAAAAAAAATATTATTTATCAAAACAAAGAGTGTATTGAAATAATGTTAAATACAAGGGAACAGCTACACTCTACGTTTATGAGTGGTGGCAACTGCCTTGGCGATTTTTTTTGCCGCACTTCTTAAGTAGCCAAGGAAAGAATTATTTCAAAAATATTTTTCTTTCTAAAACAATTTTCTTTTCACAACGGAAAATGAAAACTTGAAAACACTTTTGAAAACGTTTTAAAAAGTATATATATTTTTTAAATTTCACAAAAAGTAAATACATTACAAAACATAATTGTGTTTCAGCAGAACTAAACTTCGAATGTTGGGTAAGAATATATATATACCCTGAAACTTATCAATTACACTAAATACAGTGGGCATGTTGAAAAAAAAAAAGATTTATAAAAGAAAAAAAGCAAGAAATATTACAACCTGATAACGTCAGAACTCTTGCGTAAAAAAATAATCAAAACGAAAATGGCAAAAAAACAAAACTCTTAATCCTTTCGTGAAAACTAATATAAGAAAATAAAAATTCCACAACTGTCGAAGTACAAATAAATGGTCCAATGGTATCACAGAAAAAGATTTAAAAGGACCAATGCAATCAAAGAATATTTTTAAATCAAAATAATCGATGGGAGTAAAGAAAAAATTTCAAACGAACCAATGTAATCAAACGTTTTTAACGGATTTTGGAAGAACTTTCTAAAATATTCAAAATTAAAATTGAAAGTTTCCGTTTGCCGAGGTTGCCATGAAAACCACAACAACCGTAACGACAGATGGACTGCCTGAATTTATCGTAACTCGCAACTAGAAGTGCGTCAAAAAAAAAATCGTCAAGCCGTTGCCATCACTCATAAACGTAGAGTGTAGCTGTACCGATACAGTAATTTCACACTTCCACAAACACAAAAGCAAATGAAGATGGGGGAAGATAGACAGACCAACGCAGCTTAGTTCAGTCACTAAATGAAACGCTCAACAGACCAACGCAACTAAGTTCAATCACTAAATGAAACGATCAAAAGAACGATTTTCCATTAAAAGGGATTAAAATGGACAAGGAGAAATAGGTCGAAAATATTCCATTTACAAGCAAGAACTTAAGCAAAATCTCCCTTAATGTGTTTATTTTAAAAATATTATTTAGAATGGTGTATGTATTAAGATATTATATATTAAGGTATGTATTAAGATACATATATATATGTATGAAAATGCAAAACAAATTCGAAAATGCTGCCATTCGCAACTTCTTTTGGTGCTTATTTATTATTTTTTTACTTTTTGCTATTTTTCGTTTCGTTTTTTATGATAGCTGTTAGCAAGAAAAAATAACGATAGAATTTGATTTTTTTTTTTCGAAAAATTGCATAAAAATTTCGAATTATTTATAACTTAACTATGAGCTTCAAGACAAGCTTATATGAAGATGGACATTATGCAAATTTTATGCATATGCATTTTTTTTAAATGTTATTTTTTATCAGATGTTATCTTTGAATGTTCTTTGCTATGAACGATTCACGAACACAGCGATAGATGAATCGTATTTTTCCCACAGCTGTGCCTGGACATGAAATTGATAATAGATTTCGTTTTAGGCAATTAATTATACAAATATTCTTTTTTATGGCATATGACTGAGTAGTACATTTTTAAAGAACCCAAAATACAAAATTTCCCTCGAAAACTCCCACAAATTCATGAATTAATATATGAACGCCAACACCATTTTTCATAACAGAGTGGCCGTGTCTGATTGCCCTGAGACAGCGGTCGTGTCGTTATCTTCACAACAATCTGTTTGTATAACTGACGTTTTAATGGCTTGGAGTGTCATTAGTTAAACTATTTTTCATTCATAATCTTCATTCTCAAATGAACTGACGTGAAGGCTGATTTCTATATTCATTTATTCCCATTTCATCACATGAAATCTGGCCGATTCAAGGTTTCTTCTGTCATGTGTTGTGAGGAAAATACCAGAATAATGTTTTGTCAAACGATATTTCTTCAAACAGTAGAATTATAATTTTATAATTTATCAGAAAACAATTCTTCATTCAAAATACAAATTTAACAAATATTTTGCAAGCGATTTTTTATAAATTGTTTTAATATTTGTATTATTAATAATGCCCATTTAACCGCATAAAATCTAGACCGTCTAATGTTTCTTCTCCTTCCAGGTATTATGAGTAAAATACCAAGAATACATTTATCCAGACGGTATTATTCAAAAGTAAAATTATAATTAATATTTTATCAGAAGAGAATTCTCTCCGTTTAAAGTACAAATTTAATATAGGTTTATCAAACGTTTTTTTTTATTGTTTTAATTTGTGCATTTATCTTTATTGATATTTTTTTAGCCTTGTGGCAACAATTAGATGACAAATAAGAAATCAATAGATATTCCACAAATATCTTGGTATGAAAAGTTTCTTAGAAATTCTTAATGTGATCAAACATTTAAATAAAATTATAAATATGCTCTTTTGCCAAAAAAATATACTTCGCGCGGAAGAACCTATGCAGTTTGCGAATCTAGCAACAATAATAGTTCGTGATGTTATATAATACTAGCAAAATACCCGACCTTACTCGGTTTGAATTGGTTTACTCTAGATTGAAGAGATAATCAAAATATATAATGACTTACGTTTTTTGTAGAATAAAAATTTATTTTAACATCTTTCGCCATCTTTATATTTTCTACAGCTTACTTTGGACACAAATCCTACACATACATATCCATTCATGTAATATATTTCACATACATCGCACAATTGCTGTATGACAAAGCTACAAAATGACGAAAGGTGATACTAAGGTTACTACTATAAAAGACGATTTTGAGGGAGATTTGGAATTCCCTTTCTTAAGTTCTTTTCATGTTCAACTCAATTAATTAAAATTACGATTTACGGCGAGTGCTCTCGCACTCATAGTCAACAAAACAATATTTTTTTACTTGTGGCACTTTTGCCTCCGGTATGCGACATTGTGAATTTTTGCAATCTTCTCCTGTCAACGTTATTACAACGAATTTTTTAATGTTGGAAAAAGTTCCAGTTTGGATTAATAAACATTATTATTCTTTCAATAACGGCATTATTCTTTAAATAACGGCATTATTCTTTAAATAACGGCATTATTCTTTCAATAATGGCATAACTACACTTAAAATTTACTGAACATTTATACTGACTTACCTAACATTTTTAAGTCTAATACTTTGTGGTGCTGTTGCGTGTGATGAGAAGGAAAACACATTTATTAAAATAATAAATATTTAAAACTGGAATTAGCGAAGTAAAACAAAATAAAAGAAGTCGCAAAAAATTGTTCTAAAGATATTAATTTGTGATTCAATTTTATCTCTTGATCTCGCACAGTTGCCACAACTTACAACTAAAAGTGTACAAAATTTAGAAATGTGAAATTAATTCAGAGCGAAAGAACCAGAAAAAATATCACTGCTCGCGCGATCTTGTTCATTCTCGTTTCATTGAAAAATATCGTCTGTCCCAAATATTCGGAAATCGTTTTCATTGCGCAAAGAATAAAAATAAGACTCGAAATAAATGAAGTATCAGAGATGAAATTCCATAAAAAAAATAATTTTTAGAAGAATAATTACTTTTTCAGCAGTACTGGTAAAGCAATCGAAGTAATCGTAATATTCAATAGACATTCCAATTTTTCCAAAACTACCAAATTATGGTTGTTTAAGTATACTTACTCAGGTGTTTTAGCATGAAACTCAACTAAATATAACAATAAAGAAATGTTTAATATTGCGTTCACTAAACTAATAGCTAATGTATAAAATAAAATACAAAGCAATCAAATATCTGGAATACAATTCATGTGATGTGTACACAAACACACAAACAGAAAATCGAGCATAGAACAGAAAGACGGACAGACAGACTTTCGCAACCAATACCACTCACTAAATGAAGATAAGTACTCACGGTATGCAAATTTTCATGAAAATATCTTAAACCGCGTGGACGTGTATAGGGCACAACATACAGACAGACAGACACCAAAAGAAAAAAAGGCGGATTCGGCATCAGAAGGGTCCAAAACGGATAGAAAACTTGAAATGGGTCGAAAATATTGAATGTACAAACAAACACTCCATTCTTATTTATATAGATAATATAAAAACAGCTTTCAAAGGCAGTATAAAAACAGACTTGACTATATAAAAGTTATGAAGATGGTGACCATTAGATTTGCGATAAGTATACTCAACTCGATAAACTTTATTGAAAAGATTCAATTCTCCCTTTCACTATTTAAACGAAAATATGAAGCTCTAAAGGTAAGTTTAAATCATAACTGCAGTTATATCTAACAGTATATATAATATGTTGTATTACAAATGAGTATCTCCAACTCGGTAATCATAGATATAATTTAAATTCAATTAGACATTTAGTATTTCAAACAGCAAATTTAAAGCTTTAGAGTTACTTCTACAATTGTACAGAACTGAAAAGACAGTTTTGTTCAACAGTATACCCAATAATGTTGGATTAGCAACGAATATTCTCAAGATAAGCATTATTGAAATCGTTCTGGTTGAAATCTCATCACAACATACATTTTATCTTGGGCCGTAAAGGTATATTTCCACCTGTACTGATGTATAACTACTAGGGTTGCCAACCGTCCGAATTTGCCAGGATTGTCCCGGAATTTAAGTTGCTGTCCACCCATTGAATGTCCGTTACCACACTACTTTCCAAAGCCACTACTATATATGACAGTTTGTTCAAAGCGGGACCATCGTGAAGAAATGGTATTAATTGCCTTTCAATTCTATTATACTGTAATTGGATTTTGTTTTTAAAATTGGGGCTGGAGACGAACAAAGATTTTCATATTCGTCTTTCTTAAGATAAAATTCGGAACACTCTCGGTTCTGTATAACTAAACACGAACAATGTCTCTAATTTGTATACGAACATTACCATTTTTATTTTTTAATAGTTTCAATGCAACAAGAGGTTAAGAAATTTTTTTTATTATTACTATTATATATATATATATATATATATATATATATATATAGGGGGTTCCGCCCCTTGCTCGTTATCGCTCTTCAACCCTCGATGATTGCGTAGCAATCATATTTAGTTCGCTTCGCGAACTATACTTTTCAACAGAGCGGGGGAGGGGATTGCTTCACAATCCATCCCCATTTGGGTCATTGTTGGATTGACCCCGGACCCATTCCGATATTTATCGCAACGCCCGAATAACGGAAAATTGCCTACTTTTTTGCGAGATTAGCGGTTCCGTATATAAGCCGACCGCATTACTTTAGCTTTAGAAAACGTTCCAAAAATTATCGGCTTTTACAAGGAAATATAGTGTAAATAAAAACAAAATGCTTCAAAAAATGTCAAGAACAAAACATATCATTTCCACATAAAAAATGAAATATTTTAGCATAACATATTGTTAAAATTCAGAGGAAATCTCATAATTTTAAATTTTTTAGCTGATCCGTGTTGTTTGTTGTATTAGTACTTTTTAAGAGTTTCATATTCGAAACGGCGACCGAATTTACCGATTCTTCTGAAAACATTGAAAACTTTCTATCGCGGGCTGTCAAATTTTATGAATGAATTAATTAAAAAATATAACTGTGTTTATCGTGTGCGCGTGCTCCAAATTCATTAGCCCGTTGAACCATAAGACTCGCTATCACGTGACTCGCTATCTACCAATCACAATGCGAATAAACCAAAAAATTATTTTCTTTTATAATAGATAGATAGATGTATGTATATGAGAGGAATATCAGGCTCGTACCTTATAGTAATTAAAATTAAAAAGACATAAAAATAACTATGTTTATTTCTACATATTTTTTGTACATGAAAGAATTTCCTTGGAAACCTAGGTATGTTCTCTTAATGATTTCTCAGTAAAGTTGGCAACCCTAGTTGCTACAGTTCTGTTTGACAGTATAAGCAAAAATATAGGCACTTAGTAACTTCTGTCTGACAATTACAGAGGCTATTCACACATTTTTTAGACAATGTATATTGTATTCACAAAACTAAGTTACATAAAATTCTTGTGTTTTAAATGTTCTATTTGATAGCCCTTATTCTGAACTATCTTTCCACCGTACTTTCCAGGATAATAATGCCTTTTGAAAAGACAGAAGAGGTATTCTATCCCATTTCTCCTGAAAAGCTTTCGAGAGTCCTGTAAGGGTTGTGGGACGACGTTTGGATAATGCAGATTTTAAAAGTCCGAAAGCACAAAAATCGATAGGTGATACATCGGGAGATTTAGTAGGGATATCAGTGAAGGGTATCGCCTTGATACACACCGGTTTTTTGTACCATTTCTTTTAGGAAATTTACAGTGGATTTTGTTGTGTGACTGCTAGCTTTGTCTTGCTGGAGTTCCACAGATTGATGGCACTGTGGGTAAAGCGATGGTATTTCATTCAGAAAAATTTGCGATAAATATGTTCCTGATAGTATTTGGAGTTAACCTTGACATTTTTTTCCACTCTCTTTATTTTTAACTTGCTATTATATGAAAAAAAAAAAAAAAACCAGCAACAATCAAGAATCCCTTAGAAAAACTTTCTTTCGATTCTGTGAATCTTGTATTTAAATTTTTTTCTCCCCTTTTATGATAATAAATGGCTCTTTTTTTAGCTCCAATCATTTAAATACACCCATGATTCATGTATTGTGACAATTCATTTCAATTTTTCTTTGGATGTGTTTCTCATATAGAATTCGGTAGCGTGTCCTGCGTTCAGCGATATGCTTTGGAGAAAGACGATGCACATTGCGTTTTTTCGCTTTCTTAAGATTTAAATCAACGTTTATCATTTTTTTACAATAGACACCGAGCATTTTAATGATTTTGCAACTGTCCTTTGACTAGGGGGATTTTCTTTTAACATTAAACAACGTACCTTTGCAATAGTCGAATATGTCCGTTTCTCCCTTGGATACTTGTTTGGAATTTTTGTCCCACTTGAGGCTCCACTTTGACGTTTTTTTCCCTTTCTTGTTAACGATATTACCTATCGGCGCTTTAGATATCACAAAACAATGACTCTCACATCGTTTTTGGATAACGGAATATGAATATTTCTCTTCGGAAAGAGCATAAATAAAGCCTTCGAACCAGTGCTTCGTTAAAAACGCCATTTTGAATAAAAACAAACCTCTCAAGCCGCAGACGATAATTTTGACTTTAACATAGTACAACTGCAATTATTTCTTTTGCAGCAAACGATTTTTTATTACCGCTAACCAAAATCGTCTAAAAAATGTGCGAACAGCCTCTGTATTGATAATCCGTCAACAGTTCTCGCAAGAGGACTGTTAAGAGTCTCCGGAAGTTAATGTTAGACAGTTGATGAAACTTTATCAACAGATATGCACATGCGTAAAAATATCTTAACCCTCCTGGTGGTTGTCGAAACGAGGTATCTCGTCATTAGCAAACCTGTCTGAACCGTGATGGACGAGATATCTCGTCATTGAAAAATAAAGACCGGATTTTTATTTCGTCATAATGAAAAAAATCGACAATATCTTGATGATGAGATATACCGTCATTAGCAAATTTAACATATCTTGATGAACGAGATACATCGTAGATACCACTTGGATGGTTAAACGATGAGCGAAGCCTCTTTTTTATTAAAATTAAAAAGTTTAATAAGTAAGAGTGGAACGAAAGTCTTTTAATATGTGCTAATATTACTAAGAATGCATACAGGTAATCCATTCTTGATTGTTGCACTGTCACAAAGACACATACTTGAATTTTTCGTTCTTCCTATATGTAACGATCACGAAAATGAATGATGTAATTTCAGTTAAATCCATTAATTACAGTTCCTTGCTTTCACTACTCCATACTCTATGTGGGTACTTCCTCAAACCACTACTATTACTTTGATTAATGAAGCATTTATTCATGGTGAACGACGGCGATAAAGATTCTATGCAGAGTAGTGTTTTATCACCGAGTACATCTATTTACCCAACTCTTTAAAATAATTATCCATAAAATTACAAAATAACTTAACAGAAGCAATCCCCTTAGTGGATGATTAATCGCTTATGCAAAAATCTTTTATTGGGTAGTTTAAATGACACTTAATTTGGGGGTGTCTCAAATTGACAAAAATTGAAAGACTGTTTTTATTACCATGCTGTGACAGATTATTCTACGCTGCTGTAAGAAATCTGTCAAAGAGTGTTTGGATTGAAAAGGAAGTCACACAAGTCCTTGCATCACAGTGTTAACCCTCCAAGTTGTTTTGACGAGATATCTCGTCCATCACGATCTGACCAATTTTGCCGATGACGAGATATCTCGTCATCAAGAACGACGACTGGATTCAGAATGAAGATTATTTCCGATATTTTATCATGACGAGATCAATATGTGGTCAGTTTTCTTCTAATAACGAGATATCTCGTCCATCCAGATTTCAATTTTTCTAAGTACAAGATACCTCGTCGAGACAACCATCATGAGGGTTAAAAAAGAAATGAGATATTCCAGGCATCTGAGTGCATTAATAATAGTAATGCGCATGAAAAAGTATATGTGATAAAAGTCACCTATGATATGAACAGGACGTGCTTCAAGTGCTGGTATCAGATTAGAAAATTTCTTTGAGTTCTACATACTCAACGACTTAAACATTTTAATTCCTATACCTTGACTTCAGAAGAATTGGTTGGAATGAATCCTCATCCAAACATTTTTAGCTTTTTACATGACATTGGGTTCATATATCACATATAATTTTATATAGTATTCATTTTATTGTGGCATGACTCATTTCATTTTATTATTAAATTTTATATCTGATTTCTTTTCTTGAGTTTGGCATAATATGTCCCAGGAGGACTCAATGCCACAAAACCAAATCCAATCCTTTGAGTACTACAGTACTTTTGCTACAGTACCCAATTGGTACAGCCACGTATGAGAACCATGGGGTTCCGAGTTCGAGACTCCAATCCAACCAACGACTGTCGTGTACGTAGGGGCTTTTACAAGTTAATTCTGTCGTGACTTCAAATGCTCTCATGTTGTCGTGATTTTTAATTTGGAGAGTGGAGTGCCAGATCAGGAGTTGACCTCGCCATCTGACTGTGGGTTAAAAATACGGAGAGTTATTCTCGGATCTTTAACTACGGAATTGATCGCCGAATGTTGCCAATGTGTTTCTCTAGTGCGAGGAAAATTCAATAAATAACGGGCCTTGAGATACATACACTGTTGGTAGCTGGGGTTAAACTCAGATGCATACATCAGATGCATAACTGCGAGCTCAGAATTCGCGTAGCGATGCATGATGTTTAAAATCCGAGTCGGGAAGGACGACTTACGCGAAGTGATGCTTTCAACTGACGTAAAGAGAGCCCTCTTTTACCTAAACACAGCTTTTCCGGACACAGATTCTTTGACAAAAAGTGTTTATTTTAGTCCCTTTACCACTCTATAATTTTGCCAGATACTTTCGAAACTCCCTGCAGTTGTAAAACTCTGAAGCCGTTACATTTTTCGTAAATTACTCTCAATACAAATCATATTAAGATTGTAAAATATACAAAACTTCATGTTTCGCATTCTCAACGTGTTAAACATTATTCACATTCTCAACGTGTTATTGCTGTCAAAAACATATTTTTTAACAGCGATATACATAGCAGAGTGCAGCCTTACTCTTTCGAAAACTGAAGTCCTTACGTTTTTCGTAAGTTATATATTAATACAAATGAGATTAATTTATAAAGCTTACAAGACTTCATCTTTCGCATTATCTCAACGTGGTTTTTAAAAACGTTTCGTTGTAAATAGCGATATGCATAACAGATTGCAGTCTAACTCTTTCGAAACAGAAGTTTTGCAATGTTGATAGCTTTATACTATCAACAAGATTATCTCAGTTTGCGCCACCAGAACTCAAACAGTGATAGAAACATTGTTGACAGATTAAGGCCGTACAGAAACTTGTGAACTCAACATGAAGTTTCTGAAAGATAAGTTACAATTATCCAATCTCTTCTTACTTCAACGTGGAGAAAAGCCAATGCTGACAACCCCCAATCAAGGAGGTCCCGATTAAGCAGACTCTAAGCATTTCCATGGATGTGTCAGACGTTTGACGAGCGACTTCGGTTTCTTAGCTTTGTTAAACGCAGACAGGGTGTTGTATAAAGTTTTGGGAACCAAAGCTTTGAAATGGGTGTCATCGAATGATCATTGTGTCGATTCTTTCTATAAAACAAAACTAAGTCAAAGAGGCACAACAGTTGTTTTCTAAGATTAGCTCTACATCAGGCGCACGTTTATGCTTAAGTTAGTTAAGTTATTCATTTTAAGATGGGCAGGCACAAGGGACTGTATGTAGATTAAGAGCCAGGGAGGTAGACTTCATGAAGTTTATTATAGAAATGACACATAAAAATAACGCATGTGAATGTTCTAATTCATGTGAAGTTGTATCAATGAAAACCAAATGGATTAACTTAATTACCATTTGAAAGGGAATATGAATATGAATAGTTGTGCTTTTTTTTGTATGCATAGTGTCCTATTTGGAGCTGTGACAATTTAATTTTCCTCAGTCTGCTGCATTATTTTATTCTACCGCTTGATATTGTGCTTATTTATCTCTGTTATAACCCGGTTTAGAAACTATTTGCTTCATTCTAATGGAACTGTACGGAATTTAGTAAACAGATGTAAATAAAGCAAGGAAATGTGACCACAACACAATCTAACAATTTTTAACTGAAGTTTGTGGTTCGAATAGTAAACCTTTTAACCTTAACTTAAACAGTTAACCTTTAAAGGTTATCTCGACGCGTATCTCTTCGAAACCACTTAGAGGGTTAATAACTGGGGCAAATTTTCGTAATTCATCAAGTAAATTTAATTTTTTTACGCAAATAATATCCAGATTTCATTTCTGGAACATCTCAATTTGACCAGAAATGCCTATATTAGCTCTTTTTGTAATTAAAAAATGACATTTCCCAAAATTTGGATTGGTTTCCTCAATTTTCAAAAGTTTGGAAATTGAGGATTGTCGAATTAACTTAGCACTGGACGTAGTAACTGGCCATTGACGACGGTCTAGAATCATTCCCGAAGGGATCCTGCGGCATCTCGTAATATTGAACCACGGTCAGATGACGAGGTCAACATCTGAGCTGGCATCCACTACCAAACTTCCATACCACGCAAACGTGAACCAAAAATTAAATATAATCTTATTTGAAAGCAAGATTTTGTAAGTTAAAAAAGTTGTTTCGTTGGAAATGAATCATACAATATGCAGCTATTTTCATGATTAAATCTGTCTGTGATTGAAACACAGATACTGGACAGGTAAATGGCCCTTATAGATATATCACATCAACAATCATCGTTTAGTGCTTAGGTAAATATTGTTCATCCAGCAATAAAGCATAATAATGTAAGCTTGTTTTAATGACGATTGGGAAAACAGTTGCATTAAAAATGGGAATTCGAGACCTAATTTTAATAATTAGTATTGGATATTTAAATTTCTGCCATTGGTAATTCTAAACAGACTCCTCATATTGATAACGGATATGCAACATAAATACTCAGTTTTGGATATACATTCTTGTCTAGACTTAGTGAAAGAATCTTACACGGAGGCGTATGAAATTGCTACTTGTTATCTGCGGTTTGAAATTATTGAACCAGGATGAAACCATAAATCTTTCCTTTATCATCACCATCATCAGAGGACTAATTTTATGTTTTTTTCTGAAGTCGTTTTGGCAACTTAATCTGAGCTACAAGGCAGCCTCCGAAACCAGAAAGATGAGTTGTTGCTTTCATGAGATGGGCGGAAAGGATTGATAACAATTTTTAGGGAAGGGTCTATTTTCAATAGAAAATTATGATTGCTGCATTCAGTAAAAACGTTTCGAGCATAGCTTCTGTCATGAGCTACACTCATATTTTCATTAAGGTTTGGTTGGTAGTATATGCTTACATCAAATTTTGAAACATGTTTTCACTCGTAATTTGAATGAAATGTATGTAACGTTTTTAAAAATTATGTATATTTCAAAAGTATAGGGGAAGGTGTCGTACCTTGAGACAGTTTTTTACAAATATTTTTCCCGAGGCAATAATGTAGCTGTAGTTTGTATTTCCATCAACTATTTACAGTCATTACTTTCGTAAGAAGTTGCCATTTTTTATTTATTTGTACCCCGAACAGTAATTGTTTAATAAATTGTTTTGTTAATCTATTCAAATGTCCCAAGGTTCAACATGGTGTTGTACCTTGGGATACATGCTGTTGTACCTTGGGATACATGTTGTTTTGCTTTAGGATACATGTTGTTGTACATTGGGATACATGTTGTTGCACCTTGGGATACATGTTGTGTACCTTGGAATACAAACTATCAGACTTTACTGACTTTTTAGACTGTTTAAAATAGACTACATTCATAATAAATCAATTCCACACATACTAAATTACGTTTTTAAAAGAAATTACTCACAGTTTCAACATTTTATCGCTTGGCCGTTATTTTAGTGTTTCTCTTGCTGTGATACGCTGTAATGTAGTGGGCCGAGTTATGTGCCTGTCAACACAACGAACAGCCTAATTTACAAAAAACTTGCATTTATTTTTCCAAAAAAAACTATATTTAGACTACTATATTACAATAGAGATTGCATCTCTGTGTCTTGGGCGCTGCAAAACAGGCAAAAATTCAACGGCCGTGGTTCCATAAACGAGCACTACAAAACAAACACCTCTGCTCACCTCGATCTCTCCAGCATATTTCTCTGTGTCATCAGATTTTTCAGGAAATCAGTTAAAAATCACCAGCACTCAAAACCAATGGGACGGCTGTCGAAGACCATCTGCACGGACCAGCCAGATGAAAGGGGCTTAAAAATTTTAGAAACCATAGACTCCAACGAAGTACGTGTTATAAATACAAAACAAGGAGTAAAAATAATATTAGCTTGCTACGAAGAAATTCCGCGCGAAAAAAGGAAGGCATTGTGTCGTCAGACGAATTTGTTAGATTTTATGAAACCATCGACATCGAAATAACATTTTTATGTTGCACATTAATTTTGTTAACATTTTGTTTTAATATGTATAAAAAGAACTGTGATAATCCTTGGTCTCAATTAAATAAAATGTATATGCCCCGACTTAAGCGAATTCGACTTACGCGATTTTCCGTCGGTCTCACCTATTGTGTAACTTCAGGGTATTAGTGTATTTGTAAAACAAGAATGTTGTATTAAAAGACAAAATGAATTGCTGAACCTTGGTATGTCCTAAGGAACAACATTTATTTATCCCAAGGAACAACTGGTTGCCTTTACAAATAAAACAGTCTAGATAGTAGTATAATGTTTATGTTTACATTGAAATCGTGTCATCATTGCGTAGAACAGATTTTTAACTAACTTTACCAACCCTTAAAAAATATAATTATAATCAGTGAAAATACAAGAATCAAAATTGAAAAATCCTAAATATTTACTTTCTGGAGGACGTATTTCAATTAGTTGTTTAGCAAACACAACAAACACCTGTAGAGTGCCAATCTTTGTGAGAAGGTTCTCTGGGGACAAATGGTAAACTACAATGTATTATTTTACTACTTATTCAAAAGGAGGCAGTACAATATAAACTGTTTCAAGGTACAACTGACCCAAGGTACGACACCTTCCCCTACACTTTTAAAATGAATTTAGTCAATAGAATGAATTTTATCAATAGAAATGCAGTCAATGCCTACCCCGCGTAATTCCCTCTTCTCTACCATTAACGCTTATAGTGTGTGTGCGTCCACTGACTATGTTGCTTGGAGCAGTTTTGCCAAATTTATCTCTTGAGTCATAAAAGCTAAGCCAGCCAACCAACCATTCTAAAAAATGATAGAAATACTAAAAGCTAAGCCAGCCAACCAACCATTGAAAAGAAAATAGTAATACCAAAATCTAAACCAGCCAACCATTCGAAAAGAGAACAATAATACTAAAAGCTAAGCCAGCCAACCAACCATTCGAAAAGATAATAGTAACACTAAAAACTAAGCCAGCCAACCAACTATTCGAAAAAATGATAGAAATACTAAAAGCTAAGCCAGCCAACCAACCATTGAAAAGAAAATAGTAATACCAAAATCTAAACCAGTCAACCATTCGAAAAGAGAACAGTAATACTAAAAGCTAAGCCAGCCAACCAACCATTCGAAAAGATAATAGTAATTCTAAAATCTAAGCCAGTCAACCATTCTAAAAGAGAATAGTAATACTAAAAGCCAAGCCAGCCAACCAACCATTCGTAAAGATAATAATTTTTTGGTAATTTTTAGTTAACGTCGTACTAGAGCAACACAACGGGCTATTGACGACGGTCCGGGATCAGTCCCTTAAGGGAAAGATCGGAGGACAACACCTCGTAATTTTGAACCACGGTCAGATGACGAAGCAACACCTGAGCTGGCACCCCACTCTCCAAACTTCCACGCCAACCCAACGTGAGGACTTTCGGCCACGACAGATTTAAGGTGCACCAGCCGCCTCTACACCATACGTTTACAAACATCCATGCCCGGACCCGGATTCGAACCAGGAACCTTCCTATCTAGAGGCTAACACCTTAACCACTATACCGGTTGGTCGGCCGTAAAGATAATAAGAATACAAAAACCTAAGCCAGCCAATCAACCATCCGTAAAGAGGAAAAGTGATACTAAAAGCTAAGTCAGCCTACCAACCATTCGAAAAGATTAATAGTTATACTTTTTGATACGTGAACAACTTGTTTAACCTTTAGACTACGACCTGTACAGCAGTGTACTATATAACACTCTATTCTCTAATCAAGCCGACATAAAGCAGACATATTCAAGAATTCCCTAATTGGATATAATAAAACTCTTTTCAAGTGATGAACTGTCCATAGCTTAGTAGTACTATTACAGCACTCCATTTGCATTACATTGGTCATCAAGTTCTTGGCACTTGAAATAAACCCCTCTTCATCTCACTTTACACTGACATTACGATCTCCTAAATATCAAGCCTCTTTAGAACACTCAAAATTCCATCGACATGTGGTTTTCAACTGAAAGGGGCCTGAAAGATGCTGGAAATAGCCGCCAGAGACCATTGGGACCTGAGAGAGCGAAGACACGCTCTAACCTCTGCCGAACCCTTCTTGTCCCAAAATATCTGTAATTTTGCTGTACTTATCTGCAAAGCTCTAAGATGTTAGAATAAATGTTGTAGTGGTGAAACCCTAATATCTTGTTCTTTACGCTACCATTTCTGTCGTCACACCATTTCATTCGGTACAGCAATTGTACCTTGTTTGCGCCAAGAAAGAATTGAGACTTCGGCCAGTACAGCAGTTGTATCTTGAAAGTTATAGGAATCGCGCCATGAAAGAATTACGGCCGGTAGAGCAGTTGTACCTTGAAAGTAGAATCGCGACAGTTATATGTATAGCCGTAGTTAAAAATTTGAGGGCATATATTTTCACGTTATCAAGCGATGTAATAAAATGGTTTTGAGCATTTTAATTCGGCATATTTTCACCGGTAAACGTTGTAAAGGCGGTCACTGTTCCTAATAAAACTGGTTGGATGGTATCTGCTCCAAACTAATATTTTAACAGAACCTATTCTTTCATAGTTATCAACGGTTACACTGTTTTAGTAAGTTCAAAGTTCATCAAAATTGAACTATTGTTTTTAACCCTCGATTAGTCGCACTGGTGCTCGGTGACTTTTTTCGACTTTAGAAACTAACAAACATATGCATTATTTATGAATTAAAATAATGTATTTTTCACAGATAGAATTTGTTTTTCAGTTTGTCCTAAAATATAATACGTTATTTTAAAGGAATGATTAATACTTTTCTAACTAGTGGTTGGGTTTAATGGCGCAAAATGGCAATATTTGGCTATGTTGTGGCAATTTGTAATTCTTTTAATCAACGTCTTACTAGAGCAACACAACGGACTATTGGTGATGGTCCGGGATCAATCCCCTAAGGCCCAAGGGATAACACCACGTAATTTTGAACCACGGTCAGATTACGAGGCAACACCTGAGCTGGCACCCCACTCTCCAAACTTCCACACCAATCCAACATGAGGACTTTTGGCGACAATAGATTTAAGGTGCACCAGCCGCCTCTACACCCTACGCTTACAAACATATATACACTGACTCGGATTCTAATTAGGAACCTTCCGATCTAGTGGTAATTCGTAATTTTTAATTAACGTCGTACTAGAGCAACACAACGGGCTATTGACGACGGTCCGGGATCAATCCCTTAGGGGAAAGATCCCAGGACAACACCATGTAGTTTTGAAATGACGATCAGATCTAGAGGTACTGGTGGTTAAGGTACCTTAACCACCAGAGCGGTTGATCGGGCCATGCTGTGGTAAATACATAACAAATAACACCAAGTCATGGACATGTACACACAATGAAAGTTTTACTAACAAAGAAGAGACAAATACACCTCAGTAGGAATTGAACCTCTGCCGCCTACAACTCACAGATCGTTAGCGTAGAGGCCATACTCACTGAGCCATGACAGCCCCGTGTGCTTAACTAGGAAAGAAAACGTCCATTATCTCAGATGCACCTGTGATCTCATTGGTCAATCCTCTGACAGTCAGGTAATTTTACAGTAGTGTAGTGTTGCGTTTACCCAACGCACATATAACAACCGAATATGATTGGTTGAGTGAATCCAAAAATCGATTTTATTGGTCAAGAAGAAGAAAACTGGTCAGAAGTAATGCATGTAGCAGGACGACCCTATGCGGGTTAATCCCTCAGAGGGTTAAACAAAGTCCCGACACTAACGGATGCTTAACTAATAATTTAGGATGGAAAATAAATAGCTTTTTTTTTTCTTTCAACGGCTGATACATTTCTGTAAGTTTTCTATTTTAGCATTTTTTCCTTAGCATGCCAGAATTCTATGAAAGCTTTCCGATTCCTTTGATAACACACTCCACTAATTACGTATTCACCACTCTGCCTATACAACTCAACTCTCCTCTTTCCTTTACAATTATAGAACACCAATAAATCTTCTTGTTCAATACTCACGGGCATGGGAGGAGATGTCTAAAACAAACAGAAAAGCTAAGTACTTGGAGATCATTTTGTTTTTGCGAAAATGTCACAGCCAAATGAGGACCCATTAGCGTCAGTTGGGTGATGGGGATAAGAACCGACCGGTTTCACCCTGTCCTGATGCTCAATAGAGTTGGAAAGAGGTTGAAATTTAAATGGAGGACAGCTTGAGTGCTAATTAGAACACCCTTTCTCCACTCGTCAAATAAAAGTTTACATAAATGAAGGTGCCCCTGCATGGTTTGGCCATAGAAAGGTCTTCCCTGGAAACTAATTCCCTCGTTCGAGACGTTTAGGAGGAAAGTGCGTGTGCTGCGCCATTTTTTTTCGATTGATGGATTTGATAGGGATCAAGACGGGTGAAGTCCTTTCCGCTCGATCGAGTCATTAAGCATTGGAAGTGATTCAGATAAGATTGATGAGTTTGGGACATTGCCGCAATGGTGTTCGTAATCTTGACTCATCCGGCATTTCAAAGCTATCAGTAAGATGTGGCGTGCAATAATTCTTAAGACTTGAAAAATAGAAGTTTTGGGGGCATGTCCGTGTAATTTGGGCCTAACTAACACCATCGTACATTCCCGTACACTGTACCAGTTTGAGTCCTAAGTTATATCTATGAGATATATCGTCCTTCACTGTCTGAATAATTTAGCTAATGACGAGTTATGTCGTCATCAATACGTTGCCGACTTTTATGATGCCGAGATCAAGATCTGATTAGTTTTGTATCACGATGAGATATATCGTCCATCAAAATCCGCGCAGTCTTGCTTATGAAGAGATCCTCGTGTTGAGACAATTGCCAGGAGTGTTAGATAAGTGTGTTTGCAATGAAGTTTTTTTCACATCTCAATTTACCTCTGTGTATTATTATATCCATGCATTAATTACACATCTATACATTATTATTATATATATATATGCATAATTACATGTATACATTATTATGTCTGTATATAATTGCATCTATACATTATTTATTTTTTTTATTTATTTTTTCTAATGGCGGGCACATTTCGACCGAAGTCATTGGCCACTAGAAGGCCGGAAGTGATGGCCACTTGTGAAGGAGCACCCAGTGGGAGGGCCATCATTGCCCCTAACAATTACATCGTAATTTTGAACCATGTTCAGATGACGAAGCAACACCTAAGCTAGTTTACGCTTACAAACATCCATGCCCGATCCCGGATTCGAACCGGGGACCTTCCGATCTAGAGGCTAACACCTTAACCACTATACCGGTTGGTCGGCGCATCTATACATTATAGATCTATGTATATAATTGCATCTATACGTTATAGATCTATATACATAATTACGTCTTTAAATTATGCTATATTATGGTGCAAATCAAAGTCAATCTCTTGGGATTATCATGTCCTGATGAGACTATGAATCTCCCCATACCAATAATTTTGTTCCTCGAGTCCTTGTTGACAGCAATGTTCCTGGATCAGATGCTTTACTTTGATCATTTCCTGATACTATGAAGAAGTATCTCAGGATGTGGATGATCCAAAAGAGATCACTTCTTGCCAATTTTTCATCTTGCTCATTGTTTGGTTAGAAGACATGCAAATAAGACTGAAGGTTGTAGAAAGGATGTATGCGTGTTAACCACATCAGAGGTCATCATTATTTAACTTCAAAGTTACATCTCTTTTTATTACTTTTTTGTATTTTAATAACAATTTGTAATTATGACCTTGCGAAGGAGCAACTTGGGTCAGTGGTCCAAAGCTATGAAGAATAGTGTTGGAGTCATTGGATCATTCAGGAGATAGAAAATACAGAAAATAATAGACAATTTTGTATTAAAGCAACAGCACCTAAAAGAGTACCATCCGTATTTCACTGGTTCGGTCAGACATTGCTTCAATTGTAAGGAAACAGCTTGAAGTTCAGAAGGATTAATGCAAAGAATTTTATGCAACTGTTATTAAAATTTTGTACTTCGCATGCATCCCGAAAATGACACATTAAACTCCAGATAATTTAATCACTGAGAATCCTTCATTGACTACAAATGGTTGTGAGGAGAAAATAATACATTGAATAGCATCAGATCTTTCCATGAAAAAAAGGAAATTTTTAAATCAATGGCACTTAATTTTTTCAAAGAAAGCATTTTCGGAAAATAAAACCATAACTCAGACGTCTGGTGCATTGAATAATACAAAGACTTGCTGTATGAGAGAAGCGCTATTATATGAAAGGGGAAAACTGAAAATAACGATCGCGTGCATGGAAAAACTCACCGATCTTATCAACACCGTTTCTGTATGTAACGTCTACCGGTTTAAGTATGTACGAAGAAAAATAATTGACACAGGTTCTAATACGAGTTTGTGTAATAAAGGCAATCCATGCACATGGTTAAGTGTCTCCAAGAATTTGGAATCAAATTAAATAATTTAAGTAATTTATCATTACGATTATCTGTATTCTGTTCAAATATTTGGCAACCGAGAGACACAGAAACAACTCTGAGGAATCATCTATTTACTGCTGAGGCATGGTCATGAAATGGAGCTGTTATTTAATCTTTTAACCCTCCAGGGGGTTATCTCGACGAAGTATCTCGTCATTAGCAAATCAGACTAGATCGTGATCTCGTTATTAGAAGAAAATTCTCGATACATCGTCATTAGAAAACCGACATCATCTTGATCTCGTCATCATTAAATTAGTTACTTTAGTATATAATGCAAAGTAGATTTCAATAGGTAGCCTCTCTCTGCGATAGGGGTTAAAATACCACGGTGGTGATTTCCTTAAGAAATCCTACTTTGCAATTTCTTTGCTGTCTATTAAAGTATATATCAGACTGACCATCACACTGATAAGTCCTCATAAGGACAGACTCAAGGTCATTTCTGATAATTATCTCCTTATTTATATTCAAAGTAATGATCTCGCGTCCCTTAACATCGAGTTTCCTGTTATCGAGGCTTAAAATTTATTTTATATTCCGAATTACACGCAATATTTATCACGTTATGCTGCTCCAGTGCGACGTAACTTCAACTGCCTACCAAATTGCAGGCTTTGCATTTCGTGGTTTTATTAAGAGTTTGGATTTAACAAAGAAGAATTTTATTGATTTGATTTGAAGATTGAGAACCTTAAAGAATTTGATAGATTTAACAAAACTTATTATTTTATAGTTGAACCGAGATTTGATTTATATCTCTACTATTATAAAAGGAAGTGTTTATCTGTTTGTTTGTCTGTCTGTTTGTTGCCGCAAAATCCTAACGATTCTATGGCACTTACAGCAATGAGATTTGGCACAGAAGGTAGTCCGAATTTTTTGCAATTTTTGGGTCTCGGCGAATTTTAAAATTCAATCTAGATTTTTAAATGAATTTAATAGTTTTATTCTCCAACGGGTTCTTCAACGCGTTTCTACCTGAGAGAGAAAAAACGCCGGAATCTGAACTTTTCTACCCATGTGACCTTGCCGTTAGGCTTTGGAATCATGAAAAGTTTTTTTCATCGCGGCAGTTTCTAAATTTATTTTTTTCCGTTTCCGCTTTCATTTAGCGCAGAGGAATGATTTTCCAGCAGAGGATAAAAACAAAGTTTTAACTTGAGGATTATAGTTCTTTCTTCTATCTCCTAGACCGTTAAAGATAGAGTAAAAATTTCAACGGATTTGAAATCTGCGAAAAATTTCATTTTAGATCGATACCTAAAAATACGATTTTCTTTAAATAAATAATTTTTTAATTGAATATATCTTATATTTTCATAAGAGATTATGACGTCACGTGAAACAGATTGCATCTCCTGCCCTTCGCGTTAAAAAAATGAAGCAGATTACATTTCCTGTCCTATTCCATTTCAGGGAATGAAAGCAAAAAATAAAAAAACATTTTGACTGGGATTGTTAATCTCTTTCGTAAAATCGGAATTGCTAAAGATAGATTGAAAATTTTACCGGATTTGAAATCTGCGGAAAATTTTACACCATAATTATAACTTACATCACGGCGTTGCCGAGCTAACCACGCAGTGGCTAGTATTTAATATTGTGATACACTGTACTTGGAGGTTTTAAATTTCTCGATTATAAATATTGAAAAACGGATGGGGAAGGCATGAGATCTAATGTCTGGCATTTGTAAACACCATATTAACTTTCCAAGTAGTTTCGACAAGACTTCTCGCTCATCAAGATCATGCCAATTTTGTTTATGACGAAATATATCTTCATCAAGGCGATTTTTTTAGATGGAGACAAGACCAGGATTTCTTCTGATTACGAGATATCTTGTCCATCAAGATCTGGTAAGCTTTACTAGTGACGAGATACCTGGTCGAGACAGCCACAAGGAGATTAAGTGGCCCAAACAACAGGAATTTCCCTTGTTTATCTATTTACAATCCACTTTTTTCTTCCTTACTGTAACGAATAAGTCAATCAGAAGGTTGCGTGTTCAAATCACGTCCGGGTCACCATTGTAGTGTTTGGTGGTGTGGAAGTAAGACCCCAAGAATTGCATTATAATGGTTTATTTGACAAGACGAAGAAAATCGCAAGACGAATAATAACCGAAAGTTAAGTAGAAAGAATATTTTCACGCGCTCCGTGCGATATACTTCACGCATGCGCAATGCAAACTTGCTCCACGAGACAGAGATCACACTCATTGTCTACTCTCGACCTGGAGCCACGATTTTCAATGTCTACTCTCCATACCGTGAATCAAGTATACAAAATTTAATTTTTTTTCATGAGACTTACGGGACATTTCCAAAAATGTAATGCTAAGATTAGTTGAAACGGGTCCACTTCGAACACGACTGCTTCGAGTGGTATTTTTAATGAAGATAATGACAATATGCTAATGTTTGAATAAATATTTAAATAATTTATTGCTTGTTGATGCTGAATTTAATCAGGATTAATTATCAACCCACAGAGCAATTCGGAAGTAGGCGTGTAATGGGAAAAAAATCCACTATTAAATGCTTATTAACACAACACATTCCATTCAACTCTATTAATCCGCTGTTGTACTCAATTTACCGAGTTTCGTAAACTCGGTCCAGTCCGGAATGAGTTCCTTTATTTGGTATGTCAAAGGAGCATTCGAACCAATCAATCTCCGAATTCTCAACCACATTTAGACAAAACTTATCCTCAGACAATGGAACGCTTTTAACATAAAAAAAAAGAAACAGTTGATTCCTTGTTGAATTTAAGACAAATGGCTCCTTCGAACAAAAGGAAGCCATAATACAAAAAGAAATTAAATGCTTTTAACGGGAAACTACAATATGTATTTAATCTCTCACGATTCGAGCTTTCGGGAAATAATTGATTGTCATTCACCCATAAAAAGACCACCGTGGTCTCATTCAATTACAGTTTAAGACTAATTACCGCCACGGAAAATAGAATTATTTGGCGGACAGCTAATCATAAATGACAACTCGGGGTATGTGGTTTTCGGCGAGCGTTCAAAAAGCGAAACTTGGAAATTGTGCTCCTCCCATCTTCTTGGACCACCCGGTGAGTTCGATATTGAAGAATGAGGGCGAGGCAGTGTTCGATCGTTCGAATTGTTATTCCCTTCCGATAAACTCGATGAATTTTATTGCAATATAACAATTTTCGTTGGAATTGATTTTTACTCACAAAATTGTCTGGGAAAAGATATGAAAATATTTTTATGCACTGAAACTTCCAATAAACACCACTCTTAATCGTCCGTTTCCGATAACCGAAGGAGAAAGTAAAAAGTAAGGAGTGTAGGAAAAAGTAATTCATTAAAACCTCTCATTCATGAGTGATAGATTATTGCATACAAAAGCATCTAAAAAGTGATAAAGTCACATGTTTAAGTAATTAAATTAAAATTTTACGATTTCAGTGAAAGTACTTTAAGATACGTTGCATATTCAGTGGATGTGCTTGCTCCACCTTACGCTTCTTTAGTATTAATCTCTATACAGTTAATTTTTCTCCATACTTATCAGTAACTACCACAAGGCATAACAATTGCTAACTAAACAAAATAAGTAAAGAGTGGTTTAGTTTATTGCTTAACAATCCTTTCTTGCTGCTCTAGGGCTAATGTTACCAAAGAGTAGAATGCTACAACATATAGCAAATTCTACCCACAATAATAAAAATATAAAGGAGTGAAGGAAAAAGTAACTCATTAAAACTTTTTTATGTACATACTAGCTGAATAACCCGGCGGATTTATTTTGCTTATTTTTCAAATATGACCGCGACATTTCTCTGTGTTAACTCAAATATACAAACCCTGTAGAACTTGTTTCCTACCGCGACAACTCAAATATGACCCCGGTATTTCCTTGTGTTAACTCAAATACACAAATCCTGTAGAACGTGTTTCCTTCCGCGACAGCTGGAAATATGACCTCGACATTTACCTGTGTTAACTCAAATACACAAACCCTGTAGAATGTGTTTCTTGTACATATTCATTTATTGCAGGAAAGCAAACTTTAGATTTTACAATTGGGGCTTCGAGAGGGACTTTTAAGACTCTCTGTGTGCCAACATTCATGGCTACAAATTGATCAGAAGACAAGAAAGAAATAGCTTCTATTTCCTCAGTGCTCTTAAGTATAAGTGTGCCAAATTTGGTGTGGATTGGTCAAACGGTGTAGATTTGTATAGAGAATACACACACATCCTTTTTATATACGTAAAAGATAACAATTGTATAATCTCCTGATCGAGTTTGTCAGCTTCAGTTATTCTATTTTGCTAAAACCCGTCAGCAATTGAAGCGTGATAAAAACGCGAGAGTCGACGAAGATTGACTGGGCAGGTGTGAAGCCAATCCTACAAGAACGGTTGGGGTTGACATGTCATTGAATACATTGGTTATACTTGAAATAAGTCAGAATAAAACTCATATTTTTTACCCTCAACTTGCTATTTTGATTTCGTTTCGACACAGCGTTTATACACTTGATGTATCCTGTGAAGCAGAGTATAGGAACCTGTGGAGTCTTGATCACGTTTATTAAAAAGTACTAATTTTTATTTTTATAACTATAAATTCATTTGATCGATTTATAATTAAATTAATTTATTGACCATGTAACAAAGACTTATGCTGAAAATAAGTACTATACCAGTCACAGCCTTAAATCCATGTTTTTATGTGATGCCTCGTTTTGTCAGGCTAATTGTAGGTCACAGTAGTGCTTTTTTTATGGTGGAACATGCTTCCTGTAGTTACTCTAGATGTGATATCACTTGACTTGATCTTTGAATAAGATTTAGAGCCATTGTCACTAGGAAATGTAAGAGAATGGATTTCGAATTTATGTGTTAATTAATTGGTCGACGACAGTTACATCAAACGCCAAACGTAACAAAAACGGCGGTAAAGTGAATTTTAAGGTAACCCCCAGTTGGTATCATGTGTTCCATCTTCCCATCTGGTTTGTTTGTTTAGAAAGAAAATATTTTTAATATTTTCAAAACGCATTAAAGTGGATCGAATCTCTTATTGAAGGAAGCGTGACCTTATTCTTTAATTTTAAGGTTAATTTAGAAGGTTTACCAATGAAATATGCTTTTCACACTCTTGTTGGTTTATCTTCGCGTCGAAAACTATCCTAAACCAGCCTCTGATGCAAAAGCTTGTTACAAACTTTCACTATTTCTAAGCAAAGGATGTGTTTTTACTACTTGGATCTCGATTCCTCTTGAAGTAGTAGAGCAGTTTTGTCTCGACGAGATAACTCGTCGTTAGCAAAATTGACCAGATCATGGACGAGATATCTCATCGGCTCTCATCTCAAAGAGCGTTAAAAAATAAGTGATATTCTACATACAATGAATCACAGTATTAAATATACTGTCAAACCCAGCTATATTTAACGCGGGATATAGTGAACTCTCGTTTATAGTAACCGTTTTTATTGGTCCCGACTGAATTCCTATTTAACTACTGTTATTTTAAGCGCTTTTAGTGAACTGAGAAAATGTAAGTTCGCTTATAGTGAACTGAATTTTCCCTTCCACAGATATTTTTCCATTTTCAAAGGTAATTAATTCTAAATACTTTTTTTCTACGGAAAATGTGGACAAAAGAACTATGAAATATTTCGTAATCGTCGATAAAAAAAATTGATGAACTGTACTTGAAACCGAAATGCACCCAATACAAACAAACGAATTTTTTCCATAAGGAGTAAAAATAAAAAGTTTGTAAAACTACTGAATTCTTTATTTATAATAAACATGATAAAAATTGTTTATTTAAGTGTTTAATAATTTCTTTTTTTAAACTGTATTTTATCTCAATAATTGTTTTCAACAAACCACCATCAAATGCTAAGAATTTTTCTGAGTCAACAGTGAACTATATAGTGAACTTTTTAGTGGGTCCGGTGACTGTTCATTTTAACGGCGTTCGACTGTAGTAGTTTTCAACTATTTTGCACTGATTAATTTTATTGATTTGTAACATTTACTATAACGTATCTTCTGAAACGCTTGTTTAATATCAATTTAGGTTTATAAATTTTGAAAAATAAAAACCAAATCTAAAAATTGATAAGCATTTTTTTGCTTACACTTTAAAATCTTAGCTTTATGAAACTAGGATAAGACATCATTTTTAGAGAATCCGCTGCAATCTGCTCATATCCCCATCATAAAGAAAATAAAATTCAAATAAGCACTTTTAAGTGAAAACTGCATTGATCTGGGGACCCTTAATAAACATAAAAATCAGTTGGTACAAAATCAAAAGGCACTCGCGAAATCGTAAGGAAGTAGTATGAATAATTTGGTTACTTTGTCGATCCAGTTGCAAAACACAGATATTTAGGATTTTAAATTACAGGTGTTTACTTACTCTCTCTCATTTTAAGCTAAACTACATCAAAAAATGTAATACACTATCTTTTTATATAAATAATACTTGCAAATGCACTATAAAAGGGAAATGTTCAATTTCAGATATAAACTGATCTATTTATTTTCAACGGAAAATAAAAAACTAAGGTTTTAAGTAAAGGACAAACTGTTATCAGAGATAAAAACAAAGGAATTTTTTGCTCCCCTTCCCCCATCTCAGTTTATTAAACGAATTTAAGTAGTTTTAGTCACGAGAAACTGATAAACTTCCAAGTACTAAAATAAGAGAGTTTAATATTCCCATTACTGCATTTGGATTTAACTAAGAAATTTATGGAAGCGACAGAATTTTTGCTAGGTATAATTAAGAACCTTACACAAAAGCCATATCTATATTTGTACCCTATCTAGAAGGTTAACACGTTCCAGAAGAAAAGCGAGTTTGAGTGTTTGAGAAAGTAAAAAATGGTATGCAATGAGATTTGAAAAAATTACACATTCCTATTTTAAGAACTAGCACGAGGATTTTCCATTTTAAATTGCAGACGTTTATTTACATTTTGAGCTAAGCTACATGAAAAATTGTAATACAGTATATTTTCATTTAAATAATACTTGTACATGCACTATCAAAGCAAATGTGTTAAAAAGGTTCAATTTCAGATTTAAACTGACGTATGTATTCACAACCGTAAAGTAAACAACTATAGTTGTAGGTTAGGAAAGAACTTTGTTATCGGAGATAAAAACAAAGGAACTTTTATTTTACTTTCCCTTGCTCAATTTATTAAACGAATTTAAGTAGTTTTAGTTTCCAGAAATTGATAAGCCTTCAAGAACCAAAATAAGAGAGATAATATGAAGCATTTGGACTTAACTAACAAATTTATAGAAGCGACAGCTTTTTACTAAGTATAATTAAGAATCTGAATAATACGAGAAGCAAGATCTGTATAGGTATCCTATCTAGACGGTATAAAAAATGATATGGAATGAGATTTTAAAACATTACACGGTTCCCTGTTTTATTTTAAACACTTAAATAATTTTATTACCGGCATTTGCTTGAAATCGGCAATATCTTCATGTCAATATACACTACCTACAATAATGGACCGGACAGCAAGATATGTAATGGTATAAGGGAAATAATATATGCTTTATTAGGGGTGGTGGTCCCCCACGTGCTGCAATTATACTATCAACCTTTCTGAGCATACTTTCAACAAGTTTTTGTTACACAGTTATGGGTATTTGTGTCCAGTCCTGCTGCAAGAATGTCACCAGCTAAGCTGTAGATTTCGGACGTGGTTCTCTGGTCTATAAGCTACGCTCTAACGCTTCCCACAAATGTTCGATGGGGCTTAGGTCGGGACTCTGAGCAGGCCTGGGAAGACGTTTTACATCCATGTCTTGATACCACTGCTTGACAGAGGCTGCAACATGACAGGCAGCGTTGTCGTCCTGGGAGTAACATTCGTCCATTCCATAAAATTGCCAGAGCGTAAGAAGAACCTGATTGTCCAAAATGTTCATGTCAACGTATCGTTCAATTGACCAAGAACAGGATGCGAAGGTTCCAGGTCTTACCACAAAAAAACACCCCCAAACAAACAGTCGGGTTTTATGCAAATCCGCTGGCGTCCGGTCAATTATTGTAGGGTAGTGTTGTCGCCATTAGCACAATCGGTCATCTTGATGCGTTGATCAGTGGTCATTGGTCAGATCCTTAGTAAAATTGTCGTATCTTGATGGACGTGATTAAGGGGAAAAACTGCCTATCGCGTTAACATTGAAGAAACTGCATGTTTCAAAAGTTTAGATTCGCATAAGGGGGATATATCTTTTTGCTTCTTCGGTTGTTTTCTTTTTCCTCCCACGTGACGTTACTCAACATAAAATCTTATTAGTCTGAGTTTTTTATTTCATGTGAATGGTAAATACCACACTTTAGGTCAAATGGTAAGTCCTGTATAAGTAGTTTTAAAATAAAAAAAAAGTGTCTGTTTTCAAACAATAAATGTAAAAAATGACATTTTTATGCATCACAAGTCAGCTGCATGAAATAAGTCTTTTAAACTCCTGGTGGGTTGTCTGCGTGGAAGGTTGTCATCGGCTCCAATACATAGACATCGATGTTTTTATAAAACATAGACGTTTTGAAAAAATCGATATTGATGTCGCATCGCTAGTCGAAACCACTTTGAGGATTAAAGACGTATCCAGGGTGTTTTTATGAAAGGGATTCATTTTGTTTTTAATAACCTTTTCATAAAATATTTTTAACTAATTTTAATGATAACGTTAGCGGAACCATATTTATGTAGTGGCCAAACGCCGACATCTGGCTACGCTGAAAGTATGGCTTTTTCGACCACATTTTTAATTTCGTCTGAGCACATCTCCGGAATGATTTGTTCAATTTTTCAGTGAATATTTTTCAAAAGCTATTCAACAGTTTTCAGCCTTCCTTTAAGTAGCCCCACATAAAAGAAAACTAAAGCGATCCAATCAAGGGAACGAGAGATTCAAACGATACCGCCATATTGTATTCTGCCACTAAATGCACCCTTTAGAATTTGCATGATTATGCGATCTGTATGACAGGTTGCTTTTGTACAAACCACGACTGCTGCAAACCTGGTGGATCAATTAATTTCAGAGGAAGAAAATTTGTAGCATTGCACAGTATCGTTACAATTGACAGTAACCACATTCCCTCGAAAAGAAAATGGTCCACTAAATACCCTTTGCAGTATTAATTACTTGATTAAACAGTATGAAAAAAAATTGGTTAAAAAGGTATTACATTCAAAAGTTATATTCCAATCCCAAATGGGAGCGATTACATAAAAACACACCCTGTATCACTATTCAAATGCTAATAAAGGATAAAAATACAGCTATCCAACTAGCTTCAGAAAAAAAGCTAAATAGTTAATGCAATAATTCTTACACGGGTAATGGAAAGTCAGCTAAATTGCTGCGATTATGTTTTGTAAGTTTACTGTAAAAGAAACAAATCTAAATTTGGAGAATGTGTAATTGTTGTTTTCGCGTTTGAGTTCTCATTCAGTTTTATAGAATAAAACTATTTTATTCACTGCAAGGTATAGGTTTAATTTGAATTGATTCAAATATTGGTTATCAATAATATTGTAGATGACGTATAAAATAGTTTTGGGATACGAGTTCCATACACCAATTTCATGGGCTTACAAATTTTCCTTTTTTAAATTTATAAAAGACTTGCATGGGATGTACTGGCTGAAAATTGATACGTGTTTTATATTTCACAGATGAATAGTATGCCTATTCGCTGATAATTAGCTGTTGAGTATTTATAGATCTGTGTCAATAAAAATTTCTTACGTTTAATGTTGTACCCTAAAAGTAAAACAGTCGTCTTTGTATAGAGTTTGACGAATGTTAAATTATAGCACACGGAATTACACTTTAGAAGTTTTCTAATTCTTTAATTTTGGGAGAGAGAGAGAGAGAGAGAGAGAGAGAAAGTGACACTGTAGATATATATGGAGATAGAGATTGACAAGCTTGGAGTGATATACCTGTACTCAAGAGAGACAGATAGATTTATATAGATAGATAAATAGAGATTGGCAAAATTACAGTGATTTATGTCTACCTTAGAGAGGAATTTCGACAGAAATTTACAAAATTGGAGATATATTGTCTCAAGTACCCAAGAGAGAGACTGGCGAAATTCGAATACGGATTGTGTTCCTCTGGAGTACAGAATCATAAGTTTAAAATGTTCTCTTATTCTTTCTGAAAATACTAAAAGCTTTTATTTTTTATATGTGTGAAAGTTTTGATTGTGTCCTTTCATGCTTCCTAGAAGAATGTTCGACTCTACTATATCCAAAGACGTATTTCCTAATAAAATCTATTCATTATTTTAATAAGCATAGTATATGACCCAATTTAAGTCTGAATGACCATTTCCTTGCCTACAGAGTTAACCTACTAATTTAAATACTCAATCAATACAAAGCCACGTTTTTTTACCACATTATTACAATTTTTTTTCAAATAGTACTAATTTGTGAAATTATTTAAAAAATGGCTGCTGAAAATTCTAAGACAAATAAAAGGAGCACATAAGTAAGTCAGAAGAAATAATTCCAAAATAATTACGTTCACTCACTTTCCATCTCAAGCACTCGGTATCCAATACAATCTCCAGGGTAGTTCGAAATTCACAGCATCCACGATTCGATTTCGATGCCACCTGTTGATTAATAAAAACTCGTCAAAAGGCACCACACTGTTGGAGCAGGAGCCTTGTAGGTTAAAGTGTCCAGGAAAGGTAAAAGAAAACACCACGGGCGGAGTTAACCTGAATTTTACGCAAATATAGAAGGCGAACGCGGCGACTTCACTTTCGAACGTGTCTTCGGGCGGTCTGCACCCAGCCGAGCTCTTGTGCCATTCGTTTTTATTTATTCGAATTTTTGTTCTTTTTTTTTCCTTTCTCGTGTACTGAACGCATATGCAGCAGGTGATGCTTCATTTTCGAGGCGATTCCGACGACAGGTTCATTTGGGATTGGGTTTTTTGCTTGTTCGTTTATTCGAATTTCTTAAAAGGAATCGTTTTTGGGGTGGAAGGAGCGTGACGGACGATATTGTTGATTGCGGAACGCGGGGTCTTTTGTTGGAGGTGTCCAGATGCTGCGATCGCTCTTGATTTTGATCTGATTTGGGGAGATTTTGTACTTTTTACTTCCAAATATAAATTGGACAGTGTATGTCAAATTTACAACGTGTTCACTTACTCCGTATAACATTTTTACGGGACCAAAGCCCATTCTGGGCAGGTGGCGATGCGAAAAATGGTGGTGACAGATATTCTGGTCTGCACTCTCAATGGTAGTCGTTTTAAAGATGGAAGTATTCGAATACAGAAGCACTTATGTGCTCTATTCTTGAAAGTATTCTTTAAGCTCGATTCTTTCGGGTTGTATTCGTCCAAATTGTTCGAATACAACAACATTCAGATACTAGAACATGACTTGTGACTTGTTGAAGGGGAGACTCCGAAGAGTCCAGCACCACGACTAATAGTCTATTGAAGGAGTTCCCAAAGTGTGTGACGCGGCACCCTGGGGTGCTGTGTAGAGAGATTAGGGGGCCGTGAAGGAGTTGCTGTTATAAGGAGCAAATATCATTCGAAAATTATTGCCGTAAAAGAAATGCGAGTAGTTGTATCACTAGCATATCGTGAGTAGCTGTATCTTAATTCCACGATTCGAACAAGTGAGCAGCAAGCTCACCCGTCGCGCTAAACACACACACACATATACCTCCAAGAGCATGTGGAAGGTAAATTTATTTGTTTTATTCAAAGTTTCACCTACATCTATGTTTTCCAATTAAGTACAATTAAAGTATTTGTGTGCATTTTAAATAAGGAGTTGTATTAATTATGTATTTCTTCTTACCACTTACTTCTCTAATTTCTTCAAAGTAATACAACTATGAAATAAATATAGATAGTATACATATAATATGTGTTCATATAATAATATACCACAAATAGATATTAAATGACGAGGGTGCCGTGAAAATATTCTAATTCTCTTATGGGTGCCATGACTTGGATAAGTTTGGGAACCCCTCGTCTATTGTACTGAATACTAAAGCATACTTCCGAAGTATTCGATGTACCAAAGTATTCGGATACAAAAGTATTCATTGCATTATGAGAGGGTTTTTTAGTGTAAACAAATAAACCTGACTGACTGCAAAGAGTTTAGATTTTGCGTGCGTCGAAGAATTGAGATAAAAAAGATTTTCCGGTTTGTCAATTGCATCTATCCATTGCAATCGTTTTAGGGATGGGAGTTTGGAATACAAAAGCACTTGTGTACTCGATTCTTGAAAGTATCTGTGCTCGATTCCTTCAGGTTGTATTCGTCCAAAGTATTGGAATACCATATATTCATATACTAACGCATATATCCCAAGTATTTGATGTAACAAAGTATTCAGACACAAAAGTATTCATAGCCTTATGAGAGGGATTTTTAGAGTAAACAAACAAACCAGACTGACTGCACATATTTTAGATTTTGCGTGCGTCGAAAAATTATGATTAAAAAAAATCTAGTTTCCACTCTTTCAATTGCAATCTTTCTTAGAGATGAAAGTATTTTATTAAAAAGCCTGCTTATTAAGACAGTGTTGAAAGACTGCTATGGGCGACTTTTTTAGGGTATTTATCAACCATTGCAACCAGAGGTATTTTTCGAGAAAAATTGTTTCAAAAACTCCTTTTTCAAAATTTTGGAGATTTTTTGAAAATTTACCAGATTAAAATTAACTGTTTTTTTAACTAATTGCATGCATCTTAAGATAAGAGGGCTACAGGAATACAAGTAAGTGTCGGCATAAGGGAGCGGGGCACATGGCGACCAGGAAAACGCGACACAGGTCGCAATTTGCTCACTCGTTCTGATCCGTTCAGTCTTCCCTGTCAGGAATAGAAAGCGAATCAAGGATGAGCTGCCTAAGTCTACCCGTATCACCTGCTGAAAAATTCAATAGCTCGGTGAGACAGTTACGATTTCTTAAACTTTAGACAACGACCGGTACAGCAGTTGTACCGTGATCGCGCAAGAAGGAATGTAGACCAGTACATCAGTTGTATCTTGAAAGTTATAAGAATTAAGTCAAGAAATAATTTAGACTATGGCCGTTACAGCAGTTGTACCTTGAGAGTTCCAAGAATCGAGCCACGAAAGAATTTAGACTACGGCGTTACAGCAGTTGTACCTTGAGAGTTCCAAGAATTGCGCCAAGAAAGAATGAATTTAGACTACGACCCTTACAGGAATTGTACCTTGAAAGTGCCAAGAATCACGCCAAGGAAGAATTTAGACTACGGCCGTTACAGCAGTTGTACCTTGAAAGTGACAAGAAAGTATTTAGACTACGGCCGTTACAGTAGTTGTACCTTGAAAGTTCCAAGAATCGCGCCAAGAAAGAATTTAGACTACGGCGATACAGCAGCAGTTGTACCTTGAAAGTGACAAGAAAGTATTTAGACTACGGCCGTTACAGTAGTTGTACCTTGAAAGTGCCAAGAATTGCGCCAAGAAAGAATTTAGACTACGACCGTTACAGGAATTCTACCTTGAAAGTGCCAAGAATCACGCCAAGGAAGAATTTAGACTACGGCCGTTACAGCAGTTGTACCTTGAAAGTTCCAAGAATCGCGCCAAGAAAGAATTTAGACTACGGCGATACAGCAGCAGTTGTACCTTGAAAGTGACACGAAAGTATTTAGACTACGGCCGTTACAGTAGTTGTACCTTGAAAGTTCCAAGAATCGCGCCAAGAAAGAATTTAGACTACGGCGTTACAGCAGTTGTTCCTTGAAAGTGCCAAGAATCGCGCCAAGAAAGAATTTAGACTACGGACGTTACAGCAGTTGTACCTTGAAAGTTCCAAGTATCGAGCCACGAAAGAATTTAGATACGGCCGTTACAGCAGTTGTACCTTGAAAGTTCAAAGAATCGCGCCAAGAAAGAATTTAGACTATGGCCTTTACAGCAGTAGTACCTTGAAATTTCCAAGAATCGCGCCAAGAAAGAATTTAGACTACGGCCGTTACAGCAGTTGTACCTTGAAAGTTCCAAGATTCGCGCCAAGAAAGAATTTTGACTATGGCCGTTACAGCACTTCTACCGAGAAAGTTCCAAGAATTGCGCTAAGAAAGAATTTACACTACCGCCGTGACAGCAGTTGTACCTTGAAAGTTATAAGTATCGCTCCAAAAAAGAATCGCACTTGTTATTTCTAAAGCCGTAGTCAAAAGGTTAATCGCAGTTGCGTCGATTTGTAGCAGTCGCGCTTGATTTGTTGAATAGTACTACTCCTTGTGAGAGTAGCTATAGAAATATATTCACCCACCATGTCTCCCTGTGTGTCATCCACCTCAGAGAACGTTTTAAGGCCGGAAGCAACGTATGTATCAATATGAAGAACCTGGGCCGACCAACCGGTATAGTGGTTAAGGTGTTAGCCTCTAGATCGGAAGGTTCCTGGTTGGAATCCGGGTCCGGGCATGGATGTTTGTAAACGTGTGGTGTAGAGGCGGTTGGTGCACCTTAAATCTGTCGTGGCCGAAAGTCCTCACGTTGGGTTGGCGTGGAAGTTTGGAGAGTGGGGTGCCAGCTCAGGTGTTGCTTCGTCATCTGACCGTGGTTCAAAATTACGAGGTGTTGTCCTCGAATCTTTACCTTAAGGGACTGATTCCGGACCGTCGTCAATAGCCCGTTGTGTTGCTCTAGTACAACGTTAACTAAAAAATTACCAATTACCATGAAGAACCTGGCCAGAATCAAAATCGGACACGTATATTTTATGTAGACAGGTAGATAGTAGAATTAGCATCGCAATGGAGCAACAACAAGCTATTAGCGACGATCCAAGATCAATCCAGAAGTGAAAAATCGGAGGACAACGCCTCGTTATTTTGAACCACGATGAGATTACGATATAGACACCTGATCTGCAACCCACACTTTTCAAATTTCCACGTCATGCCAACGCGAGGACATTTGAAGCATTGGCAGATTTAACTAGCCCCAGCCCCCACGAACACGACTGTATTTGGTTGGATAGAGTTTTGAACTCGCAATCCTCTGGTTGCAAATCCGCTACTCTCCCCATCCCCTCCTTTCTGTTAATATTTAAAAATCCCTTTCGTCATAACTTAATGGCTGCGAATTGTTTAATATATAGCGAGAACTATTCTTAAAATTTCTCGTAACGAATTATAATTTTTAAGAGCTTCTCAACTCCCAAACAATCATTATCTACATGATTTGTCAAAGATAGAGTGAAGGAGGACAATATGTATTCCTGAACTTTCGCTCAGTTTCAGTAATTAATAATAAATCTACATGACGTAAATGAGAGATAAAGAATACGAGCCTCAAACTGTCTTGTTTTTAATTGGTCTATAAATCATGCTCGCATTATATCATGTACATAAATTTACTCCATTTAATGGAATTGCTTATGAGTTTTAGATCGAAATTGTCACTTCCATGCAATATTATTATGATCAATACATCCCACGACTGATACCTCCCTTTTACGAAAGCATTCAAACCCATAGAAAACTATTATACTCTAAAGTGAAACCTAGATTTAACGTATTTGAGGAACCAGAAAGAAATAACGTTATATGAGAGAGAACGTTAAATCGGGGTCGAAAAAAACATAACAGAGCATGAAATAAAGACTAGTTTAAGTAACATACTTTTTATTTCTTCCTTTACAATAGATTATTGTTTAAAGAACTATGTTATTTTGGTTTGCGTTTTGCTTTTACTATGCTAAATCATTAACATCATTCTACACATATATGAATTTTTTTAAGTTTTTTAGTTTATAGGATTTGCAATAGACGCATTTCACAAAGATATTTATTACGAACACTAAAAGGACAATTTCAGGTTTGCTATCTTCGCGATCGTTAAAGATAGAGTAAAAATTTCAACGGATTTCAAATATGACATCAGAACAATACCTCAGATAGTCCGAATTTTCTTCGAATTTGCGACATGCTCGTGTCATGTCGGGTGAGAGACTAATTCTTTTTTTTTTAAATTCTTTTTAATGTTTTCAGTATTAGTAAGGACACGAAGAACTGTCACGGGCAACATGTTGTCCTGCTTGTATCTGACTATTTTGAGAACATCGCTTTGAGTTCTCCCCGCTAAAAAGCATTAAATGCGGAAAATATTTCGAAGTGATGATGTTAAATACGGGATTTTTCAACATTGAAAGTATAGGAAATTGCAATGAAAAATGACGTTATATACGGGAAATCGTTAAAAGCGGGTTACGTGAAATCGGGGTTGCACTGTATTTTATTTATGTCTTAAAAGAAAATGGTTCCACCCAGTCAGTCTAATTCTAAATGGCTACCGGCGCTAATCCAACCAATGGCTTTTCTTATTAGCATAAATTAAAACGCGGATAAACCACAAACTCGTGTATTGACATCGTTCCCGCCGCAGGCAGGTGCACCTTTTTTGTGTAGTTAAGGGGGTCCAGGACACAAAAATTGTCAAATTTTCGAAATTTTTTTTATTATTTTAAGAAATTCTCTGTGTTTTTCTGCTTAAAATGACGTCTAAATCATGTTTCTATCTTAATTAGAACTAGAGATATAGTAATTTTTGTGGTGCGTTGTTTTGAAAATCTAACACTCTTGACAGTTGTTGTCATGGCAACAACATCTGTCTTTAAAACTTCAAATGAGTTTTTCTCCATGATACTTTTTTTCAAGATTTACTGTATTCAAATTGATATAAGTCGAAAACAAATAAAGTTTAAGGGTTGAAATTTGGAATATATCTTTTTCAAACATTATACTTTAATTTTGATTCATCAAATTTGAAACAAATATTTACTTTTAAAAATATAACTTTAAAAAAAAAAAAGTACCTTAAAATTTTCAAAAAGTTTTAATCAAATATTTTTTTTATTTTTTATCAAATTAACATTTTTTAAATTGCTGAATCAAAATTAAAGTTTATAAATTTTTGAATAATTTACTGCAAGAATTTTGAAAATTGGTCAAGAATATTTTGAGTTTTAGCAATTTAAAACGATCCCTCTTTTTTTCAAAAAATTTTAGTTAAAATTTTTAAAAAAACTTTTGGAAAAATTTTGTGTTGTGATTTCTCTTATTAGTTAGATGGGTAATCAGTACAAAAAAAATTCAAAATTCTAAATTAATTAATAAAAAAAAAATTCAATGTGTCCCGGACCCCTTTAAGATGTATAAATCCGATTCAGAGAAATATCAATATTAGGTAGGTATTTAATTAACGTCGTGTTAGAAACACGACGGTCTATTAGCAACGGTCCGGGGTCAATCCCTAACGGAAAAATCCTAGGACAGCACCTCGTAATTTTCAACCAAGGTCAGATGACGAGATCACACCTGAAACGCACCCCACTCTCAAATTTCCACACCACGGACATTTGAGGCCACGACACATTTAACGAACACCAGTCCCTTTTGCACACGATTGTCTCTGGGTGGATTCGAACGTGAAACCCTCAAGTTGCTCTTCCAACCAGACTACCGCGGATCCATGTATCAATATAAGTATTACATTGGTGATGGTAATGGTAATTTTAGTTAACGTCGTTCTTGAGCAACACAACGGGCTATTGACGACGGTCCGGGATCAATCCCTTAAGGGAAAGCACACCGTAATTTTGAACCACGGTCAGATGACGAAGCAACACCTGAGCTGGTACACTCTCCAAACTTCCACACCAACCCAACGTGAGGACTTTCGGCCACGACAAATTTAAGGTGCACCAGCCGCCTCTACACCATACGCTGACAAACATCCATGCCCGGACCCGGATTCGAACCAGGAACCTTGCGATCTAGAGGCTAACACCTTAACCACTATACCGTTTGGTCGGCAAAGTATTACATTGAGATGGTTTCTCATGACGCGTGCCAAATGATATTAAAGTCGACCACCGGTCTGGTGGTTAAGGTGTTAGCCTCTAGTTAAGGTGTTAGCCTCTAGTTAAGGTGTTAGCCTAGTTTGAATCCTGGTAAGTGCATGGATTAGTAAGCATATGGGGTAGAGGCGGCTCGTGCACCTTTAATCTGTCGTGGCCGGAGGTCCTCACGTTGGGATGGTGTGGAATTTTGGAGAATTGGGTGCCAGCTCAGGTGTTGCCTCGGTCATCTGACTGTGGCTCAAAATTACGAGGTGTCCTCAGTTCTTTCCCTTAGGATATTGATCCCGGATCGTCGTCAGCCGACCAACCGGTATAGTGGTTAAGGTGTTAGCCTCTAGATCGGAAGGTTCCTGGTTCGAATTCGGGTCCGGGCATGGATGTTTGTAAACGTATGGTGTAGAGGCGGCTGGTGCAACTTAAATCTGTCGTGGCCCAAAGTCCTCACGTTGAGTTGGCGTGGAAGTTTGGAGAGTGGGGTGCCAGCTCAGGTGTTGCTTCGTCATCTGACCGTGGTTCAAAATTACGAGGTGTTGTCCTCGAATCTTTCCCTTAAGGGACTGATTCCGGACCGTCGTCAATAGCCCGTTGTGTTGCTCTAGTAGGACGTTAACTAAAATTACAATTACCCGGATCGTCGTCAATAGCCCGTTGAGTTGCTCTAGTACGACGTTAATTAAAAATTACATTTCCTTTCCCATCAAGTAAAAAGGCACAAGCACAAGAAAAGCATAAGTTAACATTCTGGAGTTTAGATAAATTTACAACTCGCAGACTGGTAGGTAATTTTCCCAGCAATTTTGACGATATATCTCGCCTATTAATGTGACCAATTTTGCAAATGACATGATATCTCGTCATCAAGGTATTGCCGTATGTATTGTTATGATGACGAGATCAAGATCTGGTCACTCTTCCAGTTTTCTTCCAATGACGAGATATCTCGTCCAATCAAGATCTGATCAGTTTTCCAGTTTTCTTCCAGTGACGAGATATCTCGTTCAATGAATAACTGATCAATATTGCTAATGACGAGATACCTCGTCGAGACGATCACCAGACATGTTATGGAGGCAATCCCACAGAACTAAATCTTTGCATTGAGGTATGCAATGAAAAGAGATAGGTTATGTATTGTACTATGTGCATGGTGAGAGGATATTGACGTCTATCTGTGGCAAAGCTGTGTACGAGTGCGTACAATACAATTGACATTTCTAGGGATTTCTGTATGATTTAAAACCAGAGGAGCTCCACGGTTGGGCACGACTAGGTGGCACTAATGCAAATGTGTGTAACGTAGAAAGACACCTCAATGCAATAAACATTCTAGCGGGTTCTGTTTGTTAGCTCTACAAGTGGTTGTAACGAGATGGCTCGTCTATCCAGATCTGACCAAATTTACTAATGCCGAGATATCTTATCACATTGCCGATTCTGGATGAAGACTAGATCTGGATCTAGTTAGATCTCTTTTGTTGAGATATATGTGGTCCATCAATATCGTGTCAGTTTTTCTTTTGACGAGATACCTCGTCGAGACAACCACCAGGAGGGTGAAGACGAAAGGAGGTTCATGGAGTGACGCCACTGGATGCCACAATGCAATGACATTTAAATTGATACTTTCGGACGCGACCAAAATGTCCCTAGTGCTCAAAAGGGGTGCGCCCGCCCGCTGTTTTTCATTGGTGGGAATGGTGTCAGTGTGCGTGTTGGTGACCCGTCTGCCCCCGGGTGTATTGGGGGCAAGAGGTGATGAAAGTGCTATCCCACTTATCACGCGATTTCCAAGCGAATGGCAGCAGTGGAAAACCGGGTCCTTCCTCCACTTACGTGATAGCAGCACTGAAGGTAGTCAGTCCTCAAAGCATTGATTTCCGAAAAAGTTGCTCAGCGATATGTATCAGAAATGTGTGACAGATTGTGTGGTTGTTTACTTCGCTCTTTAAGCCAATGAGCGATACTGATTCATAATCTAGATAAATGGGCGCAGTTAGGAGAGATGTAATGTAGATCGCGTGGTTTGTTGTTAGTTTGTGGGAAGAGAGATGCTGAGTCACAATGCAGACTTGACTGTCGTTTAAAAGTAACATTTGTTTACAATTTACACCCGCTCTGTTCAAGAAGTCGATAGCTCTGAATTGTGTCTTGGCAGTTTTTTAAATCACGATAAGATCGCGTGGTTTTTTGTTAGTTTGTGGGAAGAGAGATGCTGAGTCACAATGCAGACTTGACTGTCGTTTAAAAGTAACATTTGTTTACAATTTACACCCGCTCTGTTCAAGAAGTCGATAGCTCTGAATTGTGTCTTGGCAGTTTTTTAAATCACGATAAGATCGCGTGGTTTTTTGTTAGTTTGTGGGAAGAGAGATGCTGAGTCACAATGCAGACTTGACTGTCGTTTAAAAGTAAAATTTGTTTACAATTTACACCCGCTCTGTTCAAGAAGTCGATAGCTCTGAATTGTGTCTTGGCAGTTTTTTAAATCACGATAAGATCGCGTGGTTTTTTGTTAGTTTGTGGGAAGAGAGATGCTGAGTCACAATGCAGACTTGACTGTCGTTTAAAAGTAACATTTGTTTACAATTTACACCCGTTCTGTTCAAGAAGTCGATAGCTCTGAATTGTGTCTTGGCAGTTTTTTAAATCACGATAAGATCGCGTGGTTTTTTGTTAGTTTGTGGGAAGAGAGATGCTGAGTCACAATGCAGACTTGACTGTCGTTTAAAAGTAACATTTGTTTACAATTTACACCCGCTCTGTTCAAGAAGTCGATAGCTCTGAATTGCGTCTTGGCAGTTTTTTAAATCACGATAAGATCGCGTGGTTTTTTGTTAGTTTGTGGGAAGAGATATGCTGAGTCACAATGCAGACTTGACTGTCGTTTAAAAGTAACATTTGTTTACAATTTACACCCGCTCTGTTCAAGAAGTCGATAGCTCTGAATTGTGTCTTGGCAGTTTTTTAAATCACGATAAGTATGTTTCATAATGCTTGAAGATGGTTGGTTGATTTTTGTGACCCAAGAGCCAGGTCAGAACACTTTGCACCAAACATGTTGCTGAAACAAAGACAACATTAAAACAACAGACAGCAAAAACTTAAGAAACAGTTGGTTGAGTTATCTTATGGTGCGTATACATTTCCGATTCGAACCGTTCGTTGAAATTATTTCTACAACGAACCTCCAGCGATCCATGGGAAAGGAAAGAACCAACCGCGAACCACCAGGCAGTCGTTTGTCAGCCACCGGTGATGACCTGGAGCCTGGAGGTTCGCGAGCAGAAAGAAAAGCAACGAGCTACTCACGACGTCGTCGCAATCTGAACCGAGAACGACTTTGTGTTCGTCGAAAAACCGACAGGAAGCCGATCGCCGTTCACGAACCGTTCATTTGGCGCCAACCCCGTCCAAATCATGAGAACTAGACGCTCGTGAACAGTTCGGCTCGCAAAAGCATAAGCGCATTTACATGAGGCGTGTCATAATTACTTATAACAATATCTCGTCAACTGAAAATAATCAAACTTTGAGATGCTGCTTTTCCACTAGCAGGTAGATAGATGAATTAATGTCGCACTGGAGCCATAGATCGGGCTAATGGCGATGGTCCGGGATCAATCCCTAAGGGAAAGGTACAAGCTTTCTGACTGGTACGCAGTTTAATGACGCATGCGAAAGCTAGAAATTATCCCACGTTAAAACACAAAATTTGGCATCAACTGTTTTAGGCTACTTGTTTGTTTTACAAGCGCCTCAGCGTACAGCGTAAGTGTCCGACAAGTTGACTCTGATTGGCTGGTATGATCATGTGACTGAGACGTAAAGGTGTTTCATTTGGCTATTTATCTACGTTTAGGCGCAGATCTCTTTGACTGATAGGAACGGTTTTCGAAAGGTTTTAACATTTTGAACCGAAAATTGTATCCTTTTATTATATAAGTTAGTGTTTTATGTATGCTTTTTGTTACATCAGAATGGTCCTAAACCAGGGATGGATACGACACCATCATCCTAACTAAAGCAAAGGGGACGGCAGAGGGGCGGAAAAATATCAGCTGGTAGTGAGTTCAGGAGTGGTTTTTAGATTATTTGTGTAAAATCAACGGAAGTTTGGAAAAATAAAAAAAGGGTATTAAAAATTAGGAAAAGTAATTTAGAATCAAAAGGAATTAAATTGGAATTGTTTTAAAATAATTTGGATGATCTAAAAATATTTCCGCCAGTTGGGTTCGAACTCGGGAAGTCATCCTCCGCCAATAACGCCAACCTGATGGTAAGTGACTTTAGCCATTTGGCCATCGTTGCTTCACCAAGAGGAGCTCTTTAAAAGAAGAGTTCATTTTTGCCTCCCCTTATTATAAGTTGGCGAGAAATACTACTAACAACAACCATACAACATATATATGAGGAGCCAATCAGAGTCAACTTGTCGGACACTTACGCTGTACGCTGAGACGCTAGTTTTGTTTTGGACTGTGGAACTTCGATCTAGAAGCGGCTCAATCCCATGATAGTACTTTACACAAGTCCAACTTGATTGGCTAGTTTCACGGGCTTGGCTTCACTTGGATATCTCGCCAATCTGATAGTTGCAGTAACCATTTGATTTTGAATATGCGCGTTGTTTCGTAGAATTACAAATACAATACATACACTAGCACCTCAGCGTTGGTGTCCGACAAGTTGACTCTGATTGGCTCCTCATATATATGTTGTATGTTTGTTGTTAGAAGTATTTATCGCCAACTTATACTAAGGGTACTTATACTTTTAAAGAGCCCTTTTCCGTGTTGCACCGATGGTCTAATGGCTAAAGTCACCAACTTTCGGATTGGCGGCGGCAGCGGATGATGACTTTACAAGTTCGAATCCAGCAGGCGGAAGAAGTTTTAGATCCTCCAAATTTTTTTTTAAAAATTCCAATTTAATTCCTTTTGAGTCTAAATTACTTTTCCTAATTTTTAATACCCTTTTTATATTTTTCCAAGCTTCCGTTGATTTTACATAAATAATCTAAGAACTACTCCTGAACTCACTACCAGCTGATATTTTCCCGCCCCTCTGCCGTCCCCTTTGCTTTAGGATGATGGTGTCGTATCCAACCCTGGCTTAGGACCATTCTGATGTAACAAAAAGCATACATTAAACACTAACTTATATAATTATTAACTTATATAATAAAAGGATACAATTTTTGGCTCCCACCTCTACCCACCCATAGCCATGGATCTGAAAAGAAAAGAAGAAAGCAGAAAGGAAGAGATAAATCGCCAACAGAAAAATTCTCATGACATACGTATCTAGGTCATTTGATCCGATTAACCAATCAAGTTGGACTTGAGTAAAGTACTATCATGGGATTGAGGCGCCTGTCTTCGATCTGGGCTGTAGGTTTTTTGCGGCCGCGAAAAAAGCAAACAGACAAACACTTCCTTTTATAATATTTGAGACTAGCAACTGCGTGGCTAACCCGGCGTTGCCCGTGCCCGTGGTGTTGTTTTGAGCGCAAACCAACACCACGGGCAACGCCGTGATATATATCCGTTAAAATTTTTAATCTATCTTTAACGAATCCGCTTTTACCAAAAAGAACTAAACAATGTCTTCCAAAATGTTTTTTAGTTTTTGCTCTCCACTGAAATCGAAGAGGGCAGGAATTGTAATCTGCTTTTTTTAACGCGAAGGGTACGAAATGCAATCTGTCTATTTTTGGAAAGGGAAGGTTACCGTGACGTCACAATCTCGTGCGAAAATATAAAAGATATATTCAATTTAAAAGTTATTTATATAAAGAAATTCATATTTTTAGGTATGGATCTAAAGTGAAATTTTTACTCCATCTTTAACGGTCTAGGAGATAGATAAAAAACTAATGGACTCCAGTTAAAAGATTGTTTGCTTTTATCGTCTGGCTAGAAAATTATTCCTCCGAGCAAAATCAAAACGGAAATGAAAACAATAAATTTAGAATCTGTGATATCTTCTATCAATAATTATTAAATTTCATTAAATTCATTTTAAAATGTTCTAGATTGAATTTTTAAATTTCGCCGTGACCCAAAACTTGCAGAAAATTCGGACTACCTCTGTGCCAAATCTCATTGCTGTAAGTGCCATAGAATCGTCAGGATTTTGCGGCTGCGAAAAAAAAACCTAACAGACAAAAACTTTATTTTATAACATTAGAGATTTCATTCCAAACCACGACAACGCGAGATCATTTGGGATCGCGACATATTTAACGTACACCAGCCCCAACGCGCAGAACGGTCTTTGGTTGGATCATTTTTTTAAGTCGCAACCTTTTTTTGCGAATCCACCGCTCTGCCAGCAAAGTTATTGCGGCTGCTTAGACGTGAAACGCTTATTAAAAAGTGTCCAAAGAACATATCCCCTTTCACTCTAAATTTAATAACCATTATTGAAAGACTCAAAAAAAGCAGAACAAAAATCGTATGGAATCTATATGTATCAAACAAGATACTCGCCAATCAAATGACCATTCCAGGGGGTAATTCCGCAATAATAATCCCTCTGAAGTGTTCAGAGCGTAACTCAAGTTTGAACTAATGGACTGCAACATTATCAATAATCTAGCTCCTAATATCTATTGCCACTCGAGGTATAATTTGCAGCGGTACTCGCCGTAATCAAAGGGCCCGGTCCGGTCTCGAAAAGACACAACAATCCTATTATTTGATCTCCAAAATTAGTATTCACCCGATGCCCACCTGCGATTAGGCTAAACGCGATAGAATTCCCTGTGGAAATTTATATCCCCTGCAATTCCACCATACCTTATCTGTTAAAACAATTTAATCCTTCGGTATTAGTTAAATGAATGTATCCATGGTTGTCAGCTCTTGAAATTGAATTAAGTTGTGAAATTTCTTATTCGAGTTGTGAGGGTTAGGAGTTCCCGAGAGCTGAAAGGGGGTGTGGCATTGTGTGTGCCTGTTCTGGAATGTAAATCGTCTGTGCGAATGGCAACTGTTTGCGCGGGTTAAACTCTGACTAGATAGATGTGCATGGTTAATCACTCCTACCTTTCGCTTGTGGAACGTGCGTGCTGTGTTTTGAAAATTAATTGTTATTGCGCATTAATTATGTAGAACTTTATTCGAATTCTAATTCTTTTACTTTTTAAAAATGAAAGACGCGCAATTATTAAGATAAAAGCTATATAATTTGTCAAAATTTGTTGATGTTTTCTTTGAAAGAGGAATTCGGTGTTCAATTCCAAAGCAACGATCAATGTCCCAGTGGGTTTGCCTCTATCTTAGCAGCCAGCAAGTGATGGGCCGCTATAGCCCGGTTGGAGGAGTAACGGATCAGTGAATCGAGGAGGGTTGCGAGTTCGAAACCAATCACAGACAGTCGTGTACAAAGTAGGGATACGACATCGACGTTTTTAACATCGATGTATTGGAGTCTATGTTTTTGTAACATCGATGTTTATACGTGTCGATGTTTTATTTTTAAATGAAAAAAGTACCGTTATAAAAATTTCAAAAATAACCAAGTAGCATAATTTTTATAATCAGTAAATTGAACATACTTTTTAGACCCAAGTGGCCAAGGGTGAAGGGTCTGAAAAGTAGGGATGCGACATCGATGTCGAAGTTTTCTTCAAAACATTGATGTTTTATAAAAAACATCGATGCATTGGAGCCGATGTCACATCTCTAGTTGCTAAACCAGTTTTAAGAAATGGGGAAAAAAAGTATAAATACACTGAATTTTAAAAACATCGATGGTTTGGGGGCGATGTATTATCAACATCGATGTTTTAATTTTGAACATCGATGTTTCGCTGTCGATGTCAATATTTGTATTTGTATTTGTATTTGTATTTTGAACGGGACCGTCCCGTTTTTAGGTAGGCTGTCCCAAAGCACAGCTTCGGGAAGCCGAAATGTCCCGTTTTGACAGAGTGATCAACCCACGGTAACAATTTCAGAAAGAGGCGCGAAAAATAAAAAAAATACGACGGTTGCTAATAATAGCGCAGCTATTCGCAATAGGTACGTCTCACATATATGTACGTTGGTCAGAAGTAGGGATGAAAAATACTGTCTCATAGAAGTATTTTTCCATTCCTGTTCTGTGTCCAAAAGAACTGTTTGAATTGTTTTTCCCCACTGCTGTTCTCGAATTCAACTTACGACATACGAGCCTTGTTCCTATAGCAACCTCCACCTTTATGGCGGGAGTTTTCGGGGAAGACACACAGGTCCCAGATTCTGTTGACACCTCATATTTTTGTAAGTATGTAACTATCTCTACTATTATAAAAGGAAGCGTTTATCTGTTTGTTTGTTTGTTTGTCTGTTTCTTGCCACAAAATCCTGACGATTCCATGGCACTTACAGCAATGAGATTTGGCACACAGGTAGTCCAAATTTTTTGCAATTTTTGGGTCGCGGCGAATTTTAAAATTCAATCTAGAACATTTTTAAATGAATTTAATGAAATTTTATCATTTTTGAATGCTACAGCATAGAAGAGATCACAGATTCTAAATTTGTTTTTTTGTTTCCGATTTGATTTTGCTCGGAGGAATAATTTTCCAGCCAGACGATGAAAACAAACAATCTTTTAACTGAAGTCAATTAGTTATTTTTCTATCTCCTAGACCGTTAAAGATAGAGTAAAAATTTAAGCGGATTTTAAATCTGCGGAAAATTTCACTTTATATCCATACCTAAAAATATAATTTTCTTTATATAAATTACCTTTAAATTGAATATATCTTTTATATTTTCGCACGAGATTGTGACTTCACGGTAACTTTCCCTTTCCAAAAATGAACAGATTGCATTTCGTACCCCCCCCCCCTTCGCGTTTGAAAAAAACATATTACATTTCCTGCCTCTTTCAGTGGAGAGCAAAAAATAAATAACATTTTGAGAGGCATTGTTTAGTTCTTTTTCGTAAAAACGGATTCGTTAAAGATAGATTAAAAATTTCAACGGATTTGAAATCTGCGGAAAATTTTACACCAGAATAATACCTTATACCACGGGCACGGGCAACGCCGGGCTAGGCACTTAGTGGCTAGTTGTAGATAATTCCGGAAAATGTTATGCAGAAAAAAATGCCATAGTATTCGAGATCAACGATTTTTTATTGGGGAAGATCGAGAAGTCTTTTTGCTCTTGTTTTGACAGAAGAAAACGAGATGTTATTACTTACTTATTCAATGTTATGCGCATTCATAAGGCGAACTGTCAATCACATGTGCCTGCGCCAATCAGATTAAGCGTTCTTTTATTAAGCAACAAACAGGTCTGGTTTGTCAACAAACGAGTTCGCCGATGCATTTATTCAAATGCTATTGGCTGAATATTTAAATTTTGTACTTGTACTATAGGCGTCTAGAATTTTGGAATTCACACTGTAAAAGAACAGTTTGTTATTTTTCTTCATCCCTAGTCAGAAGCCTGCTAGCTTGCTCCTCGATTGAGTACTCGTAAACAGCTCGTCCATCTTTCTTGACGATTTATTGTTATTTTTATCGATGTGTGTTATTATAGTCAATTTAAATTTCTTGTACTTGCAACCTTCATTTCAACACTGCCTTAACGTAAGTGCACTTTTAATGTTAACTTGTAAACTAAGTACCCATTTTTAAAACACAAAAGTAAATTTTAATAAATCCTACCTAGAATTTCATTTGTATTTAAAACCAACACCAAATATATCTAAGGAAATGTGTTCTTCAGAAATATAAGACAACATAAATTATTTATTTTCACATGTTCACACACACATTCCTGTTCATTTTATTAATAAATAAAAGCTATTAAGAAATATGTGTTTTCTTGAGTACTCATACTATTACCTAAAAACTAGTAGACGTCCTGTTTTGAGGAAAAAATAAATGGTCACGTTTGATATGTGCACGTTAAGTCAGTTGTAGCCTCAAATGTCTTCGCGTTGGCGTGGCGTTGAAGTTTGGAGATTATGGTACCAGCTCAGGTGTTAACTCGTCATCTGACCGTGGTTCAAAATTACGTGATGTTGTCCTCGATCTCTCCCGCTGGGATTGATCCCGGACCGTTGTCAATATCCCATTGTGTTGCTCCAGTACGACATTAATTAAAAATACATACCTACAAGTGGTAGGCGCAGGGACGTATTTCTAAATAGGCTAAGTAGGCTGCCGCCTAGAGCGGCAAATTCTTCAGGGGCGGCAGTTTGGCAATTCAAAAGTTAAAATGAAGTATTTCAGACGTTAATAATATTTTCCGTACGAATTTAAGAATACATGTTACAACATTTCATGTTGCTCCAAGAAATATATCTATTTTTTTACGTGCTCTACAAAGCGATGGGAATGCCTAACAAGCGCTATGGAAGAATCTTATCAGAATAAGACAATTAAAAAAGAGTGTCCTACTCGATGGTCAGCAAGAGATGACGTGTGCCAAACTTTACGAGAGTCTTGGGAAGAAGTGTACATTGCTCTGACAAGAATTTCAAATGACGCAACAGAAAAAGCAACGACTAGATGTGAATCCCGAGATAGTTATGAGATTGCGTTTATGGTGTGTGTTTCTGGAGCACCGTACTTCACAGAATCCATAAAGTTAGCACAGCCATGCAAAGTGGAACTGTGGATGTTTTGTTGGTCAGATTTGTATAGCTCTCTTGAAGAATATTTTACGGAACAGAGAAACAACTTTGATTACTTTGAGGAATTCGAATACTTGAAGGAAGTTCGAAACCCATTTCCTTTTTTAACGAATCTTAAAAAAAGTAAGTAAAAAAAAAAAAAAAAACGAAGTAGATAACAAATTTGATTAGATAATTTATTATGTAAACCAATTAAAATTGTAGCTTTATCTTAACTAGATGAACTTTATGTTTAAAAAAGATGAAAACTCCTATGAACTCTATCCTTTTGTTGTATAAAACAAATGTATTAAGCAAGTATGAACTATAGAGGCGGCGGCAAATGGACTTTAGCCTATAGGCGGCATACTCTTAAATCCGGCCCTGCGTAGGCGGTACAGGTTCGATTCTTTCCTGGTTGTATTTATTTCTGCTGTGTTAGAAAAGCTTTCCTAGAGTGTGTATATCAAGTGCGAGTGATCAATAAGAAGATTCTAAAATCCTTATGACAGAAAAATGTTTTTAAGCAAGCCCAAGTTATCCTTTCTCTCATACCGACACATTCTCTTTTGTGATGGATTGTCATTGATTCCTTTAATTAAACAGATGTACCTATAGTATATATAGACTACACAAACACTTATATCTAGACTACAAATAGTTAATGATGCAGTTGACATATAGAGCCTATTGTAAGTGATTATTTTTAACTTTAATTTGATTAATGTTAATAAACGATAACAGTTAAATCTTGTGTGCAGTTTATTTTTGTGTGTTATTTTATTTTTAAATAATCTTAATAATTCCAGTTCCAATTTGTTTTGTTTCCACAAACTTTTTTTTTAATTCTGAAAATATAGATACAGCTAGATAAATATTTTGTTGAATTTTAAACAATATAGGCACAGCTATAATCGCGATACACTAAAGATTATTTGAGAATTTTCCATTAGAGGCGCCAAAAAAATTGGATTTGGAAAGAGGGTGTAGAGTCGAAATGTTTAAATCAACTTCTGGCATCAGCTGCTTCAACGGTGTATTGAAATGGTCGCTTTTCTCAATGCAGCCTGAGTCAGTCTTAAGTTTGAAATTAAACCCTTGACAACCAAAACAACGAAACCACATTAAAATCCCAAACGCCATTTCGAAAGACGAACTTGTTACGTCGCGCTAATATCGCAAATGACCAATGCTTATTACGCAGCTACAAAGCCATAACAGCAATGCTTATAAACGAAAAGAGCGGTGTATTTTATCATCGGACCCCTTTTCGTATCATCATGCTCAAAGAATTAAATCGCAATTACAATCTTCAAATGCAGTGTTGACTTCAGCGAAAAACATTCCGTTCCTCGAAGTCTAATGTATCTACGCTGTTATCACTAGTGAATCACTCATTGGGTAATACCCTATCTGCAATGATAATCTCTGTTTGCGAAAGGTTGTACCACAACTGTAGTGGGTGGAGATGGAATATCTCAACGAACAATGTTACGACAGCCCATGTCGCCTTCCTGAATCCTTTTCCCACATAGGTCAAAGTAGCATATTTACGGACTTCTGTATTTGGTATGCATTCTCTATCTCTAGATAAGGATCTATGTCCTCTGTTGATGCGAATGTCCAGAAATTATTCGAGAAAATGCCTCAATATATACATTAATTATCCTGGTGCCCAATAATGCCCAATTCGATCATGATTAATTATCATATCTAATGACTGCGTTACCCGTGGTGCACTGGGGTAATTAATGTAAAGTGGTTCACGAACCCATCCATAAAGTGCTATGATAGAACTATTCATAATTGGCCGGGGGGGAAAGAAAAATATGGTTTATTTATGTGTGCCATGAAATTAAAAAGGATATCCATGAGTTACTGGATATAATGTTGAGTAATTATGTCCATGATTAACGTTGATATCCACTCTGAATTAATCGTGGTGCACCAGAGTAATAAATGTAAAGTGGTTCGCAAATCTGCTCTTGTAGTACCATGGTGGAACTGCTCTTATAATTGACCGGGCATTAAAAAAAGGGTTTTATGTGTCATGAGTAGGGCAACTTTTTGCAACAAATGCAACTTTTTTTCACACGTTCTACGCTGCATGTAAAGTACTAAAACCAAAATTCCTCCAAGATGGGGTGTATAGTAAGTGACTTATAACCGCATCATAAATGCAACTTTCTGCATAAATACAACTTTTTGCATTAATGCAACTACCTGCAACTTTTTAAAATATAACTTCGAATAAATTAATTTCAAATTACTATTTCATTTTTTGCTCTCTGAATCAACTCTATGATCACGTGTGTCTGGTCTTGCGAACGCCGAAGTATTGCGGATCAAACAAGCTCATGGTAAGAAGGTGTTCGTCCTAAGACGAAACTGAAATAAATGGCAAGAAGTACTTTAACACATTGGTTGGCACTCTTGATAATCCAGAGGAAACTTCGCAATCGACTGCAGAGTTGGCGATGTCAGTGTCGATCATTAATATGTTGTTCGCCTTGTAGATGACGTTTAAAAATCTCTGAATGTTGAGCGAAAGGATTTTGCGCTTCTACTATCCGATACAGCACATTATATGACTGCTGCTGGCGCAGGTTTTCAATGTTAAAGAAATTACTGGCCAAGGATCGGCCATTCAACGTTCTTCTGTATTTCAGTATGCATTATATTACTGTTGTACACGACTAAAATTGTCAATATATTTTGAATTTTTTTCATTTTTTACGAATCATTTATTTTATAATTTTGTGTATCAAAAATAAATGCAACTTTATTTACATAAATGCAACTTTAGGTAATGTTAAATGCAACTTTTCCCATTTTTACTGCAACAAAAAAGTTGCCCGAGTCATGAGATGAGAGAAAGGTATCCTCGAGTTATTAGGGAATTTGAGAGCCACGTGTGATCGTGCATTTTGTGATGTAAAATGACTCCAGAGAGGCCATGAAAGTAACGTACCGTAAAAGCTCCAACTCCATGTGCAACACTGGCCGGTCACATTTGTCATACTTACGATTAGACAGCGGGAGTGGAATACCGTACTCCAAATCCAAATTAGATTCAGAGATCTGGATAAAATTTGGAACTAAAATATCATTTTAATGACATTATTCAAATAATGAAGTAATGCTTTATTCAGAGAGACCTCATTGAGTATCTCCGCAGTACCGGCAGGCACATTTCAGTTGAAAATTTTGTTAGAAACAATAAAACAATAAATTTCACGATTTTACAGAACAAAATATTTATTTTGGATTATGGAAATAAATTATTGTCACCAGCAAAAAGACTTCAGACTTGAATGTAATTTTTCACCTGAACACTCATATAAACAAGGGTCTATATATTTTAGCGATATTAAAGTTTATCTGTGACAGATATTGGTAATAAAAAAATTTTAATTTTAATTACGAGGACCAAAACCCTCTGGTCTCAAACGCGAAATTGCGGTTCAGGGTTCTTGTCGAAACCCCTCAGATTTCAGGTTTGTGTAATCATAAATTTACGCCTGCTCCATACAGATCCGGTACCTAATATTATGGTATGGAGTGGCATTTGACAACGTTGTTCGTGTTTAGTGTTTTGCGCCATCTTTTGTATTCTAGTTTTACACAGCCTTCAGGAAGGTCTATGGTTATAGATAATTTATAAATGCGCTGTGTTTATCTATCGTTTCTTTCTTCTACCACTTTCTACCTACTCTGCAAAATTCAGGCTAAACTAATGCGTCCTTGGTGTTGAAATGTTAATGGATGACAGTGCGGAATGGAAAGGATTCAAGCGGTTTTTGTGATCTCCAGAAAGTATTGTAAATATTTAAATTTCAAGTCAATTCAACAAATGGAATTGATGTTGAGATGGGAGCGCCTCTCTCCTTGTCTTATTCTACGATCATACAAATCGCAGTTTAATGCAGAATGGCAATCGCTTTGGAGCATCTAGACCACTGGCCTCAAGACTTTTACTAATATTGAAAACATGTCAACACTCCCGGATTTAAAACTTTCTAATGGACAGAAGGTATTTAGTTTTCCTTTTAACAGGCCATGGCCCCTTTTCATTCTTATCTCCACAGGTACGAAATTAAAAGTATTATCTCCTATATATCCCTAAGGCGAATTGGACGATGCCACTATGTGTTCTCTGTAGTTTGTCTAAGGATTTTCATCTCATCAAACCAACAAAAGACAATATTTATTTCAGACTATCCTTTATATTTAAACTTCTTCGACCGATAGTGTTACGCCACAGAAATTGTTTTATTATGAAAAAAACTAACAACAAGGTAAACTGGAGGATGGAAAAAATTTCAGATTGTTGGAATGATTACATAATGCTTAAAAGTTTGAGATAATACATTCTTCTGTACAGTGGCTAAACCATTATACTTTTGTAATTACTCTTTTAACTTTAAAATTTTTAGTTTAAAATTTTTTTAAATTGTATATTTATTATGTCGCTTGAACCCTTCATTTGTTCTTTTTCATGTGTGATTTAAATTTACAGTTTATACGGTTTACTGCAGAAGTTATTCCACCTTTGATATCTGTGGATGATTAAAGTTTGATCTAAAGTAATATATATCTTTATTAGTGCAGTAAACTAATGATTTATTAAACGCTTCTTTTAAAACTGCCGTTCGGAAGGCATAGAAGCTATTTCTATAAGACATTAAACTCATATCTCAGGATCGTTGACACGTTGCCATTTCCTTGAGCTAAATGCTGCACCCAAGAGTTGAGGATAGGTGCAGCCTGTAACTTCGGTAACATGTCACGTCTTGGTAGATTGAAAAAACCGGATTTTCTTTTTTATGTTTATTGAGCTCTCTTTTCAGTGATCTACGTTCAATACGACCATACACCGCAATAATCTTATAAAATATTATCTTTTGTTACTTACTAAATGTTCATGCCACCAATGGGAAGTGAGATATTTGCCTCCGCGTTAAATAAGGTTTAGAGTTGTAAATAACGCATATACTTCAGGCACTGGAAAATTTTAGTAGAGTGATAACAAGATGAAAGTAATGAGCGGTAATAGCAAAAAAAACCGCATTTATACAGTTTGCCTTCCTTTGGTATTACAGATATGGCTTTTTGATGAAGATGGCATTGTCTTAAAACTAATTTTTGGTTTAATAATCATGAAAGTGTTGCACCTTTAGGTTTGCGTATATAAATAACGAAGCTGTCACAGAGAAATTTTCTGAGCTGTTGAAACATTAAGGGGAAATGCATACTAAACATGCGGCAGACAAAAATTCAAAAAAAAACATTTGTGAGATTTATACTGTCTAAGAAAATTTGAAGTTTCCTCTTTATAACGTTATATAATTTGTAGGAATCCGTTAATTGGAAGTATTTTTAAATATTTTTTGAGTAGATGCACTATTACCGCGAACATACTTTTATCGTGTTTTGGAGCACATTACTCAAAAACTACTTGAGATGTATTCATGAAACTTTTAATGCCTGTTTATGAAGCCCTTCTAAACACTTTAACTAAAGGAATAAGATATAAAATGCATACTTTTTAAAAGTATTTTATTTAAAAAATTTTAATTTCGTTTGTCATTTTTTTAAGTTTATAATTTGTGACTTTAAAAAAATTGAAAACTACGAGTTAAAATCTTCAAAAGTATTCAAATATTACACTGCAAAAATTTCAGATTAATACAGTAATTTATGAATAAATGAGATGCCCCAAAATTTTGTAAATTTAACATGAGTGCCTATTCTCCTAATGACCTGCTAATGATGAGGTATCTCGTCCTAGGCAAAACTGGCCAGATCTGGATGCCTTAATCAACACCTCGTAATTTTGAACCACGGTCAGATGACGAGGCAACACCTGAGGGCAATTTTATGGAATGGACGAATGTTACTTCCAAGAAGACAACCCTCCATGTCATGGTTTAGTTGTTTGTCTCTGATTTGATCGAGCTTCGAATTCAAAACCCTCCGGTTGCAAATCCTCTACTCTTCCAACCGGGCAACCTCGGTTCTTTCCCTTGGAGAAAAATCCCAGACCGTCGTCAATAGCCCGTTGTGTTGTTCAAGTACGACGTTAATTAAAATACCTACTTATATACCTACCATCCGGGTTACCGCGAGGCCGACCAACCGGTATAGTGGTTAAGGTGTTAGCCTCTAGAGCGGAAGGTTCCTGGTTCGAATCCGGGTCCGGGCATGGATGTTTGTAAACGTATGATGTAGAGGCGGCTGGTGCACCTTAAATCTGTCGTGGCCGAAAGTCCTCACGTTGGGTTGGCGTGGAAGTTTGGAGAGTGGGGTGCCAGCTCAGGTGTTGCTTCGTCATCTGACCGTGGTTCAAAATTACGAGGTGTTGTCCTCGAATCTTTCCCTTAAGGGACTGATTCCGGACCGTCGTCAATAGCCCGTTGTGTTGCTCTAGTACGACGTTAACTAAAATTACCATTACCGGGTTACCGCGGATCCATTGTCTATCACTCTTGGAGCGTTAATGTCATATGTAGACATGCGAATATATAAGATGGTCACGTCAGAGACAATTAATATTTATTATTTTCCATTTCCATATTTCAGAGTAAATCATTAGTTCTCTAACCTATATATTCACATTCTAAGAATTATTTTTTTATTAATTCAATGTTACAAAAATATGCGATGTGCTTTTAATGTCTTATTTGAAAAAGGTATAAAAAATAAAGGTGAGCAGGTTGTCTGAATTAGCATGATGAATGAGCAACACGACGGGCTACTGATGACGGTACGCGATAAATATAGAAAAGAAAGACCCGAGGGCAACGTCACGTAATTTTAAACCTCAGTGAGATGACGAGGTCAACGCCTGAGCTGGCACCGTACTCTCTAAACGATATGGAATAAAGATCCAAGAATTTCGGAGAGTGGCTTTGAGCCTACACTATCTACGTCACCACATAGAAAATATGGAGTAGATAGGTAGGTATTTTAATTAACGTCCTACTGGAGCAACACTATATTGACGACGGTCTGGGATAAATTCCCGAGGGAAAGATTAGAGGACACAACGACGTAATTTTGAACCACAGTCAAATGACGAGGCAACACTTGTGCTGGTACCCCACTCTACAAACATCCACACACGCCAACGTGAGGACATTTGAGGCAACGACATATTTAACGTGCACCGGTCCCTTTGTACACGACGGTGTTTGTTGGATTCGAACTCGCAGCCCTCCAGTTGTTAAACTGTTATTCTTCCAACCGCATAGAAATATATGAATTTGAATCTATCAAGATTTTTTATTCAAAGGTAGGTAGGTACTTAATTAACGTCGCACTGCAGCAACACAACGGGCTATTGGACCAAAGTTTTGTTTAAAGGTCTTAAGATTAAGGGTACATTTTGTTCTAGTCTTTTACTTCATCTGACCGTGGTTCAAATTTACGTAGTGTTGTCCTCGGATCTTTCCTTTAGGGGATTGATACCGGATCGTTGTCTATAGCCCGTTGTGTTGCTTTAGTATGACGTTAATTAAAATTACCTATTTAGTAATTTGGTAATTTTTTAGTTAACGTCGTACTATAGTGCAACACAACGGGTTATTCACGACGTTCCGGGATCAATCCCTTAAGGGAAAGATCCGAGGACAACACCTCGTAATTTTTGAACCACGGTCAGATGATGAGGCAACACTTGAGCTGGCACCCCCACTCTCCAAACTTCCACACCAACCTAACGGGAGAACTTTCGGCCACGACAGATTTAAGGTGCACCAGCCGCCTCTACATTATACGCTTACAAACATCCATGCCCGGACCCGAATTCGAACCAGGAACCTTCCGATCCAGAGGCTAACACCTTAACCACTATGCCGGTTGGTCGGCTACCTATTTAGTCTTTCAAGGAATTGAAAATAATCATTTCAGTCTCGTGAAGAAATGTATCTTCCGATATATCTCTGAGCATTTCATATTAAAAACATACTTGTCTAAAATTATAATTTCAAAGAAGTTTTCGGTGTTCACCACGCAGACCTTCCTCTTTGAATCTGTTTAAGAGTTAGGTATTGGTATGGTATTTTTAATTAAATCGTACTAGAGCAACACAACGGGCTATTGAGGTTGAATTGAGACATAAGGAGACTTCCTGGGATGTGAATCTATTGAGATTCAACTCAGGATTGTTTCACTTGACAAATTGAGCCCTATCGGAACATTGATGTAAGCGGATTTTTACTGCCTACGGAAACAGATATGCCGGAGCAACATTTCAATCAATGAGAAAAAATGTGCCTTGTCATATGTTGAAAAATAGACCACATAAATACAGGTTCTGCAATTCTATCACGCTATATTTTGTGGTTCCAGGCATTAGTCACGACTGATTACGTGTTGATTGGGTACTTCTCTTTTACTTGGCCAAATGCAGCGATTTTTAGCCATGTGTTAGTAATTCCATTTCTAAACACAACTTCGAATTCTCTACGGTAATGGTAATTTTAGTTAACGTCGTACTAGAGCAACACAACGGGCTATTGACGACGGTCCGGGATCAGTCCCTTAAGGGAAAGATCCGAGGACAACACCTCGTAATTTTGAACCACGGTCAGATGACGTCGAATTCTCTACGATCGACCCTTGTTTCTTCGGTAATGGTAATTTTTGTTAACGTCGTACTTTGAGCAACACAACGGGCTATTGACGACGGTCCGGGATCAGTCCCTTTAAGGAAAAGATACGAGGACAACACCTCGTAATTTTGAACCACGGTCAGATGACGAAGCAACACCTGAGCTGGCACCCCACTCTCCAAACTTCCACACCAACCCAACGTGAGGACTTTCGGCCACGACAGATTTACGGTGCACCATATGCTTACAAACATCCACGCCCGGATCCGGATTCGAACCAGGAACCTTCCGATCCAGAGGCTAACACCTTAACCACAATACCGGTTGGTCGGCGAATCTGTTTAAGAGTTAGGTATTTGTATGGTATTTTTTATTAAAGTCGTACTAGAGCAACACAACGGGCTATTGAGGTTGAATTGAGACATAATTAGACTTCCTGTGTTATGGTAATTTTAGTTAACGTCGTACTAGAGCAACACAATGGGCTAATGACGACGGTCCGGGATCAGTCCCTTAAGCGAAAGATCCGAGGACAACACCTCGTAATTTTGAACCACGGTCAGATAACGAAGCAACACCTGAGCTGGCACCCCACTCTCCAAACTTCCACACCAACCCAACGTGAGGACTTTCGGCCACGACAGATTTACGGTGCACCAGCCGCCTCTACACCATACGCTTACAAACATCCATGCCCGGACCCGGATTCGAACCAGGAACCTTCCGATCCAGAGGCTAACACCTTAACCACTATACCGGTTGGTCGGCGAATCTGTTTAAGAGTTAGGTAATTGGTAATTGGTAATTTTTTAGTTAACGTCGTACTAGAGCAACACAACGGGCTATTGACGACGGTCCGGGATCATTTCCTGAAGGGAAAGATCCGAGGACAACACCTCGTAATTTTGAACCACGGTCAGATGACGAAGCAACACCTGAGCTGGCACCCCACTCTCCAAACTTCCACGCCAACCCAACGTGATTTAAGAGTTAGGTATTTGTATGGTATTTTTTATTTAAGTCGTACTAGAGCAACACAACGGGCTATTGAGGTTGAATTGAGACATAATTAGACTTCCTGGGTTATGGTAATTTTAGTTAACGTCGTACTAGAGCAACACAATGGGCTAATGACGACGGTCCGGGATCAGTCCCTTAAGGGAGGGTCCCTTATCCGAGGACAACACCTCGTAATTTTGAACCACGGTCAGATGACGAAGCAATACCTGAGCTGGCACCCCACTCTCCAAACTTCCACACCAACCCAACGTGAGGACTTTCGACCACGACAGATTTAAGGTGCACCAGCCGCCTCTACACCATACGCTTACAAACATCCATGCCCGGACCCGGATACGAACCAGGAACCTTGCGATCTAGAGGCTAACACCTTAACCCGGGGCTCGAAGTACCCGGGTGCACAGGTGCACTGTGCACATGAAAATAAAATTGTGCACCTAATTTTTTCCCGCTAGGCGCACCTGTGCACCTAATTTAAAAACTTAGGTGCACCTTGTGCACCTGTATTAAGAAATATATTTCGAGGCCTGCAACCACTATACCGGTTGGTCGGCTCGGATATGAAGGAGTCACCTAATACAAATTAGGTTTTTCAAATTACCGACGGCAATTAGGGGGTAATATCTAATTACCTCATCAAGATAACCACTAGGAGGGTTAAAAGAAACCCACATAAAGGAAGAAGTGACCGCTACCAAGATACGAGGGTCAGTGGGAGATGAAGTCCTCAGAATATGAAGGTTTTAAATATACTGCATTTATAATTTCAAAGTTGTATAAGCGTGCAAAGGAAATTAATTTAGACATTCGTGCAAGTTTAGCATTTGGTACTTGGGATATTCGACTCAATGTTTCGTAAGTCTCTTTAACATGCCAAGCACCGGAGTTACGTTTTCTTCTGGCTTACATATAATTTTAAGTGTCTTAGTGAATTATTTTGAGTTGAAGACTCCTAATCTTACATACACTTCCGTTGATAATTGGAAAACCTAACCACTTTCATTTCCAGTTCTGTCACATTCGAGGAATAATTTCCATTTAGTTTTGGATATCGCATTTGAAAACTAAGCAAATGATTATCTGTGCAACTCGTCGGCTCAGTGACTTTGCTCACCATGCTAGCAACCTGCGATTTGGTAGGCGGCGCAGGTTCGATTCATTCTTGAGTGCATTTCTCTCTTTATTGTTAGTATGTTTCCTTGTGTGTATGCTTCATTTCTTCATGCTGTTTATGCGCGTCCAAATATGGTCCTTGCACCATGAAACCCAACAAACCAGCTGAAACTTTATTAAAACCTCTGGATCCACACACACAGAGGTCGGTCATGAAACTAAGTAGTCATCAGTCAAGGAAAGTATTCGTGTATTTCTCTTTTTACTGTCAGTAAAAGTTCCCTTGTGTGTAGAGTCCATTCCAACACTCTGAGCTAGCATCCCACACTTCCAAACAAGGGATGCGACATCGATGTTTTATAAAAAAAACATCTATGTATTTACCATCGATGTACTGGTGCCGATGTTTTTTGACATCAATGTTTATACTTGTCGATATTTTTGCGCTGTCGATGTTTTTACGTTGTCTATGTTTTTACGTTGTCGATGTTTTATTTTTAAATGAAAAAAGTACCATTTTAAAAATTAAAAAATAACCAAGTAGCATAATTTTCGTAATCATTAATTTGAAGATACTTTAAGATCAAAGTGGCCATGGGTTAAGGGTCTGAAAAGGACGAGGTTAAAAGGTGCCCATGTTTTTTGACATCAATGTTTATACTTGTCGATATTTTTGCGCTGTCGATGTTTTTACGTTGTCGATGTTTTATTTTTAAATGAAAAAAGTACCATTTTAAAAATTAAAAAATAACCAAGTAGCATAATTTTTGTAATCATTAATTTGAAGATACTTTAAGATCAAAGTGGCCATGGGTTAAGGGTCTGAAAAGGACGAGGTTAAAAGGTGCCCATGTTTTTTGACATCAATGTTTATACTTGTCGATATTTTTGCGCTGTCGATGTTTTTACGTTGTCGATGTTTTTACGTTGTCGATGTTTTATTTTTAAATGAAAAAAGTACCATTTTAAAAATTAAAAAATAACCAAGTAGCATAATTTTCGTAATCATTAATTTGAAGATACTTTAAGATCAAAGTGGCCATGGGTTAAGGGTCTGAAAAGGACGAGGTTAAAAGGTGCCCATGTTTTTTTGACATCAATGTTTATACTTGTCGATATTTTTGCGCTGTCGATGTTTTTACGTTGTCGATGTTTTATTTTTAAATGAAAAAAGTACCATTTTAAAAATTAAAAAATAACCAAGTAGCATAATTTTTGTAATCATTAATTTGAAGATACTTTAAGATCAAAGTGGCCATGGGTTAAGGGTCTGAAAAGGACGAAGTTAAAAGGTGCCCATGTTTTTTGACATCAATGTTTATACTTGTCGATATTTTTGCGCTGTCGATGTTTTTACGTTGTCGATGTTTTATTTTTAAATGAAAAAAGTACCATTTTAAAAATTAAAAAATAACCAAGTAGCGTAATTTTCGTAATCATTAATTTGAAGATACTTTTAGATCAAAGTGGCCATGGGTTAAGGGTCTGAAAAGGACGAGGTTAAAAGGTGCCCCTAGCAACGAGACAATAGGGATGCGGCATTGATGTCCGATGTTTTCTAAACATCGATGTTTATACGCTGTCTTTTATTTTTGAACCAGTTCAAAACCAGTTTTAAAAAATGGAGAAGAAAAAATTTAAATACATCGATGTTTAAAAACATGACATCGACAACAAAACATCGATATTTTGTTGTCGATGTCGCATCCCTATTCCAAACTTTCACACCACGCCACCGTGAATATTATTTTTTTTTTTCACAATTCATTTCTTGGAATTTAAATGGGTGACGCACTGAAACCGTATTCACAACACAACACTAGTACCGCAAAAGTACCGCACCCTCTACATTTTACTTGATAGAAAAGCCTCTCATTGTGATTAGGTTCTTCACATCTGTGAAGAAATTAAAATTCTTGGCTGAGTAGACTAAGCAGTTCCCCTAAAGGCTTTTCCTCTTGTGCACCACTTCCTGTCCTTCATACCCCCCTTTATATTCTAATAGTTCCAAAAAATCACTACCAACTGAACACAGCGATGAAAGATGATGACATATTGCCTAACACACTCCGAGCATATTTGCACATGATCACTCAATAATGACCGAGCAACCTCACCAAGTTGTTAACAATATGAGAGTCCGCTATCTCTGGATAAATCTCTGTCACTCTAAATAGTAATTAAACCTCATTAACTTCGTTTCAAGTCATTAGGAGCACGCAGTCTACAAATGGGCGGTGTGACCCGATTGTGAACATGTCTACCTGCAAGAAATATTTCGGCAAAATAATTTTTTTCTTAATTTCCTGGATAAATATTTTAGGCTGTCTATGTATTAAAATCGGCGTGTCAATAAACTGTAATTATTGTAATTTATTGAAAAACGATTGCCTGGTTAATGGCTCGTTATGAAATCTTCGGCCATTTTAAGTTCGCTTTTTCTTGAGGTGATGATATGGTTTAAATGAGCTTGAATTTTTGCTTTATTGTCGATGCATTAATTGGCGACTGTGGATGGATTTGTGAATGGTCACGGTACGAGTGTCCTCTCGTTTTCTTTACGTATAAACATCTTGATTTTCAAATTGTTGGTTGTAATTCCATTAATGCAGATCTTGTTAATTCCCTCAAAAGCTTGAAGTTAAACCTTTCGTACAGAATAGGATAGTTGGTTTAGTTTTATAGCACAAAGAGGAAAATACAAAAGAGTATTTTATCTTTTTAACATTTCAACAACCATGAATTTTTAAGTTAACATATCACGCAAACTTCTGGGGTCAGTGCATGGATATTTGTAAGCGTATAATGTAGAGGCGGCTGGTGTAACTTGAATTTGTCGTGGCCGAAAGTCCTTACGTTGGGTTGGTGTGGAATTTTAGAGAGTGGGGTGCCATCTCTGGTGTTACCTCGTTACTGACAGTAGTTTAAAATTACGTGATGTTGACCTCTGATCTTTCCCTTGGGAGATTGATCCCGGACTGTCGTCAATAGCCCGTTGTGTTTCTCTAGCATGACGTTAATTAGAAATTACCGATTACCAGATGACGATTGAAGGTAGTTGGAATAAATAGCAAACATCCCCAAAGCGGCGATCAACTACACTTTGTAGTAACGCCAATACGTATCACGCGAAAGTGGAAATAAAACCCTTGCATAAATTGCCTTCTAATGTGTTAGTTTAGACTGAAAATCACCATACACTATTTAATTGTTTTCTCACAAATGTTTTCTTTTGGGAGGAATGTTTTCTATGTTTTTCTTTCCCTTAGGGGATTGATTGCAAACCGTCGTCAATAGCCCGTTGTGTTGCTCTAGTACGACGTTAATTAAAATTAGCTTACCTTACCATGCAAACTTCTGAACAAATTTGGCTGATTGGCCTTTATTGCGCAAGGGCCGTATTTGGCCATGCTGCTCTAAACACAAGACAGTCAACGTGAAGTAATGGACATTAAGAAAGTTTTATTTGCACAGTTTAGAGAAATACATCTACGGAAGAATAGAACCTGAGCTACGTACAGATTTATTAGGTAGGTAGTAGAATTAACGTCGTACTGGAGTAACACAATGTACTAATGGTGACGCTTTGGGATCAATCCCCAAGGGAATGGTCCGAGAACAACATCTCGTAATTTTGAACCACGGTCAGATTACGAGGCCATCAGACGACCTGGCACTCCACCTTTCCAACCTTCCACACCACGCCAACATGAAGACATTTGTGACCATTACAGATTTAGAGCACACCAACCCCCACGTACACAACGGTCTTCTGATCATCTATCCGGATATTTCTGAAGATAGTCTTGCAAAATTCCAGCTCTCATCTCAAAGTAAAATCATTTATTTTTTCAAAAACTAAAATGTGAATACTAAATGTATCATTGATAAAATATTTCTGGTAGGAAATACCTTAAATTTTCACTATAGTATGAAAAGTAGCAAATAGCTTATTCCCCTACAAAAAGGACATATTTTTTAGATTAATATCCAAATATTGCAACAGATGTTAAATAAAAAAAGAAACCTTACAAAGCCTTTTTGGAGATTCATCAAGATTCATTGTGAATTGCTTTTCAATTTTATTTTACTGTTTATGAATATCTTTTTGAGTAGGGGCTGGGGATTTTATTATTCTTTTAATTTTATTTTTCTGCTTTTTAGTTTTGTTTGTTGTTGTTGTTTCTAATGCCTACACTGGCAGACCAGAGGAGTGCCAGGCCCGTAGAAGACGGCAAGAGGCGAGGGTGCGCCTTCCATGTTATTGAGCCCCATTGGGAGGAAGTCCGACTTTGCTCGGCATACATGACACATCCGTTTTACAGGAAGGTCCCTTTCATACATCCATTCACTCACACATATAGTAATTTAGATACCAATCAGAGGCCGATAACCCTCTGATCAGATACCCCCAGAGGTATTGATTTGGTATGGGAACATGGGGGACTTTGTGACCACGACCTATTTAACGTGCCCCAGTCACCATTAGTGAACACGACGGTCTTTAGCCAGGTCGAAGCGCCGATCTCACAATCATCAGAATTGCAGGCTCCGCCGAGGACAGAACCCACAACCCTTCTGATGCGAGCCCGACGCTCTACTGACTGAGCTACCGCGGCTCTAGTTTTGTTTCTATGGACTCGTTGCAACGGAAGTATGGTGTTAGCATTTAGTTGGATTGTGTAACTGGTGGCATTTGGTGGTAATTTTTAGGCTTATTGGTTGTTGATCTCCCGGCTGCTTCTGAGGGTTTGATTTCGTTTTGTTCCTGCTCTGTTTTGATGTTTGTTTTGTTTTTTGGTGTTTTGATTTGTTTTTTGGTGTTTTGTTTTGTTTTTGTTTGTTGGTGGTGTTTGGGGGAGTGTATGAGCAATTTTTTCAGCATAATGCTGCTCATATGTAGAAAACACCATTTTATGTTGTCTGGGTCAGGCTCCTCCCTGATAACGCCCTGATCCACCAACATTTCTTCATTTTTTTTATCATTTTTTTTAAGACTTTTGTAGTAATTTTTTTGAAATTCCTGTGTTCTTGAAATTATATTGCTTATCCCATGCTATATCTGCAGCTTCATCGCGCTTGTATGGGTAGGTTCGAGTTTTGGTTTCTGGTTTAATACACCCCGGCTGTTTGGTTCTTTTTTTGTTATTTTGTGTGTTTTATGTTATTATTATTTTATGTATTATATATATATTTATATATATATATATATATATATATATATATATTATGAGTTATAGACAATACTAATCTATAACTCCAAGTAGGAAAAGCAGGTTGTCCGTTTCCCGGAGCTAGTGCTTCAAATGTTTCAAAACGATCGGACTTCTCGATGGATTTTTTTTTATTCCATTACTTAAGTCCAAGATATGTTTGGGTGATTGCTCTATAGTCTGATATTGCTACATGAAAGCTAATTAAATCTGCTGAAGTCAATAGCAGTTAAGACATTAAAGTCGCGTGTATGAAATGGTGGTTCAGTGAATCGAACTTTAAACATCTAAATACAAAACACGTCATTCAGAAACTCTTTACGGAAATACAACTGTCCCACTTTTGTATTGTTATACCAACACTGGCACAGAAATCTACATGGCGTCGAATCAAACATCTACGAGGTAAATCCTCGTTTTTATTGCATCTGATTGGTACCCCAGCCTCACAAAACAAATAAATTCCCCTGTCAATCAGTTCGTGTTTGAGGAACATAAACAGAAGTTTAATGTGGAGGAAAAAAAACAACGATTAACTGGAAAGGAAGGCGTGGTTTTCACTATCCTTTGTGGTAATGTCATAAGAGAAGTAAAAAAGCAGAATGCGGGAATGGTGACCAGTAGGAACTGACTTATCAGTAGGCGTGTGCTTACTTTCGATGTAATAACAAACGAAGAAAAATAATCGGACCCAATATATAAAAAAGCGTAGGTCATACGTCGCCATGATACTTCATCACCCTCTTTGGTGAATATTTTGATGTTCAAAGACACATTAGATAGCTATCTTCAAGTTCCTTGGTTGTTTTGATCGACATGAATTTAAATTCGAAACTTCTTAATTGCGACCAAAACTCAGGCGCACATTTTTTTTTTGCATAAAAAGTTATTTTACATATTTAAATCAACCTTGATTTAAATATTTTTTGATCTGTCAACTGAGGGATTTCGTTTTGTCAGTCCAGGACAGTCTGGTACTTTCTGGTCGAGACGGATGGTTGATATGGCTTTTTAAAATGGCAATTTAAAATCGCATTTTGCGTTGAGTCTATTCCATTCTCTATAACGTTTCAAGCATCTAGTTGAAGGGTGGCCAACCTTTTTATATTCCATGTGTCATTTTTTTACTCTAATTCAGATGCATCATGCATTCTCATTCCGTTTCTTTAATGAGGCGTGTCAGTTTTGATTTTGCGAGGCTCGTGATGTTTGGAGTTGGATTACTAGTCACTGAAGGCAGCAGAGAATTCCTTCAACTTTCAATCTCTGTCATCATCTCAGTTTGTTTGCAATTTGACTTCGTTGACAAAAGCGCTTGGGTACAGCTACAGTCTACGTTTATAACGGTGGCAACGGCCTTGGCGATTTTTTTTTTTTGGCGCATTTATAAAGTCGCCAAGGAAAGTATAAAATGCAAGTTTCCGTTTATTAACTAAAGCGCTTGGGTACAGCTACAGTCTACGTTTATAACGGTGGCAACGACTTTGGCGATTTTTTTTGACGCAATTTTAAAGTTGCCAAGAAAAGTATGAAGTGTAAAGTTTCTGTTCACCGAGGTTGCCATGAAACCCACAATAACCATAAATACAGATGGGTTGCCTCAACCTACCATAACTCGCTACTAGAAGTGCGCCAAAAAAAAATTGCCGAGGCCGTTGCCAATGCTATAAACGTAGACTGCAGCTGTACTAGCGCTTGTTTGTTTCCGTGCATTTAATTGTGTTTAAAAACATGTTCAAACTGTAATAAATTTTCTGTCGTGGAAAATATTCGTATGGCAAATGCATCACCATATACATATAGTGGTTTCGACGAGATATCTCGTCCATCAAGATCTGACCAATTTGCTAATGAGGAGGTATCTCGTCAGCAAGATATTGCCGATGTTTGATGATGAAAACAGATAAAGATCTTCTCAGTATTCTTTTACTGATAAGAGACGACGAGATATTGAGGGACGAGATATTTCTTCCATCAAAGTATGATCAGTTTTACTAATGACTAGATAATTCTCCGAGACTACCACCAGACCTTGCGCCATAAAACCCCCCAAATCATATCCAATCCGAGACTACCACCAGGAGGGTTAATCACATTGAAAGCATACTTAGGAAATCTTATCAATTTGAATTTTTCCAACATTTAATAAGTTCAATTTGAATGTTTCTAGGCATATTGAAAATGTTTTGATCACAATGTGAAAATGGGCGTTCTTCAGGACAAAAATCACCAAAACGACTTTCAAATTACTCTTGCAGTAATCTGATTTTTCTATGCATCTCTTAAAATAAACGTTATATTCCCACTTTTTGTTCAAATTTTGGAAATAATATTCTATACTAATGTGTAATTTTTTCCTGCTTTTCTGGAAATGCTTTGCTGGAGTACAATGTTCCATCTCTAATCATTATTATGCTGGCCATATCTGATCTATTTTTCATCTTTTGTACTCGAATTAATTACCATAATGAATTAAGGCACATTACCGCAATTGTTCAAATACTTATGAAAGTGGTTTAAGTAGTTGAAGCCTATGGAAATACTCATTTTGCTGCTCTGGAAGTTATCAACTGTTCGCTAAAATAAAAAGCTAAATCTAACAGATGTAACATAAGGTTCAATATCCTCTGTATAATACAAGATAAAATAAAATGTGGTAACTTATTGTTAAAAAAGCTTCTCGGCTCGTTCTGATCAAGACACTAGAGCCGTATTATTGACAAAAAAAGAAAGGATCAATGGAATATTTTATTCGTTTCAAAATCGTTTCCTTTGAAAATTTCAAGTCTTTAAAGGTTTTTTGCTGTGGTGCTAGACGTTTAAAGAAAGTAATGCATCCTCAACCGATGAGTTACAACTCTCCTATACATTATAAAAATATTTAAACATTTGCCCATTCTAAAATCAATAAAACGTCTTTTGTTCCAACGGATTATTTGCATGACCTAAATAGTCCTTTTTTCTGCTTCGATTTGTTTATTAAATCAAGGACACAAATATTTCAGAGCCATTTTTTACTTAAGGTGTATGTACACACTAAAAATCCTGAAAATTCAACAAAAGGTCTCACTTTTTTTATTGCTTCAAAATATTCTTCAATTCCTTAGCTTTCAAACGATGCCAAGATCTTCAAAATATTCGAAATAGTTTTCTAGTTACAAGGGTTTTTGTTATGTACTGTCACCACAAACAGACGTGTTTCCAAAACTTTAAACTCAATTTCTGAAGAAACAAGTTTTTGCAATAGGATGCTTTGTTCAAACAGTGATAACTCAACAATATATGAATCTATTATAATTATTTTTGTATCACTATAATCTACATAATACAGCGGATGTTTTGACCCTCAATCAGAGTTATTAGTTAAGAAATAAATTTTTAATGGATTTTTAAATCCTCAATTTCCAGAAAAAATCATGATTTTTTATGCATTCTTGGCGAAAAAAGTTGTAACAGAAAACCTTTTCTCTCAATAAACTTGATGGAGGGTCAAAACATGAAGAATAATATTGGAAATGATTTCCAACTATAGTTGTATTTCTAGACAAATTAGAATTTGTGATATCACTGTTCAAAAAACATGCTAATTAGCTCATTATATCTTAATTAGTTAATTAATGATTAGTTTAAAATGATTTTTTTTCACTGAAATCATTTTAAGCATAAACCAATGACCTACTGTGAAAATACTGGATTTTTAAAGTCAAAATTAAAAAAATAAACTTCTAGTGTGTACGTACACCTTAAATATACAGCAAATTATTTTATTCTAATATAAATTCATTTCCCTAGACTGTAGCTATCCCGGACCGTTGCCAATAGCCCGTTGTGTTGTTCCAGTGCGATGTTAATTAAAATATCTACCTACCCGTAGCGTCCTGTCTTGGACCTTGCGTCATCAAATCAAATCCTGTTCTTGGACTGTCTTTCCTAAAGGGACGCATAAATTTTGTAAATGGAAGCAGTGAATATTAGGTCTCAGAGCAGTTAAATATTTTATGACACATTTGCTTGTGGTAATAAAACTTGTATCACGTCGAAACTGTTTAATGGAATGGGAATAAAAATTTGAATACTTGACCCGAGCTAATAATTCCGAAACGAAAATTTTTTTTTGCAAACTCCGGAATTTCGAAACTTAAAATATTCCCGAATATTCTAGCATTAAATTGTATGTATTTAAACATTTTTGAGTTTTCTATTCTAGACTTTACTTGTATTTTCTGGAATATTCCCGAACTGTCTAGAAATTTCTTGTATTTTCTGGGATATTCCGGAACAATCAAGAAATTTCTTATATTTTCCGGAACTTTGAAGGATTTCTGTATTTTCAGATATGATAGGGGTTGTACTCAGTTAATTTATTTTTAATTAATTAATTAGTTGAACGATTCAATCGTTTTAGCTAAATTTTCTCTGAAAGAATTTTCTATTCGTACCACTTTTATAATGATTCATTAAAACGCTTAAACAAAAATAAGAGACATACATGTGACCTTACACAATTACGTAAGTATCATGATGGGATACACTTTACATTTTTTACCCAAAGTATTTAAAAGTACTCTTATTTCCTGTATTTAGTTTATTAAAAGCTTTTACGCTTGTTTTCATTGCTCAGTTGTTCTCATTGACATAGCCACGTGTTCCTTGTAATACCAATATTCTAAGCTGCAATCTCACTTCTTATCATTTGCGATCTAATAACAGGTATTAGCAAGGAATGAGCAAGAGCCATGATAAACGAGATACGCTAAGTGCCAGAAATGACACGTTGAAGTTGTCTGAGCCCCCAAAACACGGATCTTTTGCTAAGGTTTTTTAACCCTCTTTTTATGGTTTATTAAGTCCGTTCACACTTATCAATCTATAGATCACATCATGCTATCACATAATTTTCTATCTGCAATCAATAATCAGAAAGTTAAACATACGCTGCTTGATAAAGCATGAAAACTATTTAACCCTAATTGCTTTCGGTATAATCTTTTGTCACGGAATAGCTACTGTTGTCACCTTTTTCCCCAGGTGTCCATTTAAAAGAAAATAGTTGTGATAAAATGCTCCTGTGCCTCCTGGGTATTGATCTTATATATAGAAAGAGCTTATAATTATATCGATGGAAAGATATTTTTTTCTGGGCTTAGAAAGTATTTCGTAATTAGTTCTGGGTAAATTTAAATGCGTTCCAGTACCTTCGATATCGTAATCTATATCTCATGCATGACTTATTGCTGCGAATAGTTTGTGAAAAAAAATAGTTGGAACAAAAAAATTATGCAAAATAACCGACATTGTGATAACTATAGTATATGTCATGTGTGGCAAACTTAAACAATTTTCTGAAGCTGATTAATCGATATGTTGATTCAGGTTAACAAAATGTTTTATTTCTGATGTACTTAATCTCTGAAAAGAATACTTTGTTCTTTAACAAATATTTTTGCTTTTACTGTATAATCAATCAATGCAAAAACTAAAAATAATTAAAACTGTATGTCTTACTCGTATTTCAGAGCTTATAGTTTCATTTAAGAAAAAGAACGCAGAGTGGGCAAGCTGTAAAGCAAGCTTATTATCATACCTCTTTTGTGAACTGATAAACGATGATTCTCTAAGACTAATATTTTCAATATTTTTCAACTCATAGTGCAAAAACAAATTAGTAAAATTATGCTGAACGGCAAAAAGTGCACCGATCTGACAAAGAAATAGGCTTAATTTTGAGTGATTTTCAAAAAGAAACAATAATTGTAATCGTGAACGATCCCCAAGGTGGCTTTTAAAAAATATTTTAAAACAATTTATTTGAAAATTTTTTTTTTTTTAAAATACTACTTAAAATCTTATCTTTCCATTATAAAAGAAAATCTTTCGGTCTTTTTCAGGTTTATTCGCTTTGTGATTGGTACATAGCGAGTCTTGTGGTTCAACAGGTTAATGAATTTGGAGTACGAGGCAGACGATAAGCACAGTTATATTTTTAATTAATCTTTTTTAATAAGAATGGAGTGTTTGTTTGTATATTGAATATTTTCGACCCATTTCAAGTTTTCTATCCGTTTGGACCCTTCTGATGCCAAATCCGCCTCTTGCACGCTTGGTGTCTGTCTGTAGTGTATGTGCTAGGTGTTAAAATAATATTTTATTCTACGAAAAACGTAAGTCATTATATATTTTGATCATCTCTTCAATCTAGAGTGAACTAATTCAAACCGAGTAAGGTCGGGTATTTTGCTAGTTCATTCATAAAATTTGAGAGCACGCGCTAGAAAGTTTGCAATGTTTTCAGAAGAACTTATAAATTTGGTCGCCGTTTCCATAGCAACAGTCGAATATGAAAATCTTTTTTTTCCCAAATGGCGGGCACTGGACTTTTTCCTTGGCCACTACGAGGCCGGAAGCGATGTTCACTACTTCCAACGGCGACTACTAAAGACTTGTCCTTGGCCACTATAATGCCTAATAATATGAAAATCTTAAGTACTATTACAGCAGATCGGCTAAAACATTTAAAATTATGATGAGATTTCCTCTGAATTTTAACAATATGTTATTCATTTAACAATTTCCTTTTTTATGTGGAATGAGATGTTTTGTTCTTGACATTTTTTAAAACATTTTGTTTTTGTTTACCTTATATTTCCGTGTATAAGCCGAGAATTTTTGGAACGTTTTCTAAAGCTAAAGTACTGGGGTCGGTTTTTATACAGATCAGCTAATCTCGTAAAAAAGGTAGGCAATTTTCCGATACTTGGGCGCATGTGATAAATTTCTCAGTGTGAAGGAAAGGGAACCTTCAATTAACGTCGTACTAGAGGTCCGGGATCAATCCAGCAGCGATCCAAATGAGGATGGATTGTGAAGCAATCACCTCCCCTCATTGCTGAAAGTATAGTTCGCGAAGCGAACTAATTTGATTGCGTAACAATCATCGAGGGTTGACGAGCGATAGCGAGCCGGGGCGGAACCTCCTTGTTATATAAAATACTAAATTCTCCTGTGTTTTCCGTTGCTATTAAATTTTTCATTGGTTGTGCGACGTCATGAGTGGGCGGAGTTTCTAACTGTTTTGATTGGTTTTGTGATGCTACGAGTGAAACGAGATACGAATCATAAAAACTCATTATATTCGAAATCGCCATGGAAATAACATTGAGTATTAAACGCTCATTGTTTTATCAGTGTTGATAAAAAAATTACGGGAAAAAAGTTTATTCATAGCCAGTGATCAACAAAAATTGACAGATACTATTGAAAAAAGGTTTATACACAGCCAGTTATCACGTACCGTCAGGTAAAAAAAATATATAAAAACGAGGTTTAACCAAAATAAATAAAATAAATTTTGTTATGCACCCGTCATATGACTGGCCGTTTATCCTAGTATTATATAAAATACTATCTGTATAACTGTGCTCAGATGGTAAAATTTTATAGGAAACTTTTTTTATTTTTCGTGACAGCAATTTTAAGGTTCAAGATTCAACACGTGATTATGTGGTTTCTGATTTATTACAATTTTCCCATCTTTGTTTTCTCATAAACTGAAAGAAAAAGACCTACGACTTTTTGCTACCTTTTAAACATTAATAAACAACACCATACGAAAGTTAGACAAGTTGACAGATAACTGTGAAAAAAGGTTTATACATACACAGCGAGAGAGAGAGAGAGAGAGATCAACAAAAGTTGACAGATAGTGGTGAAAAAAGGTTTATATACAACCAGTGAGAGAGATCATGTACCGTTAGGTTTTAAAAATATGTAAGTATAAATGAAGTTTGACCAAAATAAATATAAATTTTGTTATGCACCCGTCGTATGACGGACCATTTATCCTAGTTATTTATAAGGTATTATTTTGTCAAAATACTTGTCAAATGTTCAAAGCTAAGCCGCTGAAATAAAATAAATAATACATATTTTAATTCGCAAAGTACACCAGTGTGACGCGGTTGAAAATCGTTGCCTTAAGACCATGAAAGTTTCTACTCGTCAAACAATGGAGTGGAAAAACATATCGCACCCCGGCAAGAAAAGTGACACAACTCAAAATTGCAGAATTTGATGAACACATCACAACTTAAAGGATACTATAAAACTTATATTGAAATAGTATAAGCTTCTTTTCAATTTAGGTAAGTATTTATGGTGGTAACTTCTATAATATATTGAGGGCAACTTTTTGCAACAAATGCAACTTTTTTTCACACATTCTACACTGCATGTTAAGTACTAAAACCAAAATTTCTGCTACATGGGGTGTATTGTAAGTGAGTTATAACCGCAACATAAATGCAACTTTCTGCATAAATGCAACTTTTTGCATTAATGTAACCACTTGCAACTTTTCAAAATTTAGCTTAAAATTAATTAATATAAAATTACTTTCTCATTTTTTTGCCCTCTGAATCAACGTGTGTCTGATCTTGTGAACGCTGAAGTATTGCGGATCAAACAAGAAGTTCATGGAAGAAGGTGTTCATCCTAACAGACAAAAGTGAAATTAATGGCAAGAAGTACTTTTAACACATTGGTTGGCACTCTTGATAACCCAGAGGAAACTTGCGTAATCGACTGCAGAGTTGGCGTTTTAAAATCTCTGAATGTTGAGCGAAAGGATTCTGAGCTTTTGCTATCCGATACAGCACATTACATGACTGCGGCTGATGCAGTTTTCAATGTTAAAGAAATTACTTGCCAAGGGTCGGCCATTCAAGGTTCTTCTGTATTTAATGATGTATTATAACACTGTTGAACACGACTAAAATTGTCAATATATTTTGAACTTTTTTCATTTTTTACGAATAACTTATTTTAGATTTTAGTGTATCAAAAATAAATACAATTTTATTTCCATAAATGCAACTTTAGGGAATGATAAATGCAACTTTTCCCATTTTTACTGCAACAAAAAAGTTGCCCTAATTATATTCTATAGAATAGTAATGTAACACGCTGGGGCACCTCATACATATTTTTCAATGACAGCAATCAAAATTTTTTGCGTCACTTTGCTTGCCGGGGTGCGATATGAAAAAAGAAGATACAAGAAGCCCTGATGGATTTACTCCTTCTAGTTAAAGTTTTGACTAGACAGAGAGATATTTTGTCAGTTGCAAAATTGGTCACATCTTCATGGACGAAATATATCATGGAAACCGCTTGGAGGGTGGAATATCGCTTGAAGATATGTAATGCTATAGTAAAGTAAAGTCAACTATACTTTGCTATGCAACACATGACAGGCTCATGTTAAATCGCATGTTTTAGGTACCGACTTTATTTTATAATTTTAAGTTGTATTAAAATAAATACACTCGGCTTACCTCGATATTAGAACATTAAACCAGGAACGAACAACATATGGCACCCCGGCTAGAAAAGTGACACAACTAAAAATTGCAGAATTTGAGAAACATCAACTTAAGGATACTATAAAACTTATATTGAAATAGTATAAGAAATTGAATAGAAATAGTATAGTACATACTTATATTGAAATAGTATAAGAAATTGAATAGAAATAGTATAGTATATACTTATATTGAAATAGTATATCTTTTAAATTTTAGGTAAGTATTTATGAAGGTAACTTCTACTATATTCTATAGAATAGTAATATAAGACGCTGGGGCACCTCATACATATTTTCAATGACATAACATGTATTTTTTTTCTTGTGTCACTTTTCTTGCCTGGGTGCGATATGATTCAATGAGAGTTGACAACAATTATTGAGTAATATATGGAGTAAAGCTGTGGTCATATTTGAAGGCCGCGGTATCCCAGTTGGAAGAAACGGATTAACAACCGGAGGGTTGCGAGTTCGAATCCCAAACAAAAACCATCGTTTAGAAGGGGGTTGGGGCATGTTAATCTGTCGTTACTTCAAATGTCTTCATGTTTGTGTGGAGTGAAAGTTTCGATAGGTGGAGTGCCAGCTCAGCTGCGACCGTGGTTCAAAGTTAGGTAGTGTTGTCCCAGGATCTTTCCGTTGTGTTGCTCCATTACGACGTTAATTAAAATACCTATCTACCTAGGATCTTTCCTTTCGGGTTTGATCCTGGACCGTCACTAATAGCCCGTTTAGTTGCTCCAGTACGACATTAATTAAAATGACAAAATACCAACCATCTGGTTACAGTTGCGTTATTTACACGTGAGCCATAAATTGACAGTTGAATACGTAATTTGCATAACAAAACACGTAACTGTTACTGAAACTGCTTTCTTTTACTACATATATTTCTTCTGATACTCATCAGTTCGCCTTTTTCTTTCTTTTATTGAATATTTTTATTTTTAATTTTACAGGTACAAACTATTAATGAGATTAAACAACGTGAATCAATAAAAACAAATGTCCCGTTCTTTTGATGCAACAAGCATCAGTATACTAAGTGCAGTTTTACATAAAATTGTAAACTTTAATTCGATTAAAGAAGTGATAAATCTTTAGATTTCTACTTAACCCTTTTTGCGTTGACATTCATTGTTTTACATTTTAGGAAAAAATTCTTATTTATTTCCAATGGCCAAGGCCCCCGAACAAGATACACGCATGAAAACACTTTATAAGGAGAAACAGATGCGAAGTACGAAAAAGGTACAAACAAAATTAAAGAAAAAAGAAGAAAACGTCCATACGTTCTGTTGTTTCTCAACATGAAGAAGATTCAGAATCACCAAGCGGAATAAAAAATAGATTGAAATATTACTTTTTCATGGAGAACAATTTCATTTAATATTAAAATATGATTTCACATATAAGTAATACAGTGTGGTAAGGAAGTGGTCTATATACAGGAGTATACAGGTGCTCCATTCTTCCCAGAGGGTATTCGTACTTTAATGTGGCATCTTTGATACGTCGTAGTGTATACTGAGCTTAAAATCGTCCTTTTAGATCGAAATGAATATAAATCTGGGAAAAAGTCATTCCTTTTCCTCCCCTATATCCAAGAAATGTGGTAATAACAAAATTCAGACTCGCCACAAACAATTTTATTGCCTTACCTTCCATCTACATAAGTATGGATTGACCATCCATTGTGCATTCTTCGTACGGAAGGTGTACTAATGGAGGCACCATTCTTACTAACCTGTGCAGCACTAACTGAAACAACTCTCAGTGGACCCTAGCAGGCAAGTGAACTTTTGGCTTATTGCTGTATTTTACCCGTGATTTTTTTTAAAATTTATGTGTATTTTTTGGATGCAGGATTTGTGTCTGTTATGACCTGCTACGACGGGAGTAAAAATAAAATTATTATTTTATAAGTAAGCAGTATTGGGAAATGGAAATTTCCTTTCAAGGGAGAAATTCAATATTAGATAGCATATGTTGCCAAACCACTGTAATAATCTAAAACTTTCATTAAACGTTTATTTGGAGTGAAGAAGATTTGGCGTTTATCTTCAAATTCGAATTTATCTACGATGACCTCCAAAGTTTTGCTAAGATTTTTCTGGTTGATATTTCGTTGCAATCTTGTAAGATAGAGATGATGATTGAGACTCTTTCCAATGGAGGTTGATTTATCTGCTAGATTTTTGTTTAAAAACTAGGTCTTGAAATGTTTTTAGTGGGCCTGCGTGATTGAACAGATCTTGATTGTGCAAATAATGAGTGCTTGGAGGGCAAGTTGTATTTAATGGCATCTCCAAAAATATAAATTCTACAGTTTCCATTTTTTCCAATATTACCATGGGGCCCCGAGGGAAGAAATGAGTGGCATATTCTGTCAAGCTAAGTGTTGTTGACTGTAGTGTTTTTGTAGAAGATTGTGTTTACTGTGCGTATTCCAAACGTGACGTCATTCGGCTAGCTTCCCGAATACGATTTTCAACACTTCGGCAGTAAAAATTCCAAAGAATGAATTCCGGATTTATGAATGATAGTTGATTGCTCAACTCCAAAACATTAAACGTCGCAGAAACGGCGGTAAATTTCATTTTAAGGTAGTATGTATTGTGCGAGAGCATTTAGGTAGCGAAATAAAATCTTCGCAGTTCACACACACACACACACACATCTGGTTTCCTTATATCCATTGGAAATCCCTCTCATAAGGGCATTTTGCCTTCCGCGTCACGCTTCTAAATGCAACACTAGAAGCACAGTAATCTAGTTTTTTAAGGCCCTAATCTAGTTTTTGTATCACACAGATCTGGTCATGAAAAACGGACTCTCGTGGAAATTTTTAATTACAACTTTGTACTCATGACACAGATTTCTACGCGTATACGCAACTTTTAATTTCCACAAATTCTACTTCTCAGATTTTAATCTGTCTATCGTCACTCAAAGTTCAAAAAGGTCGTATGTCAAAAGTTCTATTTGTTCTTTTATTATTGCTACTAGGATAAATGGCCCGTCATTCGACGGGTGCACAACAAAAAATTTGTAATTTGGTCAAAATTCATTAATACATTTTTTAAACCCTGACTGTATGTGATCACTGGCTGTGTATAAACCTTTCTTTCACCACTATTTGTCAACTTTTGTTGATCTCACTGACTTTGTATTAACCTTTTTTCTCCACTATCGGTCAACTCACCTTGCTTTCGCATGTTGTTGTTTTTTGAGCAATACTGGTAAAGCGATATTATTGGAAAACTTAATTTTTGATCACTGATAAAACAATGAGCAGCTTACGGCAATCTTTTATACTCAATGTGCAACCAATCAAGACAATTAGAAACTCTACCCACTCCTGACGTCACACAACCAATAAAAACAATTAGATACTCCGACCACTCGTGACGTCACAGAACCAATAAAAACTTTTATAGCCACAGAAACACGACAGAATCTAGCATTTTAATAATAAGATATGTGGCATTTTCTGATTTCTTCCTGGTGGCAAAATGTCTTATGTCATCATCTGATCCAATGAAAGTTACAACCAAATGTATATAGTAATAATTGTGGTCATTTTAAATAAGAAGTTACACACATTACTTCAGAAGCTTGTATTATATATTTTATTCATTTTCATGAAACAATTCGACAAATCATTACTATTCAATCAAATATATTCTATAACAAAAAATCGACGCACAAAGAAGGTGCAGATTTATGGTGGTGCCTGGCTCGATCAACTTGGAACGGCGCTGACTGTGGACGTATAGTCTTTAGTGACGAGTCCCGTTTCCAACAGTGTCCGAGGACAACCGCAGACTTGTCTTAAGACGTCCAGAGCAGCGTGGGGATCCTTACTATCATCGTCACACATACCCACAACAGGGCGTTAAGGTCTGTGGTGCCATCTCCTTTCATAGACGGACCTTGGTAATCATTTCTGGCACACTTACAGCACAGCGGTATGTAGACGACATTCTACGACCGGTTGTGTTACCGTTCTTTTGCGACATCCTGGATTTACTTGTCACCAAGATAATGCCCGTTGCTAGTGTTGCTATGAATTGTCTTCAAGCTTTCCCAACACTTCCTCGGCCATCTAGGTCTCTCGATCTCTCTACCATAGAGCAAATTTGGGACGTTATGAGAAGGCGATTGCAACCATCCCGGAATGTTGACCATTTAGCCCGACAGTTGGAGGCAATTTGGCAAGAAATTCAGCAGACACCATCCGGGAACTTTTTTACTCCATGCCGCGCCGAGTAAAAGCTTGTATCCAGACAAATGCCGTAACTTTTTAGCCCCCTTGGACAAATAGAACGCGAGTTCATATGTAGCCTATCATACCCACAAGGTTTTAAAATATAAGTGTACCAAATGTGGTGTAGATTGGTCAAAAGGTGGATTTGTATAAAGAACAGACAAACGTCAACTCTGCTTAATGTATCCAACAGAAGTTCCGTTATTCCATCTGCCGCTGAACGGAATTTTCAAGAAAAATTGCGTCTGCTTAAACTAAATTAGCCACAATTTACCATCCTCTCCATATTGATGATGAAATTCGAAAATATCGCATACTAGGTGCAAGAATGGAACAAGTAAGACATATTCATAGAAAAATTAAGTGCAAGACTATACGCCAAAAATTTGCTTTTTTTACTGAAAATGAATGCACGGGAATATTCCTAGTCACTCTAAAACTCAAAATAAACTTCTGTAGTAGTCTCTTTAGAAAAAAAACTTTCAGCAGAAGTGCGACGAATATGAAATGTATTATATGGATGGATACAACATGTATGTATATTTGCGTCTGAAGTAAATTGTAAAAGCGATGGAGTAGTTAAAATGGATATTAAAAACTTTTTCTCTCTACACTTAAATGATGTTAACATTCTTTTATGAAAAATATAATTCATGATGACTTTTCAATCAACGTACTATTAATTCAATCCGAGCAAAGTCGGGTATTTCTGCTAGTTGATGATGACATTCGAAAACATCGCATACCAAGTGCAAGAATGCCACAAATAAATCCATAGAATGTATAAATATGTATCCATAGGAAACCTAATATAAGTGCAAGACAAACTAAGTGCCGAAAATTCGCCACTTTTATTGAAAATGAACGAACGGGGATATTCGTAATCATTCCAAAACTCAGAATCGACTTATTATAATAGTCACCTCAGAAAAAGACTTTTGTAGTTTTTTACAACCGAAGATGCGAGGATTATGAAATGGAGTACATGGATGGATATGTTATGTGAACATATTTGCGTCAGAAGTAAATTGTAGAAGCGATAAAAAAGTTAAAATTATATTTAAATGATATTCTGCACCCTTAAATATGCTTTTATGAAAGAGAATTGATTAGTCGGATAATTTTTAATCAATTTTTAATTTTTTCAACCCGAGCAATTCCACAGCTAATTCTGCTGGTATAAATTACAAACTTAATACGTTTTAATAAAATCATTTGTTCACTGGGAGAGCAAATGGAACAAGGTCTAAACACATTAATCTTACGACTGGGGTTAGCATAAATTATAATTTTTAACAGTATGGGGTACTTTGAATATAAGCCACCATTTCTTTTTGCCAAAAATAACTTTGAGTACTTTTAAATAATTTTTTCAGGCGCAATTTTACCGTGAATGCGAACGTTTCTATGTCCCTTTCAATTTATATTATCATCTTTTGTAGTCACTCAAAACATACATCAATTCTACAAATGTTCAGACTAGATGTTGGCCATTTTCTAATGAAGCTTGTAGAATTTCCTAGAACTCACTGCACGATACTTTATATTTCTGACGTTGATTTGTCCTTATCAAATGCCCTTTATCAAACGAGCTATCTGGATTAGGGATCTACTGTAGGGAAAATAATTCTTTAGGGAAGGAAATTTATTTGGTGCAATCAAGCGTAGAGACCTAGTTTATATCACTCTTGTTTCTTAACCCCTAACTTTTCACAAGGTACTGACTACATCAGAGAATGGCTGATAAAAAGGATACTTTGAAAGTAAGCACACGTTTTATATCTCACTTTTCCCCTTATAGTTCATTAATATTAACAAATAATATTTTTTCGGTTTTTTAAAGTGGTATCAAGCTAATTCTCCGTAGGTATTTTTGTCCGATTCCATTTTGCGTGCGATTCGTATTTCATAATAAATTATGAAAGACGCAATCAAATTTTATAGTAGAAAAAATAATACAATTACAGTTTAAAATATTTTTTTTTAATAATACAATAAACACAATTTTTAATCACAAGTTTGAAAGTTCTTAGTATTATTATGTGATGCATTCTAATATTTATACTAATTACAATGCAATTTCTTTTGTGTGCTCAATTTATGAATTTTGTTTTCGCTAAGTGAACGAATTTTGTGGTTTTTCAGTTGTAGTGTTGATTTGTTGTATAATTCTACAAATTCTCTGTTTTTCTAGAAAAATATTAATAAAACACTTGCATTCATGTGTTTCTTTGAACAACGCCATACTTTCGTTTGTGTTTTTCATTTTTCCTATAGAACTTTTTTTAAGTCTATATGTGAAATTCTAGCAATTTTACAGGAACTTAATATTTCTCAAAAGGATTATTAATTTTGCGACACAGATATGCATATATTTTTCGTGTGAAATAGTGCATTAATTTTTTGGAACAATTGACAGCGTCTGGATTAGATTTTCGAATTTTGCACCGACAAATCTTTTACAAAATCGACAAATTGGTAGAAAAGTGAAGTCCAGAATTCTGCAATGATTACTATGTTACTATTTACTCTTAATTTTGAATCATATCACGATTAAAATGGGGATTTATATTAAAAAGTCACACAAATCTCATCATTAGAATTTATTTATTCAGTGATACTACAGATTGAATCCAATTACAGTATCAGTAATATAAATAATATAAAAACTGTATTACATCTAGTGAGAACACAAATTAATGCACACAGTTTCATAAATACGTGTTACTAGTTTTAAAATTTTCAATGTCTTAACACTCTCTGTGGTTTATCTTCACTTCGAGAACTGCCTTGTAGTGACCTTCTGAAACGAAACCTTTTCCTTATTTGATCTTCGATTCCCCTTTGATTAAAAGGGCAGTTTTGTCTCGACGATGTATCTCGTCATGAACGCAACGGACCAGATCTCGATGGACGAGATATCTCGTCATTGACAAACTTGACCAGATATTGATGGACGAGGTATCTTGTCGAACCACTTGGATTGTTAAATAATATTAAAAATGTTTATCTTAAATAACACATTAAAGTCTAGTCTTAACAATTATTATGAAAATATAGCTGGAAGAAACCAATGTATTTTGAACGTTAAAACGTCTGCATAGGATTGAAATTGGTGTTTAATCCGTTGTTGTTGTAAGCACAGTCTAGTAAATAATTCTTAAATTCAGTCCCTAAATCCTAAATTCAGGCAATCCGGATTTCAGATGTGTTATTTAAATCATCAAATCGGAATTTAAATTTAATCTAATTACAGCCAGATGTACCTTTATTATTTTCTTTAAAGTGTAATTTTTCAAAACAATTTCAATTTTCCAAATTTTAGTTACCTAGATTGAGAGTCCTTTAGCATATCTCACACATCAAAACAAAAGTCCCTTAATCGGAGTAAAAAGAAAGGCGGAATAAATAAATATCTGAACAAACTTTCGATATTTTCAAAAAATAAAATTTTCTCATTAAATATTCTTGTATTCTCCACATTTAAAACTATTTTTTTATGTTCACTTTGTTTGTATGTTTTTTAATAAAAACTTCCATATCACGATCGGATCTTTCCCTTCCAGTCCGAAGTTATTTAAAATACCTAAATACCTATTTGTGTTCACTGAATTTCCTAAAATTTTCTTTCTGTGAGCATATTATAGCTGTGATTCGCGAGAAGGTTTCAGGGAGTCCGAGGAAAGACATGCAGTACTTCATTTTGTAAAATAGATCTTTCCAAAAAAAAATTCTCCTAATTTTTACGTTCTAAAAATTATTTAAAATGCTCTTTCAGCTCACGTATTTGGAAATACTGAAATTATGATACCGACTTTGATTTGAGAGTGACTTAATTTTGAAATGATTAGACATTAAACCAAACAAAAAATGCTGAGCGAAGGGCAGAAAAAAAAATTCAGATTTTTCTTGAGAGAGAAAAAAAATGTTGCAAGAGACGCAAATTTCGAAAGTTTGACTACAAGCCGTGACAACCATGCAAGTAAAACATCAGAATCTTTGGTTGGTAGATTGTCATAGAAACCTTATTTAGAACATATTTATTTTAAAAAAATTTTAAACTTAAATTTCTTGGTGACGATTATTGTCTGTTTCATTCCTTATTTGCGCATCTTTTGCTTCAGCCGATTCATTTTGTATGTCAGCAACTAAAATTGCTTTTATCATAGGATTTGCGGAGATGTTTTAGTTTCTACTATTTCTAACAATTTATGCTACTATTTCACAAGTGTTTTGACTGCACAGCCTTGCTATGATGGTCTTTTGCAGGTCTACATATGATCTATTCAAAATCATAATCTCGAGGGGGTCGGGGAACATTTTTAATCATCAAATAAATCAAAGGAAACATAATTAATTTTATATTAGAAATTGTTTTTAAGTATCCATCAGTATCACTAAAAAGTATTTACTTAAAAAAAATAAAAAATTTCACATTTACTATCTCTTTATTAAGGATGTCTTATTACTTTTTTATTCACTTATAAAGAATATCGGACTCGCGAAAAATGCAAACCTTTCCTTACGTCTATAAATAAATATAGGTAAGAAGTTCTTCATAAGAATTTATTTTTATTGAAAAAACTTTTATATATAACAATAATTTGTATAATGCATAAATTGATGCGTATTGAAAATCTTAGTATCAGATGATGCATTGCTTTGCTTCAAATTAAAGAGAACATAGGGTGCAAGACAAGATAAAGTATTATGCATAAGTTTGACATCCAGCACAAAGTGCCTTTAACAAAAAGTTAAACATAATACATTAGGTAAGTGTCATGGAAGGAGATCTTATGTTAGAGACACTTTTAAATGCCTTAAACCATTCAGAAACCAATTACTGTTAATGTGTGTCAGATGGACCGATATAGATGTCTGAAGGTGCGAAATATATTGTTTAGAGTGTAATTCCTGGGGAACATTCACCAACACAGATTAGTGTCAGAGTAATTATATAATCTGATCCTATAATCCGAATTTATTTCCTCTCTTGTTTCGAGAGTAGAACAAATCTTTGATCGCTGGAAACTATTTCTATTGATCACTGTCAAGATGCATAACTTCATTCATTGGACGAATTACGAAGTTTGAGAGAACATAGTTTTTACTGCCAACACATGTCAATACCAAGACTGTACTATTCGTCTATCTCTAGAAGTGCTCCAGAAGCAAAATTTTCCTATCTCTGTTGCCGTAGAAACTGGCCCATCCTATTCCCATTGTCGATGCTTGAAGAAATGGGTTCAGGTTTGTCACACTGGCGCACGTAATTACGATTTGGAAACACATATTTGTGATTTGTAGCTGTCGTGTAGATGATCTATTCAAATAAAACTGCCTCTTTCACCCGTTAGCATTCACGAAAAATAAAGTAAAATTACGTCATCCCGAGAATTACCCCTTCCCAAAATGCACCAGACCTGTTACTATAGCGACCCCCACCATCTAGACTTAGCATGGACAAAAGTTCTCGTGGTCGACAGAAAGTGGAGTCGAAAGTGGCACACCTACAGACACGCCTTCTTCAAGTGGGGACAATCCTTCTGCCTCGACCTACTGGGACCACAACCATAGAGCAAAGATAAGGAGATCTCTCCTCTATGGCCACAACAGATATGGTTCCCAAATTCTCTTGCAGTGGCTCCCGACAAGTACATACTCCCGTTCGATGGGCGTAGAAACAAATCTTAGACAGTGCCATCTGCTGCGGCGGCGAGGATTGGATTGGATGTTAGGGTTTTATGGCGCAAGATCGAAAAGCGGACAAGCGGATCCAGCTAGGATCCGAGAGTGAACTGTGTAGATACACAAAGAACTTACCAGGACATATACCCATAGCCTCACTGTGTTATTAGTTTTTCCACTATCAGCTTAAAATCGCGTGGAATAATTGTTCCCATTTCAGAAGAACAAAACACTAAAATTTGTAATCAAGTACTCATCTTTTAACTACCGAATTTCGTTCCTACTACTAGGTAGTATAGCGAATTGGTCAATGAGTGAAGAGCTTAATCGCATTTACTTATTCTGAATAAAGACACGATCTGAAGATTATGTCTAACTTTAAAGTGTGGCAACTTTTGACCAAAGAAGTAATTTAATTTCTCTCTCTCTCTCTCTCTTGAAGACAAATCATAAGTTGCATACAACGGAAATCTCTTCCAACTGCATTTTAAAAACATTTACATCAAGTTAGTTATTGTGAGTTAAAAAATTCTTATACGATTATAACATCCTTATTGTATGAAAAATGATTTGTGGGTTTCCACAAAAAGAATATGTCTTCTTTAAATGAAGATCATCTGAATTTTTAAAACGATGGGGCTTCACCATCTCTTCGCTGCTTTTCACCAATTCTTGAACATTGCTAAGCCATTTCCATGTTTCACTGCATGAACCATGCTCAGTTTGCTCCCTCGTAATCTGCCCTACATTTAACAAGAATTTTATTTGAATAAAAAGTATCGATTTAATGTGATTTCGTAAGTCGGTTTAACGGATGTGATTTCATAAGATCGATTTAACAAATGTGATTCAGAAGAGAAGAAAATTTTCAATTGCTCAACGAAAGCTTCAAAAAACACCCAAGACATGGGTCTTATAATGGATGATCTGACTATACATCCAGAATCCTAACACACCTTATACTCAGAACTTATTCATGTAAACCTTCGCAAAATTATATTCCTTAACATTATACTGGTAATTTTCAATGTCTTTCGATCAACGAAGTAGAATTTATTAAAGCATTAGGACAATCCAGTTATTTCAAAAGCACTTTCTCGCATGATAGCTCTTCGTCTTGTTTTAGAAGAGTTCCTTTAAATCCCCATCCTCAAAAGTAATTATTTTGCAAGTTATTAAACCTTTATTTATTACGAATTTAATACTTGACAGACAATGGAAATTTATTTTTAAAACACGAATTATTTGCTAAAATGTTGTTTAAATCACATGTTCAGATGTTTTTGTACATTCCACATCAGGGGTTTTTAATTCGAAATATTCTTATATTGTAAATTATCAACAAATCTAAACTATTTTTATTGATTGCTTACACTATTATTTTGAGGTTCCTGTGAGATGCTTTGCCTAGAACCTATGTAACGATCTTAAGACGGCCTTGATTATCTATTGGTTTAAAGATCATAAATGCACCGTTTGAAAGATTAAGAAGACTAAATTGATTACGGATCTTGTAAAGAAAACTTTAGGCTACGGTGTGAAATAATACATGCATTAAAATTATATTCTAGCTTTGCCTTAGTCATACTTGTATTGCTTTTTTCTGCGTTTTTATACATCAGGAAGCGATGTGATTTGGATTTTTACAAATTATGAAAAGTCAGAACACTTCTGCGTAACTTCAATGTATGTACTTGTACTGACTACGTCCCTTTAAAATGCAGTTTGTTTACTCTTTAGTGCTAGGTTAAGAGCAGGGATGGAATTGTAAAAATGGATATAGGTTTTATCTTTAAGAGAGAGAGAGAGAGAAGAAAAAGGGTTCTATATAATCATTATGAATTCACATTCAAAATCAATGGTAGCTTATGAGAAAGAAAAACTACAATTTTGAATAATCCTTCAAACATATGCAACTATGTTTACTGGCTATGAAATGGCTATTAAAAGCTGTTCTAAAACCTAAATGTAACGGTTTCTTTATGGACGCCATTTATTATCAAAGATTCAAGTTTTAACCTCTAAGGAATACTTGGATCAAGGCTATAAGCAAATAAATTATATGATTCTAACAAGGCTTTTTGTAAACCTTGTACTATTAAAATGTAGGGGGCTGTATTAAAAAGTCACACAGTTTCTCAACATCATAATTTATTTATTCAATGACACTACAGATTGAATCCAATTACAGTATCAGTAATATAAATTGAAATATACACATTGAACTCTCTGTTGCATGCTATATCACTCATTTCTTACTCCATACTCGTTTTATGCCAGAGGAGTTTAAATTTAAAAAGCTTATGTTTCAGCTGAAAAGCATAATTATGTTTTTGTTCAACGAATTCAAAAGTAAAAGGCCTGTTTTTGTTTGAAAACGTCATAGATATATTTCTTATTTATTCATTCAAATTTAGATTATTTTTCTTAGGTTTAGTCAAACAAACTATGCGAGACTTTTCCTGTATGGTTAAATGGATATGGTACTATAGTGTTTTTATGGTAAAATGTGTTTTCTGTTCATATATTCCGTAAGAGAAGTAAGTCACTTGGCTACATATTAAGGGTACTCTATTACTTAAGGAGCAAGAGCGTTAGATATTCGAAAAAAATTCTCGTCTTCTTGTTCTTTCTAAATTCATACTTAGAATTTATTCATCGCATTTATTACAGTGACGCAACTGAAAATATGCTGGTAAAATCTGAAAGAAAAAAACTCGAATTCTATCATTATGCGTTCCAATAATTTATTTTATAATATCAATAGATTTTGATTAAAGGGATTTTCAATGAGTAAATAAACCACCGGAGGACGACGATTTTACTTCCTGTAATTCAATTCAGAATAGTTACAAGAAACGCAATTTTCATAACAAAACACTAGAGGCCATATTCATGTAGTTTGACAGAAAAAGCAGTATATAATGTACACTTATTGGATAAACGGATAATTTTGGTGCAGAAGTTTATATAAAAAAAATTTTTACAATATTATTTTAAGATTGAATAAAAAAGTAACAAAACATTTGAGTGCTAACAGCATTATGTAAATTCAAAATCAGTTCTTAAACTTTTGTTACAGCAGATTTGGAAGGAACCGATTTCATTTTATAAAAATTCACTGCTTTCAACATACTTTAGACATCCTTCCCAGCCTTCATGAGGAAAAATTAAATTTTCTTTCGTTACTTCGTTGTTATTTTAAATAGAAATGACGTCGGATGATGTAGAATAGGAGATGTAGGATATTGTACTATCTTATAACAGAGCTGTCAGGTGAAACTGTCTCAAAGTAAAATTTCTCGAATTATTATACATTTAAACATTTTTTTAATGTGTAACGTTTCTGATACAGATATAAAATACCTTTAAAAAAATTTTCGAAAAAGAAAATTTGTGTTTAAGAAATGGTAGAAGCTTTCTCAGTAAACTGAATGAAGAACGTGTTTCCTGTACGTATTCCAGGAGTGATGTTAGTTGACTACTTTTAAGGTAGGTAGGTATTTCAATTTACGTCACACTGGAGCAAAATATCAGGTTATAGGCGGCGGTCCGGGATCAAACCCGGAGAGACAGATCCCAGGATCCATGCTATTTTGAACCACGATCAGATAACGGACTTTTTAAGAAGAGGACATTGGAAAACTGGGAACAAAAATCATCGTCTTCATGTGGTTTGTTTGGAAACACTGATAATGGTTTCTAAAAAAAGACTAGCGCATTTTTAACCGTACTTGTAACGAAAAAGTGTCAAAATTTTCATGATGTTATTTGAATTTCACTGAATGGCAACAACTTTTTGATGTTTAAGTTAGAGTCCTGATTTACTATGGCGCTTACTAGATGATATTTTGTGATGTCTTTTTAAGATTGATTTTACCCTCCCATTACATATATCATGCCTGAAAATTCTTGCGGGTACAAATGTCGTTATACCCGTACGTAAATGCGAAAGTTGACATGGACGGGATCACCGGAACGAGTAGTAGCATCGATTCTCCTGACCCGGATCATGTCTTAACTTACACGGTACTCAAAGATTCTACCGGTTGTACAGAAGAAAATGCCTCAACTGGTATGGAAACAAGGTGAATAAAATTTTCATTTATTACTTCTTTTTATACTATAAGTTAAGGAATTTGAATCAAGTATAACACATGGGAAATTATTATGATGTGACTGTTTGCTGTCTGGGAAACTTTGTATACAAAGGTTGTTTACATTTTGCTAACGTCAATTGAAATCCCTGATAAAAACAAATGCTAGAATTTGTTGTGATTATTTTATTTCATTGAGTATGGTCTATCAAAATTGCATCTTAAGGATGTTTTCATTGAAATTTGATTTTTCGATCGCAGCAAATGTAGAAAAAAATAGAAAGTATAAAAATTGATGAAAATGTTTCGACTTACCGTTGATGAATTGTGTACTTCCATTACACGCAAAACTTTCATTTTTTTAAATGAAAATTAGGGAAATAAACAATTTTGTAGACTAAATCTGTCTGAAATTTTAGAAAACAGCAAACAAATGCTGATTAAATATATTAGATTAAATTTTTAATGACAAAAAATAAATTCTGTTTGAAGTATATTTTGAATTCAAAATTTCCCTATCATTCCAAAATTTCATTATTTTAAGAGTAAAAAAAATCTTAATCTACTTGTTTCGCTCAAACTTATTAAATACTTTTTCATGCAAGTCTAGTTCAAAATTTTAAATTTGGCTGGACAGTTACAGATATCTATATATCATGTAAGCAAATCATTTTATTTTGATTGTCAATTTTTAAACTATCCCACAGAAAATTGTGCATTTTGTGATCTTATTTCCTTAACCTAAGTTGGTATTAGGTATTTTTTATTTGTAATTTTGTTAGTTATTTAATGATATTGAGCATGGATAAATTATACCTTTTCAATGCAATTTTGATGTAGGAAAAATATTCTCAATATCTATGCCATTTATAACCTGTATGAGTTATTTTTATTTTGTTTGCCCCATAGGAAAATTAAAATACTAATCACTTGAGTTTCCTTATCAATCTAAAAAAATATTATTCCTTCATTTCTTTAATTGAAAGGGCTCGTAGAGGAATGAGCTTATCTGAGAAATAAGTTATTTTACCTATATCACAATACTCTTCCAAACATAAATTGGAATCTAGACTACTTTACAAATAGGTATATTGAATATTAAATCACTGCTAGAATTGAAAACTTAAATCTTAAAAGGACTGGACAGCTGAAAAACTGGGGGATCTTAATTTACTTAGCTAATCATATTATGTGTTAGATTATAAAAGGAATAATCCTGGTCTGTTTACAAATCTTTTGAATTTATTCCTGTGACTGAAACATTGCTGTGCGTTTATACCAAGTAATTGTAAATGACAACATGGAGATTGTTTTTTATTGCTGCATTTAATACATTGTAGTACTTTGTAACAAAAATATTTGTGTGTTCAAGCACAATTTTTCTTTAAAATAGTTCTACATTTCTTTGTACTTTTCCCATATCATAAAAATCATCCAACTAAACTAATCGTAGCAGTTCAATACTACCACCAAAAGCAAATTGTATCCCGAATCGTCCATCTTGTTTATGATAAATGAGGTATGAATTTCTGTTAAATAGCTCAATAGTTTCCTCTTGTCATTTTCTTAACTTTCCTAGTGTGTGTTTGTCTATTTACTTAATGTTTGTCTTATTTTTGGTGCAGCTTGGTCAATTATGGCCCTTGTCAAAACCAAACCATCGTTTTTAACTGTTAACTAAACTTCATGGTTGCTCTTAAGATAGTCTTAGGCAATCTCTACTTCAAAATTGCTCTTAAAATATTTGGTGTCGAATACACTAGCCAAACAGTTATTTGCTCAACTCATTTCAGTACCTGAGTGAAAATACACCTATCTAAGTTTAAATCACAAATAATCCTTTAAATCCCCATCTCACATTGATTTTTATATTTTAAGTAATTTTTATTTTACTCTTGCACCATGATTTTAAAAGAGATATTCTAATTGAAGTGAACAATAACGTTAAGTCTTTAAAATTTTTTAGCCCTGAATATTTCTATGTTTCTTCATGGTGTGAGAAATTGGAACTCAATCGAAACAACGGTGAAGGAAACTGTCGCCTTCGGCCCTCTAATATGAGCATTGCCCCCGTGCAGAAATCCTCAAATAAGGAAACGAGTCAAAGGTGCGTAATGTGTAGTTCCTAAATTCAAAATTGCATTGAAAAATTAATTTTTAAAGTTAAGTATATTTCCGATGGATTCGTTCATTTATTTTCTAATGCCCAGTGAATACTGTGTATCTACCTTATTTACCACTAATACATAGTAAGTACTAAATTGTATTTTTAGTTTTTTATCTGTTCAGTTTTATGTATACCAGAGTTCTCACATGCCTTAAAACATTATGACAAAGAAAAAAAAAATTTTGGAGCCAGAGTATATCGCAGAACTTATTACATGCGCATTAAATAGTATGCTATTTATAGTGTAACTGAGGCAATAAAAAATTACATTTTTATTATCTACATACATCAGACATTTTGCTCCATTTTTCACCTTTTATGTTCTAAAAAATCAAATTTTTCATGAAAAATAAACATTTCTTGCAGGAACAAAAAATCTAGGTGACCTGGCACCTGGAATTTTCGTACCCTGCGTTAAAAAAGTACTTCAACCTGAAAAAATGAGTAAAAATATTTATAATCAAGCTTGGAAGCATGGTAAAATACTTGAAAAATACCAAAATTTTGCCTGCTACAATAATATTTCAATTTAAACATTTTTGCACCCTATCTTATTTACATATATTTACTGATTTTTGCCCTATGCAATTGATTGATTTTAAAATTCGATTTTAATTTACTTTTGTAATATTTACTTTAAAAAAAACATTTTTTATAATTTTTTAATTTGCTAGTCTCATTTTTACCACTTCATAGTTTCTTTTTAAATTTATTGGAAAATTGACTTTTTTTTGTTTGAATTTATCATTTATTTTATATTTTCAAAGAAAATTTACCTGTCAGATTGTTGTCACATTTTTATTTTATTTTTTTTTTGTTACTTTCCATTCAAAATTAATTTTTGTGGAAATAAAAAATTGGGACAAAGCAGAAAAAGGAACAACCAAGAGAGAACCGAAACAGTACTCATATGATGTACATGCATAGCAATTAAGTGGTTAATTTATTTGCTTGAAATGATTCCTCATTATTAACAAATCGAAATCCAAAAAATTTACGTTTCTAGGTAAAATAGTGAAAACCCTGTATAGTTTTTTAAACCTTTAGAATTTAAAAAAATTATTTACAAAGCATCAGCTTGCATTAATAAATTAATAGCAACTCGATGCTCTGTCATCAAGAGAATAATTCTCCAAAAGGTAGGCAGTGTTTTTTTGCAAAACTTGTAATATTATTTTATAGGTCTTGTTTTATTACTTTTTCCTGAAATTTAATTTTTCCTTGTATCAATCAGTCTATAACACATTTAAATGTTTTTTTGTTTTTTTTGCAGCATGGACATCTGTCTTGTGGATAAAAACAAGAAACAATTAGTTTTGAAAGAAAAGAAACCTGCAACTAAAAAGACATGGAGAGGTCGTCTTCTACCCACAGACGAAAAGCCTTGGCGGAAACAAAAATTTATCGACAAGTGGGTAGACGACGAAAAGTTTAAAGGATGGCTGTCGAGGCATCCAGAAGACCCTACGCTAGCTCGATGTGTATCATGTAATCAAGAGCTTGTAGCAGGGAAAAGTGAACTCCTAAAACACTCTCTTACGAGAAAACACATAAAATCACTTCAAAACTTTGATTCCTCAAGTGTTCAAGCTGATAGCTCTCCCTCAAAAAGCAATCCGCCAATGCTTGTTTGGGTGCTCAATGATCAAGAGTGTCAGCAAGCTACAACAGAAGTAAAGGTGATAGGAAACAAATTGCTAATGAATTTTGTAAAGCTTTTGCTGTTGCAAAAAAAAAAATTACTATTATATGCATTGTGCTTAGTTTTACTCTGCAGTGAAAATAAATTAGAATGTTTCTGAAAATAAAATCTTCACAAGTTTTAGTTCTCATAATTTAATTTCTTGTAATTGTTATCAAAGTAAATACAGATTTTTAAATGTCTCATGGTGCATCATTATGAGATTGTATGAGAGATACAACATTAAACATCGCAAGCATTTTGAAATCATTGACCTGTGTTGAAAAGCAGAAGTCAAATTTAAAGAAGATAATAAATTAGGCTTGTCTGGAAAATTTAGCCGCCAAATTTTAAAATTTTGTTTATCAAGATGTACACCTATAAAATTATGTTTTTACACAATCATTGCCTTGTTTTAATATTGAGTGTTACTGTTTGTAATGTATAAACTTTAAGCTCACATAGTGAAGTGAACAGATTTATGCTTTTGTTACAAATATCAGTATAAACCATGCTATTATTTTTATTATGAATTAAGTTCATTTGATTCTATGAACTGTATTGAATTTTAAACACAACAATATATATAATTTTTGTTCTTTAAACTATACATGGTTTATTTAAATCTTGTAAATTCACTACACTGTGAATATATTTTTGCACAATTTAGAGCAATTTTACAATATATGAACAAGACAAAAAGCATGCAGTTTTTTTGTTTTTTTTTAATTTGATGACTAAAACAGCAATTGTTAAGCATTACTAAAAGAAATTTGAGGGTTCTGTGAGAACTGATTAGTTAACATATTAAAAAAATAATTTCAATATTTGTCTTTCTAGTTACATTTATTTTACATATTTTTCTGATCTCACACACATAAATCTAGAGGAGGAGTTAATCTACGTTTTTTACACTGTTTAATTAGTGATAAACCAATCTTAATTTATTTCTGTGTTTTATCTTTCACATTTGTTTGCAATACAGTGTAAAAGATCTTAACTCAATTCCTTTATCTCTTCCAAAGTGATATACTAACTAACATCACAGTTTAAATGACTAAAACCTGAATTAAATTTTGTTTTCGATTCTTACGTGAAAACTGCTGTTTTTGATTTGATAATCACTTTAGTAATTCCAATATATATGTGGAGCACAGATCTTTCTATTGTATTTCATATAATGATTAATTTGATTCTTTGCTTAAAATACAATTCTCTTTTAACACACTAGGTAGCTATGATGTTAACTATTAACAAATGTGCAATTCCTTCAAATCACGTGGACGTGACAATTTAATGGTTGTTGTGATTTGTGTCGCAAAATTTTGTAGTATTAAAATTCATGCAGTATACTTTTGAGAGGTTTTAGGATCTATGTACCCAAAAGACTATTGGCTCACGCACTTAAATTCACTTTCGAAAAAAAAATTATCTGTTACAATACACTTTATTTAAAAATAAACCCGACAATGGCAGAAGAAAGAAAATTATCACAATGGGTCTTCAATAATTTGTTTTACTATAGACACTATATTTATTATAAACACAACTTTTCTAGAAATCAAATACTAATCTAACACTATGAATCATGTGTATGCTGACAATCTGCTATTTTATAGAGATCTATAGGAATATATATATATTACTAAATTGCTCAGAACTACTCATTGCCACTTTTATCTGAAGGTATACAATTTTTTATGCAAATGTAAGCAATTATATCAAGTTTGATTTTATGCATGTAACAGAAACTGATGCAAATGGCTTGAAATATATATTTAGGGTTTGCCTAACATTTTAAAATACATTTTTGGAAATAAACGCTTTTCTGCAATTTAAAATACACATAATCTGCAAATTTCTTGGGAAAGAATTACGTAACTTTCAACAGTTTATAATATCCACTGTTGTGCTTGTTAATAAACTACTTCAGGATTTAAATGTTTTATGTTTGCTGTGTAGTTTAAATTCTGGATAGTCAAAATCATTTATTTAGTTATCAAGTAACATTTACCATTGGCAGTTTTTTTTTAAATTCTATTTACTTGAATACAGCATTATCATGACAAATTATAAAATGTTACCAACACAAGCAACTGAATCAAATTTTTTTCAAAATATATTCTGCTCTAAAGTTTTATACATTTCAAGATAAACTAGTTTTTGTAATATGTCGAAAATAAAACCAGAAAAAAAGTATAGTATGAGTGAAAGTATTTGTCGAATTTTCAACTGTTAACTTAAATCTATTACTTTTCTTGAAACTTAACTTTTCTTAAGAACATATAAGTTATCTGTGAAGAATTTAGAAATTTGCCTGCCAATATCTTTACCTATGAAAGTATGCCTATTATTTTGAAAAATTAATATCTTTGCATTGTGTAATTAGATCAGTGTTCTTTTGCAACACAAACGAGAATGATGTTCTTGATTATTTTCAGTATTTATCTGGGTTTGGAAGCGATCTGACATCAGAAGATCCGAGGTGTCCAAATTCATTACCATGGGGACAGGTAAAAATTATTTCTATTGTCTAGGCAATACCAAATTCATTTGCCTATTTCATTCTTTGTCAACCAAGAAAAGCAGATTTATTGAAATCTCATTTGTAATTCATTCTCTTGTTTCCTAACATTATTGTGAAGAACTTGTTTCAAACCCATAATGAACTTATTCAGAGTGTCAAGCTAATTATGCATTTGATGTTCTAGAAATAATTTCTGTTAATATTTTCCATGTGCAGACTCTCCAACTGTTACGGAATTGCTGTAGTTGTACGGAAATTAGGTGAAAGCTACGGAGCTACGTATGTATAGTGAAAAACTAGGGATCTCGTACAAAAATCACCGAAAATACTATGAAATAATGTAAAAATGAATATGGAAGTTTGTTACGATGTCAAACTAAGTGATGAATACTTAAAAAAAGCAAAAAGTGCCTGCTATTCAATGCAAAAAAAAAAAAATTGTAGATGAGATGTTAATAAATGGGTAATTAGCTTGATCAACAAAATTGTGTTGTGTGACTTTTAAAATAAGATTCATTCGCTTATATATTTAATCAATAATTTTGAATACTGTTTAAAAATATTTGTTTCAATTAAGTGTTCAATAATTTTTTAATTTTATTTATTAATTTTAATTAATTATTTTATTACTTAGTAACTTTTTATAAATTTTAACAATTAATCAATATTTTATTGATACTATATAATATGTGGATAAGAAGTGCTACTGATGACTGGATGTTGGAGAGTATGCATGTGCAAAAGTAAAATTCAATGACTTTGGGAATACAGTATCTTTTACATTAAGTTGAAACTGAAATGTGATTTCTTAGTATCACTTATTGCATAAATTGTCTGACCATATTTCCTTAACAAAAACTGGACATTTAGATGGCTAAAATGTCCAGTTATGTAATGTTTTGTATTCAAGAAAAAATTCCCAGTGTTCATTAAAACTAGTTTCGTCTCACTTTGCAAGAATAGATTTAAAGTTTTAAAAATACAACTTAAACTGTACAAAATATGAAATTCAAATTTCTGGCATTGAATAACAAAACTACTGATTCACACACAGGCAAAGCAAAAAAAAAACTAGCTGTAAAGTTGAGCAGACATGCAAGTGTTGCCAATAGTATTTTAAATTTTTTCCTAGTAACTGCAGATGGTCGATACATAATAAATAATGCTACCAAGTTTATAGAAAAACTGGTATTCACAGTATCGTTGAGCAATTACAGATTATAAATAGCTTATGATGGACCAATATTAAAGAAAATATAAAAACATTTTAATTCAAAACAGGACAAAGTATACATTTTTATTAAAATGACAGGACAACCTGAATATGCAAAGGAAGGGTACTGACCCATTGAAAACGGAACATATAGTCAGCTTAAGTATAAACATATGTTGGCTAAATTCACATGCCACAATCTTAGAAACTGAAATGCCTTCTAATTTTTTTATTGTACAGAATTTCCAATGATCAATTTTTGATGTTTTTAACAATGTAAAAACTAGACTACCCAATGTTCTTAAAAATTAAATTTTTTTTATTAAAGTTGAATTTTATGTTTTCACACTGTTAAGAGATTCTAGACTACATCGAAAATCAGTAATGCTGATGGAATTAATTCAATGCTTCTCTTATTTAACACAGAACAGTCCTCAAGTTTGTCCATATGGTCTGTATGCAGAACAATTATCTGGAACTGCATTTACCGCTCCCAGAGAATTTAACAGAAGAACGTAAGTTTTAATTTGAATACTCCGACTTTTTTGGAGAGGGTTTATATGATGAATTATATTTATGTTATCTAGAGTAGAAGTAAAATTAGAAATGATTTCGTGTATGAAGAGAAGGTCATATAAGAATTCTAATTAAGATTTCGAGGTCATGTTTACTTTTAAATATGGTAGTTCAATATTCCAAGTCTTTCGCTGAAGTAACATAGACTTGGATACATTTGCAATTTATATTAATATGTTTTACCTGAAGTGTACAAATATTTATTTGTTAAAGAAGGATGGACAATTGAATAAATTTTTTTATTTAAGTGATCCTTAATTATTTTTGCACTCTTGCATCGAAGGTAAAACTTTGCCTCTTTTCAAAGGAAGAGGGAGCAGATATAGTATGTGTTTTAATATTTGCCTAAAGCTAAATATAATAGTTATAATATGACTGATGATAAAGAGATGGCCTTTGAAAAATCCATTTGTTATAGGGATGTCAGGGATTGCAATAAGCAAAATAATGCATAGTATGGCTCAAGAAGGTAATCGAGTTGTATGCTTTTGAAGGAGTATTATATAAATTAGGTGATAGGTTAAACTGTAAACAAAGCTTCCACATTCGGGTTTTAGGTATGACAGCCCTTCACCTCTAACATGCTTTGACCCTATTCAAATATCAACAGTCTCTCGTGAGAGCTGCGTTGTATCACAACCACCATAGGTGATGTAGTGTCTGGTGAACTGGTGACGGAGACATATAGAAATAACACTTGTCAAACTTGACATCGCCCACGATTTATCTGAATCGTTATATGCGATTCTAGGCCGCAAAGGATCAGTGCCTACAGGTATCTGCCTATATTGGCTACACATAGTACGTCCATCCTATATCGGTAGTGGGCATGTCGGCACTCTGATTTACAATCCGACGTGTTGGTGAATGAATGTTTCAACCGTTCTGAAGGGCTATCCCAGCCATTTGGCGACCAAGCTCCACAAAGGGAATGTGAGTGGTCGAATGTCACAGTGATTACCTGTTTTGTCAACTAACATTGACTGCAATTGTCTTAATACGATAAACTTGGAGCTAAAATCTACAAGATGACCACTGTAGGAATGCATTGTTTAGGCTTAAGTTGGTCTCCCGATTTACCAAATAAACTAATTCAAAACCTTGTAACTCAAGTATCCACCAGAGCTAGATTGTAATTCGTTATGGTTTTTTGTGCCATGAATTAGATTGGCACTTCCATTATTAAATAACTTCCTATCTTGAAATTAAGCATTACATTTCTGGCTGCATATGAGATTGCAGATAGTTTGTTGGTACTTCACTTTTTATTTGTTTTCAGCTCCAAATTCATTTTCTATCTTACAGATGGTTTTATAGGATAAGACCTTCCTCTGTGCATGTGCCTTTTGAGCCTATCCATTGTGTAGATCTGACTCACAAGTGGAATGAAAATGAACCTAATCCTAATCAGGTATAATTAATTTAGTGGAATGATAAGTGCCCACAGAAGTTCTTCTGTGTTTTTAAATTCATATGGAATATAATTATTCGATAATAGATAATATAAATTTTCATTCAAGATGAGATGGAAACCATTTGATATTCCTGAACGGGAACTGGAGCAAGTGGACTTTGTTGAGGTAAGTTGACATATTCATTAATTTGGAATAATCTTGGTGAATTTAGTCACCGCTACAAAAATTAACTTATAGTATATATGGCAGTGTAACTTTATCTCCACAATGAAGTATGCTTTGATTGACAAAATTGCACTGTCTTTCTCACAATCTTGCCAACTATTTAAATTTGATTAAATTTTAACAAAAAACCTTGTTTTCTGGTATTTTTAAGTATTTTAAAAGAGAGTTAAAAGTAATTTTGGATTTTTAAAATTACAAAGTTAATTTTTTAGGGTATTAAAACAATATGTGGTGCTGGAGATCCTAAAATTCGGCATGGAGTAGCGATTCACATGTATCTCTGTAATGTCTCTATGGAAGATAAGTGAGTATCTTAAGCATTGTATCAATTTTTCATTTGGAAATAAGTTTGCAAATTCAAATGACTTTTATTTTAATGGTAGAGTTATAAACTCCTTGGAATACAAAAAGATGGTGTAATAAAATTGACATCACATAACAATGATTGGGTCCTCTGTGTTTCAGTGGATTTGCCCACTTCCCTAGCAACATAGATGTTGTAGAGGACTCAGGTTGCTCTCCTCCCTCTCTTCTGTGTCACTAAAACTTAACTTGTTTGTCTGTCTGTCTGTCTGTCTGTGTGTGTGTCCGTTACTTGTTTGTCAAGTGTTTGGTGCAGTTTAGCCAAGTATGCTATAAAACCCAACCAATCTAAGGTTAATAATGTAATGCACAAAGACCCAACCTAACAATAATAACAGTTCTAAGAGCAACATACAGAATTATACACTCACTGCCTAAAGTTAAGCACGAAAAGTAAAATGCAAAAAAAACGACAAGCTTAGCTTTGTAAGTACAGCTTTGATTGACACGAAATGCAGCAGGAAAGTAGCAAATAGGTTTATGCATGAAACAAAACAAAGAATTAAATACAAAGATGGAAACAATATTGAATTTTCATAAGTGATAAGATCAAGTCATATTAGAGTCATCAACAAAAGGATGCTTGGATCCAAAACAAATAAACAAAACCGACATTAATAGGATATGTGACCACCCCTCATCCTCATACAAAGTTTACAGTGTGACCATGCTTTCCAAGGGGTGATCAACCGCCCCAGAGTCAAGTAATCACCAGTCCTCCTGTAGAGCAGTTTGCAACTGTGAGAGTAGTTGGGAGTGGGAAACTTGCAGACACAGCATGGCCAAGGGCATCCCATAGATTTTCAATGGGATTAAGATTGGGCGAGTACGCCGGCAAACCATGCGCGCAATCCCCTCACTCTCCATATAGTCGTCGACAATGCCAGCTCTATGGGGACATGCATTATCATCCATTAAAACTAAAGGACCAACTGCTGCAGCGTACAATCTTGCAGTGGGTTCTAAGACTTCACCCCGATAGCGGACAGCTGTCACAGAACCCAGTCTATAGATGTGCAGGTCGGTGCGATATCCCAATGAAATCCCGGTACACACCATGATGCTTCCTCCGTGGAATGCGTGATGCTCGATGATGTTCTGGGGCCGATTGCGTGTGCTTTGTTATCTCCAGATCCTTATTTGTTTGTCATTTGGCTCCAGGGTAAATCTTGACTCATCCGTGAACATAACTTTAGGCCATTCAGACACAGTCCAATTCACATGTTGCCGACACCATTTTAATCGTGCCCTTCTGGATTGGACAGATAGAGGAACACAAACTTGTGGTACCCAGGCGTACAGACCATTCATGTGTAGCCTTCGGTGCACAGTAGTAGCAGATATCGTCTTATCGACGCTGCAACCATAGATGTCACACGTGTGGTCTCTCTTCGCTACAACAGCAATATATCGATCTTCCGCGGGGGTCATTACCCTTGGGCTGCTGGCCACAGGTCTTCGAACAACTGTCTGCCTTGTTTGGAATTGTTTCCATAATCGTGGAATGATGAACGCCGAAGAAAAGAGCAACATCAATGATTGATTGCTCTGTTTCAAGGCATTCACTGAACGCCAACTCTAACTATCTGCCATACATCTTCTGGAAGCCATAGAAACACGTCTGTCTTAAAAACTAATAGTTTTGATAGTTCTAAACACTTTTTATCAGCACTTGCATGCAACTCCTCTAACCCTTCACAATGCTGGCTTCTTATACGACAGCCTTTTTTGCACATTTCTCGACACAAAACCCTGATTGACTGTTACACAACTCATTTGCATACTTCCTTCTAGCTCTGCAGCAAATTGCAGTCTCTCAAATTCAGATTGGCTTTTGGAAATTAACATTTTCCTCTCTGTGCTTAACTTTTGGCAGTGAGTGTATGCAATTAACAACATACAGTATTATAAGTACTAACAGTGTAACAAACTAACATCCCAAAGGTTTATAACTAGAAGTATATCTTATTTTTATATTACAATATCCTATTTCCCTTTTCTTTCATAAATATATCATCCTAAAATTGCATTTCTTTAGTATCCTATGTATCATTGTAGAATGTAATACAAGGGTGCTTCTTTCTTAGGTGTTTCTACAATGCTGATGGAGATTTTTTAATAGGTATGTACTTATTGAACTGGTTTACTAGTTTTTCTTTGTATCGGATTATTGTGGACTGTTAAAAATTACAGAAAATGGCTGCCCACACATGATTGTGTTGACAAAATAATACCATTGATGCTGAAAATTTAAAAAGGACTTGCAAAAATAAAAACACCAATACTTTCAATTCAAATCCATGTTCTGTTGAAATGAGAACATACTTTAAAAGACTTATCTCAGCTGTTATTGTTGAATGGAAGTTCTCTTGTATATGGCAAATGAAATATGAATTAAGATACAGGTTACTAAACGTGAGTATTTTGATTAAAATCTTTTTTATGAACAGCAACAATCATCAGGGTGAATGTTACTGAAAAATCTTATGATGAATTAAAATTAAGATGTGCACCCTTGAAATTATAGCATTTAATATGAAATTTCAAGGCAATCATAGATATAATTTTGTCTTTTTATAGTGCCTCAACAAGGGAGACTTACCATAACTACTGAATTTGGAAGAATGTATGTTGAACCAAACGAAATTTGTGTCATGCAGGTAATTTGTTTGTTAAAATATTCCTTAGAAATGTATCAAATGAAGAATTATAAGTACTATCTGTATGGAGAATTGTGCATTTAATGTATGAAAGTATATTCACACAACATTACCATGTATATTTATTATGGCATTAGTATTTTAGATCCAAATTTAGTCTGGTGCAATGCCTTATATTTAATTAATATGAGGCGTTGCGGATACAAAGGCCAACACAACATTGGTCGAAATTTTTTTTCTCCCATGTTTTGGTTTGTCAGACATTAGTGAATAATGGTATTAGCTTTTTGTTGAGTTCGCCCTTTCTAACCATATAAAAGTAGGGCTGACAGTAGCTCTCCTATCTTCTAAGAGTGGTAGAGCTCCAAGTTTAAATGTGTTTAGTTTGGAAACCAGCATTGTTGAGTTCACCCTTCGTATCTGCAGCATCTCATATGCTCTTTATGAGTTAACACATTATGAAAAATATTTTTTGGTCTTTTGTAGAGATTTATATACTATTGCTCTATCTTTCACTACTAGGAAATTAATACTTAAAATTGAGATTAAAGTTTTAATATGGGTGTTATATTTAGTTTTGGTGATTACTGTCAAAGATTTTCATTAATAATTATTTACATTTTATAAATTTAAGAGAAGTTTGTGCAAAGTATTATTTATACTGTAAATTGTATTTAAATTGCTAATTTGAACACTTAAATACTCACATGCAGCTAGGTATGAAGTTCAATGTTGGAGTTGAAGGACCAAGTCGTGGCTACATTCTTGAAGTTTTTGATGCACACTTTAACTTGCCTTATCTAGGCCCTATAGGTATGTGTTAATGATCACAGTTCAATTGTGATCAGTTAAAGTTCATTATATGCAATTAATCTTAATAAAAAACATCTTTTGTTTGCAAAAGAATTCTTACAGGTTATTGATATTTCCTCTAAAAATCTTGGTATGCTGCTTGCTGCCACAAGCAGCTGAAACAGGATTTTTGTTGCTATTTTTAAACTTTGGCGACTAGGGGTATCTTTCTTTTTTTAACAAACTCTCCTATTTTAAATTTTGGTGACTTAAAAAATGTTGCTGATTTTTTTCTGAAAATTCACCATAGGTCGAAGAAATTTTAGTTTTTTAATCTTTGCAAATGGAAATTGTTTTTTTGTTTTCATTTTTCTTCAGGGATAAAATTTTTCAAAGGACTCCAGTTTCATAGCATTGAAGAAGAACATCAAAATCTGGTAGCTAGATTGTCATGACAACCTTAAGAAAAAATATTTTTTTTTTCAATTTTAAAATTTAAATCTCTTGGTGAGATCTTCATTCTTAAAATGCACATTTTGTGTTTTAGCCAATTCATTTTGTATCTGAGCAACTAAAATTGCTACTAAATAAGGGTTTTATTGGAAATTTATTTTTTTAATTAAAGGCTATTACAATACAAAAACCAGAATCCTCCAGACCTCGGCCTTTCTGGATTTCAGATTATTTTCATTTTTTGTCAAAAAGAACCTTAATTTCTCCCCCCTCCCAAATTATTTTGTGTTTGCAATAGCAAAATAGCAGATATATAAATAATAATAATTTTTTAAAAAGGAAAAACTTTTTAATACAATGCAACAAATTTTACTTGCAGATCTAATTTTTTTATGTGGTATTTACTCTGAACATATCCATTATTTTGTGTTGTTTCGTCAAATAGGTTCAGGTATAGCTCTTTGTTCCTTAAAAATTGTCAGAAAGATGGAAAAAAGTGAGAAAAACAAAACGCTGATTAGCAAATGTACAGATTTGGTACTGTACTCTATTTTCCTTTGACAGGATTGTTTGTAGAGATTGGTGTTACAATTTAAGCCACTTGTCAGGGTGTCTACCAGACATGAATTCAGAAAATGGTCACGAAAAGTATGAAAAAAGTCACGAAATTAGCCTCTTAGTCACAAACTTTTCTGCTTTTAAAATGTTTCCTTCTTTTTAAACCCCATTTGAAACCAAATGAGCTTTTCCAAATGGTTGAGACATCACCAGAAGCTTGTTTAACGTCATGAGCGTCACCTAGAGATGTCGTGCATGCATGGAAAGGAAAGAACTCATGCTTCAAGTAATTTTCGTACAAAGATATTTGAAAGATGAAATTTTACTTACGAAACTGATATTTTCATAATCAGTTGACTCAGAAGTAGAACCTTTTTTAAGAAAATTTCAGAGTGATCAACCACCTTTGCCTTTTTTGGATGCAGAATGTTATGCAATGATGCAGTGTATAGCTAGTCACTTCATATTAAAAGATGTTATAAAATCTGTGAAAAATGCTAGTCAGCTAATTGCACTGGAGATAGCAGAAAACGAAAATCAACTTTGTTAGGGCAGTAAATGTTGGTTTTGGTGTTGTAGCAATCTGCAAAGGTGTAAAAGAATCCTTTGTATTTGCTTTTTGCTCTGATAGTAAGAAATTTTGACGCATTATATTTAAAAATGCTGAGCAAATTACCATTGCATAACCATATTATCAAAGGAGTGTCTTAATTGTCTCCTTCAATAATGCTGAGAAATGCCATTAAATTTAATCGTATCACACTAACATTGGAGGAGTTCGTTGCAAAACATCATATTACTTGCATCGAAGCAGACAGTATCGTAAAAACATCGCTGTGATTTGTTAAAATCCAAGTGTGAAAAGAAAAGCTAAAACTTTTTGACTGGAATCAACATAGGCTGTTGTATTGTTCAGTTTTTTTTGCGATTGGTCAGATCAGATCTGTAGCGGCGTGTAGGACGGGTTTGGTTTCATAAAAATATAAAAAAAAGTGCATAGATTAATGTTGTATGTGAGTTTTTTTATGTAGTAGTCTATACATTTCCATTAATTAGTGCATAGCTATTTAAATTTTGTATGCATAGCTTTAATGCATAGCTTTGGAGATATGCAAGCACAGAATATTTGTCAGCAAAAGGACAAGTATATGAAAACCAATTTTTTTTTTTAAATATTAGTTTCATAAATGATCATTTATTTTTGTTTGTAATTCTTAAAAATTAACGTCATAAAATTTGTTAGTACCAGGTCATGAAATTAAGACCTCTGACTTGTTCCAATCTGAAAATTTTGAAAGCACTAACGAGTGGTTAAATTACAGAGACCTACATGATGATATTTGCATGAATTCACTGAAATAATTATTTTTTCCCTTTTTATAACAAAATAATACTTTTTCTCAATCTCTTTTCATGTAAAACAGTGACACGTTAGGGATTGGTTATTAGAAAATACTGAATATTCAACTGAATTCAGTTCATTTAAGTGATTTTTTAAACACAAAAATCTGTATTAAACTGCTTTACATTAAAAATAATTTATGACTGCTCCTGACATGCTTTAAATACTCTTTCAGGGGCTAATGGACTTGCTAATCCAAGAGATTTTTTGACTCCAGTAGCTTTATATGAAGATCGTGAAGTAGAAAATTATACTGTTGTTAAAAAATTTCAAGGAAAGCTGTTTGCAGCTCGTCAAGTATGCTATATTCTTTTACAAATTGTTTTTAAAATTTTATCGTAGATTAATAACTTTTGAACAAATAGTTTTCATTTTTGTGCATCTGATAAATTTACCAACAGCTAAAAGAATTAAGAGTTTCTTATTTTCACAAGTGCTTTCATAAAGCCCAATTTGGTGCAATTATTGCTAATTTGGTGCTTTTAAGTATATTTTATTTTCAGAATTATTTTTAGGCATTTTAATTATCCTGATAATTGTGTCATTGTTTTTTTTTTTTTTGTTACAAAAATTTTTACATTTTTGTTCTTAGAGGGTGGTTGGTATATTTATACGCATTTTCTCTCAAGTAGAGACTGATAGAATAATTGAAAAAATCATATTTTATGTGTTGTGTTGCCTTTACTATGACTTGTTGAAGGGGTGACTCCGAAGAGTGCCAGCACCGTGACTAATAGTCTATTGTACTGAGACCCCCTGCTGATCCACTAAAGACCGATTGCCAAAATAAATTTTGGCCAGTACCTGGTTTGAAAATTTGACAGTTCCCAGGGTTCGTTACAGTGGTATCCCAGATATTCAAATTGTTGTGCAGAGTAATAGTCACACTCACACAAAATGTGTATAGAGCTCTCCTCTACCATCCGACAACCTCTACATAATGGGTCATCTATAACACCTATAATGTTGAGGTGTCTATTCAGGGTACAGTGACCAGCTAGGCCAATAACTATCCTGATTTCTTTCCTGCTCAAATTCAGCAGTTCCCTCAATCTATCCCAGTGAGATTGTTGATTGAGCTCTTTGGCTTGTCTTCAATCATTAGATTGAAGCCACGTATGGTAGGACTTGGCAAGGAGCAAACCCCTTATAGTCCCTCTAACCACATTTTGAGGCAGACCCAAAAGAGGCTCTGTTTCAATCAACTAGAGGGCTAACGCCCCCTGCTCGCTAACGCTCGCCAAATTCTGGGGTATATGATATTTGAGTATTTACACGGTGCAAAACAGTTTATCCGAAGACCCTTTTTACGTATTGCTGAACCATACAGCTAATGTTCTGAGGGAGCAGCGAGAAAGGAGAACTCTTGGGACTAGTATGTTCTAAATTCACTTTTAGTAACAGTATGGGTGAGTATTTACACCGACAAATAGATTTATGGGATATGATATGACAGTGTATTTACAATAATAACAAATTCTGGGGTATATGATATTTGAGTATTTACACGGTGGAAAACAGTTTATCCGAAGACCCTTTTTACGTATTGCTGAACGATAGAGCTACGGTTCTGAAAGAGCAGCGAGAAAGGGAATCTCTGGGGACTACTGTGTTCTAAATTCACTTTTAGTAACAGTGTGGGTGAGTATTTACACCGACAAATAGATTTATGGGATATGATATGACAGTGTATTTACAATAATAACAAATTCTGGGGTATATGATATTTGAGTATTTACACGGTGGAAAACAGTTTATCCGAAGACCCTTTTTACGTATTGCTGAACGATAGAGCTACGGTTCTGAAAGAGCAGCGAGAAAGGGAATGTATTGGAACTTTTAGGAACAGTGCGGGTGATTATTTACACTGACAAATAGATTTCTGGGATATATGAATGAATGAATTTACTATTATAACAAATTCTGGGGTATATTCATTCACATAAAACCTTCCTGCACACACAGTTGTGTATTTGAGAACTCGCAGATACAACAGTAACAGATTCGAAAGATCTCTCTAGAAAGACCTACGTACAATTGGCCATGAGTAAAAACTGGTTTGCTCAAATCTAAACATATTTTGTCAAAAGTTTGGCCCTGAGCTTTATTAATGGTCAGTGAAAATGCTAACCTAATAGGAAATTGTTTACGCTTGAATTTAAAAGGCATATTACTATCAGGTGGAATAAGAGGTATCAGGTAAGATTCATTATTTTCGTTACTTATTTTTTTTGCTTCAATAGTATTTTTCTGTAAATTTACCACAATAAGTGTAGTTCCATTGCACAAAACTTTTGAAGGTGCTAAATTTCTGAGTAACATTATAATAACACCTGTTTTTAATTTAAGTTTATGAGGTGGCATTCCAGTTGGTGTAATACTATTCAAAAATTCCTCTGAATATGTAAGTTGATCTCGTGGATCTTCACTGACTATTGTAACAATACTCTCATAAATGACTTCATTTCCTGGCATACACTGCAGTACATGATTATTGATTTGCATTGATGAATCATTTGTTACAGTGAAAATGGCACGATTTTTGAGCTCTTCAGGCGTCACTGTTTCAAAATCTATATCATTAAACAGTTGTTTGGCAGCATTTTGTGAATTTTTTTCAAGAGTTCAATTCATCAGGCCAATAAAAAGCTCCACAAAATGAGCGTATTTCTGTCATGAATCCACAGTCGTGTTCAGAAACACTTATTTCCACTTGGGAATCAGTTCTATTACTTAAATGTTGCTCCATCGCGTGCTCTGGCCGCAGTATTTCTAGCGGTAATTCTCTGAATTCGTTTGTCAAAAGATTCCCTAGTTCTCTGCTCTCTTCTTCGCAAATTATATTGAATTTTACGCAAAGAGCTAATTTTTCTATCAAAAACCTCTCACAATTATCAGGAAGATTGATCAAGCTTGAACGCGATGCGCTTCCCGTTGGTGAAATGAGGGATTTCAATATTTATTTACATTCGTAAAGGACAAACCCGTTGCCACAACCGGGAGAGAAATACAGGCCAATTTTGGGCCACGCATAAGCGTTTTTTTTATATAGATGGCGTTTGCCTTCACTAAATATGAAACGGAAAATAGATGGAAGATATACGACAAAGACCTAAGCTGAGAATATTCAAATAAAGATATTACAGACTTACAGGATGTCTGATATGAATATCCGTTCCTCATATTGCCTACCATAACTTTTTGAATACATATTTGTATCTGTTATTAATTTACTTTCCTTTTTCAGGGGCATTCTCCTTTTGATGTTGTTGCATGGCACGGAAATTACGTTCCATACAAGTACAATCTCTCAAATTTCATGACTATAAACACAGTTTCATTTGATCATCCAGTAAGCGCACTAGTTTCAGTTACTATCAGTTTCCAAGAAATTTGTTTCGATTTATGCTTGAAATCAAACTAAGTATCTTTTGTGCTCTTTTCACAGGACCCATCCATTTTCACAGTTCTCACTTGTCCGTCTACGCGCCCTGGCATATCTATAGCAGATTTTGTTATTTTCCCTCCAAGATGGGGTGTTGCTGAGGGTACCTTTAGGCCGCCTTATTATCATAGTAAGTTCTGGAAAATGGCGATTTTTTTTCTTTTTTTGTTAATTTTATGTTGGCTTGCAAAAGACTGGTTATTTTGATAGAATTATTAATGAGAGATGGATTATATGTATAAAGTATAAATGTTCTGCCCGAGAACATATGTATTGGGCTTACAACTGAAGGATATAGAAACTATAAAGCTTGTTTATATTTATCTAAATATGGTACTAGCTACTAACACTTGGACGTTGTTTTTTTTTCCTTTATATACTACCGCTTACACTAAAAAAATTAAATTTATAATAATCAACTTAGACTTAAGAAGTGTGCCAAAGAAAAAAAGCGCCAAGGCCGCTGCCACCACAATAAACGTAGACTGAAGCTGTACCCCTGTTTTAAATAAAATATAACTTAATTCAATTCAAATTTACAACCTATTTTCGAATATAAAATACCTTTTTTCAAAATCTCTAATCAGTTTCCATTGGCTTATATTTTCCCGTAAATATTCTTATTTTCTAATTAAATCAACTTTAAATAAAATAAAACTTAAAATTATTAACTTATATTATCCAAGAAATAATTTAACTTATTAAAACAATCATAAATATTGCCCTTAAAAAAAGCACAATTCGAAAATTTCCGTTCAAAAATTAGCTGCAGTCTGTATAAAGCGGTGGCCACCATCTTGGTGCACTTCTAAAGTTAGTTATTTTAGTTTATTAGAAGTTTTAACGGATTTTAAAAGAACTTTCTAGAATATTCAAAATGAAATTTTAAACTTTCCGCTTGCCAAGGTTATCATAAAAGACAAAATAACCTAGCATCTTTTATTCTAATAGAAAAAAAAATCACACATTAAAAGCTGATCAACTTAAAATATTTCATTTATACCTTTTCCACCGCATCATGACGTATCACAGCTGCTAGATAACAGCTCTGCTTTCTTAAGAAACCATAGGTTTCTTTTTTACCTACAACATTCGTAGCAACAACCTACACTAACTAGTTCAAAATCTAAGTTCTCCAGGTTTGCCAAAAAACTAATAAGCTTCTCGTAAAGAATTATTTTCATAGAGGAATTTGCAGGACTTATCAGCTTGCCAAAATTTAGGAATGCAATGTTGCCGAGAAATGTATCGTTTGGCACATTTTATGTTCACAGCAAAAAAAAGTCTGAATTTTTTTTTAAGTAATAAAAATCGGTCATTTTTATTTTCTCAAAAAATTAAGGAAAGTCGGAAATACCTACAAAAGTTGGAAGAATCGCATCCCTGATATAAGGAGTAGCACATAAAAATAAGGAGTTTTAAGAGTGCCTAAAAACAAAAGTCCATTAACTATTAAACTTAACTAACTTAGTTAAAAGTCCAAAAAACATTAAGGAGCGTGCAAACCCTGTTATATAGTGCATTGAAATTGTATACTTACTTATGAATCACCCTGTATATTCCCTGCATTTTGAGACTGACATATACTTATTTTTCTCAGTTGATATATAAAGGGGGTTACTCTATTTGTATGCCCGTCATTCCTGTTAAACTTATTGCTATTTTATACTTGTAGATGCATACTTTTTATTTGATTATGTAGCATGACATACAACTTTCTATTTGCCACCTTACTTCTGTTAATTTATCTAATGCTTAAACACCCTTGAAATTACCATTCGCTTTGGAATTTTATGAATTAAAATTTTGAAATTTCAAACCCAAGAAACTAGTATTTGACTGTTTAATCTTCACTATAAAAATCCAGAACCAAAATGTTTGTTATAGTTTAGAATGTGGCAAAGTAAACAAAAATACTGAAAACACAAATATATAGTTTTAATTGCATTTTATTCCTTGAACAATTAATAAATTAGATTCTCTGTCATAACTTCTATTCCTCTCTCTTACTAATATAAATATTGTATGTACTTTAGTGTTTTAAAGAGAAATCATGTCAAAATATATAGGTATGGTAAAAATTTAAATTGCTTTGGGTGTATGGATTATAAAAATTTTTAGTGTTTGTGTATTTCTAGGGAATTGCATGAGTGAATTCATGGGCCTTATTTTTGGAACATATGAAGCAAAGGTATGTTTCTTGTTCTTATTAATTTGATTGTTTATTTAGAAACTCACAGGCAAACTTATTACTTAAGATATTGAAAGCAGTCTGTTGTCTGCTTATAAAGTAATTTAAATGTACCTGCAATATAATCCTGTTGGAGGCTCACAGCCTCAGAAAAGTTGGCTAGGGGAACATCACTGAGTTGTAGGTTCAGTTTCAATTGTAGGTTGGTTAGCAGACCTTCAAACGTTCCAAAGTGATAAACTCCTTTATCAAATGATGTATGAAGACCCAGTATTTCTTGGTGTATGGTGAATTAAGGACCACATCCAAAATATGCTTTAACCCCTCGGCATTGATGCAGGAGAACAATGCTATGTATTTGGTTTGATAGCTCTTTAAGTTGTTGAACTGAAAGCATTTTCACATTGTGTGATCCAAAGGTGCACATTTGAATGCGAATACATTTGAAATTACTCTTTGGCTTTGGAATTGTTTTATCGTGAAGAAGAATTAAAATTGTACATGTACAATTTTAATTAATAATTTATTGTACTTGGAACCTAAGAAGAATAAAGGCAATCAGATTGTAATATGGAAATGTGCACCTTATTGACAAAAGATGAGGTACCTCTTCGCATTCAAAGTGAGGAAAAGTTGGTCATGATCTTGGGTAAATGAAGGAATGAGTCACCCTCAGCAAAACAAAAGCAGAAACTGGAATATGATTGTTTCAATTGCACATGACTAAGAAAGACTAAGTCAGCACTGATGGAGCCTCAAAGGTATCGAGTCCAATCCTGTTCTTTTCTTCCAAAAATTCAAAACTTTTATTTGCAATTACATACAACCTTGCTAGATACAAGACCATGCCGCTCGCTTAGCAAGAATCAGGCAGAAAACTGCTCATTTTTGTCCACAAATTGCACATGAAGTACTTTGACTGCGTTAAACCAATCTGCCATGCTTTGTTCTTGATGACTGCTGTAATCCTTTAATCTATCAACTCCTTTTTATTAGCCACAGTTTATCAATATAATTTTATACAATTGGAATTAAGAACCTTTATACTAAACATTTTTGTTTCAGAAGGTATAAGTTATGTAGCTTTATATTGTGTGTAAACACTTTATTTACAATTTATTTCTCTCCCAATAGGAAACCGGGTTTCTTCCAGGAGGAGCTACATTACATAATATCATGACTGCTCATGGGCCAGATGCTGAATGTTTCAACAAAGCTTCCACAATGAAGCTTGGCCCTGAGAAAGTAGCAGAAAATACAATGGTGAGTTTGAGTATCACTGAAATATAACCCACAAGCATTACTCACTAAATCAGCATCTCATGAATATTTTTTCTTGCAAAAAATCTTGTGGTGTTGAAAAATTAACCAGAGTGAATGGGAAAATTCCATGTTACTCTAGCATTTGTTTCTATATGGATAGATTCAGATGTAATATATATAAATGACTAAATCTTATCTAATATTTCATATCTAACTTTTGTTAGCTACATGTAATTAGCAGAACTGTTGAGAGAAGTTCCAACTAGGGATGTGACATCGATGTTTTATTTTTAAAAAAAATTGATGTATTGGAGCCAATGTTTTTGTAACATCGATGTTTACACTTGTCGATGTTTTATTTTTAAGTAAAAAAGTACCATTATAAAAATTTAAAAAATAACTACATTTTCATAATCAGTAAATTGAACATACTTTTAGACCAAAGTGGCCAAGTGTGAAGGATCTGAAAGGTAGGGATGCGACATCGATGTCTTAAAAAACATTGTTGTATTTACCATCGATTTATTGGAGCCAATGGAACATTACATCACGGAAATTGAACATCGTTGTTTTTAGGTTGTCAGTGTTTTATTTTTGAATGAAAAAAGAACCATAGTCAAAATTAAGAAAAATAACCGTGACGTATTTGTCTGTGATGACGACATAGTCATCTGACCGTGGTTCAAAATTACGAGGTGTTGTCCTCGAATCTTTCCCTTAAGGGACTGATTCCAGACCGTCGTCAATAGCCCATTGTGTTGCTCTAGTACGACGTTAACTAAAATTACCAATTACCTGTGATGACGACATAGGTCCCGTCAGAAAGACTTTTTTCCCTAACTGGTGAAAAAAGAAGTCTTAAGATGGAGAAAGTTAACAAACCTCTTTTTTACGAACTGCAAATAACAAATATTGAGAATAATTATAGGCCCCAATATTTTTTATTTACAGTACATAAAAAATAAGTATGTTGTGTTTTCTCCCAATAAGTTGATAAATAATTAATAATAACCAACAATAATCATTGTTATGTACCTACCTAAATATACTAATACTTAGTAGTACCTATTAGGGATGCAACATCAATGTCAATGTTTTCAAAATGTCGTTGTTTTATTAAAAAAACATTGATGTATTGGAGCTGATGTTTTTTTTTTAACATTGATGTTTATACTTGTCAATGTTTTATTTTTAAATGAAAAAAGTACCATTATAAAATTTAAAAAATAACCGAGTAGCATAATTTTCATAATTAGTAAATTGAACATACTTTTAGACCAAAGTGGTCAAGTGTGAAGAGTGAAAAGTAGAAACATTGATGTTTTCACATTGTCAATGTTTTATTTTTGAATAAAAAAAGTACCATAGCAAAAATTAAGAAAAATAACAGTGCAACTAAGTATTTGTCAGTGATGAGAGCAGCCGTTCCATCAAAAAGAGTTTTTTCCCCTAACTGGTTTGACAGTTAGTGAAAAAAGAAGTCGGCTTAAGGTGGAGATTGTTAACTTCTTTTTTACAAGCTGTAAATAACAAATATTGGGGCATATAATAATTATAGGCCCCAATATTTTAAACTTACAGTAAATAAAAAAATAAGTTAGTTATGTTCCCCACATAAGTTGATAAATAATTAATAATAACTAAATAATTATTGGAATGTACCTACCTAATTATACTTATAGTTGGTAGTACCTATGTCAAATTGTTGTTTTTTGAACTTGTTTTGACAGTTAAAAAAATCTTAGTTAAAACTAAGATTTTTTTTTAACATTGATGTTTATACTTGTCGATGTTTTATTTTTAAATGAAAAAAGTACCATTATAAACATCAAATTAATAAACATGGCAAATGACAAATTAAATCCCCCGCACAAACATTAATGTTTGTGGTTACTAAACCAGATTTAAGAAATTAGGGGGGGGGGAGTTTAAATATACTGATGTTTAAAAACATCAATGGTTTTTGGTCAATGTATTTTAAACATTAATGTTTCATGTTGAACATCAATGTTTTGTTATCAATGTCGCATCCCTAGTTCCAACACTTTTCTTAAGCCACGTTTACACCGGAGTTGCAAATATTTTTCTCCCCCTTCTTATGGTGAAGATGGTTTACAACCCCTTCGCAACTCTTTGTAGAGAAGAGTAATCACCATCTATCAAAATGGCGAGTGTGTAGGACGTTGTGCTTGCAGCAGCAGTTTGCGTAATTTTGTCGCAACAACGGGCACCCTGGAATACTAGTATTGGGTGAGACCATCGTTAAAAGCAAGAGGCAAGCGATGAGGACAATCTCACAGATAGTAAACAAAGGTGATCACTGGGTGCCGAAGGGCAGGGGAGAGCAGTGATTATCTGCAATATCAAAATAAGGGGGCCTTTTCATCCCAAATTTCGTCTTGCAGAAATGTCCCCTTAAAAGTTGCAGTCCTTTGATCTTTACCAACTCCTGGTGGAAAACAAAATTGTAGTTGCAAACTCGCCAAATTGCCACCCCGACACGAAATCTTGACGATAAATTAGTGCTGTTTATCGGAATATCTGGAATTCGGAGGGGGGATGCTTTTGCAAGTTCAATGTAAACGCGGCTTTAATTTGTTTATTTCTATTCACCTCAATAAATTTCAATACATCAAATATGTAATGACTAGTGTAATTTCTAATTAATAATATTCCACTAAGGTTTAGTCATTTAACTTAAATAAAAAATCGGGAGTTTTACCTCATTCGAGAGCTTTTGCTATTGTAATTTTTTGGGGATGCAAGATTTTCGAAGGGATGCCGATTTCGAAGTTTTGTACCAAGCTGTGGCAACCTTTTAATACATAACTCTATTTCTCAGTTAGTTTAGAAAATGTATTTACAGTATATTTTTCCATTATTTTTTTATAATGAATCTTTTTGTCTAGGCATTCATGTTTGAAACTTCTCTAAGTCTGAGTGTCACATGTTGGGCAGAAAAGGAATGCCAAAAACTAGACGCTGACTATTACAAGTGCTGGCAGCCATTAAAGAAAAATTTTGACCCTAACTGGAAGTCAAATATGTAAGTTCCTTCAAGTCAATCTATTGTGGTATTATATCTGCTTTAATAGTAATGCAATACATGCATAAACTTTTAGAATTACAATAACAATAGTTTAAAAAAAATTATGATACTGTGAGAGATTAATTATTTTCATTCAAAATGAACTTTGCCCTATTACCCCTGAAATTATTCGTTTCTAAAATATGAAAATACTTGTATTTTAAAATAATGTAAAGAAGTATTTTCTAGTTTTAAAAATTGTATAAATGCTCTTATTTCCTCAAATAGGGTCAGGTGGGGGAAAGTGGGCCCATGGGGTAAAGTGGGGATATATTGAAAATCACCTATTTTTTCCCTTTTAAATTAAAATATTTAGTTAATTCTTTTTTAGAGACATATATTGAGATTATGCAAATATTTTTATTTTAGTTTTAGAAACTGGCAAGAAGTTTAATATTTACTAACTATCTTGTTTATGCTTATTGCACATCGTATGTTAGTTCAAGCTGCTGATGAACTTTCTTCTAAAATCATTATTAACTGGCAAGAACTATTAATTTTAGTTCAGACTTGTAGAGAAACAGATCTACATAGAAAGATAAGAATAAATTTTATAATTCTATTTATTATGAGTTGTTTTCTGAGGTGGGGTAATTTGGGCATATGGTGTGATTTAGAAAGTGTTGTTTGATAGGGATATTTTTTACCTGTTTTAACTTTAGTAAATGTCTAATATTCTACAGCCATTAGATGTTGGATGCTTTGTCCTATGAAAAAAGCTTGGAAGGAGATTTTGAAACATTGGTTTAGAGAAAGCAGATTATAAAATGTTTCGAAATAATGAAGCCGTAAAAGTATGTAAAGGAGCTGGACTTTATCCTCTGAACAAAAAGGTCATCCAACACCTTATTCTCATTGCAGAAAAGAGAAACAACCAAGAGCATTGTATTTTCTGAAGCAGTTTCTCGACTCGCCTTTAAAAGATTTAAAGAAAGAAATACTGCAAACTCTATCCTACTCCATCTGTGAATACTGTTTTTAGCCATTGAGAATTCAAATAAAAAGCAAAAAAGAGTACAGAGTAAGAGTGGCAAGGTTTAAACCTATGAAAATGTTTTGAGAAGGTTAGATCTCTTCTCAATTCGAATTTGGCCAAATTTGACAGTGAGCATTGCCCTTGGTGTTGTGAAGCAAACCAACACCATAGGCAATACCATGATGGCTGTTATCCAATAGGCTACAAATTCTCATTTGGAACTACTGGTAACTCCAGCAAACAATATGTTATGACTGTTTTCCAATAGTATACACTAATTTTAGAACTACCCCCACTTTACCCCACCATGGGGTAAAGGGGAGCTATCAAAACATGCTATTTTGAGTATATCACTGAGAAAACAATCTAACAAAATTGAATAGTTATCTTCATGTTTAATCTATATGAATCCCATGTATATAAAATACATCAAAAGTTTCATTAAAATAAATTTAATAGTTTGGTTTTAGGGGCTTCTCTAAAAAAAGCTTGACTTCACCCCCACCTGGCCCTATCTATAAAAACTTAATTCTTCTATGTTCTTGATATTCATGAAAATATGCAGTCAAATGTCGGTTTAATTTAAAAGCTAGTTATCAGTTGAAAAAGCAGTGCATCCGCATGTTACATGACAAACTATTATTTTTTAATGCAATATGTTTATGCATAAATGTTAACCTTTAATCTTAGAGAATCAAACTTAAAAATGCATTGTTTCACAAATTTATTAAAAATGTATATTTTTTAATTTCAGTTCTGACATTGTGTGATAAACCACCCACAACACTAGCAACTATGCAATAACAGCAAGATCAAAGACCTATAAAAACTGTTTCAGAGCTGGTTATATCCTACTTGGACAACCAAGAAAAGATTTTATCTTGTTGCGCTTTTTGTTATGACAGATTTGTACAAAATAAAACATTCATGTATTTTGATAGACACTTGTTGCCTGCCTTGCTACAGTCGTACAATCAGTTACATATATGAATTCTGAATCTAAAATGTGTTAAAATATAGACCCTTATACCTGTAAATACACAGTTGCTTATTATGTAATAGGAAGAATTAAGATAGTTGAAACATTGTAAAATATGTAATATATTTATTTTCTCTCAATTTTATATACATTTGATTAAATATTTGTACAATGAAAAAATATTCACAATTTTGTTTCTATTCTTTTCTGTATCTGAGCTATGAGTCTCAGGCAGTAAAATTTATTATAATCTGAAGGCAGTTTTGATAAATTGATCAGAGCCCTATCAAGGGATGCAAAAGCTTGCTGCGCTGGTAGAAGATCTTTGTTTCCGTATGGGTCTTTTTTGTCGTAAAAGGCTGGATCAAGCTCTTTCCAAAACACATTCACTGCAATGCCAAAATCTAAATACTTCATATTGTGAAACCAGAATGCTAAAAGAAACACAAGTGCCTTATTAGCTAGGAGAGAATAGCAAAATTATGCTTGTGAAAAGCAATCACTTAAGGGGGTCCGAGACACAAAAATCGTCAAATTTTCTAAATTTTTTTTATTATTTTAAGAAATTCTCTGTGTTTTTCTGCATAAAATGACGTCTAAATCATGTCTCTATCTTAATTAGAACTAGAGATATAATAATTTTTGTGGTGCGTTGTTTTGAAAATCTAACACTCTTGACAGTTGTTGTCATGGCAACAACATTTGTCTTTGAAACTTTAAATGCGTTTTTCTCCATGATACATTTTTTCAAGATTTCCTGTATTCAAATTGCTATAAGTCGAAAACCGATAAAGTTTAAGGGTTGAAATTTGGAATATATCTTTTTCAAACATTATACTTTAATTTTGATTCAGAAAATTTGAAACAAATATTTACTTTTAAAAATATGACTTTTTAAAAAAAAAGTACCTTAAAATTTTCAAAGATTTTCATTCAAATATTTTTTATTTTTTATTAAATTAATATTTTTTAAATTGCTGAATCTAAATTAAAGTTTATAAATTTGTGAATAATTTACTGCAAGAATTTTGAAAATTGATCAAGAATATTTTGAGTTTTAGCAATTTAAAATGACCCCTCTTTTTTGCAAAAATTTTTAATTAAAAATTTTTTGTTAAGTTTTGGAAAAATTTTGTGTTGTGATTTTGCTTATTAGTTAAATGGATAATCAGTAAAAAAAAAATTCTAAATTCTAAATTAATTAATAAAAAAAAAATTTCGATGTGTCCCGAACCCCCTTAATGGTCATGTGGTCTGATAGCAGTAGCATGGTGAAACATTGATAACTGGGAATGCAGATATTCCAGGGTTCCCACGGTCATTGAAAAGTCCTTGAATTTATTTTTCCGAACAAGGGGCCTTTGAAAATTACGGAACTTGGTAAAAAGTACTTGCTTTTTTTTTTACTAGTACAAAATTGTGTCATTTCATATTGTTAGAACTTGTCCAGACTAGTTTCCTTCACAGCAGGTGCGCCATTTGAGTATCATTCTGAATAAAGTCGGTGTTACGCGCTTTGACACCACGTGATATATAACAGACTAACCACAGTTGAAGGCTTGGGTAAAAAAATATAGTTACAAAATTGTCATTAAAAAAAATATATTCACGTTTCTCTTTTTAATTGACAACTTTTGCATATACAGTCAGTATCGGCTATAAGGTCAGTTTTCTAAAGTCCTGTCTAATTTAATAGGGAACATGTGTTAAAGCGCACTGCTTATATAGTCATTTTATTTTCCTGGTTATATGATCGTTTTTAATCTTTTCAATGAGGTTATCGGGTTTTTTTTGTTGAAAAATAGTAATTGTAACATTTTTTGAGACGGGTAGCAACACAGGGAATGACTGGAAGAAAGTCCTATGAAAGATGAATCTGCCAAGGTGTTCAACGTTGATGAATGTAGACTTTTTAATAGGATATTGCCAGACAGAATTCTTTGTTTCAGAGGTGAAAAATGTGTAGAGGGAAAGAAGGAACGCTTAACCGTGTAGTGCAGCAGACCTCAGCGTTGAGCTTACCATGAATTTGGACCAAGGTCCCAATCCATACTAGGAGAAACACCCCAGACCATAATTCCACCTCCACTGAACATTACTGTGGGCACAATGCATTCTGGCAGGAGGCGTTCTCCAGGCACTGCCCTTCGAACGGCAGAGGGTGAACCTTGATTCGTTGCTCCACAGAACCCGTTTAATAGAATTAAATTTTAAAATGTTCTTATATGTTTAATTATTTGTACTCATGAATACTATATTCTGATAGGTGAATATAATCTTGCCATAATTAATAAAGTAGTATTGTTCTGCATCTATGGTCACCCTGCTTAAATGGTCTAATTTTTCTGGACTGCTGAGCTGACCATATAACCGATACTGACTACCTTGTTTTAGGTCGTTATGAAAAATTTCAGGTCTTTAAAAAATTTTTGGGGGAGTTTTGAAAGTCCTTGAATTTTTTTGCAGGCAAAGGTGTGCGAACCATGTATTTAATAGAAAACAATTAGTTAAAGGAACCCAAAAGGCAGAATTGAGCTTAATCCTGGCAAATCTGGATGATCTAAGCACTATCTAAGAGCTTAAGGCTGTCTTTTACAAAGGTTGGAGAATGATATGGTGCATATTATCTAGAAGCTGTATGCATAGCATCTATTCTAGTTTCAGAAGGAAAGATGGGGTAGGGTAGAAATATCCATTGCACGTGACAAATAACACTAACCCAGGGCTCGAAATACCCGAGTGCACTAGAAAATAAAATTGTGCACCTAATTTTTTTTCCGCTAGGTGCACACAGTTACAGCCGTGCACTGGAGAAGGTAGAATTTAGATTTTAAATATTTTTATTTACAACTACTACTAACCTATCTAAACATACCCAACTAATAAAGTAGTTTACATTACAAATGTGCACCTCAAATATAACATGTGCACCTAATTTAAAAACTTAGGTGCACATGTATTAAAAACTATTTCGAGGCCTGCACTAACCTATCACACGAAATATTTGAGGCTGAAAGGCTAAAGCATTTGCTATCAAAGGTTGGCTTTTGTGATGAAATTGATGCCTTAGTTCAGCTTTATGTAAAAATCGTGTTTGCTTTAAGTTTTCTAAATGTTTATTTGTTTACATGAGATGTCGGGCTTCAATGTATGCTTGGCCACTGCCTGATGGGGAATTCAATCTTATTTATAATTTTGCCTTCACAGGAACTAAAATAAAACATTGCAACAACAGCTCATGCACTATGACTACCACAAGAACTGCTCCCTCCATAAAGCCTGTATCTGTTGGTTGCCATAGAAACATATCTTAAACCCATTTTCTGCAGGAAATACTTGAAAAATGCATTTAAGTTTGTCACATTGCTATACCTAATGACAAATTGGAAATATATTTGATATAAATTTTTCGTTGCTGAGAACTATATATCTCTAACGTGGCACGCAAAAAAGACGTTATTAGTTATTGCGTTTTGGCAACATTGTACGATTGTTTGCTTTTCACGAAGCCTCGCGCTTCAATTGAGATTATAGCGTTATCGGATAAAATTTTATTGAACAAAAAATGAATTTTAGTCGAGCTGTGCAGTTAATAATAGAAATCAAATAAAGCGGATGATCTTTTCAGGGACATTTAAAAAAAGGTCATTTTCAGGGTCAACAATTATAGTTCAACAAGACGCTTGCACTACAACTTTCGGCAACAAACTCAATGAAAAAGTGTGGGTCGTTTGAGTGCTGGGAAAATGTACACACAAACAACATGCTGGGTATTCAATTTCCAAATCAGCGCTCACATTTCGAGTCAAAATTTGCTCAAAGTTTTCATTTGAATTCTGATTTCAAAGGTACTGTATATATCTTTTCTGGGTGGTGTGGTAGCAAACGGGACAGTCTTTTTTTCTCGCCAAAGTGGTAACCTTTCCTTTGGCTGTTTTTATGGCAACCCTATTAAGAAGATTAGGATTAAAGACGTTATCTGATTGGAATTAAACCGTGTTTTGAAGTGAAAATAAACGTGCTCTGATTGGTTTAGATTTTTTTTTTCTCGCCCTCCACCCTTTTCTGAAAAACAGCAACAAATTTAGATTTGAAAAATATTGTTTTGGAATATCATATTTTGTAAACAATTCCTTCTGCTAGGACACATGTCTTCATTGATGCGAGCGAAGCGAGCTTAGGTTCGCGCAGCGATCCAATGCGGATTGCGAAGCAATCCTCTGGGGGTTAGCGAGCAGGGGGCGGTCCCCCTAGTACTAGTAAATTTTCTGCTGCCAACATTTGCACCCAGACAAAATTAACGCATCTAACAATCAACCTTACACAAAAGACACGAGTCCTGTTCCTGTAGTGATCACCACCCAGACGTAGTGCCAGGGGCAGTTCTGGTGGAAGATGGACACTAGATTTCATTCCTTCACATTGTTTCATAAAACTTACTTTATACTCATGATCTTTAAATCAAGAAATCGACTAAAATTTCTTATCCTTTACTTGCTTTTTACTGTTTAAAATCAAGTTATAAATAGTAACAAGTAAACTCTTACCAGGAATAAATAGTACATCTCCAGGAAGTAAACAACATTCGTAGCAAGTAACATTCCTAAATTTAGGAAATTTTTCAAAGTCAGGATTTTCTATATCCATTACCTCTGACTTATCACCTGAAAGTACAGATTAACAAGTAAACTTTTAGGAACAAGAAAATAAAAGGCAGTTACAGAAATTGGTTGAAAAGGTTGCTCACCATTTAAGTACAAATTCAGAGCATCTGTTGGTGGAAACAGAACTGCACGTTTTCTTCCCTTAACTTGGATCAGTGCATTATCCATAACCTGTAATCAGAATTGCTGTCACTTTATTTTTCAGGAATGAAAGTAGAAATAGTATTTGATGGGCAGGGACATCATACTTTTAAATTGATTGATGTAATACACTAGTGTGCTAAACTTAAGCAACAAAGTCACTTTTCAGCATACAGCAAAGCTGCCAATCCTTCCGGATTACCCGGAAACTTTCCGATTTTTCATAATTTTTCCGGCTGGAAACAAGTTTTTTCCGCTTTTTGCATTTTTTAAAGATTATCGCTAGATTATAGATTACTGAGCATTCCCAACTTACGTGTTACCCAAGTAATATGTAAATAAATATTATAGCCAAGAATAGAAATATTATAATCAAGAATTGTGCATTTAAATTATGCTATTATTAAGATACAAACAGAAACCTGATGTATGTTAAACTGTTATGTATACAAATTAAGGTTTATAGTTATTTTCTAAAATTAGTTTAAATTGAGGTTAGTTTAAGTTTTCTAAAGGTTGTTTTAATACATTGTATTACTGATATTACTAAAATTTTTTATTTTAATCATAAATTTCTGCCCTTCGGTTCATATTTTTAATAAAATGTCAATGCCAAGTATGAATAATAAATTCTGTTTTTTACCCAAAATCTTCTTTTTTTTTTACCTTATCCAGTTGGCAGCTATGAAATTGTAGAAAAGGGTTTTTTGCAATCAGTACAATGAAAATCCAACTCGGTAGAAAGGTGAGGTATATTGAAATATCAGGAGCATGACGTGAGGGCACATGGAGTCGGCGCGCACAGTGCAAGACAACTTAAAAAGGAGGAAAGGCATATTTGCTGCAAGTGAAAGTGAGATCGTATGTGCAATATGGCTTCAAGAAACCATTAGAATGACTACACGTGGTAGAATGATCGGAAAGCTTGAGGAGGGGCGTAGTTTGGCGAGTGTTGCCCAAGAGTTTGGAATTCATAAATGTTGTTCCACGAGCTTGGAAAGCCTTCCAAAGGACAGATACAGCTGTAAGAAAAGTTGGTGGTGGTTGGCCAAGGAAAACAACGGCAAGTGATGACCGATATATCATTGTGTAGGTGAAAAGAAACCAGACAACGGGCAACATTGCTCAGCAGCTGCGTACAGCAACCAAACGACAGGTGTCCCGGTATACTGTGGTCAGGCGCCTTCATAAAGGTGACCTATTCACTCGCTGTCCTGAATGCTACGTACCATTGACAGCAGCACCGTTTACAGTGGTGTAACGAACACAAAGACAGGACATCTCATCAATGGAGTCACGTCCTCTACTGAGGAGAGTCGTTTCAGTCTGACAAATGATTCTATGCCAGTTGATATGGAGAGGTAGGGATACCCTTTCATCCCACTAACATCAGTGAAAGAGACCGTTGGGGTGGTCCTGGCATGCTTGTGTGGGGAAGCATTATGATGAATGAACAGATGGAGCTACACATTTTTCAGAGCTTCAGTTACCGGAGATCCTTAATGTGATGAAGTTATCTTCCCCCACGTGCATCCGATCAGAGGTGCTATTGGTCAAGACTTGGTTTTTAAGGACGACAACACAAAGCCACACAGGTCCCATGCTGTTCATGAGTTTCTAGAAGGTGAGGATATTCATTGAATGAATTGGTCAGAGTTCTCTGATTTAAATAACACTGAACTTGTGTGAGATGCTTTGGGAAGACGCCGGCCAGCACAATAGTATCCTCTGGAGAACACCAGACAACTTGACACAGATGCTCATTGAGGAATGGGCACTCTTACCTCAAGAACTGTTGAATAATCTGGTGTTGAGTATGGACAGACGTTACCAGACAACCATTGCAGTTAAAAGAGGTCATATCCATTACTAAGGGACTTTGGTTTGTTATTCTCCCTCATGGCCAGACTGTTTTGTGCCAACTCCATTCTATCAATAAAACCTTTTTCTGCTGCATCCATACTGTATTCATCCTATTAATTTTTTCTGCTACTATGCTTTCTTCATCTTTTAAGTACTACATTGTGCCTCTGTAGTATGAATTTCATGTCTCCCAATTGATTTTTTGCGGAATTACAGCAAAATCAGAAAAGTTGCTTAAGTTTTGCACACTAGTGTACTTGGGTTTCCACAGAAGCTTGAATGACAAAATTTTTTGTAGATATTTAAATTTATTTGTCAATGGTTTTTACTCAATTGATTATTTTCATAAAACACTACACAAGAAGTTAAAGAACTATACTATTTATCTTCACTTTAATACGTAAAAATTCACTCCTGTACTGTCACCATCTATCAGTAAACAAATACACATTTTGTCATCTCGCATAAATAATTTTTCATATTGTTGCAATTGTATTGGTTTGATCCACTTAAGGTTATTAGGATTTATAAAAAGGAAATTTAAGCTTTTTTTAAAAAAGCCACAAATTTTCAGGATTTATTATTTTAAGAAAACTTTAGAAAATTGCTAGGTTTTTGGGTTGGTTTGGGGGTTTTATAATACTCTTATCAGTCATCTAGAAATCGCGAAAATTTCCTCCTGTATTGTCATCATTGATCAGTTAACAAATACACATTTTGACATCCTCACATAAATAATTTTACATATTGTCGCAATCATTTTGGCTTGGTCCACTTAAGGTTTGTAGAATTTATAAAAAAGTAAACTTTATCTTTTAAGAAGCCACAGAATTTCATAATTCATTATTTTAAGAAAACTTTAGAAATTGCTAGGTTCTTTGGTTGGTTTCGGGTTTTTACAACACTTATCAGCCATCTAGATAACGTGAAAATTCACTCCTGTATGGTCACTTGATCAGTAAAGGAATACATATTTTGACATCCTCACATCAAATAATTTTACATATGGTCGCATTCGTTTTGGTTTGGTCCACTTAAGGTTTATAGGATTTATAAAAAAGTATATTTTAGCTTCTTTTTTTTTTAAAGCCACAGAATTTAGAAAAATGTTAAGTTCTTTAGTTGGTTTTGGGTTTTATAATGAAGTCATATTTGGCCAACCTGACCCCAACATCAAATGGACACACAAGGAAAACTAACTGACAAACAATAAATATAGATGGGAAAATCGAACCTGTCTCAGATACAACTGGCAAGTTAAGAGATCACAGGGACCTAGGTTCATCAAGAAATGTCCCTTACTATATTTAGGCATTTATTACTTTTGTAGTGGTTATTTGCTATGTTCTGTGATAAATCTCAAAACTCTCACTCTACTAAAAATATTAGCAAACTGCTTTTTACCATTGGAACAGTATTCTACTCCATATTATTTTTTTACTTGAAGTAAGGCCTACTTAAATTTAAATCTTGACATTGTTGTCAATGGTAAATTAATTCATGAGGATCTAAATTCAGTTATCTTTTTCAAAAAACGACATGTAAAACAGATATAATAGAAAATGTACAAAAGCTTGCAGTTACATCATAATGTGTCCAGATGGAAACACCTTCAGAAGCTATACGAAAGATACTGGAGAAAATATCTTTTTCAGGAACAAAATCAGGAAAGATGATGTCTTTAGAAACTGCAGGAAATTGCTGTCGAAGATCAGCAACATCTTTCCTGGCATCCTTACCCACTGACCGTAGGTAATAAGATTCTGTCTATCAATAAAAAATAAATAAATTACATCATTATTTAAAATCTATGTTCAGTTTTCATAACTTGTTTCAGCGATTTTCAATCAATGTGCCACGAGAATAGCAATGGTGTACCTTACAAATGGTGAAACAGCTTAAATTGTATACAAAATGTTTCACATCAATGGTTTAGATTTGCAAATGTGTGGACAAACAATTTCACGTTATGCCAGCATTAATAATTATGAGTAGTACTTTTTCATTACAAAGTAATATAAATAATTGTCATATAATTACTTTAATATTACAATAATAAACAAAGTACCCAAAAAAAATTATTTTTTTGAAAAGCCACTTTGGAGCAAAAAGGGATAGGTAATCAGTATAATTTTAGTATATGAATAAAAATTATACCATTTTTTCAGATCTGCAAAAATATGTATTTTTGGTGCAATGCAGAATTTTAGAAATTAGTTTATTTTGCACTTACAATGCACTTTATTTTGTAAATAAATTTTCCTTCATGTAATTTTGAACTAGTTCAGTGACAAAAATCTTAATTTCATTAAATTTTTTTTTTCATACAGGAATTTTAACTAAATATATATTTTTTTGAATACATCTCAAAATTTAAATTTGGTAAAATTCCTTTACTCATCTTCATGCACTTACATTATATATAAGAAAATATGTAGTTATTAAGCTTTAGTGCACACAAAACTAACTTTAGCACTATGCACAAAGTTATGTAATTAAATTCATCATAATTGTTTTGAAATTATTCTAACTAGCAAATAAAGGTTAGGTTAGGTATTTAATTAACGTCACAATGGGGTTACACTACGGGCTATTGGTGACAGTCCAGGATCGATCTTGAAAAACAAATAATTGTATGTCTAATAAAATAGCTTTGTTTAGTTTTTGAATAAGAAAATATTTAGGTAAAAAAATATCAAATTTAAGTATTAGTTTACAGTTAACTAGTAAAAAATAAATCTATTGTTGGCAGTTTTGAGTACAGATTATATTTTAAACCTTGCATTTGAAGTCTTGCAAGCTAACATCACATTGCATTGTTTTCAATAAGAAATTATCATTTAAAGGGCATATAAAAATTATAAGACGTTTCTTATTAGATAAGCAAATACTTACTGGGGACATGAAATAATGATCCTCAGAATGCTCTGTAGCTGATGCTCGATGCAAAAATTCTTCAAAAAACAATGTTCTAAATACAAAATTACATAATGTCAAATGAAGTTAATATCAAAGTTATATGCATATAGTCACTTGTGAGTACATGTGTTCAGTACCAATTTCAATACTAATACAACAGAGATGAAGCTAGACTTTTTCGAACCTGAAGCAAACGAAGCTGGCCTCTGCCAACTACAAAAATTAAGTATTCAAAATGAAGATTAAGCAGTTATTTAAATAATAAGGATAATATATACTTAACAGTGTTAATTTGATAATAAATTATTCACAATACTAATTTTTGATTGAAATTAATTTTTGTTCATGTATCTTTAGGACGAAAGTAAGAAAGGGTGCCTGTGTGGTCATACATTTGTGAGAAGAAAATTTATTGTTTTGTCTATGAATAGTAATGATTTTAGGGATTACCCAAAAGAATGAATTGATTTTTATAATCATTACATTCTAAAGAAAGAGTGTATGAAAGCATTGATATCACATGCATATAATGGAGATATTACTGTGACAAAGACAAAATTGCCTAAAATAACATAACATTTTCACTAGAAAAATCAAATATATTAATAAACAATTCTGAAATGACACCCTTTAACTTTTACGCTGTGGCAGATAGAGAATTGTCACCACTACAATTTCGTTTACACAAGTGGTATGGTCTAAATCTGTGTACAGAGGATGTTATCCCCTTTTAAGTGACCGCTGGCATCAATCACCATTTATGAGCTGTCAGCGACTGACCTTCTAAAGGATCCCTCCTTTTGTTCGGTACCCTACCCTGTTGATCGTGAAGTGTGAGCGCTTTGGGGAAAGGGCAGAAGGTCACTCTGATGATATCTCTCTAGCCCCAAACGGTATGTCACACAAAACTATGAAAGGAAAGCGTCAGTCATAAAATACCACTTAAGGCTCTATCACTCAAGTTAGGTAATTAGGTAAGGGGGGTTCAACATGCAGGTGAAAGGGCCGTTCCTGGAGACGATTGAAAAAAAATCTGAGCCCAGTAGTGTAAAGGTTGAGTTATTGGTGCTTGGGCACTGTCTCTCTAACACTTTTTTAGCTACAAATATACAAATATGTGTACAAAGAAATGAACCATCGTAACTATTTTAAAGATCAATCATATACACACAACTAAGTCAGCTTAAAATATCACATACTTGTACATGAAGTTTTTCTTCAAGAAATCCAAACTTTTAAATTCAGATACATGAATTTTTACTTCTTCTTTTCCTAAAACATTACTGAGGTAGTCTGAAGTCCATTTTTCAGTGCAAGGTCCTATGTTGGCTCTACGCAGTACAAATGGATGTCGCTACAAATAAATAAACAAACATTATGTTCACGTACATGAAAAAAGGAAGCTAACACAATATAAAAAAACTATAGTTGAGAATTCAAAAAAAAAATCTATTCAACAAATTTTGTAATTAATGAAAAAAATTTCCTTTTTTATCATTGCTTTTGTTACACAAAATATAATTATATTTTGTGTTACAAAAACAATGATAAAGAAACCATTGTAATTTTGAAAATGTTTTTTAACTTCTAGTGATGTAAAAATACAAGAATATTGTTTTTGAAATCACTCGGCTCACAAAGTACCTACTATTAGGTCATAAGGATAAGCACTAAGGAGACGATGATTGGAGCACTGATGGTGCAATCTGCCTGTTAGTTAGAGTGGTAAGCACTCTAGCCCTCGATTTAACAGGATATCATTTTGAATCCTGATATTAGCATGTTCACACAGTGGTTCGGAGGAACTTTTAGTCATAGGTACTGGTCTAATTGCCCAAAAGCAGCAAAAATTAACCAGTGACAATTCAAACCACGGAAAGTATGACAGTTGTCCTTTATGGTCATCTACTTCCTTTGCTGAACTGCCAAAATGACAGCATCAGAATTTTTGCTAAAGAACTCAAGACAATACCAGTCCATCACCAAATTCTTGACTAAAAATTTTGTCACCCAATGGCTATTTGGATATTTACAAAGGGTACCACACTCCAAAATTACAATGTTGTTGAGTCTAACCTAATTTTTCTGTCATAGGACCAGAAACATAATGAACTATAGGTGTGAACAATAAACAGACAGATAAATTATAGCTGAAAGAAATTGAAAATATGTAATTCTGAGATAGCCCATGTGTTATTCATGTCCCATGGCCTCTGAGTGGATCCACAGCACAAATATTTCTATCAATTTTTAAGTTGTGAAGAATAGGTGTAGGTTGTTAATACTTGGTACTCTTTCAGTCATTACAAAGATATTCAGAAGAAAATATTTATCCATGAAAGTTTTTTAAATATAGCAGAAAATTTGATAAAAAATTACATAACTTTCAAGTTTGAGTTCTTCATGTTCAATTTTGGCAAACTTCATTCCAAGCACATTTTACTGATATTGATCTCTTTAACTAATTCGTGTTTACAGATTTGATCCTTTTTCCAATCAATTCACAAAAACAAACTAAAATGTATATTTTCTTATACATTCTTTTATTTATATCTTTATTATTTGTATTAAAATCCATATGAATTTATTTGATACAGATGAACCAAGGTTTATATATTTATAAGGCAAAGAACAATTTTGAACTCCAATCCATAATATAGAAAGTGATACATTTTCTATGATTGATGATTCACTATTTATATAATGTACTTTATGAATATCTATAATTTAGCAAACCCAGTAGATCTGAAAATACTACAACTAAGAACTGCTGTTTGACAGAACTAAAATCAAACTATATTAAAAAGGAAAAGAAAGTTCTAATGTTGACATAAAATGCAAACAAATCGTGGCTAGTGTATTCAAATGAAATCCCCCCCCCACACACACATAATTTAAAATATAAAGAATTATCAAAATAGAAATGCACGTGTTTCCACTAACATTTGAAGTTAGATCACGAGTTATTTCATTCTTGTCGATAACAGGTATTGTCTCTTTTAATAACTCAGCCATAATTTATAGTTGTTGAAAGATCAATTTTTCAAAAACTGCAAAATCACTAAAATCGCGATAATTTCATCTCAAGACACATGTTGATTTAGTTTTGTTTATTTATTTTGAATTTGAAGCCAGTTAGCCAGGATGTTCATTCGGTTGATATGTCACATAAGCAGTTAACTATACATAATACTGGTAACCCTAAATTTTACCACAAACCCAAACTCACTCTGTACTGAATCACTACGTAGGTATTTTAATTAACGTCTTACTGGTGAAACACAAAGGGCTATTGACGACCCTCCGGGATTAATCCAAACGGGAAAGAATCATGGAGAATTTGAACCACGGTCAGATGACGAGACGACAGCTGAGCTAGCACCTCACTCCCCAAAAGTCCACACCAACGACTGAATTACTACGAAAACCCTGATTTATTTTATATTTCCTCTTTTTATGAAAGGTAAGGTAATTTGAATTAACGTCCTACTAGAGTACACAACGGGTTATTGACGACGTTCCAGGATCAATCCCCTAAGGCCCGATGGACACATCCGGTTTTTCAAAGTACGGCACCGAAGCCCAATTATGCACACGCAGCACACATAACCGTGAAATGACGCACGAACTCATTTCGAGCAAATTGCGATAAATATTCTTTCAAAGAAAACGTTTTTATTTCGCTTATTTGGTGTAAAAAAAAGTATATTTTGAAACAAAATAGACGTTACTGGATACAACCATTAATTAATTATTATTTATATTCCATTTGTTTATGAAAATAAGGTACTTCATAACGGAGACTCATCTGTTGCGACCGTACGGCGCCGTGGGGAACTGCTGTATAAATTGCACGCAAGTTGAACGTGCGTCGCCCCAGCGCTGCTCCATTGGATCTAATGTATCTCAGACCGCACTTGCGTTGCGGCAGAGTTGCGTCGCACTTTGAAAAAACCGGATGTGTGCATCGGGCCTAAGGCCCCAAACTATTTCTGCAATGGAACACTTCGCAAACCCATGAAATTTTAACGGAACGATTAGCTTATTTTTTAGGTTGTGTAATTCCTACTAGCAAAATTTTAAAAAATGTATCAAAACACATTACTTACTTAGTAGTACTTATTTTTATTTATAAAACTATATTATAATATGAACATAAAACTATGAATAAATAAAGCACTTAAGGATTTTTACGATTTTGAGTTCTTGAATTGCACATCTTAATATCAGGCACAATATTGGTAAGTTACATGCTAATATCTGGTGTAGTTTCGAGCCTGTTCGTGCATTTTGACTTCGTTACAGCATACGAAAATCCCGCTTCGCATAAATAGGTTGTAGAAAACGGAAGTAAAACAATATAACTGTTTTGAAAAATTAGGGTACTCTTCTGACAAACTCGTCCAGAAATCATTTAAAGGCTCATCTTTGTATTTTTGTTTCAAATCAGAGGCATTAATTAAATCAATTAGATTTTCATAGTCACTTGAGCTTAAAAATTTTGTTTTCAAGTTATGTAGGTGTTCTAAAAATACTTCTTGATCTACTTTAAAATTTAATTCATTCAGACATTCATGTAAGGCAGGAAAACAATGAAAATTATGAATTTCAACTGATGAAATCTGAAATTGTATTTTTTTAAATCAAAAGATGCAATTTTATCTCTTGTATTAAAAATTTTAATATTTTTTCCTATCAATGATAAGTTCTTCAATGCACTTGGTAAAAATATCTGGAAATGGAAAATGGACTTTCAATCTTAACTTCATAAATATCAGTGGAGATTCATCATCACTCGCCTTTCAATATGAAGTAGAATATCTTTAAATGTGTTGCAGTATATAAAACCTTTCCAAATTGTCGCGGAACACCTATTTAGGTTTAGCGGAACACTGTTGAATTGCGGAACATATACTCATTGCCATAAAAATTTGCGCACCAAGAAATAATTGTGGGATCGTAACGAAACTTGGCATGAAGGAACATGTCGGCAATATATGTAAATGATTAGAAATGCAGCGTGGTTGCGCATTGCGTAATGCCACTAGAGGGCGTTGAACTTCGTTCTCCTTGGAGTATAAAACAGGTAAGCAGAGCTTTTTTAAGTGCACTTAATCTTTTGCAAAGGAAACGCAGAGGTAGACAAGCCGTTACGCCGCCATCGAAGACAATATGAGCAGCTGTCAGAGTTCGAGAGGGGAAGAATCATCGGGATGATGGAAACTGGGTGGTCAGCTCGGCGAGTAGCTCATCAAGTAGGCCATTCTGATTTTACTGTGAGGAGGTGTTGGGACCAGTGGACAGAAGAGACGTCATTTACACGGCGACCAGGCTCAGGACGCCCTCGACAGACCAGTCGTCGAGAAGACCGTCACATCATACGAAACGCACGCGTAGAGCCAACTACCTCATTGGCCGCTATCCAGACACAGGCAGCACCTTCACTACGGGCCCCTGTGTCTTCCCGAAACATCGCAAGGCACCTGGCTGAAGGACATCTGGTATCGAGGCGCCCATTACGTGTGTTGCCAATGACACCCACCCACCGACGCCTCCGTTTGGAGTGGTGTCGCACACGACGGGATTGGACTACAACGGAATAGAACCAGGTCGTCTTCAGCGACGAATCTAGATTCAATTTGAGCAGTGATGACAATCGTGTTCGTGTGTGTTGGCCCCGTGATGAACGCCTCAATCCTGCCTTCGCTTTACAGCGACACACCGCTCCCACAGCTGGTGTGATGGTATGGGGTGCCATTGCTTACAATACACAGTCACCCCTAATATTGATCCATGGCACAATGGTAGCCCAGCGGTACGTCCATGACATCCTTCAGCCACATGTAATACCACTCATTTCAGAGCTCCCAGGAGCCATTATTCAACAAGACAATGCTCGGCCACACACAGCAAGGATGTCACAAGACTGCCTCCGCCACATTACCACCCTTCTCTGGCCTGCTTGATCCCCAGATATATCATCAATCGTGCATATCTGGGATCATTTGGGACGGCAAGCTGGACACTCTACGAGTTTGTTCTAACTAGAGGCGCATTTACAGCAACTGTGGAACGAGAAGTCTCAGGACATCATACGGAACTTGTATGCCTCAATGCCCGCTCGTATCGCATCGTGCATTCGCACTAGAGGGGGTCCAACAGAGTACTAAAACTTCCGTTCATTTGTACTTTTTTCTGCAATAAAAATGATCCTTTTTCTTTGATTTTCTAATCACTTACTTATATCAAAGTAGTACTTACATGTGCAAAATTTCGTTTCATTTTGACGACTTTTTCTTGGTGCGCAAATTTTTATGTCAATGAGTGTAGTTTGGGAAACCCTGCCCTAAGGAAAGATTCGATAATGCTAATGGTAATTTTTAATTAACGTCGTATTAGAGCAACACAACGGGCTACTGACGACGGTCCGATATCAGTCCCTTAAGGGAAAGATCCGAGGACGCCACCACGTAATTTTGATATACGGAACAGTGTGTCATTTTAGATTCTAGGTGGACAAAATTCAATTTTCTTTGTGTCGCAGATTGTCAAGAAGATATCATATCTTAAAAGTAGTGTGTCCCCTTAGCAAGACCACAGTTTTATTTTTCTAAATAATTCCTCCTAACAGGATATACAGGGGTCCATAGTCGAACTTTCTGAGTTGGCTGCAAAACCAATCTGGCGAATGCGTATTAGTACTTTGAGGAAAACTGAAAATATTTTCTTTAACGCTATTTAGTGGATACTATCTTTAACTTCGGTTCATCGAGATATGTTTACGTGCTTTTAGTTTCATAGGCAATATTTCATTAATTTGCAAGATCCTTCTGAATTTATCGCTAATTAGAGTCTTGCGCAACTGCAGATTTCAAATTTCAACTAGACTTTTAACATATTATACCACTGTATACCATTAAATTATTACTTACACATTATAGCCTGACCATAGATTTCTAATATAAGTGAGCATCGCTATTGAGAAGAGTTTCGTAAAGTGTCCGCAACATATTGTCAGTAGTCACTTGACTGCTCCACGAAAATTCAGCTTGGATGCTTGATTTGGCCTTTTATCGCCTCTCTTGGCGACTTTTTCTTATAAAAAGTTAGTGATTCGATTAGCATAATACTGAGTATTTTTGGAATTTGAGTTGCATTTTAACATTTTTGGGCAATGCAAATGAATATTTACTTTTTCACTTCTGAATATCTTTGGATTCGTATCACTTTTTAATGTTTTTAGTTTATTATAGAACTAGCAAAATACCCGACCTTACTCGGTTTGAATTGGTTTACTCTAGATTGAAGAGATGATGAAAATATATAATGACTTACGTTTTTCGTAGAATGAAATAATATTTTAAAACCTTTCGCCATCTTTAAAATTTCTACAACTTTCTTAGGACACAAATCCTACACATGCATATCTATTCATCTAATACATTTCATATACATCGCACTCTTGCTGTATGACAATGCTACAAAATGACGAAAGCTGACACTAAGGTTTCTACTACAAAAGACGATTTTGAGGGAGATTTGGAATTCCATTTCTTAGTTCTTTTCATTTTCAACTCCATTAATAAACACGACAATTATCTGCGAGTACTCTCGCACTCATAGTCAACAAAACAATATTTTTTCTACTTCTGGCACTCTTGTATCTGGCATGCGACAACATGGCATTGTTGAATTTCGCAATTTTCTCCTGTGTTTATAACAAATAATATTTTAATGCTTGAAAAGTTCTAGTTCGGATTTTTTAAACATTATTATTCTTTCAATAATGACATATTTACACTTACAATTTGCTTTATTCTGACTTACCTGCTACTTTTAGTCTAATACTTTGTGGTGGTGTTGCGTGTGATAAAAAAGAAACATGATTAAAATAATAAATATTTGAAAAGAAAACTGCGAAATGAAACAAAATGAAAGATGTCGGGTAAAAGTTGTTCTAAAGATATTAATTTGTGATTCCTTTTTATCTCTTGATCTTGCAGTTGCCACAACTTACAACTAAAAAGTGTATAAAATTTAGAAATACGAAATTAATTCCTAACGAAAGAAACACGAGTTTCCGTTTTATTCCCGTTCGTTGAAAAATATCGTATGTCCCAAATGTTCGGAAATCGTTTACATTGCGCAAAGAACAAAAATAAGACTCGAAATAAATAAAGTATCAGAGCTAAAATTTCACCATAATTTTTTTTTTTGAAAATTAATTGGTGGTTTAGCAGTACTTGGTAAAGCAAATCAAAGTAATCGTAATACTCAAACTGCATTCCAATTTTTCGAAAACTACCAAATTGTGACTGATTTAAGTATACTTACTCAGGTGTTTTAGCATGAAACTCTTCTAAATATAACAATAAAGAAATGTTTAATATTGCATTCACTAAACTAATAGATAATGTATAAAATAAAACACATTGTAATCAAATATCTGGAATAAAATTCATGTGATGCTTGCACAAACACAAAATCGAACATAGAACAAAAAGACGGACAGACAGACTTTAGCAACCAATTCCACTCACTAAATGAAGATAAGTACTCACTGTATGCAAATTTCCATGAAAATATATTAAACAGTGTGGACGTGAATAGGGCACAACATACAGACAGACAGACAGACACCAAACGTAAAAGAAGCGGATTCGGCATCAGTAGGGTGCAAAACGGATAGAAAACTTGAAATGGTTCGAAAATATTGAATGTACAAACAAACACTCCATTCTTATTTATATAGATTAAGATCTCATTGGGATTAAGGTTAACCAGTACACTTAAGATAAATAAATTGTAGTATACAGGGTGGTCCCGAATTCATGGTACAAACTTTAATGGTAGGTACAGGACATTGTAACAATGATTTATTGTATAGGAATGTATAGTCGCAAGTGACGCGGTGAGGCGAAAACAGGGGAAATAACGGCCGAAAGGAAAAACAAAGATTTTATTGAAAGCGTTGTTGACAAGTGTCATGTTTACAGTAATTGTTCAAAATTGCGTCCACCAGTATCGATACATGCTTGACAGCGTCGGTGGAGCGATTGGCGTACACGTTCAAAGATGCCTGGTATTTCACGCACACCTGCAGCAGCTACAGATAAGCGAGCGACGAGATCCTCATCTGAGTCAACTGGAGTCTCATAAACAAGATGCTTTAGATGTCCCCATAAAAAGTAATCGAGGCTCGATAAATCGGGAGATCGGGGTGGCCAAGGGACTGGTCCACCACGCCCAATCCATCGAGTACCAAACGTGGCATTCAGGTAATTCCGTACATCAATGCTGAAGTGTGCTGGCGCCCCATCGTGCTGAAACCACATGCGGTTACGAATGGCGATCGGAACATCATGCAGCAGTTGTGGTAACACTTCTTTCAGAAAAATAAGATAGCTTCCGCCAGTGAGCCGCGTGGGTAGTAAGTATGGGCCAATCAAAAAGTCGTTCACAATACCAGCCCACACATTAATACTGAAACGTTGTTGAAACGCATGTCGACGCGTTGCATGTGGATTATCGGTTGCCCACATATGGGAATTGTGCGCATTAAAGACACCCTCGCGTGAAAATGTCGCTTCATCTGTAAATAGCACATAATCTACGAAATCCGGCTGCAACGCACATTGCTGCATCACCCACAGGCAGAAGTTCACGCGGCGAGGATAATCTGCCGGATTCAATGCTTGTACTTTCTGAAAATGGAAGGGGTGTAAGCGATTTTCGTTTAACACTCTGCATACAGTCTGATGACTCACACCTACGTCACGCGCAACAGTTCTTGTGCTTGACTCGGGTCTATCAGCCACAATGTTCAAGATGCTTTCTTCCAGCCTTGGAGTGCGTACAGCTCTTACTCGACCAGCGCCATGTCTGTTGACGTCGAACGCACCTGTTTCACAAAGTTGACGATGTAACCGTTGAAAAATTCTATGATCCGGCATTCGTCGATCAGGATACTCCGCGCGATACATTCGTAACGCAGCTCTGCCGTTACCATTTGCACGGCCGTACATGTAATGCATGTCTGCTTTTTCTGCATACGTAAAGTCACCCATCGTCTACGGCAGCACAATTGTGAATGGCGCTATTCCCTACTGCGATGCATCATGTTCAACAGCGGCTAGACATCTACTGCCCTCTACCGGCAATGATACCAACCGATCACTCCATTTCTCTTTCCTTTTATTTCCCCTGTTTACGCCTCACCGCGTCACTTGCGACTATACATTCCTATACAATAAATCATTGTTACAATGTCCTGTACCTACCATTAAAGTTTGTACCATGAATTCGGGACCACCCTGTATATATATATATAAGCTTTCTTTTTCCATTGTAAAAAGAAAAATATTTTTGAATGAAAATTTTTTTTTAGAAATAATTCCTCCCTTGGCAACTTTAGAAGTGCGCCAAAAAAATCGCAAAGGTCGTTGCCACCGCTATAAACATAGACTGTAGCTATACCCAAAGCCGCTTCCAACCTCGTCGTTTTGGACCTCGGTTCAAAATTATGAGGAGTTTTCGCATATTTACCTTTGGAACTGATATACCGTAGTCAATAGCTTATTGTTACTGCAGTGCGATGTAAATTCAACTACCTACTTACCTTGATGAGCGTTATAGCTCGGTTATCACCGCCTCGTATATTAAGACAGTAATCCTACAGTAATTATGTTTCAATCCGCTTTTGATTTTACAGTGGAAAAGAGAGAAAAAATGCAACAATTTTATTCACATAAATCACATTATCAGCACGGTACTTGAACTTGTGAACATTGATTACTTTCTCATGACATATTCAATAGCGTAACAGTTTGTGATATCCAAGGCCAAATCCAGTTGACATCATCAGCTATCTTGTCACATAGGGAATTCTTAATATTACTTGCTAAACCCAAGAGATATCTTCTATCACCGACAAGCTGCATAAGTGCCATGCCCTTGAACATCTAAAAATGAAGAAATTCAGATGTTATTTTGAATATCTGTTGAGAATTTGAATTAACGTAATAGCCCATTGTTTTTAAAATAAGTTTTTCAAGATCTATATTCACTCTTCCGTTGCCATGGTAGCATATGACATACAGATGCTCACTTTAGCCATTTTACTATTATTTGCGTTTGTATTCAACCTTACGTCGATCATAGAGAAAGTATAAAAGTAGAGTGGAACAATGGTAATTTTTTTAAGTTCCCAGGATCATGTTACTTGCATCATAAGTTTCATCATAAGTTACTTAGTACTTGTTAGAACATTTATTCCAATTTTCAAGTATCAATCCGCTATTTAGAATTTAATACATTTACAAACAAATCAAGGTGTTCCAAGTCTTTTGGAACAGGATATCAAAGGATCTTAAATACGTCGTTCCTTGTCGATGTCCAACACTCAAGTCCCCTATTTTCTTCCACATTTTCTTTCCCTCCGAAATTCTTCTTCGTTTTCATTCCCTCCGAAAATAAAAATTATTTCTCCCTCATCTTATCCCCGGGTGACACATCCACGAAGAAAAAAAAATCCACTGGTTTCTTCTGGTCAGCATTTCTCTGTGCCTGTTCGGAGACCACACAAACACACCACACGGATTATACTGTTCATTTTCTTAGAATAGAAAAGATTCCATTGTTCACACAAGGTAAAAATTTGTTTAGAAGTCATAGCATAGAAGACTACAAGATAGCAATATGGAAATAAGAGTGCGAACTCCTCAGAAGTGATAACAATATTATTCAAAACGAGGATGAAAACAACCACCGAAATGACCACTCACGACCAGACTATTTTTGTTATACTCGAATCCAATGACTCGATACCCTCCATTAGACAACAGATGCCTCCTGAAAGTCAAAATTAATTTGCTTTTAATCTGAATTTCTATTTAGTTTTAGAAATTAAAAAGAATTAACGCTTATATATTTACTGGAATTTCGAAAGAAGTGTTAAAATGAACACTAATATGAATCATAATTACCGTACAACTTTGATGGCGTGTTCGCTCTATGTTGACGCAAACAATTCGATAGTTAGGGTGCCGAAAACTTTCCTCTTCACAGCTCATTGAGGGCAGCAAAACACCGGAAAATATTTCCAACGTCGGAGCGGAGTAGTTTCTTTCTGTAAATAATATCACGATTTGAAATAAGTGTACTACAGCTGCAGGATAAAAATGAACTACATCTTATTTATGAATCTACGAATTCATACACTTACGTACCAAACAAAGAATAAAAAGTTTTCAGCTGCCACTTTGCAGTAAAGTGACCTGTGTGGTGGGTAGGTAGTTAATTAACGTCGCACTGCAGCAACACAACGGGCTATTGTTGACGATTCGGGATAAATCGAGCACACAACTCTCTAAAATTCCACACAATGCCAACCTGAGGACGTTTTAGGTCACGATAGATTAAATGTGTACCAGCCTCCGTTTACCCTACTGGGCTACCGCGCACCGAAAGTTATGTAAGAAGAAATCCCGAATCGTAATGTGGACTAATGATGAGGGTATTGAAAAATACTAATTTGGGATTCAATAGACAATCGGCCCAAGACAGTTCGAGACCCTATGACTCCGTTACACACACTCGATGGTTTAGAAGTAATTGTGTCACGAAATGTAATCCACCCCTCATTCGCCGCCTCGTCGAATTAGATTTGCTGTTCCCTTTCTTCCAGCAGTCAAAAGCATCCAATCAATGCGAAGGTCATAAGCGGCATAAAACGCGTTTTTAAACTGCGTTTCTACAAAACCTCAATGCATATTCCAATGATTGAAAATGTTCAAAAATGGTACAGCTTTCATAGAAGACTACATTTCTATGGCGACGCTTTGCCGCGTTTTAGTGGCAAGGTTTTTGTATTGAATTGTGATACGCAAAGGCAAACCCGCTTTTTTAGAATTATGGCAACCACGCGATATTTTTAATCTCATTAATTTTCGTGTATCATTCATTTTTTGTGCTGTTCTAGATTGGCGAGAATTAGTGTGATCTTTTACACTATTCAAAAGCACTACCCCAGGGCTCGAAATACCCGGGTGCACAGGTGCACTGTGCACATGAAAATAAAATTGTGCACCTAATTTTTTCCCGCTAGGTGCACGCAGTGCAACTAACCTTAAAGGAGAGGGAAAACGTGTTTTATTTTATTTTGGTGTTTGAAAAAAATATTAGTATCAACCCTAAAGGAACGTAATTAAAATACCTAAATACACACTATACGAAAACAAAATCGCTGCGCCGTAACGGGTTTATACAGGAGGAGGGTTTACTTGTGCCACTGGCCTACTGCCACCAGAACTTTCCGATGATCAAAATATTTTTCAGATGGCTCTGTTGAAGCGAAAGCCGTGCGTCGGATACCTTGAAAGAAACACGACACATAATCCAACTATGCAGTTCGCCGATTGAAGACAGATTTAAATCCATTGTTAAGGATCCACTTTTGTCTGCTTTTGCTGTCTTCTAGCCATGCTATTGGCCAAACAATGAAGAAATTGAGAGCTATGGGAACGAAGAAATTGAGAATTTATGGTTGCATTTTCCCATTCCATTAGAAGTAATAATTTCGCAGATAAAAAAATTGTTTAAATATTTATATTTACTATCTACTACTAACCTATCTAAACATACCCAAAAAATAAAGTAGTTTACATTACATTAATGCTCTAAAATTAAGTTTTTTCAAATGTGCACATGATATATAATCTGTGCACCTAATTTAAAAACTTAGGTGCACAAGATGCACCTGCAATAAAAAATCTATTTCGAGGCCTGCACTACCCTACAATAATGGACCGGTTAGCAAGATGTGATGGTGTAAGAGAAATAATACATGTTTTAACAGGGGGTGGTCCCCCACTCTTTCTCTCGAATGGAAGCAGACCCCTCCGTACCGAGTTACCGAAACCCACAGCGGGGAAAGCCTCGAATGAGAAAACGAAAGAAGAACCGGGCATGTGGGAGGCGCGTTAGGTGCGCCATGTTATCCAAGACGTGGTTGGAGTCCCCCGACAGCCTGCACGGCTCCCGCCCAAGTGTCATAAGGTGTCTGTCCCAGCTCACAGTTATCATTCAACACGGGGTCGTCGTGCTCACACACTGGTTTCATCAAGCTCACCTCAAGAGAGAAGCTATCAGAGCACAAATAGTTCATCGCCTTGGCGACCCCAAGTCGTGAGTCGAGCTGGATTGATGGTACCACCGTGTTGCAATTACACTAGCAACCCTTCTGGGCATACTTTCAACAAAGTTTGGATACACAGCTATGGGTATTTGTGTCCATTCCCGCTGCAAGAATATCGCCAGCTCACCTGTAGATTTCGGACGAGGTTCCCTAGTTCATAAGCGTCGCTCTAACCCGTTCCACAAATGTTCTATGGGGTTTAGTTCGGGACTCTGAGCATTCCAGGGAAGACGTTTTACAACTAATCTTGATACCACTGGCTGCAACATGACACAGGAGCGTTGTTGTCTTGGAAGTAACATTCGTCCATTCCATAAAATTGCCAGAGCGTAGGAAGATCTTGATTGTAAAAAATGTTCATGCAGGCCTTGGTGTTCAATTGACCAGGAACAACATGCAAAGGTCTCAGGCCATACCACAAAAAACACCCCCAAACAAGTAGTCGGATTTTTTGCAAATCCCTTGGCGACCGGTCCATTATTGTAGTTTAGTGCATATTGCATCTGGTTCCATAATACTTAAAACTAATAAATTACTTAACGTGGACAAACTTCTATAACAATATTTCAGAAAAAAAACAAAGTTTTTCAAAAAGTAAATACTTCTTTAGTAGTAAGAATAACCAGTTGTGTAGATTATTTTATATTTTTAAAATTATTTTCGTTATTTTTTAAATTATGTTCCGCTAAGCCAAAAATGTTTTTTGTTCTATAAGAAATATTTTTTTGTGGCAACATAAAAATCAAGCCAAAACATGCGCGAAAAGGGTTACCACAAAAAAGTTTTTACATCAAAGAGATAATTTTTTTTTTCGTGTCTTAACTTACTCGTGAATACTGCAAGTTCAATATCATCGTCATGGAAGTTGGCGAATTTCAAATGCGAGAAGCAAACCGGGGGATAAGGAAGAGTAATATCAGCCAATTTAAGCTTCAATCTCAGCAAGCAGAGGCTGAATCGGTAATCTGCCAAAGGATGGAACATCACATGTTTCACTTCAGCTTTGAGACGAAACGATGATGAACGTGCTTTAAATGGAATGGTGTCGCCAAATTCCACTTCCAATTTTTTACTTCTATATGAAACATCCCTAAAAATAAAATAAAAACGTTCAAAAAACATCACTTGAATAAAATTGGTTTGATTACGGAAAAACGCAGTTCACTCAAAAGTCAAATGACACAAGTTCATCGGCGAAAATAGGGCGTTACTTATATATTCAAGGCATTATAGGATGTTTTGTCACATAAATCTTGAAGTAATTTGTCATAGAGAACATTTCATTAATTTTAAAAGTAAGACAAATAACTTGGTTTAAAGAATACTTATATGGTACAATTTCAAAATTTAAAAGTGTTTTCTTTTGGTGTACAAATCTCTGGGAACAAAACCTCATCAATATAACCCACCGAATAAGTTTGGATGGCCAGAAGTCTTTTAGAGGTTCGTATCGTATCTGATGTTTTTAATCTGGTCTTGCCAAGCTAATCCAAGTTCAGGAATTTACGTACCTTCCAAACAGTTGAAACGAGCAAATGATTAAAATACCGATCCACTCTGGATAGCTCCAGACAAGCAAATAGATTCACAAGGGATGCCTGTTTCATATTGCATTCCGACAGGTTGGGAAAACCTCTAACCCTCTTACTGGTTTCGACGCAATATTTCGTCCATCAAGATTTGACCAATTTTGCCAAAGAAGGTAAATCTAGTAATAAAGATATTGCCTATTTTTGATGTGATGACGAGATCACAAAACCTGGAAGATTTTCTTCTAATGACGAGATTAAAAGGAGAGACATACTCTTTTCCCTCTTCTCTGCCGTATGTAATGTCCAATAACCTTTTGATACATTGCACTGCGTGGAAGACTAGTAAAAAAGCTTAATATAGAGAGCGTTGAAAAACATATTTATTAAAAACTAGCTGAATAACACGGCGTTGCTCGGGTTTCAAATATGACCGCGACATTTCCCTGTGTTAACTCAAATACACAAACTCTGTAGAACGTGTTTTTTTGTCCTTGGCCATTTATAGCAGGAAAACAAACTTTAGACTTTAAAATTAGGGCTTCGAGTGGCACTTTTAGGACAACCTGTGCGCAGTGGCGGATTAAGCGGTAAGCGGACTAAGCGGTCGCGTAGGGCCCCGGAATATCAAAGAGCCTGAGGTCTTAAAATGTCTTTTCATTAGGGTTCGAGGAAAGTTGTGACAGCGTCTTTACATTGAAGTTTGTACTTTTGAAGCTGAATTTGACCATTCTTTAATATTTCTGAAAGAAAACGTGGATCTATCGAGAGCCACCAAAGAAATGTCTTGCACATTTCCGAATGTTTAAAAAACTATGGAAATTTTTTTTCACAATTCCCTTATTTAATTCGTCAGGAGAAAGATCACTTTTTTTCTAAAGCGTGCAAAAAATTATTTAAGGAGTACTATGGGAGAAGAAAGATCAATTAATATGGCCATTCTATGTATAGAGCAAGAAATTCTAAGCCGACTAGACACTACAAAAATAATTGACGAATTTGCAAGAAATAAAGCAAAACGGAAATTCATGTAAAATTTTTTTTTTTTTTTTTAAATAAATTTATATTATTTGTTATGTGGTATGAAATTTTCGATAACTTTTCTTTTTAGTTAATAACTTAATGAGAGTTTTCTTGGAAATTTTTTTCCTATCGTGATTTTGAGGGCCCCGAAAATTTTAACGCTTGGTGCCCCCATTTGCCCTGATCCGCCACTGCCTGTGCGCAATTTGTATGACTACAGATTGGTCTGAAGACAGGAACGAAATAGCCTATGTTTTCCGCAGTGTTCGAAAGTATAAGTGTACCTAATTTGGCGTGGATTAGTAAAGCGGTGTAGATTTGAATAGAGAATACACACACATTTTTTTTTATACATATAGATAGATAAAGATATTGCATTGCGCATTTTTAAATTCTCTGAACTTCACGAGATTTCCGAGTAGTGTAACATAGCTTTATTCCACGGCACACAATGGATATTGTTAATTAACCATCCTGGTTGTTGTTTCTAGACGTGGTACCTCAGTGTTACCAAAGCTGACCAGGTCTTGATGGACGAGTTATCTCGTCATTAAAAGAAAACAAAGCTGACCAGGTCTATATCTCGTCATAAACAAAAATCCACATTACCTTGATGGCGAGATGCCTCGTCATTAGCAAAATTGTTCAGATCTTGATGGACGAGATATCTCTTCGAAACCACTTGGAGGGTTAACATTCACAATACACATCTACTGGTTGTAATAATACTAAGAAAAATTCTAATGCGGATGAAGTTCAAAACCGGTTAGAAATCATACAGAGAAGATCGCAGGTTGCTGAACGGATACATCTGCGTGAGCCTCTCAAATGGCTAATTATAACGACGTAAAATTACATTAAAAAATCAATACAAAATAGATGGAAGAACCTTTTAATCTTTCACTTTTAGAAAATAACTTGTTTCTCGTCCATACACTTTCGAGACACCATATTTTATACCAATTCAGTTTAGGACAATTGATCAAAACAAATGCTTTTGATCTTCCAACTCTAAAGAAATAGATTGAGATTTCCGTTCCTTCTCACAAAAGTACATCGGGGATAAATATAAATTGTACCGTCATGTAAGAATTAGACGGACAGCTGGTTTAAAATTAAACTATTTATTTAGATAAATTAAATATTTACATTTAAATTTACAAGATTAATTAAGGGTACAGCCATCGACCATCGATGTCCTGCCTGGAGAAAAAGTAACAATGGCAAACAGAGACGTCTGTCTCTAGTCGAATCTAGAATCAGTCTTCTCTCAAAATCCACGTTCGCTTGGTTCCACAGAACCGCAGCTGCCAACGAGAGGGGGGTGAATTCCCAGCCTGGCAAGAGATGTTTATGTCCTCCTCAGAACTCAAGACACCCCCACACAGATGCAAAAACCGTTTGTAACCGACTTGGGTTCCCAACAGCAAATCTTCATCCCAGACATGGGATTAGGGAACCGACGGAAACTCCAGCTGTGTCGATGGATCAAACGGAACGCCGGGCCGCCGATGAGAAAATACTCTCTTTCGGTATTTTGTCAAAACCCTTCACGTGCAAAGTCTGAAGTTGTTTTTGCATTGCGAAACATTCCAGCGTCCACGTGTTAGAGAAAAGGGTCGGCTAGTACCATATGGTACAAAATGAAGCAACTGATGGGTTTGCGGCAAAAGGAGGTAGCTCTATCCTGGGGGAGTTTGGAGTTGCATGTACTATCTTGTGGTAAAAAAAACCTCTTTGGTTTGGTGCAAGAAAGATGTCGCTCCAATCGTTAGTTAAGAACATTTAAAGAAATGTATCGAAAAAAAATTTACACAACTTAGAATTTTGAATTTTAAAACGTATTTTACGGTTTTCCAAAAATTTGAAAAATTGGAGCTATTTTCTTTTAGAAGCAAACTCTTCAATTGCCAGGTACTTGACTCAACGTCATTCGCCATCTGTCTTCCCAATAATTTTTTTTAAATTCTATTACTAAAATTATTAAGTGCAGTGCACCTGTTGAGCTCCGCCATAAGTTGTCTACTGTTACATAAAATACATTCAAGAGAGTCAACTCTATTGCAATAACATAAGTACGCACGCACAGAATGAGCCCAATCAGGAAACGAAACTCAACAACTGGACGACGCTGACGTCACTAGTGGAAAGAATGCATTCCCAAGATTTATCTGTGGCAGAATTGACAGTTTAAAGCGGGTGTTAGAACAACTTTTGGGGACAAGTGATGAACGATATTGCCGAAAGCGCGATATACACTCGATAACAAAAAAATCGACGCACCAAAAAGGAGTTGTCCGATGGAGACAAAAATTGGTGGATAGGAAAACTATGTACAGAATAGAAAATGATTAAAATTTCAGAACAATTGAATTATTTATTTCAGAGTTACAGTAACGAGCGCAATTAGGTGTTGACCCACCTCTAGCCTGGATGCAAGCTGCCACACGGCGTGGTATAGACCGATAAAGCTCCCGGATGGTCTCCAGGGGTATTTCTTGCCAAATTTTCTCCAATTGTAGGACTACGTCATCAACATTCCCTACCGGATGCAATCGCCTTCCCATCATATCCCAGACATGCTCAATGGGAACGAGATCTGGTGATCTGGCTGGCCAAGGAAGTGTTTGAAAAGCTTGAAGACAGTTCATAGCAACACGTGCCGTATGTGGTCTGGCATTGTCTTGCTGAAAAATAAGCCCAGGGTACTGTGAAAGGAACGGTAGCAAAACAGGTCTCAGAATGTCGTCAACGTACCGCTGTGCAGTAAATGTACCTCTAATGACGACCAAAGGGGTCCGGCTATCAAGGGAAATTGCACCCCAGACCATAACTCCTTGTTGAGGGCCCGTGTGGCGTGCAATAGTGAAAGCAGGATCGGCATGCTGCCCTGGGCATCTCCAGACACTTCTTCGATTATCGTCAGGACACAGTTGGAAGCGGGATTCGTCGCTAAAGACTATTCGTCCCCAGTCAGCATCATTCCAGCCTGATCGAGCCAAGCACCACTGTAATCTGGCTCGACAGTGTGCAGGCGTGAGTGGCAGGTGGCGTAACGGTCGGTACGAGCGTAGATTTCGCTCTCTCAGCCGTCTGTGAATGGTCATGGTGGACACTCGTGTGTGGGTCGCACGACTGGTGGCTGATAGCGATGAATCAGGCGCTGTGACAGCTGATCTGACAATCACTCTGTCCTCGCGATCTGTTGTGGCGCTACGTCGACCGCTACCATCATGACGCTGAACTCTGCCATTGTTCACCCACTCTTGCCAGCATCGTCTAATCGCTGCATCGCTTCAACTCACATGACGAGCGATTCTCCGATTTGCCCAACCTGCCTCTTTCAATCCAATGATACGACCCCTTTCAAACTCTGAAAGTTGCTCGTAATGAGCTCGAAACCTGCGGCGAGGCATTTTTTCAGTCGTTGAAAGGTATCCTAAATCGCAATGCAGCAGAAATTTTTAACAACAGTTCAAGAACAACTCCTTATATACATCTGCTGGATGCGCAGTTCCGATGCGCTGGAGATCGCACTATTCATTCATTGGACACCAAATTTTAATCATTTGCATATTTGGTCAAAACATTTTTGCATACGAAATTTCAAAGCAATCGGATGATTCCTTCTTGGTGGGAGAGGGGGGGGGGCAGCTGAGGTGTTGCTTCGTCATCTGACCGTGGTTCAAAATTACGAGGTGTTGTCTTTGGATCTTTCCCTTAAGGGACTGATCCCGGACCGTCGTCAATAGCCCGTTGTGTTGCTCTAGTACGACGTTAACTAAAATTACCATTATCATCCTTCTTGGTGCGTCGATTTTTTTGTTATAGAGTGTATATAGGGTAAGGTAATTTTAATTAACGGTCGTACTACACATAACAGGCTATTGACGACGGTCCGGGATCAATCCCCTAAAGAAAAGATCCGAGGACAACACCACGTAGGTTTGAACCACGGTCAGATGACGATGCAACACCTAAGTTGGCACATCAATCTCCAAACTTCCACACCAACCTAACGTGAGGACTTTCGGCCACGGTAGATTTAATATGGAACAGCCACCTTTACACCATACGCTTATAAATACGCTTCATGCACTGACCCGGGTTTGAACTAGGAACCTTCCGATATACAGCTAACACCTGTGATATATTTAAGAGTGATATACAAAAGTATTGTGATATATTGTTGATATGAAACGCGCAATGTGTGAGTTTCTAATGAATCACAACTCTAATAGAAAAGCTCTTTTAATTGAAAAATGTGTTTAAATTATGTCTCAAGGTGTGGTCATGGAATCACTATTTGTTAGGAATAGCTTTAGCCTACACCTTTAACCCTTATGATAATTGATTTTAAGATCATAAAAACGCTTTGTGATATGACTGGGATATTCTATGATTGGTGTAAGATTCGTTCGGAAGTATTTTACTTCTCTTAAATGTAACTGACCAGTTGGAGTAGGTTCTCTGCATTGAAACTTTATCTGCTCCTTTTAATCTGAATTTGGGTAATTTATATCTGTGTATTATTGTTCTGGTAAACTCTCAGAAGAGACATTTAATCCTCTGAAGTGCTCACAAGCATATATCCGTTCTGAAACTGCACCGTTCCCTGCTGGACTTCAAACCGGTTTTGCTGTTATTGACTAATAGGATCTTTTATTGGACTTTTTCAACAAATCAATATGGTTGTTTAGTGATTACGTGTGTGTTGGGAGAAAATAGCAATAAATATTATTACGCTCTGTGGGTAAAATATCGATCAGCCCAAAAATGATCACCTGTCGATTTACACCAAAAGAAACGTTCTAATAGCGGGGTTAACAATTTCAAATTTTCTTCTATAGTTTCAAGTTTAGCAAACCAACTACAACACTTACCAGGGATCAATGACATCTGTAGTTGTCAGAATCGTTGATCGATTTACAAGTACTCCAGACCCGAGCAACTCTCCATCATAAAGAATTTTAACCTTAAACGACAAAACATAAGGCACGTGTAGTTTCTAAGAGGACGACAGAACACTCAGGAAAAACAAATTTTTTGTGTGATTATAGTTTCCCAATTAGTTGATTTAACATAAATTAATTTTATACACATCATATCTTACTGTTATAATAGTGTCAATTCAAAATATTAGTTCATTCCAAAAGAAGCAAGCCTGAATCGATGTATCTTAGTGGAGGACAAGTGTAACATAAATCTGTCTTAAGCCACTAATTCGCTAGTGACATGCTAATAGAGTTACTGTAACCAGCAGCGTAACGTTACATTATAACTGGAGAAATGACAAATTTGGATCAAAAGCGAGAACAAATCTCATGCTTAGTTTTCGGTAACTATATAAGTCAATGCCATTCACTCTCGTTTTCTTTTACTGCAAAGGCATACAAATAATTTTCAGTCAAAATAAGAAGTGACTCAGAGGGTTTCATAGAGGAAATATGAAAATTGAGTGAGTTTTGACGACTTTTTTATGTGCCCAGAAACCATGGGATCAAAACTAGTAACAATGTGACCCTTAAACTACTTTTATCTGCTGGGTGAAAACGAACATTCATCATATGGTTTGTTGTCGGGACAGGAGTAGACGCATTCCATTGATTCATCATCTGATTGGACATAGTAATAGACATTGGCTATTTCACTTATTTCTGTCATCATTCTATTGAAATGCACATTCACACTTATACCCTAAGATTCGTCAGTTAAGAAATATATCGCCAAATGAGGCAATAAAATGCCAAATCGGGCAACCAAGTAAGTTTATACCAAAGCAGTCACGTGACTGCTAATTGCCATGTTGGTCACACTTTTTTAAGCTTCTCTCAATAGCAAAGCTCAGTCTACTTTTGTGGTGGGTTTCCTTACTGCGCTGGCAAGCATAGGCGTGAAATATAGATAGATAAGATTGATATTGAGACGAGGTTCCAAAAATGTTATCAACACGTTGACTAGTAGTCAAATGACTGTTCTGTGAAAAATTGACTTGTTTGGTTGATTTTATAACATATCTCGTCACTAGTTGCTAGCTTGTGTCAGCATTGGCAGTCATATTGTTCAATTGTGTTTATTGAAGGTATTCAAGGGTTTGAATTATTTTTGGAGCGTTGTTCTGGTATTGTGACAGTAAAGACGTTTATTTTTTGATTCATATATTCTTTAAACGGCTGCATGGAGTTTCATTATGATTTTTCTATCTTCCTTGACAGAGTGGATTTTCACTATGGGCCACTTTCTCACATACCAGAGATATTTCTCCAACACAAATTTCGAAATTAAAACACTTCTAGTGAATATTAAACATTCTCATATAGGAAAATTACATGAATTGTGTACACTATTAAAGCGTACTTTCATAGAACTAAATTCAACAAATATAATTTGACGTTAAAAACTTTAAATTGTGGCTTTATTTTACCCCAAACTCAAAAAAAGCATTTTTGTTTTGCTCTGTGGTTCTAATAATTTGATCACCCACTGAAGATATTGAAGAGTGATCAAGTTTAAATTCATTATTACACACAGTTTGAACCATCGACAAGTTCCGAAATAAATTTATATTGTCAATTCTATATTTAAATACTTACCATCCATGGAAAAGGCAGTTCAGTTTCAGGTTCCTTCTTCTCATCGATAGGTTTATTTACACCCGATAGCTCAAATCTCAAAGTTGGCAAACCACATTCTGCAAGGGAAACAAGAAATAAAAGTAATAATAAAAAGCTGATGTTTATTATGCAAACTACTTTTCAATTTTCCCTAAAACATTAGAAGTAATCTTCCAAGAAAAATTATATTTATTTAAATGACATTTCCGTGTGAGAGGGTAACCCTCTGACTGTCACGAGATTTCTCAGTAATGTTACTTTCGCCTCACAATGCAATGTGGTTAAATTATCACTTCTAAAGAATCCATGAATTATATATTTCAACCTTTAAAAATATTATATTGGTCCTTTATTTGAAATAAAATCTTTCGTTGTACCGGTTATATTTCAAAAACAGTGTGGGAATGTCCCAATGCACGTGTGAGCCTAGCTGAGAGAAATAAAGTGTCTCTTATCTGGGTCCCTGGTCATTGTGGCATTGAGGGTAAAGAAATGGCAGACCAACTAGCAAAACATGGATGTGAAATGCCATTTATTGGACCAGATCCTGTCTTGGGTCTACCTTATAATGTGTTTAGAAAGACTGTCAAAGATTTACTCCTGGCCGAGTCTTACCATACATGGCTTCAATCTAATGATCAAAGGCAAGCCAAAGAGCTCAATCAACAATCTCCCTGGAACAGATCGAGGGAACTGCTGAAATTGAGCAGAAGAGAAATCAGGGTAGTTATTGATCTTCTAACTGGCCACTGTACCCTAAATAGACACCTCAATCTTATAGGTGTTATATTGTAGATGACCCATTTTGTGGAGGCTGTCGGATGGTAGAGGAGAGTCCTGTACACGTTCTGTGTGAGTGTGAATATTACTCTGCCCAACGATTAGCGTATCCGGGATACCATGGTATCGAGCCTTGGGAATTGTCAAATATTCCAATCAGGTACATGCTGAAATTCATATATATTTTGGCAATCGGTCTTTAATAGATCAGTAGGGGATTCCAGTACAATAGACTACTGGCAACGGTGCTGGCACTCTTTAGAGTCACCTCCACGATAAGTCATAACGATTATATTGCTCCTATCCTTTGAATAACACTAGTAAACACAGTTTTTTGTCTCTTGGACGCTGAGTACTGTTTTTTATGTATTTTGCGATGCTGATTCAGAATTCGTCGTAAGAAATCATCCATCAGGCACCAGTTTTCCGCAGTTGAATTTTCCATTGTTGCTGGTTAGCCTAACCAGCCTTAATACTCTATACTTGTAAAATCAGCATTTTTAGCCCAATAATCAATATTATGACCATTAAAACTTGCCTCATCTGAATAAATATTATGGAATAGTATATCCAAGTTTTGCTCCTCGACCAACGCGCATCGCAGTGCGCATGACTGTAAGCCTGGGCAGATAAGGAGAGAAAGGATTTCCGGTCGCCATTGTTGCTGATCGTGCTATTTTATCTAGGCGCTTGTGTAGAACTAGCTTCATTTCTCACTTAATTGTCTTTCAGTTCAGCTTTTGTGTTTTTTGGTGATCTTGTTTCTGAAAATGCCTTGAAGTTGTTTGAATCATCTTGACAATTTCTGTTATGTGTTTGTGGAGTACTCACTTTTAAATCGCAAAGAAAAAATTAACGCCATTGATTTGCAAAAGATGCGAACTATATTTTGTTTGCAAGATAGGATACCAGGACAAGTATTTGGCTCCACATATATGTCATACGTTCTGTGATACTTTGCTTGCAAGTTGTTTAAAAAAGAAGTTTCGCCACATGGTTTTCGCGTTCCCATGATATGGAGAGAGTCAAAGGATCACTTGTCCTACTGCTATTTCTGCATTAACAAAATCTTTGGAATTTCAAGTAAGTTGAAAAATTCTGTACAGTATCTCAACATACCCTCAGCCATTAGGCCAGTCCCTTACAGCGAAGATATACCGATTCCAATATCCCCGGAAACAAGGAGTCTGGACACGGTGAAGGAGGAACATGTTCAATATGAGGCGGAGGTTATGTCCGATGATGAGAACGATGCAGACTTCGCAGAAAGTTCCTCAGAACCATACATATTGTGGAAGGCTGGCCTTAACGATTTAGTTCGTGACCTGAACCTATCAAAATAACAATCAGAGCTTCTAGCATCAAGGCTTAAAGGCTGGAACTTGGTAGGAGAATGAACCAGAATCTGTTCATTCCGATGGCGACAGCAAAAATTTGAACACCTTTTTGAAAGAAGACGACCTAGTTTACCGTTGCAATGATATCGACGCTCTGTACGTTGCATTGGGGCATCAGTATAATCCCTTAGAGTGGAGGTTATTCATTGATCCCTCTAAAACCAACTTGAAAGCAGTACTTTTGCACAATGGTAACGAAAACCTCTCCATTCCCATCGTTTACGGGGCCCACATGAAGGAGACATATGATAACAGGAGTTTTATTATGGAAGGTTCAGTATGAAAGACATGCCTGGCACCTTTGCTTATATTTGAAAGTCATTGCTCTTGTACTCGGTCTTCAACTGGGATATAACAAATTTTACTGTTTCTTGTGTGAGTGGGACAGCAGAGATAGACAAAACCATTATATAAAAAAATGGGCACCATGAAGATAGCTCGTTCCGGGAACCAAAAATATCGTCAGTCAGCCCCTGGTGGATCCCCAGAAAGTCTACCTGCCATCTCTACACATTAAACTGGAATAAAAATTTTGTTAAAGGAATAGATAAAAAATGGCGACGGTTTTAGCTTTCTTAAAAACAAATTTCCTCGGGTCAGCGACGTTATAATCAAGGAAGGCATATTCGTTGGCCCTCAAATTCGAGAATTAATGAATAATCCTGAGTTCGATGCCACTCTAAATGAGCAAGAAACACCTGTATGGGAGTCATTCAAGAAAGTAGTCCAGAACTTTCTTGGAAATAACAAGGGAGACAACTATAAGGACCTTGTGGATTAACTACTTCAGAACTATTATGCTCTAGGTTACAATATGTCACTGAAAATACATTTTTTCCATTAACATTTAGATTTTTTTTCCCAGAAAAAACTAGATGACGTCAGCGACGAGCACGGTGAGCGATTCCACCATGACATATCCATCATGGAATCGCGTTATCAAGGCAAGTGGAGCATAAACATGTTGGCCGATTTCTGTTAAATATTAAAAAGAGATATCCTTGCTGCAAAATACAGAAGAAAACCATGTAAAAATACTTTTTGAACGGCCATTAATATTAGAATTCAAGCTATTTTAAGTTGAAAGCAAATGCGAAAAATATACGTTTTTCAAAATTTTAAGTTTACTCAAAAACTATGCCCGACACACAAATTTGGAAAGCAGATTCAGAATAAGTGGAGAAAATACTATAAGAATGACGCTATTTGATCAAAGAGACACGAAAAAAGTCAAAATTTGTTTACCAGTGTAATTTTGGTATAAATTATCACTGTAACGATTATATTGGTTTTATCCTTGGAATGGAATCCTTTTCCCTTTAGAACGATTCTGTAACATTGCTTTCACTCCACAGCACGCCTTAATGACTGAATAATCACATCTTTCTGTAGAATCCATGGATTCTTTCAACCTTTAGAACGATTCTTTTGGTACTTAACTTGAAATGTAATCTTTCTTTATAACGATTCTATTAGTTCTACCCTTCGGATCGAATCCTTTGGAACGATTCTATTCCATGGAATGGACCGATAGAATCGTTCCTGAATCCTTTTCCTAACAGAATATATTTGAACGATTTAGCAGAATTTCGTATTTACTCAAATTGATGTTGACCAATCAGCTATCATATATCAATTTGGAATTTATTAATTGCAACTTTCTTTACGAAGTGATGAAATCGTATTCGAAAGATAAAAGCCAACTGACGTCAAGTTCAGAATACGTACAAGAAAGTCACTGATCCAGAAACACTATCACCATCAATATTTAGCTTTACAGATAATGCCTCTCGTTATACATGCAATGCTTCAACCCTCCAAGTGGCTTCAACGATATATTCTCTATAACAAAAAAAATTCGAAGCACCAAGAAGGAGTTGTCCAACAGTGATGACGGGCTGGATCAACTTAGAACGGCGTTGACTGTGGACGTGCAGTCTTTAGTAATGAGTCCCGTTTCCAACTGTGTCCTGATGACACCGCAGACGTCCAGAGCAGTGTGGGAATCTTGCCCCTACTATACCACACCACACATGCCCACAACAGGGCGTTATGGTCTGGGGTACCATCTTCTTTTGCCCCAGTGGTAGTCATTTCTGGCACACTTAGAACACAGCGGTACGTATACGGCATTCTACGACAGGTTGTGTTAACGTTCCTTTTGCGACACCCCAGTATTACTTTTAACAAGATAATGCCCAGTCACACACGGCACATGTTACTATGAATTGTCTTCAAGCTTTCCCAGCACTTCCTTGGACAGCTAGGTCTTCTGATCTCTCTCCCATAGAGCACATTCGGACATTATGGGAAGGTGATTGTAACCATCCCGGAATGTTCACCATTTAGCTCGACAGTTGCAGATAATTTGGCAAGAAATTCCGCGGCACACCATCCGGGAACTTTTTCAGACTATGTCACGCCGGGAGACAGTTTTAATCCAGGCCAGAGGTGGACCAACTTTTTATTGACTTCCTCCATTTGCAACGGCGAAACTATGAAATAAATAGTTCAATTGTTCTGAAATTTTAATCGTTTGTTTTTCTATGTATGTTTTTTACATCCACCAATTTTTATCACAATTGGACAACTCTTTTTTGGTGCGTCGATGTTTTCGTTATAGAGTATATATCATCCACAAAGGTCTGACTAATTTCACTAATGCATCTAGATATTACCGATTTTTTTTATGCTGACGAGATCAAGAGATGTTAACAGTTTTATTTTTATTTTAATTACGCTATATTTTGTCCATCAAGATCTGGCCAGGCTTTGATGATAACGAAATACCTCGTCAAGACAACCACCAAGAGGATTAAAGTGAAATATTTTTATTCTACCGGTAATATGTTTATGTTTACACTGAATTAATCGTGTAGTTTAATACCAATTAAATTTGGTTCCAGTCGCGTATAGTCCATCTCTTTGCATGAAACCGAATCTTGAGTCTCGTTGATGATCCAATCTCGGAAGTAGGACACTCGGGCGTAGACTCCTGCTTTGCCTTCTCTTGCGCATTGGAATTCATCGCCCCAAGATGTTATTCCAACAAGTGTCCACTTTCCAGTGCTGTCAAGGACTATCAAAGGGCCTCCAGAATCTCCCTAAAAGTATAGAAATACACATTAGGGTTGGGTTTTATGACGTAAGCGCCGTATTTAGCCATGCTGCACAAAGCACAAGACAGCCAAGTAATGGACATATACAGTGAAGTCTGAAAAAAAAAAGACGTTTTAGACACCCAAATCATCGTAGACATGCCACGAGAGGGGAGCAAACGACCCCCCAAAAAGAAAGAATACATGTGTTACAGTCGGTACCGACTTTTTGCATCCCGACTTACTTGCACCTGGTTGTGTCACACATATCACTTTCTAACGGTTCCAAGATCCAAAGATAGGAACATTTGACGCCACATAGATACCTTATACGTTTAATTTTATTTTAATATATAACTTTTCAGTTAAATATTTATATTTTCGCAAGAAATTGTGACATCACGCCGAATTCCTATTTGGTTTGCGAAGCAGACCAACACCACGGGCAACTCCGTTACAGCTTTTATCCAATTTGCTTAGCAAACCAAATTGGAATTAGCAGGGAATTCATTCCAATACGTTATGAATTTCCATTTGGTTTGAGAAGCAAACCAACTCCACGGGTAAAGTCATGATGGCTGTTATCCAATAGGTTACTCAAACCAAATGGAAATTCGTAGCAATCACCGGGGGTTAGCGAGCAGTGGTCACACCTGACCCCACGAAAAGAACTGTAACGGGCAACGCCGTACTGGCCACGAAGTGGCTAGTATTACATATAACGCTAGATTCTCCTGTGTTTACCTTGGCTGATAAAGTTTTGATTGGTTGTGTGAAGTCACGAATAGGCGGAGTTTCTAATTGTTTTGATTGGTGATGTGATGTTACTATCGAAACGAGAAACGAACTATCAAAAATCATTATATTCGAAATCGCCATGGAAATATATTGAGTACAAAACAATTGCTGTACGCAGCTCATTGTTCTACCAGCGTTGATCAAAAATTAAATTTTCCAATAATACTGTTTCACGAGTATTTCTCAAAAAACACCAGAGAGTGTAGAAAAAGGTTTTTAGATAACACTATCTCTACACACTATTATTTACACACTATTTCTACACACTATTTTTACCACTATCGGTAACAAAAGTTGACCGATAGTGGTAAAAAAATGTTTATATACAGCCATTGATCACGCACCCTCAAGTTTAAAAAAAATACATAAATGAAGTATGACCAAAATAAATACATTTTGATTTGCACCCCGTCGTATGACGGGCCCCATTTATTCTAGTAGTATAAATAACAGACTAGTTTCCAGTTTCCTGGCCGGTTTCTCTAGAAATGTACCTGGCACGTATCTTTCCCTCCCGATCCTCCAGCGCATATGGTAAACGGACCTAATCGGTCCACATACTCTTTCCTAATCCCTTTTGCGCATTCTTCTTCTGAAACTATCGGCAAAAAAACTTCTTTCAAAACTTCGGACGGTGGAGCACCTGTAATGCATGTGAATTGGAAAATTAAATATCGAATACATGAAATTAGGGGCACAGGTCGTCGGTACCATGATACCGGTGCCGGAGGTTGTCAGGAAATATAGGAGGAGTTTGTACTGTAATACTTTATCCATTTCCACACTTTAAAAGTAAACTCACATTTATAACAATAAAACTGTCTATAGGACCGGGTGGCCTGGTCGGTTTGGATCAAAATTACAATCGTGTGCTTGAGTACGATTGAATGTCGTGAAAATGTGACCTCTCCGTAAAAACGAGACGTGTCGATGTGCTGCCATCTGTTGGCTAAAAATTCGAGCTAAGTCGGACTTCCTCCCAATGGGGCTCACTTGCATGGAAGCCGCACCCCCCTCGCCTCTTGCCGTCTTCGACGGGCTTGGCACTCCTTTTGTCTGCCAGTGTAGGCATAAGAAACAACATCAACAAACTGTCTATAAGTACAATGGGAATAAAGACGAATTAAGCAATGGGAGCTTGATATACATATTGGTATTTCGTTGCATCTTAGTATCGGGATCTGTCATATTACCTGCTACCGAATGCCGGAGTGCAGGTGTATGGAAATACTAAACACTTCTCTACGAAGTATCACGTCAATAGCAAAACTGACCATAGTTTTGATGGACGAGTTATTTCGTCGTCGCTAGTTATTGGAAGGAAACTGGGCAGATTTCGATTTCGTCATCATAAAAAAATCAGCAATGTCTTGATGACGATATATCTTGTCATTAGCAAAATTGTCCGGGTATTGATGGACGAGTTATCTTGTCGAAATCACTTGAAGGGCTAAAATTTATGTTTGGATTTCACGAGAAATCCGTCATTTCACCTCAGTACTAGAACCTGTCATCTAACCTGGCTCGGAGTGCAGATGTGGGAACCTGCTTGGAATCAGTGTTTCTATTTAATGAGGGCTTCGTCTAATCGGGACCTTAGTATCTGGCCATGTCATCTAACTAGTACCGGGGACCAGAGTGAGAAAGTCCGGTTTGCAATAAAAACTTGGCACTAGGTAAAAATAACTACTCTAGAGTAGCTTTATATCATGGTAAATGCAGAAATCTGCAAGTAAGAGTTAAGCTCAAATTTGAGGACTTTTGTCTTACTGTATATTAGTGAATGACAAAAATAATCAAACTTAAGACGTAATTAACAGGGGCTTGGAGCAACACCCTTGGAGCCACCTCTTCCAATAAAACAAAATAATTGGTGTTAAGTAGCATGACAATTTACTTATACCTGAAATCTCACTCCTTTTTGTTTAAAAATAGGGCAACAATTAAATTGCGTCTGCGTTAGATTTCCATTGACAAAAATACTAATTCGGCAAACATTGACATTGACAAAAAGGGCATAAGAAAATACATTGAGTTAAGAGAAAATGTTAACATTAATTTCAATCTCATAAGAGATAGACTTTTTATAGTATAAGTATCAGAAAGTAAATGACATCGGGATGGAATAAGGTAAAAACAGATTATTTAATTTTTACGTGATGACCATCGTCAGTATTTTAGAAAATATTCTGGGGTGGACTACTTCCGAAATTTACTGAAAATTTTTTAAACATCCAATACTTCAAAATTCACACAAATGTGGTGCTTAAAATGTTATTTTACTTTACATTTAATCGAAGAGTATTTTTAATCGATTAATTAAATGAATAATTATAATTTATTAAAATTTTAATCAATAATTTTCATTGCTTACTAATTGAGGTTGAAAGCTTTTATGACCCAGTCTGCAAACTGCGCCAAACACAAGACAGACAACCTCAAGTAGTAGACATGCACACATGGAAAGTCTTACTTATACATAAGAGAGAAACACATCCAAGGTTAGTTAGAGGTATCGAACCTACCCATCTACAAATTGCAGCTTGGTGATTCAATGGAAAAACCCATTGAGCCACGGAGACTCAGCGAGTATCTATGAACTAACAAACTAGCGTTATGGACTACTATGGAATTTCGTTTTAGTTTTGTGTAACCTATTCTATTAATACACCATGCTTTTGAGAAAATAGGTTTGTTGTTTTTAATATATCTTTCTTCAGCGCCAGCCAAGTCCATGAAACCACTGGAAACCATTGAAATGAATATCAGAATGGCAAAAATAGGTGCGAAATAGTTTTAACACTTTCACTGCCGATCTCGCACCAGCGCGTAACGTGACATCAACACTAGATACAATCACGCGCCAGAGCGTGGTGTGTAGTGGTATATCAATAGTCAATCACGCGTTAACGCGTGAAAAGCTGCTCCAAAACATTTATTCTCAGTTTCAATTGGCATTACATGTTAGGTGTGTATGTTGGTATTGACGTGGAATAAACGTTAGAAGCTTGTAAAGGTATGTGGTGTTTTGAATTTATAGCTTTATCAGTTATTAAAAAAATCTTGTTATATGAGTTGTAGATACAATAGTTCTGCAGGGCCTTCACGCGCCAAAAAAAATGCAATCTAATAAGCCTCTAACAGATGATCAAATTGTAAATTTGTTGGCTAAGCTGTCGCCAATCTATTCTGGTATTGGCGTGGTTCTGATATTGTTTTATGAGAAAACCCCATTTTTACGGCAGGGCAATAACTACCAACACATCCTCACATGATTGCCAGCGAAAGTGTTAATGGATACTGAAAGTGTAATGGATACTGCATACAGAAATCTCAAACTATCGTCCCATTTGAATTGTATCTATTCACTAAGGAAGAGTAGTTGTGGAAATATTGGCTGCAGTCCTTCACATTGAACATTTCTGGCCATTGATGCAAATAAATGTTTTTGTTTCACCTTCTGCGCTGCCTCCCCATCCTACTGCCAGCGCCATCGTGCCCACAATTTCCACTCGGCGACTCGCAGGGAGACAGATGGGACGAATTCGACTGCTGAACATGACGGGATTCTGTATTTTCAAAAGAGCAATGTCATAAATGGGGCGGTCTTCCACCATCTTGAACAGAGGATGCATCACAACCTTTATGATTTTGTACGTCACGAACTGCTGATCTTTGATTTGCGATCCCAGTGCTACAAAGGCTTCTTTAGTCGATATTACCTTAGAAGATTTTCGGTCATCTGTGTCGGACAACCTGTAAGAGGAACCAAGGTTTAACCTCTCTAAATTCCAGTTTTGAATCCAGATTATTTTCTCGTGATTAATATCTTAAGTCTTTAAATCTATACATATCCTACTGTTGTGAGTAAAATAACAAATACTAGGGGGCCCGCCCCCAGCTCGCTAACCCCCGGAGGATTGCTTCCCAATCCTCATTGTTTCTCTGCGCGAACCTATGCTCGCTTCGCTCGCATCAATGAAGACATGTGTCCTAGCAGACGGGATTATTTACAAAATCTGATATTCCAAAAAATTGTTTTTCAATTCTAAAATTGCTGTATGACAGAAAACATATATACAGTACCTCTAAAATCAAAATTCAAATGAAAACTCAAAGTTTTCATTTGAATTTTGATTACTTGAATTTTGAGTAAATTTGGACTCGAAATATGAGCGCTGCTTTGGAAATTGAATACCCAGCATGTTGTTTGTGTACATTTCCCCAGCACTCGAACCACCCACACTTTTTCATTGAGTTTGTTGCCGAAAGTTGTAGTCCAAGCGTCATGTTGAATTATAATTGCTGGCCCTGAAAAGGACCGTTTTAAAACTGCCCTGAAAAGATCCTCCGCTTTCTTTGATTTCTATTTTAACTGCAATAGCTCAACTAAAATTAATTTTTTGTTCAGTAAAATTTCATCCGATAACGCTTATAAATTTAACTGATGCGCGATGCCTTGTTGTAAACAAACAATCGTACAATGTTGCCAAAACGTATTAACAAATAACGTCTTTTTTGTGTGCCACGTAAGAGAATTATATATCGATACTTTACTGAATGATAATTATTGAAAAGTAAAAACTTCTTATTTATACTATTTTATCTACTGCCAAAGAAATACAAACCTACACTACTATTAAGAGAAAGAGAAAGTTTACTGTATTGTCATAAGATCACGAATGTATTTTGGTGTGCTGGTCAACCAAACTTTTAAATTTCTACACAACCAAACGCGTGAGGCCATTACAGCGCAAAGTTAAACTAAATGTCAACGATGAATGAAGTGATAGTAGAAGCATCATAGCTTATCATTGGGCTTTGCATAATTATTGGAATGGTTTGTATTACATTTACAACTGCACTGTTAATCGTGGACCCTTCACAGAGGTTCTCGCTAGTGGTAATTTAAATGAGCCTGCTAATGGAGAAAGATGTCGTGAAACTTAGCAACTTCAATTTACAAAGTACTTCATGGTTGAGATATTTGCACTGTTTTAACATATACAACTACTCAAAATTTCTTTTGTAGAGGTGAGTTAGTTCCGTACTACATATAATTAAAAAATAATATAAAAAACATTTGACTTCCGAAATTTTAAATTTGGTAGTACCCACTTAGTACTGCCATAAAATTCTTTAATAGGTAGATATAAATACCTTCTAATCATTACATCTAGATTGACAAAACAAATTCTTCAAAATAAATCAAGTTCAGACAAAAATCCTTGATGTGAATATATTTAAATTTTCTCTAGTTAATGTAAAAATGTCAGCCAAGTTTTGTTTACTTCTTATGTTCAACTGTAAACATTTTATCATATATAAGATTTCTTAAAAAAAGGAAATTTCACATCAATATGTTTGGTTCTACTATTTTCAATAGGAGATTTAGAAAAATTAATCCAGCTTCATTATCACAAAATAATTTATATTTGTAGTCTTCATAATTAAATACATTAAAATTTTTACAGTCTTCTAATATATGAATAAAACACATCAATTCCTTAGCTGCTTCTGTTAATGAAATATATTCCGCCTCCATAGTGGATAACGAGACACATCTGTGTTTAAAGGTTTTCCAAAAAACAGGTACTAAATCCATAAACAAGATTATTCCACACATTGACACTCTGTTGTCTATTAGAAGCGAAATCGGAATCACAATAACACGAAATATTAAAATTTGTATATGTTAAAATTTGTAATGTTAGAAAGATCTAATTTATAATGTATTTTATTATGAACATATCGAACAGTTCACAAAATTAGCCGTTTCCGAAATGCTTCCACCCTTGGCCCGAAAGCCAATAATCATACCCTTTTGGACGTCGGATAATTCGCTACGTTTCTGCATTACGCCAACGATTGAAATGATTTCCGATGCCCTAGGACATCCTTTATATACACTCGACTGCAATGTGCTGCCACCTGCTTTTTGTGATTGGTTATTTCACGTTGACGTTGAAAGTAGGTGGTGGTCACATTAATGTGACTGGACTGTGTACAATGGCAGCATTGATTACAACAAAGAATACACAGTTGAGTACTTTGTGACTGAAACCGACTTTGTGACTGGACTGTGTATGTTTCTGTCTTTCCCTACACGATATTGCGGCATCTATTGTTCATAATTCTGTAATGAAGTCTTCTTTTTATACATGGATCGAATACGTGCAATTTATAATTTGTACGAATTTTTTAAGAATGTTTCTAATTGAAACCTCAAGAACTGAAGAGATAAAGATGAAAATAGGTAGTTTTTAAATCTGTGACTGAAAAGAAAATAATGTATAGACCAATTTATAAAATAAAGCCATGCTAACCATAGCCATAAAAAAGAGCCATAATTATGATCCAACAACACACTCTTTCTTTCAATCGTTCGTTAAATCTGCTATACGTATTCCCCATTCAGTCTCCATTTGGCCCATCTATGAATTAAAGGCACATTAATTCGTATAACCATTTATTTACAAGTCGAGGTGAACTTTAAAGAAATGAAATCTACTTTGTACTTACTGCATAGCACAATGTGAAGCTGTTATCAAATAATTTGGATTGATCAAAGCAGCACCACAAATCTGTTGGTCCTCTACTCTGATCTGAGCCTAAATAAGAAGACACCTGATGATATTCATATGCACTTGAAATCTGTAAAACATACACGGTCTGCATTGTCGTTCTACTTAATATCTACAGGCTTAATCTTTGTGTGTTAAGCGCAGTTACATGCTACGCATATGAGGGACATTTCCTGTTAACCTTTTGGCTACGGCTGGTACATAGTTGTAGCATGATCGCGCCAAGATGGAATTTAGACAACGGCCAATTCAACAGTTGTACCTTCAAAATTATAATTATCGCGCTAAGACAGAATATAGACTACGGCCGTTACAGCGGTTGCATCATGAAAGTTATAAGAATCGCGCCACGAAAGAATATAGGCTACGGCCGTTACAGCAATTGTACGAATGTTATAAAAATCGCGCCAAGGAAGAAAATAGACTACGGCCGTTACAGCAGTTGTACCTTGAAGATTATAAGAGCCGCGGTAGCTCAGTCAGTAGAGCGCCGGGCTCGCATCAGAAGGGTTGTGGGTTCTGTCCTCGGCGGAGCCTCCAATTCTGATGATTGCGAGATCGGCGCTTCGACCTGGCTAAAGACCGTCGTGTTCACTAATGGTGACTGGGGCAGGTTAAATAGGTCGTGGTCACAATGTCCCCATGTTCCCATACCAAATCAATACCTCTGGGGGTACCTGATCAGGGGGTTATCGGCCTCTGATTGGGATCTAAATTACGATATGTGTGAGCGAATGGATGTATGAAAGGGACCTTCCTGTAAAACGGATGTGTCATGTATGTCGAGCAAAGTCGGACTTCCTCCCAATGGGGCTCAATAACATGGAAGGCGCACCCTCCTCGCCTCTTGCCGTCTTCGACGGGCCTGGCACTCCTCTGGTCTGCCAGTGTAGGCATAAGAAACAACAACAACAACAAGTTATAAGAATCGCGCCAAAGAAGAAAATAGACTACAACCGTTACAGCAGCTGTACGAATGTTATAACAATCGTGCCAAGGACGAAAATAGACTACGACCGTTACAGCAGTTGTACCTTGAAAATTATAAAAATCGCGCTTGTTATATCTATAGCCGTAGTCAAAAGGTTAAGCAAAATTTGATCCAGGACCGTCGTCAATAGAGCGCTGTGTCGCTTCAGTATACTACGTTAATTAAAATACCTACCTGTTAAGCTAAATGTAGGTATTGGTAGTGTTTCTGGGGTGAAACGTGTTACCTGTACATATTCCGAATGAGGCGACTTGTTTTTGCGAATATCATTCCGCAAGTCACCAATAAAAACGTTAAAGAAGGAATTACGTATTAATATACACCATATGGGTATTTGGAAACTGCACGTTTTTCAGAAAAAGTGTTTTATTATTCTATTTAGTAACGCTCATGGGCCCACCTTTTGCTTGTCTTACAGTTACAACACGTTGATGCAAACTTTCCACAAGTTCTCTGTAAGTATGAGCAGGAATAGTTCGCCATGCCTCTTGCAAGGTTGTGAGAAGAGATTGTTGTGAAGATAAGCGTAAGTGGCGATATCGTACTCGTAACTCCAGTTTACCCCACAAGTGCTCGATCGGATTGATATCGGGGCTCTAAACAGTCCAGTCCAGCAAATTCACCTCATTTTCAGAAAACCAGTCCGGTACGCGATTTTCCAAACCCTCACAGATACTGCACCGCCAGGTTGTACCTCGGCCGGTCGCGCTGGATGACGATTTGTTGCTGAACCAATTAAATTGACCGGTTATCGGGTTGCACTAGGACGACTTGGCGCTGAAGAAATCTCGCCGCACGTTCTGTTCACATTCTGTCGTCACGCATATTGTTGTTAGTGTTATCTTGATTGTGTTACACGTGTGGAGCGCATAATGGAAATATAATTAATATTAAAAGAAATCCCAAAAGATTTCAACGTAGTTTTACATATGGAAAATATCATTATTCTTCGAAGTTCCTTGGCAAATGAAAATGACGCTCTAAGGTTTTTGGAGGAATTTTCGAAGATAACGGATACTCTCTCTCTCTCATTGTGGATTACAAAAGATAAATCCCAATTTAAATATATTAGCATTTAAAGTTACTGCTTATTTAAAGATCCCATTGACTTATTAAAGAAAATCTAAAAACGATCGCACCGTAATATTAATTATTTAATAAGAACTAATCATATAATTAATTAATCCCAAATAATGATTAATTAATCAAGATAATCCATTGGATTAATCAATTTGAGCAGATATTACAGATAATTACTACTTTGCATTTAATGTTCATTGCTTTGTTAAACTAAGTTTCTAAAAAAAACCTGGTTTAAACCAATAAAACTCCCGTTTAAAAAAAAATCATATCTCCCTAACTGTTATCCATTGAAACTTCTTGCTAAAAGCGCGACGACGGAGCGGTAAGTCGCCAAGAAGTTGGATCAACCTTCCCACAATTCCTTAACGCTCCTCCCAGCGACCGGCCTGTCACCTGGCGGTGCAGTATCTGTGAGGGTTTGGAAAATCGCGTCCGGTACACGTTTGGCAGTATGACATGGAGCTCGATCCTATTGGAAGAAACAACCATCATCGTCGTAGTTATTACCGTAGTGTAGGCAAAGCCGAATTATCCACAACGTCGAGGTACACGTCAGCGTTCATGGTACTAGGTACATAAAGCAATGAACCGAGTCCTAATCAGGAAAAAAAAACACACTAAGATGGATTATTATCCGAATTTCTGCAGTGTCCAAATACTTTTGTCCATATAGTGTATATACCTGTATATTAGTTGATTCGTCTTCACCATCCTTATATTAACCCTCAAAGTGGTTTCTACGAGATATCTCACCCAACAAGGTCTGACCAATTAGTCTAATAACGAGATATCTCGTCATCAAGATGTTACAGATTTTCTGTATGCTTATCAGATCAAGATCTCGTCAGTTTTCTTATATTGACGAGAGACGATGAGATCTTGATGAACGAGATATGTCCTTAACCAAGAATCTGGTCAGTCGTTTTTAACCAAGAAACCTCGTCGAGGCAACCACCAAGTAAATTACACAAAAAGTCATTTTTTTTTTTCAAAATTTTTTAATTTCAACAAAAGTTTGGTATTTGCATCAATATTACTTTAAACACCATCGTCACCAAACTACACTCTACAACAACAAAAAAATGACGCACCTAGATGGTGCTGAATTATAGCGGTGCCGGGCTCAATCAACTTGGAACGGCTCTGACTGGAGATGTATAGTCTTAAGTGACGAGTCCCATTTCTAACTGTGTCCTGACAACAACCGCAGACGAGTTCAAAGACGTCCATGGCAGCATGGGGATCCTCATGCCCATGGAACCACATGCCCACAATAGGATTATACTCTGGGGTGCCATCAACTTTGATAGCCGGACCCCTTTTGTAGTCATTTCTGGCATACTTACAGCACAGCGGTACGTAGACGACATTCTACGACCGGTTGTGTTACCGTTCCTTTTGGGACACCCTGGACTTACTTTTCAACAGGATAATGCCCGGCCGCACACGGAACGTGTTGCCATGGATTGTCTTCAAGCTTTCCCAACAGTTCCTTGGCCCAGCTAGGTCTCCTGATCTCTCTTCCATAGAGCAAAGTTGGGATTTTATTCGAAGGCGATTGTTACCATCCCGGAATGTTGGCCATTTATCCCGACAGTTGGAAACAATTTGGCAAGAAATTCCGCAGGACACCATCTGGAAACTTTTTTAGTATATGCCAGGCTGGAAGACAGTTTACTTCCAGGCCAGAGGTGGACCAACTCCTTATTGACTTCCTCCCTTTGCAACGACCAAACTATGAAATAAACCATTCAATTCTTCTGAAATTTTAATCATTTGTGTTTCTATGCATGTTTTTCACATCCATCAATTTGTATCGCAATCGAACAACTCCTTCTTGGTGCGTCGATTTTTGTTATAGAGTGTACATTTTAAGATAACCCCGATATAATATCATTCGAGAAATAAAGAATGGCGGAATTAAAAATCTTCGATTCTGTTTTTGTTTGCTTACTTATAATCCATCCTATCGAACACGCATCCAACTCGGTAATTTTTTGGTAATTTTAGTTAACGTTGTACTAGAGCAACACAACGGGCTATTGACGACGGTCCGGAATCAGTCCCTTAAGGGAAAGATCTGAGAACAACACCTCGTAATTTTGAACCACGGTCAGATGACGAAGCAACACCTGAGCTGGCACCCCACGCTCCAAACTTCCACGCCAACCCAACGCATCCAACTCGAATACACAGGAGTCGTGGTAGCTCGGTTGGAAGAGTAACGGATTAACGACCGGAGTATTGCGAGATCGAATCCAACCATAGACTGGTGTACAATGAAGACTGGTGCATGTTAAATCTGTCATAGCCTCAAATGTCCTCCCATTGGCGTGGTGTGGAAGTATGGAGAGTGGTGTGCCAGCTCACAGTTGTGACCTCGTCATCTGACCGTGGCTCAAAATTACGTGGTGTTCTCTTCGGATCTCTCCCCTCGGGTGTTGATCCCGAACCGTCGCCAATATCCCGCTGTGTTGTTTCCGTGCAAAGTTAATTGAATACCTACCTACCGGAACCCACACTGTGCCACGTACATTGCTGAAATATTTTAATAGATTTTCAAATTGCTATGATTAAAAAATAACATTCAACTTACTATCCAAGGATACCTATGAAAAGGCCAGGTAGCAGTATCTGAAACTATCCGCTTACGCCTGCGCCGGTCATTCACACTGGGAGCTTTCAAAGTGCTTTCAATTCCACATTCTAAGAAACAAAAATAGTATGAAATAGATCTAGTGTAAAAGGGTCCCTATGTTGGCGAGTTTGGAAATTTGGCGAGTGGAATGTTAGTTCCTCAGGTGCTTACCTTTTTTTAGACCCTCCCTGGACCCACTCACCGTTAGGTTTAGAGTGTATTTGTGGTCCAGGGGGAAAGGGTGGGGGCGACTTCCACAGCACAAAGGGGGGCCCCAAGTGGACCCACTCCGGCCGATCGATCTTTTTTTATTTTTTTTCCTCTTTTTAAATATTATATCTGTGGTTGTTTTTTATTCCCAAGGGAGAATTATAATGGTTCAGAAACATTCCGGCCTTATGTTAAAAATTACAATAATCATCCGGAGTCCCGGGAATCCAAGAATGCAAGACGGTGGCACACCGTTAAAATTACATTTAATACATCGGATCGGTGGCACACCGGGAAATGTAACTTAAACGCAGAACAAGAAACACAAACAAACACAAAACATAAAACACAACACAAAACAAAAAGACGTTACAATACAAAAAGAAGAAATACAAACATCAAGAGTTGAATTAAAATAATATATTATTTTTAAAAGGTGATAATGATTTTATGTTAATAAATAGGATTTAAATGAAGGTGAAAAAAATATTTTATGAGAATGGTTATATGGTGGTGTGAATTTAATTTTGTGGTGTAAGAAGTGAATATTATACAGATGAAGCGCATATACGAACCCTTAACGGGATGGTGAAATGATTTAATTAAAAATTTATTATAAACCTTACCTTGTCACCTGCCCGTAGCTTAAAATGACAAGGTGTTGTCCTCGGGACAACTTTCGGGATTGGACCCGGAACGTCGTCAAAAATCCCTTGATGTTACTCGGGTAACTTAAATTCAACTACGTCATCATTGAAGATTTTTTTGTTTACGAGTGGTTTGAACAATAACTTAATTCCTTCTCAAAGCCAATTATAGTTTACTTTGTTTTAAAACCTTTTTCTGGGATCGAGTGAGTATTATGAATTTTTGAAGAACAAAGTTTTTTTTCAGACCGACACCTGACCGATCCCATCTCACCTGAAGTACAAAGCTAAAAATGATGACAGTGATAATGAGTTGGCCTTGCAAAAATCACCCATGGAAATCAGCTTTCATATTGCGACATCATAAGAAACTTCAGTGTACTCGAACCTATTGTGGGAGTGAAAGGGACACTAGAAATTTCGGTCTGCCTGTAAATAAATTCCACCGGAAAAAGAGGAAAAGGAATTCGCGTGGATTTTCGGAATGCGAATATATTCTGATAGGTTATTGTTTGGCGCCAGTTGCTGTTCTTTCGTCTCGCGCATACAGCGACTTGAGAAGAGCAGGTGAAATAGAACGTCCTCTTCAGATGGTGTTCGTCCGGATGATCTCTGATTGGTTTACGACTTTTACCGTTGGCGTTCTTTTTGGACTGCGGGTGGAGCACGTTAAAGAATCAGAGGCAGAGGGTGACGCTTGGTCACCGTGCTGGAATGTGATGATACATACTTGTATGTATTGGTGTAATGATGCTAATGTGATGATGTAAGTGCTGCATATTTTTCTTTATTTTCTTGGAATAATAAGAACTAAAATATCTTAGCTGTTGTAACGTAGTGGGCCGAGTGGTGTGCCTTTCTACAAAATGAAACAGCCTAGTTTAAAATTAACTTGCATTTTATTTTGCAAAGAGTTATATTTACAATTTGTACACTAGAGATTTGCATCCCTATGACATGGGGGGTGCGAAACAGGCGCAAGACAGCCGCGGCCTCATCAACGAGCACCGCAAAACCAAATACCTCCGCTTCTCTTGAGTTCTCCAACGTCTCTGCCTTTGTCGGCAGACCCCTCGTTCCGCAAGCCACAAATCACAGGCACCCCAAAACAAACGAGACAGCTGTTCATCAGCAGGGCTCGGGCATATGTTTCAGGAATTTGGAATCAAAGGTCAGTGGCGGTGGCGGCGACGTCACACTGTCGGTTGTCTTTTCATTGTGTACGATCCGTACTGTTTTCACACTACCGTTTTGGGGCGACGACACCACAACACTTTTAAGTGCGACGACACCACAACACTTTTAAGTGCAACAGCCCTCCGCCTAACGACACACCTATTCCAAACTCGACTGGTCGAAGGTCGACTGCATTTTCTTCAGAAATGTCCTATAACGACAGTTTTGTGAAAGATTTATTGATTCACTGTTTTTATCTCATTTTGTGATTTCTCATAGAAGAATATCAATAAAGATAATTACAGTGGAACACAAAAGTATTCGGCCACCTCACGTTTCTAACTATTTTCAAGTATTTTATAAGATCCTTATATAAAATAAAAGAATTTTAAATGCAATGTAACCCATGAAATCAGACACAGAAGTAATCTGTCACATTCGTTAAAAGGTTAAATATAAAACAGAAATGGTTGAAAACCAATGTCTATCAGATTGTTTTGAATTTTGTCTGATACCTCAGATTGGTTTAGGTCTAAATATCATAAAATCAGGAACTTGATCTAACTCGAACCAACAGCAAATTAGAACAGTTTTTAATTATGCTGAAACGAACATTTTTTCGTCCGTTAAAACACACAAGAGTGGTATCTAAATGGCCAAATCATTATCTGGAATTGTCAGAATGTTCCTCAAACCAATTGCGAACGATTTGGCCGGGTGAAATAGCGCATTTTCATCCTGGAAAATTCATTCGTTGTTTGTATAGTGGTTAAGGTGTTAGCCTCTAGATCGGAAGGTTCCTGGTTCGAATCCGGGTCCGGGCATGGATGTTTGTAAGCGTATGGGATAGAGGCGGCTGGTGAACCTCACATCTGTCGTGGCCGAAAGTCCTCACGTTGGGTTGGTGTGGAAGTTTGGAGAGTGGGGTGCCAGCTCAGGTGTTGCTTCGTCATCTGACCGTGGTTCAAAATTACGAGGTGTTGTCCTCGGATCTTTCCCTTGAGGGACTGATCCCGGACCGTTTATCAATAGCCCGTTGTGTTGCTCTAGTACGACGTTAACTAAAATTACCAAATCATTCGTTGTTTGGGTACACGAAGTCCATGAATGGCAGCAAATGGTCTCCAAGTAGCTGAACATAACTCCGCCACCACAAAATACTTAAAGTGATGGAATTTCGCAGCTCCAAAATTGATTACATCTATGAGAACTGAGAAGTCGAAAGTTCTCAAAATAACTTTTCTTTTCTTTCGAAACTAGTATATGTCATTTTGGCTGTCTTTTAAACATTCTGACTTTTGAATTTAACAGTTTTTTTAAAAATGATTTCATGTTTTAATGTTTGGATTTTGTTTTATTGTTTATGTTTTTTTTTTGTTGTTGCTTGCTTTGTTTTTGTTCTTATTTTGTTATGGGTCAATTTTTCAAATTTCGTCATCCTTTTCTTTTGTTATGATGTATTTTTGTGCTTTCATGTTTTGACCTTCACTTGCCTTTCCTCTTTCTGTGTTCACGTTGGGTTGGCGTGGAAGTTTGGAGAGTGGGGTGCCAGCTCAGGTGTTGCTTCGTCATCTGACCGTGGTTCAAAATTACGAGGTATTGTCCTCGGATCTTTCCCATAAGGGACTGATCCCGAACCGTCGTCAATAGCCCGTTGTGTTGCTCTAGTACGACGTTAACTAAAATTACCATTACCTCTTTCTGTGTACTTAAATGTTTTATGTAAGTACTCTGGACTGCTCGGCTCTCTCTTTCCCCGAATCATAAGGCGGACTATACAGCTGAAAGCCGCAGAGGTCCGGCGTCCAATCCAATCCAACCATTTCCAGTCAATGATTGGTTTCGTTTGACCAGAGAACTCAGTCCATACCATGTAAAAACAGCTCACACTATTATCGAGCCGCCACCAGCTTGCAAAGTGCCTTGTTGACAACTTAGGTCCATTACCTCGTGGGGTCTGCGCCGCTCTCGAATCCTCCCATCAATTCTTAACAACTGGAATCTCGACTCATCTGACCAAGCAACGTTTCTCCAGTCATCTAGGGTCCAACCGAAGTGTTCACGAGCGCTTCAGACGATGACGAGTCGGTCTTTTGCTGCCATATCCCATCAACTGCAAATTTACTGTCCTCACAGACACGTCTGTCGTACGTCCCACATTGATCGTTGCTGTTATTTGACGCAGTATTGCTTGTCTGTTAATACTGACTACTCTAACCACACGTCGCTGGTCTTGGTCATTAAGTAGACGCGGTTGGTCACTGCGTTGTCTATGATGGGAGGTAATGCATGAAATTATATTTTCTCGGCACACTCTTGACACTGTGGATCCTGGAATGTTGAATTCGCTACCAATTTCCGAAATGGAATGCCCCCATGCGTCTAGCTCTAACTAGCATTCCGCATTCGAATTATGTTAATTCCCGTCAGAAAACTTTTCACATGAATCACTTGAGTACAAATGAAAGCCCTGTCGATGCACTGCCTGTTTATACATATACTGGACTGCTCGGCTCTCTCTTACCCCGAATCATTAGGCGGACTATACAGCTGAAAGTTGCAGAGGTCCGGCGTCCAATCCAATCCAACCCAACCATTTCCAGTCAATGATTGGTTTCGTTTGACCAGAGAACTCAGTCCATACCATGTAAAAACAGCCCACACTATTATCGAGCCGCCACCAGGACACTGTGAATCCTGGAATGTTGAATTCGCTACCAATTTCCGAAATGGAATGCCCCCATGCGTCTAGCTCTAACTAGCATTCCGCATTCGAATTATGTTAATTCCCGTCAGAAAACTTTTCACATGAATCCTTGAGTACAAATGAAAGCCCTGTCGATGCACTGCCTGTTTATACATATACTGGACTGCTCGGCTCTCTCTTACCCCGAATCATAAGGCGGACTATACAGCTGAAAGTTGCAGAGGTCCGGCGTCCAATCCAATCCAACCATTTCCAGTCAATGATTGGTTTCGTTTGACCAGAGAACTCAGTCCATACCATGTAAAAACAGCCCACACTATTATCGAGCCGCCACCAGGACACTGTGGATCCTGGAATGTTGAATTCGCTACCAATTTCCGAAATGGAATGCCCCCATGCGTCTAGCTCTAACTAGCATTCCGCATTCGAATTATGTTAATTCCCGTCAGAAAACTTTTCACATGAATCACTTGAGTACAAATGAAAGCCCTGTCGATGCACTGCCTGTTTATACATATACTGGACTGCTCGGCTCTCTCTTACCCCGAATCATAAGGCGGACTATACAGCTGAAAGTTGCAGAGGTCCGGCGTCCAATCCAATCCAACCATTTCCAGTCAATGATTGGTTTCGTTTGACCAGAGAACTCAGTCCATACCATGTAAAAACAGCCCACACTATTATCGAGCCGCCACCAGGACACTGTGGATCCTGGAATGTTGAATTCGCTACCAATTTCCGAAATGGAATGCCCCCATGCGTCTAGCTCTAACTAGCATTCCGCATTCGAATTATGTTAATTCCCGTCAGAAAACTTTTCACATGAATCACTTGAGTACAAATGAAAGCCCTGTCGATGCACTGCCTGTTTATACATATACTGGACTGCTCGGCTCTCTCTTACCCCGAATCATTAGGCGGACTATACAGCTGAAAGTTGCAGAGGTCCGGCGTCCAATCCAATCCAACCCAACCATTTCCAGTCAATGATTGGTTTCGTTTGACCAGAGAACTCAGTCCATACCATGTAAAAACAGCCCACACTATTATCGAGCCGCCACCAGGACACTGTGAATCCTGGAATGTTGAATTCGCTACCAATTTCCGAAATGGAATGCCCCCATGCGTCTAGCTCTAACTAGCATTCCGCATTCGAATTATGTTAATTCCCGTCAGAAAACTTTTCACATGAATCCTTGAGTACAAATGAAAGCCCTGTCGATGCACTGCCTGTTTATACATATACTGGACTGCTCGGCTCTCTCTTACCCCGAATCATAAGGCGGACTATACAGCTGAAACTTGCAGAGGTCCGGCGTCCAATCCAATCCAACCATTTCCAGTCAATGATTGGTTTCGTTTGACCAGAGAACTCAGTCCATACCATGTAAAAACAGCCCACACTATTATCGAGCCGCCACCAGGACACTGTGGATCCTGGAATGTTGAATTCGCTACCAATTTCCGAAATGGAATGCCCCCATGCGTCTAGCTCTAACTAGCATTCCGCATTCGAATTATGTTAATTCCCGTCAGAAAACTTTTCACATGAATCACTTGAGTACAAATGAAAGCCCTGTCGATGCACTGCCTGTTTATACATATACTGGACTGCTCGGCTCTCTCTTACCCCGAATCATAAGGCGGACTATACAGCTGAAAGTTGCAGAGGTCCGGCGTCCAATCCAATCCAACCATTTCCAGTCAATGATTGGTTTCGTTTGACCAGAGAACTCAGTCCATACCATGTAAAAACAGCCCACACTATTATCGAGCCGCCACCAGGACACTGTGGATCCTGGAATGTTGAATTCGCTACCAATTTCCGAAATGGAATGCCCCCATGCGTCTAGCTCTAACTAGCATTCCGCATTCGAATTATGTTAATTCCCGTCAGAAAACTTTTCACATGAATCACTTGAGTACAAATCAAAGCCCTGTCGATGCACTGCCTGTTTATACATATACTGGACTGCTCGGCTCTCTCTTACCCCGAATCATTAGGCGGACTATACAGCTGAAAGTTGCAGAGGTCCGGCGTCCAATCCAATCCAACCCAACCATTTCCAGTCAATGATTGGTTTCGTTTGACCAGAGAACTCAGTCCATACCATGTAAAAACAGCCCACACTATTATCGAGCCGCCACCAGGACACTGTGATTCCTGGAATGTTGAATTCGCTACCAATTTCCGAAATGGAATGCCCCCATGCGTCTAGCTCTAACTAGCATTCCGCATTCGAATTATGTTAATTCCCGTCAGAAAACTTTTCACATGAATCCTTGAGTACAAATGAAAGCCCTGTCGATGCACTGCCTGTTTATACATATACTGGACTGCTCGGCTCTCTCTTACCCCGAATCATAAGGCGGACTATACAGCTGAAAGTTGCAGAGGTCCGGCGTCCAATCCAATCCAACCATTTCCAGTCAATGATTGGTTTCGTTTGACCAGAGAACTCAGTCCATACCATGTAAAAACAGCCCACACTATTATCGAGCCGCCACCAGGACACTGTGGATCCTGGAATGTTGAATTCGCTACCAATTTCCGAAATGGAATGCCCCCATGCGTCTAGCTCTAACTAGCATTCCGCATTCGAATTATGTTAATTCCCGTCAGAAAACTTTTCACATGAATCACTTGAGTACAAATGAAAGCCCTGTCGATGCACTGCCTGTTTATACATATACTGGACTGCTCGGCTCTCTCTTACCCCGAATCATTAGGCGGACTATACAGCTGAAAGTTGCAGAGGTCCGGCGTCCAATCCAATCCAACCCAACCATTTCCAGTCAATGATTGGTTTCGTTTGACCAGAGAACTCAGTCCATACCATGTAAAAACAGCCCACACTATTATCGAGCCGCCACCAGGACACTGTGATTCCTGGAATGTTGAATTCGCTACCAATTTCCGAAATGGAATGCCCCCATGCGTCTAGCTCTAACTAGCATTCCGCATTCGAATTATGTTAATTCCCGTCAGAAAACTTTTCACATGAATCCTTGAGTACAAATGAAAGCCCTGTCGATGCACTGCCTGTTTATACATATACTGGACTGCTCGGCTCTCTCTTACCCCGAATCATAAGGCGGACTATACAGCTGAAAGTTGCAGAGGTCCGGCGTCCAATCCAATCCAACCATTTCCAGTCAATGATTGGTTTCGTTTGACCAGAGAACTCAGTCCATACCATGTAAAAACAGCCCACACTATTATCGAGCCGCCACCAGGACACTGTGGATCCTGGAATGTTGAATTCGCTACCAATTTCCGAAATGGAATGCCCCCATGCGTCTAGCTCTAACTAGCATTCCGCATTCGAATTATGTTAATTCCCGTCAGAAAACTTTTCACATGAATCACTTGAGTACAAATGAAAGCCCTGTCGATGCACTGCCTGTTTATACATATACTGGACTGCTCGGCTCTCTCTTACCCCGAATCATTAGGCGGACTATACAGCTGAAAGTTGCAGAGGTCCGGCGTCCAATCCAATCCAACCCAACCATTTCCAGTCAATGATTGGTTTCGTTTGACCAGAGAACTCAGTCCATACCATGTAAAAACAGCCCACACTATTATCGAGCCGCCACCAGGACACTGTGAATCCTGGAATGTTGAATTCGCTACCAATTTCCGAAATGGAATGCCCCCATGCGTCTAGCTCTAACTAGCATTCCGCATTCGAATTATGTTAATTCCCGTCAGAAAACTTTTCACATGAATCCTTGAGTACAAATGAAAGCCCTGTCGATGCACTGCCTGTTTATACATATACTGGACTGCTCGGCTCTCTCTTACCCCGAATCATAAGGCGGACTATACAGCTGAAACTTGCAGAGGTCCGGCGTCCAATCCAATCCAACCATTTCCAGTCAATGATTGGTTTCGTTTGACCAGAGAACTCAGTCCATACCATGTAAAAACAGCCCACACTATTATCGAGCCGCCACCAGGACACTGTGGATCCTGGAATGTTGAATTCGCTACCAATTTCCGAAATGGAATGCCCCCATGCGTCTACCTCTAACTAGCATTCCGCATTCGAATTCGGTTAATTCCCGTCAGAAAACTTTTCATATGAATCACTTGAGTACAAATGAAAGCCCTGTCGATGCACTGCCTGTTTATACATTTCTTACGCGATGCTACTGTCATCTGTATCTTTGCATATTGCGATCCCATGACTTTGGCACTTCAGTGTATTTCATAGAAACCTATATATGTTCTATATTCATACACATAGCAATCGACAATTTAAAAAAAAGATCGTTAATGTAGTAAAAGTAATAATCGTGTGTTAATAAAATGAGTGTGGTTTTTAAAAATATCTGTAAGCACTTAGTGTGTTGATAATTTCTGTAAGAACTATTCATTATAATTATATATAATGTATGCATTAAAAAGTATCCTACTATTGTGTTGTTTATTAAGTAAAAATTGTCATTAAATGTTTTAATAATACTGAAACTAGACTACCATTTCATATTGGGAGACCTATTTCCTAAAATTATGCATGTATCTGAATTATTGTAATTTTTACTATTACGAAAAATATAACAACATTTATTGATTGAGCATTTATTAAAAAGTCCATTTTACAAAACTTAGAATCATATGAGTGATCTTAAACTGCATAACCATACTAAATCTACATGACTTATTAGAGCTTTGTATGTTGAAAATGTAAAAAACATATTTAAATTACGAATCTTTTCTGCAAAATAATTTTTATTTACAAATTAAGTTATTTAAAATTATTAAGGCAGTTTCTTTCACACCGAAGTAGAATATTTCTTAATGTACTTTTATTGTGGATTAAATGTAGTGTGGTTTTAGTATTAAAAACAAAAAAGCATTAATTTACTTTCCTTATATGGAGTATTAGAAAAGTTCCATCAATTATTGAAACAATGATATTGAAATATTGATAATAAATAATCAAACATTATATTGTCTTCTTTTAATTCAATTGTTTGTATCCCGAACGGATAAGTAATTTATTTCGCTTATTCAAGAGCATTTATATAAAGAGCTTTCAATTTTACACTAAACGAATTCTTCAATTAAATACGTTAAAGTATACATTCATATATAATGCAATCATTCAAAATGATAATATTTAAAAGAACTTACGACAGTTATCCTAAAATAAAATAAATATTAGTTTGGGAGTTTTATGGACAATTACATACTGCATTTCAAATAACATATTACGTACACTAAAAATAACTGTTTTTTATTTAATAATAATAATTTCATCTAATAAGGGATGGAGGAGAAAAATGAATAGAGGAATTAGCGCTATTTCAATCAGATAAAAGTGTTTTTTTAATTGAATTAATTTTTTAATATAATATATATTTTTCTACAGATTTGTATAATTTGGGTTTAGAATAAAAGTCCACATAATTTTCCCTGATTAATAAAATAAAGAATTGTTTTAACTGAGTCGATCATAAAAATTGTGTTTTAATATCATTAAAATGATCACACATCGTGTAACAATGATGATTGCATTAAAAATTGTGTTCAAATATTTATAAAACAAATTAAAAATTTTAAATATGGTTATCATCAAGAGTGGCAAGAACTCTCAATTTTAAAGCAATGTTAAATTATTTGATAATTCTGAAGAAACCTTTTCTGAATAGCAATATTAAATAAGCATTTGAACTACGGTTTTTATTTTCCATGAATCTGATTTTATGCCAATAAATAATTCAACGGGCAGCACAACTTTCTCAAGTTAATAAACTTAATAAGTTACATCGAAATAAAAAGTAAAAGCAATATATCATTGAAAATTAAAAAATAAATAAAAGAATGTTTAAATAAGACTTTTCTATATGTATATTGCTTCTAAGTATCACACTTACCGATTCTTTTTCAAGAGGCGTAACAATCTCAATCTCATTCTAAAAATAATTATCACAAATAATTTTCAGACTTTAATAATCCGAAACATAATGATAACAAATTTATGTAAATACGAATAAAGGTTTGTTTGTACATAGAACATTTTCGACCCATTTCAAGTTTTCTATTCGTCTTGGGCCCTTCTGATGTAAAATCCGTCCTAGGCGCGTTTGGTGTCCATTTGTATGAGTGTGCCCGTGCTAAGTCCAAACGGATGAATATACACTACCCTACAATAATGAACTGGACGCCAGCAGATTTGCATAAAAACCGGCTACTTGTTTGGGGGTGTTTGCCAAGAAAAAAAATTGCCAAGGTTGTTGTCACCGCTATAAACGTAGACTGTAGCTGTACGAATAGTACTTGTGCAAGAAAATTATGTTTCTTTTCACCGTTTTTTTTCGTGTAAATCCAAATTTACATAGTACCAACTTTGAATATGAAAAACCTTAGATGCCTTGTAAGGATCATCTTTTTTAATAAGAAAATAAAACTTGTGGAGTATCTGAACGCAACATATCTACCTTCTCTTTATTCACGTCTGCAATTAATATTTGAGGATTAGTACTCCGTCTTTAAAACTTGCCAACCCCTTAGATTTTCAAATTCGGAACAGCTACACTCTACCTTTATGAGCGATGGCAACGGCCTTGGCGATTTTGTTTTGGCGCACTTCTAAAGTCGCCAAGGAAAAAAATATTTTTTAACTCTTTTTCTGTCACAAATTTTTTTTCTTTTTACAACACACTTTTTAAACACATTTCAGAACGTTTTAAAAAGTATATTTTTTAAAAATTTTCACAAAAAGTAGTAAGTTTAAGCACATATTAAAACACATTTGTGAACCAGCAGAGAAACTAAGCTGCGAATGTTGGGTAAGACTACCCTAAAACTTATCAATTACACTAAGTACAGTGGGCATGTTGAAAAAGAAAAAGATTTACAAAAGAAAAAAAAGCAAGGGTGGAGTGGTCGTTCACGGTAAGACGTTTGTCGCCAGCTAATTTTTGTCGCCAAATCAAGATTGCGGCCGAATTTTGTAACAGCAGATAGGGTTGCCATAACAAAAACGGCAGATGTGAAGAAAATCCGCAAAAGGTGAACGTTACCATATTTGGCGACAAATCGCCTTCTTACCGTGAACGACCACTCCACCCATTTTCTATGATTGATGATTCACTATTTATATAATGTACTTTATGAATATCTATAATTTAGCAAACCCAGTAGATCTGAAAATACTACAACTAAAAACTGCTGTTTGACAGAACTAAAATCAAACTATATTAAAAAGGAAAAGAAAGTTCGGTGGAGTGGTCGTTCATGGTAAGAAGGCGATTTGTCGCCAAATATGGTAACGTTCACCTTTTGCGGATTTTCTTCACATCTGCCGTTTTTGTTATGGCAACCCTATCTGCTGTTACAAAATTCGGCCGCCATCTTGATTTGGCGACAAAAATTAGTTGGCGACAAACGTCTTACCGTGAACGACCACTCCACCAAAATTTCAAACGAATCACACACACACAATGAAATCAAACGGAAGAACTTTCTATAATATTCAAAATAAAAATTGAAAGTTTCCGTTTGCCAAGGTTGCCATGAAAATCACAACAACCGTAACGAAAGATGGGTTGGGTGGAGTGGTCGTTCACGGTGAGAAGGCGATTTGTCGCCAAATATGGTAACCTTCACCTTTTGCGGATTTTCTTCACATCTGCCGTTTTTGTTATGGCAACCCTATCTGCTGTTATGAAATTCGGCCGCCATCTTGATTTGGCGACAAAAATTAGTTGGCGACAAACGTCTTACCGCTAACGACCACTCCACCAAGAAGCCAATCGGCTTAGCACATAATCAAGCTATTCTCTCTCTCTCTCACTAGCCAGTTTTTAGATTCTGTAGAAGACTCGCTACTCCCCAATAGAACACTTTGCACAAATGCTTTCCAATTCTTTTTCGTGCCAATATAATTTCAATTTACTGTCCTTTAACTTATCAGAGTACAGCTTTCTTTCGTCACCATTTCTCCGTTTTTCTGTTTGTGAGGGTACTGGTTTGTATCACTTCATCAACGTTTGAAGATTCAGTAAACACTCTAGGTTTCTTAGGATTAGGATGCTCAGATTTTGCTGAAGTTTTACTTCCTTGAGATACTTGAGAGCCTGTCTCTATGGATTGCTTTGGTTGCTTATTTTGTAATTCATCTTTCTCATTTGCTCGTTTAACCCCAGGCCGTCTGAGATATATTTAGACGAGTTTAGTGCTAAAACAACTAACTATGCTTAAATAAACCGTAATTTGGTAGTTTTGGAATAGCTAGAAGGTAGATTGAGCATTTCAATCAAAAGAATTGTTGGTACAGCTACACTCTACGTTTATGAGTGATGGCAACGACTTGGCGATTTTTTTTGGCGCACTTCTAGTAGCGAGTTACGATAAATTAAGGCAACCCATCTTTCGTTTCGGTTGTTATGGTTTTCATGGCAAGCTCGGCAAACGGAAACTTTCAATTTTCATTTTGAATATTCTAGAAAGTTCTTCCAAAATTCATTCAAGTCGTTTGATTTCATTGATTCGTTTGAAATGTTTTCTTTCCTCCCATTGGTTATTTTGATTTTAAAATATCCTTTGATTGCATTGGTCGTTTTAAATTTTTTTTTCTTTGATACCATTGGTTCATTTATTTGTATTTCTACAGTTGTGGAATTTTTATTTCATAATAATTTTTTTTCACGGCAGAGTTCTGACATGTATTGTTTTTTGCATTTGTGGAATATTCTTGTTTCGTAATTTTTTTTTCTCGGAACCGTTCTGATGTATCAGGTTGTATTATTTCTTGCTTTTTTTCTTTTAAAAATCGTTTTATTTTTCAACTTGCCTACTGTATTTAGTGTAATTGATAAGTTTCAGTGTATTCTTTATCCAACATTCGTAGCTTAGTTTGTCTGCTGGTTCACAAACGTGTTTTGATAAGTGCTTAAGTTTACTACTTTTTGTGAAAGTTTTTTTTAAATATTCTTTTCAAAACGTTCTGAAAATGTTTAAAAAGTGTGTTGTAAAAAGAAAAAAAGTTTTGACAATAAAAGAGTTAGGAAATAATTATTTCCTTGGCGACTTTAGAAGTTCGCCAAAAAATATCGCCAAGTCGTTGCCATCACTCATAAACGTAGAGTGTAGCTGTACCGAATTGTTTTACCAGAACTATGAAAAATTAATTATTTTTCTAAAAACCATTTGTATGGAATTTATCAAATACTTTTTTTACTTAGAACCTTATTTATTTTCTTTGCGAAGTATAAACTTTTTCTGGATATTTGGGACAGACGATATTTTGCAACGAAATGGAAACTAGTGTTCATTTGTCACGTGTAGTGATATTTTCTGGGTTTTTTTTTTGCTCAGAATTAATTTTGTTTTAAAATTTTGTCTAATTTTTAGTTGTACGTTTTGGCAACTGTGAGAGATCAAGAGATAAAAAAGAATCACGAATTTATATCTTTAGAATAACATTTTCGCACCAACTTTTATTTTGTTTTATTTCTCATGTTTTCTGTTTTAAATATTCATTATTTTAATAGATTGTAACTAATTTTCATCATACCTCAATATCATCATAGAGTATTGGATTTAAATGGCATGTAGGTTAGAATACAACACATTTTAAGCGGAATTTCGCCATTCATGAACGAACTTTAATGTTACAAATTCCAAACTAGAACTTTCGAAATGTTAAAAAAACTCTGCAATAGTGACAAAAGGTCAAGATTTTCTTATTTTACGAATTGGAACTATAGTAAGGAGGTCCTTATCTGAAAAAAAGGAAATTTTTACTGTTTAAAAACATTGTAATTGTTCTCTTTATAACGATACCTCATTTGTAGAAATCCGTTCATTAAAAGTATTTTTAAATATTTTTTTAAAGCATATGTGCACTATTACAGTGACGTACGTCTCAGAACATATTTTTTTCATGTTTGGAGGCACATTTTTCACAAAACTACTTGAAATACATTCTTGCAACTTTTTATGATTGTTTATGAAGAACGTTTAAACACTTTGACACGGGGAATAAGAAAAAAATTTATAATTTTTTTTAAATATTTTATCTAAAAAATAACAAATTTTTTTGTCATTTTCTAAAAAGTTTATAATTTTGTGAGTATAAAAAAAAATTATAAACCCAAGTCTTTACAAGTTTTTAAATATTAAATTGTAAAATTTGCAGATTAATACAGTAACTTATGAATAAATGAGATGCTCCCAAAACTTGTGAATTTAACAAGGGTGCCTATGCAGGAGCCGGACCCGCTTAAAGCAACTTACATGAGGAAAATAGGCTTAAGACAATCATTTTCTTTAGAATAAGCTCTGTCAAATCGATTTACCTTTAAAAAATCGTAATACGTTACCTTTGGCTGTACTGAAGACATTCAACTTTAACACAAGGACATTTATTTTTGCCCGTACCACAAAACGGAATTGTCAATAAAAAAAAAAAAAAAAAAATTAAAGAAACTTATTTAAATATAATTAATAATTAAATATTAAATATAATATATATTTCTCAATAATTGTCATCTTTTCCTAAATGATAGCGAAATCACAGAAGAGTGCCACAAGTCAAAAATATTGGCAAGTAAATTATGAGTGCTAGAGTATTCGCCATTTTTACGAATTGAGAAAGGGAATTTCTAATCCTACCGCAAAATCGTGTTTTATTGTAGTTATGTTAGTGTATATCTCCTTTCGTCAATTTATACTTTTAGCAGGAGTGAGATACATCGTCATTCAAAGTGCAAAAGGTCGATTGTCAAGAATTCCATTTTTTCTTTTATTATTGTAATATGTGGAATTTTGTTATTTTCACCTGGTGGCAAAATCTCTTATGTCATCAGCCGATCCAACAAAATTTACAACCAAATGTATATTCAACTAGTACCACCGTCCCAGACTAAGCCATTCGGTGTATCGCCCCGCAATTTTGAACCACGGTCAGATGACGAGGCAACATCTGAGATGGCACCCCACTTTCCAAACTTCCACACCAACCCAAAGTAAGGACTTTCGGCCCACGACAGATTTAAGGTGCACCAGCCGCCTCCACGCCATACACATACAAACATCCATGCCCTGATCCCGGATTCGAACCAGGAGCATTCCGATATATAGGCTAACACCTTAACCACCATACCGTTTGGTCGGCAACTAAATGTGTATAACGAAATAGAATCGAATCATAAGAAAGACGATTAGTTTTTTTTTTTTTTTTTTTTGCTTTCCTGAAAAATGCAGCTTTTTGACATGCGACCTTTTGCACATTGAATATCGATATGTGAAATGCATTGCAAGAATGTATATGCAAGGATTTGTACACCGAATGGATTAGGCTGGGACGGGGGTAACTAATTGAATATATAGGATTTGTGTCCAAAGTAGGTGTGTAGAAATTATAAAAATGTCGGAAAAGGTGTTAAAAATTACTTTACTCACACTTAATGATTTCGCATACTTAACATACTCTCGACTTAAGGAGAAAGTGATCATTTTCTGGCCAGTTTCAGTCTACAGTTAACGAATTCAACCCGAGTCAGGCCGGATAATTTTGGAGTTTATGTATAAAAATGGTAACAATGAAATTATCAATTTAATTGCATGAATAAGACTCTTCTTTATATGCATCTATGATTTTATTACTTACCGCGTCTTTTTCATCATCTGTAACAAACTCAATTTCCACCTGTAAATAAAGTGTCACATGCATTTTTTTAACTATTTGAAGCAAATTAATTTAAATGTAATGTTTATAAACAAAACTAGCCTACGAATCTATTTGTAAGAATTTATCACTTTACCTCTTCATTTTCATCATCAGGAGCAAATTCATTTACATCCTGAAAATAATGTAGCATGTAAATTTTCAAAATAAATAGCTCATTTTTTTAAATGAAGTACTTATCAATGAAACTCTTCTATACTCTATAAGAAAAAAAATCGACGCGCCAGAACGAGTTGTCCGATTGCGATAGAAATTGATAGATATGAAAAATATGCATAGAAAAACAAATGATTAAAATTTCAGAACAATTGAATGATTTATTTCAGAGTTTGACCGTTACAAAGGGAGGAAGTCAATAAGGCGTTGGTCCACCTCTGGCCTGGATGCAAGCTGTCACCCGGCGTGGCATAGACTTAAAAAGTTCCTGGATGGTGTCCTGCGGAATTTCTTGCCAAATTGTTTCCAACTATCGAGCTAAATGGTCAACATTCCGGGATGGTTACAATCGCCTTCGAATAAAGTCCCAACTTTGCTCTATGGAAGAGAGAGATCAGGAGACCTATCTGGGCCAAGGAACTGTTGGGAAAACTTGAAGACAATCCATGGCAACACGTTCCGTGTGCGGCCGGGCATTATCCTGTTGAAAAGTAAGTCCAAATTGTTTCCAACTGTCGGGCTAAATGGCCAACATTCCGGGATGGTTACAATCGCCTTCGAATAAAGTCCCAACTTTGCTCTATGGAAGAGAGATCAGGAGACCTAGCTGGGCCAAGGAACTGTTGGGAAAGCTTGAAGACAATCCATGGCAACACGTTCCGTTGCGGCCGGGCATTATCCTGTTGAAAAGTAAGTCCAAATTGTTTCCAACTGTCGGGCTAAATGGCCAACATTCCGGGATGGTTACAATCGCCTTCGAATAAAGTCCCAATTTTGCTCTATGGAAGAGAGATCAGGAGACCTAGCTGGGCCAAGGAACTGTTGGGAAAGCTTGAAGATAATCCATGGCAACACGTTCCGTGTGCGGCCGGGCATTATCCTGTTGAAAAGTAAGTCCAAATTGTTTCCAACTGTCGGGCTAAATGGCCAACATTCCGGGATGGTTACAATCGCCTTCGAATAAAGTCCCAATTTTGCTCTATGGAAGAGAGATCAGGAGACCTAGCTGGGCCAAGGAACTGTTGGGAAAGCTTGAAGACAATCCATGGCAACACGTTCCGTTGCGGCCGGGCATTATCCTGTTGAAAAGTAAGTCCAAATTGTTTCCAACTGTCGGGCTAAATGGCCAACATTCCGGGATGGTTACAATCGCCTTCGAATAAAGTCCCAATTTTGCTCTATGGAAGAGAGATCAGGAGACCTAGCTGGGCCAAGGAACTGTTGGGAAAGCTTGAAGATAATCCATGGCAACACGTTCCGTGTGCGGCCGGGCATTATCCTGTTGAAAAGTAAGTCCAAATTGTTTCCAACTGTCGGGCTAAATGGCCAACATTCCGGGATGGTTACAATCGCCTTCGAATAAAGTCCCAATTTTGCTCTATGGAAGAGAGATCAGGAGACCTAGCTGGGCCAAGGAACTGTTGGGAAAACTTGAAGACAATCCATGGCAACACGTTCCGTGTGCGGCCGGGCATTATCCTGTTGAAAAGTAAGTCCAAATTGTTTCCAACTGTCGGGCTAAATGGCCAACATTCCGGGATGGTTACAATCGCCTTCGAATAAAGTCCCAACTTTGCTCTATGGAAGAGAGATCAGGAGACCTAGCTGGGCCAAGGAACTGTTGGGAAAGCTTGAAGACAATCCATGGCAACACGTTCCGTGTGCGGCCGGGCATTATCCTGTTGAAAAGTAAGTCCAGGGTGTCCCAAAAGGAACGGTAACACAACCGGTCGTAGAATGTCGTCTACGTACCGCTGTGCTGTAAGTATGCCAGAAATGACTACTAAAGGGGTCCGGCTATCAAAGTTGATGGCACCCCAAAGCATAACGCCCTGTTATGGGCATGTATGGCATGCGATAGGCAGGGCAGGATCCCCACGCTGCCCTGGACGTCTCCAGACTAGAGTGCCTGTATAATAAGAGTGGCGACATACGGGAAACACTTTCTGATTGGCTCAGAGACGTTTTCTACCGCCCGAGACGGTCTTTTCCTAGTTCCCATAGACTTAACATAGGAACTTTTTGTGTGTTCGAGAAAAACGTGTGTAAATTAAATTTAAAAGAAAATATAGCTTTTTCATGTTCCATTTCGTGTTCTAGAATATTTATTTATTGTTTTTTAGTGTTTTGTCAGTATAAATTTGAAGACTTTTTAAGCAAATAGCTTTTTTTGAACAACATGGTGTTTTCCGCAGTCTAAGTTAGCGCGTTGTGCAATCCATCTCATCAATTACGCATGTAATTGAGCATTTATATGACTCATTTATACCGAATACATCCATATTATAACAATCATATGGTTTTTGTTCTCCCTGAAATGATATATTAATTCGCCCAGCAACCTTTTTTGAGACGATTCTGGTAGAAAAATGGCTGCCGCGCATGCGCATTGGGCCAAATTTGGTCCCTTGTCGCCACTCTTATTATATAGGCACTCTACTCCAGACAAGTCTACTTTTGTCGTCAGGACACAGTTGGAAACGGGACTCGTCACTAAAGACTATACGTTCCCAGTCAGCGCCATTTCAAGTTGATCGAGTTCGGCACCACTGTAATTCTGCACCTTCTTGGTACGTCGATTTTTTTTTGTTATAGAGTATATATAGATGGATCTTTAAAGAAGAACCTCTATGCAGGAAATGCAAAATGGTGGAGGAAACTGCCCACCATATACTTTTTGAATGCGAAGCTTTGCTTCACATAAGGCACTCATCTAGGTCTTGGAACAGAACTTGATACAATTCACGAAGAAACTGTCAAAAGTATTTTGGCCTTTCTTAAGGAATCTGGTTTTCTTTGACAGGAGTGTCGAAAAATAATGGGGTTTGGTGCAATATTCCCTAGTGGAATCAGCACCTAGGGCTTTCCTGACCTCCCCACTCAATATGAATGAATGAAAATATATAGATGGAACCAAAATAAATCCTATGACGTGACGAACAGTTTTTTGGTTGCGTTGAAGGTGAGGGGGTAAACGCTAACAATACCCTACCATCCACGAGCTTAAAAGGGCAATATTCGAGAAGTTACAATCCTAGGGTCAGGAACGTTGGGAATAGTCATAGAAAATGCTCTGGTGAGATATTGTCATTCTGAAGAGGAAAATGGAGGCCACTAAAGAAATTTAATTTTGCGAACTTGTCTCTCTATATTTAAAAAAAAAAATGTTACCGCCGCCGCCGCCACAGGATTGAAAACTGTGTTGTTTAGCTCGATTCTTAGACGGTTTCACGAGAAAGTACTGATCGGAAAAAAACAAAATTAACATGGTTTGTTCTTCATCGTATTCCCTGGACAATTATTAAGATTTTTTTCCGATGCGGCTATTAGTTTAGGGTTTATTAAGTGTCAAAATTGAAGAAGAGAAATTTCTTCCACGAGTGAGCAAAACACATACAAATTTTCAGTCTTCAGCCGTGAGTTTTTCTTAAAGAGTACCTCTCAACGTAAATTTTTGCAGCTCGTCGAGTTTTTTTTTAAATTTCAATTTGGTTCTTGATAATATTTTTTTGAAATTCGGGAAAAATCGGGATATTTTTGTTACTTTTTTTTTAAAACTGCCGTATTTATATTTTATTACTATTAGTTTTTAATTTTGAAAATATCGCAGTATACCTCAGAATGTTCTCTTTCTTACGGTACTATTATTTTTGAAATCGGTTATTATTTAAATTGGATGCGATCAAAAGTGGGTCATACAAAATTCGGAATCTTTGGATATTTTCGTTACTTTTTGTTACAACCATTAACTAAAACTGTCATATCTATATCGTATTACTATTAGTTTTTTTATTTTGAAAATAGCGCAGTATACATCAGACTATACTCTTTCTTACGGTACCATTATTTTAAAAATTGGTTCATAAATAAATTCGATGCAATCAAAAGTTGGTGACACAAATTTCGTACTTTTTATTTCGCGGAGCAAATTTGCGGAGCATGTTATTCGCGGAGGGTTGTATTTTTGACTATCGTGTTTGCCATGTATCAAATTTATCGTAGCAACAATTGCCATAAAAACGATTTCTTTTTATTTGGCGAGGAAAAAGGCTCGCTTTTTTCCCTCTGTTCTCAGACGGTTTACCGAGAAAGTACAAAGTACACATCGTAAAGTTTGGAGATTAACAGGGTTTATTTAAAATTGTACAGGGGACAAGATGCAGACGATTTTTTACTCATGCGGCTATTAGTTTAGGGTGCATTAAGTGTTAAAGTAAAAAAGAGTGAAATCACTTGCGTAAGAGGTATTGGTTTGCGAAGCAAACCAAACGGGATTGCGTAGCAATCCCCGGGGGTCGGCGAGCGTAAGCGAGCAGGGGGCGAAGCCCTCGCAGTGACGTCATGGACCGTAAAGTTAAATCAGGATAATACAAATTATTCAGATAGTTTCACTCTGCGAAAGGAATGTTGGTTTGCGAAGCAAACCAAATGCCATATGTAAAAGGAGTGTTGGTTTGCGAAGCAAACCGAATGATATTGCGTATCAATCCCCGGGGGTTGGCAAGCGTAAGCGAGCAGGGGGCGGAGCCCCCTACTATAGAAAATAATTCCAAAGAACATATTTCAGTTGCATAAAAACTAAGTATTTTCTTACAAATAAAGTTACTAAATTTTTAAATGGTAAAATGACTTTAAGACAGCCCTATAGTTCAATTCATTCTACAGATGTGTATCTTGTATAGAACACAGTAACTTTAATTCAAGATGATCAAGAAATTTTTCTTAGTCTGTCTACTCTGCGAAAAAGAGTTCTCGATGAAACTTTACCTTATGGAGCTGGCAACACAACGGGAAATTGTTCGCTTTATAAATAATTTTCAATATGTGAAATGTATTAAATATAATTATGAAGGGCATGGAAATCTACATAGATTGAAAGTGAAAAAACTTTTAAAAATATCAATCACTGTTCCAGTGAGAATCTAATAAACCATTAAGCAATAAATATGTATCATGTAGAAAAATGTTAATTTTACGAAGTACGACAGCATCGAGATTTTTTTAGATTAAAACTTTAGTAGAGACTATATAAAAAGGGACGTATTTGAGCTAAATTCAAACTAGGTTTTTGTGAAAAACATACTTACATAGCAATTGGAGATGAATAATAAAACTAAGGCAAGAAAAACTTTCAGAGAAAGCGAAGAGTGTGTATTCATATTGCCACAGTTTACATTCAGCGATATAGCGGTAAAAGCTTCAACACACACAGAAATATTACCCAGAGGTTTGGCGACATTTAATTTGTCGCCAAGATTTATTTGGTGTTTGAATAGGAGGATTTTGTTTATTCAATCTCACGTGGTACCCTTCAAAAGGGTTTGATTGATTGCATATTTCTCGTTTAATGATCATTAGAGGCAACTTTATAAACTCAAGCGATATAAATTTTACCAAGACACTAAATAGCCCAATGGAGCTCATTTATTTTGAGTTATGGGGATTACATTCTTCTCTCAGTCTATTTATCCAAGCTCCATTGGAGAAATATAAAGGGTATTTTTGGTCAATGCGTCGTTAACAAACCATTTATGGAAATTTCAGCTGAAAGTTATTAATGTGCTATATTTCCCCTTGTGTCAAATGTTTTCTTTCAATAGCTCATTGTGTCCAAAGCCAGATGTGTTAGTCCAGTGAGATCTTAACCACCTCCACTGTTCAAGACTTAGTTCAATTTAATTTAAGTCATCTTATAGGTGGTTAAAAATTACTAGGCGTCCTTCGATCTGTACCTTCGGGATCAATCCCGAAGGGGAAAAGACCAAGGACACCGACTCGTTGTCTGAAGGTGGTGCAAAATTACGTGTTGTCCTAGGATCTTTACCTTTGAGATGAATCCTTGACCTTCGCCAACAGCCCGTTGTTTTGCTCCAGTGCGATGTTATTCACTTACCTATCCACCAAGGACAACGATTCATATTCGGTTCAATTCCTCCCTTGGTGTATTCTTCTCCTCAGTCTTCTTCAGTCTTTAAAATATTCCTTGTGTGTGTGTCCATTTACTTGACGTTGCTACATATAGCTGTTGCACCATGAAACCTATATCAACCAACCCAAGGCAGGTATTTTAATTAACGTCGTACTGAAGCAACTCAACGGGCGATTGACAACGGTCCGGGATCAATCTCAACGGTAAAGACACGGCGACAACACTGCGTACTTTTGAACCACACATTTGAAGCCACGACGAATTTAACGTGTACCAGTCCCCCTTTGTATGATAAGTAATTGGGAAAGATCTAAGGACGCCTTGTAATTTTGAACCACGGTCAAATTATGAAAACATCTAAGCCTGGAACTTCTATCTCCAGACTTCTATACCAATCCAATGTGAAGACATTTGAGCTTGCACCAGCCCCGTGTAGATGACTGGACCGTGTTTCAAACTCGTAACATTTCATTTGCTAATCCGTTGCTCTTGTAACTGGGCTTCCATTGTGAGCGTAATTGGTAATTTTGTAATTAACGTCGTACACAACGGGCTATTGACGACGGTCCGGGATCAATCCCTTAAGGTAAAGATCCGAGGACAACACCTCGTTATTTTGAACCACGGTCAGATGACGAGGCAACATCTGAGCTGGCACTCCAATCTCCAAACTTTCACACCAACCCAACGTGAGGACTTTCTGCCACGACAGATTTAAGGCGCACCAACCGCCTATACTCCATACGCTTACAAACATCCTTTCCTGGACCAGGATTTGAACCAGGAACCTTCCGATCTAGAGGCTAACACCTTAACCACTATACCGGTTGGTAGGCCCATTGTGAGGGAGGCAATTCAGTTTAAAAAATAAATCTGGTGGATTGAAAGATTTTACTTCCGTTTTCCAAATGTTCGTCGGTTCCTTGAGGTTCGAATCCGGGTCAATGCATGTATATTTGTAAGCGTATGGTGTAGAGGCGTTTGGTGCACCTTAGATCTGTCGTGGCCGAAAGTCCTCAAGTTGGGTTGGTGTGGAAGTTTGTAAAGTCGGGTGCCAGCTCAGATGTTACCTCGTCATCTGACCGTTCGAAATTACGTGATGTTGTCCCCGAATCTTTCCCTTAGTGGATTCATCCCGATCTGTCGTCAATATCCCGCTGTGTTGCTCTAGTACGACGTTAATTAAAATTACCTTACCTTACCAAATGTTCTTCAGGATTGATCCCGGACCGTCTTCAAAAGTTCAATTGGAGCTGACCAGGTCAACGGACTATTGAATATCGACATGGTAATTGAATTAATCTCACTCCTCTGTAGCCTCACACTGTAAAAAAAATCCCGTAAAATTTACGGTTTTAAACTGGCAGCTGGGTTGGTTGTGCTTAACCGTAAAAATTACGAAGTTAATCCGTAGAAATAACGGTTTTTTACCATACGAGAACAAGTTTTTCCCGTAAAAGTTACGAATTAAAACCGTATTCACAACGGTTTTTTCCCATAAGAGATCCAGTTTTTCCCGTAAAAGTTACGAAGTAAAACCGTATTCTCGACGGTTTTCCCCATATGAGATCAAGTTTCCCCGTAAAAGTTACGATATAAAACCGTATTCTCGATGGTTTTCCCCATATAAGACCAAGTTTCCCCCGTAAAAGTTACTAAGTAAAACCATATTCACAACGGTATTTTGCCATATGATATCACATTTTTTCCGTAAAAGTTATGAAGTAAATTTGTAGTCGCAACTGTTCTTTACCATGAGATCTAGTTTTCTCTGTATGTTTCAGTTTTCACTTGTTTACATAAAAGTATTTAATCGGTGAAAGTTACAACCAGTTACCATAAAAAATACAGTATAATTTTGCAATCAGAACTATTTTTAACTAGTCAAGAACAAGTTTACTGTAGTTTTTAGTTTATAACTGTTTACAAAACCATATGGAATTGAAGTTACAACCAGTTACCATAAAAAATATGCTGCAATTATGCAGTGAATATGGTTTTACCACAAAATAATGCAATTACACTAAATACTATAAGGTTTACAAATTGTGTAAAAATGTAAATATCAGCCATACAGTTGAAACAGTTTTGCGCACAAAATAATGGGTTTTCTCTGAAATTTAGTTTTGAAGTGTGGATAAAATGATAAAGTCATCTTTTAAAATAGTATAGAACTATTGCAGAGCAAATAAATTAAAGAAAAATACTGTGCCGTACACAGTACCTTTTATTCATAATACTGTCAATATACAGTGAAATCTGTGTGTAACGATACTGTCTATAACAATATTTTATTTAGGTCCCTACAGAATGGTTATAGACAGGTTTCACTGTATAATATTTATTACTTTTGTTATTTCAATAATGTTCAAACATTTTAATTAAATAATCTAACTAAATTATGCTAGAATATTATTCAATTATACAGAATAATAAAAATTAAAGTAAATCATTTTTCAATATGCATGTTGAGGATACTTATTAAGTAACAAACTATATAAGCATGTAGAAAAAAGTCTGTATAAATGAAAAAATAAATATTGTTGTCTTCTTATAATGTCAACAGTGATAAATTTTCAAAATATAGAACTCTGGAGCTTTTCATTTAAGAAACCTTGATAACTTTTATTAAATAGCAAAACACCTTTAAATATGGTTACATTATACACTGTGCTGTGCTGAACACGATAATTACATAATGTTTTGTGAGGTACATTTGTTTGTTGCATATAATTTAAGTAATACAAAATGAGCAGGCAAAAATATACAATAAACAGAAATACAAATATAATCAGGGTTCATTAATTGTAATTTTTAAAAATCAAACCACGATTACAATATAATAACTTTGATGCAATTAACAGAATCAAGATACCTAATATTTTCATATCTATTCAATGAAATGTTCAACACCATTCAAAGTCCATAAGTTTATTTTATAAGGTCAAAACTTTTTGATTCATGGATTTCTTCTTTTGGAGGCTTTGGATCCTTTATCAGGATTCATCCTTAGAAAACACCTGTAAAATACAAATAGGACAGAGAAAAATTCTTTAGTGATTTTGCTTTATTCAAAGTTTAACAAGTTTATTTAACCTTTAACTGCTGTCATGGGTCTCACAGACCCCGAGTGACAGGTCGTTTCCACCTCTCAAAGTGAATATTGGTCAATGTCCTATTCAGTACCTTCCTACTACGTCCAAGAGAAGCCACATTCCAACACTGGTTTGGATGTCCCAACTACTTCGTATTTCACACTATTTGCATTTCCCCCACGGTCTCTTAGACCCTTCACAGCATTTGCGTTAGTGTTCTTGCTGAATGAAATAGTCTGTTTGAGTATGGAATTTCAGCTGAGTCTAAAATGGTAACAAACTTTACTAAGAAACTACCTCTGTATCTAGCACAAAAAGAAGTACAGGATATTGTTGATAACTGGTCGGAAATAGAGTACTGGGACAGTGAAATTTCGGATACTATTGAAAGCAAACATGAAACGGATTCGGAAATTTATGCACATGTAGACATTTCAAGTGCGTCTTCACAAGAATATTTCTACGGAAAAAAAACTTCAAATGGGATGCTGGGAGGGGGGGGGGAACCTAATCGTGCCATTAGAACACCAAACCACAACATAGTTTTAGTTTCCAGGGTTGAAATGTCCTGCAAAATTAGTTCCGAAAGCTGAGCCTGAAGAGACATGGAATCTACTTTACTTGTATAGTAATATAAAATATATTCATGTTAAGAATTGAATTATCTAAATTTAAAATGTATAAATAATAATTATCTAAAGAATCTTTCATTAATATATATTAATTAACTTTATACACACTTCAGTGAGCGAGGTCTGAGAGACCCCTCCACACTAGTCACCAGACGGTTTGTTTACACAGCAGTTAAGGGTTAAAGCTAATTTAAAAAATACAATCAAACACTATAGCACCCAACCCTTTTTTTTTTTAATAAATGTCATGTGAGAAATTAACTGCGACAAATCAGTTAAAGTAATGTTCTCGCATGTACTTAAACTGCAATTTACAATTGTGCCTTCAATTCTTCACATTTCTTTGACAAATTTATGATCTTGAAAAACATGAATTGTACAGGGTGTCCTAAAAGTTCCTGTACTGATGATTCGTGAATTTACTATACAAAATCAACAAACTTTAAAACAAATATTTTTATGTTAATGGTGAAAAGCACTTATAAACGAAAAAAATTTGGACTTACATTTATAGTAAATGTTTAAAATTTCTGCAATTTTCTTGGGAGGCAAAGCTGAAGTAGTTTACACATATTTTTAGAAACACCTTTCAAAATGCTGGGAATGACTTCTTGTATCTTTTGAGTAATGGCACTTTTCAGATCACCTATTGTTTGGTGATTATCTTCATAAACTTTGTTCTTTAAATATCCCCACAGAAAAAAAGTCAGGAATGTGTAGATGACGGAACGAGGTGGCCAATAGTTTCTTGAGATGAGTCGATCGCCAAAAAATCTTGAAGCATGCCCGTGGTGTCATAACTTGTATGGCAGGTTACAACGTCTTGTTGGAACCAAGAGTCTTGTTCATGCACTTCTAATATTCCAAAAAAATGTTGATTAAGTTGATATACTGTATCTGGGTCATTCTGAAATTAAGTGGAAATTTGAGTCACATGTATTTTTTTTTTAATGAATTTCATGTGTCAATTGATTTTTATACAATAGTAATAGATCTTAATTGAGGTATATTTTCATCAGATATCTTCAAGTGAATAAATATTTGCATATTTATACTTAAAAAAGTGAATTAAACATGGAAAACATCACCTCCGTGGCTGTTCTTAACCCTGTTTCTAGGTTAAGAAATATAGTTGAAACTTAAAAAGTATAAAAATTCCTTTATTTAATAGCTGTATTTAATATTAATAGTTTCATTGTTAACAGTTTTCATTTCATTGCACCAGAAATTATTATATTTTTCATTAAATTTAATGTTGAAAAATCAGTAAATTATTTTGTCCCTACTATTTTTGTCAGCTCTGCATAAAAAGTAAATAACCTTTAAAAAAGTCTACTAGAAGGCAGTACATGTCTGAAAGTGTAATTAAAAGAAGCTCTAATGAGCCATCTTTACTGTAAGATATATTTGACTCAATAGCAAGTATGATTTTGTCTGTTTCTTATATTTGCACTCTGAAAATTCTTGAGTTCTTTTAACAGTGTCACTGCCATGGCATTTTTTAACTTAATATATTTTCATTTATTGCTGAACTTTTTTCAACAACATATAGTTAGAAAATGTACAAAACAATCTGGAAATCAAAGCACATGGCTGGGATTGTTTTAGGTTAGGCATAAATGTGGTCCAACCATTGAAATTTCACCTCCATGGAGGTGAGCAAATATTTCTTATCAGGAATTTGTACAATGATATGGTAAAATAGTGATTATAAATGGTTATTTATTAAAGTAATTACAATCTTGGGTAAACAAATAAGCAGTCCAATTGTTTTTTCTCTAACCAGTACCGATTTAACTTGCCAATTGGTTCTGATTTGAACCTGTAGAATAAAGCCTAACTGCTTTATTTGATTTACAATGTTTGAACACTTGTAACTTTGGGTCTGATTGTGTACGCTGATAAAATCTTTAATTTTTTCCTTAAAAATATGCCATTGAGTTGGGAGATAATTTAAGTATCCTCATGACTGAAATTCTCTTTGTTGTTTCTGACATAGTACCAGTTGGTATCATGTCAATCTGGCCTAGTTGGTACCATGTCTGAGAAATCTGATATAATCAAATTTAAAGTTAACTTTTGAAAAATTAAAAAGCCTCAAAGTTCTTAATTACAATGATTTAGATTAGATGGTTAAATCTCTGCTGTCAGGATGTAGTAAAAAGTGAAGAAGAATGTCTGGAAAGAAGTGCATTAACAAACACGTTGAGACAAATGATTACATGTGTTGAGCAATGGAAGAGGAAAGAAGTTTACAGTGAAATAAATAAAAAAAAGTCAGCTAAGAAAGTGGTTAAATCAAAAGTTGAAATAGAAGTCAAAGCGCTAGTTAATAAATTTAATGATATGCTTCGTTACTTCATGAAGCATGTTTGCAACATAGTCCCATCAATACAGGTCAATTTTCAACCTAAAGATAACCTTGGAACAGATGAGATACTGATACATGTTGATTTTGGGAGATACAACATGTGCATTTCAGAGATTCACATGACCAAATCACATTACATAGATAAATTGAAAATAGTGAAAAACTTAATGTTCTGTCATTCTACTCATTGTCTGAATCTTTGCGACCCGACTCAAATGCATTTAATGAATATGTAATTGTCAAAGTATTTGGTAGAAAGAGTGTTTGCTATTATGTGGCAAATGTCATTGAATGTTTTGAAGCTTCTTACCAGATCCGCTTCATGTCGAGATGACATGACACTAAAAACAAATTTGTTTCCTATGAAGAATGTGAAGCAACAGTTCAAGATGAGGTTATGGCCATTTTAAAACAACTGACAATGAATACTCATGAATAGTACATTTGATTAAATACCTGAAGACTATTTACATTGTGTTAGATGAATCTGAAACATCTCGTCACCTCCACGTTTTAAGGAAATAAAAAATTGGCTTTAATTTGCTTAAAATATTGTCTTGACCTGTTTCAGTTGCACAACTTCATTGCCCTAACATGACATAAATACATAAAATAAATTCTAAAACTTTAATTTTATTTTTCAAAAAGTTTTGACTGTCAAATTTCTATTTAATTTCAAAATGATCCATATTTACTCGGTATTGCATCACTTGGATATTTATGTCGCTAAAATTATTTGCATTCAAAATAAGTTTAAAACAGCGCAATTCTCTGAATGCGTGAAATTCATCTTGCAATGAAGAACAAAATGACGTGGAACTTTATTATCGAACAACTTGAGTGCAAAGAAAATGAAACGTTAAAAATTAAAGAGCCGATAAAATTCAATAATTAAAAAAAAAACACGGGCAATAATTATTTTTAAAGTTGGAGTACGGGAACTTTTAGGACAACCTGTAGTTTTTAAAACAGAGATGGCAAGATTGAGCACCATAAGGGAATGTTACTCCGTGAACATTTCGATGCAAACTCCAGAGGACAACATAGGGTTTGATTAATTTTGTTTTGAAATTACAGAGAGTTCACATTTAAACACAGAAATTACGGTAAGAATCTAATTTCGGTACAGCTACACTCTACGTTTATGAGTGATGGCAACGGCTTGGCGATTTGTTTGGCGCACTTCTAGTAGCGAGTTACGATAAATTAAGGCAGCCCATCTTTCGTGGCTGTTGTTGTGGTTTTCATGGCAACCTCGGCAAACTGAAACTTTTACTTTTCATTTTGAATATTCTAGAAAGTTCTTCCAAAATCCGTTAAAGTCGTTTGATTTCATTGATTCGTTTGAAATTTTTTCTTTCCTCCCATTGGTTATTTTGTTTTTAAAATATCCTTTGATTGCATTGGTCCTTTTAAATCGTTTTCTGTGATACCATTGGTCCTTTTATTTGTATTTTGACAATTGTGGAATTTTTATTTTGTTATCATAGTTTTCACGATAGGATTAAGAGTTTTTTTTTTTTTTTTGACCATTTTCGTTTTCATTATTTTCTTACGAAATAATTCTGACGTTATCAGGTTGTATTATTTCTTACTTTTTGTTCTTTTGCAAATCTTTTTCTTTTTCAACATGCCCACTGTATTTAGTGTAATTGATAAGTTTCAGGGTATTCTTACCCAACATTCGTAGCTTAGTTTCTCTGCTGGTTCACAAATGTGTTTTGATATGTGCTTAAACTTACTACTTTTTGTGAAAGTTTTTAAAAATTATACTTTTCAAAACGTTCTGAAATGTGCTTAAAAAGTGTATTGTAAAAAGAAAAACAATTTTGAAAGAAAAAGAGTTAGGAAATAATTCTTTCCTTGGCGACTTTAGAAGTGCGCCAAAAAAAATCGCCAAGGCCGTTGCCATCCCTCATAAACGTAGAGTGTAGCTGTACCCTAATTTCTAAAAATTAACAAAAGGAGCATGAAAAGTAAGTAAAAGCTCACCTAATAATTAGAGTTGAAACTATTTGAGCACTCGTCGATCAAAAATGGCGCCCAAACAACATACGACCTGGTTGCCAACTGATGAATAACGAAAAGCTTAAATAAAAGTCGAATCGCACTTTTATTTACATGATGTTCAAAACCATAAAATAATTGCTGAAAAATAAGAGCAAGTGTAGAAAATAATCTTAAAATGATTTAAGAAAAGGGAAAGTTATCGTACGCAAAGTAATACCGTAATGACGAGAACTCGAATTTGAACTGACGGTTTTAAACCGTATATGGCTAGAGTGAAAAACGGTAAAAAACCGTTTTGTCAACAAAACACGAGCGCCTCAATGGAGTAAGAACTCCAGACAAGCGAGAGACATTTCGAAGGAGCCGAAAATGCAATGCGCATGAGCGAACTTTCTTTGGTGATTTCGCTATTCTTGTCGCCAATTTAATGTAGGATTCTAGCAGTCCTGCTGTAGATCAGCATTTGCCATTTGGATTGTATAGATGAAAGCGGGAGGACAAGGAATTTTGAGTAGTGGTCTTTTGTGTGCCGACCAAATGTTTTCTATTTAGAAGCCAAATTTTAGTAAGCAATAATATTTTAATTTATTGAAGATTTTCATTCCTATCCATTTGTTTCGCAAATTGTTTTGTTCCTTTAAGTTAGCTTGTATTAAATGCTATCCTACGGAATAAACTTTTTGACGGACAGATGAAGGCTCTTCATTTACTTATTTTTCCTGCATTTTATATCCCGTTTTGAAATGTATTGTTCCCTTGCTGTGCTAAATCGTGAATAACGTTGAGTTAGCTTGTTTTTAAGTGCTACCCAACGGAATTGACTTTTTGGCGCGCAGATATAAATCCTCTGTCAGTTGCATATTTTACGTATTTTATTCCTTTATGTGTTGTATTGTTCATTTGCTTCGTTAAATTGTTAGTAACGTTGAGTTAGCTTGTTTTTAAGTGCTACCCAACGGAATTGACTTTTTGACGGGCAGATGAAAATTCTCGGTCAGTTGCATATTTTATTTATATCCCTTTTTTGTACTGTTCATTTGCTTCGTTAAATGGTGAATAACTTTGGGTTAGCTTGTTTTTAAATTAATATGGTAAATGGTTAGGTTGTCCCTCCGTCTTTCCTTGGTTGTGGCACAATGATTATGCCCACTGCACTAGCAACCTGTGAGTTGTAGGAAGTACAGGTGTGATTCCTCTGTAATTGTATTTCTCTCCTGTGCCAGTAAAAATTTCATTTTGTGCATGTATTACTTGATGTTGTACATCATGCGTCTATTGCAACAAAGCCAAATATGGCCCTTGCACCATAAAAAATCAACACTTCTGGCATCTTTCTCTTTGGGATTGAACCTAGGTTGTAGTCAATAGCATGTTATGTTTTACCTGTGTGGCAAATTCAACTCCTTAAATATAAATTGCTTTTTATGGTGTAATCCCTAATAATGTATATATTATTTGCTTGCTATGCTAAGTGGTGAATCGTGTTGCGTTTGCTTGTTTATAAATGCTACTCAACTAAATTCCCTTTTTGGTGGGCAGTGAAAAGTTTTGTTCATTCACATATTTGAATATTAAATACATATTGTTCACTTTATTCATTATTTGCAAGTTACATTGAGTTAGCTTGTTTTTAATGCTACCTATCAAAATTAACTGAGTATATTTTGTGTTTAAATAATATTCCTTTTTCTTATAGATGTGATGTATGTGTTTCTTTCATCAATTTTTTTACCAGCTACTAAAGTAAAAATTTTCTTGCTGTGGTAAATTGTTCTGCTGATTTGTTAGATGTGTTGAAAATATCTTAATTCCTTCATTGTGAGTTCATTTAGTTGAATTTTTTTAATTATTATTGTTACTAAGAATGTAAGATGGTAAATTATTTAAGAATTTATTTTGCTTGAAAAAACCTGTACGTCCCATTTCAGCCTCTACTCCCAACCATCTGTCACTGAATTGATGTAGGATCACATTCCTTATCACTGGAAACAGGATTTTCATTTTACTCTAAAGGTGAAAGTAGATATTACATTCAATAAAAACTTGTTCATTTTCATTCTGCCAATTTGCACTGATCTCAAATGTATGTTATATATAAACTTTTTATTTTTGGAGAATAATTTTCAACTCATTCTTTATGCTAGTAATTCTTTTAAATTTCAATAATTTATTCCCACAGCACAGTCCATTGCTCTAGCAACCTGCAATGTAGGAGGCACGGGTTCAATTCCTGAATGTATTTCTCTCTTGTATGTCAGTAAAACTGTCTTTGTTTGTGTATGTCCATTACTTGATATTCTATATTCTACACCTTGTGCAGTACGGTCGAATTTGGCCCTTTCTCCATAAAAACCCAACCTGAACCATTAAAATAACATTTTAAATTGCCAAGCAAGATCTATAGAAGTTATTGATCACTAAGCACATTTCTTTTATTTCTATTCAAAGATTTTTGAAGCAGATAATAAAATTCTTAATTTTTAAATTATATTCAAATATCGAATACTGTACAAAGTAGAATAGAATACACACATCTGGAGTCCAGGAGGGCAGACTGTTAAGTGAAAGTTATTTGGGTATTAAATTATAAGTGTTATGGCTAAAAAAAGTTAGTATATGCTATATTATTTAATCATGTACACCTTTAGAAGTGACAATGAACTTTGCAAAACTCCCAAAAGTGCATGGCCCTTGCAGCATAAAAACCAACCAAAAGAAATTTAATACAAGCATCAATATTAAAAATTGTTGAAAAAATTCATTATCTTCACAGCTGCTCTTAATGTTATTGATTCATTACACAATGTGCACTTGAAAATTTATTAAAATTATAAGATTTTATTTATTTTACTGTATTGAGTAACCACTCAAGTAGTCAAAAGAACACCTTTTTTAAATCAATTAAATTTTACTTGAATGAGATTTTTGTCATTCAAACACATGTATTACTACACAGAACGCAGATCTTCAAATTTTAAATAAAAATTGTCAATATATTGTGGACATACGACTGATTCAAATTTATGATCTCAAAATATGTGAAAATAACTTATTCAATCCTGTATATTGGAAAATCATAATGCTAGTAATTAATCTTCATTTAAAAATGTGAAATAAAACTTATTTTAATTATTTTTCCACTTTACCTACTCATTTACTATAGTAACGAATATTTTGTAGTGCCTTATTTATAGTTCTTTATGAAAAACCCATTTTTATTTATAAAATTAAAGCATTCTATATACACATCCCTTAGCTAGGTTTTACTTGTAAAATTTAAACAGCATAGTTTGGAAAACTTGCAAGTTTCATTACAAGAATTATATATTTTAGCCAAACAGGTAAATAATCTTCAAAGATCAAGATAAAAAAAAGCATCTAATCTGAAATTTAACCTCTAGTGAAGTTTCAATACGTTCAGTTATTCGTTTTTAAATAGTTATAATGATAACCTATCTAGTGGGGTATTGTAGATAATGTATGTATATTCACCTCATGTCACCCAGAAATTGGATATATATATATATCTTTAGGAAAATAACTTAACAACCATAAAGACATGTAATTGGGACACCTTTTTTGTTGAAAGATTACCAACAGTAAGAGAAAAGATTATTTAATTAAATGTCCAAGCACAATGGAATTATATAGGATTCATATATGAATAGGTAATTTATCAAATATTAAAACATTTTTTTGAGTAATACTACAAAAAAGCGAGCGTTGATTTGAAAAATTGGTAACTATATGGAACACCTAAATAATTTGTCAATCTCCTAATTAACTAATAAGTGCTTGAGTAAAGTATAGTGAATAGTGTTGGAAAATGTTCAGAAAATCTTCAATATGGCTTTTACAAATTAAGTAACTCTTGTCCTTGTCAATGTTACATTCAACCAGCTTTGCATCTAAAATCTCAAGCATTGTAGTTTCCTAGTAATGGTGTATGCATCGATTTTGAGGCTATTCTAGAGAATAAAGAATTCGCCCCTAATCTTTTATAAAACTTTTAAATGCCTTTTCAAATATTTTTGGCAGAAAAAATATTGTTTTTTTATTAAAAATGTCTAAATTTTAACTTAATTGTTTTTTTATATATACAGTAGCTCCCAAAAGATGTTCGTACACATTAAAAATTTGCAAAAAAAACCCGCTGTAGCCTGAAATTGCATTCGAATATATGAAATCCTGTATTTTTTCATATCTCCATATGATTCTCTGAATAAAACAACATTTTTTTGTTTAAATATTGAATTATTTTCTTTATATATATTTATGTGACTTACTGTGGGGGTAACTCTAAAGAGTGCCAGCACCGTGACCAGTAGTCTATTGTACTAAAAACCCCGACTGATCTAATAAAAACAGATTGCCGAAATAAATTTCATCATGTACCCGATTGGAATGTTTGGTAATTCCTAGGGTTCAATACAATGGTATCCCAGATACTCGAAACGGTGGGTAGAGTAACAATTACACAAAACGTGTACAGGACCCTCCTCTGCCATCTACGTAATGGGTCATCTATAACAACCATAAGGTTGAGGCGTCTATTTAGGATACAATGGCCAATAGCTACCCTGATTTCTTTTCTGCTCAATTTCAGAAGTTCCCTCGACCAGAGAGATTGTTGATTGAGCTCTTTGGCTTGTCTTTGATCTGTAGTGATAATCTATTTTTATCTAAATCTACCTTTTGCATCCAACCACATAACAGATCATTATGCTGAAGCCAGGCCAAAACAGGCTCTGGTCTAAAAAAATGGCATTTCATATCCACGTTTTGCTAGTTGGTCTGCTATTTCATTACCCTCAATGACCAGGGACCCACATAAGAGACACTTCGTTTCTCTCAGCCAAACCCACAAGTGCATTGTGACATTCCCACACTGCTATTGAAGAAAAGCAGTGTCCCTGCAAAACCTTTAGGCCTTCTTGCTGTCAGAGAAGATCTTTAAGACCATCTTAACAACCCCAATATAGAGGCAGTTGTAAGTACAAGTAGAGATCGCTAGAACCTCAGCCTCATATACAGTGGAGATCTTACCTTGAAAGATAGCTTTATTTTTCGATTAGGACAAAAAGCACCTGAACCAGTGCCATGATATGTTTTTGAACCATCTGTATACCAAATTTCATCACCTCCCCTGATCAGACTGGAGACAAATGTCAAGTTGTAAAGATAATGTTGTATTTGGCTTGAAAGCAAAACTGCTTTAACATCCAATCACGTCTCATTAGTAGATAAAGATGTTCTTTTACCTGCTTAGCAACATTTTTAAACATAGACATTTCATAGGGCGATTTCCATAGACCCATGAGTTTGTGGCGTTGTGAACACGAAAATACCTCAAATCCCACTTGTTTATGTAGTAGTAGGAGTCCTAGAAGCATTTCTGGACTCTGTGATGGAATGGTACGCATTACACTTGAAATTGCAACGGTTGCCATTCTCTGTAGACTAGTGAGTTCTTCTTCACTGTCTCATTACGGGTTCTACTCCACCAGGCAATGGCCCCATAAGATACCATTGGAGTAATCACTCAGTACATATCCAGTGCAACATTTTTGGCGTTAGACCCCAGTTAATTCCTACGGCACGTCTGCAAGCCCAGAACACTTTTGGCCCTGCTCGTGCACTATTGGAGCATGTAAGCTCCATGTCAAGGTAACTCCTAGATACTTCCTCGTCTGAATATACAAGTGGTGTTCCAAAGAATTTTTAGCTAATGCATATCTCGCAGCCTTTTCGGGGTAAACAGGACTAGGCTAGTTTTGCTGGAGTTAACCGACAGGTTCACCTCTCTGCACCAGTTTTCAATCTTTTTAGGGCAGTGTGCTCATGATATCAGTTATAGTATTCTGGAACTTACCTCTTGTGACCATTGTTGTCATCAGCATAACCTAGACAGTACTGGCCCAGAAAGTGAGTGCTGTTTAGGAGCTCGTCAACAACTAGGCTCCATAATAATTGTGACAACACACCTGCCTGTGGACAGCTTTTACAGTGAGTGTGTCTCCCAGCTCTACAGTGAGTGTGTTTCCCAGCTCGAGCCATACTTGTCTCAAGCATATATTTTATCCAGGTGCAAACCAATGGGTTAACTTTTCGTTTGATAAGAGATTACATCCGTTGGAACTCTATCAAAGGCCCCCGCAATATCTAGAAAGGCTGCCAAAGCAATTTCCTTTCCATTAACCGCTCTATCAAGGACCGTAACAAGATCGCATAGGGAAGTCTCTGTAGATTTCCCAGGCTGATAGGCGTGTTGAAATCTTGATAGGGATTCAATTTTTAGAACCTCGTCTCTCTCTCTCTCTAATGTATCTTTCAATCAATTTCTCCAAATTCTTAAGAAGAAATGACGTTAGGCTAATAAGTCTGAAGGCTTTAGCTTCATTGTTTCCTTTCTCGCACCACCCACTCGTAGCTCTACGTAACGATATGCACCTGTCTTACGTTTTTACAGATCTGTGTGGCTCAAGTATAATGCAACACCCTTAATTAATGAGCGCACTCACTGAGCATCTTCCCATGGGCGCCCATGACCTAATGGGTTTGTACAGGATATTGCTTTTTCAGGTCTCTGGTAAAAATTTAATAGCACCCTCTTAGGTGCACCCATGAATCAAAAACAGATACATGTCTTTTCTATGTATTCTCGTAGATACGTCCATGAATTAAAAAGGATATATTGCTTTTTTCGGGCCTGAGGAGCGTAATGAATTATGTGGCCCATGAATTGAAAAAAAAAAAAAAAAAAATATATATATATATATATATATATATATATATATATATTGTAAGGTTCGCCATCTCGCATCTTACAAGAAGTGAAACGCCAAGTTGGCAACCCTACATAGAAAACGCCAAGCTGGCAACCTAAGAACAAAGCTTTTTCAATTAAAAGAAACGTCCACAAGATTTCAAGCCGAGGAAGTGCGGCAAAAGCCAATTAAAAAAGTCAGAGCAATAAATAGTTATAGTTACCAAGACAACTAAAAGATAAAATCCATCTTTAGAACAGAGGAGATCAAGGAAAGATTTTATACAGCGGTGGGAGGAAAGTTACAATTTTGAATGCCTATCCAAATGTAATTGCTACTTTATTCTACATGTAACTTACGTGACGATCGATTAAATTTAGTAAAATATACTCCAAATACAGAATTTTGACTCTGTGTCTTTTGAGTTTTTTTTTTACTAAACTTTCACGACGGAGTTCATCAACAACCATCGGCCTCGGACCACTACTGGCGCAGTCGGTAGGATGGATCTTCGAACCCTGGAAATGAAGGTGAGAGCTCATCCTGAGTTTTTATTTTTTTAATTCATGCAACTCCCACACAATTACGGAGCGAAAGTAGACTTTGTTGAAAGCTAATGCTATTCATTTTGTTTAGAACACTTACGTGTTATGTGCACCACAGTGCAAATTTTATTTAGCACACCATGTGTTAATTAGATTAATGGTTAATTGTGAAACAGTTCATCAGAACTAGATACTTTTTGTGTTATTGGGTTAGAGAATAACTATTTCGTTTTGGAAAACGGGGATTTCTGGGAATGCTTGTCGCTAAGGCGTAAAGTTAATATAAATCATAATTTTAGACTATTTAGAGTGAGGTTTCCAACCTTTTTATTTTTTTTATTTCTGCATTCTGTGGCGTAAATTTAATTCCTGAGTTAAATTTGTTTGGGATGGCGTATCTCGCGAAAGCAAGGAAGGAGGATTTGAAGGTGTTGGCAGATGAATTGGGGTTAGATGTGTTGCCGCAACACAAAATCATCGATTTAAAGAACTCAATATTGAACAGCGAAGAATATGAACAGGAGTTTACCGAAAATCTTTTAAACAGTATCATAACAGATCGGAAAAATGCCGAGGAAAGGCGTTTCTTGGCTGAAAGTGAGGAAAAGCGCCTCGCTGCTGAGTCTGAAGAAAGACGTTTTGTGATGGAACTCGAGAAACGTTCTGTTTTCGAGTTAGAAAAGCTAAGGCTCGAAATGGAAGGCCGTCACAATACAGAAACATCAAATGAAGGGAATTCGAGCAACTCTAAGCACATATACGATCTACAAAGAGTGATGCAGAAGTTCGATCCTAAAGAAGGAGACATCAGTCTATATCTGGTTCTTTTCGAGAGGCAGGCAGAACATGCTCACATAAAAAGGGAGGACTGGGTGTCACAGCTTTTGGGTTTATTACCCTATGACATTACTCAGTTAATTGCTAGAGAAGAAGCGGCTGTCGCATATGACTACAGCCACGTGAAAGGGTTATTGCTAAAAAGGTTTAAACTAAGCCCAGAAACCTTCCGATTGAAATTTGTCCAGCTCAAGCGGACTGAAGATAAATCGTGGAAGGATTTTGCCTTTGAATTGACAAATTATTTTGAAGAATGGATTCAAGGTCTTGAGGTTGCGGATTTCGAAACGTTAAAGCATCTGGTAATTACGGATCAATTCAAACGTAAGGTACCTCCGGAAATGCGAGAGCATTTTGTCGATGTGAGTGGAGCACAATAAAATCTCCTACTACTCTAGCGGAACTCCTTGACAAATACGAAAGTGTTCGAGGGTTCAAGAAGAAATTCCAATCACCTGAAAACATAGTAAATAAGGAAAGAAATTCACATTTTCAAGAAAGAAGACGCTTTCAAGAAAGGAACTCCGATTTTCCTGCTAGATATGGACAGTTTCACGAGAGGAGTACTCATCAACGTAATACGAGTCCGAAAAATGAAGCGGGAAGGAAGAAGAAGATTCAGTGTTATTCTTGCGGATCATTTCAGCATCTTAGAAACGCATGTCCTAAGCTAGGAAGAAGACAAACTTCAGCAGTTGTGAGCAATATTGGAGCCCAAGACGCTACAACATCATGTGCAAGGGAAGACATGGTGGAGCCTCCATCGATGTTGACGGCAAAAGTGACCGTTCCAGTCACAAAGCCTGTAGAATACCAAAGAGGTATTGATGAACTCAAGATAGTGAGTTTAAAAAGCGGTAATAATATCTTCGACGGTATTATCGACTCTGGAGCGCAGATTTCAGTCATCCGGGCTGATCTGATTGAGGATTCTCAAAATGAAGGGGAAGGAAAAATTAAAATTGTATCCGCATTTGGTGAGACAGAAACGGCACCTCTCAAGATAATCCATGTGAAAATCAATGACGGACGACACGGAGAAATCCCAGTGACATGTGCAGTGTCTGAAAAATTAGTAAGCGACATGCTCGTAAGCGTTTCAACGTATGACGCTTTAAACTCGAAGGTGGAACTTTATGGCAATATTATTAGCCAAGAAGGGGTTTCTCGAGTTGGAGAAATTTATTCAGTTTCGTCCTTAAACGAACTTACCTTGGCCCGTAGTGACACCGCAAATCACCCTGGGGTTAATGAGAAACGGAACGAGTTCGTGCAATTTCAATTGGAAGATGAAAGTTTAAAGGATATTTGGGAATTAGCAAGAAATAGAAGAAATGCATTCGAAGTGCAAGATGGGTTATTGGTACACTCAGAAATCGTAGGAGGAGAGAAAATTCAGCAGGTAGTTTGCCTAAATTTAAAAGGCCCTATGTCCTAAAAATGGCACACGAAATTCCATTGGCCGGTCATTTAGGAGAACAGAAAACCAAACAACGGATAAAGTATTCCTTTTACTGGCCGAATATCAAGATTGATGTCAAGCATTTTTGTGAAAGCTGCAAGGTCTGCCAGCTACGTAGAGGTACCACTTACAATGACAGAATTCCTATCCAACCTATTGTGAGACCTGAAAATCCGTTTGAAGTGTGGAGTGTAGATTGTATTGGTCCCCTAGAGCCACCATCCTCAAGAGGGCACAAGTTTATCGTTTGTGCTGTGGATTTGTGCACGAGATGGGCGGAAGCTATACCAGTCAAGAACATTACTGCGAAAACAACTTGCGACGTCCTGATGAAGATTTTCTCCCAGACGGGGTTTCCTAAAACTATCTGTACCGATCAAGGGACAAATTTCACAGCACAGCTCACCAAGGGCTTCATGCAAGTCATCGGGGTGTCACCAAGATTTTCAACTCCGGGGCATCCAGAAAGCATGGGAGCCGTGGAGAGATGGAACAAAACCCTGAAGGATATGCTCAGTAAGAACATACAAGAAAATGGTCGACAATGGGATATTCATCTCCCTTTCTTGCTATTCGCATACAGAGAAGAACCTCACAGTACCACGGGAGTATCGCCATTTCAGTTGGTATATGGAAGGTTACCTCCAGGTCCATTAAAATTAATTAAGGAGAGTTGGTTAGGAGAAACCGAAATTCCAACAGGAGCATCTCCTTCTGTTGAAAAATACTTAGAAGACCTTCGTCAAAGGATGAAAACGGCACACGAGATTGCCGCAGGGAATGCCGAAAAGGCACAAGGCTATTACACATCTAAATATAATCTGAGAGCGAGAGAAAAGACTTTCAAGGTTGGTGATAAGGTACTGATCCTTATTCCATCTTCTAGTCACAAACTTCTGAAGAACTGGTCAGGACCTGCAACTATTATCCAGTTAACTCGACCTCATTCTGCGTTGGTCGAGATGGAGGATAAAAGCCGAAAAGAGCTGCATTTCAACAAACTACGACCCATATAGCCCGAGTTGAACAGGTGGGGTTGATTTTCGAACAAGATCAGGACTTTGGGGAAATCTTTTATGCCCCTACTCGAAATAAGAGTCAATCTGCCGACGATATTAAGGGTCATGTGTTCCAGACTACAGAGGCGTTGTGCGAAGAACAGCGACACCAATTAGTTCAGACCTTGGAAAGGTTTCGAGAAATTTTCAGTGCACGACCTGGCCGAGCCAGAGTTGATGGACATTCAATCAAACTAACTAAAGATTGTGTGCCAAAGAAAATGCATCCCTATCGGGTTCCCATCGCCTTACAAAACGAGGTGGATCGCCAAATCCAAGAGTTACTTGAACAAGGACTGATTGAAGAGAGTGACAGTGAGTGGGCACACCCAGTCGTCTGTGTGGCCAAAAAGGACGGAAGTGTAAGACTTTGCGTCGACTTTCGAGTTTTGAACAGTTTTACTGTCCCGGATGCTTACCCAATGCAACAGGCCACCGAGTTACTATTTGAAATTGGTAGTGCTCCTTTCATCAGCGTTCTAGATTTGACAAAGGGTTATTGGCAAATCCCTTTAGAAGAAGAAGCTAAACCATATTCGGCATTTGTGACACACTCTGGTCATTTTCAATGGAACGTTTTACCATTTGGACTTAAAAATGCTGGAAGTACGTTCCAAAAGTCCATAGACAAAGTACTTAAGACACACAGAAAGTACTGCCGTGCGTATATCGACGATCTGGCCATTTTTTCCAGCTCGTGGGAGAATCACTTGCGTCACATCAGAGACGTGCTGAGAACTCTACAGACCGTTGGATTAACAGTCAATCTTAAAAAGTGCGAGTTCGGTAAAAAACAAGTGAGGTTCCTGGGACACATTGTAGGTTCCGGAAGACATGCACCAGATCCCCAGAAAATCGAAGCCATGCAGAACTTAGCACGTCCAACTACTAAGAAAGAGTTAAGAGGCATAATTGGTCTGGCAAGTTACTATCGGGAGTACATTCAGGATTTCTCGTCCTTGGTTTTACCCTTGACAAACTTAACAAAGAAAAGGGTGCCCAACAAAATACCTTGGAGTGATGAAGAGGAAGCAAGCTTCCAACAATTGAAGCAAAGGCTGACGGAAATTCCATTCTTATATACTCCAGTGTTAGATCAGCCATACCAGTTGTACACCGATGCTTCTGCAACAGCGATTGGAGCGTGTCTAGCTCAGCAAGACGAAGACGGAAAAGAACGTCCTATCGCCTTTTACAGTAGAAAACTCACCCCATGCCAAACTCGTTGGGCTACTATCGAACGGGAGGCGTATGCTGTTCTAAGTGCGTTGAAAAAATTTGACACTTGGATATTTGGAGCACAAGTCCAAATTGTCTCCGATCATAACCCCCTTACTTATTTGACCCAGGGAATGCCACAGGGTGCAAAACTTGCACGTTGGGCTTTGGCATTGCAAAGATATAACATGAATATATTGTACAGAAAGGGTAGTAAGCATGGCAATGCAGATGCCTTATCGCGCATCAAAATTGATGAACCCTAGTTTTTATTCAGTTCATATAAATATGTATATATTTTTTTTTCTTCTCAAAACTGTAATCTGATTTAGATAATTTTGATAACGTTCTTGTGTCTTGTATTATGTATTTTATGTGGGAGTTCATGAATGTTAGTGTAGATATTTTTTTTTGAGCTCTCACGCTTCTCTCGAAGGACTGGATATCGTAATGAAGACCAGCTAATTAATTATGACTTTTAGTTATGATTCTAGATGGCGATTGGCAGCAGCATCATCACTTATGACTTAAGTGATGGATGTGCTTCCCCGGAGGGACATGTAAGGTTCGCCATCTCGCATCTTACAAGAAGTGAAACGCCAAGTTGGCAACCCTACATAGAAAACGCCAAGCTGGCAACCTAAGAACAAAGCTTTTTCAATTAAAAGAAACGTCCACAAGATTTCAAGCCGAGGAAGTGCGGCAAAAGCCAATTAAAAAAGTCAGAGCAATAAATAGTTATAGTTACCAAGACAACTAAAAGATAAAATCCATCTTTAGAACAGAGGAGATCAAGGAAAGATTTTATACAGCGGTGGGAGGAAAGTTACAATTTTGAATGCCTATCCAAATGTAATTGCTACTTTATTCTACATGTAACTTACGTGACGATCGATTAAATTTAGTAAAATATACTCCAAATACAGAATTTTGACTCTGTGTCTTTTGAGTTTTTTTTTTACTAAACTTTCACGACGGAGTTCATCAACAACCATCGGCCTCGGACCACTACTTATATATATATATTTGCTTTCATACGGGTAGGTGGGCTTAAGCCGGTACGCAGATGCGCTCCTGTGAATTAAAAGGTGATTTTTTTTTTCAAGACTAGGGTGGCATATGCTCCCTTATCTCCCTTGGTGAATGTTTCCATTGATAAAGGCATTTGCTTTATATCCTCTGAGGGAAATTTAAAATACCAAACCTTCCCCTCGTGTGTGCACTTATTCACAGGGTCTTCAGAAAGGTGGTTCTGTATCTTTCACTTCATTAACCAATATTTAATTTCGATTGGACTATCAGGTCAAAGGATATAGGTTTTTTATGGAAATTGCTTACATTTTATTTTTACTACGAAAGAGAGAGAGAGAGAGGGTATAAAAATTACGTACACAGTTTTTGTAATTCAAAGTTGAATTGTGAGACTTTAAATTAAAAAAGCATTCTCAGTGGCACAAAATAAATTATCAGAAAGCATAAAATAACCCCAATATGAATCGATCGGATAGTTAGATCAAACGATACGGATAATGTACGTATAATGTGTACAAATTACATGTATTTGAAAAAAAAAATTCTATGAATCCCCATACTGTTCCAACTTAAAGCTTTCATAAAGCAGAGACAAATAGCGTACAATAAAGAAATACTTTTTTGGGAAAAAAATTTGTAGCGATTTTTTGGAATTGAGGTTAGGATTTAAATTGAATGTCTGAAGCTAAAAAAAGGCACTCTCGATTCAGGTGCTTTGCATAAGAAAAGCAAAACTCACACTTCGCTACAAAAACAGGTTTAAAATTATATTTCTTTACCCCTTCCCATTATGTAAAATTGGTAATTTTTAATCAACGTCGTACTAGAGCAACACAACGGGCTATTGACGACGGTCTGTTATCGATCCCTTAAGGATAAGATCCGAGGACAACACCTCGTAATTTTGAATCACGGTCAGGAAACGAAGCAACGCCTGAGCAGCGCACCCCACTCTCCAAACCACCAACTAACGTGAGGTTTTTCGGCCACGACAGATTTAAGGTGCACCAGCCGCCTCTACACCATACGCTTACAAACATACATGCCCGAACCCAGATTCGAACCAGGAACCTTCTGGATCTAGAGGCTAACAACATAACCACTTTACCGGTTGGTCGGCCCCATTATGTAAGCACTTGCAAGGTCCCTGCAGACTAGTGTTTTTACAACTTAGAATTTTTTTTCACACACTTAGGGCTGTTGTAGGCCAGTTATAACGGATTAGCAACCTGAAGGTTGCGAGTTCGAAACTAGGTCCAACCAAAGACCGTCGTATATACAGGGGGAAGTGTGCACGTTAAATGTGTCGTGGAAACAAACTTCCTCACGATGGCTTGGTGTGGAAGCTTGGAGAGTGGGGTGCCAGCTCAGGTGTTGTCATCTGATCGTGGTTCCAATAACGTGGTCCACATTACTTTCCCTTCGGGATTGATTCCGCGCAACGTTAATTAACTACCTACCTAACACACACATGTTAGCAATTTGCTTAGATATTTGAAGAAATGCAAAACAAGAAGGTTCAAAATATTAACTTTGAGTAACTTTACTTAAATATTAACCAAAAGTTTAATTTCTGAACAGATGATTTTTTTTATCACATGATCTTTAGAGATTGTAGGTATTTTAATTGCCACACAGCAGCAATACAACGGGTTATTGGTTAGATCGAGTTTCTAACTCGCAAAGCTCGAGTTGTTAATTTGCTACTCTTCCAAATGGGCTACGACGGCCCTGATACTTTTTTGGTCATTATAATAAAAAACAACACAAAATGTTGAAAAAATAGTTAAGAACTGAACTAAAAGCTAAAAATGAATAATTAAAACGAATTATTTCTCAATACGTTTTTCAAATTTTCTAACTTTATTTCTTAAATATTTAAAATGTAATTTCGTTAGAAACTTGGGTTAATCTTTTCGAAACATTAAACTAACATTGATTATTTTTTCTTTGGAAATTATAAGACAAGCTCTTTTTACCATTGTACAGATAATAAACGTAAAGAAATAGATGAGTATAAAAATATTCTTCCATATCACATTTTATTGTGTTGGATATAAAACTTCGGTTTGTTTTGGGGTATGTAAATAATAAAAATTGATGTTTGCTTAAATGTTTTTTTACAACTTAAATTTGAAATGTTAAAAATAATTTAGACAATTACCTATCCATACAAACGTTTACGTGTAACCAAATATTTACACAAAAAAAAAGCAAATGAATATTTTGATGAAATGGATTAAAATATTATAGCCTATATATGTCATTTTAATGTGCCAGCAAAGTAAAGGCACTTGCAAAACAATTCAAACCTGTAAGTATCAAATACTTTTTTTTTAATCTATTTTTCGAAATGATTCAATAATATGGTAGTTGCATCATCAAATTGCACTTTTACTGAATTCGATGTTTAGATAAATCCATGTTTAGATGAATGTAGTGGAAAATCTGAAATAGTTGGTAGAAATTGAATCTCGATTTTTATAATAGGGTCTTTCAGATGAAAAAAACCCTTTTTCCAGTAACTTATATCATCGAATTAAAACTAATAATACTCATTGCTCTCAAATGGTAGATAGAAATTGCAAAGAAGTGCGAAATTTCAAGACGTACATTTTTTTATCTAAATTGCAAATTTATCCCTTAAGTAAAGCTGCAATAAAAAGGAATTTTTTTAAACTGTTCACATGTGAATTAGAACCTGGTTTTAAAATAAAAGAAATTATGTGATCATAACCTGTTTTTGTCAGCAAAGCAGTGCTCAGCAAAATGTAGTCAACTTGGCAAATATTTCACAATTTGATGCATTTTAATTATTTAATGTACATTTGTAGTATGCTATTAAAAAGGAATTTTTAAAATAAATCAATTTGATTTGTTTAATTAAAAAATTATACGTATTCCTTATTGGTGCTTGAGTTATATGATTTTGAGAGCACGATTTTGAAAAATTATTAAACTGTAAACTTATTAAGGGGGTCTAGGACTCAAATAATGAAAAAATGTCCAATATTTTTTTATTATCTAAAAAAATAATATAGATATTTATGAATAAGATGACACTTAAATTTTGTTTCTACTATAAGTAGAACCGGAAATATTCAACTTCTTATAAACATAACAGCTGCAAATCCAACGAGCCTTCATAATTTTAAACGCTCTTTTTCTCCTTTTGTGTTAAATGGGGTTTCAATTGTAAAAATGATTCAATTGTCATAAACGAACTAAATTTTCAACATTTACTTTTCAAATACATTTCTTTAATTTCTCTTCAGCAATTGTGTATATATGTATTAGTTTTTTTCTATAATTTTTCGAACTTTGTATACTATGTGTGTTTTATGTAGTTTTTGAACAAAATATTTAAAATTTTTTTTCCAATTGTTTTAATCAAAAATTACGGACACAATTTATAGTATGAATTCTTTGAAGTTAATTAATGCTAAAATGAAGTGATTTGTTACAAAATATTTTTATACATATCAATTTTGCCCAACTTCAAAAATTTGACATTTTTTAATTTAATAAGAAAAATTTTAAAGTTTTAAAAATATAAAATAGTATTATTGCACAAAAAAATGTATACCTACTGAAAAAAAATTTAAAACATAAACTCTTTAGAATTGAAGATTTTTGAATTTTGAGTCGGACCCCCCTTGTGAGCAGTTAACTGGATGGCACTTGAATTATGTTGAAATTGCCAGGGAAAAGATTTCTTAATTATGTGTGCAAAAAGTGACTAAAAATAAATAAAAATGCAAACTTGTATTTCTTCTCAAAGAATTCATGTCATCAAATCTATAGTTTCTAAAATTCAGACACAAACAAAACATTAAAATATTTACAAGACATTTTGTGCAAACTACCATAAATTTCAATGTGATTTTTTTCTTTCCAAAGAGCTTATTACTTACGAATCAAGCTTTAATGATTATTATTAGTTCTATAATTTACAGTTAAAACAATTTCTATTAAAAAAAACCTTGTTTTTCTGGGACGATATATTTTTCCTTCGCAAAACTTTACAAGCTTTCCTGATATTGACCCCCCCCCCAAGAACGTATTTAAAACTTTAATTTCCATTCACTTGTTGATTTTAGCAAATTTCCGTTTTTTATTATCCATCCCTACTTCCATGCATCCAGCCACGATCCAGCACCCTTCGCGACATGAAACAACATTTCTTCCCGCGAGCGCGGTCATCAACCTAGGCTCGATTCACATTCGGATTCGGGGAATCTTAAAAAGGCGGGAAACGGGAGTGAAAACGTGCCTTCCTTACACAAAAATGGATTGCCTTTTTTGGCAGTTTATGACAAAGGCAAAATGGATCAAAATACTACATAGTCGCCAAAAACGCTGTTTTTACTACGTCACAGCTTCAGGCATGCGCAGTATTAAGAGCCAGACAGTGCAGAGTGTGGAGTTCTTACTCCGTTGAGACGTTCGTCAACAAAACAGCTTTAAACCGTCAAATATACGGGAAAAGTCCGTAAAAACAACGGATAATTTTTGCAGTGCAGTGCGACGTTGATTGAACTGCCTATCTTTTATCTACTTTGAGAGATGCCGCATTCCTATGGTAATTGGTACTTTAGTTAAAGTATTACTAGAGCAACACAACGGGCTGTTGACGACGATCCGAGATCAGTCACTGAAGGGCATTCCTTTGGAAGATTGATCCCGGACCGTCGTCAATAGCCCGCTGTGTAGCTCAAGTACGACGTTGATTGAAATGATGTAATACTTACCTACCATGAGAGATGCCGTTTGGTACACTTCTTCGTCTAAAATGAATATTTCTCGCAACAGCTGATGTTTTTTTGCGTGGCAACACTTATTGCTATTTTATCCGATATAAGAGATTGCACCGCTTGTTGCGTTTCAGTTCCGACCACTGTTTGCGTTTGGTAATTTTTCTTGTGGTCCGTTTGCAATTTAAAACTTTATACGATGCCAGTTAAAGACAGATTCGCATTTACTAAAATTGAAGAAACGGATAATTTCGACGTCACGGAGCATCCGCCCGCGTGTCCGAATTGCGAAGAAAAGTTCATTTACCGCTACCAACTGCAATGGCACTTCCAGTGGAAACATGGCTCTGACGGAGAACTGTTCATATGCAGTCAGTGTAACGAGACCTTCCCCTCCGAGTTCAAACTCAGATGGCACAAGATCGCCCACGGGTACGTCCCAAAGCACGCCTGCGAGAAATGCAACGAAAAGTTCGACACGGATTTCGAACTGAGGAAGCATCACCTCACCCACTCTAGATCACATATTTCGTTCGAATGTGATAAGTGCTTCAAGGCGTTCTCGGACAAGCTGAGTTTGACGAGGCACCAGGAATCTTATGTTGGTGATACTGCAGTTAAGCGACATTCTTGTACCGGGTGTTTTACACGGAAGTCTTTCAGAGTTAATCACGCTAAGTCTCGTATAGCAGACTGCTCGTACATGGCTTGCCTCAATGAACGAGTTTGTGCGCACGGAAACTACAGAACGTTATCGCTGTAATACGCCAAACGTGGTGGTTGAGCTTGTATTTAAGTGATCAAACAACTGTTTTGAACGTTGTATTTTAGCAAAGTTTGACAAAATCTTTGGGTTTTACCGTTGCAGAGTTTCAGACTCTTCATCAGTCTATGACTATTAACATGTTGTACGAAGCTGATTTCAGTTTTCTATTTGTCAGTGACTTAATTACTGTTGACAACCGGTATTCCAATTTTAGCGTTTATTGTTTTTATTGTAAGGTTAAAAATTGATTTTTATGCATGTATTGATTTTTTTTACTTGTTGAATAAACCTTATTGTGTTTTAAGTTTGAGTTTCTTGTCCCTAAAACTTTTGTGAAATGTATACATTGGAAAATTTCTAGTGCCCTTGTTAAGTTAAATTAATCCTCAAACACTTGGATTTTTGAGTACTTAAAAGCTTTCCTACTCAGAAAAATACTTTAAAGTTTAAAAAAAAATTTAAACTGAGGAATTAAGAGAAGACTATTGCATTTGGAAACTCGGAATTTAATTTTATACAAACAAATACGATGAAACAACATTGCATAAATTCTGTTTAACGAGCATAGTACTTTAATAGCCATGTTTTAAATTGCATTACTTTCAATTTTTAAAATTTGAGTCATCGAGAGCAAATTAATTTTTATTGTTCATAATTGCCCCATGTTGATAAGGGGCATTTAGACAAATTAGATAGCCATTTTTGAAGACCGGCAATTTTTTTTCATGTAGCTCTATAAAGCCCGAAACATCTAGACTTTAAAAGTACCACAACATTTATACTAACATTACTTGTGATTTTATGTGAAATTTCAATTTTATCTTCGGTATAGTAAATTCATGCTTTAAAAAGCATTAACTTTAACGGCATAAAGGAGTCAATTCAAAAAAATTGACATAAATGCAGTTGATGTGATAAATTTTAAAATCTTCCCAAGTTGAACTTCATCTAGAGTATGAATGATTTATGCTAAAATATACTTGTCACATTACCTTGGAAGTTAGGAGAGTAGGACGACAGCTCAAATAGTGACCTCGTCATCTGCCTACGGTTAAAATTGTGAGAGGTTCTCGGATTACCCTTTGTGTCCCGGACCATCAATAGATGCTACTCCATTGCGAAGTAAATTAAACTACCAACAAAACGTGTAATAAAATAACAAATTAGAGTGCAATTATTAAAACTTAAACACAGAAAACTGACGTCGTAATTTCGTAAAAAAATTATTAAAGATTTCGGTAATTATACGGGTATATCCTATTTTTTCACGCCGTCCAACCGGTCTGGTGGTTAAAGTGATCGAAAGGTTCCTGGTTCGAATCCGGGTCAGTGCATTCATGTTTGTAAGCGTATGGTGTAGAGGCAGCTGATGCACTATAAATCTGTCGTGGCCGAAGGTCCTCACGTTGGGTTCGTGTGCAAGTTTGGAGAATGGGGTGCAAGCTCAGGTGTTGCCTCATCATCTGACCATGTTGCAAAATTACGTGTTGTCCTCGGACAATAGGGGACTGATCCCGGACCATCGTCAATGGCCCGTCGTGTTGCTCTAGTTCGACGTTAACTAATAATTACCAATTAACCTTCGGGTTTGGGGCCACGGTCGACCGGTTGAAAGAGTAATGGATTAGAAACGAATCCAGTTGTGTACAAAGGGGTTGGTGCATGTTAAATCTGTCGTGGTCTCAAATTTCCTCACGTTGATATGGTATGGAAGTTTGGAGAGTGGGCTGCCAGCTCAAGTTGAGTGGTTCAAAATTTCGCAGTGTTGTCCTCCGATCTTTCCTTTTGGGATCAATCCCTGACCGTCGCCAATCCGTTGTGTTGCTCTGGTACAGCGTTAATCAACTACCGACCTAACAAATTTTAACGATTTAAAAATAGGTAGGCGGTCACCTGAGCTGGCACCCCATTCCACAAGCTTCCAACGTGACGGTTTGTGATGCAACGACAGATTTAACGTGGACCAGACCCCTTCGTACGCGACAATCTTTGGTTGGATTTGAACTTGCAACCCTCTGGTTACTAATCCGTTATTCTTACAACCGGGCTTCCTAAGCCGTAATGATGCAAAGGTAATTGAACTACTTGCCAAGTTAGGTTGGTAATTGGTAATTTTAGTTAACGTCGTACTAGAGCAACACAACGGGCTATTGACGACGGTCCGGAATCAGTCCCTTAAGGGAAAGATTCGAGGACAACACCTCGTAATTTTGAACCACGGTCAGATGACGAAGCAACACCTGAGCTGGCACCCCACTCTCCAAACTTCCACGCCAACCCAACGTGACCAAGTTAGGTTGGTTGTTTTGGGTGTTTATGGCCATATTTGGCCATGCTGCGTCAGACACAATTCCAATAGATACACACAATGAAAGTTTTTATTGAAACAGAAGAGAATGGTAATGGTAATTTTAGTTTAACATCGTAGTAGAGAAACACAACGGGCTGTTGACGACGGTCCGGGATCAGTACCTTAAGGGAGAGACGGTCAGATGACGAAGCAACATCTGAGCTGGCACCCCACACTCCAAACATCCACACCAACCCAACGTTAGAAACATAAGAGAAATACACTCATTGAGGAATGTACTTGACAGGGATTGAACCTGCGCCGCCTACAACTTAAAGGTTGCTAGCACAGTGGAATTGTTTACCACCACGTTAAAATCACTCTGCATCTGCTTCTCTACCAGGTTCTGGTATTTTCCGTTCTTTTAAATAGAAAATCACTTCTAGCCCTAACAAAGCACAAAAATTCCCCCTGCGAAATGTTTTCATACTCATGCTCTTGATAATTTGGTAAATTTTAATTAACGTCATTCTAGAGCAACAAAACGGGCTATTGACGACGGTCCGGGATCAGTCCCTTGAGGGAAAGATCCGAGGACAACACCTCGTAATTTTGAACCACGTTCAGATGACGAAGCAACACCTGAGCTGGCACCCCACTCTCGAAACGACGACGGTCCGGGATCGATCCCGTAAGGGAAAGATCCGAGGATAACACCACTTAATTTTGAACTATGATCAGATGATGATGCAACACCTTAGCTGGCACCCCACTCTCCAAACTTTCACACCAACTCAACGTGAGGACTTACGGTCACGACAGATTTAAGGTGCATCAGCCGTCACTACACCATGCGCAAACAAATATCCATGCACTGACCATTTTATACTCTTGAAACCAGGGTAAAAAAAAAACTAGTGACTATAATTATACAGGGTGGTCCCGAATTCATGGTACAAACTTTAATGGTAGGTACAGGACATTGTAACAATGATTTATTGTATAGGAATGTATAGTCGCAAGTGACGCGGTGAGGCGAAAACAGGGGAAATAACGGCCGAAAGGAAAAACAAAGATTTTATTGAAAGCGTTGTTGACAAGTGTCATGTTTACAGTAATTGTTCAAAATTGCGTCCACCAGTATCGATACATGCTTGACAGCGTCGGTGGAGCGATTGGCGTACACGTTCAAAGATGCCTGGTATTTCACGCACACCTGCAGCAGCTACAGATAAGCGAGCGACGAGATCCTCATCTGAGTCAACTGGAGTCTCATAAACAAGATGCTTTAGATGTCCCCATAAAAAGTAATCGAGGCTCGATAAATCGGGAGATCGGGGTGGCCAAGGGACTGGTCCACCACGCCCAATCCATCGAGTACCAAACGTGGCATTCAGGTAATTCCGTACATCAATGCTGAAGTGTGCTGGCGCCCCATCGTGCTGAAACCACATGCGGTTACGAATGGCGATCGGAACATCATGCAGCAGTTGTGGTAACACTTCTTTCAGAAAAATAAGATAGCTTCCGCCAGTGAGCCGCGTGGGTAGTAAGTATGGGCCAATCAAAAAGTCGTTCACAATACCAGCCCACACATTAATACTGAAACGTTGTTGAAACGCATGTCGACGCGTTGCATGTGGATTATCGGTTGCCCACACATGGGAATTGTGCGCATTAAAGACACCCTCGCGTGAAAATGTCGCTTCATCTGTAAATAGCACATAATCTACGAAATCCGGCTGCAACGCACATTGCTGCATCACCCACAGGCAGAAGTTCACGCGGCGAGGATAATCTGCCGGATTCAATGCTTGTACTTTCTGAAAATGGAAGGGGTGTAAGCGATTTTCGTTTAACACTCTGCATACAGTCTGATGACTCACACCTACGTCACGCGCAACAGTTCTTGTGCTTGACTCGGGTCTATCAGCCACAATGTTCAAGATGCTTTCTTCCAGCCTTGGAGTGCGTACAGCTTTTACTCGACCAGCGCCATGTCTGTTGACGTCGAACGCACCTGTTTCACAAAGTTGACGATGTAACCGTTGAAAAATTCTATGATCCGGCATTCGTCGATCAGGATACTCCGCGCGATACATTCGTAACGCAGCTCTGCCGTTACCATTTGCACGGCCGTACATGTAATGCATGTCTGCTTTTTCTGCATACGTAAAGTCACCCATCGTCTACGGCAGCACAATTGTGAATGGCGCTTTTCCCTACTGCGATGCATCATGTTCAACAGCGGCTAGACATCTACTGCCCTCTACCGGCAATGATACCAACCGATCACTCCATTTCTCTTTCCTTTTATTTCCCCTGTTTACGCCTCACCGCGTCACTTGCGACTATACATTCCTATACAATAAATCATTGTTACAATGTCCTGTACCTACCATTAAAGTTTGTACCATGAATTCGGGACCACCCTGTATAGACACTTTCGGGTAAACCTCTACTTCCTCCCTTCAGCCGACCAACCGGTCTGGTGGTTAAGGTGTTACCCTCTAGATAGGAAGGTTCCTGGTTCAAATCCGTGTCAATGCATGGGTGTTTGTATGCGTATGGAGTAGAGGCGGCTGGTGCACCTTAAATTAGCCGTGGCCTAATGTTCTCACGCTTGGTTCGTGGGGAAGTTTGGAGAGTGGGGTGCTAACTCAGGTATTTCCATTTTTAGTTAACGCCATCCTATTTCATTTACATACTATACATTTTCATAGGATAAGGGAAGAGTTAAAGGAGACATTCAAAGGGGGATTATTAGCACCGCATCATTTTGAACAATGGGAGGAATTCAAGAATAAGTTAGACATGGTGTGAAAAAAACATGTAACGTTCGGGAAAAAAGGAAAATCTAGAAAATTGCTCCCTATGTAGTATTTAGGGGAAACACACAAAGCTTTAAAATTAAAACAAAGAACATACAGGGTATATAAAACCACTGGTAACGACAGGGACAAGGAGGCATATCTGAAAGCCAGAAAGGAGTTTAAAACTATTAGTCGGAAGCAAAAGGTGTCCTTGGAGGAAAAATTAGCAAGGGAAATAAATATAAAACCAAAAGAATTTTTTGCATATGCAAGTGGTAAAAATAAATTTAGCACTACACTGGGACCGTTAGAGGGGAAGGGAGGTGAATTAATTCAAGACGAGGAGGGAATGGCAAACGTGTTAAATGACTTTTTTCTGGGGGTTTTCAATGGTAACTATAGTTTAAAAAAGGACCCCAAGGATGGAGCCTTTGCAGGGGGTATAATTAAAGAATGCAAATTCAACAGGGAAGAAATAGTACATCAGTTGAAAAGAATTAAGCCATCTAAAGCACCAGGGCCAGACGATATTTATCCGAGAGTACTAGTGGAATGCGCGGAAGAACTGGGGGAAGTAATTCACACGATATTTAATTCAACATATAGCACAGGTTGGGTGCCAATGGATTGGAAGTTGGCCAACATAACTCCAATTTTCAAAAAGGGAATACAAAGTGATCCGGGCAACTATAGACCAGTAAGTCTAACATCAGTAATTTGCAAAATATTTGAATCTCTGTTAAAAAAGCATATAATGTTATACTTGGAGGAGGGGGGACTGTTATCAGAGAATCAGTATGGGTTTAGGAAGGGCAGATCCTGCTCTACAAACCTTTTGAAGTTCTACGAAAAAATTACTGAGGAGCTGGATAATAAGAGCAGTGTGGATATCATGTACATAGATTTTCAAAAGGCTTTTGATAAAGTACCTCATGAGGCATTACTGTTTAAATTGGAAAGGCTGGGGATTCAGGGAAAAACATTAATATGGATAAAGAATTGGTTATTGGGTAGAAAGCAGAGAGTGCAGGTAAAAGGAAATTATTCACAGTGGACAGAAGTTATAAGTGGGGTGCCTCAGGGATCAGTTTTGGGACCAATTTTATTTATAATTTTCATAGATGATATAGGTCAGGGGATCAAGAATAGAATCAGTATATTTGCAGATGACTTAAAAATATGGGGGACAGTGTTACCAATGTTAACAAGTTACAGATGATTTAACAATGGACCAAGTTACAGAGAATTTACAAGGGGATTTTGATAAGATATCCGAATGGGCTGTAAAATGGGGTATGTCATTTAATGTAGGGAAATGTCAAGTTCTGCATATGGGTTACAGGAACAGTGGAGCCGAGTACTGTTTGCAGGGAGTAAAGGTAAAGGAGGGATAAATAGTCAAGGATCTTGGGGTGATAATTCACATTGATTTTTAAATGGGTCACCAATGTTCAGCTGCGGGTAAAAAGGCTAATAGGTTATTGGGGTATATTAAATAGACTGTAACTTCAAGGGATAAGAATATAATCTTTCCGTTATATTATGGTTTAGTAAGACCACATCTGGAATATGCTGTACAATTCTGGGCTCCATATATAAGAAAGTATATAAAATTAATTGAAAGGGTTCAGCACAGAGCTACAAAAATAATAAAGGGGCTAGTAAATTTCGACTATAATGAACGTTTAAGTAAGCTAAACATGTACACACTGGAAAGAAGAAGGAGTATGGATTTGATTCAGCTTTTCAAGTATGTAAAACAAGGGGACACAGAGGGCTTAAATTTCAATAGGGATAACAGAACAAGGGGCCATGGGTATAAATTGAATAAGACACATTTTAATCGGGATTTAATGAAAAACCACTACTTTAATAGGGTAATAGACAGTTGGAACGCGTTGCCAGAAAATATAGTTAATTCAAAGGGAGTGTACGAATTTAAGATACAATTGGATAGTCAGTAGGAATTGGGGAATTCATAAACAAAGGACAAGCCTTGTTGGGCTTGAGCCTGTAGCTGGTCGTCAATATTTGTATTTGTATTTATATTTGTACTAGAGCAACACAACGAGCTATTGACGATGGTCCGGGATCAGTCCCTTTAAGGGAGAGAATCGAGAACAACACCTCGTAATTTTGAACCACGGTCAGATGACGAAGCCACACCTGAGCTGGCACCCAATCTCCAAACTTCCACACCAACCCAACGTGAGGACTTTGGGCCACGACAAATTTAATGTGCACCAGCCTCCTCTACACCATACGCTTACTAACATCCATGCCCGGACCCGGATTCGAATCAGGAACCTTCCGATCTAGAGGAGAACACCTTAACCACTATATCGTTTTTTATAAGAAAGTATGTCTGTATCCCAAGATTTTGAAATATAAAAATACGAAATCTTATTAAACACCGAATTGTTATTATAACAAAACAACTGTAACCGCAGTACTATTGAGGGGAGGAGTGCATTGTTTATTTACGTTCTTGGAACCATGAATGGATTTCAAATTTCCTGTGAAGTATTGTGATTTCTGATTGAGGTAGATTTTTTACAACTTGTGCACTTCGTTAATTGTTGTGGTTTTTTAAATTTTCGTTGACGATTTCCGGCATTTTGTGGACAATATTTCTTTTGGGGACAAAAATTTGAAATCCAAAGTGGAGAAAACATAATGATCCAAAGTGAAAGTAATTACTATTGAATGGAACATTTGTTAAAAAGTTATCGTAACAACTTTTTCACATGACTGTCTAAATAATTATATTCTAAAGCAACTTTAATGTAATTTTTTAAATTTAAACCGTCTTTCGTGATATGTTAATATGAGTTTCATTGTGCTTTTAGGAGACAACAAAATGTATATGATCAAAAAGTGAGAGTTTGTACATTCATGTGATTTTTATAATAGAAAAAAAGGGTTGAATAGCGACTTGCGTATACGATATTCAATTTTACTTTAAAAATAAAATTATAATAGTTATTTTTCTATAGAATGGCATCTGAAATCCTTTCTAAGATTGACTAATATTCAACTAAAATACTGGCTAAGTTGTCAAGTGATATTATGACAACTATCAGTGAATTTAACATGGAAACTTGCACATGTGCTTTTTGGGATTGAAACCTGATCTATTTACATTTTGTTTAGATAAAAGGATAAAAAGTAATATCAATTTCTTTAAATCTTGCACTATTGAAATATGTTCAATACTTCATTGTTCAGTCCATTAAGTGCAAAACAATGTTCTTTTATTATAAAATGTTATTACTCTGTTTATCTTTCCATTCTAAAGGAAAATGAGTGATGAGAACATCCAGCTATCATCCAGCCATTCTGGAGATCATCCCACTTTGCAAGAATATCCTCTACAGTCCAACCTTTTGCAACTTATACCTGCCCAGGCACAAAAAGGCTTGTCTACATTTGACATTGAATTTACTTGCATTGATACTGATGGCCATTATATTGCCATAGGATCAAATATTGGTATTGTGTACTTATTTGACAGGAGAAAAAACCAATTATTTAGGTTTAGAAATGTAAGTATGAATTAGTAGTATCATTTGTTGGTGGAGCTGATTATGTATCTATTTAGTAGATCTTTGTCCTTAGACGTTTTTGCCCCTAAAATGTAGAACTTGCCTACTTTGTTAAATTGTTATGAATTTGAGTTTTAAATAGCTACCTAAGTTCTCTTGGACATTCATAAAGATAATCTACAGTACTTTTCTCCTTTGGTTTGAAAAACTTAGAATGGTTGTCCAATTATCCTGTGCAATAATTTGCTTCACTCAATCTACTGAACTTTAGAAAAATTATCACAAAAGCTTCATTGATTCCAGTGTCATTGTTTTAAACAAAATATTTGTGTGCTTTTATTTTAGTAGATCTGGGTTTTATTTTAGTAGGATTCTTTTAATTTTGACGCATTGTCATCTCAAACTAACCAATTAATGTGAAAAATTGTATTTAATGGTTCCTATAAATGTTGTACAGAATGTTAAATAGTTAAATGAACATTTTGGTTACCAATTAGACTGTATTGTTTAGTTGCAAGCTGTCTTTGTAACTGCTCTAAATTCTTTTGATGCAGCTTTGATATAGACTTTGTGGTAATGCTTTTGATGTTGTCAAGGAGGAATTTCTTAGAAAAATCTCCATTTTGTGTTAGTTACTCATTTCCAAAAGTTGCATTACCATACCACCATAAAATTAAGCTGTAAATTTTGGAAAAAGAACACCCTGAAACTTATTTACAACACTAAATACAGAAGGCATGGCAAAAAAAAAAAAAAAAAGAATGATTTACAAAATTAATGAGAGATTCAAATAAAAACAAGAAATACAACCTGATGCAACCGCACTTTTTCGTGTTTGAAACGCGAAACTGTGTAAATTTGAAAAAGGTTTATTCAAATTTACAGGAAATGGAAAATAATTGTAGAAAAATTCAAAAGAACCAATGAAATCACCACATGATAATGGAAAAGTTTAAAAAAAAAAATAAAGGACCAACACACACACACAAATGTATCCAAGGGTAATAAAATGGAAATAATAAGAACATTCTGAACTAAACAAAAAAGGGTAGGAAATGAAATTTTTTTTCCCAACGATTGCCGTAATCCTAACTAGAAGCTGAGTTGCCTTTGTCTGCCACAAGTGGCTACAAAAAGCAAAAAAAGGCTTGTTGAAAAAAAGTTTATATCAAGCTATACCATTACTTAAATATCTTACTAAGCTTGTAAGAATCGCATCCTTATTTTAGAACCACTTGCATAAACAGAAGTGTCAAATTGAGATAGAATAAATGACAGAAATTGAATGTTTTTAAAATAATGGAAAATATTTTTAGTGTGCATGAAATGTTTTTAGGACTACAAAGATGCCATCACATGTGTAAAAGTTCTGATATCCCTCGACTGCTTAGTGGTATTTGGCTGTAAGAATGGTGCTGTGTTTGTTTTTAAAGTACCCCTTAGTGGAGAAGAGGAGGTGAATATTTCATATCTTGGTATACTTTTAGTTTTAGATAAAGCAAAATTTCGTATTTGAAATTTTTTGTAATATATTAACAGTGTAATGAATTCTTGTAACAGTATTTTTGTTATCACTTTAGTCCTGTCTGAATATAGTATATAAATAACATACATAGTACAGTTTTGTTTTTGTATCTCATCTTCAACTGTGTTGGAAGCAATTGTTTGTACTGTCTTATTAACTAAGTTCAATATTTTTTATTCAAAAACCAATGATAAAAGATTATATCAAATTATGCTTACCTCATCCAATATATGGTGGAATGGTAGCATCCGATACGTTAGGCCGCCAAAGCGATTGTTTACGCCAAATCAAGATGGCGGCCGATGTAAGCAATTCCAAGATGGCCGCCATATACAATGTGAACCTTTGCATACAGTGCATAAATAATAATAATAATTTGTTTAAAAATTAAGAAAAAAGCAATATAAATTTCACTTGAAAATTTTCTAATATTTCAGTCTGGTTTTCTCCGAACATGTACGCAATTTTGCGTCAATTTCATCCTAGTTTTGTCACTTTAAAAAATAATTTTTAATTGTTAAAAAAAAAAAAAATTAATAAAAAAAACCTGTGATTTTTTTTTTAAACGTCCGGATTTTCATCAATTTTGAATTAGAAACTTTGCAATGCATAGAAAATTCAAAACAAGAAGGTAATTTAATAAGGTAGTTCTTTTCTGTGATCATAATCCACACAAAGGTTTTTGATGAGAAAAAAAAAATTTAAAAATTCTTCTGCTATCTATAAGTGTGAAAAAATATTTTTTCACAATTTTTCTAGCAATTAGCATTATGTGAGCAACTCAATGGGGATATTCCAGGTTACAGAGACATATATGGAAAAGCAAAACAAATATTTTTATTGTAACGACTTTACAAGAGGAAATTGTTTTTTAGAGAAGTTAAAGCGTATTGCGCTTAAGGTTTCAATGCGTTTAAACCAGTATACCAGGAGAAATTTGTTTGTAGATAAGTCACAGCGTATAACGCGCGATCCCCGCCTGCCGGCTACCTCGCCGCCCCTCCGGGGCCGGCGAGGACCTTTCACCGTTGGCTTCCATGCGTATAAGTCACCGTATTGGGTGCCCACCCAAGCATAGTCCAGTGTTTGTAATATAACCAAAAGCTAAACAAAAATCAAACTTACCATCATAGCCGGGTCCTTGAAATTCTGACTATGGTTAACAGTCATATGCTCGAATCGATAACCCTTGAACTCTTTGTCCTTCGGGTATTGATACCAGCATATGACTTCCAATAGTCATACATTTTTGTAGTTCCTTGCAAAATTCAGCTCTGAATTACCTCAGCTAAAACTTTCTGGTTCCTATTTTTCACCTCAACCATAAAACATTTATCCGTCCCTCGTTCAAGTCCTCCAAACACCCATTTACCCTCCAATTTCTTACTCCTGTTATACTTTCTTTTGCCAAACTTTTGTCCTATCTTTCTACATTTCCACTCCTACCTATCACCAGCATCCTTTCTCAATGTTAAAATCATATCATTCTCACATGAAAGACATTTCACCCTCTTCCCAATCAAGCTACTACATGTTTGCAAAAAAAAAAAAAAAACTTTTTCTAACGTTCAATAACACTATCCACTGCTATATCAAATCAACTAAGGGGAAATGAGCAACCAAAAGGGGAAAAAAATTCTAAATTCCAATCTGCAATTTCAAAAATCAAATTTAATCCAAATTTTTTTTCGAAATTTTAATCGAAATTTAAATTAAGTGACAAATTTAAAAAATTGTAACTTACAATCTGCTTTCCAAACTTATCCTAAAAATTTTGAAAATAAATAAAACAAGTCGATTTTATAAATCAAGAGCAAAATTCATATGCACCCAACAATTTCAAAGACTGTCTAAATTTTAATTCCGTTCTACATTAAAAATAAAAGTGGAAAAGCGTATTTTCTTCCTTAACCAATCATGAGACCCGTTTATTATCGTCAGGAGAAAATATCTAGGGTTGCCTTAAAACTAAGAAAAGCGCGAAAACAAGAAGGTTACCACAATTGGCAATACATCGCTCGAAAGTTTTAACGTATCGGATACTACATACCATCCCAATATATATTTCATATTATATATATTTAAAATATATATCACAAGCTCTTGTTTTTTATTCAATAAATTCTGGAAACTATTTGTTCCTGTAAGTTAGAAGAGTGAGGAACGTTATAGGAGAAAGATAGAAAAAAATTAAAAGGTGAAAGAAAATAAAAGACCATTAAGAAAGTTTGCCCAATCTAACTGAATCATTTACCCATGAAAATCATACAATATTGATTTAGAGGCTTGCTTTTAATTATTTTTTACAACTCAAACTCTGCTTATATATATTGTATTGATTAATTATATTGATGAAATATGCTACATATATAATATTGAATCATACTAGAAAAAGAGTCACACAACTTACTTCTATAACATTTTTAGATTGTAACACAAACTAAGAAGAAATTGTTTAATATACAAGTGTAATACCATACAAAGTCCAAAATCCAGAATCCTCTGGATCTTGTCATTCCGGATTTTGGACTTTTCCTAATTTCAGATTATTTGCATTTTTTATCAAAAAAACCCTTAATCTAACCCCAGTGCGAATTTCGCTTTTGCAAAAGTAAAAAAGAAGATATATAAATAGGAATAATTTAAAAAAAAGGAAAAAAACCCTTTTTAATACAATGCAACAAATATTGCTTGCAAATCTTCTAATTTTTCTGGAGTATTTACTCAGAACATATCTGGTTTTTTTTTTTTGCAGTGTTTCATCCATTAGGTCCAGGTTTAACTCCTTGTTCGCTAAAATTGTTGGAACAATGTAAGGAAGTGAGAAAAACCAAAAAAGTTTTTTTTGCAAAACGTCTGTATTTTGGACAATTTCGGATTTGGGACTTTGTACTGTATTAATTATATTCTTTGTCTACCACAAGAACTGTTCCCACTTAGTCTTGGTATTGGTTGTTTCTATAGGAACAGGGTTAATTTATTTTGAGTAGAGGTAATTGATCTGGATACCTGAATTGATTTTATTCCGCTTTTGTTTATGTTTGTGGCAGAAAAGTAGTTTACTACTATAGTTTCTTGGCAACAAGTAAAAATAATATTTCCATTTTGCCAACTTGACAAACTTGAACTCATGTCTTCCAGTATCTTATATCAATCAGATGGAGCTGCAGTAAGTAGCCTAGTTAGTCGAGACAGATTAGAGCAACAAGAGGGTTGCAAGTTTGAAAGTCAATCCAACCAACGACCCAGGTACAGAATTGTATTGAGTGCTCTGAAACACAACTCCAAGCAATTGAAATTGTTCTGCAGGCATTTTGTCTGAAATTTGAAAACTGCATTTAAATAAAAAACGGGCATAAAACACAATTATTGGCTCAATATGTATTACATATTTATAATAAAACACATCAAAATTAATTAGCTTACTTCATTTAAAACCAAGGCATACTTTCAGAATTTGCAATTCTGTCGATAACTTGAAGTTAAATATTTTGTCATTGACATAGAAGATGTGTTATTTATAAAGGGTTTGGGGTAGTGTAGGGAGGTTGTTCTGTAGCTAGAGAATAAAAAAGGTGTGGCAAGGAATGAGCTTTGCATTACAGAACATTGTAACTTATAATTGAAAAAATTGGCCAAAATTTTGATAAAATTAATGTAAAATTGTTCTGCAAAGACTTTGTTCTACGACGTACGTCGAAGTTTTAAGCACTTTCTACTCCCGGGCCAAAGACCTTCGTGTATTTAGGAGTATGTGTTTCACATAAATTCTGTCAATGCCTCAAATATCCTCATGTTGCCATGCTGTGGAAGTTCTTATACTGGAATGACAGCTCAGGTGTTGATTTCATCACCTGACTGGTTCAAAGTTACAGGGTATTGTCCCTCAGATCTTTCCATTCATGATTGAACTGTCGTCAATAGGTTGTTGTGTTGCTCCTGTGTGACGTTAATTCAACGACCAACCAAATGTTAAACGGACAGTAAATTTCTATTGCAGCTGAGAAACAGTAGTGGGAGCATTTATTGTGGTAGACAAGTACATTTGAAACTACGTTACATTTATGCACAAATTTGTGTCTTTATATTTTTGTATAAAGAAATTTTTTTTACCTGACTATCAGGATTTTTAAGTAGATCAGTTTTAACACATGAATTATTAAACCAGTTGAATTAAAAATTTGCTTCTTGTTTTAGTTTGAGAAATTCACTGTAGATGGTCTACACAGTACAAGTATTACAGCTTTAGAATGGGCTAAAAATGGAATCAAATTTTTCAGTGGTGATGAAAGTGGTGTAGTAGTTTGTACAGAAATAGATCACTTTGAGGTATGAAAAACTTTTTTAAGAATTTTTTACACACATTTTTATTTATGATACATTAAAATTGTTTTTATAAAGACAATGCAAAATTTGTCTTTTCAATTTCAGCATCGAAGTAGGTCTCGTGTGTTGTTGAATGAACCCAGTAAAATAATCCAACTTAGTTATGATCGGATGTGCCTTCTTGTTTCTACTTTACTTCGATCTGTGATCTGTTCTTGTGAAGACAACAGTATAACAAGAATAGGGCAAAAAGAAAGAAAATGGTAAATACTTTCATATTAATACAGAGATGCCTACCTACAATGGAAGTTTTCAGTAGTACCAAAGGAAAAAGCTCATAGTTTTAAGAATTTTTCAGTAGTCAAGTAAACTTTTAAGAAATAAACTTTAATAACACGCATATATCATTAATTCAAATATTTAATTACAAATTTGAAAGAGATATGCAACACATTATATTATTTATAATTGTTAAGGTATATCATTCATGAAAACGCATATTTAGAACCAATAATTGTGTGTGAATTGTATATAAAATATTTAATAATTAAATGTAAGCTTTTTCTCTCCCATTTACCAAAAAAAAAAAAGAAAAGAACAATAATGAAAAAATAAGTAAACTAATTGATGAGTTGTGAAAAATAAATAAAATTGAATTTTTCCGTAGAAAAAAATCATCTATTCCGTAATCCGTAGTACTCGATTCACTTCCGTAGAAACTACGGAGAATCCGTTGTAGTTGGCATCTCTGTTACTATCATTTCAACAACATTTCTTGTCTTACTAATGTAAAATAGATAAATTAGTTTTATCTATTTATGTAAATTGTCAAAATTATATGTCAAATGTTCTAGATTTGATATATTTATTCTTATGGTTAGACTAATAACTGACTGATTAATAATTTAACTAATAATTTTTTCTAAAACCAAGTAAATTTTAAGGTAAATTCAGTTTGATGTATAAAATTATCAAATAAATTTTTTAAAATATATTTGAATGTTTTCTTAAGATTGCCAAATTTCATAACTTCAATATTTAAAAATTTATTTTAAATAAGTTGATAAAATATTTTTAACATGATTCAAATTTTCTCACTCAAGTATTTGCTGGATTGATTTTATGTAGAGAAACTAGAATTTGTTTTGACAGGAACATTCCAGTTCTAAAACTTGTCAGCTCTATCATTTAATCGATGTTAAATTCTTGGTTTTAGCTGCTTTTTTGATTGAGGTCTCTTTATCAAGGGGATATTTATTTGAGAAAACAAAACAAACATACACTTTATCCATCATCTGTTTTCTGTCAACTCTAGAAACCTTCAAACCAATTTCAGCTCTTAATTCCTTGCATTACCTTAGCTCTTAGTTCATTATATTACAGTAACTCTTTCATTTCCCCCCATTTAAACCTCTCATTTGCATTTCCCAATCTCATGGGACGCGAGTGGACACCTTTAAGCTTGGGATAGGACTTGATTGGACCCATAATTAGATCACAGTTAAATTCTGTCCATAAATTCCCTCTGTAACCCTCTGTCAAAGGGTTACCCTTGCATATTTCCTCCTCCCCATTGCGTAATGTGGTCACATGATCAACAACAACCAATGGGAAACTTCTCAGCGCGGTAAAGCTGCATGCATCGCCTCTTTATTTTTCTCTGGCTGATGAAAGTCACATGACTCAAAGCCACTCCCTACTCCAGCATACCTACGGATCTCCACCCGTCATTCAGACGAAGGACTCCGAACCACTTGGACTGCTCTCTCTGCTGTCAACTTGAGACAAGCTCCTGTCACCTACCTTCCACCCCCTCTTAAGAACTATCTTGTTTAGATTCTTTCTACTTTAGATGTGGAGATAAGCGGCGTGCCGCCGCGGGTGCTCCCTAAGTGATTGTCCAGTCCAGTCCAGTCTTAGTTTCTCACATTACCTTTGCTTTTAGTTCCTTACATTACCTTAGCCTTTATAACTTTGATAATTCAATACTGCCTTAACCCTTTGCTGCATGCTTTTAAAAAAAAATTTCATGCAAAAAAATTACTTTTTGATTTTTTAGAACAAAAAACAGCAGAATAACAGGAATTATGTCTGTAAAAACAGAAAAATATATATATAAAACAAAACCTTTGAAAATAAACATAATTAAGTATTATTTTTTTAATGTACCGAAATTTGTGTATTGTGTTTAATTTTTCAATAAACACTTGAACAGATAACACAATAATTATTATAAACATTTCATATAGCTGTTAAAAATGATATAAAACCATAAATGTTGCAAAATTTTTCAAATACTAAAAATTTGTCAGCTAGTACAAATACAAAATGGGTCTTCTGTTCCATTTCAGATTGGATGTGTGCTGTTTTTTTTTTTTTTGTTCATAAAAATCTGCGTTATATTGATTATAAACCTTCTGATATTACGTGTACAGTCAAAACAAATCAAATTTCTTTGAATTGCTTTAATGGAAAAATGATTTGTGTATCTCATTTTATACAGCATTCACACTGCAGGTATTACCTTTGATTTTGCAAATTACTGATATGGATGTATTATTTTTAAAAGTGGTGTTTGTTTTTATTTTTTGTCTCAAATTTCAAGCTCTTTATTTATACAATGTTGAGATTTACGATTAACTGAATATAGTCACCTAAGTTTTCAATATGATTTTGAGCACTAAACAGAAACTATTTCTTCCTTTCTGTGGAACAATTATATGTGTAGTTGTATTCTTAAGTATACAATTAAATTTACTTAAAATTTTCTAATGTATTTTCTTTTTAGCTTTGGGCCTTTTGGTGCTATTATATTTCACTCTAACTTTCAAGATGGAATTGTTTATGCATCACGACCTGGTCAGAGACTATGGAAATCTGATAAATTGGGATCAATACATGAAACTATTATTTTCAAAACAGCATTATGTGAAGCTCATCCCATCATACCACTGCAGGGCGCCATACCAAAACCTTGTGATTTCTCTGATTTCCAATTTGGAAAACTCTTAGCGTTTAGTGATAAATGCATTCTAATCTCATCTGACTTTGCCTTTATACTCATCGATCCTGAACAAAAGTCTGTGATTTCTAGCAGTCCAAAACTGTTTCCTGTTGTTGATGTGACTACATCTAATGAAGAAATCTTTGTTCTTAAAGGAATTAGGCAACTAATAAGAATTTCTTCTTATCCAGATCCTTATGCTAGTGATAAAAGTAAGCAGTTGTATTCAAGAGATTTTTTATGTGAAGTGTACATATATTCTTTTATGTCTAAAGTGAAATACCATTTGTTTTTAAATCTGATGCTTATAGTAAAGTAGAATATGCAAAGAAAGGTACACATTTTTATAAAAATTTACAATGATAATTTTAAACACAATACTATATAAAGTACTGTGTTTTAACATTCTGTTTTGTTAATATTTTTTGTTCCAAAAGGAATACATTTTTTGAATTGATGTTTGATTCATTGTGGAATTAGAAAAGTTCATATACTTCTCTCTGTGTTAAAGATAGAGGCTAGAGCAGGAGTCAAGTATTTTTTTTTTTTTTTTACAGCAAACAGTTCTTGTTAGATATAGAATTATGGAATGCAGTTAAAAAAATTTTTTTTTGTTTTTCTTTTATGGAAATAAAACTAATTTGGACTTACAAAGGCTAAATGGAAGAACACAGTAAGAGACTTTCAATTTTTATTTAATAATATAATTTTCTGCACACTATATTTCTCAATGAAACTTTTAGCTGTCAAAAATTTAACCATCTAATCATCATATGCATATTTTTCCACCATGCAATTTACAGTTTTTCCTGCAATTCTTCTGTATAATTTTAGATTTCTTGACTGATAGAATATTTCCTAGAATAGGATTCTTTCAACCACAATAGGTGTAGCTATTTCGTCATTGAGTGTATTGTAGGGTAATAGCTTTAGTATACTTGGAAATTTTGTGATGCTCAGGGGGTTAAATTTTGTGTAGCATGCAGAAAATAACTTTGTATGGACATGAAAATTTTAGTTTGAAATTACTAGTTTTTGTTTGAATCTTGTTTTTAAAATTGTTGCTATTTCAATAAAACCAAATGAGAATGTTGAATTTCTTACAGTACCTGAAGAGCCATCACTTATTGAAGACATTTTAGTGCCTTTTAAAGAATTTGGCACCTACATGAAGGAACGCACTGATACTTTTTCTGCCCATGCTGAAAGCTCTACCATTTTTGATTGGTTGAGAAAGAAGAGATCGGCGAGTTCTCCTGCTGTTCTGCCTGCAAATGATTCTGAAGAAAACCAAGTGGAATCGAGCAATTCTGAATCTTTGCCAGAGCTTGTGAAGTTAGACACAGGTGATTGTACTCCAGTATCCATGGATAGTTCCCTCATTTCTGTGGATAGCATTCCTGTATTGAAAATCACAACAGTGGGAGAAAATGAATCAGATGATATTGTTTACAAACCAAAGAAGAAGAAAAACAGAAAAGGTACCACCACTGTTCAAGTACATGTTCATTCTTATTCTGTGCATGTTTTGATTTATGTATTTGTAGTACGTAAACCTAAATTAAAGTTTAGGGAGCACATTATTTTCTACCAGCAAATTCAGTCGAGGATTTAGTGCAATTCACTCCTCTCCACTGGATGTGGGGTTCAGAAACAAAATTATTTTAGCAATGAATAACAACACAATTGTCAAAGGTTAATAGGCCTTAAATTAAAATTAGTCAGTCCCTTAAATCAGCCCCTTGTTAATGTTTGTTCTTTATATCTGCATATCATACTGGTCAACTGTTCTGAAAGTCTTCTGGATAACCACTTTTTCTGTCTTATGGATTTTTTTAATGTCGAAAAGTTTTTAATGATGCCAAATTTGACATTTGTTGCCATGTCATAACACCATTGGAATCAAGTTGGTGAATCGAAAGAAAAATTGCTTTTTGAAAGTCAACTTTTGGAAATGTGTTCATGCACATTGTGTATGAAGGGCCGGTAAGTACCATTTTATTTTCAAAATTGAAGGACCAGCACTGGAATTAGTTGGCAGGTTGCCAGAAAAATTTGCTTTAGCCAAGTTAACTTTGGGAACTGGATTTTATGCATATTAGAATAGAAAGTGTCATTTTCTCTTGCGTTATCAAAGCATTACCCAGAGTTTGATTTTTCTTGTGGAACTTCAACTTGAGATTATAGAATTTTTGCCAGTATGATTAAATTAATAAATTAACTGTAATGTAGCTTTTTCTATATTTGTGTGTTTAGTTTAGTATTTTTTCAATTGTTATTGAGGTATCTATTATAATTTCAATATATTGTGTTCATTTTGAACATCGACATTGGTTTTTATGCCCCTAAAATTCTTCTGATTTTTTTGGAGGTTGGTTGGTATGGTATATGTTATGATCTCTGTGTAAAAAAGTATATTCAACAATGGACAGTAACTTCTAATAGTTACTATATCCAATTCAAGAGTTTACAGTGCATTCACTTATGCCTTAAAACATGTCATGAGCAGTTAAATTCATGGTCTAAGAATTTCTCATGTTAAAGCAGTGTACACATCAGTGATTAGTGTTCAACTGCTTACCCTCTGTGTTCGCCATAAAAGCTAACAGCTGATTGAATTGCTTAGTGGTTCAAGGGTCTTTGTTTAGATGGGCTATATATAATTGTTTAATAGGCCTTGCTAGTAAGGTGTACACACTACCAAATTTGACTTCAGTAACTGTTACATTTAATTTTAGTTTGATAGTGAAAATGTGATAAAAAATTGAAATTGAATGGAATTTTATAGTTAAGCTCTTTATTCTATGCTTATATATTTGTTCATTTGTTTATGTTTGATCTTTTCAGTTCGTTTCAGGTCTGTTAGTCCTAAAGGACGGAAATCATTAAATTCTGAGGCTGAAAGAAAGAACTATGATGAGACTGGTTCAACCAATATTGTCAGCAATGCAAACAAAGAATCTGGTGACAAAGAAAGAGATTCCATTACCAGTGAAGCTTTGGTGCCAAATTTGGTGGAGACTAATGCAGAAACCAAATCTGATTTAATTATTACGGGAACCGATTCTGTTGATACCGACATCTCAAGTGTAGACAATGCTGTCTTATCAAATGATTTATCAAAAGAAATTAATTCTGAGAGCCATTTGGTCGACTCAAATTCAAATGCAATTGAAGAATCTACTAACTCATTTAATGCCAGGAATTCCCTGGAACAAGATGCCAACATGAATCCAAGTGATAGCAGACTAAATGAAGAGCAAACTACAACTGATAATCAGCTTGAAAAAAATGATACTGATTTAGAATTTGATCCTGATGACATCTACCTATCCTTTGATCCTTCGAAAAACACCGCAATCGATGTTCAACCAACAACTCACTCTGATTCAGTAGATCACTGTGATTCAGTTGATCACTCAAATGAAGATTCATCCAGCACCTCTTCCGAAACAATGCAAGTTGGGCCCCCGAAGTATGGTGTGGATTGGGTTGAGTACAGAGCCCCGGATATTGTGTTGGATCTTTGCATCAGCAATGATCACATATTTTGTGTGGACATTAGGAACCAATTATATTTTTCAAATTATCCGGTATTGGGACTCCAGTGGAGGGATCTCAGTCAGCCTGCTGAAAAAATTGCAGCGTCCCCAACTGAGAGCGTTGTCTGGGCACTGTATAGAGGCACCGTTTTTGCTGCCGTGCAGAAGTCTTCACAAAGATGGTTTGACACTGAGTGGATTTCGATTGCTCGTGATATTATTTCAATGTCGGTGGAGGATGATTGTGGATGGTAAGTTTGGTTTAGCGATTTCTTAGAATATTCTGTTGGTTCTTCCCTATTAATATCTTATATGGATATTACTGCTTCAATTGTTCTTGCTCTGTAGGGAAAATATATGCTCGTTATCACATTTACCTCTTTTTGCTATCTCTGTCAGGTGAGTATATGTGGTTCGTTTATATCTACTGGAGAGGGCTACGACTTGACAGATTTATTTACATACATTTATTTGACATTCTGGGTTATAAGTATATATGTTACAGAAGCAGTTACCTTAGCAGCAGAGAGCCCCTTGTCCATCCGTTCTCTGCCGTCTCCGCTGATTGAATCCTCTTTTTTCCCTCCTGGCCCAGGTGACCTTTCAATGACACCCCCACCAATGTCCACCAGAGCAGGGTTGGTCAACCTTTTACGTACCATCCGTCAATTTTTTCACATATGATTTCAGATGCGCCATACAACTCAAGCACCTTTTCTACCTTCTTACGTTCATAGTCCTGGCATACCCTTAATAACTTTTTTATAAAAGTATGTTTATACACATAATTAACTTTTTTAAATGATTTAACTATTGTATGTTATATACAATATCTATTACAGTACTTAAGCATTAATTACTATTAATGAGACTTATAAGCCTGTTTGGATTTCGCTAGTCTTTTAATGTTTTGTGTTAAATTTGTTACTGAGAGCAGCAGAGAATTCTTCAAGTTAGAATCGGTCATTTGCAACCTCGTTTTGCTTTTAATAAATTTCATGGATGAAATGCTTGTTTACATAAGTATAACATTCTGAAATGACATATAATTTTTTGCAAATTTTTTTAGTTCCAGAAATTTTTTACAGGGTCAAGGAACGTCAGAAATTAGTTATGTCAGAAGTATTTTAATCTGCATAAAGCTCATCAAATTTCATTTCAATAATGAATTTGTTTTTAAGTCATTAAGTACCATTCGTATGTTACTAGGCATTGTCATAACATTTGGTTCACTAAGTGAAAATGAGTTTATAATTGCAAGCATGCAGTTTTCTTCTTTAGCCAAATCAGGAAAATGACCTTCAAATGACCCTTGCAATAACTTGATTTTTTTCAATATATTTGGTCAAGTTGCTTTTATTTGCAGCACATTCACTCTGCTCTTTCAAGTGTAAAAATCGACTCAAATCCTAATTTTCTAACTGAGAGATGAACAGAGTTTTAATTTAATTTTAAATGAATTGATGCTAGTTACTAAGCTTGGAAATAATTTCTTGCCTTGTAGTTTCGAATTTAGATAATTGAGATGGTTGGTAATATAAATTAAAAATGCCAAATCAAATAGCCAGTTGTTATCAAATAATAGGGTTCTTTCATCAGATAGTTCAATTTCCTGTTCTAAAATGTTATAAACAGGATTTTTCAATTTCCATAATCTACTAATATCCTGTCGTCTCAAAAGCCAACAACCTCACAATGAAGGAAAGGTTCACCATATTCCAAATCTAACAATTCGCAACATTTTCTGAATTTCATCAGTTTAATACTCTTGCTCTATTTTTATTCACACAATTCACAACCGGTATGCAAGCCAGCAAAACATATTGCAGTTTAAAATTTTTTCCACACAGTGATTTTTTCAAATTTTTTCCACATTATAATCTAATTTAGATTTTCTAGTTACGATTTCTCTTTTTAAATATTTCTGATCCTCTTGTTTTATTGTATGCAATGGCTTCAGATTTGTAATATCTTCAAAAACTTTAAATTATCATCAATTCCTCTTATAAAAATGCTTTACTGGGCTACATCACATTCGCACTTCGTCAAAAAAAGTGACACAGGTCAAAAAATAAAAATTTTGATGTTATATCATTGAAAAATATGTATGAGGTGCCCCAGCGTGTTATATTACTTTTCTATAGAATATAATAGAAGTTACCACCCTAAATACTTACCTAAAATTTAAAAGAAGCTTATACTATTTCAATATAAGTTTTATAGTATCCTTTAAGTTGGTGTTTCTCAAATTCTGCAATTTTGAGTTGTGTCACTTTTTTTGCCGAAGTGCGATATATCCGTTGATTTATCCAAAGCTCTATAAAGGAATGAACAAGGTCTTCCAGTTGTAACTTTGACCCAAGAACAAGCTTCATTTTCCCATCTATGTCTGTCTGGTGTTATTATAGTGTCTATTAAGATCGTGTCTTCTATTATGTGAAAGAGTACTTTCACCAACAATGTATAATGGTTTTCCTGAAGGAAGTGCTATAAATAACAACTCATTTCCCCTTTGTTCATTAAATTCATGCTTTCTATTACTTTCTGAGCTTCTTTTACTTATTTTGTGTTGCACAGTGATATTTAACAGGGAGATAAAAAAAACAACATTAAATGTACAAAACTAAATCTTGAAAAAGAACTAACAGATCACAAGTACAAACAACAAATATCAATTGTAAACTGTCAAAAAATTATGACGAACTCATGAGTAAGAAGGCTGTAAGAATTGAAATAAGAGCACTCTGGTGTTGATAATATGAAGATGGATTAAATTATGGCACCTATTTCAAAAGAATATGTAGGCGCAAGGAAGCAATGCAGCATCTGTAATTATCCAATGCGCATGCGCCACAGGTTGGCCACCCCTGCCCTACAGGATGTCTCGTTCCCCCCCCACCAACCATTCCTCTCTGTGTTGGTAGGAGAACCTCACACTTGTAATTTTTAATATTTTTATCCCTTGAAAGTTATAAAAATGAAGATTTAATGTCTTGGAAAGAACCATGGTTTTTGTTATGAAGAACCGGGAAAGCTGACTGAGGGTACGTTGTGTTTAAGCCAAAATGAGACAAATGTTTTGATAACCTGTTATTTACTTATAAGTTTGATACTGCAAGCCAAGATGTTCTTTGCAAAATAGGGGGGACCATAGCCGAGTCAGGAGATTAGTGGATTAGCAATTCAAGGGTTGCAAGTTCAAAACTTGTGTCTCGGGTTCATTAATAGATTTAATGTACACCAGTCCCCATATCCAAAGACCATTGTATACATGGCGGCTGGTGCACATTAAATTTGCTGTGGCCTCAATTTTATGCATGTTGGTGTGGTGTGGAAGTTTAGAGAGTGGGGTGCAAGCTCGTGGATATTGATTACATCATCTGACTGGTTCAAAATTACTAGGTGTTGTCCTTTGATATTTTTCTTCAAGATTTATCCTGAACCAATGCTTGGAGTTGATTTGAGGATAGAAGGTTGTGCAATGCTGTGTATGTGTGATGCTACAGATGGCATGCATGGTTAGTTGTCATACTATTTTGTATACTTTTCAGGTATGTTACATCTTCTGGCCAACTTTTTGTGCAGCCAAGTTTAACCTATTCCAAACCATATGGTTATCCACTCTCTATTTCCTGTGATTACGCCATAAGTCAAGTTGCTTGCAGAAATGGGGTTGTATGGATTTTAACTGTAAGTGGTGCTTTACACAGCTTGGACAGTAGACATTCAACTAAATACAAGTTTATTCCAGTTAGGTAAGCATATTGCTTAAACACTTTCTTAACTGTAATCACATAAATACATTAACTAAATTATCTTCATTTATCTTGTACTTATACTGCTCATTCTTTAAATTGTTTTTTCAGAATTTAGATTTTATTGATTTCTTCTTTACAAAACTATTGCAACTGTTTGTGTATTATATAGAGATGAGAGTATTTCATTCCATTTTATTACCCTGAAGCAAATGGAATACACACGTGCTGGTTTATTATCTATTGATTAATAATTGAAACCTTCCGCTTTTACGCAGAATTTCGCTTTTTTTTCCCTTCTGAGAAGTTCTGCTTTTTCTACAATTTTTTCTTTACAATTAAACAATATCACAGAATTACAGCCAAATAATAAATGTAAAAAAAAAAATAAGGTAAGTGAATATCCTAACAATAAAGAGTGTGTTTGAATAGATGCCAAAGAAAAATTGAATAAAGTGCTTTTGAATTATAAAAATACATGCTTGCCATAAATTCATATTCGGTACCATTAGTGCAGCTACGTTGAGGGGGTTATGGGTTAAACCCCCCCCCCTTCCAAAGACAATTTTCATTGTTTATAGTGGACTTTATAAAGCTAGCTAAATAAGGCAAAAATACATGCTAATCATGAATACATATTCTGCACTAGTGGCATAGCCATGGGAGGTTACGGGTTAATCTCTCACTTCCAAAGACAAATTTTATTGTTTTTAGTAGACTTTACAAGGCTTTATCAGAATAAATGTGTCTTCCCCCCCCCCACACAGAAGAAATTTCTGCCTGCACCACTGTTCTGTACACATATTAGTACACAAATATACAATTCTTATTCAGCTATTTTTATAGTTCAAAATAAAGCTGCACATATTTTCCTCTTTTTTATATTTTGACTGTTTTCACCCCTGCTTTCTACAGTACAAACAGACTTTGACAGGAGCAATTCTTTTGACACACAGGATGTATTGTGTGTGAGTATTCCTCATTTCAACTTGAATCATTTCAGGTTGAATAATGTTAGTGACATTGACAGTGTGTTTCTTGGTGTTCAACAAACTGGTTGGGTGATCGATAGTTCTGGAATAATGCGGTTCTTGATAGGTGTGACGTCAAGTTCCCCAGGAGGTGTCGGAAAAGCATGGGAGGTTCTGTTATTCATTTTCTAACCACTTATTTTCAATTCATTTGATGCTGTTTGTGTTTTTAAAAAGATTAATTTGTTCAGTTGAGATCAAACTAGAAACTGATTATATATTTTCAGGTCGAAGCCAGTAAATACGTTATGGAGCAGGCTTCTCATCTTCAAAAAGCTCTTAAAGTTTTGCATAATGACACTTTAACAAGCTTGATCAGAGGGAAGCAACACATCTGCTTGTCGTCATCACCATCTGGTGTTTGGTTTTGCAAGACATTGGATAATTTGATTTATTCTAATCAGAAAAATATTATTGGTAATAATTTAGTTCTATACTAAGTTACAGGCTTACTTGGCACAATAGGAATACGCTGAAAGCAAACGAAACAAATAGTTCCCAGCGCCTTGTCCGATATTTGAGTGCAATGAGGCACTGCAACTTATAAATGTGATTAATTTGTTAACCCCACACATATATAATGATTTTTGGTCATAATTAGCGTGAAATATTGAATATTTTGCCTTTTACGTGGAGCGTAGTAATTTCATTTAGAATCCCGCGCCAGCCAATAAGAGCCAACCAGCATTTTCCACGCGCTCTCAATTCGTGTTGGCGACATTGGCAGATATTTAGTATTTACATATTTTTCAGCTTACGTACGTTGCATTTGTTGTTAGAATTTGAATCTACATTTGTGTATTTTGTGATTAATTATGGAATTAACTCTGGATTCTAACTAAATTTCGCTGAATTTTATATATACCATGAATTTATAAAATTGTGAAGAATACAACCTTCCCATAAGGGTTTTTAAGGAGGTTCATATCATATTTATAGAATATGTGATGATTTATTTAGAGGACACTCAAGGTTATTCTATTTATTTTACAAAGTTATTACATTTTTTATTCTATTAAATGTTTGTAGTAATGTTAAACAATAATCATTAAAAAAAATATTTACGTACATTACTTACAAAAATTGTAATAAATATAGTTCTAAAAATTAAAAGTTAAAAAGAAAATTATATGTTCTCTTCAATTTTATAAACTATTATATTTTTGAATGAGTAATATTTTTAGAATTCTTAAAATTTAAGATTGCTGTAATCTTGTGTACCCTCTAAATAAACAATCACATTAGCCATAAGAAGCATATTGATCAATATTGAATGAAAATAACTCAATATTGTGAAGCAGATATTGAGTAATGTTAAAAAGAACTTCGAGCAGTATCGTAAAGCTAATATTGAGCAATGACCTAAAACTCATAGAGCAATGTCAGAAAAAAAATATTTATCTATGTCGAAAACCGATATTTAGTATTATTGCCAGGAGGTCATTTTAACGCTGGGCAATATTGACCGACATATCGCACCCCGGCAAGAAAAGTGACAGCTCAAAATTGCAGCATTTTGGAAAAATCACAACTTTAAGGATACTATAAAACTTATATTAAAATATAAGTTTTAACTAATTGAAGTACAATCTTCTTTTAAATTTCAAGCAAGTATTTATTGCGGTAAATTCTATTATATTCTTACGAACAGTAATATAACACGCTGGGGCACACCTCATACATATTTTTCAATGACAACCTTAAAAATTTCATTTGCTACCTGAGATACTTCTTTTTGAAAATTTTTAGGTAGCAATAACTTGAACAAATACCATTGCAAATTCAAAAAATATCTTTCGATATTATCTATTACTAGCTGTATAAAAATGTCTTAAAACTACTATAATTATGCTTTTCTTATATCAACTGACAGGCAAGCTGTCAAAACATTTACGTGCTAAATTTAAGGCCAAATTAGATTAATGCACCAAGTTGGAAGCTTGGAAGTGTGACGTCTCCTCGAAACCTCTTCATGTAACCCAACAGGAGACGGATCACTCACTTTACCCCTCCGCGAGGGCGGGGGGTCTGTGCCAAGAAACGTTGCAATCTACTATAATGTTGTAACTTCTTTTTTGGTTTGATTTATTATTATTATTTTTTGTTGGGGGGGGGGCATTCTGTTTACAAACTGAAATATTGATAGGCACATAAATGTCGCATTTCTCTGATAATGTGTATATTTTTAATTGAAATTATTGTGTAGCAAATGGTATTATATCTGTAATTTTCTAAGCATTTAGAATTTTCCGAGAATTGATACCAACACCACATTTTATAGCTGAACCACTGTACCTTTATAGCTAGTGACTTTGGTAAAAACAGCCTCAAAATGAAATTTACCCCTCCAGACATTGAATGCTTACTGTATTTACAAAATAGTTATACTCCTTTTTCCATGTCCCATTTGACTTTCAATTCCTCTTTTTAGAATTTGAGTTTCTGTTCAGACTCAATACACATAATCACTCAAAGTGCAATAAGTCATATGGCAAGAATTCCATTTTTTATTTTATTATTGCTATATGTGGCATTTTGTGGTTTCCACCTGGTGGCGAAATCTCTTATGTCTTCAGCTGATCAAATAAAAGTTACAACCAAATGTATAGACTAATAATAGAATCAAATTATAAGGAAACAATAAGTGTTTTGCTCTCCTAAAAAATGCAGATTTTAGACGTATGACCTTTTGCACTTTGAGTGATGATATGCATCAATCCTTTTGTTCCAAATAAATTGGAAATGTATCATATATACTTTCTGTAACCCAATATCTGATCTTGTTTAAATGTAAGATTGGATCATGAGATCAGAAACCATAGATTCATTAATTCCAAGAGTAGCATCTCCATGCTACAACAGAATCCTTTTCCCAATAAGATTCCGAAAAAAAATTAAATTTTCAAAAAATATCAAAGCCATCTAAACAATTGCAAATTTTTATTGTTTTTTTCGGGGATTCATGATTTATGTAAAGAATGCCTTGAATTGTTATTTTGGGCAATCAAAGTACTCTTACCATTCACCAGCCTGTACTTACATAACACTGTTCTTGCTTTACCTGGAACCAAAATAAAGTATTGAAACCAACTTGATGCTCCATATATGCAAATGCAACAGTCAATAATTCTTATTTGTTAATTTAGTACTTCACTTCTAATAGTATCTGACATGACACTTTGATAAAAACGATATATCTTTAATTCTGCCATATTTCTAAAACCACTTGCAGATTCTTTTGTTTACTGGGTTTCTAGATTTTTATGCAAACTGTTTGACGTAATCGAAATTTTAATAATTTCAGGCCATATGTGGGATCCATTTGTGCCTTTGGGCAGTGCCAATAGTACTAAATGGAGCTTTATATCAGCTGCAAGTGTTACAGATTCTCAAGGTTGGTTCATAATTTGTGCTCTGGTATATCCATGTTTCTATCTTTTCCTTGTGTATACATTGACAAGCCAAACATTATGACCATCCCCACATTTTTCAATGAACTGTCTGGATTATGTGAAGGACACGTGATTAAGTGAGAATGGTAGTTAACTGCTGCTGGAGAAGGTAAGTAATTATTATTGCACTTACTTTTGCGAGTGATGGGAAAGGCTGCTGATCTAAGCGAATTTGATTGAGGGCAGATCGTAATAGCCCAAAGACTCTGAACTAGTATCTCCGAAACTGCACGACTGATTCACGATCTGCCGTTGTTAGTATTCATGCAAAATGGATAAATGACAGTGACACCAGCAGTAGACGCCAAGGTGTTGGCCGTCCACGCGTCATCAAAGAATAAGGACGTCAGAGACTGTCCCGCTTGGTAAGGCAAAACCAGCGTGAGACAGTGGCTCAGCTGACAGCCCAATACAATGCAAGTCCAAGCGCAAGTGTTTTGGAACACACAGTTTAGCGGACACTGTTGGATATGGGACTGTGCAGCAGATGTCCCACTTGTGTGCCTCTGTTGACCAAGCGTCATCTTCAACTATGCCTACAGTGGGCTCGGGAACATCGAGACTGGACCATGAGTGAGTGGAAGAGAGTTGCCTGGTCAGATAAATCCCAATTTCTCATTCATCACGTCGATGGTCATAATTTGTACGCCTTCTGCCATAGGGTACGCTGTCTGCCAGGAGAACAGTTGTTGCCCTCACTTGATGTCCTGGCCACCTAACGGCATAATACAGTATTTGGGGTGTCATGGAGCTGCAGCTCAGAACTCAAACACTACCATGTCCGAATATCTCGACTTTGCGTGACCACTGCTTAGACATTTGGTACAACCTGTCTCCAGTCATGTGCCAAGAACTTGTGGCATCTATGCCCAGGCGAATTGCAGCTGTTTTACAGGCCAAAGGAGGTGCAACACGTTATTAAGTTGGTGGTCATAATGTTTTGTCTCTCTTCAGTGTATATACTTGTACCAAAACAATTGGAAATTTTTAGTGAGATGAAATGTTGACATTTGAACAGCTTATTTTAGTTACTTATTTTGAATATTTCTAGAAAGGTACTATGTGTGTGTATTCTATGCAATATTATGAATGTAATAATATGTTTTAAAAAGTAAACATGTGGTTACATAGCTAGAATTTTAAACTAAGCAAGTACTCAAGGAAAGATATTGGGATATGAAAGGTACTATGAAAAATGGCAAATATTCTTTGATGCAGGGTGTCCACCCTTTCAGCTTCACTGGGCTATGTCGGAAGAAGACGAGTTGTTTTGGGCCACTCATGATAGCTGATTAGCAAAAAACGTGGAATATATAGTTTATAAGTAATTTAAAATTCATTAATTCTTTATTATAAAAGTAAAAAACAAGACAGCAATATGGAATTAGTGAGATGTTTGGCATTGTTTTTGAGACGCTAATGCTTTGATGGAAGAAGTTGCAATTCCTTAGTGAGTGTTAAGATGCTCATCCAATATTTTGGTTCTATTTTTATTCTTCATGTGCATTGTCCTTCAAAATAGGTGCTCACAAATGTAAGTGCTTCAAAATAGCGACGACTTGAATAAGACATGATTGTGAATCAAGGGATATTTTTCTTTGAGAAGATATATTTTATAGAAGTCCAGTAAAAAAACTTGATAAAATATTTCTTTAAGTATAATATCAGACTGTAACTATACATTCCATTTGAAAAGTGGCTGGTAATTGTTCAGGTCGACTGAAAATAGAGTCACAAATATGCCATATGATTGATGATTTTTCCTCAAGTTCTTATATAAAGTCAAAAAGCAAGGATGCCTCTTTCTGTTGTTCATAGGGTAGTGTTTAGCCAATGTGTCAAAATGCATAAAATTGTTTGCCTTAATTTTAGATTGCTATAATTTCAGTTTCATTTCGAAAGTTGTTATAGTTTGAAACATTTCATTAACCAGTTGGTTTTCATCTTGAAATGCATGTTAAACTCATTTAAATGAACAGTCTACTAAAAATGCCAAATCTGAGAGCCAGTTTTCCCTGTCAAATTATGGCACAAATTTTGTTTTAGATAAAAATTTGCAAGTTTATGAGGATTTGTCGGGCAGCATGAGGCCAGTAGGCCATGGGTTGAGCAAGCCTGCTTTAATGTCTAATTATTTCTTTACACACTAAATAAAATCCCTGACAGGCATCTGTTTATTCAGACTAATCTGTAGATCAGCTAGATGTTGATGTGGTTTTCATCCTTATGTAGAGAATTTGTGAAGAAAGGGTTAGGCTCATAAAATATATAATATATGAGAAGGAAGCTGAGCAGCGGTGACCTTAGTAATGCAAGTTAAAGAAAAAACGGCCATCCAAGTGCTTTCTTGGCCTATGTTACATAAGACTCGAGGTGCATGCACTGTTGTGAGAGTGCCCATAATGAAATGTGTGTTGTTGTATTGAACATGTTCTTGATTGTGGAGCTTTAAAAATACAAGTATTGTATTACTATCACATTGAGACAGAAAGTGAATATAAATAAGCACGCAGATGCTTAATATGGCTGGAGATGACCTAAGTAGGGAGTTTTTGTTCTCATGGATAATTATCTTAGGCCTTTTGTATGTCGTGTCAGAATGAAATCTTTTCGTGTCAACATCAGAAAGAATATAAGCAGAGGACTAATACAAGCACAGGAACAGATATTTAATGTGGCTGGAGGTAAATTAAATTGAGAATATTTGTCTCATGCTCAATCTCACTCGACCTTCTAAGTGTCAACAAAATATTTTCCCGGTGAGTTCAGAGAAAAAGTGACAATTGAAGGGTTTGCTGTAAAAAGAAGGTAGCTCTATCCTAAGTTAGTTTGGAGTTGCATGTGTGATGTTGAATGTGGTAAAAAAAAACTCTTTTGGTGCAAGAAAGATGTAGCTCCAATTGTTAGTCAAGAACAACTAAGAAAATTTATCAAAAAGAATATTTTTACGCAATGTAGAATTTTGAATTTTCAAATGTTTTCCCAAACAATTTAAAATTGGAGCTACTTCCTTTTTACAGCAAATCCTTCAATTGTTATTCTAAAATCTTATGCGACTACCATTAAAAAAGACTATTGTCGCAAATTCAAATTTGCTCTCAAAGTCAGGTCGCTAGCTGTATCATAATTGATATATATTTGATACAACGGTACCTTTCTTTCTATTGTCTAATTAACAATGATAGAGTGCAATTAATCTAAACAACTTATTATTGCTGTTTTATTACTGTTCAAAATCACTTGAATGCTCAAAAGATCGTACTTTAGCAATTGACTTGTAAATGACTTATGACTTGTAAAGGGGTGACTCTGAAGAGTGCCAGCACTACGACTAATAGTCTATTGTACTGATTACTTTAGCAATTGCTAATGGCCATTTAAAGCAAACTTAGCATTTTGATAATTACTTAAAGGTGCAAGTCTTCATTAATGCATGTCTGCTCTTTTATTGATATGCATAATTTTTTATTGCTTTACAGGATCTCTGTGGTGCATAAATAGTACTAGTGAACTATTTTGTGTCTGTACTTCTACTAAAACTCCTGTGACCATAGAACTACCGTCAGTGCATAGTATTTGCTGCTTTGCTCCAAGTACAAATGCCCTGTGGATTCTGACTGAAAGTGGAGAGATTTTTTCCAGGAGAGGCATTACTTCCTCATGCCCAGAAGGAGTGCGGTGGCAACGACTGGATTTAGTACAGCTATGTAAGTTTATTCTTAAATCCTCTAGTAGTTGAATTGAGTGCTGTGCTGTGTGCTGGCTAATATTAATGTTCTCTGTATGGATGCATAATTTCGAAGTTAAAACAGGAATTCCCTCACAACCACTGGAGTTAATCAATTGCAGAGTTGCCACAGGCAATTTTTGGCTACTATTTTCAACCTTGGCGACAAGCTATATCTCTTTAAGCATCACATTTACTTTTCATGCTTCAAATTTATTTTTAAAAATGAAGCAGTGTTCCTCCATTTTTTTTCTACAGGAAGAGGATTCTTAGAGGAAGAAACACCTGTCCACCCAAAATGTTAAAGTAATATACGAAAATGTCTCATACAAAAGTGTACAAGTATAAACAAGATTGATTGTAGCGATTATTGCACCTGAAAGGCACGATGCATACAAATTTGCACCTATTTTTAACCTATGAAAGATTTACCTGTTCTGGTCAGAAAGGGATTACCTTGTTTGAACTCTTATATCTATATATATAAAATTCAATTACCACTCACTCACTGATTCATCACTGTATCTCAAGAACTACAAGTCCTAGGAAGTTGAAATTTTGCAGGGTGATTCTTCTTATACCGTAGGTGTGCACTAAGAAAGGATTTAGAAAAATTCGAATCCTAAGAGGCCTAAAATTGACCTAAGGCCTAAACCAAAAGCAATTTGAAATCGCCATACAAATAACATTGAGTATAAAACGATTGCTGTACGCATCTCAGATTGCTTTACCAGTGTTGATCTAAAAACCATTTTCTTAAAACAAATTAAATTATAATTGTTCATGTTTGAACTGAATTTTTACTTCTTCCCATGATGAAAATGATATTTATAAATATTTGATTGATGAAGAAAGCATATTTAGAACATTTAATTTTATAATTACTTAAATTTTATAATGGAGCACGAAAAGCCCAAACGATACTCATCGATCATAAAAGCATAATTTTGCTACTCGGTATCTGGCAACCTCAGAATTAATGTTTAATTTTTTAATTTGATTTATAGTTATTTTTTTTGAGTATTTGAAATTTGAATTGAAAACGAGATGGTTGCCGTCATATTTGAGGAATCCCAAGTATTATAAATATGTGTTCTTTTATGCTTATAAATCATTGTCTTTATCAATATTGTTAAAATTTTTTGTCGAATTGTTTTACTTCAGAATATATTCAGGAAGTTGAAAATCAACACGCTAGAACATATATATATATTTTTTTAATTTCTGACTTTTTTAAGGATTGGAATTTTGTGTCTGTTTGCATTATGTGTTCCAGTATATTACCTATTTCAGAAATATTATTTAGGAGTCCGATTTTATTAATTTATTTCCTGCAAAATATCACTAGTCATGGGTACTTTCGTGATGGTATATGTATATTTCCGCTAACTTTCTTTAAATCTTTGGTTGAATACGTAATAGTGTGTAAATAAAAAATACATAAATAAAATTTACAAATCAAAATATTTTTGAAGTGTGTAATTTGTTATTTTAAAATGACATGAAAAACTTCAAAAATAACTTTTAATAAGATGGGTTATGTTAAATTAAAACTGGTAGTCATACTTTGTAGTTAAAAAAATTTTCAAAATTTTGATACAGCTTTTCATTGAAAGAGGATCAAAATATACTAAATTTCATTTGTTTCTCGTGTTTCATGGGTGTTAAAGCTGTAATCCATAGTCAAGTAACTACATTTATCATTCTAAATAGATATGTACTGTATGTGTGTTGGAGAAAAGGGAATTTTTAACAAGACTTTGTTGATCTTAGAACAATATCAAATTAAGTAATTTTGAAAAATTGAAATTTTATGTCTTAAGAGACAAAAAGTCGAGGTTTCTCACTCTATTTATGGAAGCTGTTCTTACGCAACTTAGATGCATGTGAATCGTTCGTTGAAAGTGATTTTCTTTTAGTAAAAGCGCTGTAAAATCAACCTTCTGTTTATTAAAAAATTTTTATTGATTGGGTTTAATTTGTCTACGCTGATAACATGTATTTCTAACAAAAGCTATGTTATTCCACATGCCACTGAATGGAATTTTCTGGGAAAAGTGCCCGTTTGCTTCAAATTAAATTAGTCACGAATGCTGTAACAATTTAATTTACCATCTTCTCATATTGATGATGAAATTCGAAAATATCGCATACTAGGTGAAAGAATGGCACAATGAAAACATATTCATAGGAAAACTAAATGCAAGACTATCCACCGAAATTTTGCCATTTTTACTGAAATTGACTGCACGGGAATATTCGTAGTCACTCGAAAACTTAAAATCAACTTCAGCAGAAGTGTGACGAACATGAAATGGTGTATATGGTTGGATATAACATATATGCATATTTGCGTCCGAAGTTAATTGTAGAAGCGATGGAGAAGTTAAATTGGTATTAAATTTTTTTCCCGTACACTTAAATGATGCTATCATTTTTTTATAAAAAATTATTTATGATGACTTTTCAATCAACATGTTATTAATTCAACCCGAGCAATGCCGGGTATTTCTGCTAGTGCTTTTATATGAGCATGTTCTTTCACATAGTTATGTAACCTCTTCACTACCAACCATATAAAAATTGTTGTAAAATCAGATTTTTTTTTCTGATAAATGTTATGAAATACTTCAAAGCTCTCAAGTGAATTCCTCTTTTAGATGGTGGCATCATAGGAATCTAAACATTTTAGGTACACATATACCTCGTGTTTCACTTATGCTGAAGGCGTAATAATTTTCAAAGGATAAAGGTTTTTTTTTTTTTTAAAGAATAATTTTCAAAGGTTTTCAGGGGAAACACACAAAGCTTTAAAATTAAAACAAAGAACATACAGGGTATATAAAAGCACTGGTAACGACAGGGACAAGGAGGCATATCAGAAAGCCAGAAAGGAGTTTAAAACTATTAGTCGGAAGCAAAAGGTGTCCTTGGAGGAAAAATTAGCAAGGGAAATAAATATAAACCCAAAAGAATTTTTTGCATATGCAAGTGGTAAAAATAAATTTAGCACTACACTGGGCCCGTTAGAGAGGAAGGGAGGTGAATTAATTCAAGACGAGGTGGGAATGGCAAACGTGTTAAATGACTTTTTTCTGGGGGTTTTCAATGGTAACTATAGTTTAAAAAAGGACCCCAAGGATGGAGCCTTTGCAGGGGGTATAATTAAAGAATGCAAATTCAACAGGGAAGAAATAGTACATCAGTTGAAAAGAATTAAGCCATCTAAAGCACCAGGGCCAGACGATATTTATCCGAGAGTACTAGTGGAATGCGCGGAAGAACTGGGGGAAGTAATTCACATGATATTTAATTCAACATATAGCACAGGTTGGGTGCCAATGGATTGGAAGTTGGCCAACATAACTCCAATTTTCAAAAAGGGAATACAAAGTGATCCGGGCAACTATAGACCAGTAAGTCTAACATCAGTAATTTGCAAAATATTTGAATCTCTGTTAAAAAAGCATATAATGTTATACTTGGAGGAGGGGGGACTGTTATCAGAGAATCAGTATGGGTTTAGGAAGGGCAGATCCTGCTCTACAAACCTTTTGAAGTTCTACGAAAAAATTACTGAGGAGCTGGATAATAAGAGCAGTGTGGATATCATGTACATATATTTTCAAAAGGCTTTTGATAAAGTACCTCATGAGGCATTACTGTTTAAATTGGAAAGGCTGGGGATTCAGGGAAAAACATTAATATAGATAAAAAATTGGTTATTGGGTAGAAAGCAGAGAGTGCAGGTAAAAGGAAATTATTCACAGTGGACAGAAGTTATAAGTGGGGTGCCTCAGGGATCAGTTTTGGGACCAATTTTATTTATAATTTTCATAGATGATATAGGTCAGGGGATCAAGAATAGAATCAGTATATTTGCAGATGACTTAAAAATATGGGGGACAGTGGATACCAAGTTACAGATAGGAAATTTACAAGGAGATTTTGATAAGATATCCGAATGGGCTGTAAAATGGGGTATGTCATTTAATGTAGGGAAATGTCAAGTTCTGCATATGGGTTACAGGAACAGTGGAGCCGAGTACTGTCTGCAGGGAGTAAAGGTAAAGGAGGGAGAAACAGTCAAGGATCTTGGGGTGATAATTCACAGGGATTTGAAAATGGGTCACCAATGTTCAGCTGCGGGTAAAAAGGCTAATAGGTTATTGGGGTATATTAAAAAGACTGTAACTTCAAGGGATAAGAATATAACCTTGCCATTATATAAGGGTTTAGTAAGACCACATCTAGAATATGCTGTACAATTCTGGGCTCCATATATGAGAAAAGACATAGAATCAATTGAAAGGGTTCAGCACAGAGCTACAAAAATAATAAAGGGGCTAGCAAATTTCGACTATAATGAACGTTTAAGCAAGCTAAACATGTATACACTGGAAAGAAGAAGAAGGAGGGGGGATTTGATTCAGCTTTTCAAGTTTGTAAAACAAGGGGACACAGAGGGCTTAAATTTCAATAGAGATAACAGAACAAGGGGCCATGGGTATAAATTGAATAAGACACATTTTAATCGGGATTTAAGGAAAAACTACTATTTTAATAGGGTAATAGACAGTTGGAACGCGTTGCCAGAAAATATAGTTAATTCAAAGGGAGTGTACGAATTTAAGACACAATTGGATAGTCAGTGGGAATTGGAGAATTCATAAACAAAGGACCAGCCTTGTTGGGCTTGAGCCTGTAGCTGGTCGTCAATATTTGTATTTGTATTTGTATAAGATATTGCTTAAGAATTCGGAAATTATCAACTAAAACACATTAACTTAAAGATTTAGAAGTCATTAAAAACAAATGAAATTTAATTACTTTTACAAGCGCATTGAGTTGAAGCCATTTCTTCCAAATCGCTTTTGAGTAATAAACATCACAGGAACTACCAATTTATACTGCCATCCATTGGTGTCAATCGGAAGCTTAGACGTCAGCGCACATGTACCCGAATTCTTAACTACCAATTGTATCAGAAACATTATTTGTAAGGCGAAAGAGTCGAGTTCCACGTATGTGGACCTAGGTAGCAAATATGATAATATGCATATAAAAAATTATTTTCATCAATTTGTCTTTTACAAAAATGTTTGGATATAAAGCATGTCAATAAAATGTATTTTTTTATCCATTTCTAGGTCAACAAAATCCAAGGATAAATCCTTTAAAGTTTTTTTTATTCCAATTAGGCATTTTTTAATTCAATTTTCCTTTTATATTAAATACACCATGCCTTCATGCACAAGTTTGTAATACCTAAAATTTTAATAGATAATTTTATCAATGTACTAGAGGTAATTCTGTGTGGTTTTGTTTTTTCTATTTTAATTCTTTCTGGATGTGTTGGTGTCGGCCATTGTTATCTCAGATACCCGGTACCGAGTATGCCTCATTTCAACCATGCCTTCCCAAATGTTAAACTAAATGCTCATGGACATAAATGAAATTATTTCACAATTCATACAAACCTAAGACATTGATACACCAACACAAGATAATCCATTCTGTATTTTGTCTTGATGTAGGTGAAGTACAAATCTCTTTCATCAGCTGCTCATCTGATGTGTCATGGGCTTGTGCAAGCGATGGGAATGTTTTCATGCGCCTCGGTTCACTTTGTCCTTCTTCCACTCGATCTTTACCCCAGGCATGGATTCCTATTAGCAGTGGTAGTGAAGAAGTTGTTTCTCCTATTTTAGACAAAGTAAGCATTTGTTCATTGTGAGATCTGTTGTGCTAGTTTTATCTGTAGATTTGATTGGAATTTGAATGATAATTTTTTTTATTTTCCTTCAGAGTTCCTCTATGCAATGTTTCCTTTAAGGTTGTTTGTGTATGTGTTTAGTCAGTTACTGTTAGGTAGGAAAGCTAAGTACTGATTACTGAAATTAACTTAGATATTTCTTTATCATATGTGTCTGGTTTATAGCTTTTGCTGTAGGCAAGTTTGTAAATTGGTTGATGGTTTATAATTTATACATGTATTTTGGGTTTTGCTTATGTTTTCATCCCTAAGAAGGTATTTTTAGTGCATGGAATACTTTCCAATTTTTATTTCAGTAAGAAAACATTTCTACAATGTTTTTAAAAACATTGTTTTACATCTAAGTCAAATTTGCAGAAGTATGTTTTTCTAGTTATGTGAATTTTTTATGGTGGAATATGAAAAATATTTCATATTAAACATTTATGGGACATATACAGGACATACATGCTGAGGTCAATTTTATCTTTCTTGTTAATAACTACAGCTATATAATGGGCCTGTGTGACATACTGACAATAGGTTTTGTTTTGTGTTTTGAATAAAAGTACAGACACATTTTCTCTCTGCTTTAAAGTATTGATGTTTTGTATTAATATTTTTATGTAACTCAAATCTTATTAGGAAGAAATATGTTACATGTAAAAATATTCCTTATTTGTTGATCCTATTTTCCAAATCCTGTTTAAAACACAAATATTGTGTTAATTTATAGCAAGCTCAATTTTTATTTATTACAACTTCCCTATATTTTTTGTCATTTCATTTTATTTCCCTTCTTGCCTTTAATGTAAACACCTGTATGTGCTTTGCTAAGATATACCAATATCACCTCTTCCTGAAACCAATTTTTTCAATGCTAATTTCTGTTTCCTGCTTTTCTAAGTTGTCAGCGATCGGAAAGAAGTTTCCATTGCCGCTTGTCCATCCTCGTACTTCAGTGCTCTTTCATAAGGTTTGTACATAAACTATGTTTTCCTGATGTGAGTTTGTAATGTGTGGTTATCATCACTCATCCGTTTTAAAAGATTTCCCACCTGTGTGCTTAATTTATCTTTTGCTTTTTATTCATAGGCTTTTGTTACAAAATCGTATATAATATGAATTTGTTGTCTCCTTGTAACAAGTGATGCTCAATCTATCCTTCTCTCAAAACTTGATGCTATTAGACCTTGTGCCATAAAACCCAAAAGCAAATACTCAAATTGGTAATTTTTAATTAACGTTGTACAAGAGCAACACAACAGGCTATTGATGACGGTCCGGGATCAATTCCTTAAGGGAAAGATCCAAGGACTACACCACGTAATTTTGAACCACGGTCAGATGACGAAGCAACACCTGAGCTGGTACCCCACTCTCCAAACTTCCACACCAATCCAACATGAGGACTTTCGGCCACGACAGATCTAAGGTGCACCAGCCGTCTCTACACCATACGAAACATCCATGCCCGGACCCGGATTCGAACCAGGAACCTTACGATCTAGAGGTTAACACCTTAAGGAATGGATGAAAGGAAATGGAGTTTATGCATTTAAGTACCAGCATATTGGAAACTCGTTACTTGACCAATTCGGTGAAATATTTAATCAATTTAGAAGCCTGTAACAAACAATTAAAATAATCAAATATCCGGATGTAGTAGACTACAGTACTTTGGAATTAAATGGTTTCCAATGGATGTGACTGAATGATTTGGAGATGCAGAATTTCAAGACAGCATCTGGTCTAAGTTCTAGTTGACTTAGGTCCAAACTTGAGAATCTGGATAGAAATCATTTTGAAAATAAAGAAGGATGCCACTACAAACAGGAAATTTGGAGTGCTTGGAATTCTCTGCGTTAAAAGTAATACAGGGTTGCTATTGCCGACTATACCGACTATTTTTAACCTTGGAATTTTTAACCTTAACTCCAACTATGACAACTTTTTAAAGTTTTAGACAACTATTTTAAATTTTTTTTTGCATTACATCCATTTTTTAAATAACTTTGATAACAAAAAGGGCAACAAGGATTTCGAATTTCACTAGCGCGAAATTGCGTCCAATCCAATATCAAGAAAAGATTTCATCATAATTTTCTCGGCTAAATATTTATATGTTAAAAGCATTCATCACGTGTTTTTTTTAATTGTACTTTTTATTCACAACAGTTATTTTAAAAGGTAGGAAAATTTATTATTATTATAAGGTTATAGCGGTTGATTTCTAAAGTTTAATTAACTAAAGAAATAGGTTAAATTTTATTGAAGGTTTAATAAAGATTGGCTTCAGAAATCAAAGTTCTTTTAGCTCATAAATTATAAACTCAATACTAAGCATTGTCTAGCTATGTTTCAAAATTTTCTGTACTGCATATGTATGTCCTATTCTTTTTATCTGAGTCAGCATATAAGGATAACGGATAAGACTACTAAATTATTGCTAGGAGGAGTCTATTATGACAACTATTTTCAACTTTTCAGGCTACTAAAGCAACTATTTTACGTGTATAGTTATGATGGAAACCCTGTAATATTAAAACCCATTAAGGAAACTGACTGACAAATGAAGTGCGTAGTGTTTGCTTGGGCTTGAAGTGCACGAAATACCAACCTTCAATTGAAGATTTAGCAAATGCAATTCAGCAGCAAAAGAGTCACTAATGTAAAGAATTATTTGCTTTTGAATTTTTAATAAATAAATATGTCAAAAATATAACTATTTTTCACTATGGCTGCAAATATCACAAAATTATGGATATTTCTAGATGTGACATGGCACCTGAGTTAAACTAGGATTTTAAGATCTTCGACACATATCAAGTTCAAAAGGTTTGCCATCACTGTCCTAGAGGATAGTAATTCCATCAAAAAGATAGATATTTTAAAAAGTAGCAATGTAAAGTGTAGCTGTATTTTGCAAATAGCTCCTGCAGCAGATTTTTATATATTTTTGTTAAATGCTTTTGTTGCCTACTGAATATTTTTGACTGAAACCATTATATCTAAGTCTTTGTGATGCATAGTTCATTCATTTTTTTAGATTTATGTTGGCCCATTGGGCTATCCTGTATGGGCTATTGACAATCGAAGCAATGTGTATGTACGTGAGGGTGTTTCTCCGAATTTACCAGTTGGTAAGAAATGGACCTATGTACCAGAACTTCATGCCAAAGAATTGGGAATCAGCAGGAATGCTGTGTGGCTACTCAAAAACTCTGGGAAAATATACAGACGGTTTAATGTGTCAGAGAAAAATCCCTGTGGAGATTACTGGAAGCAAATACCAGGAATTATGGATCATTTATCAGGTAATACTGAGATACATAACTGAATGCTAATTTAGTTTGATGGATTTTTAGGTGGATGCGGGCTTTACAGACCCAAGGTACTCTAGTAACATTTCCTTTTCTATTGGCCTTTAGACAAGGTGGTAACAAAACATGGAAAAATCAGGGAAATCTCGGGGAAAATTTCGAAATTTCACAAAAAATCAGGGAAATTTTATAACTTAAATGGCAATTATTATTATTTTTCCTATTTAGAGATGCACGATTACGAGTACTTTTGAGAATCAAATAAATCATTTGCTGAAATTGCAATTAGAATAAAGAACACTGACGGCGTAATTTTTAAACACATCGAAAACCATAGGCGCCGGTTTTTTTCGCGGACGCAGCGTCTTGTTGCCGTGAGGCTGCCGATACATCTTGTGGTACACAATTTGAAATGTGTGTAACTAATGATGTTTTTTTTTTGCATTAAATTAATACTTTTTGCTTGCAATTACATTTTTGTAGAAATTTTTTTATGTATAGTTAATTTTAATGTATTGTATGATAATGTAGGGCCAGGTGTAATAAGTTCATAATCAAAATATTTTGTATTTTTGTCCTCTCCAGTTTTTTCATTTGCTATTATAAGAGTTCCATCAAGGGTTCCAACCCAACCACAATAACAATTAAAATATCCGAAGAGAAAACATGCCAAATATTTGGATAATTATCCTTTCACCCCGTCTGACCCTAAATATTTAAAAATGATGTGGGTACTGTATATCAATACCAATCACGGATCACAACGTTTATTAAAGGAATTGTAGAATCAGGGAAATTTTTGTGACGCTAGCAGGGAACTTATTTTTGAGGATTTTATTTCCACCTTGTTATGGGTCTACACATGGGTCTTGCTCCCTGGATACTCTATTGATTTCTGCTTTCATATCACTACTCTGTTTCCCAATCCCTCTTTTTTCTCTTTCACAATATTTTTAACCCTGCATTGTCTTGTGTTTAGCACAGGTGGGCCAAATATGGTGCCATCAAATACCAAAAGATCCAATCATCGTTCTTACTTTCACCTATTATGGAAACAATCGTACCTGTTTTAAACATCAGTTTATCATCCTGTTGAACAATGAACCATTTGGTCCACTCTTTCCTTTATCGACCACTTTTCTTTGGGGCTCGAAAGAAGGAGGCAGATCTCTTGGGAAAGAAAGGTACTACTGTCCATCAAAAGCCAAACCCAATAATGACATTGCATTCTGTTAGACTTCCAATTAAATTGGAGTTTGAAAAAATATGAATTCGATACGTTCAATAATGCAAGGGTAATGGTCCCAAAGTGACTTGCTTTATTCAAAGACTCTAATTCCATGTTTTCTTTGTAGTTATACTGTTGCTTTGTTTCGTCCTGGACATGATTGCCTCAGTGCCCATTTAGAATTGGACATAACCTCCTCAGTCCCAAGACCAACTTTGAAAATTTAATTTTGTTAATTGTTGTGCTAATTGCTTTTAAACATGCAGAAATGCATTGGAAAAATGTTGAAAAAAATATTTGACATTTTTTTTGTGAGAAAACTAGTTTTCTCCTACTGTGATATAGGACTCCTACTATGATATAGGACTTTTAAAGCTTTACAGTAACTATGTCCTTTAAAAAAACTATATTTAAGGTACGTAATTCTATTTAAAAAAAAATTTATAAAATTAACAGTCAAAAATATAAACACTTACCAATGTGCATGCGAGTAATTTTGCTTCTTTCAGGTGACGCCATTTTCATATAACTGTCAATGAGCTACAAATAATATTCTATCTAAAAATAAGTGCTATAAAATACTGCCATTTATTGACAACATGTAGCACTAATTGAAACAAATCTAAAAGCAATTTATTTCACAAGCCAATTTTTTTTAAAAGTACTGTTTAGTGTCTCCCACAGGCGACTCCAGGACTGAGGAGGTTAAGAATTAACGCAATTGCACTTGTTGTTACTGTATGATCAATGAAGGACAAGCATTTAGGCTTGTAATTTATACTGCGCATAGTGGTTTTAATTGCAATGTTCAGTGATATTAGGAAGCAAGAAGACTAATGACGTTATCGTCAATTGCCTGTTGTTTATAAAAATAAATCTGCCATTGTTACTTAGATGAGATTGCTTGGCAGCAAGGAGCGAAGTCTTAATAGTAGAGGAGTCTCTTATCAACGGGCAATCACCACAATTCAACTGTTCACCATGTATCATCCTCCGACGAATATTTTGATTGTGGCGAGTGCTATATGGTTTGTTTTTTAAGCTTGCATGTTCTTTGACATCAACCATTCAGCAATGTAGCATGACTTGGAAAAACTACACAAATTCAGTCTTCCCAAGGTGCAGCTACACTCTACGTTTATGAGTGATGGCAACGGCTTGGCGATTTTTTTGGCGCACTTCTAGTAGCGAGTTACGATAAATTAAGGCTACCCATCTTTCGTTAATGTTGTTGTGGTTTTCATGGCAACCTCGGCAAACGGAAACTTTCATTTTGAATATTCTAGAAAGTTCTTTCAAAATCCATTAAAATCGTTTGATTTCATTGATTCGTTTGAAATTTTTTCTTTCCTCCCATTGGTTATTTTGTCTTCAAAATATCCTTTGATCGCATTGGTCTTTTTAAATCGTTTTCTGTGATACCATTGGTCCATTTATTTGTATTTTGACAGTTGTAGAATTTTTTTATTATTATAATAGTTTTTTTCACGATAGGATTAAGAGTTTTGTTTTTTTGACCATTTTCGTTTTCATTATTTTTTTACGAAAGAATTCTGACCGTTATCAGGTTGTATTATTTTTTTCTTTTGTAAATCTTTTTCTTTTTCAACATGCCTACTGTATTTAGTGTAATTGATAAGTTTCAGGGTATTCTTACCCAACATTCGTAGCTTAGCTTCTCTGCTGGTTCACAAATGTGTTTTGATATGTGCTTAAGCTTACTACTTTTTGTGAGAGTTTTTTTTTTTAAATATACTTTTCAAAACTTTCTGAAATGTGCTTAAAAAGTGTTTTGTAAAAAGAAAAAAAATTGTGATAGAAAAAGAGTTAGGAAATAAGTCTTTCCTTGGCAACTTTAGAAGTGTGCCAAAAACTGCCAAGGCCGTTGCCATTTTTCATAAACGTAGAGTGTAGCTGTTCCTCAGTCTTCCCAAAATAGATTACATGGTTGAGATCTGTTACATTGCTATATGTACAACAGAACCAAAAGTTTATTAATGTTAGTGGTGGCTAAGCTCCTCACAATCTCAAGTAAAATATAAGATAATCATACCAGTGCATATAAGTAATTTAAGGATGTGCTGTCCCCGTGTTATTGTTATTTTTAAATTGGTAAATTTCTTTTAATTGCAGTTACTCCAGATGATGATCTGTGGGGTCTGAAAGATGACAGAATATTCCTTCATTCATCTTTTGTTTTAAGTTTCTCTGGCAATGATACAGTCAAAAGTCTCCCAGTGCGTAGTATATCTGAAGACGACTGGGAAGATATCATGGCTGATGTAGATGACGAATTGTGAATCAGTATTTTGTCTTTCATACTCTGCTTTCCAAAAATTAAGCATGCTACAGTAAATTGGATGTAACTAAAAACTTAATTCATTGTTTGAGTCAAAACTTCAAATGAAGGTAGGTTATTTGATTATAGATTCATGACTAAAATGTTATGGTAAGCAAAATATATTTAGGTACTCTATATTTAATTATTTATATATGTACAACACATTTTGTACATTCCAAAAAATTCTTGTGAGCTGTATAAACAAATGAAATGTATCTTAATATGGGGCATGACCACCACTGACCATCATACAAGCTCTGGAGCTATGTTCCATACCTTTAATTAAGTGGTCAAGCATACTAGAGGACAATAATTACCATTCCTCTAATAGGGCAGTTTATGGCTCTTTGAGAGTAATTGGAGAGGATATATGGGCTGAGACAACATGTCCAAGGTCATCCCAAATATTTTCGATGGGATTGAGATCAGACGAATAGGGTGGCCACTCCATGCGAACAATGCTTTCACTCTCAATGCACTCCACCAAGTCTCAATTCATCCATCAAGTTTGCTCTATGGGGACGTGCATTATCTTTCATATGAAGAAATTCCAGATAAACTGGTGCAGAGTACAGTCTTACAATGGGGTCAAGGACTTGATCCCGGCACCTTTCAACCTTGACAGTAACTCTGTTGAAGATGTGCAGATCGATGGGACAGCTCAAAGACAATCCAAACTGTTGCTTGTCGATTGCGCTTAGTTTGTAGACATACTTATCATTAGAAGGTATAGAGACACTTGGATGACTGGGAGCAGTTCTCCGTACAAATCACCAACTTTTGTAGACGAGAAATCAGATTGTTCAACACCAAAGAAAATAGAGGCATCTTGAATAGACTGTCCTGCTTCAAGACGCCCCACATCATGCCAGCTTTGAGAATTATCCAGTCGTCTTTGAACCATAATTGACCGTATCTCTTCCAGAAACAAACCAAAATAGTCGTAAAAGTTTCTATCAACATTTGAACTTGTCTACTAAAAGGCTTCAGAATGGCAGCATCTAATTTGGATATTTCTGTAGAGTATATTCTTATTGGGCCCATCATATGATATTTGCATATATTCCTTTCTATAACCAAAGTGAGTTTAAAATCATTGAAATCGAAGCACACATTTCAAAGCACAGAATTTGCATTGTGTGCTTAAGTTTTGGAAAGCAGTGTATTTTGATGCATTAAATTTTTATTTTCCTCTGTTTATAAAATGAGAAGATGATTGATATTTGTATAAAGTCAAGTAGTTGAAAGGAATTAAATAGTTTAAATGCTTGTGATAGCAGTGTTGATGCACTGAATAGGTGAAAGAATTAAGTACATAAACATGTAAGTTTCCTTCACAAATAGAATGTTGGCTCAACATAATTAATATTAATTTGTACTTGCAAGAATAAAAATTAGCCGTGTGAACAAAATCTGATTACTGGATTTATCCACACATTTTTTAAGTAATGCTATGTGTAATTTTTCTAATGTGTGTGAAACATTTTTGGCAAATGGAAAGGAATACAACTATTTTTGGTAAAAGACATAAATTTTAAGCAATTTAAGATAGTTGTTATATTATTCAATATAAATGATTTAGTGGATTTATGATTTTTAATGTTGTAGAAACAATTTACCCATTGATAGTAAATTCAATGGTAAAATCATTCACCTTTTCCCCTGGAAATTTCCATTTTCACAGAAAAGGTTGCTTCACCAAAAGTTGTAGGTATCTTTTCCAATATGCATATAATTTTAACTCAACGTAAAAAAATATGCAAAGATTTTTAGAAATGTGCCTCAGATATTTTTTTAACATATTTAAATGTTTTTATCACATTTTAAGATAAACCGTTCGTATCTTATGCTTATGCACATAATAAAAGGTTAATATGGATATACTGCCTTAAAAAAACTTCACTATTTATATTTAAGGGATTTATTTTATTATAAGAATTTTTCTAATTAATACACACTAAACGGAATTGTTAAAATCTGTTTTTGTGATGGAACCAATATACCTCTTAGGTAGTTTAAATTATGAATACAGTATTCCTTAAAATTACACAAATCTACTTATGCATCATTCATTTGTTCATAATTTTTTTGCATTCAGAATTTCTCATGAAAATAACGTATGCACAGACCTTGTATATAAACATAACTCTAATATTTTCTTTGTAATTTGAAGTTTCCTTTTCTCAAATTACTTCCAAGTTTCTCAAGGATTTTAAGTTACAGTTCTTACATTTCCGTATTTTGCTGAAAGTGGCAGTTTCTCCATTGATTTCTAGTTGTGTTCCTGAGATATGAGTCATCTTGTCCTATGTTAGTGCCAGATCTCTATCCGGATGAGTTATTGTGTCCAAACAGACATGTCTAATTCTATTTATTAACATTCCAAACAACATACCTAAGTATAGTTTAGTGGGGTTTCTGTGCATAAGGCAGCAGAACTGAAAAGGTTCTAGGAATAGGATGTCTGAGTGAGGTGTCTGATTACTTCTAGTCTGCCGATTGCCATGAGGTAAATTTTCTTTTCTGTATTCTAATTAACCAATATGTTACATAGCCAACTGGTTACAAATTCGATTTTTTCCATTTCAATTTTAATTGACATAGCTGCACTATATTTTGCACTTTTAGTTCTTAAAATTACTTTTAATGCATCACATCATAAATCATGAGATGTTATCATGGTTAAATAGCAGCTCTTGTACACATTCATTAGTGATTTTTATAAGGAAGTGATATTTTAAAAATTTTAGCAATCCATATATTTTTTTTGTTGTATTCTATAGAGATTGATATACTATGATAGTAAAGGTATTTTTGTAAAATTCCCTTTTTATTTTGTCTCCTTATCTGTTGTCTTAGTCAAAACTAGACAGTTGGAAAAACTTACTCCGACACTGGACTAACCCACAATATAGCCGATGATGTACGAATGACTTCCCATCACATGCTATTAATCCCAGAAGATGAGCTAACTCATATAAGTGCGATTGGAATATGCTGCCATAATTTATTACATCCAATTTATTGTGTGACCCTGTTACTGGAATAGTTAATTTTCTTTGTTTCTACAAATTGTGGGTTAGCTCACTGAACTCGCAAATAAATGCCTTAAAAAATACTTACTATTTATATTTAAGGGATTTATTTTATTATAAGAATTTTTTCAATTAATACACACCAAACGGAATTGTTAAAATCTGTTTTTGTGATGGAACCAATATACGAATAATGTACAAATGACTTCCCATCACATGTTATTCATCCCAGAAGATGAGCTAACTCATATAAGTGCGATTGGAATATGCTGCCCTAATTTATTATATCCAATTTATTGTGTGACCCTGTTACTGGAATAGTTAATTTTCTTTGTTTCTACAAATTGTGGGTTTGCTCACTGAACTCGCAAATAAATGCCTTAAAAATACAAACTATTTATATTTAAGGAATTTATTTTATAAGAATTTTTTCAAATTATACACACCAAACGAAATTGTTAAAATCTGTTTTTGTGATGGAACCAATGTACGAATAATGTACAAATGACTTCCCATCACATGTTGTTAATCCCAGAAGATGAGCTAACTCATATAAGTGCGATTGGAATATGCTGCCATAATTTATTATATCCAATTTATTGTGTGACCCTGTTACTGGAATAGTTAATTTTCTTTGTTTCTACAAATTGTGGGTTAGCTCACTGAACTCTCAAATAAATGCCTTAAAAAATACTTACTATTTATATTTAAGGGATTTATTTTATTATAAGAATTTTTTCAATTAATACACACCAAACGGAATTGTTAAAATCTGTTTTTGTGATGGAACCAATATACGAATAATGTACAAATGACTTCCCATCACATGTTATTCATCCCAGAAGATGAGCTAACTCATATAAGTGCGATTGGAATATGCTGCCCTAATTTATTATATCCAATTTATTGTGTGACCCTGTTACTGGAATAGTTAATTTTCTTTGTTTCTACAAATTGAGGGTTAGCTCACTGAACTCTCAAATAAATGCCTTAAAAAATACTTACTATTTATATTTAAGGGATTTATTTTATTATAAGAATTTTTTCAATTAATACACACCAAACGGAATTGTTAAAATCTGTTTTTGTGATGGAACCAATATACGAATAATGTACAAATGACTTCCCATCACATGTTATTCATCCCAGAAGATGAGCTAACTCATATAAGTGCGATTGGAATATGCTGCCCTAATTTATTATATCCAATTTATTGTGTGACCCTGTTACTGGAATAGTTAATTTTCTTTGTTTCTACAAATTGAGGGTTTGCTCACTGAACTCGCAAATAAATGCCTTAAAAATACAAACTATTTATATTTAAGGAATTTATTTTATTATAAGAATTTTTTCAAATTATACACACCAAACGAAATTGTTAAAATCTGTTTTTGTGATGGAACCAATGTACGAATAATGTACAAATGACTTCCCATCACATGTTATTCATCCCAGAAGATGAGCTAACTCATATAAGTGCGATTGGAATATGCTGCCCTAATTTATTATATCCAATTTATTGTGTGACCCTGTTACTGGAATAGTTAATTTTCTTTGTTTCTACAAATTGTGGGTTAGCTCACTGAACTCGCAAATATAGCCCATGATGTATGAGTGATCGCGTGTCATTAATCCCTGCGGATGGGCTGACTGTTATCACTGGGTACCTATTGAAATATCCTGCTGTATATATTCAGTCTATCCCTTGAATGTGTGTTCCCGGTTACAGCAACCATTAATTTTCTTCATTTCTACAAATTGGGTTAGCCCACTCAACTCGCAACATTTCTGATGATGTATGAGTGATTTGCATGTGATTGTGATCCCAGAGGATGAGTTAATCCTGTTATCACTGGGTACCTATTGAAAAATAGTCGTGTATTATATCCAGTTTATCCTTGTATGTGTGTCTGCAGTTACAGCAACACTTTTCTTCATTCCTGCAAATGTGTGTCAGCCCACTGAACTCGCAATACAGCCAATGAGGTAAGTGACCGCATGTGCTTATCCCAAAGGTCAGGCTAACCCTACGTGATCACTAGATACCTATTGGAATATGCTGCCATATATATTACATCCAATTTATCTCTGAATGTATGTCCCTCGGTGAGTGCAACAGCTGTTTCTTCATTTTTACCGAATGTGGGTTATTCCACTGTTGCAGAAAGATGTGTTTCTTTGATGAGGTTGTTAGGAATTGTTTAGGAACCGTGTATTGTAAATTATTGAATAATGACTTGTATGTATGTCCGCAAGCATTTTAATTGAAATATTTTTCAACGAAATGTTGATGTGCTTAAAAATATAAAAATAATTTAAGTATTTTGTTTCTTGTATTCGAGAGATTGACTCATTTGAATTATGTTTTGGTTGTGAATGTTTTTGAGGAGTAAGTTCTGTATAAAAATTTTTGATTGTGTAAATAAATAATTCTTTTTGAATTAAAATTGTCTCATATTAATTTTATGTACTCTTGAAATATTTAAAGCAGCGATTGCTAAACTTTTCAGTTCAAAAAACCCCCTTGGAAATTGTGGAACCCTTGAGATTATAAAATAAATGGGACACACGAGGGGAAAATAGGAATCAGTGCTTAAGACCATAGTGATTCATATTTTCCCCTTAAAATTTGGGAGTACGTTATTTAGATCTACAAGGGGGCCTGCCGCATGCTCGCTAACGCTCGCCAACCCCCGGAGGATTGCTTCGCAATCCTCATAGGTTCGCTGCGCGAACCTATGCTCGCTTCGCTCGCCTCAATGAAGACATGTGCCCTAGCAGAAGAGATTGTTTACAAAATATGTTACCAAAAAAATGTTTTTCAAATCTAAATTTGCTGTATTACAGAAAAAATATATACAGTATCTCTAAAATCGGAATTCAAATGAAAACTTTGTGCAAATTTTGACTCGAAATGTGAGCGTTGCTTTGGAAATTGAATACCCAGCATGTTGTTTGTGTGTACATTTTCCCAGCACTCAAACGACCCACTCTTTTTCATTGAGTTTGTTGCCGAAAGTTGTAGTGCATGCGTCTTGTTGAACTATAATTGTTGGCCCTGAAAAGGACCGTTTTTTTAAATGGCCCTGAAAAGATCCTCCGCTTTCTTTGATTTCTACTATAAACTAACTGCAACAGCTCATTAAAATTTCCTTCTTTTTTTCAATAAAATTTCATCCGATAACGCTATAAATTCAATCGATGCGCGAGACTTCGCGATAAACAAACAATCGTACAGTGTTGCCAAAACGCGATTACAAATAACGTCTTTTTCGTGAGCCACGTAAGAGAATTATATATATAGATGTTAAATAGATTATAAAACATTCACATTAAGGATTAATGATAACAAATTAAAGTTCTAAAACAGAAAAAAACTAGAGTTCCATAATAATCTAAAATATTACTTATAGGGATTGGAATCCGATCCGGTAATTCGACGGATCCGGCATTATTTGGCTACCTACCAGATCCGGAACGGATCCGATAAACACGAATTTTTTTTAATTAAATAATCGATTATTCAAACTCAAAGTCGCAAAATCGTTTATTAAGCAATCGATTGTGAATTAATCGATTTTATATTTTTCAATCATCAGTTTGGAGAATTCTAGCAAAAAATAATAAATTAAATGATCAATAATATTTTTTTTAATAAAGAGGAAATAGAAAAGCAAATTCTGCAAGAAAATGAAGACTATTGCAAAAAGGCAAACTTTAGAAAAGAGACAGATTTTGAGAAAAAAAATGAAGAAAGAAATGACTTTATACGAAATGGAGTCAAAAGAAAATATTTGTCTTTTATGTACGACTACTTAATGACGGTTAAACCAACTAGTGTCGAAGCTGAGAGGGCCTTCTCGGTCGCTGGTTATATTTACAGGTTCATTGAGAAGTAGGTTTGGGGTTGACACAATTAATACGATTTATTTCCTTAGATCGTTCTTTCAAACTTAAAAGTGTTTTTCATTACTATATAATTTCGATTTAAGCAACTAAGAAGAATTAAGAGTTTACTTGTTTGTTATGTTGACCAAAACCTGCCAAAGATTACATTTTTATATTAGTATGAGACAAGGTTTGATACAATTTATATGTCATTTGCTCAACGACAATAGAGATAGAGACTACTTAAATTTAGGTAAATAGAAAAGTACTACGTATAAAACAAACTGTTGTTTTTTGGTGTGGAAACTAGTAAGACTAATCATCATCATCAATCGTTTAATACTTACTACTAGTAGAACTAGTAGTTATTATAATTAATTGTTGGGGATTGATTTCCTACCTATGGATAATTATTAATAAAGTTGATTTTCTATTGCAAAAAATGAACGTTTTGTTCGTCAATTTTGAATAATATCCTTTTTACCTACTTTCACTCAGCGGATTTTGGAAAATACATACTGGTTAGATAGACTTATTAACAAAGTACAAATCCAGCCGGATTGCAATCTCTAGTTACACACTATTAATTATTAGACAAACACTTTATACGTTTTAAAATGTATTAAAATCAAGACTCTTAGCTTGCAAAATTATAATCTTAAGGACCATAAAATATGTGCATCAATCACTTCAACATTAAGTCATTCTCAACTTCGTAATTTCAAGTCTATTTCACACCAATAAGTGCTGGAATCTCCTACTTAATTGTTTTAAATTCAAATTATTAGATTTTAGAACAGAAGGATTGGAGAACGTAATGGACGTAACGTGTCAACTGAAATCTAAGGAAAGAATTACAGATCTGTATTATGTGGTTTTACATACCTAACGCAAACGTTTTGTTTGTGTAAAGACAACAGTCACATTTATAAGTTTATAAAATAAATTGTTAATAAGTTTCCATACTCTGATTTTCACTATAGATGATTTATTTACCATGAATAAATAGTATTATTGTGTAGTTTCAAGAACATGACAAATTTGGTTAAGAAGTTTCGTTGACTGTCAGTGGAAAGTCTGCAGCATTACTAAACTGGATTACCTTCAGGAAGTCTTTGTTTTCTGCCCGTAAAGTCCATTTTTTGGGTCGCGGCGAATTTGTAGTTTTTTTACCTTTCTTTCTTACGGAAATGAAGAAGCATCAAAATTTAAACTTTTCTCCCTCACGTCACTATTGACGTCAGCCTTTGGAACAATGCCCAGTTTTTTCCCATCTAATTTCATTTCAAGATCATCGAATCATTTTGAATAACCTTCGTTTGATTCGAGATTCATTCATTTTGATTTTTTGAGAAACGGATTCGAGTGAAACAAGAAATTAGTAAAGTTATCACTGGCGTTCTTCAGTGCTTTTATTTTTATTTTTTTATCAGCGATCGTTAAAGATAGAATGAAAATTTTAGCGGATTTGAAATCTGCGGAAAATTTTACACCAGATAGTAGTAGAAGCGAAAGAAAAGTTTTTACTTTAAGTTATCACCTTGGTACAAAATTCCAAAATCGTACCTATTAATCAAAAGCAATTCATTCAAATTATTGTCGATACAATGAAATCCAGACCTTGTTCTAATGTTAATCAAGAAAATTGTCAACTTTTGAGGGATATGTCCATGCTTGTGATCCAGAAAATATAAATACAGGGGATATTCGCCATTGAGAAAAGGTAAAAAGGATATGTCGACGTTTTGTTATTTTAATTTATGAAATGTGCACTATTCAGGGTTTGAGAGACCAATGAAATCGTCCAAGTTGTTCCAGAAAAATTAAAGCCTCTTTTAAGAACAATTGAAATATTACCATGTTCCACAGCCGAGTTCGAGCGTGGGTTTAGTTTAATGAATTACATAGTGCAACGGATTTGAGATCATCTTTATTGATTACGAACGTCTCAAATCTAATGTTTATTAATGCAAATAAACCACTTTCAACCAGAAAAAATTTATAAATTCTTGTTTGGCCAACCATTGCTCTTCAGTAGACAGGCACGTGCCAACAGGGGGGGCCGGGGTTTTTTTGGCCCCTCCTGTCACTGAGGAGAAGGGGCGAAAGCCATATTTCGCCCCTCCACAATATCAAAGAACATTATTAACATTTTAACTTCAAAAATAACATTAAACAGTACCGTTGAAGCAAATTTGGACTAATATCATTTCCTGTCAATAGATGCAGACCCAGATCTGGAGGAGGGCAAACAGGCATTTCCTAACAGGGGGGGGGGCAGAGGGTATTTGGTCCCTCCCGTCACTGAGGAGAAGGGGCGAAAGCCATATTTAGCCCCCCCCCCCAACACACACACTATCAAGGAACATTATCAACATTTTAACTTCAAAAGTAACATTAAACAGTACCGTTAAAGCAAATTTGGACTAATTTCATTTCCTGTCAATAGATGCAGGCCCAGATCTAGACGAGTGCAAACTTGGCATTTGCTCTGGACACCCGATTTCGTGGGTGAGGCGCAAAATTAGTGTAAAAAAATGTATGATGTATGAAAACAAATAAAAAATTATAGTACATGAAGATTTTCGTACATTGTCAACACTCTGCATGTACTCAAGAAAGTGGGGCGACCCTTCGACGACATTGACAAATTATTGCAAACCATTTAATTAAAACAAAACAACTACCGCAGTCATTTCCTTAGTACATCACACACACATGCCTCAATATCCATATCCATAAACATAAAAAACTTTTTACGAAGGTTTTATCAGAAAGGTTTATGACTTTTCTCCAGCGCGTTGTTGAATAGATTTATTTAAAATTGTTTAAATGATAGTTTTGGACATTTTTTTTGTAAAAAAATGCACAGGGAGGGGCGCTCTTTGTATAAATTGCGCAGTTTGCAGCCTCCCTTTCATTATATATATATATATATATATATATATATATATATATATATATATATATATATATATATATATATATATATTATACAGGGTGGTCCCGAATTCATGGTACAAACTTTAATGGTAGGTACAGGACATTGTAACAATGATTTATTGTATAGGAATGTATAGTCGCAAGTGACGCGGTGAGGCGTAAACAGGGGAAATAAAAGGAAAGAGAAATGGAGTGATCGGTTGGTATCATTGCCGGTAGAGGGCAGTAGATGTCTAGCCGCTGTTGAACATGATGCATCGCAGTACCCAGGTAGCACAACAACATTGGCCAACATTCTACCAATATTGGCCAATGTTTTGAATGTCTGTGAATGTCGAATGTCGGAATTACGATATCTGTCGATATTGGCAGATATCGTTTAGTTTTATAAAACGAGGAAGACTGTAAATAACGCTTTTAATAACATTATAATCATGTAGTAATACTGTAAATAATGACCCCATGTTGTCTTACCCATATTTTTTATAATTTAAATATTACGCAATTTTTCCCGATATTGTACCGATATTTGGCGACATTGTGAAAACAATATCCAAAAAACGATGTTAATCTAATGTTGGCCGATATTTAATTTTGAGCTGAAGCTATGCTTGGTCACGTGTTCGTTGTTTGGGTTGCCGACCGCCATCATATTATCAAAAATTGACAAGCGAACACGCATGTTACTCTGCATTAAAGTTTTTCTAATTATTTTTTTGGCACGTAATGGGTGAGATGCAGCCGCGAGACCGCGGCGATTTTTCGCCGAATCTTGCAGTGAATAAGAGCAGTCATCCCTAAAAGTGCAAGTCCTATGAGGTAAGGATATTTCTGTACATTATTTTGCAATGTTAATAATATTTAAATACGAATAATTAAACATATTCACTTGTTCCATTGATGAAGTTTTAGCCCGTGTTTGTAGTTTGTTACATTGTCAGTATGCTATTTTTTAATGTGTAAATATTCATCGGTTACTGTATCAAATTCCCAAGTTACATTCGATTTTGTGCAATGCTATTTTCATCTTTTATTGTTATAGATTATTTTGTTTTGGAAAGTAAGTTATTAGTATGTCAGCAGAGTTCTGTTTGCATTAATTATTAATATTAGTGGGACATTTTCAAAGTAGGTTTAAATATATTGTTCAAACATAACATTTAAAAACTTAACTGATTTTTGTTTTATATAAAGACTATACCAAATGTTTTTAACATTAAAAAAAAAAATCAATCAATAAATTTGAGATGTGAAGCTTTAAAATTGTGACCATGGGTAAAACTGCTTGTTCTTTTCAAGTTTTGTGTGATTTGATTAATTTCATTAAAAAAAAAAACTAACTTCAAAAGGTGAAGTATTGTGAATATTATTCATTCTAAAAAATTAGTTTACACCAAATTTTTCTTCTAAAAATTAATAAATCATAAATTTGAGTGTACCAAATATATACTTTTTGTCCTAACTTTTTATCATTTAAGATTTATAACTTTACAAAAAATTTGCAGCTTATATTCAGTGATAAAACAAAACTATACATAATTTTACTAGCTATTTCTTTCTTTTTAAAGAACATCAGTATGCCATCACTACGACTGGTTTTTGTCATTGTTCTCCATAGGGAAATGAATCTATGCACTAGATGTTAAGACTGTTTTGAATGGTGAACTCGATGAAATCTTATTTAGGGTACAACCCATGGGCTATAACGACAACAATAGTCGTGTTTGCAAATTTTTAAAAAGTCTTTAAAAACTGAAACAGTGACAGTGGTACACAGGGGTTGACGAGCAGGGGCGGAGCCCCCTAGTAGTGCTGTATGTTGATGACCTACTGATTGCTGGTTCCTATGAATCAGTGGTCATGGTGGTAATACAACTTCTAAGTGATGAGTTCGAAATGTCCAGGCTTAAGTTGTGAAAGATTTTCTGGGCATATGTATTAAGTTTTCTCAGCAACAACTTTGCTTAGAGGAAAAGGCCTATGTTGAGAAAATTTTAAATAAATTCAAAATGACTCAGTGTAAACCAGCCGACACTCCTCTAGTGCCTAAAGCGACACCATTGTGTTTCGTGCAAGATGAAACTTTCCATGGACCCAATCAGGAATTTGTAGGTGCATTATTGTACTTATCCATGACAACACATCCAGATATTTTATATTCTGTGATAATTTATATTACTGTCTGAGCCAAATTCAAGAGCAGCCAATAGAAGCTGCCTGGAGGAAGAAATTTTGGCTTTGGCTAAAGCTATGCAGGATGTATTTGTGCTACACAACATTAATTAAGCACATATTTAAAGCAATAATCGATAAAAAAAAATTGTTTTTATTTGCAATTCAATCTGTCATTTTTCAATATTTTTGGTGAAATAAATTTTTACAATATTGTTATAGTATATGCAAAAGACCTAGCGAGATATTTAAAAAAATTTATTTATGAGTTTTCATTAAAAAAAATATTTTACTCGTTATGTGTTAAATTTCTATAATAATGTCAAATTTTTTGTTTATTAATTTTTATAAATTTTTCTGAGCTATTCATACAAAAAGTTCTCTCTGTGTCTATCAAATAGTTATTCAAGACCTAAAAAATTTAAACAGTTTAACTCTAAGTGCATTTATCAAAAAGCCTTAGTACTTTGAACTTTGGCAAAATTGCAAAAAACTGATTTTGAGATAATTGTATTTTAAGTACAAAATACAACAAAAGTTAACAACTTATTTTTTGCTAGTGCTATTTTATTTTAGTAATTTCTATTACATTAAGACATTTATGAAAACAAGAGTTTTTACAGTAAGCTGATATATATATATTTTTTTAAAGCCAGTTTTAATTCTGATGAGAACTGACTGATTTGTGATAATTCACTGAAAATTATTAATTTCTTGTTAAATGACCTGAAAAAAATAATTTTATTGGATCAGTACTATTTTAAAATAAACCACCACTGAAAAACTGCACCTTCTCTTTTCTACAGCTATTTTTGTTCTGTAAACGAGCCTTTTTTTTGTATTGATACGCATGCGACAAAATTTTGTGCTTCAGTCAGTCATTAAGGCCATATTAAATGAAAATAATTGTGCCAGATTAAAACACTTCGATATTAAATTGAAGTATGCTCATGATATTGTAAAATTATTAAACATTTATATTGTATATATTGCAACTGAATACCAAATTGCTGATTTGTTTACAAAATCTTAACGTAAACCTAGACTGAACTAAGACAAAAATGTATGTTAATGTTATTAAGGGAGGGTGTTGAGAATAATTACTAACTGTAACTCATCTTTGCTTAGCAATCGGGTAACACTTGTTCTAATTGTCTACTTCTGTTGTGTCACAGGTTGCTGTTTGTGTTCTTATTCATGACTTGTTGTCATGACTTTATCTGTCAGAGTTGTTTGGAAAAGCGTTCACTGGTGCGGCAGTTTGAGATGGCCGAAGAATTCACCCATCGAATAATCTGACTTGTCGAAGGGGTGACTTCGAAGAGTGTACCTGATTGGAATGTTTGACAGTTCCCAGGGTTTAATCTGTCTTACAATAAAAAAAATTATTTTAATTGTGATTTGTGAATTTTTTTAAAATTTATGGAAAATTCTATTTAAATGAAATTTGTAAGAACTGTTCATTTTTCTGCCAATATGCAATGTGCCCTTTTTTTTTTCTTATTTAACATTTCTAACAATATTGAATTTTTAACAGAAGTTTCGGGAAGTAATCCATTTTGAGATGAAATCAAAATTATATAAATCTGAATCAGTTCTTAGAATTACATACCATGCAACTGTTTATCAAGCTGTATTGTAATACAGGCATCAGCTTGATGTTTGTATTTATTTTACTGGTTTGAGAGAGATATAGATTATACAATTGGCAATAATGAGTTTTAATAGAATTAGATTTCTACAAAAGAAATGGAACAACAATTTAAAATATGCACTTAATAAAATAAATTACAATATTAGCTGCTATATATAATATAGCTGCTTCCGGCCTCGTAGTGGCCAAAGGACAAGTCCTTAGTGCCCGCCATTGGAAGTAGTCCACCATCACTTCCGGCCTTGTAGTTGCCAAGGACAGAAGTCCAGTGAACAAAAGAAAGACAGTGATGAAAGACACAAAGGCAACGACAATAACGAATCATTCATAAATCTTTGAAAATAAAAATTATTTTAGTCTTTAATGATTGCCATTATTTTAACATTTCCAATTTTATATATTAACCCCTTCACCCTAAGGGTTTTTCTTTGTTTGATTGTAAGTAAATAGCATGACTGCCAATCTTCTGGTTTTTATAGCCTTTTTACTCGGTTTTTCTTGTCTAAAATTATACAACTGTTTTAATGTAACATTTTATGCCAAATGCAATTTGTGTAGAAACAATTTGATGATTTTATAGCTAATTTCAACTTGAAAAACTCAACAAAAACCAGAAGATGGGCTGCTATGAAATAGTAAAAGGACAAAATGCTCTCTTGTATCTGTTTCCTGAATTGAGCTATGTCAGGAAACAGATACAAGAATGTCGACAAAGTGTCAATTGAAATGAAATGATTGATAATGAAAGCCGATATAAAAATGTCGGAACACTATATAAACTGCTATAGAGCTACGGCAAAGAAAAGATATCAAAGTTGTATCGGATTATGTCATAATGTGTTTAATTATGTCGAGCAACGACATCATCCGATAAAAAGAGGGGGTCATTATGATATCATTTTTTGTCGGAGCAGATATTATACAATATCTTTTTACGATATCATCTGATATTCTTGTGCCACCTGGGTATCAGCAGCTTAGCTAACATTTCTGACTGGAATATTTTTCTAAAACTATTTTCTGAATTGAAATCACAAAAATGGTACCTGTACGTGTTTTATGTTTGCAATTTTTTTTCAAGCTACCAAGGAGTAAATTTAAAGGGGAAAATGGATTTTAGAATGTCTGATTTGATAATGGATGCCCGTTTAGGTTTTAAAAAGCCAAGTTGTCCACAATTTTCTATTATGTACTATACAATACAACAGTTACACAAATTGTAATAAAAACATATTTTTAACAATATAAAAGAATATGTTCTCTTTAATGTTCTAAAATATTGTATTATATAAATATTTTTTTAATGATTAATATTTTTTAAATTTTACAAAATTTAAGATGGTTGTAATCTTGTGTACCCTCTAAATAAACAATCACATGCCATAAGAAGAAAATTTAATTAAAATATCCCAATATTATGTAACAGATATTGAATAATGTTGAAAAAAACATCGAAAAGTATCTTAAAAGCTAATATTGAGCAATGATAAAAAACAAACATTGAATGTCAAGAAAACAATATCTATCAATGTCGTAAAACGACATTGGGGCGATGTCGCCAGAGGGGGGTCATTTTTACGTTGGCCAATGTCGGAAAACGATATCTATCAATGTCGGTAAACTATATTGACCAATGTCGGAAAACGACATTGGGGCGATGGCATTTTTACGTTGGCCAATGTCGGAAAACGATATTGGGGCGACGTCGCCAGGGGGGGTACATTTTTACGTTGGCCAATATCGACGGCAATATTGGCCAATATTTTTTCTCGATATTGGCCGACATATATGTGCTACCTGGGTAGGGAAAAGCGCCATTCACAATTGTGCTGCCGTAGACGATGGGTGACTTTACGTATGCAGAAAAAGCAGACATGCATTACATGTACGGCCGTGCAAATGGTAACGGCAGAGCTGCGTTACGAATGTATCGCGCGGAGTATCCTGATCGACGAATGCCGGATCATAGAATTTTTCAACGGTTACATCGTCAACTTTGTGAAACAGGTGCGTTCGACGTCAACAGACATGGCGCTGGTCGAGTAAGAGCTGTACGCACTCCAAGGCTGGAAGAAAGCATCTTGAACATTGTGGCTGATAGACCCGAGTCAAGCACAAGAACTGTTGCGCGTGACGTAGGTGTGAGTCATCAGACTGTATGCAGAGTGTTAAACGAAAATCGCTTACACCCCTTCCATTTTCAGAAAGTACAAGCATTGAATCCGGCAGATTATCCTCGCCGCGTGAACTTCTGCCTGTGGGTGATGCAGCAATGTGCGTTGCAGCCGGATTTCGTAGATTATGTGCTATTTACAGATGAAGCGACATTTTCACGCGAGGGTGTCTTTAATGCGCACAATTCCCATGTGTGGGCAACCGATAATCCACATGCAACGCGTCGACATGCGTTTCAACAACGTTTCAGTATTAATGTGTGGGCTGGTATTGTGAACGACTTTTTGATTGGCCCATACTTACTACCCACGCGGCTCACTGGCGGAAGCTATCTTATTTTTCTGAAAGAAGTGTTACCACAACTGCTGCATGATGTTCCGATCGCCATTCGTAACCGCATGTGGTTTCAGCACGATGGGGCGCCAGCACACTTCAGCATTGATGTACGGAATTACCTGAATGCCACGTTTGGTACTCGATGGATTGGGCGTGGTGGACCAGTCCCTTGCCCGATCTCCCGATTTATCGAGCCTCGATTACTTTTTATGGGGACATCTAAAGCATCTTGTTTATGAGACTCCAGTTGACTCAGATGAGGATCTCGTCGCTCGCTTATCTGTAGCTGCTGCAGGTGTGCGTGAAATACCAGGCATCTTTGAACGTGTACGCCAATCGCTCCACCGACGCTGTCAAGCATGTATCGATACTGGTGGACGCAATTTTGAACAATTACTGTAAACATGACACTTGTCAACAACGCTTTCAATAAAATCTTTGTTTTTCCTTTCGGCCGTTATTTCCCCTGTTTTCGCCTCAGCGCGTCACTTGCGACTATACATTCCTATACAATAAATCATTGTTACAATGTCCTGTACCTACCATTAAAGTTTGTACCATGAATTCGGGACCACCCTGTATACAGAGAGAGAGAGAGAGGGCAGCGCGCATCATGAGAGCTTCGATATATTCCCCGAAATGGGTAATAAATGAAGGGTCAAGGGGCAACACAAAATTTTGAAAATAACGAATTTGAATGTTTTCTAACACGTAAATGTATGAAAAGTTAAACAAAAAACTTTGAACAAATTTTATTTGTGTAGTAAAAGTTTTTATTTATCTAAAAGTGAAAAAAAATTGTTTCAAAGATCCAAAGTACCAAAAGATTATATTCTTCCTCTGAATATGTGGAGATAGGTGGCCCAGCACATACCGATACTTTATCACATTGTTGTACGGCTTTAAAGTGGTTCTATCCCCAAAATGAATGCACGTGGTGCTCGCACTTGAATGCCACGAGATGATTATCTCATTTTAGAATCCTTTAAATGCATTGTAGGGCTCGACCAAGTCTTTACGGCATGTCTTGAGAAAAGCGATTTATTTTTATGACCGACTGAGGGATTGTATGTTAGGGTTTTATTGCCCTTAGTCCCAAACTGGACAAGAAGCGCCTGACCAACTGACGGAAATATCGTTTGAAGATAAGGGCATTCCGGAAATCGCAACAAATCTGCCATTGCTTATTTTGATGATTTACAATATAGGGTCTTTTAAATTGTCGGCTTTCTTATTTGAAGTAAATACGAGAAAACTGCCTGCGAGTGAACTGTTCTGAATTTTTGCCCGATGGATTATTTAGTCTTACGGATTTCCTGGACGAGTGAGGTTCCGAGAATAATGTTATGAAAGTGAACACTTGAATTTGTGAAGTAATTAAGTGACGGAAACGTGAGAACAGTGCATTGTTAAAACTTGTTGCTTTGCAAACCAACACTCCTGTCGTAAGTGATTTCGCTTTTTGTTTTACTTTAACACTTAATGCACCCTAAACTGATAACCGCATCAGTAAAAAACTATCTCCATTTTGTTCCCAGTACAATTTTGAATAAATCATGTTAATCTCGTAATATTCTGATCTGTACTCAATCGACAAACCATCTTGAGAACCGAGTGAAAAAACCCAGTTTTCAAAGCGGCGGTGGTAACTCTTTTTAATATAGAGAGTCTTAAATATTTCTAACTTAAAACAACAGTAATACCCAATTATTGAAAAACGGGTTTCCAATAAAAATACCTATTCCAAGTTGTAGTTAACAAAAACATTCTTATTTTCATATAAGTAGTATGAACAAAATTTGCGGTCGCTAAGCATTAAAAATTAATTTTTGATAAATGTTAGACAATAATAAATCTAATAAATTGGCTACCTGAACCATTAAATTCCAAACTTTCGTCCGATATATGAGCCGCCGACCAACCGGTATAGTGGTTAAAGTGTTAGCATCTAGATAGGAAGGTTCCAGGTTCGAATCCGGGTCGGGGCAGGGATGTTTGTAAGCGTATGGCGTAGAGGCTGCTGGTGCACCTTAAATCTGTCGACCTCACGTTGGGTTGGTGTGAAAGTTTGGAGAGTGGGGTGTTAGCTCAGGCGTTGTTTCGTCATCTGACCGTGGTTCAAAATTACGAGGTGTTGTCCTCGGATCTTTTCCTTAAAGGATTAATCCCGGACCGTCGTCAATAGCATGTTGTGTTGCTCAAATACGATATTAACTAATAATTACCAATTACCGACATATGAGCCTTAAAATTTAATTAATAGAAAATTTCCTCATTCTCGAAAAAACGAGGAATTTTCAATATAATTTTCCGCAGTGGTTTATTATTATCTATCATATTTATATTAATATTGCACTTAGAATTTTAAAACTTTGCCTATGTAAGTTGCAAGTGGTGAAAAAAGTTTTTCCAAATTAAAAATCATCAAAAATTATTTCAGATCCACAATCACTCTACATAGACTAAGTAGATTGACTTAGTGTAGTAGACAATAGATTGACAGTAGACAATAGATCAAGAGTATGCCCTACAAAAAGAGACGCAGAGACAGATTTATCTAGTCAAGCAGTTTGAAAAATATTTCAATTGAAATAATAGAGGTAGGCCTTAGAATTTATTTTAAAAAATTACATTCTACTTTATATGTGATTAAATATTTTTCTCTTTTAACATTTCCTGTAATTTTTTTTTTAATATCATAGTTAAACATTTATATAGTGATATTTTTAGATTTTAATATCACTCGATGCTAGTCTGCATATTTTGCTTTGAATAAAAAATAAAGTATACTCCCAATAACTCGAAACTTGTGAACACGAATTTCTGCTTAAGTCGAAGTTTCTTCAAAGTTCCACAGTTCCCCCCTTTCCTGTAATATAAAATTAATACAGGCTTTTTCTTTCTCTCGATAATTTGAACTTCGATTAATTCGAATATATTCCCCGGTCCTTTGAGTATACCCCACGCCCGAAGGAGAGAGCGGTCAATCCCCTGGCTTATGGATTTCATATATATATATATAATAACAACATAAAATATATACAAAATAACATAACACTACATTTACATTTGTTACATTTTTTTAGAAATTCTTGTGTTCTTGAAATTATATATATATATATATATATATATATATATATATATATATATATAGATATATATATATATATATATATATATATTTATCTAATGGAATTTGGATTTTAATGAGTGAATACATCATAAAAAACAAATGCAAGAACTTTATTTTTACTTTTTCAGAATCAAAACTCAAAAGTAATGCTTGGTAGGAAGCAAATAAAATAGCTTAAAAAATATTGTAATGAAGCATACTTAAAAATTCATTGTATATGCATTTCTCATGTGTTGTATTTTCCGTCTGTTCAAAAAAAAAATTTTTATTACAATATGAAAACTCTTATTTGCATTTCTGCTATTTCTGTGTATTTATATAATGTGACATATTATTAAGCATGTTGAATTATTCGATTTCTGACTGGAGTTATAATAGAACCACAGGGCAAAAAAAAATTTTCTCCTAGAGGTTGGATAACTGGAAAGCTGTCATAGAATTTCAGGTCAGTGTTTACACGAGTATTGTAAAATAACTAAAAAACAGTTAGCTAATTTATAAAATAACTAACAAACAGATAATTTGTGCTTCTAAAATTATCCCTACTAAAGTACTGAATAAATACATAGAACTTTTTCTTTGAAAAGTCACATATAAGTTCACAGTTGATAAACTTCTCATACAAAGTGCATTGGATATGTATCATATATGGATAATATACAATGTAAATTCCTCTTAAAGAATTGGAATAAATTTTATTTGCACGTTTACACAGGGAAATTTACAAACTAAGCGTATAAAAATATACTTCGTTTGAAAGAAAAAATGTGAGAGGTTATGTGATACAGTATTTGCTTGTGTGTTTTTATGTGTGTAAGTGTCATAACTAGAGCTCGGATTTTGCATATCTTTTTTTTAATCCCTAATGTTGATAAAAATCCGAATTCAGTGTTTTTTTTAGCAATTTTCAACAAAAAAAAAACCGAATTTAAATTGCATATTTGGGTTGTTTTGCATATTTTGTGCATATCTGGACAATTTTTCTCTATTTTAAAACATTTTTACAAAAAAAAAAATAATGTTTTTTTTCAAAGAACTTTGCTTAGCTTGTTTGGATGGAAGGTTTTCAGAAACAAAAAGTGGAAAAGGCGCAATAAGATAAGAATATTCAACGACTTTTCATCGCGTCAAAGTTTGAGTCGGTGTGCCAGTCTTCGGAGTACGACATGTACCAAGATCTCTGCAAAGCAATGTTGGAATCAAATATTGCTCTTTATAAGTTGGAGAATGAACATTTTAGAGCCTTCTTGAAGAAGTACACAGGTAATGAAGTTCCTCTTGAATCGACACTCAGAAAGAACTACATTATTAAGCCAGTGTACGAGAAGGTGATACAAAGAATACAAAATGAGATAGGTGATTCCCCCATCTGGATGTCGATGAAACGATTCACCCCTGCTGGCGATACCTAATTTATGTAGAGTTGGAAAAAACAAATCACTCCACGATCGCTAGGACAGTGGGTGAAGCGATTAATAAATAAAATTGTATATTAATTGAATGAAAGTTTGGCTCATTTTCACTTTATCCTCCTCACTACCCTTTTTGTAAGAATGTTTTTTGCAATTTCGCATATTTTGAGGTTTTAGTGCATATTTTCGGATTTTGTAATGCGTATTTCAGGTCACATTTTTGCATAACGATCCGAGCTCTAATTATAGCATAAAAACAAAATCGAATCAAGGAAATGCAGAACAGTTTATACACTTAATTTATTATACAAATTTTATGTAAATTTATAAAACATCAAAATCATGGAAAGTAGGAAACTTTATTTTGGAGCATGAATATTTCAATAATTACCAACAATAAGAGTATAATTTTATCTATTCATTATAAATGTGGAGGACGGAGGACAATATAGAACACTTAGTTTTGTAATAACTTTGTAATAGTTTTACCACATCTAGAATATGCTGTACAATTCTGGGCTCCATGTATGAGAAAGGATATAGAATTAATTGAAAGGGTTCAGCACAGAGGTACAAAAATAATAAAGGGGATAGCAAATCTCGACAATAATGAACGTTTAAGTAAGCTAAACATGTATACACTGGAAAGAAGAAGAAGGAGAGGGGATTTGATACAGCTTTTCAAATTGGTAAAACAAGGGGACACAGAGGGCTTAAATTTCAATAGGGATAACAGAACAAGGGGCCATGGGTATAAATTGAATAAGACACATTTTAATCGGGATTTAAGGAAAAACTACTACTTTAATAGGGTAATAAACAATTGGAACGCGTTGCCAGAAAATATAGTTAATTCAAAGGGAGTGTGCGAATTTAAGATGCAATTGGATAGTCAGTTTGAATTGGGAAGTTCATAAACAAAGGACCAGCCTTGTCAATATTTGTATTTGTATTTGTAAAAGAGCTTTCTGTTTTTCACCCGTATAGAGTGATACACTATGTGGGAAAAATTAACGCATCTAAAAAAATTTCAATAAGGTTCAACTTTTCTTTTAAAGCACAAAGCAAAAACAATTTTAGAAATAACGAATACTAGAACATTTTAATCTACTTTTTAACACAATGCACTAATGCTATTATGCCAAATTATTTTCCCTATAAAACGTTAAAAATTTGCAAAATAAATCAAAATAAGACATTTTTACTACTAAATCAGCTTTTTCTTTATAATGTAGATTAGGAACTTTAGGAAATTCTGCAGTATGTAGGACAGGAGATTTTGGTATAAAATTTGAGTTAAGATAACGATTTCCATTTTTTTAAAATACGATTATTAAAATTTATGTGTTGCTAAGTTTGTATCTTCTTTTTAATCTACATTGCTAAGCTTCCAGATTAACATCTTTTCTGCCATGATCAATTTTAAAAAAAAGTTTAAAAATTGTGTGGTATGGTTTTAAAAGATTTCTTTTTAATCTTGTGTTTTTTTTCATAAACTGTTGAAAATATTAAATATGCCTAAATTTCTGCAGTAAAATAAACTAACCTAAAATAAATTATATTCTAGAAACCACCTTTCTACGACATCCACTTAATAGCTACATGAGCAATAAAGATCCATAAAAAGACATAACATATATTGTCTAAAAGCTTTAAAATATATAATTTCTTGGATATTGCCGAATAAAAATCATCACAGTGCTTTGTTAAAATTATAAAATCAACAATTGCTTTTACGAAATGGAAGAGTGTTTTATAAAGGTTTGTCTTAGTATAAAAGTTTGTTTATTCATATGTAATTGCTAATGAAAATCTCTTGCAACTTCTGTTTTATTTGAAAAATTCTTCAATCATGATGTGATGCATTCAGTGATGAAACTACAGTGGCAATGAATGAACTCGACAAAATATTCTTATCCTGATTTTGTACAAATTTGTTCAAACCGTAAGAACTGAATAATTCATAATATATTGATTCATAATACATTATAAGCATTTGTTTAATTTTTGCATAATTTGTGTTTGCCAAATTAGTTGAATTAAGGCTAGCAATTGTATTTCTTGCTCAGTATCAATGTACTTAACAGAGTTGAGGAACATATATGGTATTTGGTAATGTTTACATCACATATTTGCTTTGGTGTTGAAGATACATTTGGAAAATTATTTTTCTTTGTACTTCTATTTTCACTTAATATAGTCTGATTTATAATTATTTATAAAGATCCTTAGATAAAATATGTTCTAATCTAAAAGTTAGTTTTGAAAAATTATTTCTGAATATAGATATTTATCAGGAACTTGAAGTAACGGAAAAGACAAAATGTTTCTGTCGTAAAGCTAAAAATATTATTTCCTGTCTATTAATTTGTTTGCCCTAATTACTGCTACAATCTTCATACCCTATACATTGGCCAGTTAATATGCAATATTAAATTATAAAACTTATAGTTTGTATTCGTAAAGTATAATAGTCAGTTTGGGACGATTATTTTATCGTATCTTAATTTTTGTATCAAAAAGCCTACTCAGAACCCACCTCAATCAAAAAACTTACAAATTGTTCTTGATGTAGAAAATCTTACTAAAATGGGGCATTGAATCGGAAAACTGCCATCACCCTTCCGGTAGTTGTATACAGACAAGGTATCTCGTCATTAGCAAAACCATTAGCATATTTTGATGGACATAATATCTCGTCATCAGAAGAATACTGACCAGACCTGGATCTCGGCATCATAATAAAAGCTGCAACATCTTGATGACGAGAATCTCGTCATTAGCAAGATTGGTAAGATGGTGAAGGACGAGATCTCTGGTCGGAACCGTTTGGAGAGTTAATTTACTTCAATTCGCAAAATGTTTGCTCTTTTCTTGTCTCATCACTGATTGTTTCAATTGATAAATATAGCTTTGAAATAATGAAATTATGTATCTGTCATACGACATCCGTCCTTTCCAAAATTCAGTACCAATCCCGAAGAACAGAACCCAATTTCCCAGTTTAACACCATACGAGAGAAACGATTTGGAGTCCATTTGGAATACGCTCAATCTCACATCTGCAAAATCGCTTAACGAAACTTTCTCCTAATGAGAAAACCAGATGTGTGAAGTTCCATGTCCGTTGGGGCCGCCAGAATTGGAGTGGAATCGCACAGTGTTTGGCGTATAACGACATTCCACCCAACCATAGCACGAGCGCTGTCGCCAATCTTTTCGCTCCAAGCACTGCTTGGCGAGAGAAATGCTCAAGCGCGAAAACGAGGGTTTTCGATTCACCAGTCTTCCCTTCGTCCCGTCTGGCGTGGCCCAACAACTCAGGTATTTAAATGTTTTGAATTACACTCTCCCCTCCTTAAATTTTTGACAATTTCGTATCTCTAGTGAGACTTGTCACCTCCCACGGAAGTAACGATTCTATTTTTGGACTATTTCTGTGGCTTGTTAAAAAGACTAGAGCATTATAAGTATCCATTCCAATTCCCGCTGGAACACCACCAGCCCTTGAATAACGTTGTACTGACAATTATCATTATTACCAGTATAACATATATATATATATATATTTACTCTCGAGTGAATAAACAGGGATTAATTTGTCACCAGAACTCTGTCTTTCTTACAATCACGGAAAACCAACGCACAATAAGCTCTAATCATTCTTCCTTAGTGAATATTTTTAAACTCCCACTATACGATCCGTAATCTGAAAATCTCCATTGTAACCATTGTTACAGTATCTTAAAATGCGAATTGAAACCCAACTACACAGTCCAGTCACATTAATGTGACCGCCTGTCAAAAGCCAGAATAACCACCTTTGGCACCGCTGCGAGACGTGCAGGAAGAGAGTCAATTAGGTTTCTGAAGATGTTCACTGGGATGTTGAGCCATGCCTACTCCAGTGCCGAGGCCAGCTGCGCTAGATTACGCGGTTGAGGATCCATGGGAATTGTTGCAGGATGTTTGCTTTCAGACGTTTCACGCCGTATACGCCAACGTCCATCTGTCCGAAGGAGCATAAAACGTGATTCTTCGGAAAAAGCCACCTGTCGCCACTCTGTGGACGTTCAGTTGCGGTGCTTGCGAGCAAATTCCAGCCTTCGTGGCCGATGAACAGCAGTCAGCATAGGTGCATTAACCAGGCGACTGCTGCGGAGGCCCATGCACAGCAGCGTTCGCTGAACCGTTGTTGAGGATACACTCTTGGTAGCCCCTTGGTTCATCTGGGCGGTCAGTTACTCAACAGTTGCACGTCTATTCGCCCGAACGCATCTCCGTAGCCTTCGTTCGCCTCTGTCATCTATAGCCCGTGGTGCACCACATGTGCCACGCCGCTGATTTTGGATAGTGCCATTTTGCCATGCACGGTATACCTTTACCACGGCGGCACGCGAACAGTTCACAAAATTAGCCGTTTCTGAAATGCTTCCACCCTTGGCCCGAAAGCCAATAATCATGCCCTTTTGGACGTCGGATAAATCGCTACGTTTCTGCATTACGCCAATGATTGAAATGATTTCCTATGCCCTAGGACATCTTTTATATACACTCCACTGCAATGTTCTGCCACCTGCCTTTTGTGATTGGTTATTTCACGTTGACGTCGAAAGTAGGTGGTGGTCACATTAATGTGACTGGACTGTGTATTTTGATTCAGTTGCACACACGAATAATTTACGAATTATTTTCTTAATTTCTTTTCAACTGAGATTGATGATTGCTGTTATATTTTGTCGTTTGTACCCCATCCCACTGACTTTGAACACAGATGATTTTTACTTGGATAAAGGGTAATGGAAATGGAGCCAGGTTGAACCTTTGACAATGAAACACTGAAGGTCTTATAGTATATATACAATCAATTCTAAAATGTCCTTACAACTTGGATATTAGACAAAATATTTCACACATAGCTCACAATATTTACAGGCGCTTTCTAAAACCCTCAGTTTGAGTCCAGTGTATATTATAAGCAAATCGTAAAAATCCTAGCAGTGGCAATTAATCTGTTATAAATCCACTTCCGAATGTAGTGAAAACATGACTCACAAGTCTTAAGAATATCCGAAATTTCCACGAAAATCTCCAAAAGCCCTATAATCTCCATCATCAAACATACCACCTCTTGCGTCTTTCAATGCAACATATTCAGTACCTTTCCAACACTGGTAAATTTCACTTGTACAGTCAACTTGTATCGCACGATATTCTTGAGGTATGAACAGTTTTGGACAGCGAAATCTTTGATTTTGAGTCCATTCTATATTATGAGAAATTGTAAAAATATGAGCTGTGGTAAAATTAATTTGTTACGGATCCTCTTCCAAATGTAACCAAGGAAACAAGACTATCACAAATTAGTTTGTCTTAAAAATCTCCTCCACCGCAATCTCCACCAAAATCACCACCAAAATCTCCTCCTCCGAAGTCACCATAGTCTCCACCATCAAACATACCTCCTCCCGCATCCTCCACTGCAACATAGTCAATGCTTTCCTCAACTGGTAAGTATTCCACAGTCTCCTGTATAGGAGCATATTCTTGAGGCATGACCTCAGCTTCTGGTAGAGCAGCTTGTGGTGGTGCAGCTTGTTCAATGGACAGATTGTTCGTCATGTCCAGGTTATTGTTCACCGTTGTGGTGTCATTGTCATAGTAGTTATTGATGTTTATGTTGGTGTCGTTGTGGGAGGGGCCGTGGCCACCCCAGCCACCTCCCCCACCCCAACCGCCCCCACCCCAACCGCCACCGAATCCGTGGTGGTGGTGGGATCCCCAGGATGTACCTATTGCACCACCCAAGATCATGCCCATCGCGAAATCGCCTCCGCCGCCACCAACTCCTGCGTATCCTGGACGGTCTTGTTGAACGATCACTGTTGTAGGACCACTACTGGCTGCAGGTGTAGCATACGATTGAGGATGAACTGCATTGCTGGACAGGTAAGTTGGCGGACGGTAATTTGTCGGAGGGGGATACTGGCCTGGGATACCTGAAAAATCAAAACAAATGACTTGTTTCCTGAAAGCCTCGTATGTAAACCATTGCTTCACACATTACAATCCTCCATTAGTCGCAAGAATTAGTTAGTCCACACAGTTTTTATTACACTGGTGTGGTAGAACTTAAGAAACCCACTATTATATACTTTTAAAGGTTATACACCCTCAAAATGAAACAAACTTACCTGTGGTGATTGGCATTACTGAAGATATTCAGTAGAAAGCTGGTACATATTCAAATTTTGTAAGTCTGAAAAGGACGTCAGTTTCTGACAGATCAATGGGTTCTGCCATGGAAGCACCCAGGATATCAATCTGGATGGAGCTACATTTTTATCTCTTTATGTAAGTGATTTTAAAATTTGTTTTGAATATAGATTAGTTTTAAAATGTGATACCTAGATATTAGTTTCATAGTGCGCTACCTAGAGACTAGCTTTACAGATGACTACCTTTTGACTAGTTTCAGAGTTAGCTTCCTTGAAACTATTTCAGAATGCGTTAGAAAAGGAATCTAGTCTCAAAGTGTGTTACCTAGAGACCAGTTTAAAGGGGACTATTACCAGGCTAATAGAAGCTCTATTGAAAAGATGGGCCAAGGTTTAAATGAAATATTAAAATTTTTAATTATTTTATCCAAACCCAGAAAATAGGAAATGGAACACTTTTGCAAGTGGCCTAAAAGCAATGAATGAATTTGAGATGACTTCAAATAGAAAAATATCAAAAAAACCTTTATTTGTAAAGAACCAATCAATGAATTAAATAAGGATATTATTATGCTTCTGATACGATCTGTGAGGGGCTTAAGCCCTTGTGAAACCGCGAGAAACTCAGTTGTGCTTGAGAGTTCTGCTTGTGCAATTCAATAGAAATGTTACTGTGAAAAGTATAAATAATTTTCTTCTTGTTGACATTGCAACAGTGATATCTGTATTTCAGTTTCTCCCAACACTAATGAATGATTTCATGTCTTAATCTCATCATTAACATTATAGTTGCATGTAGTTATTCACAAGTATACAGTTAATACATTTTTTAAAATTTATGAGCACTCATAGGCGGCAGAGTCAGAATCGAGATAATTTTTCCCGATGTGCTTCAACAAAATCAAGTTTAAATCTCTCAACGTTCAGAAAAAATCGAAACGTTTACTAAAAAAATCAACGTTTTAATTTCTAATTTAAATATATTGTAAGTTTTAAAATTCACCATAAAATCATGTGGTAAATATTGTATAAATAAAAAAATTTGTGATTTTTTAAAATCAAGTGTTAATTAATGAATATTTACTAATACGATTAATTAATTATTTATATATTAATAACTTGATACATTAATTATTAATAATTAATATAATTATTAGTAACAATTAATATAATGTATTAGTAACAAATAATATAATTTATTATGAATAATTAATATAACTTATTATTAATAATTGATATAACTAATTTAAATGTACTGTAAGTTTTAAAATTCCCATAAAATCATCTGGTAAAAATTGTACGAATAAAAAAATTAGTGATTTTTAAAAATCAAGTGTTAATTAATGAATATTTACTAATACGATTAATTAATTATTTATACATTAATAATTTATGCATTAATTAATAACAATCAATGTAATTTATTACTAAAATTAATGTAATTTATTATTAATAATCAATATAATTTGTTATTAATAATTATTATAATTATTATTAATAATTAATATAACTTATTATTAATATTAATCTAACTATTATTAATAATTAATCTAACTATTATTAACATTTAACATAATTTATTATTAATATAAATAAAACATATTATTAATATTAATATAACTTATTATTATTAATAAATAATATAATTTATTATTAATAATTAATATAACTTATTATTAATAATTAATGTAACGTATTATTAATAAAACTTATTATTAATAATTAATATGATTTATTATTCATAATTAATATAATTTATTGTTAATAATTATTACATATTTTAATTGTATTAATATAACTAATTTATTCTTCCCACTTTTTACTGATGTACATTCCATACTTTTTATAATATTGGCTTTGCGCCATTCAACCATAAAACCAACCATGTTGAACCGCATGTCTCTCTTCATTTAAGCTTTCAGTTATTATCTTATAGCACCCAGTGTGCAATGTCACTACTTCAAATATTTTACTTACTTTAGCTTCTGTTTTGGTCATCGTTTTTGTTTTATTCATTCCAAGTTCCTTCACTGGAAAGTAGCAGTTAGAAACCTTATTGTTCCTTATGTCTATCACTACTGTGCACAAATTTAAATAATAGTTTTATAAGTTATTCGTTTGAGTATACACTAAAATATACTACGTATAAATGAATAATTAATGTGTGTATATTTCTAATAAAGAAAATGTAGGACGCCTCACAGATGCACCACAATCTGAATTGTTAAAAAGCCCCGATACTAATGGAGGGTTAAATGAATTAAAATTAAAAAACAATTACTAATTATTTCTTATGATTTATTAATTTTTTGTTAATTTCAAACACAGTTTCTTATTGATTTATCGATCGTATTTTGGGGAACACAATACACCAAGGGGATAAACATCGATAGTTGAGAAGAACCATACCTTTAAAACCAGACATATTTTCAAAAATTTTTGTTTTCAAAATAATTTTATTCCTTAATGCAATCCTGGAGAAAATACTGTCGCGTAAAATAATTATAAGTTCGAAGGAAGGAAAAATTTATAGGGATTCATTTGGAGGAGAGAAACATAAAACAGTGAATCATAACAAAAGAAAAAGTATAGTGGAATGATAAATAATAATCAGCGCTATTTTCAAAACAGCAAATATCGTTTGAAACTTTATGATTCGTTACAAGATGTTTCTTTAAAGCTCACTATGTCATTATCAAACTTGCAAACTATAATGAAAAATGTTGCGAAAAATATCCTTTAGTTTCTAAGTCTAATGGCGTTTCTACTCTAGCATTCTGTTTTATTTTATTTATTTATTATCTGCATAGGAAGGGATGCGACGACATCGACAGCAAAACATCGATGTTTTTAAGCATCAGTGTATTTAAACTTTTTTCCCCCATTTCTTAAAACTGGTTTAGCAACCTCAAACATTTATGTTCGTCAAGGGGGGGGGGGAGATTTAATTTGTCCTTTGGAGGGTGTTTATTAATTTCTAACTAAGACTTTTTTTAGCTGTCAAAACAAAGTAAAAAAATTAATAAGAATTATTAACATATCTTTTATTTTCAACTTGAATAATATAAAGGAAAATTATATTTACTACAATTTGACATTGGTACTACTAACTATAAGTTTAATTAAGTAGGTACATAACAATAAATATTGTTAGTTATTATTAATTATTTATCAACTTATGGGGGGGAAACACAGCAAACGTATTTTTTATTTACTGTAAATAAAAAATATTGAGCCTATAATTATTATATTCCCCAATATTTGTTATTTACAGTTTGTTAACTTTCTCCACCATAACCCAATTTTTTTAACTAACTATCTTACTAGTTAGACTATTTGTTATTTACAGTTTGTTAACTTTCTCCACCTTTACCCAATTTTTTTTAACTAACTATCCCGCCAGTTAGACTATTTGTTATTTACAGTTTGTTAACTTTCTCCACCGTTACCCAATTTTTTAAAACTAACTATCCCACTAGTTAGACTATTTGTTATTTACAATTTAACTTTCTCCACCGTAACCCAATTTTTTAAACTAACTATCCCACCAGTTAGGCTATTTGTGTTATTTACAGTTTGTTAACTTTCTCCACCTTAACCCAATTTTTTTAACTAACTATCCCACCAGTTAGACTCTTGTTGCCATCACTGAGAAATACTTAGTTACACGGTTATTTTTCTTAATTTTTACAATGGTACTTTTTTCATTTAAAATAAAACATCGACAACGTGAAAGCATCGACAAGTATAAACACCGATGTTAAAAAAACATCGGAAAATACATCGATGGTAACAATGTTTTTATAAAACATCGATGTCTTGAAAACATCGACATCGATGTCGCATCCCAACTTTTCAGACCCTTCACTTTTGGCCAGTTTGGTCTAAAGTATGTTCAATTCATTGATTATGAAAATTATGCTACTTGGTTATTTTTAAAATTTTTATAATGGTACTTTTTTCATTTAAAATAAAACATCAACAAGTATAAACATCGATGTTAAAAAAACATCGGCTGCAATACATCGATGCTTTCTATAAAACATCGACATCGCATCCCTACTGCATAGCTTAGCACGTGGCAATATTAACTTTTCAAGGTGTACCCATCGAAGGTTTTCCACGCTTGATCACAGGGGTGTTCATTGCTATAAGTGCAAACAATAATGAAGAAATAGTTACGAAAAATTGTAGTTTGACATCAGTCTGATGACCCTTTTTGAACCTGGAATTCTATTTTCTTTCAGTTATTTATCGTCTGCATAGTTTAGCACGTGGCTTTTCAAGATGATCCACTGATGGTTTTTGAAACGCTTTCGGAATACTTTACGAAACTTCGAACTGTAAAATATTCCGATGTACAGTTAAGTACTGTGCGGAGATATGTGTATATCCATTGAAACTCTTTACGAGTATTATAGACAGCTAAAAGTCTATTTAAACTGACAGAATAAAAACCTACCTGGAGCCCTAGGAACGTAGGCTGGGTGCTGTTGTTGTTGCTGTTGCTGCATTGGGGTATACTGAGGTGGAGGTTGTTGTGGCGTGTACTGAGGAGCAGACTGCTGCTGTTGCTGGTAAGCAGGGTTGTCCATGGGTGATGTTGGCGGAGGATATGAAGGTTGGTTCATTACTGGTTGTTGAGCTTGAGATGGCATACGTGGCGGCGGTAGCTGATTGTGCGAGAAAAATGATATACAATGTTTGTAATGGATGGCTTCTTCGATCACGTTAAAGCAGATTTTCATACTGTATGTGTACATTCATTCCCTCATGTGTAATCAATTATCGTTTATGAAAAATGAAAGTTGCAATTTTGATAAATTTTGAAAGGAATATCAACAGACCCGCGAATATCATCTGCACTAAACTCCAAATTACTTAAATCCATTGATGGCAAAGAGACGTTAATCCATTTCATATCTTATTTCGATAGATTTAAAGTGAATACAGCTTTGGGCATATAGCATAAACGAATTTCATATCTCTAAATTATATAAATTACCCAAAAATATATAAGAGCATTTCGAAAACATTTACCGGTTTTAATCCATATTTCCAATAAAATACATGGCAAAAAGCACACTCATTTTACCAAAATAAGATTAAAATAGTCTTGAATTTCATTCCATTTTCTTATTTAGAGGTGATTTGGTCTTTTTTGACGCCAAACCTATTATTTACTTTTTCTGGCCTGATTTCTTTCTTCCATATTGCTCATTGCTTTCTCTAATCCGATTGGTTAAGAACTTGATCAGAAGGGGAGCTCTTCCATGGAGGTTTAGCAAAATTATGTAACTCCATAGAGTTTAAATTAAACATACTTGAACTAATAGATAAAATTGGCGTATGATTCCGGTTTATTTCACGTATATGCAGGGGTTGTACAAAAATATGGAAACACCTCGTGAAATGCATGCTTGGAAAGAAATGTTTATTCTAGTGAAATGTGTAGGTGGCGCTGGTGTTTTTGCCTTCTTACGCTATCTATACAACGTCGTAAATGCGCTGCGCAGATCAGTCGTTGTCGGGGCACTGTTCTGCGAAGTTGCAAATGCCGGACAAACAGGAACACCCAATCATTACATCTTCAAATGCCCTCTAACGTGTTCTCATCATCTCACGCAGCCATCAGATGTTAATTATGCGGCAGGGGCAAAAAACACAGCCAGCAACGATCAAGCCCAGTCAAAGATAATATCAGTCATGAGTTTCCTTTCGCACAACATAGACTACCTCATCCAATAAACTGTTCAGGTGCCTCTACATATCCGGATCCAAGAGTATCTTGACCACGACTACAGACTAATTTGCCTTTTTTTGTATGTAACTTTGTATTATTACAGTATACATAATGTAGTGCATAACGGGAAACCTCATTATGAGAAGTTTTGACCATGAAACCAAAGAAAGAGTGCCTTCACGGTTTAAACCAAACCACTTTTCCGCAGCGTGTCCACAAAAAACCACTTTTACCTGTCCTATGGATGGGGGGTAAGGGGGACACCTGCGGTGTCCAAGTCCAAGTTGCAAATGCATCATGTCAGAGCTAACAGACTTCGAACGTGGGCAAATTATTGGAGCTCGTCTGGTGGGTGCTTTCGTAAGCAAGGTAGCCGAAGTGTTCAGTGTTTTAAGAGGTACTGTATCTAAGATTTATTACGCGTATTTGAAAAGCGAAAAAACATCATCCGCTAAATCACATCGCTGACGAAAGTGTGTATTAAGTGATCGTGACAGACGATCCTTAAGGAGGATTGTGACTAAAAAGAAAAAGACCACATCTGCAAAAGTTACTGCTGAAATGAATGTCGTGCCCGCAAACCCTGTGAGTACCAAAACAATAAGAAGGCAGCTCCATAAGCAGGGTATTTCTGGCCGAGCTTCAATTCAAAAGCCATTCATCAGTGGTGCTAATGCCTGTTAAAGAAAAAGGTGGTGCTTAAATCATAAAGTCTGAACTATGGAGCAATGGAAGACAGTAATTTGGTCGAATGAGTCTTATTTCCCACTTCTGGATGAGTTTACGTCTGGCGAACGCCATCCCAAGTCTTTAATAAAGACTGCTTGTTGCCAAGAGTGAAACATGGCTAGGGCATGATTACTCTGCAAGGTCACAAGTAAGGCCAAGGATTATGTGAACTTTTTGGCCGATGATCAAGTCCATCCCATGGTACAAACTTTGTTCCCCAATGGTGATAGTGTCTTCCAAGACGACAAAGCCCCTCTTCACATAGCTCACATCGTCCAGGACAGGTTTTCAGAGCATGAGGAGGATTTACCACATCTCCCCTGGCCACCACAGTTACCAGACGTTAATATTATTGAATCTTTGTGGTCTACATTGGAGAGGAAAATGCGTGATCGCTATCCACCGCCATCATTGTTATCTGAACTTGCCACCGTTTTACAAGAAGAGTGATACAAGATTCCCTTGGCAAGTATACAGGAACTGTATTTATCCATTCCGAGAAGACTGCAAACTGTTTTGAATGCCAATGCTTTTCATACACCATATTAGGCAAGATTACATGTTTTTTTGGTGTTTCCACATTTTTGTCCAAGCCTGTATGTCATATCATTAGAAAGGTTTGAAGGATATATATATGATTATGCATGCGTAAAAGATTCCACGTCTTACCGTTGTAGATATAGCAGATATCCAGCTCCTAAAAAGTAAAGGATTTAAGATTTAATTTTTTTTTTTTGTATTCAAAAAATTTTGTAAATTGGTCAATTATACACAGTCTAGTCACATTAATGTGACCACCACCTACTTTCGACATCAACGTGAAATAACCAATCACAAAAGGCAGATGGTAGCACACTGCAGTGGAGTGTATATAAAGGATGTCCTAGGGCATCGGAAAGCATTTCATTCGTTGGCGTTATGCAGAAACGTAGCGATTTATCCGACGTCCGAAAGGGCATGATTATTGTCTTTCGGGCCAAGGGTGGAAGCATTTCGGAAACGGCTAATTTTGTGAACTGTTCGCTTGCCGCCGTGGTAAAAGTATACTGTGCATGGCGAAATGGCACTATCAAAAATCAGCGGCGTGGCAGATGTGGTGCACTACGGGCTATAGATGACAGAGGCGAACGAAGGCTACGGAGATGCGTTCGGGCGAATAGACGTGCAACTGTTGAGCAACTGACCGTCCAGATGAACCAAGGGAATACCAAGAGTGTATCCTCAACAACGGTTCAGCGAACGTTGCTGCGCATGGGCCTCCGCAGCAGATGCCTGGTTAATGCACCTATGCTGACTGCTGTTCATCGGCGACGAAGGCTAGAATTTGCACGCCAGTACCGCAACTGGACGTCCACAGACTGGCGACAGGTGGCTTTTTCCGATGAATCACGTTTTATGCTCCATCGGACAGATGGACGTTGGCGTATACGGCGTGAAACTTCTGAAAGCAAACACCCTGCAACAATTGCCACGGATCCTCAACCGCGTAATCTAGCGCAGCTGGCCACGGCACTGGAGTCGGTATGGCTCAACATCCCAGTGAACACCTTCAGAACCCTAATGGACTCTCTTCCTGCACGTCTCGCAGCGGTCCACTCTGCCATAGGTGGTTATTCTGGCTTTTTACAGGTAGTCAGATTAATGTGACTGGACTATGTATATTTTGATTCATCAATATATAAAGGCAGTACAAATAATTTAAAGTGACATAATATTGAATTGTCGAATTGAAAAGAGTTCGGTTAACCCAGACTTTCTCACTGTTTGTAGGATCGGGAGGCCTAAGCCGCGAAGTCGAGAGACTTTGACAAACCAATAAAATACCAGCTTAAAGGTATAACTTATAACACAAACTGACAGTGACTCTATTGGATTGTACGCAGTAGGCCGACACTGTTTCGCCGGTGCGGCTTTCAGCTGTATAGTCCGCCTTACGGAGGAGATTCGGGGATAAGGGAGAGCCGAGCAATCCACAATACATACATAAAACAGTTAAGTACCCAGAAAGGGAAATGCAAGTGAGTGGCAAGTATCAGCTGTAATGCTGAAGTATCAAACAGCAAGCACAGTGCATGCAATGCAGCAAGTATCAAACATGTAAGCTCAAAAAACTTTCATTGCCTGATAAACTTGTAAACTGTCGAAAAGGTGTGTTAATAAGGCTTAATTTTGTGTTCTCTACCTCCCCAGAAGTTTCTACAGTAGGAAGTATAGGAGGAGCCCACTACGCTGCCACTGCTTTATTGACGAACCTCGTATGAACGGCAAAATTACAATTGGAATGTAACATACTTACTCCACTTCTTCCTGATTGGGACACAGGAACCAATACACGACATCTTTCCCTCGTACACCAAAGGCCAGGAGCTCTTTGGGTTCGTAATTATCCGGTATTGGTGGTCTATCTGGTACCTGGCCTGTGTAGGTGCCGTACGCAATCAGTTCGGGAGCCTCGTTCAAGATAACGCCGCCATCTTGCTCCTGCCGAGACTTGTCCTTATACCAAATGAGACTGCTGTCGTTGTACAGGACAGAGTGAACATCTCGCCAGTTGCTTCCGAAGAATCTGCCTAACAATAAATTTTCGTTGGAATCAAGAATACTGTACCATCGTCAGCGATAATTTTGGAATGTGGTAAGCCACCGTAAACTTATCTAGGTACAGCTTACAGCTTCAGTATGCGTTTATCGCAGTGGCAACGGCCTTGACGCACTTTTAGTAGCGAGTTAGGACAGGTTAAGGTAATCCATCTTTAAAACGGTTATTTCGTTTTTTAAGGCAACCTCAGCAAGCGGAAAGTATTGTAGAAAGTTCTTTCAAAATCCATTAAACTGTCGTTTGATTTCATTGGTTCGTTTGAAATTTTTCTTTGATTCCATTGGTTATTTTACTTTTAAACCATCCTTTCATTGGTCTTTAAAAATTTTTTTCTTTGATTTCATTGGTTCTTTTAATGGTTTTTTAATAGTTGTGGAGTTTTTTCATTTTAATTCATGTCACGGTACAGTGCTGTCTTCTCAAGTTGTATTTTATATACTTATATATTTATATTATACCTATGCAATATATTTTTTAAAACGTTTAAAAATATATTTCTGAAATTTGTTACTTTCCGTTTTAAAAATAAAATTTTTTTTGAAATAATTCTTTCCTTGGCGACTTAAGTGCTCCAAAAAAGCACCAAGGCCATTGCCACTATGATAAACGTAGACTGAAGCTGTACTCTTATTGAATTAACTATTTAGCAACGAACATTTTACTCGCCAATTTGGCGATGGAGTACAGCTTCAGTCTACGTAGCAGTGACAACGGCCTTGGCGCTTTTTTGGCGCCTTTCTAGTAGCGAGTTATGGCAGTTTATGACAATCTCGTCAAGCTGAAATCATTTTGAATATTCTAGAAAGATTTTTCAAAATCCGTTTAACTGTAGTTTGATTTTATAGATTCATTTGAAATAATTCTTTCCTTGGCGACTTTAGAAGTGTTAAAAAAAAGCGCCAAGTCTGTTACCGCCGCTATAAACGTAGACTGAAGCTGTACCGGCGATGGGTCTGTGCCGTGTTCTTGAGTTCTACTAAAGACTTTCTTAAGTGGAGTGTCTAATCTCTCTCTCTCGTAGGATATTATTTTTTGATCTTCTCAAGCTTTCACAGATTGAGAAAGTTTGGATGCTTAAAATATTTAAATGCCAGGGATTGTATGACCGTTAAAGCATTGATTGGTGCGAAAATGGCAATCTTTGCGATGCACAGGAGCACCATGGGAGGTTCTGCCATAATAAACCCACCGTAAACTGTGTGGGGCATACCTTCCTGGATGAGCCAGTTTCTTAAGAGACGTCGGCCACTGGGGAGGCATATGTCGAACATGGAATACATTTGATGTAGAATGTCAAGTAATAGTTTTGTTTTAAAGGTCTTGAATTTATACCATGAATTACACAGTCCAGTAACATTAATGGGACCACCTGTCAAAAGCCAGATTAACCACCTTTGGCAGAGCGGACCACTGCGAGACGTGCAGGAAGAGAGTCAATTAGGTTCCTGAAGGTGTTCACTGGGATGTTGAGCCATGTCGACTCCAGTGCCGTGGTCAGCTGCGCTAGATTATGCGGTTGAGGATCCATGGCAATTGTTGCAGGGTGTTTGCTTTCAGACGTTTCACGCAGTATACGCCAACGTCCATCTGTCCGATGGAGCATAAAACGTGATTCATCGGAAAAAGCCACCTGTCGCCAGCCTGTGGACGTAAAGTTGCGGTACTGGCGTGCAAATTCCAGCTTTTATCGCCGATGAACAGCAGTCAGCATAGGTGCATTAACCAGGCGTCTGCTACGGAGGCCCATGCACAGCAACGTTCGCTGAACCGTTGTTGAGGATACACTCTTGGTAGCCCCTTGGTACATCTGGGCGGTCAGTTGCTCAACAGTTGCACGTCTATTCGCCCGAACGCATCTCCGTAGCCTTCGTTCGCCTCTGTCATCTATAGCCTTTGGTGCACCACATGTGCCACGCTGCTGATTTTGTATAGTGCCATTTTGCCATGCACGGTATACTTTTACCACGGCGGCACGCGAACAGTTCACAAAATGAGCCGTTTCCGAAATGCTTCCACCCTTGGCCCGAAAGCCAATAATCATGCCCTTTTGGACGTCGGATAAATCGCTACGTTTCTGCATTACGCCAACGATTGAAATGCTTTCCGATGCCCTAGGACATCCTTTATATACACTCCACTGCAATGTGCTGCCACCTGCCTTTTGTGATTGGTTATTTCACGTTGACGTCGAAAGTAGGTGGTGGTCACATTATTGTGACTGGACTGTGTATTATTATTTTATTATCATAAAAGGATATCTTGAATTCCATTTACTCCTAGCCGTATCAGCGAGTAAAAAGCGAGTTCTTTGTAAATTAACCCTCCATGTGGTATTGATAAGATATCTCGTCCATCAAGATCTGATGAATTTTTCCAACGACGAGATACCTTGTTATTAAAACATTGCCGATTTGTTTATGATGATAAACTGGTCAATTTTCTTCAAATGACGAGGTATCTAATCCATCAAAATCTGGTCAGTTTTCAAATGATGAAATACTTCGTCGAGAGGGTAGAAGGAGGGTTAAGATACACTGGAATCTTTGATAGTAAAAGTTCTCTCCCTCTGATGCCCAATTAGGTTATTTTTTTTTATAAACAGCTTTTAATACTTTTTTCTGTACAAGTAGTTGCATGCATTTAAACTTTCTTTTCTGATTTTACTTATTGCATTTGAAAAAAATATTCAATAACAAAATAATTTTGTATAAAATAACCAACGACAATTTTTCATAAAGCTTTTGTGAATTGTTTAAAAAGAACAATTTAAATACCACAAGAGTTTCCTAATAATTTATGTTAGCCTAAAAAGTGCAGAAATTTAAAAAATTGAGAAGCATGACAGGAAATTTTGGGTGAATATTTCTTATATATTGGTGTTCGTTTCTGTAATTAGATTCTTATGCATCGTCATAAATAGTGAAACATGTGTCTGTATAATAAATGTGATATAATTGCACAAAAAGTAAAAAGTATGATGCGTTGAACTTACGTTTATGCCAAAGCATTGGTCCACTTTTTAATTCCAGTGACATTTCTAATAAATAGAAAACACACAATTTTAAACAAAAAATGACAAGACAAATCTCGTACGAAAATTAATAGGTTCATAAATAATGCAGATTTTCAAAAGCAACTTCAGGCAAGATTTTATAGTCATAAAGCTTATAAATCCGTGTTTTCACATATTGTTAGAAGATAAACTTTTAAAATATCCCCACTGGTAAGGTTCTATGTTGCTCAGCGGTAATACAAATGAACATTTTAAAGTCCCTTTAGTTTCAATTAATTTCATATATTACTCTGATTTCTTTATTTAATTTTTAAAAAGACCTAAAGGTTAACGTTTCTAAGGCGTTGAAACTTCCATTTTTAGTGTCTGTTTTTGTCTGACTTTTTCTGTCATTTTGACTGAACAGTTCTGGGCAGTAAAGTTGAATTGTCCGATAAAAGTAATGCACAAGAAAGGTTGAACACGGAACATTACGTGTGTGCGTTAAGAAACAGTAATTGGGTTACTACGTGATCTGCTGACTTAATTTCTTCTAGTATTGATTAACAAAAACGAAGCTTTGGTACATTTCCTACTCTTTAGGACCGTTCTTAAAGCTTAAGCTTCCCACCTGCTTAAGTCAGGACGTCGCTCTTCGAAAAATCGTTTGATTTTTCAATTGTGTGTACTCTTCATCAAGCCTTTATACAGAAAATAAATTGGCAGCTGTTCTTTTTATTGTGGTGCCCTAAATGCCGAACTGTCAAACTTAAGCGTTGCGTTTAAAGAATATTTCGACTGGTTTCAGGCAGGTGACGTATATTTTGCAAGTGTGATGTACGGAACTTCGATTTTATTTAATGCTAAACAGCTTGAGCATGTATTTTTGACAGTTTTTTAATTTGAAAATCTTTTTGGGGAATATTTGAGGCCCGCGATCCTTTTTTGATTTCTTCAAACTACTATATTCCTCAATTTCTCCTTTCCTCTTTCTGACATTGCTTACTTGACGTTGTCTGTCTTGTGTTTGGCGCTGTTTGGTCAAATATGGCCTTTGCACCATAAAACCCCAAAACAACCATCCACCTTCGCATTTCGAACGATACCATACTTTACAATTATTTTGCTAAAGATACAAGATTTGGGTTTAAGTTCCGTAATTAGTTTTGTTTACCTATACCTTTCGATATGGAGATGAAATTACATGCATTACTTTCATTATTTTTTTTTATCTTTGATGAGTTATCACGCTACAAAACTGTTATACAAGGAGGCATTGCATGACATAAGCAAACGCACAAAATTAGAGATTGAAAAAGAAGAAAGGGAAATGCTGTTTTATCTTTCGATCACTCCGCAAAAATAAGCCAAATGTTCAGCATTTCACTGACAATACGTCAACTTTGAATTTTATTTTACTTCTATGTCATCCATATTAATTTATATATATTTCACAAGTACATTTGAAGTTTATGCTATATCAGAGGGTTTTATGCACGGTTTAAGTATTACTACACAATTATTATGAACAAAAGAGAAAATGACACTGTTAACACTATTTTAAAAAAAAAAAACGAGTTGCATGATCAAAAATGAGCTCCTGAAGACATCGTAAGAATTTAAATTAAAATCTGTCTGAAAACAATACAAATTTTGCCAAAAGCTCAAATATTTGTTTTTTCATAGCATTATGAGTCAATTAAATCTGAAACTAAATTTGATTAAGGTTATTCATCCCTAATTTTTTGAACATCTCTCTATGGAATATCTTTACAATGCAACAGGCAATGCTTTGTAGTATCTTCCACTCTACAAGTAAAGTAAACAATTCCCATAATTTGTCGTCATCTATTATTTGCCAATAAATTCTCTTTGTAATAGATTGCGTTCTAGATTTGATTATCACGACTAAGTATTACGCAATATTTTATCTTACCGGGAAAATTCTAGTGATGTAACTGACACATTATTATGGTTCTAAACGATTTGCCGATACTTTGAGATCATAGAGTTTGAGACCTTCAGTGATAAATAGTTAAAACTGAGCTTAAGGGGACGCAGTACCTAAAAATCACTCAAAGTATCGAATTTTTTTTTATTGCTTTAAATTAGAGCTATAACCTTTCTAAATAAGTGTGCAAAATTTTAAACTCGTAACTGCATTAATTAAAAAGTTATAGACACTTTTCTGATCCAAGACACAATAAAAATTACGCGCTTCGAAGTAGGTGTGCGACCTTCAGAGACGAAATTTTAAATTTTAATTCAAAGTGTGTTGGCAAGAATATAACGAAGATTCCTGGTGCTTTTACCAAGCTGCATTGGCTCTTGGTATAACTCTTGGTTCGCATATGAAGCATATTAAACGAATATATATCAACGAATCGCATTTTGCAAAAATACTGTCAATTTACCAAAGGCTTGCTTCAACTGAACTGTTACAACGTTCTGTAATGTGTACCTCACAAAACTCTAATGTAAGCATGCACAGTGCAATATGGAGTAAGTGCTCAAAGCAAAGTTGTGCATCACTGCAACGTGTTACGATTGCTGTTTTTAATGCTATCACATAATTCAATGTGGATACTCTAAAAGATATAGAAGGTTTTCAAAAAGAAAACAATCTTTCATTTAGTGTGCATTCTAAACATCTTGCTATCTATAAGGACTATTGTAGAACATAGTTAAGAAACAGAAAGAAGACCAGCAGTATATTTACTAGCTCAGAATGAAATTAAAACTGCACGGCTGCAAAGACAAAACATTCAACTAAAAAAAAGAATGAATTTTGAATTAAACTGGCTACTTTTAAATATACACACTGTTTAATGCCTTTTCAATTATATTTTTAATTTGTGTAAAGTTATTATAAACTGGATACTAAAAAAATTAAAATTCAAAACTGAAAAATTATGTATTGATGAATTTTTGAGTTCACGTCGATAACGAAATGTTTTTAAACTTCAACAAAATAACTTATCCTTACGGGTTATATTTTAGTTAAATAGATTTAAATTTGAGTGAAAAATGTTTTGAATTGCTTTAATTGTTATGGAAATCAACATATTAAGTCCAAATAGCTCTGAGTTTTGTAAATAATTTTTTATACGGGTTTTAAAACTTTAAAAGCATTTTTCTCAGCTTTGGTTTTTTTGGCACTAAAGGGATTCAAAATACTAAGGCTTTTTATGTATCACAGAAAAAGTTTCCAAACTTTTTACACTTATTTTTATATATCTTTAGAATAAAACTGTGTATGGATTTACATCTAAGTGCTATATTTATTTTTTTAGAAATAGTTAAATATAAACATTTTTATTTTCGGTGGTTTTTGTATCATTTTAGCTTTAAAAAATTGTATAAAATTAACTATGTTTTTTATTTAAAAATCCATACACAGTTTTCTTAAGTATATTTAAAATAAAGTTGAGAAAAAAATGTGAAGCAAAAAAATAAAAATTGAAAGAGTAGAAACATTTTTAAAAAATTCAAAAAAATTTGTAAAAATTGATTTTTTTTAAAAATTGCTCATTTGACAAGATTTTTTCTTCTAAAATCAACTTATTGCTTACAAAACAATAGACAAACAACAATATTTTAATTCTAATATTAAAATTGAAGAAAATTTTAAAAATGGTAATGCGTCCCCTGAGCTTAAAGCATTCAGAAGATTTGGAGTAATTTATTAATCCATCAAGCGTTTCGACAAAAAATCTAATAATTCATTTTTGTCGGATCATTTTTGCTAATGACAAGAAATCTTTTTTAGACAAAACTATTTTATTACTCCAAGGGAAAGGAAGATGTAAGACACAGCACTGGACAGATTTGGTGACAGTTTGGATCATGAACCAGATACTATAATTATCATTATAGGGCAATTTTTGCTTCGAAAATAAGCCACGCAGGCTGTCTCAATTTTAATTTATAATGAGTTAAACCACAAATTGTCCATTTTTCTCAGAACTCCATTCATCGAGTAGAAGTTCCTATGTTTTTATTTCCATAGCAACTTGGAGCTGCTAATGTTTACATTTCTAGAGATGTCTGGGTATATGTGCAAGAAAAAAAAAACTTGGAGACATAATTGATTAGCGAATGACACAAATGTATCTGAATAACCTTTAAACAATTGTTTTCCTTTTATGTTTATAGCAAAATGCTTTAGCGTACCCTATTGCAATACACATGAAATATGTACATGAAGAGAAATATCGCTATTGTTTGAAGAATAGTTTAAAAATCCAGTTTTTTCAAAATTTAAAGAAACATCTGTAAATTTTAATATTTTCCTCTCTTTTATTCATTTTTATATTCCGTGAAGTCTTTCATCAATCATTTTTGTTGATGGGTTTGAATGTAATGTTGTTTTTCATTATTTAACACTATTTTTTCTCACGCTATGATAGAGAAAAACAAAGGAGGTCATAATTGATTTTGCCAAATAATGTTGCTGCGGCTATGAAATTTTACACACATAACTCTGAAAGGATGTATGATTTATCTAAACAATCAAGAAATTTCAAAATTTTTGGTGTTTTTAGGATAGTTAATGTACGAAATTGTTTGTATTGGCTGTCGTTTTTGAAATGCCTGAATTCATGAAATTATTTCTTAGTTCAAATGGGGTTCAATAGGGTTAAAAAATTTCTTTTATTTTCATTCTAATTGTCTCAGACATCTTTATCTCTGGCGTCGTGCGTAATAACATCAATAGGTCGTCTAGTGTATACTCAAATGTTTTTCACAGTTCAATATATGTACAGTACAAGCAGATACCTGAAAATTGACACGATTATAAATATTTATTGCCAAATAACGTTTGTTTTGCTATGATACTAAAATTCCTAGAAATTTTTTTTATTAACTAATGGGACTATGACATAATTTGATAATAGAAAAAATATATAATATATTGGTTATCTATTTCAAGAGGAGAGTAAATGGTAAAAAGTTTGAAATTTGATATTATGTATGCGATTGTGACATGTATTTACAAAATGCTTTTCTATCAGTGAAAAATATTGCATACTGTGGATATAAAATTATATTATGTAGGCAGCAAAATTCGTAATCGAATTAATACTTTTTGGTCCGTATTACCTGTACTATCTAAGAATTACGATACGAAAAATTCAGGAAAAGTAATATAAAAGCGTGTAAAACCAATATTTATATGTATTTGTATTACTTGTTAAATATTAATGATTCGTTTGAGTCTGCCAAAGTTATTCAACTTCACTTGGGATCAATTTAATTAATGATTAATCGATATTATTATCTGACTGTATAACAGGTAAAAACTTTCGTCTGAAAATTTGCACTTACTAAAAAATTCATATAGCTGACTGATGGATTAATCTGATCATTATGTGTTTACCATGTAACATCTTTAAAATTAAGTTTGCGAAACCTATATACTGCTCATATTCTTCACCCTTTTCAAATACCCAATTTCACATTTTTTCATACTTTAACTAAATAAAAAAGTGTTAACATTATATTTAGTTACACGTAAAGAAATTCAAACGATATAAATTTATTAGAAAGTGTAAATTGTTTTTAAGTCTTTTTTAAACTTGGATAAAATAAGAAAAACCAGGATAGTTTTTAAAGAAATTTATAAGCAATTGGTTTCATAATTCTTTCTTATTAAATAAAATTTAGTTGTAGACATCTTGACACAGTATTTAAAGAAATATTTTATAAAATTTGACATGCTAGTAACTTGCTATCATTTCCAAGATCTTGGTATCATATACATGTATTTTATTCTCTTACAATAAGTACGGGGTGATTTAAATAACTTTTAGCAAGAAATCTTTAAACGTTCCAATTATTTATTACCTTAATTAAATGTGTATTTCCAAACAACTCCATTTTTATTTTTATTTGTCATATTTTCGAGTATCTTTAATTATTTAATTTAAATAAAATAACATATTATACAGAGTTGTATATAATTTTTGGTAAAATGATTTATCCATACATTCCTTTAAAAAAGATACTCTAAAATATGAAAAATAAAAATAAAAATGGAGTTGGTATACATAATTTGTATATAGCTGTTACACATCGCTCGATGTATGAGTTTAGCAGCTGGCAAAATATTTAAATATTTAGACATGTCACCGTTTGAAAATAAACAATTCAATTTTCAATTCGACTAAACGTCCAATAACAAAAACATGAGTCACCGTAATACTTTTAATGTAACTAAATAATGGTCGATACTCTTCATTACTTCTCAACTTTCCTCCTACAAACACGTGAGTTCGATAGGTTCTATTGCCAAAACAGAAACGTAATACACCTGCGCTATCGAAAGCGTGCATATACAATCAGCTGAAACCGGGGACAGAAGCTTCTAAAAAACTACTGACTTACTCGACACCTGAACGGAATCTGCATCACAGCAGCCCATGGTGAATCTGGAATATTAACTTAAACACCAGCTCTTTATTTGTTCCAACTCGGGATATGAAATGGAACATCGGCTTGGAATGCAACGATGTTTGCGGAACGTTTACGAATGCCAGTTAGTCCCGCCCTTTCTCTATCGATTTCAAGCGGATTCTGTAGATGTAAGGAAGGTCGGTCGATGGCTCCGGATATTTTATATACGACTGATATCAAGAATTCTTGGAAAAATGGAGATGGGGAGGAAAGCGATTTCGGGTTGCACATGAGTGAACAGTTCATTGTGTGATTTGTAAGGTGCAAGTTTCAAAGGCCAAGCACTTTGGGGTCTAATATTTTTATGGTTGGGTCCGTATTCAAAACCTCTGGATATTTCATGTATGATTATTATCAAACATTCTTTTAAATGAAGATGGACATGGAATCTGATTTGTCTGGAGACAGAGACGCCAATTCTTAGGGGCCCAAAGACGATCTTAATAACGTTATGACTGCGGTCCATGTTCAAAACCTCTAGATGTTTTACTTATTTAGAAAGGAAGACCAGCCGAGAAAAGGATTTTGGTCTGCATATGAGTAAATATAAGTTTACTGTCTAATTTGTTCAGATGACAGCGGCTGCAATTACAAGGAGTCCAAGCAACTTGGGTCGCAGTACCTTTATGGTTATGGTCCATACAAACGTGCCGATAATGTTGATAAGGTCTGCAGACACAAATTGAAGAGTGGCAAAAATACAAATTTAAAGCAACTGGGAAACTAAAATTGATCTGAAAATCGAATGAAATTGATCTGAACGATGGAACGTGACGTAATGCATAAAGGATTGAAATTGCGGAAATGTAAGTAAAAAGAAGCAAGCTAAAATCAGTAATTTGTGTGTCAAGCTATAGTAGTTATACCTGCTTGCACCTTGTGCTCATTGACTGAAAAAGGTTTCGAATACGGCTGTATGTGAAATGTCGTTTCACACAAATTCAACACGCATCCACAATTCGCCAATTGTGACTGTGGTTGAAGGCATATGGATCAATTTTTGAGCAATTATATCAAACAAATGTTTGATGGGAGACAAATTGGGCGACGAAGCTGTTCAAGGAAGATGCGATAGTTGTTAGTCGCAGAAGAAACGTTTTGCAATTCAAGCAACACGGAGACGAGCACTGTCCTGTTGAAAGACAGCTCCAGAGAGAGTGCATGAGAAATATGACTTCTGTTTCCAAGACCGCTGTGGTGTACCGATTACTGTTGATAGTGCCTGTGATCCGTATAAGGTGAGGGCTTGAATGAAATGAAATAACACTTTAAACCATGAACCCTGGTGTCGGGCCACTATGACGTTTTGCACTGTACCTTTCCAGATTGGATTGGACGCCGTAGGCGGACACTGTTTCACCTGTGCGGCTTTCAGCTGTATAGTCCGCCTTACGGAGGAGATTCTGGGATAAGGGAGGGCTGAGCAATCCACAATACATACATAAAACATTTAAGTACACAGAAGGGGAAAGGCAAGTGAAGGGTAAAACGTGTAAGCACAAAAAGACAAAATGACAAAAGAAGAGGATGACAAAGTTTGAAAAATGGACACAGAACAAAATGAGAAAACAAAAACAAACCAAAGGACATAAGCATAAACAAAAGACAAAATCAATCAGAACAAAACAAAAACACAAAATCATTAAAAAAAAAATGTTAGAATGTTAAATACAGAAGTCAGACAGCCAAAATGACCTATAAAAGTTTCGAAAGAAAAGCAAAGTTATTTTGAGAACTTTCGACTTCTCAGCTCTCACAGATGTAATCAATGTTGGAGCTGAGAAATTCCATCACTTTAAGGATTTTGTGGTAGCATTGTCTGTTCTTGGCAGTATTTTGGCACCAATGTGAGTAGTGTTGCAGAGAAGGTTTCAGATGTCGTTCCCCACTGTATTTGCTAAAAAGAATCCGGCCGTCAGGGGTTACGCTCCAACTAAATATTTTAATGTAATTTGCTCTTGTCGCCATTAAAACCTCTAACATTTATGGTATAGAGGTAAAGGAAGTTACAGTAATGGAACTACAAGTTATCAAGCAGATCTTCTGCAAGTAATGCTAGGAGATAATCCCCGACGTCACCATTTTTCACTGTTATACAAATGTTGTGGATATCGCTGTAAATTTCGTCACAGTCATGAATAGGAAGTGCCTATCTTCTCTTTTTGACACTTCCATAGATGTTCAAGATGCCTCTCGATGATGCTTAGAACCTTCTGTCCATTATCAAGTACGCATAGCTGTACTAGTGCGTTTCGTACAAAACATACAGCAATATCACGATACGACAGATCGCCTACTCTCACCTTAATCATTCTTCCTTTCTCAAATTTGTCAACTGTTCATAATATTGTCTCATTGTGTGAAGAGGCATGTTTACGTACTAGCAAAGAAATACTAATTAAATTCACTTCCAATAAAAAGTTTAAGATTGGCTTCTTAGGGATTTCTTTTATATCTCTCGAGTAAAACATTCCAGCCTGAATTCGCAGTCATCCATCCTGTTTGCATTCTATGCGTAGATTTTAATCATTTGCATTAGCCATGATAAAATATTTTTCTGCAAAATTTCCAGTCTATCCAACAACTCTTTCTTAGTGCTGTATTTTCAATGAACAGCCCTTGGTGATTAATTTGCCCACCCACACATGTATGGATTTCTTTTCTTCGTGGAATTAAAGTACACCGGTATTATTTTTAAGCCCTACATGGAAAAAAAATTGTTACAACCTAGAAAGCAGTCTTCATTATAGTACAAACACACTTCTCAACTTTCCCATGGTCTCTCTTAGATCCCGAGTATTGGTACCATGGTATCAGTTACCCTCTCAAATTTAAAAGTATTAACATACTGCCTGCTAATCACCTTATCTGTCTACATTATGTGGTCTATGCGCCAGATAAACCTGTCCTGAAGGCCGTATAGGGTCTCTGGGTCACGTAAACTTGTCTGGAGAGCCTGTTAACCTATCCAGTTGACCATATGAGATCTGAAAGCCTGATAAAAATATTTTGAGGGTCGGAACTGGTCTGCATAGGGCCTATCTGGTCGGCTGGTCTGATAAAAAAAAATTTGGGTGGACCTAATTTGGTCTGTGGGCTGGGTTAACCTGCCTGGATGACCATATTAGGACTGCGGAACTGATAAAAAATTTGGTGGACCGCATCTGGTCTCCGTGTCTGAGATCAATGCATTCGTTACAGCTCATTTCTTTCGCATACGTTTTTTTATTGATGGGCTGATTAAACCTGCTAATGATTAGAACAGCTATTTCTCAAATGGCTAATCAATGTGCGTATTAAATCCTCCGCTGAAAAGACTGGATGGAGGCTTAAAATTTTTTCAAGAACATTGTTTTTCAGCCAACTTAGTTTCCCAATTCCAGGGAGCAAAATGCTGATTAGTTACTTTTCAATTTATTAAAAATACACATTCTTCGTGAAGATTATATTTTATAACAGAAAATTTTATTATTTCAAAGTACATTTTCAACTACGAAAAATGCACGCAATATATGGAACATGTTCCATGTTGTATCTTGCATACATGAGCTTATGCAGAAAATTTACATTAGTTTAAAGAAAAAGTAAATTTAACAGAAAACCAGTGTTGAACATTCACAAACAAACGCATTATATGATATATCATGCAATCTATATAAATAAGAATGGAGTGTTTGTTTGTACATTCAATATTTTCGACCCATTTCAAGTTTTCTATCCGTTTTGGACCCTTCTGATGCCGAATCCGCCTTTTTCTCGTTTGGTGTCTGTCTGTCTGTCTGTCTGTCTGTTTGTCTGTCTGTCTGTATGTTGTGCCCTATACACGTCCACACGGTTTAAGATATTTTCATGGAAATTTGCATACAGTGAGTACTTATCTTCATTTAGTGAGTGGAATTGGTTGCGAAAGTCTGTCTGTCCGTCTTTCTGTTCTATGCTCGATTTTGTGTTTGTGTGTTTGTGTAGGCATCACATAAATTATATTCTAGATATTTTATTACAATGTATTTTATTTTATACATTATCTAATAGTTTAGTGAATGCAATATTAAACATGTCTTTATTGGTATATTTAGATGAGTTTCATGCTAAAACACCTGAGTAAGTATACTTAAATCAACCATAATTTGGTAGTTTCGGAAAAATTGGAATGTCTATTGAATATTACGATTACTTCGATTGTTTTACCAGTACTGCTGAAAAAGTAATTATTCTTCAAAAAATCATATTTTTTAATGGGATTTCAGCTCTGATACTTCATTTATTTCGAGTCTTATTTTTGTTCTTTGCTCAATGAAAACGATTTCGGAATATTTGAGACAGACGATATTTTTCAACGAAACGAGAATGAACAAGATCGCGTGAGCAGTGATATTTTCTGTTTCTTTCGCTCTGAATTAATTTCACATTTCTAAATTTTGTGCACTTTTAGTTGTAAGTTGTGGCAACTGTGCGAGATCAAGAGATAAAAATGAATCACAAATTAATATCTTTAGAACAATTATTTCCGACATCTTTTATTTTGTTTTATTTCGCGGTTTTCTGTTTTAAATATTTATTATTTTAATATATATGTTTTCCTTCTTATCACACGCAACAGCACCACACAGTATTAGACTTAAAAATGTTAGGTAAGTCAATATAAAATTTCAGTAAATTTTAAGTGTAATTATGCCATTATTGAAAGAATAATGCCGTTATTTAAAGAATAATGCCGTTATTTAAAGAATAATGCCGTTATTTAAAGAATAATGCCGTTATTTAAAGAATAATGCCGTTATTGAAAGAATAATGCCGTTATTGAAAGAATAATGCCGTTATTGAAAGAATAATAATGTTTAACAATCCGAACTAGAACTTTTTCCAATATTAAAAAATTCGTTGTAATAATGACAAGAGAAGATTGCAAAATTTCACAATGTCGCATACCGGAGGCAAGAGTGCCACAAGTAAAAAAAAAATATTGTTTTGTTGACTATGAGTGCGAGAGCACTCGCCGTAAATCATAATTTTTATTAATTGAGTTGAATATGAAAAGAACTTAAGAAAGAGAACTCTAAATCTCCCTCAAAATCGTCTTTTGTAGTATTAACCTTAGTGTCACCTTTCGTCATTTTGTAGCTTTGTCATAAAGCAAGGGTGCGATGTATGTGAAATGTATACATGAATGAATATGCATGTGTAAGATATGTGTCCAAAGTAAGTTGTAGAAATTATAAAGGTATTCAAATAAATTTTTATTCTCCAAAAAACGTGAGTCATTATATATTTTGATTATCTCTTAAATTTAGAGTAAACCAATTCAAACCGAGTAAGGTCGGGTATTTTGCTAGTATAATAATAATATTTGTATTTATTTTTGCACATAAATGAACTTTTAAGAGGACATCTAAAATATATTCAACACCCTCGAAATCTAAAAAAACTTCTTAAAGAGTCAATTATTGAGTGACTCTCAAAACAGAACATGGATGCCTTCTAAAATAGAAGCATTTTACAAAGACTCCAATAGATTTTGAAAATCATCTGTTGAAATATTACAGTGTGCCATATTACGTGCACTTAAACTTATATATGAAATTATTAGTGTTATTGACCAATAATTTCCCAAGCTGGTGTTTTTGAATACCTATAAATAAATGTGTATTGTGGGGGATTCATTAGCATATTCCAATCACTATAACTTATGTCCAAATGGATTTTATTGACCCTCATACATAAGGTTTTATCCTCATAAATCATGTTTTATATTTGTAAAGTGAGTTAAAATTGAACATGCTTCAAAAAAATTTACCCTCCAAGTGGTCTCGTCCATTAAGATCTGGCCAATTTTGCTAACGACGATATCATCAAGATATTGCTGATTATATTTATGACGACGAGATCAAGATCTGGTTAGTTTTCTTCTAATGACGAAATATCTTGTCCTACAAGATCTGGTCAGTTTTTTCCCAAGGACTTGATTTCTCTTCGTATAAACTACAAGGAAGGTTAAGAACGAAAAATGGTGGTTTCATACTCTTCCTGGTGGAACCCAACCTCCAAATGCCTTCTCTAGTTCCACAGCGCATGCTATCGTCAGTGGATCATTATTCTTCCTGCTTACGACTTGAATTCCATAAGGCATACCTTGCTTATCTAAGCCTATGGGACACTGCGTGGTTGGTAATCCAAGAAGATTGAATACAGACATATAGCAGCAACTGGGGAGCAGGGGATATATCTCATTGTGGAAAGTTGCCGTTTTAGGAAATGTAGGCAGCAGGAGCACCGTTTTATCATCCTCAAGAATTTGATCGAATGCTTCCTCAAGTAATCTAAGAAGCTTCCTGTAACGTGGAATATTGCTTTCGCTGTATGTTAATGAACTTTTGAAGGCATGAAACAAGAAAAGGGGCGCTTCAGAGAGAGTGGACTTTCCGATGAAATATTTGAGTAAGTCATTTGTTTCGTTTAGGTGTTTTCCTTTTCCGCATGTGACCAAATCCTTCAGGTCTTTCCTTTTGTCGAGTCTGGACATGATGTCGTAAACTTGACTCTTGGCTGCGTTGAATAGGAAGGGAATGACGATTTCCTTTGCTTCAGAATCATGGTTGCTATGAAAGTGATGGACCGCCTGTGAGGAAAGAAGGCAGTTGAAATCAGTAAAAATAATAATTTATTGGATACACAGGGTGCAGTGTATCCTCCATAAAGCATAATATTAAAAACTTAAACTACTAGCAAAAAAAAAACTATCAGATTTTATTTTGATATGAGCGTGTTATATTTATTTAAATGGGCAAAATCAATTATATCAATAGAATAGGAAAGGAACGACTATTGTCTTTGCTTTAGAACTATAGTTGCTTCGAAAGTGGTGGACAGACTGTGAGAAAAGAAGGCCAGTTGAAATAAGTAAAAATAACAATTTATTGGATGCACAGGGTGCAGTGTATCCTACATAAAGAATAATATTGAAAACGTAAAATAATAGCAAAGATAAACTGTCAGCTTTTATTATGATACGAGCGTGTTATGTTTAATTATTACTTAGGCAAAATCAACCATATCACTTGAATTAAAACTTTATTGTTTAGTGGACAGTACATAGACTAACATGCCCTTTTGGAGATTGGGAGGTGATATCACTAAGTTCTTACATTGACAACAATCTGGCTTGACTACCCTTGTTGGTAATTCTTTTAATCTAATCTCTTTTCAAACTAGCAGGCCACGGTAGCGCAGTTGGAAGAGTGGCTGATTAGCAACCGAAGGGTATGGAATTCGAAACTAGATACAATTAACGACTATAGTGTACACGGAGATTGGCGCACGTCAAATCTGTCATGGTATCAACTGTCTCACGTTGGCTTGATGTGAAATTTGAAAGAGAGTGTTGTCAGCTCAGGTGTTGATGCTGTCATCTGACCGTGTTTCAAAATTACGAGTAGTTGTCCTCTGATCATTATCCTGGAACATCGCCAATTGACCGTTATTGTTGCTCTGATGTGGAGTTAATTCAACTACCTACCTTTTGTAACTATCACATTAAGCATAGATATATTACAGAAAACAATGCAAACAATATGAACAATCAACATACCTTTCGTAAACCTTGCGCAATTGCTTTGTCAACTCTATAAGTAAGTGGATGCTTCACCTCCGACATGTAACAAATTTTTATTTGTTTAAAATCAACCTATGTGAAAGAAACGATTTTTTCAGTGTAAATAACGTTACGAGGTTAGAATAAAGAATTTTTGGTTTAACAAATACAAACGTTTTCGATTTGGATGAATCTCACTTAAACTGCTCGACACAACACATATAGCTCAACAAGGGAGAGCTATGCAATATAGTAAAGTATCATTTCAATCCGGGTTTATGTTTTAAAAATAACTGATTTTTACAAGTAGGGCATCTCTCCCATGCAAGTGAGGCATCTCACTCGGAACTTAGGGAGAGATAGCCAAATGTAGCATGACAAAATTTTATTATTTTTTCCATAGAAAATTTACAATGCAGAAAAAACAACTATTCCGAATTGATAAACAATAACTATTATGTATTGCCACAAAGTTTCGTTTTTATTGTTAATACCCAATTTATTTTATGACTTATTTCCCTTAAGTGGGGCATCTGTTTCGGTATTACCTCAAGCCAAATTCCATGGAAAGGGAGCGAACGTAATTAATTTAATGACTCAGAACACGAAATAGCATAAAACAAACATTAGAATAACTACACAGCTGGCCCCCCAAATTGCAACACCAAGAAAGACAAGATATATCACAACAAAATTTATTTTGTAGATAACATGTTGGCCAAGTATCAAATGATTAAATTTATAGACTTCTGTGAAGTGTGGTACCTGCCGAAATCAGTAGCCAGAGTAGCCGCCATTGTTGGAGATCACCGCTGCCACACGACTCGGCATTGATTCAAAGAGACTTTGGATGTGTTTTTGGGGTACAGCTGACCAAGCAGCTTCCACGCGTTGCCAAAGTTGATCTGGTGGGGCAGCTGGGGACGTAATCTGGGTCAATCGTTGAGCAACCATGGACCACATGTTTTCTATCGGCGAAAGATCCGGAGAGCGAGTTGGCCAGGGAAGCAATTCAATTTGGCGATTGACGAAGAACCCTTGGACAACGCGTGCCACGTGTGGTCGCACATTATGCTGTTGAAATATGGTCGTGCCCTCCTGCATCCAACGATCACATATCCGCATTGCAGTTGTTTGGTTTCGTCCAACACGACTACCGATTTCCATGAAAGATAATCCACAATCTCGGTAGGCCACTATCCTTCCTCTGTCGAACTCGGATACTTGATCAAAAGATAATCGCCGTTTTCTACGAGGCATAATTGATCGTTTTTTTTTTTAAACCACAAGAAAAACACAATTGCCGTACTTGAAATCGTCGAAATCTCCAAGCCTTAAATAGCGCTTTGAAGTGACGCCACAGGCGCGTGTGATGTGCGTCTGCGCTGAAATTCTAATCATTTGCATACCTCACCTCTGCTAATGCATGTTGTAAATTTCATATTATTTGCATGCTTCCTTCAGGGTGTTGCATTTACGGTGGCCAGCAGTGTACTTGAAATACCTTAATCACTTCAATCTCATCAGTGGGTAAGTTTTATTGAAGATGGTTTATTATAACTGAGATCATTAATTGTGATAATAGGTTAGCCATATTCCACAGATAGTGTGAAAAAATTTATTTGATGGTGCAGACCACAAAATGGCACTAAACAGATATTAAAATATGTATTTAAAATCCATTTCATCCATACTTTATTGCAATTCGGAATTAAAGTAAAGCAAAATGACAAAATATCGGTTTTGTAATCCATCGATACTTTTTAGTATGTAATATAAACAAGTCAAACTACATGTATTTGATAGTAGATATATCAAAGACATTCAGATTTTCATTTAAAAAATGACTGCAATATTCCCAATTAGATAAGGTAATGTTTTATTGGCTGATTTAAAGTCAACGTATTAAACAATTGACTCCATTAACCAACTGAGGTAATTGACAAAAAAGCAGTAAAGCTAAATTACATTTTAAGTTGATGCAAGTTTTACCAATAAAGTTACTCACCGCTTGTCCAAAACGCAATGGAATTTTGCTTTCCATTGTAAGAACCCTCATGCTAACAACCAGGTCTTCAGCATACCTGCACATGGGACCGGTGCATAGATACTTTTGCATTACTGCAATAGGTGGATAGGTTCCCCCATTTGGCACCAAACCTTAAAATGTGAAGCATTTCACAACTTTAATACCGATGTCTTAGTACATCAGTAAAATAATAAGATCGTATCGTCAGCCTAGAAGTGAAACACGCCAAGTCAAAAAACCCAGATTATTCAACACTTTTTCCTTAGTCACCAAAAGTGTTTCGTTCTTGCAGGTCCTTGTGGTTTATCTTTACGTTGTAAACAGCCCTGTAGCGACAAGACTCTGGAGCAAAAATCTGTTCCTAACTGTGTCACCAGTTCTGGGAAAAAGACAATTTGTTTTCCTACAGTTTTGTATCGACGATATATCGCGTCATCAACAAAATTGGCCGAATGTTGGACAAGAAATATCGTCGAAGAACATGGAGGGTTAAGAAGAAATCAAACCTCCATGCAAAGAAAAAATCGTTTAGTGTTAATTGTATGTCACCAGTTTAAAGATCACAATACTCTGGTCTAGAAAAGCTGAAATACTCATTCCTTGAAAATTTTGACTTAGTGTGCTGCACTTGTAAACCCAACGATATACCTTCACAAAACATAGTTTCCGTGCGCGAATATGTCACAATAAACGCGATGTAGCCATTGGCATTGTGTTTAAAGATTAAAACGCTGATGTTTTGAAAACATCGACATCGATGTCGCATCCCTAGTTGGTATTGCGTTAAAAGATTAAAACGCTGATTGATTAACATACAATATAACAGATCATACACTGAAAGCAACTTGAGAATAGAGCCCAGGAAATATTCTAAGGAAAGAACCAATTGAATAATTCTACAGGTTGAAAAGAATCATGGATTTTTCTCACAATATATGTTGTTCTTTAATAATATTCTGGGGTGAAAGCAATGGTACACTACACTATCTACCAATACGTATTTGGACACCAATGCAAATATGACGATATCTGCTGTCCTGATATACGATACATCCGCCATCCGCCGTTAAATATCATGTAGGAAACAACATTGGCATTAGTCGCATACAAGATGCTCCGAAGAGCAGTTATTTCGAGAAAGGTGTAATCGTCGGGTATCACAGAAATGGCCGATCCTTAAGGGACATATTTAGAGAGCTGAATTACCCAAAATAGACAGTGGCCAATGTGATTCAGAAGTGGAAGGTGAGCGGCGATTGTCGGAATGTGCCCCGAGTCGGCAAACCCACGAAACTTTGAGATAGCGACCGACGGGTGCTGTCCAGAGAAATTCGGAAGAACCGCACCCAACCGATGGTCCACCTACTCCAGGAGTTTCAACATGCATCCGGGAGTGTTATTTCTATTAATACCATCCGTAAGGAAGCACATCTGCTTGGTTTTCATGGTCGTGGTGCCGCCCATAAGCCTTTGATCACGAAATTCAACCGAGCTGCTCGGTTAATGTGGTGCAAAGCACGTCGAAAGTCGACCGTAGATCAGTAGAAACGGGTTCTCTGGAGCGACAAGTCAAGGTTCATCCTCTACCGCTCGGATGGTAGGGTCTGGCGTCTGCCTGGAGAACGCCTCTTGTCAGAATGCATTGTGTCCACGGTATAGTTCGGCGGAGGTGGAATTTTGATCTGGGGTGTTTCTCCTGGTATGGACTGGTACCCTAGGTCCAAATTCATGTTAAGCTCAACGCCGAGGCCTACTGCATTATTTTGGATGACAGTGTGCTCCCTACGTTGTGGCAGTTTAACGGGTTGGACCCATGTTACTTCCAGAACCACAACGCCAGCTGTCATATTGCGAGGTCCATCATGAATTGGTATGGTGACAATGAGGTTAACCGAATGGACTGGCCTGCCCAGAGCCCAGGCCTGAACCCTATCCAGAACCTCTGGGACGAGTTGGATCGCCGAATTAAGGGGTGCTACAACCGTCCAAAATCAGTGAAGAACATTGTGACATTGCACATTTTATTTTTATATATAACTGACCTATGTCAGTGTACGTCTACCTCGTGGACACAACCCCTGCAATCTCGGTCTGCAATGGACGCACAACCCCCCACAAAAAGCCGTTAACAAGTCGCTGAACCCAGGGTAGGGGTGCGTCAAGAAGCTCCCTGGCCAAAGAACTGTGAAAAACAAACCCATTAAGATGCCAGAGCGATCTTCTTCTTGGGTTGGGAGAAGGAAAATCTGCACCTCAACGTGACAAACTGAAACAAGAAACGTTTCTGAGCACATTAAGCAGACAGGCTTTCTCTCAACTCATCTCTACAAAACAGAATCTATAAAGAGATGGAACGTCAATTTTGGAGACACACGGACACTTACGCACCTTCCTGATTCACCCACGCACCAAAACCGACTCCCGCTTGAGAACGACTATGGATTCGCCGGTAAAAGGCGATAACCTCTAATGCGCGTGAATACCGCGCCTGATTCGGGAGCCATCGTGGTGTTCTAATTCTCTCCCTCATTTTCCTTTTTTTTTTTCGTTTTTTGATGTTCCAATACCTTCTGCCTTTCATCCAACGCGCTAGATGGGCTTGGAGATCAAAATATAATTTAAATAAAAAGAGGATTTAATATGAAAATGGTGTCTCTCATCTTTCCAGGTATGTTGATTTTCTTTCATTCCTAGGTGATTCTCTTTCTGCAAAAACAATCTACACAAAAAGGTCTCCTGGTTATTGTCAACTCTTTTTATACCACTATCGATCATTCCTACCAAACACATTTAACGCAAACGTTCTTTCCAAATTAATCTCTGACGGTATTACCTTAATTTAATACCATGTCTATACCAAGTCATACGACAAACATGTCTTCTCCAAGCCGAGTGGAAGAAAATACCACTAGCCGTCATACAAGGACTTGTGGAAAGTATGCCCCGGAGGGTTGAGGCTGTAATTGCCTCTTGTGGAGGCTCTACCAACTATTGAATATGAATAAATTCTGTTTTTCTTTTCTATCACAGGTGTCCAAATACTTATTGGTAGATAGTGTACTAGGAAATCTTATTTCGCGGACTTTATGAATAAAAGAGTCTCTTTAAAACACACTAGGGGGGCTCTCTCTTCACGTTAGTTGCTAAGAATTTTGCATGCTTAAAATCCGGAAACAGCTGGACCAAATGACATGACATTCGGTAACCGAGGTTAAATTTTTATATAAATCTGAAACGTCGTACCAAAATGCTCTGCTGTCAATAGAAATTATGAAGCTTCCGCTCAATTTCATGTTATACACAATACAATAAAAAGCGCTCTTTTGAGACCGATCAAACCATAGGTAATAAACCCCCGCGTAAACAGTCGTTAGATTCTCATTTATCATTTCACCCAAAGGAATGTAGAAAGATACGTGTTGGAAGTATTACTTCATAGGAACGTTGCGTTCAAGCGAATTGGAACACATTTGTACAAATGTATTTGGTGCGTGTATGAGTGTCATATAAAATCAAATCGACGGCCGTTACAATCCATGACAGAAATTTTTTTTTATTCTTTAGAGATGTCAGGTTTGATCGATAATGTCTGAATTTTTCGAACGTCTCAAGAAAGGGCCTTTAGAAGAAAACTCTATAAATAATTTTACTTAGCATGTGAAGATGTTCCATCTCTTTAATGAGATTGGTTTTAGACTATTTAAATCATAAAATAGTATTATTTTTAGAATGCAATCGTGTTTAGTTCAAAACAAAAATATGAACTTTAGAATACTATTGTTTCAAAAAATAGGAAAAAGAATCTGAATCATATGAGGTAAAAATAGTTTAAGACAAAAGTAACTAATTTAGCTTTTCAAATTTTTTAAATAACTATGTTAATAATGTTTAATAACTTGTACTTTTGTTATGTAATTGCACAAAACCTCAAACGAATTAACCTCAAAGTTGTTTTTAACAATACAAAATCCATTTCCACAGTCTGTTAACCCTCCTGGTGGCTGTCTCAACGAGATATCTAGTCATTAGCAAAACTGACCAGATCTTGATGGACGAGATATCTCGTTAGAAAAAAAATGGCTACATCTTAATTTCGTCCTTCTAAAGAGATCGGAAATATCTTGATGACGATATATTCCGTTGAAACCACTTGGAGGGTTAAAGATCCCATTCAAACCTCCAACAAGTGAGGAATAAGCATACCCTGTCATATACCCTATGCATGTGGCGAGGGTGTAAGACAAAACAAACGAACTTCGAAATTAAGGTGGTAAGAAAACATGCGTCAGAAATAAGGAAATCAACAAATCCTACGCACTGTTGAAAATTTATCACCAGTTCGATTTCAAACAAATGAAAGTGGTCTAATCTCCGAGGTCTATTATGGAGTTAAGTTACATTAGAGAAGCCTTACCTATTTATTGAGTTGCCGAATATACTAGTGCTTCCCTATCTTCCCATACGGGCTTGAACGAAATTAAAAAGAGTTAATTAAAAAGACATCACTTAGGTGGCAATACTATTCAGGAAAAGATATTTAAACTCGTATTTCTATCGTTGTTTAATTCTGTCCTGATCATGGTGGACGTTTTGCTATTCTGAAACAATTAGTTATCATTTTTAAAGGGAATACGTCTTTACAATCGGAATAATACTGGGGGCATGCATGAAAGGTCGAGCGTTGCAAAACATCATTAAAACTATTGTCTTATGATTATTAGAAATAGCAAAAACATACAAAATTTAAATACAGCGTTGTGTAGACAAAGGATATCCGTACCCGACATGACCTTCGGACCGTGCGCAGGCGCATTCAGCACGGGTCCTCAATGTGCATAAATTCTACTCTGCTGGACGAACATTTCGCAGGTGTAACTTTGGATTGCTTAGAGTGAGGATTGCGTAATAGGCGTCATTCGTAAGTGCTTCTAATCACAGACCTTAAAACAATATAATTCATCCTTCTATATTAATATCAAACTACATGTTATTCGTTCAAACTGTAAAGTAATTGTTGAATATTCAAACAAAACAATCATTCAAACTTTTTATGCCTGCTTCCTTCATTCCATAATCCAACATCAGGCCGGAGTATTCACGTCATAACTATGATTTGTGTTCTCGACACAACCTACTAATTTTGTACGTGTTTTTTAATATTTTTAGTCATGTTTTAATCACACTCTTTGTATGTTCTTACCTGCAGTTGGTTTGTGTCCAAATATTCCATTGAAATGGCACGGAAGCCTAATACTCCCAGCCAAATCATTTCCCAGGCCGATTACAGATCCTGCTGCACCAATCAAAGCTGCTTCTCCACCTACAGGAAGTAACAAATAACATTCAGGTACAGAAGCGTACGCTGGGTTGTATTCTTAACTGAATACTCTTCACTTAACGACCTACTTGCTTAACGACCAACTTGCTTAACGACCTACTTGAATAATGACCTATTTGATTAACGATCGCTTGGACTTCCGACTAGCAATGCGACATCGACAGCAAAACATCGATGTCAAAAATTAAAACATCGATATTGATAATACATCGCCCAAAAACATCGATCTTTTAAACATCAGTGTATTTAAACTTTTTCCGATTTCTTAAAACTGGCTTAGCAACCTCAAACATTAATGTTCGCCGGGGGGGGGGGGAGATATTAAATTTATCATTTGCCATGTTTATTAATTTATCAGCAAGACTTTTTTTAACTGTCAAAACAAAGTAAAAAAATTAAGAACAATAAACAAATACTAGGGGGTCCGACCCCTGCTCGCAAACGCTCGCCAACCCCAGGAGGATTTCTTCGCAATCCTCATTGGTTCGCTGCACGAACCTATGCTCGCTTCGCCCGCAGCAATGAAGACATGTGTCCTAGCAGAAGGGATTGTTTACAAAATATGATATTCCAAAAAAAAATATTTTTCAAATCTAAATTGTTTTGCTATTTTTTAGAAAAGATATATACAGTACCGATAGAATCTGAATTCAAATGAAAACTTTGAGAAAATTTTGACTCGAAATGTGAGGGCTGATTTGAAAATTGAATACCCAGCATGTTGTTTGAGTGTATATTTACCCCTGCACTCGAGCCACCCACGCATTTTCATTGAGTTTGCTGTCGAAAGTTGTTGTGCAAGCTTCTCGTTGAACTGTAATTGTTGGCCCTGAAAAGGACTTTTTTTTAAATGGCCCTGAAAAGATCCTCCGCTTTCTTTGATTTCTATTATTAACTGCAACAGCTCAACTAAAATTTTTTTTTTCAATAAAATTTTATCCGATAACGCTATAAATTCAATTCAAGCGCGAGGCTTCGTGAAAAACAAATAATCGTACAATGTTGCCAAAACGTGATAACAAATAACGTCTTTTTTGCGTGCCACGTAAGATAATTATCTATATAGATTTTATTTTTAAATTGAATAATATAAAGGAAAAAAATATTTACAGCAATTTGACGTAGATACTACTAACTATAAGTATAATTAGGTAGGTAGATAACAATAACTATCGTTAGGTATTATTAATTATTTATCAACTTATGGGGGATGAACATAACAAACTTTGAGGCCTATAAATATTACATATCCTAATATTTGCTATTTACAGTTTGTAAAAAAAGATGCTTGTTAACTTCCTCCACCTTAAGCCGACTTCTTTTTCCACTAGTTAGGGAAAAAACTATTTTTAATGGGAGAGATGTCGCCATCACTGACAAAAACTTAGTTGCACGGTTATTTTTATTAATTTTTAACTATAGTACTTTTTCATACAAAATAAAACATCGATGTTAAACAAACATCGGTTCTAATAAATCGATGGTAAATACATCGATGTTTTTTTTATAAAACATCGATGTTTTGAAAACATCGACATCGATGTCGCATGCCCACTTTTCAGACCCATCACCCTTAGCCACTTTAATCTAAAAGTATGTTCGATTTACTGATTTTAAAAATTCTGCTATTGGTTTATTTAAAAAATTGTAGAAGGATACTTTTTTTTATTTAAAAATAAAACCTCGGCAGTATAAACATCGACGTTACAAAACATCGGCTCCAATACATCGATGTTTTTTCTAAAACATCGACATCAATGTCGCATCCCCACTTCCGACCAGCTCATCAGCGAGAGGAATCTTCTTTCTTACATAGATGACTGAAGGGACAACCAGATGGGTTTTTTACTCGCGGGATAAATTTGCTCACCAAATCACGCGCGATAGTTGCCATGTCAACTTATTGTTTCTTAACCCTCCAAGTTGTTTCGGCGAGCTATCTTGTCAATAAAGATCTGACCAATTTGCTTATGAAGAGGTATCTCGACATCAGGATATTGCTGCTTTTTTTATGATGACGAGTAAGATCTTGTCAGCTTTCTTGAACGAGATATATACCACATCGAGATCTGGTCAGTTAAGTTGACGAGGTACCTCTTTGAGACAACCACCACGTACATACTACATAGGTAACATAGGTAACAAACTGGGTTACCCTGGCAGCACGACCGTCCGGTTTTTTCTTAACTTGACAGGGGGATAAACTGAAACAATTTAGACTGATCATGCTCCTCTGCATTGCTACAAGCTTGATGCGCCCATCCTTTAAAGTTGAGACACTGTATCCAACCTTCCAGAGATTTTGATCTGGCTTATAATTCATCACAAAAGATACAGGCTTCGTCACATTCCACGTCGTCTTCATCTGATGCCGAGGAGTCTGTTTTAATGCTGAACTTTTTCTTCCTTGTTTCGACAGTTTTTTGCTTAGGGGCCTTACGCAGTTTCTGCTTTGTTTTGCTTTTCTAGGTTTTTCTGTTCTTCAAGCATAATAGCTGAAAGAGGTGTTATCGGATGTTGTACTTACCTAAAATAAATCTTCAATCAATTAGAAACTACAGCGTAAAATCGGTGGAGTAAACATCGAACCTTTTCAACTCGAATTTTTTAAAACATCGGCATTGACAAACACATAATCTACACTGTCTTTCATACAACTCCAAATAAGATGGTGACTGTCTGCAACTAGTTTCATGTGTAATCCGGCAGATGACAGTAATAATCTAGCCAAAACTGCCGGGTCCCGGAAAGAAGAAGAAGTCGGAGGGATTTGATTCAGCTTTTCAAGTTGGTAAAACAAGGGGACACAGAGGGCTTAAATTTCAATAGTGATAACAGAACAAGGGGCCATGGGTATAAATTGAATAAGACATATTTTAACCGGTATTTAAGGAAAAACTACTACTTTAATAGGGTAATAGACAATTGGAACGCGTTGCCAGAAAATATAGGTATTTCAAAGGGAGTGTACGAATTTAAGATGTAATTGGATAGTCAGTGGGAATTGGGGAATTCATAAACAAAGGACCAACCTTGTTGGGCTTGAGCCTGTAGCTGGTAGTCAATATTTGTATTTGTATAACCGTACTGAAACTGTCGTCAATTTAGCATATCTCAGAAAACTTTGAACATACCGCTACTGCCACCACTTGTTCTCCTGTTGTCGTATGGATTGCAAGTTCTTCCATGCAGAAAGTTGTTTGTTTCGACATGCAAACCGAATTCCGGAATGTTTGTTGTGGCTAGAACGATAGCTCCACTGTTTTTCATGAGTGTAACGCAAGGAGAGTCCGCAGAAGCTTTCGTATGTTCAAACAACTTGGATCCAGCAGAGCATCGAAGACCTGAAAAATATTCAAAGTTGTTTTTGAGACTGAAGTTTTCAAATATATCTTTTGACGCAGTAGCATGTGTTGATGATTAATCAGAAATTCGGGTCCAATCGTTGGAAAGAAGTTTGTTGAGTGGTTTTATTTTTTGGGTTTTTATGCATTTTTGTGATTTTTTCTGATTTATTGAGAATTGTTTGGTATTTTTGAGTTATTAGGTTGTTTAATTTGGCGTTTCTAGGAAGTCATTTGGGATGAATCAACTTACTAACACATTTTCATTATGCACCTTTTTTGTCGATATCAGGGGAAATTTTTCCTCCGTGTTAGAGTTCAGAATACTGAACTAAGGGAAAGTTAATTTAAAATGTGTTCCTGTAGATCTAGTAAAAAAGTTATAAAGTTGAATTTACGATACCCTGGAGCAACACAACGAACTATTGGTAACGGTCCGGGATTAGTCCTTAATAATCGAGAACAACTCCTCGTAATTTTGAACTACGATCAAATGACTAGGTTAAACCTGAGCTGGAACTCCATTTTACGAACTTCTGGTAGAAAAGGAAAATAGTCTTTAATCTTTAGGCAGACCACAGAAAAACTTTAATCTTGAAAATCTGTGCATGTTTTTGTTCTGCTTTATAATTTTAGCCTGATGAAATGTAATTTGGGAAACGTAAAATATTCAACGTAATGTGCTTTTATAAATCGCATCCGTTGAAAGTAATTTCTCCTTATTATCGATTGGATTTTATCCAATTTAAATTTGCAGACAGTTTAACTAAAAAAGGTACTAAAAGTTTTAACACTTTTAACAAATGCGATTAAAATCCACAAAATCATCTCAGATAATAAAAAGGCCCCACTAAAAATCCATAACATACGGAATGGAAAAATATACAGTACTATGACAGGACGACAAAATCAAACGAAGAAAAGAGACAGTGATACTTTTGAAATTTAGAACTGGGCATGATTGTACTGTAGAACACCTGGACCGAATTAGAATATGTTCTTCCAAGTAATGTATAATTCACAGAAATTCCAATTCCATAATGGATGAGGATTAGACCCTAGTCTGCCCGAGCTGGGATTCCTCTTAGCAATGGACCTGGAAATTCTCCATATTTGGATTGGATAGGATGGGGTTACGATCCCACATTTGATTTTTGGGGCAAAATCCAGAAGCGGAAAAGCAGCGATATCTCCAGATTTGGATGGTAGAAATAAATTGATGAGCCAGGCTTCTCCATATTCATTATTAATAACTACATAATTTTCTTTCAAATTCAAAACTTCAATTCACAATACAAGAACTGTCCGAAAAATATGTTACACTAGGGGGACCACCCCCTGCTCGCTGGCACTCGCCAACCCCCGGAGGATTGCTTTGCAATCCACATTGGTTCGCTCGTATCAATGAAGACATGTGTCCTAGCAGAAGGAATTGTTTACAAAATATGATATTCCAAACAAATATTTTCCAAATCTAAATTTGCTGCATTACAGGAAAGATGTATATACAGTACCTCTGGAATCAGAATTTAAATGAAAATATTGGGCAAATTTTGACTCGAAATGTGAATGCTACTTTGGAAATTGAATACCCAGCATGTTGTTTGTGTGTACATTTCCCCAGCACTCGAGCCACCCACACTTTTTCATTGAGTTTGTTACCGAAAGTTGTAGTGCAAGCATCTTGTTGAACTATAATTGTTAGCCCTGAAAAGGGTTTTCTAAACGGCCCTGAAAAGATCCTCCGCGCTTTCTTTAATTTCTATTATACACTGCAACACACACACACAGCTCGACAAAAATACATTTATTTCAACAAAATTTCATCCGATAATGCTTTAAATTAAACTGAGGCGCGAGGTTTCGTGGTAAACAAACAATTGTACAATGTTGCCAAAACGCGATTACAAATAACTTAGTGTTTGCGTGCCACTTAAGATAATAATATAGATAGATTTGCATTCTTTCTTATTTCCATTTATCTCCATCTTCCCTTAAGAGTAGCCCAATTAAGAGAGTCGCGGATTACGAACTTTAGGGGTGCGATTTCGAAATTCTATCCAACCAAAGAGGGTCGTGTACGTAGGGACTGGCGCACGTTTCATCCGTCGTGGCCTCAAATGTTCTCACGTTGACGTTCAGGCGTGTTGTGAAAGTTTTGAGGGTGAGGTGCTTTCCTCTGGCAATTTTATGAAATTTTGACAGTTTTATGAAATTTTTTTTACAAAAAGGTTTGCTAAAAGATGATGTTTGGGTCGTATTTGTTGTACCTCGTAGCACTTTTTGGGAGTCAAAAAAGCATAATTATGGGTATTCACACGCAATTTGTATGTCATCAAAATAATAGGCTCAGCAACCACCGAACTCACCTTTGACAGTTAGAATAAGTTTCACTGTGAAGGGAACTCCCAGAAGAGGCATGTGTTCAGCTATTTGGTCTTTCGTAAATTCCTCAGAAGCAATCAACGCATCCACGCGATCCGCCTCTTCTAAGGCTTTCTGAAAACAGCATTCAACGGTGGCGTTGGTATAGTAGTCAATCTCACATATTCTCGCAATATAAGCTTGAACTACATCATGGCTTCTGGTCTGAAACAGGAAGAAAACATATTCCGCAAAGTCCAGAATTTTTGATATCAGAAAACAGACGTTAACCCTTCAAGTGGTTTCGATTAGAGATCTCGTTCGTCAATATCTGACCAATTTTGGTAATGACGAGATGTATCGTCATCTTCTGGTATTGCAGTTTTGTCTCGGCGTGGTATCGTGTCATTAGTAAAATTGACCAGCTAATAGAAAAATGTCCATAAGGTTAATATTTCAGAGGATTGAAAAAGTTAAGTAATATTCACTCACCCAAATGCACAGTCCAGTCACATTAATGTGACCACCACCTACTTTCGACGTCAACGTGAAATAACCAATCACAAAAGGCAGGTGGCAGCACATTGCAGTGGAGTGTATATAAAGGATGTCCTAGGGCATCGGACAGCATTTCAATCGTTGGCGTAATGCAGAAACGTAGCGATTTATCCGACGTCCAAAAGGGCATGATTATTGGCTTTCGGGCCAAGGGTGGAAGCATTTCGGAAACGGCTCATTTTGTGAACTGTTCGCACGCCGCCGGGGTAAAAGTATACTGTGCATGGCAAAATGACACTATCCAAAATCAGCGGCGTGATACATGTGGTGCACCACGGGCTATAGATGATAGAGGCGAAAGAAAGCTTCGGAGATGCGTTCGGGCGAAAAGACGTGCAACTGTTGAGAAACTGACCGCAAAGATGAACCAAGGAGATACCAAGATTGAATCCTCAACAACGGTTCAGCGAACGTTGCTGCGCATGGGCCTCCGCAGCAGACGCCTGGTTAATGCACCTATGCTGACTGCAGTTCATCGGCGACGAAGACTGGAATTTGCACGCCAGTACCGCAACTGGACGTCTACAGAGTGGCGACAGGTGGCCTTTTCCGATGAATCACGTTTTATGCTCCATCGGACAGATGGACGTTGGCGTATACGGCGCGAAACGTCTGAAAGCAAACCCCTGCAACAATTGCCATGGATCCTCAACCGCGTAATCTAGCGCAGCTGGTCGCGGCACTGGAGTCGGCATCACTCAACATCCCAGTGAACACCTTCAGAAACCTAATTGACTCTCTTCCTGCACGTCTCGCAACGGTCCGCTCTGCCAAAGGTGGTTATTCTGGCTTTTGACAGGTGGTCACATTTATGTGATTGGACTGTGTAGTACTGAAGGTACCAATCTGTATTTAAGAACAATATGGGGAGGGGGTAAGATGGTACTGTTATTAATTGCTATCGCCTGCATTTCAGTTTAGAAATAGATATATATTGCACCTGAATTATGCTGTATTAAACAGTGTGTCAAGGTTTTGCCTTTTCTATGATTTTATGATCTATAACCCTTTCAAACTACTTATAGAATGGACGAAAAACCTTTGAAAAGTGCTAATTAAATTACACTTGCAAGTGACGATTTTAGATTAAATTTTTAAGTACTTACGTTTGATCTTACGAAGTTTAGGATAGGCAAAACTATGCGCAAATGATAATGATTTGAAATGTACAAAATTTGTGATTTTTGTTGAGAGTCGGCATACTTACACAATTCGCATGGATTGCCTTTGTAGTTTGTACAAAACTTTTACGGAATGAACAAGAACCAGTCTATGGTTCATCTGTATTGAACGATCAGTAGAAAAAAATTGCATGACTCTTCAAGTGGATCCGACATGATACCTGTCCATCAACATCTGACAAATTTTACCATTGACAAGATATCTTGTCATCAAGATGTTGCCGATTTTATTATGATGGCGAGATCGATATCGGGTTAATTTATTCTAATTACGAGATATCCATCAAGACCTGATAAATATTTTGACCTGATAAAGACTATCATCAGGAGGTTTAAGAAACTGAGGCATTTAAAGTTTACTTAAAAAAATATTCAGTACTTACTTTCCCTTCACGTATTTCTTTAGCTAAAGCTGTAGCGGACTTGAGCAATAATGGATTGTTCACCGGTTCAATCTGCTTCCTTTGTCTCCAATTCAGAACGGACATCACACTGTGGATAACTAAATACACAAGGTTGATTGCTGCTCTCAAAAGGTGATACTTTATGGTGTTCATTTCTCTGTTCAATCACTGCAATGTCTCATGAAGTTTGATGGAGAGAAACTTCGATATCCCAATTCAAGGTCATCTGAAGCATATTCCTCTAGAAATGTTGTGAATTTATTTCAATGAAGTAAGATGCTTCTAGTATATTGCAACAGTTCAGTCATCGTCTGAATTCCGTGTTACACATTGTTCGTGAATTGTGAAATATTTTCATATGCCTGCGAAACGCACTGTGCTTTTAATTTAAGTTTCAGTTTTAAATATTTTTCTTGTGTTATAGTTCTTTTGACACATTTATTTCGATCGCAATGAAGCAGGAAATACTTGAAATAGTCAGGAAGATGGAAATTTTGTATTGCTTTTTCTCTGGTCGGTTTTTGTTTTGGTCTGCTCTTCTATTATAAAACGAAGTGTTTGTTTGTTATGTTTATGTGTACGCAGTGTCCTGACGAATCTATGGCACTTACAACAATGGGATATGGCACACAGGTAGTCCGAATTTTTTACAATTTTTGTGCGAGGCATTTATTTTAAAATTCAATCTGGAACATTTTAAAATGAATTGAATGGAATTTAATTATTAATGTTTTCCTTTGAATGGCAACAACATAAAGATATGACAGATTCTAAATTTATTTTTTCCGTGTTTCTGTTTGAACGCTTTCAGCCGAAGAACAAAACAAATAAAAAGTTTTAACTGGAGTAGGTAGTTCTTTTTTCTATCTCCTAGATCGTTAAAGATAGAGTAAAAATTTCAACGAATTTGAAATCTGCAGAAAATATCAGATCTATACGTAAAAATATGGTATACTATTCCTTTATAACATACCTTTTCTTTAAATAATTTTTAAACTGTAACTTTTATATTTTCCCTATACGAAGTTGACCTCGATCGTGTTCGAGAAATCTAGATAATATTCCATTTCCTGCGTTCAAAACACCACCACCGGGGACGACGAGATGGCTGTTATTCAATCGTCTATACATTTGCATTTGGTTTGCGAAGCAAACCAACACCACGGGTAAAGTCATGATGGCTGTTATCCAATAGGCTACGCAAACAAATGGGAAATCGTAGCAATCACCGGGGTTAGCGAGCAGTAATCACACATGATCCCACGAAAAGAACTGTCACGGGCAACGCTGCGCCGGCCAAGCAGTGGCTAGTAACAAATACCAGAAAGAAATATTTGAACAATTAGACTTCATCCGTTAAAGTAATAAAAAGAACGAAAGCTAACTTTGAAATTAGGTCTCATGAATGCTTTAGCGAAATATTATTATCAGTCTCTGGTATTTTATTTATAGATTTTGTTAAGATAACAACAAAAATTCTAGAAATTTGGAACCTATTGGAATAAGTTTTTTAGTATTTTTGGTATTATTGTGTGTGTGCAAAAGTGGTTGTAACAGCGGTGAATTCAAATCGACACCCTATGTTGAAATAGAGAAGGAGAGAGAGAGAGAGAGTTATTAAAATTTTTAATAAATAAAGAAAAGACTAAAAGAAGTCATATTTAAGAGCACCTTTAATTTGCATTCCCGTATGAAGCGTCCATACGTCAGAGCACTTTAAAAAAACATGTATATATTTCGAAATCTATATATATAATTCTCTTACGTGGCACGCAAAAAAGACGTTATTTGTTATCGCGTTTTTGGCAATATTGTACGATTGTTTATCACAAAGCCTCGCGCTTCAATTGAATTTATAGCGTCATCGCATGAAATTTTATTCAAAGAAAATGAATTTTAGTCGAGCTGTTGCAATTAATAATAGAAATCAAAGAAAGCGGAGGAACTTTTCAGGGCCATTTAGAAAAAGGTCCTTTTCAGGGCCAACGATTATAGTTCAACAAGACGCTTGCACTACAGCTTTTGACGACAAACTCATTGAAAATGCGTGGGTGGCTCGAGTGCAGGAGTAAAAGTATAACAAACAACATGTTGTGTATTCAATTTCCATATCAACAGTCACATTTCGAGTCAAAATTTGCTCAAAGTTTTCATTTGAATTCGGATTCCAGAGGAACTATAAATATCTTTTCTGAAAAACATAAAAAAATTTAGATTTTAAAAATATTTTTTTGGAATATTATATTTTGTAAACAATTCTTTTTGCTAGGACACATGTCTTCATTGATGCGAGCGAAGCGAGCATATGTTCGCGCAGCGAACCAATGAGAATTGCGGAGTAATCCTCCGAGGGTTGGCGAGCGTTAGCGAGCAGGGGGCAGGCCCCCTAGTACTTAGAAATATGTGAAAAACATACAATAATAGTAAAATACAATAATTTATTCAGGATTTACTACATTATGTTTAAATTTCTAAAGCACTTACAGGGAAAAAATGTGGGAAAACACAAATAACTTAAAAACTATAAGTGGTATATTATATTATGAAAAACATGCAATAAACTGGTACCAAAGGGATAAAAAACATTAGTTACAATTCCGTGTAAAATTTTGTAAAAAAGTTTTTGCATAAAGTGGTATTGCACTTTACACAAAATGTAAGTGGTCTTGATTGCCAACTTTCAAGTCGGCAGCGTCTTTGGGCATTTGGCCTGCCTATATTATGATCCACTTTGTCATAACGAACATCATCACTAACATCGATTTTTGAGGTTGAGGGAAGCTGTAAGGTCGACCTTTTAAAACTTTTCTTCCGACCCAAAATTTATTTTTCATATTTCACAGCAACAGCTCTTCGAAAATCATTCATCGTCATAGAATTAGATCCTAGAATATTTGTATACAGGATGCTTGCATTGACTAATGTCATATCAATAATTCACGTGAACAAGTACCAATGCCATTTTTTTACCTCTAATTGCAAAGCGGTGCCTTTCTAGCAGCCAGTCATGATGGTCTATATGTTTGTTCTCTCATATGTTTGTTGTAAGCATTTATTAAATTTGGTTGTGGGATTGTTACTCTTGGGTCAATCCATATCAAATCATCCAGAAAAAAAAAGGATTTGACACCCATGATCACAGATTTTGATGAAACTCGGCATGTTTGTTCCTTTTATGGATTTAAGAACACGTATAAATTTTTTTTGCTCTATCTCAAATGGCTTATGTTTTATAGCCTGTTAAAGTTTTTGGAATTTTGCGGTTTTTATCGATCAGACGGAGGAAACCGAATTTGTTTTTTATAGAAAATAAATTATATCTCCCTTGTTTATCAACCAATGTTGATGAAATTTTTTAAGAGTTTACATCAATATGTAAGGAGTCCAGAAAAAAATTAATTATACCTGCAAGTATCCTATACATAGTCAGAAAAAAATTCCAAAGTTCTATTTAAAGATTTTAAAAATAAAATGGCGAGTTCTACGCTGAGTGGAATATCTTCAAAAGGGTTAAGGACAATCTAAAATTTTTTTTTTGTATTCTTATTCTAAAAAATATGCTCTACTACATGGAAAAATAAAATGAGTGTTTTTTTCACTCCTTTATTATTTTTTCTCACTTTAAAGATAGAAATCACTTGATTTCATGCACTCATTTTCTTGAAATCGTTAAATTCCAATAACAATTTTAGTGAAATTATAATAAAATTTGAATATTTATAATGCTTCTGGAATGGAAAATGTATTACAAAACTTACCATTGAAATATTTCAAATTCTAGGTAATAATTCTTTAATTTTCTACAGTGCTTTCATAAGGTTGATTGAACCAACATGCATTATGCATACTTGTGAGAATTTGAAGTTCTTCCAGTCATTGTTTTAGGGATTCCACAATTGCAATGACGTGAGGGATCGGTACAACACATTCATCTTTCCTTTTGGGTCAGAAAAATGATGGTGGTAGTCCATGAGGATGTAAAAACTTTATAGTGGAATCTTCTTCTGCATTCACCTCACTCACCATACCAAAATACCATAAGTTGTCATAAACACAAACAATAAAACATCCAGGATATGTCTTAGAAATAAGTTGGATGTTAATATTTGTAATGTTGGATTTGCAAAACTCGAAGTTCATTCGTTGTTTTAATTTGTCTTTCCAGGTGTCATTGAAGACTTTCCTTCCTAGCTAAGTGTTTTACGTTAAACCCATATTCCTTCACATTCTGTTTTACCGTGACTGGTTGCAAAAAATGACCACTGGGATTTTAGTTGAAAGTCCTTTTCATGCAGACACAGATTAGTGAAGTTGTATTTATTTTTATACTGCCCAGAACATCCGTCACTGAAGTAGTGAATGTTTGCTATGTGGGTAGTTCTTTCAGAAAGGTAGTTACAGTTTTTTGGATCTCATACACCATACTCGCGTCATGTTTAAGGTCATCAGATATGATACAAAGAGGTTAAATTCAGTTTTTTATTGCTTGCATCATTGCAGTGAATGAATAATGACAGGATGAATAGTGCATGAATCTGAGGTCCAGTGGTAACCTTGCTCCTCTTTTTGTATTGTGAACGCATAATTTTCACTAAAATCCAGAGATAACAGCTGTATTTAAGGAAACTGTTTCCTTTAAATTTTTAATAAATGAACCTTGTGATTTAGCAATGTATGAATGAGTTATTGACCTGTTCAGTTTTTCTACTAAGTTATCACTAACCTCATCAACTGAGCTCGAGCACCCTATCATTTCAGTTCGATCAGTCAAAACCCACTGATTGTACTCGACAGGGTCTTCATCATCATAGTTCTCAAATTTTTTACTGTAAAAACTGAACAAGGCTATATTTGATGGACACTTGTCGCAATGCCTTAGCATACATTCTCTTACTGCTCCTTCACTAACAATATACAAAAAAGGTCTTTGTAATCCTCTTCAATACCTGCTCAGTGAATCAATAAAATCACATTTTGATGTATTGTGCAAACATACACACTAAGTGTGTGCTAGTGGCACCAGCCAAAACACACCATATCAGGTACTAATCAAAATTGAAGACACATCTTTTTTGTCACAGCTTGAGTGTATTTATTGCTTATAATATTTCTTGAAATAATTTACTGTGTTAATGGGAGTTGACTAGTTTAGAACTAGTTTTTAAAACTAAATTTAAATTGTAATGTAATTTTATTTGCTTTAATTAGACCTAATTGTTGAAAATGAAGAAATTATTATCTTATTTCTAAATAATCTCAAGATATAATTGTGGATAACCCATTTTAAAACATTTTTTTGTACACACACAGGCCTGATTAACAATCTTAATTATACTATATTACTTTAATAATTTTAAATTTGTGTTAGCGTTGTATAATTTTATTTGAAATTGGTTGATATAAGTGACATTTGTAGTTAAAATTTTACTAAAATTGTAACTTTAATTTAACGTTTTTAAGAAAATTAGTGAGTCAAGTGATTTCTATCTTAAAGTGAGAAAAAATAATAAAGGAGTGAAAAAAAACCCATTCATTTTATTTTTTCATGTAATAGAGCATATTTTTTAGAATAAGAATACAAAAATTTTTTTTTGATTGTCCTTAACCCTTTTGAAGATATTCCACTTAGCGTAGAACTCGCCATTTTATTTTTAAAATCTTTAAATAGAACTTTGGAATTTTTTTCTGACTATGTATAAGATACTTACAGGTATAATTAATTTTTTTCTGGACTCCTTACATATTGATGTAAACTCTTAAAAAATTTCATCAACATTGGTTGATAAACAAGGGAGATATAATTTATTTTCTATAAAAAACAAATTCGGTTTCCTCCGTCTGATCGATAAAAACCGCAAAATTCCAAAAACTTTAACAGGCTATAAAACATAAGCCATTTGAGATAGAGCAAAAAAAATTTATACGTGTTCTTAAATCCATAAAAGGAACAAACATGCCAAGTTTCATCAAAATCTGAGACCATGGGTGTCAGACCCTGGTTGAACTGACGTGGAATGAGAGCACGAACATTCGTCCTTGGAAACAACTTTGTTTCCAAGGACGAATGTTCGTGCTCTCTTCTGCGCATGTGTCCCGTTTGAAAGTGCTAGAGCTGGTTCCGTTTGAGGCCCGGTGCACACATCCGGGTTTTCAACGTGGGGCGCCGCTGCGGCACACAAGCCCAACTGTGCACACATAACCGTGAAATGACGCACAAACTCATTTCGCGCCATTTGCGATAAATATTCTGTGGAAGAAAACGTGTTTAATTCGCTTACTTGGTGTAAAGAAGGTATATTTTCAAACAAAATAGACGCCACTGGATGCAACCATTTGTTTATTATTATTGTTATCCATTTGTTTATGAAAACAAGGTACTTCAGGACGGAGACTCATGTGCGGCGCCGTGGCGAACTCAGGTACAAATTGCACGCAAGTTGGACGTGCGTCGCCCTAGCAGCGCTGGAGGCATGTGTGCACTGGATCTAATGATTGGATCCATTGGATCTAATGTATCTCAGACCGCACTTGCGTTGCGGCAGCGGCGCCGCACGTTTAAAAACCTTATGTGTGCACCGGGCCTAAAAGAGAAAGCGTCAGCAATGTTTTAGAAGCGAAAGAGCAATTGTTCTGTTGACCGTTTGGAGACATTTACCGTTTTGGTTTCGTGTCTGTGAATAAATGTTGTCTTTCATCCTGAGATTTGATATGATTCTTTTATAGCTGGCCTGATAATTTGCTGTAATATTTATTGAATCCACAGAAATCAAATCGAAATAAGTCAGACACAAATCAAAAATCAGGTCATGTGAGAGCAGTTGCTGTCGTAAGAGCTTAGAAGGTTAGGTCACCTAGGCTCAAGTATCGGCATGGGTCGATAATCAATCAAAGATAAGACTAGTAATTTTAATCATCCACGTTAATCCGTTTAACAAATCAACAGTTCGTCCCACATTAGGATTCACGATTTTTCCTACTATCACATGACATATCTTCAAATCAAACGATAAGCAGAAATAACATGAAGCTGTGCTCACATGATTTGTCTATTTCATTAAAAGGTATACATCAGATAAATTAACATGTTTTTAATGATATTGAGCAAAAATTAATAAGTTTCTAGCAAGCTCTAGTGAATAACCTAATATTTTATTCTCTTATATAATCTGTCTCATATATCCATGACTTAATTATATTTCACAAAGAAAATATATGCTACAAATAAGTTAAGTACTAGAATTTGTATTCTTTAAAAATAATTTTCGTAAAAAAAAATAATTGCTTTTCCAACTGTGCTGGTTAAACAATCTTAAACATTGCGTGAAGCTTTCTTAAAAATGTAGGCAAAGAAAATTGAAATAACGTATTCATTTTAAAAAAATGTATAACACTTTATAAGTATTTATTAATTTATGGTAGAGCTACACTCTACGTTTATGAGTGATGGCAACGGTTTGGCAATTTTTTTGGCTCACTTCTAGTAGCGAGTTATGGTAAATTAAGGCAACCCATCTTTCGTTGCGATTGTTGTGGTTTTCATGGCAACCTCAGCAAACGGAAACTTTGAATTTTCATTTTGAATATTCTAGAAAGTTCTTCCAAAATCCGTTAAAATCGTTTGATTTCATTGATTCGTTTGAAATTTTTTCTTTCTTCCCATTGGTTATTTTGTTTTCAAAATATCCTTTGATTGCATTGGTCCTATTAAATCGTTTTCTGTGATCCATTGGTCCATTTATTTGTATTTTGAAAGTTGTGGAATTTTTATTTTATTATAATAATTTTTTCACGAAAGGATTAAGAGTTTTGTTTTTTGACCATTTTCGTTTTCATTACTTTTTAGGAAAGAATTCTGACGTTATCAGGTTGCATTATTTCTTACTTTTTTTTCTTTTGTAAATCTTTTTCTTTTTCAACATACCCACTGTATTTAGTGTAATTGATAAGTTTCAGGGTATTCTTACCCAACATTCGTAGCTTAGTTTTTCTGCTGGTTCACAAATGTGTTTTGATATGTGCTTAAGTTTACTACTTTTTGTGAAAGTTTTTTAAAAATATACTTTTTAAAATGTTTTGAAATGTGTTTAAAAGTGTGTTGCAAAAAGAAAAAGAATTTGTGACAGAAAAAGAGTTTGGAAATAATTATTTCCTTGGCGACTTTAGAAGTGCGCCAAAAAAATCGCCAAGGCCATTACCATCGCTCATAAACGTAGAGTGTAGCTGTTCCAATTTAATTTTTCATGGTACCTGCGCAAACATAAACACAAAAGCAGACATAAAAAGGAAATACAGAAATATTGACACTGCAGAGTTAATAAGTTAGTACAATAACTCAAAGTATACATAATTTTATAAAAATATAGCCAGCCGTTAGTGTTGACACACATACAGCAGACACCAAACAAGAAATTTACCTGATTTTGAATTAAAATGATCCAAGACAATGAATGTGTTTAAAGGTTGTAAACAAGTGCTCATAGGTAACATACGAAGTACATTTGAGTCAGCCAACTGTCAACATGGTCAAAACGAAACTGTCATCATAATCTCCAGAATTATTATCCGTTATTTGAAGCAAAAAGCTCAACGAACTTGTAGTTTGCTTGTTTTGAGCTTCATATCAATCAAAATAAAAGCAAGACTTAGGTGGTAGAGAAATATTTTATTTAGAAAGCAATAAAGTTTAAAATACACTAATATTCAATAAGTAAAGAGCATCTGCATACAAATAAGACTAATATCATAAAGTTATACTAATTTCTACAAATATGACATCAATATCATACAGTATACTATGAGTATTTTAAAATAATTCATCCTATACTGGAGCATGCTTGAGTAGTATTTACATACGCCCACCTGGAACATGCCCAGTAAAATTGTTTTGTAAGTATAAAATGCATTCCTACTTTGAGATACAAATTTTTATGTAGAAATTGGTATAACTGCTGTCACAATATATTTTAAACTAGTCTCTTAATTTAATTAATAAATTAATTTGTTTTGCGTTTGTTAGAAAACGTATTATATTGTGTGATCAAACTAACTTCAATTTCAATAAATGATTAATGATAACATTGAATTAGTTTATGCTTTGGAATTTTAGGGGTACGATAATTCACCGTTTCCACAATAGGTTACGGTAGTTTAGTCCCATTGTTACGGTACAATTTTAAATATAAGATATACTATAGAATAATGACTCAGATGCATAATAATATTGAATAATTGATATTTATTGATTGTAGTAAGTAAGCCAAATCAAGTGAATATTTGGGTTACCTTTGCCAAAGACGAAATTTAAATAATTTTACACCACCTCTTACAACTATTTTGTAACAGATTTGTTCAAGTGGTACACCATATATTACTGAGTTAAACACAGAAATGACGTCATGTTGGCATAAGTGATTTAGTTCTTTGCATTTGAAAGATTTAAAAATACACAAGTAATGTAATTTTTATCTATATATAAATAATATCTTGGTAAATTACTTTCAGGAAATCCCTTTGCTGTTTCAAGAATTTCAATGTGAAGCCTCTTGTTTTCATGCAGGTAATTTCTATTTCCATTGTAAAATTTTCAGATATGTGTTCTGAACAATGGATACGAATATTTTATGTAAAACAATTCACTTTTAAAAGAAGGTTATAATTTTATTTTGCGGATTTTTCTTTATTTTCACCCCTTCTCGAATGAAACAAGAAAAATAAAGATGCATACATCAGTGCTACAAGATTAAATCATTAGATAAATGTGTCTTTAAGCTTGAAAATTAGTAAAACTAACTTTAAAGCTTAAAGACGTATAAAGGTGACTGGTTGTAAAACAAATTTTAAAAATAAATGTGCGTTCAAAACAAATCAAATAGAGGGAATTTAATCTGAAATAGATGCTTATAAAGAATCAGTGATAATTTCTTTAAAATGTATGTTTTAAATACGTTAATATATGGATTTAGGAAAACAATTAAGTGAAACAAGATTGAAATTTTTTACTGAATTCACACTTATGTGGTTAAAATTAATACACTTCAGCATAGGGTTTTAGTTTACATATACGTACATGATATTTGGGATTAAATGACTGAAAATTTTAATTTGTAAATGTGAATATGTATTTTAACATATTTATTCTGCTTACATAAGAACGGCTTAAAATTAGATGCCGGGTAAATGCATCATAAAAATATAATCGCTTTTCTGATATAGATTTTAATACATTCTTACATCATTTATGGAGATCTCACTTATAAATACCTGAAGTGAATATGTGATATACTACTTCTTTCTACACTTTATAAAAAGGGCAGATAATAGTTTAAAATTGCAGTACAAACAAATCGCCAGCATTCAATAGAAATATGAAAATGTTTGCTCAACGAAATTTTTATAGCATAACACATCAATATACTTTATCGCAATTGTAAAAACTATATATATTTAATACTTACTACCTATGAAAGCTTAAATAGAAACTTGTAATGAGATAAGATTTTGCTTTTATGCACAACTTCCCAGTCTGAAACGATAAGACCTCAACTTAATACAGATATAACGACAAGCTTTTTAGATGATTGCGTAACAGGAACACACACATGCGTTAATTGAGGAAAGACACCAAAAGGAAATATGGATATTTTGAAAAACGAGAACACATTTCTATACCCATATTCCCATGTATGATTATATGGATACGAATTTTGTGGACTAATCTAAAGGATATTTTTCTTCATTTTTAAGATTCAGTAATTTAGCAAATGGATTTGCATCATTAACTACTTTTGTAGTATTCTTTTGTTACACCTGTAAAATGTATTAAAGCAAGATTAACATATTTTTAAACAGTATATTTTAGATTTATTGAGATTAAGGATACAATGTTGGAAATTATGATAATTGTAAGACAATAAGCTGCACACAATTTTCCATGCACACTTGATATTTGCTACAATCTGCAGCTATCGTCAATCCCAAGGCACAGCCATATAGTCCAAGAGCTGATGACGAATTTGGGGAAGGTATTTTAGGCACTGTGAAATTGTAAAATAGTAGTATATCGATGGTAGTTGAATAGGGAATCGATAGTTGGAAAAGGCCTTTGGGGTTATTTCGCTACTGCGCAGCATATGACAAAAAATTAATCTCACCGAGTATCCTTTAGGCACTTAGAAAATTTTTTAATCTCTTATTTTAGCATTTATAGAATTCAGAAATAAAAATCCCAGACTCTTTAGACGGTTTTAAAGTATAAATCGACTGCCTCGAACTTGTATTATAATAAACGCAACAAATATTCTTTAGGCACTCTGAAATTTTTATAGCATGTTTATTAATTAGTGTTGAAAATATGTGCAAAAAGCCAAACGAATACGACGGTTTTAAATCACAACCCGACGCATATAAAAATATTACATAAGTATCGTCTGGATGCCGGCAACTGCCAGGGCCCTGGTACGCCGGTCTGTGATTGGTTGCTGAGGAACCACATGACTCGAGTTAAGTGTGCAGCTGAGGCTGCTTACAAAGCTTTTTGGAGAAGTTTTTTTTTCACGCAAATGTGACCACGCTGAAAATTATGTTTAGTTCATTGTTATACTGGTTTTTTTTTTTAGGTTTTTTAAATACAGTTGTGTTGATAACATTTTAAGTTTTTTTACATATGCACATGTATATAACTATGTATACATAGTAATAATTAATTAATGTAGTGATAATAATTGTTTTACCTTCAAATAAATTTGCCTATAGATATATTGATGATTTAATTGATTTGATAATAGTAACTTTTCTATTATTTGGAAATTTATCTATCCAGAGGACCTTTCTTTAGAATAAACTAATTTAGACAATAATACAACTGATTTTCTCGACTTAAAAATTTATGTTTCGTGTGACAAAGCTGACATTAAAGAAAGTAATTCTTGAAACGATGAAAGAAAGTAATAAATTACCCAAGAACTTGGAGAACCTAGTATAAGTGTGACATATGATTTAGCTATTGCCGAAGTTGCGATGCAAATTCAATCAATACAGGAACCATTGTACGACAATTTATTTATTCATTTAGGAGCGTTCATTTTTATGTTTGCTTATTTCAAAGCTTTTGGGAAATTTATTAGTGGTTGTGGATTAATGAATGTTGATGTTGACTGTGAGTTGTTAGCTAGTGGATTTGTTGAATTATTCCCTCAAGGTCAAACATTACAATAGATGTATAAGATTGCACTCATTAATGGCACTGGGGTTAGAAATTATGAACTTTAAATTATTTCTCGAAAAAAGAGGATTCACAATTGGAGACGAGTTACGTTCGAAAGTTTTGCAATTTAAAAAGGGTAGATTGTTTTTCACGACTGTATTGGAAAACCAAGATATGTCGGAGCTTATGACCTCTTATCTTGCACATAGAGAAGCCTCTCTGAATGGATCATTTATAAAAAGCGCACAATTTTGTATGACTTATATATACCTAATTAACTATTATCACATGTTTAGCCGTAGTATCAGAACAGCAGATTTTGCACTATATAAATACAACTTGCCAAAAATGTCTAATCTATATTTTTTAACCAGCCGAATTATGCTCGTTGGTTTGTTAAATATCACGACAACTTAATGAAAATTGAAGAAACTCATCCTGAAATTGCAGAAGCTATGGTATTTCGGAATACAGAGAACTGATAAATCTTTTTTCAAGACAGCCAATCGATCTGACTCTGGAACCAAACAATCAATGCTGAAGCTGCAAAAAGATTAGTCTGTGTCATAAATTTTACAAATTCTATCTCAGTTCGTCAACGTTGGTGTAAGAGCCAAGAAATCCGATTTACTGTTTTATCAATTGACATATGAAACTACCGGTCTACAAAAGAAACAGGATGTAACATCCGATTTGGAAGAGCATAATATCAAGAGAGATACCAAATCGTTAACAACTTTTATTGGCGGTTCAAAGTTATTGGATTTATTCGATCAAATATCAACCAAAGTTTACTTTTCAATATTTCTAATGGGAAAGATGCTTCAGAAAACGTGGAAAATTTTTTATTGGGAGAGATTTGAAAAATCCAATTACAAAAGTACGAATTATGAATATTTCTGCTGAAACTGTAAGAAAAGGAATAAAAGTGTTAATAATGTATAAGAAATACGGTTGCAACGGGATTTGTTTGGAAGTATGCTGGGTATATCAATGGATTACAATGTCGATTTTGAGAAGATTTTATGCTATCCAATTATACCGATTCCAATGTCTTTATGCCATTTCTATAGGACCATTTGCAAAACCAAAAAGTCAGCAATAGAAGAAGTTTTTGAAAAAAATCACAAACCTGGAAACATGCCTAAAGATTTTGATATCGCAATAGTTGATGGTTTCCATCTTTTACATACCATGCGTAATATGCCAGCGACATGGGGCAACATTTTCAAAAAAATTATGAAAACTCTGACAGCGACCAAAGCTTCACGTGTAGACATAATTTTTGACCAGTATTTTTTTTTCATCGATTAAAAATTACGAACGTGCACTACAGAATGAAGTAGCCAGCATGGATTTTAAAATTAGCGGTCCAATGCAAGTACGTCCAACAGATTTCAGTAAAGAGATAAAAAACATTAAATTCAAGCAGGGTCTCGTAAGATTTTTAATAGACCAATGGACTACACAAGAAATGGCGCCATTTATTGGTAACACAATTATTAATTTAAGTTATGATCAGTGTTACTCTTACAGATTGAAAATAATACGGTAATTATGGCAAAAAATGATGAATTGTCTTGTGACAATCACGAAGAAGCAGACACAAAAATTGTACATCATGTGTGCAAATTAATAATGATTTTGTCACTTGTGTCCTAATTAAATCTTGCGATACAGTTTTTTTAATTACAATGCTCGGCAATATGGATCATCTGCAGTTTGACAATTGTCATGGAGTATGGCAACGGAACTAAAAAAAATTTTATTAACGTGTCACAATTGTCTACTGAATTAGGACCATCAGTGTGTTCCAGCTTGCCTGGGTTTCATGCCAATCCGGTTTGCTATTACAACCCTTATTTTTTCATAAAAGGAAAGAATAAGTCATATTTAAATCTAACGGAGACTATCAAAAAGCTTTTACCGATCTTGGAGCAGCCTATGTGTCAGATTTGCGATACGAAACGTTTTCGTTATTAGAAAAATTTGTCTGTGAAATTTATGGCTTCAAAAATTTAACCGATATCAATACTGCTAGATTCCATGAATTTCGTTCAACATATAAAGCTCATAACGCTAATGAACCGTTCAAAAACTGTCTGAAAAACTACGATGCATCAAATTTACCTCCGTGTAAAGCTGAGTTACACCAACAACTCTTACGCACTCAATACATAACAAGCATTTGGCGAAATGCACATTTACGGTTTCCGAGTAGCATATCGCCATTAAGGCATGGATGGGATTTGCAAGATGAGAAATATGAATTTTACTGGTTAGAAAGAGACTGTAAGCCGCCTTCTGTTTTAGATGCTTCAAAAGTAGAAATTGAAACAGAAAATAATACAGGTAAATATCGATATTTTTTATTCAGTGAAATTTCATTATTTATTGTGCGCAAATGAAAATTAACCTTTTTTTTCAGATAACGAACAAAATATCGCTGAAGACGGAGAGGCGTATATTGAGGATAAGCTTACAGACGATGAAGCATCGGAGAGTAATGAACAGTGGTTCCAGATTTTCAGAACAAAGTACCTCTGTTTTGCAGGCGTAAACCTCTAGAAAACCCCTGATTTAGAGATCTGGGAAATATCGACATATGCAATGGCGCGATATTATTGACGATATTTTAAACGACGCCGATATATATATCGATATTTTTTATACGTGCTGTGCGCTAAGCAGACACAATGCATTTATTTATAAGCGCATTGTGCTTATTTTAATTTTTACTGCTGCGTGCTGCTAAATTAAGATTCATGTGTGTATGCTTTTTTTTCTTCCAAATTTAATAAGCTTTTGATAAAGATACCAAAAAAGGGCTAACGCCATTTTTTTAGGTATTAGTCTCCCATCTATGCAGCCCTGTTCTTAATAACATACACGTTTTAAGCAAAATCCGTTACTTAATGAATAGTTATTCAGTGTTGTGTACATTACTTATTATTATCTTTGTTCAATTGTGCAGTGCATATTCATACATTTATTAAATACTGAAAAGAAAGCCTCACCATATTTTCAAAAATCTCTCATATTTCATCGTCACTTCTTTCACGCTCGGTTGCCTCTTTGGGCTTTGTGCCATACATTGCATATGAATTTAATGTCATCAGCATTTCTTTACTAGGATTAAAGTTTACACAGCTTTCATCTCTAAATTTATACCTAACCATCCTAACTATTCTAAATATATACCTATCCAACCTAACTAAGGTCCATACCTAACCATCATGATTGACTCAGTTGTCTTCAGCTGTAGCGAGTTTCTGAGTTTAGTTTTTACATGAATCAGTTGAGAAAATATTCTCTCGACAATTGCATTAGAAAATGGCAAACTCATTGGCAATGCAAGCTTTCAGAGCTGTGGAAATTGTGTTTCTCCAGCAACATCTGTTAGTTTATCTAAAGAGGCCCAGAGTTTGACATTGCTCTGCGTGATAAATTCCTATGCTGACACTTCTGAGAACAAAGGTAACCGATCTCTGTCACTCATACATATTTTCGCACACAGCAACGAATTGTGGAGCAAATGGAACAATGCTACACTTCACTTTTCTCACAGCATTATTGGGATGTAGTGTAGACAAATGAAGCAGCTCACCAACATTATCTGACAGCCTACTACGTACTTCTTTGGCTAGTTGAACAGTGAATACATTCAGCGACGACATTCAACTGCTCACTTGATAGTGTTTATAATGTCATGTTCATTCATTCAATCGATTGGCACTCTGAGCCGTTATATAATGGAGACTATCTCAATTTATGTGGATACCGCTAAGCCTACCTCAATTCTGTAATTCTTCTTGACCTTTGTGCAACACAAAGTAGAAATAGTCACTGCGTAAAACACTCTGAAACTTGGTTAATCTCTGTAAATCATAATCACTTCTTAAAAACCAACAGGCCAGTGTTACCAACTCAAAACATCAAAAATCCCCTAGGCTAGTTTACAAACGGCGTATTTAACGGCAATTATACTTCAGACCTCTACATAAACCTATGTTATTTTTTCCAAACCTCTGTTTTTAGCTCTGAGCATTTTGTACCTCTGTTTTTATCTCTAAAGCGAATTGAAACCTCTAGATCTGAAGGTAAAACCTCTGACCTGGCACCCCTGGTAATGAAGATGTGTAATAAAGTCGAAAATATAAGTTTACAGCTTTCAAGAAGTTCAGCGAGCCTGGGCCCCGGTAGCTTCCAGCGCAGTCGATAAACGTTCTCTCGTACTCATATCTACCAATAGGACTTTTTTGTCGCATTCATGTAATATCTTTATTTGCGTCGGGTAGTTATTTAAAACCGCCGTGTTCATCTGGTTTTTTGCACATATTTTCGATAATAATTAATAAACATGCTATAAAAATTTCAGAGTGCCTAAAGAATATTTTTTTGCGTTTATTATAATACAAGTTCAGGGCAGTCGGGTAATACTTTAAAACCGTCTAAACAGTCTGGGATTTTTATTTCTGGATTCTATAAATGCTAAAATAAGATAATAAAAAAATTTCTAAGTGCCTAAAAGATACTCGGTAGTATTAATTTTTTGCAAATGTCATATGCTGCGCAGTAGCGAAATAACCCCAAACGCCTTTCCAGGCTGTCGATTCCCTATTCAACTACAACTGATGTACTACTATTTTACAATTTCACAGTGCCTAAAATACCTTCCCCAAATTCGTCTTCAGCTCCCCGACTAATATGCTGATTGGCTCAATACCTTCAAATTGTATCAAGTGCACTTAAGGAACAAAAATAAGCCTCTGACGTCACGATTCAAAAATTTGAATATGCACCAGCATTCTATTGAGTATTTTCGGTTATGCAAATCGCCACAGTCTGTTTCGTTTAATTTGAAGCTGTAACCTTTAAAATGGCGTTGTTTCATAAGTTTTGCAGGTTAGTGTATCTAACTAATAGATTTTAGGATTGATGGATAATATGTCCTCAGTGATGTATGGTTTCTTGTAATGGTATCATTAATGACCCTGTTGATGTAAACATATGTCTTTTAAAATTTTAAATAAATTTACGTACTTAAAGAATACTTCTCTCCTACTCTTTAAATGTATTATACTAAAAAAATACTATATCTCTCTCATGCTCTTTAAATATATTAAACTAAATACTCTCGTGCTGCTATTTAAGATATTCTATTGCTCTTTTAATATATTCTACAAAATTCTCTAATGCTCTTTGGAATAATCAACTTTTCTTTAAAATACTCTACTGTTCTTTCAATGTTCTAACTCTGCTCTTTTAAATACTATACAACTCTTCAAAATTTTCTACTGCTTTTTAAATGTTCTATTGCTCTTTTAAATGCTCTACTGCTCTTTGAAATATTATACTGCTCTTCCAAATTCTCTATTCCTTTTAAAATATTATACTGCTCTTTTAAATGCTCTACTGCTCTTATAAAAAGCTCTACTGCTGTTTTGAAATGCTCTTTAAAATACTCTACTGCCTTTTTAAATACTTTTTAAAAGTACTATATTGCTGTTTTAAATACTCTACTGCTTTTAAAATACGATTTTTTTGTCAATCTAAGTTTATATAAATCGCCACAGGTCTTTTTATTCAATTTTTAATTGTAACCTTAAAAAATATTGATGTTCCTTCTGTTTTATACGCCAGTGTAGAAAAGTTATGGATATCAATAGATGTTATTTTTTTATCCAATAAATAAAAAAGACAGATATTGAATTAAGTATGGTGTTGAAACTCAAATATAGACCATCTGCACTCTGACGTGCGATAGTTGTTGAAGCTCTAGTTAGAATTGCCTTTGTGAACGATGTGACGCCTTGATATATATTATGTGTTTCTTTGTTGTTGTCTTTGATGTTGTTTGTGATGATGTGTTTATGTCAAATAAAGGATAAAAAGGATAAAACCTCGATTGTCTTTCAGGTAAGAGAACCTTTTGAAATTAATTTAAGAACCGCGCGAATTAGAAGTTGTATCATATGGATTCTCATTCGCTTTTGGGTGGAATCCATCCTCCAAATGCTTTTTCCAACTCCACTGCGCAGGCAATCGTCAAGGGATCGTTGTTCCGTCCGGCTATGACCTGAACACCGTAAGGCATACCGTCCCTGTGGAAGCCTAGAGGACAATGTGTTGATGGTAATCCAAGGCAGTTGATTATGCTAGTGTAACTGGCACTGGTAATCAAGGGAAAGATCCCATTGTGGTATGGCGCTGTGGTTGGAAAGGTCGGAAATAAGAACACAGTATTGTCGTCAAAAACTCGCTTGAACTCATGGGCAATCTCGTTAAGGTGATTTTGATAGTACGGAATGTTTTTTTTCCTGACGACCAGTGGGCACTTCCGGGAATTGAGGACGACGAGCGGACCTTCCGAGAAAGTGGACTTGCCGAATAAGTACTTTACCAAGTCCAGTGTTTCGTTTATTGACGCACCTTTCCCGTCCGTGATAACAGCCTTCAAATTCTGTGTGTTGTTCGATCTCGCGACGAGGTTGTGCAATGAGCAAACACCTGCCTGCTGTAGGGCGGGCATATGTATTCTCTTCACTTCAGCACCGTATTTCTTTTGAAAGTAAAAAGCAGCCTGTGAAGAAAATAAGTTTTAGCTAATGAATGTTCCAGTTATTTAATAATAGAAGATAGTTATATTGACAAATCCATATCTCTGTAAAGGGTGGTGTTTTTTAGATAAGAGCACAATTTTGTTTTGTAATAACTTAAGGGGGTATTGGACAATCAAAATAAACTTTTGCAATTATGATGCGATTACTACGAAATTTGGACAGACTATTTGATTTTTATTGAAAAGGATATAGATGAAGTTTGGTCCAAAAATATGAAGTCATGCGAAAGTTATTTTTATGATACGAGATCAACAAACATTTTGAAAAATCAGCAAAAGTTGTTTGACCCTATGCTCATGAAGTTTTCAAGAATTGTCGATATTTTAATTCACATAATAGTTTGTATACATATAAATCAACTTCGCTTAAATAAATGTATCTCTCAATCGCATTTCTATAAAAAAATTGTATCAAAACACCTAAAATATTACAAAAGAGCACAGGTTAGGTAAAACTTTAAACCAAAATTTCAAAATAGGGAAGCATGATGAATTTGACATCTACCCTGAGATATGTACTGAAGATTCCATGGATATTGTGAAAAAGTTTAATCAAATACAAGAAAAACTGATGAGCAGTGAACAATTCGAAATCAGAATATGTCAAAAAATTTTAATGCGAGAAAAACTTTTTTTGAGTAGACACACTATACTAATCTACTATGTTTTGTGTTTTTGTATGTGAAACTTCATCAAAAGTTACAAATGAAAAATTCCTTAGCTACTTAGTGTTTGATACTATTGAATTACTAATACTAAAATTTTAAAAATCGATTTTTCGATTGATTTTGGTGATTTGAAATGTTTTTTTCCCCTTTAAACGGATGTTATTTAACGCCAGTTATCTAACGTAAGATTTATGTATTCCAGCTCTTACATCTATGTACAAGGTACAAGACACCATTTTGCAAATTTTTTTTTCGGTTAGCCGTATAATTTTAGTAATTAGTTTACATGTGCCTGAGATGAAAATTGTGAGAAAAAAATACATAGATAAAATTTGTATTGATTCGGAAAAATAGTGTGAGATTAACAGTGATTAAAATGTAGTGGATTGTTTCTAATATTCCTGTAAATAATGTGTGTGATTCTTATTAATATACAACTTAAAACATTTCTTTCCCTGATATATATTAATTATTATTTTCCACTATTAGAACAGTTCGAAATGATATGAGTAAATAAATCTTTCTTCTTTCTATAAATTATGATCAATATTTAGCAAAGTGATCAAGGGCTTAAATTTGTGATATACTTCGAAATTACCCTTTTGTCCCTAGGAAATCTAATGTTTCGACAATGTACTTACATTTTGTATACCTTGCGCTATTTCTTTATCCACGGGGTGGCTTACAGGATGTCCTATGTCTTCCAAGAAAAAAACTTTCAACTTTCGGAAATTGACCTGCGTTCAAAAAATGGCTTTTTGTCAGTTACTTTCTGAGACAGTAATGTTCCATTTTACATTTTTTGAAGACAAAACATTCTATCGATAATAAGTTACACTTTTAACACTCCTGGTTGTTGTATAGACGAGGCATCTCGTCAATAGCAAAATTGATCAGATCTTAGACGATATATCTCGTTTCTAGAAGAAAACTGACCAGATCTTTACCTCGACATGCTGAAAGAAATAGGCAATATCTCAATTACGAGGTATTTCGTCATTTGCAAGATTGACTAGATCTTTGATGGAAGACATGTGTCGTTAAAGGAACAAATTGACCAGATCTTGGACGATATACCTCATTTTTAGAAGAAAACTGACCAGATATTTATCTTGTCATGCTGAAAGAAATAGGCAATATCTTAATTACGAGGTATTTCGTCATTTGCAAAATTGACTAGATTTTTGATGGAAGACATGCGTCCTTAATGGAACAAATTGACCAGATCTTGGACGATATACCTCGTTTTTAGAAGAAAACTGACCAGATCTTTACCTTGTCATGATGAAAGAAATAGGCAATATCTTGATTACGAGGTATTTCGTCATTTGCAAAATTGACTAGATCTTTGATGGAAGACATGTGCCGTTAATGGAACAAATTGACCAGATCTTGGACGATATACCTCGTTTTTAGAAGAAAACTGACCAGATCTTTACCTTGTCATGCTGAAAGAAATAGGCAATATCTTAATTACGAGGTATTTCGTCATTTGCAAAATTGACTAGATCTTTGATGGAAGACATGCGTCGTTAATGGAACAAATTGACCAGAACTTGGACGATATACCTCGTTTTTAGAAGAAAACTGACCAGATCTTTACCTTGTCATGCTGAAAGAGATAGGCAATATTTAATTACGAAGTATTTCGTCATTTGCAAAATTGACTAGATCTTTGATGGAAGATATGCGTCGTTAATGGAACAAATTGACCAGATCTTGGACGATATACCTCGTTTTTAGAAGAAAACTGACCAGATCTTTACCTTGTCATGATGAAAGAAATAGGCAATATCTTGATAACGAGGTATTTCGTCATTTGAAAAATTGACTAGATCTTTGATGGAAGACATGTGTCGTTAATGGAACAAATTGTCCAGATCTTGGACAATATACCTCGTTTTTAGAAGAAAACTGACCAGATCTTTACCTTGTCATGCTGAAAGAAATAGGCAGTATCTTGATTACGAGGTATTTCGTCATTTGCAAAATTGACTAGATCTTTGATGGAAGACAAGTGTCGTTAATGGAACAAATTGACCAGAACTTGGACGATATATCTCGTTTTTAGAAGAAAACTGACCAGATCTTTACCTTGTCATGCTGAAAGAAATAGGCAATATCTTAATTACGAGGTATTTCGTCATTTGCAAAATTGACTAGATCTTTGATGGAAGACATGCGTCGTTAATGGAACAAATTGACCAGATCTTGGACGATATATCTCGTTTTTAGAAGAAAACTGGCCAGATCTTTACCTTGTCATGCTGAAAGAAATAGGCAGTATCTTGATTACGAGGTATTTCGTCATTTGCAAAATTGACTAGATCTTTGACGGAAGACTAAGTGTCGTTAATGGAACAAATTGACCAGATCTTGGACGATATATCTCGTTTTTAGAAGAAAACTGGCCAGATCTTTACATTGTCATGCTGAAAGAAATAGGCAATATCTTAATTACGAGGCATCTCGTCATTAGCAAAATTTGTCAAATACGGATGGACGAGATATCTCGTCGAAACCGCGGAGTATTAATTGACTCATTTTTCCATCACCGTTTTCATATGGCACTTGCAGCTTAGAAGTTTAACCCTCCAAGCATCGCGATATTTTTGATTAATGTAGTTTTGCCTTTGCCCATAACTTTTTCATTTTGGCTAAATAACCACTTCCATTGGTTGAAATAATCCTAGAATGAATTATATTGGTCAATTAACTGGTTAGAAGTCATCCAAGGAGTACCGTAGGTTGCAGAACGGATGTATGCGTAGGATCAATCAATATCAGAGGGTTAAATCAATCTTACCGGACGTCCGAAAGGCAGGGAAGTCTCAATGTGTGATGTCAGAGCCCTCATCGCGATTACCAGGTCTTCGGCATATCTGCACATAGGTCCAGAGCACACATAGTCTCCCATATAACCAGCACCTGGATTGGATACGTCATTGGGCACAATACCTTAAATAGAAGGGAACGATGAATTTACGGCGAACTGGATGATGGAAGGTTTCCAAAATGGATGTACAACTGCGGAAAAAAATCCAACCACCCCTCTTAAGCATATATCGTTTATAGAGTAGAAATTCAAAGGTACCCTTCAGAACATCTTCAATAAAATTTTGCACATTAAATTTGCCTAATCTTCCAAGTTGTTTTGACTAGATATCTCGTCCATCAAGATCTGGTCAGTTTTCCTAATGGTGAAGTATCTCGTCAGTAAAATCTGGTCAGTTTTTCTAATGGTGAAGTGTCTCGTCAGTAAAATCTGGTCAGTTTTTCTAATGGTGAAGTGTCTCGTCAGTAAAATCTGGTCAGTTTTTCTAATGGCGAAGTGTCTCGTCAGTAAAATCTGGTAAGTTTTTCTAATGGTTAAGTGTCTCGTCAGTAAAATCTGGTCAGTTTTTCTAATGGTGAAGTGTCTCGTCAGTAAAATCTGGTCAGTTTTTCTAAAGGTGAAGTGTCTCGTCAGTAAAATCTGGTCAGTTTTTCTAAAGGTGAAGTGTCTCGTCAGTAAAATCTGGCCAGTTGTTCTAATGACGAGATACAACGTCGAGACAACTACCAGGAGATTTAGTGGTTCGTCTATATATATATTGATTTTTACACGAACTGTATAATTTACAATGTCAACAACCAATTGTTATGTAGAATTTGAATCTAAATCAAGGTTTAGTTTCGAATATTGTTTCATGTAATTTTCACGAAAATTTAGAATTCAAGTTGAGAATTCGCAAAAGAATTACACATTTATATTGACAGTAAAGCATTAATAGAAAATTGCGGTTGAAATGAAAATCGTATATTTGTGGATACTTAAACTTCTATCAAGTCCAAAATTTGCTTAGAATTTTTTTTTGAATTGCGAAACGCACAGAGAGGTAGGTAGGTAGTCAAGTAACGTCACGTTTCATAACTTGTGATGTAACCCGACTTTCGTCTGTTAGTTTACGTTTATATTGAAAAACCCTCTCGCGCGCGTTGAGTTAGTCACTTACCAGCTGTAGGCTTATGTCCAAAAATTCCCGTAAATGCGCTTGGGATTCGGATACTTCCACTTGCATCAGTGCCTAAGCCTATTAAAGATCCAGCAGCACTTATCAAGGCACTTTCTCCACCTAAAAAGAATCACCACAAAAAAAACGTTTTAATTTTCTTTTGAAACTATCTAACACTTCCTCTGATTTCAACGAGATGTTTCGTCCATCAAGATCTGAACAATATTGTTGATAACGAGATATCTTGTCATTGAGATACTGTCTAATTTTTGAGGATAAGACAAGTTCGCATCACTATAATAGGTGTGTCTGTATGGTAAAGAGGATAAGTGTTCACTTAAAACATTCTTTGGCGAAAACCTTTTATAGGAATTTCTCATTTTTTCCCCATTTGATCCTCAACGTCCTATCTCCCTTGAGGCTTGTATTAGGGATGCGACATCGATGTCGATGTTTTCAAAACATCGATGTTTTTAAAAAATATCGATGTATTTAACATCGATGTATTGGAGTCGATGTTTTTGTAACATCGATGTTTATACTTGTCGATGTTTTTACGCTGTCGATGTTTTATTTTTAAATGAAAAAAGTACCGTTATAAAAATTAAAAAAATAACCAAGTAGCATAATTTTCATAATCAGCAAATTATAAAAACATCGACATTGATGTCGCATCCCTTCTGTTCAGATCCTTCACCCTTGGCCACTTTGGTCTAAAAGTATGTTTAAAAAAACATCGATGTATTGGAGCCAATGTCGCATCTCTAGTTGCTAAACCAGTTTTAATAAATGGGGGGAAAAATTTAAATACACTGAATTTTAAAAACATCGATGATTTGTACGCGATGTGTTATCACCATCGATGTTTTATTTTGAACATTGATGTCTCAAAACATCGATGTTTTGCTATCGATGTCGTATCAATAGTTTCTAAACTAGTTTTAAGAAATGGGGAAAAAAGTTTAAATACACTGAATTTTAAAAACATCTATGGTTTGGGGATGATGCATTATCAACATCGATGTTTTAATTTTGAGCATCGATGTTTTGCTGTCGATGTTGCATCACTAGGTGCTAAACCAGTTTTAAGAAATGGGTAAAAAAGTTTAAATGCACTCAATTTTAAAAACATCGATGTTTTGGGGGCGATGTATTATCAACATCGATGTTTTAATTTTGAACATCGATGTTTGGTTGTCGATGTCGCATCCCTAGCTTGTATTGCTCTCTAAAATTCCTTCAGCTCCCTCAGGGGTGATAGCACCCACTTTGGGAAACAATGTTTTACACAAATAATGAGTATTAGCCTTAGATTACGGTCGGTACACTACCTTAATATCGCCAAGAAGGAATTTATACTACGACCATTTTAGCAGGCGTACCTTGAAAGTTATAAGAATAGCACCAAGAAAGAATATAGACTACAACCGGTACAACAGTTGTACCTTTATCGAGCCAAGAAGGAATTTATACTACGGCCATTTTATCAGGCGTACCTTGAAAGTTATAAGAATCGCACCAAGAAATAATATAGACTACAGCCGGTACAACAGTTGTACCTTTATAGAGCCAAGAAGGAATTTAGACTGTGGCCAGTTTAGCAGTTGTACCTTGAAAGTTTTAAGAATCGCACTAAGAAAGAATATAAACTACGGTCATAACAGCACTTATATATTGATCGTGCCAAGAAGGAATTTATACTACGGCCATTTTAGCAGTTCTTTGAAGGTTACAAGAATATAAACTACGGTCATAACAGCACTTATATATTGATCGTGCCAAGAAGGAATTTATACTACGGCCATTTTAGCAGTTCCTTGAAGGTTACAAGAATCGTGCCAGTTATATCTATAGCCGTAGTCAAAATGTTAATAGTTTCCAACGTTAATACCAAACAGTTTGCAAGAGATTCTGTAAATACAAGTAACTAATCCAAAGAATACACGGTAGTCTGTTCACACTTTGTGTCCATCTCTCTATGTAGTCTTAAACAAGCACATGAAATATTTGTTTAAACTCATAATTTAGACGATTTCATTGATCTAACCCTCTTGGTGGTTATCTCGACGAGATATCTCGTCATAAGAAGAAAATTGACCAGATGTTGATCTCGTCACCATCAAAAAACTCGCAATATCCTGATGACGAGATGCCTCGTCATCAGCAAAACTGGTCAAATCTTTATGGACGAGTTTTCTAGTTGAAACTACACGGAGGGTTCGCTTAAAATATTGTATTACTTTTTACTAGTTTCAGTCTTATATTATTCATCCAAAATAAATATATTTTTAGTGAATTTAGAAAATACAGAAACGTAGTCATGGGTGACTTGGTTTCAAAAATCCTGCTTAACCCACTCCTGGTAGTTGTATCGATGAGTTATCTCGTCATAAAAAATTACCAGATCTTGATGAATGAGGTGTCTGCTCATTAGAAGAAAAATGACCAAATCTTGTACTTCTCATCATAAAATAATCAGAAATACCTTAATGATATATCCTGCATTTGCAATATCAGAATGATATATCCTGCATCAGCAATATCTTTATGATGGTTCCTAATATCTTTATTATCTTTTCATTTCCTTAATTTGACGTTTCTTGATGGATGAGACATCGTTATCGAAACCATTGAGGGTTAACTCTTAAATAAAGCACGGATTTTTACTAGTTTCAGCGTTATATTATTCATTTGGAATACGTCAATTTTAGCTAATTTACAAAATACAAAAACGTAGTCAACATTGTTTCAATAATTCTAATCATTAATCTTGTCATTAACAAAACTGACAAGATGTTGGTAAACTCTTAAACACAGTGCGGGGAATTTTACTAACTTCAGTTTTATATTATCCATTCAGAAAAAAGTAAGTTTTTAGCAAATTTACAAAAAACGTAGTAAAGCCGAAAACGCACCACTACTTCCACCACTCGTTTTTCTAATGTCGTATGGATTACAGGTCCTTCCATGCACAAAATTGGTTGTCTCTAGATGCATTCCAAACTCCGAAATATTTGTCGTCGCAATGAAAATACAACCGGCTTTTCTCATGAGTGTGACAGCACGAGAATCTTCAGATGCCCTTTTGTCCTTGAAAAATATAGATCCTAATGTGCAGAGACAACCTGAAATTATTGTAAGCATGAAACTTCTGTAGTTGATAAATGAGACTATCAGAGCAAGACAAAACACCAACCCACCAACAAACTCATTGGAGAACTATATTTTATATATTTTTATTTATCTACAATATGATTTGAGATTCTGAGAATTTATATATCAGGGGTCAATACGTTATTTTGTAATTTTAGAAGACTTGAACCAGCACGTTCCAGAAAAAGTAAAAAGTCGTAATAAAAGGTAATAATACAATTTTCGGAATTTTGTGGGTTTGGCTACTCTTGCGGATTCTATTCATGTAGGAAGAATATAGACACATACTAGCAATGGCTCTCCTGTTGCTGGAGCCCACTTTGGAGGAACCAATTCGCAGTCAATAGAAAAAAGGATTTTTGTGAGTTTTTTGATTACCATACTTTTTGGTGTAGGTACATTATAGTTCTGGAGTTTAATTTAACTTTTGCAACATTTATTAATGCAAAATTTACTTCTTATTTGTACGCGTAGTAAGGGTAGACAATACAACTATTTGGACAAATTTGGTTCAAGGACGGCATCGTGCTCAAAATGATGCTTGTGTGTGTGGAGTTTTGGAAGACAATGGAAGTGTTTGGACAACTTTGAATAAAGGATTGGATTTTTCCTGTAATACACACATGTAGTATAGGTATGTAAACATAGACACGTAATAACAACAATGTAGAATAGAAAGATCTAGTATAGAACGATGTAGTGTACAACGACGATAGACATGCAGTTTACTACAATATACTATAGACAAGAAGCTTACAATGATATAGCATAGACGTGTAGTATATAGGATATCTAGCAAAACTATGCGAGTACGCGTAGTAATGGAAGACAATGCAACTATTTGGACCAATTTGGTTCAAGGTCGGGATCGTGCTCAAAATGATGCTTGTGTGTGGAGTTTTTGAAGAATATGGAACTGTTTGGACAACTTTGAATAAAGGATTGGATTGTTCTCAAAATGATGTTTGTACGTTTAGTTTTAGAAGACAATGGAACCTTTTGAACAACTTTGGATCAAGTATTGGAATTATTTGTTTGGTTTGAATCTAGTGATTTTTAAAGCTGATTAAAGCACACTATTTTCCATCGCTAAATATTTTAGACTGGACATTGAAACCAAAGAGGTTTTAACGGGATCAGTAAACCTTTTCTTGTGTGTCTATTACTTGATATCTGTCTTGAGCTTAGCTCAGCTTGGCTGAATATTTGTGCTACAGAACTCAACTATCCAACTTTAGTTTTATTATCTTACGGTAAGCTTGCCTTTGAAGAAATTACCTCAAAATTAAAGTAAGTATGAACAGAATTTGGAGGAGTCTGTTCTACCTATACTTATGATTGGTACGCCTACAGTCAAGCCCGGTATCTCAGAGTAAAATGCTCAACAGAAAAGACCAAACTTCTTTCACCAGGGACGCATTTTTCTTTCACACTTGAAGCCAAATGAAGATCATATTGGATGGCAAACATTTCCTTCGGTGCTCTAAGTGCAATTCAGTTCATGATTCGTTCTAATACAACATCTACTGTCTCAGTAGTATCTCAGGCCAGTAGTATCTCTAATACACCACCTAAGCTGGCTCTTGGCATCACGTCTCATAGGTTTATAGACTTGGTGTAGTTTAATTATGCGAAATGAGATAAATAATAACAAATTAGAGTGAAATAATCAAAACATAAACAATCTTGCTTATATTCTATGTCCGAAACATTTTCCTTGGAACCTACCTTTGACAGGGAAGAGAAGTTTTACTGTTAAGGGTATCCCCAAAAGAGGTTTGTCTTTCTCCAATTGCGCCTTTGTATACTTTCCAGTCTCCACCAAAGCGTCCACTGCTCTTGCCTCTTGCATTGCTTTTTGGAAACAACATTCGACAGTGGCATTGATATAAGGCTCAACTTCCACTATTCTTGCGATGTAGGCTTGAATTACATCTTCACTTTTGATCTGCAACAAGTGTTAACCTATTGACTACGGCTATAGATATAACAAGTGCGATTCTTTCTTGGCGCGATTCTTATAGCTTTCAAGGTACAGCTGATGTACTGGCCGCTGTCTAAATTAATTCTTGGCGCGATCATGGTACAACTGCTACTCCGGCCGTAGTCTAAAGGTAAAATTCATTTAAAAAGAACTATTTTTTAATAATTATGAATAGATTAAAATCAAAGGTTGTTATTTTTATAGTATTCAGAAAGGGTTGAGTATGAGTGGGATTTTCTGTGTAGAAAAACAAAACGGTGATGAACCGAAAATTTTACTTCCTCTACGTATACGTTAGTGCATGGTATTCTTATAGAGGTTACTTTAAAATATACTTTACAGCCGTTTCGGTGACGGGTGGCATTTGATGCATTTGGTGTTGACAAATCATTTATCAAACATTAATTTTCAATTCATTCTTTGAAATTTTTATTTACGAATTCGTGCTGAAATTGTATTGCCAAGTGACAATCTCGTTCGTAATAAGTACAAGGAACACATTCCTTCGCAGAAAAACTACAGCCACCTACACTTAGCTTGGACAAAAAAGCCTCATCTTTAAATATTAATTTTACAAAAGCATTCTTTTTGAATATTTATATGTGATCATTACTATTTTGGCAGTACGTTTATAGGTTAGTTTTACAACATTAAATGACCATGCTGGTCGTGAACGCAGTATATCTAAGTTCAGCCATTGGGTCAACGCTTGGTTTCCTTTTACGTACTCTAGTTACTGATGCCTCATAATGAGGCTTGAAAACAGTCTGCACACTCAAAATCAACATGATTAAATTATCACACATTTATTGTCTGGTTTCCAAAACATGATCGGGACCACAATATCTCCGGTTGGAAGATCACTGGAATAGGAAGAGGAGGGTTGCGAGTTTGAAACTGATCCGATCTAGAACCATCGTGCATGCGGGTGCTGGTGCAAGTTAAATTTGCCCTGGCCTCAATGTCCTCACGTTGCCATGGTGGGAAAGTATGAAGCATGGAGTGTCAGCTAAGGGATGACGGTGACTTCTTTATCTGACCATGGTTAAAAATTGCAAGATGTTGTCCTCGGATCTTGATTGATTCCAAATCGCCGTCAATAGCCCGTTGTGTTGTTCGAGGGTGACTTTAATGCAACTACTTACCCAAATCTGCTCTTCGTGGTCAAATCCCAAACCACATGACAGTCTTCAGTACCAATTTATATAGAGAACGGGCCTCACACGAAATTAAAATAAGCAATGCATCTTACCAAACATAAATTTTTCCTTTCGCTTACAATAACTGTATTGCTATAAAAACATCGGGAAAGAATCCTCCAAGTTGCACGCCGAGTACAGTTGGGGGAGGTGTATGTTCGGGCAGCAGACCTGGAATATTTCGAGGAGCGAGATGTCTGAATATTTCGAGTCTGTCACTCGTAATGGAGAATACTTTCGATCCATGTTTTCCAAGATGTGTCTGGTTTTGCCGCTTGGAGATGTATAGCAAATGCCATGATACCGTGACCCTTTTAGATCTCGAACCCCGGCATGAGAGTACCTAACAAACTAACACCAACACACTCGTGCCTAGTGTCGTGAGACACTTTACTAGTTTAAATAAGTGTGGTAGGATGAATTGAGCATGCCATCGACTTGACCTGTCTACACAAAATGTTAGAGCACATTACTTATATACATCATTACCATCCATACAGTAATTACATTAACCTTTATCACATAATATTGCACTATCCATGGAAAAGTGTGCCATTGCCTCCGAAGAGGTTGTACTTCTACCTGTTGGTCATTGGAAGGTATTTTATTTTTCTTCTACCACCCAAAGGAAAATCCAATAGAGAGGCTTTCCTCTATCCGCCACCTGAGGACGCGCCCTCTAGGGGTTACAGGCTCCCCCGAGGTAAGAGATTATAGTCCTTCTCGAAAGGTTGCACAGCAAGGGAAAATCCTGTGTCCTACAATGGATACCAGCACATGTCAATATTGAGGGAAATGAATGTGCGAATTATTTGGCCAAAGAAGCTAGAGAACTTGATCAGAGGTGCACCACCATCACACTTGCTGATGCTAACGCAGTGGCCAGCTATAGAATTATGACTCACACATATAAGAAACCCCTTTTAACAGAATTCGACTGTCCCAGAAATATCACATCCACTATTGCCAGGCTTAGAACTGAGCATTATAAGGGCATGAAGATCCATTCGGACTAAACAAGAACCTATGCCCATTGTAAAAACTGTCCCGAAGTCCAACTCACGCCCAACCACATCTGGGAATGGCCCAACAGTTGCGGTTAATCTTTTGAAGATTGGAATGGTTCCACTCAGGGACTCATTACGGGAGATACTCTACAGCTGGGATGCACCAACATTGGCAGAGCCTGTGACCAATGCTTTTGATGGAATCTAGACCGCTACCCCACTACAATATTGCTTGTCCATGGACACGCAAACAACAACAACATTAACCATTATGACCTTATGCTGGGATAGTTAGTGAAAAAAGAAGTCGGCTTAAGGTGGAGAAAGTTAACAAACTTTTTTTTTCAAACTGTAAATAACAAATATTGGGGCCTATAATAATCAAGGGCTCCAATATTTTTTATTTACAGTAAATAAAAAATAGGTTTGTCATGTTTCCCCTCCATAAGTTGATAAATAATCTATATAAATAAGAATGGAGTGTTTGTTTGTACATTCAATATTTTCGACCCATTTCAAGTTTTCTATCCGTTTTGGACCCTCCTGATACCGAATCTGCCCTTTTCTCGATCGGTGTCTGTCTGTCCGTCTGTCTGTATGTTGTGCCCTATACACGTCCACACGGTTTAAGATATTTTCATGGAAATTTGCATACAGTGAGTACTTATCTTCATTTAGTGAGTGGCATTGGTTGCGAAAGTCTGTCTGTCCGTCTTTCTGTTCTATGCTCGATTTTGTGTTTGTGTAGACATCACATGAATTGTATTCCAGATATTTGATTGCATTGTATTTTATTTTATACATTATCTAATAGTTTAGTGAATGCAATATTAAACATTTCTTTATTGTTATATTTAGTTGAGTTTCATCTAAAACACCTGAGTAAGTATACTTAAATCAACCATAATTTGGTAGTTTTGGAAAAATTGGAATGTCTATTGAATATTACGATTACTTCGATTGCTTTACCAGTACTGCTGAAAAAGTAATTATTCTTCAAATTTTTTTTTTTTTTATGGAATTTCATTTTTGATATTTTATTTATTTCGAGTCTTATTTTTATTCTTTGCGCAATGAAAACGATTTCCGAATATTTGGGACAGAGGATATTTTTCAACGAAACTAGAATGAACAAGATCGCGCGAGCAGTGATATTTTCTGGTTCTTTCGCTCTGAATTAATTTCACATTTCTAAATTTTGTACACTTTTAGTTGTAAGTTGTGGCAACTGTGCGAGATCAAGAGATAAAATTGAATCACAAATTAATATCTTTAGAACAACTTTTTGCGACATCTTTTATTTTGTTTTATTTCGCTGTTTCCTGTTTTAAATACTTATTATTTTAATAAATGTGTTTTCCTTCTCATCACACGCAACAGCACCACAAAGTATTAGACTTAAAAATGTTGGGTATGTCATTATAAATTTTCAGTACATTTTAAGTGTAGTTATGCCATTATTGAAAGAATAATGCCATTATTTAAAGAATAATGCCGTTATTTAAAGAATAATGCCGTTATTTAAAGAATAATGCCGTTATTTAAAGAATAATGCCGTTATTGAAAGAATAATGCCGTTATTGAAAGAATAATGGCGTTATTGAAAGAATAATAATGTTTAAAAATCCCGAACTAGAACTTTTCAAACATTAAAAAAATTCGTTGTCATAACGAGGGGAGAAGATAGTGCAATTGCACAATGTCGCATACCGGAGGCAAGAGTGCCACAAGTAAAAAAATATTGTTTTGTTGACTATGAGTGCGAGAGCACTCGCCGTAAATCGTAATTTTAATTAATTGAGTTGAACATGAAAAGAACTTACGAAAGGGAATTCCAAATCTTTCTATAAATCGTCTTTTACAGTAGTAACCTTAGTATCACTTTTCGTCATTTTGTAGCTTTGTCATACAGCAATTGTGCGATGTATGTGAAATGTATTACATGAATGGATATGCATGTGTAGGATTTGTGACCAAGGTAAGTTGTAGAAAATATAAAGATGGCGAAAGATGTTAAAATAAATTTTTATTCTACAAAAAACGTAAGTCATTATATATTTTGATTATCTCTTCAATCTAGAGTAAACCAATTCAAACCGAGTAAGGTCGGGTATTTTGCTAGTAATTAATAAGAACTAACAGTAATTATTGTTATGTACCTACCTACTTATACTTATAGTTAGTAGTACCTATGCATGTCAAATTGTTGCAAATATTATTTTCTTTTATATTATTCAATTGGAAAATACAAGATTTGTAATTGTTCGTATTAATATTTTGAATTTCTTTTGACAATTAAAAACAATCTTAGTTATAAATTAATAAACACAGCAAATGACAAATTAAATCTACCCCCCCCCCCCCTTATCCCGGCGAACATTAATGTTTGACGTTACTAAACCAGTTTTAAGGAATGGCGAAATACAAGTATAAATGTTTAAAGACGCTGATTTTTAAAAACATCGATGGCTTTTGGTCGATGTATTATCAACATTGATGTTTCGTTGTCGCATCCCTACTTACAACATGCAATGATACCCCTGTATACTGTACTCAGCATTTAACGTCGTTAAGAATTAGATACGAAGGTGATTCATAACTAAGTTATCCTATCCCGTGGCGTCACTAGTAGTTCAGCAAGGAAACGCTGGATGTATTCAAATGAAAACAGACTTTACCCTATATGTAGTCAGGTATAATTTCAAATTAACCCTCCTGATGACTGCCTCTATGAGACACTTTGTCATTACCAAACTGACGAGATTTTGATGGATGATATTTATCATCTTTAGAAGAAAATTGACGAGGTCTTGATCTTGTCAATCATAAAAAAACTTACAAGATCTTGATGATGAGGTATCTTATCACACAATAGCAAAATTGGTCAGATCTTGATGGATGAGATATTTCGTTGTAACCTCTTGAAGGATTAAAACAATCAATTTTATTACTTATAACATCATGTTTAAAGTATCTCTACAGTCAAGCGTGCTGTTGCAATATAATATTTTGAGGAGAAAATAATTAACAATACTAAGAATTTCTAGATATATTTTTTCAGTTTGAATGCATAATCTTTCTCGCATTTTACTATTACCAAGAAAATCAATATTTTTACTTTTAGAACTACTCTCACACATTGACTTACATATCCTTCTCTAATTTCCTTGGTTAATAAAGTCACGCATTGAAACAATAGATTGCTTATTGCAGGGATGTGATACTTTTTCAGTTTGAGCGCATAAGTTTCATTTTATTATCTTCAAGAAAATCAATCGACTTACTTGGTTCAAAAAGGAGATAAAACTTTACATCCATGCGTTGGTTCTACTTACATTTCCTTCGCGTATTTCCTTGGCTAATAAGGTCGCGGACTTGAACAACAATGGATTGCTTATTGCAGGGATGTGTTTCTTTTTTCTCCAGTATTTCACTGCAAGCACAACTTTAAACACTGCACAAATTGATAAGAACACTGTTTTCAAAAAGTAATGACGCAGTAAGTCCACCATAGTGTGGAAAAGTAAAATAGGTTTCGATTCCATATCCGCAATGTTATGAGAACCTGAAGAAACAAGAATATAAATATCGTGTTACAAAAGTATCTGAAAGTACTTTTATCAGCTTTATATGAGGTTTAAGGTTTATTCTATTATAAGCTGTCTCTATTTGAATGGATATTCCTGTAAAGGATTTAAAGTAGACGATTATTGTCGAATAAACGTCGAAAATGGAGCAACACAATGAGCTTTTGGCGACCTTTCTGGATCTATCGCGAAGTGAAAGTTCCGAGAATAACACTTCTTAATTACCAGCTATTGTCAGATGACGAGGTCAACACCTGAGCTAGCATCCCACTATCCAATCTTCCACACTACCCCATCTAGAGGACATTTGAGGTCACGACAGGCATGTTTGTTGGATCGAGCTTCGAACTCCCAACCCTCCGGTTGCTTATATCTCTCTGCCAGATTTTATAGTTTCTGTCACTCTGAAGACGTTTCCTGTAGAGTGACGTAAAACCGAAGACGAATTAGAAATCTACTATAAATTTGCTGCCCATAAATTCTTCTTTTGTATTTTATAAATTATAAAAACATTGCACTTGCAGCCTTTTCTAGTTTATAAAACTATTTAACAAAGTTAAAGTTTGTTTAAAGTTAAGAATAAATTATAATTTCGGTGCTTAAGATTTAATCCTTTAGAGCACTTTTAGCCATTGAAAATGCCTTAAGGAGTGATAAACTACAATTGCTCAATGAGTTTGTCCATTGCGCAGGCAACCTGTTACTTACCCTGTTTGAATTTATTTCTCTCTTCTGTGCCAGTAAAGTTTTCCTGTACAAGCAAAACTATAGGTATGCATATAATTACACTAGGAATTATAATATTATAAGCATCTTTTCAGGAGTTGGTGAAGTAGCAATTGGAAATAGTATATATCTTCCACGTATGCCACACCTGCAAGTCTTATACCGAAGGAAAACAACTATCACCTTTTTAAATAAGCATCTCAGCAGTGTAATACAGACATGTAGTATAGGTATGTAAACATAGACACGTAATAACAACAATGTAGAATAGAAAGATCTAGTATAGAATGATGTAGTGTACTACGACGATAGACATGCAGTTTACTACAGTATAATATAGACATGTAGCTTACAATGATATAGTATAGACGTGTAGTATACTACACGTCTATACTATAGCGTAGACATGTCTTTGTAGTTTATTACACGTCTATACTATAGCGTAGACATGTCTTTGTAGTTTACTACACGTCTATAAACACTTCTTTGTAGTATACTACACGTCTATAGACATGTCTTTGTAGTATACTACATGTCTGTAGACATGTAGACATATTTTTTGTGAGGAAATGACACGAAGAATTTTAAAACAGATGGACAATGTAAATAGACATAAAACACAGATAAAAATATCTATACAATAACCAGTAATCACTTACTCACTGCTGCTGACTTTCAACTTCTGAATTGCTTTTATCTTACTGTAACATTTCTTGGTAGTCTGTTGCATATTCAAGCAGCTGCGAAAATTGCCAAATTACTTAGCAGCTGTCTTTGTATTGCCAGTTATCCACACAAATTGCTCGCTTTTCAAACAATGCATATCCATTTTATTCTGGTTATGAGAGTTTTTTCAGCGTAAACAAACCAGACAATCTGTGAAGTGATCATTTCCACAGTATAAATGCTCTCGCAGAATACGTGTTGGAATTAACTTAAAATGTAGTTTATCGTCGTTTTGGCGACGTCTGGTGCTTAATCAGCTATCATATATCAATTTGAAATTTATTCTTTGAAATTTTTATCGGCAGAGCGCTGAAATCGTATTTGAAAAACATGTCAACTAACGTCATGTGCAGGAAATATGTGTCGCCTCAGAAACACTACTATCTATATTTTACTTGAAATAAAATGCTTATCATAGTAAACATGTGTATGTTACAACAAAAATATCTTACCCTACTCGAGTTGAACTGGTTAATTGTAGATTAAAAAGCAACAAGAATAATCACTTTTATCTTTCGTAAAAAATTCCAATATCATTTAAGTGTTAGTAAAATTATTTTTTAAATGACTTTTTACATTTGCATAACTTCGATAACTTATTTAGGACTCAAATTGAATACATGTATGCATATACATCCATGCAATACATTTGCATATTCAAAACCCCATCCGCCAAACCACCTGCACAGTGGCGACACTCGTAGCGACGCCAGCGCCACGGAGCGCAGGTGCATAGGAGAGCAGAGTAGTGAAGAGCGAAGTCGCCAACAGCGAAGCTCTCATCGATGTTTCCGTTTTAATGTGTCTTTTAGTTAGGCTTAAGAGCCTAAAGTTGTATGCTAAACCTGAGAATATATAGTTATTGTTAGAACCTGACTTGTTCTTGGTATCCATTTTTTTTCCCCGCCGTTTCCTCTTACGATAAACTACTGATTTTTTACATCTTGAAGGGCCTTTATAACGTCAGGTAGTTTTTCAGATATAGGTTTCACTGCCTCAATTTTTGCACTCCATCTTGTCTCACAAAGACCGTGTAGAGACCTGCCATCAGTGTGTTTTAGAAGCAGTTCCCATCACCGTGGGCTCGCACTAAATAAATTGTAAAGCTGGTTTATTCAAGTTGAAGAACATGCTTACTATTTCAATACTCCTTATGGCATGTAAACCAACTAGTCGTTGTAGTAGACTGGTGAAAATGCAAGACCACCTTGACGGGGCCGTTTTAAAGACTTATTTTTTTTGTCAAATTCGGAAAATAACTCTAAAATGAGGCAGATAATTTCTTGAACAAACCTTGTGGCCACGGGCCCCTTAAACGTCCGGGCACATCGACATTTGTCGGATTTGTCCCCCTTATGGGCGGCCCTGACTGCACGTCTTTGGTAAGGATAGTGTTACCGCACAGCCCTATAGGGATGAGGTGTCCTTGAACCTGCACCATGGTTTGGTGTGAATAATAAATCTGATTTGGAAAATAAGTATTTATTGTATTAATTAGCATCTACACTGCTGGCCACCGTAAATGCAACACCCTGAAGGAAGCATGCAAATACGACGGACCGACGTGTTCGATCGCATCCGCCTCAGTGCACCACTTCACGTGATGACAGGCATATTGTGCGTATGGCAGTGACGGATCGCTCAGCCACATCACGAACCATAGCACAGCACATTCAGTCTGTAACGCATCATCCAGTGTCTACGCGTACCATTGAACGCCGTTTACAGCAGAGTGGTCTGTCCGCAAGACCTCCATTGCTTCGTCCACCCTTGACGCAGAACCACAGACGTCTCCGCCGCCAATGGTGCGATGAAAGAAGGATGTGGACGGCAGAATGGAATGAAATTGTCTTTACTGACGAGTCACGCTTCTGTCTGCAACACCACGATGGTCGGATTCGAGTCTGGAGACACCGTGGAGAGAGGATGCTGAACAGCTGCGTTATGCACCGCCACACTGGTCCTGCACCGGGTATTATGGTATGGGGTTGGATATCACTGTCGCACTCCTCTAGTACGCATTGCTGTTACTTTAAACAGCCAGCGCTACATCTCCGAGATGTTGAAGCCAGTTGTCCTTCATTACCTTCAGGGCTTGCCCACAGCCATATTTCAACAGGATAATGCGCGACCACACGTTGCACGCATTGTCCAAGGGTTCTTCGTCAGTCGCCAGATTGAATTGCTTCCCTGGCCAGCTCGCTCTCCGGATCTTTCGCCGATAGAAAACATGTGGCCCATGGTTGCTCAACGATTGACCCAGCTGCCACACCAGATCAACTTTGGCAACGTGTGGAATCTGCTTGGTCTGCTGTACCCCAAGAACACATCCAAAGTCTCTTTGAATCAATGCCGAGGCGTGTGGCAGTTGTGATCTCCAACAATGGCGGCTACTCTGGCTACTGATTTTGGCAGGAACCACACTTCACATAAGTCTATAAATTTAATCATTTGATACTTGGTCAACATGTTATCTACAAAATAAAGTTTGTTGTGATATCTCTTGTCTTTCTTTGTGTTGCAATTTGGGTGGCCAGCAGTGTATATACAAATATATACATATAATATAAATAAATATGTATCGCTGCAAACCCCTATGTGAGGTTGTTCCGGGGTGCAGCAGGCCCGAACTTCCTTTGTTGATGATTTTCTTGAAGAAGAGGATATTCCCCTTAGGAACTGGCCCGCGAAGTCTACGGATCTCAATCCTATAAAACATGTTTGGGATGGTCTAGGAATTGCCATTGCACGACATTACCCCCGTCCCAGGACCCTCCAGGAGTTAAAAGCCGCGCTTTTGGAAGAATGGGATTGATGGCTGCAAACATTTCTCAACACCCTCATTAACAGAATGAGGGAGGGCTCGTTGTGAGGCTTGTATAGCAGAGCACGGTGGCTACACTCCATATTAGATGGACCTAACCCGAGATAAATGCATCATGATTTGACCGTTTTTGATATAACCTGTAACTTAACTAACAATTCAACTATTTTTCATATTGTTATGTTCTAATATGCTTTCTCTCTTAATAACATATCTCTGTGCCAAATATCGTTGCAATAAACTGAATGTTTCTCCAGTTCTCACCGATTTTATGTTTGTGACCTTAATTTTGGACATCAGTGTAGATTTAACTTGTGAAGTATGTAATCTTGACTCTCACTACAATAAATAGTTTTTAATATTTAAAAAGACCAAACTCAGATTTTTCTAACAATAATATTTAAAATTTGAGTTTCATTAAAATTTTTGTTTTCTAATTTGCACAAAGTTTAAATTAATTATTTTGTTTGTTCTTGTTATGTGTGACAAATAGGAATTACAACTAACAAAATTAAATTAATTTTTGAATTTATAATCACAGAAAACAACAATATAAAATTAAAGTCGGTGGAAAGAAAAGTTGTTCTGAAGATATTAATGCCACGTTCTCGCCAAGTGATATAGATCTATAATTTGGCATTGAGAAAAATATCTTTAGAGTATTTAGAATACTTTTGTTCAATGGGTTAGATTAAGCCTATTGAAAAGCGTACTAAATTGTCTCAAGCCGTGTAACGGTAAACAAATCAAATATGTCCTTGTTATTTTTTTAAGTATTTATAATAATACTGAGGCTGTTAACACATTTTTTAGACAATGTATATTGTATTCACAAAACTAAATTACATAAATTCTTGTGTTTTAAATGTTCTATTTGATATCCCTTATTCGGAACTATCTTTCGACACCGTAATTTCCAGGATAATAATGCCTTTTGAAGTGTCAGAAGAGGTATTCTATCCCATTCCAGCTTTCCAGAGTCCTGTAAGGGTTGTGGGACGACGTTTGAATAATGCAGATTTTAAAAGTCCGAAAGCACAAAAATCCATAGGTGATACATCGGGAGATTTAGTAGGGATATCAGTGAAGGGTATGGCCTTGATACCGGTTTTTTGTTCCATTTCTTTAAAGAAATTTACAGTGGATTTCGATGTGTGACTACTAGCTTTGTCTTGATTGAGTTCCACATATTGATGGCGCTGTGGGTAAAGCGATGGTATTTCATTCAGAAAAATTTGCGATAAAATATGTTCCTGATAGTATTTGGAGTTAATCTTGACATTTTTTTTCCCACTCTCTTTATTTTTAACTTGCCATTATATTAAAAAAAAACCAGCAACAATCATGAATCTCTTAGAAAAACTTTCTTTCGATTCCGTGAATCATGTACTTTAATTTTTTTTCTCCCCTTTTATGATAATAAATGGCTCTTTTTTTGCTGCAATCATTTAAATACACCAATGATTCATCTATTGTGACAATTTTTTTCGATTTTTCTTTGGATAAGTGTTTGTCATATAGAATTCGGCAGCGTGTCCTGCGTTCAGCGATAAATTTGGAGAAAGACGATGCATATTTGGTTTTTTAGCTTTCTTAAGATTTAAATCAACGTTTATCATTTTGTTTACAGTGGACACCGAGCATTTTAATGATTTTGTAACTTTCCTTTGACTAGGGGGATTTTCTTTTAACATTAACAACGTACCTTTGCAATAGTCGAAGATGTCCATTTCTTCCTTGGATACTTATTTGGAATTTTTGTCCCACTTGAGGCTCCAATTTGACGTTTTTTTCCTTTCTTGCTTGACGATATTACCTATCGACGCTTTAGATATCACAAAACCATGATTCTCACATCGTTTTTGGATAACGGAATATGAATATTTCTCTTCGGAAAGAGCATAAATATAGCCTTCGAACCACTGCTTCGTTAAAAACGCCATTTTGAATAAAAACAAACCTCTCAAGCCGCAGGCGATAATTTTGACTTTTAAAAACATAGTACAACTGCAATTATTTCTTTTGCAGCAAACGATTTTTTATTACCGATAACCAAAATCGTCGAAAAAAATGTGCGAACAGCCTCTGTATATATATTCTAATCAGAACCAGCTAGTTACATTTTATCCTCCTGGTGGCTGTCTCGACGTGATATCTTGTCATTAAAAAAACTGACCTGATCTTGATCTTTAAATCGCAAAACAATCGGCAAAATCCTTGAGATATCTCGTCACTAGCAAAATTTGTCAGATCTTGATGGATGAGATGTCTCGTCGAAACCACTTGGAGGGTTAAGGTAACACATCATGCGTTTTTCTGTCATGAAATGAATCAGGCCCCCCCCCCCCCATCACGTTAAAAACACTAGAAATAAATTCCCATTACGTGTTTGTTGTTTGTGTATGTCTATTATTTGGCACAGTTTGGCCCTTGGACCAGCGTTTCTCAACCTTTCATTATTCGCGGCCCAGTTTTCAACCATAATTTTCATTGCGCCCCCCCCCCCAACCCGCATACAATAAAATGTATACAACAATAATATATATTGAGTAATTGGATTTCTGTTTTTAAATTATTTTTAACTAACTGCCAAAACAAGAGTAAAAGCGAGCCAACGTTGGCGAGAAACCACATCTGGAATTTTGCCAAGCGGGCGGTGAACAGATGACGTGAATGGAAGCGAGGAAAATTTAAATATTATTATTTGAAATGAAAGCCAAACAGGGAGATAACGTTAAAAGAATATGAAAGTACAAAAATTCGTTAATGAAAGTTAACCTAGACAGGGTGAGCTAAATTTAGAAACTGGGAATACTTTTTTTTGGAATAATAAAAGAAATAAAATCGAAGCATGACTAAAGAAAAGAGAAAAAATAAGTAATATGGTTTGTGGAAGCCGTCTCGAGCATGCGCAGAGGAAGAAGGAAAATGTTCGACAACGCAAGTTTCAATTCTCATTCGAGTCGATCGCTATCAAATCTATCGTATGTTATATATGTTTTCGTGTTAGTTGCAATCACCATATAAAATATTCATGGCAGCAGATTTATGCAGACCCATGGATAATTTTTAAGCGGGCGTAAACGAACATTAGACGATTGTCAAGCATCAACAAGTACACAGACGAGCGTGGTTCCGAAAATGAAATCAAGAAAATATTCTCAAGAATACTTAAATTTGGGGTTTACCAGTACTGAAGTAAACGAAGAAGAAAGGCCCCTGTGTATCATTTGCTCAAAAATGTTGGCCGCAGACAGCATGAAACCTAATAAACGATATTTGGAAAGGCGTCATAGTGAGTACGTCAACAAACACAGATAATTCTTCGAATTAGCATTAAAATCATATGAAAAGCAAAATTCATTTTTTAAAGAAGCTTTGTCTGTGAATAAAAATGCTTTAATTGCATCCTACAAAGTTTCATATAAAATAGCCAGATGTAAAAAAACCTCACACCCTTGGTGAAGAGCTTATTTTGCCAGCAGCAATTGAGATTGTAGAAACTATGTTTGGAGATAATTTTTCAAAACAATTGCAGTCCATACCTCTTTCAAATGAAACTGTTGCTCGTCGAATTGGTGATATAGCTGAAGATGTACAGGGTCAGCTTTTATCGAAGTTACGTGACAAATTGTTTTCAATACAGCTTGATGAAGCTACAGATAGTAATAAAGATGCTCATTTCATTGCCTATGTTCGATTTTGTCATAATATGTCAGTAGTGGAAGAACTGCTTTTCTGCAAACCGAAAGTAACAGCGCTCGCATTATTTGCTATTTTAAATGATTTTATGAACGAGGCAAACATGGAATGGAAAAATGGCCTCGGAATATGCACCGATGGTGCTAGTTCAATGTCCGGAAGATTCCAAAGTATACAAGCACTTGTAAAATAAAAATCGCCTCAGTGCGTCTGGACACATTGCATGATCCACAGAGAAGCTTTGGCTTCCAAAGAAATGAGTCCTGGTCTGAATATTGTGTTACCTACAGTTGTAACCGTAGTAAATTATATCAAAATGAGACCGCTGAAATCAAGAATATTTTCCGCACTTTGTAAAGACATGGGTGAAATGCATTTAGCTTTACTACTTTATTGCGAGGCAAGATGGTTATCACGTGGGAAAGTCTTGCAACGTGTTTATGAATTAAGAGAAGAAATAGCCATTTTCCTGAAAGAAGAAAACAGACCGGAAGCCAAAAATTTTCGCGATGGTTTACTTGTGATGAAATTGAGCTACTTGGTCGACATATTCGAGAAAATTAATAACTTGAATCTTCAACTCCAAGGAGCAAATATGCATAGGTTGGATACGAGTGATAAAGTTAATGCTTTTTGTAGAAAATTGGAACTGTGGAGCCGAAATTTGAAGCAAAAAAAAACCTAACAATGTTTGCAAATGTGAATGATTGCACTAAAATTTACAAGGCTGAAGAAGAACATGCAAAAGTTGTTTTTGTAACCATTGAAAATCAATTAGGCATGCTGGCAAATAATTTTAAAAAGTATTTTCTTGCTGACGACAAACTTATAGGAAGTTACGAGTGGGTTAGGGATCCATTTCATAAGACTCCCGAAGGACTCTCAATTGATGAGGAAGAAAAATTCATAGACTTCACGACAAGTGGCGAAACCAAAAGACAATTTAGTAATAAATCACTATTTGAATTTTGGTCATGATTAGAGGATTATTTTTCTGCACTAAAAACAAGTGCATTTCGCATTCTATTACTATTTTCAACATTCTACCTTTGTGAAACTGGATTTTCGGCTGTGGCTTCTTTGAAGACAAAATATAGATCTCGGCTAAATATAGAAACATAACTGAGAGTGGCTATTTCTAATATTAAACCTTCCTTCGAAAAACTTTGCTCGCCAAGACAGGCCCAAGGAAGTCACTAATAATTATTAAATTTGTTTTTAATTTGGTATGTTTTGATTTAGAAGTTGTTTTACTTTATAAGTTAATTATTAAACATGTCGAAATGTATTTTATTTTCTATGTGTAGGTGTACTTTCCTTTAAGTCAGTTAATCAATTTTTTAAATAATATTTTCTCTTGGATAGTCTCGCGCCCCCTTCTAGTGTGCTCGCGCCCCCCTAGGGGGGCGCGCCCCACAGGTTGAGAATCACTGCCTTGGACCATTAAAAAAATTCACAATAACAACCAACCATGCAACCATCACGTGTTTCAATCTCTTTCATCCATTACACCAGTACTCCGCATCGTTAGATTTCAGTGAAAACTTCCTTCGTTTTCTCATTGATATTCCCACGATAATGTGTGGATGCTTGTTACAAGAATACTGCTACATGGTCATAGCTCTAAATTCATAATGTAATGCAACTGCAAGTGAAGTCAAAACCCATACAAAAGACTAAATTTTTTTTTTTTATTTTTTTTTTTTAACATTTATTTAAAAACATAATAAAAAACTTAACAATGAAGTAATAGCAAAGCAAAAAATAATACAGATGAAATTTCTTTAATGGAAGACTATCGGGAAAATTTATAAAATTTAATCACCGATAGGATACGAAGCTTTGAAGACTAGGACTGCCATCACATTCACATGAGAATTTTTAAGCGAAAATTCACTAAACCGTTTCGAAAGGACACTATGATAAGAAAATAATAAAACTTCATGGGTTAAGACTTATATACCACCACATATGATATTTTTCGTATATAAAATATCATAACTTTAAAGTTTTTAATAAAATAGGAAGACCCCTGTACGATTATCTATTTATCTGATCGTCGCAAGACTTCAGAGTAGTGTGGAATTTATTTTATATATCCACAATATATATAATGACCAAATAACATCATCAGTTCGTGGAAGAAATCCCAGGAAAGATGTTATTGGTCAAGGAGTTCTGAGTAGAAATGAGGAATGGGAAACCTCAGGTTAAACTGTGGAATAATGCGAGTATGTCCATCATAGGTCAAGAGTATTACTTAACACCAGAATATCAAATAAAAGAATTTTTTTAAACCATAGCTGAACGGTACCTAGAATATTTATGTACACAAAATGTTTGATTTTTCTAGAAGATAGGGAGTACCACTAGCCGCAAAAGAAGCTGTAAATTACCTAGAATATTTAGGTACACTTAATTTTAACTTTTCTAGAAGAGAAGGAGTCCCACTAGTCGTAAAAGGAGCTGCGAGGTACCTAGAAAATTTAGGTACAAAAAAGGTTTAACCTTTCTGTAAGAGAGAGAGAGAGAGTTCCACTATTCTATAAATAAAAGAATGAATGTATATTTCCATATTCAAATACACCTTGATCTCCCATTATTGTTGGAGGACAAGCAAAAAGCGACATATACGTTTTGAAGAAAATCATGCTTATTAGAAATGAAAAAGACATGTTAAACATTAGTTGAACAAAAAATTATAATTTAAATCCTAAACCGATGCCAAATTATTTTAGTATAAAAACTAAATACGGTAAAATACAGGGTGGCCATAAAACAACTCATTCTTTGGTCTGTATTTAAAACATCTGTATCTCTTTGATCTCTACTATTATAAAAGGAAGTGTTTGTGTGTGTGTCTGCGTGTGTGGACTGTCCTGACGAATCTATGGCACTTACAATAATGAGACTTGGCACACTGGTAGTCAGAATATTTTGCGATTTTTCTATCCAGCCCAAATATTAAAATTTAATCTAGAATATTTAAAAATTAATTTATTGAAATATTTGTTTATTATTTGGTTTCCTTAGATTGGTAACAGTCTTCAATCGGTGTTGTTGTTTGTGCTTCCACCATTCCAACTAGATATATAAACTATTGCTTTTTGAAAAGCATATTCCAACTGGATAACGGCAATCTATTGCTTTTTTAAAAGAATAATTATCGTTTTGCGAAGCGATATTTATATTTTGTTTGTTATTGTTTTTGTGTATTTGTCTTTTACTTTTTGAAAGTATAGGGCTGATGAAATGCAAACCTGCTTGAAATCATCTCACATTTGGAATGGCATTCACAGACTTGGACTGTAAACAAACATGCGAGTTCATGTCACCGGTGACCCTTCTACCCAGCTTTCTCATCTATCTTCTGGCTAAAGTGCGACAGAGTAACAAAAACGCCCTGGCTGTTGCTTTGTCGTGCATTGTTGCAACTGTATTAACGGGGGGGGGATACGTCCGAAAAAGCAACTATTAGTTGAACCGCCGACTTAAAAGCCGAGTGAGAAGTACGACTCACTCGGCTTTCAAGTACCGTTAAATTTGGCAAGACTGCAGTTCTACGTTTAACATTTCAAGAAATTCGGGAAATGCAAAGGTTCTACAGGATTGCAAGTTCATTGTGTGCGATAAATGTACTATGATCCACAAACTGCATTCGAAGCACTTGAAGTCACATTGAAAGACCTACGACGTAACAATAACACAATGGGAGGCGTCACTATGGTGTCGGCTGGTACTTTCAACAGATAATTCTGGTTATTCCGCGTGGAACCAATCTGGATTAAATGCAAGCCTGCTTGAAATTTTCTCATATTTGGATGGCATTCACAGATTTGGACTTTCAACAAACATGCAAGTTCATGTCACCGGTGATCCCTATGCCCAGCAATTTGCAGGTAACTTACTTTGATTGGGAAATGGTGCAATTGCTTCGGAACATAGAGATTAATGTATAGAGATTTTGAAAACACAACAAGAGCTAGAAGAGGCAGCATTTCCAAATGTGGCACAGCAGTTTACTAATCACACAAGACTGTGCCAAAGGCAATTCTTGCTCCAGGAAAAGAAGATGTCAATGTCATTAAAAAGCAACTCTTGCAATAATTGCCCAGCAGTGTTCAAATTTACAAATCTATGGACACTACGTGTAACACAGATGCGGTCGTAAACTACACGACACAGTTTTTAACACTATTCGAAGCCACCATTAAAATTATTCAAAGCCACCATCAAAACTGTTCGAGTCCACCATCCAAACTGTTCAAAGCCACCATCAAGACTGGTTTGGTGGAAGGCATTAGGCGACATGCTCGTGTCATGTCGGGTGAATGTGGGCCTCGTTCTTTTAATTAATGTTTTTTCTCTCACACAGATCGGGTTGTGGTGGAAGTAATAAGACTACATGCCCGTGCCATAATATTTTGGGAATTTAAGGTGTCCAGACGCATTTTGAAATTTTAATCAAAAATAGTTCATTATTAAATTATTGTCATTCATTTATTGAATTTTAATCAAAAATATTTTATAATTAAATTATTGTCATTTATTTATTAAATTTTAATCACGTTTTTTTAATAATTAAATTATTGTAATTTAATTATTACTAGCCACTTCAAGGCCATCACGGCATTGCATGTGGTGTTGGTTTGCTAAACAAACCAAATGGGATTGCGTAGCAAACACCGGTGGTTGGCGAGCATTGACAGTGGTCACACCTAACCCCACAAAAGCAACTGTCATGGGCAACGCCATGCTGTGGCTAGTCTCTATCTAAATCGAATAAACGAAATGGAACCAAATTTGGTTTTGAGTCTTTGAATACGTGTGTGTGGGTAGATATATTCCGCAAAAAAATTATTCGCCGATAAGGAGAATTTGGCGTTGTTGGTCAAAAAAGTCGAACATTTGCATTAAATCAAGATAGAAATGACCTATATCACACTAAAAAAAGGGAAATATGAAAGTTTAGGCAGTTATCCGAATGAATGATGATTTAAGCTCAATATGTGCTCACCTTGCGACAACATGCGTTACTTGTTAAGTTGTTTACTTTAAACAATGCAATACCCAAGCGGGTATTTGGGAATTTAGAAGGCTTCATCACCTGCGTACATATCCTATGTAAGATGTTACATCGAAAGCTACGATAGTTATGATGAAAGCTATGAAGAAACAGGATAGCTAGCAGTTAGGGCTGACAGAGGACAGAAAGCAGTGCTAGGAGAAACAATAACAGAAGTTGCTACTGCTAATTTCGACGACACAGAGACCCGTATTGGCCCGTTTACGTCTCAAACAGTTCTAAAATGTCCTCTATTGGTGACTTTTGGTACTATTTGCTTGCGGAATTACATCTTCCCATGTCTTCAAAGATCTCAACACCAAATTTGACACCATTTAAAGTTATTTTATGGTATCTGTATTTCTGAAAAAAAAATCTTTCTCATCCAAGCATTGCATTCACACAAATATTTCATACCGATTCTCTTTAAGACAACCTTTAGTGCCTTTGAACTCCCAACTCCAAAGAAATAGATTATTTAGTTTTCAGTTCGCTAAGCGAAAATACATTGAGGACAATTAAAAATTACCGCTACGGCTGCATATCAAAATATCGCTATGTATAATAACATAACACACTGTATTGTGTTACTAAAATTATAACAAAATTCTGTGGGGATTCTTGTTACAAGAATACTTCTAAATAGTGTAATATCTCAAAATGTACAATGCAACGCGATTGATAATAAAGACAAATTCAGATTAAAGACCCGATTTGACTTAAGTAGGTAAATTCGTGTAAGGAACTGATGATCACATCTTAACATGCATGTCTTTCAACCTTTATACTTCCGCATATCCCTCAAGCCTTCTCTGGTGGTGCCCAACCTCCAAAGACCTTTTCCAATTCGATGGCACAAGCAACTGTTAATGGATCATTGTTCATTCTGCCAACCACCTGCATGCCATATGGAAGATGTTTTTTGTCAAAGCCCAAGTGGCATTGTGTAGCTGGCAGCCCGATTAGATCAAACACGCTCGTGTAACAGGTACTGGGAAGCAAAGGAATTGTTCCATAATGGAAAGGTGCTGATGTGGGAAAGGTAGGAAGAAACAGAACCGTGTTTTCATCAAGTAGATAATCGAACTCGTTTTCTAAATTCTTCAGCGTCTCCATGTAGAAGGACGTGGTCTTTTTGCTATACCAAAGCGGGCATTTTGGAAAATTGAAACATATCAGAGGTCCTTCGCTGAATTTCGACATTCCGAAGGGAAGCTTGAGCAAGTCCAACTTCTCATTGACATGGGATCCCTTTCCAACTGTCAACACGGTCTTGATATTCGATTTGTCGACCTTTGCTAGAAAGCTATGAGAAAAGCATTGGTTGACATGATACAGCAAGGGAATTTGTATTTCCTTGCATTCAACTCCGTAGTTCACTTCAAAGTAAGTGACAGCCTGTAAGAAAAGGAATAATTTCAGTCGTTGAAATTTAGATGGCATTCATTCTTTATAGAAACCTTTTAAATTGTATGCTGTGGAACAAGCTGTAGAGTAATAGAGAATGCATTAAAGACTAACCACTACATAAATTTAAAAAAATTTCTTGAGAAGAAATGTCCCCTTTTCTCTAGTCGAGCCTCCTTAACACTAAGCCGCTCGCTAAATTCTGTTTTAAGAGAACTGCTTGTCAGGTTCGTTAAGCAGAGCAGGAGCAATATTATTATTAATCCTCTGACAAGAAGACTTCTGAGTAGTATAATATTGCTTAAACCTCTCATCGTATCTAACGACAAATGACAACATATGTTCGTTGAAAGAATTCATAGAACATTTAAAAACGCATTACTTATTTTGAACAAAATATAGTTAAAGATATGTGTTCATTTCTTGGCAGTATGTGTATGTTTCGACCAATTTTCCATAAAGATCATAGATTCAATACATAAGGATTCGTGATACATAATTATTTGTTTTTAAATGTTTCCGTATCGTAAAAACAAATCAAGGGTACAAAACAAGCCTAAAAAAAGACCGTTATATCTTACTTTAACCTTTTGACTATGGCCGGTACAGCAGTTGTATCATGATCGCGCCAAGAAAGAATTTAGACAACGGCCAGTACGGCCTTGAAAGTCATAAGAATCCCGTCTAGAAAGAATCCCGTCCAGAAAGAATCGCGGTGGTTATATTTTAACCGTAGTCAAAAGGGTTAAAAAGAGGGCTGCCATTAAAAAAAGCCAGTCGTTAAACGCTAAAACAAAATTATTTTAAAATAAATTAGTTAACGTTAAAATGAGACTATACGTTGTAATTCAAAGATGTTTATAAATTTTGACTTAGGTTTCCATTACAAGGTAATTAAAATTAGGAAAACTTACATGTGTTTTTCAAATTATACTATTAGATTGTATTGAAAACTGTACAAAATAGTCGAGAAGCAACATATATTATTCTAAATAGGTATGTAGTTTACATTAGGATCTCTGAATCGATAAAAAAAAGTGCTTCAACGAATTGATTTAAATCTATATGACAGTTGTAGTAAAAGGAATTTTAAATAAATATTTGGTGATCTTTGAATAATAATAGAGTACAGATATTCTCAAATTAGGAAGCGAGATGAGGAATGAATTAAAGTCAAGTGCCTGGCATTTGTTTCATTCTTTCATTCACATTTGACGAAAACACAAATTTTTTTAAAAACTGCTTGAAAATTGACCTTTGTTTTTTGATGAATTGCAATTGATTAACTTTGCTTCGTCAGTACTAAACACATTTAATTTCAAAACAAGCTGTTATTTCACATACGGATTGGAATTTGTTAGAACAAAATGCATTTGCTTGAAAAAATAAATCATGAATATCACATTAATATAATTTGTCAGCCTGTTATGATAATTGTGGTATTCGTAAACAGAATTTCTGGGATAAGAGTACTTACAATTGATGGGGATTATATTATTAATAGAAAAACTGACCGCAATAATACGCTGAAAATTTGTCATTTTTATAGGAAATGAGCTTAACACAATCACTCCAAAACTCAAAATAGACTGCAATAGTCTATTTTAAGTTTTCGAATGATCACTATCACCTTTTGTACGAAAAGGTCTTTAAGACAAAGACCCTTTCGGATGGATTAAACAAGCACAGGTATTTCGTTCGAAGTAAATTGTAGGAACTATAAAAATGTAAAATTTATTTTGGAAAGTTATTTTCTGCTTGCTTATTTTTTCTGTACATGCATTTTCTATTACATTTGCATTTTTCTATGATATAGAAAAGCGAATTCTCGGATCAATTTCAATCAATGTTTAACCAAATCAACACGAACAACTCCGGGTAAATCTTTTAGTATATTCTAAATGTTTTATCAAAACAATAATCAAATCCTAAAATAATTCTACACGCTAATGATCTGTCTATTTCATGAGAAGGTCGATGCAATTTTCATTCCAAAAATATAATTTTCTACAGCGGGAAATAAGAAAGCATACTTACTCTTTGCAAGCCTTGCTTTATTTCTTTATCAATAGCATACACTACAGGATTATTTGGAATGCTTGTCAGAAAAAGTATCTTTAATTTCTTAAAGTCCACCTGCGTGAAAAAATATCTACATATAAAAAGCATTACATAACAGTCTTCAAACTTTTTATACTTTTCCCACCTTCGTTAATTTTTTAATTAACCAATGTTTAGAGAAATATATTGATGCTTAATTTTGAAACTTTGATTACACATGAATGACAAGTATGTATAAAATTGTAGGTTTAATGACTGCTGAAATTATGTATACACTTTTTTGCCAAGAAATTGAAACACAGTATTCGATCAAAAAGGTACTTAGGATGAGTGGTTGTAAAATGAATGGAGTAAAGGAATGGTCGAAATATCAAATTTAGGGAACTGTTTACAACAGAAAGGATATAAATGAGTTATTAAGTCTTCTCTTGTGTAGTGGTACATACCAATTTACTACAGGTCATGGAGTCAAACAGGACTCTTATAACAGCATGTGGCAAATTATGCCAAGCATTCTCCAAAGGTATAAATTAGTTGTTAAGTCCTCTCTTGTGGTGGTACATACCAATTTACCACAGGCCATGGTGTCAAACAGGACCCTTATAATAACATGTGGCAAATTGTGCCAATCATTCTCGTATATACCTTATATTCAGTGTGTGGAATTGATGACGTAGCATTTCCCAGATATGTTCCTTGTGGTGATTGAAACAGGACCGTTGTTAATAGACCGTTGTGTTGCTCGGTACAGCTACACTCTACGTTTATGAGTGATGGCAACGGCTTGGCGATTTTTTTTGGCGCACTTCTGGTAGCGAGTTACGATAAATTAAGACAGCACATCTTTCGTTACGGCTGTTGTGGTTATCCTGGCAACCTCGGCAAACGGAAACTTTCAATTTTCATTTTAAATATTCTAGAAAGTTCTTCCAAAATCCGTTAAAATCGTTTGATTTCATTGATACGTTTGAAATTTTTTCTTTTCTCCCATTGGTTATTTGTTTTTAAAATATCATTTGATTGCATTGGTCCTTTTAAATCGTTTTCTGTGATACCATTGGTCCATTTATTTGTATTTTGACAGTTGTGGAATTTTTATTTTACTAAAATAGTTTTCAGAGTATTATAACTTTGACCATTTTCGTTTTCATTATTTTTTTACGAAAGAATTCTGACGCTATCAGGTTGTATTAGTTCTTGCTCTTTTTATTTTGTAAATCTTTTTTTTTTCAACATGCCCACTGTATTTAGTGTAATTAATTGATAAGTTTCAGGGTATTCTTACCAAACATTCGTAGCTTAGTTTCTCTGCTGGTTCACAAATGTGTTTTGATATGTGCTTAAGCTTACTACTTTTTGTGAAAGTTTTTAAAAAATATACTTTTCAAAACGTTCTGAAATGTGTTTAAAAAGTGTGTTGCAAAAAGAAAAAAAAATTGTGACGGAAAAAGAGTTAAGAAATAATTATTTCCTTGGCGACTTTAGAAGTGCGCCAAAAAAAGTCGCCAAGCCGTTGCCATCACTCATAAACGTAGAGTGTAGCTGTACCTGTTGCTCCAGTACAACGTTAATTAAAATAGCTACCCACCCCAGAAATGTTCAGTGAGACAAACTTGTGTATCTAACCTCTTGTTTCGCTTTTCATGTCGTGTTTACGGGTACATTTCACAGCACTATATTAAACAAAAAGCTCTTTTCTAGCAAGAGTTCTTAGGTGATGTCGGCATGTTTCCTTGGACAGAAAATCTCCAGATATTTTCTCATTGAACATATGTGTGATATGATAGGGAGGCGATTGCACCCTAATTATCAAGTATATAAGGTATTTCTTTAGCAGCAACTGCAGAATACTTGGCGTTATTTGCCACGCATAAGGTCTCTTTTTGATTTCGTGCCACATCGTTTATCAGCATGTATTGTTACCAAAGAACACATTACAACGTACTACAAAATAAACTGTCTCATAAAATTTTGTAGTAATAAAGAATCCTCCAAATTTTATGCGATCATTTATATGCCTCTTCAAGGTGGTAAGTTTCATTCCGATCAAACACTGACTCCGGGGTGTTTGGATTTTATTTCATAGTTACTCAAATATTTACCGAACCTTTTTACCTCTCTTTCCATTTATAACGGCTGCACATTTATGTAGCAGTCTTAATCAAAATCTGAATACATGTTTCATTCAGTCTATGCCGCAAAACATGATTAGCTGTGCACATATTATGTCAACTAGATGCTAGCCTCAATCGAGGCTTAGGAAAGAGGAAGGACTGTAGTGAAGGTGCCCATTGCGCATGACAAACACTATTAATCAATCACAGTAAATCAATTTGGAGTTGATATGAGCGTCCGCATTCACTTGTTGTTTTCATGTAAGGAAATTAAATTCAAGGGCGTCAAAATAATAGCTGACACAACGTTCAGAATTACGTTAACAAAATCGTCGCCTTGCTTCAGATTTTATCGACTTCTTGTTACAGAATTTTAGCGCTTTGAGAGGTTCTCATGCATAGTTATAACTTGCAATCTGCAGTTTTCTGTACACTAGTTCTAACCAATTTTAACCTTCTTGACCAATACAATCTTTTCAAAGGATTCTATTGTAAGGAAAGAAGCAATAGAATAGTCCAAAGAACAATACTTGAAGAGTATACTGAATATAATTTTTATAATGATTCTGTATTCCACGAAAGAGGCTAATAGAATCGTTCGAACGCATTCTTTTTCAAGGAAAGGACCAATAGAATCCTTCCAAAGAAAACGTTCAATTCTGAGGAAAGAACCAACAGAATCTTTCTGAAAGCTCAATTGACTAATTCTAAATCATTTTCACCTTATTGAAAATACAATCTTCTCAAAGGATTCCATTGCAAGCAAAGACGCAATAGAATATTCCAATGGACAATACTTGAAGGAAAGATTATACTCGAATCTTTATAATAATTCTGTATAATACGGAAAAGGCTAAAAGAATCGTTCGAACGCATTCTTTTTCAAGGAAAAGACCAATAGAATCGCTCCAAAGAAGCGTTCTATTCTGTGGAAAGGACCAATTGAATATTTCTGAAAGTTGAATTGGCTAATTCTAAATAATTTTCACCTTCTTGACCAATATAATCCTTTCAAAGTATTCTATTGCAAGCAAAGGAACAATAGAATATTCCAAAGGACAATACTTAAAGGAAAAATTATACTCGAATCTTTATAATAATTTTGTATTCTACGGAAAAGGCTTATAGAATCGTTCGAACGCAATCTGTTTCAAGGAAAGGTCCAATAGAATCGCTCAAAAGAAACGTTCTATTCTGAGGATAGGTCCAATAGAATCTTCTTGAAAGTTGAATTGACTAATTCTAAATCATTTTCACCTTCTTGACCAATACAATCTTTTCAAAGAATTCTATTGCAAGCAAAGAAGTAATAGAAATATAATATTCCAGACAATTCTTGAAGGAAAGATTATATACTCGAATCTTTATAATAATTCTGCATTCTACGGGAAAGGGTAATAGAATCGTTCGAACGCATTCTGTTTCAAGGAAAGAACTAATAGAATCGCTCGAAATAAACGTTCTATTCTGAGGAAAGGACCAATAAAAGCTTTCTGAAAGTTGAAAGAATCCATGGATTTTTTCACTTAATGATTGATTAGTTATTCATAAGTGCTATAGGTTAAAAGCAACACTATTCTTCAATCTCGCGACATTCAGAGTATAAAGGTGCAATTCCTATAGCGCGTCTGACGCAGTGCGTCTATTGCAGTACGGCTAGCGCATAATTGGCGCTTCCGTCGCTGACGCATTGTGGGAAACAGTTTCATAATCGTCCCGATTTAAAAATATTACAGCAGTTTTATTACTTAACTGATTTTTATGTTTCATAGCTCATTTTAAAGAACTATCTGTTTTCTTTAATATGATTTATCATGTGTAAAAATCAGTTGAGGAATGATACAATTGACCCCAATGAACCGGTAACATCCCATTGTAGCAGTGCTCTGCGTCAGACGCACTATAGGAATTGCACCTTTAGTCAGGGAATACCAGAACCATAGGTGGACTTTAGGCACTGCTTTTTAGCCCTACCTACTAACTTAACGTAAAAATGTAAGGGAGAGAGTTTCATCTCACCGGTTGACCGAACTGCATTGGAATTTTGTTCTCCGATGTGAGGACATTCATGCTCATCACCAGGTCTTCCGCATACCTACACATGGGGCCAGCATAGATGTAGTCACTCAAGATATCCAGAGGAGGATAGCAGCCTCCATTCGGCACAACACCTAAAAGAATGAAATAATTTTTACCACACTCAGATCTTTTAGTCACTACGCCGTTTATTGAAAGTTTTCTGAGTTTAACTTTTTAATTACAGATTTATCCGCCTCAATTCGGCACAACACCTAAAAGAATGAAATAATTTTTACCACACTCAGATCTTTTAGTCACTACGCCGTTGATTGAAAGTTTTCTGAGTTTAACTTTTTAATTACAGAGTTATCCGGGAGTAACTCGGGGTTGAATTGGTTAACCCTCTGAATGTCCCCAAATTTTCAGTTAGTTTCGTTTTACTTTTATCCTATAACACACATGATTAATAATAACATTAATGCATGGATTCTATCAACTACCAGATTGGTCTATTTATACTGGTCCTTTTCGTGGAACAAAATCCTTTGGAAATATCTTATTGGTATTTTGCTTGGAATATAATGCTTTGTAACATTCTATTTTTCTTTTCCGAATCACTTAGAATTATTCTATAGGTTCTTTCTTTAGAATACTCTTTTGGAAATATCTTATTGGTATTTTTCTTGGAATATAATATTTTGGAACTTTCTATTGGTCTTTTCCGAATCATTTAGAATTATTCTATTGGTTCTTTCTTAAGAATAATCTTTTAGAAATATCTAATTGGCATTTTTCTTGGAATATAATACTTTGGAACATTCTATTGTTCTCTTCCGAATCACTTATAATTATTCTATAAGTTCTTTCTTTAGAATACTCTTTTGGAAATATCTTATTGGTGTTTTTCTTGGAATATAATACATTAGAACATTTTATTGGTATTTTTCTTGGAGTACAATACTTAGGAACATTAAATTGGTCAATTCCGAAACATTTAGAATTATTCTATAGGTTCTTTCTTTATAATACTCTTTTGGAAAGGCTTGTATTCGAATGGTCCTTTCCTTATAATAGAATCCTTGGGAAATTATTCTAGTTGTACTTTCCTTAGAATACAATCGTCTGAAAGATTCTATTCCTCAGAACAGAATCATTTGGAATTCTATTCTATTTATCCTTTCTTTAGAATAGAATTCTTTGGAAATATTCTATGACATACATCTCACCCCGGTTGTGAGACAAAGCTACTAAGATGATGACCACAAAAGTGGGGTTTGAGCTTAGTAGTGATTATGCCCATTCTTAAGTTCGTTTACTGTAAAGTTGTCGCAATTCAAATCGTAAAAATGACGAAACAAGAGTGAATAGTCCTGCATTCACAGTTTGGTGCCAATATGTTTTGACTTCTGATTCTCTTGCACAAGTGATGCGGCATTTTCTAATTTATCATCATTAAGTGAAGGATAACAAATTTTTTTGATACGCTAGACATAACTCCTTTTTTTTAAAAATAAAGTAAATCTTTCCTTGCAATTTTATGAATTATAATTTAATAATTTATCGACACGTTATTAAAAAACTTATATTAAAATTGAATGTCGTCTTTACAGACAAAGAAAATACTCTTGACCATTTTTGAAAACCATAGATACAGTCGAGGAAAGAAACGAACCCCCCTCCCCTCCTTTATTTCAAGAGCTATTTATAGTAGTACAAATTCAAAGTCATCGTTCAATCAAAGATAACATTATCTACAAATTCAAATAAAAAAAACTTCATACCAAATTTATATCAAATTTGATAGCTCTTTTTTTTAAGAGCCACCATACGATGAACATACCTGAAATTGATAGGTTACAATGCTAAATACTATGCTTTCTGGAAAGTAAGATTTCATAATTTTTAATTAGCTCAATACACTACTCAATCGCCAGTGTCTGAATTCATAGATGTTTCCACTAATTACTAGGTTGTGTGATACTGTGAGAGCTGTTTTAAGGTCAACGTGAACTTTCTTATTCGTGGTCATGCAATGGATAACTCAATGAACTGTCTCATCTTGCCATTAGTAGTCTAGTGTGAAGAGAAGTGTCTGAGTGGCAAACGAAGAGGTGAAGCCGTGATAGGAATAGAAGCAGTATCTGTTACCACAGGGTTTCAGACAGTTGTTGGAAGGGATTGGAATCGCACTGGCAATTCAACTGTACGTGAACCATCCATTGAAGTGCGTGCCGATTGTTGCAAGCGCCATCTGGTAACTGTCAGAAGTACCATCAGATTTTTTGAAAGTGCGCTGGTTCACATGTCACCAATGTAAAACAGTTTAACTTTGTCTTCCAGAAAGTACATCATGCTGGAGTTAGGTTACACTGCTATAGTGCAAGTGGTGGCTAAGTTCAACAGAAAACAAAAGGATTCGATGAGTTAATAGAGTGATTATTATTAAAAAAATGCCCGTCGGCAATTCGAACTGACTGAGAAATGCTGTCATTGCATGATTTATAGGTACTTGACAGATATTACAAAATGAAATGAATTTCTTACCGGATGTTGGTTTGTGTGCAAATATTCCCGTGAAGTGGGATGGTACTCTCAGACTTCCTGCAGCGTCATTGCCTATGCCAAGAACAGAACCCGCAGCACTGATCAAGGCACTCTCCCCACCTAGAGATACAGAATAAAACAACGATTTTACTACCTAAACAATTGAAATCACTTCTGTTTTTTGGTTGATTACGTGATATAAGACATTTTATCTCTTACATCTCTTTTAAATCTTATCAATATAAAAACAGAGGTTCTTGCAAATCGTTTTAGACAAATCGCTGACGTGCTGTAAAAACAACCCATCATTCCTTACTTTTGGATCGTTCATAGTAGGTCATATTCAAAAAGAACGTAACGAAGAGACCGAAGTCCTTGCACTAAACGTTCTATTGCCTCCCAATATCTAAACACCTTAAAAAGTCAAAGGAGAATTCTACATCGAAGCAAGTGGTTTCTGTCCATTATTCCAATTACAAAGTAAAGAGCAATACTCAATTTGGAAACCTAAGCTATGCAAATGAGTGGTAAAGCAATCATGTCTTGTTATGAGGCGAAAAGCCACAACTGGATCTCCCAGCGGTTGGTATGTATACTTCTGACGATATTGATAACGAAATTTAGTTTTAGCCAATTTCGTAAGGGTCCCTTACTATGTCCAATTTATGGTTGAGAATTATCTCGAGTACCAAGTTTAAAAAACAATTTAATTGTCTGCATTATTCAAAGCCCTAGGATAAATAACTTGTAATAATTCGTTCTGGCGAATAAACACTGATTATCTCTGATGTCTTCTCTAAACCAGCGAAGTCACATACATACAAATTATATTAAAAAACAGTAACAAAAAAGATAAATTGCAAAAAAAAATTAAGGTGCAGTAATACCCGGACTTATGCAAACTCAGAGTTATGCGGTTCTTGATTTTTTCGTTTTGCAAAACTTTTGCCCGCTATCTCCAGTTTTTCTCGAGTTGTGACATTGGGTTGATGTGGAAGTTTGGAGAGTGGGGTGCCAGCTCAGGTGTTGCTTCGTCATATGACCGTGGTTCAAAATTACGAGGTGTTGTCCTCGGATCTTTTCCTTAAGGGACTGATCCCGGACCGTCGTTAATAGCCCGCTGTGTTGCTCTAGTACGACATTAATTAAAATTACCATTACCATCTCGAGTTGTGATAAGCATTGGAAGCGTTACGTTCGAAATCTATGAGCTCGATTTCAACTCTACGATCGCTGGAAGTTTTACCCCCACTTACACGAATTCGACCTAAGCGTATTTCGTCTGGCCAACCTATCACGTAACTTCAGGGTGCTGTAGTTCTAAAAATATTCTCTGCGGTGCAGTCGAACAAAATATGCTCCAAAGTCTTTCTCATCAAGGCAAATAAGGCACTTGTTGGAGTGCCCCTGGTGATATGACGACAAATTACACTGATAAAGAGCATAGCGTGTACATCCTTGTTACTCGACCATAGTTTCCCAAGGTGGGCACTGAAGGTATCTTGGGTTAGGTCAATGCTGGACCCAGGGGAAATATAGGAGTTGAGGTGCAAGTATGGGCAGTAAGATGTTACCAAAATGCGTCGCCTAAAAATGTTTTCAGCAAATAATTATACATTTGAACACTCACTACATTTACAAATGGATTCTTTTAACTAAAGAGAGGAATCGACTTCAAATAGTCAATAAAATATAAGGATGTTGCCGACGAAAATACAGCTTAAGATGGAAAATTGGTAGCACAACATCAGGCTCATCACTTTCGTTATTGTTTCGATTTCATCTTCTCATTTTATTTTTATTATCTACTAATAACAGTAAGGAATTAATTGTGTTCTTGTGCACAGTGTATTTGTTATTTCATTTTAATAAACAAGAATTTTCAGTAACTTCAGTTCCAGGTTATTTTATTTCCCAACTAGCTTTTTGACATTCTAAATTTCTGCACAGTTGTGTAAAGATTTTGGGTAAATTGGTACCAATAGGCATAGCAACATTTGACTTTTATTATAAGCTTATATATATATATATATATATATATATATTTATATAAGCTTGTATAATATAATCTTATCTTATATTATAAACTATTATAATATAATTATACTAGGGGGCCTGCCCCCTGCTCACTAACGCTCGCCAACCCCCGGAGGATTGCTTCGCAATCCTCATTGGTTCGCTGCGCGAACCTATGCTCGCTTCGCTCGCCTCAATGAAGACATGTGTCCTAGCAGAAAGGATTGTTTACAAAATATGTTACCAAAAAAATATTTTTCAAATCTAAATTTGCTGTATTACAGAAAAAATATATACAGTATCTCTAAAATCAGAATTCAAATGAAAACTTTGTGCAAATTTTGACTCGAAATGTGAGCGTTGCTTTGGAAATTGAATACCCAGCATGTTGTTTGTGTGTACATTTTCCCAGCACTCAAACGACCCACACTCTTTCATTGAGCTTATTGCCGAAAGTTGTAGTGCAAGCGTCTTGTTGAACTATAATTGTTGGCCCTGAAAAGGACCGTTTTTTAAATGGCCCTGGAAAGATCCTCCGCTTTCTTTGATTTCTATTATAAACTAACTGCAACAGCTCATTAAAATTTCCTTTTTTTTTTTTCAATAAAAATTTCATCCGATAACGCTATAAATTCAATCGATGCGCGAGAGTTCGCGATAAACAAACAATCGTACAGTGTTGCCAAAACGCGATTACAAATAACGTCTTTTTTGCGGGCCATGTAAGAGAATTATATAATTATATTTTATGTAAAATAAGCTTATATAAGCTTATTTTATATGAGATAGAGTTTTCCAGAGGGGCGTCGGAAAGAATTGTCTTTGAAAAGGGAACGTAGAGTCGAAAAAGTTTGGGAAACTCTATTGAACAGATTGCAACAGAGAACTGTGTGTGTCCATGAATATATAATTCCCATAAAAAAATTTTTTCCTATCTTCCCTTGCAGTTTCATCGCGTCTCTCTGAAATATAATCCACTACCCTACTCACCACTGCTACCACCGCTCGTTCTGGATAGATCATAAGGGTTGTTGGTTCTACCATGGAGTTTGTTACGTGCCTCGAATCCACACCCAAACTCGGGTATGTTAGTGGTAGCCAAGACAATGGCTCCGGCTTTTCTGAAGAGGGTCACACAAGGAGAATCATCTGTTGCTACGTCGTCTTTTAGGAGCAGGCACCCAGACGTGCATCGAAGACCTGTAACGATGAAACGTAAGCAACTTTGAATGCTAGTACAAGAAAATTACATTCATCTGTATCGACTTTAAGAAGGGTAAATTATTTGGTGTGTTATTGACTTAGTAGGTACTCAACGGAACTTTGGAGATACATAACAAGACAATTTACGTTAATCTTAATCTTTAGACTACTGCCGGTACAGCCAGATATACCTTTATCGCGCCTCGAAAGAATCTACAGGGTGTCCCATAAAGATCAGTACAGCTTCAAAAATTTATAACAAAAAAAAAAAGAATAGGCCTACAGCAAAATTAGTTACAACATTAGATCGAACTAGCCGGACTGCGCCGACTTGCGCTCGGCTTATTTTATATGAATTTTAACGCTAATTCCCTGAAACATTTATATGTATTGTTTTTTTAGGTGATGTTTGGAGTTTAATTTAATTGGCCTTGACCATTTAACATTCATGTATCAATTCTAAATTCATTATTTGGAATTTCGTTTGACGACATGCTAAAATCGTTTTCGGAAAACAAGACAGTTGAAGTTACGTTCTATGTAAGAATACGAACCACTTTCCGCCTCAAAACATACCGCCACCTACATTAAACTTGATAGAAAAGTCTCTCACAGATCAGAAAGAGTAAATATATCTACTGAATGTATCAAAATTATGTAAAACGTTATTCAACCTATGGCTTTCGAACAATGTACAACACACTTCTTTCCGCGTATTGTATTTTCCTTACTCTGATTTGCATCTTCCTCTAAGACTCACTGATAAGATCTTCGAAACCTAACAAACACATTTGGGGAAGGAGATCTTTCCTTAAATTTACATTACATTTAAATAAATCTCCTGGAAAAGTATACAAAAACAATAACTTTCCTTGTTTACTCTGTTATCCAAGAGAGAGAGACAGAATTCAGGATCTTATCACAAATTCCTATGCCCATCGCAATTTTATTTTTCTGAAGACATTAAGTTACTATTTTTCCAAACAACTCAAACGCTGAATAAAACACATAGCAGTGAACCTTCAAATGTTCCAATATTGGTTCGTGGAAGAAGAGAAAGATTAAAAAGTTATATCCTTAAAAAAAATTAGAAACTGTAGAATTGTTTAAGCTTATTGAAACTATATTCACTTGTGAGCATGTATAGCAAGTCTCGTATGAAATATAATAATTATCTTTGGAAAACAAACTAATTATAATTTAAGGTATACTGACACGTTTGAGACACTTTTTTATTAAATGTGGTAAAGAAGCATTTTAATGATATTTTTATGTTTAGTGTTATTAAACAATAGCATTGGAATATAAATAGTTAAAAATATCTATTAACACTGCTGGCCACCCAAATAGCAACACCAAGAAAGACAAGAGATATCACAACAAAATTTATTTTGTAGATAACATGTTGACCAAATATCAAATGATTAAATTTATAGACTTCTGTGAAGTGTGATTCCTGCCAAAATAAGTAGCCAGAGTAGCCACCATTGTTGGAGATCACCGCTTCCACACGTCTCGGCATTGATTCAAAGAGACTTTGGATGTGTTCTTGGGGTACAGCAGACCAAGCAGCTTCCACACGTTGCCAAAGTTGATCTGGTGTGGCAGCTGGGGATGTAATCTGGGTCAATCGTTGAGCAACCATGGACCACATGTTTTCTATCGGCGAAAGATCCGGAGAGCGAGCTGACCAGGGAAGCAATTCAATCTGGCGATTGACGAAGAACCCTTGGACAATGCGTGCCACGTGTGGTCGCACATTATCCTCTTGAAATATGGCTGTGGGCAAGCCCTGAAGGTAAGGAAGGACAACTGTCTCCAATACCTCGGAGATGTAGCGCTGGCTGTTTTAAAGAACCGGAAATGCATACTAGAGGAGTGTGAGAGTGATATACAATACCAACCCATACCATAATACTCGGTGCAGGACCAGTGTGGCAGTGCATAACGCAGCTGTTCAGCATCCTCTCTCCACGGTGTCTCCAGACTCGAATCCGACCATCGTGGTGTTGCAGACAGAAGCGTGACTCGTCAGTAAAGACAATTTCATTCCATTCTTCCGTCCACATCCTTCTTATATCGCACCATTGGCGGCGGAGACGTTTGTGGTTCTGCGTCAAGGGTGGACGAAGCAATGGAGGTCTTGCGGACAGACCACTCTGCTGTAAACGGCGTCGAATGGTACGCGCAGACACTGGATGATGCGTTACAGACCGAATGTGCGGTGCTATGGTTCGTGATGTGGCTGAGCGATCCGTCACTGTCATACGCACAATATGCCTGTCATCACGTGAAGTGGTGCAGTGAGGTGGATGCGATCGAACACGTCGGCTTGTCGTACCCTCCTGCATCCAACGATCACATATCCGCATTGCAGTTGTTTGGTTTCGTCCAACACGACTACCGATTTCCCTGAAAGATAATCTACAATCTCGGTAGACCACTATCCTTCCTCTGTCGAACTCGGATACTTGATCAAAAGATGATCGCTGTTTTCTACGAGGCATAATTGATCGTTTTTTTTTAAACCACAAGAAAAACACAATTGCCGTACTTGAAATCGTCGAAATCTCCAATCAAATAGAGCTTTGAAGTGCCGCCACAGGCGCGCGTGATGTGCGTCTGCGCTGAAATTCTAATCATTTGCATACCTCACCTCCGCTAATGCTTGTTGTAAATTTCATATTATTTGCATGCTTCCTTCAGGGTGTTGCAGTGTAATTATGTAAAAATGAGAATTATGTATGAAATTTTAAAGAAATTTGTCAAAAACTTGGAATGAGCTACATGAAAATCTATTTAACCAATTTTAAAAATGATGCTACTATGGTGTAGATCGTGTAGGAAGAGTGGTTATTTGAATGAATAAACAGGTTCGGTGATCTAATTCCTAGATAGGTTATCTGGACATACAATGTTGGCCGTAAATGGTTTTAAAAAAATGGCTCGTGAAAGGCTAATGCAAAGTAGGCAAGACGTCGGTCGTTTAAAATAAAAGAGTTTGTGAAAATGGACTCACCAGATGATGTTCTTTCACTTCCTCGAAGTTGATGCTGTGGGAAAACCTGGGCATGGTGAAATCAACCACGAAGAAAAGTCGCGACGCAAATACTGGAGAGTCAACAAATTCTTTATTCAGCTTCTAAGGGATCGCTGGTCACTGTGGTCGAGTTCGATACCGGTGTTATGGAAGAGACATCCTTATTTCCCTCAGAGAGTGTCCATGGCTACTCATCAGGGGATCGGATCGACTACGAGAACGACTTTGAGGAATTGTTCGAGGAATTGATTATTCAAAATCCAAGGAATTCACTGAAATCTAACAGGGGAGGATCTGGAGTTGTCCGTGGCTCGGAAGAACAGCCATACAGATGAAGACGCGTTCATTTAACATTGAACGATTAGAAATCGCAGTTTTGGGGCGAAAGCCGCAGCATACGATGAGTCCGATCATTCTATCTCCAAAAAAAACCGAAGACGAGAGGTTATCAGTTTTGGAGAGGAAACGCCGCCGCAAAGCAAAGGAGTCGCATCCCTGTCTCAATCTCAAAAAAGGAGACGAGAAGATCGTCAGTTTTTGGTGTGAAAAAACCACTGCAATCCGAGGAGTAGGATCGCTCAATCTCAAAAAAAGACGAGAAGGTCATCAGTTTTTGGGTGAAAACCCAGCCGCAGAGCAAAGGAGTCTCATCTCTCTAACTAAAAAAAAGGGGGGTTCCTTAGCAGAGAAATCAGTCCCTACGTCTTCTTTCCGGGATCGCCAAAAACGAAGGTCACCCCAATGCGAGGGGGAAATTAACGCCAATAATTTTACATACAGTACGCGGGAGAAAGACAGCCGGGGTTATTCCTTTATCCCAACGGAATGTTAAAAAACCTCAGGAAGAAGAGAGCCAAATCACGCCAACATCTTCCGGTCATTAAGAAGTGTCACGTTGAAGGTTAAGTGGGGTGGATTTGACCTTGAAAGGTCACCAATTGTCCAATCAGGGTGGACAAGGTATAGATGAGACCGTGAGAATGATGAGGGGTCGCTGTGCCCTAATCAAGGAAGCACTCAAAGCAGAATTCCAAGAAGGGAAAAAGCATGAGAAAACTAATGTATGCTATCAAGATTTTCGTTGTTAGGAAACCGTGAAAGGGATTGAAAAAAACAACTTTACAGAGAAACTAATTATTGCTCTCATTTCTTTTCCAAAAAATCTGGGGTGGCAGGAAAATAATTATAACATGTGGGGAAGGGTAAGCCTTCACCACATTCTCCCCAGAGATAGGGTTTTTTTAGAAATTTACTATGTCAATCTGACGACATATGGAATATAAGCTTAAATACCGGTGCAGATAAGAAAAATTTGAAATTAGTTGTATCACCGTACTCGACCACGTTGACACATGCGAAGATACACGGGGTATGATGATTACGCAAGCATACTCAATAGTTGGCTGCATAGTGCCATGAGTAACAAACAATTATCAACAGACGCTCCAGGACATTTTCTTCTTCATAACAATAAAGGCAACTATGGGAGGAAAAGTGGTAATAACCATTGACAATACAAGATATCCACCAAAAATAAAAACAAGCATCTGATATGACATTTTAACTTGTAAACAGGTGGGTGGTAGAAATAACATTCCGACGTGTAATGGTGGGTGCAGTGTATCAAAACACAAAAATCAAAATTAGTATTATTTATGGAAGAGAAGACCAATTTATTTCAACACCAAAAATTTCAAGAAATATATTTCTAGTTAGGTTATTTCACTGCAGTGAGAATGAGTCACCTTTATTCAAACACACAAATTAAGAACATCAGGTAGGATGAACTAAGACCAGCTTAAAGTATCATACCACAAATCCATGCGCATATTTGGATCTGACGTACCAAAAAATGTACCTAAAAGAGATGACACAAAAAAATTTTGACTTTTGAAAATGTCAAATTTGTGACACAGACATTAGTGAGGTTCAAATTGTGAGTGGCCACTTGGTGTATGATGAAAAAGGAATGGTCTCCCATGATAACTAAAATAAAAAATGTCGACATTACAGATTACAGAGACAATTGTGAAAACATAAATACCACGAAACTTATCCATCAAACGGATTTTCATTGCATTGCTTCTTGGCAATGGAACAACTTCACAATAGGGTCCTGAAATTCTCAACAAACAACATAATAGATATCATAACTCAAATATGATTCAAAAAACAAGTTTCACATTACAAAAAATGTGTGGTAATTTCCACAACATGTAGTGTTTCATTACTATTCACTACAAGTAGTAATTTGTCATGACCCAAAATAAACACAAATATTTCTGAACACTAAGAAATATTTTTCTTTTGAAACACAAATGGGAATTCAGCTAAAATTGAACAGAAAGATTTTCCCTTTTTAGCACTCAACTTTACATATGATAAGGGTTGTTTACCCTTTATCTTCACATAACTACAGGTGTAAACATAATGTGAGCTCAAAGCACAATTTTACCAAAAAGTTCAAAACAACCGAAAACGTTGTTAATCAATCAAATAGAACACAATAGTTCATAAACTACAAAATTCACATTAAGTAAATTTAATTTACAAATGGAACTAGCAACACAAGACTAAATATTGTTCCAAATGCTGAATCCACAGATGATTAATTAGATGGGTTCTGGGTGTGAGATAGCCATGGATGATTTTCCATGATTTAAAAAATTCTCACAAAATAATAAAACAATATTACAAATATACATATCATCGAAATTTATACTGCTTTACATTATAGCATGACTTTTGATGATGACACAAATACATACACATGAAAATTATTAAATCAAACGTTTAGCATATATTCAAGCTTTCGTATTGCTAGGAGCAATTATATATTGTCCACTGTCCTATTTAGCAAAACAGCAAGAATGATTGACAGTACATACTGGCCAATGACAAAGAGAACAGAAGTTCTATTTATTCGACCAACACTAAAATTTCTGGAATATATATAAGTACAGTATAACAGATCGAATCATAAGCACTCTGTTGATACAAAAATGAGGAAAAATACGGTTTGTGAATATACAAAATTATTTGTCACTCTGTTGTGACTATCATGTTGACTCCCATGGTTTGTCACACACGATGTAGTAGGAAATTGTCCAATGTCCTCTCAATATTTTAAGTTAAAGTAAAGATGCATCAAATCAGTATGTCTCATCCTGCAAACTATACATGCAAGAGTGCGAGAAAAAATCTGTGAAAGCTATACCAATTCACACTTGTGTTCGTATCCTATGGTTTTCCCATTGGAGTGAAGTATATTTGACCAATAAATGTACTCCAAATAATTAAAACGAGAACTACTAGAAGACAGCAAAAGTGAAGAATGTAACTGGTTGAATTAGTGTCGTCTAGGTCGTAAGTTATATGAGTTTGTTGTATTAGTAGGTACAATATAACGATTTTTTTGTTGTAGTTTGATTGTTTGCACCAGGGAGATCAAGATAGTTACGACGTGTAGGAGCCTTGATAAGACGATCAATATGCACCTTGAAAGTTTTGTTAGGTATTTGAGGAGTTCTAGTTATAGATACCAATACAGGTGAATGAATTTCCATTACTTCAAAAGGACCATCATAGTGAGGTCTGTACTTTTCTTTCGATTTGAGATAAACATGTTCTCCCTTTTTGAACGGACGAACTTTTGTTCTCATATGTTGTTGATCATAATATTGACTTTTTGTCTGTACAGACGTGTTATAAACTTGCGTGTAAACTTTATCAACCGTGCGCAAGATTTCCAATAAGTTGTGAGCTTGATTAAGGTTGTTAACGTGAAAGTTCCTAACAAAAGTATCTGTGATTAGAGAAAGTTCCCTACCGAAATGAACTAAATTAGGCGTGCAACTCGTAGAGCTGTGAATAGACCCATTGTAGAGGTTTTGGTGAATTTTGACGGCATCATGAAAGGAATAACTCTGTTCAATTAACGAACCAATTGTGGATTTTATAGCAGTGTTTACACGTTCACTGATGGCGTTGGCCTGTGGCCTGCCAGACGAAGTATGAAGTAATTTTATGCCAAGAGTAGAATTAAATACTTCAAAAATTTCGGATGTGAACTGTGTTCCAAGGTCTGTTAGAATCAATGACGGACGACCATGTATAGAAATATATGTAAAAACAGCATTCATGACTGCATTAGATGTTATAGACATCAAAGGAAATAGCTGTAAATGTCGAGAAAAATGATCGATAATGGTTAAAATATGTTGATTATTTGAAAAAGGTCCAACAAGATCCATCGATACAAGCTGACCAGGTCTGTCAGGGGACATTGTGGGTTGAAAGGGAGCTGGAGGGATTCTGTGTGGTTTATTCCGTATACACGTTTCACAAGAAGAGACAAAATTTTGCGTGTCTGCGTACATACCATGCCAAAAATATTTTGAAGTCAAAAACTCATATGTTTTTGTAATGCCAAAATGTGGAAGATGAGCAACTTTGAGAACTTTTTGGCGTAATGATTTTGGAACAACAATTAAAGGTTTATCAGTGGTTATCGTCTCATCTTCACTGGGTTTCGTGTACATGAGGATTTTTGAATCAACATCAATGAAAAAATTAGGCTTACTCGCCTTTCGATGAAGAATACAATTATATATGGCAGATAATGCTTCATCTGCTAACTGAGCTTTTAGAATGTTGTGCAGTGAGATTTCATTTTCAGGATCTGTAACATTTTCAGGATCTGAAACATTTTCAGTCACAATTTCAATGTCACTGCACGTCTCATTCAAGATTTCCACGTTCGAAGGTTCAGATAGGATAACGCGGTTCAGTTGAACAACAGGTAAAGGTTCCTCAGAATTCAATATTTTTGGATCAGAGGTTACATCATCATGTGGAGGAGACTCGGGAAGTCGAGATAAATAATCAGGTAGGACATTGTCTTTACCAGCAATATGCTTGAATGTAAAAGAATATTCTCCTAGAAGAAGTAACCAACGAGTGGTCACGTCAGCTGGGGAAGTAACCCTTTTGTAGTGAAGTAAAGGTTTACTGTCAGATAAAATAATGAAAGGTCGTGCATACAGATAAAACTTAAAAGCTTCAACGGCTTTTACTATTGCCATAAGTTCTAGCTTAATCGCCGGGTACTTGGATTCAGAAACAGATAAGGTCTTTGAAAAATAAGAAACTGGACAAAGTTTTCCCTCAAACTCTTGAAGTAAGACTGCAGCAATGGCTTGTTTAGAAGCGTCTGTGTTTAGATGAAATTGTTTTTGCCAGTCTGGTTGTTGGACAAATGGCCTGCTGAAGAAAATTGACTGCAATTTTTGAAATGAATGTTCACATTCTGAAGTCCATGAAAAAGAAGATGAAGGACATGAAAGACGAGTTAAAGGATGTATCAATTCGGCATAGTCAGGAACTAAATGCCTGTAAAAACCACAAAGTCCTATAAACCGTTTAACTTGTTTCTTAGTTTTGGGTGGAGGGAAAGATTTTATCTTAATGATATTTGACTCAATAGGTGTGACTACATGATTATTGATATTAAAACCAAGATAATCAATGTTTTTCTGGTGAAAGCTGCATTTGCTAGCCGAAAGGGTTAAATTATGTTTTTGGAAAATATCAAGAATTTTATCAAGTTTGTCACATGATTCTACAAATGTATTTGAGCAAATAATGACATCATCTTGATAAGCATATACTCCTGGAACTTCCTCCAAGATACTGTCCATAAGAGCTTGAAAGATGGATGCAGCAGTTTTTAAACCAAACGGAAGACGATTGAGTCTGAAAGTTCCAAAAGGTGTGGTGAGGGCCAACTTATCTCGAAATTCGACAGGGAGATTAATCTGCATGTATGCCTGTTGCATATCAAGAGTAGAAAAATAATCGTATTGAGCAATATTAGAAATGATCGTCTGAATTTTTGGTAATGGGTAGGTATTGTGCAACAATATGGAATTTATAAGTCTGAGATCAAGTGCCAACCTATACTTCTGCTGACCTGAAGCATCTAACTTTTTCTTAACCAATAGCATGGGAGAAGCCCACTCGGAGATATTACGAATAATGATTCCTGCTTCAACCATTTCATCTAGTTGAGTTTTTGCTGTCTCAATTAAGGCAGCAGGTATTGGAAACGGCAAAGTTTTAATGGGATAGTCAGATGTGAATTTTAATCTAGGAATAACAGTATCAGTATGTCCCATAGATTTAAGAGATTTTGAAAAAGCTAGAACATGCTGAGACAATATTTTGCGCATTGACTGTTGTTCTTCCTCTACGAGGTGATTAAGGTCAAAGTCATCAATGGCAAATTCAGATGTACGTAGATTCCTAATTTCATCTGAAGCTCTGATAATGTTTACGCATTCGGCTGGACTTTCCGTATTCTCCCGAACATGTTCAATGTTGTAGACATTCCCAACTATTTTATCCTTATTTAGATGAATGACATTAGAAGATGTGTTTTGAAGATATATATAAAAGGAGTGGTGTTTTGAATGCGTTTTCCTAGTAGTGGTGCTTTCACTCGAGTTTAACTCAATTATGGTGTCATGTGATGTAATTTTGTCTTGATCAAAACTTGGCTCAAAAAGAATTGACGGAGAAAATTCTCCATGAGACACACGAACCATAGCATACATTCCATCACCAGGTGGTAAAGTAATTTTTTGAGACAGTTTGACAACAGGTTGTTGACTAGGAGAGGGATCAACGGATTTTAGGGAATTTAAAGTGCTCGGGTGAGTACTATTCCTATTTACAAATGGAACTGTAAGTTCTCCGATCCGTATCGACTTTGAAGCAAGATCAATGTTGACATTATGCTTAGACATGAAATCGCAACCCATTATACCCTGAAATTGTGAATCATTTGACACATTGATAATGAAGAAGTGATGTTTAAAGAAATTTTTCTTTATTTTAAATGAGATTTCAATACATCCCTTGAAAGCAACAACTGAGTTAACTGTTGTAATGGTAACTCGACGCGAAAGATGTCGAAAGGTTACATTTTGTTTAATCTCCTCGAAAAAGTTCTCATCAATAAGTGAGATCGATGACCCAGTATCGAAAAGAAAAGTCCCTGGTATGTGGTTAAATGTCAGTGTGACATGAGGAAGAGTTTGGTGCGTTGACGCTACAGAAAAGATGTGCTCTATTGAAGGTGACTCAGACACAGTTTGTGTCTCATGGGTATGAGTATTTGATGTGGTTTGTGTGGCATTATGTACCACAGGAGTAGAGACACAATGGTCATTTCCTTCAAAAAAGGTTTGTGTAGACCGATTTATCACATACGTAGATGTATGGCAACCATTTGCATTGAGCGATTGACCCATAGATCTCTCCAAATGATTTGACTTTGAACGTCGTGAATAAGTTGATCTCACTGATGCACTATTATTAATTCGAGGTCCTTGGGCATCATACATTGATCTCGATGTTAGTTTAAAGGGTTCCCTCGGTTACGGTTGTATGGCGGAGCACGATGAGCAAAGCCTCTGTTTGAATTGTGTCGCGACGGTTGTCTTTGATTTCTGGAAGATTGTACTGACCTTTGGAAGGAAAAGCAATTCTTCATAAAATGTCCGAGTTTTCCACAATAGTGGCACGTAGGTCTATGTGTCGAATGATAAGTTTGTCTCGAGTTTTGGCGTTGTGATTGACGCGAATCATATCCAAACTGTTGCTGTCTACTAGACAATGGTGGTGATCTGCTGTTATATGCAGAGTGACGTCGAGAGTTTTGGGGTGAATTCCCCTTAACATCGTGTTTGAGATTTGTGCTTTTTAGTTCATTTACAGTCTCTCTTAGTGCCTGAACTTCTGCTAAGTATGCTGGTGATGGTTCAGTCGTTTGTATACTGTTTAGTACAGCATTTTCAATAGAGAGTCCCTGTAAAATGTGTGCACGTTCAACAGCTGCATGGTATTGGTCAATGTTGCTTTCCATGATTTTTAATCTTATATCAGATGGTAAAGCTTGAAGAAATTTGACATATTTAATGGAGTTGAGCGAGTCAACGTCCTTAATATTGGTATGTACTTGTTGTACCAATACATTAATTCGATGAGCTAAATTTTTTACAGATTCAGTGGGCAACATCTGCAATGCATTAAGTGCATGAATAGCAGAAGCATTGGAGGTTGAACAAAAGAAACCCTGTAATTCTGCCAATAGTGATTCAACTGTAGTAAGTTCCTTCAAATGTGGGGATTCTACATAAAATTTGAGTGCTGCTCCAGAGAGCTTAGATTTTAAAAATGTCAGGGACTGGTCCTCTGACCATTGGTTGATATTTACAAGATTTGAGACTTGTTCTTTAAAAAAATTGAAAATCGTTGGGTCACGGTCAAACAGGACGATATTAAGTAAAAAATTAGAATTTCCAGTCTTAACCATATTAAATACTTCGCAAAGCACTAAAACTAAATATCACCTAATAATATCACACAATAATGTATAAATTGTTTGTGTTCTTCACGCACGTTACGGGTGGTGCTGTATCAGACAATCAGGATCAATTGAGATTTTAAAATTTTACAAAGATAATATCATACTGTAACTTCTAGTCCTGACTATCACACAACAGTCCACGCATTAACGTTTACAAATTGAGGTATCAACACGTGTAGATATTGTGGCAAATGTTACAACAAAGTGCGATTTTGAAGCACATAAACATGATAAAACATCAAGCAGATAAAAAATTTTACAACCCGAAAAATGGTCAAATGAAAAACAATGCTTGCATTATCAGAAAACACTAATTTTCTCGAGGCCAATATTAAAAATTATCCAGAACCTATAGTAGGACTGGTCATAGGCACCATAATATGGTGTAGATCGTGTAGGAAGAGTGGTTATTTGAATGAATAAACAGGTTCGGTGATCTAATTCCTAGATAGGTTATCTGGACATACAATGTTGGCCGTAAATGGTTTTAAAAAAATGGCTCGTGAAAGGCTAATGCAAAGTAGGCAAGACGTCGGTCGTTTAAAATAAAAGAGTTTGTGAAAATGGACTCACCAGATGATGTTCTTTCACTTCCTCGAAGTTGATGCTGTGGGAAAACCTGGGCATGGTGAAATCAACCACGAAGAAAAGTCGCGACGCAAATACTGGAGAGTCAACAAATTCTTTATTCAGCTTCTAAGGGATCGCTGGTCACTGTGGTCGAGTTCGATACCGGTGTTATGGAAGAGACATCCTTATTTCCCTCAGAGAGTGTCCATGGCTACTCATCAGGGGATCGGATCGACTACGAGAACGACTTTGAGGAATTGTTCGAGGAATTGATTATTCAAAATCCAAGGAATTCACTGAAATCTAACAGGGGAGGATCTGGAGTTGTCCGTGGCTCGGAAGAACAGCCATACAGATGAAGACGCGTTCATTTAACATTGAACGATTAGAAATCGCAGTTTTGGGGCGAAAGCCGCAGCATACGATGAGTCCGATCATTCTATCTCCAAAAAAAACCGAAGACGAGAGGTTATCAGTTTTGGAGAGGAAACGCCGCCGCAAAGCAAAGGAGTCGCATCCCTGTCTCAATCTCAAAAAAGGAGACGAGAAGATCGTCAGTTTTTGGTGTGAAAAAACCACTGCAATCCGAGGAGTAGGATCGCTCAATCTCAAAAAAAGACGAGAAGGTCATCAGTTTTTGGGTGAAAACCCAGCCGCAGAGCAAAGGAGTCTCATCTCTCTAACTAAAAAAAAGGGGGGTTCCTTAGCAGAGAAATCAGTCCCTACGTCTTCTTTCCGGGATCGCCAAAAACGAAGGTCACCCCAATGCGAGGGGGAAATTAACGCCAATAATTTTACATACAGTACGCGGGAGAAAGACAGCCGGGGTTATTCCTTTATCCCAACGGAATGTTAAAAAACCTCAGGAAGAAGAGAGCCAAATCACGCCAACATCTTCCGGTCATTAAGAAGTGTCACGTTGAAGGTTAAGTGGGGTGGATTTGACCTTGAAAGGTCACCAATTGTCCAATCAGGGTGGACAAGGTATAGATGAGACCGTGAGAATGATGAGGGGTCGCTGTGCCCTAATCAAGGAAGCACTCAAAGCAGAATTCCAAGAAGGGAAAAAGCATGAGAAAACTAATGTATGCTATCAAGATTTTCGTTGTTAGGAAACCGTGAAAGGGATTGAAAAAAACAACTTTACAGAGAAACTAATTATTGCTCTCATTTCTTTTCCAAAAAATCTGGGGTGGCAGGAAAATAATTATAACATGTGGGGAAGGGTAAGCCTTCACCACAGCTACCAAATAAACTATATGCTTTTTTCTAGGGAATGAACTAGAATCAAAAGGATATTTAAATAAACAAACATTTTTCAAGCGATCGAAAAATGAAAACAAGATTTTTGATAGATTTACAGTCCTATTTTTTAAATAAATTGGCCTCATCTAAAAACTTTCCCACTTAACATAACTAGTTCACTCCCTAGACAGCATTATACAGAAGGAATGCTAAAAGTTTTACGAGAATCCATCCATAACTTTTTTGTGTTGTAACATTTGAAGTGAGGAAATAATGCACAAATATTAATTTAGAGTAAAAAATAGTTTGAAGTGTATATTTTTTGCTCTCTTGCTTTTATTATTTGTTTAAACAATTTTGTTCTTCACTACTATTTAAAAATGTTCACAATATTTCCAAAAGAGAAACCTATTAAACATTTGAGAAAACTTTCTAAAATTATATTTGTAAAAAAGAAGTAAATTTAAATTTTGACAGGTTTTTGGTCATTTAACGGCTATTTCCAATGTTTTCTATGCCCAGTACTTCAGCAGTGATTTTCCCGCCCTGATTGAAATCTTAATATCTCTACAACAAATTAACTTAGAGAGAAAATTCAAATATATTTTGGGAAGTCAAATATTTACTCTATCAAAGATTAATTTTTTTTTTAATTTTTTGTCAAAAATGACGTTTTTAACGTGTTTTTATACCTTAAACAGGATGCAAATTTTGTATACTGCACCGCGCTTTATTTCTGATCTTTGCTTATATTTTTAATTCGGATCGTTGCTTTTATTTTTATTTTTGCTTTGCGAAGATGCACTTTTTATTGTAAGATTTGTCTTACATAAGTATGTAGTTTTGGTTACGAAGTACCATTCCAGACAATATTGCACTCTTAGAATAGAAGTGTCACCACTCCCAAAATACAAATTTCCAAGAGAAAAAAAATATAACTCTTTTAAATAGTTGAATGACAAAGTACTTAATACAATTGAGAATTGTGGCATTTGGGCTTGGTTTTGAAGAACATTACGAAAAGTTTGATTTCAATGACTTACACTATTCTGTCGAGCAGTTAATCAAAACGGTAGTCTTCGCGTGATAGTGATAGGTTTATGCCGCGTATAATTTAAGTAGTGTTTTATATTCATTTGATAACAGTGTGATTAATCAACCAATTTTTGATTAAGTGAGATCTAACTGATTTCTAGCGAAATGAAGCGCCGGATACTATGATAAGCAGCATTTTAACAAAGGTAAATTTCTGAAGGCCGTGAGAACTTTGTGTTGCTTTTACACCCACACACATAACGACTAAATAACAATATTTATTGGTGGACAGAATCTTAGGAAAGATTCTGTTGGTCAAGGAAGTCAAAATTAGTTAGACGTCCTACATGGAAGTCTGCAGGTTGCTGAATGGATACATGCGTGTGAACCGCACAGAGGGTAAAACGTAGTGTTACTACCTTCTTGATTAAAACACACTATAGTAAATATATATCATTCTCGACATGTAAGCGTAGCATCAAAAGTGCGATTTCTGAATTTGGATTAGTTTTTGAGAAGTGTGTTCAACCCTACAAGTGGTTTTTGACGAGATATCTCGTCCATTAAGATCTAAACAATTTTGTCAATGACGTAATATCTCGTAATCAAGGTATTGCTGATTTTTTTATGATGACGAGATCAAAATCTGGGCAGTTTTTTTCTTCTCACGAGATATCTCGTCCATCACGATCTGATCAGTTTCCTAATGACGAGATATCTCGTCCTTACAACCACCAGGTGAGTTAATTAACTACAGGAATCAAGCAATTTCATCCCACCAGAATTGAAGATGACCTCTAGAAATGTGTACTCGCAAAATAAGATGTGTGCTTTCCCATCCTGCAGGTCAAACATGAAGCAAATGAAAAGTTTGCCACATAAATTACTTTAGTTGTAGCTTAACACTTTCGCTGCCGATCTCGGGCCAGCGCGTGATGACGCGTCAAAGCTTAAGAGCCAATCACGCGCTAGCGCGTAATGCTGTGTACTGTCTCGGCAACCAATCACGCGTTCGCGCGGGAAAAGCTGCGCCGCAACATTAATTCTCCGCTTCAATCGGCATTATTATGTTAGGTGTGTCTGCTGTTTTTGGCGTGGAGCAAAGGTTAGAAGTTAGTTGTAAATGTATGGAGTTTCGAATTTATAGCTTTATTAGTAATTTAGAAAAATCTTGTAATATGAGTTGTAGAGACGATAGCTCTGCAGGGCCTACCCGCCCCCTCCAAAAAGGAAAAATGCAATTTAATAACCCTCTAACAGGTAATGAAATTGCAAATTTGTTGGCTGAGCTTTCGCTAATCTATTCTGGTATTAGCGTGGCTGGTATTGGTTTCTGGGAAAAACCCATTTCTTCGGCGGGGCAATAACTATCAACCCACCATATCAGCTTTGCCAGCAAATGTGTTAAGCTAACCATAAATCAAACCTTTCATTAGCGATTTATGTAGGAATTTTCAGCAAATTTACTTAACTTCAATACTCAATAACTGATTCTCAAGAATCAATAAGCTTACCTTTGACAGTCATGAGGAGTTTCATCGTGAAAGGAACGCCGAGTAAGGGCTTGTCTTTGGCCAGTTGATCTTTTGTATACTCTCCAGAAGCCACCAGGGCATCCGCTTTTCTCGCCTCTTCCACGGCACTCTCAAAACACTGATCTACTGTAGCATTGATATAGGGTTCTACCTCTAATATCCTCTGAATATACGCCTGAATAATGACTTCGCTTTTGGTCTGAAACGTTAAATTTTTACTTTTTACCAAATTTTATTTTCTTAAGGACGAGAATGGCACTGTGGTAATTTTTTTTTAATCATAGAGTATCCCCCAATTAAGTCTTAAGGCTTGTCATTAAAAAACAGACATTCTTTCCATGTCTAGTCCTTGGGGTTAACCATGGATTACAGCTTCTAAGGTTCTAAAACCTTTGGGATCCCTCCAAACGGAGAAGTAATGTTAAAATATGATCAATGAAATAAATTCATCCTTGACTTCTACGTATATGTGTACCCAGTGGTAACAATCGACAATTCTATAAGGACAAACTTAGGTACACTGTCTTATTGATAGTTCAGACAGTCTACTGATAATTTGTTCAGAGTTGTAACCACAAATAAAGTGATGGTGTGTCAAATCTAATATATGCTGCGGTTAAAATGCTGAATTTTATAAAATTTTAATTTTGCTGTTGTTTGCTAATCTCGTAATTTGAAGGGTCAACGTCACTCAAGTCAACGTCACTTAGTGAGCTCGAGTCGTCTCTCAAGCTCACTGATCCATCATCCTGTGGAATCTCGTTAAGAATACTGGTAAATTTCAATGAATATAGCTCGCATGGACGTATTTGATTACTTTTCTTGCCAAAATAAAATATTCTGAAGTCTTTTTAACCATCTGAATGGTATACGAACATATTTTTGCTCTGCAATATGCAGTCTTCTTTTTGCATTTCTTCTAATTAGTTATGATCTTGACCAACACAATCTTGTGAAATCAAAGATCATCTCAATACGCGATCCGAGTAACATATTTCTTTCACTCAATAACATGTATAATGACTAAATAATCACGATGATTGGTTAAAATAATCCTAGGTAAGATTGTAATGGTAAAGATCATAACCTGTTAGAAGAAATGCAACGAGGACTGCTTGCTTCAGAACAGATATACACAGTCCAGTCACATTAATCTGACCACCTGTCAAAAGCCAGAATAACCACCTTTGGCAGAGCGGACCGCTGCGAGACGTGCAGGAAGAGAGTCAATTAGGTTTCTGAAGGTGTTCACTGGGATGTTGAGCCATGCCGACTCCAGTACCGTGGCCAGCTGCGCTAGACTGCGCAACGTTCGCTGAACTGCTGTTGAGGATACACTCTTGGTAGCCCTTCGGTTTATCTGGACAGTCAGTTGCTCAACAGTTGCACGTCTATTCGCCCGAACGCATCTCCGTAGCAGTTGTTCGCCTCTGTCATCTATAGCCCGTGGTGCACCACATGTGCCACGCCGCTGATTTTGGATAGTGCCATTTTGCCATGCACGGTATACTTTTACGACGGCGGCACGCGAACACTTCACAAAATGAGCCGTTTCCGAAATGCTTCCACCCTTGGCCCGAAAGCCAATAATCATGCCTTTTTGGACGTCGGATAAATCGCTAGGTTTCTGCATTACGCCAACGATGGAAATGCTTTCCGATGCCCTAGGACATCCTTTATATACACTCCACTGCAATGTGCTGCCACCTGCCTTTTGTGATTGGTTATTTCACGTTGTTATTTCACGTTGACGTCGAAAATAGGTGGTGGTCACATTAATGTGACTGGACTGTGTATGTTCGTATAACTTTCAGATGATTTAAAAAGACTTCAGAACATTTGATTTTGGCAAGAAAAGTAATCAAATGCGTCTATGCGCGAGCTACATTCATTGAAATTTTCCATTATTCTTATGGAGATACCACGGGAAGAAGGCTCAGTGAGCCTGAGCGAGTAGCCTTAACCCTTCAAGTGCTTTCGACGAGACCCTTATCTATCCGTATCTGGACAAGATGGATGGAGAACTCAATAGGCATTATTGATGACGGTATATCTCGTTATTAGAAAAATTGGTCAGATACTGTCATCATGAGATATCTTGTTGAAACTTCTGTTAGTGTTAAACGACGAAATACATCGTCGAGGTAAAACTATTCTATTACTCCAAAGGGGAAAAGGTTTTTTATTAGTGTATCAGTATTCAAAAAAAGTGAGATTTCACAGGCCTGAGAAGGTTAGTAGTGGAAGAAAATTATTTTTAAGAATTAGTATACCGATACCTTAATTTATAAAATAAAATGAATCTACATCGCGTTTAGATTTTTTCTTAAATGAAGAAAATTTGGAAAATTATTTTTAAAGCTTTGAATACCGATATCTCAATTTATAAATTAAAATGAATCTACATAGCGTTTAGTATTATTCCTTCAAAATTCTAAACGCTGAAAATAGCACAATAATCTTGTTGAATATTGGCGAGATATCTTGTCGAAGCCACTTTTAGTGTTAAACGACGAACTACAACGTCGAGGCAAAACAGTTCTATAACTTCAAAGGGGAACGAAGATCCTAATTGGAAAAGGTTGTACGAGGGCATGTCAGTAAGTAACGCACATAATGTAAGAAAATAATAATAAAGCAATTAATGACAATATGAAACAAGAAATGAAAGTATTGCCTCATTTATTACTTTTCCATATAATTTCCAAGCATGTTGAGGCATTTGTCCCAACGATGGATCAGTTTGAAAATCCCCGTCTCATAGAAATCCGTCGGCTGCGAGAAGCGCCACGATCCGCGTCTGAGTGCGTCGTCAGAGTCAAACTTCTTACCGACAAGGCATTTCTTCATGGGTCCAAGCAGATGGAAATCGGAGGGTGCTAGGTCCGTGCTGTATGGAGGGGTCTCCAAAACTTCCCAACCGTATCCCGATGATATTTCCACATCATGTTCGCAGATTTTGACTCCGGTGTCATGTGTACAGCCCAGGTTTCATCTCACGTGACAATACTCACACAAAACTCACTACCTTCCTCGTGGTACCGCTACAAATGTGTCAGACTGCAAGCCATTCTGCATCCATTGTGCTGTTCCGACAGTTGTTTTGGTACTCAGCGAGAACGTACTTTCCTGTACCCTAGATTCGCATGAACAATGTCCCAGGCAGATCCATAAGAAATGCTGCAACGTTCTTTTATTTCATTTAAGGTCGTTCGAAGGGTTCTATGACAATGTCGATTTCATCAGCAATTGAACAGGTTGAAGAAGATACTGGCCACCCATATCGGATTTCATCGACCAAACTCGTTGCACATCCACAGTTGACGATGTAATCACTAACGCCATTTTACCGGTGACTGACGAACGATACCGGTATGTGGAATCACGAGATCTTGCATTGTGCCCAGTCAGTAGCACCCTCTAGTTCCTATTTACTAAATAATTTCATTTTGATTAATTATTTTCCTACTTAAAAATTGACATGTGCATTACTTATTGACACACCCTCGTATCAGTATTCAAAAAAGTGAGACTTCAGAGGCCTGAGTGGGTTAATAGTGGAATAAAATTATTTTTAAAGCTTATAATATCGATACCTCAATTTATAAAAGTAAAATGAATTTACATAGCGTTTAGTATTATTCCTTCAAAACTCTATACGCTGAAAGTAGCACAGTAATCTTGTTCTTACCTTTCCCTCTCGTATTTCTTGAGCGAGAGTTGTCGCTGACTTCAACAGCAATGGATTGTCCACAGGTGGGATTTGTTTCTTTTTGCCATAAAATATTATGGATAGTAGAATTTGGTACACTGGTATAAGAACCATGAATGCAATTTTATAAAAACGATATTCTATCGCTCCCATGATGACAGAGAGTAGAGAACTTTGTTTCCGCACTTCTATGTACTTGTAGGGTTTTCTAAACAAATCACAGAACATAATTAGACACGGTGAAAGCTACAAAACTGGAATTAGAGAATATTTCTATAAATGATTCAATACCAGAAAAAGCCTTCCGGAGGCACCGTCAAATTCATAGCTGATAGAGGTCAGCTGACTGCCATCTGTACACTGGCCAGTGGCCATATGAGGTTCATATCATATGATCATTTTAATTAACCGTCCTGGTGGTTGTCTAGACAAGGTATCTTTACATTAGCAAAACCGACCAGATCCTGATGGATGAGATAAATCGACCATCAAGATCTAGTTGTTCTCGTCATTAGATTAGATAGATGGACGAGATATCTCGTCGAAACCACTTGGAAGATTAAAGTTTTCCCGACCTGTCGGAAATGAACTGTAAAAATGCCTGTCGGATATACAGCAAGCCTGTCCTGGTTATCTCGTTGCTTCTCTGGGGCTATCAAGGAGGAACTGTACATTAACAATATGCTTGTTTTGATTTCTTCTTGAAGACACATGAAGTCATGAACTTCATCTCGCTGGTCTGGACCAAGTAGAATGAGAACCACGAACAGTATACACTCTATAACAAAAAATCGAAGCACCAAGAAGGAGTTGTCCGATGGAGACAAAAATTGGTGGATAGGAAAATTATGTACAGAATAGAAAATAATTAAAATTTCAGAACAATTGAATGATTTATATCAGTTTTATAGTAACGAGCTCAATAAGGTGTTGCCCCGCCTCTAACCTGGATGCAAGCTGCCACACGGCGTGGCATAGACCAATAAAGCTCCCGGATGATCTCCTGCGGTATTTCTTGCCAAATTTGCTCCAATTGTCGGACTACGTCATCAACATTCCCTACCGGATGCAATCGCCTTCCCATCATATCCCAGACATGCTCGATGGGAGTGAGATTTGGTGATCTGGCTGGCCAAGGAAGTGTTTGACAAGCTTGAAGACAGTTCATAGCAACACGTGCCGTATGAGGTCTGGCATTGTCTTGCTGAAAAATAAGCTCAGGGTGCTGCGAAAGGAACGGTAGCAAAACAGGTCTCGGAATGTCGTCAACGTACCGCTGTGCAGTAAGTGTACCTCTAATGACGACCAAAGGGGTCCGGCTATCAAGGGAAATGGCACCCCAGACCATAACTCCTTGTTGAGGGCCCGTGTGGTGTGCAATAGTGAAAGCAGGATCAGAACTCTGCACTGGGCGTCTCCAGACACGTCTTCGATGATCGTCAGGACACAGTTGGATGCGGGATTCGTCGCTAAAGACTATTCGTCCCCAGTCAGCATCATTCCAGCCTGATCGAGCCAAGCACCACTGTAATCTGGCTCGACAGTGTGCAGGCGTGAGTGGCAGGTGGCGTAACGGTCGGTACGAGCGTAGATTTCGCTCTCTCAGCCGTCTGTGAATGGTCATGGTGGACACTCGTGAGTGGGTCGCACGACTGATGGTTGATAGCGATGAATCAGGCGCTGTGACAGCTGATCTGCCAATCACTCTGTCCTTACGATCTGTTGTGGCCCTACGTCGACCGCTACCATCATGACGCTGAAATCTGCCATTGTCCACCCACTCTTGCCAGCATCTTCTAATCGACGCATCGCTTCGACTCACATGACGAGCGATTCTCCGATTTGCCCAACCTGCCTCTTTCAATCCAATGATACGACCTCTTTCAAACTCTGAAAGTTGCTCGTAATGATCTCGAATCCTGCGGCGAGGCATTTTTTCAGTCGTTGAAAGGTATCCTAAATCGCAATACGGCAGAAATTTTTAACTAACTATTTTTAACTATTTTTAACAGTTCGAGAACAACTTCTTATATACATCTGCTGGATGCGCAGTTCCGATGCATTGGAGATCGCACTATTCATTCATTGGACACCAAATTTTAATCATTTGCATATTTGGTCAAAACATTTTTGCATGCGAAATTTCAAAGCAATCGGGGGATTCCTTCTTGGTGCGTCGATTTTTTTGTTATCGAATGTATTTAAAAACCAAAAACATATAATTGAAACTTAATTTTTAAGTGCGAAGAGAGTAATTAACTCCAAATTGTTCATTCGTTGCAGTTTTCAGACAAATTAAGCTTGATCAATTGTACTCATCTACGAAACTCACACAGGATAGTCCATGGTCTCAATCACCCATTGTATAACCACGCATACGTATATAAACCGTACGTATTACTACAGCTCTCTTTGGTAGACAAAGTTGCAATGTCTTTCACTCGTTCTGCTAAAAGTTTCGATATCTTCTCAACCCAATGATTTCAGAGAATAATTTTCAACTTATCTGACCTTTAAAATTAGTTTTTGTGCGTGTTGCGTGTCTGTTTTTTGGGGGTCTTTGATGAACAAATGTATATTTCTTGTTCTCCGTTTGTTGAAAGAACTCGATGGCGTGATAATACTTGCTTAAGGTGTCGTCTTCATATTAAATTGACTATAAACTTCATTACTTTCAATTGCAAACCAATTCTTTTCAAATACCTGGTCAAAATTGAACACTTCCATCATGGCACAACAAGGACAGATTTCTGAACACCTTTGAGCTAACCTGGCGCACCACAGGGGATGGGCTCTTACCGTGAAAACTTCAGATTCCTACCATTCTTTCAAGACACAGTCCTATAGAAAAACGACACAATCCCGTGTATAGAGGGGCCAAACAATAATTTAGAACGGACAAAGATCCGTGTCCTAACCCTGGATTCGAAAGCCAGAACCCTGACCACTAGACCTAAAGGTTGACCATAATGTTGAATTAGCTTCTCAGACGTTTCTCCACAATCTTCAAATCACGCTGAAAATTTTTGTTAGGTTATAATTAAAGATCCCAAAGAAAATTTACGAAATGTTTCCTTAAATTTTAGCATGTAATACTAGTTATGAAATTAATTTTCAAAAAAGTTATGAACCCCCATATAATTTGATAAAAATCTAATCAGAACGTGTTATATGACTGGAAAATTTCAGGGCTTTCCTCCCGGTAATCTCTCTTTCATTACAATTAATTTAATCTCTATTTTTATCCTCGTTTCGAAAAAAGAAATGAGAAACCTACTGTTAAAGTAATTTTCAGCGCTTTGTCCTATGTTCAAGACCATATCAGAATAATGCTGCAGAAAGGAATAATATTAGGGAAATAATAAAAGAATAAAAGGAAAATGGGCTGGTTACAGAAACTTGATCGCCATATGCTGGTCCAGTTTTATTAATTAAAAAGAAGACAGGTTAATATCGTTTGGTAGTAGATTTTATCGTAGGTTGAAGAATCAAACAGTTAAGTACAAGATTCCTTTTTCAAAAGTGGATGATTTGTTAGAATGCTTAGGAGACTGTGAGTTATTTACCACTCTTGATTTAGCTCATGGGTATTTTCAAATTCTTTAATCCGAGGAGGCGAAATTAAAAACGGCATTTATCACTCCTGATGAAACGGGACAGTCCAAACGAGTGATATTCGGCTTAGCATATGCACACGCAGAATTTTAAAGACTCGTGCAAAATGTGTTGCGTCCATTACTGAACACTAAAGTCCTTTGCTATCTTGATGATATTTTAATATCAGCTAAAAATTTGGAAGAAATAAAAGGAAGATTAAGAGACGTTTTAAATTGTTTAAGAGAAGCTAAACTGACTTTGAAATTACCAAAGAGTGAATTTGGGAAGAAAGAAGTAGATTTTCTAGGTTTTATCGTCAACACCAATGGACTAAAACCAGGTGTAAGAAAGGTTAAATCAATAGAGGAGTTTCCTAGACCGAAGAATGTGTACGAAGTACGAAGATATTTGGGATTGATTGGATTTTTCAGACGTTTCGTTTCGAGTATTTCTGAGAATCATGCAGGCAAAAACAAAGATGACCTGAAACACGAACTTTTGAACCTCCTTCCTAAGAGATGAGCTCGAACAAAAATGTCTGATAAGGATGATTTTAAAAGATATGAAAGTAGGATTAAGTGAAAACACTATTTTGTTTGCTTACCATACAAAAGCAAGAGATCTTTACAAAGTCACTAACAGCTTAGAAAACGTTTGCTGCAGTCTGAAGATTCCTCAGTACGTCTTCATGAAATAGAACTCAGCCTATTCTCTCCATTTCGTCCAATGTTATCTGAGATGGCATTACCAAATCAAGTTGTGAGTATAATGAATAACAATCCTTTCATCATTGAAACAAAGTATGATGGTGAAAGACTGCAGCTGTACTAAGATGGGAGCTCATACAAGTATTTCTCTAGAGGAGGAGTTAATTGCAGAGACACACTTACGGAAGTTCTCCTTTGCGCGGCAGTTTGATGCCATTTATTCATCGAGCCTTTACTTCCGAGACTTCAAAATGTATTTTAGATGGAGAAATTGTTAGATGAGTATACAGTAATAAACTGAATTGCTGAATTGAGCAGGCTTCCTTAGAGTGGTCCATCCACAACATTGTTCAGGTAAGATAGTTCTCAACGGGTAAAATTGAACATTTATTCATATTAGCACTTTCGTTTTAAAAAGTAGGAAGAATAGTTATTTGTTTAGAATGAGAACGGGATAGGTAATGCTCTCTTAGTGGTTGCTATGCTCTCCCATGCTTAGCTCTCCAAGTGGTTTCGACGAGATATCTCGTCCATCAAGATCTACCCAATTTTGCTAATGACGAGATATATCGTCCATCAAGATCTGATCAATTTTGCTAATGACAAAATATCTCGTCCATCAAGATTTGACCAATTTTGCCAATGACGAGATATCTAGTCCATCAAGATGTGACCAATTTTGCTAATGACAAGATATCTCGTCCATCAAGATATGACCAATTTTGCTAATGACGAGATACCTCATCAGATCGCCGACTTTTTAGCTGCAAAATTATAATCAGTGTTTTGCAACACAACTCCAAGCAATTGTAATTGTTCTGCAGGCATTTTGTCCGAATTTTGAAAACTGCAGTAAAATCAAAAACAGACGTAAAGCACAATTATCGGCTACATATGTATTACATGTTTATAATAAAACACCTCAGAATTAACTAACTTACTTTATTTAAAACCAAGGCATACTTTCAGAATTTTCAATTCTGTCGATAATTTTTGAAATGAAATATTTTGTCATTGACGTAGAAGATGTGTCACTTATAAAGTGTTTGCGGTAATTTGGGCGTTGTATGGAGGTTGTTCTGTAGCAAGAAAAGAAAAAAAAGGTATGGCAAAGAGCGCGCTATGCGCTGTAGAACATCGTAACTTATGATTGAAAAAAATCGGACAAAATTTTGATAAAATTAAGGAAAAATTTTGCTGTAAAGACTTTGATCTGCATCGTACGTTGCAGTTTTAAGCACTTTCCACTCCTGGGGTAACAACGATGTGTCGGAATATGTTTTCGAAAAAGAAACGCGAAATTTGCAAAAGCTAGGCGTCCTTAATACTACAAAGAATTTATCTGTTCTAAATTTTTCTGGTTTTATACATTTTAAACATTTTTTATACCTAAAATTATATATTTTTAGTACGAGCCCCAATTGAAAACATTTTCTCGTCAAGGCAGATCTCCGAAAGGTTTGGTTTGTACAGAACAACACTAGAAACGTTTCAAGTTTATATAAAAGGGTCGAAGGTAGAACTGGGTTAAAGTCACTTGAGATGATTCATCAGTGTAAACAAGCAAACCACCCGAAGACGAGGATTTGACTTCCGGTCATTCAATGCTTTCGCTCAGTAGATTTCGGAATTATTTTTAAATGTATCTGAGTAATATCGGTTACCGGAACCAATACATTAAACACACTGTATCTCAAAACACTAGCGTCATCCATACTTAGCTTTACAAGAGGGCCAAAATGAACATAATTTAAACTAAGTCAAAAAACCTTGTGACATTTTGTTTGACCGTTAACAAAAAGGGTAAAAGAAGGTACCAAGTTTAAAAGTGAAGAATCTTGAAAAATCATTTTAAAATGACTATTTAAATCATTACCCAAATATATCAACATTTTATAAATGTACATTGAAAGCAATTGTCGAATTTACTTATATATGATGATTTTCAATTCAATGCAATATGAAAATGTAATAAACTTCCAGCCTTCTCCGATTTCAAATCGGTTCACATTTCCAAAACCGAGCGAATAAATACATTTTTATGCAAAAATATAAAAATTAGAACACAATTATACATTTAAAAAAGGGAAAATAAGACAATCAACTTAAAAATTAGAAACAATTAAAACCCTCAGATTATGTCAATCCCTAAAACATTTTCTTAATCAAGATTTTAATACAGTTTCGGTACTTACGGATGCCTAAGTCCTAATTTAACCATTCCAGTTCAATCTCAAAACATCCGAACCATACTACTTTACCCTAAGCTCTCCGACAATCGAACAAATCAATTCGAAAGAAGCTTCGGACATATTCGATTAATGGGATGGAGAATCATTGTTAAAGTGAGCGACAATGGGATAATTGAGGTAAAAATCCGAAAGGAAAGTTCTTCGATCGGTAAAGGTTATCTAATTAGAAGTTCGAGGGAAATATCCTGCCAGTGTATTGTATTAATTTGTAAACACGAAAACAAATCAGCTACGTGATTTAACGAGGTGAGGGCACGAATTTTGTGTTTGATTGAAAATTTGTTTTCGTGTAGTGTATTATGCTCAGGTATTTTTTTAAGGAAAATTCATATCTAAGCCCGATCGCAACAGTGAAGCAGCATACGACATGAGCATGCGTATTCCGCTTCTGTACGGAAAACGCGTCGGTACGCATGCGTATTGCAGCCAATTCAATGTCACAGGATGGACCAATGAGCGGGTTGCCTAAAACCGGCCTATAAAAAGTGTATCCAGACACAATAAACGATATCGCAAGACGATCCGACAAGAAAAGCGACATAAGTCAAAAAATAAAAATTATGATGTTATGTCATTGAAAAATATGTATAAGACCCCAACGTGTTACATTACTATTCTATGGAATATAATAGAAGTTACCGCCATAAATACTTACCTATAATTTAAAAGAAGCTTATACTATTTCAATATAAGTTTCATAGTATCTTTTAAGCTGATGTTTCTCAAATTCTGCAATTTTGAGTTATGTCACTTTTCTTGCCGGGGGCTGCGATATGTCTACAGTAAAAGATTACATTTTCAACTTACAAAACATATTCTTGAATAAGGATCTGAACGAATGGTTTTGTTAGCGTCATAGCTAAAGGAAGGCGACTGTGTTGAACAATGCATAAAGGGGTGAAATTTCAAATATATATTAGGTTTATTTGACAAAATGTTTTGAAATTTTGAGCTCAATTTTGTCTTTTTCAGAACCGCAGTAGTCGGAAGTGTAACAATTGGAGAGTTCCGAATTTGAAATTATGTTGATCCAACCAAACACCGTCGTGTACGTGGGTGCTGGTGCACGTTAGATCTGCTATGGCCTCGAATGTTCTCACTCTGGCGTGGAGTGTGGAGAGTGGGGTGCCTGCCCTGTGTGTGCACAGATGATCGTCATCTGACCGTGGCTCCCTTCGGGATTGATCACGGACCGTCGCCTCAAACCCGTTGTGTTGCTGCAGTGTACGACGTTGAATCAACTACTTACCTACCATCTTTGGGTACATCGTTTAAAAGGTAACATATGTTATATTTAAAGTTTATATTTATATTATATATATTTATATTATATTATATATATTTATATTATATTATATATATTTATATTATATTATATTATATATATATATATTTATATTATATTATATTTATATTATATATATTTATATTATATTATATTATATATATTTATATTATATTATATTATATATATTTATATTATTTATATTATATATATTTATATTATTTATATTGTATTATATTTATATTATTTATATTATATATATATTTATATTATATTATAAAGGTTATATTTAAAGGTCCAACGCTCTTTCTTCCCTGTATCCATATAACTTTTCATGTACCTCATGGCATCGTATTACTATTATGTAAAGAGAGAAGGAGCAAATCGCTAAAATTTGTCTTCCCACAAAATTCTGGAGGGTACAAAACAAAGAATGACGCATTTTTTCTTGCTTCCGTTCTTGAAACCCATATACAGGAGCCTTTATCGAATCAGACTTTGGCTAGTATTTATGCATATTCAATAAAATGACAACACAAACACTAAAAATGGGAGCTGCAATTTTTTTAAATATGCTAATTAGTATATTTTACACACTAATTATTTAATGATATCTACCACAGAAAATATTTTAAGAAAACTTACTTTGCCATGGTTCTGCGAGTACTTCGTCAGCTAGTTGTACCACGAGAAAAAAAGTCACAGAATGTGAAAATATAGCTCCAGAAGTTTCAATATCCTTGTTCACAAATATTATCTTGAACATTCAATTCAAATCAAATCTATCGGACAGATTAGATTAAATTAGCTCCGGAAGAGGTATTTTGTACTTTGGAGGCTTGTGACTCTACGTACAGTGTGAATTTATTTACTGCCTGAAAGTAGTATTAAATAATCATCGTAATCTATTATGAGGTCTCGAGCAAACATTGAGGGTATCTAGTAAAAACTTATCTTTCGTTATCGATTGACTGAAAAACTCAGCAAAGATAACGTACTATCAAAGGTCGTACTGCTATGTTTGTACAGAAAAATTGAACTATCGCCTACACAAGATTCTGACAGTTCAATCATAGGTGCAGCATAAGCAATAGTGACTTTTAAAATACGGTTTTTAACAGTTTAACCTTCGTGGTAATCGTCTTGACAATGTATCACGTCATGAGCAAAACTAACCACATCTTGATGGACTAGATATCTCGTCATTAGAAAAATTGGCGAGATATCTCGTCAAAACCACTCGGAAGGTTGAGATTGAGACAATGTTTTACTGGTTGTAACCAACAAACAATTTAAAAAGTACATGAATTGTTGTTTCCCATCGTTTTCCTAACCTGTTTAGTTAAGTTTTGTTAAAATAAGACTGCCTAGAGAGAGAGAGAGAGAGAGAGTATAACTAGAAATCTACACTACCCTACAATAATGGACCGGACGCTAGCAGATTAGCATAAAATCCGATTACTTGTTTGGGGGTGTTTTTCGTGGCATGGCCTGGGACCTTTGTATGTTGTTCCTGGTCAATTAAACTCCGACGCCAACATCAACATTTTGAACAATCAGATTCTTCCTACGCTCTGGCAATTTTATGGAATGGACGAATGTTACTTTCGGGACAACAACACTCCATGCCATGTTGCAGCCTCTGTCAAGCAGTGGTATCAAGGTATGGATGTAAAACGTCTTCCCTGGCCTGCTCAGAGTCCCTACCTAAACCCCATAGAACATATGTGGGACGAGTTAGAGCGAAGCTTACGGAAAAGGGAACCACGCCCGAAATCTACAGCTAAGCTGGCGACATTCTTGCAGCATGAATGGACAGAAATACCCATAGCTATGTATCAAAACCTTGTTGAAAGTATGCCCTGAAGGTGTGCTAGTGTAATTTCAGCACATGAAGAACCATCCCACTATTAAAGCATATATTATTTGCCTTATGCCATCACATCTTGCTGTCCAGTCCATTATTGAAGGGAAGTGTATTTAATAAGAATGGAGTGTTTGTTTGTACATTGAATTTTTCGATCAATTTCAAGTTTCTATCCGTTTTGGACCTTTTTGATGCCAAATCCGTCTTTTGCACGTCTCCACAAGGTATAATATATTTTCATGAAACTTTGAATACTGTGAGTACTTGTATTCATATAGTGAGTGAACTTGGTTGCGTAAGTCTGTCTGTCCGCCTTCCTGTTCAATGTTCGATTTTGTGTTTTTGTGTTTGTACGGGCATCACGTGAATTTTATTCCATACTAGCAAAATACCCGACCTTACTCGGTTTGAATTCGTTTACTCTAGATTGAAGAGATAACCAAAATATATAATGACTTACGTTTTTTGTAGAATAAAAATTTATTTTAACACCTTTCGCCATCTTTATATTTTCTACAACTTACTTTGGACACAAATCCTACACATGCATATCCATTCATGTAATACATTTCACATACATCGCACAATTGCTGTATGACAAAGCTACAAAAAGACGAAAGGTGATACTAAGTTTACTACTATAAAAGACGATTTATAGGAAGATTTGGAATTCCCTTTCTTAAGTTCTCTTCATGTGCAACTCAATTAATTAAAATTACGATTTACGGCGAGTGCTCTCGCACTCATAGTCAACAAAACAATATTTTTTTACTTGTGGCACTCTTGCCTCCGGTATGCGACATTGTGAAATTTTGCAATCTTCTCCTGTCATTACTACAACGAATTTTTTAATGTTGGAAAAAGTTCTAGTTTGGATTTTTAAACATTATCCTTCCTACATCCTTCAATAACGACATTATTCTTTAAATAACGGCATTATTCTTTAAATAACGGCATTATTCTTTAAATAACGGCATTATTCTTTAAATATCGGCATTATTCTTTCAATAATGGCATAACTACACTTAAAATTTACTGAAAATTTATACTGACTTCCCTAACATTTTCAAGTCTAATACTTTGTGGTGCTGTTGGGTGTGATGAGAAGGAAAACACATTTATTACAAATAATAAATATTTAAAACAGAAAACAGTAAAATAGAACAAAATAAAAGATGTCGGAAAAATTGTTCTAAAGATATTAATTTGTGATTCATTTTTATCTCTTGATCTCGCACAGTTGCCACAATTTACAACTAAAAGTGCACAAAATTTAGAAATGTGAAATTAATTCAGAGCGAAAGAAACAGAAAATATCACTGCTCACGCGATCTTGTTCATTCTCGTTTCTTTGAAAAATATCGTCTGTCTCAAATATTCCAAAATTGTTTTCATTGCGCTAAGAACAAAAATAAGACTCGAAATAAATGAAGTATCAGAGCTGAAATTTCATTAAAAAATATAATTTTTTGAAGAATAATTACTTTTTCAGCAGTACTGGTAAAACAATCGAAGTAATCGTAATATTCAATAGACATTACAATTTTTCCAAAACTACCAAATTATGGTTGATTTGAGTATACTTACTCAGGTGTTTTAGCATGAAGCTCATCTAAATATAACAATAAAGATATGTTTAATATTGCATTCATTATATTAATAGATAGTGTATAAAATAAAATACACTGCAATCAAATATCTGGAATGCAATTCATGTGATGCCTACACAAACACACAAACACAAAATCGAACATAGAACAGAAAGACGGACAGACAGACTTTCGCAACCAATTCCACTCACTAAATAAAGATAAGTACTCACTGTATGCAAATTTTCATGAAAATATCTTAAACCGCGTGGACGTGTATAGGGCACAACATACATACATACAGACAGACAGACAGACAGACAGACACCAAACGAGAAAAAGGCGGATTCGGCATCAGAAGGGTCCAAAACGGATAGAAAACTTGAAATGGGTCGAAAATATTGAATGTACAAACAAACACTCCATTCTTATTTATATAGATAGATAGATATTTGAGTACAATGTGCTTTATTTTATACACCATACACTCTAAAACAAAAAACGTTACACCTAGAAGGAATTGTCAGATTGCAATGAAATTTACAATGTTGGTAAAGTGCTTATGAATGAGTAAATGATTAAAATTTGAGACTGTAGTATGTAAACTTTATTTATAAAGAAAATTTAAAAAAATGGTATTAATCAATATGGCGTATGACCGCCATTATTTCTAATGCAGCATGCCAAGCGCCTTTGTAGTGTGTCATACAGGTTCTTTATGAAGTCCTGTGACAGTCCACCCCATGCTGTTTGAACCGTGTCTTGTTGTTCCAGCAGATTACGTGGTACAGGCGGAGTGGTGACATCTCGTCCAATGGTATCCCATACATTCTCGATCAGGGACAGGCGCACGCCGGCCATGGTTAGGTTTCATTGTTTCGTAGACAAGCTCTAGAGACAGCAGTAATATGGGGGTCGAGCATTGTTTTGTTGAAAAGTGGGTGTACCTGTGAGTTTAGGAATGGGAGCGCAACTGGCAAAAAATTTCTCGTACGTAACGCTAGCCTGTCAAAGAGCCCGAAACGAATATCAAAGATGATTTGGCATAATACGCAATTACACCCCACACCATGACACCAGGTCCTTAGGACGTGTAACACTGCACAACTTTGAATCTTGGCGCTGACCACGTTGCCTCCACACATGGATTCGATTGTCGTCCCCACCAAGACAGAAGCAAGATATTTCCGTCCATGTCCACATGTCCGTCTGTCACGACGACATTCCAGTCTTTGACGGCGATGCAATGCTGTTAAAGGCAGTCGTCGTAACGGTCTACGTTTAGTTTAGTCCCATGTCGTGAAGCCGTCGACAAATGGTGCGATCCCTTATTGGATGATTGCGAGAGGTTCCCACTAACCCGTTGGATGTCTACAACAATGGCCGTTGGATCAGTACACGCATGTCTTGAAAACATGTCGATCCTGTCTCGGTCCGTTTTACCTCGGCCTCCCTGATCTGGTTGACGTTGGCATATGCCTTGTTGTATCCACAGCTGTCAACAGCGTGCAACAATAACATCACAACAACAATATATTGCGTAATCCGTCGATTAGACCATCTGCCTTCACGGAGACCAATTACTCGGCCTCTGTCAAACTCTCCAAGTTACTTAAATTGCTGGTTAACTTTTTTCCGAGGCATAACTCAATAAGATACGATGTAACCAACACAACAGCATGAGTCGAAATGAATTTGCTGCGCTACTGATGTTCTTTTATATCCCGGTTAGTAGTATGTTTGAAAGCTGCCCTGCGCATGCTCTAATGATTCTGAAAATTTGATCATTTGCATCTCCAACGCAGATGTGCCTCCAAATTTCATTTATACCGGTCTATACCTTCCAGGTGCAACTTTTTTTGTCTGAACGTGTATATTAGTGGTGGCCAACCTTGTACATACCATGCGCCAATTTTTTTCATATACGAGTTCATATGCGCCATACAATTCAAGCACCTTTTCTACCTTACGTTTATGGTCTTGCCATATCCTTAGTAACTTTTTTAATAAAAGTATGTTTATCGACATAATTAACATTTTTAAATGATTTAACTGTATTGTATGTAAAACAATGTCTATTACAGAGATTTCTTCAAATTTGAATCAGTCATTCGCGACCTCGTTTTCCTTTTAATAAATTTCATGGATGAAAATGCTTGATCACATCTGTATGTCGTTCCAACACGATATATATAACTTTTTGCAAATATTCTTAGTTCCGGAAAGTATTTATAGTGTAATGAACGCCAGAAATTAATCATGTCAGAAGCATTTTGATCTGAATAATAAAGCTCATGAAACTCCAATTTCAAAAATGAATTTGCTTTGAAATTAATAAGTACCATTTGTATCTTACTAGGCATCTTCATTACGTTTTGTTCACTAAGTGAAAATGCTTTATTAATGCGAGCATGTAGTTTTCTTCTGTAGCCAAATCAAGAAAACGACTTTCAAATGACCCTTGTAATAACTAATTTTAATCTATTTGGTCAAATTGTTATTATCCGCAGCACATCCATTCTGCTCTTTCAATTGTGGAAATTGACTCAAATCCTGATTTTCTAACTGAGAGAGGAACAGATTTAATGTTATTTTAAATGAATTAATGTTATTTACTAAGCAAGGAAATAATTTCTTCTTAACTTGTAGCGTCAAATTTAGATAGTTGATATGGCTAGTACATCAACTAAAAATGCCAATTCAAATAGACAGTTGTTATCAAATAATAGGATTCTTTCATCAGGACAGTTCAATTTCCTGTTTTCAAAAAATTAAAAATAGTATTTTTTAATTTTTAAAATCTACTCAGAACTTGTCTTCTAGAAAGCCAGCGCACCTCACAATAAAGAAAAAGGTTCACCATATTTCAAATCTAATAATTCAATATTCTCTGAATTCTCGGCTGCTTAATGCTCTTGTTCTAATTTTAATCACACATTTCACAACCGGTAACAAAACATGCTGCATTTTTTTTAAATTTTACACACTGTGCCTCTTGGTGTATAATACATTGATATTTTAGTGCAGTACGATTTAAAAAAATTTCAAGCAAAGTTGTAGTGCCATTGACGGCGTACCATCAGTACACATACTGATTAGTACAATAATCTAAATTAGATTTTCTTGGCATGATTTTACATTTTAAATACCTCTGATCCTTTTGTTTCATCATGCAATAACTCCAGACTAGCAAGTTCTTCAAAGACATTAAAATTATAATCAATTCCTCTTACAAAAATGCTTATAACTGGACTATATCAAATATGTCCTTTGATTCATCCAAAGCTAGATAAAAGTCATCCAGTTGTTGAAATACATCCAGAGAGCGAGTTCCACGATACATCTCGCATTAGTCTGCTTTGGTATAGCAATTTCGTCTGATTTCATTTCAATACCTTTATAATCAAGATGGAGTGCAAATATTTTTGGAAACAAGGCTTCTCGGTCAGAATAGTTTTTTTTTTCACCAATGCTAAAGCAATTCCATAGGACGCTTCTGTCATCACCTCGTCTTCACAACTTACATTAGCAAAAATATTTTGTCTTCTGATTTCTTCCTTTTTTTTTTAGTCACATATTCTTTTCGTAACTCCGACCCGAGAACAAGTTTGCAAACAATGCAAAAAACAGTTTTCCTGATGGACAAGCTGTAAATAACTTCTTATTTCTAAAATTTTCTTACTGTTCATTAAATTCACTTTTTCTCATACTTTTTGCGCTTCTTTTGCTCATTTTCTCTTGCACAGTGATATTAACAGAAATGTAAAAAAAAAAAAAAAAAACATTAAAAAGTACAAAAACTTTTGAAAAAGAACAAACAGATCACAAGTACGTCGTATCACACAGAATATAAATTGCAAGCTCAAAAAATTGTGACGAAATGAGAAGTAAGAAAGCTCTATGAATTGAACTGAGAGAGTACTATGGTGTTCAAAATATGAAGATATTTTCAGTTATGGCGCCTACTTCAAAAGAATAAGGAGGCACAATAACGCAATGCGCCACTTCTAATCATCCAATGCGCCACTTCTAATCATCCAATGCGCCACTTCTAATCATCCAATGCGCCAAGTTTGGCGTATGCGCCACAGGTTGGCCACCCCTGGTGTATATTAATTTAGTGAATACAATATTAAACCTCTCTTTATTTTCATATTTAGATCTTTAATGCTAAAACACCTGAGTAACATTGGTGTACACATCCAATTTTTCAACGTGCGGCGCCGCTGCGGTACCGAAACCCAACTATGCACACATACCCGTGAAATGACGCAAGTATTGATTTCGCGCCATTTGCAATGGATATCTATTGAAGAAAACATGTTTATTTCGCTTACTTGGTGAACAAAAAATATATTTTGAAACAAATTAGACGTAACTGGATACATTCATTTATTAACTATTATTATTCCATTAATTTGATCAAATTACACGACGCTAGTGTTTTCCATCTGAAATTGCAAAAACGGTAAATGTCGGCATTTCTTTCCATTTCACCTAGAAGATACTTTTTGAGGAATGTTCCATATTGTGTCCCTGGAACGAAGATCGTTATATCGCGAGTCTACTATAATATTCTGTGAGTCACCAAAAGCAGGGCTTAAAACAGGTTTCAAGGAGTAAAAAAGTGACAAAAGTGACTCTAATTGAACAAAAAAGTGATTAATCGAACTTAAAAAAAGTGACACAAAGTGACTAATCGAATATAAAAAAGTGACAAATAACAATAATGCCAAATATTTTGTAGTATAAAGATAGAAAAAGATACTCCCCAGTCACCTCTATCTTTTTCTTTTCTTTCTTTAGAAGGATATTTATTTTCTTCATGTAAAAAGCAAATTATTTTGAAATGATATTAACAAAAAAATAAAATAACTTGTAATCATGATTTTTAAATATGTTGTTCATTTTTGATATAGCTCGAAGAATTTCTTCAATTTATTTGAAAGATAGTGATTTTTTTTTGTAGAAAAACTCTGAAATTAATTTTGTCTTTTTCTTCTCAAGAGAAGAAAGTGCATTTTTTAAAGTTTGTCTTTGCTGACCAGTATCATCTGAGACCTATGCCGCCCCTTAATCATTGCCTGAGCAAGTGCTGCTTCCTTAAAATCTTTATTTTTTATCGCCTTCTTCAGCCTATTATTGACTTCCTTTAACAATTTTGAAGCACTGTCCAACGCCTCATCCTATTACTTACGCATAGTTTAAGTTTTCGTTCTTCTTCTATTACTTTTCTTTTCTTTGCCAGCTGCTTAAATTTTTTTTCTCTGCTTCCAGTCTTTCTTTTCCTTTCCTGTCCTTCTCTAATTTTTCTTGTGCCGCCGTTTTATATCTTCTAGATAGGCACTGTAGGCTTTATATGCAACCCTTCCCATATCCATTAGCTTTGATGTGATCGGCACCAAATAAGATGGATTGTCAAAATTTGCCAAGTTACTTTTGACCGACATCAATACAATGAGTGTGCGTTCTGATGCGACATTGATGCTCTGTCTCCTGTCAAAACTCTTCCTGAGGCTGTAAAGCCATGTTCAATGTCAGCACTACCATGAGAAAGTGATAGAGCAGCCTTCACTAGCTATGACACAATTGGGTATTTATTAGTCTCGCAGTCTGAAGAACTAGTCCCAGTAAACATCAATATGCTTCAATCTTTGGAATAACTTCCACTCATCCAGTAGCATGTCTGTTTTAACCTCCCATGGCATTGCTCTTCCAACTTCTAATACTTGTCGTACACTCTCACCACTGAGTCTCTCAAGAGGACCAAGACAGGATAAACTTTTAAGGAGAAAAGGAGGACTTCTTCAAAATATATTTAACACTAGCAATGTATGCTTCTGAGCCCTTAGAAAAAGAAATTCCTTTTCTTCTCTTTCACATTCTGAAGTGCTTCAGAAATTTGATCCTCAATCACAATATCAGCCAGAAGCAAGTTTCTGAGAGGGCATATATTTTCCTTTTCATTCCATCTTCAAATCTCGAATAAATTTCTTTTTGTAGATCCTAGCTAAAATTGTTCTTATCAACAATTCAAGTTGAGAACGAAGGTTATGCATTAGGGGTACCTTTATCTGAAGAAATTCAGTCACACGATTAATATACTTGCACTTGATTCGACAAATATCACCTCAGCCTGCATAGTTTCTCTTCTAAGTAAATAAAAAATTTCTTTGTAGCCTGGTCATTTTATCATGTTTGGCTTCTTTATTGGAATGTAGCCAAGGAAATACTTTCGTACTATAATCCACTGTTCAAGCAACCTTTCAGCAGCCGGCTTTAGGCTTAGCCCCCTGCTTGAACAATGCTTGATGAAATGGTGAGTGGGAAGTTTCAAGTCTTCTTGAATTTGTTTGTATGTTGACCAACGCTTAAGCCACTCATTAAAAAATCTGTGAATTGTAAAAACTAGTTCATACACATTTCCCCCTAACTCTTTAAGACCTTTAAGAAAAGCATTATGTATTGTGTAAATATTACATGCCCCAATGTTAATTACTTCTTTTTTTCGGGTAGAAAGTAATGAGTCATTAATAGTTTTAAAAACTGACCTTCAACTAAAAAAAACTCAAGAATTTGTAATAATCAACTTCAATGATAACAGATAATGATTTTCAATACGTTCGCAACGCACCTTCAATATTAACCCTCTGGATACAGAGACGGACGAAAATTTTGCATTCTCTGGTTACGGAGGGGTTCGGAATCTTTCAGATCTCAAACTCCTGATGAAACGGCTGAAGTCCATTTTAGATTTCTATGCCCTCATTTCTGTGCCACAAAGAGAGCAGCTCGTGAATAGCCTCCGTTCCGTAGACAGGAATGTCGGTGTTCTCAATGGGGAGCTTCGAGCGCTTAGAATATGTGAGAGGTTGATGATCTATCCCCTTAAAAACTTTGCCGAAGACACCTTCGAGTGTAAATTATCATACATATTGCAGATTCCACCATTCTTTCAGAGTTTACCCGCGACGTATCTACACCTTCTAGACATAATCAGACCCACAATAGAAACTGCAACATGTGAGGACAAAGGTACTAAACACATTATCTCTCCTCCTGGGTTAACGTTGAGTTAATATCAGCTTCATTCGTCCGGTCTCTTGACCTCTCCATTCTCGTCTTATTACAGAATTCGAAAATAAAATGGGTCTGTCTGGAGACCGTATTCAGATCTGTGTATGGAGGATGTTATCCCCCCCTTTTAAGTGACCACTGGCATCGATCACCATTTACGAGCTGTCAGCATCTGACCTCCTAGAGCAGGGATGGCGAACCTATGACCCGCGGGTCAGACACTGACCCATGCAGTCTTTTTAAATGACCCACACATTGATTTTTTTATAAACCTTATCATCATTTCATCATATACATAAGGAATTTTAATTATTTTTACCCCCCGCTCCTCTTTTAAAAAATATGAAGAAAATACAATTGTTAATAAAGAACTTAAAAATGAAAAAAAGAAATGCATAAATGATTTTTGTAAGTTTTAGATTTATTGATTATACATAATGCTGTTTTAAGATTTATATGAAGATTTTAGATAATGTAGCCACCACTAGGTTTTCCTTTTTGCTAAAAATAATGTTCTTTAGAATAATACCGTGCCATGAACAGTATTTATGTAATTATATTTTTCATTTTTGTTCTTCCGTTTTTTGTTTCCAAATTTTTCTTAATAAAAGGTACAATACAATTAAAGATCCAGTAATAGAATTAGAAAGGAATATTTTTGTTATTAAATACATAAATTATTTAGAAATGTAATCTTTTAGATGAAAGTAACGATGAAAATGGTTATGCAAAATTAGCAGTTTTTGCTCGATATAAAGCAAGTAATATAATGAAAGAAGAGCTAGAACTTATAACGCTGAAAGGGAAGTGTACTGGTCTTGATATTTTTTAAAGAATTTGATATTGCATTAAAATAAATGGATATTGACCTACAGAAAATTGTTTCTGTAACAACGGACGGTGCACCCAATATGGCGGGGGAAAATATTGGAATTTTCCAGAAGATTAAGCAAAATATTACACATCCTGATTGAATTTCATTGTTTAATACACCAGCAAGTTCTATGTGCGAAGCAAGGTTTAGAAACATTTTCCAATTAATGCCAGTTGTAATACAAATATATACAAATACAAATATTGACGACCAGCTACAGGCTCAAGCCCAACAAGGCTGGTCCTTTGTTTATGAATTCTCCAATTCCCACTGACTATCCAATTGTGTCTTAAATTCGTACACTCCCTTTGAATTAACTATATTTTCCGGCACCGCGTTCCAACTGTCTAGTACCCTATTAAAGTAGTAGTTTTTCCTTAAATCCCGGTTAAAATGTGTCTTATTCAATTTATACCCATGACCCCTTGTTCTGTTATCCCTATTGAAATTTAAGCCCTCTGTGTCCCCTTGTTTTACAAACTTGAAAAGCTGAATCAAATCCCCCCTCCTTCTTCTTCTTCTTTCCAGTGTATACATGTTTAGCTTACTTAAACGTTCATTATAGTCGAAATTTGCTAGCCCCTTTATTATTTTTGTAGCTCTGTGCTGAACCCTTTCAATTGATTCTATGTCCTTTCTCATATATGGAGCCCAGAATTGTACAGCATTTTCTAGATGTGGTCTTACTAAACCCTTATATAACGGCAAGATTATATTCTTATCCCTTGAAGTTACAGTCTTTTTAATATACCCCAGTAACCTATTAGCCTTTTTACCCGCAGCATTAAAAGCTAATAAAAGTCATCAGCTTTATAAACGCAAGAGCCTCACACTCAGTTTGCACAATTATTAGAGGAAGTTGAGTGCCAGTGTTAAGGGATTTTGACATACAACAATGTTCGATGGCTTAGTACCGGTCAAGTTTTTAATCGGTTTGTCATTTTATTCGAAGAAATTAATCTTTATTTGAATGAAAAAACAATAATTTTGACACATTTTTAAATATATATTCGTTAAATGATTTTATGCGACATCACTCAGAAGTTTTAATGAACTGAATAAAAAACTTCAGGAAATGTACAAATTGTTTTAATGATGTTGAGAATATTATGACAAAACTTGACATCTTTACTAGGGATTTGGAAATGAAAATCATGAAATATTTTCCTCAGTTACAAAAACATTTTCAAAAGGAAAAACACGTGTTTTCCCTTTTGAAAATGTTCTCTGATGAAATGAACGTACGCTAGACGTTCAAGAGAATGTGATCAAAAAATATTTAATGATTATACAGGAAATAAAACAAGCCTTTGAGGAGAGATTTAATTAATTTAGAAGTATGGAAAATACATTTCACTTTATTTTATATCCATACAAAACGAAATTCGAAACAAATGGAGTTAAATGAATTTAAGTGGCTAGATATCCATGATTTAGAAATGGAATTAGTTGAATTTCAAAGCAGCATAGTTTGGAAAAATAAATTTGATAACTTCATTTCCGAAGTAGAAGGGAAAATGTCTGAAATTTGTGCAAATTATAATGATCCCACACTAAAAATTGAAAATATTATATTAAACGTATGATTCTTTACCAAATAATTTTATATCAATGAAGAAACTTGCTAATGCTCTTTTAACAGTTTTTGTATCCACATATTCATGCGAAATTATTTTTTTTCGATGAATTTTGTACAGTCTACCAATAGAAATAAACTCGGAAATAAATTGACTGCAAAATGCGTTAAACTAATGAATACGAACCTAATATTAAGAAATTATCTGACAAAAAACAACAGATATCGCGTTTTCTTTTCCTTGTTCATTAAAAACTCAGTGCAGGAGGGCTGAGCATGATTTCTCCCCTTTTTATATAGATTTTTTGCTCTTCATGTGCAAAAGTAAAAGTTGTAGAAAGAATCGTTAACTTTTTAAAGGATTAAAAAATTGAGAAAAAAAAAGTAGTTTTTCCCATTTTTCCTTCCCCTGTGTTCCAAGTGACCCACGAGCTAGTACGAAAAAAATTACGAACAAAATTTGACCTACTTCTTAAAAAAGTTCGCCATTCCTGTCCTAGAGGGTTCCTCCTTTTGTTCGACCCTGTCGACCGGTGATATCTATCTTGCGCCATATGATACACCACACAATACTATGAAAGGAAAATGTTTTAGTCATAAATACCACTTAAGGTTCTATTACTCAAGTTAGGTAATTAGGTTAAGAGTGGTCGGACATGCAGATGGACCTGCTTCCCTTAAACTTCGGCGCTTCGTTTTACTGATAGCCTTTTCCCACGGGAACATTTCCAGAACTTGCTGCTAATACACCGTGGGACACGTGAAGTATCCTTTTACAATTGAAACAGTACGTTTTGAAATCCATTCTTGCGGTTGAACGTAGCGCGCATTTCGAAATTGAATTCGTACAAACCCTGTTTTTTTAGAAGACACTAATTTTTTTAATTGCGCACCAAAAATTTTTCTTCTTTAAATAGAATTTAAGAACTTAAAACCCCTGAAAAGGTGACAAAAAAAAAAAAAGTGACGTGTTATGAGCCCTGAAAGCCGAATCTCTTCTTCCTATATTGAATTCCTTAGCACCAGGCTATGTGACCAAAGGTGTTGTGGGGGAATTCGATGGATTTATGGAAATTACGAAGGAAGGAAACTATATTCTGCTGCTCTGTATTTAGAGGGTTGCTATTGGTTATTTGATGGCAAGATTATCTTATTTGGTGATACTTGAGGCGCCAATTCTTTTCGCGAACCGAAAACAATATTATTGCAGACAGCGCCAGCCATAGCATCATATTACGATTGCTTCAAAATAAATATTAAAAAAAGGTTTGATTATGGCGGAAGGGAGAGGGGAATTGTCATCCCCCTTCTGAATGACGCTCAAACGGCGTAACTGCCGTGGAGAAAACTAGCCTGGACCAGTTCCAACGCAAGACGAAATTCCACAATATGTACTAGGTTGACATTTGACTGTTTTAGAGGGAAAAAAATGAATTTTTTAAATTACACACTAAAGTTTGTTTTCTCCAAGTAGAATTTAAGAACTTAAACACCTGAAAAGTGACGTGTTATAAGCCCTCCCAAAAGCTATTGATAGTTTATTACATGAATTCAAAAGGAAGAAAACAAATTAAAACTGAAAGTGAAGCAGCATAGAAATACCTACCAATTACACCACCTGTAGCCATGAAAATTGGCACACAGGTAGTCCTAAAACTACCTCTCGAAATCCCAATTTCGAAATCTAAAGTTTGTTTTCCTGCAATGAATGGACATGGAGAAGGAAACAAGTTCTAGAGTTTGTGTATTTGATTAACGCAGGGACATGTCGCGGTCATATTTTAGCTGTAGTGGTAGGAAAAACCTTCTACAGGGTTTGTGTATTTGAGTTAACAGAGGTAAATGTTGCGATCAAATTTGAAACCCGAGCAAAGCCGTGTTATTCAGCTAGTTTCATATAAAATGAAAAAGGATAAAAAACAAACAGGATTTGGAATGAAAAGTATTATCTAGAGCTTTTAATAACCATCCACAGAAAAAACAAAAAAATTAACCTTTTACTGCATTTTTGCTTTAGTTCGATTCAAATTCCACCTGCTACATTACCGAACCAAATTTATGTTTCAAAATATGACTGTTCTCCTTTTATTGATCTGTTCTATGGTGCTTAACCCTATTAAAATTTCTTGTTTGGTATTTTCACTGATAATTATTTTATTCTAATAAAAAAGTAATTTTAATTAACGTCGTACTAGAGCAACACAACGGGCTATTGACGACGGTCCAGGATCAGTTCCTAAAGGGAAAGATCTGAGGACAACACCTTGTAATTTTGAACCACGGTCAGATGACGAAGCAACACCTGAGCTAATAAAAAGGAGTAAAACAAAATTATTGTGTGTATTGATATAAAAGAAAGGAAGACAGACGCATAGTACAATTATTAAAATTTATGAAGAAAATAAATTCTGACTACGAAATCCAGTACAAAGTTACAAGACATGTAATCGAAATAAAGACAAGACTACAAATTTGCTCACTGTGAAATAACACAAAAATGTATCTTGAAACTTTTTAAGACTCTGAAATATATATATACACTATTAAATATAATTTTTTCTGAATTAAAAATCTGTCTTTTCTCACCCATCTTAAAAATAATGTACAGCACTGATAAACAAATGCAATGCATATGAAAAATAAAATGATGTCAACATATTTTATATAATTTGCATGAATTTTAAAACTCTGAAAAGTGCCATAGTAAAAGAAAATAAATTCACAAGAAATGTTTTTATAATTTAAATGATCAATAAAAATATTTACAAGGTACTTAAACAAAAGTAAATTCATAAATGAGGAAACTGTACAAAGGAAATATACATTTCGATCACTCCTTTTAACATATCTCAAAAATCGGCGATTTTTAGTTATGCTTGTTTCAGAATTCCCTGAATGAGTAGTATATCCCTGCAAGATCATCATATCTAACCGCTCAGTATTTAGCCACTAGAGAGCAGAAGTAATATTTATTTTTAATACATTTCATTCCACTTTTAAACTTTAAAATCACACTGCTGAAAAATCACGTTTTTTTGAGACATGAAGCTGTTGAAAGGAGTGAGCGATTTACTGAAAAATATGTTTAAATAGGAAAGAAAAAGTTTGAGGTATGGAGACATCCTTTAAAGCAGCGTTTCTCAAACTGTGCTCAGCAAAACAATTCCCAGGGCTCCGCATAAAGGTAGGACATGTTTAAAATTAAAGTTCAAAATTAAAAATATCTTTTATGAAAAAATAGGACAAAAATATTTGAATATTTAGGCCTTAGTGTGCAAGAAAATAATCGAGTATAAATCATTTATCACCGATCAGGTGAAACATTGATTATACAAAAAGGTAGTTGGCATTCAATGTGTAAGTTTCTCGTCTGCCAGTCTACAAAAAACATTCATGACGTCACATTACGTCGTCAAAGGCAACACAGAACAACAGAGGATGGACTCACTGTCTCCGCATTAGCAGAAACAATTCGAAGTTTCGACACCTTTCCAGAACTGTCGTCAAATTTTTTATTGCATATAAAACTGGTGTTTTACTCACTTCTCAAATCAGTTGCATTTTAGTCGAGAACCGACAAATTAGGATGTTTATATGTAATTTATTATTTTTAGCAATCAATTTTCTGTAGCGTCTCAAATTTTTCGTTTTACTGACAAAATATCTGTCTTGAGGAGGGGTTTCTTCAAATACTAAATTAGTGATAAGGGGAATAACAATGATTTTCTTTCAATGGATCATTGGCTGGAGTTTTGAGCCAATTGAAACAGCCTCATTCTTCTCATTAAATTTCTGTTTCACGAAACCAAGTAAAAATTTGTAACAAATGTAATAATGCCAAATTAATAAATTGTAGAACTGCAATATTTGCTCTGAATTTATTAAAATTTTTTTTGTCCAGGTTTGTGTTTTTCGTCTGCAAAGGGAAATTAGCGCAGGAAAAAAAAATTAAACAGCGAAATCTAATGTTCTGCAAGCTTAAATGATGAAACTACCTTGTATCGTCAATGCTATTTTGTGGTTCTATTTACTAAATACAGTAAAAAGCTGTGAGATAAAATTTAGTGCTCCGCATTGAATTTCCTCTTTCAAAGAGAAAGTAGAAGAACCTCTGCTTTAAAGTATGCTATAATAATATACTCTACATCGAAGAAAATAAACAAAACAATACACAGAATTCCTTAAAACAAAATGTTGGAGCATGTTTGAGGTTTTAAAAATGTACAACTAGTCAGTTACAAAGCAAAGAATGAACTATGAACTATCATGACCATATCCTGGATAGATTATCACAACAGTATGCAAGTTGAATGATCAGGATTCTTTAGATGGAAAAGTATAATAATTATTTGTTTGAATACAGACAAATTTCTTACTTTTCTTATTTGGTTCCATCCAATCAGTATATGTCAATTACTCAATTCATAGTAGCCACAGCAAAAAATCTCCAACCATGAAATAGAAAATGTAATTCCTAATACTTAGTCTATTATTTGAAACAAATATCATAACGCATTTGGTTCGCAAATGAAATGGAAGATCACTGGGTTTTAAGGACTAAGATAATTATTAATACAACATTTGCAAATCACTGTTAACTACCTCCAGTATAAAATGTTATAAAGGTAGAAGAGACAGACGCCAATAACATTGAAAAAAGAAATTTACACATTCTAACTGCACTAAAACACAGTAACTGTCATTTAAAGGCATTAATCGTGGTCACACATGTTTTTATTTAGGACATAAAAGCAATGTTATTTAAAGGTAAATGCATTTAATACAAAATATGTATTTCATGAAAAAACAGTTCTGTACAAGAGTGAAGAAATACTTGATTCCTTTAAATACATGATACAAAACTCTTTTACATAGTTCTAGCAAGCACTGCTATTACAATACAATAAGCAACATACAAGTTCTGACACATTACATGAAGAGTGCAGGCAATGAAGAATACAGCTACTCATGAAGTTTATGAATAAGGTTCGCATGTAAATTTTGAACTTTAGTCAAGTCGAGTTCTATTGTCATCATTGGCATGGAAGAATTTCACTTATTTATTACCACCTTTTGTTATAAGTGATACATTTTCTGTATTAAATTATTAGTCCATACCTGATAACCATGAAGATAAAAATATGGAAGATTTTTACGACATAAAAACCGACGCAGAACTGTCAGAAATGAAAAGCAAGTGTTTTTCAGGAAGACTAAGAAAAGTTAGCAGGTATGTTAGTCTAGCATGCAAAATTCACAATTAATGTTGATATCATGATGAATATGAAGTAAAATTTGGTGCATCCACCATGCAATTCAGATACACATTCAGAAATGCTTAAGAATGTCTTGCCTGAATTAGGAATTTTCAGATCTCTAGCTGTATTTATATGAAAACGTTTTGAATAACACACTGGCAATTTGAAAACAACCCAAAGAGTATAAATAAATTTAGGAAATTTTACTGAGAACATAGTAAGACATTAATGCAACCTATGGTACCTATGATAAATGTTGCATTAACGCAACCTTTATCAAAAAATGTTCTGATCTACACTAAGAACTTCGACACAATCTAAGATGGCTCAACAAAGATTGTAAATGGAAGTTATAAAACATTAGTATTGTTTACTAATTAGATTTCTTTATAGTATAAAAATTAGGAAACATATCAATAGCTTTCAAACTAAAGGACTTTCGAACTGGCATAACTTGACTGTTTAGGAACCTACGCCATAAAATCCATTTAAAAACTGAAGGTATACTGAGAGTACAAGAGCTCATTCCAAAGCTAATTTCATAAATGAACACACAATTAAAAATTTCATATATATTTCATTAAAATATCTAGTCTAAACTTATGAGTATTTATCAATGATCCAGCAATGCAAGGTACAAATGAAATTTTATATTTTTAGCAATACTTGTCCACCAATGAGATCATATGACCCCCAAACTATCACAGAATTCACAAAAGTTATTGAAATTGTGTCCACCTACAAATACTTTAAACTTAATGATATATGATGATAAAACTGAAACGAACCCAACTTGAAAGTTTAGAAATCACTTCAAGTTAAACAAGTAAAATTAATGTCATTAATGGATATACTCATCACTCGGAAATACTTACGAGTCACATAACAGTTATATATGAGCAACACAAAATAATTACACGAAAGTCCCACATGACATGAAGCATACAACCATACAATAAGTACCATCGGCTCAATGGAAAATAAATTTAGATAAAAAGCAAATGGTAGTTGAAAAGAGAAGCAACTCATCTGCACAGAAATTACCCATTCCTTCAACATATTTAGATACCAGTCAAAATCACATAACAGCTATCATGTTACCACCATTTGAGCTGACTTAAAAAAGCGAATGCGATGCTTAAGGCCCGGTGCACACATCCAGTTTTTCAATGTTTGGCACCGCTGCGGCAACGCAAGTGCGGTCTGAGATACATTAGATCCAATTGAGTAGTGCACACATGCTTCCGGTGCCACACGTCCAACTTGCATGCAATTTGTACCGCAGTTCCCAACGGTGCCACACACGCGTCTCCGCTCTGAAGAATCGTGTTTTCATAAATAAACGGAATATAAATAATAATTAATAAATGGTTGAATCCAGTAACGTCTATTTTGTTACAAAATATACTTTTTTTTACACCAAGCGAAATAAACACGTTTTCTTCGATAGAATATTTATCGCAAATGGCGTGAAATGAGTACTTGTGTCATTTCATGGTCATGTGTGCATAGTTGGGATTTGGTGCCGCAACGGCGCCGCTCATTAAAAACCGGATGTGTGCACTGGGTCTAAGAGTACCTGACACTCAAAGCTCTTAGTGGAACAATAATCGTGGTAGTATACCTTATTTAATATGGGTGTAGATTATAAAAACTTAGCAAGAGTCAGTCATACGTTAAATAAAATATAATACACTCAAATGTAGGAAAATTCAAAATACAAGGGCTGATACAAATAATGTCATTTGTCTTCATTTAATCCTAAATTGAAATACAATACTTTTAGAAATGCCAACCAATTGATCTACTGGTCAGGGTGCTGGTTTTTGGATTAAAAAGTTCCTGGTTTGAATCCAGGGGAAAAGTATGTATGCTTGGAAGTGAATGTGGCTTCTCTGTAAACGGACTGAGCCCAGAATGTATGAAAGATGTGACATGACTCTTGTGGTGTGCCAGGGTAATGCTCCAAACGATTCAAAATTCCACCTAATGTAGTGACATGGTGAATAATGTTTAGTTAGCCAGCAGGCATTGAATTTAAAATATTTCAGAAACTGTTTCACCTTAAATATAAACGAATATCCTAAAACCTCATGAAGGAGCATGTTTTTAATAAGCATCAAAACAGCTCACTTCCTAGATAAACGACTATGGCAGATTTACAAATATGGAGCATATGATGTCAGTACATTGTGCTCCTTAAAACATACTCTTGAACAGCTAATGTAGATTGGGAAAATGTGAATAAATAAAATGAAGACAAATGGCTTAGCAAAAGGAATTAAAGTTACTTATTACTATCCATTGGAAGTGAAATAGAATTCGATCTGCTCATATATTCAGCTCCCCAAATAAATAATTCCTTCTCAGCAGTCTTAAGATCTTCCACAATAAAAACACACAAAAACTAATGTGTCACAGAGTGAAGTAATACTACATAAAAGACTACCATATGCATAGCTGCAATGTTTTGTAAATAGTTAAAATCTCATTCTTCATTTTAGCCCTCATATTTGTGCGAAAATAAAAGGATGTCACAAATGATAATATAAAATATTAGTAACATTGTAATAAAAGAGTATTGTTCCAAATGCAATGGAATTTCACAATAGGTGCAATGAACTAAAAACATCAAGCAGTTTGCAGGTTTAAATGAGATAGGCTTGACAACAAGTCTTTAACATCTGTATCAACCTAAAATAAACAAAAATTAAATTTTAGAGATATTTTACATATATTTCCCACTAAGTAGTGTTTATTATTTGTTGCATTTTAATAGAGAATCAAGTATTCCAATATTTTACACCATATTTATAGAAATAGTAAACATCAGGTTATTTTCAATTAGTGTGAATGGTGCTGGTGTACCTAAAGGATGGTGTGCAAAGATTTAAATAGTGCTCAGTTTCATATTCACAGATAATTTTAAGTAACATCTATTTTAAATACCCATATAAATAATTTGGAGAATTATTTTTTATTATAAAGTGGATAACTTTGAAGCAAAAGGAGTATGTAATTACTATTATGAAATTTGTAAATATAAATAATGTATTTTGGTGTGTTGCCGAATTTTAGTAATTATTTTATGTATCGCATGAGATAAAGGTTGTAAATTGCTGGTATATATAAAATATTTTGAAGAAACTATAGAATATTAAAAGCATTTTCTGCACGCTTTCATGTTAGAAAAAAAATTACCAAAGCTTAGATTATGGATGGCAAAATATATTTGGGAAATGGAAAAATTCATTTACAATTTGAGACTTCTTTCATCACATAATTTCCTACTGCTTTCATGAAATATTTATACAACCTTAATTAAATGTTGAAAGCTCTTGTTCTTTTAATTTATTTTTCATACAATATAATGTAGTAAATGTTAAAGCAAATTTGATTCGAAATTTTTTTTTTAGGAAGAAACTATTTTGCTGTTAAAATAAAAATTGTCAAACATATTATTTTTATTTATGAAAGTTCTTAGACATATTTAAAGCAATAAAATTAATAGTGAAAAATAAATTCGAAAAGAAAAGCTTTTGAAATTCCGCAAAATTGATCTTTTGACTATGTATATAACTTCACAAGAAGCGATTTTATAAAATTGCGTTGTATATGTGATTGAATGCATTTATGTTTTGTTTTAATACATTATAACACACTTTATCCAATTGAAAAATTCTATCACTCAATTTTAAAACAACAAATATACAATTTTAATTGAAAATACCTCAGCCCTTGTCTGATGCTGTTGAAGTCGATTAGAAAAAACATTAATAAGATCCATTTCTCCAGCTCTACCAGACCTTTGTAGGTAGACTTGCATCATTTCCAATACCTAGACAAGACAGTTTAAAGTATTATTTTTAAGAAAGATTTCACTGTGAAAATAATGGAAAACAAATAATTTTAGGAAAAATATTATTACATGAACAACTTCTTTCTTTAATTGTGCAGATGAATATTCCATATTTCTTTGAAGTAGCTTTAATTTTGACTGGGCCAGTTGAAATGGAGAACGACCAGAATAGTCTAATGCATTTATATCGGTACCTGTAAATATAGATTATATTCTCAAAAGAGTCTAATTACTAAATTAAGTCACTAAATAATTACATTATTACACTTACATTCTCAAAAGAGTCTTAATTACTAAATTCAATCTCCACAAAAATTAACAAAGCATATTTTCTGCTTAGAATTGTTACATTAAGAACAAAATAGAACAGTCTATTTTTTGTCCAATTAGAATATTTAGAACAACAACATAAAACCTTCTTATTTGTACTAAATAATATCTCTTACATGTAAATTTAGGTTGACTTCAAAATAAACCACGATAAAACTAATGAGTTAAAAAAAGTTAATATTTACAATAAGTACTTAAAATTTTATTCTTTGAATAAAAGTGAAATCTAAGAAACTATATACCAGCTTTTAGCAACAATGTAACCATTTCGATATGAGAGGTACAGGCAGCTGCAAAATAAAGAACACATTTTTAAGATATTCTTTTAACATACAAATAAGCTAAACAATAAATCCTACGTTAAAAGATAACTACATAATTTGCACATTTACATAACTGTTAAAATACACTTGTGGTAGATTAAAAAACATTTCAGTAAAAACATAGAAGGAAAAATATAAAGTTACAGTTTAGTTATTCATTTCCTTTTTTATGAAATTTTAGCAATAGTTATACATTATTTCTTTATAATCAGTGGCATGAATTTAAGAAACTTGTTGAAAAAGCAAATAAGGTCCCACATTCCAGGCTGCTACAGGGCTTTATTAAAAAAAATCATAAAATTCTTAAAATAGGCACTTTTTAGATGACTTTGCTTAAAAAGATAACCCTAATAGCCAAGGCTGAAACAAGAGTAGCAGAAAGTTGGTTTTAATCACCTGTGTGGATGTCCAGCAAGTCTTTATCATACATTATGCCGGATATTATCTATGAGTTTAAAATTTTTATCCCTTGCTTTTTAAATAGAAGATTCATTGATTTAGGTTTAACGGAACAATGTCCAAAAATAGACAAGCTGTGGGAAGCAAATGCGAGTCCAAATAAAATTAAACTAAAATAAATGTATGTAAATACCATAATAAACAACTATGAAAATGGCAATAAACACATATGTAAATATGAAAACAAAATAAAACTTTTTATTAAATATATCAAACAGGTAAATACATAAAAACATGCCATCACAAAAAGTAAAAGGCACTGATGAGTGCGGATTTAAAAATTGATGGAGTCATGCATAAAGTTGTATAAAAAGGTTTTTGATAAAAGATGAGATTATAAAACCATTTGAGAACCTTTGAAACATTTGGGGAACTATAAAGGCTAAACATTATTTTTAAATAAAAATGACCAAGATGGTGTATGCTGATCTCAGTCAAGAATGTAGGTTAAAACAATCATGAGATGAAGTTTTAAATTTGACGAATAACAGTTGCATGAAAAAAAAGAGTAATATAGAGAGGGATGGTTGCAAGGGTTGATCCAATTTTCAAATGGAGGGAAAATGATATTGGCCCCTAAGAGTTAGTACCCCTATTTATAAATGAACTGTCTTAGTTAAATAGATACAATAAATAGCTTAAATTACAGATAAAATGTATATTACTACATCACAAAAATGAGAAATCACTATTGGGAATCATTTTAAAATCATACATTTTTCCTAATTTGTTTAATCTCTAGCTTCAGTATAAAAACTATAAAATTAAGGCACATTAAAATTAAGGCTTACCCAAATGCAAAGGTGTATTTCCAACAGAGTCTCGTTGATTTGGATCTGCTCCTCTTTCAATCAAAAGTCGAGCTGAGAAAGCAAAATACAGACTTAAAATAGAAGGTCTGATAGTATTTCTTAGTTCTAATTCTTTTAAATACAGGGTATTTTGATAATATATCTGGCCAAATTGTAAAGGGTGGTAGAAGGTCTGAAATTAAAAATGTTTAGTCAGGGAATGTGTGTTTGAAAACTCAATGTTTAGGTCGTGGAGGGTGCTCTTTAGGACAGTCAAAACTGTTTCTGTGACATCAGGCATCATACGCCACTCAGATTTTCAAAGGCATGAATGTTATAAGAATTTGGAGCTTGCCATTGAAAATTCAAACAGGGAATGACTCATTACGCCATGAAATTAATGTTATCGACTGACCTACACAGTACCCTCTACCAACTAAATGTGGCTTTTTTGGACACATTATCACATATTCCATTCAAACTTAAAATTCATGCATTAACCTTTACGCTGCGGCACTTAGAATTTTTCAATCATCTCACAGACATTACCTAACTTGAGCAATAGGACCGTGAGTGGCATTTACAACTGACACTTTCCTTTCATAGTATTGTTTGGCGTGTGAAGAGATATCCCCTGACGACTTTCTGCTTTCCCCAAAGCATTCACACCTACCGTCGGCGGGGTAGGGGCCAACAAACAAAAGAAGGGTTCCTCTAGAAGGTCGATTGCTGACAGCTCGTAAATGGTGATCGATGCCAGCAGTCACTTAAAAAGGGGATAACATCCACAGCTACCATGCCGCTGATGTAAGCGATATTTTAGTGGTAACAAAAGTCAATCTGCCGTATCATAAAGGTTTAGTAAACAATTCAAGACTAAAGAAATAACATACCAATTTCTGTGAATCCTCCGGTGGCCGCAAAATGCAATGCCGTTCTTTGTCTGCTGTCTGAAGCACATGGATTAACATCATTGTCTAAGAGAGTTTTCACTGAAATAAGAAAATATTGTAAACATTCCTGCTGAAATATATTTATTCAGAGTGCCGGAAGGTACCCATTTATTTTAGCGTAACTAATTGGAAATATTTTCAAAGATTAGTTTCAATGAATAAGAATTCAAAGGCAGTGCTTTTAAACTAATCCTAATCGAATTTAGAGATTAAAATGCTCATTATTAGAGCAATTCAAAGACAGTGAACAAATTGTTTTGATGGAGTGATGTTAAAAAAGCATAAATAAATTCTTATTTATAAAAGGTAAGAATTAAAAAAATGTTTCACAAATTTTATTAAATGAGCCAGAGATGTAAAACATTCAAGATTGGCTTGGAACACAAACTCCTCAACTAACAAAAATATTTAAAAAAAGACTAGGTAAAAAAACTATTATTTAAAATAATAAAGTACATAACAGTCTCTAAAAATATTTTAATAAGACTTTTATGTCAAAAAATAAAAACTATAAGCATTTGATAAATGTCGTATATTGTTTAAGCAGATAACAATATTATTATTCATATCTCATCATTTTGAAATAAAGTATTTTGTGTTGTCTGAAGAAATATCAGTTAATGAGTTTTTGCTCTATGCCGATGGATGATATATGCACATTTTGAATATAAATAGGGGAACATACCAATACAAACATGGAATTTATTTCAAATTAATTTCTGTTTTTGAGAAGAAATTTGTATAAAAAAATAGTGTTTAGAAGAGAGAGGAACTTTAGCTTACACAAAGAAATCTCATCAATTCCTTTTAATAAGGTGAATGAATTGAAAATAAAGAATAAAAAAATCAGGTATTTAGGAATTAGTTCATTCAAATACAGAAAGTATACCACATATATTGAGAACAAATTAGGTATACATTACACATGCAGACACAAAAAATATTTTATTCCTACCTGTTTCAATATCATTGGAATTTGCTGCTCCACGAAGTCTTCTCTCACCTGAAAGAATGCGAATATATGCTAAATATTGCACTATTACAAGTGAATTAAGTTTAAAATCATGGGAAAATTTGATTTTGATAAAATCAAAAATTAAAAATAGAGTCAGTAAGTGATTTTGTCTGCGAAACCTTGTGAAGTTATTAAACAGTGTCCTCTAAATATCAATACCAAAAAAAAAAAAAAAAAATGTTTTATACTATAAAAATTTGATATCATGAAAAGATTGATTTTTAAAAACAGAATATGATATTTTTATGCTATGAATGCTTTACTGGCCAATGAGAGAAATATATTCAGGAAAAAATCAAACAAATCGCCTACAACTTGCAGGTTAATAGTATACTGAGCAAACACACTGAGTTCTATGGAGCAAGGGCTATATTTGGTCATGCTGTGCCAAACACAAAATGAAAAACATTCACTAATATACAAAACACAAAGAAAATTTTGTAAAAACAGAAGAGAGTAGTAGACCTAGGAAAGAACTGATCTTGATAGGAATCAAACATGCACTGGCTTCAACTTGTAGAACAATTGAGGGAATTAGAGTGAACCACTATATACTACTACCTTAATAACATACATAATTCTCTTATATACATATCAAAAAGGATGTTTGTGAGTATATTTTCCATAAAAAACTACAACGTTTGACCAATCCACACCAAATTTGGTACACTTATACTTTAGAACACTGCAGAAAACATAGGCTACTACTATCCTGTCTTCAGACCAATCTATAACATTTACAACTATGAAGTTTGGCTCACAGGTAGCTCTAAAAGTGCCCCTTGAAACTTCAATTTCAAAAACAAAAGTTTTTTCTTGCAATAAATGAATATTGACAAGGAAACACGTTCTACAGGGTTTGTAAATTTGAGTTAATACAGGGGAAAATGTTGTGGTCATGTTTGAGCACTATAAAATTTCATAAATCATTATCATCTTTTTCGATATTTTCTGTCTTTTTTTAATTGCTCTATTTTAGCTCAGGAAGTCAAAATTTGACACTTAGCACATTTTTCGTTTTTCAGAATTCTGCATTTTTTCATTGGAATTTTGTTTGTATATGTCTTAATCTTATGCAAATTGCAATATATTATTAAGGAATTAAATGTATATATTTTCATCCAGAGTAAACTGTAGAATCTATGAAAAAGCAGGGGAAGAGATGGGGTACAATGAAACAAAATTTACAAATTATTTTTTTCTATCCACAATTTTGCATGCACAAAAATATAGTTAATGCATACTTTTAATCTTGTATTTTCCCCATCTAAATAAATTTTTATTAGGTTCTAAACAATATCTTTATGCTTGAAAAATAACAAAAAGTAAATGTCTCACAGTGTTTTATTGTACCCCGTATGTCGGGGTACAATGAAACACATACAAGGGTACAATGAAACACTCCAAATGATGCAAGCAATTTTCACCCTATATAGTTTATTTTACTCACATTCAACTTCATTTTAATTTAGGATTTCTCCAACATAATATATTTCCTTACGTTTCAGTTCACCCTCCTTGGTTATATATAAAACATAATCATTTATACAGATACTGCTTGTGTCACACATGTTATGTGTGGATATCTCATTCTTAGTACTTTATTGATCAGCTGAAGCTGAAAAATAATCTGGATTATCATCATCATCAGAGTCTGTAGGAGGTAGTGTGTTTTGAAAACAATACCATCTTAGTTTTTTTCCTCTTTTTATTTTCTAATTGCTTAAAAAGAGCATTTTTTACTGGCGTGGTTATAACAAAACTCTTTTTTTTTCTGTTTTCCTACTCTTACTTCTTTTTTTGGACCAACCTTTGGGTAAGGTTTTATCTCTTGAGGAGAAATGTATTTCCTCACAGGTTTAGAGCTAGTGCATGGTGTATGAACAGTTGCTTAACAACCTGCAGTCGGTGTTTCTGATCTACTAATGGCAAGATCCACAACTTATGATTCTTGGGTTTTGTGTCTTGTCTTCAGTTTCATTGACCTGACCATAGAAATACTTTTCAGTAGGACAAGGCCTATCTGACACGTACAAACACAAATAATCTTCTTCACAAAACATTTCTCTATTGAAATTCCATATTCCAGTTGCTGAAAAACCTTTTGTAATATTTTGTGGAGTGAAAGACTTACAATAAGCGGTGCCAAGCAAAGAAGATATCTCATAGATAGAAATTGTACGACCTAGATTACACAGCACCCAATCATTTGCAGCTAGATTGAAGAAATTTTTAAGTGACATGAACACAGTTTTGTCTAAAGGCTGCATTGTTACTGGTATGTGGGGGCAGGGTTACAACAACAATTCCGTTATCTTTCGTAAAATTTAGACTGGAAATCGTAATATGTGAATCATGATTGTCCATTATTAGTACAGCTGAATTTTCTTTCGAACAGTGTGTATGTGCCTGGAAATGTCTTAGAACATTAACAAAAATATCTCCATTCATTCATCCATCCCGATATTGTCGCATCACCCGCAGTCCCAGGTGGAGCTCCATTCAACATGCAAAACTTGAAATTTACTCTAGGAAATACTAAATAATGGGGAATAGAAGTTCCAGAAGCATTAATAAATCCACACATAGCAACAAGAACAGCTCTTTTACGAAGTTAATTGACCTATTTGTTTTTGGCCCCTTTGACTGAGAACTCTAGGAAGATTGTGAACTTTAGTAAGTACAGTTTAGGCCTATGAAATAAATAAACTATTCTTGAATGTTTTTGAATATAAAAAAACTAACTTACTATTGAAATCTTTAGCTACTTTTTTTTGAAGGAAAAAAAAAAAAAAAACAGTTTAATTTTGCATGCTTTGCAAAATAACTGTTTTGATTTGGCGTTGCCTTTTCCTATTAATGTTAGGTGTTGCCATTTCCATAGTAAAAGTGTTTTATTTATATTAGTGACAACCAGTAATATGTTAATTTATATCTGTGATATTATATTTACCAGTGATATATTACTTCAAGTAAATGCATTCACCCGGGGCACAATGAAACATGTTTCATTGTACCTCGTCTGCAAGTGTTTCATTGTACCCCTTACTAAGAGAGGTTACTAAATAAAAAAAAATTTCAAACTTCTAATATATATATATTTTTTAATTTTGGTTTTGGAGGTATGAAGACAACAACACAAAGATAACAATGTTTTGAAAAAATAATTATTACATATCAGAACAAAGAAAAAGAATCAAATATAATTTTAGTAAAGAAACTTACTTTCAATGGTGAAAAACCAATAATCTTCTATTGCTAATGTCGTAGAAGTGCAAATGTATCCAAATCACATCAGTAATTGGAACATATAGTTGCATAACATATATATAAATTGCAACTTTCTGTGACAAATTTTACTGATTTTAGAAGTAATGTTACATTGTACCCCGTCTTCCCCTAATTTCCGTACAACATAATAAAATTATTGCAATTTTCTATGTAAGAAAAGTGAATGTTCTAATTCACTTTTCTATCAACATTTAACGTTTTCAACCTGAGCAACCCCAGGTTATTCATCTTGTAAGGAATAAAAGAGAATGATGTACAGGTATGTTATTGATGTATACATAAGGTATAAAAGAGAATGACAACAATTTTCAGATGTTCTTAAAACAATTCTCCTCAAAAAGTGTGACCAAAGATACTTTTCAAACTTTTAATCCAAACACAACTAAAAAACAGGGCATTAAAGCACATGAAATTTAAAGTAGCAATTTACTTTCATTCCGATTTCACAATTATAAATATTCTTGTTGGTTTAATCTGGTTATGAAAAGTGAAAGAATGTTTGCAAATATTTTATAATTTGAGTAACAAATATCTGTGTTAATCTATACTACTGACAAAGGCTCTGAATTTAATCTGAATTATTTGTACTTTAACATGAAGCACAATGTTTGATACATTAATTAATGAAATTCTTACCAAGAAGGTCTTCAATGTTTGCAATAGGTACTTGTTTCCACCTGATAGCATTTTTACGCTGCAAACCAGGTTTTATCTTCCGCACCTGCTCTTGTTGGCGATAGTCACTGAAACCATAACTACATGCAGCTGGTTGTAACGTGCCAAAAGGTACTCCTAAGTGAGGATAAGCAGGATGGGCTTTCTCCACAAAATCATTTATGTCCTTCAAAAGTAAGAAACAGTTTTTGTCAAGCATTTTTCAAATGTCATGCCAATATCAAAAGATAGCAGAACTTTTATAGCACCATAAAAAGGTACAAGGAAAAGAGGGGTAAGTGCATTTTTGGGGTAAGTGCGTAGTGGGTTTATAATATTAGAGCTGAACAATCCAGAGCTGCAACCTAGGAGCACCCCTTCAAGTCTTCTCCTAAATGATAAAAAATTGTATAACTCAATGACTTTTTGCAAATTTTAGAATTTCCACCTGCAAAATAATCTTTAAAAAAAATAGGCTATTTGCACTTGCCTCAACATCATTCCCAATTGAAATGAGTAATCTTTAGAGGCTAGGTACACATTAACCCTCTATAGTCGGGTTCGTATCTTGGACTTTTGATAAAAAATTGAGCCTTATTAAATACTTGCTTTTGAATAAGAATCATATTTCTTTTAGGCAGCAAAAAAATATTGGTTCAGTGATAAAAATAAATTTTGTAGACCTTCTAAATCAAACTTGGTAAACTTAGGTATGCACTCAACCCACTTTACCTTAAAATAAATTTCAGACTCTGATTTTTAAAAATTTATAAATTGACTCATTGGAGAGGAATTAAGAATAGGAAATAAAGTTTTAATTATATTTTTTAATACTTCATCCTAGTTTATAACATAATTATTTGTGAAATAAACCTCACTTGAGCATATTTTCAGTATTAGTGGAATGATAAGTAAGTTTGGGGAGAAACCCTTTAATGCATGCCCATTCAATCATTTAAAGGTAGAATTAAATTGAGTTTGAATTTCTGATACCCAAATTTTTAATTTCTCCAATCCAGAAATTAAATACCAATAAGAATAGTTTTAACACTACAAAAACAAATAATCATGAAAGAATATAAATAGATCAATGTGCATTAAGAAAAGCATTACAAAATCAAGGTACATATAACACAAAATAATGCAATCGATCTAACGAAACAATAGCGGCAGCACAGTGGATAAAAGCAAGCAATTATTTTATAATATTTTTAGATATTCTGCAACACGTAAAATGAAAAGCCAGAATTTTAATTTTATTGTTTAAACAAATCCTTTAAACGTCAGAGTTCGATCTTAATTTGTTTTCAAGATTGAACTGAAAAAGGAAGTCACAGCAATAGAGAACATTATGGTTTGTGACTTTGATGGCAACATTAAATAAAAAGATTCAATATTTGTGGAATGTTTCGTGTGTTTAAGTGTTATATATATATATATTCTAACCTTGTCTTCATCTGATCGGGACGGAGATCCCACGGACATACAGTTGCTTTCATTACTTTCACTACCAGTATCAACTCCCGAATCACTTTCCGTCATGGTTAATAAGTTACAGCAAATTATTATTCAATGCAGCTAATACAATTTTGGCAGTTATAACTCTTATTCTGTTTGTTTTGATATTACAGATGACACGCTCATTTCCTTGATCTTTTCTAAAAAAACAAACAATAATATTATATAATTAAAGTTACAGTTAAGCAATTGTTTGCATTAAATATTATACGTTAAAAATTATTACATCTAACAAAGGTTACCATTGCTTTTTCAATTTGAATTCTTTACATGTGTTTTTAACTAAATGCTACTGAAAATTTTGGGAAACCAGCATAAAATATTTTAATTTGTAGTCATTAACTTTACTGGAACCGCGGATTCTGATTGGCTGCAGTTTTCCACGCTGGAAACCTAATTTTATCCTTTAGCTGTTTCCTGTTTGGCAATACATCAAATTTACATTTTGTGTTGTGTCTGGATGGGAATAACTGTATTCTGCTAGGAAAAGAGACGATTTCCAGAAATTCTCCGGTATTGTTTGTTTTCTTTTCATTATTTAAAGCACTCGCTCCCTAAGAAATAATAAGTTGATTATTCATTGAAATTGAACGCAATTGTATTCGTATTACATGTACTCCCTTTTTTTTATTAGAAAATAAATGTATTAAAAACAAACCTAAATATAAATGTCATGACTTCATATCTTTTTGTTTTTGCAAATCATGTTTTGAAATGTATGGAAGATGTTGATCGTATGGTATGTTTTCTATTCACGCTAAAAGTCCATGTATTTTTATTCAAAATTTTGAATTTTTAATAAATCTTTGTTTGCTCCAATTAAGTTTGAAAATTTTTTAAGGTTCAACATGATCAGAAAGAGATCCACTATGAAAGATATATGTGATGCCAAGCGTAGAAAACTCAATTATGGAGATAACAGAACGATCAATGGTAAGATTAACTTGCAATGTTGTTATTAAAAATAAGAATTTCAAAATGTTCTTATTTTTTTTAACTCACTTCGATAGCTATTTATAGGTAGCAATTGTTGAAATATATATTCTTATTGGTTCCGTTTTTTAAATGTTTAACAAAATGAGTTTTGAAAAATGTATTTAAACTTGTTGTAATACTTTTAGCTTCACATGCAAGGGTTTTATATAATTCATGTGAAATCATTATTTGTTATTCTTGTGGAGAGTACTAAATGTTGTGTCAAAAAATGAAGCTCATGTTCTTTTTATGACTTGACTGTAATCAGTGTCATATTCTTAATAAATTGCAACACATGCAGTTTCCGCCTCTTATTGTATTTTTTGGAACAATTGTTATTGTTTAGTAAAAAATTAGACATGTGGGGATCATTCATTTTATATAATTTCATTTACATAAATGTATTAAAAATATAATAGTTAATTGAATTTTTTTTCATATCTATTTCTAATATGTAAAATATTCTTCTTATATTACAATAAATAATCAGCTTTTGCACAGAACTTAAAGTAGGGGAAGACGGGGTACAATGAAACATTACTTCTAAAATCAGTAAAATTTGTCACAGAAAGTTGCAATTTACATACATGTTATGTAACTATGTGTTCCAATTACTGATGTGATTTGGATACATTCTCACTTCTACAACATTAGCAATAGAAGATTATTGGTTTTTTACTGTTGAAAGTAAGTTTCTTTACTAAAAGTAATTTTGTTTCTTTTTCCTCGTTGTTATATGTAATAATTATTTTTTATACACATTGTTATCTTTGTGTTGTTGTCTTCATACCTCCAAAACCAAAATTAAAAAAAAAAATATTAGATGCTTGAAAACTTTTTTTTATTTAGTAACCTCAGTACGGGGTACAATGAAACACTTGCAGACGGGGTACAATGAAACATGTTTCATTGTGCCCCGGGTGAATGAGAAGTAATATATCACTGGTAAATATAATATCACAGATGTAAAATAAGATATTACTGATTGTCACTAATATAAATAAAACACTTTTACTATGGAAATGGCAACACCTAACATTAATAGGAAAAGGCAATGCCAAATCAAAACAGTAATTTTGCAAAGCATGCAAAATTAAACTGTTTTTTTTTTTCTGCAAAAAAAAGTAGCTACAAATTTCAATAGTAAGTTAGTTTTTTTATGTTCAAAAACATTTAAGAATAGTTTATTTATTTCATAGGCCTAAACTGTACTTACTAAAGTTCACAATCTTCCTAGAGTTCTCAGTCAAAGGGGCCAAAAACAAATAGGTCAATTAACTTCGTAAAAGAGGTGTTCTTGTTGCTATGCGTGGATTTATTAATGCTTCTGGAACTTCTATTCCCCATTATTTACTATTTCCTAGAGTAAATTTCAAGTTTTGCATGTTGAATGGAGCTCCACCTGGGACTGCGGGTGATGCGACAATATCGGGATGGATGAATGAATGGAGATATTTTTGTTAATGTTCTAAGACATTTCCAGGCACATACACACTGTTCGAAAGAAAATTCAGCTGTACTAATAATGGATAATCATTAATTACATTTTACGATTTCCAGTCTAAATTTTACGAAAGATAACAGAATTGTTGTAACTCTGCCCCCACATACCAGTAACAAATTGCAGCCTTTAGACAAAACTGTGTTCAAGTCACTTAAAAATTTCTTCAATCTAGCTGCAAATGATCGGATGCTGTGTAATTCAGGTCGTAGAATCTATCTATGGGATATCTTCTTTGCTTGGCATTGCTTATTGTAAGTCTTTCAGCCCACAAAAGGTTTTTCAGAGACTGGAATATGGCCTATCAATAGAGAAATGTTTGGTGAAGAAGATTATTTGTGTTGGTACGTGTCAGATAGGCCTAGTCCTACTGAAAAAATTATTCCCATGTTCAGATCAATGAAACTGAAGACCAGACAGACAAAACCCAAGAATCAGAAGTGGTGGATCTTGCCATTAGTAGATCAGAATCACAGACAGCAGGTTGTTCAGCAACTGTTCATACACCATGCACTAGCTCTCAATCTGTGTGGAAATACATTTCTTCTCAGGAGATAAAACCTTACCTCAAGGCTGGTCCAAGAAAAGAAGTAAGAGTAGGAAAACAGAAAAAAAAAAGAGCTTTGTTCTAACCACGCCAGTAAAAAATGCTCTTGTTAAGCAATTAGAAAGTAAGAAGAGGAATAAAACTAAGAAGGTATTGTTTTCATAGCAAACTACCTCCTACAGACTCTGAAGATGATCCAGATTATTTTCCAGCTCCAGATGATCACCGAAGTACTAAGAATGAGATGTCCACACGTAACATGTGTGACACAAGCAGTATATGTATAAATGATTAGATATGTTTTAATCAAGGAGGGTGAACTGAAACATAAGGAAATATATTCTGTTGAAGAAATAATAAATTAAAATGAAGTCGAATGTGACTAATATGAACTATATAGGGTGAAAATTGCTTGCATCATTTGGAGTGTTTCATTGTACCCCAGTTTGTGTTTCATTGTACCCCAGCATATGGGGTACAATGAAACACTATGAGACATTTACTTTTTGTTATTTTTCAAGCATAAAGATATTGTTTAGAACCTAATAAAAATTTATTTAGATGGGGAAAATACAAGATTAAAAGTATGCATGAATTATATTTTAGTGCTAATTAATTATAATTAAAAGTATGCATTAATTTTAATTAGTAAATTTTGTTTCATTGCACCCCGTCTTCCTCTATTATGTTTAGATGAGTTCTATTTTTCTCCTATATGAAATTTTGAAATATGTTTATTACCGTAATATTCATATAAACAATCTTCTGCTCATTCATATAAAGGTATTTTCTATTGAAGATATTTCTTTGATATGTTAATAAATAAAAAGGATGCTTAACATAAATGTTACAATCAGTAGGGGGTTCGACTGCATTTTCACACCATGTACATTTTTATGTTTCCTTAGGATATGAAACAACTAATGTTCATTTTTATTTCTAAAATATTTATTGTGTATGCTTGTATATAATTGCCTTATGAATTTGATACTCTTAAGTGTATCAAAGTCTGATTAAGTGTGTCATCCACACATGAAGAACATTCACTGTTAATAGATGTTAAGTATTGCAGGGTGTATTAGATTTCATAACTCTGGCAAGACCTGCTATATGAAAACTAAAGCCACCTATCACTCCTTGCTCAGGCAATAATTAAAAAAAATATGAATGTGATGTTCATACAAGGTTCAAAGTGGCCTTGAAATTTCAATAAGTGGCTTGTTATGAAATAACATTTATTTGTTTTTCATTATGGAGAAATTAAATTTTCACAACTATAAATGCTGATAAAATGCAATTATTCAGAAGTGCATTTAATAGTTTGCTTCAAAGCATGTATAAAACTATATAAATTAAATTATTTCATTACATTTTTATGATGTATAACAATTGTATACTTATTAATTATTATGGAATGTCCATAGAGTTTCTTTGGCTCCCAATCACTGATAATGGAAATAATGCCACGATCCCCATCTTATTTTCAATAATTTCACTGTATTTGTCAATTGTATGTCAATTACTTCATTGTTTTGTGTTAGTATATTTGTCTGTTGCGTTACGTACTACCAACAGAATCTGCATTACAACATGCACACCCTTGGTAATTATAATTTAAATTAAATGATCACATATTTATTTTTTAAATGAAAGTTATCTTTAGTTTTATCTAAAGTTACTTTTCAGTAGAAAAAATAATTACAGTATACAAATCATTTTTAATGAACCCCAATTGTGTAATTTTGAAGATAGAATGAAACTGAGGATTCACAATTAAAACAATTTCATATATCCTTAATTTAGAATATTAATTAAATCGAGTATAGTTATATTTATTTTAGTATGATTGACTTAGTACCTCTTTCAATTTGAATTTCTTTAGTATGAACAATCTGTTTTCAACTGTCTTATCTTTTATCAAGTATTAAACAATCTATTCCTGGTTAGATATGCCAACAGATACACAGGGTGCTTTGTCATATATCTCATCAATTTTCCCCAGAGAAAAGTTCAAAAATGGGCTTCCTCCGATTGTTATGAGACATCAAATCTATGCATTTATGAAATGCAGAACAGAAGTTGACAAAGAATTGGTAAGAGATTTTCCAAATAAGTTCAAGAGCATGTAAAATATTTTTGTGAAAACTTTGTTCCATGTCATGTAGTAATTGTCTTTCATTTGTATTGTAATCCAAAACTTGAAAATACAGTTTATTTATATGGACTAGGAATTTTAGATCCTCGGAATCATACACAATATGACGACACGAGTTTCAAATAGCATATTCAGAGTGAGCTGCATGGAGTTAACAGGAAGAATAGCATGTGAAACAGAAAGCAGAGTGTGAAAAATGCACAATCAACACATTTAGAAGTAGGTTCACAGGCTTCTGACAGCTAAACATAACCCTGGTTTCAAACCAGATACCTTTCAGTCTGGAAACCAGCTTCCTGACTGCTAGACCGATTAGTCTGCAACATCTACTATGTCCTGTCATGCACTTCTGCCAAGCTTGTACAGCGATTCAACGCACTTGAAAATTTTTTTAGGAACCCATTGCATAACATTTTCAAAGCATCTACATGTAGGAGGAGTTGTTCTTTGTGTATCTGCTCATTGGAAAAGATAAAATTCACAAAGTGGAAAAGGGAAGGTGTGCGAGGAGCACTGCCATGTTTTTGGTTGATAATTTGGAACAAGATGGTGAATAGGTATGGCAAAGCTTGGGCAAGAGTAGACTTTGGTCAGAGAACTTGGGACAAAGGACCTTAATCTCCAGTGAAAAAGGAACTGAATGGCATTGTTTCCTGAGCTTTTTGTAGTCAAAGGGGACTTGATTGTCGTGAAACAAAAGGAGCATCTGTAGTGGAAGCTTGTATTGTCAATGGTTGGATGGTAGGAAATGTATCTGTGGTTGTTCCCCCCTCGATTTAATGTTGCTAAGGAGAGTCTGAGAGGCGTTGTCATGAAAGAATCCGTAGATCTGATCTCATTTTGATATGTTGTCTTCCAATATAATAATCATAGACCAAGTCTCAGTCTTTGAATCCCTTTTATCACTCATTTTCAATTCCTTTAACTTACCCTGTGTGAATATCTCTCTTTTGTATCAGTAAAAGCCTTCTTTGTGCATGTCCATTACTTGACATGTGATGGAATATGGCCCTTGCACTAATAAATTCAATCCAATCAACCAAATATGGTCCTTGCACGATAAAACCGATCGTACCCTTGAGTCATTCAAATGAGTTGATTGATAGTGTTCTCTTATAGTGAATTTCCCATAATGTTTTTATGATTTCAGTTACAGATTTACATAAACAATTATAGAATTTAGCGTTCCTCCTAACTTAAATTGAAACTATTTTAAATTCAAAGACTGATTGATGTAGTACTGTATAAGAAAAGGGCATATGAATATAAAATAGCAAGTATGTTTATTTAAAAAATGTCAAAAGACTTTAAAAGACACGAACATAAAAAAAGTATTGTAACTACACGCCATTGCTTTCAATGCTGCAGTTTTTCCAAGTTCTAAACCTAGTTTAAAATTGATGTTTTTCAAGGTGATGACCTCTTTTGGCTTGAAATTAATTCTTTTTGTTTAAGCCTTTATTTCATTTCTATTTGTAAATAAAAATATTTATATTATGTCTTACTACATTTAAACAAAAAAATTAATTAGAAAAGCAATGCACTCAAAAGCTTATTGCGTAAATTATCAACCTGAAGAATAGTTGCTAGTTATACATCAAAATTTCTATGAGCTTGTTTCTATTAAAAATTCCTTTGTTGATTAATACATAGAAATTTTCTGTATTTCTGCTTTTATTGTACTGTTACGTATGTATTCGTAAGATGTTATGCCATGCAATGTTAAATTTGGTTCAATACTAAATTTAATTTTTTTCTTGTCTTGTATCATGGTAGCTTTAAACTGCTTTTTAAGTCTAAAGCCAATTTTTTCAGAATGAATTAAGAAAGAAAGGAGAGATCAGACTCTTTAAACTTGGAGATAGAGATGATCAAGTTGGTGTAGTTTCTACTAAAGCTTACAAAGACTACGTTGAAAGCAGTTGTAGGAACAATCAAACAGTTGGTAAGCATTATGATGTGTGCATGTTTTCTATTTTTGAGTTATATTGCATGTATGCAATCTTGCGAGTTTCACAATTATGTATGTAACTTTCTGTATTATGAAGCAATGGACTTTTGGATATCCATTGGCTGAACCAGGATGCACAAGTGATTTTTTTATTTTCCCGTGGAGTTTGCCGATTCAGGTAAACATGGGGATCACAACCCCAGGATGCCTCAGTGATCTTTCTCTACTTTCATCTTCTCTCTTCGTCCTTTCCTTTCACAATTACTTGACATCATGTTTGGTTATGACTCATGTTTTGTACAGCTTTCCTAAATATGACTCTTGTGCAATAAAACCCCAAACCAACCAATTAAAATTAGAGGTTTATTTTTGTTTTGCATAGAAGAGTATAAAGTTCTTTGCACATTAATTGCAGGGTTGGTTTTCATATTGTTATTTTTATAAAAAATTTGGGCTATTACAATTTTCTAGCTTTTTAATAGGATTGTACTTGTTTTCAATGTACTAATGCATTCAAGAAGTTTTGTGTTCACAGTGAAATTATTGTTATTACACCTCTAATTTTAGTTCAAAGGTGTATGATTGCTTATGCAGTATATTTTGTGCATTACACAGCAGTGTTAATATTGTTTTTTTTATTTCCCAATTTAAATGTTTGATTCGCTTGATGAGTGTTTTTCTCTACTTAAATCTATTAAGAGACAACTTCAGATGTAACATTGATTTGTAACTTTCAGAATGATCGACAGACAATTAAAATGCAATGATATGAAGTATCGATTATAAATGCATTGGAATTTAAGTCTATCTGTTTTGAGGGCTAATTGAATCAAGACCTGTGACTTGAAGTGTATTCTTAACTACCATGGTAACAACTTTTAAACATAAATTACTTTGATATGTGTACATGCAAGCAGTAATGTGTCATTGATCTTACGTAAGTATCCATTTTTATGGTATAATAATTCGCTTGAATTCGATTTGACTTGTAAAATTCTATATTTGAAAACTTCTATTAATTAATATGAAAAGCTATTTTTTAAACTATTATTTGCATTAAGCATTTTGAATAAGTTCTAATTCTTTAAATGATAAGTTCCAAGTACATCATCTACAAACGGCAAATTCACTATCAATCACGATACAAACCATTCTTTCTGAATGAATTGTTTTATAAAAACAGCTAAACACCATAATTCTAAACTTTCTTAAATTATGAGTATTAATATTTTTGGTTTTGTTATACATTCATTTGTTATAGCAAATAATACTTCATTGCATAATGTTTTTAACGCATTTTTTTTTTCCTGCAGGCAATTTTCTCAAAGTTGTTGTATCAGTGTGTCCTGATATTGGTTATAGTAATAGTGTTTTAATTAAAGATTATGGTTTGCAAGAAGAAGATATAGTGTAAGTGATGTTTATACTGTAATTTTATTTCCTATTTACTTACTTTATCCTATTCAGAATATTTTCATGAGATTTCAATCAAATGTGTTTTTGGTATTTCAATTGAAAATAATAATTTATAGAGGGGGAATAGATGTGCGTAAAAGTACCACAAACACTATTTATTGGAATGCGTTTGATTTAAATCCCATGAAGCTGCTAAAAAATTTTATATTACATTTAATGTGCTTGCCTTTCAATTTGAAAGTGATATTGTATCAGCCCGTATATTTCTTATATTGGAAAAAATAATATAATTAATAAAATATAAAGAACTTAATAGAAGAACTTTCATTGATAATAACATGCTATTCTTTATATTTTATAAAACTACATTAACTATTTCAATTCACACATGATAACGTATTGTGTACAAAACTCTGCAGAACCAGACATCTATGAATGTAAATGCTATATGCTTAAGATCCATTGCTGCTGACATGTACTGTAAGTTTTGCCTTGACAGAAAAATAATAATGATAAAGCACAATCTGTGAGTAAAACTGGTTTACTTTGTAGTAAATACTGTTTTATGATAGTAGTCTTTTCTTAAATGGTTAAAAAGTGTGTCTTGTAGTATACTCTATTTGCTATTTAGGTGCACTTTGTTCTAGTTCATATTGGAAGCCATCAATACTATATATATTTATTATACAATAGAATTTTTTCTGGTGATAAACTATTTGATGCAAATGTAACTTTAGTGTAATTTTTTGTTTTGGAACCAAGAAAACTTTAAAAAAATCTCAAAGATGACACAAACTATTGTACTAACTTTAAGAAGTATTAGTTTTTTTTTCTTTTAAAAATACTATCTATTCATTTATATTTAAATTAAATTAATATTATGTAAATATTCTCATGTTGGAGATTTTATGAAAAACAAGAATTAAATATTCTTGTTTTCGATTGCGTTAGTATGAGATAGTTTTGCTGGTGAAATAATGAAAAGGTGTTTGAAAACAATAATTATACTATTTGTTAATTGTTTAAAGTGAATACTTTTTCGTTTGTGAAGTCATTTACTATTAGAATTCAAAAGCTTGCCAGTATTTAACTAAAAATAATTAATAAAGTTAATATTGGGGTATGTAAATTAGACAAATATATTTCCATTCAAACTTAATTTTTTTATAAAAATAAATATTTTGCCCATTACTCTAACTTTTTAAATTACTTTTAGATCTTACACTGTCAAATATCTAAAATTCAAAACTGAAATCTTTAATAGAAATCATTATGTACGGTCTTGTCTTGAGTGTCATCATTTCTCAAGAAACCCTAACACGTAAAGATTGAAATTGCTAATTTTTTATGTGTGCCTGAAAAGATTAATATAATTGTGTACTTGCATGTATAATTCATATGAACAATTAAACATGAAGTGTCCATCCTGATTTCATAATCAATACTTCAAAATCTGCATCACCCTTTGAGGTGATCAAACTTGGATATAGTATACCATCATATCATACTACATCTGATCATCAAATTTGTAACTATCACCAATCATTTCCTCTTGTTTCCATTTCAGCATTCTAAGGCATGAATATTTTGGTGTAGACAATTTATTTTTCTGAATCATGCCTACTTATGGGGACATTTGTTCTGTTGTGAAAGGTTATAATTCATTGTATCACATACAAAATAGCTTTTAATGCAATTTAGAATACATTCTGAATTTATTGAGGTTTTTGTAGTATTTGTTCATAGTGCTGTAGCATACAAGTAAATTTGCATGTCCTTTATGCCATATACTACTGTGTATGAGACATTTAGCAAAGAGCGGCCAGCCTTTGCAAATGTTTGCCTCAACCAAGCATAAATTTATTCTCAGTTTCGGAAAGCTTTCGCAGACCATACATCTGGAAGTGATTTGGTAATGTACCATATGGTACTAGCCGACCCTTTTTCTCTAACACGCTGGAATGTGCATCAACATCCAGACGGTGACAATAACAACTTCAGTGTTTGCACGTGTGTTTTTGACAAAATACCGAAAGATAGTTTTTGTCATCAGCAACCTGGAGTTCCGTTGGTCTGCCCCTTTTTCCTTCCCCTTGTGTCTGGAAATTGAGTTCAGAGATGCAATAAACCGTTCTGTGCGTTTTCAGGAACAATTTTCCCATTGACACAGCTAGAGTTCCGTCGGTTCCCTAATCCCATGTCTGGAATAGAGATTAGCTTTTGGGAGCTCAAGTTGGCATTATAGATGGTTTTTGCATGTGTGGGGGTGTCTTCTGTTCTGTTGATGAAAAAAACATCTCTTGCAAGGGCTCGGAATTCGCCCCCCTCCCGTTCGCAGCTGCGGTTTTGCGGATCCAAGAGAACGGAGATTTGAGAAGGAGTCTGATTCTGAGTTCGACGAGAGACAGATCTCTGTTTTGTGGAGAGCCATTGGTGCTTTGGCTCCAGGCAGGTTTTCGATTGTCGATGGCTGTGCCCTAACTTTTAACTTGTAAATATTTTAATTATCTAAATAAATAGTTTTATTTTATAACAGCTGTCCGTCTAATTCTTACATGACGGTACAGTACGGGAAATTACATACTGTTAATTGTCCCATGCGACATCAGAGAAATGCCCTTTAAATTGTAACCTCTTGTAGTATTGAAACGTAACTATTTCTAAATGATACATGTGATTGTTCTTCTATTTTTTTACACATGTTATTGTTGTTTTTAGTGAATTAGTACAAAATGGAGTCTTAACTTGTCGTCGGGATGTTGGCTGTTACTGGTTATCTATTCCTCAAGTTGGAGATTTTATGAAAACTTTTTACTATGGTCGTAGAGCTGTACTGCAGTATGTACGAAGAACAAAATACAAAGAAATTTTACAAAGCGAATTAGAACAAAGAAAGCTACCTCGAAAAGCTCTATTAGGAATTTTATATCATGTTTATGATATTATAGGATCTGATGCAGTTACATGGTATGATATTTTACTATATGTTATTAACTATCTTTAATATTTAAAATAATGTGTATGTGGTGTGGTTTTAGTTTTGATATAAACATTCTACATTTTATTTTTTTCTGAAATAAATTTGGTAAATTTTGTTAGATAAATTTTTGTATTAGATGTTTATATCCCCAAACTTCTGTTTTGAAACAACTGTGCACTGTATGCAATTTGTTTGTAAAACTTGACAATTTTAGAATATGAAACTATTTTCTCAAATATGGATTTAAAATTTTGTTTGGAAAAGATTAAATTGATTCTAATGGAAGATAATTGTATGTGAAATTGGGAAAGGCACTACTGAAGTCAACAAAATCCACAAGCTAAAAGAATACAGGGAGGATATTCTAATTTTAAATATACAGTGGACTCTTGTTTTTACAAACTCATGGGGAGCGAAAAAAGTAAAAGAAAAAAAGGGAATGGGATTTTAAAAACTAAAAATGCAACTTGCACTAACGTTTATTCATTAGCATTTCCATAAATATCAACTATCTTCGCTTGCTTCATGATAGCACTCAAAATTGTTATCTGCTTCCTGACAGCCATTCTGTGGCTTTTTTGATAGTTGGCCATTGGATGACCTATGCATTCTTCTTCATCGGATTGTTCTTCAGCATTCCTGTTCAACACCTGATGGTTGATTTCATCATATATTATTTAAAACTTCCTAAACCCATACTGTTATCAGATAATCAGTATGGGTTTAGGAAGGGCAGATCCTGCTCTACAAACCTTTTGAAGTTCTACGAAAAACTTACTGAGGAGCTGGATAATAAGAGCAGCGTAGATATCATGTACATAGATTTTCAAAAGGCTTTTGATAAAGTACCCCATTAGGCATTACTGTTTAAATTGGAAAGGTTGGGGATTCAGGGAAAAACATTGATATGGATAAAGAATTGGTTATTGGGTAGAAAGCAGAGAGTGCAGGTAAAAGGAAATTATTCACAGTGGACAGAAGTTATAAGTGGAATGCCTCAGAGATCAGTTTTGGGTCCAATTTTATTTATAATTTTCATAGATGATATAGGTCAGGGGATTAAGAATAGAATCAGTATATTTGCAGATGACATAAAAATATGGAGGACAGTGAATACCAAGTTACAGATAGAGAATTTACAAGGGATCTTGATAAGATATCTGAATGGGCTGCAAAATGGAGTATGTCATTTATGTAGGGAAATGTCAAGTTCTGCATATGGGTTACAGGAACAGTGGAGCCGAGTACTGTCTGCAGGGAGTTAAGGTAAAGGCAGGATAAACAGTAAAGGATCTTGGGGTGATTATTCACAGGGATTTTAAAATGGGTCACCAATGTTCAGCTGTGGATAAAAAGGCTAATAGGTTATTGGGGTATATTAAAAAGACTGTAACTTCAAGGGATAAGAGTATAATCTTCCCGTTATATAAGGGTTTAGTAAGACCACATCTAGAATATGCTGTACAATTCTGGGCTCCATTTATGAGAAAGGGTATAGAATTAATTGAAAGGGTTCAGCACAGAGCTACAAAAATAATAAAGGGGATAGCAAATCTCGACTATAATGAACGTTTAAGTAAACTAAACATGTATACACTGGAAAGAAGAAGAAGGAGGAGGGGGGATTTGATTCAGCTTTTCAAGTTGGTAAAACAAGGGGACACAGAGGGCTTAAATTTCAATAGGGATAACAGAACAAGGGGCCATGGGTATAAATTGAATAAGACACATTTTAATCGAGATTTAAGGAAAAACTACTACTTTAATAGGGTAATAGACAGTTGGAACGTGTTGCCAGAGAATATAGTTCATACAAAGGGAGTGTACGAATTTAAGATACAATTGGATAGTCAGTGGGAATTGGGGAGTTCCTAAACAAAGGACCAGCCTTGTTGGGCTTGAGCCTGTAGCTGGTCATCAATATTTGTATTTGTATATGATATCTCCTATGTGCATGCTTGAACATTCTCATCCATAATCAGAGAAATTCATGAAATGTAATGCTTTTACGAACTTGAGGATCCCTTCAACGAAGTTCCTGGATTCAGGCTTCATCTGCACTGAGATTGGAATTGCTCTTGGGGATTTTTCTCTCAATTGGGGAGTTCATAAACAAAGGACCAGCCTTGTTGGGCTTGAGCCTGTAGCTGGTCATCAATATTTGTATTTGTATATGATATCTCCTCTGTGCATGCTTGAACATTCTCATCCATAATCAGAGAAATTCATGAAATGTAATGCTTTTACGAACTTGAGGATCCCTTCAACGAAGTTCCTGGATTCAGGCTTCATCTGCACTGAGATTGGAATTGCTCTTGGGGATTTTTCTCCCCCCCCCCCTACCAACCTGTGAAATCCGAAGTCTAACAAGTCTCGTGAAATTTCACCCTTTCCCGTCAAATTTTTCTTGTCTTGAGGAAAACAATGACAAGAAAGTGAGGAAACTGAGTTCGTAAAAAAAGAGCATGTTATTTTTGGTTCATAAATAGGAAGGGAAATTAACATTATTTGTATGGGATACTATTCGCGACAAACGTAGTAGTTCATAAAAACGTGCAGTACGTGTATTGGAGGTTCGTAAAAACCTGAGTCCACTGTATTTACTGTATATATTTTTACTTATTTACAAGTCATACGAATGAATTGAGTGATGAATTGAACTGGTGCACCTTAAATGTGTCGTGGCCGAAAGTTCGGCTGTTGGGTTGGTGTGGAAGTTTGGAGAGTGGGGTGCCAGCTCAGGTGTTGCCTCATCATCTGACCTTGGTTCAAAATTATGAGGTGTTGTCCTCGAATCTTTCCCTTAGGGGATTGATCCTGGATCGTCGTCAATAACCTGTTGTATTGCTCTAGAACAACTTTAATTTTAAAAAAATTCCCAATTGCCATATGAATGAATGCAAAATAAAAAAGGAATTGCCTTGTTTTATTATTTTGTAATACATTAAATATAACAATTTAGTGAACAAAATCCAAAATGTGCATTTAAAACCTAAACAGTTTAGTTTTTAAGTGTATTCATATTACTTTCATGGTGCAAACATGGAAGGAAGAACATTGATCAGTGTGGAACAGTAGATAAGTTTTGAAATTGGTTGTTTATACTAGTTGCGATGTTTCACAAATTATGATAAAATCTCGCATGACTATATGTGCATTTAACAATTTGCTGATTGCAGAAGACTGGATAAAACTTTAAAAGCTGGTGTGGTTTAGTGCGTTTAATAAGTTGTTAATAACAGGAGAACGTCTCTAAACTAGAAATTTTTTTTCCTTTGGTTTAATTTTGAAGCTTTTGTGTTCACTTTTCAAAATTAATTGTAAAGAATTTAAAAAAGAAACAAACGATTAAGCAATTTTGTTGACCTAAAAATTTGTGGTCACCAAAAAACATCTTATACATAAATATGAGTGGATGAAATACATTCAATAATTCTATTTAAAGACTATTTATTTGGTATGCAACCCTCTGGAAAATTGTAGCTCATCAAGGTGACCACCAGAACAATTTGGGTTGGCTGGGCTACGTTATTCAACTTAATGTCACTCGGAAGGTTAATCTCTTCCAAAACTTTTTTAAGATCTCATAAAAGGCTGCATTAGAATCAATAGAATGACAGCCAAACTAGTTACAACAATAGATAGAACTAGGGGGCCCGCCCCCTGCTCGCTAACACTCGACAACCCCCCGGAAGATTGCATTGCAATCCTGATTGGTTTGCTTTGCTCGCATCAATGAAGACATTGTTTACAAAATATGATATTCCAAAAAAATATTTTTAAAATATAAATTTGTTGTACTACAGAAAAATTATACAATACCTCTGGAATCAAAACTCAAACAATTTTGAATTCAAATGAAAACTTAGAGTAGATTTTGACTCGAAATGCGAGTGCTGCTTTGGAAATCGAATACCCAGCATATCGTTTGTAAGCAGCAACAGCTTGACTAATATTAATTTTTTTAAATCCGATAACACTATAAATTCAATTGAGGCGCAATGCTTCGTGGTAAACAAACAATCGTACAGTGTTGCCAAAACGCGATAACAAAAAATGTCTTTTTTGCGTGCCACGTAAGACAATTATATCTATAGATAACTCAAGAAGTTGTTTTTGTTTACTACCCTGGTAAATTTCCACATGAGATCCTTTTGTAGCACGAAGAATATCAAGACGATATTCCAATTCAATCCACAAATGTTTCTGCATGCTAACATCAACCGAAGCTACAGCTGTTCGGATATTTTTGTTTCAATTCCACGACACTGTTAACTTTTGTTCGGTACACAGCATCTTTTACCTAACCTCAAAAGAAAAAGTCGAATGGAGTAATGTCAGGAGACCGGGGTGGCAATGCTATGGGGCCATCCACTCTACACATTGAGCTTTCTTCCATTTTAAATAACTGAATTCTTTAATAATCGTTTGCTTGTTGTGCAGCGATATCTATAATCAGAGACATACTGTAGAAAAAAACTTTATGAGTTCTGTCTATTGTTGTAACAAGTTTTGCTGTAGGCCTATTCTTTTTTTTAAAATAAAATTTTGAAGTTGTATTGATCTTTTTGGGACACCCTGTATATCAATCATCAAGATGCTTTTATTAATGTAATTACTTGATCATTTAGCCTAAATTTGTATGTAGTGTCTAATTAAAATAATTGAATTCATGAAATTATTATAGAATGAAAATAATGTCTGGTTAGCATTTAAAAATGTTCTGACTGATCAAAAATTGACTTATCCAATGTTTTCAACTATCAATGACATCAATCATTATTTGACATTAATTTTTCAAGATTGTTTAGCAAAGGTTTTTATCTTTTACTTGAATGTTGGTTTATCTTTACATTATGGGTTTTTAAGTTTAATCTTTGTAGTGAAATCCACAGATATATTTTAGTCCATTTTTAAATAGATATTTCTCACCCAGTTTTTAATTATCTAGTTAATATCTTGTAGAATAATTTTTGTATTTATTTCGTATTGTTTTTCTTTCCAGCGTTGATACATCCACTGGTGTTGTACTGCGACTTCAGCCTGAACTGGTCAGATAATGACATGCTGTTACCTTTATACAATTGGATTTATACAGTTTTTGTTTTGTAAATGAACTACCTAGATTACTATATTCTAACTTATTTATTGGCTCCTATGAAAAGTAACAACTTTGTGTATATCAGTGTATTTATTGTACAATTGTGGAATGTGTGCGGTCCTGTGCATATTTATCTCCGGTAATGCATGTATACTTATCGATATGAGTTACGATGGAATACATCTTTTCTTCACCTTGCCATTTATATTTTTTGAATCTTATACAAAAGTCAATGGCTTCACAACAAAATGGGTTTGTTATGTACTATGAACAAACTGCCTATTATGCTTAACTGTATACTAGGTTATATCTTTACTGTTGTCAGTGTATATTTGTTTTCTTGTATATTTATTATATATTAATAAATATTGTTATCTGACATGTATTTCTCTATTAGTCATTTCAGTATGGTTATGTACTGTTTCAAGACACTAGTTAACCATGTTGATAATAAGTCTGCCTGTGGAGGAAGATAAGAAATGGTTAAGAATGATTTAAAAAGTCACTGTATTTAAATCTTTACTGAAATTCAGTGTAAGAAATAAACTTTGTAACCAGCGTACTACTTTTTTTTTAGCTTTTTTTACTAGTGTCGTCTTCCTAGTTAAATTTATTAAACACTAGTTACAAAATAATACTTGTTGATATTTTTAAATAAAATTGATTTTTTATCAAATTTATATTGTTAAGTACTTGGGAAATGTAATCTATGTATGTAACATTTATTTTAAGTTGTTTTGAGACAACCTGTCTTTAACTTGACAACCTGACTGCCAGTATGCTGCATATTCTTTTATTTGAATGCGACTCGGGAATGTTTGATTTTTTTTGTTCTGATATGTTGTATTTTTCTTTAGTCTTGCATGCTATAAACATAAATTGTTTAGGATAATCAAGACAGTGGTTGGGACTTAATTCCTAAATCCTGTTGGGGCTTCCATGGTTTAGTGGGTTTGCTCATTGCACTTAGCAACCTGTGAGTTGTAGGTAGTATAGGTTGGATTCCTGTATCCTGACATCTTTGTGTTCACAGCTGAGCCAAATGTGGCCATTGGCATCACAAAACCAACTCTTAAATCATGTGTACTAATTTTTTTACTTGTAGCTCATTTCTCATATTAATATAATTCTGTGCTCTGATGGCAATATGTTATAAGTTACTTTTCCCAAAAAATTGAGTAAGTCCCATTCTGAAGTCTGGTTTGTTAACGTTTAGAAGGTGGCAAAATGTTATAAGTATTTTGCTTTCAGTTTATGAGAAAACAAAGGTGGGGAAAAAATGTTCAAAAACTACAGAACCACATGTAAATCTTGAATCTTAAATTGCTGTCAAGAAAATTTTTAAAAAATCATAACATTTTCCCATTTGAGCAGAATTGTTCTGACATGTCATTCAATACCGTTCTGTGCTGTTTGATTTAGCAGAACAGAACTCGGGATTTACAAGTAACAGCTTTATTAACAGGTAACAACAGAGTGAAGCTGTGAGGTTGGTTCTTGACAGTTTTTTTTTATATATTTTTATTTTTTTAATTACGGCGGGCACTCGATTGTTAATAATAGGCCACTACAAGGCCGGGAAGCGATGGTCATTTGTGAAGGGGCACCCAATGGGTGACCATCACTACCCCTAACTAAGGACAGCACAATTACATCCATGCCCTGACCCCGGATTCGAACCAGGAACCTTCTGATCCAGAGGCCAACACCTTAACCACGAGACCGGTTGGTTGACAGGTAATACCATCGCAAGTATACGAAAAAGGAGGGTAACAACATGGATATGCAGTCGATCCTACCCCTTGAGTGGTTATGTTGTTTGTTGTGCACCATCTATTAGGAAAATTGTCAGCAATGATTATGGTCAGATAGAAGTTTTTCATCTGAGTTTACAAACCATATTTGCCCTGCTGGTTTGTAAGGTTCATAAACATCTCTAGTCTATAAGCACTGAAATCAGAATCCGACAGCCTACACTGATGGAATATGTAAGCAGAAAGGATTTGAGCTAAGCTATTTTTTGGCTGTTGCACAGTGATAGTGACTCAATTCGGTTGCTATCATTGTGCAACAAATTGCTTGTACTACTTTGCAGTATGAATAATGTTGGCAGTAATTTTACTGAACTTAATAGGCAGGTAGAAGGTTGATTTGAATCATGTATATAGTTAAACATCTTTAAAAATTGAAAATGTAACTTGAAGATAGGAGAACTCGTGTTCATATCTGTAGCAGTCAAGTTTAATATGCAATGAAATTACCAGAAAATCTAGTATACCAGTTTTATACTAAGTAGCCCCCAATGGGAATATAGAACTGCAAAAATATGATGTGGCATGAACTCCACAAGCTTGTGGAAAAATTCTCAAGGAATTGAACACCATGCTTCCAGCAGAGCTTAACACAATTCTGCTGTTTTCCATAGTGTACGATTTATGTGTTCCACAGCACATTACATAGCATCCAAGATGTGCTCAATAACATCGAGATATGAGGATTTAGATGACTACACTTGCAGGGCGTTGCATTGTCCTGTTGGAAGCAAAACCCTGGTGATGACCATAGGACATGAACAGTTAAAACTTGTCAGAAAGTATTCATACATAGCATTCACCTGTCATGCTAGTAGACATACCAAGGGCTAAAAACCAAAGCCATCTAAACAGCCCCTATAACAGATGCGTTACGCGTGACAGTTGTGACCACTGCTCGCCTGTGATTGCTACGAATTTGTAGCCTATTGGATAACAGCCATAACGGCGTTCCCTGTGATGTTCCTATTGGATAACAGCCAACGCTCACTGTCAAATGCGGCCGAATTCGAATTGCGAAGAGATCCAATCGGCGTGACAATCGCTTAAACAAAAAAGAAGAAACAATGATGCTCGCCAACCCCTGTTAATTGCAACGCAACTCCAAAAACGAGCGCAATACCCCATTGTGTTGGTCCGGTGCGACGTTAATTAAATCTCGTTATCGACGTTAATTAACCTACCATGAACAAACGAAACGTCATTGTCTGCGCCCATATTCGGTAATGGCAATTTTAGTTAACGTCGTACTAGGGCAACACAACGGTCTATTGATGACAGTCCCGGATCAACCCTTTAGGGAAAGATCCGAGGACAACACCTCGTAATTTTGAACCATGGTCATATGACGATTGGTAATTTTTAGTTAACGTCGTACTGGAACAACACAACGGGCTATTGACGACGGTCCGGGATCAATCCCTTAAGGGTAATGGTAATGGTAATTTTAGTTAACGTCGTACTAGAGCAACACAACGGGCTATTGACGACGGTCCGGAATCAGTCCCTTAAGGGAAAGATTCGAGGACTACACCTAGTAATTTTGAACCACGGTCAGATGACGAGGCAACACCTGAACTGGCACCCCACTCTCCAAACTTCCACACCAACCCAATGTGAAGACTTTCGGCCACGACAGATTTAAGGTGCACCAGAAGCCTCTACACCATGCCCGGACCCTGATTCGAACCAGGAACCTTCCGATCTAGAGGCTAACACCTTAACTACTATACCGGTTGGTCGGCGCGCCCATATTCGTATTGAAAAAATAAAAAAGTTACAATTTAACTCTTTGAGGCACACGATTTTAAAGAAAATAAAAAGAGTAATTGCACAAAAAATTTTTTATTAGGGAAAAAAAATGGAAATAAACATTTATTTCGATTATTTAATAAATAAAAAAAATAATAACATTTCAATAAGTCCTTTTTTAATGGGTGGGACATATAATCCCACCATGCAACTAATGCATTAAATTATATTAATTGGAACTCAACTTTTTACCAAAACAAAGTGGAACTTTGCAGACAGTACAGCACCAGGAAGAGCGAAATGGTTTTTTTTTCTGCTGTATTATGCACATCTTCTCCGACTAGTACGTTTTGGAAGATGTTTCGAGTCTTGGTACAGCTACACTCTACGTTTATGAGTGATGGCAACGGCTTGGCGGTTTTTTTTTGGCGCACTTCTAGTAGCGAGTTACGATAAATTAAGGCAACTCATCTTTCGTTAATGTTGTTGTGGTTTTCATGGCAACCTCGGCAAACGGAAACTTTCAATTTTCATTTTGAATATTCTAGAAAGTTCTTTCAAAATCCATTAAAGTCGTTTGATTTCATTGATTCGTTTGAAATTTTTTTCTTTCCTCCCATTGGTTATTTTGTCTTTAAAATATCCTTTGATTGCATTGGTCTTTTAAAATCGATTTCTGTGATACCATTAGTCCATTTATTTGTATTTTGACAGTTGTGGAATTTTCATTATTTTTTACGAAAGAATTCTGACCGTTATCAGGTTGTATTATTTTTTTCTTTTGTAAATCTCTTTCTTTTTCAACATGCCCACTGTATTTAGTGTAATTGATAAGTTTCAGTGTATTCTTACCCAACATTCGTAGCTTAGTTTCTCTGCTGGTTCACAAATGTGTTTTGATATGTGCTTAAGCTTCCTACTTTTTGTGAGAGTTCTTAAAAAATATACTTTTCAAAACGTTCTGAAATGTGCTTAAAAAGTGTGTTGTAAAAAGAAAAAAATTTGTGACAGAAAAAGAGTTAGGAAATAAGTCTTTCCTTGGCGACTTTAGAAGTGCGCCAAAAAAAATCGCCAAGGCCGTTGCCATCTCTCATAAACGTAGAGTGTAGGGGTTCCCAAGTCTTTTCCTCGTATTTCTTATGAAACAGTGGGTATCGATTTTTTTAAATCTTGAATGGAAGTCCAGATGTTGATGGGGCAATTTTATCAATTAAAGTCTGGGCAACAAACCCTTCAGCACACTGCCCCTTAAAATGTTTCAGCTCCATGCTTGCCCATTTGTTTATAAACAATATATGAATTAACAACAGCTGCATCCAAAAAATAGAATAGTATCCGGTGCCATCATTTTTTACCACGTCGGTACATAATACATTTATCTAAAAATATAAAATTCAAATACCACTCACTGATTGACTGACTCATCACTGTATCTCAAGAACTACAAGTCCTAGGAAGCTGAAATTTTGCAGGGTGTTTCTTCCTATACCGTAGGGGTGCACTAAGAAAGGATTTTGAAAAATTCGAATCCTAAGAGGCCTAAAATTGACATAAGGCCTAAACCAAAAGCAATTTGAAATCGCCATACAAATAATATTGAGTATAAAACGATTGCTGTACGCATCTCAGATTGCTTTACCAGTGTTGATCGAAAAACAATTTTCTTAAAACAAATTAAATTATAATGTTTATGTTTAAACCGAATTTTTACTTCTTCCCCTGATGAAAATAATATTTATAAATATTTGATTGATGAAAAAAGAATATTTAGAACATTTAATTTCATATTTATTTAAATTTTATAATGGAGCACGAAAAGCACAAACGATAAACTCATTGATCATAAAAGCGTAATTTTGCTACTCGGTATCTGGCAACCTCAGAATTAATGTTTAATTTGTTTTATAATTCTTTTTTGGGGTATTTGAGTTGTGAAAACGAGAGGGTTGCGATCATATTTGAGGATTCCCAAGTATTATAAATATGTGTTCTTTTTTGCTTATATATCATTGTCTTCATCAATATTGTTCAAGTTTTTTGTCGAATTGTTTTACTTCAGAATATATTCAGGAATTCGAAGTTCAACACGTTAGAACAGATATTTTTTTTTCAGAATTCTGCCTTTTTAAGGATCGAAATTTTGTTTCTGTTTGCATTATGTGTTCCGGTATATTACCTATGCCAAAAATATTATTTAGGAGTTGGATTTTATTTATTTATTTCCAGAAAAATATCACTAGACATGGGTACTTTCGTGGTGGCATATGTATATTTCCACCAACTTTCTTTAAATCTTTGGTTCAATACGTAATATTGTGTAGATAAAAAAAATAAAATTTCCGAATCAAAATATTTTTTAAGTGTGTAATTTGTTGTTTTAAAATGACATGACAAATTTCAAAAATAACTTTTAAACAAGATGGGTTACGTTAAATTAAAACTGGTAGTCATCTTTGTAGTTCAAAATATATTTCAAAATTTTGATATAGCTTTTCATTGAAAGACGATTAAAATAATTTAAATTTCATTTGTTTTTCGTGTTTCATGGGTGTTATTGAAAGCTGTACTCCATAGTCAAGTAACTACATATATCACTCTAAATAGATACGTGCTTTCCATTTAGAAACCAAATTTCTGATCTTAAAAAGTACCATAAGGGTTCAATTTAAAACTGTATGTGCGTTGGAGAAAAGGGAATTTTTAACAAGACTTTGTTGATCTTGGAATAATATCACACTAAGTAATTTTGAAAAATCGAAATTTTATGTTTTAAGAGGCAAAAAGTCGAGGTTGCTTACTCTATTTATTGAAGCTGTTCAACTTAGATGCATGTGAATCGTTCGTTGAAAATGATTTTCTTTTTTAAAAGCGCTGTAAAATCAACCTTCTATTTATTAAAAAATTGTTATCGATTGGGTTTAATTTGTCTACTCTGATGACATGTATTCTTAACAAAAGCTCTGTTATTCCACATGTCACTGACTGACATTTTCTGGAAAAAGTGCCGTTTGCTTCAAATTAAATTAGTCACGAGTGCCGTAAATTTTTAGCCCACTTGGACAAATAGAACGCAGGTTAATAGGTAGCCTATCATATCCGCAGGGTTCTAAAATATAAGTGTACCAAATGTGTGGATTGGTCAAAAGGTGGATTAGTGTAGAGAACAGACAAACGTCAACTCTGCTTCATCTAACAGAAGTTCCGTTATTCCACCTAACGTATGGAATTTTCAAGAAAAATTGCGTTTGCTTCAAACTAAATTAGTAACGAATGTTGTAACAATTTAACTAACCATCTTTTCATATTGATGATAAAATTCGAAAATATCGCATACTAGGTGAAAGAATGGCACAATGAAAATATATTCATAGGAAAACTAAGTGCAAGACTATCCACCGAAAATTCGCCAGTTTTACTGAAATAGAATGCACGGGAATATTCGTAGTCACTCGAAAACTTAAAATCAATGGAAATGGATTATATGACTGGATACAACATATATATATGCATATTTGCGTCCGAAGTAAATTGTAGAAGCAATGGAGAAGTTTAATTGCTATTAAATTTTTCCCCCGTACACTTAAATGATGCTAAGATTCTCTTATGAAAAAGAATTGATAATGACTTTTCAATCAACATATTATTAATTCCACCCGAGCAAAGCCGGGCCTTTCTGCTAGTATGTTTATAAATTAAAAATAATAATATATATTATTATTTTAATAACTTGCATGGTGGGATACATACAATCCCACCACTTCACAGCTTCAAAATTATTATAAAACATCAAATAACATGTTTTTTTTTTATTATACTATAACCGTTTTTAAACCACCTATCCCCAAAGAGATAAAAAGCAGGAAATGGAATCTGATCTCGACAGCGAATGTCAAATTCGTGTTGTAAAAAAATATAAAGTTACAGTTTAAAAACTATTTATTTAAAGAAAATCATATATTTATAGGTATCGAACTTTAATGTGAAATTTTCCGCAGATTTAAAATCCGTTGAAATGTTTACTCTATCTTTAACGATCTAGGAGATAGAAAAAAGAACTACATAATTCCAGTTAAATTAGTTTATTTGTTTTTTTAAGTCTGCTGACAAATCGTTCCTCGTTGCCCGCGGTGTTGGTTTGGAATCGTTTGAGTGCAGGAAATGGAATTTGATTTCTTGAACACGATCGAGATCAAATTCGTATGGGCAAAAATATAAAAGTTACAAATTAAAAATTATTTATTTCAAGAAAATCATACTTTTAGGTGTCGATCTGTTGTGAAATTTTCCGTAGATTTCAAATCCGTTGAAATTTTTACTCCATCGTTAATGGTCTAGGAGATAGCAAAAGGAACTATATAATTTCAGTTAAAATTGTGTTTGTTATTGTCAACTGAAAATCATTTGTCTGCAAAAGTAAGTGGAAACGGAAAAAAAGAAAGTTTGAATCTGTGATCTTTTATGCTGTTAGATTGAATTTTACAAAAATTGCTAGAAATTCGGACTACCAGTGTGCCAAATCCCATTACTGTAAGTGCCATAGATCGTCAGGAACTTGCACATAACAAACACTATACTTCCTTTTATAATAGTAGATGCTGAGGTGCAGTCAAGAGAGTTCATAAAAATCTCAAAATCGAAGCAAAATAAATAAATCTCACTCTCAATACTTGCGATGACAGCCGACCTACCGGCATAGTGGTTAAGGTGTTAGCCTCTAGATTGGAAGGTTCCTGGATCAGGTCCGGGCATGGATGTTTGTAAACGTATGGTGTAGAGGCGGCTGGTGCACCTTAAATCTGTCGTGGCCGAAAGTCCTCACGTTGGGTTGGTATGGACGTTTGCAGAGTGGGGTGCCAGCTCAGGTGCTGCTTCGTCATCTGACCGTGGTTCAAAATTACGAGGTGTTGTCCTCGGATCTTTCCCTGAAGGGATTGATCCCGGACCGTCGTCAATAGACCATTGTGTTGCTCTAGTACGACGGTAACTAAAATTACCATTACCATTACTTGCGATGTCAGCAACCATTATGTGTGTTCATTACTCTGATTGAATTTACTTTTATCAAAAAAATATTTTTGGAATTTTATCTTCCCCTTTCGTTTTAGTTAATTCTATCTTGTTAATTTCAAAAGAATATTCTGCTATGGCTAATATAACTGGCGTGGGATGAAAGTTTGGAGTGGGGAGCCAGCTTAGGTGCAACCTCGTCATCTGACAGTGGTTAAAAATGACAAGGTGTTTATTGTCTTCGAATCTTTCCCTTCGGAATTGATCCCGGACTGCCTCTAATAGCACGTTGAGTTGCTCCAGTGTGACGTTGTTTAAAATACTTGCCTAACTCGTTTCGTATGTTTCCTGTGACATGAAGATAATTTTCGCTTTTGTATCCAAACTAAAACTAGTCGAAATTTCAGAATGCAAATTTAAGAATTCTATTTGACTTAGGTATATCAAAATATTTGTTATATAAGCATGCAAAGAGTTTTCTTAACCGTATTCCAAACTCCCGACGATTCCAAACGACAGTAAGGGATTTCTGGGTAAAATTATTGAATTCTGAAATAGTGAAATACCCATCTAGGCCTAAACCAGGGAAAATAAATGTCCAAATACGTTCTTAAGTGAGTAAACCAGATGCTTAATACTTCTAAATGCCGATATGAGTTATTTAACTCACGTAGGCTTCATCCTTTCTGCGTCTTCATCCCCTGGAGAATTTTGTCATGTAAAAAAATCCAGAGAGGGCTCTGAATTATTTATGGCAGCAACGGAACAGATAAGAGGATACATTCGGTTTCTGGTGGCGTTTATCGTTTGCGTTTTGCATAACGGACAAAAATCGAACAACTAAAAGTGCTTGAACTGCAGAAAATTTAAAATTAGAAATTTATGTGGATGTGTTTTGAAAGTTGCAAAATGGGGCTATTTATGCTCTTATATCCTGGATGAAGGGGCGGTATGAAGAAAATGCAGGAAGCAAAAAAATGAAGCTTTCGAAATAGAGATGGGGGTTTCTTTGAATAGCAAGCGAATGCGAGTTATTTCGTGTTAGCGTTTTTAAATTAATTTTTCTTCCCACAAATCGAAATATTTCGTAGTACAAAGCAAATATTTTATGATTAATTCCAGTGCAAAGCTGTGACTTCTAAAGCTTTATTTTCCCGATATTCCATTTAAAATATAAATCAGCAAAATAGAAGTCCATGTATGTGTTCTAAAAATACTTTTTCTTTCCTAGAAGTCGGATTTTTCTGACTACGTAACAAGTATTTCGTGATTAATTTTTACTCACAGCTAAAATATAAGTACGAAAATCATTTTCAGCTATGTTAATTTATAAATTCTGTTTTAATCTTCCAAGTGTTTTCAATGAGATATCTCGTCCATTGAGAGCTGACGAATTTTACTAATGACGAGATAGCTCAAGCAGCGAGGGCTTTGCCATCTGCTGCTCGCTTACGCTCGCTAACCCCAGGGGATTGCTACGCAATCCCATTTGGTTTGCTTTGCAAACCAACATCCCATGCACAGAATAAATCTCTTGCGTGGGCGAAACTGCCTTAATAATTCGGTCCATGACGTCACTGCGAGGGCTTCGCCCCCTGCTCGCTAACGATCACCAACCCCCGAGGATTGCTACGCATTCCAGTTTGGTTTGCAAACCAAGAATAATTTCGCAAGTGATTTCCCTTGATGTTATTTTAACACTTAATGCACCCTAAACTAATAGCCGCATCTGTAAAAAACCTTCTCCATCTTGTTCCCTGTACAATGTTAAATAAACTGTGTTAATCTCGTAACTTTATAATCTGTACTTTTTCGGTAAACCGTCTGAGAACAGATTGAAAAAAGCGAACCTTTTTTCTCGCCAAATAAAAAAAAAATTGTTTTCATGGCAATTGTTGCTACGATAAATTTGATTGGCAAACCCGATAGTCAAAAATTTAATATTCACATGCATGGGAAACATGCTCCGCGATCTAAAAACTGCAAATTCGTGTGACCAACTTTTGATTGCATCGAATTTATTTATGAACCAATTTAAAAAATAATTTTACCGTAAGAAACTGCATTCTAAGCTATCATGTGGTATTTTCAAATTTTAAAACTAATTGTATTAAGCTATAGATATGACAGATTTAGTTTTGTGTATCGGAAATTACGATCTAAATGTTCAGAAAGTTGTACGACCAACTTTTAATTCCATCGACTTTATTTATTAACCAATTTGAAAAATAACTGTACCATAAGAAAAAGTACAATCTAAGGTATACAGTGATGTTTTAAAATTTAAAAAAAAATGGTATTAAGCTGTCTATATGACAGTTTAAATAAAAGGTAGCAAAAATATTCCGAAATTTGTATGACCAACTTTTGATTGCATCGAATGTATTTATAAGCCAATTTCAAAATTAACTGTAATTTAAGAAAGAGTACATTCTAAGGTATACTGCGATGTTTATAAATTTAAAAACTAATAGCAATAAGTAGAGATCGGATTCTTATGCAATTGCATATTTGGTTAAACACCACATACGAGTCAGGAGATCGATTTTCTATCCGAATCATGCTTCAATGATACTTTAGGTGAAATTTTATGTTGCAGATTTTTGCATATTTGAGGGGTTACTGCATAAAATTGCATAAATGAAGGGTTATTGCATATTCCACCTAAAATATCAATATTTCTAATGTTATAGCACTTTTTTGCAATGAAATATAGAGCATCTCGGGACGAGACACTGCATTTATTTTTAGCAGCATGGAATTTGAAAATGGTATCGCACATACACAAAAATTAATTATAGGTATAAACCAAATGATCACATCACCGGCTGAGTAGTTATAATTAAATAACAGGAAATATGAAAATGAAAAGAAAAGCACATTGCAGAAAAACACGATCAATCATTGGCTAAACAAGCAATAAACTAAAAAAGAAACTGTTTTCAGTGTGCGAAAACAATTGTTTTCAGAGGAAAATTTTTTAAAAAATGTAGGAAATTAACACATGGGGATAAACATTCAGTCTCTAACGTTGAATAGGCCGCAAAGACAGGAAGTTATTCTATGAATATAAAAAGAAAAGGATGTAAAATCACAAAACAGCAATCCATTCATATTCAATTTATTTCAGTTGTGCTTTGCCTGCTGTTCAGAAACATGCCTAAAATTTCACAATCTTTTTCGTTTAAAGTCAAAGGGTGACTGAAGGATTTAAATAAAAAATATAACAAAGAAATGTTTACGTACGACGGTCAGATTGTATAATGCCAACCTTATGGCAAAACTATAACATGTGAGAAGAAATCTCAATTAGAACAACATATTAAAACTGGTTAGTTATTTCTTTTCATTGTCTTTATAGAAGTGAATTGAGAATTTCATCACACACATGTACATACAACTGTGCAAGTGCTAATAAACTTGACCCTCGAGTAATACGGCTTCACCTATTATGTGTTCATCCAAAAATTAAATGAAAGCAAGACAAAAATTTAAATTATGTAATACGGTTTTTCTTTACATGGTGTTTCTCAAGACCCAAGTGTACATACCTTTAAAATTTACATTCAAATTTAGTCTTGATTAAGTTCGTGCATTGATTTCAATTTTTGTTTGTAGGAGCACATTCTTCCACCGAACAAAGATTTTCTAAGCGTCAAGTTTTGCTTTGTCAATCACAATCAACCTCAAAGCAGGAAGACAGTTTTCGCGAAGATTTATGTCTGGCATTAATTTCGGCGGACATTTCTTTCTTTAAACTGAAGAATTCCGTCCTCAATGAATTTCTTTCGAAATACACGAACCAAAATATCCTCGATGAGAGCACTCCCCGAAAAAGTTACTTAGATCTTTGCTATCAAAAAACATTACAAAAACTTAGGGAACACATAGGCGATAATTACGTGTACCTTGTCGTCGATGAAACCACTGATGTTAGGTGTAATTATGTGGCGAATCTTTAAATAGGAAAATTGAGTTCCCACGAAGCTGGCCACCCATTTCTTTTGGCTTTTAAAATCCTCGATAAAACTAATCGCGACACAATATGCCGTTTTATTAATTCTAGCCTTAAAATCTTTCCCAGTGATAGCGCAATAGAAAATCGAGTTTTGTTACTTTTGACAGATGCGCGGCTTCGTATGATTAAATATGTTTAAGGCTGGAAAATTGTTACAAACGTTTTATAAAAACCTAGTCCACGTCACATGTATTGCCCATACACTTAACCTTATTGCTGAAAAAGTTAAAGATTCCTTTCCGGAATTAAATTCCTTTATTGGACAAGGAAAACAAATCTTTCTAAAAGCACCCTCCCGTGTGGTAGTTTACAAGGAATTGATGAATGTTTCGTTACCTCCGACACCTGTGTTCACAAGATGGGGCACATGGCTGTCTGCTGCTTTGTTCTACGCCGAGCATTAAAAAAAATATAAGGAAGTGATTCGAAAATTAAAAAAATAATAATGCTGAATCCGCACAAAGTTTAGAAAAAGTAGCTATATTAATAGAAAACGTAAACCTCGTCAAATCATTGACATATGTAAAAACGCATTGTTCCTTTTTAGTACACTGCTGGCCACCGTAAATGCAACACCCTGAAGGAAGCATGCAAATATGAAATTTACAACATGCATTAGCGGAGGTGAGATACGCAAATGATTAGAATTTCAGCGCAGACGCACATCACGTGCGCCTGTGGCGTCACTTCAAAGCGCTATTTAAGGCTTGGAGATTTCGACGAATTCAAGTACGGCAATTTTGTTTTTCTTGTGGTTTAAAAAAAAAACGATCAATTATGCCTCGTAGAAAACAGCGATCATCTTTTGATCAAGTATCCGAGTTCGACAGAGAAAGGATAGTGGCCTACCGAGATTGTGGATTGGCTTTCAGGGAAATCGGTAGTCGTGTTGGACGAAACCAAAGAACTGTAACGCGGATATGTGATCGTTGGATGCAGGAGGGTACGACGGACCGACGTGTTCGATTGCATCCACCTCAGTGCACCACTTCACGTGATGACAGGCATATTGTGCGTATGGCAGTGACGGATCGCTCACGAACGGATCACGAACTATAGCACAACACATTCAGTCTGTAACGCATCATCCAGTGTCTGCGCGTACCATTCGACGCCGTTTACAGCAGAGTGGTCTGTCCGCAAGACGCCCATAGCTTCGTCCAGGTTGGCGACAGAACCGGGAATTCAGGGAAATCGGGGATTTCTCAGGGAAGAATCATTTTCTGGAAAAATCCGGGAAAACTCAGGGAAGTTTCGTTTAACTCAGGGAAAAAGTTGGAATTTCGTTTTGCAAATGGCACCCATTTGGTACTTTTCCGTTAGCCATGCGGGCGCCACTTTGAACCAAAATCAAAATGTCGCCAATTTTGTTTTCATTCCGAAAATGAGAAGTGTATTTTTTACGTAAACATCCAGAAAAAAGAGTTGTATACATTGTATACTGTTTTATTAAACCTGTAACGGCCGGAAATCCTGTAACCGAAGTCTACTGCTGTGCCACGTTCCCTAATGTCAATAATAGGAACGTAGTGCCTTGCGGCTTTAAAAAATACTAAAGGCCGGAAAAACCTGCAAAAGTTAAACATCCGGTTCCAATTTAATCAACATAAAAAAAAAAATCCTTTTTTTCTAAAATACCTAGATTGGCGATTTTCCAAAATTGCGCCCGGCTAACGAAAAAGTAGTCATTTAGATTATACATATGTTTTTTATTACATATGTGTTAGAAGTTATTAATTTTTTTCGAAATTTTTTGAACTCTGAGGTTTTTTTTGTTGTTGAAAAGTTTGCGTTCCCGTTACAGTTCTTTTCGTGATGGATTCGTCATTGTCAAATGCGGCCAAAATCGTTTGCGAAGAGATCCAATCGGCGTGACGTCACAATCTCCTATGAAAATATAAATATTTAATTGAAAAATTATTTATTAAAAGAAAATCAAACGTATAAGGTATCTATCTGGTGTAAAATTTTCCGCAGCTTTGAAATCCGTTGATGTTTTCATTTTATTTTAAACAATCGCTGATTTAGAAAAAAGCACTGAAGAACGCCAGTCATAACTTTAATTATTTCTTTTGCTTCACCCGAATTCGTTACTTTTCAAAATGAATGAATCTCGAATCAAACGAAGGTCATTCTTCTCGGCGGCGAAATTCGTATTGGAAAAAATATAAAAGTTACAATTTAAAAATTATTTATTTAAAGAAAATCATATTTTTAGGTATCGATCTATTGTGAAATTTTCCGCAGATTTCAAATCCGTTGAAACTTTTATTCTATCTTTAACGATCGCTGAGATAGAAAAACGCAACAAAGAACGCCAGTTCGAACCAGAACAAACGAACTCGAATCCGTTGCTCAGGAAATCAAAATGAATTAATCTGATCTTTTAAACCACGAAGGTAGAATTCTTCACGGCGCCGGCGGCCAAATTCGTATTGGAAAAAATATAGAAGTTACAATTTAAAAATTATTTATTTAAAGAAAATCATGTTTTTCGGTATCGATCTGATGTAAAATTTTCCGCAGATTTGAAATCCGTTGAAATTTTTCTTCTATCTTTAACGATCTAGGAGATAGAAAAAAGAACTACATAACTCCAGTTAAAACTTTATTTGTTTTGTTCGTCCGCTAAAATCGTTGCTGATACTAAAATCGTTGTCTTTATACCGTATGCCATTCTAAGGAAAATAATAATAATTAAATTCCAATTAATTAATTTTTAAATGTTTTAGATTAAATTTTAAAATTCGGGGGCGATAGAAAAATTTCAAAAAATTCGGACCACATGTGTGCTAAATTTCACTATTGTAAGTGCCATCTATTCGTCAGGACACTGCGTACAGGACAGACAGACAAACACTTCCTTTTATAATAGTAGAGACGTACCGAGCGCTGGCGCCATTGACGGATTCAGGGGCTGATGGCTGCTTTTGCAAACACATCAAAATAGTTAAAAATGTAAAATTAAATTTTCTATCTATAACTTTATATTATTTCGTCTATTATGGAATACAATTCAAAATATTTTTTACTTATCTTATTTTTATTCATCTATCAGTCTATAGTTTTTTAGTTCATCAAGTGTCAAGTTTATCATAATTACGGAAGAATTGTTCTGCGAACGGATGGAGAAACTCAGGGAAGTTCATGAAAAATACTCTGGAAATCAGGGAAAACTCAGGGAACTTTTTACTTCAATTTTTGTAGCCACCCTGTTCGTCTATCCTTGACGCAGAACCACAGACGTCTCCGCCGCCAATGGTGCGATGAAAGAAGGATGTGGACGGCAGAATGGAATGAAATTGTCTTTACTGACGAGTCACGCTTCTGTCTGCAACACCACGATGGCCGGATTCGAGTCTGGAGACACCGTGGAGAGAGGATGCTGAACAGCTGCGTTATGCACCGCCACACTGGTCCTGCACCGGGTATTATGGTATGGGGCGTATTGGATATCACTCTCGCACTCCTCTAGTACGCATTGCCGGTACTTTAAACAGCCAGCGCTACATCTCCGCTGTGTTGGAGCCAGTTGTCCTTCCTTATGTTCAGGGCTCGCCCAGAGCCATATTTCAACAGGATAATGCGCGACCACACGTGGCACGCATTGTCCAAGGGTTCTTCGTCAATCGCCAGATTGAATTGCTTCCCTGGCCAACTCGCTCTCCGGATCTTTCGCCGATAGAAAACATGTGGCCCATGGTTGCTCAACGATTGACCCAGATTACATACCCCGCTGCCACACCAGATCAACTTTGTCAACGTGTGGAAGCTGCTTGGTCTGCTGTACCCCAAGAACACATCCAAAGTCTCTTTGAATCAATGCCGAGGCGTGTGACAGCGGTGATCTCTAACAATGGCGGCTACGCTGGCCACTGATTTTGGCAGGAACCACACTTCACAGATGTCTATAAATTTAATCATTTGATACTTGGTCAACATGTTATCTACAAAATAAATTTTGTTGTGATATCTCTTGTTTTTCTTGGCGTTGCAATTTGGGTGGCCAGCAGTGTAGATTCGATCCAAAAACTTGAGAGAAAAAAAAAAAGGATTAACATTAAATGAAAGCCTTTTAATCCTTGAAGATGTGGTAATGAAATTCAATTCGATTCCTGGCAAAACTGGTAACATACTTAAAGTAACGGTAGATGATGCGTTAAAAAAAATCTCTAGGGTTGACAAAATTGATAACTATTAATAAAATCCTACAAGCCGAGGAAGGAACTGAACTAAATAAAAATGACATGTGGGGCTCTAAAATTTTAAGTTCTTTGAAATTCGCCCCCATAACGTGTGGATGAGGAACGCTTTTTTTCATCGTATAAAAGAATTTTAAGAGACGTAAACATAATTTTATGGGTAATGGGTAATTTTAGTTAATGTCGTGCTAGAGCAACACAACGGGCTATTGACGACGGTCCAGGATCAATCCCTTAAGGGAAAGATCCGAGGACAATACTCGTAATTTTGAACCACGGTCAGATGAAGAGACAACACCTAAGCTGGCACCCAACTTCCACACCAACATAATTTTACGGAAGATAATTCAGAAAAATGCTTGTTTATTAACTTAAATTATTCGCAAGTACAATAAAGTTATTTTACTCCCTTAATAACCATAGTATTTTTAAATATTTTTTAATATAATTTTTTTCATATGTCGCGTTAAAATGTGTGTGTATATATTATTTCTTTGATTTTAAAGACTTTTTTTTAATCTATTAGTAGTTTATTAAAAAAACTGAAATGAGAACCTGTGCAATATAAAAGCATTAAATGTGCATCTGTATTCGAAACTTGATGTCTATAGTTGTCTTTATCATCTTGTTCCTTTCCTATACTGCTCCTTCATATATAGTCTCTTTCATTTTCAATATGTAGTGCATAAAAATGCATATTTTGACATGTTTTCTGCATATTTTGCATATTTCGTCATTTTTTACTGCATATAACTTGCATATTTGAGCATTTTTAACTGCATATTTGACGGCATATTTTGGCAGTTTTTACTGCATAAAAATCCGGTCTCTAGTAATAAGACATAGATATGACAAGTTTAAAAAAAAGTAACAAAAATGTCCCAATTTTTCCCGAATTTCAAAAAAAATATTATCAGGTACCAAATTGCAATTTCTAAAATAACTCGACCAGCTGCAAAAATTCACGTTTAGAGGTACTTCTAAGAAAAAAAATCACGATCGAAGACTGTAAATTTGTACGTCTTTTGCTCACTCGCGTTAGAAATTTCGCCTTTTTAATTTTGACACTTAATAAACCCAAAGCTAGTAGCCGCGTCGGAAAAAATCTTTACAATTGTCCAGGGAACACGATGAAGAACAAACCATGTTAATTTCGTAATTTTCTGATCCGTACTTTCTCGGGAAACCCCCTAAGTATCGAGCTAAGCAACACAATTTTCAATCGTGCGACTGCGGTGGCTGCGGTAACATTTTTTAATATAGAAAGATGCAGAGATATGACGAGATCAATATCTAGCCAGTTGCCTCTTAATGGCGAGATATCTTGTCTTTCAAGATTTAGTAAATTGTAGTCCAAAAGAATAATGACAGTCAAAATTTTTAAGAAACCTTTCCGAATGTATTAAAATTGATTCCACTGTAGGCTAATGTTAATTTACTTGTAGTTACCCTAACTTTTAATATTTTTCATACAAAGCTTATCAAACACTTTTGTTATGCTACTATTAAAGACCCCATTGAAAACCTGCGTAATGTTAATTTTTTACATATTCTTAGTATGCAACGTATGTATTATAATTACGTTACCCGTGTCAGTTCTTTCCGTGTCCACAAAATTCGGACTACCTGAGGTATCGATTTTGGTATAAAATTTTCCGTTGATTTCAAATCCGTTGAAATTTTTACTCCAACTTTTAACGATCGCGAAGATAGAAACTTCGACGAAATAATAAAAATGAAATAAATGCCAGTTAAAATTTATTTGTTTTGTTTCGCTTCGCTGGAATCGTTTGTGCTCAGGAAAGGAAAGGAAAAAAAATAAATTTAGAATATGTGATTTCTTTACACTGTTGCCATTCTAAAGAAAACATATCTGTACTATTATAAAAGGAAGTGTTTCTCTGAGTCTCTATGTATGCAAGGTCCTGACGAATCTATGGCACTTACATTTTGTATTTTTGGCATACAGTTAGTCCTAATGTTTTGCAAATTTTGTCTTCAGCCCGAATTTTAAAATTTAATACAGTTTATTTAAAAAATAATTTATTAGTTTTCCCACTCCGTTCATTTTTTTCGCGGACTGACGTCATAGCTCCTCAATGGAAGAAGCAAAGGATTTTATGTTTTTCGACCTTTGGAACTGTGCCAAGTTATGACGTCACTCGCGGAGCCGAGACAACGCTGACATAAAATTGGAGAAAGGGCAGATTCTGTATATTTCGTCCTAATGCCTTCGGAGTCATGCAAAGTTATGACGTCACTTTTTGTAAGAGAAAAATAGTTTTTTTTTTCAACGGATTTCCGATTCTAGCGTCTTTTGTTTTATGTTGTTGATTAAGTACAACTACAGAGAAGTATAACTTTCTTGATAGCGATTTCAACTTTGACACGAGCAAATGTATTTGAGGATTTCTATCTTCTCGATTGTTAAAGATAGAGTGACAATTTCAACGAATTTCAGATCTATGGAAAATTTTACACCAAATCTATACCTTAAATGTGATCTTTAAATAAATAATTTTTCAATTGCAACCCGTGTCATGTCGTGTAGAAGTAGGGCTCATACTTAAAATTTCTTTTTTTTTCTTCTTTCTAATGGGTTTCAGTATCGGTAAGATTTCATGTGTCCAACCCGATTTTTAAATTTTTATCTAAAAAATTATGTAATTTATTTATTGTTATTTATTTATATTACTAGCCATCACGGCGTTGGCTGTGGGGCTGGTTTGTGAAGAAAAGCAAATGGGAATGCGTAGCAATCATCGTGGGTTGGCGAGCGTTAGCAAGCAGTGGTCACTCCTGACAACACGAAAAGAATTGCCACGGGCAACGCCGTGTAGGCCATAATAAATAAACTCCAATAAACTAATTAAAAATGTTCTCGATTAAATTTTAAAACTCGGGCTTTGCACAAAATTCGCTTAACATTATGACTACCTGTGTACCAAATTTCAGCAGCTGAAGTTCTATAGATTCGTCTAGAGACCACACGCATGCAGACACTTCCTTTTACAATAGAAGAGATAGTTCTACCAAATTAACTTTTCGAGTGGTTTCGATGAAATATCTCGTCTATTAAGATATGATCAACTTTGATAATGACAATATACACTACCCTACAATAATGGACCGGTCAGCAATATGTGATGGCATAAGGGAAATAATACATGCTTTAATATGGGGATGCTACCCCACGTTCTGCAATTACACTAGCAACCCTTCTGGGCATACTTTCAACAAGGTTTTGATACACAGCTACGGGTATTTGTGTCCATTCCTGCTGCAAGAATGTCGCCAGTTCAGCTGTAGATCTCGGACGTGGTTCCCTGGTTCGTAAGCGTCTCTCCAACTCGTCCCACTAATCTTCTATGGGGTTTAGATCGGGACTCTGTGCAGGCCAGGAAAGACGTTTTACATTCATATCTTGATACCACTGCTTGACAGAGGCTGTAACATGACATGGATCGTTGTGGTCCTGGAAGTAACATTCGTCCATTCCATAAAATTGCCAGAGCGTAGGAAAATCCTGACTGTTCAAAATGTTCATGCAGACGTCGGCGTTCAGTTGACCAGGAACAACCTGTAAAGGTCCCAGGCCATAGCACAAAAACACCCCCAACAAGTTGTCGGATTTTATGCAAATCCGCTGGCGTCCGGTTCATTATTGTAAGGTAGTGGATCTCTTAATCAAGCTATTGCTAATATTTTATTTCGACCTGGATCAAGAAAGATCATGACTTGGTCAGTTTTCTTCAAATGATAATACATCTTATCCATTAAAAGATGTGGTCAGTTTTGCTAACGATGAAATTCGTCGTCATGACAACAAACAGGAGAGCGAAATGTATTTGAACCCCAATTCGCAGAAATTACAAGGACAAGACAGACAGAATTCTACAAACAGACATTGAATTTTAATTACTTATGATAGACAAAACAGATTAATATTATAATTACTACTCGTCGGGAGATCAGATGTGAAATTTTTTAAAACTGTTTTTTTTTTTTGATAAATCTTCTCATTAAAGTTTAAAAAGAGAAAGGGAATTTTTATTTGGGAGTCAGATTAAGGGGAATTAATTTTCCGTAATGAAGCAATTAGTTTCGTTGAATATATCAAATGTGTCTGCTTCTGGAAACATTTTTTATAGAAACTAAAAAGTGAAAAATGGATAAAAACAATAATGCATTCTCGTTTACATATTATTTTTTTCGCACATGACAATCGAAAAGCTGTGCTCTATTATTTGCGTCAATATTAATTGAACATAAAAAGATTGTCGAAAAGAAACAATTATTCTTTTCTCGAGCAGAAACGGTTAGTAATCGTACCAAATGATTAGGCTTTGAAGAACTGTTTTTGTGTGTCAAATCGTCTAATAAATTACATATTTGTTCTCTGTACGTAGATAAATAAATGAATATACTTTTGATTCTTTATAGAAATGAAAAGAAAATTTTCGATTAAGATAATGGCAAATAGCGAAATATTATTTGTACCTATTATATTTCATAATTAGAAAACTAACGCAAAATGGAGTATACATTTATTTAAATAAATGCTTCTCTTATAGCGATTAATGTTTTAATTAACAAAACTCTTCATTAAGAAATGATTTTAATTAAAATTGTAATTTTTTTTTTACATTTAAAACAATGGAACAATATTTAGATAATCAACCACCTACCCCACCATCCAACTATCTTTGTTGTCTCATATTCCTTCCTTTTTTAAGGGCTCCTAGTCAGAATCATGGCCGTGACATGGATGTTCGTAAAGATTTGGAATACACGTTAAACCGTAAGTCACAGTCTAACTAGCAAAATTTAAACATAGTGAAAGAAAATCAAACTTATCTTTTAAAATCATAAATCGTCTGCATTTTAAGAGAATGTTACCAAGAACACGTTCTTTCTATTTAATTTAATGACTGTGGTGAACTTGTTATTTGTTTTATCAGCAATGATTTCTATATGTCAGTCTGCATAATTTCGAGTTTTGAGAAAAGTTTTTCAACTTTAAAGAGTTTCGAGTTTCTTCCAATTTTTTCTAGAAATGTCCTAGAAGCAATGTAATCAAAACATCTCCTTTCCCAAACATTTGGGGAGTGGGCCCAGATACCTCCAGGATGGTGTTTGGGCCTCCTTTAAAGAACCTGCCCAGGTTGGAAAGAAATTTCACATAATTCGGACTCGATTGATGCCACTTAAGGGTATTTATTTGGGTTAGAAGGTTAGGTTTGGTACGTTCTAGCAGCTCCTATCTTACCATAGAATGTATCCAAGTTGATCTTGCGATTACCATACTAGTCAAAAAGCAGTATGTACAAGTTTGGCCCCGAAGATTACCATATTAGTCACAGGGTTTTTACGGGTCTTAGAAAGTGCTTATTTTGACCTTCCATTTCTAAAAGCTCTTAGAAGTACTTATTTTTCGTCAATCGTCCTTGGAAAGTTCTTATTTTCCTTTGAAAACAAAATTCAGTTTTCAGATGATACTTTTTCGCAGTATTTTTGACTTCTTTTTAGCGCCCGATCAGCGATAAAACTGCTTGCGAGAAGAAGGATGCAATGCCTTATTGATTCAATTTAAAGAGTTTTTAGGAACAACAGTCTCAAAGTACTCAGCATCATTCCAAAACTTAGACACAAACTCTGATAGACTAGACAGTTTTTAAGGGATTTTTTAGTTAAAGATGTAGAGCAAATAAAAAATTAATGAAAATTCTTATGATTTTTATGACATTGACAAGCTACAGTAGAAGGATTCAGTGGAATAAATCATGATGAAATCAGAATGAATTCAGTGGAATAAATCATGATGGAATCAGAATGAATTCAGTGTTAATAAATCATTAGAGGTTGAAAACTTAAAGGAAGAATCTTACATTGCTCAGAGGCTCATTTATGAGAATCCAAATAAATCTAATGATATTCACTCGACAACTATATCAAAACAAATGAGAAAGTTTGTCTCTCCTCCAAGGCAAAAATATTTTCTTTTTTTGGAAGAAAAATGCAAAATCGAAAATCAGAAAAGTTTAGAAACCAGTAGAAAAAGGAAAATAGAAGGACTACACTATTTAAAATTTAAAAACGCTTTTCTCCAATTCTGATATTGCAAATATGGAAAATTCAGCACAACTGTCTAATCAGGCAGGATCTTTAAAAGGGGAATTCCCTTTTATAAAACTCTATAAAAAACACCCGAAATTAAGGAATTAGACAGTCAGATTTCTGAAACAGTAAAAGTAGTCAATTAAAATACAGAGACGACTGTATCATGATTTATTCTGATTTCATGACTTTTAAAAATACTCTGCTGGCCACCCAAATTGCAACACCAAGAAAAACAAGAGATGTCACAACAAAATTTATTTTGTAAATAACATGTTGACCAAGTATCAAATGATTAAATTTATAGACTTCTGTGAAGTGTGGTTCCTGCCAAAATCAGTAGCCAGAGTAGTTGCCATTGTTGGAGATCATTGCTGCCACACGCCTCGGCATTGTTTTGAAGAGACTTTTGATGTGTTCTTGGGGTACAGCAGACCAAGCAGCTTACACACGTTGTCAAAGTTGATCTGGTGTGGCAGCTGGGGATGTAATCAGGGTCAATCGTCGAGCAACCATGGACCACATGTTTTCATTCGGCGAAAGATCCGGAGAGCGAGATGGCCAGGGAAGCAATTCAATCTGGTGATTGACGAAGAACCCTTGGACAATGCGTGCCACGTGTGGTAGCGCATTATGATGTTGAAATATGGCTGTGGGCAAGCCCTGAAGGTAAGGAAGGACAACTGGCTCAAACACCTCGGAGATGTAGCGCTGGCTGTTTAAAGTACCGGCAATGCGTACTAGATTAGTGCGAGAGTGATATCCAATACCGCCCCATACCATAATACCCGGTGCAGGACCAGTGTGGCGGTGCATAACGCAGCTGTTCAGCATCCTCTCTCTACGGTGTCTCCAGACTCGAATCCGACCATCGTGGTATTGGAGACAGAAGCGTGACTCGTCAGTAAAGACAATTTCATTCCATTCTGCCGTCCACACCCTTCTTTCATCGCACCATTGGCGGTGGAGACGTCTTTGGTTCTGCGTCAAGGGTAGACGAAGCAATGGACGTCTTGCGCACAGACCACTCTGCTGTAAACGACGTCGAATGGTACGCTCAGACACTGGATGATGCATTACAGACTGAATGTGTTGTGCTATGGTTCGTGATCCGTTCGTGAGCGATCCGTCACTGCCATACGCACAATATGCCTGTCATCACGTGAAGTGGTGCACTGAGGAGGATGCGATCGAACACGTCTGTCCGTCGTACCCTCCTGCATCCAACGATCACATATCCGCATTACAGTTGTTTGGTTTCGTCCAACACGATTACCGATTTCCCTGAAAGATAATCCACAATCTCGGTAGGACACTGTCCTTCCTTGAACTTGATACTTGATCAAAAGATGATCGCTGTTTTCTACGAGGCATAATTGATCGTTTTTTAGAAAAACACAATTGCCGTACTTGAAATCGTCGAAATCTCCAAGCCTTAAATAGCGCTTTGAAGTGGCGCCACAGGCACGCGTTATGTGCGTCTGCGCTGAAATTCTAATAATTTGTATATCTCATCGCCGCTAATGCATGTTGTAACATTCATATCATTTGCATGCTTCCTTTTGGGTGTTGCATTTACGGTGGCCAGCAGTGTATTTTTCATTGACATATGTGAGGGAAATTTAGAAAGAATTTTTAATAATTTAATAATGTTTTTAATATTTGTTATATACTAGGGGACTCCGCGTCTTGCTCGCTAACGCTCGCCGACTCCAGGTAATTGCTTCGGAAACCAACACTCCTTTCGCAAGCGTGTTGTTAAGGGTCAGGTGTGAATATATTTTGGCTTCGCAAACCAACACACAAAATAAAGGCTTGCTTTCTGCACAAGTTCTAATGAAAGGAATTTTACACCCCACTACTCTTTTTCTTTCATAATATAATTTCAGGATTTTTTAAAGTAAATAATTCTTTAAGCAACTTTTTAAACCTTGAAGATTGTGGTTCGGTTAAAAGATTTTTTCTTACTATTTTTCCATTCTATAATTTGTTAACCCTTCTTTGCATAGTGGTGGAAATTTCCATCATAACATTGAATGCCCAAAAATTATATAAAAGAACAAGTTCACTTTAAGTTGATCGTGTCTGGATACCTTTTTAATGTCCATTGTATGAAAAAAAAAACATAGCTGTCAAAAATAAGCAAGTGTCACTATCAGTAAAACGAGCTTGAAGTTATCATTCCGCTGTTTGTTGTAGTTGCAATAAACGTATGATTTCGTTTTTAATTTTGTTTTATTATATTTGAGTTTCTATTGCTAAAAAAGTGAAAATGAGTGGAAGAAATGTTTGTAACATGTGTTTCTGTTATTTTTAGAGCAATTTCTGAAAAAGTTTGCGTTTAATTTAAAAAATACCACATGATACCATCATATTGTTTTATGCTAAATTTATACTATAAATATGTACTAAGATTTTTTTTAAACCATTTTTCCTTTAATTTTGAACATGAATTATATCACCTTGATTTATTTCGCCAATAAAGAAAAGATCATGCAAAGAAGGGTTAATATATTTGCATATTACAGGTATGTGTACAATGTACGCCAGTCTACGTTATTGCCTCTTTATACCAACAGAATACGTGTCATTTCGAATCAGTCTGAATCTAGTAGAAGCTAACTTAGATTTAACCCGCGAAGCGCCGGTTCTATAAGGCCCGAGCATTACAAAACCGTAGTACAGAAAACCAGCCGTTTAACTTAACGGCCATTAGACAGTTTCTATTCGATTCAGATTTTATCGGTTTGAAGTAACCTTAACTACAACTGGAATCAGATTGATTTGGATGAACCCTGATCCTGATAGTGTAAATCGGGTTTTAGACGATTTCGAATGGATTCAGATTGATTCGGATTAACCCTGATCATGTTGGTGTGAAGCTATGCATAGACAGTTACTACTGAATCCAGATTGATTCGAATTTTATCGGTTTGAAGCGATCCATATCCAACTTGAACTGGATTCAGATTGATTTGGATTAACCTAGATTCCTGTTGGTACAAAACGGTTTATAGTTTCTACAGGATTAAGTTTTACCCGGATTCTGTTGATGTGAAGCGGACCAAAAGGCCATACTTGAAGATTCTACCGTTATTACTAACACATCAGTATTCCGCTATATAAAATATATCATTTTCGACTTTATTCCTTCCTATATATATATATATATATATAGCGCTATTAAAACCTAACAAAACATTTGGACTTTAGTGTCCATAGTTTTCAAGTTTCGCGAATTTCCTAAATGAATGCCTAAATGAATGCTCCCTATAGTAAAAGACATTTGTCTTCCATTTTCAAGTGGAAAGAGATAACCACAGATTTGGAAGCGCACGCTTGGGTTTTTTAAAATATTATACCAAGTATCTAAAAAGGAAATATCCTGCATAAAAAATAAACAAGTTTCCTAGCAACGACGATCGCTATTTCGAAGCATTTAAGAAATGGAATGTGGAAACGGCTGCAGTCACGCTGAAAACAACACAGCTGGAAAAGAATCATGCATTATTGAAGATAAAATTTCGCTACACCTAAAGAACTATGGCTGAAAGTATTGGTATGATTGATGGGCCATAATATGCATCACATCCATTTTTATACCATCGGAGTATATCTATGTGTATCACATTATTCGATGCCATAATTAATGTGGGACAGGAATAAAAGTTTACTTGTCATCGTATAAAGTTAAAAGTTTGATTATTTGGAAAAAATGTTGCAAGTGTAGCAATCCTATTTGAATAGTATTGTAAAGTTAAAAAAAAAAATCCACTAAAAAATTATCTTTTCTCCAATACATATTGAGATTATTCCATACACGAATGCTGTGAAAATGCATATTCACAAGCAAATTAATAGTTTTTTTTTATCCACCAGATATCAGCCTTTTCGCCCAAAGTCTATCTTGCAGTCAAATAACGTTGAAACAGTTATCAAATGTAGAACTATATCAGCAATATTATCCATTGCGATGTCAGTAAGATTCTGACAACTATTGAAGTGGGTTATTTATAAAAGGCCAGACAAAGGACTTGATATGAAACCTAACAAGCCATTTTAGATGATTTTGTGGGTAAGTAATCGTGTACAGTGATAACAAGAAAATAAGCGAATCCTATAGCTCTTGAGTTATATTGTTCCAGTGCGACGTTAATTAAAAATACCATACCATACCATACTATATCTATAGCTCTTGGTAAATCCTGCTATCAGCCGAGACCTTAGCAAAGAGTTCGAGTATTGCTGTTTCACTATGCCTTGGAGAATAATAAGATAATAAGGCCGGGAGCGCTTGATTTTTGTATTCATCCTCGTTTTTACAGTATGATAAATACACAAATCAAGTATTTAATGGGATGACACGTCTGGAGTATTTCAAAACCGGCGTTAGCTTTGCCATCCGCCAATTGACATGAGGATCACAGTTACTAGGGTTCCACTGCAGAGTGATATGTCAGTGATACATCATATAAAATAGAACTTTTTAACTTGCAATCTATAAGCCTTATGATTACATTCAAATACACTCTATAACAAAAAAAATCGACGCATAAAGAAGATGCAGAATTACTGTGGTTTCAGGCTCGATCAATTTGGAATGACGCTGACTGGGGACGTATAGTCGTTAGTGACCGTTATAGTAGTTGGAGTCCCGCTTCCAACTGTGTCCTGAAGACAACCTCAAACTGTGTCTGGGGACGTCCAGGGCAGCGTGGGGACCCTGCCCATATTATCGCACGCCACTCAACAGGACGTCATGGTTATGGTGTGCAATCTCCTTTGATAGCCGGACCCCTTTGGTAGTCATTTCTGGCACACTTACAGCACAGCGATACGTTGACGACATTCTACGACCGATTGTGTTACCGTTCTTTTGCGACACCCCGGACTTACTTTTCAACAAGATAATGCCCACCCGCACACGGCACGTGTTGCTTTGAATTGTCTTCAAGCTTTCCCAACACTTCCTTGGCCATTTAGGTATCATGATCTCTCTAACATATATCACGTTTGAGTCGTTATGGGAAGGTGATTGCAACCTTCCCGGAATGTTGACCATTTAGCCCCACAGTTGGAGACAATTTAGCAAGATATCCCGCAGGACGCCATCCGGGAACTTTTTCAGTCTATGCCACGCCAGGTGACAGCTTGCATCCAGACCAGAGGTGAACCAACGCCTTATTGAATCTTCCTCTATTTGTAACGTTCAAACTCTGAAATAAATCATTCAATTCGTCTGACATTTTAATTGTTTGTTTTTCAATGAATGTTCCACCAATTTGTAACGCAATTGGACAACTCCTTCTTTGTGCGTTGGTTTTTTGGTTAGAGAGTGTATTTATTTCATGTAATAGTTATTACACACATTTACTCTCAGTAATTCGATTAAAACCCTCTCAGAGGTTGACACTCATGTCCCTCTGCAACTAGTCGTCTTTCATTCTTGATTTTGAAGCCATTTTGACCTTCTTGACTAATAGAATATTTCCTAGGCTTCTTCAACCAATCTATTTTTTTATTTAGTTATGCATGTTGTGAGGTTTAATCAACGCTTCATTACTAGGAAATCTCATGACGCTTCACGGTTGGTTTTTTAAAATAGATATTTCAAAAATACAGGGTGCGAGATAGCTAATTATTTGACGTCGCATTGAAACAACACAATGGGCTATTGGTGATGATCCGGGATCAAACAAGGAAAAAATCTGAAAATTATACCATGTAATTTTGAAATACGGTCAGATGACTAGATCACACCTGAGCTAGCACCCCACTCTCCAAACTCCCACACCACGTCAATGTGAGCATATTTGAGGCCCCGACAGATTTAACGCGCACCAGCCACATTTGTACACGACGGTCTCTGGTTGGATTTGAACTCGCAACATCCCTGTTGCTGATCCAGTTCTCTTCCAACTGAGTACCGCGGCCCAAATACAGGGTGATATACACTAGAGTGCCTATATAATAAGAGTGGTGACATACGGGAAACACTTTCTGATTGGCTTAGAGACCTTTCTACCGCCCGAGGTGGTCTTTTCCTAGCTCCCGTAGACTTAACATGGGAGCTTTTTGTGTGTTCGAGAAAAACGTGTGTATATTAAATTAAAATGAAAATATAGCTTATTCATGTTCCATTTCGTGTTCTAGAATGTTTATTTATTATTATTTTAGAGTTTTGTCAGTATAAATGTGAAGACTTTTTAAGTAAATAGCTTTTTTTTTAACAACGTGGTGTTTCCCGCCATCTAAGTTAGCGCGTTGTGTAATCCATCTCATCAATTACGTATGTAATTGTGCCTTTATATGATTCATTCATACCGAATGTATACATATTATAGCAATCATATGCTTTTTGTTCTCCCTGAAATGATACATTAATTCGCCCAGCAACCTTCTTTGGGACGATTCTGGTAGAAAAATGGCTGCCGCGCATGCGCATTGCCCAAATTTGGTCCCTTGTCGCCACTCTTATTATATAGCCACTCTAATATACACTACCCTACAATAATGGACCGGACAGCAGGATGTGATGGCATAAGGGAAAGATTACTTGCTTTAATAGGGGGATAGTCCCGAGGTCTGCAATTATACTAGCAACCCTTCTGGACATACTTTCAACAAAGTTTTGGTACACAGCTATGGATATTTGTGTCCATTCCTGCTGCAAGAATGCCGCCAGTTCAGCTGTATATTTCAAACGTGGTTTCTTGGTCCGTAAGCGTCATTCTAACTCGTCCCACAAATGTGCTATGGGGTCTAGGTCTGGATTCTGAGCAAGCCAGGGAAGACATTTTACATTCATTTCTTCTTGATACCACTACTCGACAGAGGCTGCAACATGACATGGAGCTTTGTTGTCTTGGAAGTAACATTCGTCTATTTCACGAAATTGCCAGAGCGTAGGAAGAACTTGATTGTCCAAAATGTTCATGTAGGCGTCAGCGTTCAATTGACCAGGAACAACTAGCAACATTCCCAGGGCATACCACGAAAAACACCCACAAACAAGTAGAAGTAAGTTATGCAAATCTGCTGGCGTCCGGTCTATTATAGTAGGGTAATGTATTCAAGATGGTGCTTGGTATTTTTAATTAGTGTCTTATTGGAGAGTAACACAACTGGTTATTCGTGTTCGTTCCGGGACCAACCCCCGAAAGGAAAGATCTGAATATGTTAGATGTTGTACAGCTATTACCCAGAAAAAACTAATCAGGCATTCATTGAATAACTATCATTATAAGCAACGTTATTTATATATTGCCAGTTTTTTATCGAATTTTCTAAAACATCACGATTATTTGAATGTTTAAGGAATACCGACTGAAGAAATAAATAGACGAATTTCTATTTAAGACAGTTAATTAACGTAAAAATTTCTAATCGAGAAACGAAATTAATGCATCATGTTCACGCAATTAACAGACCTCGTTTCCTTCAAGAGTTGTCTCTGCTGTTATTTTCTCTCCACTGCATAATAATGAGAACGTGGCTCAAATAGCGAACTTTTGTTTGAATTCGCCGTTCTGATTTTGCTTTGTGTTCGCCTTTGTTTTCATGTTTACGTCACCGCGAAAATTCATATTAGCTGATGCCCAGCCTTTGTTTAGCTGTTTTACGCCGAGTGAGTTATTATTAATTATTTTCTCGAAGTATCACAGACTTTTTTCCCACGTTTCAATGGAGATTAATTATCTCCATCTGTATATGTAGCAAAAATTCTGTCTTGAAAGCAACTCTGTAAAAATTAAATACACACGCTCAAGTGGAATATAATAACGATTATTCTTCATATGGAACATTTCTTCTGAATGGATTACATTTCAGCATACCGTTATAAGAAACTCAAAAACTAATCACAGTCAATCTTCGTTTTGTAAAAAATCTTTTAAATAGCAAAAAATATACACTATAACAAGAAAATCGACGCACCAAGAAGGCGTTGTCCGATTGCGATAAAAATTGGTGGATATAAAAAGAACATACATAGAAAAACAAACGATTAAAATTTCAGAACAATTGAATTATTTATTTCAAAGTTTGTCCGTTACAGAGGGAAGAAATCAATAAGGCGTTGGTCCACCTCTGGAATGGATGCAAGCTGTCACCCGGAGTGGCATAGGCTGAACAAGTTCCCGGATGGTGTCCTGCGGTATTTTTTGTAAAATTGTCTTCAACTGTCGGGCTAAATGGTTAACATTCCGGTACGGTTGCAATCGACTTCCTTTAAGTCCCAAATATGCTCTATGGGAGAGAGATCAGGAGACCTAAGTTGGCCAAGGAAGTGTTGTGAAAGCTTGAAGACAATTCATAGCAACACGTGCCGTGTGCGGCTAGACATTATCTTGTTGAAAAGTAAGTCCGGGGTGTCGCAAAAGGAACGGTAACACAACCGGTCATAGAATGTCGTTCAACGTTTCGCTGTGCTTAAGTGTGCCAGAAATGACTACCAAATGGCTATCAAAGAAGATGGCACCCCTGTTGTGGGCATGTGTAGCGTGCAGCAAGGGCAGAATCCCCACGCTGCCCTGAACGTCTCCAGAATCGTCTGAGGTTGTCGTAAGGACACATGGAAACGGGATACGTCACTAAAGACTATACGTCCCCATAGTCGAATACTCCTTCCATACCTCCAAATGTGCTCGGATGAGCATGCCGTGGCCATTTTGTAGAATATTGAAGGAATCATTGAGTACAAGTTCAATTAAAACAGGAACGGAGCAATTAAGTTAAAATTAAGGTTTATTTACAAGTTAGTTATAAATTTACAGAAAAGTTTCAAGACCATTGGATAGTTTAAACTTAAATTATTAATTTACAAGATAATTATTGTTTCCGAGCAAAACGCTTACCCAAGTCCTCCTCGATTCTGTCCACTCTCGCCTCTTTCTTCGAAAACACCCCACTGGATTCTTCGCGACACCCCTCCAAGGGGTCGTACCCAAGTTGCCAGCTGTTAATGTCGTAAGGGTGCTTGGAACCGGACTGTACAACACCCAATCAGCGCTGTTCTAAGTTGATCGATCCCGGCACCACTTTAATTCAGCACCTTTTGGTGCATTGGTATTTTTGTTATGCATATAATCAAACAGCTCGAAATACATTTGTGCTTCCAATATCTCTTCGAATACTATCAGTCTGAAAGTAAACTATTCTGTTCAGAATACACTTAGTGCCAAAAAAGTCGAAACACCCTAAAGCAAGTGTCTGCTTGGAATAAAACAGCATTTTTTGTGTATCTAAAAAGATCTAGATATGATCACAATATCAAATATAGAGGATTTTTTATTATTATTGGCACCAGATAGGTTATAAATTCGTAAGTTGCAAGTCCCCACTTGCGACGGAGCTTGCTGGTATACGATATGTTTGGTAGGTAGTTTAATTGACGTCGCATTGTGGCATTACAGCGGGATAATGGTGATGATCCAAGATTCATCTGGAAGGGAAATATTCGAGGACAGTACCTCCTAAGTTTCAACCGTGGTCCGATGATGAGATTACCACCTGAGCCCTGGAGCAGAAGGTGCTTTTCTTAATTTTATCAAAATTTTGTTCGATTTTTGTTTTTAGTCATAAGTTACGATGTTCTGCAGTGCAAAGCTTGTTCCTTGCCACGCCTTTTTTTTTCTTTTCTAGGTACGGAACAACCTCCCTACACCGCACAAATTACCACACTTTATAAATAACATATCTTCCATGTCCAATGACAAAATTTTTAACTTCAAAAGCTATCGACAGAATTGTAAATTCTGAAAGTATGCCTTGGTTTTAAATAAAGTAAGTTAATTAATTTTCATGTATTATAAATATGTTATACATATTTATCCGATATAGTTGTGTTTTACGTATGTTTTGGATTTTACTGTAGTTTTCAAAATTCCGACAAAATGCCTGCAGAACAATAGCAATAGCTTGGAGTTGTGTTGCAGAACACTGAATATAATTCTGCATTTGGGTACCTGAGCATTATTTAACCAATTCACCTTGAGTAATGATGTTTTGAAACATCGCTGTTCAAAATGAAAACATCGATGTTGATAATACATCGACCCAAAAACATCGAGGTTTTTAAACATCGATGTTTTTTAAAATTCAGTGTATTTAAACTCTTTCCACTCATTTCTTAAAACTGGTTTAGCAACTTGTGATGCTACATCGACAGCAAAACATCGATGTTTTTAAAATTCAATGTATTTAAACTTGTTTCCCCATTTCTTAAAACTGGTTTTCCAACTATTGATGCGACATCGACAGCAAAACATCGATGTTGAAAATTATAACATCGATGTTGATAATCCACATCGTCAACAAACCATCGATGTTTTTAAAATTCAGTGTATTTAAACTTGTTTCCCCATTTCTTAAAACTGGTTTAGCAACTAGTGATGGGACATCGGATCCAATACATCAATGTTTTTTTTCTAAAACATCAATATTGTGAAAGCATCGACATCGATGTCGCATCCCTACTTTTCAGACCCTTCACATATGGCCACTTTGGTCTAAAAGTATGTTCGATTTGCTGAATTTAAAAATTATGCTACTTGGTTAGGTTTTAAATTTTTAAAACGGTATTTTTTTCGTTCAGAAATAAAACGTCGACAACGTAAAAACATCGACAAGTATAACATCGATGTTACAAAAACATCGACTTCAATACATCGATGTTAAATACATCGATGTTTTTTAAAAAACATCGATGTTTTGAAAACATCAACATCGATGTCGCATCCCTAATATATACCATCATCAAAACGGTTCAAATTTTAATTTTTGAACATAAAAAGCAATAGTTCTTTTCCCATATAATTGAAAGTGTTATACACTATGTGGAACTAAATATTTGGACACTGCATGTTTCCCAGATAAAGTGTTTTATTATTCTATTTAGTAGCGGGTAGGCCCTTCTTTTGCTTATATTACAGCAGCAACAGATCAAGACATACTTCCCACATATTCTCTGTAAGTATGGGCAGAAATAGCCTCTTGTAAGGCTGTAAGAAGAGATTGTTGTGAAAATGGGCGTGCGTGGCGGTGTCGTACTCGTCGCTACAGTTTGTCCCAAAAGCGCTTGATTGGATTGAGATCGGAGCTCTGAGCAGCCCAGTCAAGCAAATTCACCTCATTTTCAGGAAACCAGTCCATCACACTTTTTGCAGTATGACATGGAACTCGATGCTTTTGGAAGAAACAACCATCATTGCCGTGTGTAGGCAAGTCCGAATTATCCATAAAAAATGGGCCGAGTCCCTAACCAGGAAAACAACCAAACACTAAGATGGATCCTACTCCGAATTCTTGCAATGTTTTTGTCCATATAGTGTACTAGTCATTGTGCTTCGCAAACCAACACCACGGGCAACACCGTGATGTAAGGTATTATTCTGGTGTATAAAATTTTCCGCAGATTTCAAATCCGTTGAAATTTTTAATCTATCTTTAACGAATCCGCTTTTACGAAAAAAAAAAACTAAACAATGCCTGTCAAAATGTTTTTTATTTTTTGCTCTCCACTGAAATCGAAGATGAACGGAACGGACGTAGTACCTTGCAGAAAACTGCGAACCTCCACATAAGAATGAATAGAAAGTTTATGATTGTAAACAGTAAATGAGGGAAGAAAGTTAAAGGAAGTGACAAATGCACTTTGAAAAAGGATAATAATTGAGATAGAATTTAATAATTGATACAATTAGGAGTCCAATTCACGTTCAAAAGGGGGTGGGGACATCGAGGAGGGGTAAGCAATCATTACCGAAAAGAAGTGACGAAATGCATGAGCTGTGGTGATGATTAGGGAAAATCGAAGAGTGCTAGGAAATGTAATCAGTTTTTTTTTATTTTTTTAACGCGAAGGGCACGATAAGCAATCTGTTTATTTTTGGAAAGGGAAAGTTACCGTGACGTCACAATCTCGTGCGAAAATATAAAAGATATATTCAATTTAAAAGTTATTTATATAAAGAAAATCATATTTTTAGGTATGGATCTAAAGTGAAATTTTCCGACGATTTCAAATCCGCTGAAATTTTTACTCTGTCTTTAACGGTCTAGGAGATAGAAAAAGAACTAATTGACTCCAGTTAAAAGATTGTTTGTTTTTATCGTCTGTCTGAAAAATTATTCATCCGCGCAAAATCAAAACGGAAATGAAAACATTAAATTTAGAATCTGTGATCTTTTCTATGTTGTAGCATTCAATAATGATTAAATTTCTTAAATTCATTTTAAAATGTTCTAGATTGAATTTTAAAATTCGCCGCGACCCAAAAATTGCAAAAAATTTGGACTACCTGTATGCCAAATCTCATTGCTGTAAGTGCCATAGAATCGTCAGGATTTTGCCACAAACAGGCAAACACTTCCTTTTATAATAGTAGAGACGTCTCTTAAACAGATTATAATATGGTTATGTAATTCTTGTCATTAAAAAAATATGCATTTAATTACAAATATGCATATGTCTCCAAAAGACGCCAATTAATGAGTTTCTGCTCTAAGCTACAATATAGTATTTACTTTTCAACATATCCTTGTTAATTCCCGTTTTTGTCCGATCTATAAAACAGAACTTTCACTATCGAATTCCTTTAATGAATAAAACATTCATATAATTGCGTCTATTCTTTTAACGCGAAGTGCGGTTGGAGCACAGAAGTCATTTTTCATAATTCATCAAAGTCCAGTTAGATGACGTAAACTTTTAACCAAATAATGCCAGGGAGATTTATGAATGCAATTAAAATACTCTTTGGCTCTATTATCAGAGCTTCCGTTTCAGGATTAGCCACGCTTAGAAGGGCTCCAACTATTCTCACCTCAACGCAAAGCTGACTCGCTCTTTGCTTCGTAATTAGGGAATCCGGTTTTCCGCAAGGACTAATTATCGAGCCATCTTTTGGGTAAATTAAAAGACGAAGAAGTTTTTTTTTTGTGTGGGAAAAATTAAACTATTATTCTAAAGAGTTGTCTCTCGACGAACCATGATTAAAATCTAAAGAAAGTTTGAATTTGTATACATTCTTTTCCGTTGTGGTCGATCGAGGTTTTAATTAGTTGCATCCTTTTTTTCATCTAAATATACTAAAGGAGTGGATTGGATATGGTTTTGTGGCATTGAGTTCTCTTGGGACATAATATGAAAAACTCAAGATAAAGAATAAATATACTAAAGGCACACATATGCACTATGGAATATACGAGGGGGTCTACGTAAATGATACTTTGTATCAGAATTCAAGTATATTTACTTATTTGTGTAATTAGCTAGGATTTATAAAAAAATAGTATTGCAAGAACTTAGAATACAAACTCATTAACTGACATTTTCCATTCCATTTTCACCTCCATGGCTCATAAATTTTCACTTGAAACGTTTAAGGGAATACAAGAATGATACTTTATACCAGACGCTAAGTTACGGATTTGTTAAAAAATAAGTATATCGACGGCTTAGAGTAGAAATTCATTAACTGACATTTTACATTCATTGCCTTCATTTTCACATTCAGATCTTTCCCTTTAGGGACTGATCCAGAATCGTCGTCAATAGCCCGTTGTGTTGCTCTAGTACGACGTTAACTAATAATTACCAATTACCAATAACCCTTCATTTTCACCTACATTTATTTCCACAAGACACATAAAGTTATGCTTGAAACATTTGAGGATATGACAGAATGATACCTACCAACCGGTATAGTTGTAAGCGATGTTGTAGAGGCAGCTGGTGCACCTTAAATCTGTCATGGCCGAAAGTCCTCACGTTGGGTTGGTGTGGAAGTTTGGAAAATGGGGTGCCATCTGATGTGTTGCTTCGTCATCGGACCGTGGTTCAAAATTACGAGGTCTTGTCCGTATCTTTTCCTTAAGGGATTGATCCTGGACCGTCTTCAATAGCCCGTTGTGTTGCTGTAGTACGACGTTAACTAAAATTTCCATTACCATTATGAGAAAATGATACTTTCTACCAGAAGTCAAGTTGTGGCTTTTATATTTACTTATTTGTATCACACATTAACTAGGATTAGTCAAAAAACAAATACATCGACAGTTTAGAGAAGAAACTCCTTTACTGACATTTTCCATACCCATCGTTTTCACCTACATTTGCACGCGACACATAAATTTGCACTTAAAACATTTAAAAAGGTATACACGAATGATACTTCGTACCAGAAGCTAAATTACGGCTTTAATTGTATCACGCATTAACCAGGATTTGTTAAGAAATAAGTATAAGTATATCGATGACTTAGAGTAGAAATTCATTAACTGACATTTTTCGTTCCTATCGTTTTCACCTACATTTGCATATGGTACATAAATTTATGCTTGAAACATTTAAGGGTATGAGAGAATGATACTTTCTACCAGAAGTCAAACTTATAAATTTACTTATTTGTATAACAGATTAAGTAGGGTTTGTTAAAAATAAGTATATAGATGAGCATAGAGTGGAAAATCAATAATTCACATTTTTTGGAGACATTAAATTAGGGATACACAGATTTGGTAAGTCAAAGAGCCACACAGATTCATTGTAACTTAAGGAAGAACCGATAAAAAATATCCTCGTATAAGTCAGCTACCATGCATTAATTACATATTGTAACAAAGAAAAATAACAAAAACCAAGCGGTTCTTATTTTCGATTTGTTTGTATTCATGACTAAGCGTTTGTTCACAGATTTATGCCGTGTCTGGCGAATTTGGCGTGGGCATGTGCAATTTTTAAAAATTACTAATTTTGGGACTTGTTGAATTTAAAATAACGCATGGTGAGGTCGGTAACCAGCAAATCAACAGAGGGCAGCGATCTTTACATTCCTGTTCTAAATGCTTATTTTCTTGATGACGAGGATTCAATTATCATTTGATAATCTGTTTAAAATTGTTGACACATTGGACTATTTTGGGTGGGTTGTTTTGGGCCAACACAGTTTTACGTGATGCCTCTATTTCGCATCTCGCCGACCAACCGGTGGCTCAGGTTTTAGTCTCTAGATCGGAAGGTTCCTGGTTCGAATCCGGGTCAGTGCATGGATCTTTGTAAGCGTACGGTGTAAAAGCGACTGGTGCACCTTAAATCTGTCGTGGTCGAAAGTCCTGGGTTAGCGTGGAAGCTTGGAGAGTGGAGTGCCAGCTCAGGTGTTGCTTCGTCATCTGACCGTGGATCAAAATTACGAGGTGTTGTCCTCGGATCTTTCCCTTAAGGGACTGATCCCGGACTGTCGTCAATAGCCCGTTGTGTTACTCTAGTACGACGTCAATTAAAAATTACCAAATTACTATTTCACAGTCCATCTGGTGAATCTAAGAAATTTTGATGAAAGCAACTAACGAAACTATTGATTAAAGTAACTAAAGAAACTTTTGATTAAAGTAACTAACGAAATTTTTTATTAAAGTAACTAACGAAATTTTCGATTAAAGTAACTAAAGAAATTTTTGATTAAAGTAAATAACGAAACTTTTGTTTAAAGCAACTAAAGAAACTTTTGATTAAAGCAACTCATGAAACTTTTGATTAAAGTAACTAACAAAACTTTTGATTAAAGTAATTAAAGAAACTTTTGATTAAAATAACTGAAGAAACTTTTGATTAAATTAAGTAACAAAACTTTTGATTGAAGTAACTAACGAAACTTTTCATTAAGGTAACTAGAGAAACTTTTGATTAAAGTAACTAACGAAACTTTGTTAAAGAGAGAAAAAAAAGGAAATACATTTTATATACGTTCCCTAAAATCCTATAGGTCCTATCTCCTCACGAGATACAAAATTCCCTCTTAATGATTAATTCACTAGAAAGTGCGCTTGAGACTATAGACCTCACCATCTCAACAAACTGGCAATCCTCACGCTGTTAATGCCTTTTTACTCCAAATAGGCAGTTTTACGTGATGCCCGCAGTTCACAGCCCTCCTCTGTAGTGATCGATAACACCAGGAGGTTGCCAGACAGCCAGTCCAGAGGATGGTCAATCCATCATCTTCAACTCTCCCACAGTATACCGTCCGAACATTTAGAAAGGTCACGCAAGATGCTTCACATCCTCACACACACACACCGTGTGTGGACTCTTCTTCAGCGGAATGTTCGATTCGAATTAATGGAGGTGGGGCTTTACAGGGAATTGGGTGGAAGAAGAGAGCGGGTAATGGTGTTTTTCACATGGAAACAAGATGTTCGGGAAGTTGCTCGTGGTGAACTGACTGATGGTCTGTGGTCGATTTAGAAACGCTTGTCAATGTATTGAGTTGGTTGTTTTGGGGTTTTATAGCGCAAGGGACATACTTTTCGCCAAGCTGTGCCAAATACAAGACGACAAGTAAAAAATAATGTGAAAGAAAGAACAGGAATGTAGGTTGAATAAGTGAATGAAAGCGGAAAAGATCGCTTGGAAATAATTGAATGATCAACTAGCTTTTATTGACGTTCCTTTACTATGTTGACCATAATAAATATTAATAGTTTTTAATTATAATTGGACTTTATTCTTTTGTGTTACACCAAATACTTGGTGCCAGTAGAATGCATATTTTATGTCGGTAACTAAATATACTAAGAATATGTCGACGTCTCTTATCTCAATTGATTACGACCAGAAATCAGTGAATTCTTTTACTAAATTTAATTAAACTTCCACTATACACTAGGGATGCGACATCGATGTCGATGTTTTCAAAACATCGATGTTCTTTAAAAAACATCGATGTATTGGAATCGTATGTATTATAAAAATTTAAAAAATAACCATAAGCATAATAGTATAGTTAATCATAATCAGCAAATTGAACATACTTTTAGACCAAAGTGGGCAAGGGTGAAGGGTCTGAAAAGTAGGGATGCGACATCGATGTCGATGTTTTCTAAAATGATGTTTTATAAAATACATCGATGTATTGGAGCCGATGTCGCATCGCTAGTTGCTAAACCCGTTTTAAAAAATGGGGAAAAAGTTAAAATACACTGAATTTTAAAAACATCGATGGTTTGGGGGCGATGTATTATCAACATCGATGTTTCAATTTTGAACATCGAAGTTTCAAAACATCGATGTTTTGCTGTCGATATAGCATCACTAGTTACTAAACCAATTTTAATAAATGGGGTAAAACAGTTTAAATACACTGAATTTTAAAAACATCAATGTTTTGGGGGCGATGTATTATCAACATCAATGTTTTAATTTTGAACATCGATGTTTTGCTGTCGATGTCGCATCACTACTATACACTACCCTACAATAATGGGCCGGACAGCAAGATGTGATGGTATAAAAGAAAGAATACATGCTTTCATTGGGGGATGGTCCCCCACATGCTGCAATTACACTAGCAACCCTTCTGGGCATACTTTCAACAAGGTTTTGATACACAGCTATGGGTATTGGTGTCCATTCATAATGCAAGAATGTCGCAGATCAGCTGTAGATTTCGGACGTAGTTCCCTGGTCCGTAAGCGTCGCTCTAACTCGCCCCATAAATGTGCTATGGGGTTTAGGTCGGGACTATGAGTTGGCCAGGGAAGTCGTTTTACATACATATATTGATACCACTGCTTGACAGAGGCTGCAACATGACATGGAGCGTTGGAAGTAACATTCATCCATTGCATAAAATTGCCAGAGTAGGAAGAACCTGATTGTCCGAAATGTACATGTAGGCGTCGGCTTTCAATTGACTAGGAACAACATGCAAAGGTCCCAGGCCATACCACGAAAAACACCCCAAACAAGTAGTCGGATTTTATGCAAATTCGCTGGCGTCCGGTTCGTTATTCTAGGGTAGTGCACATTTACTGCCTTCATTGTGGTCTCATTCATGAACCTTCCATCATTTATTAATACTGAGTAATCAAGTTTTTTTCGGAATAACAGGTATTCCAGGATTACGATCCCGTGTTTACTAAAGACAGGTAAAAAGAAAAGACTTCTGGAGTACCTCAGCTTTGTTAAGTCCGTACACAACTAAAGATGTGTCACTGTGTTCCAATGTAATGATATTAGTTCTTTACGATTAGGTGAACTCAGAGAACGCTTCGTTTGATTTTAGTAAATTTGAACATAATTTTATTCAATTTGATAACTTCGTAATTATTTTATGATTTATTACCCTCAGGGGTTTACTTTCATCGATTAAACACAAGCAACACGACCCCATGGTACCCTATAGTGATCAGTTCTTAATTCCATTTTTATCCTCGCCTGACCTTCTATTGTTGTCCAACATGTCTAAAGTTTCAGTTTGCTGTCAGTTGGAATTTTTATACTGTAGCCTGTTTCAAAGACGGAAATAAGGTAACTAGATTAGACCGTCAAGTCTTTTGTTGGCTTGGACGACACAAACACACAATGCAGGAACGTGCCGCTCTTGAACAAACATACATTATATTAAATTAGAAGACACTTTAAAATTAGTTGAATACAACGTCATCAGCTGTCGACTCTGCTCTCGTTGTTCTATCTGCCCTTTTGCAAAGCATTCTGGGTCGCTCGTGATGACGTAGGCCATGACGTTTCACTACCTCTGGTTTAGCGTTTTATCTTATGCTAGGCTCACATTTACCGTTTTTGTACCATGCACTATTAAATCCAAAAAAACGAACCCAACCATGATTTATTTACTCAGTTACTTGTAAACGCGTTGAACTCTGCTACATGTGGTGAGGCATATTTTTTTAAATATAAATTAAATAATAAGAATAATGTCATGGTTAAACTATCCATATTTTCGTGGCATGTTAATTTAAACACGTTTCATGAAGAATGTATGAAATTTAACTTTAAGGAGGGAACACAACTTTCTGCTTACGCATAATATGACATGCAATTTAAATTTCTAAGAAAAACATCTATCGAGATTAGAAATTATCAAAGAGTGTCTGTCCTTACACTGAAACTATATGTACTGTTGTACACTATTGGAACGTCTGTGACGTAAACGAATTAAAAAATTGTGTTCATGTATATTTGAAGGGCCTCGGGGTACAGGTAAACCTGTTTTCAAATATTTTAAGAGAGCAATTTTCAAGTTTAAAAAAATTCCAAAATCATATTAATGGTATCTAATCTTAAACTCTCATCTGGAACGTTCAAGTATATAGCGCGACTTCAAACAATCAGAAATCCTTATGATCCTCTTGAATATTCTGATTCCAATTCTTTTCTTTAGGGAAATATATTTTCTGTGGCCTAGCACTGTATACCCCTTTAATAATTTGGGATATTCCAATGTTAATTTAACTAATTAAAGAGGAATAAGAAAATTTAGAACGCGTCCAAACAAAACCCCTAAACTAAAGGAAAATAGACTGCATAAAAACAGTAATAAAAACTGCGTGCTGTCACCAGCAAATGCGCTTAAGAAATTAGTTTGAATTTGAAAATACATGTACTCATTAATATTCATTAAATGTACAAGAACTGAACCATGCTTTTTTTGTTGTTTAAATGACTTCCTAGGATTCTTGATAAAAGACAGGGGAAGAGTGATGGTGTTATTAAGATGCAATTCCTATTGCACGTCTGAAGTAATGAGTCTATTGCAGTACGGCTGGCGCAAAGTTGGCGCTTCCGTAGCTGACGCATTGTGGGAAACAGTTCCATAATCGTCCCGACTTTAACGTATTAGGGTAAGGCGGTGTAATTGTAAACAGAATTTGTAAATTGACTTTCAATCCCTATTTTCAAACTCTTGATTGATAAAGTAATTAAACATCGTTCACCCTACTAAACCAACTTGTCACTATTCTGTTTTAATATTTAATTAGTACGAAGATTCCAGAAAAGAAATTTAACACCATACACGGCTGTATACAATTACCCCTGAAAGTATGGGTAATTGTAAACAACGATTTTCCACGTTAGATTTATCTCTTACTATTATAAAAGAAAGTGTTTGTTTGGGGCCGCAAAATCCTGACGATTCTATGTCACTTACAGCAGTGAGATTTGGCGCACAGGTAGTCTGAATTATTTGCAATTTTTTGGTCGCGGCGCATTTTAAAATTCAATCTAGAAGATTTTAAAGTGAATTTAATAGTTTTATTCTCCATCGCTTTTTCAAACGCGAAGAACTTTAACTACCTGTGGGACATTGCAGTCAGGGTTTGAAATCATGCCAAGTTTTTTTCAACCACAAAACGCGGAGAAAGTTGTTTTTTTCCATTTCCGCTTTGATTTTGCGGGGACGCATACATTTCCAGCCAGACGATTAATATTTTAACTGAAGTCAGTTCTTTTTTCTATCTCCTACACCGTTAAGATAGAGTAAAAATTTCAACTGATTTGAAATCTGCGGAAAATTTTTGTTTAGATTGATACCTAAAAATATGATTTTTTAAAAATAAATAATTTTTAATTGAATACATCTTCAACGGATTTTAAATCTGAGGAAAATTTTACACCAGCTAAATACCGTACATCAACGCCGTGGCTTGTATTGAATAGGTGACAGCATGAGCAGTGGTCATGGTAGTAGAAGGAACTCCAATGATATTTTTACCCTTCTAATACCATGTTTACAATAACCCCGTTTTGATCTTTACATTTACCAAATACTCCCACTTCTTACCGCAACAAAATATAGTGACACTTGAAAGTTGCATTGATCATGAGGTGAACTTCCAGGAATGCATAAGAATAAATAATTTGAACATTTACTGAACAAAAAATGTATTTAATGTAAAAAAAAAAAAAAAAAATTAAAAATTAAAAAAAAAATTAAAAATTAAAAAAAAAAATTAAAAATTAAAAAAAAAATTAAAAATTAAAAAAAAAAAACTAAAAATTACAAAAAAAAACCTTAAAAATTTAAAAATACAAATTTAGGTGCGACAAACAAACATTACATTTCTTACATATCAACAATGCCCTCAAATTGGAAGATTTCTTTACGGCCTTCTTTGTTACAGGTTGGTATAGGTAAAATTGCTTTGACATGGTCTTTGGTAACACAGAATAAGTCTTTTGCAACCACAGCGAATTTAGTCGATGCATTTGAGTCCGATGATCTCAAACTCCTCTTCTGAAACAACACCCACCCTTCATACATACGAAAAATGGGTTTTCTTTCTTCCCCCCCCCCTCAACATCTACAAGTAGAAGCGTAGTTTCAATGTCTTCCATGAATGGCTCCAAAATATTTAACTTCCCCTTCAAGCTAGTCTTTAAAGTTTTGCTTGAGTGTTTGGAGAACTTCAAACTCTTCACCGACAATGTTAGTCAATTCTTTCAATAGTTCCTCATCCTCGCTGTCCTCGAGTTCTGCTTTCCTTTCCATTTGATTCTTTCTTGGTTTCTTGCCTACTTCTGGCTCTTTCACTGTCTTCTCATCAGGCTTCCTGTTCTTCTTTTTCTCTTCTGCCTTCTTTCAAGCGTGATAGTACTTGGTCAGTTGTAAAAACTTCACCATATGTGTGAAGTTTTACTAAATCCGTCTTCCTGCTCCCCAAGAACACGAAAAATGCAATAAAACGCAATTCAAAAGGTACTAAATACGATTAAATATAAAATTACACGGGACAACATATTGGTTTTCCATCCAAATTGAACGAAACTGAATTGAAAAACGAATTGGCAAAGTTGTGTTTACAATTACCCAGTCACTTGAAAAATATGGGGTAATTGTAAACATTCAACTGTAGGTGCATTAAAGTTCCCAGAAGTAAAAGTCAATTATTTTCTTTCTGTTCAATGGAAACAATTGACCGTAGTAAAGAATTGGAACAACATACCTTTCAATATATTATGGAGGGCAGCAGAAAAAAAATGCAGCACACAAAAAACTTTAAAACCCAAACTTTTCAACCATAATTTTTTCAACTAAACATATTGCTATCAGCTGTGGTTCAAAGAAATACGGGATCACCATATTGCATCCTCAGGGTTACCAGCTTTCATATTTCACTTTTTAGTTTCTCGGAATCCCACGTGGGCGCTTGTATAGCAAGTTTACAATTACCCCGCATGACCATATAGCACTTTCATTTCTTAACGGATTTTCATGTTTTATAGCCCATTTTAGAGAACAGTTTGTTTTATTTTTGTGTGTGTTTTTCCTGTAAAAATCGCTTGAGGAATGATGTAATTGACCCCCAATGTATCCGTAACATCCCATTGTTTCAGTGCTCTGCGTCAAACGCACAACGTCAGCCGCATGTGTCAGCTGCGCTTCGTGAGCCGCATGCGTCAGACGCGGTACGTCAGCCTCATGCGTCAGATGCGATACGTCAGCCGCATGCGTCAGACGCGATATAGGAATTGTACCTTTAGTAAGAAAATTGAACAAAAATTCATTAAGTACATTCACGATTGCTTGGGTTTGTCCGAATGGATTGCGCTCTAATCCATCGAACAACAGGTCCTGGGTTCCAATCTTTGTCTTGTTATGAATGTTCTTGGGATCATCGTGGCTTAGTAGGTTTTCCGACAACGCTAGCAACCTGAGAGTTGTAGGTGGCACAGTATCGATTCCTCCATTTGGGTATTTCTCTCTTCTGTATCAGCCAATTTTCCTTTGTGTGTGTATTCCCATTAAATGACTCTGTCTTGTGCTTGGCACAGCATGGCCAAATATATCCCTTGCGGTATAAATACCCAACTAACCAACCACGGATGTTGAAATTCTTTCGGAATCACCTTTAAGTCGCGTAGGTTCTGAAAAAACAAACTAAACAACACATAGAAAATTGTTTGGTAAATACAGTGTCCTGAAAATTCCCACACTGACGAATCGTGAATTTACTATACAAAACCAACAATAATACAATTATTTTTATGCTAATGATGAAAAGCCCCTTTAACATAACGTAGGGGGAAAATTGAACATACATTTATAATAAATGTTCAAAATGTCCGCTCTTTTCTTGGAGGTAAAGTCGTTTGTGCATATTTTTAGAAACGCTTTTCAAGATGTTCGGAGTGACTTCTTGTATCCTTTGAGTAGTGACAATTTTCGCAAAAACTATTGTTTGGGGGTTAACTTCATAAAATTTGTTCTTATAATATTCCCACAGTAAAAATCCAGGGATGCTCAGATCAAGGGAACGAGGTGACCTAAGATTTCTTGAGATGAGTCGATCGTCAAAAAAAAAAAATCGTGAAGCATGCCCATAGCTTGATAACTTGTATAGTAGGTTGCACGGTCTTGTTGGAACCAAGAATCAATAATTCACTGTTAATAATACAACGAATTGTTGTATAAGTTCTCTGTATACAGTACTATCAACAGTTAACTTGATTAACAGAGGTCCAGCCATCCTTTTGCGTGATACGGTACACCAAACGGCAATTTTTCGAGAATTTTAAGGTTTTTGCACTAATGAATGGTGATTTGTCGTCGCCCAAATGCAGGAGTTTTGCGTGTTGACGTTACCGCTTAAATAAACCATGGATCATCGGAGAAAATATTTGTACAAAATGTTGATATTGTTGCGAATAAATTTTCGGAACCATCGGCAATTATAAGGCCGCTTCTCATTGTCCGGTGTCTGATGCGGAGCCGCTGCGGCACCGAAGCCCAACTCTGCACATATAACCGTGAAATGACGCAAATACTCATTTCGCGCCATTTGCGATAAATATTCTATCAAAGAAAACGTGTTTATTTCGCCTACTTGGTGTACAAAAAGTATATTTTGAAAGAAAATAGACGTTACTGGATACAACCATTTATTAATTATTATTTATATTCCATTTATTTATGAAAACAAGGTTCTTCAGACCGTAGACGCATGTGCGGCGAGCTGCGGCGCCGTGGGGAACTGAGGTATAAATTGCACGCAAGTTGGACGTGCGTCGCCGCAGCGTCGCCGGAGGTAAGTGTGCACTACTCTATTGAATTTAATGTATATCAGACAGCACTTGTGTTGCTGCAACGGTGCAAAACCGGATGTGTGCATCGGGCCTTAAGTATCAGGGTAGTAAGTTAGGGGAGGAAGGGCTGGTGCACGTTGAATCAATCGTGGCCTCAAAGTCCTCACGTTGTGTGTGGAGTTGAAGTTTGGAGAGTGGGCTGCCTTCTCAGGGATTGACCGTCTCATGAAGAGGTACCTTGATCCGACAGTGGGGTAGAAATTTCTTATAGCAGCATAGTACACCATGTTTGACGGTGGCACATTTCGGTGCCTGAAAAAGATTCTAAATATTTTTTGTGTATCTGATGAGGAATCGGAATGAAAAGCATTCGGATTTGGTTCGAAGCACACGTTCTTTCGTATTAACTACAATCCTGATGAGCTAAAAAAACAAATGTTGAATACCGGATGGACGAGTACGTAGCAAAATAACAAGACGTCAGCGACTTGGAGGGAGAATTGTGGTAAGTGGAACATGTCGGAATGCGATAAGGAATTCGAAATTGCGAAAAAGATCTCGAGTCTAGATGATTGGATGAATTCATTCGCATAGTCTGAATTCATGAGGTGAAAAAAAAAATGAATTTTCTTTGCGTTCATACACTCAAATTAACTTTAAGCCAGTGAGCTTGTAAAAGCATAAACCAGAACAAAGTCTCATTTATTTTGCTGGAAGTGTTTTATACGAATGGAAAAATAGTAATGCTTTTCCTAAGAAGCCAAGCCGTTTGGTTTGAATGGTATCTTTTTCATTCCAAATTAATCTTGTTTACAACATATTTATTTTAAATTTGTCTCTTAACTATAACATTTTTTATAATTATCTCTTAACCCTCCTCTCTACAAGGTGTCTCGTCATCAGTAAAACTGACAAGATTTTGATGGACGAGATTTTTTTTTTCATTAGAAGAAAGCTGACATATTGATCGGCAAAATCTTGATAGTGAGATATCTCGTCATTATCAAGATTTTGCCGTTAATGAGATAACTCGTCATTTGCAAAATTGATCAGAACTTGATGGACGAGATATCTCGTCGAAACCACTTGGACTTTTTGGACCGGCATACAACTCAATTCGGTTGTCTCCATAAATGATGGAACATTGACATGAATTTGAAAATCATCTACGAATAGCTTTTGATTTTGATATCATCAGTTCAATTTTGCTTTTATTAATAACTTGTTTTATAACAATGAAAATAGGTGTAAAAGAGTCTGCCAACCAATGAACTTCAATTTAAATATTTTTGATTGATTTAAACTGTGATGCTATAGGTAGAGGTTATTTCGGTCTGTAGAGATGTGGCAGTCGTGTTTCTGCGGCAAAACATGTTTCCTGTACGTATTCTGAACGTGACGTAGTTTAGCTCGAATTTCAAACACGATTTCACCCCACTTAGGTTATAAAAATTCCAAATAATTAATTCCAAAATTGATATACGATAGTTGCTTAGTCAATATCGATTAGATTTAACGTCAAACGTTTCCAAAACGGAGATAAACTATATTTAAAGGCATCCCCGATATGTATCATGCGAAAACATTTGAGCAACGTAAGTAAAATTTTCGTAGATCCTTTGTTCGTTTACACTGAAAATCCCTCTCAATATGATAATTTTATTTGTTTTTAAAAGATAATATCACCGCGATACATAACGGAAAGAATACAAAAAGAGTTCCAGGTTCAAAAACGCCAGTAGACTAATGGCAGACGATATTTTTCCATGACTATTTTTTCATTTTTGTTTTTACTTGTGATGATAACATTGTAGAACTCTAATAAGCATCATGTAACGAATCATGAGACAAAAAAGTTCGTTGTTTCACAGAACATTGATAATTATTTTTCATCAATTCCATTTATCTTTTTATGTTATGCTTTGTTGTTTTCTGAGTTTCTTTTTTCCAAAATAAACCTAAACATTTTTATTCTTCGAATATTTAATTGTTTCTCCTTGATAATATTCTAAAATTGTGAGTTGGGGAACTCACAGAATTCAGCTTTTCTTGTCTGTAAGTAAATATTTCATCAAAAACAAACATAACTAGCATCATAAAATTTAAAAAAAAAGTGTATTTTTCTTTAAACTCTTCTATAATGATTATACAAAGAATTATTTAAATGATTATACAAAATAGTTGTTCTCTAAAACAGTTTTTACTAAAAGTATTTCGGACATACCCATAGAAATCAACTTAATTATATTTTAACCATATATATATATATATATATATATATATATATATATATATATATATATATATATATATATATATATCATTTCCTCTATCTATTTCCTCACTCATAGAGGGCAGCACAAACAACATGACATAGACGTAGTGGACTAAAAAACAGTATCTATGGGAACTGAAGGAAGGTCAGCTGCTCTGTCTTGTGTTCGTGTGGGTGGCGTAGGGTTAGCCTAAAAATTATAAACAATACGTGTTGTGTAAAATGGTCTTATTAAGTGTTTGTGAGTGTTAAGAGAGACGTCAGCTTGTTCGTCAGACTTCAAGAAGAGATTCTCCACTCCATTTCAAAATGGCGCCCATTCGACCAAATGCAATATACTTTTTTTTCATGTCATTGTTGTTATCTAATATTTGATATGCAGTTTTTCCCAAACACAAATCCTAAACGCTTAGTTTTAAAAAGATGAATTTAAAAAATAAGTAAGATATAAGAACGATATTTTTTCAAAGCATCTGGTATCGACTAAAAACGTTTTGCCCTTTCTTATCGGCATTCAATACACGCTGTTCGAGTCCGTAGAGATAAAGACCAAATAGTTATATATTCTATTTAAAACCTGAGATCTGAATAAGAAAAGAGAATGCGCTTTTCTCTTGCCCCAATACTTTTTACATACGACTATCGTTAAAGTGAACTCAGTATATCTCTCCAAGGAAGGCGGCGTTATCTCGTATCGTATGGACCTCTCTCCTTACATTGTGCAGGAAAGCTCCGTAAATTATTTCAATTCTAAGTCAACTCCCGAAGCGTATCACATCAGGTTTCCAGATAAGACTGGAATTCTTTCACTGTATTATAGGTGAGGATTAACAGTGTGTGTGAAGGAAGCGTTACTAAAACAAAAGACTAACTTTTTTCAAATGTGTTGCATTGAATTGTGTGCATTGTTGGAGCTACGTGATACTTCGCTGGATAAGCATTTGATAGAATAGAATTGATTATTCAAAAGCTATGTTTCTTATGGTTTGTAGTTATTGGACGTAAATAACATACTTTTAAGTTAAAAAGTATTGTTATACACACTTAGAAAGAATTACCAAATCCAGTTTAATCATGTGTCGGGATGACATTGATAGCAGCATTAAATGAAATACAGTAAAATTAAATGGATTATTCTCGGTTGAGCGATATGAATGAGTTTGAACACTACCAAGGGATAGAAGACTTCTTTCGTTACTCTTTTAAGTTGTCTCAAATTTATTGGCCTACGTTGTACTGTATAGACGAAAAAGTAAAACCACTTCCTGATTAAAATAGTTATATTAAGAATTGAAGTTTTTACAGAATATGTACAGCTACAGTTTTATAATTAAAGATGATATCCATCACCGATACAATACAGCCTCCGTAAGATTAAAGTTCCTCAAATCGTCTGCCGCTAGCAACAGCCTCTCTCCAAAAAATTGTCTCTTTCCAGCCCGCCTCCTCCAGTCGTCACTTCCGCAGTCGGACCAGGGGGTAGACTTCGGGAACGATTCCCGTTGTGAGCTCCCACGATTCTCGATAATGATTCTGTATCTTCAAGACGTTACAACGTGTTATTTGTTTGGGGGCGTTTCTCCTGGTGTCGCATTTCTTTCTCTACCAAGAAAGGCACTTATGACGCAACCTTCTCGTTCGAGAATTTTATTGCTACTAACGATACACTAATACTACATAACAGGGCGGAGTTTATAGCCAACGTCATCTACATTTCTAACCTGAAGTAACATAATTGCAATTACCCTCCAAGAACTCTCAACGAGATATATCGTCCATCAAGATCTGGTTAATTTTGCAAAGGATGAGGTATCTCGTTCATCGAGATCTTACCAATTTTGCTAATGAAAAGATACCTCTCTCTTAAATATGTTGACGGTTTCTTTAACGATGACGAGATCATGATGAAGTCAGTATTTCCTGACGACGAGGTATCTCGTCCATCAAGATCTGATAAATTTTATAAGGGACGAGGCATCTCGTCCAACGAGATCTCATAATTTTTCCAAAGACGAGGTATCTCGTCCATCAGGATCTGATCAATTTTGCTAATGACGAGATACCTCTCTCATTAAGACGATTTAAGACATTATTACGATGACGAGATCAAGAGGAGATCAGTTTTTCTAACGACAAGATAGCTCGTTTAACCAGATCTGATAAATTTTGCTAAGGACGAGATATCTCGTTCATCGTGGTCTGATCAATTTTGCCAACAACAAGACATCTCGTCCATCAAGATTTGATCGATATTGCTAAGGACGAGATATCTCGACCATCAAGATCTGACTGATTTTGATAACGAAGAGATACTTCGTCATCAAGATATAGCCGATTTGTTTCTGATGACGAGATAAATATTTAGTTACTAATGACGAGATATCTCGTTCATTCAGACTTGATCAGTTTGGTGAATAATGAAACACCTCGTCGATTCAATTACCAGGAGTGGGGCGCCAGCCCAGGTGTAGCCTCGTCATCTGACCGTAGTTCAAAATTACGCGGTGTTGTCCTCGGATCTTTCTCTGAAGGGTGTTACCAAGAGTGAACGGACGACGATACACCGCGTAGTCGTTACATAGAAGACTCCTAGTTTACCCTCTTATTTTTGCTGAAAATCTACATCGTGATCTGAATTCTTAGCAGAAATCGAAGGAGGATTATTTCCCGAGGAAGCGGATATAATCAGCTAAGTTTTATCTTCCCTAGTTCCAAAGATAATTGATTTTTAATATATTTCCCTCCCTGGTTCTTCAATGTCGATTTGTTTGTAAGATATAAGTTGCTTTTTATTCTCTTTAAAGATTTTTTCTCACGACACCAGTCACTGGAGTGTGTGTAGGTTCAGACCGTCGTCAATTTGTTTCACTCTAATACGACGTTAAAAAAAATTACCAAAAAATTAACAACTACAGAGAGGGTTAAAATCAAAATCCTTCCTGAGTGGTTTGATGATCATGCACTTTGTCTTACACGGGTGATCAGAGAGGCTGTTTCGCAGCTTAGCCAAATATATTCTCATAATTGATTATGAACAGAGATCCAGTGAATCCCTTACTAAATATAATTAAACTGCCACTATAAACTACCCTACAATAATGGACGGGACAGCAAGATGTGATGGTACAAGGGAAATAATGCATTCTTTAATAGGGGGATGGTCCCTCACGTGCTGTAATTACACTAGCAACCCATCTAAGCATATTTTCAACAAGGTTTTGATACACAGCTATGGGTATTGGTGTCCATTCCTGATGCAAGAATGTCGCCAGCTCAGCTGTAGATTTCGGACGTGGTTCCCTGGTCCGTAAGCGTCGCTCTAACTCGTCCCACAAATGTGCTATGGGGTTTAGGTCGGGACTCTGATCTGACCAGGGAAGTCGTTTTACATACATATATTTATATTTTCAACAAGGTTTTGATACACAGTTGAGGGTATTTGTGTCCATTTATGCAGCAAGAATGTCGTCAGCTTCAATCTGACGTGGTTCCCTGGTTCGTAAGCGTCGCTTTAACTCGTCCCGCAAATGTTCTATGGGGCTTAGATCGGGACTCTGAGGAGGATAGGCTAGACGTTTTACATCCATATCTCGATACCACTGCTTGACAGAGGTTGCAACATGTCATGAAGCGTTGTCGTCCATGATGTAACATTCGTCCATTCCATAAAATTGCTAAAGCGTAGGAAGAACTTGCTTGTCCAAAATGTTCATGTAGGCGGCGGTGTTCAGTTGACTAGAAATAACATGCAAAGGTCCCAGGCCATACCACGAAAAACACCCCCAAAACAAGCAGTCGGATTTGGGCAAATTCGCTGGTGTCCGGTCCATTATGTACGTATCTCTTACGCCATAAAACCCAACAAACCAACCATCAGGAATTTTAATCTAATTTCTGTGAGTTTGCACACCTCCTTAACAGTCTGCGAACTGTATGTTGAAAAGATTTATTCCTTTCCCTACCCTGGGTGTATTTCTCTTTTATGCATCGGGGTAGTGTTAGACCAGTTGGTAGAGCAACGGATTCGCAACCAGAGGGTTGCGAGTTGCAACCAGGTCCAGCCAAAAACTGCTGTGGGTACTACAAAGACTGTCGTTGGTACAAAGACTCGTCGTAAATCTGATGAGGGCTCAACCGTACTCACGTTATCATGTTGTGGAAATTCGAAAAGTGGGATGCCATCTCAGGAGATGACCTCTACATCTGATCTTGGTTAAAATATACGAGGCATAGTCCTCGGAAGTTTCCCTTCGGGATTGATTCCGGACCATCGCGAATTGCCCGCTGTATTGCTCCCAGTGCGAAGGTAATGCAAATACTTATCTAAATTTTTTTATTTAGAAGTGTCGATATTAGTTCTACACTATGATTGGTTGATTATAGATCTCCCGTGACAATGCCATACAAAAAATATATTACTCTAATCTTATAAAAACAAGTTATGTGGCTACTTTTGTGGAAATAAGTAAAACTGATGAGAAATTAAACTTGTCATAGAAGTGTTTTAGTTGTCAAACAATGTGTTTATAGCAACAATGTAGCTTTGTGATAACGCTTTTTTCTCCTTTAAAACGATGTTTACGAAGAAAGAAATCATTGTTAAACTGACAATAATAGTTGGTATTATTCAGGAAACTTACGAAGGATGTACCGGAACAATACAGAGCTTTAATTTGAGTTCGAAGATATTTCATTGAATTCGATGGGAAGTTTCACAATTGTTTCGCTGTTTCATTTTTCAACATTATTGAATGTAATGAGCACTTTTGGGTCAATTATCTTCTTTCGGAATTGAGGGAATTCAACATTTCATTAGCGTAATGGGTGAATTCAATGCTCAAGTGAGCATAATGTTCGTTGTATGTATGTATGTGTGTAATAAGTTTTAGCTGATCTGCAATCAGTTGTAATTTCTTTTCATGAATAAGTGCCCAGAATTGACTTTAAACACGGTAGAGTAAAACTCGAGAACACGGTACAGGAACCTCGTTAAATTAGCAACTAATATTTCCGTCGCCACAAACGGGTATTACGGTAGGCCTACGACGATTTATTATATTCTATTACTAGTGACTGCGTGGCTAGCACGGCGTTGCCCGTGACAGTTCTTTTCGTGTGGTCTGGCATGACCTCTGCTCGCTAACCCTAGGTGATTGCTACGAATTCCCATTTGGTTTGCTTCGCAAACCAACACCACGGGGAACGCCGTTATGGCTGTTATCCAACAGTCTACGAATTCCCATTTGGTTAGAGAAGTTAACCAAATGGGACAGTACAAAACAGCTATTTTGCTTCGGAGCGAGCTCTAAAAGTCGAAAGAATGACAGAAGTTAGAGCACGTACTCTTCCTTTGCTTATCAGTTAGTACAAAAAAAAAGTTATGATCCTTGTCGCGCGTTGTGGCATTATGAATCATTTGAATAGCGTTACGAAAGATGGCGTTATAACTATTTTCGACAGCGAACGAGCGAGTTTATAACATGTTTTGCTGGTTTTTTTTCGTATGAGTGGATTTTCCACAAACGCGTGAAACATAAGTAGACTAAGCATTGATATTAAAGAAGGTAAGGTATATCAACGTAGCACTGGTGCAATAAAATGAGCTATTGGCTCCCTTCCGTAATCCATCCCGAAGAGAAAGATCCTGATACAGCACTTCGTAATTTTGAACCATGGTAAGATGAGGAAACGACACCCGATCTGGTACCCTACTCTCCAAACTTCTACACCACCCCAACGTGAAGACATTAGAGGCCACGGCAGAACTAACATGTGCACAAGCCCCCTTTCCCACGACGGTATCTGACTGGATCGAGTTCATTGCTGTTGAGAATAGCTTCAAATGTGTTACCAACATGTCCACTAGTAGTCACGTGACTTCTTGGAAAAAATGACCTCGTCTACATCTTGTTGGGCGATAGTACATCTTATGACAGGATAGATGTATGAATGCGCATTTGTAACGAGTGGCGACCAAAATGGTGTATTTGTTAATGTCTACTGCTGTGTCGCATGGGCCAATTAGATGATGAATAAACGCACGGGCGTCTTCTATACCCGGTCAACGAATCAGATGATGAATGTTCGTTTCCATGAAGTTGATAAAAATGTATAAGGATTTTATCGGTACTAATTTGGGTCACATGATATTGGGCACATAAAAAGATTACCATTGCTCACTCTGCATTTATATTTCCCCAATGGAATTTTCAGTGTGAAAACAAACTAGACTGAAACCGAGGATTTCACTTTAGACATGGTCTCGTTTGATACATATAGGGTGTAGAAGTCTCGTCGTAGCTCATTTGGTAGTAAGTTAACTCACACACCCGATTAGTGATAGTGGACTGTATGAAATTTATTGTTGAATTATGAATGTAGGAATAGTAGTCCACGGTCGTTGTCTATTAGTCTGGAAAGAGCTTATTATAAGAGCAACGAGACTGGTAGGAGTCAGTTGCATTGTTGTAGGAGTGCGAGGTAAGACTGGCAGGAGCCAGTCACATTCCGGTATTCAGTTACGAGAAAATTAATGTTGTTACTAATCCTTCTCTGTCTAGCGGCAGCTAGACATCGTCCATGAGACCATACACCCTTAAAAAATCCAGGGTACAGCTACATTCTACGTTTATGAGTGATGGCAACGCTTTGGCGATTTTTTTTGGCGCATTTCTAGTAGCGAGTTACGATAAATTAAGGCAACCCATCTTTCGTTTCGGTTGTTGTGGTTTTCATGGCAACCTCGGCAAATGGAAACTTTTAATTTTCATTTTGAATATTCTAGAAAGCACTTCCAAAATCCGTTAAGATCGTTTGATTTCACTGATTCGTTTGAAATTGTTTCTTTCCTCCCATTGGTTATTTTGTTTTTAAAATATCCTTTGATTGCATTGGTCTTTTAAAATCGTTTTCTGTGATACCATTGGTCCATTTATTTGTATTTTGGCAGTTGTAGAATTTTTATTTTATTACAATAGTTTTCACAAAAGGATTAAGAGTTTTGTTTTTTTTGTCCATTTTCGTTTTCATTATTTTTTTACGAAAGAATTCTGACGTTATCAGGTTGTATTACTTCTTGCTTTTTATTCTTTTGTAAATCTTTTTCTTTTTCAACATGCGCATTGTATTTAGTGTAATTGATAAGTTTCAAGGTATTCTTACCCAACATTCGTAGCTTAGTTTCTCTGCTAGTTCACAAATGTGTTTTGATATGTGCTTAAATTTACTACTTTTCGTGAAAGTTTTTAAAAAATATACTCTAAAATGTGTTCAAAAAGTGTGTTGTAAAAACTTTTTTTTTGACGGAAAAATAGTTAGGAAATAATTTTTTTCTTGGCGACTTTACAAGTTCGCCAAAACAATCGCTAAGGCCGTTGCCATCGCTCATAAACGTAGAGTGTAGCTGTTCCAAATCCAGGGCCAGCAAAGGATCCGTCTCAAAGGTCTCCCTTGTAACGTCATGTAAGAATTTGACGGACAGCTGATTTAAAATTAAACTATTTATTTACATAAATTAAATATTTACAAGAAAATTTAAAAAGATAATTAAGGGCACAGCCATCGACAACCGAATCCTGTCTGAAGCCAAAGTAACAAATGCCAAAACAGAGACGTCTGTCTCTCGTCGAATCTCGAGTCCGAATTCCAATATCCACGTTCGCTTCGCTCCACAGAACCGCCCCTGACAACGAGAGGGGGGTGAATTCCGAGCCCTCTAGAGATGTTTATGTCCTCTCCAGAACAGAAACAGCCCCACACAGATGCGAAAACCGTCTGTCATGCCGACTTGAGTCCCCCACAGCAAAACTTCATCCCAGACATGGGATTAGGGAACCGACGGAAACTCCAGCTGTGTCTATGGATCAAACGGAACGCCGATGAGAAAATACTTTCTTTCGGTATTTTGTGAAAACCCGCACGTGCAAAGTCTGAAGTTGTTTTTGCATTTCGAAACATTCCAGCGTCCACGTGTTAGGGAAAAGGGTCGGCTAGTACCATATGGCACACCCTAGATAAGCGTAGGCAAGTGAGGATTTGCTCTGGAGACGCACTCTCCACTCCACACTTTGATCAGACCGGAAAAACCTTGACACCGTGGCTATAGGAGCAACTCCTCAGGTGACCGCTAGCAAATCTAGATAAAGCCGTCTGGTCGGCCCTATCACAGGCAAGGCGAGTGGAGCCACCAGGACTGCTCCGCCTATACCAACCATGGGATGGAGGGACCCTCCACGTTTTTAAATCCTTGTTTTTCTTGATGGAGTAAGGCTCCTAAAATGTTAAGGAGGGAACTGAACTCAAATGTTCAGCCGAACCCTGCTTCACCAAATCGTCAGCAACCTCGTTTCCATAAATTTCTACGTGGGAGGGTATCCATTGGAGGTGCACTTCATGATCGAGGCCTATATGTCTAAGTAATTTCAGAATAGAGATGCCAGTACGGTCTACCACGTTGTTCCGGTCTTTCAAGTGCAGAATTGAACTTCTATTATCTGATAATATTCATACCGCTCCAAAATTGACTTAATTCAAAATGGCCTCAAGTCCGGTCTCTATAGCCAACATTTCACTTCTAAACACCAACCAATTATCCGGGTTTCTCATTTTAATTTTTCTGACTTCTCTGGGAGTCTTAATATAAATCCCACTCCCGGATTGGTTTTCTTCATTTTTTCTCCCGTCTGTGTAAATCTGAATATCTACTCCAGGGATTTCGTTGATTATCTGAAGTGCCATCTGCCTCATTAGAGCAGGGACTGTATAAGCTTTGTTTACGGATTGATGTAGTTCTGTATGAAAGAGTACTCCCTTTAGTCCCTCCTATGGATCAATACAATTTTTCAGGGAGTGACCTTCAACCCTCCGGCTGATTAAATTCAGCTCCGTAGCTTGGCTCATAGGACTGTTTTTCTTTAATGTTTGGTTACTCTTCCGCCCTCCTAGATAATCCGAGGTACGATTGTGAGAGCCGTAGCTTATAAGTTTATTAAAATCTTGATATTAAAGAAGGTAGGGTAATTACATCGCGAGTTTTAACAGATAGATGTTTTTTGAGTGTTCCAGAGAATATTGGTTTAGAGAAACTAATTGTGTAATTTGTGTAACCGTATTTATCTTCATGTTCATTAAATTAAATGAAACGTTTGTTATCAAATCAAGAGTTCCGTAATTGCAGTATTAGTGCAGAGTTGCTCACTACATGAAACCAATTACCAATGGACAATTCTTCTCTATGAAGAATATAACACGAAATGTTATTGAAATTCAAGGCAAAATCCCTCATGGATTGCGGAGCTCGCTGTTGTCTCCCCACACACAAAAATAACCTAAGTTAGCGCCTAAGATATTACCTAACTTTTGTTCTGAATGTAAAAAAGAACATAATTTGCTATTGTTAATCCCTTATACATATTTCTGTGTGATACATCTTGAACATTCCCTGCAGAACATTATATTCAAAATTGAATAATGCGAAAAATAAACGGACTACAAAAAGCGAAGAGGATAGGATAGTCTTCCGAATTACTTTTCAAATTGTTACGATTTAACATAGGGGATATTTTAAAATGTAATTAATGACCGTTTTGGCACCGTTTGATGTTCAATCTAAGTAGTATTGACTAATAAACTGTCATATTTCAATTCAGAATTCATTCTATGGAACTTTAATTAGCAAAATACTAAAATTTTTACCGAAAACAAAGTAAGTAAAGTCACGTTGGGAATACGAATAGAAAAAATTTCCGTAGATGAAACATTGAAATATTACCACCACCTACACTTAGCTATACAGAGAAAGTATCTCAAATGTTTTTAGGATTTTCTGAGTACCAGTACTTTTTTCTAAGTCTTAAGCCACAATGTATATCGTCGTGTGTCATAGAATATTAAAAAAAGTACTCAACAATAATCATTTAATAATAAGAACACGGATTCTTACGTTCGACAACCTGTATTTCATGCCCGCTACAAGACCCTTGGATGCAGAACTGGAAAAAGTACTGGTCCTTAAAATATTAAAAGCATGTATAAAAAGTGTCCATTGAAAATTTTTAATTTTCAATAATATGTGTCAAATTTCCTCGTGATAGAAAGAAAAGAACAGAAAAGATAGAAAGATATATATAGAATAGAAAGAAATTTTTGTAAAATGTGGAAATATTTAGATTTCATCTTGATTCAATTATAAAGATTTTCAGCTCAAACAAACTAGATATGAGTAATGGAGATTTTACTTTCTGTTACCCAAACACATGATACATATCGGGGTTACTTTAACCCTCCAAGAGCTTTCGACGAAATATCTCGTCTATCGAGATATGACAATTTTGCTGTGACATCTCATCCTTCAAGATTTTACGAATACTTTTTTGAAGACAGGATCAATATCTGGTCAATTTCGCTTATGACATGATACCTAATCGAGACAACTACCCAAGAGGGTTAAAAGGTAGTTTATTTCCTTTTGGGGCAACGTTTTCGTTTACTCTAATTGACTTTGACGAATCAAGTACTAAGCCGGAATTCATTCTTTGGAATTTTTATTGGCGAAGTGTGGAAATCGAAAAACAAGCCAAGCATGTTACTCGAAAAACACCAACTACCCCCACCTTCATTTAGCCTGACTGAAAGTGTATTTCATGTTTAAGTCTGTTTACCCTGATAAAAGTGAGGGACTGATCCCGGACCGTCGTCAATAGCCCGTTGTGTTGCTCTAGTACGACGTTAACTAAAATTACCAATTTTACTACCCTGATAAAAGTGCTTTGTTACAAAAATAAATTCTTTTTTCTGTGAAATGTAGGTTTGTTTTCCTAGTTTAAAATATATTACCCAGTTCTTTTAATGTAGTGGTATTAGGCCTTGATAACAATTTATCTACAAACTAAATATTCGATCCCTAGCATGCTTTGGAAATCCACATCTCAAAGATTGCGAAAAAATTATTATATTCGCTTCACTTCATTTCTCATAATGGATATTAATTATGCCACCGAGATGAGAGATATCTTTCGCTCAAAGGTGGGAATACCATAAATCGAGATAAATTACCCCGAAAAAATAATTATTAAAACTCATTAGAATAGTCCTACACAGAACGTGCTCACGATAACCAAAATACCCCAGACGACAGAAGAGTTAGTTTCCTTGTGGTAAGAAAAATTACAAACCAAATTACCGCACGGGAAAAGTTGTTGACATGAAAACGAAGGAGAAAAAAGTTATATTCGCAAACGATGACATAACCATATGCTGCGTCGAGTCTAGATAAATTGCATTTTTACTGCTTCCGTTTTCGTATTATTCTCTCGAGGTTTTCTCTTATTCTTTCTCCTGCCTTTGTGGATAGGGAACTGAAGAAAAGGTCCTCACATGCAAAGATTTCTAATTATGATAGCTGCAGGTACGCCGAAGAAAGAAAAAATATATATCTGGTGTAATGCGTTTTTAATTAAAAATGTCGTTGGTCGATTGGAAAGAAAGAACGGAACGCATTGAAGAAAAAAATGGCGATTCCAGACAAAAAACATTTATTATTGTTTCATTCCAGATTGAGATTTAATCGGAGGAATTTTGATACTCTATCTTGTATTTGTCTTCGAGCGGTGATTAGTTCTTCCTGAGTAATTGATATGGAAGTGGATTGATTTTGTTAGGATTTAACTCGAATTGAAACCTTACCGAAAGCAATTATCGATGCGAAGGTATTTATCGATTCTGCCACGATGGATGATTCATTTTCTGGATGATTTTAATGAGAAAAATATTGCCACAAATAATCTGCGATAGAGTTTCAAAATGGCTCACAGTAATCTACAATTTTCACATTTATTTTACCAAATCAAAACTTCTTTCTTGAACGTCAAGAAAATTTCCACTGGTCAAGTATTTAAAAGACAAATTGTACAAGCATTATAAAATGAAATCTGCCGATTAAATGACAATGAAAATTTATTTGGTGGTAATGTTTTTGCGTACTAACAAGTGTTTCCTGTAGTACGTATTCAAAAGGTGCCGACCTTTGGATGGTTTTGGGAATACGATTTCAGCATCTCGCTAATAGAAATTCCAACGAATGAATTACAAATTGATGTATAATTAATTGGTTAACGTTGTCTAATTCAATGCCAAACATCTTTCAAGAAGAACGTTATAAAATAAAATTGGCGGAATTAATAACACAATTTACTAATTAGTGAGGAGAAATGCCGGTTAATTAAATAGCAAACATTACCAAAGAGAAAAGTCAGAAAATAGAATTGACGAACTAATAATACAATTAGAGAAGGAGGAAAATAGGAATTCACACACACACAACTAATTTGCGAGGATTTGAGGGGTTTTAGATAGACAGTTGAAAAAAATATATTACTGAGGATAGTGTATTGCGTACAGAGTTGGGAACTTTTTCGTGCCCAAGAGACATAGCTAATGCTTTTCTTGTCAAGTAATTTGACATACACAGACAAAGAGAGTTTTTATGATACAGAAGAGTCAGTACAGAGGTGCTCAAGGTATTCATAAGGTGTGTTAACAACTATAGTGACGGCATTGGAATAACATCATTTGGTCGTATAAAAAATTCCAAACGATGGAATAATGAAATATTCAAAAAGTATTATCTTAATACAAATACCAGAGGCAATAGTAATGTTATTTTCATTAAAGAACGTTTCTAACGCTTTGAAAGGATTCGTGTTTCTATTGTATAAAATACTGTCTGAATAACCCGTCGTTGCTCGGGTTTCAAATATGACACCGACATTTCCCTGTGTTAACTCATACACAAACCCTGTATAACGTGTTTCCTTGTCAATGTCCATTTACCGCAGAAAAAAAAATTTAGAATTTAAAATTGGGACTTTGAGTGGCACTTTTAGGCCTTCTTGTGTGCCAATTTTCATGGCTACAGATTGGTCTGAAAAGAGGAAAGAAATAGCCTATGTTTTCTGCAGTGTTCTAAAGTATAAGTGAACCCAATTTGGTGTGGATTGGTCCAATGTTGTTGATTTGTTTAGAGAATATATACACCCACATCCTTATATATATATATATATATATATATATATATATATATATATATATACACACACACTGGTGTGCAAAAATTAAAGACGAGACAGTTTTTCGAATGTAACATCCGGCAAAAAAGTTCTACATCGACCCAAACCATATCATAAGATCCCCAAGGTTTGAGAATTTGGGACAAATGTGCAAAACCATCCGAACAACGAATCAAAAGGATAGAAAAGCACTTTATTGACAAGGTAGCTTCGAGCACAAGTGAACAGAAGACATAAACGGAAGTTTGGGATATGATCACCCCTGACTGCGATGGAGGATTAAAACGTCGTCCATGCTGAGGACGAGGTTGTCAAGGTGGTGTCCATTCCTCTTGTAGCACCAATCGGGGCTGCAGAATCGTTGCTGGTGGCTGGTCACGTACTGCCAAGGATCACCCGAGAAGGTCTCAAACATGTTCTATAGGATTTAGATCCGAAGCCTTTGCTGACCAATCCATGCGTTGGATACTCTCACTCTAACAAGAGCTCTGCGACAGCTACTGAAAGATGAGGTATAGCGTTGTCGTTCAAGAAGAGGAAGTCAAGACCCACAGCACCTTTAAACAGACGTATATAAGGCAAAAGACCCTCGGTGCAGTAGCGGACACCAGTGACTGAACCTCCTTGGAAGATGGAGGTCTGTACCACTACAAAGAAGGATACCTCTCCAAACGAGAACTCCGGCACCTCGATGCGTGTAAGGACAGGATGGCGTTCACATTACAAAATTCGACGAGTAAGGAGCAGCGAGGCGTTATCCGTTATACAGTAGAAATACAGTAGAAATGATCACTTCGCAGATTGTCTGGTTTGTTAACGCTGAAAATATCTCTCATAACCAGAATAAAATGGTAATTTTGGTAAATTTTTTTGTTAACGTCGTACTAGAACAACACAAAGGGCTATTGACGACGGTCCGGGATCAGTCCCTTAAAGGTAAGATCCGAGGACAACACCTCGTAATTTTGAACCACGGTCAGATGACGAAGCAACACATGAGCTGGCACCCCACTCTCCAAACTTCCACACCAACCCAACGTGAGGACTTTCGGCCACGACAGATTTAAGGTGCACCAGCCGCCTCTACACCATAAGCCTACAAACACCCATGCTCGTACCCAGATTCGAACCAGTAACCTTCCGATCTAGAGGCTAACCCCTTAACCACTATACCAGTTGGTCGGCAGGAATCATTCGGCTCGTTAATCAATGGGAAATGGGATCGTTGTGCTCAGGCCTATGGTGTATACATCATTGAATAAAGTCTTCATTTGTAACCACTGTGTCTTTCGTACCTTTTCATTTGAACAACCCTTGTGTGTATATATATATATATATATATATATATATATATATATATATATATATATATATATATAATTACGAACTCAAATTACCTTACCATAGTGCTTTGTACTTTCCAGCTTTTAAGTTGATGTACATGCTTAAAGGAATATTTGTGAAGTGTATAGTGGAGGGGGCACCACGCCTTTCTGCATTAAATGAGATCTAAGTAATCGCATGCTATCAAGAAACGCCAGTTGATTTTGGAATGGCATGTAATTGTATTGTCACTTTAAATAAAAGACCGAACCAGATTTAAAGCCTTAGTTCAGGGTAAAACTAATACTTCTTCAATGTTATTATCGCTATTGCTCTTTAAGGTTTCAATTCAGTTTTAAATTTCCTTGAGGCATGTCTGTTTTGGTGAAAACACAATAGTTGCCACCAGTTCAAAATGACACTGATTGTATCAGAATGTGTTTTATTTCTTTGAAAAACCTCTCAAACTTACAGATTACTTACAATATATGTCAACATTTTTGACAACGGATTCGCAAATTGAAATTAAGTGTTTTTCGATTTAAATTAAAGTACTTTTGATGTTGAAAAGAATAAATGTCAAATAAAGTAATTAGATCACGTTCAGAGCAATGAAAGTCTGACAGAATTACATTTAAAAAGGCCTTTTAAGAGCACAACTATCGAAAAAAGGTAAAGACTCATTCTCTTGAAAATTATGGTACATTTTCGTAAGAAAATGCCTCTCTATGTGTCAATTGTAATTTATGCTCACTCTGTGTCACATTATACAAAGATTCTCTCAATGACAGTTTATGGATGGTTAACTCCTTCATGTACTAATTGGCGAGAACATAGCAGTGTCCCTGTGTTACCCCGGAGCATCATGGGAAGTGTTGCCACATTGCATT